>OZ020609.1:85502238-88154663 GCA_963971545.1 Philophylla caesio
GCAGATAAAACAGGGATAATGGTCAGGCGAATAAAACAAGAAATGGCACAGTAAGCACAACAACAACAAATCCAATAACAACAACAGTGACGAGTTCTAAGCAATAAGAGTAATAATAGCGACTATAAAGTTCAAATTGAGCGAAAATAACAATAAACACGCTAAACGTTGCAGTTGTGAACAATTTCAGACATCTCACGTTCAATGGTTGCGCGACGTTCGCTTGCAGACCACCGTTCACCGTTCACCGTTCACCGTTCACCGTGCACCGTAAGCTCGTCGCTCCACATAAACCACCTTCACAAATAGTGGCGCTGCATTGGTTTTCGTGGGACTCTTACTTCTTGATTCGGTTAAACCGCTACCTAAGCGACCCTACGCGCCTACCCGCAACATTCACCAGCAACAGCAGCAGCAGCAATAGCGGCGACTATGGAACGTGATCATCCCAATTTCAACGCCCATCGCCAGTCACTGTGCGGAGCTCCCACTGCTACTAGCACCGCTGTGATGATGCATCCACCGAAGGAGCTGTCTCTTCCATTTCTTTCGCTGTCGCTTACCGTTTTACTCACCTCCTTTGTCTTGCCGTCAAACAGTTTGTGACTGTGTGTTTGCAACAACAATTGGCCAGAAGGCAGTAACAATGGCAATAGCCACCAAAAATGAAATTCCACGAATTTTGAAATTTTCGAATTCGTCTAAAATTGTGGGCGCGCATTAGCCATACCGCGGATCCCCTCCCCCCCCAAAAAAAACAAATAACTCCTCATAACGCACGGTGGGTCCATGGTAGCTGTCGGCGGGATGTACGACTGTTTGGTGGCTGTTGACTACTGCTGCTGTTGACCGCCGCCGCTGTCCATTGGTCGAGTGCGTTTTGCGCCGTCTGGCAGTCGCGTTCGTCATTCGGTTCGTTATGACGGCTGCTATTCGAATTGGACAGATGAGCAGACACAAACAGACAGACATGCAGATAGCGCGGACAAAAGCGAAAGCATGAGCTGTTATTAAATTGTCAAAAGGTCGAAGAAATAATGCTCGGAATTTCATGCTCAGCGCCCCCATATGCGCGCACTGGACTGATTTGTGGCGCAACCCTCTCTAGGCTGCTTGTATGCTGCTGTTTTAACTTTGTGCTGCTGCTGCCAAGCGGTCAACCATGCTGCTGATGATCGTTCCACTGATATTGCGTGCGTGCGTATCAGAAGCATCGAGCTAATTGGAGGCATTTTAGGGCACCCCTGCAGCCAAAGGCCACGAAACATTCAAATGGCCAAGCGGCTGAGCAAACTAGCAAACCAGCAGCCGCTTGGCCATTTAGGACATTTACGATTTTTATAGGAGCGAAAAAGGTGCATGCAACATCGGCTGCGGAACGGTTCAAGATTATAACCACATACGTTTGTGAACATACTTATTAATATAAATGTACATAAGTAGATATGTAGATATGTTGCGCGCATGTGTGTGGCAGTTATGATCCTGATGCTACATTTTGTTTATATTTTATTGCGCTCACATGGCGTGTGAATTTTTTGGGAGTCTCAATTGCTTGATCGACCCGCGCACCGTCATCGCCACCGCTGCGTTGGTGATTAGTGATTTTTGTTTCTGCGCCGCCGCGGCTGTGGCTAATGCTGTGAATGTGGCTGCAGCGGCTGCTGTTGCTGTTGCTGTACAAACGGTGGGCGTAACATGGCATTTATTACAGCCAATGTTACAATTTGTAGTCGAAAGATTTATGTATGCAGCCGCAAAGCGCTTTAGCCACGCCACGCCACATACTCGTACATATGTACTTGTAGATTTTTGTAGACATTTGTTATATCAAATGGTGTATTAGTATATCCACATGCGCTACCCGTTTCATAGCTACCGCTGTCAGTTGCTAGTGGACAACAATATCGGCTGTGCACATTCACACGCACTCAACTACTATACAGAGGCAGTCGAATATTCCTACAAAGTACAACCAGTTAGCGCAACACCAACAATCAGACAGACATATTAATAGGCGTGCAACTGACCGCGGGCGGTTGGACATACCTACCTACCTCCTTGCTTAGGAGAGTGCACTTGATTGATTTCTTGGAATTGAAAAAGATGTGAATGTTATACAAAATGTTGCTAAATACCGGTGCAACGGAGGCAGTAACGTTTTCAGGATGCGTTTAAAATCACACTTTGTAGTAAATCAGAAATTGTAGGCCAACAGTTTTTGTTGTTATTGGAAAAGTCGGAAAGTATGTTGGAATGATTTGATACTTAAGTGATTATCGATTTAAGATGCCTTGAGTTGCGATTTTGGTTTAGGAGATTTTTGAGAAGGCCGAACACAATGTTTTAAAAAATAGTAGAAAGGATTCTAAGTAAGTTGAATAAATGGCTAGCGTGAAGGAATGATGACTCGTACGCATGTTATGATTCTTAATAGTTTTAGAAATCGGCAGGCGGCGCTATGTGCGACATATCCCCAAAAATCGTATTCATTGTTCGATTTCATTCGATTCAGGAGAAAAGTTTAACCTATTTTTTATAAAATGTATTCTAAATGTTCCTACTTATCTTTACATGTACAGTAATTGATTTTTATTCGCTTAGGTTGAAGATCAAATAGCTAAATCATATATATTTATGTAATCGATATACCTATGAATATGGATTGGCGAAAATGGATGCACCGAAAAAGTGGGGGAGATAAAAAAGCGTTTTAATATACCATAATAATTTTTATTTTTTATAATAACACTAATACAAAGGCGAAGGACGAGTATGGAGTTGTTGAAAATAACAAAGAAACGAATAAAAATAAATATTCGTAAATAAAAACAAAAGTCAAGATCAAGGAAAAAGCCAACATCGAGATTTTTTTTTTTTATTAATAAAAGCACATACCGTCGTCTTAATTCACAAAGGCCACAAATTTATGTTCTACAGTAAAGGCAATAAGTGTCGTGAACAGGAAACAAAAACTTTATATAGTGCATCTTAAAGTCGGATAAATCCGTTGATTTTGATATTTACACTTTATGGAGGTGTATTTCCAAAAAGTGTTGCTTGAGTCTTGGTTTATTAGCCGTGGAAATTGTTTCGAGATGGTTCTTGTCCCTATCTTCATCACAGAATCTATATTATTATAGGCGTTTTGACTTGTCACTGTGGATTTAGAGGACACCTGCATTTACTAGGGAGCAACCTAGTATATAGTTTTTGTGATATTGCTAAAAATACTTCACAACACGTACTCCTGGAGCGCGAGACAGTTGCACGAAGAAATTAAAGGTGCTCGGACATTTATAGCCCCGGGACTTATTTCAAAATTTTTAAAAGTTCCTGGCTTAGTTACTTGGCTTAATATCCGTTTTTTTACCATTACATTCCTTATACTCATTCAATTCAGGTAACAAATACTCCTCTAATTTAATTTGGAACTCAGGCATTACAAAATTTTATGAATTGCGCAATTAGCCTGCAATTCCAAAATTCAGATGTGATGGATTTCATCATAGAAGTGTTCGATTTCCTATTTTCAAATACATTCTAAACAATTGAATGGCTGCTTAATTTTGCATTGAAAATAAGAGCAGTAAAGTTTGATTTTGATAGTCTATTGACAATTTGTGTCATTGGATCACTTAATATTGGTTTAAGTCTTGTGCCGAGGTGTTTGATCTCACTTTTGGTAAGGTCAAATCACTTTTTTGGAGATTGCACTTGGCTGGCATTAGTATCGAAACTTAGTTACCCGTACGATGGTAACTTAAAAAATCAAACCTAAAAGATTTTTCAACAATTGTTTTCCAAACTCATCCTGGTATAATCCATCTCATAACAATAATATCCTGAAAAATTTATCCAAAGACGAAAATCTATTATTAGTGAGTGTGAGTTTAGAGTGGTAATTGTCAGCTCACAGGGTTGACAGTGAGGTCGGAGAGTTGAGAGGTAAGTGAGCGTAGATAGAGGTTATTAGCAGGTCAAGAATGATAGATAACAGCATTACGCAGTCCTAAAAATACTGACGTCAGTGCAGTGCCTAATAGAGCAGATGGCGGAGCAAAGAAGTCGAAAATGAGAAAACAGAGAGTTAAGCCACTTTTACATAGAGCGGGACATTTAAACCTTCATCGTTTCATTCCGTTATTTCTCTATGTTTTCTTAATATTTGTGAACGTAAGAAAGCAAATTTAAGTGCAAGCATGCATATGCAAACAAAAAACATAAAAACAAATTAGCAGATATTGCCATTTTCAATTACAAGTACTTGAACCATGTAAAACACATGGAAGGAAATGGTTTGTTTACAAAAGGTGCCGACGTCATCAACTGTCAAGTTCGGCAAAACCAAACCTACCCCGGAATACGTAATATTTAGCTTTCTGCATCGTGTTAGCTGATGATAGTAAGAGAGCGGCCCGATGGGGATCAGGGTGTACTGAGTCAGGTATAAGAGGTGAGTTAGAGTTAAGAAGAGGTGATTTAATGGGGCCAACGTTCGGAGTGAGGTGATAGATTTATAAAACAGGTAACAGATGGAAATTTGGTTCAGGGAGAGGCAGGGAACAGACGATACAGAAAAGTTCGCCGAGTTTATTAAGAGGGAGAAGAAACAATGGTGATGCAAATAGAATAAGTGAGCAAAAAACCAAAGAGGTGATAGACATGTGCTAGGGAGAAAAGAGAGTGAGGAGGCAGGTTATAAAGTTTATATTATTTTCCTCCCTTTTCTTTGCTATTCTTAAATATTTGTTAAGTTTTGAGTGTTGGCGTGAATTTGGTTTGCGAAAAATTTGCTCGGGTTGAATATATTGGGGACGTGTTTGTTTGGGATGAATTGTTCGGTATGAATACGCCTAGAATCGTCACAATATATTTTTCATATCAGTACGGTCACTAATTAATGCAACAAAAGGCAACCATGTTGAACTAACAAGGATTACAATTCATGAGTTGATTTATGGTCAAATAATTGAGCCAAAAAATATTGGCTTGCGAGTCTTTTGCATTTAGTATGCGATATAATTCACATCTCTTACCATTGACCACCCACTGACGTGCCCGGCGACAATGACTGAAAACACATGTACCACAAATCGTCAACAACGAGTAACAAATGACATCTTTAATCGATAATAAATGTAACCGCTCGACGGCTCGACCGCTTGGTCATTTGCTCGTTTGTGGCGACGACGATGACTGTGATTGAAACAAATTGCACGCGTCAGCAATGATTGCCTAATAGTGCAAGGCGCGAGGCTGTGATGCTGTTAACGCAGCAAAAACACACATTTGTGGCAGTTGCAGACACTCGCTTGGCGCGACTCATATTTTAGCTGCAATTTGAGCGTTGCCAGAGTGTTGCTGAAATTCAATAATTAATTCGCGGCCAAGAGACACACAGGCCACTGCGCTATTACAAACTTGCTTGTATGTTTGTAAGGATGCATGATACTTTCCCCACCACATGTTGTATACATACATACATACGTACATATGTATGTGTGCATGTGCAGTGTTGAGTGTGGCATGCGGCATGCGGCATACGGCAAGCGTGGTATGATTCACCGCGCGGCGCAGCGCTACAAATTGTTGCAAAGCAGCGACCAGCCGTGGCGTTAAATGTCGTTCAGCAACGCCGAGTATTCACAAAAACTTGCCACTCCAGCTGTTGAGTGGTGCTAAGCCTGAGCTGTGGCGTCGGAAGAGCTGTAATGCGCCTAAAGCTTGAAGAAAATGAAGTGCTTACTTACAACAACAATATGGACAAATGTTGTTTGCAACCAACAGCATGTGTAGAGAGTAAGAGAAAAGTTGTGGCGTGGCGGCGTCGCGGAATGGGTCACGTGGCACTTACCAATGTACAAACTGGCGTGGTGTGTGTGTGTGTGTGGATTTGTGCAAGGCAGTGTCCAGAGGTGTCAGCCAACAAGTTGTCGGAATGCATCTAACAAGGAATTCGTATTTCACGCGGCTGCAATGCTAATGGCATGAGGCATGTTGGCATGTTTTACCACGCTCGATGACATGAATGGGCGCGGGCAGTTTGCCTGACAATGTACGCGTCGGACTTCAGATATACAGATGTATGTACTTATTGTTGTTGTTTTTTTCTGTATTTACTGGACATTGTAGGTTTTGATTAAAGTGTGACTCTTTTGTTTCTTTATTATAATCTTTAAAAGCTTAGGTTTTTATGGTGAGGAAACCTCTTCATTTCGTTGGGTTAATTGATTTTCCAATCATTGGTTAAAGTTGGATTAATTTTTTGCATATTTCTACACATTTTATAATAAATGCACCATAAATGCAATATAAGATAAAATAAGAGTAAGAGTTATTTTTAAGACTTCGAAAACTTTTGTTTAAAGATTTTTATTATAAGCCTTTTCACACATATTATTAAAAATTATAAGTTTGTAAGTTATAATAGACGGCAGTAGTCATGAATCACTTCGGGACTTATTTACGATTTTTCCGGGATCATTTCGGTAAAAGTTCGTGCCGAAATTGGGGGTATTTCGGAACGAATTCAGACGGAGTTTTGTACTATTTTATGACTATTCAGGAACGAGTGGAAAAGTGCCAAAAAATATACCGAAAGTGTACCGGCAAGTACCGAAATTTTATCAAAAAGTATCGAAAGTGTGCCGAAAACGTATTTAAAATACATTTAAAATGTGTCTAACACTTACTGAAAAGTATCATCAATGTACCGAATATGTTCTGAAAAGGTACAGAAAATATACTAAAATAATTAAACAACAGCGTTCTTGTAACTCTTTAGAATAACTGCCACTATTTATCAATATCTTCTGGTGTAATGCCATAGCAACTAAATGGTTTAATTAGGTCGCATTGAACTTTCAAATTTAGACTTTTGTTATATTTTTTTGACTGTATTTTTGTGTTAACACAACGCTGGAAAATAAATTGCTAAAAAAACCTGGCAGGTAAAGATATTTAATACAAAAAATCACTATATAAGTGGTGTTGTCGATTCGGGGAAATGTATCTTAAGTGTTTGCAAAATAGCATATCCCTTAAAAGGTAAATAATTATTGTTTGGTATACATAGCAGGTGAGAGCTTCAAAACCTTTCAATTTAGATAGACATCCTCCGTTTGTTAAATAACTTCTCATGTGGCGAGAGCGCCGAGTGATTGTTATAAAGTTTTGAGTCTATGAAATACGAGTCAAGATGTTTGAACCTAAGCTTCGCGAAGGCAGAAAAGTCGACAAGGTAGCTCAAAAATTTCACCCGCAAAATTAACATGAAAATCGAAGAAAATAGGACAACTTGTTAAGCTTGCATTACTCAATATTATTACTTGATGGAAGTATCGTATCTACAACTTTTTTAACCTATTTGCATTAAAAATTTTAAAATACTCTTTACATTGCTGTTATGCGAAGTGTGAACAAAGAAACAGATATCCTTTTCGGTGACGAAGTTTGCGAAAATATTGTTTTTGTTATCCTTTATTGCTTTTATGATTACCACTATACAACTGAAGCAGCTCTCTCAGCCATTCTTATACACACACACACACATGACAACACTCAAGTCTTTCAAGCAAGACATGCCACTTACTTCATCGAGGCGTTGAAGTGAATATATGGTCTTGTCGATGCTATCACAAAATGATTGAATCAAAAGTATTCAGAACAAGCTGCATTTTTCACATTTTTTCGTGTGATTTTTTTTTTGACTCTTTCTCATTTTTTTAATGTATTTTTTGTTAAATTTTTTCTGATGCGACAAATGTTCTGCCAACAACGAACAACAAGGAACAACGCAGAAACAACGGACATGCAACATAAAAAATTTGCTTGCAAAAAAAAAGTGCTTGCGGAAAAAGTGCGTCCGAAATCCATTTAGATAAACCAACAACATTGCTAGCATGTGTACTCCTACATACACACAAACATATGTAGGTACAAATACACGCTTATTTGTATGTAGAACTGCCGGTGTACGTGCGTGTGTACCGCTTGCGTGCTCCCCAATTTGTTGTTGACGTTAACACGTTCGATCGCATTGGCAATTGATTTTTTGTTGAAATACTCGTATGTATGTATGTATGAATGTTTGTATTTGCCTTTGCTCGGTTCCCCAAAACCCATCCCAAATGGTCACTCATTTACTACATTTCAATGTCCATCCATGTGCTCGTCTGTCTGTCGAAGAGTCCGTGCCTACATTGTTTCAAGTGTTTGTCTCGCCTGTCCGTCCATAGAATTGACGTTGTCCCCATGCATACTCGTACTCTATAAACGCATGTACATACATACATATGTATATGTATGTATATACATACATGCATGTATGTATGTGAGTGTGCATTGTATACGCTTGCGAAACATCCGCTTACACATTATTCCCATTAGCAAAATGATGTTTTATTTTCCCATGTCGCCGACACGCGACCATCTCCTTCATTTGCGCCGCCTCAGCCACCGCAACCATCATCACCGCCTTTGCCTTTCGTGCGTCTGTCACACACAAGTGCGTGTTGACTTTGACTCTGTCCTCGTAACCGAGTCAAAACAATCACATGTGCATGCAAAAAATACACAAATACTCCTATTGTATAGATCTTTTATTCTGTTTATTTTGAAAAAAAATGTTATTGTTTTTTTTTTTTTTTGAAAAACTCTTTTCGCTTTGAGCAACCAAAATTAAAATGTTCGCATGAGCCAAAAACAAACGAAATCAAATACAAGCAAGGAAGAAAATATTTACCAAGTCACAGTAAATAAAAAAGGATTAACATAAACTTTGTGATTTGCATATCTTTGCATTTTTTTGGTGTTGCTGTATGGAAATAACAACAACTTTGTCAGCTCAGTTAATTCGTGAGTTATGCGAAATATTTATTTGGAAGCTGATATGTGCTGGAATTTCGGAAATTCTGGAACACATTTTTATTGAGTGCTTGTTTCGATAAGAATAAACATTATTTTCTTTTTAACATAGAATATAGTTGTTTCATACACGTATTAATTTGTAATTTTTTTATTTTTACAAAATGAATGGAAAATTTAGACCATTTATTTTATTTTCTTTTATTTAATATCCATTATTATATAATTTAATTAAAAACTATTTGAAAAGTTAATTCTAAAGCAATTTTCGCACCTTATTTTGTAAAACTTTTAGTAATAAGAAGATATATTATAGAATTCCGGCATTATCATATACTTCAATACATACACAAATTGGTTAGGCTAGAAGGTAAACATTAATTTAATTAATTAATTAATTAATTACTTTCCGAGATATTTTTTTGACTTTTTCAGAACTTCCTTGGTGTAATTGAGGATTATTTCATGAGTTTTTGAATAGTTTTGAATTACCTCAAATTAACTAGCCCCGAAATTTTCTGATTTACAGTCCTTAACAGATCCAAAGTGAGCCCATTACTTGCCCTGAAATGGCCCTAAAATTGACCCGAAATAGTCCTGAAATCCTTTCAAACAATCCTTAAAATGATCTCTAACTAATACCGAAACGAACTCGAACTAGTCCCTAGTAGTTGCCAGATTGAGTTTTTGTAGTCCAGCCCCAGTGTGGCAGCTCAAGGCCGTTCGAAAACAGCTAATAGTTTCGATTAATCCTTCTTGTTCAATTACTGACGAACATTTCTTTGATAAAATTGAAGGCCTATACTAGATTTTTTTTTTATGATGAAATTAGTTTTAAAAAAACGGGAGTACCTGGTACTCATGAAGTAGATGGCGTGAACATCAGTGTACGGTTTGGCAAAGTTTAGGTTGTTTTGATTGTTTAAGTTTTTTTTTTACTCCTAAAGGGTTTAATTTGTAAGTTTTTTCCATTTACCTCCGAACAAATGACGAAGTATTTTTATCTTCAATAAATCGCGAAGTAATTGTAAACTAGTCACAAAACGATGCCGCACTAGTTCCATAATGGTCCTGTAAAACTCATAAACTAGCACTGAAGTGGCCATGAACTGGGCCCGAAATAATCTCGAAAAAATCCTCAGCTAGTTTTTAAATGGTCTAGAAATAGTCTTGTCATAATTTCGAACTATTCCGAAACTAGTCCCGAACTAACCTTAACTTGTCCTAAAATAGTTCTGATATGATCCCCATTACGACCAAAATGGTACCGAACTAGCCTCGGAAAAATCTGGTATTATTTTTAACTAGTCCGGAAATGGTTCCAAAAATGTCCGTTGGTAGAACAGCCGATTCGATTAGTTTTCATTTGTGCACACAATTTTGCAAGTGATCTAAGTCACATTAGGCTATTTGTGTTTAAATTATCATTTCTTTGAAACTTTCGTCTTTTCATATAAAAAAATGTTCTATAAATAACAGTTAAAACAAAAGTCTAACACTCTTCACATGCGTGCTCAAACTCAGATTTTCCAAATATTTATTTATAACGTTTTCTGTATCTCATTTAGGCAACTCATAATCATATAAACTAACCGCCAACACTTCAGAGCATGGAATTTTTATTAATTCATATATGCACAAGTTCAGATGTTTGTATAGAAAAAATCATAGTAAAATATATGTAAATAAATAATTTGATAATTTTTTTTCAACAAACAGGATACTAAAATTGATCGGTGCCAAATTTTGCAAAAATGAATGAATTGGAAGTGCTAAAATACCTACACATTTATTTGAATATAAAATCCAAAAAGCAGCAGGTTAAGTTAATAGGGAGAAAAAGAAAGAAAAAAATCAGAATTAAGAAATATTTGGTGAATTTTTATTGCTTGGTGTTTTTTGCGAACGCCATAAAGATAAATTCGTACAACATGCCTCGTACATCATTAACACATTTTTGGCAATTTACACGCGAATGTCGCGATATGCGATGTTGATTTATAATTTTAAAATCGGAATATACTACATACATACATATGTATGTACGCTGCAGTTAAATAGCTAAAAGCAAACAGCAGCCAATAAAGGTAGGCGTACATATGTACATATGTACATATATGGACAAAAATGTATTTATACATACACACGATATTAAGTATGTATTATGTATATAGTTACCCTGCAGGAAAATCGAAATAGTCGCGATTACAATCAATTTTATTCAACTGTGTTCAACATCAATTTGATTTTGCTCACACACACAAACACTTAGGTGGACGCGGGACTCGTCAATCAGGAGCAATGAGCTAGTTCGGATTTAAGTATCTTGGAATTCAAAGCATTTTATTCGCTTCGCATTGAGTAGTAGGAAAACTTATAAAAAATTAATGCGGTTCAGCAGAATTTTTGATGACAATGAGAGCTGAGCTTTCTGAAAATAATACTATAAGAATATATAAAGTTCACCACGTACGCGCCTAAAAATTGATTTTGAAAATAATGGTTTTAATTGATATTCTGGACTGTAGTGAAAACTGATTACTATCAGAATCAAAATTTATACCGATCATTATTTCGTAATTGTGTTCACAAATCTTATTGAAACTGTTGTTGTTTTTTCACAAACAAATCTTCCATAAACTGGCCTTGAGCTCAATAAAATTATAAAAATATCTTATTGAATTTCATTTATACATATCAATTAAGACTGTTATGATACACATATATCTATAATAATTGGACTACAAAACGCAATCAAGCAAAGAGTATCGGTATTTATAATAAAATTTCACAATAATCCTGTTTACATGTTATATAAGTATAATATTTATTTATAGTTTTGTAGTTTTATCCCCTTTAATCGCATAAAACTGACATAAACTCAAATAAATAAATCCACTGCTCACCTATTTTGCAATGCTACCTTCTGTCAGGGTGACATTTTAATCAGTTCAATTGCATAGTTAATCGGGATTACAACTTCCAGATGCCTAACCAATTAAAGGCAGTTTTTTAACTTGTTAGTTTTCCTGAAAAAGCCTAATCTTCTTGATACACGCCCTACACGATTTGCTCCACTTAGCTGTGATATGTCAAGTAAAGCGAGATGGCTAAGAGGAAGAAACGAGAGTTTTGGTGAAGTGAAATGAGTTAAGACGAGCAGAGGTTAGATCAGGCGAGGCATAGTGAAAGTATTAGGCGTATGATGAGTTTAAATCTTGCTACTTCTGATACTGGGAATTACGGTGTGGTGTGCTTAGGTGGCTTTGGTTGGTATACTAGATAGGATGGGTTTTGGCTTGGGGACCTCAGGTGTAGTGAGTTTAGGAATAACGCGTGATTAGTCAAGGTTTGGTGTTTAGGTGTGATGTGTTTTGGCTAAGTGCGTTTGGGTATGGTGGGTTTAGCTGTGAGAAGTTAAGGTGAAGGAAATTTAGGTGTGGTGAGTTTAGGTACAGAACAGAAGTTTTTGTAAGAAGAACAACCATTTGTTGCCATCCTCAATCATTTTCATGTACATCATTCCCGTCGGAACCATATTAACCTCCTCCATTTAGGTCGCCACCGTTTTCGTCTCACTCAAAGTTGTAGATATTTCCATTCACTGCCGTCGCTAATGAAGTTTCACTTTAAAGATAAATAATATAATATTACATAATACTTGCATATTCTTACATGCGTTCAGTTACCCAACCATTTACGATTTCCATCGCATTCCCCATGTTGATTTTTCTATCGCATCTAAAGAGGGTTTCACTTCATAAATAAAAATACTTGAAATTGACTACATGAAATGGTTGGTATATTTTCTTCAAAGACGTCTTATCTGTCAAATCCGAAAAAAAGCTTTTTGTATCCAGCTTCGTAAGGACATTATATGGTGCAATTTCTCGCATGGTAGATTTAATCTTTGAATGTGTTCAATACATGAACGTGTACATAATCAAAGAATATCAGATACTATCGATTTCCCTGAAATCGTCCTCAGGCCTTTGCACACATATGTATGTTATGTACCTTTGTATGTATTTGTATTCGAATTAATGGACATACATATATTGCATTTGCATGCTACACTTAATGGCGGGCGGAGCTGACCAATTGACAATTTTAATCAAATCTGCCAAAATTTATTGTTGACACAGCACCGGTGCGGTAGTTGGTGGTTGAGGTGTCGTGGAAAAAAAAATATATATATATATTACTTTCCACCTAATAAGCATTTAAATACAAAATTGGAATGCATTCTATGTAATCACAATAATGACAAGAAAAAATTAATTAAACTCAAAATTGTTTAAATATGTGATACTCGCGGGACTATTAAGTAAATAAGTAAAAAAATATATATGTATATGTATATAAATTAAGTGCTGGCGTTTAATATGGATTTTAAGTAATATACTTAGCAGTAAACCCATTTAATTATTTTATTTTATTTTATCAATTTATTAACATTAACATTTATTAATTAATTTATACCTTAAACTCGCATTGAATATGAAAATTAAATACCGATTGAATTTATGATTAGTATGCAGGAATTAAAATTTAAATTTTCTAAAATCAAAACTTAGTGATAACTGGGTTTCAAGTGAGAGTTACAGCATATGATTGCGCCTCTTCGGTGTGTGCTGGTGATGCACACATTCATCATGTCCAATAAATAATAATCAGCAGTTTAAGTGCTGTACATGCATGCAATATCGGTGTGCAACATAACCCTGACCTGGCTGCGCCGCAAATACCAGCAATCAGCAACATGCACCGTCCACCAGTGCAAGCCATGGTAGGAAACTTTGGTGACTAGACCAGCTGCCTATAAAAACAAATGCAAAAAAAAAATTACTTTGCGGTTGCTAAGTTAAATTTTTGGTCAGCAACTAGCAACTGGCAACTTGATATTGATGATTGCTGATGCTGCCGTTGCTGTTGCTGTTGCTGTTGCTCCTACTTCTTTCTGCATCTGTTGCTCTTGTTGTTTGAATATCTGTCTACAAACGTGCATATACATATTTATTTGGCTAGTTACCGCGCTGTGCTGCCGTCAAGCAGATTAGTCACATGTCACATTCAATTATCGTCGCGGCATTGATACTTTGCTCAAAGATCTACATCAGTGGACGGTAAAAAAATATACAATAAATGACAAGAGAGAGATAATATCGCATAATCGATAATTTTACTAGCATATACAGGGTGTTTATAACATAAGCTAGTTAACGTTATTTAAGACTAAGCAACTTAAGAGATATAAAAGAAAATAAATTATTTATAAACCGATCTCTGTACTGATACCCAGTAGTGGTGGATAGTAGTAAAGCCACCTGCAAACGTTTGGGCCAAACTAAGAATTATGCGCAGCGCCTATTTGTCACATTTGAAAGTTCTGACGCCAATTTTAGAAGTTCTCAGTAAAGAAATACTATGCCAGAGGAGAATCGAAGCTATGGGAGGGTTACTATGTAATATAATGTTAATAAAAAAATTTACCCTTCGTGGAGTAACTTCCCAGGTTTATTTTGAAAGCAGTCAAAAAAACATACCAATTCTGCTTTCGTTGTCAAAAGTTAAAGCTCTAAAGAGAGTTGCATCTTCGGAGCACTATCGCACTCGTACACGTTGTTCTAAATCAAATTTCTGGAGGCCACTCTCCATGGTATCGTCTAAAAAAGATATACATCTTAATTATTTTCGCTAAGTGGGCAATACGGCCCTTAGTTGGATTTGTTAGGCTTCTTCTAGAAAGAAATGCCATTCTCTCAAAAATAGGAGGGTATTTGTAGAATGAAGCCAGAAACTCTCCGGAGGTGTCTTTCTTTCTCCTATACTTTGTAATCTCATATAATTCATTGTACTTGCAGTTATAATGGACTATTGTTTCTTTTATACCCTCAAGATTGGAGCTGCGACACCTGGTATAGTAATTTAGCCCCATTATGGCCGCATATTCCCCAAAATGACATTGTCCTATGATCGTTGCTATCAGCCGGGAAAAGTCACATCTTGATCTTTTCAGAAGGTCATCTAGCTTTTATTTGTTATAGTGGTACTTTAAAATTTTTCCATAATCCTTAGTATTCTCACTTGGAAGATGCTTGCAGAGATTGTTAAGCGAATCAAGAGATAGACGTCCAACATTTCGTAGAACAACCCCGCCCCCATAGCGCCGACGTTTTGGATCCGTCAGTGCAGAGGACTATGGATTCTTTTTCATTTAATCGTCCTTTTCTCCACCCTTTCTAGATGAAAATTTTATCTGTAAGTCATAGCCGATCCCGTCGAAGTTGCTGCTATTACCGAATTACTCTGTCATTCGAAGTCCTTCCACTTTTTACTCTACCGAACCCAAAGCCATTTCACATCACCGACTGTAACTTTGCGGAAATAATTCCGTTTGACAAAAATGCTCTGCCGACATTAATTACTAATGGCACACATTTTATTCACAAACACTTGCGGTCAAATTGTAGGCGCGCATTTCTTAACACCCAACATTATTGTAGATGTGGCATGCAACATGTGCTCGTTCATACTCGTACGCGTCTTAGGATCAGTCAACATACAACATGCGGAAGTGCGTTTTTTGTGACGATTTGTGGTAAATGCGCAACACATTGTCACCTTTGTTAGCGCTGTTGAGACGGCAAATTAATTGTGACATTTAAAACGATCGTGTACAGATCATCGGGGGCCATCGGGCATACATACATACATACATAAATATGTACATATGTACAGACATAGATATGTGGTCACAAGTAGTACGTGTAAGTAAGAGAAAAATGCGACCACAACCAGAGCTGCGGACACATAAAAGCTCAATAAATCATGCGTGGGATCCGTGTGGGAAACTCTCCGCCAGTGTCGCTCTCACCCGACAACACGAAGCATTGCGCCACCGCACAAGCGCAAGTGACTGCGGCTGCGGCGGCGACGATGGCAGTGTTGGTGGTGGTGGTGGCAGCTAAATTTAAAGCTGTGACAATTCACACCACCACTGCCATGCTGCTGCTGTAATGTTGGAGATTTGAATGCTGTGCCGTCAGACGCGCACAATGCCCGTGAGTAATTGCCCACAAAGTGTTGCATTTAAGATAAATGGAAAATTGTCATACGCGGGTATATACTCGTACATATGTACATTTGTATTCGTGTAAGATGGCCGCTGCACACCCAACCGAAATACTCACGGCCGGCAATGTGAAAAATTTGTGTGGCAGCGCCAACTTGGGCGTTTGTTGTTTTGTTTACACGTACGAGATTCTTGGGAATTGTCAGCAACACTTCAACACCGGCATTGCCTGCCATCATATTGTGCGCCTACGCTATGTCCCAAATATTCAGTTTTTCAAAAACGTTGTTAGCGTCTCAGAAAGGAATTCCGTCAGCTTCCATTTCATTGCATTTAATACGCTCCGTACCAGTACGTGCTGGTTAGTTATTTCTTTTTTTGGTGAATTTTCATTCTTTGTTTTTTTTAAGGAAATTACTACATTTACTCTGTTCAGCGATTTATTTGAGAATTGCGGTTTTTGGGCATTATTCAATGAACTGTAACTGGAGCACTACGTGCTTAACCCTAATTTAGCTTTACTGTGGACATATAGAGTAATCGGTTTTGTATTTGTATAAAGAAAAACATGAGTTTCCTCTGCCACTGAATGGTTGAAAAATGTCTTCTTCCTTTTGAAACTTGTATTTGAAATAATGAAACCGTACAAGTTATTATCGTATATCAAATATTGTGAGAAAAAGGGGTACACTTTGATGATTTGGGTATATGGACGTTTATATATACATGTGAACATTTAACAATTATAGCACAACAACTTATTGATGCTTTTCTACAATTTATTTCGCTTCTAATTAATTGAAGTTATATTCAATTCAAATACAATTTATGCTCTATCAAACAACACGAAACCCCATTTTTTGTTTAATTTATACAAAATGTACAAATGAACAAAATTCTTCAAGCTACCGAACTTTAAAAAAATTGAATTTTTTTGAATATGTAGTTTTGTTGTTTATTAAATTTTAGTGTCCTAATTTCAAGTGGCTACACTTTAGCTATGATTTTTGACAATTTCTTTACTGACGCTCTTACACTCTTCTTCATCCATATAACGATACGCCGTATAGTGATAAAACACATAATATTTTTTAAATTTGTTTTCTTTTTGTTTCCGTCTGGAAGAAAGTAAACCACAACAGTGACCAGCAAATAGAAAAAGTTTTTTCTAATAGCGGTCACCCCTCGGCAGGCAATGGCAACCCTCCGAGGGTATTTCTGCCATGAAAAAGCTTCTCATTAAATACATCTGCCGTTCGGAGTCGGCACAAAACTGTAGGTCCCTCCATTTGTGGTATAATATAAAGACGCACACCACAAATGGCAGGAGAAGCTCGGCCAAACACTGAGCTATATAGTGTACGCGCCAAAATTATATTATATTATGACCAGCAAATTCAGGAGCCTTCTTCAAAAATTTATCAAAATATTTATGCCGCTACACAGCAAAAATTGCAATAGATATGCAAGTAAAATTTGATGAGAACATCAATTCCGACAAAAAATATCGATAATTTTTTCGTTAACGAAAACTACTACAATCATGGTTAACAATATATGAAAGCTCCTTATGATAATTGATGGTATTTTAAATAAAACCGATAACAATAACAATAATATTATCGATAATAGTAGCATCAATATCGTTAACTACTTATTTGACAAATATGTTGTGCTTATGATTATTAATGATATTTAGTTAGATAACGAAAGCAACATTAGTATCGATAATGACGAGTTTTAAAATAATGCTGGCAAAATCGCAGGCGATATAATAATTCAATATAAATAGATAGCAAGGTTATCGATAGTACAATATTATGCAACTATTGTAATACAGTTATATTTTTTATTTATACTACTATCGATAACTATAACATGGGCTACGATATCAAGAAATAAACCTACAAAAATCTAGTTAACAATAACAGTGTCGATAATGACATCGATTTTTATAATATGCGTTGTCATATTCGTTATCAACTTAGAAAAAAAATGTAAAGAAAATTATTACGAAACGTAACGACTGTACTCAAAAACTTTTTCGCGAATTTTTACAACACACTCATCGACAGCAATATCAATAACGACCAAAGTTCAAACCGGCTGAATAATTAACACGAATAACGATAACTATAATGTTAACTATAACGTTAACGACAACTTTAACGACATAAATAACGATAATTATAATGTGAATGACAACGAAAATTAAAACTACGATAACAATAAAGATCACCATAATGCTCATGCAAATGATAACGATAACGTTAAATATTACGATACAATGAGCACTGATGCGGAGGTTTTGATGTATTTATACGTAAGTATGTGTGCATAAAAGTGTCCGCCAAAGCTCATTTTCGGTTGCAAAAACTAAAACAAATATCAACTTTAGATAGCCGCAAAAATTGTATCTTTTCTTTCCGTGTGAATTTCATACAGTAGCTCATAATCATGTCGATCAAATTATCAAGCAATAGAAAAAAAACATAATAATTTCGACGATTTGCATGCGAAACTTTTTTTGCCATTGATACGTACATACGAGTACATATACATACATATATTTATATATATATATTATTGTAAATTCTCTCTCTGCACCGTAAACGTCGGTGGTCGTTGCGTGTTGACAAGTGTCAGACTTAAATGAATATAAATTTCTGCACATAATCCTTTTGTCATTGTTCTGGTGTCAGTAGCGCGACAGCCGACAGAAATCTAAAAGATGCCAACACAATTCTTTATATCTTTCGTTGCTTGCATGCATTCGTGCATCTTGCACCACTGCTATTGCTGCTTTAATTCATACCTCTACAATAAATTTATTTATTTGTGGTTTGTGGTGTGAAAAATAACAAAAAAATTTGCATTCACCACCACTGTATTATAATCCCTTAAAAAATGTCTTGCTTTGATCTGCTGTGTCCGATAAGTCGGTCAACACTGATCTCGACCAGACAGTGGCGTGCGCCTTATGCCCAGCAAAGTGAATACTTTTCGGTTCGCGCTGGGCTGGGCTGGCAGTGTCGCAACATCGTCGTACTACTTACTTTTCACTTTATTTAGCCTCTCTACTTCCACTTTGAAAACGTGCTGACCATTCGCCGATGCAATCGTTTTACATTCGCTGGTGACATTAAGTGCGAAATGACCTCTTTATCCCACTTGTCATCATCACTTCATAAATTAATGCGGCTCACACCGTCTCGCCGAAACTCACAAAAGCGTCCACTTTGCTGTGAAGAAAATACGACAAATCCCCGAAGTGTTTCACCAATCGCTGCACTGTCTGCAGAATAACAAAAAGTGCTGCTTCTTATACACACTTTTTAATACTGCAAGAATAATTTTAAAATGCAAATTTGCAACAAAAAATCTTTCGCTTTGTGGTTTTTGAATTTTCGCTCTTTCAGGTACAAACATACTATGCATTAATTATTTTTTATTTTTAAAAATATGTATAATTTGTGGACTTACGTGGATTGTGATAGTGCGTTCTGCTGGGAGAATTGTTCGAAATCAGCTGCATGTCGAATTTATGGAGCTTAAGCAGGTGCACGCATCTGGTCTATACGCTGAAGTTTTGAATATTTGCGTTTTGAACTGACGAAATTGTTTTTTCTTGCGTAGTGGCATAACATCCAGAAAATTCTGTCAGCATATGAATAACTTACAGGTAATAACCAACCGATTTAAAAAATTTTGCGCTAATCATATATTCCGCTTGTGTATCTCCTAATGATAAATCGCCAGATTAAGGGCAACTGCTATTAGAAATAGAGTTGAATAGATTAAAGGTGTTGCATTAAAGCACATTACTACAACTTAGAAAATTCGTTTCTTATTCGTTGGCGACATTAAATAAAGGACGCGACTATATTACTTCAGTCATAAGAGAAAAGCATCTCTCATAATCTTGCTGTTGGCAGAGGCCAGTTTATCCAGTGCAGTCATCACCTGTTTTCCCAATAACTAGATGAAAGTATATGCTGGAAATGCTGCCTGCAATAGGCGCTTGCTGATGCTAGTTTAAGGTGCAAAAACCGAGCTTTGAACGTTAAAGAGTTGAATGAAATGTACTCCAATGAATTTGATGCAACGAGTTTCAGATCAAATCATTTCCCGGACAGTCCACTATCTATTGACCATTTGAATGATGCGATTCAACGCCGAGAGATTTCATTTCTTGTTCGTCATTTGCAGGCAGGAATCACATCATTGAGGTTATCAAAAATTTCACACCGTCTGTGATCAAAGCAAATTTGCAATATTTTTTCAAAATATACTAACAAATTTACAGTAAAGTTTTTCAAATTGGGTAAAAAGAGATACTAAACTTTTTCGACTTTCTCTGTCCAAGAATATAGTCCTTTTGATTCACCAATATACCAGTGTTCATTGCTATGGCCCAAAATCACTACTTCATTTATCCAACTCGTCTACCTGTTTTTTCGTATTGTATTTAGTTAGGAATTCGATAGCATACCGATAACAATAACAATATATCAGCGACATAAATATTGAGAACTCTAGTAACAATTATTTTTACATTATGACTAAACTGTAATGATAATGTTGGCATTAAAGATAATTTTAACATAATTGATTACAATAATAATAACGATGAATAATAATAATAATAATTTGGCGCTTACACTATATAGCTCAGTGTTTGTCCGAGCTTCTCCTACCATTCGTGGTGTGCGTCTTTATATTTTACCACAAATGGAGTGGCCAACAGTTTTGTGCCGAACGGCAGATTATTTTATGAGGAGCTTTTTCGTGGCAGAAATACCCTCGGGGGTTTGCCATTGCCTGCCGAGGGGTGAAAAAACTATTTCTATTATTAAGATTTTGCTTGCCCTGACTGAGATTTGAACCTCGAACTCACCGACATATAACCACCAACTCGACCACAGCGGCCACCGTATAACGATTGCCTTAACATAATAAAATAAAAATATAATATATCGATTACAATAACAATAGCGGTTTCGTGAAAGATTTAAAGGTTTATAACAGATTCATTATATTTCTACACACAATTTCAATTATGAACATGCATAAATAGGAAGAAAAAACACAATAAAAAAATACAGATATATATATGTATGTATATCAATTATTTAACGATAACAGATTACGAAATCTGTAAAGATAGCAATGTCGACAACGATAATAATATCGATAACGATAACAATAAATATATCGTTTGAAATATATTTAACGATAACAGATTGCGAAATATGTAAAGATAGCAATGTCGGTAACTATAGCAATTTCGATAACGATAACAATATTTGTATACATATATCGTTAGCAATATATTTAAAATTAACAACAATATCGATACCGATAACAATATTTACAATTTCAAATATATGTTAGACTACTTTCCAAAAACATAACAAGAAAAGCTATAACTTTTTATGATTACGACAATTTTTCATGTTTATGCACCAACCGAACTTTTTAACTACGGCGACCTATAAATGCACATGTAATATATTATACAATTACTTAGCCAAAATTTCGTATAACTAATTTTTCAACCGCCTTTCATTTATCATTAATACCCAATGTAGTAAGGGTTACGCTTTTTGTCAAGCAAAGTAGGCGATGAAATTCCTTACGGCTTCATCTAGCTAACACAGAAGATGAATGGAATCATTGGCAGACGTTATCATCAACATAGATCGCTTTCAAATCATTCATGGAGCAACAACAAACAAATCGCATGAAAGGCAATATAAACAATAAATAAACTACAACAAAACGAGCAGTCGGTTGGCTGGAGTTGAGATTGTAGTCTCGGCAATTGAATTGGTTGCAAATGTTAGCGAAGTTGCAATTGCCACAAACATGTTTGCAACATACAACAAACTTGTGGCAACAACGCATTAACTTATGTAGTATGAATGTGTACGTTAGTCGCACGAGCAGTAGATGCTGATTTCGATTGTTGTTGCCATACACCGTTTGGTGCTTTTCGTTTTTTCTGTTCGTTTGTATCTCTTTTTCTTTACCTCTCCGACATTCACCGGCTGACTATAGCGGTGTAGTATCAATCGCATCTGCTGCGCCTGTTTGTCTGTTGCTATTTCTCTTATTGTATCTGTGATGACTGTTGTTGCGTTGCCCTGAATAAAATGGCATTTACATACCTTCGAACGCAGATATCTCATCTTTATCAGCATTCCAGTCGCGCAGCCGAGAGCAGCGAGCATGTAGAAATTTGTGATAGCAGTGGCGCGGACAAATTGGTCCCTTAACCGCTGACCGTAGCAACGAACGGCGGTCGCAAACAGCCAACTGATCCTCTATGGCCGAAGTTGGATCGTTGCGCAGGATGGTCGTCCGTCCGCCATTCACTTCAACTGCTTCACAATCACAGCCACAAGCCACAATCGCCAACACCACCACGACCACCACCAACACCACCGCTACCATCATCTTCAACGCCACTTGTCGTTCATCATTCGTTGCGGTGCGCCCAGCATTCGGTGAATGTGTTGCATGCTGGCTGTGTCGTGTGTCTTTACCGTTCTACAAATGGGAGCGAGTGTAGTACTACAGTCGGCAGACATGCAGTCGAGCGGCGGCGCGCTCCTTCTCGCGATTACGATCGCGTTTAGATCCAATATATCAGCGCTGCGTTGACGGCCAACATTGGGCAATTGATATAAGTTGTGGTGAAAAGTTTAGGCATTTTCTGATTGCTAGTCGCGATAAACGCGCAGCAAAAGCGTTCAATTGTGCACCGCATAGGTAGCGGAGCGATTGGTTGGGATGGTTCGCGCGGCACGGGCGGCAGCGGCGGCAGCAGCTACGTTACGTTTGGACAAATTTGCGGTTGAGTTGAAGGCTCCACAAACATGGGAATGGCGAAACGGCTTTAGCCTATAATCGCCAATACACACACAATGACATTAATTCGAACTGTATGTGTGTGCTCGTCTAGGCATGCGACAATCGGCATGCCATCAGGAAGCTGCCTCCATTTCTGCTGATTTAATTGTTGCTGCCGCACGGTCAATGCAGTCATAAATGCAATAAATATTAAAATTCCTAAATTCCACACCCTACACAATTTAAAACAAAAAGCGACAAAACCAAAGTCAAAGTAAAACAAAATATACTCCTACTTCGCAGTCATACCTACATACATATGTACATACACACAAACACTGCACTGCGCCGTGAATGGTGTAAAGTTGTGCCAGCGAAGCAATTGAGTTGACATTGTCAGCGCCCACTCAAGGTGTGCGCGCATGCGCACGTTGAAAGGCCGCTCGATCGTAAAACGCGTGATATACCGCGCTATAGTGTAGATAAGCGGCCGGTATTGCTAAGAATTACCACTAAATTAAACAAAATTATCTCGACACAGCATCTAATGAGGAAGATGGAAACTGGAAACGTACGAAATGGGCGCAGGCACATTATCGCAGAAGCTGATGACGCTACGTGCGCTGATAGCACTACACACTGTCAAATACCACAATCCATTATTGGTAAGGTTACTGTAGTTGTAGTTGTAGTTGAAGTTGAAAATGCTTTTGGTTTTACTTTTAATTTAATTTTAATTTTTTTTTTCATTTTGGGCCACCGTAGAATGACCGAAATTCCAACGCGCTGTGTAACGCGTCATTTTATTATTTGGTGGCACAATCGTGACAAGTTAAGCAAAAAAATGAAGGCGCACAGTGTTTTTAAACAATAAATGAAACTAATTAATTTAAATGTTTATGAACATTGATATCGAAAAGTCTATAATTGTAAAATTGAAGCAGTTCTTGCAACTCTATCAACCGAATGTCAAATAATAAGAATTATAATAATATTCAATCCCAACGGTTAATTACCCTCCATACCCACCTTACCGACACGCATGGTGAACGGAATGCCGAGAAATTCATGAGCTGAAATTTTCTTCACCATAAAAATGGAGTCTGATAAATGAAAAATGTTGGAATGAGAGTTTACGTCGTGGTATAAACAGCGAAATAGTTAATTTACTTCAAAGTTTTATTTAAAAGACTTTAAAAACAGAGGTCGAAAATAATTTGATGCACGAGATGGAATGTTAAAATTACCTTCACCCAAAAACGGAGGGCTAGAAATTGATCATATCAGTAATTTAACCATGAATATTAAGCCTAACTTTTCTCTACGCCTGGCAGGTGTAGAGAGACTTATTAGCTTTAAACGATGACTAGTTGACAACTTATCGTGAAAAATAGCTTTAGTTTCAGTAATAATTAGAATACCAGTTCTTGATAAATAGACAAAACTTGATAAATACTCAATTTGGTGAGCTTATCCCAAGTATAGTCAAGTATTCTTCCTTTTATTTTGCTACCACCGCGAAGCCGCTACGTTCTACTAAACCTCGTACAGCTCATCGTTCCATCGAACGCGGTATTCGCCGTCCCAAAGACGCAAAGGTCCATAAATCTTACAAATGATTGTTAGGGCCTAGAACCCTATAAAAAGTGCAAATAAATACTCGGACATCCAAGCTACAATAATTTAAGCATCACTTATTATTCGGCCGCTGTGGACGAGGGGGTAGCAGTGCATGCTAGAGATCGCTGAGTTAGAGGTTCGAGTCTCAACCTAGGCAAGTTAAATATTAATCATAAAAAAAGTTTGTTTCTAACAGCGGTCATCCCTCGGCAGGCAATGGCAAATCTCCATTACAAATACATCTGCCGTTCGGAGTCGGCACAAAACTGTAGGTCCCTCCATATGTGGTACAAGAAAGAAGAAGCTTGGCCAAACACTGAGCTATATTGTGTGAGCACCAAATTAATAACAAAATATTATTCGCGCAGGCCGTTTCGCCATATGCCCGACTTCCTCTCCGTTTGCGTTGGCTTATTTTTGTATTGCAGATGCGTTGGTTAGGAGGAATATCGTAACACTATGTCACGAAGTAACAGGAGGGTGACAATACCTACAAACGGATTACTCTTGAACCATTGGCCCTCATTTCAAGCCATTTGACGTTAAGCTAAAACCAGGACGTTGGCAACTGAAAGGTGTTTCCGGGTGATGATGGATTCGGATGGGTTCACAAAGTTGCAACTCTCGATTTTTACACTCACAACTAACTCAATTATCGTAATGGCTAGATTCTGCCAAAATTACACAATACAATCTAAAGCAATTTTCACCTTGTGTATGCGTATGACTAGGCATTTTGAAACATAATAAATTTCGGAACTGACACCTGTTGCAGACAAAGAAAAAATGTTTTCCAACAGTTATTATGGAGTTTGAGGGTCGATTTTTTTTGGAAGATTTCGTATGTATGAGTATATACGGTGCTGTTCGAATCATTAACAACTAAGTTTAAACTGACATAGTTTGCCCCGTACATTCATTTATTTATTATTAAGAATTCATAATTAAAATTTAGTTCATTCTCTAACATTAAATATTAATTTAATTTTAAAACTTTGTGAAAAATTTAAAAAAAACAAGTAAAACAAGCTGTCTTCGGCTATGCCGAAGGCTTTATACCTTTCATGAATGGAAGAAATGTATGAGAGCCAGAATGAAAATAGCTATAGGTGCTTTTCGTGAGACAAATCAAGTTTGTTGTGGCAGCTACCTTCTCTTATAATCATATGAAAATTTTCGTATTTCTTAAATTTCGTGAATTCTATTGTTTTCGAAAAATTCAAAATATGTAAAAAAAAAATTTAGAATTCCGCCCCTGATGAGAGTACATACATATGTACATTAATTCGATATTAACGATTTTGACTGTCATAATAGTCCCAATAGTAATTAATATTTGTGAAAAATTTCAAGTCATTAGCTGATTTAATGAGGAAGTTTCGGCCCAAAGTGCAATTTTTGAACTATGGGTTGTATGGCAGCTATATATTTTATTTATCCAATCCTATTGATTTTTACTGCTAAAATAGTTCTCATAATCGCTATTATTCGTGCAAAATTTCAAGACTTTAAAAAATGGAGGGGTTTTCATGCTAAATGCGATATCTGAACAATCGGTTTTATGGGAGCTTTATATGATATATGTATATAATTTTCTTGCAAAATTTCAAACCTCTATAATAGCTCAAAAACTGAGGGACTATTTAGCGTTCAAACAGACGGACAGACAAACGGACGACAGACGAAAGTATGACATGGCTAAATCGACTCAGCTCGTCATCCTGATAATTTCGATATACTTTTTGATTAGTCTAACACTCATCGGACCAAAGTTAATATACCATTTCCATTAAAGGTAAAATTAAACAAATTTTTACATACATTTTGAACTTTTTTCCCAGAAGTGTGTGAACCATATTAAAATAAATGTTGCTTCTTCGTATTCTAAAAAAATCAACACTTGAAACTTTCACATTGCCATTAAAAATTTGAATGCCGTATAAAGTTGTATACTCCACAAAATTATTACAGTTCTGAGAAAAAAGGTCAAGAACATGTAAAAATTTGTTGAATTTATTTTTTAATTTTGTACAAAGGATTTATACTATATTTAATTGTAAAGAATGACATAAATTTTAAATGAAAATATTTTTAAATTAATATAAGTGGCAAAACTATGTCATTTGAACTTGGTTGCTAATGAAATGAACAGCACTGGGCAGCTACTGTTTTCCTTTTAATTTTTTTTTTTTTTAATTTTAGCTTTTCGATTGAAGTCATACTTTTGTGCTACCTTGAAAGTAAACTTTCGTTTACAAAACCTTTATTTTAAAATATTTCTTTCAGTTTTCAGCGGCTGAAACCACTGTACGTACACATCACTAGTTAATAAATGTCATCTTTTTTTTTGGGGTTTGTTGTAATTTTTACTTACAGTTAGCAGCGTTGTGACGATGGTGTAAAATTATTGCAGTTATTCGCGGCTTATCGCCACTGCCATCTGCCAATCCACTTAGGCAGCGTTAAAGCTGATGTTTTTAGCCGGCAATGATGATGCTGATGATGATGTTATTAATGATGATTGCCCGCTTGATGGCGCTGAGTTCAGTGTTTACCTGTACGAAATCATACAAGTAGACATTCGTGTTTTTTTTTTCTTGTCATACATATAGTAAATGACAACACATTGGGTGCGTTTGGCTGCTGTAAAAAAGTAGCAACCATTGGACGGCAGCTGATTCACAAGCAACTTTCCATGCCGATTGTGCAGATTTTGCGAAGCCACTTAGCGATGTGCATATTTGTGTTGACATACATAAACAGCTGTGTGAAGTACTTAATTCAAACTTGTTAAAATCACTTGTTAAACCAATGCTGCTGCCCCTCAATTCGTTGACCGAATGAGTTTGCAGCGGTGCGAATAATAAAATAATCATAATTTCAACTGAACTGTGCTAATGTTCACGCTAATGATGGTGCAAATTAATTCAATTGATTTTGAAATTCAAATGAATTGCTTGTGACACATTTCCATCAGCGACGCTGAACTGAAAGCCACAAGAGCAAATTGCTGTGACATTCCAGCGGCGCGGCGGTTTGTCTTTGTCTCTTTGGCTACCGGTTGCTGAATCACACACCCGCTCAAGAGATGTGAGTGCGCGCTGATTAAGTGCGTGGTAAAATCCAAAACGACAGGCCGGTAACAGATGGAAAAGTAGTAGTTGAAGAAGAAGCAGAAATTTATGAACCGCAGACCAACCTCAATATGGGCAAGAGCATCCGCAGCAGCAGCAGCAGCTGATTGTGAGTCACAACACCACAGCGTGTGCGCAGCTGGAAAGCGCTTGCAAATGCCAGCGAGTCGACGGCTCGCATTTAATTTACAGGAGCATGCATTCGCTTAATTCCACATCTGTATGGGTGTGTGATTGTCGTTTGGCAGGCGCGTCCATTCAATGCACACACTTACTCAACGCTCCACAACGCAATGGGCGCGACTGGATACCGCTGGATGAGCGGATGTGCTGCAACCCACTGCATTCATTTTGTCTGTCGATTGTGTGTTTGCAAATCATTTCTCAAAAACGTACGCCAATGTTGGGCAGGACACACACTGTGCACCCACAATGGCGGCGGCGAGACGCTGCAGTGCACAGGAAGATCCACAACTCGACGTAAGGCAATATCCTTTAGCCACAACAGCGCGCGCTGCCAATAGCAATGACGGCAGCAGCATTAGCGTCGGCAACGGCACCAACTGCGCTCGAAAAGAGCATTTAGTTTAATTCCTTTGGACGGTTGCGTATGGTGCGCTGCCATATCGCCACCGACGCGTCGCCATCGCATGCCACAACTGTGCAACGCAATTACAATAACAATTGCCACACAAATCTCTGCCAGCCTTTTATTCAATTCACAGCTAGGTGCATACATACATACATTCTTGCACATACGCTCCGCTTTTTGCTCGAAAAATGCTGTGCGTCGCAATTCATCTTCTCAGGAGGGCGGCGCGTCTGCCTGCTCTATGTAGCTGTTGCTGCTGCTTCTTCTTCGCCGTTTCTCTGGAAAACCACACGTGCCAATTTAGCCCACATGCTGTACCTTACCCGCTTGTGGCCGAAAGTAGAGCCGCCTTAGCTACATGCTAACCAAATAGTGTTTGTGATTTCTTTGCCTTCGTAACGGACTTGGGCTTAGCAAGCGCGACCTGAATCCGCAGGAGGGAGTAAATCTGCCGTCGAGGCGTTGGCATATGGAGCATGCGCACACGTCGCCGCAATACGCCGAACGCACGGGTGGCGCAACAAAACGTCCACTTCGATAGATTATATAAATTTGTGCGTATGTGCGTGATTGTAGGCATGGCAGTGAATTTGTGTACGCATGCGCATCGTTTGTTACAGCGCAATACGCAAACGGTAGCTAAATCCATTCGTTTCGCATTTGGAAACTGCTACATTACCTTGCTGCCAGCTTGGCTGATGTTCATGTTCACTTATTTAAATAAATATGTATGTACTTGCCCAGGTATAGAAACTGTATTTGTATTTACACTTAGAGATTAAAGAGTTCGGTAAGCGCGAGTAGCCTCGCCTGATATGAGGAACATCCAGAACATCAATTTAAACATTTTTAGTTATAAATAGATGGGTATATATTGTGTTGAGATCTTATAAACTCACTTAACTACGCAAATTGAAGGCACTAAATCAGGGGTCGGCAGGCTTTTAGACGCAATAGCCAAAAGTTAAAATATACCCAATTGCCCAGCATTTAAAGAGCCACCAAACATTTTCTCTTCAACTATTTGTAACATAAATACACGTACTATTTGAACTTAAATAAAAATTAATATATTTTTATATATTACTATAAAAACATACAAATATTTTGAGTAATTCCATATTTTAGCAAGAATAATAAAAAAGTTAATCCGATAATAAAACGATTGTTATTGATAATTACATCAGTGGGAGCATTACTTTTTATGATACTCGTATTTGTGCAAGAGAACGATTGCTCGCACGAATGTGTCGACCAATAGATCTTCAGCACTCCGAATGCCAACTTCTTCACCTCACTGTAGCAATCTGGAAGAATATTCTATGCGCTAAATATGTTCACTTGTGCTTCTCTGCGATCATGCATTTTTGGGCGTCCAACTCTTCCAACTTGCTTTTGAGTTCTGTGAACTTGCCTATTAACAGGTCTTTGCGTTTCAATACCGAAAGAGTGGCTCGCGAGACGAAGGTTGCCAACCCCTGCTGTAGGTGAATTATGCTCAGCGACAGCACTTTGTAAAACCACGTAAAAAAGAAATCAAATTTTTTTTCCTAAGCCATTTGTATCGTTGAATTTTTCCATTTATTTTATTCTGATCTTTTGTTGTTGTTGCTTCCGACAGGGAGCATTTATTGTACTTTAAACTAAATAGTATCGGCGACACGTCCTGATATATGATGAAAAAACAGGGACCGAATATAACAGTTATTTGTAAAACTGTCATTCAAAATTTTACTATGAAGGAAATGTTCTACAACGAAGTGAATTATACCAATCGTTTTCTTTTTTCACCGATAATCAAATTTTACAATACATTTCTTTTGTAACTTTTATGCAAAACTAAAAAAAATAAAAATTATTTTTGATTTATATTTTATAAATCTAAAATAACAATAATTTATGATTATTATTAAAATAATTATCGATACAAATTATTTATGATTTTTATTTTAAATGTCTTGTGATAACAGTTATTGAAGACTTTAATTTATAAAATTCAGCAATAAAAGTCCGTTTATTTATAAATAAATAAAAGTCATCAATATAAATCAGCCTCTGAATTTTATATTATAAGTCATACTTATAAAAGTCGTCAACAAAAAGTTCTTTAAAAACAGAAGGATATATTTATTATTGGTCAGCTTAACAATAATAATCGAACATGTCACACATATGCATGTTAAAGGTATATTTATTTTCTATTTAATTTTATCAACAAAAGTGGTTGTAAATTTTCAGAGGACAAATTTGATCTCAAGTCAGTTAAAATCAATTTTAGTGCATTTTTTATATTTGCTTTTATAAGTATGACTTAAAAAGTAAAAGACAGTGGCTGATTTATATTGATGACTTTTTTTGATGATATTTAGAGTAACTGTTTTCATAAGACATTTAAAATAAAAATCAAAAATAACTTTTATCGGTAAATATTTTTATAAAAATCATAAATAATTGTTATTTTAGTTTTATTAAATAAAAGTCAAACATAGCTGTTATTAAGGGAGGAATTAAATAAAAGTCTCAAAATAATTGTTAAAGAGCGATTTTTATAATAAAAAATTTAACTGTTACGGTCCCTGTGAAAAAATGCTATTTTGCGCCGTTATGTTTGGATAAGAAAACCAACTCACTACAAATATGTTATGTTACGAAGTGAAGTTCTCAAAAAAAAAAAAAAAAACCGCTGTCTCATAAATAACTCATAAAATTTACATTTATTTTACATATGCATATGAATAGCAGCTTTATTCAAAATATTTTTAATTTTAAATCTTCTTAAACCTACTTCGTTTCCAACACATATTGTTATAGTTATATCAATTACCTAACCTTCTAAATTCAAGTTTAATCTGTCGTTATAAACAGTTGGCAATCCTCCAAGTACAAATCAAATAATTTATATTTAAATTTTAAATTTTATGAAAATCCATTTAATTATAAAGCTTCCTTTAACTAAAGGGTTAACCAACTCCTTAATTCAAGACCCGTCAGAATATCTGACCAAATTTGCTTCTATAAACTCCACTTGCCAACCGGTGCTACTCCGTCCTCTGTAGGTAATTCAGCAACGTACCGAAAACATAATTTTATACGTAAGATTCTTATCATGTTCCTCCTATATTAAGAAACAGAACCTTTGACGCAAACAACATAAAAAAGATGACCCTTAAAGTATTCACAAGAAATATTCTTCAAAAAATTTTTGAACGTTTACGCCTGTGCCACCTGGGAGACCACATCTGATGGAATGATACTAACTTGGTGGACTTTACAAACAACACAGTAAGCACTGAAGGCAACTGAAAACATGGCCTCAGCGCTTCAAAGCCATGTAAAAGGACTGCAATACACAAGGCGTCGTATTACGAGTACTAACTGGCTTCAGCTAACAGGAAAAAGAAACATATCGCATGCTATATTAACCCGATGAAGTACTCGATAATGAATAAAAGTTTCTACTGTCTTAATTTATCAACTCGATATCACTACTTACCACGGTCGCTGCTGTCGAGTGAGTAGCGATGCGCTATACGTCGATATGCCGTTGAGTTTGGGGATCGAATCTCAGTGAGAGCAAGTAAAATCTAAATCATAGAAAAAGTTGTATTTACGATTAGCGATCGCTCCTCAGTAGACAATAGCAAACCTCCGAGTGTATTTCTGTCATGAAAAAGCGTTTCATAAAGCCATTCGTAGTCGGTACAAAACTGTCAGAATATATAGACGTACAACAGAAATAAAGGAAGATGCTAAATAGTATGGACCAAACACTGAGCTATATAGTATGACTATACTTACCACTATAGTCTGAAGAAATACTTATGTATATTTATGTATGTATGTACATACATTTAAAAAAATTATTTTCTTTTAATATAAATGTTTCATGTAGAAAGAATAACTGTCCGAAAAATATACGGAAACTGCGCCCTGCCCTTCTTATTTTCCAACGTAGTTCTTTTTTCAGTATCATTAATTTGAAACGCAAATTGTGTTTTTTTTTCATTTTTTTACCAATATAAGTAAATATTTTTTTACTCTCTTTTTTATATTTAAAATCATTCTGAGTTTGAAGGGAAAAAAATTTAAAACAAATATTTTTATCAATTAAGCGGCTTTCGAAATTTTGTACGCCGATAAAAAAAACCTAACGTTTTTGTATGTAGTAGATATAGACTAGCAGTCAGCTCCCGGTTTCACACACCTCTATCTTATAATGGTGAATACTCCTACTTATACTAAGCCTAGGAAACACGTTTTCCTAAAAAGTTAAAGGACTTTCAGAATATTCTGACCTCAGCGCCACCTAGCGGTCTATGTAGTCCACTATAATGCTGCTAAGTTCTCACATTTGAAACACATACATATTTATAATTCAATTGAATCGAGCCAAATACCCTTGCTTAAGAATCATCTAGCGTTTCCACTTTCCGTTGGGGTATTTTTGTTATGTTGTATACATTTATTATATCAACGAATCGTCAAAAAAGTACGGATTTTCAGAAAATGCTGACTCTAGCGACACCAATCTGGTGCCTTTTGTTTGTAGGAGATTTTATTTGCACATCGACTGGAAATATAGTGTTAGTTCACATTTGGTTAAAATCCGTTCGTTGCTTAGTTAAGTAATCGGTTTTCATGCGTATATCAGGACTCGTATACTCGTACATACAGTGGCTCCAAGCCAAAGTCCAACACCTTAGAAAAAAATTGTCCTTCCTACAAATATTTGAACCAAGGCTATTAAAAAAATAAGTAAAATATTTTTTTTAAATACTCATTTATGTCAGTTCCAAATAATAAAAACAAAACATATAAATTAGTTCAGTATTATTAAATATTCTACTAAAACATCAAATAAGAGTAAATTCAATATACAAGCCAAATAAACAGGAAACTACTGTGCTTCTCACCCATATTTAGGACATTCGATTGATCCAAATGTACAGAAAGTCTCGCTTGATTATTTTTTAAAATATGACTTGAATTGTTCAACACAAAGCCCTAACAAAAATGATACTATATAATCAAAGAAATTGGTTTGAAAATTGTTGAAGTAAAACGTTACAAAAAATTAAAAAGTTAAATTTCGAATGAGAAATTTAACTTCAACTTTATTCTTGTGAAGAAACTTATCCAGAAATTATTCCGTCTCAAAAAATACTAACAATGTAGCGTGCCTGGTTTATATGATATCAAAAAAAAATTTGTAAAAAAAATCATAACTTCAAAAACACAAATTTCGGCTACTTGGCAGTTGGCTAGATTAAAGTTCCAACTGTCTATTTTCTTTGGAAAATTTTTGAAAAAAATAAATAAAAATTAATTTTGAAAATTTTTGGAAATTTTTTAATAATTTTTTTTTTTGTAATATTCATGTAATTTCTGACGCTTGTGTTTAAAACAATAGATAATTACAAGCATTTAAAAAAAAACATTTATATCGATTAATATTTGTCGAAGTTATGCACGTTTAAAAAATAAAGTTCGTGAAACGAACGAGAAAACTTGATTTTTACAAAAAAAAAGAAACTGCGAAAAATTAAAAAAAAAATTGTTTGGGCAAAAAAATACGTGTCTCCTTAAAGTTGCGTTAAAATCTAAAATTATGACCCGAAACGACCGGACCAACTACGTACTTACCACATCCTCAACAAAACAAAAGTCTTCAAATAAAAACATCAGTCGATTTATATTTTTATTAAGATGAACTTTATTATTTATTAATTATATTTAATAAAGGAATTCGTTCAACTAATAGTTTACATTTAATTATCAATTATTTCAAAAACATTAAATATATGTAATTAAATTTTTATTTCACTGTATGTATGCAAGTTGGTAGGCAAACACAATACGTAATAAAATATTTTTACGTACATACATACGTGTAAAAAATAATAATCATAATTATAAAAATAGTATAAATAAAGAAAATCAAAAGTTAAATTTTAAAAATGTACGCATTACATATACAATCTTATTGCAACATACGTAAGCATTTGCGTTCACGTTACTTAGTTTCAGTTTTCACTTTCAACTTTTTTATTTTTGTATTAAGACTTAAATCTGTTATGAGTCTATATGTGTGTGTGTGTGTGTTTGTGTACGGATATACATATATTTATTAGTTAATTTGTTTTTTTCTACTATTTTCACTCGCATTTTTAACGAGATGATATAAGATAAGTCTTAAATATGAAGTTAATACAAGAGAAACGTGGGGCAGGCGGCGCGTGTGGCGTCTGCGGCAAGTAGCAAGTAGCCGCAAGCAAATAAATGCTTAAATGTACACGTACATATGAAACATACATACTCATTGGGTTCTACTACAACATACAAATATATTTATACTTGTATAATTACTCGAATAGTGCATAGTTTTTGTGGTTTTTTCGCAATTTTGATTTGTATTTATTAAAACAAAAAAAACTTATTGCAATAAAAGTCGTTAAAATACAATACTTTATTAAATTAATATTTAATGGATTTTTGAAAATTAGACAAAATAATAAACAAACGCTTAAATTATTACAGAAAAACTAGGCGCACAAAGGAAATTTCTTTTACAAGCAAAGCACACAAATTGTTAACAAAAGTATAATGAAGCGAATAGTTACGAAATTATTACAAACAAGTTTAAGAAAATTAAACAATTTTAAGAATATAAAAACAGTAGATTTTTAGAAGAAATAGTGTACAAATAGTTTGAAGGAACACCAGTGGGGTGAAGTGTCGACATGCGGGTTGGAGTAGTTTATGAACAGACGCCGCGGCGTTGAAACTGGAAAGGATTGCTATCGTCCGCGCTGCTACGTTCCTTTCTCGGCTAATTTGGACGCAGTCCTTAGACGACACTTGACCGCTAATCGCTTGAAGACTTTAGTTAGTAGGCACGCTTGTTGTCGCACTGCACGCCAGCGTTGAAGTTGTTGAAAGTGTTGTCGCTGCATTGATTTTATGTGCGCACGTGTGTGTGCATTGTGTTGTGGGGTGCAGTTAAGATTGCGAAATTTTTAATTTTACTCGACGCTGCTATGACTCATATCTGTGCACTGGTTGGTACTTTTACTTCTTTCTTCGGTATCTCTTGTTCAGTTTTGTGGTTGTGGCGCATGGCTTGACGTTGAAAAGCACAAAAAGGCGTTGCTTAATTGCACTTTTTGTTGGCAAAGCGCCACACGTTCTGGGTTTGATAGTGGAAGTTTTTTTTTTTTTTTCATAACTTTTTTTTGTCATCATTTTCGAATGCAGTCATCGAAGAAAATTTAAAAAGTCTGCTGTAAGTCTCTACACACATTTATACGTACATATATTACTACGGGGCTTTTGGTTATCAGTTGGTTAATGAGTTAAAGCGGGTGGTGAGCGTTGTGTTTGCTTTGTAATTGAGTAATTATGTATATAAATATTCTTTATTTGATTTTTCGTTAATCGCATTTCTTTTTGTAGTTTTTGTATTTTTAGTAGATGCGTCCACACGTATCCATGTGCATATTTCTATAAAAACAGCGAAAGCAAAAAAAAAAAACTTTTTTTTTAAGAAAAAGTTGTGTTTATTTTTTATTACACATACGAGTATTTAAAATGTGTATTTTTTTCTATGCAAGCATTCCAAGCGTCCTTGCGTCTTGCATACGACACTTTGTGTACGCAATGAAGGCGGCGTAATGCGTAAAACTAAATGATTGTGTGATGAAATTTGTATTTTTTATATACAATTGCGTGCGTGCAACAAATGAGATTGTATAGATGCGTGTGTGTGCGTGCAATAATTCCTGAGCCAATTTTCACGCTAATTCAAGAATTTTAAAAGTGCAAATTGTAATGATATGTGTGCCGTATATGCTATTGTAGGTTTTGTATGTTTTGTGCAATGCGAACGATTTATGTAAACCATTACAGTATTCACCACTCACCACAGCCAGAAAGTTGCAGCGGAAATCTTTACAGGCGCTCCATGCCACACAGCCACAAGCGAGTCTGTATGTATGTATGAAGAGATATATTTACAGGTTTCCTTTCACTGCAGCGCGTGCATTACAAAGTCCTTTCCAACAGCTGCTGTCTTCTAAACCATACACCAAAAGAAGTTTCTCATAACCATTTTAACCAAATTGAAAAACCGTTTACCACCAATGAAAGCGTCTGCTAAGCGTCAACGCGCAGCGAGCTCGAATGCAAGTCTGTGCTTATTTATTTTTTTCTTCGTTTTTATTTTAAAATTATTGTTGTTGTTGCCTTATAGGTATGAGTGCATTTATGTATGTGTGTGTTGTTTTTTTTTAATTTTTGTATTTGTGAAAGTGCGTGCGTGCGTGCAACGTTTGTGCCTTCATTTCTATTTATATATCTTCGTTTTTATATAAAATATTTGCTTTTTCATATAATTTTTTTTTTGCTTTAAATTAAGTGCATGAAAGGAGTAGTGCTTAAAATTGAGCTGGCGTTTGCTGCTTATCGCCAAACACATTGACTACATCTACAAGTAGAATAAATAGAAAAAAAATTGAAGAGTTATATTAAGAATAGGTATGAGCATCAGTTTTAAACAAACAAAAATTTTAGTTTTAAAAGAATGAAACGAAACTTTATAACTCAAGCCATGTGTATAAGACTTTTTTTTTTTGGAAACATACACCACTCCGCTTTAATGGGCGTATAAAACAACAAAGGTTTGAGTTACTATATAGTTTCGTTCCTCATAAATAAAATCAAATATAAAATATAGTTATATAAATAATTGCAATATTAATTTTTATAATAATGCATATATACAGTTAAGCAATTAAGCAAATAAATATATGTTTGTATTTAAAACATTTATAAAATGCCAGTATGTGTGTAAACCGAAAAAAACCCCCATATAATACAAATAAATATACATAAATAATATAAAAAAATATACAATTATATATTTTTATACTCTAATTATATATATGTATATACACTCGTATATGTATAACTTGTTAAAAGTCAATAAGCAAAAGGTCTTACGTGTCGTCGTAACACAAATGCAATTTAAATTTGCCTTAAGTAAAGTTAACGTTCAATTGGCATGCATAATGTCAATGCAAAATTTACGATTTATTTAGCGCAGATAGGTAAATACAGTAGGTACATATTAAAAATGACTCCTGCTATGAATAGCGCGAAATACAACAATCAATGCATTTTTAAGTTTACCATTTTTATACAAAAAATATTAAAATTTTGCTACATTCAAGAAGAGGTCTTAGTAAAATAGAAATATGAGAGGAAACAATAAAATTTTTTTTTTTAATATCTACAGTAAAAAATTGTCTCTTTTAAATCGTACTCCCTAAGTAATTTTCACCAAAACTTTTAAATTTTATTTTCCTTTCTAGATGCCGAAACTTCTATAAATTGCCTCACTTTCATTAGTTGATTTGACGAGTTGGTAAGCAGCGATAGTGATACCACAATTTTTCTCTAAAGTCGTTACGATTATCATGTCTTAATATTTTTTGCCTATAAAGCTCTAAATAATATTGTTTTTAAACTACTTTAAAGAGGTAATCTTCACCAAAAAAAAAACGATTTGAAACACATATTTAAATAAGCAGTTTTATCAAATATCAACAGATTTAAATATTTTCTAAAAAATGTCATTTTAAAATATGAGAAAATGGGCAAAACTATACTTTGAAAAAATTATATAAAAAATGAGACCTTAATTTTTTAAGAATGCTACTTCGACGGATTTAATTATAACCAAGCCGACCTGTAAAAAGTTCAGTTAAGTGAATATAGCTTGAAATTGGAGTTATCACTTTTAAAGTTGACATCAAATTATGTTTGATTTTCACTTGTGGTATCTCAATCAGAAGTAACAATTTTAAAACCTAAAGTCAACACTTCTTTTGCACTAAGGTTGGTAGGAACAATCAATTTTATTACTCTAGGCTGGTTTTAAAAGATATTTTGATGGTCTGTTTTATATATTAGAAAATCCGTCGATGGTATTATTTTGAAATAATACCAAATCTAATCCAACATATACATAAATACATGTGTAGTATGAGAGATGAAAACACAATAATTTAATACATTTCATTAAATTCAAACATTAAACAAATGTTTAACCTAATGCAAAATATACAATTTAAAAAAAAAATTCGACAAAAATGTCTCACTAAAATAAAAATTTAGAGTTTTTTTTATCCAGCTTGGGAGCTATTTCTTCTCAAAAAGTAAGGTGAATTTTTTTTTATGAAAAAAATATTAATTTATTCATCAATTTACGAATTACTTAGAACAGATTCACCATATGCCACTTTAAGCTCTAAAAGCATTTAACTCAATTTTTCACACAAAATTTGATGCGAATTCCTTGCATGTACGCAATGATTTTATATATGTATGAAAGAAATTGTTTCAAAACTGCAAATCAAATGTTTAACATCACCACTAATTTGTAGCCTCTTGAAACTGAAATTTTATTATAATCAAATTGAATGAGCTAAAGAGCAAAATTTTGTTGAAATTTTATATTATTGTACATTTTGTATAAAGTTTAAAAATTGGAAATAAAGTTTTGGTACACTTAAGTTCTGACCACAAGCTTTTCAATTGAAAGAGTATTTCGAAGAAAAAATAATATAAAATTCATGGTTTAAAATCGGGGAATTCCATCCAAATAATAAATTATAATACTATTTTTTCGCTAGAAACTGCATAACTTTGCACTTGCTAAAATTTTGAAAGGAAAATTGTTTGCTAGTTAAGTACATATTATCTACTTTTAAAGTAAATGAACACATAAAAATTTTTCTGCATAAATTTCACACTTAACTGACGATAAGCGAAAGTTAGAAAATTTTGTATATACCGCAGTTATGGCTTCGCAATTCTGCGTAAATAAATATTTATATTATTGTCTTCTAAACGACCTTCAAAAATGGGAGTTACTAACTAGAGCACATATTTGTTTTGGCTGCTTTGTTGTTTTTTAGTATTTACTCGAAAATATCGTTGAACTAAAATACATAGATGTCATTACAAGAACTTTTGCTTTTTAGAGAACTTTTCCTGTTCATTTGAATACTAAGCGCGTTGCGAACATTTTTTAATAATTTAAATTTTTTGTTTTAGTTAGAAATGATTTGCAAATATTTTTAGGCTCTCTGTTGTTCGCGTTCGCATTATTGTGAGTAACTTTTGCTTTTTGATTTTTTATTTTTTATTTTTTTAATAGGTTTTTGAAACATTCTCTGAATTTTATAAAAAAGCAAATAGGTAGTGGATAACACATATTTTTTTGTAATATTTTTTACTGAATACTTTGAATGTATTTTTGCACTCACCTGTGTTGACGCAGGTTGTCACGTTGCTTGAAATATTTACCGCAAACCTCGCAGGAATACGTTATCTCGGGCGATTTGTGGGTGCGTTCGTGTATCATCAGATTGTAGGGCTTTGTAAAACGCCGCTGGCAATACTTGCAAATAAACTCACACTTTGGACGCATCTTGCGGCGGAAATCCGACCGGCAGTCATCGTTGTCAATTCTCATTACGGCGAACATTTTGTCGTTGCTTTGGGCTTTGTCGCCGCTGCTGCTGCTGCTGCTGTTGCTGCTTGAAGTGGTGGTTGTGTGTGCGTGTTTGCGTATAAAATACGCTCGTATGCACTTGTTTATTTATGTGTATGTGTGTTTGGACTGAAATGCCACTAAATTAGTTAATATGTATTTGTGCGCTTCTCGTCAAATAAAACTTTGCGCTCACGCTCCCAATTGGTATTGTAATTATTTTGCTAGCGCGTTGCACTGTGCTCCCAACTCGAAGCACGACAATTAAAAAGCTCCTTTAGGCGGGCGACAAATCAAGAGCGGCGTGTAAATCAATTGAAAAGCGCGCGCGGCGTATTGCTTTTCGTAGTGCGCGTCAATTACGAGCGTATTTGTTATCGTTGCGCTCGTTGATTTACTACTACTGTTGGTGTAGTGCAGACGACAGCGGTGGGTAACACTCTGTCACCGTTTTGACGTGGACACAACTGTATGTAGAGCGTTTGTGTGTTGGTGTTGATGTTGGTGTTGCTGCGGCGCGCGTTTACTGGTGTCGCATTAATTGCGAGCGATAACGGTGAATATGTTTACTGCTATTCACACTATTCCGTTTCACTTCTCCCCCGATTGCTAACAGCTGGTTTGGCGCAGAGAGAACGGTGAACTTTTTTCGCAATTGTGTTTGTGTATGCTTGGCGTCGACGAAGTGTTTTAAATCGCTTCGCTGTGACACCTTATTTCTATGTACGCGTACTCAATTGCTGCTCGCTATTGTTGCTATAACTGTTTTAGTAGATGTTTACACAATATTTGTTGCTACTTTTTATGATGAACGTTGGCGTCGTTAATATTTGCTTGCCTTTCTTTCTTTTTCTTTTTGTTTTTTCTCTCTCTTCACTCTTTCACCTTCGATATGCGTTGTTTAACAATTTGTTGTTGACTTTGCTGTTGTTGTTGTTGCTGTAGCACACATAAAACACTAGCGTGTGTGTGTCTGTGTGAATGTAGGCGTGCTACTTGGCGCTGGTGGGTTGATTCTTTATGACGGAAATCTACAAAGAAAAGAAAACACAATAAAGTAAACGAATATGGTAAGAAAACTTGATAATAAAATGGTAGATATTAAACTGTGCTATCGATAAAAATCGTACAAAAAAGAAATTAGCAACGCCTTCTACTTGACAGTAAGAAACAAAAAACGAACTACAAAAAAAAAGAGTAGAGATATAAGAACTGGGGCAGTCGCAAGCTACGCGCAAACGGAAATTAAAGTTGATATGGGAAAAAATTAGTAGATACGTACGTACATAAATGCATATGTATGTATATACAGTACACCCTCGGTAAACGCAACACTCAATAAACCGAATGCCTCGATTATGGCAACAAAAAATGCAACTTTTTAAAAATAAATTTTGCCTCCACAAACGCACACTGCTATGCTGGAATCGAAGGCTACGAATCGGTAAGCTCAAATCCGTAATTTCGTAATCGCAAATTCGAAAGTCGTAGACTGTTTTCGCAATTCGTAATATCGGTATGCCAGAAGCCGTCGGAGCTGTCAATTTGCGGAATTTTTTGTAGCGAAATAAATTTTAGAAAAATTAGGCGTGTATAAATGCAAAAATAAGCAAATATGCATGTATGTATGTATGTATGTATATACATGTATACATTTGTTTTTATGTACATATGTATGTAATATAAACTATGCATAAAAATGAGATTTATTACCAGAAACATAATATGTAGGTACAAACGTAGGTGTGTATGGTATGTATTTGCGGAGATCACAAGCAAATCGTACGCAGTATGATGTTTCTTGTATGAGTGCTTCTTTGTTGAGGCGAAAACTTGTCACAAATCTTTAAACCATTAAACATTTATATATTAGAGCAATGAATTCGACAATATCACACATTTCATTATTTAAGAAATTTGTAGTTGGATCATCTCTTAATAATGTACATATCGCACCCTAAACCAAAAACCGTGACAACTCAAAATTTTTTTAAATCGCTTTTATCTCATAAATCTATTCGCAGAATACTTCCCAACATGCTCCGAAAATTTCTTCATCGTAACTATCTTATATATAATATAATTTTGGCGCGTACACTTTATAGCTCAGTGTTTGGCCGAGCTTCTCCTACCATTTATGGTGTCCGTCTTTATATTTTACCACAAATGGAGGGACCTACAGTTTTGTGCCGACTCCGAACGGCAGAAGTGTTTTATGAGAAGCTTTTTCATGGTAGAAATACCCTCGGACGTTTGCCATTGCCTGCCGAAGGGTGATCGCTATTAGAAAAAACTTTTTCTATAATTAAGATTTTGCTTGCCCTGACTGAGATTCGAACCTCGAACTCACCGGCATATCGAGTTATAGCACGCACCGCTACCAACTCGACCACAGCGACCACGTAACTATCTTATTTACTGGAAAAGTACGTTTAAAATATTACAACCATTTTTACATAAAATTGTTTACTTCTCTTGGATATTAAAAACAAAAAATTTTAAATCCTTTTTCCACATAAACTAATTCACGGAATACTTCCCCAACTGCTCCAGAAATTTTTTTCGTAGTTACTATCTTCTTTTACTGGAAAAGTATGATTATAAAATTATCATCATTATTGTAGAGACTGTTTGTTTTGCCTCTCCTGAACATTTGAGATTTTTTGAGTTGTGACTGTTTTTGGTTTAGGGTGCGATATGTATGTACATATGATGCATATTCATGCAATTTTGCCTTTAATTAACAAAAACTTCTTATCAAATGGCTTATTATCGTTGATATAAAATTAAAGTTTTCACTTGCAATAAAATCGGTATATACTTCTGCAAATATGTCAAATTAAGAACTTTAAATTTCTTACTTTTGGTTGGCAATGCGGTTGATAGTTACGATGGGATTTCAGCATACCAATTTTCGAATTTGCGAAACGAAGCTACGAATTCGTAACTACAAACATTCGGATTATAGCATACTTTCATATTTGGTTATCTATGTTTGGTGTTTATTTTTATTATACCGACTAGTTACTTTACAGCTACTCTCAAAAAATTTTTCATTCGCAGTTGAATTGTATTTGAATTTCTTTCTGCAAATATGTTCAAGATGAAATTTCTAAGATTTTATTTAATGGATTGCGAGTTTTCTTTTCCTTCATAAGTCGAATTCGGATTCGCTCTATTGCGCTTATTGAAGCAGTTTTTATACTCGACACATTGATCAATCAATCAAACTCGATGAAATAATCCGCTATGCAAAAGTGTTTAAATTTAATAAAAATTGTAGATCTATTGAAATTTTCATTGATTTTTTGTACCATCTTCGGCTTGGGATTAATTTAGGATTTTGGACGCTGGTTGTTGAAATTAAAAAAATTAAATTTGTTGACAATTTTTTTGAGCTCAAGGCCTACTTTATGAAATATTTTTTTGTTTAAAAAAACAACAACATTTTTATTGGCAGAAGTTAGAGACCATCAGACTTCTCATGTCTTTCCGTCTTCCTTAAAATAACCCACTACAAACCAGAGCAACTGATCTGCCGTTATCAAACATGCTTGGTTGTGGTTGTTGTTGATGTTTGTGTACATGAAAAGTGCAAATATTTTTCAGATCACATATTTTTAAACGCTCCTGTAATTCACATATGTACGTACTTACTTATGATTCTATTTTGTTGAGAAATATTAAAAATCGAACTAAACAGCAGAAACAACGGAATAAAATTATTTATATGACTCAATGCAATGCACATACTTACATATGTACAAACATACAATCTTAATTAAAAAAAAAAAATATTTAATAAAAAAAATTATATATGGAAAAGTATTAAACCACAATTTGCTTAAAAACTAGTTTTGAATTTAATAAATCTAATACCAGCCTATTGCATTGGTAATTCTTTTTGAAACAGCAGCTGTCGCTACCAACCAAGCTATTCATATCAAAGCTATAAATCCGCGCATGAATAAAATTCACAAATAAAAAAAAACGGTGCAAAGCAACAAAATGTAACCACAACGCAATATTTACAAACGAATTATAAGTTATGACGTTGAAATCAATAAAACGGCAGAGGTAGATTTATGTCACCGATATCAAAATTAAGCTTTAAGAAACTCATTTTTATGTTTTTTCCCAAATCAAAACATAACAAATATTTGGTAACTCATATGTAAGTATGTTGCCACCGTTTACTGGTTTGCCGCTTGCCATGAGTCAGAGTTCGATAATTGCTCTGGTGGTTTTTAAACGAATGACAAGATTGTACGAGTACAGTGAAAAATCTGCATGACTTTTTTATCATTGACCCAAAGATGCGTCACTCGCGAAAAAATACTTTTACTTTTGCCTCTCCTACCATAGGCAAGGTTAGTTTATTGCGTAAAATTGTTATTAGTCATTTTTGAAAGTAGTACCACTTAAGAATTTGCATATGACCACAAGAAATTATATACAAATTTATGTATAAAAAAATTTACGTTTTTACCGCACTGCAGCGCTGATTAAAAGTTTGAAGTGATTAAAGCAAGGAAATACCAAACAATACATATTAACGGAAATTGAAGTCTCAAGTAAGGAGAAAGGTCAAAGCGCTCTTTAAATTCTACCGAGCGAACATTAAGCTAATTTTATTTATTAAATATACCGCGATAAGAAATAATCTAATTATAAATTTTTCGTTTAGATGTACTTAGAGATGACGTTGGTATGGCATTTTGTAAATTTAAATTAATTCGTAATGTTGCAATATTTCTCGAGAGAAAAAAAAGTTGCTGAAATCACTAGCTTTCGATGTTAGGAGAGAGGCGGGGGAAAATAGAATAACCGCTTCACTACTTTTTCCGCTTGTGAAAGGAAAAAAAATTCAATAAATTCAACATTCTACGAGTATCTACTGCACTAAATCGTCTGCTTTCCTGCATAAAATCCTTTAAACTCAGTTTATGTTACAGCTGCAAGTAAGGTGTAATTCGATTCTTGTTTCGAAACTATTAAACACATAAATATGATTTAACGAATGGAAACTAAAATTTGAACCGTCACAAGGAAAATTCCCATCTGCGATATTTATAAATATATTTTAATATTTCTTTATAACTTTAAACGAAAACGGAAGCGAAAAATATATATTTTTTATAACAACAAAAATGTGGATTCAAAAACGAATCCTTTCGCTTATATTTAAAAAAAAAAGAGTTTATTCAGTGCACCGCGACCCACATTCATTTAAAGAACAAAGAACTTATAGATTGTTTGGTATTTTTTTAAAAGTAAATATCTACATATTTATCTATGTTAATAAGGATATTTTATTAATATATACTATGTACCGACGACGTAGTTAAAATTCCTGGTTTCTTAAGTTTTAGAGCGACTTGTGGAAGAAATTGAAATGGTATGTACCAAAACCGTTTTTATAGTCCGATTTGAAATATATTTAGAATCAAAGATAGGCGTTTTTAAGTGAATTATTATTCAAATAAGAAAACAAATTTCTTTAAAATTTTTCCATTTTTTGAAAGAGCACATTTTTATTCCTCTTTAAAATAATTTTCATTTTCATTCAACATACAAATATTTAATTTTGGTATAACGAATGAAATTGAAAGTAATTTTTTTTTTTGTAATAAATCCGTTAGTTGTACAAATTTTATTTAGATATCATCTGATTTGTAAAGGTTATTTGTAATAATTACAGTTTAAAACATTAAAATATATTTGTTTTCACCTTTTACTTCACATGGTATATACATATTTGTTATTCATATTTTAAATTATTTTTTTCCTTTTTTAGTTTTTTTAAGGTGAGAACATCGAAAATTTGTAACCGGTCAGTGTGGATATTTAACCCTTACTAATCCTTCTACTGCCAAAGCAGTTACTTTAGTATATATCTGTGTATACTCACATTTTCTTTAAAGCAAAAGTAAGAAGTCAATTTACACTTTAACTTTCAATTTACCCATTACTCAAAAGATAAACTTAAGAAGAAAAAAAAAATGTATGTAAAAGTTAGTGCGCGAATATGCATAAATATTTCATGTTAATGGGAGTGTAAAGCTACCATGCTAACCTTCCTTTTGCAAGTTTTGTTGGGTTCACACCTGCTGCGCATAAAAACAACAATCAAAAGCACTGATTCGTTAAGTTAATAACATTTACTGGGAACATTTAATGGCACAATATAATTATTAATTGCCGATTTTACTTATGTATACTTTAAAAGTTGCAACGGTTATGAATGCAATATACACATATATGTATGTATATGTAGATATGTAGATATGTATGAATATGAACATAACAGTAGAGATATGTAAATTATTTTTCTTTTCCATACGCGAGGGCGTTAAATGTAATTTTTTAAAATGTCCTTCAACATAAACGAGTTGTGTGTTGTTTGTGACGCCCGCATTCCAGCGCGCCATTGTCGCCACAACTTATTTGCGCCGCGCGAACTTACTGCGAAACGAAACGTGAGCTATAACACCCCCCACTTTAACTGCTTGACTTTTATTCACCATAAGTGTAGTGACGGCGATAATGTGAATATTAACGGTATCCGTGCCATCAGCAGCAGTCACCATCATTGCCACCGCTTCCAACAGCTACCACAAAAATAAAAGACACACACACACACACACACACGCCAAGAGCGCCCCCAACGCGGCACAGCGTAACGCTCATAAATTGCAATCGAGCCAGCAGTAGTCAGACATTCTTTGTCTTTACTTGATTTTATTTAGTCGCCACGCTGCTGGATATCGCCTGGATGCGGCAACCAAATGCCATTGTTTTAAATGATATGATATGAAATGAAATACTCATATAAAAATATCCACTTATAAAGGTATAAGGCATGTCATATAATAAAATGATGGAAATAAAAGCGGTGGCGCAGGCAAATTCAGAAATACTCGTACATAAGCTAAAGCACAGAATGAGTGTGTTTTAAGCTTCTTTCTGCGCCTGAACGCTTGAGCGCCAGGCGGCAACAGCAACAACTGAAAGCAAATAAGCGCAAATCGAAAATCGAAATGACCAGCGATCAGCGCAAAATTCACACATAAAAGCGCAAAAAGGTGCAACACAGTGACACTTGGGACACTTGGGTGCTGAAGGAGCTGAAGCAGCGCGTCGAATGTGACTTCAACGAATTTATAAGCTGCGCACAGCTGGGCGTAAAGCGCGTTGACTGCCTTTAACTGTTGGAGCCCGCAAATATTGCGCTTAAATTGCTGCTGCTAGTGCTGCTGTTGCGCGTGTGCTCGCGATTCCTCTGTTTTTTTTTAATTTTAAATTTTTTGTGTTTGTCGCATTGAATGGAAAAAGTGACGTTGGTTTTGAGACCACAGCAGGGAGCGCTTCCCAAAAATCAGCGCAGTCACAAAGCAACCAAAAACAAATGAAAAAATTGTATCGAAAAAAAGGAATAAAATAAAAATGGCGCATGCAGACGCTTTATAACATAGTAGTGAGAAGCAAGCAACAAAAAGCACAAGGCAAGCATAAAATAACGTGTAAATAAAAGAAACTAAAGCACGAAAAACACAGCGCTCCCACATTATACGAACGAAACAAAGCAACAACAGCGACAGCGCCAGCGCCAATGTCAGCGGCAATATTGCCACAACTCACGTCACCGCGGAGCGCCAGTAGAAGACGCCAGTGTCAACATAATAGCCCGGCCAACCTATGGCAATGAGGCATGAATGTACTAGTACTTTTATATGTGTATGTGTGTGGCAACTAAAGCGGCCTGTTCTACATACAACGCCTCTCCCTCACTCCACCCCCTCTTCAGCAGCGTTCACCGCTGCTCGCAACACAAATGAAAACCTTTTCATAACAAAAATGACCTCTGGCGCTATGTCGCTTATTGTTATTATATTATTAATGTGCACAAAAAATAAAATCGTCTTTGACTTGTCTCCACTTGGCTTGGGGCTGCTGACCAAGGTCTCAAACCAGGTCGCACTTACACACTTACACATTTGTAGACACAAGCACGCACGCACCCGCGCTAACGAGGAAATGCTTCAAACACGCTGCTGGCCGAGTAGTCATTCACGGATTATTTTCTTCTTTTATTTTTATGTGCTTTTGTGTTAATTTGTGTGTGTGTGTGTGGCGGTTGGTTGGAGCTTAAGTGGCCCCAACCATGCCATTCATTATTTTGTGTACACAATGTGGCGTCACATTGGCATTTTGTCGCCGTTAATCATGCAACTTATTATCGAATGGGCGCCCTCTTATTAAAGACAAAGAAACAAAAAAACAAAAAGGCCACTACTACAGCGCTGCATAGTTACAGGCCAGCAGCGCAAGCATATTTATGTACATATGCACATAATTACGTAAATACATATGGTATGTTCGAAAAATTGTATGCTTCTCTTCATTTCATATTTTCATTTCATTTGTTTAAGATGTTTATTGTTCATGGCTACTCCCTCTACTTTGGTCATTTGACTACTATATATTTTATTATTAGTTTCTTTTTTTTTCTTTGGGTTTAATTTTTATGACAGCCGCGCGGCACTTTAGTGCCTATTTTTACATACGAGTACATATTAAACTTAAGTGGTCGCGCTGTGATTTTTTTATTTTATTTTAATTTTTTTTTGTTTGCTTCTTTTTTCCAAATTAATGTGTAGGCCGCACGTGAAGCGCTCAAATTACAGGTGTAGGCATGAATTAAGCGACTAAATAATATTACCTGTGTGCATACATAAATGCATAAATAAACAAATTGTACAGGCACAGCGTGGATTGTGGGGGAAAATTAGTAACATTTCCTACAGTAGTTATAAAAAATCATTAGAATTTATTGTGTGGCATACGAGTATGTAAATTTTTGGTAGTATTTTATAAAGTATGAAAATGAAAATTTTACCGAAACACGATAATCCCATTAGCTCCTGCAACAAATTTATTATTAAGTATTGCATATATGGTTTATATAGTTTATAACAAGACAAAGTGTTTCATTTAAAAACCCGCTCAGACAGAGCCTTTATTGAGTCAATTAGCCAAATTTATTTACAAATAATTTAATTCAATATAGTCAACTTTAGAACTATTGAATTGAAAATTTTAAATTAATGACAATTTTTTTCAGTATCACGGTCAGATTAATTATCTGATAAATCAAATTTAAAATTTAAACTTATTTTCATATATGTACATATGTACCTATATACATATGTACATATACTTCATTAGACTTATTCAAGCATATTTTTAGAACTTTTTTGAGTACAAATATATTAGAATCCAAAAATATATTTTTTATTTCTCAGTATATCTTATGATGAGTTTAAAAGCTAAAAAAAAAACCACTTGTCTCTAAAAGACGAGCAGAAACCCAGTTTGTGCATTGGAACGCTTTCATCTATCTTATTTTTGAAAGTCTAAATATGTGTGCAGAAGAATAATAGCAATATATGAGTGTTTTAAAAAGAAAAGTAGAATTTGAAAAATTTCCAGTTTTTTTCCTTTTTTTTTTGAAATCTCAAATGTATACCAAAATATCGAAATTTTTAATAAAAATTGCTAGAACTTTTTTTTAGAACACGAAGTTATAGTCTATTCCAGTTAATTTTGAAATTTCAAGTGGCTAGGAAATTGAGAAAGTTTTATAGATTTCACCGTTGGCTGTTTTGCACATTTTCTGTTAATACTTGAAAGAAAATTCCTTGCAAGCTTTAAATATATAGAAGAAAATGCTCAATGCCGCCTCCACAGTAGCCACTTGAAACTTGCATATCAAACTACAAAATTAAACTTCATATATTTGGCTAGATTTATTATTCGCATTACTACTAAAACAAATTCAAAATAACGATTTCAACGTAAATCATTATTATTTGTTATAAGTTTTCTGAACAAATTTTTTTATATTAAGCAAATAAATCATATTGTTATAATTCATAAAAACACTTCTTGACTTTCCAGCATGAACAATCAACAAAGCAAAAGTGTGTAAGCCGATTTGACCACTTTTCCTAATCCTTCGCGCTAAAGCGTTCAATCACATTTTCGCAACAAGTAAACCGCAAATGTACAACGTCAATAACTAAGCTACCACTATATTTTGAAAACAAAAAAGGATTTACGATTTTTTCAAAATGGATTTTCCAAAACATAAAAGTTGCAACAGTCAAGTCTTAGCCGCAAATAGTCAATATGCGAGCAATGCCAAGCCAAACCAAAACACGAAAGTGTTTAAAATCCCTACTTCATTTGTAATACCTTCAACTGCAACGACTTATGTGGCAAGCAATCAAAACCTGTTGAGCGTTTGTAACGCTAAGCCATAAAGCTACCAGGAAGAAAACTAAGTAATGCAATATTTATGCACATTTTGGCAAAATCCGATTACGGCAACGTTTGAGGGCTGCTGAATGTTGATGTTGTGATTGCTGTATTTCATACTAACAAATACTTCATCCTACCTACTTACTAGAATTTGTTGCATGCCACACACACGCCGACCACATGTGGTAGCCCACTATGCGACGTAAGAGACACAGAAGTTTGACAGTCGGCTGCCTTGCAAGTGGTTTGTTGATGCAACACACGGCCGCTGTGTTAATCTCATTAATCCCTGTGCAAATAATTAGTGTTTTGTACACATTGCACTGTCGGCCAACCGACGGACTTAGAGAAATATCAGCAACTCGCCACATGCGAAAGTGAGTGGCGAGAGTAGTAAGTGAGACAAAGGAGGTAAGGGGAGTAGAGTAGCAGAGTAGCTTGGGCCTTCAACTGGACACACTTGCATTCTCGTATGTACATACATATGTGCAATGAATGCTTGAAAGTAATATTCGGCAAAATATTACTTACCAGGTTTAGTTGTCATTGATTTTTATTGTTTTTTTTGCCCTTCTGCCTTCTACCTGCTGTGCTCGATTCGCCTACTCTGCCCAAGGCAAGAAAATCCATTAAGGAATGCGCGCACACGCTGCGTCACACTTTACAGGATGAGCGAGCGAACGAGAGGGATATGCACTGCAAATGCGATGTGCAAAATGCACATAAAAAAAAAATAAGACGCATTGCATACCAAAAATTAACTGTAACAAAAAGATGCAAGATCGAGAAGCGTTAATGCCGCGTGAAATTAGATTTACACTGAAATCGCCACAGATCGCCAAGCAGCGTCGAGAGTCAGTCCTTGCAAGTACTAAAGCGGATTCAACCACACATGCACATCCTCATTCTGAGGTGTTGCAGCGAGCGACAAAATGCGGTTAAAGCCGCCTCGCCCCACACGCTCATGCTGACCAACCGACACAGTGACTGACTATTTGAAGCGTTCGAGATTTGCGTTAGCCGTTTCGCCTTTTTCCAGATTTTTTCCAATTTTTTTTTTGAAATCTTTTTATCTTCTTTTTTTTTGCTTTTGGATTAACTCTACTAATGCGTTGAGTTTGTTTACGTTTTCCAGGAATCGAGCAAAGTTACACTTTAACACCCTGCAACCGATAAAAATTAAGTATTGAGGCGGTACGACAATGACTGTGTGGCAAGTTGTACACAGACATACATACATACATACATATGTAAGTAGCCTTGTTGTTGCAACTTATTTGTGTCACTCGTGCGCCGCTTGCAACGCAACCACAAAATTCCTCGCCGCCGTTGATGGACAATTGTTGCAGTGAATGAAATGAGGGCGGACAGCAGTGGCAAGGTGCCATTAAATGTAAAAAATGACAATAAGCGCAGCGAGAAAAAAAAAACAAAAGGGCCGACACGCACGCATATCGTACAGTCGCTTCGTTATGACGATTTCAATCTGAATCGAATCTAATTGTACTAATGGGCCAAAATTCCAAGAAGAAAAAATAAGACACACACAGGCTGATGGACTTGGTTTCTGTGTATGATGTTAAGGTATTTATGCGGTTAACAATTAGAATTGCGGGATTAAATTTGAAAATAATGGAGTGGAAGAAATTGATGTGGTACAAACACAAATCCTTGGTAGTAGCATACAATGCTGCGTTTAATATTGAGAGAAAAAAAGGTGGCTAACAAAGAAAGGAGGCGAAATGGAAAAGACAATGCGCTATTTGTGCGCTGAAGGATATGTGTTAAATCGTGGCGATACTCAAACACGTACTCAGCTGCATTACAAGATCACTATCATCGATGATTGTTCTATTTTTTAAAGTTTTTTTTTTGTGGTTTTTGGAAGTCAATCGCACAATTTTTGTATGTACATAGGTAAATAAAAGTGATGTGATGTGTCACACGTGTGCGCTGCCGAAAGAATCAGCGGCGCATATTTGTCGCTTACTTTGACACCTTCATAATATATTTCTTATATTTCGAATAAAATATATTTGTATCTACGAGTATGTAGAAAAATAGAAGCCAAATTAAGAAACGTGACAAAGCAGTAATCTACTTAGCCGATTATGATTTAACCGATAATACAAATCAATAGACATAGATTTCGCATTTTCTTGGAATATTTATAAAAAATTCGTAGTATACTTGGAGTTATATGCATAATGACAATTAATTAAATGGAGAGCTTTTGGTAAAATAATTTTCAAACATGTTTATATGATTTCATTATACTTTCATACATCTGTGTTTAATTAAAAAGCAGCGGTTTATTTTGACATATTTAGTCAAATACATATATTTAATTTTATTTACCTAGCCAATGGCCCTGACAGCTACTGCTCCTATTTTTTAAGTAAAATTGTATTGTTATTTTTCTGATAATAAATAAATGAAATAAAAAATGTATTTACTAAAAATTTGTTCATAAAAAAAGAGTTCATTCTCTAACAAAAAACCGTAAACTGAAACCAAAAATACAATATTTTTGGCAACTTATTAAATTTTCTTCGAAATTTCCAATTTCCAATTTCCTATTTACTTTTAACTTTAAAAATGGGCTGTGTAGTTTTGTAGCCTATTCTATTTCAATGTAAAGATATGCAAGCTTCGTGTGGGTAAAGTCTTCGGCCGAATTTTGATATTGTTTATTTTGTCTCATTTTCTTCGATAAAATAGTTGAACCAAAATTAAAAAAAAAATAATCAATAACAGCAATACTCGTATTAAACAACTACAAACTTGCACGTTATTGTGTTATAATTTTTTAAAGCATCTTAGAAAATGTTTAAAAATTTGAAGACAATTTATTAATAATTTAATAAAAGTTTGTATAAAGTTTCGAACTTCCGTTTATCTGGTTGATGTTTTAGAGAACGAACTGTATTATCATTGAAAATTAGAAAACAATTAAATATACGGATTCTTAAATGAATCGAAAAATGTATGGTGATAAAGTGGCCTATGACTTTTGCATTATTATTTTGGGAGAAACTCAAACTATTAGTGTTTTTTTCACAAGAATTGTGTAGTTTTGATTATCTCGTCTAAATACATTGTACATAAATGTGTTAACATATATTTGTGTTGTAGAAAATTTAACTTTAATATAATTTTATTATAAAATTTGGTACCCTATAATATCTTCCACAAACCAATTTGCCTTGCGAATGGAGTTAGTCAGTTGTTTGATCATCAAGGATCTGAGATAGCTCGTGTCTTCCAAGAAGAACTTTGCCGGACGCTCATGCCGTGCGGCTAGTAAATTTATTCCTCTTTCCTGATTGCGCAAGTAATCTCTAAGCTAATTCGATAAGAGATCGGGCATAGTCCAACCACTTTTAAAGACTTCGACGTTTTATTTAGAAATATATGTATCTAGCCACGCTTCTTCCGATTACATTAAAATGAATGTATACATTTCTCCTAACCGCAGTTGTCCTTCGAGATGTCTTCGTTCATTACTGTACTGAGACCGATATAGAGTTGGGCCCAACTAAAAGTTTTTCCTATAGTTATTTTTAGCTTCAAGTTCAAATTTTTAAACATATTTCTAACTTTCTCGTTGTGCGCATTGAAAATTTCTGACATATAAAAGATTTCTGAATTAATAAATACATACACTCTGGAAGCTTTAAATGCATCAAACTTTGCAACACTTTGCTGCTTATTTCGGCGCAACTTGTAAATAATTTTTTAGATTGCCGTCGGTCATTAGCATTGGATATGTGCAACTAATCGTTTGGCAAATAATTTTAAAACTTTTTTTCTAAAAACCCTTAATTAATTTTAAGTTTAAAAAATCATCTGTCTAATTATTAAGCTTAAACATTTTTACGACTACTCTTCAAGCAATAAAAAATAATAGTTCACGTTTTATCTTCATGCGATTGTAGTTAAAAATAACACAAAACTTTTGTCGATAATTTAGATTACACAACACATACATAAATACAAAATCCAATTTGTATATGTACAAGCATTATATGCACATGTAAATACATAAATATGTGCTTCTAATACTGATATCCGCCATCACAAATTTGTAATATCTCAACCAACTGTAACTTAACAGCACAATTCAACGCACCCCACTTCTCCCCACTACAACAACAATTAAAATAGTTCCACACACAAATCTATCCATATACATAAAACTACGAGTGCGACTAAGCAAGAACTACAGAACGAAATTTATAACAGCACAATGAATGACCAAGAACTACACGCATACATTTAAAACACACAAAACAAACTTAATGGGGATTCACCAATAACAATGCGTAAAACTGGGAGCGGCAACATAAGCAACAACATTGAACAACAAAAACTAACATACAGAAACAACAAGCAGTGCATTAAAACGACGCACAGTGGGATCGAAATCCGATAACATCGGAAAATTAATGACAAAGGACTTAATTATTGTGCGATATGTGATTTGAAATAAAATTTTTACTAAATTTTATGATTATTTTTTTATTACGTCCAGACGACCTTTTTTCAAAATTATATTCAAATTTTATGAACTGTTTAGCTGATTTAAGTAAAAAATTAATAAACTTAAAACATTTTTGTTGCGAAAAAATGAAGTCGGACGAACCAAAAAAAAACGGAATGACGGTGAACGTAATTTTAGACAACGTATTAAACATTCCTGTTTACAGTCGAGAAAAACGTAAGGACTTTAATGAATTTGCTATTATATTCTAGTATCGTTGAATTCGAAAATAACAATTAAAATTTCTTATGCATACATATGTGTGCGACATAAAATGCACACTGGATATTGCGTTTACATAAAAACATTAACTGACGGCGCAACAAAAGCGTAGTCTTAATATTAGGAGTTGATTGTAACGAGAACGTTAAGTACTTATCACTGATTTTTTAATTATCTTAATATTTAATTCATTAAGCTTAATTAAGAAAATCACCATATTTCAGACTATAAGAAAAATTAATTCGAATCCAATCACTTTTTTAATTTTTTTTAACTTTTACCTTATTTTGAATTCGATTAATTTCTTTTCGAATAGAGTTACGTAATAACCAGGTTTAAAAATATCTGAATTTCTTTAATACAATGTTTACTTTTTGAAGAAAATTTAAGTGGCGTGGAAAGTAAACCCAAGCAGAAACAACACGAATAATAATTTATTTTCTAACTATAAAACACTTTGAACTAAAATTAATTTCTTTCGCATTCTATGCTTTGTCAACTGTAAACTGCTATTGGCAAGTTACAAATGAAAATAGAAAACCATACAAAAATTTAAATCAAGTTTATCAATAAAAACGTTAATAATTGTTAATCATTTAAACTCTTTAGAACTGTTCCTGTTAATATTTATGAAAAAATTCGAAATGTTATATTATACGAGTTAATTATGACTTTAAAAAAACAATACAATCGAACTGTGAGCAAACTTTATAATGTACAAGGTTTAAATGGCTAATATAGCATTGAATAACGAAATAATAATAAAGAAAATAAAATTGGGAGTACGCAACATTATCGGCAAACAAAAATTTTCATAAATCAAAGGTATATCTTATTTCCAAAATATAATGAGCTTACACTAACTTTTTTTAAAAACTCAGATCAAAAAGCTCAATTTCTTTATTACTACTTTTTTTTTTAATTTTGTGAGTTTCCCACAGTTAAAAACTAATATTTATGCGTTTTTTTTCTGAATAACCTATATCTATTTTCATTGAAAAAAAGGTATTTCAAAGTAAAATCATTGTAACATTGTAAAAAATGTCATGAACGCGGACTTTTTTGGTTAGGCGTGCATGCTTTAAATTTTATTTCTGAATTAACCGCTCCAAATTGACGTTTGGCTCCATTGTACTACGACGCGCTCGGTGAAAGAGCATCGTTCCGCATAGTTAGAACAACATCGTCGAACTCAACAGCATGGTTGGCTACTGTTTACACAGAACAGAACAGTACCAACAACAGAACAGAACAAAGTCAAACCGCAGACATCGCTACATAATGGAGATTGCAGAAGGAGAACATACCATGAGCTATAGAAACAACAATAAATGGCGGCGTAACACAGTAGTCGTGCCGTCGTTTTTTGGGTGGCGTACATTTGCCGAACCACCACTACCATCACCCGTTTAACACGAATGGTGGCGCTGAAACAGTAGCTGAGGCTTTTTTGATGTAGCGCATGTGCAAAGAGAGACGTTATGTTGTAATATGGCTGCAATGATGGTGGCGATAAATAAAGCTGATGGATAGTTGTTGGTATATACATACATATATACATATATATATATCATTATATATACATATATTTATGTAGAGCGTGGTGGTGGTCGATGCGTGAGCTTATTTTAAACCAACTTCGTAGTGTATTCACTTACCTCATATATTATGTCAGAATCAAACAGCCACTTTCTTCTACTTTATTGTATGAAATTATAAAGTCACTTCAAGAAAAACAAACCACGTATATGTTTTTTAGTAACGAACGAAAATATCACTTCAACTTAAAGTTGCAAACTAGTTAACACTTTGGTATGTATGTATGTATATATTGTAGGTATGCACAGAGTTAAATTATTGCTGTTTACAAGCATGTATGTATGTACATATGTATGTAATTGCAAGTAACTACACTTAAGCATTTGTTTCGTGAACGGCGATTGCAATTTAACTAACTGCGAGACGAAAATAAACGGTTGCTTACTACTCTGCTACAGATTACGGTCTGTGGAGCAGGCACGTCGGTAAGGCACGAAGATGACTGCTTCAATGAGATACGTACATAACTACCTACTTACAATTTGGTGCGAAAGTGCCGACGCTGCAACGTTGCTGCTGCTGCTGCCGCTGCTGCTCACTTGCTTACTTACTGCTACTCTAGTATGGACTTCCAAATGCGCTGCGCTGCGCTACGTTGCGTTGCGTCGCCTCGCTTAACAATACACCACGAGCACTCAATTTACTGAGATGCGTTGTGCTGCTCAGATGCGCCGCCAACTGCCATTTGTGCGCTGCTAACTACCGAATTGAGTGAGAGTTCTATGTGCGTGCGCTTGTGTGCAGGTGTGTGCGTGTGGCTGCGTGAATTGTGAGCGTAACAAATTGAGCGATCTACTTGAGCGTAACTGCGAGTGCATTCTGTCTGTTGCTGGACAAACCAATCAACTCGGCAGCTTACTAACCACGCAAGCCCGTCTCGGTTCTTATGTACATATGAACATTTGCGGGTTTGGCATACACATTTTTTAACACTTGAAGTACATATGTATCTACATACATACCTATATATTTATTAGGTATGGCTTAGAGCTAAAATCAAACAAAAATGTACTTTCTCATACATACATACCAATACAAGTAACTAGCTGCGCGCTACCAAAGTAGTCCGAATGACCAACAACCAATCAAGTAGCTAGTTTACCGAGTTACCGATGACTAACTAAGCCCGAGCTGCAAAGTCCAGTTGAAATTGCGTTCAAAGGGGCCACTTCGTGCGTATACGATCGGTTGGGAAGGAGGCGCTTAAGACCGGTAGCCGAAGGTACGTACGGCGGCTACTGGTTTACATGTTGAGGCAGCAGCATTGACGACAACAGCAATAACGGACATACAAATATTGGTGTACACTGTACAGTGTTTTGGGCAGCAACGAAACGTACTTAAATTAATTGCAATTTTCTATACATGTATGTATTATGTTAGTAACAGGAACGTTGAATTTGAAGAATTTTGTATAATTTCTTGAAATTTAAGGCTAAAATTCAAATATTTCAATTAAGGTACAAATAATATAAAAAAAACCTGTGTAAACTTCCAAAATATTTTAATTTGATTCAGCTTAAGTGTTTTTAAAGCGGTTGTAAAATAAATATGTGCATAAAATCCAAGGAAAAATGTTATCTACTATTAAAAGTTAATAATTTTTAATCGATTGGAATTTAAATTTTTAGAATCATCGTAGCTACCAAAACAATATTTGAAAAACAATACTAAGAATATAGTAAAATTTAATTTGTAGACATAGCTTTTCGGATATAAATTATTGTTCGCACAATTTTTAAACCAAAATATACAACTTTTGTTTGTACTTTCAAAATTTTTGCAAAATGGTTTTAAAAAACTAATTTGATAACATCGGAATACATATTTTAAAACAATCAATGGATTTTTAACTTTTGCTTTGCTTGCTATGTTTTTAAGGCGATTATATTGTTTTTCTATTTTCAAATATCTTTTAACCAAGAGTTTAGATATGTACCTTATTCTGGTCTGAGTTATCTTTAAATATACCTCAAGTTTTCATTCCGTGGCAGGCTTGTTTCTCAATTATAGATTTTTTTACGCAAGCAATTCATATAAATTTTTTCCGCCCAATCAAAAACTTATCCGCAATTAATTAACATAACTGAGACTGGTTTTTTTTCAGTTTTGGATAGGTATGTATGCACATATGTATAGTCAAAGAGCGCATTAGTGATATTTTGAGCTCGTAAATAAATATGATCAAAGCAAATAAGTTTTTCTTGGTTCTTTTAAGCCAACAGAAAATAAATTTTTGATAAAAAATAGTATCTAGAAATAAGACTTTTGATTATTAACACCATAGAAAATAATAAATTATGTTTCTTTATTTTTATGTAGGCATTCAAAAATGTGTTTATTTGGAAAAATATACAAATCGAAGTGTGATCTACAAATCACTTCTGGAAAAAGGAAAAATTAAACTTTCAAACTAAACATCGTTGCATTTAATATTGAAGTTGAAGGATTTTTGCCTTGCATGATTTCTGTCTTTAAGTCAAAATTATTCAAAATAATGTATCTTTATATATATTTTTATTACTAAAGAACTTGAAAAGAAATGACGAAACATTCATTGTGTATTATTTTTGCTATTAATAGAAAAGCATTAAATTAGCGCTTATTTCCAAAAAAAATTAGCGCTTAACTAAACACTTTCGGTCATCGTTACGTATATTAGGTGTAATTTTAAAGTTAGTAGTATACAATAAAATATTTTTATAATATCGTCATGCAATTGAAAGTATTATAGAATTTAATATTTTTAAAAGTATTACACATATTTTCCAACTCACAAACTCTTGGTTCAACCCAAACTCTTATTTTAAAAAGATAAATAATAAAAAATTTTTAAAAACATATGCAGTTTTTAAAAAAAAAAGAAATATATACATATTAAATATCATCTTAAAATAGCTTACGTAGAAAGTATATACTTTGTAGCCAGTTAATTTTCGTACAATAATGTGCACGTTTAATGTGGCTACATAAATCCATTGATTTGTAAAAATTTTTTTACCCACGCACTTCTGCAATTCGTTTCATATGTATAATGTATGCTGAAATTTGTTTACTAATGTTGAAGAAACGACATGAAAGCGTCAGTAAAAAAATTTCAAAAATTAATGGCAATTTGTTGCTTTTTAAAACTAGCATTTTATGATACTCAAATTGAATGAACACTGATATCCAATGAAACTCTAAAAAACCTTTTTAAGTTCCATGTTTCGATTGTGTATTTACAAATTTTCTATTAAGTTTTATTATATGCAGTTGCCTGCTGACAAAAACATTTAAATAAATGAAAAACGCATGTGAATACTTTTGCACGACCATTTGCATCCACAAAATTTTAAGTGACTTTTTTAAAAGTGCTATAATAATTTTAATTTGTGAACAAAAGATCAAACTAATAAACCAAAAGAAATTTAAAAAAAACATGCCAACTCATTTCTTAATCAACAGTTTTTATATTTAACGTTAACCATTATAATCACCTTTTCAACAAAACTGTCACACCGTGCAACGCACACGGATTTGTTGTTTCGGTTGCGACGGCTGCTTTGACCGTCGCCATTAACAACATCATCATTTCATCATCGACAAAGCCCAAAGCAGGCGTCGTCGCAAACAACATTGGTATTTATTACGTGCCCACTGTTAGTGGTTGGTTTGTGGTCAATTGCAGCAGCATACCTACATATTTATGTACATACGTACACATTTGTTTTATGTGGTTTACGTTAAGTAATTGGTTGCGGTCAACTGCGATCGGCTGCCACCACACGATCGCCAACAGTACAAACAAACATACGAAATATACAAAGAGAATGTTCTTTAAACACCTGCAAAGCGAACTTGAAAAACAGTAGCAGAATGCACTGATTGGTGGCAGCTACCATTGGTCGGCCGTTACGCGCCGAAACGGATGTGCCGTGCCAATCGGAAGTTGGCGCGGACGTAACCAATACCAGCTACTGTAGCTTTTTACAATACTATGTACCTACTTGTAAACTTTGAACACTTGTAATGAGATTCAAAAAAATCAGAAAACTTACCAAAAAGCTGCCTGCTGTTTCTTACTGCCAAATGCTGTAATGAGTGGAAGATCTGCATAAAATTTCAAATTTGTGTTAAAAAATTTGCGTCTGATCGCCGTCTATGTGAAGTTTTTTTTTTTTAATATTAAATACGAGAATATTTTATATTTTTGCACATGAATATTTCGTAGTTATACGCTCAACTATGTAAAAACTTTAAAACTTTATTTTGCTTGACTAAATGCGCAGTCAACCGCTCAATAACTTTAACAAAAACCGTCTCGTTGATACTTTATTGCGACGAACGGAAACAAGTTGTACGGTGAACTTGTGAAAAAAACTTGCGCTTCGCTTTTGTCAAGCTATGTTTGTATGTAGATACCGATGTATATTATTTTATGACGACGATAATGATGATATTGCGTGCGTGTTAGACGGCGCGATCTCGGCTTAGCGTATTCAGGTATGCAACTGCTTTAATATTATTTAATAAAATATATTTCACTTCCGAACGCTTCCGTGCGCTACAGTGAACTGCAAAGTTACGATCGAAACTTCAGCTTGATAGTTAACAGCTGCCTGTGTTGAACGCGGAGCAGCTTCTGCTTCTGCTTTCTGCTTCTGCCTTGCTATTGCCTTGATTTTCTTATTGCTCATTCCGCTTGCCGCCCGCCACCGCCTGTTGCCAGCCGCCAGCCGCAAGTTGTCTCATACGGTCGGTCGGCCGTCGATGATCGGGCGATCGTGTTCCATGGTTGATCGTGCTGATGGTGATGGTGGTGGTGGTGGTGGTGGTGATGATTGTGGTGCTGTTGGTGGCAGTTGCTATTGCGATTGTGATGCTGCTGGCGTTGCCTACTGGCTGCTGCTACGACTTCATGCGCCCGACTTCCGTACCGCGCGGCTGCCGCAAGCGCATTTCGCTTGTGTTTGTTATTGTTGTGGTTAGTTCATTGGTTGGCTACCACAATTTCAATTGTATGTAAGAACATATGTGTATGCATGCATGCATACATACAAAGTTATGAATGTATGGCAATATAGGTTTTAGATTCCTTCGGCGCTGCTTTCAATGAAATTCTCCAAAATGAAGACAGCACCGATATAGACGGCAACCAAAAGCATGTTAAAGAAAAAACTGGAATACCAAAAAACGAGCACCACCTAAGGCAACAAGAAATGTACATACATACATTTGTATCTATACTAAAAAAAACCACTCACACAATGCAGCATCAGAATTCAGTCTAAAAAGCCAAAAGTAATTACAAAAAAACCAAGGCTACTTTTGCTTGGCACTTGGCCAAAGCACTGTGCACGCGCGTGAGTGAGATGCACAGCTGCCGCCGCTAATACATATCATGAATGACATGCAGAAGGCAGTGCAGGGTAGGCAGACACAACGGCTACCACACCAACCGTTCAGCGAGCGAACACCGTCAGCACCAGCAGCAGCACCACCACCACCACCACCGTCATTAACAACCAACCACCTTGCCAGCACGCCATCGCTTAAACACTCAATTTCCTGCTCAAACACTCAGCCACCTGGCGCTCACTCCAAATGGGCATTCCCGAAGGCATGAGTAGGTATGCTGCGCAGAAGCGCATGCGCAACGGTTTTTGAGCGCCGCGCACCACGACGATGACGCATGCATGAGAGTTGATTGAGCGAATAGAGTCTGACTCAAAACTACATAACTGCATACACATATGTACATACATACATATATGAACATTAATACTAAAATTGAGTTATTTTCCAGCGCTTACTGATTAACACAGGTAGTTACTATGGTAGCCATTCAAGAATTTCCACTCACAACGAACACCAACACAAGCGCTACGTATGTATGTGTGTGCGCTTCTTGTTTTAAACATTTTTTTTTTTCATTAAGCGATGCGTTGTGATGCGCGAAGGGGCGTATCCCTTTTGCCTGTACATACTCGTATCACGGTGGCTAAGCGCCGTCCGAGTTGTGGTAATTACGGCCAAATGGTGTGCTACTGTGATCGCAGCGTCGTCAGGGAAAGGCACGAATTGAGGAGGCAAGCCAGCAGCGTCAAACAAACGCAATAGACGCGGTCAGCGACTGCCGCGCTACTTGCGATGCAGCAAAGTCAGTGGCTGCAGAACTAGCAACAAAGCACGGACTCAAGTTGGCTGCTGATTAACTTTTATGGTATGATTGTATGTATGTATAAAAGTATGCACATGGTACGCGATGAACATTTTAATTAAGCCGCCAGTCCGTGCTACCAAACGGCGTAGCAGCAGCAGCAGCAGCAGCAACATACTATAAGTGAAAGTTCAGCGAATTGTGTGGCCGTGGCGCTGACGGTGGCAGACCACGAAATGAATGAAAGACGCATATAAAGAATGCTGGTGGTTGGTAGATGGTGGAGTTGCAGGCGCCTAATTCAGTAGTATTGGTGTGGTTGGTGTATGCTTGGCGACCAAAAAAAACAATCACGTGCAGCTTGTGTGTGTGCCGAGCTGCTCCAACTGCCTGCTGGTGCTGGTGGTGGTGGTGACCAGTAGCAATAGCGTTGTGCTATGGCACTTTCGCCATCTCTTTCGTTTGTTGGCGGCGCATTGGGCCTATCAGCTGTTATTGGAGCTTGAGTAAGGCAGTGCTACTGCTTTTGCACACGTGGGGAAGCAATTTTTGTTTTTTCAGCGAACGAACATTTTTCATTCGCTATTTTATTGCATGTAGCGAGGTTGGGGAGAACTGCTTTGTTTATATACAAATATGTTATACATTTACATACCTTTATATATATATACGTTTGTACACGTATCTATTTCTTTAACGACAACAGATACCTTTTAGGAGAATATCGTTTAGATTTTTACACTTTTTTCACTTCATACCAAAGACCCTTTTTAAGCGCAAATTCTGTTACTAACGCGCTCACATTAACACACATACACACGTAGTCGATCGCGTTAGCAAACGCGCTGCCGCTCGCTCCATTTTCGAGTGGGCGGCTCCACGCGTTTTAACCAATCAGCAGTCGCCATCGCTGCTGTTGCCCTAAATTCGGAGCAAAACAGTCAAACTTACTAAGATAAAGTTACTAAAGGGGCCGCCACAAAGAACAAAGCGAAGAACAGCAAATGTGCTTCACTGATGTACATATACATATATAACACATATGTATGTATACATATGTACATAGGTATCTACTTATATACATGCTTACGAGTACTTGCTATGTAAAGCTTGTGTGCGAACGAGTACGCGGGAGTTGCTAGCATAGCAAACCTTGCTTCGGCGTGAGCGAGTTGGCAATCGAGCCGTGGAGAAGCTTTGACATCAGCAACGGCAACAGCAACAGCAACGGCAACGGCAGCGGCCGCGTGTCCGGAAGGCATTGTCGTAAGCATTTTGCGCTTCTGCTGTGCGTTACGCAATGACCGCAATTTCATAGCAATGCCAGCAATCTTTGTGGTCCAGCAACATATTTTTGCTATAGCCCTAAACCTTACAGGGATTTCTGTAAGTGGTACCTACCAACATGAGTTCGTGCGTCCATATATAGTGTGTGTGATTTTATAATTTGACAGCGACCATCGTGGTTTAAAAATAACTCAATACATTTACATACATACATTCAAACTTATGTAAACATGTATGTATGTATATGCACCCATCCAATGATAACAAAGTTGTCGGCAAACTTCAATAAATAAATTATCTTTGTGTATTTTTTGCTAGCTCGCAATATTACAAAAGCTTTGGATGTTTTATTTAATTTTTCTGGAATTTTCCATCGCCATTTGGTTGGTACAATAACTCTTACCACAAAATAAAGTCACCATACGGTCGCCGGAGAACATTCCCATTACTAGTATGTATCACATCTAAATCGGTTCACATTGTTTAAGGAGGATAAAGAATAAAAGAGTTATAAGCAAAATTTCAAACATATTTACAAACTTACGAGTGGCGGATCCATAGTGCAAAGTACAGGTACGAGCCTAGTTCATCCCACAGCGGGAGGATCTTTCAGTTAATTAGTTTTTATCAACTTTTTTTACTTTCTAAAGTTTGAAGTAAATACATATGAAAGTAAAAAATAAAAGTATGAAAATAAATCGTTGATTGCACGTTTTGTTTGTTTACAATTTATATTTATTTATTTTAAGTCCACATACCTATCTATTCAATTTCTCACCTGTATTATTAGAAACGCTAACGAAGCTTAATATTTAAGTACCTACAGTTAGAACCTTCAAATTCATTAATTTTTTAGTATTTTAAAATTTCTTCTTCTGTGCAATCGGTTTGATTGTCAATACTTAGAGAATATAGGCCATTGTCCCATCGTGTTTCTCACATAATATTATATGTATGTATATAAAATTCAGCTGCGAACATTTGATGTTTCAAAGTGCCAAGATATAGAACATGACGAATTTTTATAATATCCTCTTATCACAAATTATTTGTATCGCAATTTCCACATTACCAGCGATAAGTATGTACATTGCTTTAATATCAGAATGTTCATTGTAAATATTACTTAATAAAATTCAATAATACAAATAATATTTTTTTATAACATCTCATTAAAATATCTAAATATTTCTGTTTAATCTCATTAATTGTTTATCACCAAAATAGTGAATATGCGTATTTTGAATAACATCTGGCTAATGTTTCGTAAGGTTAATATTCTTCCTAGGACGAGTGTTTTTTCACAGAAGCGTGAAAAGCAGTTTTGACACCGAAAAATAAAAATATTTTTTTTTGCTCCGTCTATTGAAAATTCCGGCTCATGTGATTAAATATATTCCAGGCCTGTAACACCGATTATAAACTTTACATATTCCTTGCATTAAATTCAAGATTAGGGCCATTTTTTGCTACGTTTATACATAAATCGAGTAATTTGTCAAAAATAGTGAATATTTATATGAGCCCTTCTTTCTCATAATCTCGACTCCATCAGTGCATACTTACATACGAGTACTCGTTCAAATATTCATCACAGATATAAGTGTATGTATGTACACATCTATATAAAAAGGGTATGTAAAGTATGAATGAAAGGGGCATCCATCCATCTGGAAATTACGCATGTGTGCTTCTCATTAAATACATCTGCCGTTCATAGTCGGCACAAAACTGTAGGTCTCTCCATTTGTGATATAATATAAAGACGCACACCACAAATGGTAGGAGAAGCTCGGCTACAAGTGTAAGCGCCAAAATTATATTATATTATATGATTTTTTCAAATTTTAAGATGTATTTAGGCTGTTTATTATTTACATTTTATAAAAAAAATTAGTTTGCGCTACAACAAAATTCAGATGATAAATAATTTCAACATTTTTTTTAAATAATGAAAAAAACAATCGGAAAACTTCACAAGACCAATAGAAACAATATTAAAAATCAACAGAAAAAATTGTCAGCTTTTTCAAATTTCACATTATTATATAACAATAAAATAGCCTATAAAACTGCGTGACTATAAACTTTTCAAATGTTTGATTATAAATTAAATTGTAATTAATAAGTAAAAAATTAAATAAAAATAAGAACTTTTTGGCTCTGTTTAGCGTTATTCGTGACAATGCATCTAGAGTTTTATTTTTTTATAAAAAATTCAAATTTAATTGATTTATTTTGAAAAAATGTCCGACATATTAAAAGTAATTTTAAGAAACTTTTTAATGCGACAGTTATTACAAAATTTAATCAAAATTTTGTGCAATCTTATAACGCAAATCGACAAGTTTTTTTTTAATTTTTATTTTTACGCTGTATATTTATTATCAGCGCATTTTTTTTATTAAATTTTATACCTTAGCATGCAACGTTACATTTTGAAGGTACTCGTAATATTTTATATAAACATGTGAAGCAAAATTAACTTCATGAAGATATCGTCTGCATTAATAAAAAATGTGCTAATTTCACATATTCACTGTATGTTTTACTGTCCATATAAACAGTTTAAAAACATCGTCATCCACGTTTAAAGAAAATCACTTTGACTTTAATACATTTTTTTTTTTTTGTATTTCAATTATGGACATTTACTTTGTTTATTAGAAATTTTTTAATACTTCTGTTTTTTTATTGTTTCTGTTTAAGGAAACATTTCCTGTTCTTTCTAAAATTAGTCCATCTAACCTAAACTAATATAAAATTTTAAGCAAGTATGAAATAAAATATCTAAAGAGGTATGTTGGCATAGATGTTGCTCTTGGGCTATGGCGCATTCGTATTAGTCTCAATGATTAAAACAAAACAGATTTCAATGAAAAAAATCGTACTTCAAATTGCCATTTGCAATAGAAATTTTTGAAATTTTAGGCGCTGCTTCCATAAATCGATTGTTTTATGAGCGCGAGACGTCAATTCAGATTCTAAACAAAGATAATGATGGAGCGATGATGTGGGGAAGGGCAAAAGAAAGAATCAAAGAAGTGGATAATGAGAAAGCAGTGAGCTAAGTCGCTTTTAGATTGCGAAAGGAATTTTACACTTCTTGATTTTCTTTTGATATTTCTATGTGCATTTTTTTATATATATTTTTTTTTTTTGTTAAGAAGTAGAAAACTCGCACTCAATGAAAATAGGGGTAAAAAAATACAAGCAGAAAACTCAAAAATAAATAATGAATATTGCGATATAGGATTTTTTTTTTAGTTTTCTTGCTAAAAATTCCAAGATCAGAAAAAAGTTCAACTTTTTATTGCAAGATTTAATGCACGAAAAATTTTATTCACTTACAAATGAAAATGATTGTGTTCGTGTGTCAATGTGTGACCGCCGATATGAAAGTCCCTTTAAGTGCAGAGGCAGCCGATGAATGTCTGCGTATCAACTGGCTGCGTTCATTCAGTCAATTGGCTCATTCAGATTTGTTAGTTTTATTAATGAAAATGTGTCATCAGCAAATTAAAGACAATGAATTAATTTAGAGGTGCGCTTAATGGACTTACATACATACATATGTATGTACATACATATGTGTGTGTATGTATGTGCGTATACGTTGCGACCCACACAGCAAACATCACAACAAAAACAAAACTAGTAAATATTCACAATGAATGTAAATGTACTATATAAATACATAGTAAAAGTCTCACACGACAGCAAACCACACACGAACAATCGAAACGTCAGCAGCGTTCGTGGTTCGTCCACACCAATATACCGCCACTTGCCGCCACACCACACACCACGCCACATATCAACGCTTTCGACGTACTGAATTGACCACCAACCATTTCCAATGGCTTAAATGGCGGCAATAAAAACAACAGCAATAGCAACAGAAACGGGCGTTCGTGTTGACTGCGACTACGACGTCGACACCGACTGAGGCAGCAACTTTGAAAAAGCGCTGAAAAATCAAGAGATTATTTTCTTTGTTTTTGTGTCATGTCATAAATTACGGCCATTCATGGCAATACAGCGTAGACATTTATTTTCTACCAAATTGGATGAATCGGCGACAATTTATGAGCAACGCGATTGCGACGGATCGCAACTTTGTTTTTTATTTTTATTTTTTATTATTAACGCTTTAGCTGCTTTTGAATTTTATGAGCGGTGGATATATGTATGATTATATACATACATACATGCATACATACATCCATAAGTATATAAATGTATATATATGTATGTAGTACATGTAAATGTTTATACAAATGCACGCACTTACTCAAATGTACATAAATATTTTATTTTAATTTCCTAGTATCTAATGAATACGAAAAAACCTTAAAACTATAAATAAAGGTGTATTCGTAAGATGACAACAATGAACTACTGAATATTAATTCCCTGGCACATCTTCTTTAGCAACAACGAACGGTAATGACCAACAGCAGCCATAACGGCAGCAGCATTAACACTAAAAGCATTAGCAACCGCAAATAGCAGTAAAATAGCATAAACATACATATGTACATACATACATACACACATATTAACTATTAAATACAATGGATGGAAATTATGCTATGAGGAAGCCAACTAGAGTGCGAACCTAATAGTAGATGGAGGTGTAAGCTGGGTTGGGTCCACAATTTGCATACCACGATCGATTGAAAGCAATTTAATTCGACGATTTCATTAATATTTATGAATGTTGCGGTGAAAACTAATGATACACAATGTAGTAAATTCATGTGTATTTGTGGTATTGTGTGAGCGCATATTTATGTTCAATCGCAACTTTTGTATGAATAAAATATATGTAACTAGTTGGAAACATAAAAATACAGACTACCAAATTGTTTTTCACACTTCTACTAAATGTTGTCAAATCCGCTTTAAAGTCATTTGAACAACTGATAAACTTACAAATATATGTACATATTTTGCATTTGATTGAGTACTTAAATCTGACTTAAGCACTATAGTGGCGGATCTAACACTAAAGTTGTATTTTTGTACAAAAATTATGACTTCAAGCTTAGAATAAAGATCTCAAGAAAAATACATTTTTATAGAAGAAAATTTCTTTTTTTTATTTTTTGTGTGTCATTTTATTATATTTTTTCGATTTTTGAGAGTTGTAGACTAAGCTTAAGCCAACAAATTTTAATTATTTGCGGTGAAAAAAGTTTATTTGCGTCGCAATAAAGGACTTATTATTAACAAACTATTTTTCACTTACGCATTTTTGTACAATTAAAAAAAAAAAAGGTAAATAAAGAAAACCATGCAATAATTTTAATCTTATAAGAATAATTTTTGTGATCATAAATACATAGTTTCGAGCATAAATAAAGGGTGTTTGCCATTTTGTTTTAAAAATGATTTCGGTTCGAATAAATTCCAGCCGAGTGACCTAATTTCGACCACTTTTTGCAGCAATTGGGGTCGTAAGTCACCAATAACACGCCGAATATTCTCTTCCAAGGCGTCAATCGTCTCTGGCTTATCTGCGTAGATATGCGACTTCACATAACCCCACAAAAAATAGTCGAGCGGTGTTAAATCGCACCAAAAGTTTCTTTCAATAAATTGTTTGTTTCGTTGGCTGTATGGCATGTAGCGCCGTCTTGGTTGGAACCAAAGATCGTCCACATCAACGTTCTCTAATTCAGGCACGAAAAAGGCATTAATCATGGCTCTATACCGTTCCCCATTGACGGGACCAATGATTCCCTCCACCCATAGAGCGTACCAAACAGTGACTTTTTAAGGATGAAACGGCGACTCAATAATGGCTTGTGGATTATCATCACTCCAAATGCGACAATTTTGTTTATTAATGTGCCCATTCAACAAAAAGTGAGCTTCGTCGCTGAACAAAATTTCCTTGTGAAAATCGGGAGGCCCATTCACCGAACGTTTGCAAACGTTGTTCCGCAATAAGTCTGTTCATTATGAAATGGCAAACCAAACTGAGTATAAATCAAGTATACGTAACAGCAGTCAAAAAGACCAATTCCGAAAAAAGTATTGCCTTATTGAAAACCACACATCTAAAAAAACACCCATTACATTTATATTTGCAGCGATTAATTTTCTTATCCTGGTGAAAATGAGCCAAGGTGTGATTCACCCAGATAATTAAGATTCGGTTTTATAAAATATGCATGGCAACAGTCTCGCCCAGGGAAACTGAATTTAGAGATACTTACTTACTTACTTAGAGGTACTTATTTAGTGGTAAATTAGGAGATATTTTAGGGGGAAATCATTCCCGGTTAAATCATATTATGCTTCATACTAAATACCTATTACTTTTATGGTTAATCTTTTTGGTAGCTATATTTAATTTCGGAAAAAAAATATAGAAACAAAAAAACAAGTGGTTTTTCACTCAGTTTAGAAGTGGAATCCGATCAGTTTGGGAGAGGTTTGATGGTTAAATTAAAATTTGAAAACCACTAGCACTTTAAAAATTTAGTTACGTACCTTTTTTTATAACTGCATAGGTATATGTATGTACATACATATTTAAGAAGAGACTTAAAATGTTTTTTTATTCTTTCACATATACATAAAGTTCCAGGTTTTAAATTTTTGATTTGAGATTCGTTTCATAAAAGACTGAAAAGCTCGATCTATTTTATTATAATTACAATTATGACACACTATTCCTCCTCCTATGTCCTATTGTGCTATCAAGTATCAGGTTAAAGTTATTAGTTATTCTCTGCTAAGATTATTTAGGCGCTAAGGCACTCTACGGGAGCAGGTATAATGCCGTCAGTTTCCATCCCTTAGATATCTTAAGGGAACCTCGAAAGATTGTGTCTGCATCGCGACGAACTTCTCCACCAGATTATCAATAGAGCATTCAGTGAGATATGAGCTCTTCTCTAGAACTTCTGGTAGCAGTTTTCTGCTGCAGAATTTTACCTTCTAAAATTCCTAAAAGAAATTTCATTAGGAAAATATTTTGATAATGAAAAAATTTTCAGGACGGAAGTCTTAGTATTTTAAATAGGGCGGGCGATAAGAATATTAATTATTTTCTTACTGAATGAGCCAATGATCTGACGAAATTTTCCCGTAAATCTTAATTCTAAAGGCATTTGGTTGATACTAGATTGATATATAAGGGGTACATGCAAGTTCTAAAGCACAAAATCAAAATTGTTTTCATCAAACTATGCACTTCCTTTATTCCTCCGTATAATCGCTCTATATACTCAAATCGGCCATCACGGAACGTGCTTGAAATCGATGAATGAATGAAACAAGTTGAGCAAACCAGCAAACGAAATGTTCAAAACTCGAATTGCTTTGAAATATTCGTATTTGATTGACATCAGCATCAATGCAGAGCTTGAATCTAATTATACTACAAGCTCCATGAACATATTTTTTTTTTAAATCAGCTTCCATTGCAGCTTCCAAGTCATGTTTTCAACGCTGCGGCACAGCTGCGAGTAAAATAGCGAACGTTTGTACGATTGTTGCTGCTGTTGATTTGGATGCTTGAGATTTGATTTGTGTTGCTTTTGTTGTGCGTGTGTGGTTTTTTTTTTTTTTGCTGACAACATTAAAATACAACCCACACATGTGCATTTGCTTTTCTTTTATTCACATACAAATTTATTTATTTATTTTTTTTTAATGTTTTATTTGGCAATTAATGAAATTTAATACTTTATATATGCAAAACAAGGTGAATATGGACATGAAGCTGACGGGTAGCGCATTTAACGAGCATATGCGCTATTCTTGTTATTGTAATTGTTGTTATTGTTCCTCTCAAAAAGTTTTTATTATCTAAATACAAATATTTTTGACTTCAGTGAGGTGGTTGCTTTATGGGTTTGAGTGTGTGAATGTACGATTATATTGATGTTGGTCTGAAACAAATGTGGTTTATTGCTGCTACATTTATTTGCATTTAAATGGCTCAGAGCCATTTAGTTGCTTATTCAGTTTGCTACCCAGCTGGTGGCACTGTATATTAATATGTTTTTTTTTCGATGTATTTAGTAATGTATGTATGTATGTATGTTTTATATGCATGCATGCTTTTCTTGTTGTTTCACCGTTGAAAACGTTGACGGTGGCGCTGGCGGTGGCGCTGTTTCCCGCGCATTGGGGGTCCCAAAAATCTTGTTGCCGCTACAGCTTCTGCTGCCGTTTTTAGTTTGCTAGCATGCAGTTGACCAAATACTTGGGCTGTAGTGTCGAAATCGAAATCAGACATCCTCAAACTCTCCATTTCATTCATTTCACACTGCGTGTATGGCGCACTCACCCACAAACCACTCATTGAAGCCACAGCTTTAGCGTAGCTTACTGCATAAATTAAACCATAAATTATATGAAGCCATTATTTTTTCAGAATTTTATATGACAAAACAAATAATTTCTTCCACAATAACTTTTTCGTTATTATGATTTTTATGCGTTATTTTTTTTTTAGCTCTTTTGTTTTCGGCAACTGAATTATTTTCTCACTTTTTTGTTTCGTTCGTTGTATGAATGGCCGGCCACAAACCAAAAAAATTTCTTGCAACTTATTTCATATTTAAATTGTGGTCATTCGATATATTTATTTCGAAGAGTATTCTTGAAACAGAAACAGAAATCAAAAAAAGCACAACAAAAAAAAAACAATGCAAGCATATAATATCAAACTGTGCTGTAGTAGAACCGATCTTCATGGAACGGAACTGAGAAGCTGAGTGGCTGCTTAGCAAAAGTCATCAGCGCAAGGCAGTACGGCAAAATTATGAATACATACTCGTATATATGTATATACATACATACATCTTGCATCTATACCACACGAAATTGACGCCCGTACGCCGGAATACCTGAACACCCGCTGCGCACGCTACGCTAACCATTGTGAATCATTTAAATTTTGTATAAATTCAACTTCATTTATTATGATTTTTATGATTACCGACCGCATAAATATATATGTATACATACATATGTACATATGTATATATACATGTTGTTATGTGTATAAATGTGGCACATATAGACCTACCTACGGGTGCATTACTTTGTATCTGTCAAAAGGGTATTGAATTATGGCTTCGGTTGTCGAAGGTGGTGGCGATATTTGGTGCTCTTAAGTTTCCCCACATGCAAGGCGAGAATGATCCTGTAATTATCGCTGATTCGATGAAATGTGCTTTGCAATAATTTTGGCTACTGTTGTCCTATAACAGTCAGATAAGCGTACGCTATTAATTATGCAACAAATACATACTTGTATATATTCGAAAATGGTATAGAAGGGTTAGAAACTGGCTGTGACACTTTAAATACACTTATATAGCTTCTGGGAGGTCTCCGCAACCTTTTCGTTTTCTACAATAGCAATATATTTTCAAGTTGTTCGTATAGCTTATTTTATATTTATTTATCCATTCAAATTAGGCGGCTTTCAGTGTTACCATGTTTGGAAAATTGGTGCTAACAAACTAATTGTATGTAAGTACATATTTAAAATAAAGCTTCCGATGAGGGCAGTAAATGCTTTTTCGTCTCTCTACACATGAATTCACCACAAGTAAACTCCCAATACCCGAACTCCCCACACTTAAACTCTCTACATCTAAACTCATGTTATTTTATGCTATGCTACATAAAGTTTTGTTATGTTAGGTAAATGCTAAAATTGAAGGTATTTTTAGAAGTGAGACGGAAATGGTTGGAGAGAGCAACAAGTACTTCTTCTCTGTCTTCTCTTCAGTTGTCGAATAAATCTTTCGCCTTTTACTTCTCAAAATATTAAAACTCATCACGTCTTGCTTCGTCACACTTAAACACTCGGCATCTAAACTCATCACGCCTAAACTTTTACACCTAAACCCATCATATCACTATATTTGAGCCCACTACACTTAAGCTCACCATACTTAAACTAACCACAACTTAACTTCCAATTGAAGGGTTAATCATTTTCTTATTTTGCATTATTATATGTTAATGTACATACATTGTTCAATTTAACTTTGTTTGTTGTGTAATTTTAGATTTATGTAATTTCTGTAATATTAAATCAAAAAGAAAATTTTTATATATCATTTTTGAAAATATGTTTAAATAAATTTTCATTCATAGATATATAACTTGCATATATGAGAGTATTCCTAAAATTAAATTCTTTTATAAAATAAAAATAAGTTAATAACTACAATTGGCGGCATACGTATTACGGGACATTTCAGCAACTACGATTGCAAATAAATTTTTCAGAGAATATGTTTCTCGATTTGGAGTACCGTTAAAAATTACTACGGACTAAGGCTCTCAATTTACGTCAAACTTGTTTTCAGAACTTACGAAATTGCTAGGTAGTCATCACAATACAACTTCTCCATATCATCCTCAAGGGAATGGTATGGTGGAACGGTTTCACAGGCAGTTAAAAGTTACAATGATGGCTAGAAATGGAACTTGCAATTGGTATGATGAGCTACCGATAATGCTTCTAGGTTTACGATCAATACATAAAGAAAGCATTTCAGCCACGCCATCTGAGATGGTTTTTGGGCAACCTTTGCGTCTACCCGGTGAACTTGTTGTTCCATCTGAAGAAAAATTTGTTCCTGAAATTTTAGACAATTTACGGGAACATTTTAAAAATGTAAATTCAAATTTAAAGCATAATCAAAATTCTGACACTGGTGTATATGTGCCAAAGGATTTGGAGACTTGTAAATTTGTTTTTGTGCGGGTCATTAATAAACAATCATTACAACCACCAAACGAAGGACCGTACAAAGTTGTGAAAAAAGCTAAAAAATATTTTAGACTTAAAATAGATAATGAAATTAAAACCTATCCAATAGATAGACTTAAACCAGCAATAATTGAAATAACACAAACACCTGACACGAATGCCCACATAGTTGATAACACGATACCAAACAAGAAACGAGTTACTTTTAATTTATACAACATTAACTCTCACGAAGGGGGAGTATTGCAGGGTTAATCATTTTCTTATTTGCATTGTTCAATTTAACTTTGTTTGTTGTATAATTTTAGATTTATGTAATTTCTGTAATATTAAATCAAAAAGAAAATTTTTATATATCATTTTTAAAAATATGTTTAAATAAACTTTCATTCATATATGTATAACTTACATATATGATAATATTCCTAAAATTAAATTCTTTTAAAAATGAAAAAAAAAGTTAATATCTACACCAATGTGTATACCCTTCATACTAAGCACGAACACACACTAAGTCACCATACTAAAGGTCGCCGCAACTCAACGTGCCTAAACTTACCAAACGTAAACTTATCACATCTATGGTCTTCATAAAATCTGAACTCTCCAAACGCAAACTCACCAAAAAGAAATCCACTACACTTTAACTCATAACACCTTAACACACCTCATATTATTTTTTTTTTCACCTTAACTCACCCCACATCACTTTATATCACAGTGAAAGCCACAATTGACAGAATCATAAATGCTATTACTAAGTGCGAAATATATTCTCAATATGTTTATATTTATCGTTTAAAAGTTAGAAATTTTTTGTTTTTCCTTTGCTTAAAACTTAAAAAAAATATCTACATAAATAAGTACATATATTTAATAATTAGACATTAGACGTTTTGTTTCAGCTTTTTTGTATACTGGCGAACTTTTAGACGTACATATATATTTGTTTGACGGTGTGGTTTTAAGAGTGCCATACCAATTACTAGTATACGAAAAATCCTTTCTCCATAACATATGTACATCTCTACGCATCTGGAGCTATTTACTTCAAATAAAAAAAATAAGTGATCAGGTTGCACGATTCTCTCACATTTTCTTCCCTTTGCTATTAAAACTTAACTTATAATTTAAAAATCTGTACTCACCAATCTTCTTAATTAAGGCAACAAGCGAAGAGTATTGTCTCATTGCGTCACTGTTTACAATTAAAACTTTAAGGAAGTGAAAGAATTTTACATACTCGTATAATTCAGTATTGACATGTTGCCGAAGCATGATAAGGTCGATTAACGATGAAAATACATTGTAGGCTTTCCAGAGAACTAAATTACGTTAAGAATAATAGACAAACTTGCTAAATTGTCAACGGTTGCTTAATTCTTTGAAGCCATTATTAAGGATGGCTTTTTCTGTTCAAAATTTCATATCATCAAATCAGCATGGTTCCATCAAAATGAGATCCACCGTTTATAGTTGGTTGTTTGAAGCGTTGCCTAGTCCTTTAGTGACAAGGGCCCAATTAGCGCTGGAAGCACCATTTTGCTACGCTATTTTCATGGAACCTCTGGTATGTCCTACGGTCTTTAATTTTCGAACCACTTTGATTTGTGGATGAAGCTACTTAAACAGTTTATATTACACTTAGAGATCTTCCTTAGCTCTTTTGGAAGAAACCCAATGTTTTTCTTGTCGGAGGCGTGCCAGAGCTGGGCACTCACACAGATAGTGAAGAATGGTTTCTCTGCTGTCTACGTGTTTACAGCTCCTGCAGTGGTTATTGAATGGAAGGCCAGTCTTGGCCGCCAGTAGCCCGTGATTGTAGCTGTTAGGCGGAATATTTCTTTCCTTGATCTATTAAGGAGGTATACCATCTCAATCCTGCTGTTCGCACAAACTTTAAATGTAGTTCTCTTTTGATGACTTCCAGCGGGCAGCGTATTGCTTCCTCCTCGGCTTCCTCAAGAGAGGCGCCGACTCGGGCCAGCCCGTCTTCCCTCTCGTTACCGTATATGTTCCTATGGCCGGAAACCCACCGTTTATAATTTAGCAATTTTTACCGAGGACTGTCTTGCAAGTTTTATGGCTGGTTATTCAATTGACACAGTATGCGAGTACACTGACTTTGCTAAGTCGGCGTTCGACGGAGTCACCTCCAGAATTGTGCTCGACGAACTTACCTCTTTTGGTTTTCCTTACAATTTTCTAGCATGTATTAAGTCTTATTTAAGTAATAGGTATATTTCTGTGGCACTCAACAGCACGTCCTCCCACTCTTTTCAAGTCAAAGTTAAGGTGCTTCCCATCATATTTATTAATGATATTAATCCTTGCTTTCAACACTCGAAAGTTGTCATGTACGCTTATGACCTGAAAGTTTACTCTGTCTTAGTAAGAATAAAGGATTACTTTTCAATTTAGATTTTTATAAAACTTGCACTACGATTTTTAAATTTCACTTAGCCTCTGCCTTCTTAAAACTCCCGATGTTTACTCCTGTTCATTTATCCTAAAAGTCATAACTGGGTATATGGATTGTCCTGATTAACTAAGTAGGATACCCCTCAATATCTTATGTCATCCTGACATGTTTCATTTGTATATAGTTAAATTTAATTATTTTACAATATTCTGATAAATTACTTTAATTTGGTTTTTATTTAGTCAGTAAGAAGCTATGTATTCACTGATGATAAATAAATAAATAAATAATATGTCGTGTCTTCACTTGCTATGAGTATGTATATTGAGCGTCTAAAATTTTTGTTTTCCGCACAATTCGGTAAGCAATTGTAGAGCTAAAGAAAAAGAATAAATTAATTTTTCTTCTTACAGTTTAAATTTTGCTCCTTGATATTTTTTAAGCATCTTCCATAAAAAATTTCCCAATATCTTCTAAAATCTCAATTCATGTTTAATTGTTCGACCGACTTTTCATGCCTACGTGCTACTTTCAGGAGTGATTTAGACTATTTTGGAAGCACATGCAATGAGTGGAGATTGGAGCTAAGAACAAAGTACACTTACATTTTTAATTTGATAAAAAATAATATACATATTTGCCAATTACCCGCACTATAATCACAAAACTTATTCGGAGCAAACACAATTAAATAATAGCGCTAAAAATAAATTCGCTATGTACAATAAATATATAAATAAAAGTACACCAATTAAGGAAGCACTCCACGTTGCAAGCTTACGGCTGCTATGGCTAGCTTTTGATGGAGTGGTGATGAGATGCGTTTAACTGTTGCAGTTTTGTATCACAAACTCCCATATTGATCATGCAATTTGGCCGGCGGCAAAATTCGAAGCATGCGGGCTCCATTCACTTGTTTGGTATGTTCGCTTGTCGTGCAGCGTGAAGCAACGAACGTTTAGCGTGTATAGGTATGAAAATAACTGCTTATATGTACATATGTACATAGAAACATACTTGTAGAATATTCACGGATACTATGAACAGACATAACATACCTACATATGTAAGTATGTACACATACGCCCAAGATCGGCAATACTAAAGGAAAATCTACAAATATCGCTATTAAAGCCCTGCAGAGAAAACTAAAGTCCTACATAAAAATTTCCATAAAACAACTATTGCATTTTGTGCAAACTAGTGCGTTTACCATTGTGCTTAGAACCAGTGTGTCGCGATTAAGCAAGTCATCGTTGTATATTTGCAAATGAAGACTAGCCATTTAATAGCCCACCAAACCCCAAAAGAAATGTCGAACGAATATTTTCTCTGCAGGGCTCCTCCAATAGAAACAAAAATTCTTCGAACAAACACACTCGTACACTGGCGCGCGCAACAAAGAGTAGCACGTTGAAATCTCAAATCGCGGAGAATTGCTCGGTGCGTCGCATTCAAGTTGCGCATGCGCAACTCTGCGATACTTTTGCTCCTGTCCTCTGACTAAAATTGAGTGAAGCGTACAAAGCAACAACACCATTAACAATAACAATAACAATCACAACAGAGGCACCAACAGTACCATCAGAGCATTCCGGCACCGTGGGAAATGCACAGTAGTGGTATATGAAACATAGCAACGCATACACCGCTCCCAAGCCTATATATGTATGTATGTACAAATATCGAAATATGCAACACATACACGCATATATATGTACATACACAATTACAGACAATAGCTGACTGGTTGGCTGTGTTTCTGAGTGGTTGAGTGGCTGCCTTACCAACTGGGTGGATGGATGAATGGATGCCATGGACACTACAGTCTGATGATACTGACGTCTCACCGCACTAGCTCACTGAAGTCCTCCTTAGTTGCTGAGTGCCTTCACATATGTACATATCTATATGTGTACATATATCCATATATATGTGCGAGTACATGCAGTTGGGCCTGACTTGGCGGCTTGCGAATGCTGCATAGCAATGATGCCTTCGCTGCTTTATCATTCCCGTAACTTTTGAAAGTCGCTTTAAGTTAGTAGATATTGTACATATTTAGTTGGCACACATACTCGTAGAATAACGCGAGGTTACCTTTACTTGTGTATGTGTAAATATATACAAACTGCAAACCAAATTTGCCGAAATTTTAACTAATTCGTAAAGAGTATCAGCAATTTAAACCGATTTTTGCAAATATTTGGCACGAACTCGTTCAGTAGCCCGTTTCTGTAACCCATTTCGATCGATGTTCTCGACTCAAATTCTCGATTTGACGTTACTCTCACTCAATGTGTTTCTGTAAAATAATTACTCGATTCAATCGATAGTCAGCTGATATGTTCCATTCCATTTCAGTAGGAATGCTCGATTGAATGTGTTTCTGTAACCAAATTGAATGAAATACTGTCGATTGGTTTTCTCACTCCCATTTGAGGTGATGACAAAAAAATTGTTCGTTAAATTCAAAATGGAATTAGTTGAATTTAAAGCAAATGTAAGTATATTTTTTTAATATATTATATATGAATAGTTAAAAAAGATTTGATGCATTTTCTTTACAGAGAAGTACGTCGGGGCGTGTTACGAATGGCCAAAAGAGGCGGTTACTGCACTTAATGCAGCAGCACCGCAGCGTTGGAAAGGGCCAATTTATGAAACCAAACGCGAGGAAGGAGCACGAAGAGGTTTGGGCTGCCGTCGCTGCTGAATTAAATGCATTGGGAGGGTCCCACAAGTCCCCTAATCAGTGGAAAAAGGTAAAACTAAAATATTCTTGTGTATAGCATTACAATTTACATATGTGTGTTGGTTTTTTTAGTGTTGGATAGACTGGAAACTCATAGCTGAAACACAATCAATTTTTATTTATTAATAAGAATTAAATGTTTGTGCACACATTTCTATAATGCTTACTTTTCTCAATAATAGTTTCTCAAACATGAAGTTGTCAGTCCGATTCGATAGATTTCTTGTCGATTGGCGTTCCATTTCTCTCACTGTTTCATATTTTGTCGACTTATGCTTACAGAAACACTCGTTCTCGATCAATCGACTAATTTGGATCGAATCGAAATGACGTCACAATTATCGAGTATATTGTCGATTCCTTACAGAAACGCACTACAGAACTTTCTAAGGGTTTTCATACAGTAAGCGTTTTTTTAAGTTTTTAAGTGAGTTTGGGTGTGGTGAATTATGGTGTGTTGCGTTCGGGCATGTGTGGGGGATTGTGGTGAGTTTGTGGGTACGTTGAATTTATATGCGGTAAACTTAACTTGGAGAATCGATATGCGGTGAGTTTAGATCTAGGGACTTTAGATGTGGTGAGTTCAGCTATCATTGGTTTTGGGAATAGTGAGTATTCGTGGTGGTGAATTTAGGTGTAGAGAGTTTAGTTGCGATGTCATGAACTCGTATTAATCATAATATTTCATATTTATCGTAGGAATTCCTTACCAACATCGTATGAATTTCCCTTTGATATTTCAGTTACATCTGAATGTACATTTTTGCAATTCAATATTCAATTTTAACATTAATAGCAATAAACAATTTACAGCAGCAGCTGCCAACTATTACACTGCTCATATACATATGCACATAACATATGTATGTGCATATCTCGCAGCTTAAAAATGGCGGTCATCCTCGTATATGCTCACATTATTGTTGAACATGCAAATATTCGCTTACTAAAAAAAACTGAACATACTCACGAATATGAATCCCTCTCAATTACTGATAATAAGAAGATAATCGAATGTTAACTCGTCTTGCCGTTTTGTTGTTTCGCTGTAATTTTAAACCAATCATCAATCTAGTCCACACTTTGAGTCAGTTTATAATTATAAGGTAAGAATAACAATCATTAAAGGCTTGCGTTCAAGGCGAATTAATAAAGGTGGCAGCAAATGTTTTGAGAGAAAAAAAGTAAATGTAGTTTGATGTTTCTTTCGGTACAGCGAATGTCAAAACCAACCAACAAACAAATGATTTTGACACTTGCTGTACCACGGCGATAGAAAATACAAATCAATCAGCTACTTACTAAGGCCACCTTACTAAATTCGCTTTGCTTGCGTTGCTCTCAATATTGTGAGTTATTATGTGAGTGTCATACGATATTTGCAGATGCAAGGCCTTCGGATCCGCAACTGAGTACCTCCTAAGAAGGAACCCACTACTCATTCATGACCAAACAATTGCAGGCCTAAGGGCACTGCATATTCAAATATCTGCTGACACTCAAAACATGATATAGATACATTTTTCACAAAATACTAATATTAGAAAAATATCTGTTAACGAAAATTTTAACTAAAAATCAGTATTTAAGGCTGAAACTCTAGCAATCTCAACTTGTGCCAGATAACATACAAAAATCTTGAAAATGGTTTGTTCTAATTTTGGACATCGGTTATTATGGCGTGTTCCCAAAACGGAGATAGAAAGCTATTAAAATTAAAAAAAGCGGGTAATGATTAATGCTAAAGAAATGGCATTCTGAAATAAGCAAAATTTTCTTAAAAATTAGGAACGTTTTTTCTAGTTATTAGAAATATTATTATCGTAAGAATGAAAAATATTGTCCACATTTTTATTATTTATTATGGAAATATATACAACAAAATGGTGCATTAGCTCACTGTGTTTCATTGGGAGGAGTAGCTCTAGGCTCTAGTTTCTACTTGACGCCACTGTTAATTGAAACTCATATAATAAAGTTTTACTAAAGGTTAATATTTAAATACATTTTTTTTAGAAGTTTCCGTTGGTCATGATTTAATAATTACACTCACTTTTTTGATTGGTTATGCTAAAAGATCAGATAATTAATCCGGATCGATTTATATTTAAATAAATAAAGAAAATATCCCATAGACCCTTGGCAAGGACGTACGCTGTATTTTATTCTGTTAGGTGCCAATCAAGTTAAGGTATTGAAAAACTTGAAAAGTTTTTCAGTGAGAATTGATGTCGATATATTTAAAAAGTCCGTATTTGTGTTCCGATTCAGTTAAATCAGAAATGTATACTCAGCATTTAATGATATATACTCGTACTTTCAAAAAATTTAAAGACATTACTTATCTATATTTAAACAGATCTTTGAGGTGCAACAGATCCATTGAGAAACGGAATGCGATTTTTTTATATATTCATCAATTATAGTACCTACTTTTATACTTTTGACTAATTTAAATTCACCAACAATAATAATTACTTCTTTTGTAGTCCGCAACGACTTAACTATAAATATCTCGAGTGCAGAAAATGTTTCTGCTGTTGTGGTGGATATGTAGGTGGTTAGGTGGAAAACCCTTCTATATTTTAGCGTATGCAGCAGCTGTGACCAAACAAGATTTCTTTAGGCTAATCGCCGTTTCGCCGGCCAGTGTGCCCTCGGCATCGATGCGGCATGGCTTGGGCTGGAGCATTGCACCTCCAACAAATCGGGTGTGGAAGAATCTATAGAACATCTGCTGTGCAACTGCCCCACACAAACTCAACGCTCTGGGCTTAAAATAAATCACCATCTTTCCGCTAACACCAGCTTGCTGATTTTCTTCAGGCTTAACTGCAAGTTGTGATTTTAAAATTGCACGTACAGTTGCTAATTGGAGTTAATAAACTAGTCAGATCAACCAACCAAATCAATCGCTTCAAAATTGTTTGACAGTAAAGTCCCAAGTCGAATTGTGTTTTTTTTTGTCAGCGAGAAAATTAAAAAATTTTTTTAAAATACATGCAATTGATTTTCGTTAATGAAAACGGGTAATATTCCCTAGAAGACGGCGCATTTTTATCTAATAGGCTTATCACCGACTAAATACGTTTTTCAACAGAAATGTGTAACAACGGAAATGTAAAGTTGTTAAATATGTATCTTCGCTTCTTTCCATTTATCCCACATTGCGCCTTAATTACATCTAACAGCTAAGATTGGCATCGCCGGTGTTCCTGGTACATACCTACATACATACATATATATATATACATATATATATATAAGCACTTACATATGTGTGTGTGTATATTTGTATTTATGTATATATGTATGTACATATGTCTGTTACATCAACCAATAGTCAATAGGTATTTGTTTGTTTACTGGTTTAGTGGTGGCATTCATTGATAAGCAATAATGATGTCCTGTCGAGCAATGAACAACGAACACTGTTACTGGCTAGCTATGTACACGAACGACAAAAAGGCAAACGTTTCGAAATGTTTCTGGCATTATTGAGGTTTGATTTTCCCATGTTTCACACAATGGCCCCTGGCGGGTAAATTAAGTAAATACCGATACCGTTGGCGACCACCAGCGTAATTGCGATAAGGCGGAGGCTATTAAGTCGCAATTGGACCGCCTGATTGTTGTGTGTTGCCATAAATGTACATATGTATGTATGTATGGTATGAATGCCTTTGTGGCAAAAACAAACGACTACAAAACACAAACACGAGTGTAATAAAGTGCAGTGTGTGTGTGTGTGTCTGTGTGTTGCATTTAAGTGCAATTATCACCTCTTTGTTATCTATCTCTCCCACACATCGATGATGGCCGTTCTCCATATAATCGTGGTCCTCATCGTCCTCCGCTTGCTACGCATACTCACATTCATCGAGCGTGTCTCCCAATGCCAGAGGAGACACAAGCTGTTTATTTGTTTATCCCTCAGTCCGGCAGTTCGGCAGTCCATCCGTCTGTCTGTTCGACGAATGTATGAACGTATGCTATTGGCTTGTTTATTTACAGCACTCGCTGATTTTTGTGGTCGCCAAAGTAGCCGCCTGTGTTGGCGTTGTCGTATTATTGTTTTTACTTTTTTTTGTTTTTGTTTTTGTTTTTGTTGGTTGTGATCGTGTTAATGCTAGCTTGTTGATTGTTTGTTGCTATTATTTGCCATTGCTTAGAGTAAACAAATTAACGTAATGCAATGCACCGACGACCGGCAGAGGCAATTGCAGCAACACCATTACCATAACCGCCATCAGCCATTAATACAAACTCGTATTACCTTCGCTGGTAGCAGCGGCGTTTGCGCATGCGTGCCTACGCACAGATTCGACGTGGAGATAAGCGCAGAGGCGTTGATGCTTATCACCGAGAAATGTTACTGGCAAAGCGATTGCTGCATGCGGTATGCCAGTGGCCAAGTCTAGTGCCACACACACACACACACACACTCTGTACGGTGGTCGCTGGTTTTGTATATGTGTATGTTTGTGTGTGGGTGCGTGTGTAAATACTATTTGTAGGTGCATGAAGGAAAGAATCCTGTATGTCCTTTCGCCACGCGCCGCTACGTGCCACGCGAGGTAGTGAATTTTGCAAGCAAATGTGAAGTAAATTTATTTACATATACATATGTAGTTGTATTTGCCTTGTGGCGGTTGCAGGATATGCACGTTTACTCGCATTTATTTGCCTTTGGTAAGCTAGAATTGTTACTTTATTTAAATTTCGTATTTTGGAAAAAATCAAACACAAGTGAAATGTGCTAAAAGGACTATGTGAAAGCAGCAGGTACATACACACATACATACATATGTATACATACATACATAAATATTTGCAATGCATACATATAAAAACCTTAAAATTTGTGAAAAAATGCGCTTTAAGGTTGAATAACACTGAGCTGCAAGCAATGAGTTAGCAATAGGACATTTAAATATGATCGATTCGCATCCCTACATCTCAAAATAGTCTCTGCAAGGAAGAGTTGTGGCCTGCTGTTTAGGCCATTATTATATATGTACATACATATGTATTTCAATTCAAAAAGTTTTGATAGATGGAAACTTTGTTTAAAATCTACCCCGATTAAATGTATTAAAATGTATTTTTTTTTTTAATTTCAGAGCTCATGTTTGGGTAATTTTTTTTTATTTTAGCCGCTGCGAGTTCGGTTCGCAACTCAGCCGTCTCAAATAAAATCAGCGTCGACCCTCGGCCATGAAAAAGCTTCTCATAAAATAAAGCTATCACTCGGAGTTGGCATAGAACTGTAGGTTTGCTGATTTGTGGTACAACTTAATGACGCGCACCACAAATCGTAGGATAACTCGGCCAAAAACTGAGCTTTATATTGTAAGCGCAATCATATACTTTTTTTTATTATTCGTAGAAGCACTGCGACCTTAAGATCTATTGTGCCCACCTAGTCTCTATGCTACCCTGTCTTCTGCAGGGCGGCTCTCCATGTCAGTACTTCGTATGGGGGCGCGCTCAATGAGCCTCAGAGAAGCTCTTTTAACTAGGCGCTTTGTTGGGTTATCTTTACTAGACAACCGTCTTGTCGCCCTTCTCATCCTGTGGAGGTGTCTTGAGGAAATTACCAAAATGGCGTGTGGTGAAATGGGTGTCTTTACTAGTCTATCTTCCCCTTCTCCCTATTGTTCCCATATCAATCATGGCTGTAGATCAATCGCCAACCGAAAATTACATCGGTCTTTGGTGATTGCGTTACCGTTCACTTGCCACTGTTGAATGAGCCGTTTATAATTTTTTCATTTTTTTATAATTGTTATTACTTCGACTACTACTTTTATTGTTATTGATATAACATGTAAAAATTTTATGTTCGCTACTTTGGCGGACTAAAACTCAAATACGGCTTGACAGATTTGATTTACTATTTCTTTGAATTGAATTGGTAAAATAATTTAAATATTACAGCTACTGTATGAAACTAATGAGATTGTAGTAGAAAGCTTAATATAGAATTTGTTTTTGGAGAGGGTTGCCATATGTTTTGATTAAAAAATTGGTAAGGTAAATTAATTGTTGCAATAGTGGGGTCAACATACAGCGGCTGAAGAATGTTTTTGTTTATTTGCAAAATTAATTAAGGTTAAATCTAAAATCTCCAAATAAAATGAGAATAACGGGTTTTTGAAAAAGATTTTTATTAAAAAGAAAAGGAAATATAAAATTTTTTATCAAAAGAACTAAAAAAACTCATTTATTCAATTCTTTTTCGAGAGAGTTGCCGCTGGGAGCTGTTAAAAAAGAATTGTTGAGACTTTATCTCTGTAGTCACGAGTTTTCTGTTTTTATATGAACGACTGTTGGGCTTTATTCAGGGGCGTCAGAACCGGGGTGTAGAGGGGGCAGTTGCCATCGGAAATTTTGATGGCAAGGCAAACCCACATTTATCAACCATTTTTTATGCGAGTTTAACCCCCTTCCCTCAATAGAAAAGTTAGTTCCGGCGCTTTTGGCTTTACTGATTAAAAAAAATATGTTATATTCTTATTAGATTATATATACAAGCGTCGTGGGGTAAGTGAGTTATTTAATTTAAATAGTACATAAATGGGTTTCGATATTCAACTTAAACCGTGCTTTTTCCTCTAAAATCCCATTAAGAGAGAATATGTAACATATTAGCATATGTATAAGTATTTTTATGTACAATATATTGATGCGTTATCCCTTAAAATGTTTTAACAGCCGGCGAACCATAACGAGAGTTAACTTCAGGTATTTTGCCGGCCTGCCTCAAAATATCCTGATCAATACTGTGCACCAGCAGAGCTACTTCCAAATTTAAATTTGCCGTATCTTCTTTCAATTTGTTTATCGCCTTCTTAATGTTTACCACAGAACCTGTGGGGAGAGTTTGACCAAAGATATACATTTAAAAAATATATACATATATTATTTAAGTGACGTAAAGGTACTACTCACTTCCATCCGACATTGACTGACCACGTCGCTCCATTTCAACTTTTTTGATATCATTCTCATGTACCACATCGTTTAATTGTGCCACGAGTGCCTCTGTGTCTGTCTGTATCTGTGTTTGTGTATGCTGTACATTGGACAACTCTACTGAGATTTCCTTAAATTGACGCACAAATGATTGAAGTTCATTATTTAAATGCTTTTCACGACTTTCGATCTTGTCCAGACTGAAGGTGAACTCGTTGTGCAATTTCTTCAATTGTGTTTGGGTATCTTCGGAACACTTGAAAAGTGAAAAATTAATTTTAGATGCAGTTCGGATTTGTGCACCATTAAAGTCGTAATAATAACTGTGTAATTTTAACACTGAGATATCGGCCCTTAATGGAACTCCACTTACCTCTTCGATACCTGTCCTCAGTGTATCGATTTGACTTAAATGCGTTCGCCAATCACGTGCATCAGCTTTCACATAAACCTTTAAGTGTGGCAGGACACGCTCGAACTCCTGTCGCCACTCTTGCTGATCCGTGAAACGTTCCGCCGCCGTCTCGTCCGCCGGCAAGTCAATATTATGATTACGTTCTGCAAGTCGCGTCCGCTTTATCCAGTTAAGATTTTTGAAACCACCAATGCCACCACTCACTTCCATATCACTATCGTCGCTGAGTGCAGCATTTTGCTCATCTTCAAGCTTTTCCAATATAATCTCGGCATTATCCTCTAAATAATCGGTGGCTACTTCATCTTCCTGCGCTATATGCGGGCGATTGTAGGTTATCTATACTTGAATGTGAAGTAAAAATGTGTATCAATGCAAATAGCTTTCACAAAATATTAAACATTTATTTGTATATATTTGCAACTCACCTGCGCCACTTTGGTCGCCTGAGTTGCAAGAATATCTAAGACTGTCAAGCAAATAGGACCAGCGCCACGTATTAGTTTATTTGGTGGAAATTCCACGGGTACGTCCTGCAAGCCGTTTGAGTATGACACATAAATTTTTAATAATTTTTATTGCATTGTAAGTTTTACCATTTCATTCAGTATTTGCACAATTTTGGCAATCACTGTGTTGGGGTCATCGAATTCCTGCGGCCTTTCCATCTCTTTGCCCAGCTTGCGACATAGCCACCAGCAGATGAGTGTAAACATGAAAAATTGTTCGCCCGGATTGAAGGATTTGACAAAGTAGAAACGTGAAATTGGTTTCATTTTGAATTCACTTAATAGCTGCTTTTCATAGTTTAGAATTTTTAGTTTTTCTAGTAAATCGTCCGACTGGAATGTAGTCACTGGCAAAGTATTCTGTTCCTGGGGATTTGTGTTGTCTGCTTGCATTTTGTTTGAATTAATTTTGTTGCGCCGTGACAGCCGATTTTTCCAAACACGAATAAAAATAAAATACTGACTTCTAAATGAAGGGGAAGAAATTGTTAAGTGTTGCGTTGGCAACGGTTATAACATAACAAATGCATATTGACTTCTGTGATTTTTTGTACTAAATATAAGTTATTTAAAAACCGGTGGATGCATTCGAAATTTGTAAGTTTGTTAATTTTAAATTGACTTGATATTCAATCAAAAATAAAATATATTCCCTTACGTTTAAAAAATATTTAATTTGCAGATACATATGTAACAAATAACAGTGTACAAAAGACCTCCTAAAAAAATATTGTTAGCAACTAACACTAGATGGCGCCAGACACATTTGTCAGAGAACGTAGATACGAAAGATAAAATACGTTAACTGTGGTTCGTGCCTTAGGTAGAAGCAAAGAACGTATTGCCAGAGAACGTATAACCAGAGAACGTAAATCTATTTAGCAAGTTTACAGACATTTTATGAAATTCTTCTGCTAAGTCTCTGTACCAGCAGAGAACTTTTAAGAAATTTCTTACAAGTTCTCTGGATTATCATCACTAACTTGTGCAAAATTGTGCAAAATAATCAGATTATCAAAAAATATAAAATTAGCTTGTTACATAATTAGTTATTGTAAAAAGATTTAATATAATTTTGTAAAAAAAAAATGTAAAAAAATCTTAAAAAATTAAAAAGAACTAAAGTTTGTTAAGAACTAAAGTCGTAAAATTTATAAACACATTTAAAATAGGAACACCCAATCTTTTATTAAATAGCCAATTTTTACAATTTTTTTTTAAACATATTGGCGAAAATTGTTGTGGCTCAATAAACATCTACAACTTTCTATTTTCCTCTAAGTTGAAGCGAAATGAGCCACCGTCCTTAGCCTCTTTTACAATTCTCTGTTTTCACAATGGAGCCTTTAGTATGGAAAATGTTTAATTCTGGGATATAGTAGCACGACAAGAATTTGCTCATATTTTGTGTGCGGTTATTTCAAAAAGTATTTTCAAGTTCAAATATTACAACATTTGTTTATTTAAAAAAAATTTTAAATACAAAGAGTATAAGCAATTGCGCTCTGAATGAGATTGAATTGGTGGGTAATTTAGGTGCAAACTAAATTTTGACACTGGCTTATTTTTTTTGTTTGTCGAAGTTTTATAAAATTTTTCTCAACAATGCTGTAGGGGGTGCGAAGTAAACTCGTATGTTTATGGCTCGTAAGGCGTTGTGTTTGCATGGTTCCTGAAACAAATTAAAGTAGTTTCTTTGGAAATAATGAAGGATACACACACCTGATAGCAGTATGCTATATTTCGATATTGTCAATATAAGGACATTCCAAGCATTATTGAAATAAAATCATAGATCATGTTAAAATCACATGATTTATCTTCGGGCATGATGCAGTGAAAAAAAGATGATACTAATCACGTTGTCTGTACTTTGAATATCACTTAAATTCGACCTCATCTTGACTTCTTGACTAATACTATGCGTCATTGTGTTTATTACTAGTTAAAACAAATACAAAACATTTCGATTAATTTGATAATTTGTCGTTCATTAAAACGTTTGCTTGATTGTTGCTTCAATTTAAAAACTATCAAAGAAAATATCTCTATAATGAATTCAGAACCAATTTCGAAATGATTGTTTAAACATTTTTTTTTAACCATTTTAAAACAATTGGCTTTTTTTAACTAGAAACCGAATTAAATCGGACTCTAGAACATATATTAAAAGTTGTAAGCATGAAAGCAAAAAACTTAAAATTAAAATTTATAGTCCAACATCTCAAAAATGAAATTAATTAATCAAGAATAACCAAAATAATTAAATTGTTTGGAAAATATTGATTTTCATTTATTTAGTTTCTTTTTTCATAGCAACTGACATTTTTTAACCTTGTTTTTAAGCTAATTTAGCTTCCTGAATTTGATCTTGTTAATTTTGTTAAATAAGCTTAAAACTTGGCACTGATGATGGCTGATGGTTGTTCCGTACTTTTTTTTTATACAGTTTTCAGTTTTTTTGTCAGATTTAATCAAGAAATCATTGACAAATCAAAAGAGAACTGAAACGTGCTTTTAATTGTTTCAGTTCACTTTGTTGTTTAATACTAAAAGACAAAAATATAGAAGAGCATATAAAGTAAAAGTTTTACCTTCGGCGACAAACCTCGGCACTAACCGAGCAAGCTACCGAAGTGCGTATATTTGTGAGAAGTTAAAATACTTGAAATCCATGGAGACATTGATCTCATAGTCTCTAATTACCCTAAAATGTGTGATAATATTTAGAAAGTTTTTTTATTATAAAATTTTTTGACACATTTTGTAATACATTATTTAGTTACACTATATTAATAACAATTTCTTTACAATTAAATATAAATTCTCGATTAAAAAATTGTATTTTAAAAAACAACGAATTATACAACCACACGCTATTATATACATAAATACGAGTATATATAAAAAAAATTAACAACAAAGTATTATACATACATGTTTGATATATATTTTTTGTAAAAGACTGGGATGATTGGTTGACTCTTCCACTTTTATTCGTCTGAAAAATGCAAAAATAAAAATAAAATTAAAATAATATATGTAATAATTTCATTACTTTTTATAAGAAATCATTTTCCTGTACAACGTAAACAAGGTGGAAAAATTAAAAATATAAAACACAAAACTTTGTTTTTAAGCTACAATTTCAACAAAACCCAAATAAACTGCCCTGATAAAGATAAGCTATTAAAGAGTCAAGAGGTAGCTGTTTTTAATTAAACTATCACCCAAAACTTGGAATCTTCTTTAAATTTTGGTATGGTCGGCTTTGGGAAAGTAAAATTTACAGCAGTTAAATTATCGTGTTTTCTTGAACTCAGTTTTATATACATAAATACAATGAAATATAATCACAATGATCCTGACAACGATAACGATCCAATTATCACGTAGAGTAGCCAAATTATTGATGGCACTAGCAAAGTACTTTAAAGTGACGAAAGTATTCAATAATAAATATCGATTGGAGTAGTAATCAAGATTTAAAACGAGCTTGTTGCGTCTGCAAAAAAAATAATACAGATTACCATCTCTACAAGGTAAGAAGGTTTTTAATCTATCTGACGAAACTCAGTGTACCACCCAGAATCCCAAGTCATTGTTATTACTAATAAGTAATGAACTTCCTTTAAAATATTTATTTCAGACTATTAAATTCTACCAAGTATCTAACAATATTTCCAATAACTCTATAGTTTACTGCTCTAACACCCAGACTTACAAGGCACTGATACCGATGATGAAACTCTATCGGTAGTAACAAGAACGATAATAAACCCGATAATGACAGCAGCACGATAATTATGAAAATTGAGAATAAGATAGCGAAAAATAAACATTTTTAAAAATATAGTTATTACAATGAAAATATGACAGTTGATGGCAGACTGAGTTTCATGGTAATTGTTTTCGATTTCACGAACTTGTATTTTGTCTTGTTAATTCGTTACAAAAAGCGTTTATAATTTTTCATTTAACAGCTTTCCTTAAACTGACAGTTATTTCATATTACAGTCATTCCTTCGTACATTTTCGATCGCTTTTCGGTATAAAAACGAAAATTATTACATTTTCGATAAATTTCAGGTAGATTTTCGATACATTTTTGGTACTTTTTCGCCTCGGTTTTGAATGAAATTAGTCGAACTGGCCCTAAATTATTCTCGAAATGGTAACGAAAAAAATCCGAAGTTCCGGTAACTACCTGAACTAGTCTTGAAATTGTGCTGCACAAGTCGTACAAGACTTTTGTTATGTCTAATTTAAAAATCGTTAAAGACTATAAAACATTTATCTCGCCAATAATTATCAAAAAAAAAAAGGTTTCTATAAGCAACACTCAATTTAATAGTTATCGATGGCTTAAACAATTATTCTCTTTAAATAATAAATATTTATTGAAATTTAGTATTTTCTCTTATAACAGTTATATTTTAGATTACAACAAAAATTCATAACTAAAACATTCAAATTTTTTAGAAAACGATCCTGTGAATTTCTTAAAAAAAAAAACCAATTTCAAACATGTGCTTTGCATTTTATACATAACTGTGTTATATACTCGTACATAGATAAATTTATAAACACCACATTATTAGAAAATTTAGTAAAAATGACGATAAATACTCGTAGATCAAACATTCTAAAATTTATAAAACCCGTCCACTTTCTATTTAGCAAGAGCTCATTGAACTCAAATTATACGCACATCACTTGCACGCACTTGAAAACTTGCTAACTCCAAACAAACAGTGCTTCAGATAGACTCAGTTAAGTCACTTTTTTCCGGTCGCGCATACGAAAGGTGATCGTAGAAAGGTTGCGCATACGTCTCGTTGTCCGTCGCATCATCGCCAATTATCTCTTCATAGATTTTATACGGACAATCGGAGGGCAATTCTTCGTAGGTAATGTGATGTGATTTGCGACATTTCTCATTCACATATGTCGCCGAACCGATATTGTTGCAGTTGCAAACAGAGCCGATACCACTCAACGGCGTCTCATAGCCCTCATTGTTATTGGGGTTGCCGTTCAACGTGTTTGGCGTTGGTGGCAGTTGACGCACCACATCGAAACGTTCAGCGCTCCTAAAACGTTGACCAACATTGCGTTGTGGCCATGAAAAGGAGCGATAATAAGACAAATGGAATACTTTTTGGCAATTTATCCACATGTAGAGTAAAAGGAATAACAATGCCACGCCCACCGGCAACATAAATACGATTATCAAAGCTTCTGCGCGTTGGCTACGTTTATATTCCCACGGACCGCCATATATTAGTTTGAATGTAGAGGCATTGACCGCGCCACTATGCTCCACTTGAACTTGAACGCCGTTCACGAATGGCGTCTCTGTTGTGACGTTCGCAGTCGACGCGCTCTCCGTGCGATTCTCGGGCAGCGCATGCACTTGCATTTCCTCTGGCCTGCATTTCAAACCATTCACATTGATTTGCGATATATATTTTTCGTATTGAAAAACGCGAAATTTCTCCGGATGTGTGTGCGCAAAGTCGAGCAACCACAGACAATTCCACGGATTACGATCGATTTGTATGTGCACTTGCTCCCAACTCAATACAGTGGCAGCTGCTGCATCATGTAATGTTGTCAATTGATTGTCGCGCAAGTCCAATGACGTCACAACCGGCATAGCCGTCATCAAGTCTGGCAGTGACAGCATTTTCAGCCGATTTCCGCGCAAAAGTAAATAGCGCAATTTTCGTAAACCACTCAGCCATGAAAGCGGCAGGCGTGCCAGTTGATTTTCGCTCAAATCAAGCGTTCCCACCTCCGCAATTGTTGCGTTGCTACTGCTCGCGAGAAAATCCACACGAAAATCGAGCAAAGCATTGCCACTCAAATTGATATATCGCACGCTTGTTGTCTGCGCAGATTCGAGCAACGTGAAAGATTTCAAGGTGCAGCCGTTGATTGATATATTGCGTAGCAGCTGAGGATTACTCATCACCACAGCATCATCGTCGAAGGTGGTGCGTGCGACGTGTATTTGACGCATCGTCTCCGGCAGATGGCCAAATAGGTCGGAGGTAATGTGCTTCAATTGCACGAGCTGTATGTCAGCAACGCCAGTGCGCTCGAATAAATCGCCATCCTTGAGCGCCAGCAATGGCTCGTGCGCAATATGTATGCGCTCCACGACGCGCAACGTATCAAAGGCCGAACGCGCGATGTGACGTAGCGCGTTGCCCGCGAAGTACAATTCACGCAATTGCGGTAGATTCGCGAACGTATCGGTGCCGATGGTGGCCAATTCATTGTTGCGGTAACGCAGAATTTCCAACTGCATATCACTGTTGTTTGCGCCTGGACAATTGAAGGGTTGCAGCGTGTCCGCGTGGAAGCGCTCCATAAAAACTTGCGGCACAGAATCACAATTGGGCAGATACTCCATGCCATAAGTTTCAACGCCCAATGGAGTGTGGCAGCCATCGAGTAGCAAAGTCTTCGCATGCTCTAGACGTCGCAGTAGTAGTGCAGGTCCATGATTTGTATCGCCTCCTAGCGGCACTTCCACCTTTGTTTGACAATCGATTTCCACGGTAAGTCCAGTGGAGAGGGGTGGCTCATCAGTGCGATGTAGCGTTGCATGTATAAGGCATTGTTGGCTGTCATTCCAACAGCTCTCAGCGTCAATTATAGCGACAGAGGGTGCAATACGTAGTATAATCACTAGCAATCGGACCACACTCAACAGGCCCAAAGGGGCGACAACACGGCGCATTCAAGTAAATTATCTCCACTACACTGTATGTATACCGCGCGCAAACGATCGTCCGCTTTACGGCACGTCAATTGCAAATTCCAATATCTAACTGACTGTGTAAGATGCCGAGCGCGTGCAAGTCCACACAAAAAAAAAAAAAAAATCAAAATGCTCGCATTAAATTGTATTCCTGCGTAGCTGCCCACTGCCGCTATGACTAGCTGGCTGGCAGCGGTAGTGGCTGGCTGCTGATTTTAATTTGAATTTTGAAACAAAACATTGTGCCGAAACGTCCCATCGCCTTAGCGTCTCGGACACCTTCAATGCCACAACCCGCTACTTAATGAGCAGCAATCGTTCGCCGCCCCGTGTCGCTGCTAGAGACCGACCGCCTAGCAAATACCAAACACTCTCGGACAAACTTTTACACAAATATTATACGATTTTTCATGTAAGTGGTTTTGTATACATTTGTGTACAATATACTTAGATACAAATACATACACACATACATATATGAGTACATATGTATGTAAATATGTATTTGTTTTCGGCGTGGAGCGGCGCTACGATTGCGGATTGTCTAATTTTAGCCATTCCTCCTCAAGCATATGTTCATCAAAATGCTCTATGCAGTCACTTCAAGCGAACTGAAATGACGGTCATGGAAATCTTCAAGTCGAAACACCAAAAATCAAAGTCTATAAACATTCTGGAATCGTGGGCACGTTCCGATTAATAGTCAATATTTATTCGCATTTGGATTTTAAAATAATGAATTGCGAAACCTTGGTTCATATGTTTATGTATGCATGTACTTGTATGTATGTTATTATAAGTACTTCTTTGCAATTATATTTACATTAGGTTGGGTCGATTATCTTATATATCTTTATATTAAATATGTCAGCGAATTTTTAAAAAACTCCTCGAAATATTTGAAAATTTTAGAGTTAAATATCCAAAAAAATTTGATAATTTTTCTCTTGGATTCCAATCGCATTTTAACGAAAACTGATAGATTATACACATCAAAATTGGTAGGTAAATAACATATTCGTTAGTTAAGCAAAAATGTATAAAAGAGTTATTGCTTTTTATATACCGTGTACCTTAAAGTTGCCAGGAATTAATTTCATTAAAAAAAACGCTCTTAGCCAAGGCGAATTCATTAAAGGTGGTGTTAATCAATCAGCTGATTGGTGGTTGGTCGTCAAGATTAATTGTTAAGTTGCAAATAATCAATTGTTCCCTTTAACTACACGAAATTTTAACATATGGTTCACTATAACTTTTTGCGGTGACCCTAATAGTTTAAAAATTATTTCGCGAAAGTTAAACATGTACAAAGGAGATAAATTTTGACAATAACCCACAAAAGGGTTGCATTTTTAGAATCGCTACCACCTTACATCAATTCGCCTTGCTCTTAGCCCTATTCAATCTTTTGTGTATTCAGTGTAATTATTGTAAATGTATATGGAAATTCATGGAATTTATTGTTTTAAATATATTTGGTGTATTTTTTTTCCCCAACAAATGTCATGTCAAATAAACTCGCAATAATTACGTTGAATACACAAAAAAGTGAATAAAGCTTTTGTTTTTTTTTAGATATTGAAAAACCACTCAGCACGAATTTTGAGTCCTTCAATCCTATCCCGAAATCCGTGGGAACGATTTATGGGAGTTTTTCTTTCACACGGAATTCGCCATTGGGAGTGGTATCCTATTACGATTTTTGTCCTTCAAATAATACATATTTTTATGTGCCAAAAGAGTTGATACTTGGGGTAATATTTCTTTTAAATTTTGTTAACCTTAACGAACGTCAAATTTTCGTAAATCAAAGAAAAATTCCAGGTTACAGTCGTAATTGCGCCATAAAATTAGTTAGAAACATCTGTAGAATTTCACTAAAATATATATGTACATACTTCTTCTGTCATCAGGTTCTAAAATTATACAGAACCAAATGTGTTTTTATGTGTTATTGCAACTCACAGAAAAATATGACATAATACAATTTTCGTGTTCTGAATATTTATCATCTTGTGGAACCCCTAGTTTTTTTTTTTTAATTGAAGCTTCATTGCAAAAAAATAAGAGAAGAATATCGTTCATACATATCCTGAAAAATTCTTCTAATAAGGAAGATTTTAAAATGTCCGTGATTCCGAAAATTGTGTTTAAATAGAAAGCACTAGCTTATATACAAATATAATTAGGGTGGTTCAAAAATGAATTGCATAGAGTAAAATTGTTTAAAGCTGACACCACCTAGAATTAATATCCATGTATCAAATAAATATTGATCTTAAACACAAAGAGCTTTAACTTGCCATATATTTTTGAAATTATTCTTTTAGGTCTCATGAAGAAAATCAGCGCTCGCCGGTTCAAAAATATTAATATTCAATGATTCTATTAATAATCCGACTGTACTTTTTCTTTTTTTACCACCCTAGTGTGCATTGTACTTATGTACTTATAAGTATCTGTGCAACTGTGGCATGTGTTCACATTTTTGAGAACTGAATTGTTTTGTTGTTACGATTTTCGCATACAAATTATGTGACATTTTTTATGCTTGTATACACTCGTATTTGTTACACTAAATTCTGAAATATTAATAAAAAAAAATGTGTTGACAAATAGTATTACGATATTTCGGTTGTCATATTTATTGGCCTAGTGGCATAGAACTGAAATGAATAGCTAAAAAGGAAATGTTAACACTGAATATAATTCCCTACAGCAACAACTTTTTTATTGTAAATTTACTTGTTATTTAAGATTTGTCAAATGCTTGCTATGTATAGTTTAAAGTTAGCGTTTTCGTATTAAAAACTTGTATAATTAAAAAAATTTCCAATAAGAATTCGTCAATTTTGCTTTAAATTTTTTTATCCATTTGGAATTTTGCTTTCTCGTGCGTTGTTTCATATAGGAGAATGGCTCAATTCTACAGCGACGGGTATATCATTTCATCTTGCAATTTAGGGTTAATCTTAAGCTATATTAAAAAATTGGTTAAATCAATTATTTCATATTAGATTTAAGTGGAAGACACATTGCCTAGAATGGAAAAATTTAATTTAATTTAATTTTTTGTGTTATGATAAAATTGAAGAAAAGATTAAAAAAAAATAGAAAATTGAAAATTTAATTTAAAATTTTTCAGCTGTAGCGTTTATAAGGGTTGTAATGTTAAAATTGGCAATTTCTGGAAAATCGAGGTTTAGAGTTAATCGAGTGTCGCGATTACCACATTGTTTAATAGCTCGCTACAAATCCTCCTCGGCAGCAGTAGCTAGACATTATACTAAGTATAATTCAACAAAAAAATTAAATGTTCCGTACTTGTTCAAAAAATGTTTAATACCACTGTTACAATGTTGACAAATTGTTTTCTTCATAGACCGTTCAAATAGTGTATAAAAAAGCAATATAAATACTACGAAAATCAGTCTTGTAAATATTAAAAACTAATATTTGCTACGAGTGTGACTCTTTAATGGTAATAATTAAAGTAAAGATATGGATTTCATTATTTTATTTCGTACAATATCGATACTATATTCTAGTAGAAATTGTTTGCCTCTAATATTTATTTATTTATTTATTCAAATTATATTTTATAAATCAATTTATAAAATATATTTGGAGGCTCGGCTACTGGGCCATTTAGCCTCGCAAGCGAATTTATATTTTGTTCAGCAGGTTGTGTTTTTTGAGGGCGTCGTTTAGTAGTTTTATTGTGTGTTCATCGCTGCAGTCCAGAGTTACGGTTATGTTATGGCTATGGCTGGAGATGGGACAGTCCCTAAGGATGTGTTCTATACTGAGCGTTGTATTACATATCCTGCATTCCCGTTGTGCTACGCGAATGTAGTAATGCTCGGATGAGAATTTTGTTACTCCTACTCTTCACGTGAGAGCTTCCTATGATAGTTTTGACGAACACACCTGACGTTGTGGGTCCTTAAAAAACAGTTGGAGGATTGCCATGATCTGTCTCTTAATAATCTGAGATACGACCTGTGGAAATTCGTCATGACAGTGATCAAGCAAGGAGTCTCCGCTACAAGTGGCATACTAAAAGCTGGTTTAGCAGCTTTGTTTGCTAGCTCATTGCCTGTTATTCCCATGTGTCCTGGTATCAATGCCAACTTAATTTCGTTCTGCTTAATAATTATCCCTACACCGAATCTGTGCGCTTCACTGTCCCTGTCCATTAGCGATTTTAACACACTTAAGCTGTCCGAGAAAATGACTGCCAATTTGTTGATTTTAGCTGCGTGGTTTTATTTTTTTATTTTTCAGTTAAATTATGATTCGATCTATTCATAAAAAAAGTTTAAACTGCATTAAAAATTTATAAAAACACTTTATACAAAATTTATAAAAATTTAACAAATTTCATAAAAGTTTTAACATTAATTTTTTATTCTAAAAACAAAATTGAGTCTGCAATGTTGTTGTTCATTCAATTTAACTTCAATAATGGGAAGATTTCAAACGGTAAGAGTATCGTGGTTTTTAAAAATATTTTTGTGGGCAGAAACAGTCGCAAAAAACAATTAAAATTGTAATTTATAATTAAAATATTAAGCCCTTTCAACAAGCAATTTTTATCAAAAAAAATTGTAACTGTGTGATCTTAAATATTTCAAATTAAAGTTAGTTTCTTCATTACACTCTAATCGGAACTGAAGCAAATTAATGTGGAATCACCTTTGAGAACTTTCGAAATCGGTTGACAGAGTCCAAAATCCTGTGGTAACATACACATGTACATGAAAAAAGAAAAAAAAATACGAAGGACAAAAACTTCCGCCTCTTTTAATGTCTATTAAAAAGAAAATACAAAATTATTTTTAGTTTGTTTCGAAATCCCTACAAATGTTTTGACTGAAAATTATATCAAACCTGATATTGAAACGATTTAGAACCCCTGGTTGATAATTAAGCAGGTATCTTCATCACAATATCTGTGGTCACAAGCGATAATAGCCTAAGTCCTGTGTTAAAGCATATGACTTAAGCGGTTATCGCTTGTGACCACAGATATTTTACAAGTCGTATGGTTTCGATTCGCAGCGCATGCACAACAAAGCTATCTGCCTTGTGACTATGACAAAAAAAAATATATGTATATACATACATATGTATAGTTTTTTCATTAATAAAATTAGTTTGCACCGAAATTTACAAAATTTAAATATTTCAAACATTTATTAAAATTTTTATAAACTTACAAAAAAGAAATTTTCTTTAGCTATTTTAAGACTTTACTATAAATTTAAACAGTATACCTAGGCTAACTAACATAGCAACCATTCGCATTGCCAAAGTCTTCCTCTAACTATTCATTGTCGATCGTTCGTCAACAACAGATGGGAGCACATAATGATTGACATCAATTCGACGCCACCGAACACTATGTGATCCAAAATTTAACGGACGATCGCGATCAAAAGCTGTACTTCACTGTACGTGTACCAGACAGAAGCAATATCGATGATAGCTTGAATCATATCAATTGACTAGGCGCAAAATGTGCAAGGAATCACATATTCTCATTTAGCAAATTGGGACAACGCACATTGCCGCCGGACATCGAGTAGATGTGACGCCGCAGCACACGTATGTGCTTCTGTGACACTTCAAAGTTGTGCACTAGCGTGTTCAATTGTGTCTGCAGCTCGGCGATTAAGCTGTCTCGCTCCTGAATTAAGCTCGTCGTCGAATTCTGACTACGACTCAGCTTCAATTCAAGTTCGAAGACGCGCTTCTGCAAGTCTCGTCGCTGCTTCTCCGTTTGCTCTCGTTGACGCGCCATTGTGCGCTTACTCGCATTTTGCACGCTATCCAATTGTTCCTTCAGTTTCTGCATCTCTTCAGCCAGTTTTCGTTTCTCGTGCTTTAGTGCTGTATTGTAGTTTTTGAAGATTTTCAAATCACGTTCGGCCGCCTTGAGGCGATTTATGGTCATTACCTTGCGTCGCGCTAATTCTTCCATTTTCATTTTCAATTGATTCGCTTCACCCTGCAAGCTGCGCACGCGTTCTGTCAACATGTTGTTCTCTTTGTGCACCTTCTCGTACTTGGACTGCTCTTCGCGCACTATTTGCGGCAGATGGGAGACGTCGCGCAACTTGGAGTCTATCTTTTGACGCAATTGATCAATGCCCGTACTAATTTCCGTCTCGAGTTGGTGATTGTTCGAGTTGAGTTTCTCAATTTCAATTTGCTGTGTTTGCATTATATGCTGCGCCTTGATGCAGCGCGTATGATAGTCTTGCAAACAGTTTTGTTGTTGCTGTATAATATTACGAAACTGCGCCTGTTCACTCTGCATATTGACAATGGTCGAGTGCAGGTCCTTGAGGTCAGCAGTCTTGCTCAGACCATGCGTCTTCTGATTGTTGTCCAAGACATTTTTGAGTACTTTGTAGATATCCTTGAGACCCGCCGCATGTCCACGTGCATTGAACTTTTCCGAATCGTGCTGGACATTATGTTGTGGCGCTTCGTTTTCTTTGTTGTCGGGTTTGCGTTTGATGTGACGCTTCTGTGACATTTGACCATTTTGTTGCCTCAAGCTGGAGTATTCCGAAGCTGAGGAGAGTTTGCGTTTCCTACGCGTAATCGCAACACCTTCCTCCTGCATGTTGAACTCTTTTTCTATATTTTCATTCGATGTTGTGCAACCGGGTGGTAGCATCCTCATGAAGCTACTACCTCGATGAAATATTTGTGTGTATTTTCGCTTCAATGAGAACTCGGAGCCGGTGCTGCTGCTGCTATCCGAATAGGCATCGGTCTCTTTGGAGCTCTTGCGGTTAGCCACAAAGCGATCGTGCTTCTGCTGCATTTCATTCAATTCAAAATTTATCTTCATATATTTCTCCTCCAGATCTTTCGTTGTGTTATTGTACTCCTTCAATTCTTTTTTGTACTTGGATAGTTCAGCTTTTAATTTTGAACCGACTTCACCATGTTTTGACTTTCGCTTGCCCGTGGCATGATATGATGGCCTCAACTCTAGCGAATTACTAATATCGCTTGGTATAGCCTGAATAGCTTGCGAATCCTCAGTTTGTACGGCATCTTCGTATTGCTCCTCCGACGGATCGCTTTTATAACTCAAATTTTGATAGCTAGAATTCTTGGAATTGCAATGCAGTCCTTCGGTTGCGGTAGTCATGTCACCGCCGGAGGCGCATGTCGTTCGTGTTAATGTGAAGTAGGGATGGGAACGTCTCTCCAGACATTCTTCTGCTTTCGCACTTAACTTTTGTGTAAACTCTAAATTTTGACTTTTTCGATCCATTTGTGTCCTTCCTGAAACGTTTGACTTTCTACAAAGGGGCGCACAATATGGTTACTGTAACGCTTGTCTGTGCAAATTTCAATTTTTATTTTAAAATTGGGACTCTATTTACCAACAGAAAATTTTTCAAAACTCTTTTCATTAAAAATCCAAAAAAATTATTTGAAACGACAACAAACTTGAAGGATGTGATCAATTTAATGCGATTGCTTATATTTTGAGTTCAAGTATTTTTACTCCCGAGGAACAAATGATAATACAAATATGCTCTCGTTTAAAATTGCATTAGTTTAACTTTAATAAATCTATTGGTTGCAATCGTGTGTACATACATACATACTCGTATATCTAGTATATGTAAACAAAAACACATTTGTATGTAGGTGCTAAAATATATGTATATGCTATGTAACTTTCAAGCTTTATAACTTCTTCTCTATAACTCTATCCTTCATAGAATCTTTACGAGGAGGTCAAAGCAGGTTATAAATAAGATTAATATTTGTTGTTGTTTTTGCGACCTTTTAGTTTTTATCAAACAATCCATTTAAATGCCGACTTGTGGTCAAAATGTATTGAAAACACATTAAACCCGTTGTAGTATATTCGCAATATTAGCCATTAATTAAATTTTATTTAAACGACTTGCTTGCCATGCAGCTGAGAACTCATTTTAAAGAGACATACTTACCACCCTTCGAAATTAATCTAATCTACATGCTACGAGGTGTGTTCAAAAAGTAAGCTGACGCTTCAAATTTCGCGGGCGACGTGCATTCGATTATCGTTTGTTGTTGTTGTTACGTTGATACCTAAACATAAGTAGAGTTTCAAGTACATAGCATACTTAGTTTGTTTTTGACAGATAAAAAGGTTAGATGTGTTTTGTTGTAATCGGCGATTTTCTATTATTAAAAAAAATGGAGCGAACAATTTCCATCAAATTTTTTATGAAACATGGAATCAAGTGCTAAATAAAAAAACGTGTTTTAAAGTGAAACAACTCGACGACCTTGCTCCGGATACCCCAGCACATCAACAACAGAAGATACCGTCGAAGCTGTGAAGAAAATTGGTATTGAAAATCGTTGAATAGGAGATTTTGCTGAGAATGTTGACAGTCAGCTCGTGTCATGCAATGTTTTTTTCTTCTGAGTTTTTATCAGAAAAACCTTCGCATGAGCATAGCTCAGGAGCTCTTGAATGACGTCAGTGAAGATCGTGATTTACTCAAAAATGGTTAAAACTGGTGACCAATCATGGGTATATGGTTATGACGTCGAAAGCAAAGCCCAATCGACCCAGTCGAAGCACCCAGGCTAGCCAAGACCGAAAAAGCACGGCATCGCTGGAGAAGCTTATGAGAAGTGCTTTGAGGTTAGGTAAAAGCCTTGGCACAAGTGCATAGTATTTGAGGGGGATTACTTTAAAGAAGACAAAATAAATATTGATTAATAAACTATAAAATCACCTTACTTTTTGATCACACCTCGTATACCTACTTCATCTTACTGCTCGATAGCCAACATCAAACCCATTGAAATGAATAGTTTTACTCAGTTTTATACGCTCAATCGGTAATATCACGATATCGATTTATCGTTTAAGCTTACAACAATTTCTTCCGAATTAGTAACTGATGGTTCGGCGCCATTTGAAGCGTTCTAGAAGAAAAATGTTGTGCAATATAACATTTTATGAAAAAATAAAGTTGTTGGCAAAGCTCAGTACTATCTACATAGGTAATGGAAATTAAAACGAGGCATGCATGTAGTATACGCGGATTAGAGAATATAGAAGTGGCGCCTTACGCAAAGCGCTATTCGCTCCCAGAAAATTTGACTGAAAATTATGTGAACGAACGTCATAATACAGTGTATATTTATTTGTTTACAAGCACAGAATTTTGTGTGATTTTATTGAAGATATAGTTGCAGATATGAAATCTTACCAATGTGACGGTGCTCCAGAACATGCAAAAGTGCTAAAAAAAAAGTGGAACAACGAGCTTAGTTCCAAGCTTCATTATTTTTTGCCCTTCAATGCTGCTCTACAGCTTATTTGATACCTTCCAATTAGAAGAAGAATATATATATTAATGTATATCAATAGCAGTATAAGTATTGCATATAGTGCCAAGACTTGTACTTGACTCTACTTATTTTAGTTGTCGTAAAAACGTTGCACGCAAATTGCTTTAAATGTATAATTTTTCTTCAGGAAGACACAATACTTTTATTCCATCAATATTCGTGAAGTTTGTAGGTAGGTATATTGTGGCGTATGAGTAACATTATTACTTTTTTCATCATCTACAAAAACCCCTGGTTGAATCGTGGTACATAACAAAAGTTTGATTTTGTTCATGATGAAATTGCTGAAGGCATTGTTAGTAATGACAGCTAGTTTTGATGCTTTCTTAGTTCAATGTCGTATTTGGGAAGTACGTGAAAAATGGGAGAAAAAACTGGTTTGGGATTCAATAGTGAATTTAATATCCAGTTGCTACAAAGAAATTCATTAATTTAAATTTTTTCAGAATCTTATTAAAAAGTATATTTTTCAATAAAACTGAAATTTACTAATAAAAATATGAAAATCCGAAAATTAAAAAGAGTTCGGGTAAAATTTTGTTATCGTCGGTTCACCGATTATCCGGGTGAGAGCCATTAAAAACTAAAGCTTCATAGCCGGCTTCTCAGACTTTGTCGCTTTCGAAGCTTATGTCTGTAAAGTAAATTTAGTGCATAGGTTGGAAATCTGCTCGCCGACCGAAGTCCGGGAACATTAGTAATAGAAACTAACATATTCGATCATAAATACAATATTTTCAAATACATGCTATAAATCACAAAACAAAGAAGAAACTTTAAGCGCAAAAAGTATTTTGTGGACTCAAATTCATCTAAGTAGAGATTAAATTGTAAACTCACTTAAGTTTGATTCGTCAGTGTAATCGACTTCTCGGGCAATTTTTCCGAAAATGTTGAATCGTTTTTCTAAATTGTTTTTAATTTTTACTTACTTCCCAATTCTGTAACAAATTATAAAAGCTTAATATTTTGTAATTAATTGATCACGATCCGAAGAGACATGCAAGTTTTACCCCGAAAGAGTTTCCACTTATTAAATTTATTGTTTTAGCTGTCGTAAACGCTTACACGAATGGAAAATTGACATCGTACCAGATGTGATTGTCAAGAGTAAAAGCTTATAGTAAAGGCGTTTATGTTTATTTTCTAGATTTCTTCTTCTTATATGGTACGACAACCTTGTGTCGTTTTGGGTTGTGACCAAAAAACTTCGCCAGTTCTCTCAAAAGCTTCCAAAACTGTCCCAATACGTGACTACTTTTTTTTTGTTACAATGTATTTTATTTAGTCCTTTTGTTTGTCATAAATTACGGATTGTTCCAGTTGAAAGATACAGGTCCAGCTCCGAAAGGTGATTAAATTCAGATTAAGTAGTAACTAAGGCAGCATTTTAAGCAAAGCTGGATTTAAAATGCAATGAAAGCCATGAGCAATGCCGGACGACAAAGCCTTTAAAAAGGCTGACTGTTATTATTATCAAGGTTTGAAAACTAAATAAAAAATGTATTATATCAATTAGTATTTTTAGTCACTACAAAAATGCATGAATGAATTTTATAAAATTGTAAGAGCTGTTAAACTGTAAGCCCTACAAAATTTTTATTATATTTTCCATAAATAATTTTAGGACTAGCTACTGGTTTTGACCAAGCACTACGAATCACTTTCCTAGTCACACATACAAATCTGATTACAATTTCGAAAAAAAATTTCAGTGAGCCAAGTTGGATACTTCATTGGCAGTCAATAATTAAAATTTATAAAAAATTAACTCAACGAAAATCTTTATACAAATTAAAATTAATATAATTCCTTCTAAATTTTAAGTAATTTCAATTAAAAATATTAGTCATCAAACATTCTAAGCCAAAATGACCAGTGAACAAGATCCAGACAAAAATTTTCAATCGGAAATTTTAGATGAGGGAGAGGGCGGCTATTATGAAGACATGGAAGATGACATGTACTATCAAAGTGATAGCGCACGTATGGGGGGCGAAGAGGCTGAAGAAGCGAACGAAGAAAGTATATATTCTCATCTTGGTGAGTCCTCAGACGATCCGGAACAAAAGCGATGTTACATGGAATATTTGAGTCTAATGAAGGAAATCGACTGTCAAAACCAAATGGTTGAAGATATAAAAGCTCAGATAAGCGAGCTCTGTGCCAAGCCGTGCAAGACGAAATGTGAAATGAAGGATATCAAGCGACTGCGCGTTTGCATGGAACAGGAGGTGATAAAGCTTCGCTGCCTAATGACTAAAGCAATGAATTTGCAAAACTTTGGTTCGAGGCGTCGTTACCATGATATACCAATTGCCACCACTATCGACGAGGCGAATATGACACCATATGCACGGTGCTCTCCACAAGTCCAAGACAATTGGAAGGGTAACGAAAGCAGCGAAACCGATAAATGTGCTAATACTGCACGGAAGGAAGAGAGGGAGGATAAAGCTCTGCGCTGCTTGTGTAAAGCCCTGGGTAAGATGAAAATCTGTTGTCCAGAAGATAAGAGACTTGTAGAAGAAATAGTTGGAGCTTTGCTGGGTCATAAGAAGCGAAAAAGTCCACCACCTTGTCCACCGTGTCCGCCAAGCATGCCTTGCTTACCACCATGCCAAGGTCCCTGTCCTCCGTTTGCCAAGCACTCGAAGAAAAGCAAACACAAACCCTGTTCGTCCGAATCTATGCCTGGCGCCGACTCTTTGGAGCGGCTCAAACAGCAAATCACTTGCATGCAGTCGTCCGTAGGCCAACTGAAAAAGGAAATTTATCGACGGGAACGTGACAAGCAAAAACAACAATGCTTTAAAGCGGTGGAGGAGAAAGAGGACCTTTGCTCAGAGGAACCAGATCCAATACAAGTGTGCTTAGGTAAACGGACAGCTAAGGCAGATGAAATGGCTAAATTGAGAGAAAATTACCTGCACTTGTTATCAGAGTTCTCGAAAAAGGATTGCCAGTTGAAAGAAATGGAAAAACGGTAAGTTTCATTGATGTGTGCTTGCTGTACATGCACGTATTTTACTGTAAATAAATGTGTAGGCTCAAGGGATTTTGCGGCAGCTGCAACGATGGGCGTAACGAAGCACGCAACGTTGACCAATCTGAATTGATCGTTCTACGCCAACGTGTTGGGGACATGAAAGAGGAGCAGACTGAATTCAAATGCCTTATGAAGGAACAGTCGCAGCAGTTGGAGGAATATCGTAATAAATACTTGGTAGCCCAACAAAAAGTGGAGGAACAAAGTGTTACTTTGGAGAAATTAAATATGAACAATAAGCGCATTGAAAAGCAAATAAATACAGAAGTTAAAGAAATTCGCGCTAAGTTCCAGGAGAAACTCAATGAACTGTTACATTTCCCCAAGCTATTAGAGAATGAGCAACTGAAGTTGGCACAAGCCTGTAAGGAGAAAGAGGATTTACAGGGCAAGTTGATGCTGGTGTGCAAAGAATTGAAAGCACTTAAGGCGCAAATGGAAGCACCAAAAGACGATACTGATTGCCGACCGCAGCTGATAAAATGTCAAATGGAATTGGAACAGTGTAAAACCCGATTGGAAGAAATGGAGCGCCAACGCGATCTCTTCTGCGAACAGCTCAAGTCAACGCAAGATGATCTCGACACATTGCGTTCCGAATCGGCGAAAATAATTGCGCGCACCAAGGAACGCGCTGAAGCGACCAGATGTCAAATGCAGGAACAAATAGATAGGCTGGAAAAGGAATTGGCGCAATGTCGTGCGACCGCTTGTCTTTCAGTCAGCGATCGTGAAGCCGTTATACGCGAGATGCAAGGTCAACTTAACACACTTTCATATAGCTTCGATGCAGCACAAAAACAAATTAAAACTCTACGCAATCATATCGCTTACGTATCCAATGAGAATTGTTTCCCTGTCAAGTGCTGAATTTATAGAAACGAATGCAACTTTATTAGGTGTATAAATGAAACATTGTAATTGGCATAGTTATGGCTTGTACACCCGCTTGAACGCATGTTTATTGCTATATCTCTAACATGTTGTGGAGAATGTCTCTCTCCAGTAAACCATGAGGGTCGTAATCAAATTAACATCACCAAACAATGTCACTTGAATTATCGAATGCCTCGCAAACTACAGTGGTGTATTTATTTTATAAAGATTTTACTGCCAAACGTTTCATTTTTGGCGCCTTTCTCTTCGCCTGGCGCTTTTGTTCTTTTAGCTCCCAACGGCGCTGCTTCTCGGGGTCGTCCTCGGCAAGCACGCGTTCCATTTCAAGCTTGCGCTTGTCTTCACGACGCTGAGCAGCAGCTTCGACACGTGCTGCATGTGTACTTTTCAAGAAATCTTCTTCCACACGTAAGCGATTCTTTTCTGCTTTATTCTTACCCTGAAAACGGAAAATATATTTCACAAAAAATGTCATTGCATTTATCTATGGACAGTACCTCCTTCGACATTCGGTACACTTTAAGACGTTCCATTAAATAGAATATGAGAATAAGCAGCGGTTTAATTGATTCCATATCCACACCCTTTGGCAGATTAAATCCTGCCATTAGCATACATTTGGTATCAGGTTGTTTCAAATTACTGCCATCTTCTTGTTGTATCGGACCACTAAATTGATCGGAAATATGTATATAGTCGATATAACGTTGGTATTTGTTGAGTGCAGTGATTGCACGCGCATCTAATATAGCTGACGTGGCTTCAGGTATTTCTGAGAGCACACTAAATCCTACAGGTACTTTATAGCGATCCTCTGGCTTACTGACTAGACTGCAATACTTGTTCTATAATGAATAGTAGAAGTGATAATTATACAAAACGTTAGTTTAAAAAATTAAATTTTATAAAATACATACTAAATCTGCGTATTCTTTAAAAACTTTTGTTGTAGTTTTTCTTGAACCCGCGAAAAATACAAAGGAATCCATCACTCCTCTAGTCATTTCTACTTGTATATGCACTTGATCTTGTTGAGGTCGTATCAGGCCAGACACTAAAGCTACTAAATCTTGGCGTTTGATCATCTTCAGCTCTACAAGCATACCTTCGCAGCAAGTGCGGCCGGAGCACCACAGCGTATACAAACTTTCGCTTTCTTTTAACAAACCAGGACTTTCATTTTCTTGTTTGCCGTCATCACCTTAATATTTGTACATATGTATAAATATATTTAAATTCAAATCAGTACTATTTCGTAAAAAAAAAACACCTACCAACTAACACGAAATTGTCATCCAAAAGACTCTTATGGGTGCTATACCACAATTGCGCAAGCCTTGCATTCTTTGTCTTTCCTGCAAAGAAATTTGCGAAGTATGCCAATAGTCCAGCCAACATGAGCATCTCCATCCAATAAGAGTCCCAATGTGTACTATTAATAAAGAGTTTTAGATGGGTTTAGAGGAGAGATATGACTATACCTATAAGGTACTCACCGGAAATGCATTGGAATTTTCGCTACTGTTAATTTCGGTTCGGCGGCCTTTTGGTCAACAGGTAAGTCTTTGCTTTCGCCTGCGTCAAACCCTTCGAACTCTTCCTCGTCTTGGAAGTGTTCGAATTCGTTATCGTCATCTTCAACGATGCCATCATCATCATCAGTTTTGAAATCATCTGACTCGCTAACAACCTGCTCGCCGCCCTTTGCTTTCACTTGTGCGTATGCTTGCTGTGCAACTTTTGCTTCTTCATCTTGTGGTGCCGATGTGGTTCCTACTTCGACGAAATCATCGTCGCTATCGAAGTCATCAAATTCAGCGAAGTCACTTTCCTCATCATGAGCCAGCACCGAGGTCATGCCACATAACACTAGGCAGCCAAATGCCAATAGTGCAACTACTCGCCTTACCTTCATTTCGCCAACTTCCAATATCGTCACTCCAATGAAGTAAATTTAATTAATTGGTAAGCAACATAACCACTGAAAGACAATTTTACTGTGCTGCCGTACATGCACTAGGGCAAGGTTATATGTACATTCACAATAGATGAATATTGGGCCTGTGATCGTTTCGCTAAGCCCTGTTAAAATTTATCCGCCTTTTAAACAATATTCTTTTTTGATTTGGAAAAACTTACTTCGTTTCTCAAGCGCTACCAGTTTTATTCAATTGTTAACATTTGTAAATATTAGCAATTATCTATTTTTTGAAACCCGCCCGAGACAAATAATGAATGTACAAAAAAAAGGTGATGCATGGAGTTTCATTCCCTGTGGCTAGTTATATCGGCTCATTTCCGCACACCGAAATGCAATTACTTTGTAAGAATCTTCAAATGTTCATTTGGAGTACAATATGAACGCCACATAACGATTAAGAGCCTTTACGGTACGACATCAGATAGAAATTTACAAAATAAATCCACATCTCAACTCTGATATAAAACAGTGTGCTTCTTATTTCAGTCAATCAAATATAAATTTGAGGTGTAGAGAAAACACTTCTCTGCATATTTACTCGCTGTTTATTATAACGTGTTGTCCCTCCCTGTATGTTCTTTCGTGTGAACACCCTTAGTGCATTCTAAATATGGTAGCACGACAAAAAGATGTAAACAAAAACATATGTTTTACTGTCAGTTTATTTGTCAAAGATAATAGCCTTGTAATTTTACCACACGTGCATTATTTCTCATCGTATTTTATTTATTTTATTCATTTGACCCCTCAAAGCCGCTAAGTTACAATGGTAAATTGAAAACAATTATTAAAAAACATTTTAATATTATTCCGCTATTATTCTTCAGGGTAAACAAAAAAAAACTCAGAAAATACAAAAACAGCGTACGGCGCGTCTGACGCGATTGATGAAGCCCACTGACCAGCGGATCAAGGAGGAAGTACGCAAAAAGCGTAAGAAACCAGACAATCCTCATGAACTAAAAGTGCATAACGTACAACAGCAAAGCTCGGCACTTTTCTTCCAATACAATACACAGTTGGGCCCGCCATATCATATTATACTGGATACAAATTTCATCAACTTCAGTATCAAAAACAAACTGGATATCATACAAGGCATGATGGACTGCTTATACGCCAAATGTATACCCTATATTTCGGATTGTGTACGAGCTGAGTTAGAAAAATTAGGAAGTCGTTATAAATTAGCTTTGCGTATTATTTCTGACCAACGCTTTGAGCGTCTACCATGTCTACATAAAGGCACTTATGCAGATGACTGTTTGGTGGAAAGAGTGCGTCAACATAAGTGCTATATAGTGGCAACCAATGACAAGGATTTGAAAAATCGTATACGTAAAGTTCCCGGAGTACCTATTATGTATGTAGCAGGTCATAAGTACGCTATTGAGCGTATGCCGGAAGCGTATGGCGTAAAAGCGTAATATAACTTAGTTTATTGTAAATACATAGCAATAAGTTAGATTTAATTGCAATTTCATAAGTAAACTTTTTGTCATTTATATAAATATTGAAGTTCTTTGATAATAAGAAACAGAAAACCTCAAAACAGAGCAGAGGCTTACAAAATTATAAAAAGTCTTCTGGTTTTTTGCTTCGCTATTGCGCGTTTAATTTTATTAGCTTATAACAAAAGATAAATCGTTGGAACTGCGCTTAATAGTTATTTTGTTTTGGGGAAAAATGGAGATTTACAAAAGTTAAATGCATACACCCATCGGTATCTACATACATATATACAACATACATATAAGCATACAAATGAACGTACTCGTATACCCAACAATAATTTCTCACTTTTCAGGAGTTAAAATAATTACTTAATTCAAAAATCTCAATATGATGATATTTTAGTATACACAATTCGGCCAGAAGAAAATTTTTTAAAAATATGGCGTGTTATTTTAAGATCAACCGAATTTCAAAAAGTTCTTTTCGGTTTTAGACAAAATTGACGAACTTTCTCCTAACTTGTGTTATTTCATTTTATTTAAGATTTATATGAATGTATGTGCGTATCCATTATTAAAATTTTGAAACAGATACTTTTTCGTTAAAAAACTATTTAATTGTAAAATATATAAATGAATTAGTGTCCACAATTGTTTTACAAACTTTTCGTCATCAGTTACTGAGTCTTCTATAGCACGATCTAAGCTTACAAAGCCACTCGTAGAAAAAATGATTTCAATTTACCTAAGCTAAAAAGCGGATCAAATAAATGTACCATTTACAACCAAGTCCATAAATCCACCAAACACCTTCAAACAATGTAAAAGCATAAATGAGTTTAAAAAAAATTATTTGAATATTATAAATCCATCCCAACATAGTGTAGTATATTCCCTTCCAAATGATTACATTTGATTTAAGAATTCTGTTAAGTTTAGTTTTATTGCAACAAATTAAGCTCTGGTTTCGTTTCGTTCGCACACTAATAATATTATTATTAAGGTTCTCATTTTTCTAGCGTGTAATAAACAAATTTGCTATATACTATGTATGGAAATACGAGGGTTTCTGCTTAAGTGTTGAGGTAAACAAATAACAATAAATGTTTATTGTTTTTCTAAATATTCTCCATGAATATAAATACACTTTTGCAAGCGTTTAAACCATTCTTCGACTAATTTTTTTCACTTCGTGTGTGTTTTGAAAGCATCAACCACTTCTTTATGGTCGAGAAAAGTTTACCATGCAATTTATTTTTGATTCGCCGTTCTTGGACGAACTCTAACGAAAAGCGATTGAGTTTGAATTCGACAAACTAGCGAAACACCGTTGCTTAAGATGTTGTTTTCTTTCCAAAAGTCGAACCGCCGAAAGTCATAGCACGAAAATGTTCACGATTCAATTCCTTTTTTTACAAAAATGAATATTTCAGGTATCTTGGAGAAATAAGAGAATTAATTGTACCATTCGTTATAAATTGTTTTATCTCATCATTATTTCTAAGCGATTCAAATGATTTGATGCCCTTTTTTAATAAGGCGGCTTTCATATAGGAAATTGATGGCTGCAGCTGAGATTTTGAATAAAACATTTGAAATAAATCTACAAACAGCAAGAATTAGTGCTTTCTCTTTTACACACATATCTTGAATTGGGCTGTACAAAGTCAAAGATACTTTTTCAATTTTAAGAGCAGGACAAGTATTTCCCATTTTGAACTCTTGCGGATATTGTACTGTTTGCAAGCCATCTTGTTTTTAACTTTTTCATTTTTTTAAGACAAATGCCTAGAAAATCGAATAAGAGAACGCTTTCAGAGCAAATTCCGGTAAGTTCTGGCAAAGCTGGCAATTTTGGCGAGTTTAGCTAGTTTTGAGATCTTGTACTTTTTGGAATATTTTTGTTTTTGCGTTCCCTAGCTGTTACATAAAATCTCAGATATTTGTTAACTGGAAATAAAAAAGTTTTTTATAATTAAAAAAAAAAAGAATACAACATTAAATTTGCACTCACTCTTAGTTTACGTCTCTCGACGTCATAAGCGTATCCTATTGAAATTATTGAAATTGTTCCTGCTTAGCAAGTTTTAATAAAATGTATACTCGTATAAGCCACCTTTCCAAGAAAGTGTAATATAATATTATTTATTCACAGAAGGTTGAAACCACTTATGTAGAAACGGGAGTGTGTTTTTTTTGTTATTTACTTAAGTAAAAGACAAAATTAACTTTTAAAATATTTTATGTTTTAGTTTTTTGGTTAAAATGACAAAAATTTATCCTTAAAAGTTTAAAATATTAAGTTTTTTTTTAATGAAGGAACATTTTATTAATAATCGCTATTTTGCAAATAAAACAAGCAACGCCCAATAAGTACATTTTAACAGCCGACAGTATATCTTTATTTACATAATTCGAATAATTTTATCTTTGCTGAAATAGAGTGAAAAAGAAAATAATATATTTATATTTATTTAAGATATTCGGATGTATAAGTAAGACTCTAGGTCTTTTAGTATACCTCTGCAAGATGGCAGTAACAAAATTATAAAACTTAATTCTAGAACAGCGCAATATTAGCTTAAAACTAATTGTCAAACCACTTAAGACGCAAATATTAATCTATAGATATACATATAATTAAATTTAAGACAAGAAGACTAGTATGAAGAATAGTTGAGAACGTGAAGATGAACACGAAAACGTAAAAGAAGAAAGATATCAAGTAAAGAAAACATTCAAATAGCAATCATATTTAATTTAGAGAGTTAAAATAACTGTGGATCAACTTTCTATAGTTACCCCTTTTTAAAGCAGCCTTGACTGATTCTGGAACGGAATTCCAGAGCCGCACAGCATTGATGAAAAACAGCCTTGATGAGGACAAGTATTTATACCTAGGGATTATTAGACATTGATGCCTACTTGATCTTGCAAATTTTAACTTCTCATAAAGATATTTAGGAGTTTTAGATTCAATGAGATTAAATATGAAAATACAATTTCTTGCCGCAAGATAATCAAAAATGCTGCATCCTAGAATTTTATTTTTCCACAAAGAAATGTCGTCATATTTTTTAAGGCCAAATACGTAACGTGCAACGTTGTTAAATAGTAGATCTATTTTTTGAGACGAAACAGCATATACATACATTGCCAACAATTTTATTTATGTGGTCAGAACAACTCAACACAGAGTTCACAACAAAACCTAAATTTCTTATCTTGTCAGTAAACTTTAAGTCACTATCACCAATTGACAGTTTTGGAATATCGTCCACATATACAACACCGTTACTTATGGGCAACACATATGACTTGGATACATTTAGGCAAAGACAGTTATTACGTGCCCAAAACAAAATTGCAGACAGATCACTATTTATTTTAAAACATAAATCTTCAACAAGACCAACACGACTTGACAAATACAACTGAATGTCGTCAGCATAGGCATGAACATTGACATGCTGACACACAGAAAACACATCATTGACAAATAGACTAAACAAAAGGGGACCAAGTACAGATCCTTGTGACACCCCCGAGGCAACAATACAAGACTAAGAGGAGCCATTTAGGCATGTCACTTTCTTAGATCTTCCTCCAAGGTAGCTGGTCATGCGCTTCACAGAGTTATCCGAAAACCCAAAAAATATTTTAGTTTTTTTCAAAGAAGTTCATGATTTACTAAGTCAAATGCCTTTGAAAAATCTAGAAGACAAAGAAGAGTTAGATTGTCGTTGTCAAACTGTATCCTAATGTCATCAATTATTTTTAACATAGCTGTAGAGCAGCTGTGTTTTGGCCTAAACCCTGACTGCAAAGGGGATAGTAGATTGTTTTGTTTAACAAAATATGAAATTTGTGTTGCCATCAGAGACTCACACACTTTGGAGAATGCCGGAAGGATGCTCATCGATCTATAATCACTGGGACTGGTGGCAATGTTATTTTTGGCAACTGGTATAATGACAGCCTTTTTCCACTCTGTTGGAAAATATGCAGTTGTGAAACAGTGATTAATGATGTGTGTAAGAGTACTCAAAATAAATGGAGGCACAAGTTTTACAAACCTCAAGGAAATTCCATCTTCACCAATAGCATTGGACCTAATAGTCATAAGAGACTTTAGAACTTCAGTCTCAGTTACTCCATAAAATTGGAATTTTTCTTTTGAAACGAAATGGTCAAAAAAATTCATAGTTAGAGGGCTACTAGTGCTCTTACTGGCGCTAGTAAAATAATCATTAAGGTCGTTATGGTTAATTTTACACTCTGTCTTTAGTTTTCCATGTATGTACATTAAGATTTTTCAAGTTGCGCCATAGTATTTTTGATGGAAGTGACGGGTCTAATTTTGAATTACAGTACAATCGATCAATACGAGTCTTTTGTCCAAAGCGGTTTATCACTTGACCACTTCTCAGTCGATGTGACGGGTTTTATTTCTTTGGGAAGGCTCTTCAATTGTCTATAACAAAAAGAAAATATCTATCCAAAAACATAGTAGTTTTACTAAATTTAATGTTAAAAAAAAAAAAGAACTAAAACAGTTATATTTTTCGGATCCTATCATTTTCGGATTCTGCGAAATTGTTATATTAAAATTCATTGTTTTTTTTTTGACGTGGTATAAAATTTTAGGTAAAATAAAAAAACTAGTACATATTATTACAAAAAATTACTTTACCTGCAATTAGAAACGTGAAAAAATGAATAAAACAAAAGCAATAAGTCTTTAAATTTAATGTAGCTTTATTTTTTTCTTTTGAAACGAATTTTTAAATATGAAGTGAAATATTATATATTCAACTCTATGAAGACAAAGTAAAATATAATATCAAAAAGTAAAAATATCTTCCTAAAAAACAAGAAAATAAGAATTTATATTTTTCTCAGCTTTAGTAAAAGTCCCATTTTCATGCAATGGAATATGATTCTCCACTTGAGTACCTAGATTTCTTCCGACAAGACAATATTACATTGTTCATAAAGCTTGACAGTGCAATGAATTAAGAAATTTCTCATTTACACTTAATAATAATTTGGCTCAGTGTTTGGCCGAGTTTTTTCTACGATTTGTAGTGTGCGTCTGCGTACCACCATTTATTTTGTGCCGACTCCGAACGGCAGATGTATTTTATGAGCAGCTTTTTAAATACCCTCGGAGGTTCGCCATTTTCAGCCGAGGGGTGGCCGCTATTAGAAAACAATTTTTTTATGGTTAAGATTTTACTTGCCCTGGCTAAGATTCGATCCCCCAACCCAGCGGCAAATTGAGTAAAAACACGCACCGCTACCCACTCGACCACAGCGGTTTTTTTGCTTACCAACCGGGGATATCCAATGAGATATGTAAAAAAGATAAATTAATGTTTTTGTATCGGCAGGATCAAGTTTCTATACATACTTACGAGTGAAGTGCTGCATGTTATTAATGTAAAATAAAAGTATAGTTCCCGAAACCTACGTTTGTCAATCAATACTTGATAAGCTTGCACTTTTTTGTTGAGCGTTTATTTTTTTCTCAAAAATGTTAAAGCTTCGAAAGGGTTAAATACATCAGACTAGCAAATCTGAAAAGCAATTTCTCAGTTTGTAAGAAAATAGTAAGTTATATCGTCAATGATATGTTCAGTTATAATATTAATAAATGTTGAGTTATAATATTAATAAATTTACTAATAGAACGGCTTTCTTAGTTGATGTACTATATTGGAACGGGTTTCCTTCAGCCCTTGTCAAATTTAGTTTGAGACAAACCGGTTTCAACGTTGTTAACTTCAATGTCGTTTTTCGTTGTATTTGTTTTTTTGAAAGGAAACTTCTTATGTGGCGGTAGAAATCTAGAAAATTAATATGGTGAACGAAACGGAAATGGTGCCGAGGTGAATAATGCACAAGAAAATGGGTTACAGGTGCCCTTATGTATGTTTATTCGCAATACCTACATACATATGTATATAAAACTTACCAAATCTCACATGAGTGAAGTAAGTTAAGTTTAAGTTTAATTAGGTTATGTTAAGTAAAGTTGTAGAGCTATAATTATAGTAAAGTAAAAGCCAGCTCTTAAGTTAGCGTCAGGTTTTTTGACAGATATCTTATCGAAAAGTGTGTCAAAAAGCTGCTACCAACTTTGGAGTCGACTTTAACTTGACTATGATTATGGCACATGTGTATATAGTTAGGTTTTATGATGGCATATGATATGATGTGATGATGCGATGTGATATGACGATAGATGTGATATGTGCATATGATGTGATGGGATGTTATATTAACTTGTGTTTTGGTGTCATACTATATGTCTGTTTTTATATGTAGTGTTATATAATGTGATTTCATAAAGTGATGTGATTGGATAAAAATGTGTGATTATGAGAAGTAAAGGTAGTATTACATTCCATCATATCACATCACTTTGAATAATTATATCTCATCACATAATTACTCATACGAGTATAACATATCGCATCACCATTTCATATCTTATCGAAGCGGCTCATAAATAATATACAAATTAAAAATATGGCAAGAATGCAAATGTGGGTGAAGAAAAGAATAAACATAACGATAACCAAAAATATAAAATAAAGATAAATATGGGAAAGATAACTGTAACTATACATCAAATGGTGGACAGTGTTAAAGATGGAATATGGGTAGAGAAATAGATAGAAAATGAGAAAGAAGCGGATAGATAAAATCTAAGAAGATAAAACCTAAGAATATTAAATATGTCATTTTAAATAACTTACCACATTTTCCAATAACTTACCACAAGCCATTTCACCTCACTCGAACTCACATAATACGCCTTGACTCACCACGACTAAAACTCCGATACCGTAACTCTCCACACCAAAATCTCCATAATATATGAACCTATCACACATCAATACATAAACTCAACACACCTAAATTCAATACTAAATTTACATCATTTTAAATTCAACAAACTTACGACACCTTCATTTAATATACCTTAATTCACGACACGTCAAATTTCTTCACCTCTTCTCAGTTGACTTTAACCAATCACAAATAAAATTAATTTTTTGTTATTAAATCAATTTAAAGGTACGGAGTAACTATCCAGTATTCATCAAGTAATAAAAAATAAAACATTTCCACCGAATAACTTTTGCATATCCACGCAATCTTCGAGTAATTCTAATTTCTTTAAGTTTGAAATTTTGATAAAATTTTGTCTAAAAATTTAGTATAAAGTTGGAAACTTTGGTCTATATACTATGTACATAGTTTTTGTTAGCAAATAAATTGTATTTTTTAAATTGAAATGTATTAGAAATAACATAAATAAAAAAAAAAAACAAGTAAAAGAAGGCTGTCTTCGGCTAAGCCAAAGGCTTCATACCTTTCATGAATGGACAAATTGTATGAGAGTCATATGTTATATTTATTCGATATTAATGATTTCGACTGCTATATTAGTCCCAATAAAGATTAATATTTGTGGAAAATGCCAAGTATTTAACTACTTAAATGCTAAGGCGCAGAATGCAATAACTGAACTATCGGTTGTATGGCAGCTATATGTTATATTTATCCGATCTAAATTAGTTCTAATAATAACTAAAATTTGAGCAAAATTTCAAGTCTTTAACTACTTAAATGAAGGAGTTATGGACCAAAATGCAATATCTGAGCTATCGGTTGTAAGGCTAGCTATATGCCATATTTATCTGATCTTAATGACTTTCACTGCTAAAATAAGTAGTTCTAATACTTACTATTATTTGTGCAATATTTCAAGATTTTAGCTGCTTAAATGAAGGGCTTTTCGTGCTAAATGCGATATCTGAACAATCGGTTGTATGGGAGCTATATGTTATATTTATTTGATCAATATAATATTCACTGCTTATATAGAGCTAATAACAGCGGATCTTCTTGCAAAATTTCAAACCTCTAGCTGCTTAAGTGAAGGAGTTATGGATACGTTATCGTCGTCCGATCTGACACCTGACTACCACCAGACGGACAGACGGACATGGCTAAATCCACTCAGCTCATCATCCTGATCATTTAGATTAGAGTTATACCCATCAAAAAGTATACCGATGGGTATAACTCTAATCCATCTAGTACTTACAAACATCGGACCAAACTTAATATACCATTTCTATGAAATAAATAGTCGAAACTTGGCATTATATGGGGATAGTATAATTTTGTTGTAAACATCGATCTTGGTTCTTGACAATTTTTCACGATTGCTCTTATAATACTAGTAGGTAGTTAAACAAATTTCCTTAAAAATTACATTCCTAATGTATGTTCATACATAGTATGTATGTATACCCGTAGTGAATACTTGCTATGTACATATGTATGTAATTTATTGCATAATTTTGCACACTTTTGTTAATAACACAGTAGAACTTAGTCTCATATTGAATGTACTTCAACATGTGCCGGGTAAACCAAACACCAGAGCACCTGATGAAGTACAATAGACATGGGACATGCGTTGGATGCAAAAAAAAAAATAAAAACTTTTTATTGTATATAGTATTTATGAATTTATGCATGAACTTTTAAGTCTTAAAAGCTGATGTTGACTTTTGCAGGCACTTCGCGCGCTACTTCAGGTACCTGACTGTCTATAGATTAAAACCCAGCCTTGGTCACTGATTAGCGCGCAAAGTACTTGGCATTGCATGAAACAAATCACTTGAAACACTGGAAATTAATAAAACATGAATATAATAAACACAACTTCTTAAAAAAACACGCCACCTTTGCAACAAACTGCATCTACATTTGCAGTTAGCAACAGCACAACGATTGCACTTGGCCACATGATTACTCAGCGTCGCTCCAAACTGCCATATGCTTTTATATTTTATTATATACAAACATTCGTATGTACGTTTATATATAAATCCATACATATACATACATATATGTATATACATATGTACATGTATTTTAATTTTTTTTGTTCATTATTGTTGGTATATACATTGTACATACATATGTTTGTATGCATGTAAATACATATGTACATACAAATTTATTTTCGTGCCTATCAGCCTGCCCACTCACCTAAACGCTGCACACCGCCGCCATATGATAAGTTGTACTGGTGGTAAGTCGACCACAGTTGATCATCCAAAGGAAACGACCTTGTGGTCTCTCCATGAGAAATTTTAAGGTTAACGATCTGCCACTCCAGCTTAGTCAGCGCAGCATGTACATCTGTTTGTTCGTTGGATGACTTCATATGCACATACTCACGCAACCGCTCAAACTAACTCACACACATGTGTAAGGAAAAAAGTTTTTTTTTAATGCCTATACATATGTATGAACATGTACATATGTACAAAGGTTACACACATGCTGCTTTCTGTTGCTACTTTATTCCCTAAATTCTATGCTGTTTCGCACTAGCTGGCAATTTATTTTATTTTTTTTTGCAAAATAATATAGTGCGAACACTAACCGCCCGACCAAACGTTACTCGCGACTGTCCCACTCGACCAATGGTACCACCAGCTGTTTCGGTACTGCGCTGACTACCAGACCGGCTAGTCAGTCAGATTTGGTCTCATTAGCTCATATGTATGTACCTCTCTTTACTTAGCATAGTCCCACCTTGTTTTTCTGCCGCAGACTAAGTAAGCAAATATCACTTATGTATATCTCCGGCTGCCTTCCAAGAGAACAACTCACTTACACTTAAACACATTTCACTTCATCGACTTATGTATGAATGTGTTCGTGCTTCTCTGTCAGCCAGCCGTTGTCGTCGTCATCATCACTGCCGCCATTACCATCTTTAACTTTTAGCATTCGAAGAGTTTCTGCACGCTTAGCTTACTCACTTTATTCTAGTAATTAGCGTGATCTCGAGCTTAAAATGGACGTAATCTCATTTGATTCCCAGACAACTTTGCCTCCAGTCGATTATTCGAAAATACATACATATGTATGTACGTATGTACTTGTATACATGTACTTATATTCGTGAATTGAAAACGAAAACGTCAAAAAATTTTATAATTCATACATATGTATTTATGTATGTATGTATGTATATATATAAAAATATATACGTATGTACATTTGTAAATATATTTTATATATATGTACATATACCAATATATATGTATGCTTGTATGCATTTATATTTGTGTGTATATACATATGTATAAATGTGGTGAAGTTTAGTTGGAATTTTATATTAGTCACTTCAAAAGTTTCACCTATGTATGTATGTATGTATGCATACAAATATACGTACATATATGTACATACATATGCACACTGCACTTACATAGGTATGTACTTTATCTTAACTTTAAAATTGTGTATTTGTGTATATACATACATATGTTTCTTGCGCCGAATTATCACCTCCCCAGCAGCTGTTTGATGCTTTTTCATGTCTTGCTCTCTTCAACATATGTATGTATGTATGTACGGCTCTATATTGTATATACATACATAAACGCATGCTCTCCCCACAGCACCTGACTGCTATTTAGAATTCAATTTACTCTCGATAACGTGAACTTAAAAAGTAAGGTTTATCCAAGAATATAAGATAGCGCTTTCCCGACGAAAAGTGATGTGAAGCAAAATGCGTGCAACGTCACGAACATGAATTGACTAAGAATCGGAAGAAATTGCAAACAAAAATGTTCTTCTAAGATTTGTTAACATAAATTTTTTTTTTTTAATTTTGGCACTTTATGCAACATATTTATATTTAAAAAACTTCATTTATGCTCTGTCTTTAATTGAAGGCCTTTAAAAGAACACTACAGAGTAACATTGGGAAATCGATAAGCTTAACTTGCAACCAAGGAGCACCTTCACATCATTTTTAGCAAGTTTTATAGCCCCGTATCATTGATAGACTTTGCGATTTAACACTCAACCCTGCGCACTTCATATTTCATAACTTAATTTTTAATAAAATCACTTAATAGCTTTGAATTTAAGCACAAACAATTTTATGCTTACAAACATACAAACAAAACCAACCGGGTTTGTGACGTAGCATAGGCACATGATTCTGTCAAATTTGCTGAGTGCGAATAGCGGTTTGTGGAAGGTATTTTCTAAATCGTGGGTTGAATCCACCCGAATGTGTAAGCTCAAATTAAAAAGTTTCTATTAAAATTTTTACCTCAAAATTCAGTAAGAAAATTCCCAATGATCTAGGAAATTGTTTGATTTTCAAGATTCGCTTAAATTTGTTTTCCATCTTTCATTAAAAACTGTAAACTATTTCAAGTCGAAAAACGAACGTTTAAACAAAACATGGTCAGAATGAATAGTTTTTCGAGTTGTGACTGAGAAGTAACGAACGAAAATTTTAAATATTATAATATTTGTCGGCCACACTTGTTTTCTGTCAGTGAGCACGATAAAGGAGTTTTATTGTTCAACCATTAAAATATTTAATAAAAATTTTAAAGTCAATACTCATGCGACAGTTTTTGGAAAGAAAACTACATTCTTATTTGTCAGCTTTCTCAATTGTACTGATTTCTACTAAATGTTAATGTAAACAGTGATAATAAATATATTAAAAAAAGGTGACTATATAAATTTTTTTTTGTTTTTGTTAAAATAATTTAAAAAATATCAGCAGCTGAATTAACTTTTCTTCACGTTACGTATTAGAGCCCACCTTATCGGTGGTGTACTGTATCTATTTCACTTATTCTATTGCCCACGACGATTCCGCCGGTTTCGAATACGAACTCATGCAAATGGGTTTTCTTGGCTCGCTGGCACGAAGAATTGCTTGCTGACTTTAGTCAGTCGCTGCAACCCACACTTGCACGCACGCACAAGTAGAAATACACTAACAATACGTGATTATTTATTCACGAAGGCATTTTACATTTGCGCTAACATACATACATACATAAGTACATACAAACATACACATTCACTCACTCACTGTTTTATGACATCACCTTACTGGTATTTCCGTGAACACGCTCGCTCGCTATCAACTCTAAATTCAACTTCCGTCAATTAACGAAACCAGCTACTGGATCCTGTGAAGTTGCCACAGCTAGGAATAAGATAAGCCGATCACTTTGCTTTTATTTTTCGCTTGCCTGATCTAGATACATACATATGCACATATGTATGTACATATATAAACTTTCGAACACTGAGTTACCTATAGCCATCAGCCCTGATATTCTAATTTTGACATGCTCTTATCTGATGCGGCAGTCGCACTCTTGCAAAAAACAATAAAAACAAAACAACAACAATATCGAACTAGGTCCAATGCTTAGAATCAGTGCTGATCGGTAGATCGCTGGTGGTATTCGCCGTCCGGGCTCTGAGCTGTTACTAAGCAATCGATCGTGTTGCTCGTACTCGTGTTCAAACTCACACACACACTGTCGCTACGATTGATGTGAGTAACAAACGAATTAAAAAAAATAACAAAAAAAATGTAAAGCTTAAAAGGAAGAAAAAGAGAATAAATAACATTGAATTTTACTCACAGATAAATTTGATCGCGGCGTGGCGCAGCGATGCTGGTTGACTGCTGTTGACTGCTGCCGCTAGTGACCGCTGTTGCTGCTTTCCCCCGATAGCTTTTTGATTATATATGTACATACAAACACACATGTATACATCCATCCTACATACGGTGGGGTGCAGCAACACATTCATATACACTTGCAGACGTGCACCAACACTCAAGGGATGTGTTCGCTCTCCAGAGTGTGCAGAAAAGCAGGAATTAAAAAAACGAACTAAATGAGTGTCTACGAATGACGGACGGACAACACGTGCCCCACTACACGCACAGCTTCGGAAATTACTTTGTACACGTAGCGTTTATATGTATGTATGTATGGAGCTGTTAGCCTGATATTTGCGTACGTGCAGATTTGTTCTTGCATACACACTTACTTATTGTACGTATGTATGTTCATATGTATGTAAGTAGATAGAAAGGTTCGAGTAATTGAAAAGGTATTTGCAGCCTTTCTGGTTCTCATACATTTTGGAGTGTCCGTTTCAGTTATTGTTTCCCTTGTATACGCTGCTTCATCGATTTCGGCTTCCTCGTTTTCTCTTCCTCCAGACATACTTTCCGCTTCTTCTTCTTATTGGCAAATTGCACTTGTATTGAGGTTCGTGTACAGCTGTTTCCGCCACCGTCGCTGTTAAAACCGCGCGCGCACACACCTCATTAACCGCTGGCAGACATTTTCACACTGCGCCGACTTCGTTGTCTGTGTACCGAACAAATTTCGAAAAAGTTTCAGATCACGCTTTGCGAATTTTATGTTGGCTGTAAGCCGCGTGGTTTGCGAATTCCATTCTCCCCTCGCTGCTTTCATCTTCTAGCATACAAAGTATACATGTTTATATGTTTGTATATCTTCATATATTTATTATAAAAATCGCATTTTTCCTGTTTGCCAAATGTTTGTTTTGCGCTTCAACGCGCTCGGCAGGTCCGCGACGACAGCTGTTTGTTGGCTATACGCGAGACCGCAACGATCGTTGCCGCCAGTGAGCTGGTTGGTGGTATCCGAATGACAAAATTCAAAACCTTCGCGCCTAGTCATCGTAAGTATATACATACATATGTATGTATGTATGTACATATATTCGACAAACGCAAGGAACACTGAGAGCCGGGAGCTGAGAGCAGCAGACAGAATACGCTTAAAGCTTCAAGACGATAAAGAGACAAGTACAAGAAATGCTGTTTGAAGCCTTGAATTTCGGTAAATTCTTGACGTGACGATTCGTGCGGCCATTTCAATGGCAAGCTGAAGTTTGTGTTGTTGGGCAATTTAAATGGTTGCTTAGTGCTAGCTGGTGGTGTTGCTGGTGTTGGTAGCGGTTGGTGGTGTTGGTGACGGTGCGCGGCACCACTTCATTTTTTCCACAAAACACGCAATGTATACGTAAGCAACTTTTGGTTAGACAAAAGGCCGAAAAATATTGGCTTCCAGCATTGCATAGAAGAAAAGCATTTAAGTTAATTTTGATCGTAGAAAGAATCCAATAGACCGACGGAATGAGTCGAGCGTATCGACTGGATTTATTAACTATATCATGGAAAAAGCCGACCCACTCGGCTTTAGTCCGCAAAAAAATTAATAATTATGAATTATTTCAATGTCACGCAAACGTACACATTTCTATATAGATCCGACATATACTCATACGTATTCATATGTACATACATATACTCGTATGTATACGACGGTGAGCTTCTAAGTCCAGCTGGTAATGCCACCATAGATCCAACAATTTGCGCAAAAGGACGGACTATTGGCAGACCTATTTGCTTTCGATTGAATTCATACATCACTGGTTTACCCAATTCCCTTTTTGGTTGTGCTTGCACAGCTTTTCAGAAAACGACCTGACCTCTAGATTTAAGAGGGTTGTTGAATGGAGGTACGCAAATCGTCTGCAGGCTTATTATCTATGTAATTCAATAATTTAAGTTTTACCAAACAATCGTATTGTTTGGCAATTCGAGATAGTGTTTTGTAGAGATTCGTAACCATTCCAACCGACCAGATATCAATGAAATGAAAAGAATGTGCTCATCTCGTGGTGAACCGAAGCTGATGAAAGCTAAAGTGGGGCCAAATTATAAACATTTAAACCAAAATCTATACCGAGCTGTACAATCGACATTACGGCGAGTATAAAGCCGTCTTTTATCAGAACAAATAACTGGCGTGCAAAAGTTCGCAGCAGTCGCAATGGCATGATATAGGCTACAAATTAAACACAGCCACTATTGCTAGTTTCCAAGTTTGGACAAAAGTATAGCTCTTTCCAATTTTTAGGGACTAATTGATGCGCCCTCATAAGTAAAGTAAAAATGTATATGTACATACATATGTGTGTGTAGCAGACTCTCAATATACCGATTACAAAGTATATTTGCTAGACCTTCGACTCTAGAATTTGGTGACTACAATGCCTTCATCGGGGTTTGGCTTAAGTGCGCAGAAAAAATTTGGTGGTGTTCTAAGCAAACTGCGACAAACGAACGATATCAGCGAGTATCACATTTATTCAAACATACATTTGTACATATGTATTTTGGGCCGTGTATTCATATGTATGTATGTATGTACGTACATTTAACATATTGCTATTTTGTGCACTACTTATATGTACCAAGTTGATATGTAAATTCGCATTCATAATTATCGGAAAGTTAGATATACTACCACATATATTTGTTTTACTTGGGTGGGGCACACGCGCAGAAATTTTTTTTTACTAAAGTTCGTACGATTATCGACAGGGCGTAGCAATCGTGCAAGCAGATGTACATACATACATACATACAAACATATTTACATACTGTAAGTCTGCATTTATATGTACATATGTATGTATGTATGTAGGTATGTATGTACATACATACATACTTTATGTGCAATTGTATAATTTGTTGTTGCTTGCCGGCGACGATAACGAAGCCGCACTGATAAAGATGTTGATGATGATGTTGTTGTGTTGTTGCAGACGATGATGCATCGGGATGCGCATGGGCTGCATGTGCAATGAATTTGTGCTGCTGCTTTATCACATTTTTTACAAACAGCAGTGCAATTTTTGTTATTGCACATCTCACACACACATCTGAACTCGCGCTCTTTTCTCGCTCTCTTTGGCCCTCTTGGGTCTATTGTTCTTTTTTATGTCTCGTATGAGCTTTTTTTTTGCTCGCCGGCTCTCACCGCTTCCGCTACGAGCATATACGTATGTCTTTATGTATGCATGAATGGCTATGCGTAGGTATGTATGTGTGTATTTAGTATGTATGTATATATATATATACGTCTTAACTAAATATGTGTGTGTTAAAAAGCTATGCATGTGTGCTTTTTAAATATTTGCAGTAAATGAATGGAGTTAGTGTAAAAATTATAAAATCATATTGACTGGACTTACCGGCAAAAGTTCGAATCAGCCGCGAATATTGTATGATATGCATGCAAGTGTGTGTGTGTGTGTGTGTGAACGCATCCACATGCATGCATACTTACTATATACAGCACATACTCGTTTACTCTGGCATGGCTACAGCTGTTTGCACTTCACTTCGCCAAAAACTTTAAGACCGATCAGTGTGCCGCTCCTGCTTGTCCCCATTGTCTACATCTGTTTTCGGTCTTTCTATGTACATATTTACATACTTAAACACATACATACATACATACATACATTTGTATATGTAAATATGTACATACATATACATATACATATTTGTACGTAAGTGCGTGTTAAGTTTGTATTCGTGCAAGTATCGATGGCACTTTTTTGCCGGATGGTGAAAAGGTAGAGGTAGTCGAATAAGTAGAAGTAAACGAACAAAAGATTTTGCTTCCAACGTCATTTTCTTCATGAACATGCACACACACATTGGCATACGTAAATTTACTAATTAATACCACGTTTGCGAAATATGTAAAGCTCTAATTTTTGCGAGTTCAAATAGCAATTATAAATGTACATATGTACATACATACATATGTATGTAAATGCAGATGGAGCTACAATAAATTTGCATATACATAAATTCGGCTACCAATACCATCTGCAGCCGACTTCTAACTGCGTATCGTACATAAAATTACATATGTATGTATGTAGTTCTCCCACTTTGTCCCACTGTCTTTCCCATTTCTACTCACGTTCATATTTGCATACTCCATCACTTAGGAATTTCGCTTTGTACCATTTTGTCATATGATTTTACTATGTAAATTGTGCATAGGTACTTCTGTTTCAAATTCTTCTGCCATTTCAGTTTCTGGTTCTGCTTTTTCTCGACCGCATTCCAATTTCTTGTATGGCACACTGTGTACTTTTCTTATGAAATCACGATCTGTGCACGACTTTTTCAACTTTTTGGTTGTTCTTTTAGCAATCTAAAATTAATTTTTCAAATACATGACGCTTATACGTACATACATATGTACATACATATGTATGTACTACATGCGGGTTTCGCACTGTCCACCTTCTGATAATTTTTCAACAAATTACTCGCCTTGTCTGCTAGCATTCAGCTATAGCAGCGCTGTACGTCCACATGCCTCGGCGGCATTCCTTAGCAAATAAAATTATGAAGTACATATTTATTATACGCTTACATGTGTTGCAGCAGAACAATTTTTAATTTTTATGTCTATTTTTTTGGACATCCATACTTGTATGTTTGTCTTTAATATCTTGTACATATTTCCAAATGCTGAATTACCCACTGCTTGCTGATTTCTTGCCTCGATTGTATGTTACTCAATGCCGATATTATACTATTATACTCTTAAATATGCCGGCGCCTCGTTATTTTCTGTCTCGGTGGCACCAGTCGGTTTCCTTTCATTTGCTGGCATTTCAGTGGTTAGGTATGTGTGCATATGTACATACACATATACATATTTGTGTATCAGCACTAAGCACACTTGCGTCACTATTAATTTAATCATCACTGCGGCGAAAACCGTAGGTACCAAATTTTATTTTTATTTAACAAAATAAAATCACATCCCAGCCAGTTCATTTTTCTCACAAAATGGTTAAACAATTCCACCATTATTCTTATGCTTGAGGCACCACCATCATTGATTGATTTCTGAACGGATCGGGAAATTTCCATCGACCACACCAACAACATTGTGAAAAAATGCAAAAATTCACCGCCTTTAATGTCCTACTTTGTGCTCGATGTCATAGTGTGGCTCAGTGCATGCAGTGAATGCATCACTACTTCTCCGAAGCTGGAGGCCGGCCTCGCAGAATTTCACAATTCCACAGCTTTTCCGTTCGAAGTGCACTTCCGATTAAATTGTCTTCGCTTTTGCTTGTTGGCTTTTTTTCTTTTGGTTCCTCATTGCTTTACGTACACGCGCACCAACACCAGTGTCTTTGACGATTTTTGTAGTAGGAGCAGTCTCACAATCGCAAATGTTCACGGGTACACGACGGACATATTCAAACTGACTGTGTCGCCTATTTTTTTATACACACATATGTATATATGTATGTACATGTATATATTTCCACACATATGTATGCAGATATGTTTGTATGTATGTACGTATGTACATATGTACATATTTATGAGAAAAATAAGTACTTGTGCAGAGCACCGCAGCGCAGTGCACAATGACTGTTTGGCTTTTTGCCTTTTGCCGCAATGCCGTCCGCCGTCATATGACAACGTTGACGATAACAATAGTACAAACAAGCAAGCAAGTACACACAGCAACAAAAGAATTATATCCAATGATTAAATATTGCCGACAAATATCCGATAAGTTCGCTTTTAAAAAATTTCCAAAACATGCAGCAGCAGCAACGCCTCGAATTTATACACCAAAATAAGCAACGTGATGTGATCTCATTTTGCTTTCCTCAAAGAGTTGCTGATAATGATTGGGGGTTTTGTTTTTTTTTTTCGAAAATTCCAATGTCCACATCAGCCCGCATGAAAATCAGCTGTGCACTTCTTTCAACGTATGCAGTCGAAATGGAAATAAATAAAATTGTCTGCAATTTGACGAACTATCTCTCTGTCTATCGTCGAACTGTCCATTGTTGTCTGAGTCCGATTGCTCTGCTTTACTTATTGACGATTTTATTTTTTGATTTCTGTTCTGTACTATGCTGTCTGCCTCAGGGTAGACTCTCTACTTATGTATATTTTGAAACACCAACCACTGCGTGCTAATCGACGTAGAACAACTGATTTTTAAAACGAACCGTTCAGACCGGCTGTGCCTGATCAAATGAGTGTTGCTCGGTGTCGTTGTTCAATCAAAAGCAGCTAGCGCCAGCTTTACGCCACAAAATTTCATTCGGTTCGCGTTAATACAAGTATGGAAGCTTCGTGGTTTCTTTACTTGCAAAACTCATTGTTCATATGTACTGATCTATATATGTATGTACAAGTATGTAAGAATGTTGGTGTTGGCCTCCAGAGAGCTAGAGCTACCCAGAGTTTTGCTAATTCGTGTGTGTAGGTACGGGTATGTACCGTCAGTGTCAGACTGTCGGAGACCAATCGAGTGTTTCTCCCACCGTCGTTTGCCAATGCCGGTAATCGCGTACGAGTGCATAGGATTTTTTTTTCGTTTTTTCTTTTAATACATATACATATGTATGTATATATGTATAGTATATGTGTATTTCCATACATAATGCTTATTTCGTTGTCGCCGTCGTAGTCAGTGACGATGATGGCAACGACCCCTTGCACGTCTCCTGTCTGGCAGCTACTCCTTGTTGGACAACAAATGCCATCGGCATTGCCACTGCCACTGCCGACGTCGCTGTTTCCGTCTCCGTCTCCAACTCCAGCTCTGTATCTCAGCCGCTCAGTCATCGTCATAGCCATAACCATCTCGGCTGATGGTATGACCGTATTCTTAGGGCGTTTAAGTTTGCTCGTTCCCGTTGTTGGTGCTCTTTGTTTGTTGCTATTGCATGTATGGTATTGAGCAAGCGCCGAAAAACCGACTTTGCAAGAATATTAAAATGCGTATGCTTAGTACGAGGTTTGGTTAATAAGTCCCCGTAGGTTGGAGTAATGTATGCGGTATTGGGCAAACAAGTATTTTATTCTCAATATTCTTTCGGAGGAACAAAACGTGTTCTGCCGTCTTATCATTTTTAAGGCGGTAGGGGCAACGAGATCTGTCAAGTCTACTCAATGAAAGCTAGCTTAAACTTCGAGATTGAAGCCAAAATGAGTCTAGCGCACCTCCATATAACTGGTTACAGACCGAGAAATCGCTGGCTTGCTCCCACAGTATCCAATTGTTCAAATATCTCATTACCGGATACTCGCAGCGACCAGCCTCGCCGAAAAGAGCTCCACAGCGCAAAAACTTGTTCAGATTTCCAAGTAATCCGGCAAATTCTCAATTGAAGCTAAAACAAGCGAGGCACTCATCTTGTAAATAGCTTTTCATATCCTAAAATATCGAAAAATATTTATGCACATATAAATTAATTGATCCATAAAATGAGAAAGAAATATATTTGAAACTGCGCAACCTCACTGGCCGATCGTAAAATATCATTTTGTAGATGTTGTTGACCTACCATTGGTATGACGCTTCCAATTTGAAAACAAACTAGTGTGACCAGATGTTTCAATCTAGTATATGCAGTAGAATCTTAACCTCAAACAATATTTTGATTTCACGCGTAACGCCCTCTGCTCTATTTTTGCCGGAAGCTTATTGAACTGCCCTCGTACTAGGCTTGTTTGCAATGGTTGCATATGCATACATACATATACATGTACATATGTATATAAATCTATCTGAAAGGCAAAAATCTAGTTGGGAATCATAGAGTTTCGTTTGAAGTAATATCTTTTCACGATAAGCGAGAGTGGAGCTTGGCTATTACTTATTGTTCGTTATGACGAGAGTTGCTTTTTATGTCTTCGGTGGATTTGAATAAGCTGAAGTTCAGCCCGAGTGAATTTTTTCTGCCACAGTGTGGCATTTCCTGTCCAATAGTTTACTCAATGGCGACCTCAACCGAGAGCTGATATAAGAATTGGGGAAGTGGCGAGTATTTTAGCTGTGTGTTAAAACGTCTGCTTATCGGCTTTGTAGTTTTGAGATAGTGTTGCGTTGCATCAATTAAGGAAGCTTAATCTTCCTTATCCATAAAAAAATCGATTTGCCTGAAGTATAAGTTTCGAAAGAGCGTTACAAGAGGCCTTAGAACTGATTTGGCGCATGTTCTTCATCTCGGCTACAATAAATACTGTAACAAAAAATAGCAATGCAAAACTGGATTGTGATTCATAATTCCTTTCTACGAAATGAAAGCATAATCTGTACGAACCTTTGTCGGTTCCCACCACCTCTGCACATAGTGAACACGCTTGTAGTAATTCATTCTTAAAATTTCAAACAAAAGCACTTTTAGACAGGCGGAGAAGCATTTTTAGAGTGGCTCCTTAGACAAATCTTCATTTACTTGTTAAGCCAAGAACTTAACTGTATATCTCTGCCTAGTTTTAGTTCTTCGGTGCTTTCTCAATTATATTTTTCGGAAAATCGAAATGTCGCTTGTTCTATAATACCTTTGTTGGTACAACTTATCGCTTATCAATTGCTCTGCGCTTAGGGACTGCGATTGGATTTGTACATTTATTTTTCGATATTCGAATTGAGCATTGGACACAAACATCATCAAACGAACAAGCTAGTCACCGCCATGGCCGAGCGACAAATTTTCAGTCTCATCCCATCTTAATTGCGGCTGTCACGGCCACCACAATTATAGTTCGTAACTATATTGCAATGTGATCAGTCATGTGTGGTTTTGCTAAGCGCATGCCGAAATGTTTCGCATACGAGTGTGGACAGCATCAAGTCAAGTTTTCTTCCGAACTTTCTAAATATGAATGCACTAGATAATCATAAAGGGTGTTACAATAGAAACAAATGATATTCACTTTTTTTTTAATTTAACGTTGGAAAGATTTTTATTTGCAAATAAGGCAGTTAAACATAATATAATAATAATTTGTCGCTTAGCTTTATATAAGCTTTTCGTACCATTTGAGGTATGCGTCTTTTTATTATACCATAAAGGTACAGTTTTCAGCCGATTCCGAACTGCAGAGGTATGTTATGAGAAGCTTGTTAATGGCAGCAATACCCTCGGAGGTTCGCTATTGTATGCCAAGTGGTGACCGCTATTAGAAAAAAACTTTTTCAGCAGCTTTTGCAAAATCACGACAGAACGCCGTGAAATATGCAACATTTTTCAAGTTGCTTCTAACCCCTTTTGACAGCATTAGCATTTTTGCCGGAATGGCGGTAACTGTGTGGTAACGAAAATATCTCTTAGTGTGAAAAAAACCTTTTGAAATGTGGATGACTGAGACGGTTGAGCTAACGTTACCCTAACAACCCGTTTTCATATCCGGCCAAATACTGTTACTTTGGAATTCGTTGAAAATGCTTGAGAAATGTTTTATTATATCGAAAGCGCTTCGATATGCCCTGTCTTGACATCTTTTTAGAATTCGAATGCTTATTCGATATGCTACTTACCTATTCGTTGAAGAGATAGTAAATGCAAAAGTAAAAGCTTCTCGTAGACGCATACAATAAAATCAACTCACTATTTTCTATAAAAAGATAAACATTACACTTTAATCTATGTATTTAAGACTATTTTAGTACCTTATCAATTCTATTGAGTTTTTATAGAAATTTAAAAGATATAATTTTTAATTTTGATACATATGTATATATCTTATTTGTTACAATTATTTTGTATTACAGTGTAGTAAATTTGTAAAATTAATCGACGCGTGTATTATACAAAATATTCCAAATTGTACTTAATACTATACATACATAAAAAGTGTTTAATATTTTATAAGAAATGCTGTATATACTCATTCTACTTACTTCATTTAAAAAGATTAGCAATAATTTTAACTGCATGCGAACAATTAGTTCTAAAGTAAATAATTAAGTGTCTTTGATGATCACAAAAGCACTTATGTACGTATGTGTTAGCTTAAAATTAAATTATTTTTATTCAGTGTACGTAGATGATAACAATCGCCTCCGCACGAGAACTCATAGCCTACTATTATGGAGAGTTATTAGTTTGTGTTGGCACAAACGGACTCCAACGCAGGCAACTATCATCGATTTTTGGGAAATTACCTCTTTGTTTAACGCGCTTTTCATATTCATCGAGCACTTCCTAAAATCATAAGGAAATGAGTTTTACAATTATGTATCGAACTTAAATTCTATAAAAAGTTCATTGTTCGGCAATCGGTTACGTTATCGATATTAATATTAATACGTTTATCAATGCAATTGTCTTAATTTGCAGTAAGCAAAAATTTTGCGACCACAACAACATTGGTATCGACATCGATAACGATAGCAAACACAATAGTGACTCAGAGCGCCATTTAGGCTTCATTACAAACACAAAATTGATTACTCACTTGTTTCTTAAGTACAATGTGCTTGCCTTTCCAGTATTTCATCATACCTAAGGCCTGCAAGGTGCTAACGATATCGTATGAATATATGGCCGTTTCCTAGAAGAATAAATCATAAATATATGTATATACATAAATGCTTTCGTTAATTTTTTTTGTTTAATATTTGTATATAATGCTGAAAATTGAGGAGATTTCTTTCAAAGAATGAATAATATCTTTGAAAAAAAAAATTAAGTTTACGCATGCACAAAATCTAAGCTTTCCTTCTTATATGAAATTTCAATTATTACCTGTGAAACATCCTTGATGCTTAATGCACATCCCGTTCGATTACAGAGATAGTCCAAGAGTACATCTTTCCAATAAGAACGATATGAAATTAAGCCCAAGTCTGATAGCGGCTTCTCCGGCGAACCAATCTTGCCTTCCACGCGCGTCAAAAGGTAACCTAAGTAGTTAGTTAAAAAAAAATGGTATGTAAATAAATAGTTCGAGTACATTTGTAAGCGTCTCTTAATATTTTTATTTATAACTAGTGAGAGTGCTGGGTCATCGTGTGAACGCCTTCAAGTTCTTTGGCATCATGTGTCTACACTCAAACTATGGATCCGGATGGATTTTTTGTCTGTCTACTGAACTTCTCAACCCCAACGATATGACCAACTTTGTCATTTCCCCGTTATAAAACGCCATCTACATGCGTCTAGACAGACCAAACTTAAGGATGAGTACTTCAAATATCCATATACATACATACATATGTACATCCGAGTATGTATTGTATATACAGAATGTTACAAACACTTTATATACAGCACTGCTGCAAAAATACACCGTTTTAACGGACAAAACCCTGGATGAGCGGGCAAACGTTACAGGAACAGTCCAATTCTATTCCGTCATTCAAGTTTTGCAAACATTTTGTGGCGGCGGCAGCGTCGGCAAGCGTCCATTCAACCCACGCACCTTATTACTTATGATATCAACACATTCTGACTGACATACGAGTACATGTGTACATACTTACAAACACGCGAGGTTGTAGTTACACTGTCAGCAAATTACAATTGCAACCGTGGTGCAGTGAATGGCAGTGATGTTGGTGGTGATGTTGATAATTAGGTGGGTATGAGGACGACGCGGACAGCGGCGATGGTGCTGTGTAAGAGTTTATGCTTTTGGCTGTTGGCGTCTGAAGTTCTCCGAAACCCCAACTCACCTTAACTGCAAACTTGCTGTGGCAGTCTCTTATGTCGGGGTTGAATGCTTTCTGTGCGTTGCAACGCTCAACAACAACAACAACAACACACACCACAACTGCTGCTGCGCTGGCTGCTCTGCCACACCCTAACCTGCATTTCATAGCATGGCAGATTAACATTCGCCGACATCCCCCAAAGGCGACTTACTACGCGCGCCCGCATGAGACACCCCGAGTACGAGTATATCGAAGCGAATCTAAGGCTGCTTTGATTTTTCTTTTCAACACAAATAAAAATACAAACAAACTTCTGTGTATGCATTTCTACAAAAAAAAAAACCACTGACACACGTATAAACGCGACCTAAGCATGGGGAATGACGAGACGACTTTATCGATCCAATTGCAGGCGTAGTCAAAAGTGTTAAATTATGTGAAGCCAAAAAACCGATTACTCCGAGGTACATAAGTAACTGCGAAACACTAAACAAAATAAAACATAACAATGACAATAACCAGGTCATAAGTAATGTGTTCTAAATAATTGCTTAACGCCTTATAAATAAAGATACTACTTTTACTTCTATTAACTAAACAGATTTCCTCATTTTTAAATCATAGCCCAAACATAGCAAACAAAACCGCTAATAAGTAGAAGGAATTTGGTCATTTAACATTACAAAGTATGATTTGCGTAACTTATTAAAAACACTAATGATGCTTTAAGTGAGTCATTCTTTTTGGTTACTTTTTAACCTAATTGACTCCGAAACATACGAGTAGATGTGTAATTTGAACATTTTCCGTGGGAGTTGGTCAGCAGGTGACTAAAAAATAAATAAAATGTTTATATACATACATACGTATTCGTATATACGTACATACATCATTTCGCAACTAATTGAATAATCATTCGGTACTCAGTAAACCCGACTACTCTATGTATCGCAACAAGGACGACGCCCTTTCATTGTGACCTGTCCTGACCTTTGTTGTCTGCTCGGCGTTATGTATTTCGTCGTCATCGTCGCCGCCACTGTCAACACAAACAAAATGACAATTACGCAAATCAATAAAGTAAAAAATAAAACGCAATAACGCATAAAGGATGTATTTATAGATTTTAGTTTTTTTTTCCAAAATTACTGTGGTAAAGTTAAGATTTTTTTTTATTCTTATAAAAAGATGTTATAGTCTTCATATGTAAGTGGAAAGTGTTTTTCATTCTAACTTGTCTGTGAATTTCGTCAAAACCCCCCATATCTAGGCATTTTGGCCGTTCTTACAAAAAAGAAGTCTGTAAAGGCTAGAAGGTTGATATATCGGTTGTCGGTTTTTAAAAAAAAAAAGGGAGCTGGCGCGTAGAAATGTGTCTTTAAGTGCTGCAGCAAAAAAATATGTTCAAGTGTTAAATGTAGATAGCATTTTAGAATTTATTAAATACGAGTATTTGCACAACTAATTCTGTGCTTTCACCACACATTAACTAAACTCACGCAAAATCGCATCAAATTAAGTAACGTTATGTAACGTTATGTTCAATTATGTTATGTAAAGTTACGTTATGTAATATGATGTCATGTGACATGATGTTATGCCCTTTTGTGATATGATGTGATATAGCGATGTGATGTGATCCGGTGATATGATGAGAAATGATGCGATGATGCGATGTGATGTGATATGTTGACAGGAAGTTTTTTTTATATTTTATTTATGTTTTTGCTTCGACATAGCTTCTTTTAATATCGTTGTATTACAAAGTTCTTCTAAAGTGTTGTTTTTTTTTATCTCAGGTGAAACTTCAATTAGTGATTAGTTTGTTACTACATATGTGACTAATAATTTGGAATAAAAAGGTGATATTATTGATATCCATTATTTCTTTCAATATTATTGAACAATATGTGTGTTTAGCGGCGGTAATAAATTTAAAAATCAACAAAGCGAATTCGACGAAAGCCCAGGAAGCGGTTAGGGATGGCAACAAAGGCCATCGTCAATTCTCTGCACTTCACCTTTCCTGAACTGACTTTCCCTCGCCTTAAGTCATTTCATCTGACCTCACTAATCACATAACTAGACGAACGAAATCATACATACATATGTACATATATAAAACTTATTTTTTAAACTGTATTTGATCAATATAAAATTTCGAAACTCCGCTTATAATTTCATATCTTCCTGTATATTAAGTTCAAGTCAATAGACCGCAACCATGAATTAAGAAACGATTATTAAATGAATCAAGAGAAAGCTTCTCATAAAACACATCTGCAGTTCAGAGTCGGCTTTAAACTGTTGGTATCTCCATTTGTTGTTGATGACCGCAAGCACATCAAAAATGGTAGATGAAGTTCGGCTAGACAATGTGGAGCGAAATTGTCTTGTCATAACCGGTAAATAATATGTTTTATACCCAAATTAGGTTTACGAATTAATTCGTACCTATGTACATTCTTCGTAAAGTTAATAACCATTTTATGGGGTTGATCTAAATGTCGTTCAAAGAAAAATTAAAAGATAAATAATTATAGTTTTATACCGCCTGCAAAATTTTGTATTAAGAATGTTGAAAAACTGCGCATTGCATGCAATAACGCCATTAAAACTATGAAGAAGTATGTATGTACATATTAGCGGCGATTAGCCTTTAAAGAAAAATTTGCAATCTTGCTCTGACTAAATTGGACAAAATTTAAAATTAAACAAATTATGTAAGCACATATAAGATTATAAGAGAAAATAAAAATCGTTTACCTTGAAACAGTTAAAGTTGCGTAATGTTATTGTATGTATGTATACCAACTTATGATTATAAATATTTTTGATTCATTCTGCAAGCAGCTTAATCTTTATGAATCACAATCAATGATGAATTTGATTCCCGAAAACCTTTGTCTATCGGACAAATAAAAAAATGAAATGGCCATAAAGGCTTGATTTGGACCTTTCACACCTCAGTAGACGTATATGTACACACATACCTGCATATATTTATGCATATTTTTCTTTGTACATTTACAAATCATGCTCTAAGTAATCAGTGTGGGTTAAATGTTTGCATTACACGCCAGCACAATAAATGAATAGGTGCTCGCCACTTTGTAACTGCTAACAGATGTAACGCATGGATATACATACGCATGTACATAGATACATAAATGAACAATTTGATATCATTTAATAAAAATTTGTTAAGCCTTTTTCTGAGGATTCTCCTTCCGTATTCGATAGTCGATTCGTACGCTCCCTTGGCCCGGGAATTTATTATGTATAAACTGTCTGTGCTGGAATACTCAACAAAAGTCCAGCAAAAGCATGCCAGACGCCAAAATGAATGCCATGAGCTGCTAGATATGGCGCTATTACTGATATATGAGTATTCATTTCCATACATACATATGTATGTATGTATGTATATACATATGTACATGTATGTATATAGGTATCAAATATGTATACACTTACGTGCGCGTAAATGCATTACATGAGTAGCCCGTGACGCCACATAAGCTCAAGCTTGGGCATGGGCATGGGCATGGGCATAAGCACGAGAATATAAGCAATGTGAAGTGGTGTAAGGTCAATGTCGCTTGAAACGAAATGTATCTCTGCACGTCCCTGCCGCAGACGTACACCCAGTCTGTGTGTGGCAACGGCAGCAACAACAAGCGCCAGTAGATATATACATACATATGTATGTATGTTCATACATTCATATATAACCGGGCACATTACACCCAGTGGCGGCACACGGTAACAAGGAAAAGCGACGAGGCGACAAGTCGGCAAATTGGCAAGCCGGCAAGGTACGTCGGCGCTTTTAGCTTTATTCTTGTTGTTGCTTTCGCTGCCGGTGATTGTGAGGCGTTGCACTGTCGGTGCACAGTGATTCACATGCATTCAGTGAAAAGGAATGGGATTCGGTTAAAGTCCGACTACAAACATACATACACACATACAAACATACAAAAAATATGTAGCTATCCATGAACGAATGTTTAAGTCTGAACTTTTGTACCCTGTTGGAAATTAGTGTTGTGTCTGTAAAATATTGTGTAGTGTTGGGTAAAGATATGTGCTGAATACTGAACGAATTTTTATTATAATGCGCATTTCAATTTATTAATTCGAATCACAGTTCACAAAGTACTAGGTTAGGTTGACGTGAAGTGAGAAGTGAAGTATCTAGGAGTAATTCTGGATGCAAAACTGTCGTGGAGATCTCACGTTGAGCACAAGACCCCTAAAGCATTGGCAGTGTAAACGGGTCTTCGGCAAAACGTCGGGCCTATCACCAAAGGGTATCCTCTGGATGTATGTATACCTTTTTGATAAGACCTTTAATCAGCTATGCTTCAGTGATATGGTGGAGCAGACTCTCAGTTAATAGCGTGGGAGAAATGCTTGCTAAACTTCACATAACAATCGCTGTGTGCTGTGCAAGGGCATTCTCTACAACACCTGGCGCTGCTCTTGACGCATTGCTGCACTTACCGTCACTTTGTATATTCATACGTGGCGAGGCCTTAAAGGCCACCTGCAGACTTAAAAGAAACGGAGGTTGGTATAAAACGGGGTGGGGCTGGCGGAAATTGCTGGCGGCAGAGTTATGGACAGTTTGGTGATAAGACTCTATAACGTTGAGTTCCCTGACGCTGAATGCTGGTTTAATGCCAACACTGAGTCCGGTCTTATGTACATGTTGTCGAATCTTTACAGATGGATCCAAAACTGACTCTGGGTCAGGATCGGGAGTTTTTATAAAAGATAATGAGGATAAGCTTCACTTTTTTGCTGGGGGAATATGCCTCTGTCTTTCAAGCCGAGGTATTTGCAATTCTCCAGGCCATGGACTACGTGGTGGAAAATAGGTGGAGGAGAAGGAGTATACGTATCTGTAGTGACAGCCAAGCTGCACTCAAGGCATTGGCCAGCCCTCTAACTACTTCCAAACTAGTTCGGCAATACAAGTCCCGACTAAACTATGTTGGTAAACATAATGAACTTGCTTTACTTTGGGTGCCCGGTCACTCGGGAGTAACTGGAAAATTAAAGACCGTAGGACATACCAGACGTTCCATGAAAATAGCGTAGCAAAATGGTGCTTCCAGCGCTAATTGGGCCCTTGTCACTAAAGGACTAGGCAACGCTTCAACCAACCAACCAACCAACTGGTAATGAGACATCTGACCATTTGGTCAGAATTGGCTCGGATCAGGTGTTCCTCGACCCGCAACCAGCTATAGCACTCCCACCTTCGGCCATCGATGTCACCATCAGAAACTGGGTGAATACTTCGCTCAGCAATGACTGGGAGGCGTCGAGAGGTTGCAGATGAGCAAAACTCATGTTACCTTCAATCTCAGAAGGACTATCAAAACACTTGCTCGCGATTAACAGGCGAGACTGCAGGCAACTTGTTGGACTGCTGACCGGTCACTTCACGTGGCATAGACACCTGACAATGATTGGCGTACATGACAACTCCATATGCCCTTCCTGTTTTGAAGACGAAGAGACGGCGGAACACTTTCTGTGCTGCTGCCCCGCCTTTGCAAGAACTAGGTATGAGGCATTTGGTCGCGACGTGTTGACACCCCAAAATCTGCTAAGATTTATTCGAAAATCCTGCAGATTTAAAACAGATTAAAAGGAACATGAAAAATACAATGGACGACATGTGTCTGATTCCAATAACAAAAAAAAAAAAGGTAAGGATAAATTAGATTATACTGGCTGACCATAAAAATATATTTTTTAGACGAAGAGACCGTAAGTGTGTCAGCTCTGCAGCTGTACCTCAGCGTAGAATGCGAGTCTTGCCCAGCTGATAGAGTTGGATACTCGAAAATTATGTATCCAATAGTCTAGTCTCGAGTTTGCTCCTTAGAACTGCATATAATCTTTGCGAGTTACAACTATGAATTCTTTCCCTGTTCGCTTGGCGGTCCTTAAACATGTTCTGACCTCTTTTGAACTCCTCAAGAGGAACTTGTAAGTCCATAACTAGTTAAAATCTCTTAGAAAACATATTATTTCGTACGCCCGATCTCGAATCTCGATTACAAAGATTCCTTTTAGTTTTCATTGCATAATTTCTTATTTAGCATGGCAATTTCCAGCAAGGTAATAACTGCCAAGTAAATATACTGATGTACTACATAAATATACATATATGTATGTATATATAAGTGTGTACATACATGTGTTTATATGTATGAAAGACATACTACGGTGTGTCTATATAATAATGCTATCTTCATATGTATGTTTGCGCGAGTAAATATGTAAAATGCAATTCTATCTTTGATCGTGTTGTTGCAGACACTTTGTGTGAATAGTCGAAATGCCGTCTCTAACCAAAAATTCAATGCAGTAAAAGGTGTGGCATAACAATGAATTTTCCAAGCACTAAGCAATAATTTTATTAACACAATTTTATAGTGAAAATATGTAACAGTTTGAATTAAGCAACGGCCATCGAAAATATACTTGTAAGTATGTAAATTTTTATCCACGAATATGCGCATATACATACATATACACGATATTTATTTCAACGGTTTTTTTTTCTGTTAAATAACTGACCACTTTTTGTGGTTTTTTCGGTTACTTAAATACCTACGCATGCTTCTGACTCATCAACTTTGATTTTTTATTTTTAACGTGTAATGAGTAATCCAAATTTGAATTGAATATGAAAAAATTGCATAATCTGATCATGGATGTAGTGCACAAACCGTAAGCAAAAATCGATTTTCTACTGAAGCGAAATACCTACTTCAATTTTTTTTCGAAGCCGACAAATTTGGTGGGAATCGAAAGTAATAAAGGGTATATTATACGTAATGAAATCATTAATTATTCTAATAGATAAATTTCGAGTGATTCGAAACTTCGGTTTAAAATTGTCCCCGCACAAAAATATATTTGAATCATTTTAATATGGATTTTTTGTCTTCTTCATAATTGCTAGTCCGAGTGCAGAGATTGTACATATATTTTATATTTTAACCATACTTAATCATTAGTAAAAAGAACATAATATATTCGCGGCAAAAATTATAGAATTGCGACATTAATTAAATTTATATTTTTTTAATTAAAATACTTTCTAAAAAACTCCTATTATACACCCTTGCCTAAAACTTTATATAAAATTTACAAATCCAAAGAGACTGAACATATTCATACATATATTACCGTGGATTTATGGATTTGACTGAAAAAACTGAGCATCACAGTTAAAAAAATGGTACAGTTTTGCCACATGAAACTAACATTTTGCTAGTTTAAAATTGAAAATCTTGAATGATAGTTAGAAAGCTTAAAGGCGACTTTTTTTTATTTAAAAAATTTTCAGAAGATTGTACAAAGTTTGAAATGTGGACTTAATTGGTTTCTGTTACAGAGTTTGTTTAAAAAAGAACTACTATTATTCTAAGCGGCATTGTAAAAATTAATTTTTCACAAATTTTATATGGAAGCAAATGTGTTAAAAAAAAACCTCAGAAATCATTGGCAATACTTAAGTCACTTTAAACATGCACTTTATCCGACTAAAATTTAATGGATGTAGTTTTACATTACATTACAAGAAAGCTTTGAATTTTTGATTTATAAATTTAAAAAAAAAGTATGAAAATTGGGCTAATTTGGCTTTTTTATTTCAAAAATAATATAAACCCAGTTAAGAGAAAATAGACAAAACTTGCTACACTACAACGTCTCTTTCTAAAATTTGTCTCGCTTTTTTTCATACGAGTACATATGTATATATGTATATAATATAACACAAAAGTTTTAAATACTTACTGAAATCAATTAGCAGACGTCCATAACCCTTTCGTTGGTACGGCGGAAGAGTGAGTATGCAGGAGACATTATAAAAAGAGTTCTTTTCCTGGAAAGACAAACGTAAATATATAACATTTAAATAATTCGCGAAATAAGTGAAGTGAAAACAATAGTGGTATACGAATATATACATACACAGAGAAAATCTAAAACTTGTTATAGCAATGATGTATGTTTTATAAAGCCAATTAAAGATTTATTACTGCAATTTTTTTATACATAGAATAGAACTAAAAATACATACATAACTACATACATACATAAGTATGTTAGTGTGCGCATAAAAACTTTCTTATCATACCAGTTCAAATAAAAAATGCTCCATTGCGAAATTTAATATTTTTATGATATGCTTTTTGGCTAGTAAATTTACTTTTCTGCTACATTAAGCGCGGAATTTTATTCATAACTCTTTAAAATAAGCGGAAATTCAAAGTGCAATTGAAAAGAACGACTTAAAAACCTTAAAAGTGCCATCAATCTCTTGATCATTGTTTTCCTTTACATCTTCTTTTTAGTTCAACTTCATTTAACTAAGTATGTATATAAATAGCTCATTCGCAGAGATATGCCGATTATATGAGAAAAGCATTAAAGTCAAAAATAATTATTATTGTAAGATAACCAGTTTTGAAGTCATCGATAACAATTATTTTCTTTCCAAATTAATTACACGATGCTATTGGGGTTTTACTTTTTTGAAGTGACATAGTGGATGTTGTTGGTCTGGTTGAGTACAATACTAAACCGGGATCTACAAATTTTCTAGACCCTAAAAATATTTTTGTATCGCATTTTTTGAGTACTTGAAAAATTTTTATCAAAGCCATTTTTTAACAGATTTTCAATTTTAATACGGCTTTATAAAGGTCAGCGTTTGCGCTTTTGAAATAAATTTTTTAACGGGACTTTAAACAAACCGAGTAGGTGATTTTTTCGAAACAATCTTAAATTTTTGCCGAATAGGTACTTTGTACCGAAAATTTACCGAAATGCACCAAAAAGCACATACAATGTACATAAAAGTTAACTAAAATGTACCGTATTAATCACACAAGTTCGGCGTACTAGAACATACATAACATACATATGTACATTTGTATAATATCTCGCTAATAATTATTATGGATAGACTTTTTTATTATATGTAGGTCTCAAAATACGATGACTTAAATAATTTTTCTCATTCCTAATTCTTATCGAATTTTTGCATGGCTGCTTTAAAGCTCCCAAATAAAATAATTATTATTCCGGTCTCGGCTTATAGATAAGCTGAAATATGAAATAATTGATTTATTTAAAAAAAATTTACAAATAAAAAAAGTTGCTATATATATTTTATTTTATAAACATTCTTAGAAAAGGGACGTTTTCATTACTAAATATTTTCTGCGGTATGCAAAAAATTAAGTTGGAACATTGTTGGGGAGTTAAAATTTTTTAGAAAATTATTCCCGGGTAAAATTTTTCTAATTTATGAATTTTCAAAGAAAAGGTGTATGCAATGAGTATGGAATTATACAGAAGTTAAAATAAAAAAGAAATTTTAGAATTTTTATGCGCATTTTCTTTAATTGACTTACGCTTACGACTTTCATAAAAATCATGAAATCATTGCTGAGATAACTACTGCGCCGAAAACTATGCCGAAAAAACTACACAAAACAGTTGTCCAAATTTTTTTAAGACTTGTAGATAATGATTCAAGTTTTAGGCGCAGCAATAGACGATGAACTTTTTTTTAACGGTAAGAATTTGCATATAGCCGCCGAATATTTTAATCGTTAAGTCATATTATTTAGGCCCCAGATAGTGACCCTGAAGATTTACAATGTAGATTAAGATGAATTAACTTTTAACTTTAACTATTTTAATTAATAAATCCTTGAGTTTTTGCAGATATTCACACAACATTAGCGCTTCTCAGTTGGACTTACATTAAGTCAATCCGGTGGCGAAACTCTGATATTAAAACGCAAATACGGGAGCAAATAACAGGCGTGCTTTGTAGTTATTTGAAAATATTTAAAACGATTTACATAAATACATACATACATACATACATATGTATATATGTACATATATGTATGTATATATGTAGACATTTCTCGAATATTTTTGTTTTAAATAATATTAACATTACAAATGAATTTATTAAATACTATGTATTACTTTTTTCAGTTAAATACTCGTATGTATTACTAAATTGCTGAAAAATCATTTGCACAAAGGATTGCGACAGTCACACGAAATTTGGTATTTTCGGGGTTCATTGACCACAACATATCGCAACGTAGTCATTTTAGTGGCAAGTAAAGTGAAGGGTGCAATCGCGGTGGTGAAGGGACTTACTACATACCACATACTTACATTCGAGTATTGTCTGGGCGTATGCGTACTCTGTTCCAAGTCGACACTCATTCGCGGTGGCGACAAACTACATAAATGCATACATACATACATATGTACATATGTACACATACACAACCACCATATTGTGTAGACACTACCGGCGCAGACAATGTCAGCATCCTTTAAGTGGGGCGAATAAAATCTCGCACCCATGTCAACTAATATCTATATCCATGCCATTGCACTCGAAAATTCGTAAGCCAGACAAAAATAGCCAAACTACAGCAAAAAAGAAAGTAACAAGCGCCCAAAAAACAACCGAAAAATTGACGCATATGCAACAGCAACAAAATGGAGTAACATGCAACTGCTAAACGTCCATACATAGTACATACATAACATACAAACATGTGTACATCTATTTACTGCATCCTTTTATCTTGCTGATGCTGCCCAAGCGTCCAGGCTAGCATAGTTGCTTGCCCCTTGCTGCTTGCCGTTTACCGCACTCCGGCAAATATGTACGTTTTGTATGGCGATTTTTCGTTGTTAGGTACTCCCTCATAAGCACGACGAAAAGGTTCACGACCTCATTACGTTGCACCCAGTCGCAGAGAGCAACTTTTCCGCGCACACACACACTGCTCCCCACTCAGGTTGTATGCCGCTCACCGTTTATTGGCTACCAGTCGAAGCTTGCGACTGCGCGTCTGCGCCGGCAACGGCGACGTAAATGGCAAGCAAATACATAAATGCATATACGTCTATACACAAATATGAATGTACAGTAAATATGTGCTTATGCACTGCAGTCAAGGCATCCAAGTCAGCCGAGGCCGAGGCGCCGGAGCAGTGGCAGTGGCAGTGGCTGTGACTGTCGACTGTCGACTGTCGAGGCCGAATGTGAGACTGCTGCTGCTGTCGATGGATGGTGACTACAATGTGAGCACTTGTCTGCTCTCTTCCCATTCGTCTGCGATTTGTCTGCCGTTTGTTGTTATTTTCATTGTTTTAATTGTTAACGTTACTGTTGGCATAGCAAACGAGTATCGTCTGCCTTTCACCGTCTGCAATGCACAGCCCAAGGGCGTGGAACGGGGTGCTGTGAGTTTGAGTGGGTCGTTGGCTGAGTGGGAACTTGTTGTAACAGTAAAGTCTCATTCCTAGGGGAATACCCATCGATTTGTGTATATTTGTGTGTACTTTTACGCATGAATATCTACATATGTATGTATGTACAAGATTGTTGTATTGTTCAATCTACTAACAAAGCCAGCAGACGTCTGTTTCTATGCAAGTATGTACTCATGTAAATAGGAATGCAGATATGTATGTTCAAAAGCTTTTTACGCTAGTAGATATTGTATGAAGATGTATGCACACAACAATCGCCGCACTCAAACGAATTTCATCAACGAATCGGCAGCCAATAGAAAGCAACGCTTTTGAACCTACCACAAAAACATCGTCCAAAATGTAACAGTAGATAATCTCTCTTGCGTTGTATACATGGACGAACGTACACGCGTACATATTTGGGATGTTACGGATCTTAGACTTCGATTCAGTAAGACCAAAGCATCCGATTGGTTTTACACGTTCGACAAAAACTTCGCTCTCGATGGTCTTGAATCGGAGTTGTAACGAATATCGAAAAGCAGCCTAGACGAGCAAATGCGTTAGCCTAAATATGAAATTATGATTACGTTATTAACACTCTGGCATCGCTGTGCGTCTACGTTAACGTTTGCTGGTCCTTTTGTTCGCGGTCTAGGAGGTTGTTTTTAGGTTATAACGATTTAAAATTTACAAGCAAGCTCTCAGGAAGATGGATCTTTGAACTGCCGCCGGTCAAGCAACTCGCTCAGGAAGATGGAGTACCGCGCTGTTAAACAGTTCCTAACCAAGAAAACCATATGAGAAGGGATGAAATCCGGTTATTGGAACTTGTTCGGGTAAGAACATGATTCAAAATTGGCACAGTATCTTTAAACTAGGAACGGACTCACAACCCTTATCAATGAGAAAACTACAGAATTATTCAAAAAGTTGAAAAATTGGCATTGAAAGACGCCTTATTAATGAAAAAAAACACACAACTTTTTGTACTTTTTGTTTCCACTTCTAACCTCATCTAAGATCGCACCTACGATAAATGAAATCTAAAAATCGGATTCTAATAAATATGCGTATATGCATGTTTTAACAGCTACAATGACACCTTATACGAACATTAATCGCCAGATTGCATCCTCACCCACTCTACTCGCATGCCTTACCATTGAAGACAAAAGCCAAAGCAAACAAATCGGATGATGATATTTCGAAGTCTGGAGCCATATCGTCCAGTTTCTATTCAAATACCATTTTGTTTTTTTTTCTTACTGTTCGTTAACTTGAAACTTCAGTCAGATGTAAGCAAATAGTACTCTCCAATTTCCGATAACCTCCGCCAGATACAGCTTCTAATTTTATTTTATTTTATTGTAGGTAGCTTTGATGCCTGCGACAATACAACAATAACACTGACTTAACTTCTTCTTTTTTTCTGAATAGGTGCCGACGTAAGGACATACTTATGTACATACATACGTGAGCCCTGACGACGCAAGGAGGGTGGTTAGCGTCGACAACGATACATATAACCACAACAAAGCTAAGTCTACGACATGCGCAATTTGTAACACAGACCCAGTCTGCTGTTGTCCCGTTTGAGCTGCCGCTCTGCATTGCCGGCTACTACTGCACCACTGCAGAAGAAAAATCAATGAGTTTGTGTCGCGCCGGCGGTCACCACCCTCGCACACTGCTACTCTCCTGCCGTTTGCCCTGTTAGATGTTAGTTACATTCACCATATTCGCAACACTCACGACATGGTCCAGACATGCGCGTACATTACTTAGAAGCTGAAATCAGTATCGGAATTGGAGTCGGGGCAGGTCGAGGAACTGAGGAGCAAATTGCAATGTGTGCGCAGAATTTACACTTACAGTTACTACATTTTTGGGTATGGTCAAGAACAAACTGCAAGCTTTAACGTAACGTAGGGATATACATATGAGTGTATGTATGTATGTATGACATACGGGTACATGATTACATTTGTCTGGATATGATGTGTACATATGTATGTACATATGTAAGTATGTCTGCATTTATGTATACTATCATATTTATCAGTGCTAGACTTACAGTGGGTATAAATAAGTGTTTTAACATACAAATCAATGAAATCGAGAATGGAGACGCAGAAAATAATTTAGACAAGCACTTGCCTAGCTTAAAGTTAAACAACTGAAATTTAATTCATTTGATTTTTTTTTTAAACAGCAACTCTTCTTCGGATGTTTGTATACTAGTATTTTTTAAGATTTTCTCCATAACTGTTATGAATAAATAAATCTGTCGAATTCGATAATTGTATATCGATTTCGAAAATTTTATCGAACGACAATCTGATATACATACTGGTATAGAAATGAAAATAACAGCATTCCCTTTAACAGAACAAAAGGTGGCCAAAAATATATTCCACAAAGTATTAAAATGTTTAAATGAACTACCGCCACAAATTAAAAAAATTGTGATCGCATTATCACTTTCCACAGATTTATAGTTGATCATAGTCGAACACTGTCTATTGGATAAGATAAAAAGGCTCGCAAATTCTAACTGAATGTAATAAACAATGCCAGTAAGGGAGATGTGGCTTGGCAACTAGTCTTATCCAATCGTCCCAGCTATGAAACTTTGTGGCTTATCCGCTCGAACCGGCTGCCTCGCATGTGATTCAGTGTCAAGTCCGCTCGCCATTTCATCTTTAGTCATCATTATAGCAACATTCTGATAATTCAGATAATCAGCAGATAATTTTGAAATGCCTTCTTAAGTTAAGCCATTCTACAATGCTTTCCCATGAAGGGCTAAAAAAAAATGGTTGCCAGCATGCTTCCTAGAATGACTTTTCTATTTGTAATTTAACCAAATGCAACTCGGCATGAATTCGATATACAACTTTTCAAAATACATCCTGCAAACGCCCTTCTGGAAGCCCTTCTAAGCGTAACGAAAGTAAAGGTCTTCAGTTTATGACACTACATACAAAAGGGGAGCGAATAGGGAATGTAGAAGAGAAGGTTTCTTGAATTTCCAAAATGCCTTTTGGAAGTGCTTTTAGCTTCTGAAATTATCTACTGGGACGAGTATCAAATATAATATTTGTATACGACGAAAAACGTACATATGTATGTGTCACAGGTTCGTTCAAAGACGCATAGGTAATAAGAAGTTTACACACAAGTACTTTTTGAATACGGTCAAATCTCGTGGTTTTTTTGATGGAAAATGACTTCATATACATATATTTTAATTTTAATTTTTTATTTTCATTTTTTTCCAATTTAATTCTTATGCATTTATTACAAGGAATTAATTAACTTGCAAGGGAGAAACTTAATAAGATAGTTAAAAAATTCAATTTCACAAAACCACTTATTTGAATTCAGCAGGTTATACTACGGACCCATTAATTTTTATTTAAATGTTTAATATAGACGTGAAATATTTGAAAGCGTTTTATATAAAACCACAGATTTATATAAAAATTGTATTAGAACCATTCTATTTGCAGCTTGATAGAAAAATAAACTTAGTTGGGATAAAATGTTTTGTCGAAATTTTCAAAAATTAACAGATATATGTAAATACAGAGCTAACAATTATATTAATAGAAATTGTAAACAAAATATTACATCATTACATAAAAGATTATGCATAATAAAAATATGCACTTCGAAAAAAAAAAAACGCAACTGTGGAACTTTATTTTCTGCTACATTTTTGAATGAACATACATGAATATGAGATCAGTGTTAACGTAACCTGTATTTAAGAACATATTAAAAAAATTTCAAGAAGAAACGCTAAGTTATTAATTACCCATATGTGTTCAATCTATATATGTTTATTTGACTTGTTCTTTTCAATGGCGCGCTGTGTACACAAAAATTGCTTGCTTAGTAGAAATTACTGTTTTATTGGTTTACTTTCATTGGCAAATATTTAAATACATACATCTGTTCGTATTTAATATGTTTTTATATACCTAAACTTTCGGCCTTTAAATTTACAAAAGAAAAAAATTCCTTTAAATTTTTTCCTCGTATGTTGATGCATTTTTTTTTAAATAAACAGAGCAAAAAAAGTTTGCACACCATTGTTTGTAGTTGGTTTGTTGAAGAAAGATGGAAAAACACAAAAATCCGTAAGGCAAGCGTTGCACAGAATGTAGTGCTTTGGCTCAGCACCCCGATGTTACTTGGTTCAAACCTGGGAAGCCTGATGAGGAGATGTTGTCATCTACGAAATAGCTGCTATTACTTCTACCTGTAAAACTGTTGTGGTTTTTTCCAAACAAAATCTTTCATAAACTGGCCTTGAGATGATAAGTCAAGAGACATTTGAAGAATGTTTGATAATTTAGAATAACAAATAATTTGAACAAGTTTTCAACAAATTTTGCCAAATCGCATTTTTTTTAAGAAACAAATGGCATTTTTGCAACTATGATCTTGGTACATTTGACGAATTTACTGCGAAACGCTTTTGTAAAGGAATCGTAAGTTTATAGTCGATTTGAATTGAAATGAATTGTTGTTGTTGTTGTTGTTGTTGTTGTAGCAGCACAAATTATGCTGAGGCGACAGTCCTTGGCCGGACATAAATCCGGGTCGTTCCGGTATCGTAGACCCGACTGTCATGGGAACGAATTGAAATGAAGACATTGAATTGAATTGAACAATTGAAATGAATTCGTCATGGCTGCTGACCGCTTAATATACCTGGTGGGATTAATCTACAATAGCTTTAATGCATTCATTACATATTGAACTATTATTTCAAGTTCAAATAAGACGCTTCTTCATTCTAAAGGTTCTTGATACTGTCAAATTCAGAACTTATCAATATCTAAACGATTTGAGCATAAATTGTTAGGTATCACAACTTGCTTACCTTGCTAAAATATCCAACTGTATGGCAGCCATCCACATCAGCTAACGTCATTATATAAAAAAGAAATGGTTCCACATCGTAATAAAGTGTTTTATGATCCAAAAAGAATTTTGCCAAAAGACACAAATGTTGACAGTATTGTTTATGTCGTTTGCCGTCCACTTGCCACACTTGCAATTTGCCTTTTCGATAAATTTCATCACCGGGCGGATGACGCCATACACATTTCTCGGCGTGACGTTTAATGCCTGTTTCCGATTTTTGATATCTAAGGCAGAATTCACAAATATACATTTGGGGTAGACGTGCCGCGTCGTCAGGGTACGGCGATTGATACCAAACTTTCATCTTGTATTTACCCATTGTAATATATCTGTAACATAAATTGTTATTTTGTATATGGGATTTTAATAATTGCTATGTTTGAACACTTACTTTATACCCTTTCCAACAGGTAGATCCTTCAACTCATCCTCGACTTTCTCGGATGCGATTGCTTGAGCGTCACGAAATAATTGCAGATCATAATCCGGCACTAGACCAATCAAGTTAGGTTCGCGATCCTCGTCGGTGCAATCTTTTTCAAGCTTAACTTTATCTGTATTTATGGTCGCTGCTATTGGGCGAAATCTTACACGTGACTCGCGAATTTTCGCTAAAAATTCAGTTTGTTCAGTAGTGCGAACTTTTGGATTAATTACCTCGGCATTAGTCAAATTACTATTACTAGTACGTAAACGTCGCTCATTACGCAGTTTCCTCTCGCTAACACGTTCTTTACACTCGGATGCTGACATGTTGTGATAAATTGGGCAGGCCTCTGGTAGAAAATGTCTGTCTAAATTACCACTTAAATGACCTGACGAGTCACATCCCTCAATGGGACATTTCTTCTCTACTTGTTGCGGTGGTGATAGTGAACGTGGCTTGGTCGATGCAGCGCCAAATATGCCAACCTCTTTCTTAACTTTGCTATTACTACCGCCAGTAGATGAAATACAACGTTTCGCTGGACTTTTAGACTGTGAATGATTTCCGGTATCTAAATCGATATCAGATTCACTTTCCGATACACAGACATCGCCGCCAACAGAACTTTTCTGTTGCTGCCTTGAACGTCTAGTACTTAGCGAACGTGTAAGTTTGCGTGGCGCTTCATCATCTGATTCAGAGTTTGCTATTTTAGCTACGGTAGGCGCGCGTTTTCCTTTAACGGACTTAACTGGGTGTGTATCATAGGAATTACTACTTTCGGTTGCTTCTGACTCACTAGAGGTCGTACTTTTCACACTTTCAGATTCGCTTACATCTTCATCTTCTTCAGAGCTTTTATTCTTTAACTTAGCACCCAGAGTGCGCTTAGATTGCGGCTTAGGTCTAGACTGTTTCAATCTATTTTCTATACTATTTCCAACTGCCGTGGAACCGGCCTGAGCTGATAGTTTTACTTGTCCCTTGCGTTCAGGTTTGTTACGACTAGATGGGAATACTTCTCGATCTGAGTCATCAGATCCTTGTGATACTGCAGATGTGTTTTTCTTACCATCCGTACCGTTTTCAGTATTTGAACAGTTGTTTTGCGATTTTATATTGCCAGTGGAAGTTTTATTTGATTGAGAATTTGTTTTACCACTATTATTTTGTGGTGCTTTGCCACCAATCTGTCGCGCATTATTTTGATTTTGTGCTGTTGTTGTGCTAGAAGCGGAAAGCTTGCGTTTTTGTGTTGTGCTGTTGGCAGCGACTGGTTTCGCGGGTTTCTTACTAGGTGGAAGTTCATCATCACTTGAATGGTTACTTATACGAGTTTGTCGTAAGGATGCCGAATTACTATTGCTTGGACGTGATTTCGTAGTCAACTGTGCATTTGTTGCGGTTTTCTCAGAATCCGTTTTTGCAACACCCTTGAATTCCGAACTTTTTCGGCGAGTAGTTACTTGGGTTTTAGTTGCGGGAGCTGTAGTATCATCCTCAACTCCACTTTTTTCGTCACCGGAACTACTTGAATCAGTATCAGAGGAACTGCTACCAGAATTAGAACAACTGGTGCTTCCACTCGACGAACTGCCCGAAGTGGAAGTAGAGCTTGATTCTGTTGTGCTAGTACTCTAAAGAAAATAGATTAAATTTTGCTAGAGGTGATTATTGTTTTATAAATACCTTTTTTCGGAATGAAGACATTTCGTGAAACCGTGGACTATTCGACCTTAAAGAACAGAAATCCTTTAAACCCCACTTTTCGCCTGCAAAAAGTTTGTTTATATACCCAAAGAATTGTAAAATTTTGTAAACTTAACTTCTTCTTAAATTATAGCATTCACAATAGAATATTTGACGTGAACAGTAGCTTCTTTACTTATTTTGGGCTGTCAAACACTTTGTTACGACTTGATAAACATTATTGTCGTTATGGCCATAAGGGCCATACACATAAGACTTTCGCTTTGCTTTGCTTCAGAGTTTCGCTTTGACAGATAAGTTAAGGTACAGTTGTTATATGAGTGCTGCTAAATACAAGGCGAGCAAAGTAAAGCAAAATCATGGCGAACTATCAACTTTTGTACACTTTGACAACCAACTGTTGGCATTTCCATTTTATTTCTGCGTGCATATACACACGATTTAGAAAATTTACTAGTATTTCATAGTTTTTGCGTGTATAATTACTTTTAAAAAGATAAAAGAAGAGAAATATGAATAAATAGCAAATGAAATACATACCTCCTTGGTAACCACCCTCGAAATATGCTCGGCCGTAATATAGTTTATTACACTCGCGACTTTCAAACATACATAAGAAGCATAACTACCACTTAATTATATCAGTAAAACTAAACTTCTTATTCTTTTATTTAACAAAATACTCGAAATAGACACAAATAACAATTCAAAACAAACAACTAGAGCAAGAAGGTTCGTGCCATGCGTGCTATTCAAACTCCAAACCCACTCATATTGTCGGTATAAATTAATTAATTTACAAAGATCAGTAACGCGACACTCGATTTTATCAATATATCTTATTAAAAGGCTTTTTTGTGCTCGAAGAGCCTATGATAAACGATGTTGCCACAATGAAAGATGCTACGAAATCCGAAAATGGCTGTCAAACTACAAAAATGACAGTTGAAAGCAAGCGAGCGCACGCTTACCGATCGGTTTGCTAGACGAAGCATACTTCAACTTTTTGCGGTCTTCACGTGCGACATGTCGCTTGCTTTCAGAAGTAAGCGAGCGTTGAAAGCAGGTGAAGACCGCTAGTAAGAACTTATACTGAAATTGCGAAATTTTTAAAGTTTTGAGTTTTTCACACCTTCACATGTGCTTGCATATTTTGAAGTTTATAGTGACCTCCACAAGACCTATAGTGTCCATCTTTATCTGGAATAAATCCTTGCTAGCGTTCTACTTTTCTATCTCGTAAGCGAGGAAGAGGTTTTTTAAGGTGTAATTAAACTATTTCCGGCTGTCTTTACAGGCATATGTAAATGACAAATCTATATTATTACATAATATATAAAAGATATTATTATTATTTTTTAAGCATTTGTGTGTCTCATCAAGATTTTGGTGATAGGACAATAAGAAAAGAAAAATTTTAGTTTTTATATTCTCTACAAATCTGAATAGATTCTGAACCCGATTTAAGTAATCTTTTTATCATTCTAACCTAATTGCAAGTAATTTGTTTTGAGACTTTTATTTCTTGCAAAATATTTTCTAGAAGTAATAAGCAAAAAGGGGCGTCTTTTACTGCTTGACAAAAAAAAAGTTACTTTAAGAAATATTTTGTTAAACGATGTAGTATTGTTCTTTATTGTGAATGCATATGTCGCTGAAAGAAGATGAATTAATTAGTAAAATTTGACACTTTCAGTGTAGCAAACGTTTTCTGTAGTTTTAGCTACAAATCGTAATCTTTTGAATAAGAATTGAAAAGGTATATTTATAATGGTTAACGATAAAAGGCGTCGATCGCATTCAAGGGAACGTCGAGATAGAGACCGGGAAAGGGACCGTGACCGGGAACGCGATAGGGACCATGAACGGGAGCGTGATCGTGGACGTGAAAGAGACCGAGAACGCGAAAAGGAACATAGTCGACGTCGTTCTAGATCTCGTGGTCGAGATCGGGATCATCCCAATGAGAAACGTCGCTTCGACGAAAAAATGAAAGACGAAAGGGAGGAGAAAAATTCCATCATCAAAGAAGACGACGACTTGGAGGATGTCAAAATGAGAGATATTGACAAGGGCAAACCAAAGAAAGAACCCCTGTCTTTAGAAGAACTTCTTGAGAAGAAGAAAAAGGAAGAGGAAACACGGAGCAAACCTGTATTCCTTACTAAAGAACAGCGGGCAGCGGAAGCATTAAAGCGACGCCAGGAAGAGGTAGCTGCAATGCGTAGTGCTCAAAGGGCTGCTACTGCTGCGGCAATAGTAGGCACAGAAAATTTTGGAATACCGCCGACTCATCTAAAAAATGAAAAAATTGATCGTAAAGATCGCGATCGGGAATATGATCGTCGTGATCGAGAAAGAGGACGAGACCGTGACCGTGACCGAGATCGGGATCGGGACCGTGAACGAGATAAAGATAGGGATAGTAAGCGTGCCGAGGACCTGTCACATAAAGATAAAGAGAAAGAATTAGAAGCAATACGTGAACGATATTTAGGTATTATAAAGAAAAAACGCCGCGTTCGTCGTTTAAATGATCGCAAATTTGTATTCGATTGGGATGCTGGGGAAGACACTTCCATTGATTACAATAATTTGTATAAGGAGCGTCATCATGTACAATTCTTCGGACGCGGAAATGTGGCAGGCATTGATATCAAAGAACAGAAACGAACACAAAGCCAATTCTATGGAGATTTGTTAGAAAAACGAAGAACAGAAGCCGAGAAGGAGCAAGAGAAGGTGCGACTTAAAAAAGTAAAACGCAAGGAAGATAAGCAGAAATGGGATGATCGCCATTGGTCTGAAAAAGCACACGATGAGATGACGGAGCGTGACTGGCGCATTTTCCGTGAGGACTACAATATAACTATTAAAGGTGGTAAAATACCCAATCCCATACGCTGCTGGGGAGAATCTGGATTCCCTAAGGAAATAATAGAAATCATTGATAAGGTTGGATACAAAGAACCAACACCTATTCAGAGGCAGGCCATACCGATTGGCCTGCAAAATCGCGACATTATTGGTGTAGCTGAAACAGGTTCTGGCAAAACTTTGGCATTCCTTATACCTTTGTTATCCTGGATTCAATCACTACCGAAAATAGAGCGTCTCGAAGATGCAGATCAAGGGCCATATGCCATCATTATGGCGCCAACGCGTGAATTAGCACAACAAATAGAAGAGGAAACTATTAAATTTGGGCAACCTCTAGGTATACGTACAGTGGTTGTAGTTGGTGGTCTGTCACGTGAGGAACAAGGTTTTCGTCTGCGACTAGGTTGTGAAATAGTCATTGCAACACCTGGTCGTTTAATTGATGTTTTGGAAAACCGTTATCTGGTGCTCAACCAATGTACTTATATCGTATTGGACGAAGCAGATCGTATGATAGATATGGGTTTCGAACCTGACGTACAAAAGATTTTGGAGTATATGCCGGTAACAAATTTAAAACCGGATACAGAAGAAGCTGAGGATGCAAGTAAACTTATGGAGAACTTCTATTCAAAAAAGAAGTACAGGTATGTACACGTTTTTCGTAAATATTCATTCAACTCGAGTTGAATGGCAAAATATTTAATTATGCATTTTTTATGATTTCAGACAAACTGTGATGTTTACAGCTACAATGCCGCCGGCAGTCGAACGCCTTGCAAGATCATACCTACGAAGACCGGCAACAGTTTACATTGGCTCAGTAGGCAAGCCAACCGAACGTACAGAGCAAATTGTGTATATGATGGGTGAAAACGACAAGCGAAAGAAACTGATTGAAATATTATCCAAGGGCATCGAACCACCAGTCATCATTTTCGTGAATCAAAAGAAGGGAGCTGATGTACTTGCTAAAGGTTTGGAGAAGTTGGGCTACAACTCTTGTACACTTCACGGTGGTAAAGGCCAGGAACAGCGTGAGTACGCGCTGGCATCACTCAAATCCGGTGCAAAAGACATGTTGGTGGCGACTGACGTCGCTGGACGTGGTATTGACATCAAGGATGTGTCGCTTGTCATCAACTATGATATGGCAAAAACAATTGAAGATTACACGCATCGTATAGGTCGTACAGGACGTGCTGGCAAGAACGGAGTGGCCATTTCATTTGTCACTAAAGATGATAGTGCTCTATTCTACGATCTAAAACAATGTGTAACGGCTAGTCCTGTATCTAACTGTCCACCAGAACTAACGAATCATCCTGAAGCACAACATAAACCTGGCACAGTTGTAACGAAAAAGAGACGCGAAGAGAAAATCTTCGCTTAGATTGCAAACATTGTTTCGTAGATGTTGCAAATAAGTTAGATTTAAATTTTTCCAAATTTGGTTTTTAAAGTCATTAAATTTGGTAACAAAAACTAACGTAATGAACTGCTTTTTATTTTAAGTTAAACTTACTATTACGATCTCAAAAGTCGTAAGAAAAATGCATTTCGACTTTGCTTTGAATGGATTGGTAAATACTTTTCATAAAAATCCTGGATTACTTCTTCAATTTTAAAGCCGAATTTTTGGTACAGCATCACAGCGGGATTAGAGGCGGAGACGTGAAGCGTTATATCTTTCGACATACATGTCTACAAGAGTATACGGAATAAAAAGAAAAGGCGAAATCAAAATCATACATAAAAAACTTAATACAATCCCTACCTGTATTAGATGGTATAGCATGAAAGTGCCAATTCCGCAACGTTGCCAGTTGGGTCGCACAGCCATAAATGATATGTAAGCCTCGTTGAATCCAACATCAGGTACAAGAAAGCCGCAGCCCACGACTAATTTTTTATAGAGCGCGACCACACTATAATCCGGATAGCTCAGACACTCGGACACTAGTAATATACATATATAAACAGTGATTAAGTTATCAAACATGATCATTGGAGGAGAACTAATAAGGAGCAAGCATCAAAGTAGATATTATATATTCAATATTTTGAGAACTAGCGCCAATTTAACAATCTTTTTCAAATTAAATTGTCTAGATATTTTAATTAAAATTTCGATTTTCTCAATATGAAAAAGCAAAAAAAAAATTGACTCACTGTCAATCCCCGGCCAGAAACTTGTTTGAAGTAAGGCATTCACTGCGGGTATATGATTAGGACGTACATAGCAAAAATCAATTGGCGATCGAAAGGGATAATGTCCGTTGACTCTGAATTGGAGCTCAACCATTAACTATAAAGTTGAACATTAACTTATGTATGTTTCGAAAACTAAAAAAAAAAGATACCTTTAACCAAGGCGGCGCTATCTCTCTGTCTCTGTAAATGAAGGGATGTAATATTCGATGTGAATACGGCGACTCAAACTTTTCATAATCAAAGGAACCGGTAATACGCGCGTAAAATGATTTACGCTTATCTTCAGACGAAAGTGAAATTAGCTGCAAATAAATTGAAATTTTTTATTCATAATAAATTTTAAATATGTATTAATTAGTACAAATAAGTACAGACAAGCATACCTGATACCGATCAATTATTTGATTGTGATCTTCATTCGACCATTTTTTACCATTTATTTGGTCATCTAAATTGAAAAGTGGCTTCCCGTGTTCACGTTTCCAATCACGTACACATAGTTTCCTATAGAATCGGCGCACATAAGCCGGAATTTTTAGTTTATATTTTTCTTCCTGTTCAAATACTTTCCGCAACTTGCGCAGTAATTCAATTTCTTCGTATTCACTCATCGGTATTAAACTACGATAGGAAGTATGTACTTGCATAAGTTAAAATTACAATTCGTAAATAATTTTTTTTACTTTTATTTTACCTTTCATTCTGCTCAAATGCTTTATTTTCAATTGTCTGACTGTTCACTTGCGCTCCATCATCGTCATCAGTTTCATCTACCAACCAAGGCCAATTTCGGCGAGACACTTTCGTGAAGAGACTTGGCTTGCAAACATTTAAAATTGATATACTCTCTTCGGCTTCATTCTCCGACTCTGGATGCACGACTTTACCCGAATCATTAATTTTTATGTCTTGCTTAGTACTAATTTTTTCTTCTGTTTCTGATTGCTCTGCATCAGATTTAACTTCTTTCTTAATTGTTTTCCCTAATTGGGACAATATGGCTTGTTCATCAATCAAACCAATATCATCTTTTTGCGGTGATGCCTTAAGCTGTTGGAAGTTAGTTACTTGTATAATACGTGGCTGAAATTCATCGTCATCATCGGGATCATTACTTTGCTCGGATGGTGTTTGCATTGAATCTTCATGAGGACTGAAAATAAATATATTAAAATTAAATATGTTAATCACGTTTTAGCTTGACCGTTAAATCACAAAGAATAAATCAGTTGTTTATATGTGTTTATACATTTATATGTATTTACATTCACTTACAATTGTTCAACTCCAAGCACTGATGATGTCTTTTGTTGCTTATGTTGACTTGAATCGTAGAAACTTTTTAGTTTACCACCTGGTTCTGCAGAATTTAAATCGTACACATCCGATTTGGCAATGTATTTAGTTTCTTGTGCATCGAAAAGTCCAGCATTATCAGTACGCGCCTCAAGTAGAGGAAGAAAATCATTTTTGTCGTCTCCCCCTACTAAGGTTTCACTTGTAATATTTGGCAAACTACTAAATAAATCATAGTTTTCTAAATTCTCTGCTAGAAAGTCCATTAAGCTAGATTGAACGGTGTTTAGTGGTTGTTGTTGGAAATTTTTTATATCATCATCCACAATGTTAATTTGCTTGTCTTGTTTAGGTGTGCGACCCATGTACGGTCTGCGTATAAACAAAAGGAACGTTTTAATTAATATTAAGTTCATTTAAAGTTGTTAAGAAAAATTACATTGTACGACTACATCCATCAGCTAAGGGCAGCACTTCATCGGAATCCGCATACCGTCCCCGTTTGCTTCCCTGCAGCTCATCTGCACTATCAGCATCCTCTTTCAGACGTTTATCAGTACGCATTTGGGAACGCTTTTGACTGAATTCTTCAACTAAAAATGTTTTTTTATTTGGTTATGTTTGTACTTGCATAGCTATTTGGGGGCTTACACTTTCTGTGTATCATTTTTGGAGTTAAATTTGTTTGCGCCAACCGCCACCAGCCTGATTTTTGTATCGTTTCTTGGCCGGATAAGAAAAACTCAGGACTATAGTGTGATAAATTGCCTGAAATGGAGCCAAACCAGTTTTTACGCCGACGTCTGAAGGCGGCATATAACTTTTTAGGACACCTTACTTTTTTATCGGCTTATTGTATACTCACGTTCCAGGCTCCATTAAATAGTCCCAGTTTTTGTTAATGAAATTCACTATGTGAGAGCGCCAATGGAAGAAGCCATGATGACTGAGTCCTTTGGACTTTACTGATAAATTGTACAATGTTAAGGCCACAATCATGAACCAGGATAAACGTTGACGCACATAATTCTCGCGTGGTAAAGCCAATTTCGCTGACGAAGAGGTGGACGGTCCATTAAATTGCAAACTCATACAATCTGCACAGGTGAAGTCAAAAAAAACATCTCCCAATATATCACCAGGTCGACACGTGCGCAAGCATTTCGCATGAACTACACATTCACATTCCACGCACTCCAGATAGTCATTTTCCTCAGCAAGGGATTGATTGCAATAAGAACAATGCATTGTAGGACTCAAATTTTATTAATTTCTCTTTTTTATGTTATTTATTTTTTGAGCTAAATAATTGCGGCTTTGTTTAGAAAAAGGAAAGCGCAATAAAATGAGTAAAACACTGTAGAAAAAGCGGCCAAGAAAGATGTGCAGTGTTGCAAATAGCAAAAAAATATATATAATTTTGCTGAGTTACGCCGGTTCAGAGCATTTTAAGATTTTAAAAAGGAGCAGTGGAATTTTGTTCTGCACGCTCAATCTGTCTCTCTCGTCTCTGCCTAATGTGGAATGCGGAAGTTATAAAAAAGTGCGAATTTAATTTTTGATCGACTACATTTTAATTAACTAATAATTAATTAATTAATAATTATAACCTACAAACAAATTCATTTAAATAAATTCCAAAAAAAAATTATTGGTTGTTTATTATAACTGAATTATTTAATTGATCTGCTCCTGAATTATTGAAAATATTTAATACTCTACTTATTGAAGTTCCTGGAATTACATCGATTAATGCAATTTTCGAATACGCCTTTTATTCAAACACGTTTTTTCAAATTGCAAAGACTTAAACATTCATTAAACTGAAAACAAAGAAAGACATAAGGGCAAAATAATACTCTCAGTTACTGAATCTCAATTTATCTCCCCTGGTCAATTAATTCAATCGAAAAGAAATTCATTATTTTTTTGTTTAACATACTTTAAATGACTTAATTTAACAATTTAACATCTGCTATTTATTTATACAATCGATCTCCTTTTAACGCGGTTCTTTTTAGCGCGGAGTTTTCTACAATCGCTCATTGTCTTTTTAACGCTATTTTACTTTTTTCATTCGTTCTAATTTTGTTTTTTTGTTTTATTTTTTACGCGTTTTGCAAGCGCTAATGATTAAAGTTTAGCGAAATTTCTTAGAGATTTAAAAATGCTATGGAGTGCTTCCGGTATTTATGTATATAAGGAGATCGAGAAGGGGAAACCTCTGCGCTTATGAACATATTATTTTAAGAATTGAAGGGTGGACTTAAGTTATAGGTGATCTCAATATGATTTTTTGTCAAAATTCAGTATAACAGAGTGTTTTTAATGTGTATCAGGAGTTCAAAGTGGGCAACCGCCGCGTAAACACGTCCCGTGGTTTTTCTCGCGTCTTAGTCTCAAGTGACCAAGATACCGCAACTTCTTATTGTGTCAGTTGTGTTTTAGCTTATAAAAAAAAAAAAAAGACAAATAAGCAAAACAAAATAACAATCAAAAATATATAAAAAAAAACCCAGTTCCGTAGTTATCATTCGACACCATGAACGGGGCTGACCCCCCCGACAGCAACCGGTTTCGGCTACTTGACCCCGATTTGCAACGTCCCAACAAACGACCAAAACTCAACGATTTTGTACCTCTCCCAGTGCTAAAACAAAATGACGACCACATCCCTCGGTTCTTAGTTGCAAGCGCTATCGGACCAATTGCCGATGAAAAAATCCGTCCATTATCGTCGTATAATGTCTTTCAAATCGAAAGAGGTTTAAAACACATTTCTACCGACAACACCATTGTTACGGAATTAAGATCCGGAGACCTCCTCCTCAAAACCGAAAATGCGAAATCGGCCGAAAAATATCTAAAAGCCACTCATATTGGCATTATTCCCGTAAAAATTACCTCTCATAAAGGACTGAACACATCTCAAGGCAGAATATTCTCGAAAAACGTTATTAACTTATCTGAAGAAGAACTAGTGGAAGGGCTCGGAAACCAAAAAGTGATCGAAATCAAAAAAAATCATGCGAAAAGACGGTGACAAATTGATTTCTACCGGTGCCGCGATGACGTTTGACCTAATCCGCAGGTCAGAGATTCTTAAATTAGGATGGGAAAGGGTTCGCGTGCAGGAATTTATCCCAAACCCAATGCGGTGCAAAACCTGCCAAAGGCTTGGGCATACCAAAAATAGATGTCGTAATATCGAGCTATGTAGCCAATGTGCCACCTCACCGCCACATAATCCATGTCCAAGAACATTCTGCATAAACTGCCAAATCGAGACCCATCCATCCAATGACCCGACCTGTCCCACCTTCCTGAAACACAAGTCAGTAAACAAAATAAAAATAGAGCGCCGATGCACAATCAGAGAAGCATGGAAAACATTCAACAGCGACCCCAATACACATCTGATAACACCCCCTCAAAAAAAGTCAGCCGCCACGTCCTTTGCAGACATCGTAAAAAACACTAACACAGCAGCGACCGAACCAACAAACGTAAGCTCAGCGCATGAATCGCAAAAAACTTCTGCCGGCAAACCCTATGCAGAAGCCACCAACAATAAACAACAAACAAATAACGGAACAGCGAAGAAATCAAGTCACACAAAATCAATCACACAAACAACTACCACCATACCCAGATCTCAGCAGAAAAACAACACAACAACATCACCAAGAAGACAACAAACAACCATCACTGCAACTAACATAAGCCCAGCAGCAATAGCGACCACAAGCAGATGTGCAGAATTAAATGCCAGCCCACACACCCCCTCATACGCCAGCCCAATTGTCAGCGATACCGAGATGTCACCTTTCAGCCAATTATACGCAAAATTCCCTGATCTTAACGTTCTAATTACACCAAATACCTACAAAACTACATTACCGTCACAAAATTCAACCAACAATCTAGATAAGTTATAAATAATAATATATTTATATTTTCCATTTAACCGACAAACACACACACATACATACATAGATCCATTACATAACAAATGTTATCATTATTACAATGGAACATTAACGGATATCATAATAACTACATTGAACTCGAAATTCTCATTAAGAGGTTTAACCCATCTATTATACTTCTAAACGAAACACACCTTGCCCATAATTCCACTGCCCCCACCCCCAAACCCTACGTAGGGCACTTCCACAATCCCCCTCATATAACTTCCAACAAGCAAGGAATCGCCATTCTGGTCAGGAGGAACCTTCCCCACCACCCCCTACCTACCCAATCCAATACTTCCTCACTGACCATAGCTCTGCTAACCTCAAACAGAATAACAATAACGTGTGCCTATTCCCCGCCAAACCAATCGATAACAACTGCTGACTTTTACAGTCTTCTCCCCTCCACTCCCCAACCTTTCATACTTGCAGGCGACTTTAACGCTTGGAGCCCGCTCTGGGGCTCGACCTCCTCAAATCAACGAGGACACTGTATAGAAAACGCCATCCTTACCTCCAACTGCATCCTACTCAATGACGGCTCCCCCACCCACTTCTCAACCCACTCAACGTTTACCCATATCGACCTTACCCTTTCCTCTCCTTCCCTTTCAAACAACTCATCATGGCATGTTATAGACGACCTTCACGGCAGTGATCACTTCCCCATCCTCACCAAAATTCTCACCTCCCGACCCACAACTCCCTTTCTTCCGAGGATTAAATTTAAAACAGATAAAGCGGATTGGAACAAATTTGAAAACGCATGCAACTTATATTCAAAATCCTTTCAAACGTCTTCCAATATCAACCAAGGAACTTCTAATATCCATAAAATAATTCGCAGTGCATCCAACCACTCCATTCCTCTTTCCTCAACCAAACCAGCAAAACCAGCCCCCTTATGGTGGAACAATGAAATTGCCTCCCTGAGACAAACCAAGCAAGATGCGTGGCACAATTTTAAACGCAATCGGTCCACTTCAGCCCTCATACAATACAAAAAGACGAACGCGCCTTTTCGTCGTAAAATCAAAGATGCTAAGCTTCGCTCCTTCCAAAAATTCACCACCAGCATTAGTGCGTCATCCGACGCCAAAAAAATCTGGGCCGACATAAAAACGCTTACCGGTTCTCCTCGTAATCCCATAATCAACTCCCTTAACTCCTCTCATGGCAATCTTCTATATCCCCGGGACATAGCCCAAGAATTCGTCAGAACCTTTTCTAACGCCTCTTTAGACCAATCCTTCCCCCCAGAGTTTATCGCCAATAAGCGCTCACAAATCCTCCAAAATCGTATCACACCAACCACTCTCTCCTATTCAGCCAAACTATTAGAAGCCGACATATCCCTTCCAGAGCTCAAAATTGCTATGTCCGCAGTCAAAGGTCAGACACCCGGAATCGACAAAATATCCTATCCAATAATCAAGCATCTTCCCATTTCACTCCTCCATCGTCTAATTAAACACTATAACAATATCCTCAACACAGGCCATTAACCACAGGTATGGAAAACAAACGCAGTAGTTCCTTTCTTAAAACCTGGAAAATCTCCTTGCGAAGTTAACAGCTATCGCCCAATCTCCCTTCTTCCCTGCCTTGGAAAAATTATGGAGAAGATAATTGCTACAAGACTAACCTGGTACGCCCACTCAAATCAACTCATTCACCACAACCAAGTCGCCTTCAAGAAGGGTCAAGGCACCACTGATGCTCTACTACACCTAGATCACCTAATCTCAAACGCACTTTCCAGCAGAAACCACGTCACCCTTCTTTCTCTCGACTTTCAAAAAGCATTCGATCGGATTGGTGCTCCGGTAGTACTTAGACAACTCGACGAATGGAAGATCGGTCCCAAAATGTACAACTTCATTAAATCATTTCTCACAAACCGAAAATTAAGGGTCCTTATATCCAACACCCGCTCTTCCATTTTCCCACTCGATAATAGTACCCCGCAAGGATCCCCCTTATCCGTTATTTTGTTTATTATAGCCTTCAACGAAGTTAGCAACATTTTCAATAAGTTCCCAAATATCCAACACCAAATATACGCAGACGATGTTCTGTTGTTTTGCAAATCCAATGATCAAACCGAAGTAATGAGAATCTTCTCCAAAATCCTACACTTATTATCCACATGGTCCCTATCCTCAGGTCCTTCAATTTGTCCCAGTAAAACCAAAATGCTTCACATATGTAAAAAACGGTTGTGCCCTTCTCCCTCACTCACCTTCAATCATGTAAATATCGTGTGTACCGATAATCTTAAGTTTCTCGGCATTGTATTTGATCCCAGTTATTCATTTAAACACCATTGTAAATATGTAAGGAAAAGACTATTTGTAAAGTTAAGTATTATTAAGTACTTATCAAGCAAACGCTCGCTAATTACTTCGTCCCTGCTGGTTAACGTGACAAACGCGCTCATCTTATCTACCATCAATTACGGTATTGAAATCTATGGTTTACATGCAAAACAAAACTTAAAGATGCTCGCTGCCCCCTACCACGCCGCAGTTCGAAGATCCATACGCGCGTTCCCAACTTCGCCCATAAAAAATATTTTAACCGAATCAGGACTGCCGACTCTACACGACATAATGGAGGACAAAATATTCAGACTCTACTCAAAGCTTACCCAAAGCTCCAATTCTCTTATTTGCAAAGACTTCCAATTAGCCGCTTCACGAGTTCTCACTCCAAAAATGCCCTCATCAATATACACCTGCGCCTCATTTGCGAAATATGCCCAACTGCCTATTAAGCAGCATATCCCCCGATACACTCGTCACCCGCCCTGGGTGGTCAGCAAAGCATCCTTCATCAACAACCTAGCCCTTTTCCGGAAAGAAAACACCCCAAACACCGTATATAAAGCCAAATTTTGCGAAACAACAGCACATTTTAAATCTAACGGCTGGCAATTGATATTCACTGACGGTTCGAAATCAACCCACACCTCTTACGCCGTGGTGAAGGAAAGCCAAGAAGTTATCGCCTACGGCCTTCTGCTCGATTTTCACCGCCGAAGCAACCGCTATATTTCACGCTGTTCAATACTCCGCCAAAAATAAGGGAAAGTACATAATATGCACCGACAGCATGTCATGTTTCCAAGCCATCCAAAACCTCAACAAACCGAACAACATCATCGATAATATAAAAAACACACTTATATCCCACCCGCTCAAAATCAAAATTATGTGGATACCCGGGCATTCCGACATACAGGGTAACACACTTGCAGATTCAATCGCCAAGAATATTTCAATAACACCAGCAATCACATCCGAATTCACCCTACCCAGTGATATACACCGACTTATCCATCGTCAGAGGCAAACGAAGTTATTACGTGAATGGGCGGATTATAATTATCACTATTCGGACATTAACCCCAATCGCACAAAACCTACATATACAAATTCGATACCCACCAACCACATCACCTCATACACACGCCTCCGAATTGGACACACCATAATAACTAACGCACACCTGCTACAGGGCGCTAGATCCAACACTTGCCCCTTCTGTCAAGCAACAATAAGCGTGCAACACTTACTGGTATCCTGTCCAGAACTTAGTCCACAAAGGCTCCATTATTTCGATAACGTTAATCCCCTTCAATTATTAACGGACACCACTGAAGATAATATAAGAAAAATTTACAATTTTCTAAAGGACACAGATCTTCTCCGGCATATTTGATCGAACCCACCCCACCAGCCAGCCGAAAGCCTTTGCTGCTAGCGCTGCGTTTGCATAGTTTAAGTAATAATTAATTATTATGTAAGCTTTGTATAAAATAAAATAAAATAAATAAATAATGTGTATCGAAACATAGCGAATATGAACATAAGTATGTAATAAATTTGGATTTCGGGTGGAAACTTGGCTATTTTAACGCGGAATTCTTTTTTTGCCCGGATTTTTCACAAAATAGAAACGAAAAAACAAATTTGAACTGAATATTGGTTATTTTTACGCGGTTTATTTCTTACACAAACATATTTCTGTGCCAGTGAACAGCGTTTGTGTATTTGTTAATTATTTTTTAATTATAATTATAATATACACAATTTCCACTTGTTCTATTGTAGAAAAATAGATTTTCAGTTGAAATATTGTTCAATTTCTATATTTGTGAAACCAGTTGCTTTAAAAAATTGTGGCACAAAATAAACCAAAATAGGAATTTGTTGAATTTAAAGCAGTGAAAGAATTCTGCTTGCGAAAATTATTACATTAACCATCACATTTTGTATTTTTGAATTACATATCCTTAAATTAAGATAATGCCACGAGTCGTGGTACATAACGTTAATGAAGACAAGCAAGTGCGCGATTTCAAGGATCTGAGTAAGTTTTTTAAATCGATTTATTTTTAGTTTTGAATTTGATTACATGATTATTTTAGATGACAATGCAAAAGAGCTCATCAGAGCAGCTATTGAGGCGCGCCAAAATGCTTACTGCCCGTACAGCAAATTTAAAGTAGGTGCAGCGGTTCAAACGGGAGACGGATCGATTTACACAGGATGCAATATCGAGAATGGCGCGTATCCGGCTGGAATTTGTGCCGAGCGTACGGCTGCTTGTAAAGCCGTCAGTGATGGAAAGCGGGATTTTGTTGCTTGTGCAGTTGTAGCACAACAGGAGAGTGGTTTTACTACTCCATGTGGGGTATGTCGCCAGTTTTTAGCTGAATTTGCCATTCAAAGGGATTTTCCGCTTTATTGTGCCAAGCCAGCTTGCCCACCGTTGCGCGTGCTTGCGACCAGCATTCGTGATCTGTTGCCGCGTAGCTTTTCGTTTTTGGGAAATAAATAAATTGCAATAAACTTATTAAGATGAAAAACAACAAGCATACAATTTCGACATATCTTTGTTTTTGAATTTATATAAAAAGTGTTAACAAACATATGTATATGTATGTATTTTTAATAATTCAATAGAATAATATTAAAATTTCGAAATTCGGAGGTAATTTTCAGTTACTTGGAATTTGCATGCTTTCCTACTATAAAATGTAAATTGTTTACTAAAATACTTAAAAAATTTATTTCAAAGAAGTTTGAAATTTTGATGAAATTTTTTGGATTACAAACTTTGTATATATTTTGTACATATGTATGTACATATATTTTGAAACTTTTGTTTACAAGGTTATTGTGGTTAATGTCCGATTTCAAAAAAGTTCAACACTTTACTCAGTGAACCGAAAATGAAATTAATGCTCCTATATTTCAGTTCCTATTTTTCTTAAGTATTGTCTCTTATTCCACGGAATGCAAAGAATTAAATATTACAAACTCGTACTAGTTTGGTCACTAGAAGCGCATCAGTGTGGTACTAATGCATTTTTTGAAGGTTATCTACCACGGCGTTGTTGGTGGTTCATGTGTTCTCTATACATACATATATTTACAAACTCTCTCAGCCAATACGCAGCAGTAGTCCGTTGGTAATATACGTATGTGTGTACATACATATGTATATTTGGCTCTTTTGTTTATGGTGGTAGTAAACTACTATCTAATGCTCGCAGCTTTTTTGTTTTTTGTTCTAATTAGTTTTTAGCTAGATAAGTGAAGGAAAACAAAAATGAATCAGTTTATGAACACAAATTGAAGAGAATAGAACGACGCGCGCTAAAACGCACGGATTTGGAAAAATCGTACGAAATTGTACTCTTGAAATTTTAAAATAGATATTAAATAATATATAAGATTTCCCAAAATGGACTTATACGAAGTGACGGGCTTAAAGAAACCAGAAATTGTTGAACGCATTGTAAAATACTGTGATTTGGGTGAGTAAGAAGTTAGTGAAGGGTAATTTTTTGTACAATTGTTAAATGCAAACAAAATTGTTCCCATAACATAAGTGTATATAATTTGATATGTTTTCACTTCCAGATGAACTTACTAAGGAATTGATACAGGCAGCGATAGCTGCACAAAAAAACGCTTATGCTCAATACAGTCAGTTTTATGTTGGCTCCGCTTTCCGTACGAAGGACGCCCGCATCTTTGCCGGTTGTAATATTGAAAATGCAAGTTTTACACCATCAACGTGTGCTGAACGTACAGCCCTTAGCAAGGCCGTTAGTGAGGGGTATACAGAATTTGTTGCTGGCGCAGTTGTCGCCTATCAAGATGACGCCTTTACAACACCTTGTGGTGTATGCCGGCAATTTATTATGGAGTTTGCGCCTAACGACATACCGCTTTTTGTTACAAAATCACGAGTTGGTGTTGAGAAGGCTAAGGATGATTTGGTGCTTTCCACGTCAATTTATAATCTGTTGCCTCATGGCTTCCGCACGTTTCAAAGGAATTGATAAATTGTGCGATGATGATTGTAAAGAAAAATGTTTTAATCAATAGATACATTTGTACATACAAACATACATACATATTTACTGATTGATCAATGAACCTCTGTTATTCCGTTAATGCGTGCAGTGAAAATGGTTTATAATACTTGTACATATGTACATATATAGAAAGTCGCAGATCTGTAAAGTTATAAATTTTATAATGTTGTGTTCATATTAATACTATAGTAAATACTTACATATGTGTACATACTATATATAAAGGTTTGTTTTAATGTATTGCGGTTTTAGTCAGTCTACGAAAGAATTGAGTGTTTATAAAAAAACACAAATATATATCTTTTCAGTTTAACTAAAGGGGACATAATGCGTTGTTTAGTTTTGACTTGTGTTCAACTTCTGTAAACAATTTTCATCTCAAACTTAAAAAATCCGACATCAAAAGACATTTTCACATTTCTATTAGAGACTGAGACTGCTTACTGAATTCGGGGGTAAAAATATGTTACATCCCAACTATAGACAAAACTATTTTAATCAAATAATTAAATAAATTGGTACACACTTTCCTTACAGTTGTTATGTTGCTTAATTTTAGGCATTTTTTTAGCTTAAAAAACTGATGTCAAACTACTGCGCCTAAAAATTATCGATATACTACATATTAAAGCCTATGCAACATAAATTTAGGAATAGTAATTAAGATAATTTGTTATTCGGTTAATCGGCGGTAAAACGAATATTCGTAGTATAATCTTAAGATATTTTGTCTGAACATATGCCACAAGAAAAGTAGTGCTTGTGTCGAGGTCAACCGAATACTAATATTTATGATTAGATTTTCTGCATATTTAGAATGTATGTACTTAAATTTAGATACCTTCATACATATGCACATATATGTATGTATATGCTAGTTACATGCACAATAATATATATTTTTGCAAAACGACGTTCCTCTGGAGATTAAGCTGTTAAGAAAAACCCGTATTTTTCTTCACATTTTTTTTAATATCCGGAATTTATATTCAGTACCTTCTCACCGAACTATGACTGGCGGCGTTTTTTATTCAATTTAAGTTTGTAGCTTAATTTTTCTTATGAATTATATGTTCCCAAGTTATGTAGTTAAGGAGCCGTTAGGCACTCCCGAGATATACATACATAAGTAAAAATTTGCAACGTCTTAACTTTGACTTTGCTGTCAATTTTTAAAATGAGATATGACAAATGAATAAGCATTTTTATACAGAACCGTATCTGTTGTCTCCAAATAACGGGGAGTAGTCGCAAAAATAATTTTTAAGAATTAAAATTTTTAGAATTAATCTTCGGCTATGAGTTAACTACCCTCTGTAAAGACGGGTAAATATTTTATAAATGTAAATAAAATCATAAAAGAACTCAATTTAAAACCCGCTTTAATAAAAATTATCATTTTTAATGAATTTTGACTTTTGACTTCCTAAACCAAAGGGAACAAATATGCTATTATGTGCGAGTACATGTGTACATATTAAGGTGATTGACTCGGTTTTTTCAAACCGGTTTTCTTGGGTTTTTTCATAAATTATTGTACGGTTTTTTTGAAATCTTAATTTTTCGAATATCGAATCGCGAGCTCGCTCAATGTGCTTAATATGGAATTCAGTTATTTGGAATAATCTCAAGTTTTAAAATTTTAGTCTATGTATAAGTTGAAGATTATTGCCTCTCTCGATTTTACGTTTTTATTTTTTGTGTTTGTTTGTCTTAATTTTTGTGAACTGCTTATCGTCTGATGACAATTGAGAGATTTTGTTTTGAGAGTAGAGGACTTGAGACCAATTAATGCCAACTGGTCTAAAATTGAGATATTAATACTGCCTTACTGATTTGGGCATTAGACTACATTTTATTTTCAAAAGATTTCTTTTATAGAAATATTTGCATTTAGTTACATGTATTTACATTGATCGAGTTTTTTCTTACTTAGAACAAGAACTGGTTTACCCGGTTTATTCTTGATTTAAAAAGTAGGAACCGGCTTTTTTCAAAATGCCATTTTTCGGAATAATTAGAAAACCGGTTTTACAAAAATGTCGAATAACCGAACACCCTAGTAGATACATATGCACTTAATACATAGTAGATATGTATTTATGTATATCCGAACCCAATTAATTTTTTTTTTTAATTTATAAAACTGTCGATTGTTTGTCCATTTAACTTATGATGTTATCATTTGTGAAAAAAAAAAAATTATATAACAGTTAATTACAGCTGGTCTTATAAGTGGTACCGTCTGCGTGGATTACTCGATTGAGGGTTATGATAAGTGAAGAACTAATATTTTAAGTATATGTTCATAAGTATGTAGATATGTATGTATGCTCTTTAGCACTGCACTTTGTAAAAACAAATTTCCTTATATTTGAAATATGACTGTGTTTTAAAGGTTAAGAGGCATTAACTTAAATGCAACGCTATAAAAACTGAATACAAGTATGCACTTCAGAGTATACAATGTGTGTACCTACATGCATACATACATATCTATTTGTGTACATACATATGTACATATATAAACATTTTATGAAAGAGCATTACATTCTTAAGATTATTACGTATAAAACTAAATGCAACTAAATACTTAAATTATCGCCATGAGTGGCGAAAATTTCTAACTTTGTTAAGCTTTTATATTACTCAAAGTTATAAATATTCATACTATACCATGTTTACACGTATTATGCTTTAGAAGAGGATTAAGGTAGACATTTACTTCAATCTCTTCAAAGTGTTGATAATTGAGACACTCGCGCCTTACCGAATTATATCACAAACATATATCGACAGATTTGGGTACTTAATTTTTCTTCTAATTATTTAACATTTTTTTTCATGTAAAATATGGTTCACCCATGAACACCATTTTTTTTTTTAAATATTTACAAAATGAATAATGATTTATCTCTCCTGGTCAATTGATTCAATCGAAAAGAAATTCATTATTTTTTTGTTTAACATACTTTAAATGACTTAATTTAACAATTTAACATCTGCTATTTATTTATACAATCGATCTCCTTTTAACGCGGTTCTTTTTAGCGCGGAGTTTTCTACAATCTTTTTAACGCTATTTTACTTTTTTCATTCATTCTAATTTTGTTCTTTTGTTTTATTTTTTACGCGTTTTGCAAGCGCTAATGATTAAAGTTAAGCGAAATTTCTTCGAGATTTTAAAAATGCTATGGAGTGATACCGGTATTTATGTATATAAGGAGATCCAGAAGGGGAAACTCCTGCGCTTATTAACATATTATTTTAAGAATTGAAGGGTGGATTTAAGTTTATAGGTGATCTCAATATGATTTTTTGTCAAAATTCAGTACAACAGAGTGTTTTTAATGTGTATCGAAGCATAGCGAATATGAACATATGTATGTAATAAATAACAACGAATAAACAAATTTGAACTGAATATTGGTTATTTTTACGTGGTTTATTTCTTACACAAACAAATTTCTGTGCCAGTGAACAGCGTTTATGTATTTGTTAATTATTTTTTAATTATAATTATAATTTACACAATTTCCACTTGTTCTATTGTAGAAAAATAGATTTTCAGTTGAAATATTGTTCAATTTCTATATTTGTGAAACCAGTTGCTTTAAAAAATTGTGGCACAAAATAAACCAAAATAGGAATTTGTTGAATTTAAAGCAGTGAAAGAATTCTGCTTGCGAAAATTATTACATTAACCATCACATTTTGTATTTTTGAATTACATATACTTAAATTAAGATAATGCCACGAGTCGTGGTACATAACGTTAATGAAGACAAGCAAGTGCGCGATTTCAAGGATCTGAGTAAGTTTTTTAAATCGATTTATTTTTAGTTTTGAATTTGATTACATGATTATTTTAGATGACAATGCAAAAGAGCTCATCAGAGCAGCTATTGAGGCGCGCCAAAATGCTTACTGCCCGTACAGCAAATTTAAAGTAGGTGCAGCGGTTCAAACGGGAGACGGATCGATTTACACAGGATGCAATATCGAGAATGGCGCGTATCCGGCTGGAATTTGTGCCGAGCGTACGGCTGCTTGTAAAGCCGTCAGTGATGGCAAGCGGGATTTTGTGGCTTTTGCAGTTGTAGCACAACAGGAGAGTGGTTTTACAACTCCATGTGGGGTATGTCGCCAGTTTTTAGCTGAATTTGCTATTCAAAGGGATTTTCCGCTTTATTGTGCCAAGCCAGCTTGCCCACCGTTGCGCGTGCTTGCGACCAGCATTCGTGATCTGTTGCCGCGTAGCTTTTCGTTTTTGGGAAATAAATAAATTGAAATAAACTTATTAAGATGAAAAACAACAAGCATACAAGTTTGACATATGTAGCTTCGTTTTTGAATTTATATAAAAAAAAATATTTTTAATAATTTAACAGAATAATATTAAAATTTCGAAATTCGAGCAACCGTGACAAAAAAAAATCTTAGCATCGGAGGTAATTTTCAGTTACTTGGAATTTGCATGCTTTCCTACTATAAAATGTAAATTGTTTACTAAAATACTTAAACAATTAATTTCAAAGAAGTTTGAAATTGTGATGAAATTTTTTTGGATTACAAACTTTGTATATATTTTGTACATATGTATGTACATATATTTTGAAACTTTTGTTTACAAGGTTATTGTGGTTAATGTCCGATTTCAAAAAAGTTCAACACTTTACTCAGTGAACCGAAAATGAAATTAATGCTCCTATATTTCAGTTCCTATTTTTCTTAAGTATTGTCTCTTATTCCCCGGAATGCAAAGAATTAAATATTACAAACTCGTACTAGTTTGGTCACTAGAAGCGCATCAGTGTGGTACTAATGCATTTTTTGAAGGTTATCTACCACGGCGTTGTTGGTGGTTCATGTGTTCTCTATACATACATACATATATTTACAAACTCTCTCAGCCAATACGCAGCAGTAGTCCGTTGGTAATATACGTATGTGTGTACATACATATGTATATTTGCCTCTTTTGTTTATGGTGGTAGTAAACTACTAATGCTCGCAGCTTTTTTGTTTTTTGTTCTAATTAGTTTTTAGCTAGATAAGTGAAGGAAAACAAAAATGAATCAGTTTATGAACACAAATTGAAGAGAATAGAACGACGCGCGCTAAAACGCACGGATTTGGAAAAATCGTACGAAATTGTACTCTTGAAATTTTAAAATAGATATTAAATAATATATAAGATTTCCCAAAATGGACTTATACGAAGTGACGGGCTTAAAGAAACCAGAAATTGTTGAACGCATTGTAAAATACTGTGATTTGGGTGAGTAAGAAGTTAGTGAAGGGTAATTTTTTGTACAATTGTTAAATGCAAACAAAATTGTTCCCATAACATAAGTGTATATAATTTGATATGTTTTCACTTCCAGATGAACTTACTAAGGAATTGATACAGGCAGCGATAGCTGCACAAAAAAACGCTTATGCTCAATACAGTCAGTTTTATGTTGGCTCCGCTTTCCGTACGAAGGACGCCCGCATCTTTGCCGGTTGTAATATTGAAAATGCAAGTTTTACACCATCAACGTGTGCTGAACGTACAGCCCTTAGCAAGGCCGTTAGTGAGGGGTATACAGAATTTGTTGCCGGCGCAGTTGTCGCCTATCAAGATGACGCCTTTACAACACCTTGTGGTGTATGCCGGCAATTTATTATGGAGTTTGCGCCTCACGACATACCGCTTTTTGTTACAAAATCACGAGTTGGTGTTGAGAAGGCTATGGATGATTTGGTGCTTTCCACGTCAATTTATAATCTGTTGCCTCATGGCTTCCGCACGTTTCAAAGGAATTGATAAATTGTGCGATGATGAATCTAAAGAAACATTTTTTAATCATTAGATACATTTGTACATACAAACATACATAGTTACTGATTGATCAATGAACCTCTGTTATTCCGTTAATGCGTGCAGTGAAAATGGTTTATAATACTTGTACATATGTACATATATAGAAAGTCGCAGATATGTGTAAAGTTATAAATTTTATAATGTCGTGTTCATATTAATACTAAGTATAGTAAATACTTACATATGTACATATAAAATCATATAAATGTTTGTTTTAATGTAATGCGGTTTTATTTTTTGGATATTCGTGTAAAATGAATTGAGAATTTAGTATTTATAAAAAAAAAACACAAAAAATATATCTTTTCAGTTTAACTAAAGGGGCCATAATGCGTTTTTTAGTTTTGACTTGTGTTTAACTTCTGTAAATAATTTTCATCTTAAACTTAAAAAATCCGACATCAAAAGACATTTTCGGGGGTAAAAATAAGTTACATCCCAAACTATTTTAATAAAATAATTAAATAAATTGGTACACACTTTCCTTATAGTTGTTATGTTGCTTAATTTTAGGCCTTTTTTTTAGCTAAAAAAACGGATGTCAAACTACTGCGCCTAAAAATTATCGATATACTACATATTAAAGCCTAGGCAACATAAATTTAGGAACAGTAATTAAGATAATTTGTTATTCGGTTAATCGGCGGTAAAACGAATATTCGTAGTATAATCTTAAGATATTTTGTCTGAACATATGCCACAAGAAAAGTAGTGCTTGTGTCGAGGTCAACCGAATACTAATATTTATGATTAGATTTTCTGCACATTTAGAATGTTTGTACTTAAATTTAGATACCTTCATACATATGCACATAAGTATATGTACATATTAAGGTGATTGACTCGGTTTTTTCAAACCGGTTTTCTTGGATTTTTTCATAAATTATTGTACGGTTTTTTTGAAATCTTAATTTTTTGAATATCGAATAAATCGGTTTTTCTAGCTCGCTCAATGTGTAATCTCAAGTTTTAAAATTTGAGTCTATGTATGTATAAGTTGAAGATAATTGCCTTTCTCGATTTTCGGCACTTTGTAAAAACAAATTTCCTTATATTTGAAATATGACTGTGTTTTAAAGGTTAAGAGGCATTAACTTAAATGCGACGCTATAAAAACTGAATACAAGTATGCACTTCAGAGTATACAATGTGTGTACCTACATACATACATATCTATTTGTGTACATATGTATCTAAAGATTTTATGAAGGACCATTACATTCTTAAGATTATTACGTATAAAACTAAATGCAACGTTTTTATCTTTGCGATAAGCAAATAACATACTTAAATTATCGCCATGAGTAGCGAAAATTTCTAACTTTGTTAAGCTTTTATATTACTCAAAGTTATAAATATACATACTATACTATGTTTACACGTATTATGCTTTAGAAGAGGATTAAGGGAGACATTTACTTCAATCTCTTCAAAGTGTTGATAATTGAGACACTCGCGCCTTACCGAATTATATCACAAACATATGTACATATATCGACAGACTTGGGTACTTAATTTTTCTTCTAATTATTTAAAACTATTTTTCAAGTAAAATATGGTTCACCCATGAACACCATTTTTTTTTTAACCATTTACAAAATGAATAATGATTTAACAATATTTCGAACTTCAGAAAAAAAATATTATAATTTTTTGAGTATACAGTTTTAAATGTCTACAAGTTTTCACAGATTTTTGACAATTTTTTTTACGGTTAGTTTCCTCCATACAACGCAAAAACCGCAATTATTGCGAATGAGTATTGGTATAAAAATTGTCAAAAATCAGTGGTAATTCGTAGCCACTAGAAACTTGAACTTTGTTGGACTAAAACTGAATGATCTACATATCTGCATGCCCCAAAACTTTCTAAAAAAAAAACTCTTATAAAGCTAGAAATTTTGATAAATGTTTTCTACATTTTTTATAAAATTAAACAAATTGTTTTTAATTGTGTTTGTCAGAAAATTAAAGATGTTTTAATTAAAAAATAATCTCAAACAATTGGAGGATAAATAAATTGTCCAAATGTGTCAATATGTGTTTGTGCTATAATTTGTGAACAGAGTGTGTTTGTCAATGTTTTCTACATTTTTTATAAAATTAAACAAAATTGTTTTTAATTGTGTTTGTCAGAAAATTAAAGATGTTTTAAATAAAAAATAGTCTCAAACAATTTGAGGATAAATAAATTGTCCAAATGTGTCAATATGTGTTTGTGCTATAATTTGTGAACAGAGTGTGTTTGTCAAACATGTTCATCAGATGTGCGTTGCTGGTACGATTTGAATTTATTTCCGGTCAAGGATTGTTATTATTTTATTTCGTCCTTGAGCTTATAAAAAATCGATACACATATAATACCCAAAAATTAAAAAAAAAACTGATTCAATTATTGCAAATTCAAAAAAAATAATTTTAGAAATATTTTTTTTTTGTTTGTTTCTACTTATAATTTGTAAAACGTGTCGCCTTACGAGTTTCGCTAGAAAAACTATTACGTTTTATATTAGAATTCATACTTGTAATTTACATTTATTAACGAAATGCTTATGCCACTTCACACATATTTCTGCGTTCGCTCACCGGAACCGTATAATTTATATTCCGTAACCTTGGGTGATGGTGTTACAGGATCATATGCCACACGATTTTGTATGTGCGCCGTATGAAATTCTATGGCACGCTTAATTGGCTCTATATAGTTGGCACGCACTTCGGTTGTCATACCTGAATTGGGCACACACTGCACCAAGCTAGGGAACTCACAGCGTCGCTTTGGACATTCCTTTGCCGCCTTCCCATTGCACATGGTCTCATCGGCACCGAGAAAAACACGATTCGTTGGAGCAACTTGATCTTTCCAATTCCAGAATGTTATATTGTCATGTCGTGCCACACTTGCCATCAACTCAGCTGGTGTGTAATGAACAAAAGCCAGACGTGAAGTAGTCGCTGCTGGGTCGAGCAGTTTTGTATAACTCGGCTTAGCACGATTAATAACAATGCGTGAGGCAGCAACGGGTGCCGATATTGGTATGGGTGTGGGTGGATGCGGAGCTGCTTTTGGTTTCCAAAGATAATCCTGATGCATCACACTACTGGCTGGACGCATTGGACGACTAATGAAACGTAAACGACAATCCTCAAAGTTTTTCATCGATTGCACTTTTGGCCCTAGTGACGGATTTATTATTTTATTTGGATCATCATACTGTAAGTGAATATGGAAAGCAAATATATATCTATACAAACGTATGTACATATATCGGAATGAAATTATTGCATTTAATACTTACTTTCCAAGAGTAATTGGCTTTGTAATCACTGATGCGCATTTGCTCTAACTTTGGATCTAGTCTATATGCTTTTGATTCTTTTATTTTTGCATGCGTGCGATTTTTCATCATAGTGTCGGTCATGTAAACATGACTGCGATAGGTTGATGTACGCATATCATCCTTGCACTCATCGCTTGGCTTCTTGTAATCGATGAATCCAAAGTCATTCATACTGAAAAGGTTTACGTTTTTTTTCTTTTGCACAAATGTAGTAGAATGAATAATAAAAGCTTTATGAAATAAAAGAGTAATCAGAATTAGAAAAATAAACAAATTTTGTATTTCTCCTGTCTGGCGGAAATTATATTTTTTTCCCTGCATTGATACTGGATAATGGTTGCTAGGGTTGCGCAAGTGTTTTTAAACATATACGCATAAATTGTTGTTATAGAGATAAATATGTTCGATTGGATGTTTAAGAATATCTTCAATGGAATTTGATATATGTAGCACCACAATACAAATTTAAAATAATCCTTATTTTCGTCTTGCTTTTTAAGTATTCTCAAGTGTCTTCACACAAGCATTTAAAGCGTTTTTAAGAATTTAATTCCAATCCATTTATAAAAATAATCTCGCTTTAGGTAAATAAATGGTGTTCAATTTCACAATATAAGGAAAATATTTTTATTTGAAATAAAAAAAATCTAAGAACTTTGGAATGCTCTTCGATACTATACATTTTCAACATATTTGAATAGTTTCATCTTAGACTGTCTTAGATACATATTTCTCTTATAGAAAATTAATAAAGACTTTATGCTTAAAGCTCATAGATAAATATAATTTTTTTAGAAATACTTTAACTGTAGTAAACATCATTTATCTTTTTATATACATCTAGCGTATATAACTATATACTGATATTAGCGCGGCAATAACATATTATAGGTTCACACTTATGTATGTACGCGGAAATGCACAAATACATATGTACATATGCATGTTGAAAATACTGCAACAACTATTTCAAGCTATTTCTTTCAATGCCAAAAGCGATTGACGTAGGTATTCATATTGAGTGCGTGCATGTTTGATTTCCAGTTCAGCGAGTTCAACCAACCTGTAAAATGAAATATTTTATAAAACCCTTTTAAAATGCTAAATAAATGCAAATACCCCTTTTTGAAAGCAGCCACGCGGCGATTACGAAATCCAACCAATTCCTCTTTTCCACATGCAGACATCGATTCGAATTTCTCACATGCTTCTGCCTGCGCTGTTTCAGCCTATTTTTGATAGTATTGAAATAGAACAACAATCAAATATAACTACATATTATAGCTTAAATTTAATAAATCAAATTACAAGCAACATTATTTTTGGACTTTTTCAAACAGCATGCTTAGATTTAATTATGTGATAAGTATTTTTGGTGAACTTTTGGTGCTGGTGGGTTAACAGGGAAAAACAGTATACACAAAAAAAAAGGAAACGTTAAAAGATAAATATGGGTAGACTACATACATAAATACATATACATATGATGAGTAAACAAATATTTCACCAAGTACCTCTTGAACATCCAAAGGCTGCATTTGAATACGTTGAAAGCAGTTTGTTTGGGGTTTTTGTAAAGTTTGCATTTTAAAAAGTGTGAATAGAAAATTTTAATTTAAAAGTGTTTACAAAGTACAAAAATGTAAAATATTTTCAAAAAAGTAGGTGTTAAAAGTTGATAAATACAAAAGGCACTGCACATATTCGATTGTATACATAAGAAAAACTTTAGGATAAACAGTGAGGTTGACTAAAACGAATTTTGCAGACTATAACAAAATTGCAGTTAGATAGCATTTAAATTGGTTGATGAAATAAAATGACTAAAGAAAAAAATCAAAGAATATATCTTACAGCATGTACATCCTTATTTTTGGCTCGCGCTTTCTCTAAATTACGATTGGCTGCCTCATATGCTGCCAAGCAGCGCAAACGGCGTATTAAGAGGGCTTTGGCTGCGTCGCTGTCACGCTGATAGTAACGTAATGTATCACCGAGCTTCAAATCTTGATCGCTAGAAACGCGTGCTTCCAAATTCTGTAATGTAACAAAGGCTGATTCGTGATTTCTCAAATTTATTAATAAGTTAGTTAATTGTTAATTGCTACCTTAATCTTTTCAAATATCTCTGCTGATTTCGCACAAAAAGTTTCCATACTTCCCTTCTCCGCTGTCGACAATTGCATTAGCGCATTTGACATTTTCTGATGAGACTCACTGACTTCTTTATGGCGTTGCGTCATTTTCTCTGTACGCACTGCCGCATCACGCAAATGCCCATGATATTCAATAAGAAATTGTAGCTCATTTTCAAAGAAATCATTCACATCACGCACCGTTGCGCTCATTAATATTTCATCGGTCGTCTTGCCCAATGATTTAACGAAACCACCAAATATAGCCATCTTCTTACGTGGCTTCGCACAGAGATCTTGATCGTATTCGAGAAATACTTTCAAATGTTGATCGATTCGAAAGACTGGGTGATTTGCAAGTCGGCGCAAGAAAACTTCATGCATTGCAACAGTCTTCTTAAAAGTAGCCAGGTATTCACTGTAGTAGTAGAAGTGTAGTTTTTATTGTAATTTATTAAAAAAATATACGTATATCTTTAAAATGTGGCTTACGCTTCCAGCTCGGATTTCATTTTCTTAAACTCTTCCTTTGTCATATTGCCTTCGCCTTCCCCAAGTCGTTGCAACTTTTCTCGCGAGGCATCAAAATCTGGACGTGGTGGACATGGCGGTATCTAAAAAAAAAATTAACTTATAAACAATTTATTGTTGTACGTATTATAATGAACTTACAATATAACCAGCGTAATCTTCATTTTCTTCAAAGCGGTCATGTAGCCAAACAAATTCTTCATGTTGACGCACAACATTATTGTCTTGTTTAGCAAAACCGGGTAGAGTGGTGCGAGTATGCACCGTGAATTTAACTTTGTCCTTCTCACTCAATGCATCAGAAATTTCAACATGCAATGTGTTATCAGCAAGAGCAGCAGGCGTAATTGCTGAAGAAGATGATTCCGATGTGGCAGTACCACTGCCATTATTTGTGCTGGTCGCCAGCGGATTTGTACCATCATTCTCTCGCTGCGGTGTTGGAGAAGCAATCTCCATTATTGTGGGGCTGTTGGCTGATGTGAATGTTTCACCGTCTAAAGGAGTAGGTATGATTTTCCTCATACTTTCAATAGAGCTGTTATCATCCGTGCCGTCCTAATATCGAAACAAAGTTGGGAAAAAAATTAGTTTTGCTGGCTCAATGAACTAAAGAAAATAACAAATTCCATTAAGTATTGGCTATTTAGACGCCTATTTTTTAATTGAATTTATTATGCATGTACTTATCTGTGTATGTACATACATTTTAACAAAAGAAACTGATAAACAGCTACATACATACATACATATAAGCGACGCGAGATTGAAAAGAGGGAGTAACTATGCCGACTGAGGTCTTTGACTCATTGAAGCCAGTGATATGAAATATAAATTTATGTTACATTCTGCAGATATGTATGTATAAATTAGCATTTCTGAAAATTTACTAATAACTGACCATTTTAACGTAACTAAAACTAAATTAAACTGATAGGCAAGTACGTATGCATATGCTTTAAATTTTGGCACACATTGTACATATATAATTTACAATGTGAATCAAAGCAAAAACAAACAATTCTAATATAATACTCATACTTTTTACAAATGCAGAAAAACAAACTTTTATCACCAGCCATTAACTCACCATCATTTTTCCGAAGTTATCTTAATGTTATGTATTATTAAATCAATACACGGCAGATAATATTTTAAAACCGCAGATTTTCACAAAATTGTTTTACGTTGCAACTTTTGGTATTCTTCTTTATTAAATTTGTTTTATTTTTTTTGTGGCGTCAAAAGCGATAAGTAAAAATTGCAATTTGTTTGTGCTTTTCCTCCCTTTTGACATCGGAAAGATTGAAAATCAGCTGTTAAACGGTACAGAGATGGCAACTGAATAATGGCGAATGAATCAAGTTTTGTGAAAAATAATGTGGGTATTCATCTAAACAACGATATGAATGACTTATGCATAAAAGAATGCACAACATCACAATAAATCCTGTGCACCTAAACGATTTTAATAAAAGTGGCATTTGTATTGTTTAGATGTAATTGTATCTGTCTTGCAAATTAACAGCACTCGATTAACTTTTTTCAAATTTCGTTATTTGAAAATGAAATAAACCAAAAACCTATGCTTCTGTGTACAAACATACTATATGTAATACATACGCGTAGCCGATTTTGAAGCAAATTTCAATTGTGTTCTTGCCTTTCCTTATGTAAATAGTGACATCTTCAGATTCACATTTCGTGTGGAACCACTTCAGATTTACCAAGGTATTTTAGTAAACTTACGAAGTTTATATGGTATATAAGGATTGGGGTTAGAATTGACTTTGTAATATTCACTACTGTATAAATTATTTGTGAATAAAATGAATTTGATAGCAACAAGGCTAATTAAAGAAGGTGGTAGCGAGAGTTTTTTTGTTGGTTTTTGATTTAAATGGACTCGTCAAATTTCGGTAGTCAAATTTCTGTAGCCATTTACATCGCCACCAATCAGAATGAAGCCATTTGACACTTGGGTTTAGTTTTTCAGTGGTGGTTTAAGCTCAGTTTAAACTAAGCTTAGTTACACTCAGTTTAAGTTTAAACTAGTTTCCTTACGCTCAATTAAATTTGTTGCAACCAAAACGAAGGAGTCAGTACACAACTGATAAGTTAAACTCCGTTTAAAGTTGACTGAAAAACTGCATGCTGAGTTTGAACTTAGTTTAAACCACAAACAGAGTTCAACTTGCACTGAAAAACTGGCCCTTAGTACAGCAAAATTAAAAAAAAAACTTGTTGCCTTAACTTTAGAATTCGTCTTAGTTTAAACAAGTCATTTTTATAACATTAAATTCAATGTAATCATAACTAAGAGCGATTAGGAGAATCTCACCGACGTGAACCAGGTGGGGAAAGCGGTAATTTTTTTCCCACGGCTGGACTTAAAACCTTGTAAGGTAAAAAATCAGAAGTTAGGTAAAACAGGTAATAAAATATATACATGCAAAAATTAGCATATACTTAAAGATGTACCCTTTTTCAAGAAAAACGAAATAAATGTCTCAGATTTATAGATAGATGTATCTTGAAAATTTCGAGGGTCATATTTATTCGATTATGGCGAAAAAAGCCAATTTGTGCAGTGGTAATTTGGAGCTCTCAAATACATATTTTTGCCTTTGATAGTTGCCTTAGACTATTGCGAATTACTCAAATTGGTCACAAAGTTGGAAACTGAATTTTTGCGGTTTTAGTTAAATATGATCTATGTATATTAAAAAAAAATTAAATTTGGCTTCTCATCAATTACGAACTGAAGTGTAAAATCCTAAATATGTTCAACATAAAAAATAGTATTTCAATTATTTTTTGGTATCTCCATATTATTGCCACAGTTTAAACTAAATATTAAAAAACCAGAGTACATATCATATATTTTAGTCTTTATGTATATATACTCGATTGTATGTTTCTTTGTTTCAAACCATTCAAAAACCAGAAATAAGCTTTTAAAACCACGCGGCTTTTTCTTTTCAGAGGCTTCTGATAAATACTTACGAATGAAGCAAAAAAGCCACTAGGAAGATTTACGCTTTCTAGATAACTGTAGTTTTTATATACCGAGTATCTCTCCAATTTAATATTCGATGCTTTAAAAGAAGACTCTTGAAATTTAGGAAATCTTTTTAAAAAATTTAACATAATTTCGTTGTTATTTACGACCAAGAAAACAATAACGAATTAAAAATCTGAAACTAGCGCGACACAAGAAAAACAATAACTGAAGAAAAAAACTAAATTTAAGAATGCTTCAAATAATAAAGTAACTGTAAATTGCGTACATTTGGCACTTAAAAGACTTTGTCATTAAATACTTATACATACAAACAGCAGATATACAGTGATTATAAAATTTATCGCAATATTTTTTATGACGGATTTGTTTGCGGGAAAAATATTGTATAAAATAAAGTTCCAAATTTAATACACAATTAAAAAACCGATTTATACGTAAATTTTCATAAAATTTAAAACCTTTAGATATGTGAATAATGCGTAAGCATGAAATAACAAAATTTTCTTAAAGAATTTTGAAAAAAAATTGTTGATGGTCTTGCACTTACTTTTTTTGTAAAACAATATATTTTGAAATTTTTGTATTTATGAGGATTCGTTAGGTTCTTATAAACTTTCGTACAATGTTTGAAGCTTTGCAATATGCAATTTTTTTTATTTATAAATTTCATTAAAAAAAAAGTAATTAAAAAAAAAATGAAAATATGTCTCTTTGAAATTTTAAGAGCACGTGCAAATTGATGTGCTTCACAGTTAGATAAATATACCCTAATTTTTCATGGAAAACGTTTTTATTTTTATATGTGAAAATAACTGAATGCTTGAGAGAGAATGTGCACTTAATTATTTTTTTTTTGTATTTTTCGTAAAATATAAATTTTTTTTGCATATTTGGCAAACATTTTTAAAATAAATTTTTAATGCCAAATAAGCCTTCATTTATTCATTGGATTTTTTTATTCAAAATATACATATAATCTCCTCATAAGAAATAAAAATAATATAATAAATGTATGCATGTATTTACGTATACATTAATATTAAATAAAGCAAACTAGAAATAATTTGCTTCTGAGTATTTTATTAAAAATTTATATGAAAAGAAATTACTTTCCCTCGCTAAAAAAATATTTTCATTGCTTATGCTTAAATCTTCATCAATTTGGCACACTTCCACAGATGAGAATCGATTTTTCATCTTTGCTTTAAGCCAAATTTTCCCTATACTCGAAATTGTAGCTGCCATTCATATTCAATTCAGTTGAGTCCAGTACATCGTGTAATTTAGCCAGCGGAAAAAAACTACGTGCACATCGTTCGAAAGTAAGTGATTTTTGCACACAAAATTAACATATTTTCCTTGAGTTTTGTAATAAAAAAATATCAGATATAAAAAATTTAATAACTTCGCTATGACTTTTTAATTAATTAAAATAAATTGAGGTATTTTTTACTGTTTAAATGTGAAAATAAAATTTGGTAATTTCCAACAAGCACAATGGGTGAAGTGAAAAATTGCAAGTGCCAAATGGTGAAAAATCGAATTTTCCTTTGCCTTTTGCTAAATTTAAGAGAGCAAAAGAGAGAGCGAGTTTGTTTCAAATCAGGTAATGCGGAAGAAGAGAAGGTGAAAGACCAGCTGAGCATACTTTCGATGTTAACAAAATTGTATACATGTGAGAGGCCAGGGGGTAATGAAAATGCTTTGGCCTAATAATAATGACATAAAAAATGCGAATGTAGAATTAAACAAGTACATTTCATACGTGCATACATACATACATACATACCTTTCCTTGATTTTATAATTTCTAATTATTTATTTGTACCGCGAGTGACTTTAATTTTTAAATGAATTGTATGTCTTCATTTGCTACAACAATAACAATATACTGTGCACTTGAACATAGGGAAAAATCGATATTTCAAATTATTCAATCAGCATATTGTACATACATATGTACATACCTATGTACATGCTTACTTAAATTAACTTAAAATGGCAAGATTTCACGTTAAAAGGTGTTTACATCTTTTTTCAGCAGAAAACATAAAAAATGTCGACACTCAAGTGCTACCAAGATGAGGAGCGCGAGTCGCAATATGGTCGCGTTTTTGCTGTTTCCGGTCCCGGTGAGTAATGGCTAAAGAAAACAAAGAAGTTTATTGGAAACATTACCAGTTTCTAAATATGAAAATACACTTTAACACTTCTTCGGTGCATTAGCAGAAATAAGCTACATATGTTTTACCCACATTTGCTTTTCCAACTTTTAATAAACGTATTCGTTTTTTAGTTGTCACAGCGGAACGTATGTCAGGATCGGCTATGTACGAGTTGGTACGTGTCGGTTATTATGAATTGGTTGGTGAAATTATTCGCTTAGAGGGCGATATGGCCACTATACAAGTGTACGAAGAAACTTCTGGCGTAACTGTTGGCGATCCAGTTTTGCGCACTGGCAAACCTTTGTCTGTGGAATTGGGTCCGGGTATTTTGGGAAGTATCTTCGATGGTATCCAGCGTCCGCTAAAGGATATAGGCGAAAGTAGCGGCTCCATTTACATACCAAAAGGTGTCAATATTCCTGCGCTGTCTCGCAGCCAGGCTTGGGATTTCAATCCTACAAATGTGCGCGTTGGCTCTCACATTACTGGCGGTGATCTATATGGCATTGTTCATGAAAATACACTAGTTAAACATCGTTTAATCGTCGGTCCACGTTGCAAGGGCACAGTGCGTTATATCGCACCGACGGGTAACTACACTGTGGAGGATGTGATTCTGGAGACGGAGTTCGATGGCGAAATTACCAAACACACGATGTTGCAAGTGTGGCCTGTACGTCAGCCACGTCCAGTTACTGAAAAACAACCCGCAAATCATCCATTATTCACAGGTCAGCGTGTATTGGATTCTTTATTTCCTTGTGTACAAGGTGGCACTACAGCTATCCCAGGCGCTTTCGGTTGTGGTAAAACTGTAATCTCACAGGTAAGATACTGAATTTAAGAAAATAACTACAATAAATAAATTTAAAAATTTTCTTATAGGCACTTTCCAAATACTCCAATTCCGATGTCATTATTTATGTTGGTTGCGGGGAACGTGGTAACGAAATGTCTGAGGTACTTCGTGATTTCCCCGAACTAACTTGCGAGATTGATGGTGTTGTTGAGTCTATTATGAAACGTACTGCTTTGGTCGCCAATACCTCCAACATGCCTGTAGCGGCTCGTGAAGCCTCCATTTACACCGGAATTACACTTTCCGAATATTTTCGTGATATGGGCTACAATGTTGCTATGATGGCTGATTCGACATCACGTTGGGCTGAGGCGCTTCGAGAAATCTCAGGTCGCTTGGCTGAAATGCCTGCTGATTCTGGCTACCCCGCCTATCTAGGTGCACGTCTAGCCTCCTTTTATGAACGTGCAGGACGCGTGAAATGCTTAGGTAATCCTGAACGCGAAGGTTCAGTATCCATTGTTGGCGCTGTATCGCCGCCTGGTGGTGATTTCTCCGATCCTGTTACTTCAGCCACTTTGGGCATTGTTCAAGTGTTCTGGGGTTTAGACAAGAAATTGGCACAGCGTAAGCACTTTCCCTCTATAAACTGGTTGATTTCATATTCGAAGTATATGCGTGCATTGGATGAATATTACGATAAAAATTTCCCTGAGTTTGTTCCACTACGAACCAAGGTTAAAGAGATTTTGCAAGAGGAAGAAGATTTATCCGAAATCGTGCAGCTAGTGGGAAAAGCATCATTGGCGGAAACAGATAAAATTACCTTGGAAGTGGCTAAGCTTATCAAGGATGACTTTTTACAGCAGAACTCCTACTCAGCTTATGATCGCGTGTGTCCATTTTATAAAACCGTTGGCATGTTAAGAAATATGTTAGCCTTCTACGAAATGGCACGACATGCCGTGGAATCTACTGCCCAATCAGATAATAAAATCACATGGAATGTAATACGTGATGCGATGGGTAATATTTTATATCAGCTTTCGTCAATGAAATTTAAGGTAAGTACTTTGTAGAAAACAGATCTTGACTTTAATTTTGAAGAAATGGAGAAATGATTGTTTATTCCACACAACATAAAATATTTGCTTTGATTTTTGGTTTAAAAGACGTGGTCGTAGCCAAAAGTTAATTATTTTGATTTAATGTACTAGTCACATTTTATTCTAGTAAAGTATTTTGTGGCTCAGAAATTCAATCATAATATGATTTTATTTTGCGTAATCAAAGTTTCAAACTATTAACAAAACATAGAAAAACTCAACAAATATTCGTTAAAGTGTTAAATATTAGAATAAAAAAAAAAATTGAGTCCACAGTTTTCAGTCCACAAAAATTCGCATTGGTTTTTGATATTTTCCATCATATCAAAAAACACAGTGTGAAATTCAACTAAGCTCCTTCAATGTAATAACATACAAAAAATATATATTGTTTAAGTTGTACATACTTTAGATGTTTAATCGGAATATGAACTTTTTTCTACGAAAAGCCGAATTTCCAAAATTTATTTTTATTGTTAAAGATAAAAACAACAATGCAAAGACGTGATTTTTGAATAAAAATGTTAGGTTATAAAAGGTTTTATATATCCTTTATTAAAATTATTGCTCATTAGCATTTTAATTTATCTTTTATATATTTTTAAAATTTTTCTTTTTTTTTCATTATCATTACAGGATCCAGTTAAAGATGGCGAAGCGAAAATCAAAGCAGAATATGAACAACTTCACGAAGATTTGCAACAAGCTTTTAGAAATCTTGAAGACTAAGTCTAACTGATGGCACACAAATACGACCAAAGCCAAGTAAAATATAAAAGTAACAAATTTCTGTTTAAGAAAACCATCGAGATATATAATTTATCCATTTATCATATAACTGATATATTTCAAACTAGTCATTTCAACTAGTCATTTACGTATTATCGTAATATATATGAAAATAATGTTAGGATCAGTTTAAAAAAAAAATTATACAAAAATAGTATTCATCCTTAATTTACCTCTTAATGACCTTTAAGCCAATGTTAAAAATGCTGTTTAAATAGATTGAATGGTGAGAACGGAAAATGTCACCTATGAAAGACGAACAATAACTAGTGGGTAATGAATATCAAATGTATAAGCAAACGAACCAAAGAAACTTCAACTATAATTATACATACTTACTTATACTATACACTTATAAAAACTATATATTTGTGCAAAGAAGTTAAATAACCAAATTAAATAAATACATAATTATTGTTACATTTCGAAGTATTCGGCATTAATTACAGTTTACACCGGTTTTTTTTACAATAAGCGCTCAGTAAATTTCCAATTCTAAAGTCAAAATGATTTTAAAAATAGTTTTGATTATGTCGTTTGTTACACGTACTATGTAAATACTTAGGCCTGCTGGTCTTACGAATCGTCGTTTTATATTTTAATGTCCAAATAATGTTATTCTTTCCGGTCAATTGTTTTAGGTTATATATTTATTGTAAAATAAAGAAAGTTACATAGAGATTATTAAAAAATATCTATATGTATTATTCATGTTATTAAATAAAAGAAAACTAAAGTTTAATAACCGTTTAGTTATTATTTTGGAAGGAAGAAAATATATGTTAAACCATTTTCATAAGTACACATTTTCATGTCATGAATCGGATTTTGTTTAAATAACTTTTGTTTAAGTTTTGTATTTGATTGGTTTTCGGTAAATTCAAAAGAGTTTCAAGAAATTTAGTTTCATTCATTTGTTCTCAGTATTTCTACATCATCAACGCTGTTTTTCATTATATTTTTTAAATTTATTTTGACTTAATATTTAAGCTTACTAAATCTCACATACCAATAAAAATGTTATAAGAAAAATATAGCAACACTAAACTAAATTAAAATTAAATAAAATACCATTAAAAAGTTTAAAGCTTCAGTTTAAGATTTAATTAAAATTTCAATAGAATTGATACTTCTTTCAAAAACTTTGTACAGGCGAAAAGGCCTAGTTTCCGCTCCGCATTTCTGTTACTTGGTTTATAATGGTCGGAAAGCACGAGTTTCCGATCCATATTCCACTTCTTACTTTTCATACGAACAGTTTGTCATGGTCGGAAGGCCGGGCAAAACCCCGAAATGATTTTAACAAATTGCCACACGGTAGTTAAGCAAACGATAGTAAATGTTTTGTTACATATGTGTGTATTTGAATTATCATTGAAAGTCAAAATTGTACGAACGACTGCATTTAAGAATTAAAAAATATTTCGTTTCATGGTTTATGCTGCATTGCACACTGTGGGTGATCAGCTGTTTAATGACACCCTGTGTTGATAATTTTACTGACGTGTCAAAAATGACAGCTGTGTAGTTTGTGTGTCAGTCGTGGTTTGTGGAAAATATCACTATTATTTTAATTAAATTGTTATAATTTATACATAAATAAAAACCTTTTGAAATCGAAATCTTAAGCAAAGGACTAAAAGAGTGAGTAGGGTTGTTGTTGTGGCTGTGGCTCAGAGTCAAAATTCCTTGGGGAGCGACCTTGTATAGATATATTATTATTCTGTATTTTATGTTTTTACCGAAATTATTAATCCTTATTCAATTTCTTTCAAAGAAACTACAAAATATGTCATATGCTGGTGGTACAAATGGCCCAAATGATTTTTATGCGAGCGGGGGTGATCAATCATATAATTTCGAGATGCCGGAATTCGGTCAAGAGCTGTATGTTTACATTAATCCATTAACTTTTCCGAATCAGAAATTGCTTACTTACTACGCTTTTACAGGAACTTCCAAACCTTTGATTCTGCACAAGGAGCTGTTCCACCAAATTACGATGGCAATTATGGAGCGAATAACCAGGGAATGGGTGGTTTTTATGACCCTAACGCTTATGTAAATCAGTCATACGATCAGGATTCTGGCTTCAAACCGGGTGGTACCGGAACCGATTTTGATGATGAGCCCCCCTTATTGGAAGGTATAAGGACTAGCTGAAATTGTAAATTAGCTTTTTGTTAAGTTTATGTATATTTTAGAACTGGGTATCAATCCACATCACATTTTTCTCAAGGTAAGTGATTCTCCATTACTAAATTTACCAAACAAAGGAACGAAAAAGTGAATATGTAATAAACTTACCATTTCAAAATGCAATAGTCTCCTACATGCCTAAATAAACAGGGCTGACAAAATATTAAATTAGGTTTTGGAGAAAACCCGCCCCAAAGTTTTAAAGCTGTATGAAAAATTCAAATATTCGGTTTGGAAGTGGCGAGAATTCGGCCACAATATTGAATATAAAAGTACTTATTTAGATTCTTTTGAATGATTAACACCCACAGATGTCAAATTTTGCATTAACATACATACTTTTTTCATTCTCAACTCTTTGTAGTTCAAATATTTTGTCCACGATTTATTAAGAGAAAAAAAATATAAACAAAATAGAAAATTTAAAAAAATATTCTTATATCAAAAAAGTACACGGGCGTGTTCTGAAAGTTTAAATATTTGAAATAGTACGATTTTTTGAATACTTGTTGATTATAACTGATGGAAATCCATTAAAAATTAAGCTTCGGTCATGTAACTTAATTAGTGACAAAATCGTAGGTTGACATTTTGAATTGCGAAGTGAATGTGTTTGGCAAAGCGAATGAAAACAAAGGCGCAATATTTTATCATATACGAAGAAAAGAGTGATGAAAATGCGCCAGTGATAATGCTGAGGTTTGCGTATCCTTCATAGCCACATTTTCACCATTTCGAGTTACATCAAGTTCAATAAATCCGTTCGTGTTGAACACGTCTGAAAGAAAAAAAAATTGTCAATTGACACTTTCATTTACTCCACTTATTTGGTTGATACGCCTCTTTTTGCTCTTATGGTAATGCTTAATATTTAAGTTAAGTTCCACAAAATCAAAGTAGTTACATTTACGAAAATTTTGTTCAAATGAAATCTCCTACGATGAACAAACAAAAATACTTCTGCTAGTAGAGTGCAGTTGATTGTTTTACTTTGCGCTGGCAGCTTGGAATTTTCTCGCGCTTTGCTTTTTCAAGTAGTTTGTGGATCAATGCTAAAAATAAGTATATTTGTACCAATTTAACTAATTTGGCAGTTGGTCAAAGGGGTATAGGAACGACGGAATAAAAGATTACGCCTTTTCGCGGGATTTGACATATCTCAACAAAAGTAAACAAATAATTTGAAGGTAAAGAAAAACAAAGTGATGTTGTTTTAATTTTAATTGAATTTAATTGTTAAAATTTACATACATATGTACGAGTATGTTATAATAAAACAAAAAGAAAGAAATGCGGTGTATTAAACGTTTTATCGAACTTTAGTTTGTTTACATTTCTTGAAAATTGTCAGCATCGGAAAAAACCAAAGTAGTTTGTCAAACCGTCAAACACTTTTTTTCATAAACTAAACAAATGTTTTAAAGCAAGGCGAAATATCGCTTGGTTTATTAACCGTTTGTGTGGTTTATTTTTTTTGTTTTTTACTGTCTCGGTTAAAATCCCTTTTCCCCAAATCTTAAATTTTTCAATAATCGAGCGAAATAGCAATAGTTTTTACCAAAATAAGTTTGTGACTGGTGGAACATTTGATTCCGGAACTTGGCAAACTTCAAATTATATAGACTTATAAGTCATCGGAACTTTTGCAATAATGGAATATAATTTCTATCGCATCTAATAAATGAAATTTCCTAAAACAGACTCTTATAACTAGTTAAAAAGTACGTATTTATTAAATTATATTTTCCACAGAAATATAGTAATTATTTTTTTTTTGCTAGATTTGAACATTTTAATAAAAAAAAGTAATTTTACCACTCAAATAGTTATCTCATGAGCATGTACGAGTATGTACATACATACATACATAGTTTTCTGCCTTCGAAACTTTTAAAATTTTTTCATTTGCCTCTACGTTACATTTGTATTAAATACACATAATTACATTCACATTTCAATTAACATCGTTTACTGTTTATTCTTATTTGCCCCTTTTTTATGTACGCAAAATATATTCTTAGAATATTTATTAATAGTAAGTTAATTGAAAAATGAAAAGGTTAATGAGTCACGCGAAATATGGTTAAAAAATTACGTTAGTGTTCGGTGGTTTTGTCGCATTGGCGCTCTCACTAAATTTATTTATGTATAAATATACATATTTGCCAAGCGATGTTTGTGGGGATTTGTCTTTTATTTTTTTATTTTGCTTTTTTTTTACGCTTTATTGCAGTTTGTAGGTAGTAAATTTAACGCATTTTAATTTACATAATTTATTTGTATGCAATTATTTGTCCTTTAATTTTAGTTTTAATTATAGCTAAGCGAATAATAAGTTATATTGAAATTTATTTTTTCACTAAATAAATTAAACATGCAATAAATTTAATTTAATGTTACAAAATCAAAAAGTGCTTTAAAAACATTTCTGCCTAGTTGAATTTAACCAGCATTTTAATGCAACTTTATAACACATTTTAATGCCGACTAAGTAATTTAACTATATATTGAAATTTCAGGGCAAGGATTCTCATATAAATCGATTTAAAATATTTAGCTTTTTTTTTAAGATCAAAATGTTTGTTTGTAGAGAGTGGAAAAATGCATAGCGTACAAACGATTCTTTCTGAAAAAATTAAAATGTATATCAAATTATTCGAATGCAAATAATATAAATCAAAAAAAGTTTGTAAAAGCGCTTTAATTTCACAAATTTTATGCTTTTGTAAAAGTAAGTAAGTAAGTAAAAAAATAAATTTGCAGCATGTTCTTAAACTTGTAGATGTGTGTGCAAAGCTTTCGATTTTATGGCGAATTCGTAGAATAAATACAATTTCCCAAATAACTATGAACCTTAAAATTTTCTTAAAAACCCACAAACAATTTATTTAATTTTCTTAACGATTTTGATTTCGTTCAGAAAAGTTGAAAGACCGAAAACTGCGAAATATCTGAAAGGGATTTGCGATAATAATAGTACAGACATTTAAAAAAAACAAACCGATAATAATTTTTCGTAAGAATTATAAATGTATGTACATATGTATGTGTGTATATCAAAAAGTCTTTTCTTAATAATTATTGGCGAAAATTTTTTTCAAAGCTTCAAAGACGAACTTAGTTTTTTGTTATTGTTTTTTAATGGGACTGGTCCCGAACTAATCCCGAACTGGCCTTGAATAAGTTTTGGAAGAGTCCCGAGCCGGTCCCGAATTGGTCTTGACCAGTCCCGAACTAATCCCGAAATGGTCAAGACTTGAACATTTTTTTGCATTCATAATTATTACGAGAAGGCTTTTATATACATATGTATATACATACATACATACATATGTATGTACATAAGTCCAAAAATAAAAGACTTTGAAAACGTTAACATATTTATCTCGTGGTACTTTGATAGTCTTTGAATAATCGATATGTATATAAGATTGCTTGGAAAATTTGTATCTTACTATAAGAATTCTAGAGTAAATTTTATTCTTTTCTCTTATAAAAGTTATGTTTCTAAAAAAAAATAAAAATTTCAAAATAAATATGCACATATTTTTCAAAAATGTTATAAAAATCAGCGCAAAATTTTTGCCAGATGTAACTAACACTTTACTGTACTGAAATGGATTGGGCTGCAAAATTTCATTTCTTTTAAACTTTTCAGAAAGAATTAAACTTGGATTTTATAGATCTTGGCAGATAATAATTTGTATTTTGACAGACAATTTTTATAGAAAAAAACAAAGGTGTACATATCACGAATTTGTTCCGACAAGTCTAAAAACTTTTCAAAAGTTTAACAAGATTTCTCTATAACATTGTCAGAACTCTTCTGTTAAATTGTTATAAAAAACAATCATTTCGACATCTTAAGGAAATCATAAAACAATCTATTTATTCTGATTTTTTGTGGAATCTGTGGGGTGCCTTGTGAGAACTTTGAGTTGATTCAAAAAACTTGAATATAAAATTTACGAATTTTGTAAGCCACATCTTAGGCTTTTGACAGAAACCTAGAGCTTCGTATAAAAATATAATTTAAGCATTTCGCTTATTATATTTGTATTTACTTGGCCAAGCCGCACATTTTACCATCTTGAAACTAAAACAAGGAAACGGCAAATAAAAAACGTATTTCGATTTGACAAACAATAGTTTTACTGTAATTGTAACTTTATCGCGCAGTATAGCCTCATAAAAACGACTAATTTAAACAAAAAGTATTGATTGAACTCAACGTTTTCAAAACACGTCGTTGACAGGTGATGCTTGCCACTACCATCTCCGCGCCAGCAGTACTAGTTTAGCCACAACAAATATGTATGCACATAATTCGAATTCTATGTGTTAGGCGAGAAGTTGAACTGCCACTATTATTTTGGGTATGAAAACTTCACATCCGGTGCTGACATTGTAACTGTCAGCAGCACCATTTATCATCAATTTCCATTTTTCAAAGTTTGACTAAAAATGTAACAAATAATTTATTTATTTATACTTTTTTGCCACATAGCAACAATGGCAATAGCACAATAAGCCCAAAGTGCAGGATGTATGTATATATGTTTATATGTACTTACATATGTATGTATGTATGTCTAACGTTCGCCACATCATCAGAACAAAATTGAGGCGTGTCCTTTGTACTTGCATACGGCTGTTGCTGGTTGTCGTGGCAATTCGTCCAGCGCTTTGTGGGGCTATAGCTGCATTGTGCGTAATATTTTTTTCACCATCGAATATCTCGTTCGTTTGCTAAAGTTTTCGTACCGCTGCACATTGTACCCATTTTATTTCGTTTACGTTTGTTATTCTTATTTTTTTTAGTGTTTAGATAGCAAATGTGGCAAACGCTGTCCTGCTTTGTGCTTTGTTCCAATTTAACGGGTGGTCGCAGAGCGGCGAAAAATAGATGCATACATTGATAGGACGAATCCGTAGCGAAGCGTGCGAATTCTATTCTAAGTCAGGCGAGTGGAAAAATGAAACAATATTCTTTTTTTTTTTACAAATTCTACATATTGGCATTCTATTTTTTTTAGAGACTGGTAGAAAATGGATGTATGTTCAAAATACGAATTGGTTGCGTTTTGCTAGTAAACTAGAATTTCCTTTTTACATAAGCATCTGCAACTATGTATATTTGTAAACGACAACCATTTGGCAGCCGTATCCTGTCATCCTCTAAAAAAATGTGCAAGCTAAAGTTATATAGATATGTTTTTGTCGCCAAATAACGTTTGAATTACATTTATTTTTTTTTAGAAAAAAATTGCAACGTACTCGACAAAAATACATTGTTGTATTAAAATTGAATGGACTACAAAATTTTATACAAATAAATTTTTTTAAATTTCTGAGAAAAAAGTTAGAAATCATAATGAAAATTTGTTATACTATTATTGATTATGAAACTTGGGTTTATAACGTCGTTGCAAAGGCACTTGAAATTATTTGAATCATTCAATTTATTGCACATTCAAACGTTCGATCGGTAAGCTTTTACGATCCACAATTAAATAAACCTATCGGAATAGTTGTTTCTCGGCGAATATTCGAATAATCATAAAAAAACAACTATTCGATCTTTGTCATTGCTGCCTTTTTTTCAAATAAGAAAAATTTGTAACGAGAGTATTAAGTTTGTTTTGTTGGTAAAAAGTAAAATTTTTCGATCGAGTTTGCGATTATTCGAATTTCGCTACTCTAATTGCACATAAATGGAATAGTTCTAATATTGAAGAGCTCTAATCATTACCACTTGCTGTGACATTATCTACATACGAGTATGTATGTATATTGAAAACAGAAAAGAAAATCAAGAAAACAAGGGCTCATCTATCATGCAATTTTTAGAACAATTTTCTAAATTTCTGGTAGTTGGTGATTTTATCTGGAATTTCAGGAAATACTTTTTTTCTCCCCTCCATTGTAAATTTTTGAAGACCATTGTGACAATTGCGCCATTCTGTCGTATAGTTCCCTAGGTTGCACTGGTCCCAATTTACCGTGCCATAATACACACTTGCATGTGCTACATATTGTCACCTGGAATGAAAAAAATGCGTTACTGTTAAAGTATATGTACATACACATATATGTATATATTTTTTTACAGAATAAACTAAAAATGTTTTGATACATTTTTTCAATTTATTTTTGTTTTACTTGACTTCTATTATTTTTCAATTAAAATATATGTAGTTCCTTTTCTAACAAAATTCATATAAACTCAAAATAATTTATATTTCTTGAGCATGCGGTTTTATTGCGTACATTTTTCCTAATAAAAAAAATCTCTTTTCGAAAACTAGAAATAATGCAATAACTTATTGTCCAAATTTCAACATTAATAATTTGATTTTTTTGTCTGTTTTGCTCAAATCAAAGGAAAATTCAAGGCGAATTTAACAAGGTGGCGTTGAGGAGCCAGCTGTTTTTTTCGCTTTGCTGGACTGAATGTCATGCCTTTTACTTATTAACGCTTACCTTGATAAATTCGCCTCGGGAAAATTGTTGGTAAAATTCATGTACCCGTTAACATCGTTAGCCAATCAGAATAAAGCAATTTGACATTCAGTCCACCAAAACAAAAAACAAAAAAGATATCGGCTCAATACTACCTTTTTAAATTCGCCTGGATATAACACATGAACACAATTTATTTTAACACCAACGACACACAAAACTTTATATATACCACTCCCGTATGCACACACATCTTTAAGTTTTTTTTGCATTTATGCGTCTGCCTACCAGCCAACGGCAAATTAAAAACATTTAAACAAATTTTAACTTTCAATGTTAAAGTTTAAATTTTAGAGAATTCAACTTACTGTTTATGAATTATTCAAATATTCCTGATGCTAATTGTTTGAATTTTCATACTTTAAATTCTTCATTCACAGCAACACTGCATATCTACAACACAAAAATGTACACAGCCCCGAACATATAGAGTGTGCAAACTGAGTTTATTGTTGTATGCAAATTAGAAATTAAATTAAAAAAAAATGTTTAAAAGTTACTTTGCATGATAAAATTTACTTCTTTGTGTAAATAATACAATAATTTTTATCATTTACAGTAGCTGTAAATTAAATAAAAGTTTTAGTGTGTTGCGTACACTGGTGAATTTTGAAACTTTTCGGTGTGAAATGCAAATTAATAAAAAAAAAACATTGGTAAACACGAGTGACTTATAAGACTGCATGGAAAAAAAATTCTATAAAATCAACGATAATGCCTAGCCACTTGAAATTTTCACAATATTACACTAAAATTGAATGGGCTATAAAACTGCATACACTTCTGAGAAAAAAGTTCAAAATGTATAAATGTAGGTACAAATTTGTTACATTTTGTTTTTTAAAATTCTACAAAGTTTTAAACTTGGTTTTATATGGTTTATGCTATAAAACGAACTGAATTTTAGTTAAAAATTCTTAGAAATAAGTAAATGAATATAAGAAGCAAACTATGTATGTCATTTAAATTTAGTTGCTAATAATATGACCACCACCGTATGTATGCATTTGCAAGTAATAAATTTTTAAAATTAAGAACCCTTAATCATAATTTTTAATTAATACATATTTTTTTATCTACTAACCTATATTAATATTAATCACTCATTAATCACAAATATTTTATCTATAATTTCCAGACGCTGGCTGTCTTAAATCCATTGCGCGCCACAGATCAAACCATACTCCAGGATACTGATATGGCCGGTCCATTGGTCTTCTGCTTGGCTCTAGGCGGCTTTCTTCTATTGGTATGTATGCATGTTCGCTTATAATTTTGATTAAATATGTACATATGTATATTCATGCATTTGTGTTTGCGAATGGGATAATTACAATAATCGCTTACTAGCACATCCTATCTACCGAGTACGTGATGCTGGCGTATTGAGAGCCATTGCAAATGAATTAATAACTATAAACATTGGAAAATAATGCAAACACAACAATATTACAATTGCAAACATTTAAATATTTGCATGAAATTTTTAATTGAAAAACTTTCCATTGTTATTTTCTTTTTCCGGTCGCAACACGATGATGCTCTTCAACCTCCACAACCACTATAACGTACATATAAATGAATGAACGAATGGACCGCAACAATAATAATAATAACAACATTAACAACAACAACAACAATGATAATACTATCTACAACACCTGCAACAACCAACCAACTAACCAACCAAACAATCGCACTACGTACCATTCATTCGCTATCACCTCTGCCCTGGACTGTTTGTGCGCACCACGACAACCCACAAAACCAATCTCCTGTTTTGCATTGCCTCGCGCGCCACACTATTGTGTCTATCATTGTGGCAAATGTATGTTGGCATTGGTATTGCCGCTGGTTATGTTGGTTGATTCCGCCATTTTCAGAGTGGCAAAGTAACATTCTCGTACATTTATGGCATTGGTGTGATGGGCTGTATCGCGTTCTATTGTCTGCTGTCGCTGATGGCAACACAGGCGCAAGTAACCTTCGGTGCCGTGGTCTCCGTGCTTGGCTATTGCTTGCTACCCATGGTGGTGTTGTCCGGCATTAACGTTTTAATCACCATACAGTGAGTATATACACATTTATACACTTATACATGCATACATATGTGTATAGAGTATATATATGCTCATATAGCGACATATGTATGTATGCATCAACAGGAGTCATCACACTCCTCCACAGCTAGGTACACTTGTGTGCTGCAATACAATGAAATAGTTTTTTGTAATTTTCATTGTTATCATCGGCGCGCTTTTCCCATTGTATTGCATGAAATTGTTATTGTTGCAACATTTTTTTTTTGATTCGTATGCATTTTCATTTGTTTACCAATGCTGATTGCTGATGGTCGGCAAAACAATGCAAAAAAAAAGCACACACACACACACACACCCAAAATAAGAATAAACAAGACAAATACGGTGCACAATTTGCTTGGAAACCGGCGCAAACAGCAAATGCAATACTTCTTCATCAACTTCCGCCGTTAATTGAAAAATTGTATGGCATAAAAATATTTGTGAATACACATCGGTTTATATGACACAAACGATTTGGTTTTTATACAATCGCGTAAAAACATAATATTTAATGCGAACAATATTAAATTTCATCTCAAATTGGTACATTTAAATTCAAAAAGTAGTATAAAACTCAATTATATTGAGAATTAATTTTATTGGCGAGCAACTGTAAAGAAAAGTATTTTGAGGATAGATAAGAGGGTGTTGTCATTATTTATATCAACGCACCCTTTTTTTTTTGGAAGAACCAAACATTGGCATAACAGACGCCTCGGAAAACGAGGACATTCCAAGCAATAATTGTAAGGATGTCGGAAATTCAGATTGACATACATACATAAGTTAATGCACTAAATAATTATGTATGTATGTATGTATGTATTTAATGATTTTTCGTCATCATTTTGGTTGGCGATTTCATCCCAACTTCGAAACCCGTTGATATCAAAATAAAATTTTAAAAACAGTGGCGGTGAAAATAATTGCAGTGATTTATATTTACAAATTTTGAAAATTAGTTATTTCCTTATAAAATTTAGGTAATTTTTTATTTACAGTTCAGTTAGTTCTCTAACAAAAACTAAGTTTCAAACATTGTACAGTTTTTTCACAACATTTTTTTTTGAAAGTTATCTTAAAATATTTTTAAATTTTATTCTAATATAATATTTCCCCAAGGGCTTTTATTATTTTTTTTCATACACGTATGCTTAAAATCTATTTTCATATGAAAGAAAACATGCAACAACATCATAATCAAATCTTTTTAAATAAACAGTTTTTATAAAATTTTTTTTATTAGTTTTGCGAAAACTGTCATCATTATCATTATCATTAACATTATCATTATCATTATCAATATCATTATCATTATCATTATCATTATCATTATCATTATCATTATGATTATCATTATCATTATCATATCATCATCATTATCATTATCATCATCATTATCATTATAATTATCATTATCATTATCGTTATCATTATCATTATCATCATCATTATCAATAACATTATAGTTATCACGAAGAGTTTTATTATGTTAATAATAAAAGGGTGCTATCAATTGTCGATTACTTTTTATAAAATACAAGATACGCGACGTGATTTGTTTGATTCCAAAGCATCTTTACTCTAAATCAAACTTATAATCTAACATAAATTCAATAACCTACTCACGTCTCTAGCATTGACAGCTTGTGTTCTCTAATTTAAAAAAAAAAAACTAGGCCGCAAAAATAAAAATCTATAAAGTTTTTAAAAAATCTTGAAATATCAACATCATAATCAAATCTTTTTAAATAAACAGTTTTTATAAAATTTTTTTTATTAGTTTTGCGAAAACTGTCATCATTATCATTATCATTAACATTATCATTATCATTATCAATATCATTATCATTATCATTATCATTATCATTATCATTATCATTATGATTATCATTATCATTATCATATCATCATCATTATCATTATCATCATCATTATCATTATAATTATCATTATCATTATCGTTATCATTATCATTATCATCATCATTATCAATAACATTATAGTTATCACGAAGAGTTTTATTATGTTAATAATAAAAGGGTGCTATCAATTGTCGATTACTTTTTATAAAGTACAAGATACGCGACGTGATTTGTTTGATTCCAAAGCATCTTTACTCTAAATCAAACTTATAATCTAACATAAATTCAATAACCTACTCACGTCTCTAGCATTGACAGCTTGTGTTCTCTAATTTAAAAAAAAAAAACTAGGCCGCAAAAATAAAAATCTATAAAGTTTTTAAAAAATCTTGAAATACGAGTACTCAAGTAGCAAAGTGATAAAGAATCAGTGTCGAAAATTAAATTCCTAGCGTAATGGCTCTCAATTAAAAAAAAAAACGCGCTAGCGTAGTTTTTCATTCCCAATTTCTCCAATCAATTTTCTGTAGTGGTGTTCATGTGCAATATACGATTGGGCGCCAGATTGTCTCAGCGCTTTTAAATTTCAACAGACGCATTTAATTGATACAGCACAAGCGTCCAACTCCGCGCAATTGTGTGCGTCCCCGCTGGCTTCCATGACTACATTTTTTTGTTTTTTCTTTTTCTTTATAAATTGTTCCGCATGCCACTTTTGTTGGCTTATTGGATTGGTAGTTTCAGCCTTGTTGGCCAGCTGCCTAACTTGTGTTGGTGTTTTGCCGACCAGAATGTGCCTCTGGTGTAAGTCAATAAAATACAGCATATCCATGTGATCTGCCGCGTACGCTATGTGTTGCGTAATTTAGCCATACATTCACTCTAGCTTCCGATGTTTGTAGATGCATACTTGCATATTACATGCATATGTACTCGTATGGTATGTATGTACATACATTGGGGTTCTGTCTATTACCCTATACAATAGTAATTCTGCGTTTTTTTCGCCCAACACTTGCTGAACATCCGTTTTTCAACACGAGTTTTTTTTTGAAGGCTCGTTGTTTTTGTGTTTGACTATTTTCATGCTTTTTTGTAATGTTATTTACTCCTGAAACTTTTCCGCGCGCAAAGGCAATCACCAACAACGACCGATACTGACACCAACACGCACAGCAAATAGCAATAGCAGTGTCAGAAGTTTACACTAACACATTTACCTGGGTCCTAGTGGTACGAGTGGTTTAAGGTTTTGTTTTCTTTTTCCGACCATAACCAACACACTACTTTATGCCACGATCTACAAGTGCTCTACTCTATGTCCGTTCAGTTAGTTGCAGTGGTGTCTATGACTGCTGCCTGGCTATATTCACTGCATTACACTTTGAATGCTCATAATTTTTTGGTCCATTCGAATGAAAAAGTCTGTTAGTTTTTTTTTTTACAATTATTATCAATGCTCGGCACAGTTGAGAGTTTCATTTTCATTTTCAATTTTAGTTTTCTATTTTCCATCGCGTTAATTTAGAGTGAAACGCTTTAATTACTCGCGCGCATTTACGAAGTTTTCAAAGTTTTCAGTTAGCAATAGAAGATTGTTTTTAGTTTTAAATTTTCTGGAATTATTAGAGCTAAAGCGTTATTTCCAATATAAGGCGTGAAATCAAAGAAAAATGATGATGGAGGAATAAAGTGGGTCTGATATCGTTGCGAAGGACCTGTCGATATGAAAGAAGATATAAAAGAAAGTTAAATCTGCTTTATTTTCCGCTACTGACTTCGAAACCTTTTTAAGAAACGGGTTATTGGTGCAACATGTCTTTAAACATTTATATATATGTATACATATATATGAACATCTTTTTTGTTTTCCTTTTATAATTTTTAACTTTAAAATTTACAAAAAAAAAAAACTACAAATTTAAATTTTTTTTCTTTTTAGGGGTACATTAGGACTAATTGTCGCTGGCGTCGCGATACTCTGGTGTGCATTGTCTGCTTCGAAACTCTTTGTGACGGCCTACTCAATGGACCATCAACAAGTGCTGGTTGCATATCCGTGTGCGCTGTTGTATGGTGTTTTCGCATTAATTACAATCTTTTAAATAACGAAATCAAACAAGATAGTAATCTAGTAATAATATTATAGCAATGATATTAATAATAATAACGATGACAGTGTGAGGAATGTAACATACATAAACGAAAGAAGAAAAAAAGGGCGATAAAAAGATTATTACTTTTTGAATTCATATTTTATAATATAATACATTAATTAAAACATAACCTCAATTATGAGAATATCTATCACAGGCCAAGAGTTAAATAAATAATGCAGGTAATATATTTCTAAACTTAACCAGTTTTTCAGAACTCAGTGACAACACACTTGCTCCGTCTGTTGCATATTTTTTTCTATGAACGGAACATTTCTTTTCGTTAGATGGAAAAAAAGTGCTCAAAATCGTCGGAAAAAAATTTAATTTTTAATATAAGGTAAGCCACCTGAGACTTTATTAAGATTTCTGTTAAATTCGAGCATTATTATTGACAACTTTTTTATAAAATTTGTACAAACTTTGAAACTTTGTTTTGTGCGGTTCTTGTTGAGTTATGAACTACATATGTACATACATATGTTTGAATGTTAGTTAAAAAAATTTTTTTTAATTAATCATATAAACTGTCGCTTTTGCAAAAAATCGACTGTTTCAAGCTTTAATTTTTACTTTTCTTTTAAATTTGATTCCTAACAATATACTCAGTTTTTGAACTACAAAGTCGCCACAAGTTTTGACAACTTACATTCCATTTTAAAAAATGATTTTATTATTTCTCAATTAAAATACAATGCATTTTCTAAACTAAGCCATAAGAACCTAAGCATCAAGCTTTGTACACAATCAAATACAATTTTATAAAATGTAAAAATTTTTAAAAATTTTTTTTAGGAAATTTGGAGTATGCAGTTTTGCAACCCATTAAATTTTATTAAAATAAAGTGTAATTTCAAGTAAATACAAATTAACATTGAATTTTGAGAATTTTTTTTCCGATTTTCTAAACACACATGCTCGATATTATTTTATGTGAGAAAAAAAAATTCTCAAAAATAAGCGGTAATTTTAAACCACTTGAAACTTGTACTTTATTATATTAACATTTTTTTAAGGTTGATATTATGAGGAAAATGTAACAGTATAGATTTTTATAAGTTTTGTTCAAAGTTTTAAACTATTGCAAACAAATTTAACTTTTCTATTATAAAAGTAATGGTAATTAGATGATAAAAATAAATTGTGAAAGTTTTGCAATATTTCGTGAGCTTATAGTTTATAAACAGAGTGTATTATATTATTTTTAAATATCAGTAAATGGAAAATATGCTCTACATTTTCCTGTACTTAATTAAACCTCTTTATTTAGAAAACCCTTTAAATCTTGCTTTGTATTGTCCTTGTAAATTTGTTTTCCAAAGTTCTTAGTTTATAAATGTTTGACAGAATATGAATATGTACATATGTATGTACGGGTATGTATATGTTAAGTTGCATTGCTCGCTTCAATTATTTGGCTTAGTATTTCGTTTTTATTCTTTGCTCCCCATTTTTGCTGTTCGTTCAATTGGAAATGTTGGTTAATTGAGTTCTTTGCTGTAGTATTTTTAGTTGTTATATTTTTTTTTTAGATTTTTACAAAAGAATAAATGTAAGTTTTTGTTGTGAGTGTATTTACATACATATAAACATACAAACATATGCATAAATTCACATTTAAAAGTAGCTTCTGACTAGCTTTTGTTACATTTTTATTTCAGCCGAATATCGTTCTCCCTCGACATGAACAACGTATCTAATATTGTTAAATTTGCTATGCGCTATAAGCATTATAGTGTGTTTGTTTTTTAAGTACCAAACAAATGTAAATTCTTCCATTTGCAATCCTTAAAAATAAACGGTCCGCATACTACAACTCCCTTTTTGAAGCTGCATACTGACGCAACACTCTTTGAAAGCTGCATTGATAAAATTAATTTTTGGTGCCGTTTTGCAAAACAAAAGTGCTGCTATAACATTTTTTGTATTCTATATATTTTTTATGCATCATATGAATACTATGTGGCCGCTGTGGTCGAGTCAGGTTCGAATCTCAGTCAGGGCAATCAAAATCTTAATCATAGAAAAAGTTTTTTCTTATAGCGGTCACCCTTCGGCAGGCAATGGCAAACTTCCGAGGGCATTTCTGCCATAAAAAAGCTTATCATTAAATACATCTGCCGTTCGGAGTCGGCACAAAACTGTAGGTCCCTCCATTTGTGATATAATATAAAGACGCACACCACAAATGGTAGGAGAATGTTCGGCCAAACACTGAGTTATATAGTGTAAGCGCCAAAATTATATATTATATATGAATACATACTACGTATGTATATCTTGCAAAAATTATTGGAAATTCTGTTCAGAATTAACCGCATGTTCGTAAACTTTTTTAGAATAAAATTCAAATTTATTAAGTTGAGCTTAATGGATTTAAGAATATTAGTCCATGATCCAAAAGGAGTATGAATGGGTATATAAAAAAAACACCTGATATTGTCTCCAAAACAAATAAAAAATTGCTTTTCACTCGTTCGTAAGATGTTGGATAAATTATGTATGTTTAGCCTTCTGTATTATTGGCTACAAGTAGTTTTAATTAAAAAAATTGTAATTAACTTGAGAACGCCTTTTCTTGGAAGATGTCATTGGGAAAATGTCAATAGCGCTTAACTGGAGGTAATTGTAAACGGCGTATGCAATAGAAATAGTGCTGACGGGAATAGTGCACGCGGATATAGTAGCAGAGGAGGGCAACAAGTATTTTTCCAGCTTACCATATCTGAACTCACCAGACCTATATAAAGTAATACCATATAGTCACATGCTATGTTATTTTATGCTATCTTATGTTATTATTATGTGGCCGCTGTGGTCAAGACTGTAGCGGTCGGTGCCATAACTCGATATGCCGCTGAGTTCGGAGATCGAAACTTAGCCAAAGCAAGTAAAGTCTACAAGGTTTATTCTAATAGCTCTCACCTCTTGGTAGGCAAAGTACGTTCTCAAGCAACAGAAATAATGAGAAAATATATCTAGTGATTTTTCTTCAGAGCTGCATTCTAAGCTTTAAAAGTTAAAACAAAATACCCAGAGCTCATAATTTTTTTTTTAATTTTTCCTTGGATTTGCCTAATAAAAATGAACGAAAAGTTCACGCTGCTGCAAAATAAAATTACTGTTAATACAATTGCTATAGTCACGGCATTGGTAATTATCTAATCGTTCAATAAGAATTTTTATAGAAAACTTTTGCCGCTCTTTTAATGTTTTTTTTTTAGAAACAATCGACAATGAATTTTTCACTTTCATTTGACAATATATATACGTACATATGTATGCACTTACATATATACATAGTATGTTTGCATGTACAAAAGCTTTCAGTGCCAGGGAACTGAATTTTGAAACCAAACAAATGTTCGCTGATAAGCCAAAGTCACTGCACTCCTTAAACAAACCACTTCAACTCTATACAAATCAAGTTTCTTTCCACAGTCATTTGTGAACAGTGGGAGTGATCGGTAGGCGCAGCGTCGGTTGAAACAAATCTCGTTTTAATAAGCACAATTAAGAAAATAATTTCAAAATAAATTATTCCATTATAAATAAGCGTCAAGTAGATATTTCTATTCCACTGCATATGACCGAAAACATACGAGAAATTGATCGACCGGCAAAAGAGCAAAATTAAAATCAGCAATGAATAAAGATTTACAAAGCGAACGTCAGTCGGCAACGATTTCGAGTGAAGATTTTGCAGAGTGGTGGGCCGGCGGGCGAGATGCTTTGCATGAGCGTAGATCTTTAGAAAAGCTCTTTCTAGACGACATCGACTTCGCAGATCCACAACACACAACGCTGATGTCGCACAAAGAATACTACGAGTATACAATTGCAAAAGCATGCAAATTTCTCACCAAACTACGCGCATGGCACGCAGCTAAAGCTCAATCCGATCAGCAGAGTGCAATTGCCTCGTTGTATGATTTTCGAATGTTACTATCTGGTCCACTTGGTACAGCGTTATTTCAACAAAATTTCCCGCTACGTCTCCACTTTTCGATGTTTCTACCAGCATTGCTGGGACAAAGCACCGTTGAACAGAAGCGCGAGTGGTTTGAACGTGCTTGGCAAATGGATGGCATTATTGGCTCATATGCACAAACAGAGCTGGGACATGGCACTTTTATACGCGGCCTAGAGACGCGTGCCGATTACGATGTACAGAATGAGGAGTTCATCTTGAATACGCCTACACTAAGCGCCTATAAATGGTGGCCAGGTGGTTTAGGACACACCGCGAATATGGTGATCATTATGGCCCAACTGTATATTAAGGGCAAATATTATGGTTTACATCCATTTTTGGTGCGCATACGCAATGCTGAGACACATTTACCTGAACCGGGTGTAGATGTGGGCGAGATAGGACCAAAGTTGGGCAATAATGGTGTGAACAATGGGTTTCTCGGTCTCAAGGATGTTCGTATACCGCGTAAGCAGATGTTAATGAAAAATGCACAAGTTCAATCGAATGGACGTTTCGTGAAAGGCCCAGAGCCCTTACTGACCTATGGTACCATGGTATATGTGCGTGTACTGATTGTGCGCGATGTTTCATTCTCGCTACTGCAAGCGGCCACCATAGCTACCAGGTGAGCGCGATTAAGATTTTAGTTAAGAGTTGTGACAGAATGGCCACCATAATCGATTGTATTATGTCTGTGTCCATGGCCCTTTAATAACTATATTCAAAGAAGACACAATCGGCAATCATCATGATTTCATTCTGATTCGACTTAGCTCAAAATGTACCCACTAGCTCTAAGCTTGAGAATGGGAACATTATTTATGATCAATAATATTTTCGAAAACATCAGTAAACGAACAGTAAGACCGTGCTATTCAATAGGATAGTTTCGAATAGCGCGTTCCGGTTCGCAAGGCCTTTAAATAAAATGAAGTGACTAATATTCTCCAAGTCTTTCTGTGGTTCTCTCTAGAAAATTGGTAGGTCTCACAAATTGCAACCCAATCGCACCAGTTAAAGAGGGAAACATAAAATCCAAAAGGTTAAATACTCTCTCCCTCTAAGTGAATGCCTAAGTTTAGCAGTGAGGTTCAAAGAGTTCTCGTCGGCTACCTGACTCCCTGAGCATATCCTATGTCCATGCCAAAACTTCATGTTTGTTTTTAAAGTGAAAATATTTTGCTAAAGAGGCCCTTAGCTAGAACTAATTAATAGTTTCTTCTTTCCTCCAGATATTCAGCGGTACGACGCCAGAGTCCAATTGTTCCAAATCAACCAGAACCACAAATATTGGATCACACCACACAACAGGCGAAGCTCTTTCCTCAAATAGCGAATGGCTTAATTTTTCGCATTGCAGCAGATGTTGTTTGGCACATGTATCAAAGTGTTATACGGGAACTAGACGCCGGTCAACGTCGCAATTTGCCGGAACTTCATGCGCTCTCCTGTTGCCTGAAGGCAGTTTGTTCGTCTGATGCCGAGAAAGGCGTTGAGATTCTGCGTAAATCCTGCGGTGGTCATGGCTACCTGAGTTCTTCAAACTTCTCACAAATCTATGGGCTCGTCACAGCTGCTTGTACTTACGAGGGCGAAAATACAGTGCTATTGCTCCAAACTGCGCGTTTTCTTATGAAACAATACGCTGATGGATTGAAAAGAAAAGTGCTGCCACGCAGCGTCACCTACCTGCGCAATACAGCGCGTCCAAAGTGGAGCAAAGTTATTGAGCTGAGCACGCTAGTGCGTCTGCTGGAGTTAGCAGCTGCGGAGAAAATACGACTTGCTTGCGAGTATCAGAGGCAACAACGTAAAGTAGTGAAGTTTGAGCAAATGGTGGTCAATAAAGCTGGTATACGTTTAACACAGGCGGCAACGCTACACGGTCGCGTATTCTTAGCTCGTACTGCACTCGAAGAGTCCGAGAAAGTGCGCAAACAAGTTAAACCAGTTTTGGCAGAGGTGCTGACGCAATTACTAGAATTGTTCATCTTGGAATGTTGCCTGTCGAGTTTGGGTGATATTTTACTAGTATTCCCGCTCAATGCGCATGAAGTTGGTGATATGCAGACACGTTATGAGCGTTTGCTGCTGGACTTTCGAACCAATGCCGTCGCTGTGGTGGATGGATTTGATTTTCATGATCGTGTATTGGGCTCCACAATGGGTTGTTATGATGGGCGTGTGTACGAACGTTTGATGGAGGAGGCGCGAAAGGGACCGCTGAACCAAGAAATGGTAAATAAGACGTTTGAAACGCATCTAAAGCCGCTAATGCGAGGAAAATTATAAATGACCTAAACTTTTAACTTGATATAAAACTTATTACAATCTCCAAAATTTCTTCTGCGATAAGTACCTTTTAACGCCGTAATGATTTTTGATAAAAAATTTAATTTAATAAAGTATTTGATTAAGGTATTATGAATCTACATATTTGTTACACTGATGTTAAATATATTTACATTTTGATTTTAAGTAGTACCTGCATTTTCTTTCTGTATTATTTATCGTGGATGTTTAGGGTGGGAATACTATTTTTTTATTTGTTTTTTATTTTTCACATATTAACGAAGCCAATCAAATGTTTTAATAAATTTACACTCTAAGTCTAATTTTTGCTCAGTAGAGTCATTATCTAGAGAGCTCACCGAAAATATTTATTTTGCCATTAAAAAAAATCTTTGTACAATGTGGTTTTTTTGTAAGTTTCTTAATTGTTAAAAATTAATTTGGGCTCAAAATAAATTGCATTAATTGTCCCAAAAAAATGTGTTGATTGAGCGACATCTGTTGACTAGTTTCTTTTCGGCAGCCAACGAACTACGATAACACCAAGTGCGTTAGTACGAGTACTTTATTCTATTACCGATTTGTTTGCAGTTTTTTTTTTGCTTATACACAAATTAATAATGCTGGGGAAGACCTAGACAAATTCCCTTAAAAGTTTACTCGACTTGTTGTCATGTGCAAGAAAAATGAATAAAGCAATTGCATCATAGACTTTTTAAGAAATTCCATCTTTTGGCCTTTTACTTTGCCGAAATTCAAATATTCTATTCCTAGGGCTCGTTTAGATTTATTGCATGATTAGATTAGAAAATATAAAACGAAATGGGTTAATTTCTAGTAGCTAACATAACTAAAATAATGCTTTAGATAACTCAAATATGATTGCATCTCTACGAGGGACCAACTTAAGGATTGTTTTTTAATACATAGGATGCTTTTTCAAGAAGAAAAATCTTGTCTACACATCGTCATTATGCGCGTACTTTTAAGTAACAGAGAAAAACGGACGTCAATCTGAAATGAGTAGACCACACGTTAACATACCTCACCTTAACTCACTATACCTATATTTATGATATTTAAACTCGCAAGACCTAACTCATAACATGAAAACTCATCGTTACCGAAGCTCTCCACGCCTAAATTAACCACACCTTAACTTACCTTAGCTAAGCACAATATATTTTATCTCACCAAACACCAAATATGAACACACGTCCACTCTTCTAACCTGATTTTTCTTCACCTTAAATCATTTTAACTGACTCCACTTCACCAGAGCTATCCTTCCTTCACCTCATTTTTCCACATCTCATTGCCTTTTTCTTACCTCCATAAAAATTTTCAACATCTTAAGTAACTACACCTCAACTCACGAATTATTTTTTATTAAAACAATTTGGACTCCCCTAATGAACGTAGTATGTATAAAAGTATTTTAACAAACATACTTTTTTATTTGCGTTATACATTTGTACGAACAATTATTTTTGCCCTTTTATGCAAATAACCGTTATAATAAAATTAAAATTTTCGCCTGCTAATTGCAGCGTGTAAAAAGCAACTTTCTGTGGGTTTACCTACATACATACATTGCGCTCAGTTGCCCATTAAGTGCGACAATAGCAATGGCAATCGTACATACTCGCAGCAGAACCTCAAACCAGCCACCATCTTTATTTATTTCCGCTCCGCTCAGCCATTTCTTTTTCCGTCGCCTAGTTGTTAATCAAAACAACCAATGTTGGTTGGCGAGAGCGGCGGCGGACCCACTCCGTCGGTCGGTCAGACGTGTTATTCGAGTATTTGCGTAATTAATAAAGACTCTTTAGTGCGTTGCCATATTTTGCATTTTTTCGGTTTTTCGGTTGCACAATTTAACTTTTGTTTCGTTTTCTTTCTTTACCATTTGCGCAATTATTATGCAAAAACTGTTGGCGAATTATTGCTACTTCTGCTGCCAAGTAAATAATAAAAAATTAACGCATGTTCGCCAACCTCTCCCACGGCCATTCGCCATTTCCGCTTTTCAAATGCGCACACAAAACACACACATTTATGCTACCGTATTAAATATGTTAAGTTCGCAGGAATATTAAGGTCCTTAAACCATCCTCCCCTAGAGACGCAGCATTTTTATTTATTTTTTTTTTTGGCGGTAAAAGGATTTTTCCGCTTAACTTCAAGCGAGAAAATTTGATTACGCTTTTTTGCTAATTAGCGTATTTTCACATTTTTAATAAAAAAAATTCAACATAAAAACGCACTAATTGTTCGTAAGCCATGGCAGCCATTCGAGAAGAGCGGCGGTGGTGTTTAGGTACTTGCATATTGCAATTGGTTTTTTTCTCAATCACGCCTCAGCTGAGTTGTTGCAGCTTAGTTTGTTGCTGCGCGTTTCAAATATTTGTCGGTAAGCAAAAAAAAGATCGATTCGGTGGTTAGTGAATTGGTTTTTTTATGCTTTTAAAAGTCCTTCATTAGCGGAAAAGTCATTAAAATCCTCCACCCTCCCTTTATTACATTGTTTCCGTTTCGAGCTCCTTCAAGAATGTCTAAATTAAAAATATACACAACTAGGATTGCTATTGTAAAGCATTGTTCATATCGTTTACTCAACGTTACATTCTAAGTTAATTTACAGCTATGTATATACGAGTACAAATGTGTATATATTTTATTTGAGTATTTAGAAAAAAAAAGGTATAAAAGGTAAGAATAAGCGCAGATCCTTAAGCTCATTAGCTGAAGCAGCTTTTCATTTTTGAATTAAGAAGCCATACTCGCCTTAGACAAAAGGAAATAAAAAATCATAAGCAATTCGTTTCCGTTTTAACCTGAAATAATTTTTTTAAAAGCGGAAAGAAAGATGCTTTGAAGATAGCATTAGAACTTGCTAATTTATTCATGGATGTACGCGTTTAAAGACTACCATACAGCATGTTTCACACGACTATTAAATTAACTTCCGGGTCTAAACCTATGCCGCAAAACTCGATTTCAAGCGCTCTATGCATAGAAAGTGTCACTAAAGCGCTCTCATCGACTGAATATGAAATAACGATGAAACATTTTCTATCTTCTATCTATCTAAGAGTTGAAATATAAATCAAATAAAAGGTCTTAATGAGTACATTTTCACAAAATTAAAATCGATTTAAAAATCGGTATGTTAGACCCTATAGCATTTGCGTGGAAAGGTATAAGAATTTTCATATTATTTTATATAATTTAAAAATTTAGAGAAATATTGTAATTGTTCTTAAGAAAAACGTAAAATCGTTGAGTCAAGCACATCCGATTATCATGGGTTACATATTAGTGGTTCATATTCTGTCTCATAGTTTAAGACGCAGTCATCAAAGGAATCGAAATTAGCTAGTTCGAATGGAAAAGCAGTTATATTCGAAACTCTTAAGCTTTCCGAACTTAAATCGTTCGCATTCAATTGAAATCACTTTCCAATCGAACTACAGGTGCGGAATAACCAACTCTTGGCCTCCAGCTTTGAATAGGTCAGTCGATATACCATCGGCTCCGAGGTGTTCTAATGCTCGAATTCAGTAACTTGTCATAATCTCAAGTCTCATAATTTGAGTTTTAATTTAAATTTTTGAGACCTGCCCATCACCAGGTCATAACTTAGTCTGAAATTGTGGCTCTTGTCTCTATTAGAGCCTGAGACTGCTTACTGAGTTCGGGCATAAGTCTCGCGCTTGTTATTATCATTACGTTTGTTCGAGTGAAGAGTATGCAAATGTCATCCCTAAAGATTAGTCTGGGTTCTGCCATACCGAAGTGTTGCCTCTAAACTTCCTCAAGTTTACTCTGAACGTATGTAAGTGGATTTCCAACCTCGTCTTTTGAGAAATATGTTTTGGTTTTGAAACCAGTTTGCTGGCACATATTCTGATGAAACTTTCGGACTGCATTCCTATCTTCCGGCATCTTAATATCTTTGTACTGTACTCACGTTTTTGTTTTTTCTATTTTTTTTCTCTTGAAATGGTAACCTCTCCGAATATTACTCAATTTGTAACTAAGCCTACATTTATATTCAGTACTCCTAAAAATCATATTTTATTACGTTGCTATTTGCTGTGTAATAAGATAAAATCATTCTCTTGAATTTAATTTGCGAAAGATTTTTTGTTACTATTTTTGATATAAGCTGTGGTATTATTATTATTTTTAATTGTATATAAAATCTTGCGATATATATTACAAAAATACAACGTAAGATAAGTAAATAAAAAGTGTGAAGATCCATTGAAAGGTAGTTAAATAGGATGGTAAGTAAAAGTAAAATTCAAGCTTTTTATAGTATTTCTTTTATTCGCAGCCTCCTCGGGAACGAGAAGGATTATACTTGATGAAAGCAGCCGTACATATTTTTCTTAAGAGCTTGTTTGTGTTCTACAGATTTTTTTCGACTCCTCGAAATTGCATCGCACTCAAGAAACAGGTGGTGCGTTGTTGTCTCAGGCACAAAGTCACAGCTTGATAAAGTGGTCGTGAAATCTACAGTAAGTCTTGAGAGTTCCACGCTAATAGAGTGTTGACCTATTTCGATGACATGGCTCAGGTACTGTGATTGTTGTTTCTACAGCATCTCTAGCTCATCTATCAGCCTTCTCATGAACATACATATGTACTTACAATTGTATTTAGTGGAAATTGCTTATACTTATTATACTTAACGAAATATTAAAAATGGCTAAAATAATAAGAATAGTATTTTTTTTTAATGAAAGTCAACGACTGCAAAAATGTATTTCCACATAAAAAAGAAATCAAAAGTTTAGGAAAGAATCAACTCAAGTCATCGAGATGCTCCGATTGCTGTTGTCTAATTGTTTAAGCTTGTTTCACTTGTAATTGAATTGATAGTGAGCCACAGAATGAACACAACAAGAAACAAATAGCACTAAAGTAGAGCAACATTTGTGCATACATACATATGGGTGTATGATTGATGCAGACTTCAACAGAAAACCACAAAGTACAAAAATGGCTAAAAGGAATTTCGTTGGAGTTCATTCATCCAGCAAAACAATGAAACTACATAGTAAATTACAGAGCAGTGAGGAGGTGATAGTAATGAGCAAAAGAATTAAGAATTGTGCGTATAAAAGAAACTGGTGATAATGATGTTCATGCGAAAGCGTACAAAACTTTTAAGTGAATTACAGAAAATCAGCAAGGACACCGAACAGCATTGAAATGCAGAAGCGGCTGGGCGGGTAAGAAGTGGCAGCTTATAGATAATAGTGATTTCCGCCACTCGCCAGTAACCGCACAAGTAAAGAATATCTGAAATATGCGCACTAATACATACAAACATACATACATACATGTGAGTATAGTAGAAACACATTTACAAGCAAAGAAACTTAGTAGCGTACGCGTCAGAGAATATATTTGGCAACGCCTGTAAGTAAAGCTGCTCTCAGATGCAAGGGCTCTCCACAGATACGAGCTTTTACATACATAAATAACGTTTGTTGTATTTGTTGACTGCTTGATCCTTTAATGCCGCAACTAATTGCCAATCGCTTTCGACACTTAACATGACTTCTTCGCCTTTGGTGGTCGTTGGTTAGTCAGATGACCGTTGCCAAGTGAATGTGTGTGTGTGTGTGTGTGTGTGCTTGAACGATACGCCAGCATGGCTGATGAAGTGAGTGAAAGGAGAGGAGCGCAAGGAGTCTAAGAATCTTTAATTCTCGTTTAAATTAGTTACTGATATTTGGGGTGTGTGTGTGTGTGTGTGTGGGCGTCTATATTCTTATGCCATCGAAGAGCAACTCTGCAGGCGTTGCGTTAATGAAATCTGCAGTCGGCTGCCCAACCGTTTTTGTGCAACAGTTTTACTTACAAACTATTGCGCAGAGAGCGGCTGTATTCGTTTTATTTTATTTTAATATTTATTCTTTAATCTCAGAAATTCAATTAAAAACCACCATAACTTTTCTGAACATATGTATGTATGTATGTATGCTGGTATGCGCGCGCTTAAGTTTAATCAGAATCAAGGATAACGATTGTGCTAAACTTCATTTAATACCCAGTAAAGTGTTAAAATATACATATGTATGAATGCTTTTAAAACACTTCACACAGCCACACATACATACATACATACATATGTACATACATACGTATGTACATATGTGTAAGTTGAATTAATGTATGTATGTATGTGTACGCAAGTGCGCTGATATTGAATATCAGTAAGTGCTTTTCGTCGACTGCGATTGAGCGATAAGACAGCAACTCAGCTACGCTCGAGGTCATTTTGAAACTATGTATGTATGTATGTGTGTATATATGTAAGTTGTGCTGGTGGTAAACCGCGAGCCAAAAGGGTAAAAACAGCAACAACATTTAACAGGCAAAAGTTGGTTTGGCCAGAGAGCTGAGAAGTAAGATGAATGCAGTAGTTTGGTTGGAAGTACTTTAGGGATTAAATTAAATTGAAAATAAAAATTGATTTCAAAAAGAATCTGTTGCCAACTTATCGGCGTAAAGTGTTTTTTTTTTGTTTGTATTGAAATAATGTTGGCGTACACGTAAACACATTTAAAGTATATATTAAATCTACATACAAATAAATATTTCAAAACTAATGCTTCTTGGAATTGAATTCTCCATCACTCCTTGAATACAACACAGTTTCGGCTTTGTGGCATTTCAGTGTCAAGTTTTATTTCACATTAAAACTTCCAAATAGGGAAATTGCTAAATTATTCGTCACAAATGTTGGGACCAGCAGAAAAATTTTCTCGGAAGGTATTGATGAAGCGTTATTATTACCTTGCGTTTTTGTATTAGAACGAGTTTTTTATGAACTTCATTTTCGACCCAGAGACAGCAGAAAGTTTGACTTAAACCGAAGAGGCAGAGTTGTCTAAATAAAATGCCTAGCAAAGGAAATACGTACTTACATGTAATACTTTAATAGACCTGACTTTATCACAGCTGTATCTATGATAACAGTTTCTTCTGAATACTAAAAAAGTAAAAGTAAAGTAAATTTATGAATTTATAAAAAAATTACACCAGGGCGCCAATTATTATTGTATTATTAAAGACCCCTTTACTGCGACCTCTGGCGCTCCAAATTTTCATTAATTTTTATTAACAACACATGCAGTTGCTTTCAATTCTTAGAAGTCCTTTTGTGTGCTGATTATCTCAAGATACATAAGTATATCTTACAGCGTTATGCAGGCTCATTGAACCATCAAAATGATCTTGAATTAAACTAAACTAAAATATAAATAAGTGTTTCCATGTCACAAACCCAAAACGTGGCTCTCTTATCCAAACTTTTTGTTATATTGTTGGTTGTCAACTAGGTTAGCCTACTGAAATTATAGACATTGGTGTCGTGTTTGAGTACAGATTATCGTAACAAAATCACTTAAATTCTACGATAGCTAAGGCGAACTCTATTTTTTGAAGAACTTTTTGACATACTAACACACTTAAACTCTTTACAAAAGCATTTGCTCATTATCCTCTTTGTTCTCTGCATTTTGCTCACCATTTCGGGCTATTTATTAACCTTAAGCCATTAGATTGTAGGTGGACTTTCCTCTCTCCTGCTTTAGTCTGCAATTCAATACGTCGTTCGTACTTACTTGGATGGATCTAATTTGTTATTCTACAAGTATGCATTAGAAATCACCAGAGAAAATGCTCTTTTGAAATGGTAATAATTATTCAGCTTTAAATAAATCCATTTTGCTGTTCTGTTTTATACTTCTCTTACTCAGAAATCTATTTTAAATTTGTAGTAAATTTATAAATAGTATAATAAACACTTTTTATTTGGTATTTTGCTTTAATATGTAAAAAAAAATGTAACACTATCGGTAATATTATTTTGAAATATGTACTCGTTAATACAATTTCCATGACTACAGCTTATCAATTTTTACCGCCCATTTTGAATTGAACTCCTCTCTCTATCCGCGGCAGATAAATAAGAAAGAGTGTCATACATTTTAATTTACTTGATTACTTAAAAAAATTGATATTTTCAATATTCAGCTCTAATATAAGTATGCATCTAGATTTATGCCACTTTTGTAAGTTTTCTTATTTATGGAAACACTAAACATATTTAAAAAATATGCTGAAAAGCAGAAATAAGTTTGTGAGCACAATCCAGCTTATCGACATACTTAGTTCAATATTATAAGCTTAGGATACTTGATCCTCGTACATATAACCCTTCTGTAGGCCTAGACCAATGAAGAAAATGGATACAGTTTCTTTCCGTATGCGTGATTTAGTTTCACAATTGAATCCACCAGGTGTCACTTGGGTCGAACTATTGCATGAAATCAAAGTTAAAGCCCGATTTGAATTATATTCAACTTGAAAATATATTTTTGCGAAAAATATGGGAGGTGGCGCTGGAGTCGAGCTGTTACAAACATTATTGTCCGACAAGAAATACTTTTGAAAAAAAAGTAAATACATATGTATTGGTGGTCCAATTTGGCTAACTTTTTAAAACCACATTGTTAATAAGAAAAGATATAGTTTTCTGTACGAAAGAGTTCCTCCTACATATGTAAATAAGTACTTTTTTGATAATAAATAACAAAAAGATACGAGTACATACGTATGTACCCGCAGATGTGTCCTTTTGAAGAACATATCCATTTCCAAAAAAACTTTGCTACATACGAGTATTTTTGTATTCAATTTTAATAAGCGAAGTAAGAACGATTAAAAGAGCGGCTTCTTGCTATGCAACAGTTCGTATAAGTTATTTAAAAAAGGTTTTCATTTTACATTTCAATCAACCCGAGAAGTGCAAAATTTATACCGGCTGTACGAGTAAGTATGTTTTATGTTTTATGTTTGTACATACTATGTAGTAAATCCGTGAAATGTTGGCTAACTGCGTCTACATAAAGTTACTGTCAGTGCTGTTGCATACGGTTTTTTTTTTTTTAATTTTTCAACTCCTAATTAAATTTGCAGCCGAATTTTTTGTGTAGAAAAAATATAAAAATAAAATGCGCATTACAAAAACTACATGTAAATATTATGCTGCATACATTTGCATATGCACAATCTTATGAATATAGACTTTTGCTTCAGCTATTTCGCTGACTGCAACTTGCCAAAAGAAAAAAGATAAATAATATTGCGAAAAAAATTGGATTGTTTTTTAACACCAAACTTTGGTACTTGAAGCAAATATTACCCATGGCACTTGCGGGAATAGAACGAGTAACAGAGAGGCTTGTGTAGTAAAACTTGCGTTATTCAAAAGGATGCATTTTATTTTAATGCTTTCATCAAAAAAAAAAAAACAGTGTGTGGCACTAGTAGGGTGGTTAAAATGCCAAAATCAAACACAAAGTACATGCAAATTTTGACAGTTTACGCCGATAAAAGTAAAAACAAAATTCTTGTACGCTTTGTTTTTGCTTTACACACAAAACACATTGCCTCCGCTTTAGCATATCCATCAAAAGGTGTTTAATAAAAATATAAAATATGTTTAAACATTCCACCAAGTAGCAAGTCATAATAAACCCAAGCACTTTTATTATGACGAAACCCAATTGCTGATTGTCTTGCAACATTTCACTGATCCACAATAGGTATAAGCTTTTTATATGCATTCATAAGTCCTGTTCCTTATTACCCTTATCTGAATGCACTATCGAAACTCTTAGAGAGAAGCAAAGGGCATTAAAAATGCAATATAGCAGCAGTCTAAATGACTCTGGTGCCTCCGTTGTGGCAGCATAATAAAGTTCTTTACGTTCTTGCATGGTCCAACACTACCGCCACTACTATAACTACTTACTACGTAAATACATGAGTACATACATATGTATGTACTCGTATTTCATAATGCATATGCAAATTACTTGCTAAAATACTTACCCTTATAGGAGTATAATTTGCGAGTATTTATTTAGCATAAGTTGAGTGCAATGAAAATATACATACATTTGTTTTTATAGCAGAGGAAGAAAAAGAAAACTGAATATTCAAATAGTGTCTGTAATTAAAATTTTATTAATAAATTAATTTATAGAAAATGTTTAAAAATACAATAATTTCTATCTAATTCGGCTACATACATACATACATATGTATTTTATGTTTCACTTATACGCAGTGAAGTACAAATCTTCTTAAAAACAAAAGAGTTGGAATGGGGATAATTCAGGTGTGGGGATATAGACATGGTGAGTTTAGTGGTGGTGTGTAAATTTAGGTGTGAAGAGTTTATTTTACTTAACATACATGGCATAACATAACATTTAATGCAACATAACATTACACAACGTAACATAACCTAACATACCATAACGTAACGTAACGTAACATCCCATCACATAGGTTGTAGTTAGTGCAGTTCAGGTGCAGGGGGTTTAGCTTAGACGAGCCGAAGAAGTTCTAGTTGCTGTGTACTTCATTCTTGTCGGCACGGTTCCCCTTCGTAACATTTCCGTCGAATTATTGCTGCCACATTCGTCATGCCGTTAAAGAAGTTGTACATGAAAAACTCTAACATTTCAGCATCTTTTTAAAATCGAAATAAAAAACTTAATTTACTACTCTGCTGCTGATAGCTTTTAGATATGCCTCGTATGTATGTACTACATATTTCTATTGAATGAAAAGAGTTCATCAGCATCATGTTATATTATTTCCTCCCAGTAAATTCGATTATTCATTAATAACAAATTGTACACAGTATTTTTGTATAAGTGTATGCAGGTAAACATTTTCTGTGCGTTTTTTGCTCCCATTAGAAACGCTTATTGTAAATAAATTTATTTTCGCGGCCACACATTCTACGCACAGCAAAATGAAGCGGAAACTAAACTGAAATTTCGATAATATGGAATTCTGCAATACTTGTGGATATTTTGTTTTTTTGCAATTTTAAATGAAACAACATTTTTTATGAATTTACAAATAGAAATTTTTTTCGGATAGTATGATGAAATAGGAATCAATAGCTTGTTTTCACTAGGTTTTAAATGCAGTTAAAGCTGAAGAACATGAATTGGCAGTTCTATGAAATTTAATGGAAGTGGAATCAGCACAAATTTGTTTTTTGTTTTAACTAACTAAAAATTATATACTAACAATCAAAGAAATATAACAAATATACAAGCGAACATCGGAACATGGGAACATTATTTACAAAGAGCGTACATAACAAAGAAATGTCGTGCTATTTCGGTTCCTGTGGTAAGATCACTCGGCTTAGTTTACCACATCAGAAACCAATTGGATTGAATTAGTTTCTTATACCAAGTTTCGAACGTGAAATTCGTTTAGAAGATGCAAATTTTGCTGATAGGTAATGATGACTTGGAACAATGGAGAACAATTTTACTTTCTATTCGCTTAGAAAAATCTTATAAAGTACAATTTTTTTAGAGATTACTTGCCACATAAAAAGTATAAAATGTTTACATCAGTGATAAAAGGAAAGTCGCCAAACGAAAATGCGCTCAAAACGTTTAAAGTAAAGTAAAACTTATACGAAAAGTTTTATAAGATAAGCTTTATATTGGATAAGAATTGGAAAACGTGATTTTAATAACGCAATCACATGAACAGGCAGGCCTTTCTTTTTAAGTGGAGTATTTTCTGAAGATGCAGACTCAATCGATCTTCAATACGGTAAAAATATTAAAGATTCATATTCATCTAAATCTGAATAAAGTCCTGTGTTTCGAAAGTTCGGACCGTTGCGCAGTAATAAATAGTAGGCTTTTAGGAATATTAACCACTTGTTTGCTGAGGAGTAATTACCTCCTATGTCTCCCCACCCACCCCTTCTCCCTCATCCTGTTTATCTTTTTTACAGGCCTCAAGAACAATGGGCAACAATGTCTGAGTGCTTGGTAAACTCATGTTTGGTGTTTCCGGCCTACCCCAAATCCATCCATCATCCATCCAACCACTTTATAGCTAACTTCTGAAATCGCTATGAAATAATGGAGTTCAGGTAGGCCATAATAGTATCCGTTTAAAATCTCTTTACGTGTGACTCTCCAGCTAGTGCATTTGCGTTCTAAGACACAATGGAAATAATGGACAACCGAAATATTTCCATGAAGGTTTTTATGAGAGTATTATTATTATTGTTGTTAGGGGAGATAGGAATGAGACCGTAAGATCTATTAAGCTCCCTACTTGGAATTAAGGAATTATGTTCAGTCCAACTTCCGAGATAAATCTTAGTATCGAGCCTAAGTCTTATGAGAGTAACTGCATGTCTTTTTCAAAAAAAGAAGTTTGCTTTCTTATTACTTATTTTACCTTGAAATCGTGATCAAAGCCTTCTTATCATATAACAACATTCTAAAGATGAAAACGGGTGTATTATTTAGTTATCTGATTTTGAAATCGTATTCCCATTTAAAATTGCTTACATGCAACTGGTGTTAGGAGTTACAAACAAATTCTTAAAACTGATTCTAAAATAAGCGAATGTGACTTCCATTAAAATTAAGTAGACAATAATCGCTAATTATGTTCCACCTGAGTTTAGTCGACAAACAATAAGCTTGGATGAGATTGACCAATAGGAAGTTAAACATTTCACATTTAAGTTTTTGTAATTAAAGATAGCAGATTAAGACTTTCGCTCTCTTGCGAAAGGTCGTATCGCACCGCAGCTGATGTTGCCTAGAAAATGTTGGAACTCATCTATCGGATTCTGTTTAGAAAGTTGATCCTGTAACAAGTATATTAAAGATGGCACAACGCCGAAACCGGTTTGTCTCCAAACCAAACTTCACAAGGGATGACGGAAAATCGTTCCAAACAAATATCAACAATTCACCCTGTCGGACAAGAAAAAGAAGAAAACAATATATTAAAGACTTGTAGGAAAGGAGTTAACCGCTTGTTTTAAATAAAAAAAATTCTCGGTATACACGCTAACGCACTTGCAACAGACATGTACATATTTTGTACAAATTTTACTTGTTCTTCGTTTATACTTCGTTTGAATTATTGTACTGTGGACTGTTTCCCTTTTTTTTTTTAATACACAAAACTTTTCAACAATTTCATTATCTACCAACAAGCATGAAATGGATACGTCCAAACAATTTTTATAGGAAAACTTTTTTTTTTGCATTTCATACATTTTATACGCTGATTCATGGGCAACAATTTGAAATTGTGGTGGCAACAACAACAACAACAATACAAATGGCAGTGATGCATGTGACACAAGTGAACTCGATTGACTGTGAACCCATATGGGCATGTCGGATTTGCTTGCTGCTTCGTGGTGCTTGTGTGTAAGTGACTTACAGGAAGTGTTACTACAAACCAATGCTTGGACGCGCCGAATGACATGAGGACGACAGTAAGTGGGTATATACCACTTGAACTTACATAAACATATATGTGTGTACGAGTAAAAGCAGACAGGCATGAGTGACGCGAATGTACTCGTATATAAATAAGTATGCAGGTTAGTATGGTTGTATGTATGTAAATACACTTATATTCGTACTTAGTAAGTTTGTGCGCTTAAATCCGTGAAACTTGTCCAAGTGTTTGGCTCGTTGGTGTAGCGACCAGATGGCAGCACTTTTACATGCTTTCGCATATGCATACGAGTATGTATCAACATATACTTACATAATTGTATAAGCATTCATATATTTACAAGACAAGTGCAACGTTGCTTGGCAAATGTTAATTTGTGGCACAACTTTGTAAGTTATCGCTTGTAATTACTGGCTGAGAATGACAACTTTCGTCGAATATATTTATGGTATCTATATTTACTTAAAGATTAATGCAAGCGAATAAAAGGATTAATGCAAGAAAATTTATCAAAAACAAGCATATCCATAAACCAGAAAAAAAACATTACTGGCACAGTTCTTACAACGAGAGAAATGAACGCAGAGCTAAAAACGAAAATTAATAAATTTACTCGTGAGGGTTGTGCTGTGAAGCATCCGTCGAACTTCAGAAACAAACTTTTGCTGTGCTCCAGATACTTTCGGATAAAACCTGGAAAACTGTCAAATTAAAAAATTCACATCTTGAAAGTGAGTAACAAGAACGAAAAAGTAAGTCATCTTGAACGCGAACCCTCATTTTGCCTGTAAATGTGTAAACGTCAAAATATTTGCCAAAAAATATGCGGACACACAAGCAAAAACGCTTTATTTATGTGCTTATTGCTTGTATTTAAATAAATTTCCTAATCATTTTCTATGTACGGTTTTTTATTGAAATTTACCACTGACAGCAGAGCGGATAAACTTGCTATGTATGGGAAATTGAAAGAGTAAAGTGACATTTCATTTTGAGGGGAATCTGCCAACAGCAATTTGCTAGCAAGAAAACTGTTTATCAAAAACAGCTGATTTCAATTTGGATAAATAAGAGCTTTAAAGATGAAAATTATAAAATATGATTATTAAACATGCAAGAAGAAGTAAATGTTAGTTTGGTTAAGTTTCTTAAGTAAAATGTTTCAAGAAAACACTAATGCATTGTTTTTCACTTTACATTTTTGGTTCGTTAAACTTGCAACTTTCTGCAAATTTTTCGTTCGCTTACTCTTTTGGATACTTTTTTTCTTGTGAGAGAATAAATAACATTTTACCGCAATTTTGCTGTTGGATATTTTCTGCGGGAGATTTTAATTTAACGCACCCAAGGCGAACTTTATTAAGGTGGCCTTAGATTTGTTTTTTCTATCGCCGTGCAAATGTCAAAATCACGTGTTGGTTGGTTGGTTTTGACATTCGCTGTACCGAACGCCACAACAACTTGAACGCACCTAATTAGACACTTTTCATTAACTTTTAGGAGAAAGAAATACGAAGTAAAATTTGAGACTTCTCACTGAGAAAGAGCGTAAATTACTTTCACGAAATAATACTCATTTGAAGTTTTTTTTCCATTTGGAAGGATATCCTGTAACTTCGGACTAAAACCGGTAAAATCAAAAAACAGTACCAGATGCAACACAACTTCTTATTGTAAATGGGCGGTGCCATAAATTCTTTATATAAAGTAATTATTTTCAGCCTATGGCCGCTGTTGGAATGTCAGCAGAAGGTTTTGGTTGTAAATCCGTTCATATCTACTTACAATATTTTAATTTTTTTTTTGTATACATAAGTACCTATGTATGTCTAAATCTCGAAGTTGTCCGCAAAATTCCAGCAAATTCATTAACATGTCTTTTTAAGAGGATTTAACGAGCTTTTTTTATTTTTAGTCATGGGGTGGAATCAGAGGATTTAGTTCAGGAAAGACAAAATAGTAATAAAATAATAATAATTCGTCTTCAGAAAAAATTATGTTACTCTATAACGTTTTCAACCTCACAAAAGAAATCCATGAATACATTTTTGATTAAGATAACATTATAACTAAAATCCTGCATTGCAGCCAGGTCAACAAGTTTGAATCGAAGAATATTTTATGTAAGATAATGTGTGATTATTGGATATATTTCTTCCTTAAAATACAAAGCTACATTTATTTACACGTACATATTTGCGTCTGAATCTTTTTTTTTGCCGTAAGCTAGGAAACGTTTTTCTTGAAACAAACCAAACAATGCAAAGGAAAAATAGCAACATCTCATTACAAAATGTTAGAAATTTAAAACCTTTATGTTAATTTCAACCCAAAAAATGTACATCAATAAACAAAGAAAATTTTCACTGGCGTCAAATCAGAAAATGAGGAATTTGCAAACGGGCAATGCCTTGTGGATATTTGCTAGAAAACCCTATAGTGGATCCTAAATTTCCATAATATGTGAATATGTAAATATTTACTTTGTTATTGTATGCTTTTGTTATTGATACCACTGGCTGGCAGAAACTATTGTGCGCTACTATACATACAATCATACATACACATGTATAATCGTATATGGAATAGGATTTTCGCATTAATAGATTGTTTAAATAAATACAATATAAACAAATTGAAACCCTAAATAAGAAAATCCAAGAAATTCGCAACGAATGGGCAGCAAGAATGACGTTCCATTACATAGTTAGTTGAAGAGGGTTAAGGCAAAAATAGTATCTTAATAATATTGAATACTCGCATGAGTGTGTAGATTTGAATAAATGTTAACGTTTGTATGTATAACAATGCTACAAAATGATTTTTTGGAATTTGCATAGTATTTTATACTTGTATGAACTGAATTTGTTTGAAATAAGTTTTTTGTTTTTTCCCCCCAATACTATGTAAATACAAAAATAATTTAATATTTTTGTATATACATCTACATACATTTGTACATACGAGTACTACATACATTTTGGAGCAGCCGCAGGCTCTCGTTGGCAAAGGTCGAATGTAATTTTTTTGAAATCAGTAAATACAAAAGCTTGCACTGGCATCGAATGTGGGTAAGCTTTTTGTTGTGCCAATGTGGCAGTTCATTTTTATTTATTGTTTTCAATTCAAAAGTGAAAATCAGAAGAGAAGGGATTTTTTATATCCTTCGATAGTTTAAGCCATGAAATTGAATTAAAATGGGAACTTTGTAATATATACATAAAGTAAATTTACTGTTCAGCGGTAATACTAAAAAAATATTATCGTTCTCCAACAAAATCAAAACGCCTGCTCTGCATATTAAACGATAAAAGTAATAAAAGTAGTTATATGGTCAAATAATAACAAAAAAAAAGGCCCTTCATTTATAAATAAAATTATATTATAGTTGGTGAAATTAATTTTTCTTTTATTTCATTTAAAAAAATTTTCAATTAAAATTCTAATCGTTCTCTAACAAAACCCTTTATCAAACATTTTATTTTAAAAAACAAAACATTAACTAAAAATTCAACAATCTCAGCACCCGCACCGGAAAAAATTCTTTAAATTCAAGAGTAACTTTCAGCGGTTTGAAACTTACACTTTTTTTGACTGGAAATGAATGACCTATCAAACTGCATACTTAGAATTGTTCACGCAATCTGTATAAAGTTTGCAACTTTGGTTTATATCGTTTGGTTTCATTACTTTTATTAAAAATATACTATATCATGAAAAACATTGTAAATATTGTAAAATATTAAAAACTATCTAAAATTTTGTCGTAAATTCTGTAGGAAATTTAATTTATTTGGCATACGACATTCTTTAACAATTTTAATTGAAAAATATTAGAAATAAATATAAAAATAATATATACTATTTTAATGTGCAGCGAAGAATCCTGCGTCGTTTTGATATTTTCCGTACTGACTTACGTTAGACGTAACTCTCACTGAGAGAGACTACCCTTTCATCCAATACCCTGCACTTAAAAAGATGGATTGAGGAGTTTGGGAAACTACGCTGTTTTAAAGGCTTGCTAAATGGGTTTCGAAATAAAATTTAATTTAATGAAAAATTTGGCTTATATGGTATTGGTTTGAGCATAATTTTGATTGAACCATATTATGTTAGAAATTAAATAAAAAAATAGCCAAAACTTATCAGGACGAATAAATAACTTTACGCTCGAAAGTTGCCAAAAACATTGCAATATTATTTGCAAAGAGTGTGTAAGCTGTACTCGGATCTTCATCGAAAAGGATATTGTACATTTTTTGTGTATAAACTAGTGCGTACAGAACTTTCATCGTTCATCACTTTTGCTTGAGTTTTCTAGTTTTTCATTACAAGTATTCCACGATAAGTTCAACGACATTATAAGCGTTCTACGAACTTCCCAAATGCAATATCCCATCTTAAATGTGTCTACTTAGGAGACAAAGCTATGTAATAATAATAATAATTTTTGCGCTACACTACTCATAGCTCAGTGTTTGGCCGAACATTCTCCTACCATTTGTGGTGTGCATCTTTATATTATATAATAAATGGAGGGACCTACAGTTTTTGTGCCGACTCCGAACGGCAGATGTATTTAATGAGAAGCTTTTTCATGGCAGAAATACCCTCGGAGGTTTGCCATTGCCTGCCGAGGGGTGACCGCTATTAGAAAAAAACTCTTTCTATGATTGGATTTTACTTGCCCTGGCTGAGATTCGAACCTCGAACCCAGCGGCATATCGAGTTATAGCACGCACCGCTACAAACTCGACCACATCGGCCACGACAAATCTATGTAAAAGGCAAAATATGCGTTTGCATCTTCAACTGCTGTCCATATTCCAACGTACACTCACATACATACATACTTACATATGCATCATTTGCTCAAATGCATAGATAAGTACATACATACATATGTGTGTTACAATAACAATTCTGCTTGTACATTGCCCAACCATTTACAAAGGAGCTTTTGCCACAGAGCATTTTGAACGTAAGATTCACTCACTCATTCACTTACCCAATAACCAATCAACTTACAGCAGCAAAATATCTTGCAGAACTGGGACGTGCGAAGAGCAACTGTCCACTTTGAAGTGGAATTGACTATTTAACTTGTAATTGAAATTTGCCACTTAATTCGGTGTTTGCTGTGCAACTTTGCAGCAATTGCAGTTGTTTCTATGCAGTTATGAAGATGAAAATGCGGGAAGTTCTCCTGTTTATTTGTAAGTGCGTATTACTTCAAATGATGAAGTCATATTTGATTTTAGAAGCTCATCATGGCTAGAGTAATAAATTTGTATTAGAAATAGGTAGAGTTTTCCAAAATACTGTTGCAAACATTAAAAACAAAACTTTATGTTATGCGAAAATTGACAAATATTTGAAGTTTGACTTAAATTACTTTAAATAAGAGTTATGGAATTATCTCAACTTTTGCACTATGGAAAAAACTGGATTGGACATAAGGTTTATATATGATACATCAGTCCATTAATCGATTTAGATACATACGAGTATATAAAAGTGTTTACAAAATGGATTTTTTTCGGTTCGATATACAACCGTTCTTACAAAATTATATCAACTTCTATGTTTTTTTTTTATGTTAATCAAAGATAAGAAAGATTACTGAGTTTTTAAAATTACTTATTTTCGTAACCATTATGTCATTTTGAAATTTTTGGTGGTAGTTATCGTCATCAAATTAGCGCGTTCGAGCAGCAGCATCCACGTGTTTAAACCATTGTCGCGTTGCGACACTTTCCTCCCAATAGTTTTAAAATCTGCTACCAAGACGAACTGAAATAAGTGGTTTTGATTAAACAGCTGATTAGCGGTTAGTTATCAAATGCACTTTTTTATTACAAGTAAACAATTCTACCGTTTACCTATACAAAAATTAAACTTTTTATGATGATTCTAATAATAATTTACAATTTTATTGAGCTCAAGGCCAGTTTATGAAAGATGTGAAAAAACAACAACAAGTTATAGTACTATTTCGGAAATCACCACATTTCCTCATCAGACTTTTTTTTATTAAATTAATTAAATTTATTTTTCATAATCACTTCTCCCAGGCCTTGAACCCGGGAGTTCGGAGTGGCAGAGGCAACACGCTACATGCTGTGCTACGCTAGCCGAGTTGGCTGTTGTGTTTATTTCAACTCCCTTAAACAAAAAATCTTTCATAAACTGGCCTTGAGCTCAATAAAATTGTAAATTATTAACATTTACTAGGCCAACAGAAAAATAACAAACGTGATTCTAATAATGTAAACATTATATCGAGCAAGTTAAATACAAAGAAGATACAGTTTGACAATTGACCACCAAAGCGCTGCATTTCTAGAATCGCTACCACCTTACATGAGTTCGTCTTGTCATCTACATTATGATTTTACAATTTCTCACAAATAATTGTATTTAAATTTTTTTTATGATTGTTACCATTTGTGGTACAACATTAGAGACGCAAACCACAAATGGTAGGAGAAGCTCGGCCAAACACTGAGCTATAAAGTGTAAGCACCAAATTATTATTATTATGATTGTTAGTGCACGTACAGTTTGTACTTGAACTTCGAGACTTCAGCTCAGAATTTATGTAAGTAAAGTTTCCATATTGGGAAAGCTACTCTTTTAAACTCATAAGTTGTTGAGGGAATTTATCTACAAAACGTGAAAGTGGAAAGTACGAGTAATCAGTATAATTTCACGTTGATATAAATTTTATAATTGTTAGTTCGTTAAGTATCAAATAATCCCGAAATAATATTGAAACTGTTCAGTTACAAACTACTTATATATTTAACACTGATAAAAAGAGTGGTGTAAAACATTTAGATTGAAAGTGATTTCCTTTATTATTTAACGTTGAGTTCTTTGTTTTCAATGGCTAGCACTTTTGACGGTATATTTTCTTGTTAGTAGAAAATAACGATTTTGATAAACCAAAATACATATTTTGTTCTGTTTGGTATTACATTTTTTTTTCACATACCAAGGAGCGCATTATATTCTAGTTTTATTATAAAAACTTTTTCTCACCACACACAGTTTACTGGTTAATAGTGCACTTGACATATTCCCTTGGTATTATACGCTCTTACAACTGCAGTCATTACGAATAATAGCGGTAAGAAAACTTTTGACACTTAACAGCGACGGAAATCATGAAAATCATATAAAAAAATATACCTTAGCATACTAGAAAATGAGAAAAAATACTGAAATTTGGGAATAAAATGAATTTGCTATCGAAAATGCTTGGCAGCAAGCGATAAGGGCTGGAACAAAAGTCACACACAGTCAAGCCTTCAAGCAGTCAAACAGCCAATTCAACATTCATATACACATAACATAGATACGTACACACATGTACATACATATCCTTTCAACTCGAAAGGGTGCAAATGTGAGAATAGGAAGTAAAATCAATTGAACTTACCAATTATCGAATGCTGTTGTCGGAAGTGGAATTTGAAGTTGAATAAGTTCTAAAATGTGTAAATACATTTAGGAAGCAAGAGTCGAGGGTTTAGGAACGGATTGTTGACGGAAATGGCAGTTCAATAAGTAGAGAGAAAATAAATAGAGAAAATATGAGGATTCGATGTTTTTTTTTTTTGGCGGTTTTTGTTTGGAAAGTAATTTTGAGAGGCAAAATGTAGAAGTGGCTTTGTTTGTACAAACAGACATACATACTCGTACACTCATTTAACATTAGATAAGTGCGTCTGTGGGAGAATGCGGCAGCTCCGAAGTATGGTAGCAAAACTTTGTCTTACCAGTTATGCAAACACACTCATTCCAATTTAAATAATATAACCAAGAACATACACATATGCATGGAGATATATTAATATTATAATTGCATGAAAGGACCCAGTCGGAAGAGGAATAAGTGAAGCGGTAGAATAGGAAGTTTCTTTTTTTTTTTTAAGATCTGCTCTAAACGTGTTCGATTACTTATCAATCTTCTAAAGAAACAAATCATCTCGGAACGACAACATTTTATATAATTCTGTAACCATAGAAACCACAGCTTCCTATTTATACATATACCTTAACACGTAACTATGCATTAAGTTAAGATCCACTGTCGAAGTTTCGAAAAAAAAGATGTTTGGAAAAGCTCGCCTAGAAACCGTTCATTTCGAAGTAAGCTTCAAATTTCCGACTAAGCCCTTTTATGCATGTACATATGTGCATACATATATATTTATATATATATATATGTATGTATGTATGTACGGGTTAGTGGGTGTACGTATGTATGTGCACGCTAGTGTATTTGCCTTCTTTATTTGCGGCTGCTGCAAGCATATTTTATATAAACTTATTCTAGTTAAGCGTCTATTTAACTTTTGTATAAAGTTTTATTCAATGCATCAGAAGTTAGTTAAGAGTGCTTTATTTTAAATAAATTGAAACTGCAAACTGCTGATAACGCAACATGAAACTTTATTTAAGCACATGTTCATCATTGTTTGTGCACTCTTGTGCTTATAAAAGGAAGAATGGGTCAAAAGTAATATATTTTTCATTCTGACTAATAAAAAAATATTTTAATGAAATATTTATATATGTAATTCCATCTATCATAATTGCTTTTGAGAGGCTGACAAGAACATTACAAAGAATATTAATATATGATTTATGCAAAGTAACTTTAAAATCTTGAGCCTTTTTTAATTTTTAAGATTAAGAAATTTGAAAATCGAGAACTTAGATATTTGTCACAGACTTGTCATTAAACGATCTTAGTTTTGAAATTCTAAAGACAAAAAAAAATACTTAATTACTTTTGTGGGAGAATTTTAATTCTAGAACCATTTTTCATTTAAAACAATTCATATTCCCTTCATTTCAGTGCAATATTGGACAAATTAAAAAAAATTCTCTCAAAAAGTAAGCAAATTTGCTTCAGAGCGTCGGAAGAAAAAGAGCCGCGAAAAGCTTACATCCATTCAATATTTCAATATAATCCAACGATCATAAAAAAAGTAATATAGTAATGTATAGCTCTCAAGTTGATTTCCAACATCATTCTCCACTCCTAAATATTTAGTTTTGGAGAATTTTGTAGTACCCAGGTAGGTAGGTAACTAACTTAACTAACCAAAAGAGGAAAAAATAAAATAGAACATTTCAAAATTTTTGTTTACGCGTACACAGGTAATTTTATTTAAAGAGATATAAAATAATGTACGATTTTAAATTCTGTGTTTCAATGTATGTAACTCGATATGCCGCTGAGTTCAGCGATCGAATCTTAGCCTGGGCAAGTAAAATCTAATATCATAGAAATTGTTTTTTTTTTAATAGCGGTCGCTCCTCGGCAGGCAATAGAAAACCTCCTCCGAAAAAGCTTTTCACAATTGGTAGGCGAAGCTCGGCCAAACACTGATCTACATATGTTAATGTATGTAGTGCAAAGCGCCAAATTAATATTATTATTTCTAGACATGTTGAGGACTAACTTTTACTCATTTGGAATAATACAAAAGCAAAATTCCCTTTTGATGCCTATGATGCTCCACTTGAGGTACTGTTGAGGAACAATGCTGGATATTTGAGAAATACCTTAATTTTCGACTTTACCACAAGTTCAACTCAAACCTAAACGTTTGTTGGGAAAGATATGTAGATATAATGTTCCAATCAAAACAAGTCTTTTTAATGAAATTTTAGAATTGAAATTTGCTGTTATTTTTACCAATTTCTACAAAAAATTTATCATTTTACTATTTTCTTTCATTCTTTCCGACGTTCTCTGGCAAGTGACATTTACAAAATTAGAGTCAGACGATTTGGTCGGATTTAAAGGTACCTTAGGGAGTCATTGGGGCATAGTTATAGTCAAGCTAAGGCCCACTCTAAGGTTGAAAGCAGCAATTTTGACTTCCCGCAGAAAATTATGTTAAACAGTTGCTTTAATTTATATACACCTACGCCTGTGTTTAAAATCTTTATGTTCATGTATGTATTTAAAATTTGAAACAATAATTTAAATGCACGTAAATATTTCTTCACTCGACTAGATGCAGTTATGCAGGCGCAACAACGAAATATTTGTGAATATAATACATTAGAGCGCCACGAAAAAATTTTTTTAAATAAAATTCGTATTGAAAACTTATGTGTCGTGTGCATCGAGAATAATAAAAAAAATAAATTTTTTGGATCCACTCATAAACCGCCAAAATTAATTGATTGTCATAAATTTGTATGATTTTTATAAGCCAAATTTGACTGAAAATGGACTTGAATAATTATTTATTTCTTCTTAAGTTTTACTCATCTCCAATATACCATTTCATTTGTCAAAAGCTCTTTACACTTTGTTTTATCATATATGAACGGTTATAAAAACCTCAAAAAATCATTAATTTCCAACACAAAAAGCGTTCTAAAAGGACAATAAAGGTAAAAGTTATGCCAATGCATTCGTTTTGCCGATCTTCAGGGTGGTTAAATTTTCTTTTATTGTTATTCGATAAATTCTCCGTACACAAATCGCGATTGGTAACCCCACATTAATCACTTGTTACACATATTGCTGCGCTGGTGCCGTATTTATCTTAAAATTCGTATATAACTACATACATACATATGTATTTACATAGGAACATTTTCTTATTACATGCCTCCACATTTCTTTCAGCACCTCATCACCTTGTCCATCAGGAGTGTGCAAACTTTAACGCCCGCATATCACAGTTTTTCAGTCAACACCTGCACACATACATATGTTCATGGTATGTGAGTAGGTATGTATGTATGTTTGTAAATTTCTTGCTCGTGCCAGCTAGTGCGTCTCCCTGTGGCATATTGATGGTCGAACGCAGTTGAGAAATTAAGTAATTTCGTTGCATTCCCGAAGACCCCACGCCAGTCCAAGTAATTTTCATTTCAACGTAGTCGCTATGTGTAAAAAATGTCTATCGTCGTCGCCTTATAATGCCCTTTACTGCTGTAAATGGAGGCACAGTGCGTGGCATGCAACAGCATTGACCCTTATATCAATCAGCCAGCCAACCAACCAACGAACCAACCAACCAACCAACCAACCATACCAACCAGCCGACCAAGTGTAGCCATGCAAACACGCCGACTGGCTAGGCGATCAGACAAGTAGAGAGTTGACATGGCGGCCAGTTGTTGGCTGGTAGTGGTAACTGTTGACCAAGCTGCTTTGTGGTTGTAATAAAGAGTTGTTTATGCCTTGCACAGCTGGCGATCTACGTTTCATTAAACTTCAGCATTTTCATTACTTGTTCTTTGCTATATTTTAACACATATTATAGAGACGCAGTGATTTTTGTTGCGAGTGGCTTATAGTCAATAAAAAAAATAAAAAATTTAAAATATTCTTTGGCGCGCACAGAATGCCCTGCCGTTCATCCTTTCGATTCTCATCCTGTTACTTCCTTGCAGGTCTGCCAAAGAAATGCTTAAAAAATCCTTTTAAATGCAGGCGTAAACACATTCCGTAAATGTAAATTAAATTCCTTCTTAATCAACTCTGCTGTCAATCCAGCGTAGCGCTACAGATCTACCAGCATTGCATGGGATTCCATTATGCTCAAGGGCACTTGAAATACCCAACAAGCAGTGTAGATTTATTTTAAGAGAAACTGTGCAGGGTACAGTACACGATGGGGGGCGGGTGTGATGTTGTTGAGGAGGCAGCGTTGTGTCGAAGTGAGTGGACTACAGGCGCCTTCGAATTTGGTTCGCTCAACTGTGAAGCGTGTTAAATAAATTTCATTTTCCGTTCGAATATGATGGAAAAAGTATTTAATTGTTGAAAAATGTTTAAACAATGAATGAGTTTTCGTGAAGTGGTAGGTGCAACGCTAAATAAAGAATTCAGGAAAGTGGTCAATCAGTTGAAAAATATAAAAAGAGGTAATCAGGCCTGTTCTGCATTTCGATTTGGAGGAAATCGTCATAATTTCTCCGAAATGAAAATAATAAGTTCTCATTCTCACAGAACCGAAGAAACGAACACCAGGTTGAGGAAAACGGATTTATACATTCCGATTCCGACCAAATTTAAATACCAGCCAGTTTTCTTAAAAAGTTACTGAACGTGTTAAAGCTTTGTACAAAATTCGCTAATTCATTTAGAATTTACTTACTTTTAATAATATAGTCAAATGCTTTTATAAGCAGATTGCAGAATAATCTACTTGGTCCAAATGAGGTGAAGTCTGTTCTGTTTGGACCACTTACATACATATGAATGTAAAGTTCAGCGAAATGTAGGAGCTGTATTACATATATGTATGTGAGGTGGGAGCTCAGAACTACACCTTTTTCAACAGTATTTCAGAAAAACACAAATGTATTTCAGAAAAGCACAAAGGTATTTCAGAAAAACGGAAATGTATTTCAGAAAAGCACAAATGTATTTCAGAAAATCGCAAATGTATTTCAGAAAAACACAAATGTATTTCAGAAAAGATCAATTGTATTTCAGATAAACGCAAATGTATTTCAGAAAAACACAAATGTATTTCAGAAGAGGCCAAATGTATTTCAGAAAAGACGAAATTAATACATTTGTGTTTTTCTGAAATACATTTGCGTTTTTCTGAAATACATTTGCGTTTTTCTGAAATAAATTTGCGTTTTTCTGAAATACATTTGCGGTTTTTCCAAAACACATTTGCGGTTTTTTCAAATACAATTGATCTTTTCTGAAATACATTGGTGTTTTTCTGAAATACTGTTGGAAAAGGTGTATTATGCTTTCAGCTTGACTATATCTCCCTTTATTATAGGCTAATGCCGCTATTCTAGCCTGAAAACCCATACCACCGTCCCGGAAAAATATGTAGATCCAAACGCGGTTCTTCGAAAAACTCCTCCTTCAACTCTACTGTGTAGTTAAGAGCGAATATAATACTACCGGTGGATAATTCCTCCTTAACTAATCAAGTTAGGAATTTCTATAAGATAGTTACTTTTGGACGATGAGATCGGAGCACAATGATCCATGCTATTCTGATGAATGCTTAACATATTTAGTATATGATTAAATTCCAGGGTTCTGCTTTCCCACATAAATCCTCCTCTTGTTCTTCTTTTATGGCGCTACAACTTTTATGGCCTCTTAAAACAAAACTTTCGTAAATAATGGAAAAGAGAGATTCTTTAGACTCGAGTATATTATGTTGCCTAGATGTAATTGACCGATGATTCTTAAGGATAGCTCAGTTGTTTCGAGTTTAAGTCAAAACTTTTTATATGCTATGCCAAAGATAAAACTTTAATATTTTGGCTCATAAAAATTCCCTTTATATTGAATTCAATTCAAAACTCAATTCAAAACTCAATATAAGCACAGAGTGTAAATAATCTTAGAAATCTAAAAGCAACCTCAAAAAATTCATATTTGAAAACTGACATTCGGTGTGCATAAAAAGTTGACGAATAAAAAAAAAATTTACTAAAAAAACAGATAAAAAAGAAGTAAATTTTAAGGATTTATAAATTTCTCCGCAATGTCGTCAGAGTGGTGCACGTGCTATAGATCTATTCCCGAAGGAGGACAGTGTAGTTGCATTGAACGACCACACGATTGCATTTGTGTAGAAACACCAAAATCAGCTCCAATAGGAGAAAGCGCTAAGCCTTTCGAATATAGTGAGAAAAGTTATGGTCGAGTTTTTGGTGTTTCCGGGCCCGGTAAGTTGCAAATTCGAATTTGAATAGAGTTAAATTTTTTCGGATTTTCCATAATTACCCTAATTGAATTAGTCGTTACCGCTGAGAATATGTCCGGTTCCGCCATGTACGAGCTGGTAAGAGTCGGTTATTTTGAACTTGTGGGTGAAATAATACGCCTTGAAGGTGATATGGCTACGATACAAGTATATGAAGAGACGTCTGGCGTAACAGTAGGTGACCCAGTATTGAAGACTGGTAAACCACTCTCGGTAGAATTGGGCCCTGGTATAATGGGTAGCATTTACGACGGAATACAACGCCCTTTGCGTAGTATTAACGAACTCACAAAGTCTATTTACATTCCCAAGGGTATAAATGTGAAGAGTTTATCGCGTGTTAAGGCATGGGACTTTGTGCCAGGCAAGGTTACAGTGGGATCACATTTGACCGGCGGTGATATTTATGGAACTGTACAAGAGAACACCTTGGTAAATCATAAAATACTTATGAATCCACGTGCGAGAGGTACTGTGAGATATATAGCGCCCGCTGGCCAATACACAGTGGACGACGTCGTACTCGAAACAGAGTTTGATGATGTTGTAACCAAACACACTATGTTGCAAGTTTGGCCGGTGCGTCAACCGCGTCCTGTTATAGAAAAATTACCAGGCAATCATCCATTGCTAACCGGTCAACGTGTGCTAGACTCACTATTTCCCTGTGTCTTGGGGGGCACAACCGCAATTCCAGGTGCCTTTGGTTGTGGCAAAACCGTTATATCGCAGGTAATAATTTTCAAAGTTAATTCTGATTTGACAACCTAAGAACTGAGCTTTTTTATGCAATTCTAGGCCTTGTCGAAGTATTCCAATTCGGATGTCATTGTCTACGTCGGTTGTGGGGAACGTGGCAACGAAATGTCTGAAGTATTACGTGATTTTCCCCAGCTTTCAGTCGAAATCGATGGTGCCACCGAATCTATCATGAAACGTACCGCTTTAGTTGCCAATACCTCCAACATGCCTGTCGCTGCTCGTGAAGCCTCCATCTACACCGGCATCACACTATCTGAATACTTCCGTGATATGGGTTACAACGTATCTATGATGGCTGATTCCACGTCACGTTGGGCCGAAGCGCTTCGTGAAATTTCAGGTCGTCTCGCTGAAATGCCTGCCGATTCTGGCTATCCCGCTTATTTGGGTGCTCGCCTCGCCTCCTTTTACGAGCGTGCTGGTCGTGTTAAGGCTTTGGGTAACCCGGGGCGTGAGGGCTCGGTTTCGATTGTCGGTGCTGTGTCCCCACCTGGTGGTGATTTCTCCGATCCCGTCACCTCGGCCACACTCAGTATCGTACAAGTATTTTGGGGTTTGGACAAAAAGTTGGCACAACGCAAACATTTTCCCTCAGTGAATTGGCTGATCTCATATTCGAAATATATGCGAGCGCTAGACGAATATTATGAGCAAAATTTTCCTGACTTTGTTACTTTGCGTGTAAAAGTAAAGGAGATACTGCAGGAAGAAGAGGATCTTTCGGAAATCGTGCAATTGGTTGGAAAAGCATCATTGGCCGAAACTGATAAACTGACACTGGAGGTGGCAAAGTTGATAAAAGATGATTTTCTGCAACAAAACTCATACTCGTCGTACGATCGTTTTTGTCCTTTCTACAAGACGGTTGGCATGTTGAATAATATAATCACTTTCTACGATCTCTCACGCAATGCAATAGAAATGACATCAACTGAGGAGAACCGTGTTACGTGGAATGAGATACGCCAAGAAATGGGAAATATACTATACGAATTGTCATCGATGAAATTTAAGGTGAGTGAGGGTTGGTATAACTGCAATCAGTTGAAGTTGTAAGGTAGAGCTTTTTTTTGATTTACTAGGACCCACAAAAAGATGGCGAACGAAGAATCAAACGTGAATATAAGAAACTGAATGAAGAAATGAAATTAGCATTTAGTAAGATGTTGGAATGAATTACTAAATTTGGTAAACACTTTTTGTGCTTTATGTAAAATATTAATTTTTGTAGTCTTTAACTATAATTTTGTATGCTTGAAATCGTAGATATAAACTTATGACAAAGCTCAATCAACAAGACTAATTTATTTGCGAGAAATTATTTTACGGTTATTTGTAGACGAATTATAAAGAAATTCCTTTATATTTATGTTAGGAGTTAAAAATTGACTCGTTAAGCCAGCTTAAAAAATTGTATACAATGATTTGATTTTGCGGTGTAAAATTTATTAATTCTTGCTCGACTTTGGTTTGGTTAGGTATATCCGAAATTCCAAAATAATATTAATTTGAATATCACGCGTTATTAGTGTAAGTTTGCTATTTATGAGAATAATTACCGAAAATTTATGAAGTGAATCAGTTTGAGCTAAGCACGACTTCAAGGCTAAAACAGATTTTGTCTGGAAAGAAGCTTACGAATTATTTAATAACTTTCGCACACCTTAAATAAATTTCTTCAAATAAATAAACTGAAGGATCCTGGAAGGATTTTTTTATAGAAGCATTGGATCCAAACCAGACTGGGATGAGAAATCTACACAAGTTTAAATTTTGACAAAGTGTGTTGGACACCCCTAATGCACTTACAATTATTTGTTTGCGAAATTTCGATTCGTTTAATGCTGCTCAACTGAACCGGAACTCGCACAAAGGAAAACGTTTGCAAAAAGCGAATGCAGAAAGAGGAGAGTGTCGATATTCAACGATTTGATCACAAATTAAACTTAGTTTTGCTTCCAGAAAGAGGTGGTTAAATGGGAAAGACACTGTTTTGACGACTGAAATAAATTTTCAAATTGTACATAAAACTGTCGAGCACTTTTCCACAGCGCTTGTAGTTTAGTGAATGCTTTTTAATAGCCACCTATCTAAATATAAAAATAAATGGGAATGCATTCTAGAATTGCCACGCTGTCCACTTTAACTACACACGCTTCTTGACTAGCTTAGACTTTTCACTGTTATCCACTTGTTATCCCATTAAGCGCCATAGTTACAATATGTCCTGCAGTTATGACCTTTTTCCGCATTCTTGCGCTGGCACCGCCTTTCAGCACCTCGTCAACCCACTTTATGGTTTTATACATGCATACATACATACATACATACATACACACACGACGAGCGTCAGTCACTTTGGTATTTTCGTAGTGTTGAACCTTGGCAGGTTTATTACGCTATCAAAATCAAGCGCACACTGCGCCTTTCATCACATGTGTAGATTTTCGTGTTGAAATGAAATTTTCTTTGTTGACGCGCGCATTTTATTTTTATATTGTGGCCATTTTATGCGGACCGCCAACCAGTAATGGGTATGGAAATGTACGTACTATGTACGTATGTATGTTCATATAAGCATGCATCGTTGGTTGGCGACGTGTCATGTTTAGCAAAGTGGAACGCCACAAGCACTCACTTCACCTGCTGCGTTGCTTTTTGTGGTGCCAGGAGTTGCGTTGTGCTGGCGGAACGAAACCGAAAATTTATTGCCGACCCACAAATGTGGTGAGTTTAAATGTTTTTAATATTTTAGCACTTACGAGTCATAAATTGTAAACTTTCCAGTAGGTATTTGTTTTTTCTTTAACTTTTAGTAGTAGGAATGTATAAAATAAAGATTCGTTCGTAGTTAACTTAAATATTTAACAAAGTATAGTGAACGTTATTGAAGTCTTCAAACTTTCGGAGAGTTATTAAGTGAATTTGTTTTAGAGTATTGCACATGCATACATACAGTTAAGTACAAAAAAGTTGGCGTGGCACTTTTTAGAAAATGTTGATTATTAAAATTTTTTTAATTTAACTTGCACTTTATTACACTAAAATAAAATGCGTCACAAAATTGCATATTCCACTTTTTTTTTTAAATTTTACAAACAAGTTTCGGTAAAAAATTTAATGACTTTTTCTGAATTTTGTACAAAGTTCAGAAATTTTATATTTATAGTTTTAGTTGTAAATTTAGCTAAAGTTATTTAATTTATCCAGTTCTATTTTAAGTCAAACCGGTTTCGGAGTTGTGCCATCTTCAGTGTCGTTTTTCGTTATCATCGTATTAAATTTCAGTAGATTCTTACCCTGTCGGAAACTTCAACAACAACAAAAATAAAAATTTTAGTACAGTTTTTTAACTTATATAAAAAATTCAATAAAAAATTTTAATTGCCAAAAAGGAACAAAACTTGCCAAATAGCTACTTTTTTGTTCTTTGCTTTTTAACTTCCATTATGAGTAAAAACTATGCTCTGAAAATTTGGTGATGTACATACATACATATATTATCATTTAGATATCTGACATTGGCCAATTGCGAAAATTACTCGTGCTTTCATACGTGCGCTAAATTAATCAATAAATCTTAGATTTTCAGTACTTTTCGATCTATTCCATATATTTTGAAATCAATGAATTTAGCTGCAACAAAATAATTTATATGAGAAATTTTTTAAGCTTAAGATTTTTTTTTATCCTAGAGTTGTTCAATAATATCCATCAACGTTTCGGATAGTTAAAGGTTCGATTATGAAGTTCAAACAAAATTAAAGCAGCTTTGTGAGTCTGTCGCTTTGGCGATTTTAGAAGAATTATACCCGAATTCAGTAAGCAGTCTCAGTCTCTACTAGAGACAAAAGTCACAACTTTAAACAAAAAAGCCTCTAGTCTCAAAAAAAAAGTCTCTAAATAGTGACCTGGTCACAAAAAATTAAAAAAAAAAATATTTTACAATTTTATTGAGCTCAAGGCCAGTTTATGGAAGATTTTTTTTGTGAAAAAACAACAACAGTTTTTTTAATGGTTGAAGTTATAGTACTATTTCGGAAATCACCACATTTCCTCATCAGACTTCTTTTTGATTATTAAATTAAATTAATTTTTTTAATTTAATTTTTCATAACCACTCTCTTTAGGAAAAATTAAATTAAAAAAAAATCTTCCATAAACTGGCCTTGAGCTCAATAAAATTGTAAAATATTAACAATAGGCCAACAGAAAAATGAACATTTAAAAAAAGGAACAAAAGAAAGACGTGAAAGCAAGGAAAAGCAATAATCTCTAGCTCATTTTTAGACTTGAGATGAGACTGCGTTACTGAATTAGAGTATTAGTTTCCAATTTCTAAAAAGAGTTATAAATCTTACAAGTTCTTTTTTGATGAACGATCTTTCCCCTCTCACGCAGGTTTAACGCAGTCGAAACAATTCCACTCATCCTACATCGTTGTGACGAAAGCAACTACCACATTCAACAAGAAAAATAACTCCCTTCAAATATTTGCTATTGCAAAATAAAAGTACTTACAGTATGGCTAACGTTTGTTTACAGTACAAATGTAGCTTGAGGCTGCACATTTTATTTCGGAATGCACTTTTCACAATACATTTTCAATAAGGTAAATTATTTACATTACATTCAACAAACGAGGGCTTGCTTTTAGCAGCGAAAACTATACATTTAGATTTTTGACAAACATGAATTTCTTTTAAACAAATAATACTACAGGTATGCATTTAAATATGTATATATGTATATGTATAGTTATATAAACTGGCATTTAATCCGCTAGTTTGACTTTAGTATATTCTGTAAATCGAACGTGCATTTTGGGAATTACTAATATCCCCCTTGCTTGAATATCTTCTGCTTGCGTATACGTGTGTGTGTATGTGTAAACAATATATGTACATATGCGCACAGTATACAATCAAAAAAAAAAAAATCCAGAAATATACAAATGTTAACAATAATATTGGAAGTACATTTTAGGACGTTTGTGTATATGTGTTTCAGTTTGTTGCCTAGAATTTACAATTTATTTTTCACTTAGATAATACATCAGTAGATCTGAAACAACTTCAAAAGTTCGGAATGTCTTTTTTGTTTTTAAGTTTCGCCGTTAAATGGTAAAACAATGGAAAGTACATACATATTGCAATTGAACTTGATACATTGAAGTGTGGAATGTATGATTGTGTCTTTAATAAAGGAATAGTTTGTGCATCTTTTTGTTTAGTTTTGTTGCTGTTTAGAATGTTGACACAACGACACGACTTTCGATTAATTAATCTACATAACAATATGATAGGCTCTTTCTTTTTTAGTACAATTTAAAATTAAAGCAAGTTTGTGTAAAAGCTTAATCTTCCAAGTTTCTGAAAGCTTGTTGCAGATCCTCATACAGTTGATCGAAATCGGCCTTGATTTTGGCTTCGCCTTCTTTCACGGGATCCTATAATGTAAATGTACAAGTAACGTTAACGAAATACACACAACAATTAACCGGTAAAACAATCTTGTACTTACCTTGAATTTCATTGACGACAGCTGGTACATAATGTTGCCCATTGCTTCGCGGATAACATTCCATGTGATCTTGTTCTCGGACTGCGCCGTCGATTCAACGGAGTGGCGGGCCAAATCGTAGAAAGCGATGATGTTTTTCAACATACCCACCGTCTTGTAGAATGGACAGAAACGATCGTACGATGAGTAGGAGTTTTGTTGCAGGAAATCGTCCTTCAACAATTTCGCCACCTCAAGTGTGATCTTATCGGTTTCGGCCAGCGAAGCTTTACCGACCAACTGCACAATTTCGGACAAGTCCTCTTCTTCTTGTAGAATCTCCTTGACCTTGGTACGTAGGGGCACGAAATCCACAAAGTTCTTCTCGTAGAAGTCATCCAAAGCACGCATGTATTTCGAGTATGAAATCAACCAATTGATCGAAGGGAAATGCTTACGTTGGGCCAATTTCTTATCCAAACCCCAGAACACTTGTACAATACCCAAAGTGGCGGATGTGACAGGATCTGAGAAATCACCACCAGGAGGCGATACAGCACCGACAATGGAAACGGAGCCCTCACGTTCGGGATTACCCAAAGCCTTGACACGACCAGCACGCTCGTAGAATGAGGCGAGACGAGCACCCAAGTAGGCGGGGTAGCCAGAATCGGCAGGCATTTCAGCGAGACGACCTGAGATTTCACGAAGAGCTTCGGCCCAACGGGAGGTGGAATCAGCCATCATAGATACGTTGTAACCCATATCACGGAAGTATTCAGAGAGTGTGATGCCGGTGTAGATGGAGGCTTCACGAGCAGCGACAGGCATGTTGGAGGTATTGGCAACTAAAGCGGTACGTTTCATAATAGATTCGGTGACACCGTCAATTTCAACAGACAATTCGGGAAAATCACGCAATACTTCAGACATCTCGTTACCACGTTCACCGCAACCGACGTAAACAATGACATCAGAATTGGAGTATTTGGACAAAGCCTACGCAGGACAATAAAAAGAGGTTAACGCAAGGCAAGATTTCAAATAACAAAGTGAAGTTAAGGCAATTAAATAGACATCTTTCAAAAAGAAAGAAGATATTTCTTCATTACACTCACCTGTGAGATGACAGTTTTGCCACAACCGAAAGCTCCGGGAATGGCGGTGGTACCTCCCTGTACACAGGGGAAAAGAGAGTCCAACACACGTTGGCCAGTCAACAGTGGATGGTTGGCGGGCAATTTCTCAGTGACTGGACGTGGCTGACGTACAGGCCACACCTGTAACATAGTGTGCTTGGTGATCTCACCATCGAACTCTGTTTCCAAAACGATATCGTTGACAGTGTAGTTGCCCGCAGGGGCAATATAACGCACAGTACCCTTTGTGCGTGGATTAACAATCATCTTTTGCTTTACTAATGTGTTTTCGTGCACAATACCGTAAAGATCACCTCCGGTGATGTGTGAACCAACTTTAACGGTGAGTGGGTTAAATTCCCATGCTTGTGTACGTGACAAACTGGGTACGTTCACACCCTTGGGTATATAAATGGAATCCGTCAATTCGTTAATGTCTTTCAAGGGACGCTGGATACCGTCAAAAATGCTACCCATAATACCCGGACCCAATTCGACGGACAAGGGCTTGCCTGTACGCAAGACGGGATCTCCAACAGTTACACCGGAAGTTTCTTCGTATACTTGAATGGTGGCCATGTCGCCTTCCAGACGAATGATCTCACCGACCAATTCGAAGTAACCTACACGCACCAACTCGTACATAGCAGAGCCAGACATGCGCTCTGCTGTGACGACTGTAAGGATGAGAGGTTATAATTTATGTTCTACTGAACGGATAAGTGAGCTGTAACATCTACTTACCAGGACCGGATACGGCAAAAACACGGCCATATTTGCTCTCGTTATCCTCATCATCGAAGCGCTTCAAGTTCGACATTTTGGCTTAATTTGATGTTCAACTATAAAAACGGGAAACAATTTTAAAAACTATAGCAAAATTATTTGGTTATATTATCCTAACTGATCGCGTAAAACTACTCAACAATCTTGGGCAGGTGTAGTGCTGCAAAAAGTTGCGCGTAGTCAGCTGACGGCTTATACACAGAACAACTAGATATTAGAAACTTTCTCTTATCAGCACTGATTAGAAATTCACATGGTTTTACTTTAAAGTTATAACTGATCGGAACTCATCTATATTTCTATACGAAATCGACACACTTGATTTCAGTTTTTCCAAATTGGAAAATTTTTTGTTCACAACTACAAACTTGGTTTTCAGAAAACTGTCCTAACAAGATTTTAAAATTTATTTCGAAGATCAGAAAAAAGCTTTGTATTCACGTGACTTGTGGATGGACAGTGTTGTATTTAAATAAGCTTCATGATCGAGTTGGAATTAAGAATTTTAATTGATCATAATTTTTACAGTTAGCAATTTATTATATACAACTTGACCATCAATTAATTAAAATATCTACTAATATATTTTCCAACGCACAATATACTATACTACAAGAAAATGAAATGGTGTGGAATGCGCTACATTCCACCATCCAAATTCGGACATCGCAGTTTTGACAGTTGTATTTGACGTTGATCACAAGACTACTGTCATCTGCAAGTGTCAGCTGACGGCTGACTTAATATGATCGACAAAAATGAAAGAACTACGCAGGCAACCATTTTGTATTTTTGACTATAAAGGCTTTAAATTTGAGCATTAAATGTAATTTTATAATATTTAGAAATGCACTCGTCAACTTTGAAAGTCGCACTTTCACATTAATGGCCATTAATATATGACCAACCACAATATTTGGCTGACAGCGATCACAAGACATGCGAGGTCAGCTGACGTATTTGCTTTAACAACCTCACTTTAATTTTTTTTTATTTTACTTATAATTTTTCGCAAATAATTCCACGATTTCCTCTTTTATTAGTTTGAACAATATCACCGCACTCAATTCTTTTTACTGCTATTTTAATTCGCTCCGCTAATTCATGAAGTGACTAGTTATTCAGCACCTAAATAATACTTTCCGCCCTGTTTTTATTATCTAATCAGAAATTTTCTCTTTGTTGTCCTATGATAAACCAAATAATTACCGTTCTGATTAGTATTTTCCACAGAAAATAAGCGCTAATTAGATTTCTAAAGCAAATAAAATACTTCACTGCACTGTGGTGCGGCTAACTCACTTGTTTTTTTTACAGAAATATTTACACGAACGTTGTGTTGCGCTTCTCCAGCAGAATAAGACCAACTGTGAAAATCAACGATGTCGCCAGCAAAACTGTTTCGAATTTCGATTTTCGAAGTCGAGCTGATCGTCGGAGTTGAGTGAGCGGAAATTTCGCGCTGCGCGCAATTCGAATATAAAGCTTTCGCTCTTTCGTAATCGAAGAATTTTCGAAGATGCCATATAAATGTTTAATGGATGTTATTTTGTAATCAGGGATGTTTTGAATGGAGAATTTTTTAAAGAGGATTTGCTAACTTATGACCTATTATTATTCATATAATTTATATGCATATGTATGGATATGCAGTTTTGTAACCCATTCCACTTCATTATATCAAACTTACTGATATATTCCTTGCTAAATTTCAATTAGGTCTTGCGTAATATGGAATAAAATAAAAAAAAAAATAAGTAAATTTTTGAAGTCTTGAAACTTGCACTTTATTAGTTTAAAGTTGAATGGACTACAAAGCTGCACATTCACATTTTTTTTGGTTTTTAATTTTTTAAATTGAAAATTGCTTAGAAAGCCTGTACAAAGTTTGAAATATAGGCTTACGTGTTATTTTATTAGAGAACTAACTTTATTTAAAAAAAAATAAAATTATGAAAATTAAAAAAACAAAGACAAATGGTTAAAACTAGTAATCAAAGAAGGTTTCTAGTACATACACATATTGGTATATGTATGTACAACATACATATGTACATATGTATGTATGCACAAATATATATGGTAGATATGTACATATGTATAGATAAAATTTATAATTTTTTTTGGTTTTCGTAAGAAATCTACACTGTTGAAAGCGAATCAAATTGATATTAAATATGTACATACATATACATACATAGTACATGCATACATATATACATACATATGTATGTATATACATACATATGTATGTACATATGTACATACAATGTACTTCAAAATTTTATATTCTCATTATTATGTTTGTTATAATTAAAAAGCTAGGTTTTCTTAATTCATTGTACAAAGAAATCAATAGCATTTTACGCAATTGATTTCAATCGTAAACAAATATATTTTACGAAATAAGACATGAAAGTAAGCTGCGATTGGATATTCATATCCAATTAGGTTGATAGGAAAATCTGTGTTTTGTTTTTTTGGTAAAATGCGACATTCTTTTTTAAAAATAAGCAACCAGCAATTAACCCCGAAATGGTCTTGAATACGTCCCGTCCTTTTAGACTTATCCTTTTTTTCTCGCTTTTAATTATTATGAGAAGTCTTTTATAGCATACAAAAGTCTCAAAATAAAAGCATTTGCAGACTTAAAAAAGTTGTCTCACTGATAATTATTTCGAGAAGACATAACAAAAGTCTCAAAATAGAAGTCTTTGAAGACCTAAACATATTTAACTCGCTGATAAGTTTTTGAATAATGAACATACCTACATACATATACATATGTATGTACATATGTACATACATATGTATATGTAACTCGAAAATTTTTTATCTTACTATAACAATTTTTGATTGACTTTTATTAAGTATTTTCTCTTATAATTATAATATATGACTCTGATTTTAAGATATATTATCATAAACAAACATACAGTGTGCGCTCGGTAGTTGTGACCGCCCATTATCGCAAATGGTAAGCTTATGTATGTAATTTTTTATCTTGACAAAAAAGAGTTCTACATATTTGCCCGGATCTTCAAGAGAAATTGTTATATGTACATATGTAATGTATGTGTGTATGTATGTTAGGTATATATTTTTAATTTGAATATAATGTGTTTATGTACATACACATATCTGAACATATGCATACATACATACATATATACACACATAGTTTTAAACATAGGTAGGTACGTACATTTGTTTAAAACGATTGCCATGTTAGAGGCAGATGTTATTGTCAAATTTAAATTGAAAATTTCCTATATCAACTCCACATTATGTAATCATCAAATTCAACTACACACAACGTTACAAAGTTTTTCAATATTCGTAAATTTTTAATTGTTTAATTAGCTCTCCCTACTCGCTTTGAAAGATATGTAAATAGAGAGCGTCAAGGAGAGAGAGATCGACAGATAAAGTTCGAATTACGGAGTTGGCTTGCTTTGCTTATTCGAATATGTTCCACTTGCGCTACCATATTAATGCAAAACAATTTTCGTTGCAGTGCTGTCGCTTTATATTTTTTTAAAGAATTCTTGTATGATTTTCTGGTGATTTTTAAATAACGAAAAAAAAAAAAATTAAAAAATAAAAATTAATAATAGCATCCGAGTTTGTTTGTATAATTTGATATCTTATTGAACCAGTATTTTGGAAAAAGATTTAATCTTCAAAAAAATGTGTTTTAATATGTAATAATAATAGTTTGGCGCTTACACTATATAGCTCAGTGTTTGGCCGTTTGGTAAATATGGTATACATTATTAATTCCTAATTTTTAGAAAACACTAATATAATATTTCTAATTGCTCGGGCTTTAACTCCTCATGACATATAAGTTTTTCGTAAAAGTATTTATATTTATACATATTGCAGTTTACTTGTCTAATTTCAACTGCATCGGACCAGAAATATGGTTTTTTGAATAACTCAATGGATACATTTATCGAAGAAGTATTTTCACATATGTTTGTATGTAGCATAGATTTTTAATTTCAACTGAATCTGAATATCCCGACTCCAGCGCCACCTAGCACGTCCATTTCTCATGCAAGTATTGCTCTGTGCATATAAATTTGAAATCAAATAAATCTGAAAATCCGAATGTTTTAATATATAAATTTTGGCGCCACCTAGCGGACACAAATATAGCCTCTGTATAGGAAATGCCAAGAGCAAGTTTGGTTCAGTTTATTGGTTTTTGAAGTGTGTATTTGAAAGAAATATCAATGTCATCAGCACTCATAGTAACTACATACATACATATATTATATATAAAATTAGTCGAAAAATCGCGGTTTTTCTAGATTAAAAATCGACCTTCAAATCACGAATATTTCAAAAATTAATTAAATTAAGAAAAATGTTTTGGTTTTTTTTTTAAATATAATCGAATGATAAGGGAATCTATTTGGTTAGGCAAACGTGTGTAAAGAATGTATTATATATATACATATATGTATGTATGCATGTATGTTATATACATATACATATATTTACCTCTGGGTAAAACGATTTGATAAAAAAAAATTCAAATAAAAACAGTTATACAAAAATGTTATATTTTCTTAATTTTTCCTTTCAAGTCCATTCACATTTTCGATTCTGAAGCATGGATATGTACTTGTGCACTTCCTTGTGCAATTTAAAACCAACGAAGCGCAGAGCAGCTTTGCACAGCTTGAGCGCCACTTCGTAAGCAGCAGTTATAGTGACCACAGCCAGTAACTTCACGGCCAATTGGATTTTTCAATTAGCAAAGTGACAAGTTGCTGGTGCTTCGAAATTGTAACAACATCATTGGAAGCGAATTTTGGGAACGCACGCGAGCGGCAAGAGTGGTCAGTGGCAAATTACTGGCCGATTAACATAAAAAGAGCCTCTACCAACCGTTAATGCGCACACTATAGTTTTGAAGCTGTAGTGGACTTGAGATACTACATCAACGAGCAGCCAGACGGACCGAACAATTGGGGCGCGCGGTGCTGAGACTGCAGCTTAGTGTGCATGGAAAATAGGAATCATGGATTTGCGATGCAATAGAATGCGTTCACCATGGACATGGACTAGCATTAGCTTTCTGTGCATTTTTGTGTTGAGTCACACTTTGCTCTTTACTGCAAGTACAAATGCACCGGGCGCATTGGTGACGCAGCCCGATGGCGCAGTAGCCATAATTGCTAGGTTACAACCCAACTATGATGACTTGCAGGTAGCAGGCTCTGAGAAGGATGAGAAAAAGGAAGAGGAAGAGGAAGCAGAGGAAGAGGAAGAAAAAGAGGAGTCGTATGAGGAGAAGTCTGAGGAGGAGAATCATAGTGAGCATAAGAAAAAGAAGGGCGAAAAGGGTAAAAAGGAACATAAGGAGGAGGAACATCACGAGAAGGGCGAAAAAGGGCATCACGACAAGGAAGGCAAAAAGGGCGAGAAGGAGGAAGAACATGGACATGAGAAGAAACATAAAAAAGACGAAGGCCATCACAAGAAACATAAGAAGGGTAAAAAAGGTGAGAAGGGACATGAATTCGAAGATCATGGCTCTTACAAGAAGGGCCACTCCATTAAGGGAAAACACCACGTGCACAAATTGAATGAGGATAAAAAAGAGAAAAAGTACTATGACGAACACCATGACGAAGGCGAAGAAGAGAAACACGGCGGTTTCGAAGAGCTGAAGAAACACAAGAAAGGCGGTCATCACAAGAAAGGTGGCCACAAGAAGACCGCACACGAGGACGAATATGGTAAGAAGGGACACAGTAAGAAAGGTCACAAGAAGAAGGGACACAAGGGACACAAGAAGGAACATGAAGAGAAAAAGAAGTGGGGCGCAGAGCATGAGGGTGATAAAAAGAAGGGAGAGGAAGAGAAGAAGAAGTGGAAGAAATCGAAGAAGCAAGAGAGTAGCAGCAGTGATGGTGGTCATGGGCATGATTGGTAAAAAAAAAGGTGATACAAGTCGTGAAAGATTTAACACGATGGACATGAGCGAATTGAGTAGAGGTGATAAACATATGTATACTCGTACGTACATGTGGATTATGTATGTACATAATGAATTAAAGTATGTATTAAAATATTTAATGTTCGGTGCTGGTAGCGAAAATATTATAATTTTGTAAGTACATAGTACGTTTATTGTAGTTTTGCATAGTCAAATAAAATAATTGAATTCAAGAATGACTTGGCAATCTAAATTTATTTGCTAAGTATTCCGCAATTTCATTTATAACTTCTTACATTGATTAGCTGTCTATATATTTAGTTACAGGCATAAAAGTGTGGTTAGGTTTTCGCTTTCTTGCTGGATAATGAATGTGGCTGTTGATATTCGGTACGCGCGAGAGGTGAAGAAATATTTAAACACAATATGAAGATGGCAATGCACGAAAGATTATTATGAAATAAATGACGTGTACAAAGAGCGCACATAACGCGATCTTTATATTTTTTTTAAGTTAAATCAAAGATTAGTTTATAAAAACATTCAGCGCGCGAAATGTAATAGAATGAGATTTATTTATTTACATGTAGATAGAATAATGAGTACTCCATCGTTACTGCTCCATACATACATACATACATAATATAATGTACAAATGTACATATGTGTATACAGTGGTGGCTATATTATTTGCAACTGAATTCAAAACACAACTTTGTAGCCCATTAAATTTCAGTATAGAAAAGTGCCAATTCCAAGTGGTTAAAATTATTTTGCCGTGGGCGTTGCAGTTTTCTTTAATGAAACAATCAGTTGCGTTTATGCGATGAAAGAAGTATATGTGGTAAAATATAATAAATTTAAGCCCTTGAAACTCGCATATGCCTAAAATTTAATGGACTGTTAAACTGTATACTCAAAAAATGCTTAAGCTTCTGTGAAAAACGTTCGATTTATTTTAACTTTCTACTATGTTTCAAACTTGGGTTTTGTTAGAGAATTAACTCGTATTTTAATCAAAATTATTAAAAAAAAATAATACAAATTTGTTTAGAATTTTATTGGCCTTAAAATTAATTATAACTCACAATTTTCTTGAGCACGAAGTCAGTTTGTGGAAGATTTTATTTGAAAAACAACAACTGTTTTTTAATAGTAAAAGTTATACTACTATGAATTATAAAAAGAAATCGTCTTGAATTTGTTTGCAAAGCATAGGAGGATGTGGGAGGATTACTCTGATTTAGTAATTGAATTTTAAACAAACTGTAAAACTTTTATATTATTAAAAAAGAAATGAGAGCAAAACGTTGTTTAGGTAATAGGCGCATCCCTTTGAAAAAGGTTTTAATTTAAGTCTCTTTCCTCGAGAGTATAAGAAACATCGTACAGACCCATGAACCAATTACAACAGATCAGACAATCAGCCAACAGTGTAGAAAAAAAGTTCGGTTTTGATGTTCGACGTTTGGTTTACTCTTTGTTTAAATTTTTGTGACAATCTGCCAGTGATTTAAACGCGTTCTCTTAGGAATTGTACACAAAATCTTATTTTAGAAAGTGCTTTTATTCGTTTTCAATGAATTTTAACTTTTACATTGAAATTAATACCATTTACAATAGGTCTATTCCTTTACTTTTCCTGTAAGTTCCTAAAAAGCGTCCAAATGCAAGAGAGTAAGGTAAAAACGCTCTCTAATAGAGAATTACAGGAAAAAGTACGGGAATGCAATAAACCATTTTTTTTAACTCAAGAAGCAAATGACAGAATATTTACGATTTTATTTATTACTTTAGCACTTTCCATTTTGACTGAAATGTTTATTTTTTTACACAAATTTTGTAATTTTCTTTATTTTGTGCTTTCACAACAATACTGCTAATAGCTGATTTTGACACTTTTTGGATATTTACAGGCAAAAAACTTCTGACTAAATCCTGTAACTTCGGACAAGAAGAAAGTCGCAATTACTGTCTCAAGTGCGCTCTCAATTAAAGTTTTTTTTTTAGTAGGGGAATGCTTTTTGGACTAAATCCTGTAAAAAACTGTAAAAAACTGTAGATAAGGAATGGACCTAATGGCAACGGTTTTTGTTTTGTTTTTGTTGTGCTTTCTTTCTATACTTATATAATTTCAAAAGTGGGACGTTCCCGGCAAAAAAATTATTTTTTTCTTTTTGTTTTAAATATCTGTCCTTGCTCAGTTGGTTAATGCAGTACGCAGAGTTAAAACTAGCCTTAAAATAAACCTGAATAAAATCAAAGGCCTTTCGAACGATACTGAAGAAGCTTGAATAATTAAATTAATTTTAGTTAAATATTTTAAATAAATTTCATAGAGAACCGGTGCGTTATGACGAAAACTAATCCAAAACTCTATTTGCTTCGATTTTTTTTGGGTTGATAAATTATAAAAGGATATTACGCACAGTTACATTCCAATCAAATCAAATTGAGTTTTTAGAAAACTTTAAAAATATCGAATTTGACACAAACTTAATATTCAAAAATAAATACCCAATATCAATACATCGAGATTAAAAATATCGACGTAAATATCCATTATTCTTTTTTTTAAATCTCGATAATTCTATATATCGAGATTTTTTGCCCAAGCCTAGCTCAACTAAAAGGTGAAAATTACAGGTCGCCAGAGCGTTAAACTGTTATAGATAATTGCATTAAATGTTTTTTCAAATATTTTAAAGAGATTAGCCAAAAAAATTTCGAACTAAAATGGATATTAAACTAAATAAATTTTACCTGAGAATGCATGCAAACAAATTTGTGGGTTCTTTTATATGGGTCAGGCTTTTCCTGTGTAGTTGGAACCATTCCACTTCCAGACAATCACCCTATATATCTGCTTGAAATTAATGGTCTTCGAATAATTATTGAAAAGTTACACGAAAAATGCATTACACTCACACTACTCGCTTGCCACCGCACTCTAATTCCGATTCAAAGGCTAAACTGTAATTAAAGCATATCCGGCATAAAAACAAATGAAGCGCCTCTATGAATGTATGAATGTATGTTAGTACTTAGCCAGAAATCCCTGCTTATTAGACAATTATTTGGGATGATTCCCCAGAATGGCCGCCTTTTCGCAATTCAAACCACAGAATGCAATAAACAAATCACTGCCTTTAACAGAATTTATGCACTGCATGCCACATACTCGTTTGCGCGCGGAGAGAGTGGAAGTTTGCAAAGTTTCTACTAAAACTTGCCTCCGTGTTGATCAAATGTGGGTGGCCTCATTCAGACGACCATTGTGTTAATTTGCTAAAAGTTAGCCTGAGTCACGGTTGTGGTGTCGTTTTTTGTTGGACAAATGCCTGCATTTGTTGTTGTTGCTGTTATTGTTGTGTTGGTTATTGTTTGCTAAGCTGTTAAAGCAAATGAAGAATTTCCGGTGTTGCTACGATGTGCCTTTACCATGCCAATGCGGCGCAATGACCAATGCCATCTGGTGATGTTGGTGCTGCTCTTGCGGTTGCCTGCCTGCTAGTGGCCTGGAGCGGCGGTTACTCTCTAAGCCATGGTCAGGGCCACTTTTATGCTGCCAAGTAAACTTTGTGCAGGTGTAGAAATACCTAAATGAAATTTCCGTGTTCATTGTTCGCCCAAAACGGAAGTGCATAACTTATGCTTTACGAGTATATTCATGCCACATGCAGTGTTGTTGTTATTATTGCAACTGCTCGTAGATGCTATGCTGATGCTGCAGTCAGTCGGTGGTAGCCATTGCCATTGCCATAACGTACCAAGTTAATACAGTGAATATATTCGGCAGCAAAGCATCTTCACCGCAGTACCCCCGTCTGTGCCATACATTGTTCTACCGTAATCCATTGTTGCTGAATGTCAAAGGCAGCTGGACGTGCACGAACACTGGTGCATTGTTAGCTAAATAGGCGGGTGGCTTCAATATCAATCCCAGTAGGAAAAGTTCGAGTCTACTACTTAATTTGAGCGCGCCTGCTGCCGCATGGGCTGCCACTCAAAATCCCATACACATACATACGAGTACATACAAGTTGTTGTGGAAATCTTAGGCGGATGGTCATGGAGTACGGTCGAGCTGTGTTCTTATGCTTTCGGTATGCCAGTAAAGCTTCTATCACACGTTACGCCGCTGATGTATCTCCGTTGTCCATTTCGGTCCATTGGGTATATGAAGGCAACACTGTTGTTGTTGTTGCTGCTATTGTTGTTGTGTTGATGTTAGCTCATAATTCAGTTACTGTAGCATCATAAGCTATTTTTGTAAGCGCCTGAGTTGTTATCTTCGCTTATGTGCTACAACTCTCTCTGGCTACTTGCTGTGGCAAGTACTCGTACATATGTACATACATAAGTACAAACGAGTAGTTGCATGGATGGATGCTAAGGCGCAAAGTTCGGCCGCTGTTGCCACCAGTTGGTCAGTTTAGAGGATTTCGAACTACTTCTACGAATGAATTTAATCCTTTTGAGTATTAGTAGTAGTTATGGCTGTTATGTTACGTAGCTGCTCGTTCATTTACTTAGTTGGATACTTAAGGCTGGCCAAATTTTAGATATTACACTCAGCGTTGCAGCGTCTGGTGTGCGTGTGTGTGTGTTTGTGTATGAGTATGAACGAGGGTAGTATAATAAGTCACTTGGAAATTGAAAACGAAAATATTATATCCTCAACAGACATTTCAAACTGTTTTCATAAAAAACTCTCGTTCTAATACGAGGAAAGTAAATCAATAAGAATTCATATACTAAAGTGTGATTGAATCTGAATTCTCACACATTTTGACAAAAATACATAAAAGCGAATGCAGACATTTAGTGTGAACATACAATTTCATCACTTTCTTTTACTAACATCCGTTAACTTACGACAAATTGAGACATTTTTATTTTTAAATCTGTAAAATTAATTTGTTCTGAATAAACCGATAATCGTAAATAATTAAATCTTAAAAAAGTTTATGTTGTTTAAAACTTTCGAGTATGCAATTCTGTAGCCGCTAGAGAGTCAGTGATCACAAAATACACTCTTAAAATTCAAATCTACGTCATCTCGAACAATTCAAGAGCCATCTCATCTGACGTTGTCATCGTTCATGCTTCTGCGTCATAGGACGGTTTTTGTCCGTCGAGAGATGACTTTCCTGTGCAATTGTCTACTCAGTCCGAAGAAGCACTTTTTGGCAAGACAAATCCTCCGTTGGATTTTAAGGCAGACGATGTCAATTGTGTTAATGCGGGTTCCTAGGTAGACAAAGTTCTCAACTTTTTTAAATTTATTACTGTCAGAAGTGATGTTAATGTCCAGCCGTGAATGTGCTGACTGATACTTGAGACTTTATGCGCAAGTTTCAGGTTCAAAACAAATTTTTTTAAAAATTCGATAGAATTTTATAAAGTGTTCTCTGATATTTTTCATGTAATGCTAGCTTAAAAATATTTTTGTAACAAAAACACCGCGCAACATTATCACTAAAATAATGTTCAAAAACTTATTGATCCTTGTGTTATCGAAAAAGGGCTTAAGGTAGCTCTTAATATAATTATTATTATTTACTATGCAAAAGAACACAATCAGGTTCGCAATATCTCTTGACCGCAGCTCGCCAAAGCTAAAACTGCCGAACGTTTCAGCTTGTATCCGATGTAATCTAACAGTAGTCAATGCTCGGTGTCTTAAGATTGAGATGAGATTTCGTTCGATTCAACAAGTTTGTTCCGTCTGTTTTTGTTGGAGAGAAACTTCTGCAAATATTTCTAAAGGAATGCTAAACGTGTTCTTGGAAATTTTCCAGGCTTTGTTGTTGAGATATCGGTTGTACTTCATCTTTAGCAGCTACCTTTGATGCCACCGACGGGTTTTCGATGAATTTTAAAATAGCGAGGCTTTTAGTAAAGATTAAAAAATAATGGCAAAGATTCATCAAACATATCCGATAACCAGTAAAGTTTTTCTCAAAAATTTGGTAAAAGCTTGATTGCCAGTTACGTTTTGTTTAGATCTCGCGAACAACTGTCATAACTTAATGGACGAGTGATCTAGAACTCGATATTACCAACCGCTCATAATTGAAAAAAGCAAATATTTAATCTAAAAAGTCTCTAAAAGTAAGTTTTGCAGAAACAATTTATTTGGCGGATTGATTGCATGTAAATTTTGTCAACGACCTAAACTTTAATAATTTAAAAGGAGTAAAATTTCAACCGCCAATCGAGAAAAACTGCCGTAAGTATCATACGGTGTGGTCTAACTGAGGCTATTTTGCAATTGCTACAAAGGAATTGTCCCGCGGTTGGAGAATATGTTTACCAAACGACAATAACCTCAAACGTTGGCCTCTTGCGAAATTAAGTTGACTCTATATGACAACATGATTTATATTTTGCTGGTATAGATTTTTCATTGTATACCTTTCAAAAGACCGTCACTAATGCAGATGTGTACATTAAAAAATCGGTGTTTGACCAGCAAAACGTCCAATTTTAGGATGATTGCTTACTCTTCTTGTTATTTATGAACCCATTAAAAGAATTTGGGTAAATTTTAAATGCTTATTTACTAACTGATATAAAAACCGCAGGGGATCCGTTGCTCAAGGCTAGGCTTACATAACTGGAATAGTTCTTTGCAAAAGTTACCCGCACTAGGACATTTTTATTATTATAAAGTCCGCATGAAAATGGCACAAAAAAGAAAAAAGTAACGCTACACGATAAAAATAAAATAAACGTATACTTTATAGAAAAATACAAAAATCAAAGAGTAGTTTCAGATTTTTTTGTGGCTTATACTTTATTGCAAACTCAAATCCCACCAACCCTTCTAGTTTCAGAGTCAGAGACTTATTGACCTACACTCGTCTATGTAAGTATAAAATTATTATTAGTGCAGACTTAACTAGACTGGGTTTGTATGCGTATTATAAACAATTTTCATTTGAATTATATCCTCAGAGTGAATGTACAGTAATGCCAGAGAATTTCTATTTATAGCCTTTGGCATTTTAAAATATTTATTTATATGAGAATAATGGTTTTATGTGCATGTTGGTTTTCGGGTAAATTTCTCTTTGTCGACCAAAGTTGCCTTGAGGTTTTGCTGTTTATTGTCTTGATGCGGTTATCAACAATTTGCTTATTTTTACATTTCTGTGCATAAACAACGAAATGCCATTTATCATAAGGAAAATCAAGCTGTAATAAATACTATAAGAGATAGAATTTAGAATTTTGCCTAATTAATGACTTAAGCGTTGTTATTTACACTTGTAAGTTTAGCGTTGGTTAAAGTTTAATGACAATACAAAGTTTAGTTGCAGGTAACAGCTTTTGGGGAGCTTTCTTTTATAGTGAAAACCAACCGTATATACTTTAAATTAATTAAAGTAGTAAAATTAAATCGAAAAATATCTAAAACTATGGACACCTTTATATGGATTTCTTTTTGTCGACTGAAAAAACGAATGCAAAACTTAAAGTTATAAATACTGATTTTAAAAACAAGCAAGACGTTACGATGATACTTAAAAGTTGAAAATTATTAAAGCTTGGCCCAGTCGTCCGGTTACATTGCTAGGTGTTAAGAAAGAAAGAAGTTTCTTAGTATAATATGACATTTGGCGAAAGAAACCTACATTTGAAGGTCAACAAAGTCTAATAAAAATTTCAAGATTTTCTTATTATTATTATAACCCAACGGAAACCCGCTTTCCCGCCCAACCGGCAATTTTAATTAAGGCGTTATATGAAAGTTTTTAAAACTTTACGATGATTCTTAGTAATTGCAAGCTTGCACTTTGTTATATTGAAATTGGACGAGCTTTGAAACTGCATGCGCAAAATACTTTTAAATCTTCTAAGGCAAAAATATGAAATTTAGATTAAAAACTTCTTCAATTTATTATTAGTTTTGTATAAAGTTTAACATTTGGGGATTATACGATTTTTATTACAGCATAGACTTTAATTCAATTGAAAAATAATAATAATTAAATGAATAATGTATTGTTAAAAATTGTAAAATATTTTTGCGAAATGCCTCTACACATAATAAATCTAACTACAGGGCTATTCCAGCAAAGCCGACATCTCCGCTCAAAAATCAACAGAATATGTTTAAGGACGTTTAATTTTTTCGAAAAAGAAAAACGTTGCCTTCTTACTTTGTAACTTTTGCATTAGGCTATCTGTTTTCCTGAAAAATAGCTATATAAGTAAAACTTGTTGCAACTTTGATTGAGAAACGGACGCGCGGAACGCCTTGAAAGGGCTAAGAAAAAAAAAATGGGGCAACAATTATTTCCAGAAATGGAATGCCATAAATCTATGACAATAGAAAAGCACACAGAATATTTCTTAAAAAACATTTTTCATTAACATTTTTTTAAATTTAAATGTTCATAGTTTCGCCATAGTCCGAATAATTAACTCTAAAATAGTACTTTTTTGAAATCAAGTCTGTGGCTGTTATAACTGTGCAAAGCAATTTTTTTTCTTTAAAGTTAAAGCTTTTGCTTTTGCTGTTATAAGTTATTATTTTTTTTTTCTAATAGCACTCACCCCTCGCCAGGCAATGGCAAACCTCCGAGGGTATTTCTGAAAAAGCTCTTCATAAAAATATATCTGCCGTTCGGAGTCGGCACAAAACTGTAGGTCCCACCATTTTGTGGTACAACCAAAAAGACGCACACCACAAATGGTCAGAGAAGCTCGTCCTAACACTAAGCTAAATACTGTGAGCGCCAAATTGATAACAATATATATATATATAATGAGAACAATATTACTTTTTTATCTTACCTTTGCAATTTTTATTAAAATAAGACGATTTTTCTTCATATAAAAGTTTAGGAACCGGAATTCTTGAAATTTGTCTTTTCAGATCGTTCTAAAACCATATATATTAAAAATTCAAATAATCGTAAACCCTTATACTTTTACAGTATAATACACTAGTTTTGTGCATTAATTTAAGGAGGCAAACAGTTGTACGTTCAGAATGTTGGAATTCAAAGCTTCAGTCAATATTCATTAATTTGTTTAAGGTTATATCGGGGGTTTATTTTTTGTAAGTTATATGTGTGTAGAAGAGTTCAACTCCATTCTTTGACATACTGGCTAAGCAAATTATTGTACCAACGTACTTACAGGCGCTGCTATCTAAATAGGTAATACGCATAACATTATGCAATATATACTTGTTTTTATCCGCTTAAAAAATTTCAAAATACTCTCACGCCCATCACAATGCTAAAAGGAACATTACAATGTTAACTTAAATGACTATATTTGTAACTCTCCTGCTCTGAGTCATATTTTTTGACTATCTTAATCACATTTATCTTTTTAAATCTACTAAATTTAATGAGTTCAGAGTTTCTTAAAAAAGTTTTTGCAAAATCGTCGCAGTAAAGTTATTTAGGTTGATGTACGTACATAAAAACAAATGCATATAAATTTTCAACGAACTTTTTCTGAAAAAAACACATACTCTTAGTTGAATATAAGTTTCATGATAAAGCAGCAAAGAAAAATCTCCCAAGAACTCTGTAATTAAATGTATTAAAAAAAGTCAGCTCACTCAAAAAATACGAAAAAAAAAACCACCTTTGCTTTAATATTCGTATACATACGTACGTGCTTAAATATAATTCATAAATCGTTTTAGATTTCCACATTTATTTTTTAAGTTATTTATTATAATTATACTCACCATTAAACGTAGAAAGCAAGGCACATTCAATAGGTAGCAGCAGTACAAAAATTGAAAAAAAAAATTGAGCTCTGTTTATTTTGTTTTTGCTTTTAAAAGCTAAAATTTCAAATATATTTTATCAACTACCTTGAATTGTACTGAAAGCATTCTTATCACAACGAAATTCAAAATTTGACAATTCAAATTAAAATAAAATATGAAAAAAGTTCAAAAAAAAAAGTTTGTTGCGGCTACCTTTTTGATGTGCCTTGGTAGAAAGACAAGGATCTTTCAAAATTAAGAACTGGAGCTGACATAAGTGTCGTTGCCATGGGTTCTCGCGATGATACTTAAGACCAGAATGCCTTTACCGATACTCGTGCCAATATGCAAATAACTATTTTATGCCAGTTGATTTGTATTAAACGTAAGTAGTACATCGAAAGGTATGCCCGAAAACTACTTGTGCGCTGATGGCTTATAACCAAAATAATTCGGTATACTTTGTGTTTATTTGCAAACCGCATGACCACAAACACGCACACAAATTGGCCAGCTTACTTGTATGTATTAAACGCCAGCGGCGCACAGTGGGTGATTTAGAAGAAAGTACGATAAAGACAAACGCTTTGATATTAAAATTGAACACATCAAAGTTTCATGAGGAAATACATATGTTTTGGTTAAATTTATTTTTTATTTTTGTTAAGAACAAAAGTGAATTAGCGTGCAGAAAGAACTCAGAAGAAATTTTGGTCAAACTGTTTGAAAAACAATCTTAAGTAGAGTAGATTTTATTTCTAGACTCAAGAAATTTGAATATAAATACAGCCTCTCGAAATAATATACAAATGTACATATAAGATATGCGCAAACCAACTAAAAACGCATGAACATCGCCTAGGTGTATGTGCATTTAGTAAATAATGGAACACAATGGCGTCACCTATCGAAGCCATTTTTCATAAAATATTTTGCTGTCAATTCCTTAATTCAGTAAATGGCGACCATAAATACGACTTATTGGAATACGTCGATCATAGCGCCACCTGTTGGGACAATGAATTGATCGCACATGCTCCTCAGGCGTTTTTTTTAAGATTTTATTTCTTACTCTTTCGTACTCTTAACATGAAACATATAAAACAACAAATGAAATCGTCATTTCATAACAAGCGCTATAAATTTAACAAACTACTGAATAAGTTGTTATATCCGGAGTTAAATATAATTAATCTATTTTTGGATGTTAAGAAGGTGTTTAAACGGCACTGTTCGGTATGTTTGGTCAACGTTCAAATGAGTGCATATGTTCAATTTCTATTAAACATTTCCATACATTTCTATACATTTATACAACTATCTTACTTTAACATTTTAATAATATTTATAAGAAAATGAATTCGTTTGAAACTAGCTTTGGCATATTTGCTCAATCTCTACTGAATTAAATTGCATCACTGTATTCACTGAATTAGCTGTAATTTAAGCTCTTTATAGTCTGTATAAAAAGAAGTTGTGAAATAAATAATCGCTCTCTTCATCTTCTACCTATATACAAGCTGGTTTATTTTTCTTTGTAAATTTTGCACCACGTCTGCACTCGCCCCTTAAATTTTCGAGAGCTTAGAGTGGGAAAAACTCTTCTCATTTAACAGGTACCTTCATTATTCCTTTCTAGATAACGGACAAAATTTTACTCGTTAGATGACGCTGGAAACGATTTACTTAGAAAACACTATATTTGTAGTCCTATCAGGTTCACATTTTGCACGTATGCTTATTAGAGTCAATCAATAATTCTGTAAAAAATTTGACTATGGATATGATTTAAATTCACAATGTGCATTAACAATCTGCCAAGTAATATTTCTGCAAAAAATGAAACCGCTGGATGGTGCTAAGGTCGAAAAATTTAATATATCATATAACAGACTTATAAGCAATTATTTTACCAATGAGTTTAGTAATCACATTTGTTTTAATGGTTGCCTTCCTTCTATAACTATAATAGAGTTCCTTCGAATGCCTACTGTGCGACGGTAGTTTGAAGATCAACAGTCTTAGAGCATTTGGGCTTGTAATCAAGAATATATACTCGTATGCATAGAAATTTACTTGACTTTCCTTGTACATATGTATTTATATGTATAATTTTATGTGACCTACTTAACATGCAACAGTTAATCATGCAAGAAATGCCCAGCAACTACAAGTTATGCACAAACAGTTTGTACATTCACTTGCACAAATGTATGTACATATGTAAGTACGTACACATGCAGACTTTAGCTGAATACACTGCGGCGTCGTTGCATCAAATAACCGACTTATTTGTACCTAAGTTAGTGGCTGATCTGATCAGATTGCTTGCTTTTTAGCCGCATGCAACCGAAATTCGATTACGACACCCACAATTGAGCGCCTGACCATACAATCAACGCAGATTATATTAGAGTTGGTTTAGTCACCTTAAGGACACATTGCAAAATGCATATTAGTTTCGCTTGTATATGTGTTTGTATGCTTGTGTTTGCAGACACGGCTGGGGTTGTTTGCATTTACAAATAAACAGATGCGTTTATGCTAAGTAGATGAAAGTGGCCCAAAGTGTTTAGTGGAAAGTCAAGTACGCAAGGGGATCTACATATGTACATATGTACATATATACAGTGAGTGCCCTTTGTATATATGTACACATGCATATAAATGAAAAAAAGGAAAAAAAGAAGAAATTTCGGAAGTACATAGAAATAAAGTTTGTAATCTTATTCGACAGATTCGACAGATGGATAAAAATATGCTTTATAAAATAATGATTCTTTAAGTGCTAAATGTAAAATTGTATTGATTTTATCTCAAAATTTGTGTGCGAAGTAAGACATTTTCTTTGAAGTTTGATTTTTATCTCTTTTGGTCAGCTCTTCTTCTTGAAACTGCGTTAAATAACGAACATATTAAGAGAATGTATGGGATATTTAAAAAAAAAAATTTTGTAAAATAGTTCAAGCAACAAAAATAAATTAAATTTTATGAGTAGTTTTTAGAATTGCTTACAACTTTTGTTAGACGACGGCGAACCGAAGCAGTCAATAACATTTTTTTTTATTATTGGTAATTTTTGCTAATGCAGTGTAATTGATATCTTTGCTATTGATTCCAATTTCAAGTGTAATTCATTCATAATAAAAAAAAAAGTTGTAAATATGTTTTAAGAAATTCTGGTGTCACAGCGCAAAATGTAAGGAAACAATTCTTTATGTTAAACATTTTCGTTTTGAATAAGAGTCAAACCCAACTTTAACAGATTTCTAAAATTTTTTTGCGTTTCGAAAACACAGTCGTTTACTTTTATTTTTTCTAAATACTCCTTAATATGCAAAATAGACGGTCGAAACGTTATTCAAAATGCAAGAATATAAAAAGAATTAAATTAAAAGGAAATATTATTTACAACTTCACAAAGTTATTAAAAGGTAAGTTCGCGTACGGATAATTATTGAAAGTTTTCGAAAACTATCAGCTTTTAGCGCTCGCCTACCCAAAAAAACTTAGAGAAAATTTAGAAGGCAAAGTGACATTTCATTTTGAGGGTAAGCTGTTGGTTTCTGCTGTAAAAATTTTTGCCAGCAGAAATTAGCCAACAAGAAAACAGCTGATTAAAAACAAAAGCTTTTGTTTAAGAATTTAACAAATGAAAATTATAAAATATGAGTGTTAAACATAAAATAAGCAAGTAATTGTTAATTTGGATAAGTTTCCTTTGTAGAATGTTTCAAGAAAACACGAATGCAATGTTTCCCATTTTGCATATTTGGATGCGGACAAGAATTCACTAATGTTTTTTTTTTTTCAAAGTTTTATCTTTAAGGATTGCATGGTTTATTTTTGAGTAATTTGCAAATGGAGGAAATCTTTGACATTCCTGAAAAAATAAAATTTATATATAATTTTTAAAACGCCAATACATGCATATTTTGAAGTGAAATTTCTATGCATTCGTTGAGTTTAAAAACGACATAGTTGTTACTATTATAAAAGTCATATTTATACTCCGATTTGTGGCTAAGTTAATTTAAGTTAAGTTATGTTTTATTTTAATTTCTGTTTTATTTGTTGTGTTAAGTTATGTTATGTTGTGTTATGTTATGTTGTTCTCTTTTTCGCTTTGTTATGTTATGTTATGTTATGTTGTTTTCTTTTACGCTTTGTTATGTTATGTTATGTTATGTTATGTTATGTTATGTTGAGATGTCATTTGTTATTGTTATGTTATTTTGTGTGATGTTGTGAGGAGTTCTCATATGGAAAAGTTATGGCTATATTATGTTATTTGACATAATGTGTGATGTGATGATAAGGAGCAGTGATGTGTTGATGTGACATCATGTCTTGATCTGATGAAGTTTTCATGTGACGTAATGATGAGACGTGATATGTTGATGTAACGTTTTTATATGATGTGAAATAATGAAGTGATATAATGATGTGATGTGGTGATGCGATGTAATGTGATTTCAAACAATGTGTTATGCTATGACCATTTAACGCAGTTACACTTCTTTCGCCCAGTTCTCGAGGCTCACATATTTTTTTGGACGCTTCTACCAGAAGTATAATAATTAAGCTGAGTTGCTAAGTGTTTTTAAAAAAATGTAGTTTTGTTTTCTTAAGATTTCACTAAACGTTATACTCGTAATAAGCCTACGGATTTATGTGAGTAAAGTTTTTTTTTAACACTAACAGATTAACATTTCCTTGTTATATACTGAAAAATGCTAAGGCGATATATGACCTTTTTGATGAAAACTCTGGTGTTTGTGTATGTCTACACATCCATATATACACAGACTGCATTATTATTGCCACCATTAGATGGCTGCACTCACATCTATGGGCACTTGCGGCTCATTAGAGGACTACGACCGTAAGTGTGTCTCTAATTTAAGCTTTGCCAGCCATGTTGAAGTCTGTTGCCGCTGCTGTTGCTGAAGCTGTAGCTAATTTGAATTATTCATATGCATGCACTGTGTGCTGTTGGTGCTGCCTTCAGCCAGCAAGTGAATACAAGTACGACGCGTAAAACATTCAATATAATCTGTCGTAGGCTAATCCTGTGCACAACAATAATTTTCAATTTATCCGTATGGCACATAAATTTGGCAAAATGCTACCGATAGCTACAATCCCCCGACTTAGCCATACCACCACTACTAAATATGCCTTGCTTATTGTCGACCAATGGCTAATTGAATAAGCGCATGTCACGGTGAGAGGAGTGGTGCAGAAAGACAGGGGAAACCAAAATGGGTGGTGGGAGGGAATGGAGTGGTAATAGCTAGTGGTATAAGCTTGAATGCAACACAATATAGTAAGCCAACACAATACACCATTGTCTAACAATGCCAACCACAACAACAGCAAAAAAACACAAGCGTAGATCTAACCACAATGGTTCATAATACAATACAAAGCCTCCAACAAAAGCAAAACGACACTAACAATAACAAAAGCTTGTGTAGGCAATAAAAGAAACAACAACGCCAAATCACAGGGACGATGTGACGTTGATATGCGTGTGTGTGCGTGCGTGCGCGTGTGTGTGTGTGTATAATCTCGTCAAGCTTGCAACTCGAGGCTCCACTGGGGAGAAGCCGTAGCAAAGCTTTGAACGGCGAACTCAATGAGCCAAATTGTTGCAATTAATTAGCGAAATGACTGCCGACGCTGCTGTTGCTGATAGTGAAAGGGCAGCAGCAATGAATAAATACACTTACACATATCCTTAACTATACACATATGTGCATATAGAGAGCTATCTTTCTATGTAAATGAGTAAATGCAGCTGTCTCTACTAACGAAGATTATCCGCCTACACATATGCACGCTCTTTTGTTGCAGCAAGTGTTGCTGTTTTCCTACGCTAACACATAAAGTGGAAATTCCAGAATGTTTTGTGCATAATTCATTTTAATCTCGTTGTCAACTGTGCGAACAATACAATTTATATGAATTTTCCAATCGTAATGTTTAATCACTCCCTCACTAAATAGCGCACTCAATTTACTGTGCCACTCGCCCAAAGTGAGTTTGTTCTTTCACACGCACTTCAGCGCTCGCTTTACTCGTGTTAGCATTGATGGTGCGCAACCCATTTTTTTTTTTTTTTTTGAAAATTTCATAACCAAAATTTTACAATTTTAATGTCACACATTTGGTTGCATGCATTTTTAATAAGTATGTTCGTTCAGTAAAGTAAGATTTGTATATTTGTATGTGCATTTACGTAAAAACTGTTCGTTATATTTCAAAAATTTCTAAATTTTAAATATTTATATGGGCAATAGACAGTGACAAAAAAAATTAAACGTCTTTCTTTTTTGGTGTCATATGAAAATTTAATTTTGTGCCAGAAAATAATTTTGGCAACATTTAAATGTGCGCAGGCAATAAAAGAAATTAATTATTTCCGGTAAATTTTTCTATTAACTGTAAAAAAATTGTGTGTTGAGTTTTGTAGAACATTTAACTTTGTTATAATAAGATGAAAGTTTCAAACGGTTATAAATTAGCGTGGGTTTTGAACATTTTTTTATAGATGAAATTTTTGCCGAATCTCGAAATAAAATCGGTAAAAATCAATGGTAACACTGTCTAACAGTTCAGGAGTCACTGGTTGCAGTCGAAATGATTCTAACTCAGTATGAAAGACTGGACCGGATATGATAATGTAAAATTATTTATTCATTCTTTGAAAAGCATTTATTTAGTGAATGAACATAGTTGCTACTCTACTTTCGTGTATATAACTGTAACAGGCTACGGCGTTTCAGGCTACTTGAAAATATAGTTTAATTCACTCGATTTGGATCGTAACTAGGAATTTGTGCAAAAAATGTATGTAATTGGGAGCTTAAAAAAGAAAGGTTAACGCAAAGAAAATTCTGTTGGAAGAGAGCTTAGGGTATTTATGCATATTTTAAGGATACTTATTTAATTCTCTCTGTGGTTTATTATGTTCTTTGCACAAAGATTTAATGCGAGGAATGTAACGAGGTATGGAATTTTTATCTACTATATTGAAAATTTTCCTTTTTGTGAGCGCTCAATGAAAAATGAAGATAAAGAGCTAAACAGAGAACGAAATATTCATAAGCGACCAGAAAAAAATTCAAATTTTTTGATACAGTCTAATGTAAGTATGCTGGAAAATAAGCAGAATTAATTGTGGTAGTATTTTTCATTTAGTATTTAATTTAGTGCTGAGTTTATAGTGAAATATAAATGATAAAATTAATTAAGTCATGAATTACTACTAACTTATACATACATGCAAACATATAGTATAAACTATGTATAAATTTGAATATTAATTTGTAGACATAAATTAATGAGTTCAAATGCTTAAATTCCTGTATTGAGTAGTTCAGATATAAATACCAAAAATAATGGTAGCTCTAACTCCAGAAGTCAAAATAATAGGGAAAAGTATGTTATACGCAGTGAGTGGGTAGAAAGAACTTTGTTGCACGTGTTTGAAGTTACCCACGACTTTTGGGGATATTTTTTAAGTCTCCGTCTCCGACCACGGTAAGTATTATAAAAACACTGATTAGAAGGCATGCAGCATGAATATACGGCATCTTTATTTATTTATTTCAGTCAATGAATACAGAACTTTTCTCTGACCATGCACAAAATTTAATTTCAATTTATGTACATTATAAAAAAGAAAAATAAAAAATGCATACAATTTAATTAAAGTAGTTTGAAACTAGATTTTGTAATTGTACTCCAGTAAGTGGAAGATCCATCTCAACCATGTGATTGAGTTGATTAACACACATAAAGGTGCATCCATAGCATTATTCGATTTTGCGGAATGTACGTGAACAGAGCGCCGCAGATTTTTTAAAGGAATATTGATCAGAATTTCGTGGCAATCAGAGCAGGAGAGAAATCTTCTCCTGTCCAAAGATAAGCAGCGTGGCTTATAAGAAGATATTGGTTTCGTGAAGTTAAGATATCTTAGCGCAGACTTGATAAACCTCTTTCGTAAACGCTCAAAACTGTTTATATACATACGTCGTAAGAAAAGACCGCCAAGTAAAAGAGGCGAATTCCTGACGGGACTTAACAAAAGCAATATACATTTTTTTAGAGCGTTAGGGTCAAAGAAATCAGAACTGTTACAACGAACAAATGAGAAAATGGAATATGAGTGTGCAACAATGAAATTTATATGAATATTAAATCTGATTATTGCGTCAAAATAAACTCCCTAGTCATTGATCTTATCTATCGATTTAAGTTTAGTGCCAGCTATTAGAGTAAATATTGCTTAATGTATTTAAATTTCAAGAGTAAGCCATATTAAAACATTTATTGATAATTAAAAACAGGTTATTTCTTTCCCACCAAGAGTTGACTCTATCTAAATACGATTGAATAGAAAAATAATAATTTCAGACTTCGTCACAATTCATCCTTTGAGGTAAAATCCTCATTGGTCTTGGAGTGTATTAATATACTCAATGACCTGGCAAAGAGAAATTTCATCCATTTTCTATGGGTGCCAGTTGATATACATTGGTATTAAGGGCAATGAGATGGCAGATCACCTGGCCAGATTGGCGGCCATATCTAGACTTATGGGACCCCAGCCTTTCTTCCCGATAGGTCCGTGCTCTATTAAGGAAGCACTCAGGAAGGAGACAAAACGACTCAGGGACCAGCAATGAAAGGACATGAAAGGCCTTGTTCAGGCAAATAAATTATTGGGAGGTTATAACAACAAAAGGCTTAAACTGCTCATAAACCTTCCAAAGACCAAAACTTAGAATTCTCACAGGTATCCTCACAGGCCACTGGTCAAATGACCTATGCCGCTTCAGCGATATTGCCAAGGAGACCCCTTCACACATACTCCTGGAGTGCGACGCTGTAGCGCGCCGGAGGGAAAGGTGGCTAGGTCAGATGTGGCCGAAGAAAGAATAAACAGTCCCTAAAACTGGGATCCATCTTAAAATTTATAGATGTTCTCGGACTAGGGGAGGTGTTGTAAGGTACTGAGGGGACAATAGATCTACAGGTTGTAGTGCGATTCTCATAGTTAAATCTAATCTAATCTAATCGTCACCACCGAATTATCAGCATATAAATGATATTTGTATAATAAAAAGCATGAACTTATGTTATTAATAAAAATTATAAATAAAAGAGGACCAAGTATACTACCTTGAGGAACTCCTAAACTTGCTTGAAGAGAGCGTGATGTTGTGTTTTTAAGTGACACTCTACAGTATCGTCCCCATAGAAAGGATTTGATCTCTTCAAGGAACTTGAAGTGGAAGCCCGTCTACTCTTATTTATTAAGTAAAATTAAGTAATATTAATTGGAAAAACGACTTGTTGTTGTGGTTTTTGTAGCAGCTGCGCCAACCCTGCTAAGTCGTCGAATCCAACTACAGTTCCCGGAAATGCACAAGTTCAATGGGGCTGGGTCAAAGGGTCAGTCGTGTTAGATAACTGAGTTTTAAGAGGGGAGCAAAAAAGTGCTTTGTGTTTGTTCTGGGTTAGCAGCAGTTTAACCAGATCGTAGTTGTGCCAGGATAACTCGGATATCGCCAGCCAACTCGAGCTCTTCCTTTACCACAAGTGGTTTTTTTTTCAAGCGTTTGCAAGCAGGCCCGAAGGCAATTCAAAGAGTGTGAATTGCCTGCTTCACCGACTCGCTCTCTGCGAATGTCCATCGTGTGCACACATTCGGGTTCAAGAGTTGTAAAGCGTGTGTTGCCACCTCGTACTTCAGAGTATATAGAGAGACCATCTGAGGTGTCTAAAAGGTGGCTCGAATTTAAACAAGCAGCCGAGTTGAATTTGCTTGCCGAACCTTAATTCGACCCACCTGGTGTCGGTGGTGTTCCGCTGTCCGCTTTTCATAGAAATTAAGCATATTGTTGCGTTAATGCTCACAACTCAAACTGTAAGTGACTTTTGGTGTTTAAATTTCCAAGGTAATGTATTGTAGTGCTAATATATTTTCATCCAATAATCTTTATCCCACGTACTAGATATCCTATCTAAGTAGTTAAGTAAATATTTGCAAAGTTAGAGGAAAATCCGTTGCATGCAACCAATGCAAAGGTTACCATATTTACCAGGTGCTGCAACATTACTTCTCATTTGGAAAAGTAATAATTTAACGCCACTGACTCCCTTCTTATTTGCATTTCCGCTAACGCCGTTTGTTCACTCTCTCACTCTCTCACAATCTCCAACTTTCCATCTCTCAATCGTGCAATTCTTTAGCGCTTAAGCCAATAAATCTCCAACAAACTTTTTGTATGCAAAAAGAAAAAAGGGAAATGAGTGTCGCAATTGAAATTAATTTCACCAAAATGAAAGGCGAGCAAGAAGAAGAAGCTAATGCCGAAAAAGCACGCTACAGAAACACAAGCACACAAATGCAACAACATCTGTATATATATATGTTTATGTATTTGTGCTGCTACAGTGAAAATGCCGCAGCAACGTTGAAAACTTTCAAACGCTTATTCGCACCTTCTTAACGCTTCGCATTGCTTGGTTTCCCTTCAGCCACAGCAGCGCAAAGCGCGCGTTGTTGGCAAGTGTTTTTAAAACTTTCCGCTCACACGGTTTGAGCATTTATGTATGTATTTTGTGAACTTTAACTGATTTCTCAAACATATTTTTTACTTTTTATTTTTTATTTTTTAATTTTTTTTTTTTTTGCTTTATTCCTACCTCAGAAAAAGTGACGATTTATTTCGCTTGCATTAACCCGCTCAGTGCTCACCCGCAATCCACTCAGCTTAGCGCCTGAGTTCACTTTGCCCAAAACATACGTACATATATATATGTACATACAAGCAAACATACAAACGTACTCTATTTGATTTCGTTTCGGTTCAACGAAAAAACGCATTGCAAATGCTAAACGACATTCGCACTATCAAAACGTACAAATCCAATCGATTTTGCAACACGTTGCAACGCATTACCACACTTTTCATAATGTTGTTGTTGTTGTTTGTGTAATGCGCAGCAATGCCACAAAATTGAAAAGGAATTGATTTTGATTTCGTAGTTGAAGCTGAGGTGGCGAATGAAAAGGTTTGAGTGCAATCGGATGAGATGGCAAACGCTGCAAGGCGTTGACTGCTGAGTGCTTGGAAAACGCTCATAAATTATCGCAATGCGTTTAGGTTAAGTATACGCCTTGTTTGCCTTGACTGGAATTGTTGGTTGGCCTTTGAGATTTGCCATTATGCTCTACCGTCCTTCGCCCTCCTCGCTCGAACCGCAACATGAAGCTCTTGTGGCACTGAGATTTTCCTTTCTTCAATTGCAGCGAAAATGACTTTTGATAGCGAAAATTGAAAATTTCGTTGGGTGTGTTGAAATGCTGAATGCATTTGCAAATAATCTATTGTAGAGCATACTTGGATTTATTTTCAAAGGCCATTTTGACTCTCAAAATATTTGTTTCACAGTGACATGAAGTTTCTTTAAACTTTTTCAATGAGATCGCTGGTGTCGGTGTTCAAAAGTTGTAATCAAAAGAAAGCGACAGAAATGCTCGGCTGGTAAGGGGTCGATTGGCATTTAGCGAAAAAGAGTTTTTAGCTTTGGGTTGTTTTGAATTATTTGTTTTTTATTTTTAATCCAAAAAAAGACTAAAGTAAGCCGTCGTAGTATGTTTTCTTTGCTATACTTATTTTATAACAATACTTTCTGTGAGTTTCCCTACCATCCTTTCAAGTTTGTGCTTCACAACACAAGCTTATAGGCATGTTTTCTCTTATGCAAATGATATATTTCACAACGTTTTATAAGATGAGTTATATCTTTTCAACTTTTCTATTCTCTTAAATATTGAAGAAAACCGTTGTAACCTAACTCAATAGCGTCGAAATTCACTATAAATGTAGCATAGTTTTAGGCAAATGTATTATTTATTTTGTAATTTTTTTAAGATAAAAATTGGGCGTGACAAAGTTAATGGTCTCGGCGCAGATAACTTCAGTTTTTATGTTTCTAGTATCTAAATAAATTATAGAAATTAATATTCTTAAATTGTTATTGTAATTTAATGTGTTTTGGTACGATTTTAACATATGACACTATTGGAAAAAATCGGCCTGCACCTTTTTTCATGCGTCAGTATATAATCATTGCATTAAAAGTTCTCTGATTCTCTAATATTGATGATCTTTCTTTAGTTGTACTCGAAGGATTTGCGAACTAGAATCAAAGACGGGCTCCATTTTAATCCAGACAAATACGGGAGCTTGGATTAATGGGCGTTACAACAACTATGCGAAAAAGACAAAATCTTCTTTAACTAACGCGCCTAACAAGTCCTAGGGTACATTATATATATATAACGTAAGGGATGAGGTAGGACGAAGAGCCGTGGCACCTCACATATTCACAACATATAGAATGAGTTATTAATATTTTAATAATATGCATATGTTAGTATGTATTAATATGTTCAAAGCTGCTTTTAGTAATTGTTAATATAAAAAAAATTTAAAATAATTTTTTCAATTATTATTACGTAATTAAAAAAATTTTTTTTTTTGTAAAAAAGCGATATTAATAATAATAATAATAATGATAATAATAATAATTTGGCGCTTACACTATATAGCTCAGTGTTTGGCGGAGCTTCTATGTTAAGATTTTACTTGCCCTGACTGAGATTCAAACCTCGAACACAGCGGCATATCGAGTTATAGCACGCACCGCTACCAACTCGACCAAAGCTAAATTAATTAAAAGAAAAATAAAAGAAAGAAATAAACGTTGGAATGAATGTATTTATAAAAAGAATATGGAATTTTTGTTTTTAATGCCAACTTTAGGAACGAATAGAATACATAAATATGCATCTGTCTTCTAAAATTGTCCAAAAAACCATTCCTATAATAAATAATAATAATAATAATTGGGCGCTTACACTATTTAGCTCAGTGTTTGGCCGAGCTTCTCCTACTATTTGTGGTGTGTGGCTATTTTGTTGTACCACAAATGAAGGGACTTTTATTTTTTTTTGCTGACTCTGAACGGCATACATATGTATTTTATGTAAAGCTTTTTCATGGCAGAAATACCCTTGGAGGCAAGGTAGTTTTTACAGGTAACCTCAGTAGAGTTAATAATTAATTTTTTTCATAAACCTTTATTGTCAAACTTTTTTTTCATTCTATAAAAATAAAAAACTATGTTTACATTTAATTCGTGCTCTATAGTGAAAAAAAATAAATTGTGCAATTTGCTAATGAAATGAATATATGTACATATTTGTGTTGTGTATTTTGTGCCCAACAAGTACAGAGTTGGAAAAGTACGCACTCTGCAAAGAACAGCTAGTAAAGCGCGGAGTTTCTTTCTTAAAAGTACAAGAGCCTCGATGAAGGATGCTGTGATTTTGTTGATGGCGCAAAACGCATACACTTGAAGCTTAATTTTGTCCCAATGCTCAATTATTAAGGTTGGAATTAAAAATTTACACTTTGTATTTAGTTATTTTGGATGAACTGAATTTGTGAATTGTCAAGTTTTGTTTTCACTAGACTGATTTGATAGTTCTTTTTTATTGAATATAAACCCAAAAAAATAAATTAAATTTTTTTTTATTTTCGTTTATGTAGTCAATCTTCAAATATAATACACAAATTAAAAAGAATAACGAAATTTCATAACAAGTTTACATACAATTTTTCAATTTTTTTAAAGTATGAAGTTTTGTAACTCGTTGAATTTTTGTATAATAAAGTACAGATTAGATGTACGTAGTTACAAACTATCCTCGTTTTAATAAAAATAATAATCTCAGCGGTTTTACCATCCATACCCGGCCGACCGACGGATATATAAATTTTTATTTTATAAAAGTTGTGCCCAGTCATGAAAGACAGGAGTTTGTTAGTTGTCGAGATATAAAACTGTTCAGCTAAAGAACAAATGAGAATATTGACTACATCTTTTTCACGTAAAAAAGTGAGTCTAAAATATCAAAACCACCGGAGTGAGTATTTTAATCCTAACGTAAACTACGGAGTGGTTCGTTTAGTTCAAAATAATTTTAGCATGCCTTCAGAAAAAGAGGCCGGAAATGCCTTGCAACTCGATAGGGAACATTACCCAGGCTCCGCCTGTTCCGTAAAACCCAAACGGTTATTTTCTTCGATATGGAAGAAATTTTAGGACACTTATAAAAAAGTTCAAAATTTTGATGAAATTTTGTTTGAGGTTTTGCTAGAGAATGAGCTGTATTTTAATTATAAAATATTAAAAAGGAAAATAAAGGAAAAGAAAAATTTATAAAAATTGTCAATAAACGTAAGCGCAGTGTATGTATCCACTCAGTTTAAATTTATGCAAGTCACAAGAGAAGACATTTGTTCTTGCAGAAATACAATACAATACATTTGTGGACACTTTAATAAATCTAAATCAAGGCTTTTGTGCGCCAATATGAAGCACTTAATTCTAGTATTAAGGTATTAAGTTGTAAGCCTTCATAGACTTCAAGGGCACAAAGAAAAATTGAAAGGGACTTTCGCATTTGTTCGGCAAATAGTAAAATCACTAGGAAATTGCTACTTGAATGAAATTGCATTTTTATTTCACCATTTGCTGTATCCATAATCGAATATTGCACGGCAAATAAAATAGAAATAAAATGCAAAAAAATAAATAAATAAAAAATTGCATATAATAATGCCGGAAAAATATGTTTGTAGCATAACAAAAATATGTACAAACACGCACTCAACTTGCATGTGCATTGCGCTAACAAATAGGCAACGTCGAGTTATGCGCCAAATACATGCTGCCATTGTGGCATGCAACGTTAACAATGGGCGACATATTGTGGTGGGCCTTTTCTTTTTATTTGTTGTAGCTGTTGGTGCCGACGCTGATTTTGATGTTAGTGCTGGTGCTGATGTTAGTGCTGGTGTTGGTGGTGGTGTCGCTGCAGCTGTTGTTGTGGCTAAGCATGTTAAAATATGCCGCAACATTTTGTGGCAGAAAAAACACAAAGCCATCTAATATTGCACAAAAGATACGAAAATGTGCAAAAATATTGCGGTTCGCACACAAACACAGTCGTACATATGTTGGCATGTATTCCTTGCATGCAACACTGCATTGATACGCAGCGGTAAATGTGGTTATTCGACAAAACTATTTGCACCGCAATAGAGCCAAGAAAGCGCCGTAAAGTATGCAATGCAAAATTTGTGTGCCCTTTTGTCTTTGGCTTTTCGATTTTTGTAAAGCTCTCGCATTTTTGTGCAATCGCTAGCTTTGAACTGCTTTCCCTCTTGATTTGTGTATGTATGTTTGTGTGTGTGAGTGTGTGTGTGTATTGGCTGCATTTCCCTTAACGCAATAAAAATGCCAAATAGTAGTAAGAAAAATAATGGCAAATGATAATAAGATTTCACTACATTCATAGGCATACGAATAATAATAAGTAAGTACATACATACATATGAACATTAGGGTGTGCGGTCAAAATAAACTTGCAGTTTCTTCAAAAATAATTTATAAGATTTGGGTTTTTTTGGACCTTAGTTAAAATATTTTGTGAATTTTTTCTTATCAAGCCTGTTATAAGGAAAGTATGTTTGTTTGTATTTATATAAAAAATATTGTGTAATAGTTTAGCAGGTTCAAGAAATATTAATTTACAGACAGTGTTCAAAATAATTAAAGCTTTGTGGTACTTTTTTGTAACAATTCCATCACACTTTTCATAAAACATGTAAACATTTTGGGTTTTTTATAAAGATGTTTGTATGTATGTATGTATGTATATAACTTTATAACTATTTACGAAACGTTCTGAAACATTTAACTTGCTTTCTTAAATTTGGCATTTTTAATGAGAAAATTAGTTTACAAAAGTAGACAAAATAAAAATTTGTATCGTGAAAATCAACATCTTTAAATGAGAGTTTACGAATAGCCGTTTTAGAACAAAATATTTTGGTTATGGAAATTAAAGATTGTGTAAGGTAGTCAGAAGACATATCTTTGTAATTATATCTTGTATCAAAAAAATCGATTGAACTATTTACACAAAATTCAAACGTTGTATCGAAATTGAGAAGAGATGACGAAAATCACAAATAAAAAAACACTTTTATTTAAAAATATATATTTTTAAAATGTTTGCAATTGTATATAGTATGTATGTGCACACTGTACATACACTGGCGATCGAAATAATAGTAGTGATTTTTATTTACAAAGTGTGATGATTTAATTTTCCTATAATAAATTTTGATTATAAGTTACTGTTTGAATATGCAGTTAAGTAAGTTGTTTAATTTTAGCCTAGGAAAGTGCAAAATTAAGGTGATTAAATTTTTAAGACTTCTTAGAAATTTTTTTTAGGAAAACTTTAGATAATTTCTAGAAAAACTTGAGAAAAATTTTAGAAAATTTTTTAAAAAAATTGTGTAATAAATTTGTAGAGAATGCAGTTATTTACTGTTGATTTTAGATTTTTTTTTCGCCGAAGGTGTTGCGCATTTTTTCAAGCAGCACTTATAATTCCTTAACAAAAAACTTTCAAAAACCCACGGTACAATTTAAAGTATAATCTTAGATAAAAATTATTTGCTCTATAATTCTGCATACATGAAATTTTTTTTCATATATTGACTAAAATCTTAGAAAAGTTATGACATACCTTTTTAATGCAACTTTTTTGGTAAAGACTGCACAAATTTAAAATTTTTTTTTAGAAAATTATCTCTGTTTTATTTAAAAATAATCAAAATTGAATAAAACTATAACTTATTGAGAAAATTTTGAAATAAAAATCATTGTTACTCTTATGAACGCCAGCGTACATTCCTTCCTTCTGCCATTTCTTTAAGCAACGAATTCTTCTTAAGACAACATTCAACTTTACATGATTTTTCAAAATGGTTATGGTCGCGATGAAATTTTCTAAGACAATTTATTTTGTTCGCAACTAAAATTGATTGCAAATTTAAATTTTTGCTTTGTTTTGTAACATAACGCGCCACTTTAATGTTTATATGCAAATGTCGTCTGTGTACATGTATTTCAAATACTAACATTCAGCTTTTTGGTGGTCTCTCCTTAACGCTCAATCCGCAAGCTGCTTATGAACAACATAAATAACAAGCACAACCGATGCAATGAGGCAAACGAAATTCGATTATACTGCGCCAATTCGATTTGTATGCGGGAGTTCAAAGTAGGAATCTATTGGATATATTTCGTTTTTCCCATACATGGCTCTACGCTGAATTATTGTGCAGCGATCTACATACATACATATGTACATACATTCATGCATTTGCATTGTCATTCTGTATTTGTGCGCATTATCAGCAGGCATACTTATGACCGCCACACACATTCTCATCGTTTGCATTTGATTGTGCGCCATGCACTTTACGCATTCGCTTGCAATTGCTACGGCACCGAAAAATTCTTGAAATATCCGCTTTGCCTGCTGCGATTTGCGGTTGCATATGGGTTACTCCTAATGCCTCGCTCTCTACCTATTTTTGAGCATAACGACGTCTGTGGCTGTGATTTGTGCTTTGTGCATACTTTTTCATTTTGTTCTCGTTCGTTTCGTATGCGCCAAATAACAAAGAGAATTCCTAGGTTGCAAGTCATGCGGTCACAAATGCAATGTGTTTCGCATTTAACACTAAATGCAGCACTCGAAATTGCACTCACTTATGTATATGCAATCGTTTGCGTGAGTGTGTGTGTGTGTTTGTGAGTGATAGGATGTATTGCATTGAGTTGGCTAGTGGCATGGCCACAATGCCACATTGTCCAGCGGCAGCCGCACGCAGCCGTGGCGTTGTGAACGTCGTTAATGTTGGCAGCTCATAAAAGTCCAATTGATGTTGATGATAGTGTTGATGATGCTCTCTTACGCTCTTGCTGTCATCTCGCATGCAACATAGATTTTTATGCGTTGCAACACAACAAGCACGTAGTCTGTGAGGATAACCATGATGCGTAGTATCAGGCATGAAAATTAATGGAAGTGCTGCGTTGTTCTTGTTGTCATTGTGCAGTTGTCCATCACTCAAAGTGTGACTGACTCGTTAATTTTTAAAACTCCGTTTATCAGGCTGCCTCCTCGCCTAGGTGGAGTAAATAAAAAACAAGCGCGCGTGTGTGTGTGTTAAGGACGTTTATTTTGTTTAATCATTTCATTGCCATAATCTATGTACGAGTTTGAATTTTGTAGCTGGAGACACCTGCAGTTGCAATATTGTTCGTTGTCTGCCTGCTCAATGGACTTATTCATGAGACTTGACCACATCATTAGTCCAGCCAAAGTTGGCGCAATGGCGTTGTGCGTATTTGCTGTTAGCGACTTGCAGTTTTAGCCGAGACCTGGGTTGGATAAGGTTAGAGTTGCTGCCACCGCGCAGAGAGTTGCACACTTAGACTGAAAGTTATGAAGCCATTTTGGTACCACTGGCGCACGCCATGCATTTTTCCCATCCCTTTAAAAATTGAACCATCCCCTTCGATTGATGTAGAGTAGAAAGCTAGGAATGCTCGCAGCGCTCAGGTCGGCTAGCCAGTCCAAGAAGTAATTTTTGAAGCAATGTTTGCGAGTCTTGGCCAGACCGGGACAGTGGTAGAGATAGTGCTCCATACTCTCCACCTCTTTCTCGTTCCTACAGCTACTACAAAAATTGTTTGATTAGTAACTAAGTCTCTCCCCATGCTTGCCCATATGGCAGTGCCCGGTTATCACACCAACTACTAATTTAAGAGAGGAGCGACCAAGCCAGGTGAGAGCTTTGCATCGCTTCACATCAATTTGCGGCCAGATTTTACCGTCAAGATTTTACCTTCTTCATAAGCTCAGATCTTCAGATCAGATAACCACTTCTTGGGCCGAGTTTATAGCGGTGAGTTCCGTCTCTTTTCTTGCCAGCTCGTCAGCCATGCAGTTGCCTGGAATGTCCTTATAGCCAGGGACCCATATAACCCACACGGTGCCCACTTCGGCCAGCCTGTTTATAGTTCATTTGCACGCATGAATTTAGAGATTTAATAGCAACCTGGCTGTCAGAGTATATGGTTATGCCTCTTTTTAGAGGTTGCTTCCATTATTTAGAACAGCTCTGCCTGGAAAACACTGCAGTGGTTCAGTAAGCGGAAACTGAAGTTTACATTGAGTTCACTTGAATGAACCCCGCTGCCTACCCTTTTATTTAGCGTAGAGCCATCTGCATATACCGCCGTTGATTCTGGGTCCAGGTCCACGGAGCCTATCCACTCGTCTTTCTCGGGAATTCTTATGAAGAATTTATTTTCCGAGCATAGAGGATGGGTAGTATAATCTAGTTTCCTAGCACTGATCAAAGCTTAGCGTTTATTGAGCTGCCAAAGAGGTGAAAAAAAATCTCTAATTCGTGTTTGCTTTGTGCGTGGTATTCTGTAATGACTGCCGGTTTAGTGTTGCTTTAGAAAGCTATTGAGCTAATTTAGTCATATCAAGCGCAAGATATGATTTCTGTATACCTATATATTATTTTGAAAAATGTTCGCCGAAGAAAGTGTGTTTCGAGATCCGCGATGATACAGTTAAGTTTATAAAACTTTCATTCCCTCAGATTGCAAAGGAGCTAAGTAACACCCCCACGTTACAGACTTTTTATATCCCCTCGATTTGTTTCGATCCCTGACTGCCTAAAACACAATTAATCTAATAGAAGCTAATGTTTGAGGTAGACGAATCCCTAATATATAACGGTAGTTGCACATGAAATAGTCTGACGTGTCTTATTCTCAAAGTTAAATACGACACTCTCCATTGTATCTGGAAACGCATCCTCTATTCAAATGATTAAAGTCTTTTCTTATATAAGAATACCCAAATAACTTTTCCAACCTAAGTCTCCTTACGGCTTCCCATTACTTTTGTATTCGGATTTATCCACTCAGTGATAATAAATCTTCGCAAAACGGTTCCGGTACCATAACGGAAGACGATCAACCTACCTCAGTCAGCTCAGCAGCGACATCTTGCTTTGATAACCAGCACTCTCTGAAGAGCCTTGTTTTGATCAACTTATATGAAAAGGGCTCAGATAGCCTCCCGGCTGTTTGAAAATATATCCAAAAAAAGCGCCGTTCAACCCTTTCAAGATGATATCTGGCACAAGTTGAGATTGCAAGAATATCAGCCTTAAAGACTGTGGACCATATGCCAATTACAATTAAGTGTGCACTAAAGATGTGTCTACCAAAGATCCGAGATCCGTAACAAGTTGCTGATAAGTGGCTAACGCGTATATCGCCATTACTACTTCCATTATTGCTTTAAATGTTACTGCGCCTATAACTATGTAACGCTTTTTGTATAATATTTATTTTGGTCATATCTTTGTAATTAAATCTCAGAATACAGCTCTCAAGAAAAGTTACAAGAATTATTTTTCATTATTTCTGTCGCTTGAAAAAGTGCTTTACCGTTGCGGTATGTTTAATTGAAGTAATAAATATACGAACATTTTTTTTCTTGAGGGCTTTAGACTGATTTAAGAATATTTTATAGATGAAACATTTCGTTTTTATTTCCCAAGTGTCATTTGTTATGCATTTTTCGAATTTCTTGAGAGCTGTATACTAAGCTTAAAGCTATATACTTTACTATAAACTAAGAGAGAACTTAACAGCTAAATATTTTTAACCGAAATCATTACAAGAAAATGCTTTTCGTATGAAAATATCATTTAATACGGTATTTCCAATCTTTTGCATTTTTAATAAATTGAGCTGTTATAACAGATTTTTCATTTGAAACAATTCACATTACTAAGCTAAAAATAAATTTTGTTTACACTAAAGTTAGGTTGGTGTGATTTATATTATCATACATCAATTCGTAATAAAATGCCGTTACATTCAAAATATTTAATATAAGAATTTTTTTTTTAAGAAAACTTTTCGCACGCTTAATATTGAGTTGTTGCAACTGTAAAATAATAATTTATGAAATTTAAATTGACCATAACGCAATAAATTGGTTTCAATTTCAGATTCTTATTTTGCATCGCCTTACTTGTCGGCTTAGTCGTCAACAGTCAATATTATTAGCCAACTTCGATTAAAGTGTGCACAACGAACGCTCAGCTATTTACTTTATTATGTACATACGTAAATATTCTTAAGTAGCAGCGCATAAATTTCACCACTAAGCGGCTTATGGTCTCCAAACAAACTTGCCCGCAAGCTATATTGAATTGCATTATTTATTTCACTTTATTATTATTAAAATATTTATATTTTTCATTTTTGGCGTATTTATGGCAACCATTCGGCAGAGTTTTGTACTTATAAAGCCAGCAGGCAGGCAAGAGATGAAAGCATAACGCGGATATGAAATAAAATGTGAGAACCACCATTAAAATAAGTTGGTGAAATTGATTTTAAATGAAATAATTTGAAGATGGACTTAAACTTCTGATAACTCCCATAAACGCGCATCATTTGCACTGAACATATTTATTTTTTTATTGCGAAAGCTAACTTTTAATTTTTTTTAATTAAAAACTAAATTTGAAATTAAATTACGTTTAGCCAGACAAAACTTGTGTACGCTTTTATTGAACATGAAGCTTGTTTCTGTTCTATGGTAATCCGTTAACAGATATAATTAGATATAATCAGAAGCAGTATGCATATTTATGATTATTTACTAAAAGAACCAATCTGTCTTAAGGCAAAGTTTTTCAATTTTTAATTAATTTATGCCATTTAAAAAAAAAACATTAAACACCTTTTTTTTGTGCTTCTATACAACTCGTGGATGACGAAAGCGCGCCTGTGTAAGACTCGGCTAATAATTCAAAAATTAGTTAAATATAAATAGTATAAAAATTAATCACAAATTCAATTTCACTTTATGAAATTTCTAGAGATCAGTCCACGTCATACTCAGAATTACTTCGGAAATAATTCAATACCTTTTGCAGGAATATTTCGCGAGTAGTTTTGAACTTGCTCAAAATAACATCGAACTATGGTTCTGCGAAATAGTCCTTCGAAATGGCATTTCGTAGCTCCCGAAATAGTTCCAACTAGTGCTGAAATTTTCCTGAAACCGTCACAAAATAGTACATATACGTAATTAGGCCCGAAGTCGTTCGGAACAATTTGTAAATTAGTTCAGAAATGAACCCGACCTAATCCCGAAATAGACATAGACTCGTCTCAAATGGTGCAGAGCTCATTTCGAAATATTCTTGAAATAGTCGAAAATTAATCACGAGCTGGTCTCGAAATTATTTGGAGCATGTCCCGAAAATTACCCCGAAGTCATCCCGAACAATGACCATGAACTAGTTCCGGAATGTTCATGAACAGGTCACAAAATACCCCGAACTCGTTCCTTATCCGTCAAATGGTCCTGAAATGCCCGTGAACAAATTCACAAATGTTTCTTTATAAGATACTATCGAATGATTCTGGCAACTTTCACACTACATCCTACTTATTTACAATTATGCAATGCGCATTATAAATAAGTAAACGATATTGAAATACTCTTTATGGCACATTTGAAGGCGCAATGAAGTGAAAAATTTGACTTTGAGATGTTATCAACTTTCTTTTCCGTCACTCATCTAAATACTCGTTCGATAAACAACTTATTTAAATATTTGTTTTTATTTCTTTTCAATAAAAATAAAATAATTGCGTCAGTAGACTATTTTGTCACTTGAAAAGTTCACAAATTCGCAATTGTTTTTTGTATGTAGTAGCGCGTGGGCGCAGCATATTTGAATATCTTAGCTTCTGACGTCTTAAACATAGATACTGTTGCGACACAAACATTTATATTACCGACATAATTACATTTAGAATAGCTTAAGTGTGTACGCACGTAGCGTTTGTATTGTTTTTTTTGACTACACACACTTTTCACACTTGCACGTACTTATTTCGATGTTTACGCTTTTTAATTTGATTCGCAGAAACATTTTCTTGATACATCTGCCATAGGGGAGTCCTTTCTGCTTTCGACTTATTGATTTAAAATAAAACTTTAGTTTCTTCTATGGGAAAATTTACCTTACCGAGCAGGAATTGTTTAACTAATTCCTGTGTAATTTGAATAATCGTAAATGTTGAAAACCTTGAGGCAACTTGGGTTGGCAAGCACGTCCCAGCTGCTGCTTAACTCATTTGTTGTCTAATTGACGTTTTTTTTAACCTATCTAATTAAAGCACATTTCCGCAGCAGTTTTTTTGTTTCAACTCCTATTCAGGAATAGTTCAGGAAAATTTCAGAACTAGTTTTGAATAATTTCAAAATAAGGATTTATTTAAGAATTATTTCAAGACTGGTTTACTTCGAAACAAGCTCGCGACTTTTTCATAAGATTTTCAATACCGGCTCGCGACTTTTTCATAAGATTTTCAGGACCGTTTTAGATACTTATTGGAGTGCATTTCGAAATTGTTCGAAACTAGCCGCAAAATGGTCCCGAAAAGTTCTAAAGTATTCTGCAAATGGTTCTGAAAAAAATCTGAATTGGTCTCAAGGAAAAAAAATAAAATCAAAGGAAATTTAAGATAACAATTCTCTTTTTTATAAAATGCTCGTTATACTCTTATCGATTTTGAAAAAATCAATTTTATTTGTTTTATTACTTGTCAGATATGTACATATGCAAAGTGTTTATTAAATTATTTTTACAAAGGCATTATGATTTTATCTCTGATTACAAAATATATGGCATCTCATATCTCAAGATTTTATAATTTTTAAAATTCCCAGTAGATTTAGGACAACCATATTAAACCAATAATACATGGCATACACATGTACATGTACACATGTTTAGTACAGAGAGTCTATTGATTTTGCTTAAACAATGCCATTAATTTTTGCTATTGCGTAATTGTGAGACAGTATTTAGGGCGTTAAAGCTTCTGTAGGCAAACATGTTCAAAGCCAACGTTACTAAGATAATTTTGATGGAAAAAATAGCATTACACTGAGAAAAAGCAATTTATTATAAAATATATCATTTATTAGTCTTTAAAGCGATTTTTGTATAAAAGTTTAAAAAAAGAGAGCGCAAATTTTTTCTTTAGAGAAACTACGTTTTTCTCGGTATTTACAACTACAAAAAACATGAATTAAAATTTAAGAAAAGTTGGGCATTTGCTAAGATTATTTTAAGTACTCGGAAATATACTTAACACCACCGACATTCTTTGATATTGCGTTTTCCAAAGGATTTGCTTGCTCCAAAATATTTTTTCGGATGATGTTTCATTTAAAACCTTGTCAGGTACGGAACCCAATTAAAAGTTACCACTCAAAGACTGTACTGGTGCTTCAATAGTAAGGTTATATATGCACTTTTCCGCCAATAACAATTTCCTTTTAAAAAACTTTCGATTTTAGCCATTAGTTCTGCAGCAGCCATTTTATCTAAGGCCCGAACCTTTCTAAAATCTAGATTGAAGTACTTCACAATAACTGTGTTTCCATTGGAAAAAATTATAATAATATTCCTAACAGTAGTACCAAAAGATTTTGAAAATAAATCAACTTTCATAGTAAAAGAAAACCTAAAATCGGAATTACTTGATTCTGCGAAAGAATTTTTTTTCTAGATCTCATTGTTTTCTAATATGGATATCTCTTCTTCTTCTTTGATTATCAGTATGTAAATCGTTAGATATTTTTTCGACGACTATTTCATTATACTTATATGCACATATTTATATCTACGAGTATATTACGCAAATATAACTTTATTTCATCAAGTCTTCTTAAATAATTGCCTCAAATAAAATCATATAAGTACTTTTTACTTTTTGATATTTACTAATATTTTTCCACTGTCGCTTTACCAATTTTACGCCTACATTGATTTTTAATATTTGCTTTAATTTAAAATCCCCTTAATTTGAAGTGTTGCTCGTTTTGTAAAATTTTTAGAAAATAATATGCAACGTCGTTATCGTCGGTAGTTAGGCACGTTTGCTGCTCTTGTAATTGTTTTTCTTTTCTACTTTCAATTTGTTGTCTATTGCTGTTGTTACTAATGCCATGAAATAAATGCTCAGTCATGTTTAGTAATTAAAATTCAATTAAATATTCATGCTGTCGTTTGTTGTCTCAATTACAACGACAACTTGTTGGTTAGACAAGATTTGTTAGCATAAGAATACTAGCTACAAATTTGTTATTGTTTTTGCTTGTGCTTACCAATTTCAGTTAGTTATTTAAATACATGCATTTGTACGTGTAGACTTTTGACAAAACCACATATTTGAAATTAGCAGGTTTTACTTTGGACTAATTTATTTTGATCTTTCGCAGACAAATTAAATACTTAAATCGATTAATGTGAATGCGATATCTTAAATGACATATCAATATATGTAACTAATGAATTGTTTGAAAGTTTTATAAGAACCATTCCATTTTGAGCTTGAAAAGAAGAAGTGATAAATCGACGTAAATGGAATTTTCATACATAGATATTTTGTTGGCATACTAGAAGACGATTGGCCGGTCTGTTTTTAATTATTTTGCGCTAATGTAGTCACCAGAGACTGAGTACGAAACCCGAACTTATCGGTTTTATAAACAGATTTTGCAGCAGTTGTATCTTTGCAGGCATTTGCTTGTAGCTGAAACCGGAAAGTCTTGAGGGGTATTTACCAAGAGAGCGCATCTGGCTTCATATATTACCGTCTCTTGTAATGCCGCTTGTCGCCTTGCAGAAGAAAGCATACAAAATTCTAAAACTGAATGTTCGAAATCATTTCTTTATTTGTAATTTTCGTTATCCCGCCATCTATCGGTCATATTAGCTTGAATCCCCTAGCGACAAGATTAAATGTCAATAGGTAATAAGCTTGTTTTGACATGTTTACTTTTCTGTGTCAAACAAAACAGGAAGAGAGAGTTTCCGCCCAGGAAAGTTTTCCTTTTTGACAAAGCGCTTAACCTCAGCCTCTTTCCTCGTGGATTTCGATCGTTTCAGTTGTGTGCGCTTTAGCTAAAATAAAGTTTTCAATTAAAAAAATTAAAAAAAAAAAAGTTTTCTTGTATCGCATTTGATATCAGTGTGCGCAAAACCTTCTTTTTAATCTACTGATTAAACTCCGATCATCAGACAGAGAATGTAAGTGTTTATCTCTTTAATAAAATGCTATAAAATGCAGTGAGCTAATAGCTTGGTTTTATAGTTGCGTCCAAAGTAGCCATCTGCTACAAGAAACCCGCAATCCATTTTGCAAGCTTTGTTACAAGCTCACCTTTGATTTTAACATACATACATATATGCAAGAAGAGACTTTGGAATCAACGCATTGGTTCCGCACCCTACTTGTGCCCCATTTGGTGCCATTTCCTTAAGGGTAAGTGTCTTCTACATACATTACTCATAATAAGAGCTTTCTCTTATTGTTCGTGTTATTTTTATATTTTTGTGCAGAATTGGCACCTAGTCAGCAATTAAAGCTTATTAAAAACCACAAACCCATACCCGACCGCAAAATAATTTAGCAACCACCCGCATAGCCATCATGTGCTAAGAAATCGCGTACACACGAACATACATACATAAATATATGGATATGCGCTAAGCCGCTCTTTTCATTCACCTACATCATTTCTGGAGCAGCTATCAGCGCAATATCATCTCGCATGGACATAACCCGTCATTGCCAGCGAAGTGATCGGCCTCGCATACATATATATGTAACAGTGGAGGAGTTACCATCCACGTGTACCCGCACTGCAAAGCCTATCGCTTTTACACGCCGTTGTTTTTGCTTTTAACTGCCCATATGCATATTTAGGAAAATTTAATTACTTTTACCTACTATATCAGTAAGGCATAAAGCCATAAAAGAGATTTGAATTATATGGTCTCATTTTCTTTTCTTATTTTCATGCTTAAAATTTTTTGGATAGGCAAATAATTTGTAAACATATTAGTATACAAATTCATTGAATGATGTTTAAGAAAAGTAGTAAGAGCATAAATTAAGAAAAAAAAAAAAAGAATGTTCGCTAAAATTTTTGTAGTTAAATAATTATGAAATAGAAAAAAAAAAAAAATGTAATTTATAAGTCAATTAGTATGCTTCAAAATTTAATTAATTAACTTAGTGAACCAACCTAATATTAATATTGCATACATATGTACATACAAATGTACAGCTAAAACAAACATACATACCTAATCATGCATGCTGCGCCAAAACATACGTTCAATACATACCTACATACATAATGTCTAGCATCAACCGCACATCGAAAGATCTTTCGTCGTGGGAGCATAATAATGTAAGTGATCTTTAACTTTTTACATGCATACATACATACCTATAATTCTTTAACAAATGCATATACATAAAATAAAAACAAAGTTGAAGTTAGTAGGCATGATTTAGGTTTTGTTATTATTTGTTTTTGTTTTTTTTGCAACTTTTGACGCCTGCAAAGTCAATTGCATTTTCTTTGGTGCATACCTATATTTTCCATAGCTAGTTAAATACATACATACACACATGCGTATAAGTCACGCTCTTTTCATTTTAAGCTTTCGTGTTAATAAAAAAAAAAAAAAAGGGGAAAAGAGAATTAACCTACCTCTTAATTTGCCTCTCGGCTGCATAAATCTTTTTGCACATATGTTTGTATGTAAGTATTTTTATTTTGTTGATCGACGGTTGTTCTTACGAACCGCATATTAAAATTTAATATTGTAAAACAATAAAACATATGTATGTATATTCTTTACATATTTACATAACTAGCATATACCTATGTAGATATATTTTTATTATTGCATTATATTGTACATACATATGTACATAAACATTAATCTTGCTTTTCAGCATGAGCTCATACGCTTGAGCCATAGTTTTTTTTTTCTTTTATATTTCGTTTAAGTTCTTTTTTTCTTTTTATTATACCCAAAATCGTAATTTTGAATTAAAACTGCATTGTATTTGTATTATTTTAGAAAGAATTCGAAATGAAATTAAGCTTAATTAAATCTTTGTAAAAATCTAATCATGTGTTAATTTGAGCTTTTTGGATTACGGAACCATGCAACGACACAGTGTGAATAGGGGCATTAGTCTCTGACTTTTTTATAAGGGATCACAATTAAATTTTACTCAGGCAGTAAGTGATCATGGTAGGGTGGGCGATTTTAATGTTGCGCTCTCATCTCGCAACAACATCAACAACAAGCGATCGTAAGCGATCTTAGCTAGGTTAGCTCCTTCTCTATTCTATTTTCTTTCATACCTACAATCATTACTGTGTAGTCCCTATGTGTCTGTGGCAAATAAGTTTTGTGTTCCCCTATTCCTTCTCTCCCCAATCAGCACGCGAATTTTTTTGTTTGTTTATTGTTTCTTTGCTAGCGAGCAAACACCCAGCAGTCAATATCGACCCCACCCAAGCCGACAATACTGAGCCGGTACAAGCGCGTGCTCTGCTGTGTGTACCTTACATCCGCTCGACACAATCTACAACGTTATATGTTACAATAAAATAAAATAATGGCGCCCAACGTGGGGCCCATCCGTTTGAAAAATTTGCTTTTTTTAGTTTAATTACTTAATTTTGTTTTGATAGCAAGAAAGAAAAAAAAAAAAAAAAAAAAAAGATTTTATTTTTTATTTTTTTTTGTTTCGTATGGTTAGTACAATTAAAATTTGCTTTTAATTCAAACGTTTTGGGCTCAACTTCTCCTTAATATTCGAGTATATTCCAACTTATATAACTTTAAAACTCGGGCTTCTATCCTATTACCTTTCCGATTATCCCCCGTTCCCTTGTCCTGTTATTCCGTTTAGAGATTAGTGAAATACTAGCTGCTTCAACTTGGCTCTAGTTGCCTTATCTCGCATTAAGCTGAACACTGCAAGAGTTTGTGTTTGGTTTCATTGATATGCTAGTTTTTACCTTCAATATAGGTCTAGTTTCTGAAATCATTTCAATGCATAAACGATTTAGCCCTTGTGTTTCAGCCTGTTTGTGTAGTTGTTTCCTGATTGAATGTTTGTACGTGGTCAAGAACTACTACCTTCCGGTTCCTTATATACTTACAGGTAGATACACCCTAAACTTTCCTTCCGCATTGATGATTGGTTTTTCTATTTTTCTATCTTACTTTCTGTTTTTTTTCTTTTACTGACCCATCTCAATTTAGGATAGCATGGATGCAATCTCACGGTGGAAAACTGTGGATTGTCCGCCATCGAAAATTATTTGGCTCTGAATATTAGTATTTTACTTTTATTTTCATTTTCATTTCCGTTCCTAAACATATCTAGCTTTGAGCCTTACATACGGCATCGATTATCCTTATTCTCATAAGTCGTTTGCATGGTTTCCAATTAATATAAAGATATTCTATATTAATTTCGATTTTTTTTTGTTTTTTTTTGGTTTTCATTTAGATAATTTATATTTTATGAAATTATTTTTGTGTTGAAATGCCACTAGCGCATAGCTGTGAAGACTTAACAAATGTTGAGGACCTTCCCATCCATTGCTTTATTTGCACTAAGGTTATTGAGCACAACGCTCAATTGTTAAAAACTAACTGTGACCATATTTTTCATAAAGTTTGTTTTAATACTAAAGTAGGGATCAATCCCAACAAAGGTTGTCCAGTTTGCAAAGCGTCTTTACACTCTTCGACGTTCAACTTTTTGGACATCCCTCCCTCTAGTCAGCCTTCTAGTGGGCCATCATATACACCGGCTAAGACTCATTACACCAGAGCGCAAACTAAACGCGCTCGATCTTTTCAAGAAACTGGTATGGCTTCCACAAGTAGAAATAATAATGACGTTCCCTCGGGAAATAAAGATGCAACAGTGCATGAAACACAGTTCTTTAGTCTTGAAGGATTGCAAAAAGCAATAGAAGACGCCTTAATTGCAGCTACTGCGAGGCAAACCGAATTACTGACTCGAACTTTAGAAACTAGTTTGGATAGGCTTTCGCCTCGTATTTCCTCTCAGATTGCCAGTGAAGAAAGAGCATCTAATGTTGGAATGCAGACACTACCGCAGGTGGAACACCAAACTTTTCAACAAATTTTAGGATTACCCCCCCGTGCTCCGAATTCTACTGAGAATCCGGCAAGTGGTGGATCCATTACCAGGAATTCGCCTTTGGAAATCCAAAGTAATCTTATGGACTTGCGCCCAGATCGAATTAGCCAAATCATTTCGAATTGGAAACTACGTTTTTCAGGCAGATCTTCGATGTCAGTCGACGATTTCATTTATCGAATTGAAGCTCTGACTAAACAGACCCTAAACGGGAATTTCGATTTGCTTGCACGTAATGCCAGTAATATATTTGAAGGTTGCGCTAGTGAATGGTTTTGGCGATATCATAGAAGTGTTTCTGTCGTAGAATGGAATGGCCTACGTACAGCATTGAAAGGTCATTATAAAGATGATCGTACGGATCATAGTATCCGAAGCGAGATGCTACAACGTAAACAGAAACAAAGCGAATCATTCGACCAATTGTATGAAGCAATCGTTGTGTTGAATGATAGGCTTTCTAGTCCTTTGTCCGAATATTCACTAGTAGAAATCCTGCGTTCTAATCTGTTGCCAGAGATTCAGCGCGAAATACTTTACGAGCCTGCTCGAACTTTTGCTGAACTGCGTCATCTCGTACGCACTAGAGAAATATTTTTACAGAATTTGGCTAAGCCACAAATATTCGCTCATCGTGTTGTAAATCGTAAACACGTAAATGAAATAGAAATTTCCGCACAAGAAGCCTGTGTCAGCGAGACTAATGAAGAAGAAGAACAAGAGTTAGCTGCCATGTCCTTAGAGTGTTGGAATTGCGGAAAAAACGGGCACCGATACCAAGATTGTACAGCAGAACGTAGAGTTTTTTGTTATGGTTGTGGGAAATTAAACACGTATAAGCCCACTTGTTGCAAATGTAATCCAAAAAACTCCCACGGACGTGCACAATTGACAAGTGCACGCAAACAATTTATCTCCAAAGCGACCAATACGGACTAGCAGATGTGTCATCATCTCCTAGAACCAAACCACCGGAATTTTCTACAATCCCTGATAGTCCGCTTCACAAACTCATAAAAACCGAATCAAAAGTTTGTAACGCTAAATCTTCAAGCCGTGATTTGCCAACCAAAAAGTCTCGATCGCAGTTGCGTAGAATAGCTTATAATAAAAAGCGTAAAGCTGAACGAAGAAACCTTATATCAGCTGTGATAGGAAAAATACAAGATTTTCGCCCTTACGCAAAAGTCTTCATGCTAGGACGAACAGTTTTAGGTCTAATGGATACAGGAGCAACTATTAGTTGTATAGGTAACAATTTCGCTCGCGAACTGATTGATTCATCCACTTGTTATCAACCAATGTCGACTGCTGTTCGCACGGCCGATGGCAAAGCACAGAGTATCATTGGTAAACTAACGACTACGGTTTCTTACCAAGGAGAATCAAAAATAATATTATTCTATATAGTTCCTTCTTTATCTCAGGATTTATATCTTGGAATTGACTTTTGGAATTGCTTTGAATTACTACCAAAACATTTGATAGGAAGCTGTTTAGATTCTTTGAATTTCGAAGAGCCATTATTGCGAACACTAACTTCTGAACAGCGTAACCAATTAAGTTTGGTTATTAATAAATTTCCTTCTTTTGCTAAAACAGGCCTAGGACGCACAAATGTGCTGGCGCATACGATTGATGTGAATGAAGCCGCTCCAATCAAACAACGTCACTACCCAGTTTCCCCAGCTATAGAGAAACTTATGTACGACGAGTTGGATAGAATGTTATCGCTTGGAGTCATCGAAGAGTCGTCTAGTGCTTGGTCTTCCCCTGTCGTTTTAGTTAGGAAACCTGGCAAGGTTCGCCTCTGCCTCGATAGTAGGAAACTTAACGATGTAACCATCAAGGATGCATACCCCATGCCTTTTATAGACGGCATACTTAGTCGCTTACCCAAGGCTGAGTACATCACCAGTCTTGATCTGAAGGATGCCTTTTGGCAAATCCCTTTGGACCCAAAGTCACGTGACAAAACCGCGTTTACAGTGCCCGGTAGGCCACTCTATCAGTATACTGTAATGCCCTTTGGGTTGTGCAATGCACCACAGACAATGTCGAAATTAATGGACAAAATAGTTCCGCCGCAGTTGCGAAATGAAGTATTTATTTATTTGGACGACTTGCTTATTGTTTCTGATACTTTCGAACGACATCTGAGTGTCCTAAGAGAGATCGCATATGAAATAGAAAAAGCAGGTTTAACGATTAATGTGCAGAAAAGCAAATTTTGCTTAAAGCAAGTGCACTATTTAGGCCACATTATAGGCAATGGCACGATCAGTACTGATCCTGGAAAAGTAGCCGCCATTTCTGAATACCCAGTTCCCCGCTCTGTCAAGCAATTACGTCGTTTCCTCGGAATGACCGGGTGGTATCATAAGTTTATTAAAAACTACGCTTCAATCGCATCCCCACTCACGGATGCTCTTAAGCAAAAACGGAAGTTTGAATGGACAGCCGAAGCCCAGAAATCATTCGAATCTTTGAAAGCTCAAATGTCTGAGGCTCCTGTCTTACACAGTCCGGATTTCTCTACGCCTTTCTACATCCACTGCGATGCTAGTCATACCGGTATAGGTGGAGTCCTCATGCAAATTAATAGCGCAGGCGATGAGATTCCCATCGCTTTTAAGTCTCGAAAGCTCAATAAGTGTCAACGAAATTACTCAGTGACTGAAAAGGAATGTTTAGCCGCCATCATGAGTATTAAAAAGTTTCGAGCATATGTAGAAGGTCACGATTTTACGATCATCACGGACCATGCTTCATTGAAATGGTTAATGTCTCAGTCCGATCTTAGTTGTCGCTTAGCTCGGTGGGCTCTCAAGCTTCAGGGTTATTCTTTCAAGATACAGCATAGAAAGGGTACTCAAAATGTTGTACCGGATGCTTTGTCACGTACGTTCACAGACGATTTATCCGCACTTAGCACAGAGCTTTTTATAGATTTAGATTCTGAACATTTTAGCTCAGAAGAGTATGAAAAGTTGAAAACTAAAGTTACTGAGAACATTTCTCATCTACCGGATGTCAAAGTCATTGACAAATTTGTATATCGCCGTTCTGAGCATGCACCTGGCGAAAAAGTAGCCGACGATTTAGTATGGAAGTTGTGGCTTCCACGAGACTTGATCCCAACTGCTCTGAAATTGGCCCATGATGACCCGCAAGCAGCTCATGGAGGTATTAATAAAACATTAGAGAGAATACGTCGCTTTTATTACTGGCCTAATTTGGTATCTGATGTTAAAAACTACGTAAATAACTGTTCTATTTGCAAGTGTACCAAACACCCAAATCGTGCCTTACGACCTCCATTGACTAAACTAACCGAATCTTCTCGATTATTTCAAAGATTATTTATCGACTTCTTAGGTCCTTATCCTAGATCCCGTTCAGGGAATATCGCAATTTTAGTAATTGTGGACCACTTCACAAAGTTTCCTTTCTTGAAACCTGTCAAGAAAATGACTGCCGAATCGATAATACGCTTTATGGAAGAAGATTTATTTCACTGTTTCGGAGTACCTGAAGTTATAGTGTCTGACAATGGAGTTCAGTTCAAGTCACACGTTTTTAACGCGTTGCTTGATAAATACAGTATCCACCATTCATACACTGCTGTTTATGCACCCCAAGCGAATGCCTCAGAAAGAGTTAACCGCTCGGTACTTTCAGCTATAAAAGCATACATTCACCCTAACCAGTCCAATTGGGATGCTCAACTCAGCAGCATTTGTTGTTCGCTGCGCTCGAGTTTCCACTCTGCAATTAACACAACCCCGTATCGACTTGCTTTTGGCCAACACATGGTCACAAATGGATCTACATACAAGTTGCTTCGGAATTTAAATTTACTTGAGGATCGCTCAGTTCATTTTGAAAGAGACGATTCCTTTAATATTTTGAGAACAAAAGCGGCTGAAGTTATGAAAAATCAACATAGCCGCAATGAAAAATCCTATAATTTGAGGAGTTGCAATGTGTCTTTCGCTGTTGGTCAGGAAGTGTACCGTCGTAACTTTCAGCAAAGTAACTTTTCTAAAGGATTTTCGGCAAAGCTAGCACCAACTTTCGTCAAGGCTAGAATAGCACGCAAACTTGGAAACAGCTACTATGAGCTGGAGGATTTGCATGGTCGCCCAGTCGGAAAATTTCACGCAAAAGACATTAAGCAATAAGAAAATATCAATCCTTGCTCCAAGCGTTGATCACCCTTTCCTTGTTGTTACAACGTAAAGTGTGATCTTGGCGGAGGGGACTTGTAATGCCGCTTGTCGCCTTGCAGAAGAAAGCATACAAAATTCTAAAACTGAATGTTCGAAATCATTTCTTTATTTGTAATTTTCGTTATCCCGCCATCTATCGGTCATATTAGCTTGAATCCCCTAGCGACAAGATTAAATGTCAATAGGTAATAAGCTTGTTTTGACATGTTTACTTTTCTGTGTCAAACAAAACAGGAAGAGAGAGTTTCCGCCCAGGAAAGTTTTCCTTTTTGACAAAGCGCTTAACCTCAGCCTCTTTCCTCGTGGATTTCGATCGTTTCAGTTGTGTGCGCTTTAGCTAAAATAAAGTTTTCAATTAAAAAAATTTAAAAAAAAAAAAGTTTTCTTGTATCGCATTTGATATCAGTGTGCGCAAAACCTTCTTTTTAATCTACTGATTAAACTCCGATCATCAGACAGAGAATGTAAGTGTTTATCTCTTTAATAAAATGCTATAAAATGCAGTGAGCTAATAGCTTGGTTTTATAGTTGCGTCCAAAGTAGCCATCTGCTACAAGAAACCCGCAATCCATTTTGCAAGCTTTGTTACAAGCTCACCTTTGATTTTAACATACATACATATATGCAAGAAGAGACTTTGGAATCAACGCATTGGTTCCGCACCCTACTTGTGCCCCATTTGGTGCCATTTCCTTAAGGGTAAGTGTCTTCTACATACATTACTCATAATAAGAGCTTTCTCTTATTGTTCGTGTTATTTTTATATTTTTGTGCAGAATTGGCACCTAGTCAGCAATTAAAGCTTATTAAAAACCACAAACCCATACCCGACCGCAAAATAATTTAGCAACCACCCGCATAGCCATCATGTGCTAAGAAATCGCGTACACACGAACATACATACATAAATATATGGATATGCGCTAAGCCGCTCTTTTCATTCACCTACATCATTTCTGGAGCAGCTATCAGCGCAATATCATCTCGCATGGACATAACCCGTCATTGCCAGCGAAGTGATCGGCCTCGCATACATATATATGTAACAGTGGAGGAGTTACCATCCACGTGTACCCGCACTGCAAAGCCTATCGCTTTTACACGCCGTTGTTTTTGCTTTTAACTGCCCATATGCATATTTAGGAAAATTTAATTACTTTTACCTACTATATCAGTAAGGCATAAAGCCATAAAAGAGATTTGAATTATATGGTCTCATTTTCTTTTCTTATTTTCATGCTTAAAATTTTTTGGATAGGCAAATAATTTGTAAACATATTAGTATACAAATTCATTGAATGATGTTTAAGAAAAGTAGTAAGAGCATAAATTAAGAAAAAAAAAAAAAGAATGTTCGCAAAAATTTTTGTAGTTAAATAATTATGAAATAGAAAAAAAAAAAAAATGTAATTTATAAGTCAATTAGTATGCTTCAAAATTTAATTAATTAACTTAGTGAACCAACCTAATATTAATATTGCATACATATGTACATACAAATGTACAGCTAAAACAAACATACATACCTAATCATGCATGCTGCGCCAAAACATACGTTCAATACATACCTACATACATAATGTCTAGCATCAACCGCACATCGAAAGATCTTTCGTCGTGGGAGCATAATAATGTAAGTGATCTTTAACTTTTTACATGCATACATACATACCTATAATTCTTTAACAAATGCATATACATAAAATAAAAACAAAGTTGAAGTTAGTAGGCATGATTTAGGTTTTGTTATTATTTGTTTTTGTTTTTTTTGCAACTTTTGACGCCTGCAAAGTCAATTGCATTTTCTTTGGTGCATACCTATATTTTCCATAGCTAGTTAAATACATACATACACACATGCGTATAAGTCACGCTCTTTTCATTTTAAGCTTTCGTGTTAATAAAAAAAAAAAAAAAGGGGAAAAGAGAATTAACCTACCTCTTAATTTGCCTCTCGGCTGCATAAATCTTTTTGCACATATGTTTGTATGTAAGTATTTTTATTTTGTTGATCGACGGTTGTTCTTACGAACCGCATATTAAAATTTAATATTGTAAAACAATAAAACATATGTATGTATATTCTTTACATATTTACATAACTAGCATATACCTATGTAGATATATTTTTATTATTGCATTATATTGTACATACATATGTACATAAACATTAATCTTGCTTTTCAGCATGAGCTCATACGCTTGAGCCATAGTTTTTTTTTTCTTTTATATTTCGTTTAAGTTCTTTTTTTCTTTTTATTATACCCAAAATCGTAATTTTGAATTAAAACTGCATTGTATTTGTATTATTTTAGAAAGAATTCGAAATGAAATTAAGCTTAATTAAATCTTTGTAAAAATCTAATCATGTGTTAATTTGAGCTTTTTGGATTACGGAACCATGCAACGACACAGTGTGAATAGGGGCATTAGTCTCTGACTTTTTTATAAGGGATCACAATTAAATTTTACTCAGGCAGTAAGTGATCATGGTAGGGTGGGCGATTTTAATGTTGCGCTCTCATCTCGCAACAACATCAACAACAAGCGATCGTAAGCGATCTTAGCTAGGTTAGCTCCTTCTCTATTCTATTTTCTTTCATACCTACAATCATTACTGTGTAGTCCCTATGTGTCTGTGGCAAATAAGTTTTGTGTTCCCCTATTCCTTCTCTCCCCAATCAGCACGCGAATTTTTTTGTTTGTTTATTGTTTCTTTGCTAGCGAGCAAACACCCAGCAGTCAATATCGACCCCACCCAAGCCGACAATACTGAGCCGGTACAAGCGCGTGCTCTGCTGTGTGTACCTTACATCCGCTCGACACAATCTACAACGTTATATGTTACAATAAAATAAAATAATGGCGCCCAACGTGGGGCCCATCCGTTTGAAAAATTTGCTTTTTTTAGTTTAATTACTTAATTTTGTTTTGATAGCAAGAAAGAAAAAAAAAAAAAAAAAAAAAAAGATTTTATTTTTTATTTTTTTTTGTTTCGTATGGTTAGTACAATTAAAATTTGCTTTTAATTCAAACGTTTTGGGCTCAACTTCTCCTTAATATTCGAGTATATTCCAACTTATATAACTTTAAAACTCGGGCTTCTATCTTATTACCTTTCCGATTATCCCCCGTTCCCTTGTCCTGTTATTCCGTTTAGAGATTAGTGAAATACTAGCTGCTTCAACTTGGCTCTAGTTGCCTTATCTCGCATTAAGCTGAACACTGCAAGAGTTTGTGTTTGGTTTCATTGATATGCTAGTTTTTACCTTCAATATAGGTCTAGTTTCTGAAATCATTTCTATGCATAAACAATTTAGCCCTTGTGTTTCAGCCTGTTTGTGTAGTTGTTTCCTGATTGAATGTTTGTACGTGGTCAAGAACTACTACCTTCCGGTTCCTTATATACTTACAGGTAGATACACCCTAAACTTTCCTTCCGCATTGATGATTGGTTTTTCTATTTTTCTATCTTACTTTCTGTTTTTTTTTCTTTTACTGACCCATCTCAATTTAGGATAGCATGGATGCAATCTCACGGTGGAAAACTGTGGATTGTCCGCCATCGAAAATTATTTGGCTCTGAATATTAGTATTTTACTTTTATTTTCATTTTCATTTCCGTTCCTAAACATATCTAGCTTTGAGCCTTACATACGGCATCGATTATCCTTATTCTCATAAGTCGTTTGCATGGTTTCCAATTAATATAAAGATATTCTATATTAATTTCGATTTTTTTTTGTTTTTTTTTGGTTTTCATTTAGATAATTTATATTTTATGAAATTATTTTTGTGTTGAAATGCCACTAGCGCATAGCTGTGAAGACTTAACAAATGTTGAGGACCTTCCCATCCATTGCTTTATTTGCACTAAGGTTATTGAGCACAACGCTCAATTGTTAAAAACTAACTGTGACCATATTTTTCATAAAGTTTGTTTTAATACTAAAGTAGGGATCAATCCCAACAAAGGTTGTCCAGTTTGCAAAGCGTCTTTACACTCTTCGACGTTCAACTTTTTGGACATCCCTCCCTCTAGTCAGCCTTCTAGTGGGCCATCATATACACCGGCTAAGACTCATTACACCAGAGCGCAAACTAAACGCGCTCGATCTTTTCAAGAAACTGGTATGGCTTCCACAAGTAGAAATAATAATGACGTTCCCTCGGGAAATAAAGATGCAACAGTGCATGAAACACAGTTCTTTAGTCTTGAAGGATTGCAAAAAGCAATAGAAGACGCCTTAATTGCAGCTACTGCGAGGCAAACCGAATTACTGACTCGAACTTTAGAAACTAGTTTGGATAGGCTTTCGCCTCGTATTTCCTCTCAGATTGCCAGTGAAGAAAGAGCATCTAATGTTGGAATGCAGACACTACCGCAGGTGGAACACCAAACTTTTCAACAAATTTTAGGATTACCCCCCCGTGCTCCGAATTCTACTGAGAATCCGGCAAGTGGTGGATCCATTACCAGGAATTCGCCTTTGGAAATCCAAAGTAATCTTATGGACTTGCGCCCAGATCGAATTAGCCAAATCATTTCGAATTGGAAACTACGTTTTTCAGGCAGATCTTCGATGTCAGTCGACGATTTCATTTATCGAATTGAAGCTCTGACTAAACAGACCCTAAACGGGAATTTCGATTTGCTTGCACGTAATGCCAGTAATATATTTGAAGGTTGCGCTAGTGAATGGTTTTGGCGATATCATAGAAGTGTTTCTGTCGTAGAATGGAATGGCCTACGTACAGCATTGAAAGGTCATTATAAAGATGATCGTACGGATCATAGTATCCGAAGCGAGATGCTACAACGTAAACAGAAACAAAGCGAATCATTCGACCAATTGTATGAAGCAATCGTTGTGTTGAATGATAGGCTTTCTAGTCCTTTGTCCGAATATTCACTAGTAGAAATCCTGCGTTCTAATCTGTTGCCAGAGATTCAGCGCGAAATACTTTACGAGCCTGCTCGAACTTTTGCTGAACTGCGTCATCTCGTACGCACTAGAGAAATATTTTTACAGAATTTGGCTAAGCCACAAATATTCGCTCATCGTGTTGTAAATCGTAAACACGTAAATGAAATAGAAATTTCCGCACAAGAAGCCTGTGTCAGCGAGACTAATGAAGAAGAAGAACAAGAGTTAGCTGCCATGTCCTTAGAGTGTTGGAATTGCGGAAAAAACGGGCACCGATACCAAGATTGTACAGCAGAACGTAGAGTTTTTTGTTATGGTTGTGGGAAATTAAACACGTATAAGCCCACTTGTTGCAAATGTAATCCAAAAAACTCCCACGGACGTGCACAATTGACAAGTGCACGCAAACAATTTATCTCCAAAGCGACCAATACGGACTAGCAGATGTGTCATCATCTCCTAGAACCAAACCACCGGAATTTTCTACAATCCCTGATAGTCCGCTTCACAAACTCATAAAAACCGAATCAAAAGTTTGTAACGCTAAATCTTCAAGCCGTGATTTGCCAACCAAAAAGTCTCGATCGCAGTTGCGTAGAATAGCTTATAATAAAAAGCGTAAAGCTGAACGAAGAAACCTTATATCAGCTGTGATAGGAAAAATACAAGATTTTCGCCCTTACGCAAAAGTCTTCATGCTAGGACGAACAGTTTTAGGTCTAATGGATACAGGAGCAACTATTAGTTGTATAGGTAACAATTTCGCTCGCGAACTGATTGATTCATCCACTTGTTATCAACCAATGTCGACTGCTGTTCGCACGGCCGATGGCAAAGCACAGAGTATCATTGGTAAACTAACGACTACGGTTTCTTACCAAGGAGAATCAAAAATAATATTATTCTATATAGTTCCTTCTTTATCTCAGGATTTATATCTTGGAATTGACTTTTGGAATTGCTTTGAATTACTACCAAAACATTTGATAGGAAGCTGTTTAGATTCTTTGAATTTCGAAGAGCCATTATTGCGAACACTAACTTCTGAACAGCGTAACCAATTAAGTTTGGTTATTAATAAATTTCCTTCTTTTGCTAAAACAGGCCTAGGACGCACAAATGTGCTGGCGCATACGATTGATGTGAATGAAGCCGCTCCAATCAAACAACGTCACTACCCAGTTTCCCCAGCTATAGAGAAACTTATGTACGACGAGTTGGATAGAATGTTATCGCTTGGAGTCATCGAAGAGTCGTCTAGTGCTTGGTCTTCCCCTGTCGTTTTAGTTAGGAAACCTGGCAAGGTTCGCCTCTGCCTCGATAGTAGGAAACTTAACGATGTAACCATCAAGGATGCATACCCCATGCCTTTTATAGACGGCATACTTAGTCGCTTACCCAAGGCTGAGTACATCACCAGTCTTGATCTGAAGGATGCCTTTTGGCAAATCCCTTTGGACCCAAAGTCACGTGACAAAACCGCGTTTACAGTGCCCGGTAGGCCACTCTATCAGTATACTGTAATGCCCTTTGGGTTGTGCAATGCACCACAGACAATGTCGAAATTAATGGACAAAATAGTTCCGCCGCAGTTGCGAAATGAAGTATTTATTTATTTGGACGACTTGCTTATTGTTTCTGATACTTTCGAACGACATCTGAGTGTCCTAAGAGAGATCGCATATGAAATAGAAAAAGCAGGTTTAACGATTAATGTGCAGAAAAGCAAATTTTGCTTAAAGCAAGTGCACTATTTAGGCCACATTATAGGCAATGGCACGATCAGTACTGATCCTGGAAAAGTAGCCGCCATTTCTGAATACCCAGTTCCCCGCTCTGTCAAGCAATTACGTCGTTTCCTCGGAATGACCGGGTGGTATCATAAGTTTATTAAAAACTACGCTTCAATCGCATCCCCACTCACGGATGCTCTTAAGCAAAAACGGAAGTTTGAATGGACAGCCGAAGCCCAGAAATCATTCGAATCTTTGAAAGCTCAAATGTCTGAGGCTCCTGTCTTACACAGTCCGGATTTCTCTACGCCTTTCTACATCCACTGCGATGCTAGTCATACCGGTATAGGTGGAGTCCTCATGCAAATTAATAGCGCAGGCGATGAGATTCCCATCGCCTTTATGTCTCGAAAGCTCAATAAGTGTCAACGAAATTACTCAGTGACTGAAAAGGAATGTTTAGCCGCCATCATGAGTATTAAAAAGTTTCGAGCATATGTAGAAGGTCACGATTTTACGATCATCACGGACCATGCTTCATTGAAATGGTTAATGTCTCAGTCCGATCTTAGTTGTCGCTTAGCTCGGTGGGCTCTCAAGCTTCAGGGTTATTCTTTCAAGATACAGCATAGAAAGGGTACTCAAAATGTTGTACCGGATGCTTTGTCACGTACGTTCACAGACGATTTATCCGCACTTAGCACAGAGCTTTTTATAGATTTAGATTCTGAACATTTTAGCTCAGAAGAGTATGAAAAGTTGAAAACTAAAGTTACTGAGAACATTTCTCATCTACCGGATGTCAAAGTCATTGACAAATTTGTATATCGCCGTTCTGAGCATGCACCTGGCGAAAAAGTAGCCGACGATTTAGTATGGAAGTTGTGGCTTCCACGAGACTTGATCCCAACTGCTCTGAAATTGGCCCATGATGACCCGCAAGCAGCTCATGGAGGTATTAATAAAACATTAGAGAGAATACGTCGCTTTTATTACTGGCCTAATTTGGTATCTGATGTTAAAAACTACGTAAATAACTGTTCTATTTGCAAGTGTACCAAACACCCAAATCGTGCCTTACGACCTCCATTGACTAAACTAACCGAATCTTCTCGATTATTTCAAAGATTATTTATCGACTTCTTAGGTCCTTATCCTAGATCCCGTTCAGGGAATATCGCAATTTTAGTAATTGTGGACCACTTCACAAAGTTTCCTTTCTTGAAACCTGTCAAGAAAATGACTGCCGAATCGATAATACGCTTTATGGAAGAAGATTTATTTCACTGTTTCGGAGTACCTGAAGTTATAGTGTCTGACAATGGAGTTCAGTTCAAGTCACACGTTTTTAACGCGTTGCTTGATAAATACAGTATCCACCATTCATACACTGCTGTTTATGCACCCCAAGCGAATGCCTCAGAAAGAGTTAACCGCTCGGTACTTTCAGCTATAAAAGCATACATTCACCCTAACCAGTCCAATTGGGATGCTCAACTCAGCAGCATTTGTTGTTCGCTGCGCTCGAGTTTCCACTCTGCAATTAACACAACCCCGTATCGACTTGCTTTTGGCCAACACATGGTCACAAATGGATCTACATACAAGTTGCTTCGGAATTTAAATTTACTTGAGGATCGCTCAGTTCATTTTGAAAGAGACGATTCCTTTAATATTTTGAGAACAAAAGCGGCTGAAGTTATGAAAAATCAACATAGCCGCAATGAAAAATCCTATAATTTGAGGAGTTGCAATGTGTCTTTCGCTGTTGGTCAGGAAGTGTACCGTCGTAACTTTCAGCAAAGTAACTTTTCTAAAGGATTTTCGGCAAAGCTAGCACCAACTTTCGTCAAGGCTAGAATAGCACGCAAACTTGGAAACAGCTACTATGAGCTGGAGGATTTGCATGGTCGCCCAGTCGGAAAATTTCACGCAAAAGACATTAAGCAATAAGAAAATATCAATCCTTGCTCCAAGCGTTGATCACCCTTTCCTTGTTGTTACAACGTAAAGTGTGATCTTGGCGGAGGGGACTTGTAATGCCGCTTGTCGCCTTGCAGAAGAAAGCATACAAAATTCTAAAACTGAATGTTCGAAATCATTTCTTTATTTGTAATTTTCGTTATCCCGCCATCTATCGGTCATATTAGCTTGAATCCCCTAGCGACAAGATTAAATGTCAATAGGTAATAAGCTTGTTTTGACATGTTTACTTTTCTGTGTCAAACAAAACAGGAAGAGAGAGTTTCCGCCCAGGAAAGTTTTCCTTTTTGACAAAGCGCTTAACCTCAGCCTCTTTCCTCGTGGATTTCGATCGTTTCAGTTGTGTGCGCTTTAGCTAAAATAAAGTTTTCAATTAAAAAAATTTAAAAAAAAAAAAGTTTTCTTGTATCGCATTTGATATCAGTGTGCGCAAAACCTTCTTTTTAATCTACTGATTAAACTCCGATCATCAGACAGAGAATGTAAGTGTTTATCTCTTTAATAAAATGCTATAAAATGCAGTGAGCTAATAGCTTGGTTTTATAGTTGCGTCCAAAGTAGCCATCTGCTACAAGAAACCCGCAATCCATTTTGCAAGCTTTGTTACAAGCTCACCTTTGATTTTAACATACATACATATATGCAAGAAGAGACTTTGGAATCAACGCATTGGTTCCGCACCCTACTTGTGCCCCATTTGGTGCCATTTCCTTAAGGGTAAGTGTCTTCTACATACATTACTCATAATAAGAGCTTTCTCTTATTGTTCGTGTTATTTTTATATTTTTGTGCAGAATTGGCACCTAGTCAGCAATTAAAGCTTATTAAAAACCACAAACCCATACCCGACCGCAAAATAATTTAGCAACCACCCGCATAGCCATCATGTGCTAAGAAATCGCGTACACACGAACATACATACATAAATATATGGATATGCGCTAAGCCGCTCTTTTCATTCACCTACATCATTTCTGGAGCAGCTATCAGCGCAATATCATCTCGCATGGACATAACCCGTCATTGCCAGCGAAGTGATCGGCCTCGCATACATATATATGTAACAGTGGAGGAGTTACCATCCACGTGTACCCGCACTGCAAAGCCTATCGCTTTTACACGCCGTTGTTTTTGCTTTTAACTGCCCATATGCATATTTAGGAAAATTTAATTACTTTTACCTACTATATCAGTAAGGCATAAAGCCATAAAAGAGATTTGAATTATATGGTCTCATTTTCTTTTCTTATTTTCATGCTTAAAATTTTTTGGATAGGCAAATAATTTGTAAACATATTAGTATACAAATTCATTGAATGATGTTTAAGAAAAGTAGTAAGAGCATAAATTAAGAAAAAAAAAAAAAGAATGTTCGCTAAAATTTTTGTAGTTAAATAATTATGAAATAGAAAAAAAAAAAAAATGTAATTTATAAGTCAATTAGTATGCTTCAAAATTTAATTAATTAACTTAGTGAACCAACCTAATATTAATATTGCATACATATGTACATACAAATGTACAGCTAAAACAAACATACATACCTAATCATGCATGCTGCGCCAAAACATACGTTCAATACATACCTACATACATAATGTCTAGCATCAACCGCACATCGAAAGATCTTTCGTCGTGGGAGCATAATAATGTAAGTGATCTTTAACTTTTTACATGCATACATACATACCTATAATTCTTTAACAAATGCATATACATAAAATAAAAACAAAGTTGAAGTTAGTAGGCATGATTTAGGTTTTGTTATTATTTGTTTTTGTTTTTTTTGCAACTTTTGACGCCTGCAAAGTCAATTGCATTTTCTTTGGTGCATACCTATATTTTCCATAGCTAGTTAAATACATACATACACACATGCGTATAAGTCACGCTCTTTTCATTTTAAGCTTTCGTGTTAATAAAAAAAAAAAAAAAGGGGAAAAGAGAATTAACCTACCTCTTAATTTGCCTCTCGGCTGCATAAATCTTTTTGCACATATGTTTGTATGTAAGTATTTTTATTTTGTTGATCGACGGTTGTTCTTACGAACCGCATATTAAAATTTAATATTGTAAAACAATAAAACATATGTATGTATATTCTTTACATATTTACATAACTAGCATATACCTATGTAGATATATTTTTATTATTGCATTATATTGTACATACATATGTACATAAACATTAATCTTGCTTTTCAGCATGAGCTCATACGCTTGAGCCATAGTTTTTTTTTCTTTTATATTTCGTTTAAGTTCTTTTTTTCTTTTTATTATACCCAAAATCGTAATTTTGAATTAAAACTGCATTGTATTTGTATTATTTTAGAAAGAATTCGAAATGAAATTAAGCTTAATTAAATCTTTGTAAAAATCTAATCATGTGTTAATTTGAGCTTTTTGGATTACGGAACCATGCAACGACACAGTGTGAATAGGGGCATTAGTCTCTGACTTTTTTATAAGGGATCACAATTAAATTTTACTCAGGCAGTAAGTGATCATGGTAGGGTGGGCGATTTTAATGTTGCGCTCTCATCTCGCAACAACATCAACAACAAGCGATCGTAAGCGATCTTAGCTAGGTTAGCTCCTTCTCTATTCTATTTTCTTTCATACCTACAATCATTACTGTGTAGTCCCTATGTGTCTGTGGCAAATAAGTTTTGTGTTCCCCTATTCCTTCTCTCCCCAATCAGCACGCGAATTTTTTTGTTTGTTTATTGTTTCTTTGCTAGCGAGCAAACACCCAGCAGTCAATATCGACCCCACCCAAGCCGACAGTACTGAGCCGGTACAAGCGCGTGCTCTGCTGTGTGTACCTTACATCCGCTCGACACAATCTACAACGTTATATGTTACACTCTTGAATGCCAATAAATAATAATAATAATTTGGCGGTTACTCTATGTAGCTCAGTGTTTGTCCAAACTTCTTCTACCATTTGTAGTGTGCGTCTTTTATGTTGTACCACAAATGGAGGGACCTACAAATTTGTGCCGACTCCGAACGGCAGATATATTTTTATGAGGAGCTTTTTCAGAAATACCATCGGAGGTTTGCTATTGCCTGCCGAGGGGTGGCCGCTATTATAATTTTTTTTCTATGATTTATATTTTACCTGCCCCAGCTGAGATTCGAACCTCGAACCCAGCGACTTATCAAGTAATAACACGCACCGCTACCCACTCGACCACAGCGGTCTTGAATGCCAAACTTTTTGTAAAACCACCACAAATTGCAAAACAGAATCCTCAGATACTTTGTGATCCTGGCCAAGCTACCATCTGTGGAAGTTGAACTGGTACTGTTCTAAAGAATCTATCCTGATATAGCAAATACATATACATACTTCCTTACTCTTAGATCCTTGTAACAGTTTGCTTTACTTAATTAACGAGCTAAGCTCACTTTATTTTACATCCTTTTTAAATGCATACATTCTGTTTTAAGAAACAGTTTTTATTAGCGGAATATGGTGAAATTGTGTTAGAAAATATATTGATTGCACTCCATCTATGTTAAGCACATGTTGGAAGTATGAAGATGAGGGAAAGGAGCCTTCAAATAGTATTTCATACAAGCCAGGAGAATGAGGATGAGATAATGGCATACCCTGGGCTGAACTAAGCTTCAAAATTATTGTACCAATCTTTAGAGTTTGTGAGTAAATAACAGCTTACCTGCTTTCTAGGATAGAATTGACTGGGAGTTATTTTTTTTTTTTAGCTGGCCTGTCCTCGCACTGGGGGTGTTACTAAGAGGGGAAGGGAGATATGGGAGTTGCTGTATTGCAATGAGCTTCTAGGGACCCTGGAGGTAGTATGAGTGCCTTGCTGCGTAGATTGCGCAAAGGAACTAGCCGTAGAGGCCGTAGGCTGTATTGAACGCACGAAATACGCGACCGCAGACCGTGTGATACACTCCCTACGGGTGTTTAGGTCTAAACAAGTCTTAAGGTGAATCTATCCATCGCAAGACTCCAAATACCTCTTCACATATCCTCTAATGTCCACTAATCTAACCCCACTCCCACTCTGGTTCAACCACATCTAAACTGAACTAATCGTGGACGGCCCCTTAGATTAGTTTGGTAGCAACGATTAATTTGATTTGTGAAGTGAGCAGGGTAAACGCCGCCGGTACAACAACATCAACTGGGTTGGCTTGAGAGCTTGGAAAAATAGACCTTAGTTTTTCGTCCTATCACAATTCCATTGCATTTCTTTTTTCATCCATTTTAAGTTTAATATATAATTACTTCTAAATATTCTCGATTAGACTTTTATAATGCTTTATTTGCCACACTTGAGACACTTTTATCGACAGTATCAACTCTGGTCACTGTTTGTTTCATTTTCCTGAGGTTGCCGTCTTATTGAACTAATTTGTTATATTTATTTCGTTAAATTTTTATCACTTTTGAGGAGCTTTACGGTGAGGGGGCCTAAGCAATATCATTAAAAAATCAGCGAAAATTTATGTATATGTAGTTATATACATACTTTTTTCATTTTTTATTTTAATTTGAATTGTAAAATTTTTTATTTCGTTGTGATAAGAATGCTTTCAGTACAATTCAAGGTAGTTGATAAAATATTTTGAAACTTTAGCTTTTAAAAGCAAAACCGAAATACACAGAGCTAAAAAAGTTGTCTTTTAAATTTTTTTTACTGCGCCTACCTATTGAATATGCCTTGGAAATACAAACATTTTTTTTTTGAACATCCCTTGGTTTTTAAAATTCAAAGTTCTAATTTCTCTTACATTCCCAGTGTTTTAATTTTAATTTTTCGTTCAATATTCATTACTCCGAAATTATTAATGCAAATGTGAGCATACGCGTGAAGATTAAATATTTATTAGATTTGCTGTTATTTGACTTTATAAAACCATAAGCTAAGTGAAAAAAAATAAATCGAAAAAATTGCGAGCACTTAAATCGCGTACGAATTTTGTATAACAGCAAACAAATGAAAAGACGTGACTATTCGCTTTTTCTTTTTCCTTGTCATATGAAGTACTTATGTGCCGACATACATATATACACACACATGCATTTACATACACACACATGCGCACATTTTTTGTGTGCGTTAAAAAATCTCAAAAATATTTTATGTTAAAGGAATTTGCCAAAAATTTAGCTATAATATTTGGTGCACGAGTATTAAGTTTTTGTAAAAAATTTTTCGTACACATGAGGAATTTTTTTTCAAGTATATTCACGTACTGTAAAGAAAATATTCGGTGAAGCTTTTTAAAAAATCTCCTAAAAAATTCGACGAATTTTCTTATGAGATCTCAGAAATTTTATTATTATTTAGCGTTTTCCCAAATAATAATTTACAGCGATGACAATTAGTCAAATACAAACTCTTGTGTCAACAACATACTCCACGCTTGCTACCGCCTAAATGTATGCTTTGCTTAATTTATCGCACTTAAAAATTGTCGCCAGTTAATCGAGTTGTTGTTTGTTTATTTTTCCAATTTATTGTTGTACTCAGCATAAATATGTGCATGTGTTACTTATAAATATACCAATTTTGAATTTTTAATTGCTTCCACTCAGTAACAATTGTTTACACAAAAGCTCAACCCAAATGCTAATTGCAGCTTTGGCATTCCTTTTTCGGTTTTTTTTTCACTTTGCCCACACTTAGTCCTTGCTGCCTTGTGTAAAGTTTCTCTGTTATTCGTGTTATTGCTGAAACTCATATTTTCATGTATTTTCTAATTCTTTTTCCCTTATTGTTTTGTAACCAACTCCTTTGGGCGCTCTTCGGTGACGTCCCTTTCTACATATTCATTTAAATTGTATATGTTACATTCGCATTCTTTTATGATTTCCCTCCCACTCACATGTGAAAGATATGGTTGCTCATTGTTTCATTGTTGTTTGTCTGCAGTTTTATCTCTTTGTATCCCCACAAGATTTGTCGTGGCGGCTGTGAGTTAAGCGATTGTTGCTTTTTGCTTTATACATTCAAATATTGCTGTGCTTTATTATAATCGCTTTCGTTGTTTTTACTTACTTTTTTATCATGTATACGTGTAGATATATATGTATGTCCATAAATATTTCTGTCTTGTAGAGCATTCCGCTAATATTGAACTGGTGCGCATTTGCTGAATTTATAACCATGGCTAGTTCGCGATCCAATATACATTTTCACAAATTCAATTTCACAAATGGAAGGAAGGATGTTTACTTTTTTCTATAAAATAGAAAATCTTGAATAGAAAATATAAGAAATATATACGAAAATTTCATTTGCCTTTAGTCTTCTTGAATATAATTTATCATATCATAGTCATATTTCAAATTTGTCAATAACAGTTATGCCTTCACTTGGATCCAAACAAATCCCGTGTCGAAATGCTTCGCGATTTTTCAGGAATATCTTGCATTATGAAGAGCCAGCCGATCCAAGTGAAATCGTAATCGATAAAATAACTTGCGAGTCGTCTTATAGGCGACAGATGACACGTTGTTTGTTTTAAAAGAGCTTTAGTGCATATCAGAAATAAACGACATCCAAATATTGATAAGTTTTGAATACGAGTATTTATTTTTTAAAATTTATTTTTTAATGTTTTTAGTTTAAAATTTAGCTTAAACTCCGATAAAAATTCAATAAAAATTGTATGGAATTTCAAGCTTTAAAAAAATTCGAATTAAATCAAAAAAAAATTAAATGTAAAGGACCTACTCATTTCCCTTATTTTTTTAAAATTTTTTTGCTGGAGTTCTTCAGTAATTTCCTCCATATAAATATAACTCTAAAGTTTAACAAATGAAATTAAAAAAAAAATAAAATGATTATATCAAACATATAATTAGACAAATTGAAAATTATATAATATAATGAAAATAAGTAAATAATAATAATAATCACGTAATTACGAAAATAAAAATAATCGGAAAAAATTTAATAGTCTTGTAATTATTCGCAATAAATTAAATTATATTCCCCGTGATGTTTAAAGAAAACGAAAGACAATTTAGTCATTTCTAAGTAATGCCTTTCAGAATACGTTTCCAGCAAAGATCTCAATTACTCATTCCTGTAAAGCGTATGTGTTCTTTAAGATATTACTTGAGAATGACTAATTTGTTTTTAGCGTATTTTAAAATTGTTTGTTACAAAAATATGTTGAAGACAGTAATCGTTTAATTTTTCGGTTTCCGGATTCATATTTTAAGTCCACATTGTGATTTTAAAAAATTCCCTGTGAAAGTAAAGTTGTGTGTTCCCAGTTTCCAACTTTTTTCGCTGGAGCGATTCTCATAGTATATCCCTTTTGGATGGTATCATAAACATGAGAATGAAAAATGCCTCTGGTCATAAATTTTCGCACAAACACATAGTGACACATTTGGAAACTGTATATGTCCACAAATTATATACATTTATTTTTCAATTAAAAAATCATTAGTTCTCTAACAAAAACACTATTAAACACATTTTTTTAAATTTAATAAAAAATGTTGAAAACATTTATCAAAATTTCATCCACATTTCGAAGATTTAAAAAAATGTCTAAATTTTTTTTAGAGTATGCAAATATATAGCTCATTCAATTTTAAAACAAGAAAGTACAAGTTTATAGTGACAACAAATTACCACTGATTTTTGACAATTTTTTTACTGCAGCCCTTTCGCAATTTCTTCTACGCAAAAAAAAAAATTGCGGTTTAACGTTGTATGCAGTTAACTGCCAATAAAAAAATTTCAAAATTACTGATAATTTGTAAACACTTGAAGCTTGCACTTTCTCTAACTAAAATTGAATAAGCCAAAAAACTGCGTACTCAAAAATTTGTTTAAAAACATATCTTAAAAATTTAGGAATTTTTATAAAATTATATTAAATCATTGTAGTACATTAGATAAATAGTTAAAAAATTGGTGTTTATGTCTTTTCTTAGAGAATAAACGATATTTTACTTGGAAATTAATTTTAAATAATTATAAGAAAAATAAAGTGCACAAATCAGCCCATATGCGGTTGTGCTATAGTTTGTGAACAGCGCTTAGCTTAAAATTTAATTTTTTGCACTATATATAACCTAAAGGGATTATTTCATTTAATTTTTAAATAATCTTGCGGTCTTTAAGCAATGTTTTTACCTTTGAAGTCAATGAAACTGTAGTAATTTTGAATCATAATTTTTTTTTTAACAGCTGAGAATTTAGTTCTTCAGCAGCCAACAATGCACTCTGCAGTTGACAAAGTATTTATTATCTTGAAAATGCAATTAACTTCTGTTTAGTCCTTTTCGACGCACGATCTTGGCTCCTCATTGTTTTGGTGATATGCCAACTGCAGTTTGAAAAAAGTGTATACGTTTTTGGAAATTTCACTTATTTTTATTCAGTTTGTTTTTATGCCTCCGTGCGCGACTTGGTAATGGACTTTGTTCGTTTTGCGGCAGATTAAGTTTCTTTTATATATTTTTTTGCTGTTTTTCTGATTTTTTTTTCTTTCTTTGTTTTTATTATGTTTACATTACGCACAATTCTTGCTTCGGCTTTGTTCGCTCACTCTTATTTGTTTCCGCTTGTTTGTGTTTGCGCAAACAATCGTAAAATGAAGTGAAAAGTCAAACAAAGCGACATTTGCATGTGCAAGTTGTAAACATGAATATTATTTAGCTAAAATGAATGAGAATTTTATTGCTACTTCGTAACGGTACGGTGTTGGTTGGCGAGTTTGGAGGAAGTGAGGGATGAAAAAAAAAACAAAATATTATTATGATGTTTATGAAGAAAAGTAATTAACATTAAAGAGATGTAGAAATTATCATATCTAAATAAAAAGTTAATTGCTAAAACAAGAATAAATGAGTTTAGCAAAAATTGTGGAGAATTCGAAATGGGTATTTAAATTGTGATGAATGAGCGTTTATATAAAAGGTTGTTATACAAATTTTAGGAATCCGTAGGGAAGAATTACAAAGTCTGGGTTGGCTGTGGAATTTTATAGAATTTACTAAATTTTCTCACTCCTTACTGTGACATATTATTTAAAGAACTTTTATATCAATAGTTTTAATTTGAAGATCGACTTCAGAGTTTTATACTGACAACAACCGTACATATTATATTGCACAAATAATTTCTTAGAAAAGGTATCAAACAATTGAAAATTATGCAAAATTTTTTGATCTGTTAAAAATTGTATAGTGATATTAATAATTATTTATTAGAAAAATATCTCGGCTAAAATGGCGTATACACGAAGGCTTAAAGATTTCTTCAGATTTTTCTAAAATATGTTTTGCCAGGTAACTGACTTCATTAAAAAGGGTTCTGTGTGGCTACAATTATCAGTTTCTACTATTCTAAATAATCAGATTATCCTATATATACCAATATTCAGAAGACGAGTGACCAGCTTACTTGTTAAGGCTAGGTTGAAGGCTTAGATTGAATTTCGTGGTGCTATAAATCCCCGAGTTTTCTCTCGAGATGTTAGGCTCAGCGTTTAACCTATTCTTGTATTCGTTCAAACAAACAATGTCCTGCATGAAATCTTGATTTCAATTGTATGACACATTAAATTGTACTCAAAACGAAAATGGCTATTTAAGCATTTGTGAATGATTAAAGATGCAGAGTTTAAAAAATGGATTCCAAATGTTTCTTTTCTGCTTAGCTGTTAGGCTACGATTTTTTATTGAATACAAATTTGCAGTTGTGGTAAATAATTTATAAAAGAAATAAAAAAATGCCTTGAAAAAGTATAATGCATCTAAAAAGGAGGCAAAGCTTTTGTTCTAATTTTACATTTATCCCAATACTTCGCAAAACTAAAATGAAGAGCAACTCTGCATCAACAAGTAGTTACACCTGCCAGTACGATTTTCTGCTACTCAAGCGAAAAATGTATGCTCCTTCACAGCGATCATTGCACAATCAATATTGCAAAAGCTCACAACAACAAATGCTCAGCAGGTAAAGAAACACAAAACAGCAGCTATCACTTTGCAAATCCCACAACTAGGGTTTGTTGCATATTGACTTTCAATACATTTTGCTGCATGCATCAGAGACTTGCAACTTGCAACAATGACAGCAAACCGCAATATCAACATTTGTATTTGTTGACTAGAAATGAATTTTTGTGTGTGTCTCTTTGAAATACATAAGTACGTACATACATATATGCAACATACATGTGGATGTGTGTGTGACTTGCTGCCTCTTTGTCGTTCTCTATGCGAATATATCCTTATGAATTTGGTATGCAAGGTGCTGAGCATGTTGCGGTTGCTTTGGTAACTTATTCTCGTGTTACCACTTAGGCGAAAATGTTTACTGATTTCATACACATCACTATGTTTCATTAAGTTTTATTTATAATCAAAGAAAATTGCAGAAAAAAGAAATAATATGGAAAAATATATAATTTTTTTTCTTTCTTTCAATTCCTTTTAGGAATTTTCAATAGGACGTAAATATGTTACTATTATATCATTAAAAAATGTATTTATAAATATACATTCCTTCGACAAACTCAGTTAATTGCTCCGCGTGCACCAATCAAGCGATGCCGAGAGAAGAGAAGTAAAGAGATGCGTATTTTCAAGAGGAAGAAACGAGAGACATCAGTGCGCGGAGCTGAGATTCGATATCACACTTGAGATATAAAGAAAAAGCCTCACAAAACTTATGAAGACCTATTCTTGTAAGGTGTTTAAAGAAAATTTGATTCACATATTCACATACCTTCACTTGATAACGACGAGATGGTAATATAATATATCTGTAGACATCCCTTTAAAATTACAGCCCTGAATTCCACGTATTTTAGGAGAAATTGCCAGTAAAGTGTGAGAACTTCGGTGTACAATTTATCAAAACTTTAAAAGGTTTTTTCTTAAAATCACATTTTTGCAACTAGTGTACACGTCGTGATTAAAAACTGTTCTATACGAACTACAGTTTTATGTAACTTTAATTGTTTTTCATAATGTAAAAAAAAAAAAAAAATATGAGTAAACATTTGTTTTCCAGATTCAAAACAGAAAAAAAGGTATTTGCGGTTTTCCCCGGTTTATTAAGGTTCATATATTTAGAGTGAAATATTATAAAAATTAACGAGATACAAATTATTTCTGTTTCAGTTGAGAATTACGGACGCTATTTTGTGCACAATTAGACCAATTCATCAGCGACACGCTCCAATGCACTTTTGATTACTACGCCACTTTTTAACTTTTTCGAGTTTTTTTTTGCGAATATTGCTTAAAAATTGTTTCAAATATAGCTCACGATTAAACAACAACAAGAATTTTATTGTTATCAAAAAAAAAAAAAATTCCGAAAAATAACATTTTTTTCAACATTACACAACTTTTCCTATCATTAAATTTTTTTTTTGAATTTGTTACGCCATTGGTTTAAAAAAAAAAGGATTACATTTCTTTCAAAATCATTCACATTAGTGGGCTTATGCTTGCTCTTCCATTCACATAATCTGGCTTGATCGTTCTAAAATTAATTACCATATAATTTGGCTTTTATTTTTGCCTGACCTTTTTAAGAACACTTTGTAAAACCAAAAAATTAAGTTTTTAAATACTTTAAGGTGCATTCCATTTTAACAACAGAAAAACAATTTACGCTTAAAGAATTAAAGTTGTTTTAAATACATCAAAGACTTTTACCTCCCTACCTTCTGCAAAGGCAAAGTCAAGCAAAATGCAGGCGTTGAATTAAATGAAGCTTAAATTCTCATAGTGATTATTGCCCATTGTTTTCTAGAAAGTTATCACACGTGACATCAAATACAATTTATGACTTTGTTAGGTTTCCATCGCTTGAAGCCTAACAATAACATTACATAGAATAGACTACATCGAAGTCACACTATTCGCCTGCTGCTAACTTTTTGCTGTTTTGAATTGCCTCTTGGCATATGCACTATGACAGCAATGATTACTTATAATTCCCTTGACAACTTTTGCCTACCGTTATTAAGCTTTGTTGGTGGTGCTGCTGTTGTTATTGTTGTATTTCGACAAGCAACTAAAACCTTTGGCGCCGCTATTCTCACAAACTTTGTCATTTGGCGCGCTTTCAACTTAGACTTTAGCAAAGTTTAGAGCTAAACAAAATCCATGCCGAGGGTCCTGTCCCCCTGAAGTACCTACTCCAACTTAGCTCAGGTGTGTATGGATTTGCTTAAAGGTAGCTGCTGTGCAAAAATTACTTATAGCAATATTGTAAGGCATATGTCTATGCTGGCTTTGGTTTGTGGGTTGTGTGTATGTGGGAGATAAATTGAATTTCAATAAAGACTTTTTGTTTAAGTTTCTTCGAAAAACATACCAAATCTTTTGGGCATCTTTGTAAGTCTGTGTTTGAAACTATCGTCAAGGTGACGGGTAATTTTAAGAAAAATCTGCCCACGTCGCACATTCAGTCATGTGAATCTATAAAGTATGTACTTTTGTACATAAAGGGTGTCGAAATCAATATTGAGGAAAGTAAAGCTGTTAAAAAAAATATATTTTGAATATTTTTTTAAGTAAAATTTAATTAGTTATGAGCTAATTAAACTTTATTTTTTATATGGCTAAACATTATTCATTGCCTTAATTATGAGTAACAATACTATTTTTGCACTGTTATAAAGACTGTTATAAAATCGTGGTGAAAAACTATTTATATTAAGAATTCTTTAAGGAATGGAAAACGTAACGACATGAGATATTTGGACGCCCCTAATATTCATAAGTACTTGAAAACGTATAAAAACAGAGATGCTTGTCTTCGCTGACAAGGGCAACATCGTTCTTTTGTACTTCTTCGTTAATAAAATTGATTTAAAGGCGATGCCTTTGAAATGTTTCTAAAGCAAATTTTTAATGCCACTAACTTTGCAAGTGTCGAGGGATATTACAAGTTGTAAGAGCAAAGGTCTTGTGTTAAATTTTCCGGAGGCGAGAATCATATGTTTTACGTTGTTAATTGTCAGACTTTTAACAAGTTCTGTTTAAATAGAAACTTTGCATGTTGGCACCTTTTTGATCATGGTTTGCTTTATGAACATATTGCTACAGAGTTCACGGTCAATTTAAAATTTTTATTTCATATTTGACATAGAGTTGTGCCGGTTTTGAAGGTAATTGTGTAGTGTGAATTATTAGGAAATAAAAAAAAAATTCATTTTAAATTTTTCCATAAACTTAGGAAAAAGGTTAAATCAAAAAGTTGCCCTTAACAAAAATTTGTAAACGTGTTAGAATATTTAAGTAAAACAAAAATGAATTTCAAAATAGTTATATGCATATTTGAAAGCAAAAATTTAATTGTACGAACTTTTAACTTAAACCTTTTTAAATTATAATTCAAAAATGTCAAGTTAATCTCTACTAAATCACTGGTTGATCACTTTTATCATTCACATTCTGAGTTTGACACTAAAAATTTGCCATTGAGAACAAATTGCTGGCGAGCTTTTATTGAGAACTTGCATTATTAGTAAAAGGTTTATTTCAAAATCTGTATGGCGAGCTGAAGTGGCTTTGGTTTAAATTATATATGCCCAAATTAATACATTTTGGGCGATACATATTTAACTGCGAAATACAAAGATATTAGCTATTTTTAGGGCCACAAATGCTTGCTGAATTTATTTTCGATAATTTTTCTAATTAAATACAGTTCAATCAAAAAACACCTATTTTAAACCTTATCCAAAATGTTTAATACTTTTCAAAAATTTCGATCTTTAAAATATATTAGCAAATTTTTCGAGATGCATTTTTGTAGCTCATTTAATTTTAGTACAATAAAAGGTAATTTCAAATTTCAAGATTCCCGTTGATTTTTAATAATTTTTTATAAGCATTGTGTTTCATATGTAGAACGCATGAAGAAATTTTATTTTTGTAGCAAAGAAAAAATATTTTCAAAAATGAACGGTAGTTTCCGCCATTTGAGAATTTGATTAAATTGATTTTGATTAATAATTTTTTAATTACATATTTTAAAAATTATAAGAATCGTGAAATTGTGGTTCATATGGTTAGATTAAGTTGTACTTTAATGGAAAATATTGGAAATAAAATAAAATAAAAATAAACTGTTTTGCTTTTATGTAGTTAGCTTGTTGTTTCAGTTGCTTTTCCTGCTAATCTGAAATGCTTAGTTCCTTGCCTAGCTTTATAGTCTTGATAATAAATTTCTGTATAGAATTGGCTTTGTCAAATTTACTTACTCTCTCCTCTAGCGAATTTTTTTTTTCGTTTAAACATATTAAAAAGTCTTGAAGAGCTTAAAGTGCGGCAATAGAATAGAAAGGTTTAAGAGTTTTGATACAAGTTATCTCGTTGATCAGTCTACAGAAAGATTTGAAAAGATATATTGTCGGGTTAACATTTAATATTTAATCTAAGGGAAATTAAGGAAGCCAAGGGCAACATAGGCGTTGCAAAATGAAAAGCCATTCTTCTAAGCTCAAAATACGATCACATTAATCCTGTTTCTTCAGTAATTTCGCCGAAAAGATATCGTATTAACTGTCCTTAGATTGCAAAACTAGTGCCAAAAGACTCGAAAAAAAGCTCAATCCATCGTTGATACACCGAGAGTAGACTATTCGCTAACTCAAATACTATCTCGAGCTGCCATTCAATATATTTTTAAATATCTACTTTTACACATTCACTAGTACACACACACATACGCACGGCTTTGAATGCCATTAACCGCCATCCTCGGGTGTGCGCGCGTGTATGGTTGTGGTCGCTGCGTGTGGGTGCGTTTGCACTCTGGCCTTGTTCCAGCAGCTTTGATGCGTGCATGAGTTGCAACACTGTTGCATGCAGTTTATCTTGAACAAGTTGGTGTGGCAAACTTGCTATGCTGTCAGCAACAACATTGATGACAATGCACACACTTTGTTGGCGGGATTGTATGCATTTATCGATTGTTTGGTCGTGCCGCTGTGTGTGCAAGCAGCGAGGCATAAGCGTGTGGCACGTAACAACACGGCAAGCGTGCAGCATGCGATATGTTACTAAGCAGAAGGTATTCAGTTATTGCAGATGCGCGAGTACTTACATATATTCGTGCATATTTGAGAGGTGAATTAAAGTTAAGGCGTCGGCGAAAAGAAGGGCCCAATGCCGGTTGCCAAAAAAAGAAGACGGATAACTTTCAATTTTATTTGCTATAAACACTTTATAGTATATTGGAAGAGAAATATTTGATTTCACAAGACCTTCTTGTGATTGCCAATTATTTAACATAAACATCAATCAAAAGTAAGCCATAGGTTAGTTGTGTAGAGTTAAAGCACAGTCAGCACATGTGTATTTTGCGGACGTTGTGCCCACGGTTGAAAGATACAGTTGAGTAGAGCACCAGATTAGTAGCCTGTTCGTCGACATAATCAAGGAACCAGCTGGCTTCTTTTCGCCGGCTATTTCATTGTTGCGTCAATCTTTCCAGCAACCGTGCTCGTTGACGCTGTACTTCAAACTATCGAGGTCATTTTGGGTAAAGTTTAGAAACACATATTTCATGAATTTTTTTTGCGACTTATTCCAGACAGCACCAGTTTGAGACTATTCCCTAAAATTTTTAGACAACTTCGGGACTGACTCGGGACGCGTTCGGGATTGGTTCGGGACGATTTTGCGATTATTATGGGTCTATTTCGAGTTTAGGTTGCGACTTGTTTGGCTTTTTCGGGACTACTTCAGTATCAAAATTCTTGCATCAAAGTCTGCTCAGAACTTTAGCAGATAATCAAATTTGTATCAGAAACTATCTCACTGTTTTAAATGCGCAAAACTAACGTTATAATAAGAAAGTCAAGACTATCCTAATGTTTTGGTTGCTGTGTAAATATTCATGATTTTTCACTGCATTTGCGCCTTTGTGGCATGCAACGCAGTATAACGAAAAACACTTACAATATTCCAAAGCACCTGAGGGATTTTCTCTCTTCCTACTTGTGGTTGCTTGCGCATACGTTGCTGTCACAGCAGCTGCTAGTGAGTGTTGTTCTTGTTATACATGTTGTATGCCAGCGATTGTTATGCTTCTCTTCGCATGATGTTGCAGCAATTGTTTTGGTGGCATGCAGCGCGTGCGCTGTTGCTTTGCTGCTTATTGGATTTGGTGTAAGTTTCGGTTTGGCGTGGATATAAGATAGCTGACATGCATATATGTACAGATATACGTACATACAAACATACGAATGCATCTATTACAGACGTACAGCCGCGCGCGTACACTCTCTTCGTATATGGCATAGAATTAAAATGTTTATGCAACGCAAGTAATCTATCAGCTTCATTCGTTTATACTCTTCATGCGTTGCTTTGTTTTTTTTTTGTGGTTGTTGTTGCGCTCATGCGCTTCATATGACAGAAAGTGCATGCAACTTTGTTAAGGGATTTGTTTTGAGAAATTTTGAGACGAGAATTTTTTAAGGGATTTCATAAAACTTTTTCCATTAAGTGACAACGGAAAATAAGGCGCAAAGCAGATTGCTTACAATTTTTCTTGAACCGTAAAAGAACAAATGAGTATGACACAAACAAATGTATGGGCATATTTATCTTCATACACATACGAGTGTGTATTTGTGTGTCCTTGAGCACCTGCATTTGGAGTTTGTACATTTTATATCTTCTCTGCAACTGCAATACGAATGTAAGACTTGCTGAAAGTTCGAGGTTTAGTGCAAACAATTTGTTTCTTGCTGCGCATGCACCTTCTGCATGCTGCAGGAGGTAGCTAGAAACAAAGGCCGAAAGCACGAACTTGGTGATTCTTAAACTTTGAATTCTCTACACACGTTGTTACAGCAGCTATAACTTTGTAGGGGAAAGTCAGCGCAATCGAAAATCATTATACTTCCTTAACTAGTATTTAATGGGAATTTGCCATATAACTGCGAAGGTAAGCATTTATGCTCGAAACGCAACAGTTTCGAAGCTTAGGTAATAATGGTTGCTGGATTCTTCCAATTAGCTACCATACCATACCTTACTAATCCCTAAACCGTTCAATGCTTAACGTCTCCGATACTCAACCTTTCAATCCTGAAAAAAGCTGGTAGTTCTTAAACAAATTATAAGGCGGTGATGATCTCAGATTGTCAACGAGAAGCTAAACGGTGGAACAGTCTAAGAAAAAGCATGGAAACAATTTGATTAAACAATTGGTTTTGGAGTTTGGTTTTCGAGATTTATCATCGTAAAAAAAATTGAAAAAATTTGTACCTATAGTCAAGCAGAGTCACATCTAGCAGGGAAATGAAGAGTTAATTATTGCATAGTTTTAGCCACAACTTGTAATGGCTAACAATATTGTAAGCCACTGAAAAAAACGCTCATAACTATGCTACATAGTTGCGTCATGCAGCAAAGCGATTTATCTTCGAGATACGATTAAAGGTGTAAATAAATATAAAATATTTCGGAACGTTTTTGCTATTAAAAATAAAAATTATTTAATTTAAATTCATTATGAAATCCAAAGGCAAAAATAAAAATTATTTTATTTGCATTCATTGCAAAAATTCCCAAAACAATAAAATTGATTAAATTTGCACTAATTAAAAAAACTAAAAAGCAATAATATTGTGTATTTATGTGATATTAATCAAAAGTAAATAAAAAAGGTTAAAAAATAATTTTTATGAAAGTTTTTATATTTTTGTTAAATATAAAAAAATTAAAATTAAATTTTTCCCTGTTCGAAGACATTTTAATCTCACATCTTCTGACTGGCATATATGTATATGTATATTTCAAATTTCTAACTTTTCGCTAATTTAAAATATGCTAGTTATTAATAACAAATCAGTGGCCGAAACCTAACCAATTAAACAACCAATCAAAGTTGTAATAAACCAGTTTAGCACTAACAGAATTTCCTACTTGTAATTGTTGCTTGCACTCGCCTCACAATCGCTTGTGTCCTTGTAGACTGTCATTGCTAAGATTGCTGTAATATTTTCTGTTTAAATGTAAGTTTGAACGTACATACATATGCATGTATGTATATATATAGTTTCTTAAGGCACAACTCATTTGAGACCAAAGACAAACAACTGACGAAGACTTTGTGATTAAAAAGGAAATTTGAAAAGTCTCCAACATTACACAGCGGGATTGTGTGCGTGCATGAAAATTTTGTGTAGTGGAACATTGAATAAAAGATGCAAATATGGTTGAAGGTGAGACTGAGAATTTGGTACTCTGACCAGCTATTCCACTAATTTCAAGGATGATGAATTTTGCTTAGGTATGAACATTCTCAAAAAATGTTGACTCATTACATATGCATGAGTTTGAAGCTCTATGGAACGAAGGCATCGAGAAATATAATAAAAAAAAAAATAAATCAGCGATACATACGGTCAGCTTGATTTATTAGATTAGGATACGACAATTTGCTGAAATTAAATATTCTGGAAACTTTAAATATAACATCGTGATATATTCTTGAAGTGCTTCGCTTCTTTCACATGAACACCATATTTGGAGATAAGAAAACGTAACCTTTATGCGGTGGCCTTGTTTATACCAAACATCTTGAAATCAAGAGAGGAGAAAGTTTGAGTAGGAGTATTAGGTTGCAATCATTACTCTTTATTTGAAGGGAGCCTCCTAGACAACGAACGGAGCAAAGGACTTAATTAAGATTGGGCTCTACTCGAATCGTTCCTACATTTCTCTACCCTTTATTTTTGATTACCAAAACGGATATAGCTTAGTGCTCAGGCTTTCAGGATAAATTAAAATACCATTGACAGCCGTCTATGGTTAGTATCATAAACGAAAATTATAATAATGAAGAGGACGAAATTTATAAGCCTTAACAGGCCAAACATTTCGAGAATTCCGAGGAATATTTCGGGACCAGTTCGGGACTACTTCGGGACGAGGTCGGGATTTATTCAGGACTTGTTCGAGACTAGCTTTAGTTACCGAAAAATAATCAAAAAGATCCCGAAAAAGTATCGTAAATTTATCGAAAATAGCACTGAGTAAGTCCCAACTATTAAAACTAAAATTTTTTTCCTCCACCATAGAAGTTCTGCCAATTAGTATTTACACATTTTTTTCTTCCTCATAATTACAACGAAAAAAAATCGTAGAAGAGCGAAAAATATTTATATCGCAGATAATTGTTTTAGAAAGACTTTTTAAAAATAAGTCTCATAATAATAGCTTTCGATGATCTAAATTTTTTTAAATTTCAAAAAAACTTTGATAGATTTTTCAACTAACTATTTTTCTGAATTTTTGCTTCACAGGGTTTAAATCAATTTCAATCTAAAAACTAGTTGTTCATAAGCGAGAAAAATAATGGATCTTAATTCCAGTTGCACGGCGTTGATTATAAATTTTTCTTTAAAAAAAATTGGTATTATTCTTGAGCTTTAAAATAAATAGGGGAAGAGCTCTCGCCTAGACCTAGAACTAATATCCATTATGGGGCTTATATAAAATTAATTACAAAATTCCTAGTAAAGAATGGACACGGAAAAAATTAGTCAATCTTCTATACTCATTTCTTTGTGTAAAACTAACTGTAAATCAAAGTTTAGTATACACATTCTAAGTGTTTTTTGTCATTAATAGTTCCGCGTTTCCCCTTTTTGTAAATTCAACATATTTTTGAATATGTGTTCGATGAAATGTGAAAAAGTTTAACGAAACCTTATCAGTTAACCGAAAGCCTGGAAGTGGAAGGACAAAAGGATTTGTGTCGCAATCAAGGGCCATTGAAGTGTTGTCAATATTTCGAAAAAATCCTGGCCTTTCACTTCGAGATGCTGCAAAACGGATCCATATGTCGAAAGGTTACTTCCGAAAAGTGCGCAAACGTTAAAGTTTACGATCATATAAAAAGATTGTAGCACTGAATCGAAATGATAAACAAAATAAGAGTGCTAAAACACGTGCACGAAAATTATACAGTCAAGATATCGGTAAATAAAGTGGTGTGGTTATGGACGATCAGAAATACGTCGAAGCAAACTTTAAGCCGATTCGGGGCGCTGAGTTTTATACCGCAATGAAGAGAGGAGGACTCGTAGGTAGCTTTAAGTTAAAAATGTTGGACAAGTTCCCTTAAAAATATTTGGTTTGGCAAGCCATCTGCCAGTGTGGTATGAAAAACAATTACTACCACGGACACTATAAACCAAGAAATTTAAATGAAGGAGTGCTTGCACAAGCGTTTACTTCCATTTATAAAGCAGCACGAAGATTCAGTTCTATTCTGGCCGGATTTAGCATAGTGCCATTACAGCCGCTTTGCCAGGAACTGGTATGAAATTGTTAAGAGAAAATCGCTGAAAATGAAAAAGGACTTTAAAAATTAGAAGCAGTTTAAAATGTATTGGCAGAGAGCAGAAGATACCGTAACAAAACCCGATGTCCTTCGCCTAAAATGAGAGGGCTCACATTTAAATTGCGCCTTTTTGTTTATAATAATAAATATAATTGATATGGGGTTTCTTGTATATTGTAGTACGCTTAATAAAGAAAAATAATTCAGCAAAAAATTTTGTTATACCTTGTATACAGTTGTTGTTATAAGGACCAACATTTTTCGTGTGCATTCTTTATACACACTGGCCTTGCATTAGTTTCGCGTTGCTTGTTTTTAAAAATAGCGATTAAAGATGTTGTCTTGAGCCGATAAAAAAAATCTAAAACTTTATACATATAGAAATGCAATCACAGCAAGGTAAAAGTATAGTAAAGTAATTGTATTTCAGAAAATTAAGAAGAAATTGCAAATTCATTGCTATAAGACTGCATTGTCAGCTCTGCTTCTGTACCTTAGAAAAATATGTAACTCAAAAATCATGTTGGGAAGCACACACTTTGTGAACTTACTTAACTTTGTAGTTTTCGTCGTTGTGACATCTTTTCAACCAAAAATGTATGGTTAAGATGGCACAGCATGGCACAAATTTTAGAAGCCATGATGAAAATCAATCTAATATAACTATATACAATTTCTACTAGGTCAAAAAGATTATAAAGAAAAATATTTTTGTCTTTATTAATAAAACTATTTCCAACATATTTGTACTTGGACATATACACATTTTCTGATATATTTTGCCATCTAGTTGCCTCAAGAGAAATTACACATTCTAACACAATACCGTTATCAAGTCTATCAACTCCATTTAAATTCTATAATTCTGTGCCAATTACCCAGCTAAATCGAATATGCAGCGAACAGAAATCATTACTCATATTATGTCAACCTACATCTTCACACTTCGTGACCCTTAACTAAGTTCAAATAGATTTTCAAGCGATTATGACTACTTTTAATTAAAAACATAAGAAAAAAATTTTTGTTTGCTATTCAAACTTTCTGCCTTATTGCCATTGAGCGTCATCTTGCAACGTTCCACAGTGTTAGTGTAGAAAAAATGATTAGCCTGCTGCTACAAGTTGGCGATAGCGTTACTATTGGTCCATTTTCACAGTTCACAATATGCCAATAAAAAATGAGGAAACATGCAACAACAACCATCCACACACTTTTCTTTCCGAGTAAATGGGAAAAGTTTAAATGGCGTTACAGTTTGAATGCTGCACAATGCTGTTGCAACACATACATAACATACATACTCGTACATTAACACCAGGCATTTCCAGGGAAGACATTCTTCTTGGTAAAGGAAGGAAGTGGCGGTGGAAGTGGTGCTGCTGGCGTGTAAGTGTAAAGTGCAAAGTGAGCTAGAAATCAGTCGGTAGCCAACGAGTTCGAGCCGGGAGAGGTCAAAAGTGTGCCGCACTGTTGCAAAAATATTTTCATTTATTTAGCAAGTTGCATTTAGAGTTAGAAATAGTTAGTACTAGAAACAGTTGCAACGCTGCAGACTGAAACATGATGAGGCAATTTTTGTTTCTTCTAAACATATCTACGTACATACATATACATATGAGTGTGCGTGACAAAAGTTTCAATACAAGTATTACTTATTAAAGTACACTTTGCGTCTGCGCATGGCTGACAGCTGGTCGGTTTGACTAGTTGGCGGTACTTGGGTATAAATATTTGGATGTACGTTTATATACACATATACATCGATATATAAACTTTAAGATGCGAGCATTTTGAAAAACTTGCCTTTATTTTTGTATTCGCGTGCGTGTGTGTGCTTTTGTCAGCGAAAGTTTTCATATTTGCAGCTCGTTTCACGCGACGTCGCCACTTGTGCACTGTAGTACGTGCCAAATACTACTTATGCAAAAACTCCTTTGAAAAAATGTGTTATACAAAATAGTATTGAGAAAAAATTGAGTCGAAAGAAATCGAAAAAAGTTTTGCGCAAGTTTTGCTTTCATTACCTTGCCACTTGTAAGTTGCAACAGTGGCAACTGTGACCAAAACAAGTAAAGTCGTAAAAAATTGGCAATATTTAAAACTTAGTTTTGCTGTAAGCAAGCCATGTGTTTCGAGTAAAGTAGAAATTCGGTGTGAAAATTTTGAATTCCTGTTTATATTTCAAAATTCTTATTTTTTGATAGTAAGAAATATTTCCAATATTTTTATCGATACACTTTTTGTCTCTTTTCCTTTAAAAAAATGCTGGATTGATAACATTAAAATCAGCAGCTCGCAGCACTCTGTGTTACAATCTCAGCAAATATTTTTGAACTAATTTTCCTTGCCCCTTCGTCTGCCCTTTCACATTTTCATCCTTTCCCTGTTCGCCGTTCGCCGTTCGCCTTTCACCTTTTGAACTTTTGCTGTTTCGCTTAATTTGATTTCATTGCCGAAGCCGCCACAACAGCTGCCGCTGTGAATTGTTGATGTGTACCTTGCCTATGTGAATTGTTGTAATTGTTCCTAGCTTTGCCACTCGAGTATATACCATTTCTTGACCGCAAGGCTTTTGTCCCCCGAGGTCGCGCGCTCAACTTCCAAGGATGTATTTGAGTGTGTGAGTTTGTAAGAAGTTTAAGCGAACCGAGTAGGAAAATCTGGAAATTGCAATTTATGATTATTTAGTATGTGAAGAAGTGTGGAAAAAACTACTGGAATATACATCGGAAAGTATTTCAGGATAAGCTCAAAATATTTACACATTCATTCTGTGTTACATGTAGCATAATTGTTGTTAGTAAAAAAAATCCATTAGAGTGAGAAGTTAGGGTTTCTGCAGCCCTCCCTGAGCCAATTTCCTTATTCTATTTGGGCTTATAAAAAGCTGATACCAAAAATCATGTGTGAATTTGGTTTTATTTTTTAAATAATACATGTTTCTTCACGAAATGTTACAAGCAGACATACCTGAGTTCACCAAACTCAATAGACTTAAACCCATCATTACTGAACTCCCCACACCTAAATCCACATCACTTAATTTCATGATGCTTTAAGTGAGGTGATTTTATGTTATGTTATATTTTACTTTAAGTTATGCTTTTTTATGGTATGCTATGTTATGTTTTCATCTGTTATGTTATGTTATGAACACCATATTTTAACTTTAAACCCAGACTTAACACTTCTGAACTCCCCACACCTAAACCCACCACATCTACATTTTAACTCACTGCCTGTAAAGTCACCAAGTAAACTCACCATGCCTAAACTCACCACATGGCAACTCTCTTTGCCCCACTTCCTAATTTGATCTTCCCTCCATTGAACTCATTTTATCTGACCTGTCTTTATCGCACCTCTCCCTCATTTACCTCTCCTTGTGAATGCCTTCATTTTATAAAGATCAGTAGATCTATGTCGTTAATTATGTATCAATCGGATGGATTAAGCAATGAATAAAGAGAAGTTTTACTTAAAAAGCGATTTCCAGGCGCAGTTTTTATTAAATTTAAAGCGATTGAAAATTATAGTGTAATCACAGTCTGCTATCATTCAACCCAATCTCAAATATTTGGTATCAACGTTTGAGCCTTTAGTTAAATGTCCCAAGCTAATTCTACTCAGTGAGGAACATATGAATAATATACATTGTGTATAGCTCTATTAAGCTTGTGTTCATATTGAAAGCTCTTTAAGTAGCAGTTAGATAGAGTAAAAGTGTATAGAACAATTGCGATATTTCCCAAAAGGAAATTTCACATGTAGATGGCGCACAAACTTACATATTTGTGCTCAGAAGCAATAACTGCTTCAGCCAACTTTAGATTGGGTCGCGATTCGTATTTATTAAACAGTATATCTTGTAGGGCTATTTGGGATACATATTGCCACCATTTCGGGATTAAAACGGAATAATTTAGAGGCAGTTTCTAGTGTATTTTAATGTTCAGACTTTTTTTAAAACATTTTGGGATTAGTTTGGGATCACTTCGGTACCTGTTCGAGACTAGTTTTATACTCTTTCAGGAAAATTTTGGAGATATTTTTTGATAGTTTTTGGATCAATAAAGTACCCCAAGGCTTTTCTGCGATGATTTCGGAACAAGCTTATGACTTTTTCAGAATAATTTCAGAATAATTTCGGGAGGTGTTTTGGGACTTGTCAGAGCTCATTTTATAAAATTTATTAATTTAAAAATAAGTATTTTGTACTAAAAATTGGAAAAACCATTCTTTTTGCACGATATACCTTTAGCGTTTGGACAGGAAACATTTTCTATAAATTACATTCCCGAGAAAATATTTTGATGATGCTGCTTTGCTTCTTAATAAAATTGAGAAGAACAGCCTATTCAAAAATAATAAATATATGGTAAGTCACTTTAATCATTTTCTGTACTGCTCTAATTTTTGACTAAAGGACCCTCTGCCATTGGTTTAAAAAAAATTTAAAACAGTCCTTTCGTGAACTAATATAGAATTTGTTTTAAATCAAACCATAAATAAGTTTTATATTAAATCATCACTTGAAAACTAGGAAATAAGACTCGCTACTCCTTCAGCATCTTGTCGTCCTACAGGGATTTAAAAAAATAATTCTACTTATTGAGCTGTATACAGACGCTGTACCATGGATTGGATTGCAACGCGCAGTAGCGTATGCAGCTACCCAAACCAAGTTGAAACTTTTCTAATTTTTCTTCGCGTAATGAAAAAGGCGTGAAATACTCATTCGTACTTATTCATTTCATTATTTGCACATATTCGTAGATTTGTTTTGCGGCCTCAAGTGTTTTGCTATATTCAAGTGAGACGCCTTGCATCGCAAAACCACTTGCTTGGAGAAGCTGCTCATTACAGTCAACTTGCCCAATGCTCGCTTCTTACTTTTCCTGCCACTTTATTTGCATTGCTTGCGTTCGTGCGGTCGAAAAACTTTACCGGCGTCCATAGATTTTACGGTCAATTGGTGTGTTGCTGCAGCATGTGACCATTGCCAACGTTCTATAGATTTAATGTGGCTGTGTGTGTGTATGTGTGTGCAATTTTTCTCGTGTGCGTTTCGCTTGAATTCGCATTCGACAATTCGGCAGCGTGATTTGCTTGTTTGCTCTTTGGCTGAGGTAGCAAAAGTTTTTAATTTTATTTATTGAAAAGTTTGCGTCATGCCAAATCAACTAGAAGCGGCTTCACTTCACGTTCCTATGCATGTATTTGTGTGCTGGTGTGTGTGTTAACTTTTTTCGCCCTGACCACCGCTTCCTTTAACAACTTTTGCTTCAGTGGCGACACAAGCGCACATTTCATACCGTTGGGTAATTTCGAAGACTCTGCGCCTAGGCAGCTGGTTTATTATCATCATCTTCTGAATGCTTGTTCGGTGTCCTTATTTTGCTGTTTGTGACTTTTTTTTTCATTTCTTTGCTTAAGAAAATATTGTAAATTAAGTTTCATTCTTTCCTTTCAAATGCTGCGCACACGAATTTGAATAGAAAAAAAAAGTTTTTATTTCATTTGCTAACAATTGTTGCTGCTCTAAATTTAATTCTCAGTGTATATTTTTATTTGTTATTCGCAATTTGCATTCAGTTTGGTGCGCCATGGCGTATGAGTGATATTCGTGTTCTTTGTGTTTGCGACTTTATTAAATTTTATGTTGAACATGTTATTCTTTAATTAAAGGCGACGCACTTGAGTGCTAACAACACAGTCGGGAGCTAAGTGAAAGACATTGGCAAAGTAAAAGAACAAGAACGACAGTGAGAGAGTATAAAAGTGTGCGAAGTGGAAGAAAGCGCCTAGTTTAGTTTTACTTGTGTGAAAAACTTTGCTTTAAAGTGTAATTAAAATGCCATTTGCCAACGTCCTGTGACGCTTCCTGCTGTCGCCTCTTTAAGCTCCCAGCACTGGTGCACAGTGGGCATAATTAGCATGCAAATTTTATGCAATTAAAAAAATTGCGTGATTAAAATTTTGATTTTAAAAACGAGGTTGGTTTGTGTCATATGCAGAGAGGGGAAAATATGAAGCTTGCGATGTGAATTAAAACACACGAATGGCCACTAAAGACTGCGTATTAAAATACTTTAAATTAATAAAAAATATCTCAGGCAGCTAATATCAATTCCTCAATTTGTGAGACTGCTGGGAAGTAGAGCTATAGATTATTCCATTTCATCACCTTTTAAATAAATGTTATGAAAGCGACTTGAATCAATCTTTAAAATCGTTGTAAGAATTTGCAGCGGTCATAACTCATACTAATATTAAGCGTTGTGACTTTTTTTCAGTACACCAGTTCGCCATATTCTTTCTTTAGCGACTTGTAGAAAGTTTATCAATCTTCTCAAGGCTGACCTGCCATGCAAACATGTTCTCGTTTTAATGTAGGCAAATGATCGAGTATTCTATAGAAAAAGAAATAAAGCATTATCTGACTGCGTTGAACTTACTAACCCTCATTTATAACACTTTTTAGCAATCCGGCATTGTTAAATAAGTCCTTATTTAATTTTGATATAAAATCTATTGCTTCACCAACCAATCCATTCAATATTGAAACATTTGAGCAGAGGTTCACTTAGGCCTGACTTCAAACGTAACCCCTTGCCTAATATTCCTTTCAGGAGGTATGGATGAAGAGGTATCCGATTGAACGAGATTGATGTACATTAAGCGATCTCATTAAGGTAAATTCTGTAACCCAAACAAAATAAGGCGAGCGGCATCACAATACAACAACCAAAACGGAATTTATATTTTTTTAATTTTAGTCGCTCTCAAATTAACAACAGCATAATTTTAAGCAATTTAATTTTCTTTTATCCTATTGTAATAATTTGGATTTTTATATAAAATCAGTTTATTATCTCATAAAAAATAAAAAAACTATATTATAGTTCGCCAAATTCGGATAAAAATTTCAAAATTGAATATAAATAAATATTTTAAATACGCAGTTTTTTTGCCAATTAAATATTTGTATAATAAAGTGCAAGCTTTAAATAGCTTCATGTTGAATTTTGATATTTTTTTTTGTCGAGCATACGAGTACGTACACTCGTTTTATCAATGAATTGTAGAAGAGTGCTAGTATTGTGTCGTATTAAGATTGATTGGGCATACTAAAAAAACAAGAAGTTTTGACATTTTTTGAATAAAAGCCCCTTTATAAGAGCTTATCGATTTGTTTTTTAATTCTATATAACTTGTAAAGCTTGGGTTTTAGTGGTTTGGTTAGCAAATGAATGTTTTTTTAATATAAAAAAATAATAAATATTAATTAAATACATTTGTAGCGAATATAATTATGAAAATTTATAAAGAGATATATTTTGGTAGACTTATTTTTAACAGTTCAACAACTGATATTTCCTACAGAATTTGGAGAGTTACGAGGCGTTACCAAACCTAAAAAAAAACATTTAAAGAAGCAAGATTTTTGTAATGTAAGTTCGCGGAAAAAAAAATTGTGTTTCTGTCGAAAACGACTTCTGTGCAGCGATTTAAATTTTATATCATATTTTCACTTTGCTTCTTAAAATAGTTTTTAATTTCATGCCCACTTTCGTATCTGCAAACATTCATTTTTTATAACTACGCACTTTTTTACACAAAACTTACTTCTCATTCTTAGATTTCTCCCCACCATCGACCGACAACTCTCTCCAGTGTTCACTACTTCCTCCAAAAGCTTTACATGTAATTTACATTGGCATAAAATAGTATTTAAAGTAGTGGCAATGTGTCTTTGTGTATGCAGTTATGTATGGAAATATTTGAGTAGCAACAGCAACCGACGCCAAGTAAAAACCATTTATCATTTGCCTATCAACAACGCAATGCTCATAGATTTTGCTGTTTCTAAATGCATATATTTGTATATTTATAAATATGCATAGCTGTAATTACAATTAAATTAATCATGCAACAATCATATTCTTTTTGAGCTTTCGCTGAAAGTTGTCGTCAGCCTTAAATTTTATGGCATGAAAGTTGATCTAAAAAAATGAACTAATTCACTCACTTAGGACTGCAATGCTTAGAATATTACAACGGAATCTTTAAACTACCTTAAGCAAACTTCTGACATCACACTTTTATCACATATTAAAAATAGGCTATTTAAAAACAATGTTTCATTTGTTGCAAAATTCAACGTTGCGAGTGCGACGAAAATGGTGCAGCGATGCAAACGGTAATGGATGGGACATACCGTAAAGTACGCTTGCTGTTCACCTTACCTGATTTCACCAAAACCCAACTCATCACACCTGCACTTAAATTCACCACACCTAAATCACCAAGATTATTTAACGTACTAATTTGTTTTGTTATCCGATGCTCTGTTGTGTTAATAAATGCTATGCTCTGCTAGGTAAAAAAATCAGACCCTGTTTAATTGAAAAATCAACGTAACGAATAACGTAAAATGCTGACAAAAGTTTGATGTAAATGGACGCTGTCCTTAACAGCAGCAAGTTTTTCTTTCTAACCATACTTAACCTTAGAATTTATAAACTCACCACAAATAAACTCATTATAAATAAACTCACCACACCGAATCAAATCATACGATAAAATTAATTGGTTTAAACCCACCGCAGCCAAACTCACCACACCAAAACTCCCCACTGCCAAACTCACCACATCTGAACTCAACACACCTTAACGCGTGATAGGTTCCTGTATAAAACTCGTTTGTTTCACTTCGATATGTTTCCAGTAGTCTTTCTCTTCGCGCCATCCGTAACTACTCATACAAACAAATAACGAATATGAAGCAAATGGGATCATATACACGATTTATAGTGCCACTTGGTGACTCGATAAAGAGCCGTAATCTGAACATAAATGCGATTTATCGGTTCTCTCTAATTCCGAAGTATGTACACTTGACGGCTTTAAGACACTACCGATGAAACGGATCGGTACGGGCCGATGATCGTTCCTTCATTCCTATTATGCACAACACTTGGAGAGGTGAACATATACTCTGGTGGTCAGGCTATAGAGTCTTGGGATCGGTAACCGTGTGGAAAGACTGGTCTGGAAATGCATGACCACTCCATCGTCTGTCCTGCGGATTTGGCTTCAAGAGCACGGCTTAATAGCTGACAAGTTGTCTTGGCAAGGCACCACAGAGGGCTTCACTGCCGGGAGAAAAGAGAAAAGGCATTGGGATTCGCCTGTCGACGTGTTAACTGTTCATGGAAAATTGGCTTAAAGTCAGCTCAAAAAATGCTGGGCGAAAATTCTGACATGCAAAGTTCCTTTGACCGGTTGTTGACTGCGGACGGCCTGGTGAATTGTTCCGGGCTACCAAAGTACTACTCTCAGCCTTGATTGTTGTCATGACAGCGCACTGCCCAATGGGGATCCACGCTGAACGGCTGATAGCCTCGAGGGACTCTCTGGTGTGAAAATTGGCCGTTTGCGGAACTACATAACGAGCACTCAACGCTTATGCTAACTCAGATGTTAGTGTTGGTTTTCGTTTTTAGGGAAGAAATTTGACAGTGCTATCACAATATAGATTATGTATTTCTGTCACAGTTAATTAAAATTAAAAATTGCTTGGAATCATCTTTCGAATTGTTGCGAGACAACCTACTGAAATTTGTCTCCTTCGGCCGTCAGTACTTTATTAGTTCAAGCACTGGAAACTTTTTCCAGCCTATACGAACACTTGTTTTCGTGTGCTATTGTATATAAAAAGTGGGTTGAGTAAACTTGTAGTATCATTGTTGTTAGTCAAAGTTTAGACCACAACTACCAAATTTCATTTCAAAGCGCATTAGCTACACATAAATATAAATCTTCGCTGACAATCATTGTCTATACGCGTCTACCACAGCAACGTATGTATGTAACTATGTGCAAGATACAATAATTTTTCATCGTTTTAAGTTTCAGCACATCAAACTTTTCACTAATCCATCGTGGCTAAAAATAACATTCAACACAGAAGCAAAAAATATCGAAAAAGTAGAAGAAAAGCTTATAAGTATTTATAAACAAAGAAGCGAACGACAGTAGTTCCACCAAAAAAATAAATAAATCTCAAAGTAAAAACATTACCAATAAGAACAGCAGAAACAACATTAACAAGAGGAACTTTTTTGATTATTCTCTTGGGTGCAATAAATTATACATGAAGCTCTAATAAAATAACACTTGTGCTGGTATTGCCGCAGTCTCCGATGTTGATGTTGCAAGTCAACACAAAGCAACAGCGCAGAAAGCAAAGCCACTCTTGGTGAATATGTTGCAAAAATGAAGTAAGCAACTCAAAGGAAAACAACTTCAAACACGAACAAAACGCTGAGCCAAAGGAGTACAAGCTTAACACATTCTCGTTGCAGAACAAAAAATCACAAAAAAAAAAAATCAAACAAAAAAGGCACAACTGCAACAACGCCAAAGCTGTTGTTTGGCTCATGTGCAACACCGCAGAAGCAACTAGCAATGACACACACACATACACGCACAAAAACAAAGAATCTCACAACCCAACAAACTCAGTTGACGGCATGCGAGAAGGCAAAAATTAGCGCAATACTCAAAGATTGTGAACGCCAAGTCAAGGCATGAAGCGTCAACTCTATGCAACGCTGCCACTAAGCTGCCTAAAGTGGCAATAAAGGCAAGGTAGCACAAAAGCAAGCAGGACAAAGCTTTGTTTCGTGGTAGAGCAGCGCCGGCGAGCGGCAATATGAAAGTGGGAGACGCAGCGAAGCAAGGCATCAAAGCAAATGGCTTTAGTTAAAGCCGGCGCCATAGAATATTTAGTTACATTGACTGCCATGAGTGCCACTCGCAACTCTACTCCACTAACACTAACGTGAACAGCAGCAAGCGGTTACAAGCTGGAGCACGAGTTTTTGCTTGCAAGCTACGAAAACTTCACTTCCTCTCATCGTAAGACAATACACTTAATGCACACTCTATTATGCGCCTTTCTGTATGTGTATATGTGTGTGTGTGTGTGAGTAAGCTGGCGTTTAGCTACCACAACTATTTAAGCATGTCACAATGATGAAAATTGCGTATTTGATGGCGTAAGTTTTCGTTTCTTTTTTGGTGAATTTTTGGTGCACAAAAATAATAGCATTCCCTTAGGAGTTTAATGCGTAAAGTTGAAGTTGATTGTGCTTAGTTGGCTGCCGCAGAATTGCATCGCTTCGCTTGTGCTTCTTGCACAATTGAGATTTTCAAAAAAAAAAAGAATTCCGCAGCAAGTTTTGTCAGTTTGCAAAAAATTGATAATTTCATGCAACAATTACTCGATGTACTATAAGTACGAGTATATACATACAAGATAATAATTTTTATTTTATTTTCGTTATTTTGTAATTGTGAAAGTTTCTTTAGCTTTAAATAGCAAATGGTTCAGCAAAACAGTGACGAGTAGACAAAGAGAAAAAAAGTCACTCATACGCAGTGTGTCACTTCGAAGGGAGTAACTTTTTAGATGAGTTTAGGGTTTTAGTGAAGCATCATAAAAGAGTTTGATTTTGAAATTGCAATTCAGCCATACTTTAGGCGAGTTCCATACATTTACACTGTTAAACCATGTTCAAAAAGAACACTTTTTTAGCTCAATTAACTATTGAAGGTTTTGTGTTCACACAGAGTCAGCTACTTAAATCTAAAAAAGCTTCTTATGAGTTGCAAGTAAAAATTATTTGAAGCAAAATAAACAGAACATTACATACAAAAAATGTGAAAAGTGAAAATTTAGAAAAGGAAAATATTATCCAGAAGTCATTAGCAATCATTTGCGCTCTTTTCAATTATTCTTCTGTTTATTAAGTGTGCTTGGGAATACTTGCGAGTGCTTATTATTGTCTGTTATCGAACCCATCAAATGAAAATTACACAGCAAGCTAACTGATGTTTGTTTATGAAATAAATTCCAAGCTTAAACTGGACTGGGAATCAGATACAATTTTATTGCCCATAAAGTATTAATTTATATTAAATTACTGCAATGGGCATTAAGACTTTAATTGCTGAAGTGTTCTTAATTGCCAATAAGCTGCCTGTTTGAACATAATATTATTCTCTGTTCACAAATTGTAGCACAACTTAGTATATATTGACAGATTTGGGCACTTTATTTTTCTTCTAATTAATTAAAATTATTTTTAAAGTTAAATATGGTTCATTCTCTATGAAAAACCGTAAACAACCATTTCTTAAACTATTTACAAAATATACAATGATTTAACGAAATTTCGAACTTTTCTAAAATAAGTTTTTAAAATGTTTATGAGTATGCAGTTTCATGGCTCATATTAGCGCAAAAAAGTTATCACTAATTTTTGACAATATTTTTTATTGGCAGTTTTTTCATACAACGCAAAACCGCGATAATCTTTTATATGGAAGGAATTCATTCCGCAATGCGTCAGTAAAATTTTTTTCAAAAATCAATTGTAATTCGTAGCCTCTATAAATTTACACTTTCTTTTTCTAAACTTGATTGAGCTACATATCTGCATACCTTAAAAGAGTTATTATGAAATTTTGAAAAATGGTTTCGACTTTTTAAAAATTATTTTTAATGGTGTTTTAAAGAGAAATAAAAAATGTTTTAATTGAAAAATAAATTGTCGATATGTTTCAACATATGTTTGTGTTCTAATTTGTGAATATACTGTATATTCTATAGAAATTAAATGTTTTATAGAAAATGATTTTGCAAGACAAATTACTGTCCTTTTAAATTTGATGTTCTTTTTATAAAAGTATTGGAGTAAACTATTTTTATAAGTGACTTTGGGTACAAGAAATATACAAACTGCCTAACTAAACTCTAAATTGTGTAATGGATGTACATGAAACGGGATTAGAGGCCCCCTGAAATGGCTAACGATTCATTCTCCTAACCTTAATCGACACCAGACATATGAATTTGTTTACACAGTAATATTGGATTGCCTTCTATGAGATACAAATAAATGTTTTGAAACGTTTATTTTTTATTAATCTTAAATTTTCAAGTACTGGATATACTTGTTATTCAAAATCAAGAGCTAATCATCGGCAGCATTAAATTTCTCGAAATCTACTCAGTTAGTCAATTATAAATAAATATAGTTAAAATTATACAACCGATTTCATAAAAAAATATTCGCAAAGCATAAATAATTTCCTTACAATATTCGTGATGTAAAACTTTCATAAAGAGAATTTGTCCCTAAAAAAAAATCGAGAATATTTTGAACTTGTTTTAATGTTGAGCATTGAAAATAATTCCACAAGTTTTTGTCGTAATGATATCATTTTCTTTTGTCGCCTCCATCGGTTGTTTGATGTCAAACTCAATATAATGCGAGGAAAATTAGATCTATAAGATCCTATTATTGCGTTGTTTCTAATGAAAAATACGATCAAATCAAAAAGGCTTTTTCGGAATGAGCTCGGACTATCTCCATTTCCTAGCAGTTCTTAATATAACATTTTCTTTGTAATTTCTTCTAAATTAAAGCAGACAGGCAGTTAGCATATCAGCAATTGATTGATAGTGATAACACTAGGCAAACATTTCAGGGGGAATGTCTGGGTACGAACTCTGGGTAAATGGCCTCGCCTAATAAAGGAAGAAATCCAAATCTTTTTGGATAAGTAAAAAAGGGTTACAAAATAACAATTAATATACAATTATTTTGGAGTGAAATAAGTTGTTCCGATAAATATAATAAAATTGCACGGGAAATAATTTATTTTAACATTTTATCCCATTAGCTCCCATAAAAAGGGGTCTTCTTTATCTCATTTTTATGGGACAAAAAAAAAGTACTTGGGAGGTTGCTACCCTCTAGCAAAAAAAAACTTTGTACAAAGCAAGTACAAGTCAACAGAAAATGGCAAAAAGCAATCCCCTCAAATATGCAATAATTAAAAAAAAACGTACCACACTTTCACGGAGTTATAGAATGGTATAGTCTTGAATTTAAATTTAAAGAAATATTTCTAATTCAAGTTTTCTTTCGTTCGCTATTTATAGCAAAATTTTTTAGAAACGTTGGGTTATGAATGTAAAACTCATAAACTGATAACCACCGTAACATACTTACACCCCAATATTTGAAATTGTAGGAGTGATTAGGCATACCTTCTTAAGATTTGGTAAACTTTTACTGCTCAAGTACTGTGATTTTGTTAGTTTTGAAACTCCAACCACATATTGGACACTTTGGTGTTCTTTTAACTTGATTGCGCTTCTTTCGACTGCAATTTGTTGCATTCAAACAGCAATTAAACTTAATCAAATGTCATTAAAACCATGATAATTAAGTAAAACTGCCGCAAGTGATAGAGAGAAAAGTCTTTAAGCTAAGCAATAAATGCAGGAAGCGCAAGCAAGAGTTTGAAGAGTTGTAGAACGATTGCCAGACAAAATATAACAAAGCGCAATAAAATACAAAGAAGACTCATCAAGTCTGAGCGTGTAAGTATTAGGAAAGAAGTTACAAAGTAAAGTCAGAAACTGTTTATTGCTACACAAAGAAAAAAAAAGAAAAAGGCTTGCATAGTCATAGAAGTAGCCGACAAAAGCGAAAAATCCTTTGTTGCTCGCTTTAATGTTGCGGATGGTGCTCAGACTTGAATATTCAGTAGACGACCACAAAATTGCTGTCATTAAAAGTTGCAAAAAAAAACGTTAAACGTTAACGATTTTCCATGTGCTCTTACGCAAGTTGGCGCTTCTTTAGCTGAATTCGTTTGCATTTGATGTGTTGAGTAAATGCTAAATTTTGCAGATACGAGTATGTAGGTATGTATGTATGTAGTATCTATATATATTCTGCGTAGTCACCGGAATACTTGTTTACACTTCATTTGAACATTTCATGATTTAAATAATGGCTTCCATGTTATACTACTCATAAACGCTTCCCTTCTTCCCTTCGTCTCACTTGACAAAAATTTGCTATTTTCTATTTTTGAACGAATAACTAAAACATTGACATTCAATCAGAAGGCAGATAAGAACGACATGAAACTGTTCATCATTCTATTTATAACACATCCGCATTTATTTTAATTTAATTTAATCTTTATTATTTTTTTAATTGCCTACAGAAAACAGATATTATTGATATTAGTTCTCGAAAAAAAATTTTACAGAATAGAATTGAGAAAAAAGCATATATAAATATTAGTTTACAACAGAATACAAATCATTTTCTTGAAAAAAACTAAAATTATGTTGGCTTTCATTTTTTTTTTCAATGAGATCTTAAATATTGGAAGTTTGATTATTTTAAAAACCTTTGAAAGTGTTTATATATTTTCGAACTCTGACAGAAAGTTCTCTAACCAATTCCACAAAGTTTCAAATTTTTTTTTGATGTCGCTGTTGTACGCAGTTGAAAAATCTGGCAAATTGTTTTTGGGAAACGTTATTTTTTTAAAATTATGTTATTTATTATGTTTTTTGTTAAAGAATGAACTAGATGTAATAATAATAATCCCAACGGTTTTAACCGTCCATTTCCGCCCAACCGACTCGAGGGGCGCATCCGCATGACGCACGGAATTTGCATGCCGAGTCATGAAAGGCAGGAGTTTGTTGGGTGTAGATTCTTTAAAACTTTTCAGCTACAACATAAAAGTTCATCAGCTGGTTTTGGATAGAACTATATTATAAATTAAATTAATCAATATTTGGATTTGATTTTCAGCTTTTAAATTATTATGTATTTAATTTTGAATTGAAATAAAATAACCATCTGCTTATTAAAATCGAGGAAGAAAATAAGAAGAAGAATTCTATTTATTTCTTGTTTTGTTCAAGGGGCAATAAAGTTTTTACGCAGCTTTGCAGTTTTAATTAAATACATAAATATATGTATATTTATAGATGCAAGCTTCAAGTATCTACAAATTTCCGAGCGTAAGTGTAAGAAATTGCGAAAGAGCGTCAGCGTAAAAACCAAACGGTATATTTTAGCCACTTGAAACTTGCTTTTTCATTTACTGGAATTGAAAAGGCGACAACCGTGTATACTCAAAAATTTTTTTTTATTTTCATTTCATTCTTCTCACTTGTGATATCGAAATATTTTACTTATTTAACTTGTTTGCCATAGGTTTGTAAAAAAATGTGCACACAGCATAGTTTTGAAAAATGCCAATATTGTTAAATTTTCAATTATCTAATTTTATATGGTTTTGAATACCCGTAAGTGAAGCTCCTTTTTTAAAATATTTCATAGAAATTTTATCATACAAAAAAAAAAAAACAATTTACAGTCCGTGAAAATTTGGAAATTAAATTTTTTTTTGTTATTTTAATTTTTTTCCAATAAAAAGAAATATTTAATTGCTTATGAGTTTTAAAGCCGATTGGTTTTCGGAAAAAATTATAAGGTAAAAACAACGGTACTCAAAGCGTTAGAAGTTATGGCACTACTTCGAGATCACCAAAAATTATATATTTATATGGCGAAACAATAAATTTTATTAGTGAAAAAATTCATCAAAAATTGGAAGTTATTAGTGGCAAGTCGCAGAAAGTTCGCCTTGGTTTTTGAGAATTTTTTTGTCGAAACTTATGCGTTTTTTCCTTTAAAATTGAATATTGTTAAAGCGTTATGGGAGCATAAAAGAAAATGCTAAATAAAATCTTATAAATCATTGCATTTTATTGCACTAAAAGTATAATTGAATAAATTTTCGTTAAATTAATTTAAATTTCATAAAAAGTTCAAAACGCTGAGGTTCAAGATTTTCGCCAGCCAATGCATTGAATTTTAAAATAATGATTAATAAAATAAATAAAAATATATTTTCCATTTTTTTTTAATCTGTAGAAGTGTTATATTTTGTTTTAATGACTGGACGCTCTAAGTGTTAGTCAAATATATTTTTTTTGAAGGCATCTGAAATTTCAAGGCTATGGTTGATAAAAATATATTTTTCAAAACCCGAGCAATGTAGCATAACACTATGAGTATTCCAGAAAAGTGAAAAATATGTTGAATTGAAATAAGATGTGTTTTTGTGAGACACATTGACATTGAACTGATCTTTATACAATTGCTTGCTTACATATCCTTGAAAGCTCTCAAAAAATCTTCTACTTAAGGTTAAATTGCTAAATTCAACCACTTATTCAATACAGAAAGTACATATAACACGAATAAATATGTAAGTAACCCACTTTAATCTTAACTAAACGACCTCAAGTTTTTTCATTTAAAATATTTTAATATTTCCGCAAGTGAGCTTTTGTAAGTGTCACTCGTATAATTTTACATCATTATACTACACTCAAGTATGATTATATTGCATTACAAACTCCGATGACTTTTGAAAATATACAAAACCCAACAACTAACTACTCGTAATATGTTTTCGCTAATGACGCTTTTATATAATTGTTAGAAGCCAACAAAAGTATTATCAACATCTACTACAACCAACACACTTTTACTACAACACCATATTTCGTATTAAAAAAGCAAATAAACCCTTTTGTGTCATTATTTTTTCGTTAAGAAGATATGGAGAAAAAAAAATCATGTTAACATTGTTTGTATGTGACCTTAGCGAAAGCTGTCGGCAAGAGCTTACAACTGATGCGAGTTTAGATATACATTCACGTAAAAAAAAAAATAGCTTGCGACTTACATAAGTTGGCTTAAGTTCATCTCTTCAATGGAAATGTCTATCGTTCGTTTTTTCTTTTCTCTTCAATACTTAGGTACCTGACACTTTCTCTATGCAAGTAAATCTCACTAAAATCCCACTACAACGGAAGAGCCATTAAAATGAAATTAATTTTTTATACTTGTGCTGTACTGTCACTGTATGAACAATAGACGTTTGTACAAGTTTGTGAATATATATGTATGTATTTTGTAAAAAAAACACACACACACGATCAGTGATTTGTGCGGTTTCTTTCAACTGGGAAATTGTAAAACGATTGCCTTTGGTGAAAAAGGGTAAAGCATAATAACTTTTACATTTCCTTGAAGGTAATATGTTATATATTATTTATGAAGCTGCAGACAATAATGGACTTAAAATGATAATAGGAAATGAAATTTACTTGCCTTTTTCTTGTAAGCGATTTTGTTGACATAAGCAGGCATTTTGAATTGTGCTTTAATCTTAAAGTCCTTATTGTAATCATACTGATTTACCAACATTTTTGGTTAGAAAATTGTATATGTCCTGAAAGTGTAAGTTTCGCAAAGACACTTATATTACTCATACGCCCTGGCAAACTAGAAAAGAACCAAATTATCTCAATTTTAAACAGCTTTAAAAAAAGCTACATCATTTGTATATTAAAACAACATTGATCAAGGTTACGTAACCTTGCCAATGCTATTGATGCTGTTCGAATATGTAGTTGTTTTTGTTGCATTCCCTCCTCTCATTTAATATTTCACGATTCACTTGCCAAAGCGCATCCGTTGCTGTTGATTTGGAATTAGTGAAAGTGAAGTATTTGTTAATCTTTATGTTTGTGTATGTATAACTAGCGTTAAAACAGAGCATCCTATAATCAGGCGTACATAGTAACTATACCATACATCTTCATACATATTTATGTGTATTATATGTAAGTACACTACCATCTACACACACTTTGCTCAACATCCCAGAGTGAAATGGTAAATTTACAAAGACAATCAGCAAAATATCGATTGCCCTACTTTTAGCAGAAATAAGCAAAGTCAATGAGAAATTGCGACTCAATGCTTTTAGTGGAGTCTTTCTTAAAAGTAATTTAAGGTCGTATACAGAGATTTTGTGTGACGTCAATGCACAAGTGAGTTAAGCTTAGGAAAGCTTTGATAAAGATATTAAAAAAAAATCATTTTCATTAGTAAACTCTTTAATACAATAATTTTACTATAAAATCTATTAACCTCACACACGCCACTCCCACTCTTACTAAATTTCAGCTTTAAAGCCACAAATTATATGCTTAATGAGAAACTTAAAGTTTTGTAACAATCTGATTTGCCCTTGCCCGAATGGGTTGATTATCTATTTGATGACAAGAGATACTTTGTCTTGCACTGGTTCACTTCCAGACCAATTCGTTTTGCTCTCTATCTAGTTTGGAGAAGGCATAACTAACTGCGCAGTTGTCGTCGGCGTATGCAAGCAGGTGTATTTTCTTGTAAAAGATGATGTCTGACCGATTTATTTCGTGCGGCTCAAATTATCTTCTCTAACAATAGATTAAACAAGTAAAAAAAGCTGTTTTCGACTATGCTGAAGGACTCATACCTTTTATGAAGGTATTTCGATTTTAATGATTTTAATTGCTATAATAGTCCCAATAATAAATTATATTTGTGCCAAATTTCAAGACTTTTGCTTATAAAATAAAGGGTTTAAGGCGTAAAATGCAATATCTGAACAATCGGTTGTAAGGGAGCTATATGTTTTATTTCTATAAACGTTATAGTGCTCCGATCTGGCCGGTTCCGACAAATGTCTAAAAAATTATAAAAAAGAACCAGGTGATCATCCTGATCATTATGGTATACTATTTAATGGGTCTAACTCTTATCGTTCTGGTACATACAAACATCGGACCAAACTTAATATGCCATTTCAATGAAATGTATAAAATTTTTCGCTTTATCCTTAGTTTAGAAGCTTGTGGACCGACATATGTCTGACATGGAGTAAAACCCATTTTGAGACATCAACGTTGGTCTATACTTTGGGATATAATACTATCGTCAAATTTAGAAATTTTTAGATTTTATATCTCAAACCATAGAGTCATCCGTGTGTCGATACTAGCTCGTCTATTATCAGACAGTGCGAATAGTATGAGCGAACTCTTTACTTACTTATTTAATTGACTCTATAGCAAATCACGCCAGCTATTTTTGTGTTTCGCTAACTGGCGCGAATAGGAAATACCAAGGGTACCCAAGTCGTTAACAGCTGGTCTTTCCAACGCAGAGGAGGCCTCTCTTTTCCTCTGCTGGAGGTTGGAGCGCTGTCATTAATTTGAACGACATGACCTAGCCGGCAGAGCAAGGCGTAAAGGTCCCAGAACTTTCTCATCTGATGTCTTCATCGTCCATGTTTCCCTATAATAGGGTGGACCAAATGAGAGATTTATAGAGTGCGATTTTTGTTCGGCGATATAGGACTTTACTGTCCTTATTTGCCTACTCTGTCCGAAGTAGCTCTCGTTGGCAAGAGATATTCCTCTCTGGATTATTATTGATATCAATGTTGGACAAAAAGATGGTGCGTTCCGATTTTTCTTTCCTGGGTCTTTTCCATGATCCGGTACACTATGAATATCTGGACGATGGTAGATTTACCAGGTGGGCTTTAGCCTCTCACGCAATACACTCGACAGAACGATTTAAAGAAGACTGATTCCCCGATAGTTGGCACGAATTGCAATATCACCCTTCTAATGGATTGGGCAAAGCACACCTAGATTCCAATTAGTAGGCATGCATTCGTCTGATTATACTTACTCTGCAGCCAACCAACTCTTCGCTGCCGCTCCGGGAGTTTTTTTATTCTTTAGCCGTGCTAACCGTAGCCAAGTGCCAATAAAAGGCAAGGAAAAGCCTCGTATAGGACTCCGCTTTTTAAATTGCGGAACTCTATTCTACAAGTATTCCTCATCGGAGTTTAGAAAACCAAAACACACAAAAAAAAAAGATTAAATCCGACTGCGCGGAAATAGAAGCTACTGGAAAGGAATTTTTGCATACCGTTCAATTTTATTTAAGCTAACCTTTAAACAAGAAAACGGGAATAAAAAAATAAAATACAACTTTTTTCCATACATGTCCTTTCTTATTCAAATAATTGAATCTCTTTATCTTGAATATTAAAAAAGTCTTAGGAAGAAAAGTTCAGTCAAGAATTTCATGTTAACGTATTATAATAAATCTAAAAGTAAATGATTAAACCATCTTTTTTTAAATATACAAATATTCCAGTAAATGTCGTACTTAGAGAAGGAGAGTTAATACAGCAAAACTTTTTAAACAAAAGAAAAAAAGAAAAAAATGTACGTTGGGTAACCTCCACGCAGCTTAACTTTCTCACTATAACAAACTCTTAACACATTTTGAAACCGTCCCGCCGTTCAATCGTTCAACGTCATAAACTATTCAAGTATTTTTTAAAAATAAGTCAAAAGTGTTGAAGTACTTAACGCTTTTTGGTCTCGCAGCGACTCTTTCATCATTAACTCTCATTTACCACGCTAAGTATGGCATACAAACAGACGAATCCTTGCGGAAACTGCAAACAAAGAAGCATCTTGTATAATTTATCATGATTCTATTACCTAATTAAATCTGCTTTTAATAGAAAGTTATAACAACTTTTATGAAGAATTGTAAACGAGAGAAAAGATAAACTTAAAATGCAACCACTAACTACCAAACATACTAGTTGTATATAATTGCACAAACGTAGAGATTTGCAATATATAAAAACGACAGCGAAATCTTGAAAAAACTTAGCTTGAAGGCAAGCGAGTAACGAAAGGGTAAAACAACGCAAATAATTCCACTAGCTGCAGAGCCAACAAAGCAGACCAATAAGAAACTTTTGCGAGGAAACTTGAAGCTTTTAAAAACTCTATAGAACATCAAAGAAGACGCCTTCTCAGAAGATGGAGTGAAAAAGAAGGTGTCGAGTAGGAAAAAATTACTAAATTTTGCAGAAAAGTAAGAGTTTTTTTAATTAATTCGCGTTAGCGAGAAAAGCGCGCCAAAGCGAGAATATTAAAGAAACAATAACAAAATTTTAAATAAGCTTAATAAAAATAAAAGCACATAAACACACATCAACAACATTTGCTGGCTGGCTGTTATGCAGTCAGTGAAGTGAAGTGAATATGAGTGCGTGTCAGTGTTTGTGTGTGTGCTTACATCTGCTGGCATATAAATTAAGCAATGCTTTTGATAAGTTCAAAGCGTGCCTTTCGTGTTGACTGCAGACCAGAATGTTGAAATATAAAATATGAAGCACATATTTGAAAAGGAAAGGTTGCCGCTTAAATGTATGTGCGTGTGCACCGCGAAAAATATTGCCATATGAAATTAAAATTTTGCAATGTTATTTATAATGCAAACGAAAAAGATTTAATTTAACATTTGAAATTGCTAAATTAAAGTTATTTTTGAATTTTTTTTTTTTTAAATTATCGAAATGATATTGCGATGTAGTACATTGCGAGCAAACAGAAGATTCAGTCGCTGAGTTCGGATGTCGTTGAAAGTATGTTTATTATATCAAAATTAAAGTTATTTTACATTACTAACATAATTTAAGTTTATTTAGATTTCAGAGGCTGCCTTGGAATGATGCTGTTAAATGCTTCTCGTCATAACATAAACGTCGTTAGTAAGAGGTTTATGTAAAAAAACGACAATAAAGGAAGCAATAAACATCAGTATTGTACACATAAACTGCATAAATGATATGAAGATGATTCGAGCAGAGAAGATACGAAAATCTTTGGAAAGAAATTTTACAATTCAGCCATATATAATAGTGAGAGTAGGCCCAGTTTTTTTTGTATCACTAAACGAACTTTATAAATGCGCTGACGAAACATTGTATACGTTTAATTCATTCGTGTCAGCACTAGATACTTCTTTCACGATTTTTCATGTCTTTAACTTTATCCAACTGAGTCGATATTAATGTGCTCACTTTCTGTTCTTATACCCTAGGGCCAAAACATAATTTTCTTAAAAGCAAAGAAGTTTTTGATTCTTTGCTTAACAATTCTTTTTGGCCTACCGGGGCATTTGTTCGCGAGTTTGAATATAAGCCACATAAAAATAAAAATAATATAAATAACTTAGCTTCAATTCCTAATCGTGACACTGAGCCAAAAAACTAATATTAAATTCTACTTTAAGTATTTTATACCAAAACGTTAGGGGTTTAAATACTAAATTAAACGATTTATACTTAAAAGGCTTAGACTGTAACTATAACATAATTTGCTTTACTGAAACCTGGCTTAAACCACATATTTTTAATTCAGAGATCCTTCCTAATCATTATCAAATTTATAGAAATGACCGTAAGGACAGAATCGGTGGGGGTGTTCTTTTTGCAGTTCATTCTTCTATACCATCCGAAGATGTTAATATCCCCCTCATCGAGTCAATCGAATTTAAAGCAATACGAGTTATGGTTGGAAATGGTTTCTTTTATTTAGCTGTTTGCTACATCCCTCCTAATTCTGACTTATCGGTATATTCTCAACATATTGCGTTACTTACATCCTTAAGTTCAATGATTACTGCACATGACTCGATCATTGTACTTGGTGACTTCAATATGCCAGGCATATCATGGACTTTCATGGACGACTTTATCGTTCCAATTTCATCAAGGGATAGATACAATGTGTTCTTAGAAGATATGGCTGAGCTCTGTCTAAATCAGATTAATTTAACTCCAAACCATTTTGGAAACATTCTAGACCTTGTTTTTGTTGATGATATATCTAAATCATCTATGAAGAGGTGCGAACCCTTGGTTATTCCAGAGGACTCTTATCACCCTGCGATTGAGTTAAATTACGAGGTTATAGGGGATTTTGGAAATAATGTCGATAAATCAAGTAGCTCAAACGCTCGTTTTATTTTCGCGAAAGCCAATTTCAAGAAATTAGATCGAGAATTGTCAAAATTATCTTGGCCGACGTATAAAGATGATGTTGAACGTTGTGTCCAGCATTTTAATAATACTATATATAGTTTATTTCAAAAGTTTGTACCTAAACGGGTTTGCGTACAAAAGGAGCAATCACAACCTTGGTTTACAAAAGAACTAAGAAATTTAAAAAATAAAAAGTCGCGATCTTTTAAACTGTACAAAATAACTGGTTTGCACACTAACTATGTTAAATACTCAGTTCTCCGACACGCTTACTTTGAATTAAATAAAAAATGCTACAGATCTTATTTGTGCAAAGTTAAAAGGAATTTAATAACAAACCCTGCATCATTTTACGATTTCGTTAACTCAAAACGCAGAGTGACTGGTTTTCCGTCTGCCATGAAATATCAAAATACCGTGTCTTGTGACTCCCAATCAATTTCCAACATGTTTGCCAAATTCTTCAGGTCAAATTACTCCATTACTTTGCCTCTGAGCAAACCTTATCCATATAAACTTTGTCCCTTAACCTCTGCTTTTATTCCGCAAATATCTTCTGAGGAAGTATTTTATTGTTTGAGTAACTTAAAAGAATCTTTTAAGGCTGGCCCCGATTTGATCCCGACGTGGTTCCTCAAAAACTGTGCTAAACATATTTATGAGCCCTTAACTAATTTATTTAATCTTTCTCTTAGGCTTGGGGTTTTCCCTTCAGCTTGGAAAGAATCATTCATTTTACCCCTTCATAAGACCGGGAGTAGGTCCTCTATAGAAAATTATCGCGGTATAGCTAAGATTTCTGCTATTCCTAAACTATTTGAGGCAATCGTTGTTGACCATTTAACGCATTCATTATCCTCTACAATTTCTAGCACTCAACACGGGTTCTCTAAGGGTAAATCTACCGTTACAAACTTGCTCGAGTTCACAACTCATGTTTCAAATGGATTCAGAGAATTTATGCACACTGATGTTATATACACCGATTTTAGTAAAGCATTCGACAGAGTAAGTCACGCTTTACTGATTCATAAACTCGATCTCCTTGGTTTTCAACCTAATCTCCTTCATTGGATATCTTCTTACCTCATGGACAGAACACAACGAGTTCTTTTTAAAAATAGTTCCTCAAACATTATTCATGTATCTTCAGGGGTCCCGCAAGGAAGTCACCTTGGTCCGATTCTGTTTTTACTTTTTATAAATGACATACCTTCTGTAATTAACTATTCAAAAATTTTATTGTATGCTGATGATGTAAAACTTTTTAGATCGTATCATTCTGTTGAGGAAAGGTCCTTACTACAGGCGGATTTAAATAGCATGACTAACTGGTGTGAAGTAAATAACATGCCGCTAAACCTTAAAAAATGTAAGGTAATGTGCTTTTCTCGAAGGGCACTTCAACCGGCTTCTTATGACATATGTAACCATAACCTCGAACAAGTGTTTAACTTTGTTGATCTTGGAATTACAATGGATCCGAAACTTAATTTTAATCTTCACATTAATGTTACAGTTAACAAAGCCAAGGGTGTTTTTGCATTTGTAAAACGATGGTCAAAAGAATTCAATGACCCATACATTACGAAGGCTCTATTCACAACGTTAGTGAGGCCAATACTGGAATATGGATCTGTTGTTTGGCACCCGCGCTATCAAGTTCATTCCGACCGAATAGAGTCAATTCAAAAACAATTTCTGCTTTTTGCTTTAAGAAATTTTCGTTGGGATTCTCAGTACAACCTGCCCCCATATATAAGTCGTTTAAAACTCATTAATCTTCCTACACTTGCTAGTCGTAGAGAAATGCTAGGCGTAGTATTTTTAGTGAAGTTACTGACAGGCTTGATCTATAGCCCATCTCTTCTTGGTGAAATAAAACTAAACGTTCCCTCCCGAATTTCAAGACATTTCCGGCCTCTTTTTCTGAAGCCATGTAAAAGTAATTTTGAGTTAAATGAGCCACTGCGTAGTTTGTGTCAGGATTTTAACACTCACTCCGGTTCTTTTGATATTTCAGACTCACTTTTTTACATAAAGAAAACTATACTCAATGCTCTCAATAATTGATACAAACATACTTATATATTACTACTCGATCAGCTGATGAGCATTTGTTCTGTAGCTGAACAGTTTTAGATCTCGACACTTAACAAACTTCTGCCTTTCATGACTCGGCGCAGCATATGTATATGAAAAAAAATTTTTTTTTTATATATCCGTGCGTCATACGGATGCGCCCCTCGCGTCGGTCGGGCGGGTATGGAGGGAAAAAAACCGTTGGGATTATTATTATTATTATTAAAAAGTTTCACTGGTTCACCTATACATTTATTTATATTATATTCCTGATGGAACTACTTTAATAAGAAATAAAATATTTTGAGTTAAATTATTTTTATAAAAAGCATTTGTATTAATGAAATTAAAAAAAAAAAGTATTTTCATTGTTTTATTTAAATTTATAAAATATCAAAATGATATTTAAATCGTTGAAATATAAATTTTTAACATATCAAATGTACATAATTTAAATGTTAATTTAACATTTAAAATCTTCACACTATATTGTTTAATAGTGATTTTTTTTAATTTTCAATGTCAGTTTTGCATGAAAATACCATACGTTTTATATTTCTGAATATAATATTTATAATGTTAAAATTATAATGGTGTAATGTCAATTTTAACATATTTTAATGTTGGATGACTTTAAAATGTTATTTTTACGGCTGTTTATGGTAGATTTTTGGTTCAGTGTGTGTGAGCACCTACACATACATAAATGCATATATAAAGCATTGAGAAATTGCTTTCAACGACAACTCAAGCTACTTTGATTCAGTGCCATACTTTTCGCTGAACTGCTTTAATTTGTTAGGGTATTGAAAAATTTTTACTGCCATATTCTATGTGCGTGAGTTTGCGACTGGTATAATTGAAAATAATCACTTCATATTTAATAATTAACATTTGACTACTAGGTGGGATAATTTTAAAGTGCGTTTGTTTGTGCATAAGGAAAGTATTTGGCTAGCTTCCTTTGAGTGAGTACTTTCGCCTTGGGGAAAAAGGCGAGGTGCAATGAATTAATGAAAGGTAAACTAAGCGCTTTTAAGCCAATAACGAACACAAAGTTTATTTAAGTACTTTACGTCTTGGTCTTACCAATGACCGCCTCCTCACTACAAGCTAACTCTCATTTGTTATTGTTCGCTGAGAGAAGGTTTCACTGGTCATTGTTGGCAAAAGATATTCTATGTTTAAAAACAAGACTGATGCCAAACAACACGAAGTGTCTACAATTCAAAGGTAGCAATGATTGGACTGAGCTGGCTTGTTTTGGTCCACTCATAATCTAAAAACGAGCTGATGTACTCGTATGCTGGTCGTTAAGTCGTCTTAGTAGTTACTATTGAGACTGTGAGTCTTTGCTTTTCTTCACAAATCGTTGTCGGTCACTTTTCTATGAACAGCTTCTGAGATTTTCCAATATATTTCCTATTAATTTTTATTTTTTTATTTTATTTTGTCACTGAAGTTTCTGGAAGGAAAACTTCGAACTAAAACCTGAGAATTCTCACTGAAGAGAGCGTAAATTTAGCTCATGTAAGTGCTCTCACATTCACTTATTTGCCAACTGGAACGAAGTCTTCTAATTTCAGACTAAGACCTGTAAATGTCAAGTTAAAATGCGAAAGGAACTTGAGTGCTTGACAAAATGATAAGGTCACTATTAAAGGAAAATTTTGAAAATTTGATTTTGATATATATTTAATTTGCATCTATATTGAACTAAAAAACAATGCCTTCACTTAGAAAACAAAATTTAATTTTTTTTGGTAGTTTAAACTTTCCCACAAGAATTTTGGAAAATTTATTAGCTCAGAGTATTGTAGCTCATGTATGTAGTTTAATTTTTAAGGCATGCGAGTTTCTGGTGACTATAAATTATCGTAAACTTTCAAACATTTTTTTACAGATACATTTTGAAACTTTGATTTTTATATTACACGTTTTGAACATTTTTTTTGGAAGCTAAAACTTTTTCAGCAGAATTTTGGAAAATTTTTGTGCTCACAGTATTGTTGCCCATTTAGTTTAAGTTTTAAGGCATGCAAGTTTCTGGTGACTATAAATTATCTTTAGTTTTCGACCAATTTTTAAATGACACTCTTCCGTGATGAAAAAAAAATACACAGTATCAAAAGTACAATTGTTTTTTTTTAACTTTGAGTTTGCACATTGTTTTAATAAAACTGACTGGGGGAACAACAAAAATAAATTTTCCAAAAAAAAAAAAACAAAAATTGTATGGAAAAAATTTTGGATATTTATAAGTGTTTTTTTCTAGAGTCTTCTTTAGCTCTAACTGGATTTTAACTAATAAGTAATGTGAATTCTTTAAGGAGAAAAAATTATCAAATTTTTTCATTATGTTTGCTGTTTTGATTTGGAGATAATTAAAAAAAAATTGCAAAAAATTAGCAGTCGTCATCGTATTCCACTTGAAACTTGAAATTATTAAAACATTACTACATTAAAAATTAATGGTCTCCAAATTGCATACACCAAAAATTCTGAAATTAGTAAAAAAATATGTTACACTTTTTCTGCATTTTTTTTAATTGTTATTATACCCGCATTAAGTTTGAAACCTGCGTTTAATTAGGGAATGAATTGTATAACAATTGAAAAATATTTAAAAATAAATAAAGGAAAACGTGCAATTGTTATTTGACGCAGTAAAAACCTTTACCATAGTAAAATTTACTTAAACTTAAAGTACTGACTCTCATGCCACCACCCTTAGTAAACCAATTAATTTTGCATCTGTCTGCTTTAGTTTACTTCATTATTTCTCCACCTTTACTTCCATAAGTTCCATTCATTCATTAGCCGCTCAAACAATGTGCAAATTCATTCTCACTTGAAAAGCTGGAAAACAATAAAGTAAAAAAAAAATAAAGAAATAAAAAAAGAAAGCAACAGCATAAAAAGAAAGTGCATTTAAAAGTTTCACAAGAAAAACAACTTTGACAACTCATTCGCAGCTTATTAAAGAGCAGCGTTGTCTAAGAAATATATTTTGCCAACTGATAAAATTGGGTTAGTAAGCCAGTGGTGGTACTACTGTTACCGCTTAGGATACACAGCCACCTCTTCCAGCAGCCACCAACGCCTAAAGTGGCTGAAGTGGCTATTAGCATCCGCATTTGATTTTGCAGCCTCACCACACAGCATTGCTTTGCTTAGCGTGACTCCGCCGTACGGCCGCCATGACAATTGCTTTGCCTATACTCTCTCAAGCAGCTGTGCAGCTGATGAAGATTCTCGAGCGTTTTGCTCAGAGAAGTAATATTCATGTTTGTATGTAAGTGTGATGGTAGATGGTACATTAAGCGCCGCTACGCCAAGCGTAAATTACGCGAAACTTTTCCACTTTTCGATCAAAGTAGTAGATGGAAAACTTCTTCCGCGCTTTACAACTTCGCAAATGATGAATATTTATTTACATAACAACAAACAAACCATCACCCACACCAAATACTTCTCATTTTCCATATCACAACTAAAGCTATTTATTTGCATGCTGCTTATCCCTCGCTAACGGTAGGAAATGATATAACCAGTGAGTAGGTCGGCTCAAGAAAAATGTTCGCCATAACAAATAGCGTTAGTGAAATATACGAGTCTATAAAATAAATAGATAAGCAAAAGCTGAATGAACTCAGCCATTAAAATGCAACGACAACGACAACGACAGTGCCAAAGACACCAACAACGCATAATAAGGGATTGACAGAGGCGGCGGCGCTGCGACGACGAAAGCGCTTTGATGGTAGGCCAATTCATGACTCGGCGACACACTTTAAATTTAAACAAAAAACAAAAAAAAGTAGATATTCGACAACCAAAGCGGCGCAAATATGGAGTGTACGTACGTATGTAGTTGCGGTGGGCGTCGGAAGTGTCGAGTTGGCGCGAAAAATTGTATTGGATACTTATACTTTGAAGAGATTGGATTGGAAATGGCCAAAGTTAAAAAACTGCTATGCAATGCGATACCGATAAAATGTAATCAAAGCTTAGACTTAGGCGCATCAGCGTTGGGTGAAAATTGGCAGCTGGCAGGCGGCGGCGCGCTGTTTGTTTGTCCCATAAACCACACAGAGGGTTGGGGTAGTTTTCATGAATGGCAAATTATTAGATAGTAAATATTTACTTTTTATTAAATGATAAGAGCTTTTGTTTTTAATAATTGACTAGAGAAATATTGGAGGGATTTTAAACAAAGGTTTAAACAGACTATTACTTTACCCGGTAGATAACGCTGAATTGGGAAATTGAGAAAAGTTATTTATGGTTTCATTGATTTTCAATTAATTCCTTACAGTAATTATTTAAGAGAAAATGTATATGAAAAAATTTATTTGATGTTTATCGCCTAAGTGTATATGTTTAAATTTGTATTTATAGTCCAATCTGATTAAAGTTCATAATTTATAGCCAGCGAATAATGGATTCCGAACTTAAGATTTCAAATTATCCGATAACACTGTATAACAGGCAAAAAGTTCCACTGGGTTTCTAAAGGTTTTGAGTCTGCTAAATGAAGTCTGAATTTTCGGGCAACCTTAGGCTTTCTCTACAGTACGTGGCTTGTTTAGAAACCGGAATTTGTTAAAAAAAATCGAAAATTTTATGTTTAGTTCTTGAACAAGTGTAACTAAAGGATTTTTGGTTTAAGGAATCATAATATAATTAGCCGTGCTCCCAGTTTCACATTTCAATTTCACAATGTGATTTTAAAAATTTCCTGTGAAAGTGAATTAGTGTGCTCCCTATTTCACAAATTTCTTTGCATATATGGCTGTCACACATATCGGTTATCGTTGTGGCAATTCGCAAATAGCTGTTGTTGAAATTTCCCTTTCAGATTCAGCTATGTATGCTTTTTTGAGGAGTCATCAGCAAATACGCATATTTCAATGAATAACTAATATATTAATCAACAATGAGTAACAGAGCCGATAGCCGATTAGGTCGATGACTAACTACTTACAACTGTCGCGGATATGCAAGGTGGAAATTCAAATTCTTGTCTCGGAATGAAGTCTGATAATGGTCTAGTGATATTCATCAAAATAGCTAATACTTTAAGTTGTAGTTTTTTTTTTAACATCTTAATAAAAATTGTTCGAAGTATGTGCATTCCATTTTTGCATTCCAATACATTTATATTGAATAAAATTTGTTTTCAAAAATTAAATTACTAAAAAATTTACTAAAACACCAATTTTTTATATGAACTATAGTGACAAATGTTTACGGTCAAATCTAAAATTAATATTATATTATGATTCCTTGACGCCAAAAATCTTTAGTTACACTTATTCAATGATAAACAAAAAATGTTGAATATGTTTTTTTTTTACATATCACGGTTTCTGTACAAACCACGTACTGTAGATAAAACCTAAGGTGACCCGAAAATTGTGACTTGAGATTCGGATTCAGCAGAACCAAACTCACTAGAAACCGTTGAGGAAACCGGGGAATTTTTGAAATTTAAAAATTTGTTGTGCATTAATTGACACAAAAACTTAAAGTGTGCGAGATTTACAGAAAGATTTAATACTTAATCCTTTGAAAGTGATTATTAAGAATAAAAAATAATATTAAATAAATAAAAATAAGTCTAATGGGGAGATGTGGTGATCTCTGAAATAGCGGATAGAACTTCTACCATTAAAAACTGTAGTTGTTTTTTCCAAATAAAATATTCCACAAGCTGGTCTCTAGCTCAATAAAAATGTGAATTATTATTAATTTAAAGGCCAATAAAAATCTTAACAAATTTAGAATGATTTAATGATAATAATAACTAGAGAATAATGTTATCGAGTTATATGAATTTCAAATATTCGATTCATTTGGCCGATATACATATGTATGTTCTGAAGACGTGTCAGATTGTGGCGAAGATTTTTTGTACTAAAGAATGTATTTTTTTCTCTCTTATGGTCAATGTATGCGCCGAAAAGTTGTTGAATCTCGAATGGAGCGCCTCCTACCGGGTTAGTTAATCTTTCAAATTCAGTTGCCAGTTTTATGCAAAATAATCAAACAAATGCAATAAATTATAAAATCAACAGATATGCAAGATAACTCGCAAATCAAAGTAAAACCATTTGCAAACATATTTATCTTTAAGATCTTTGAAAAGATCGTTATTTAAATGACGATATAACGGGTTGAATTTAAAAGAAAATATAATTTTATTCTTGGCTTAAAGTTGGGAGTTGCACTGGGAGTTTATCTGAGAGAGAAATCGTTATCAGTCTTCTCATACTTGAGTCGAGCACAATGAGATTTTGTAATCAATGTGTGTTACAGCTTTTAATTAAGTCATTTTCCCCCGAATGTGCTAAAAACTATTGGCGAAACTTTGGACCTTTCAAATAAATAATAAAAAAGTGTGCAAAGCGCGTATATTATATTGGACTATTTAACTACAACAGAACAAATTTGACGTTCATTAAGAAAAACATAGTTAAGACATAAATTTATAAGTCATAGTCCCCAGTTGGGCAATTGGCTTACATATGTATTTATGTACTTTTTTAGTGGTCCCTCTGGAACATCGAGGCCCTTAACTAGGCCCACGCGGATACCCTGACCAAATCAGCTAAAACACTTTCCTAGAGTGTACGGCTTCTGTGGATATTTCACCTCTGCTCAGCAAAAGTAAACTTTGTGACCGTTTCACGCTCCACTTAAACCAAATAAGTTGTACTTTATACAAGTCTTGCTATTTTTCCATCGAATGATAGATAATTAGAAGCTTACTAGTAGCGAGAGGCATACCAAAACGCTTCCAATGTGACAAAGGCGGAATATATGTTCCCTCTCATGCAAGCTCATCCAACGTTTAACTGCCTGATATATTACTGAGGCTTGAAACCCATACCAGATGGAAAGAAAGCTGCTTAGCCGACTCGTTTAGGACTCGTGAGAGGAAGCACTTTACTTTCAGAAGTCGTGTCGGACCCATCAAATATAAAAAATTTCAAACTTTCTTGGTAATCATTGCGTCATGTTTTCGACGACTGAAGGTGACACAAAAAATACTAAAATTTTTTATTTTATTAAATGAACTAGACATCGTATTCAAATTACATAAAACCCAGCGACAATTCTATTAAGTATATGAAGGCTTTTCGAAAAGTTATTATATACAAAATTATCAAATTTTTTTGCATAAAATTCCACACTGCAACATTTGGCTGACTTGGTTCTTTCAACAAATTTTTTATACGCATTCGCCTCTTGATTACATAAAGTCGCTCGAGTGACTGGCTGTTTAGTTGGCCGCTCTACTGGTTCGTTCATCGTACGCTGCTACGCTGAAAAAGTTGGAGTGGGGGCGCTGCCAAACCAAAAATAAAGGATATAAAACTTTCAAATCTGTAGTCAAAAAGTGGAAAAGCAACTGCAAATTCAACTTCCTACAGAGAAGAGTTCCTACAAATATAAAAAATAAAATGTAACGTAAAATATTTGCAAGAAAATTTCGCTGATATGGAAGTGAGTTTTGAAATGCAGAAGTGTGGGAGTGCATTTATCTACTTACATATGTACATCCTTTAGCCAATGGGTTTATCTTATCCAACGGAACTGTCAAACCGTACAGCTTTACGCGACACCAAATAACACCAGCACCGAATGAACTGAAGGGGCCTAGCATATCGTTGGAATAGGAATTTGTGTCAACGAGATGTCAGTTGCACTGAAGCCAGCATCTAATAACAGCAACAGCAAATTCAAACAAGCAAACAAGTGCCACGCCGCAATCACGAACTGGCGATGGCGCAAGTTTAAATGCAAAAGTGACACAACGAGCGTCAGATAATTGCGAGTGGAAGGAAACGCGTAGTTGAAGGCAGAATCAAGCAACTGCGAGGCGGTTGCTTAGATCAAAACCAAATTCAAATAGCAACAACAACAGCTTCATGCTCACTCGAAAGTTTGCTGTTATTTAGCGGTTCCGTTATGCGCATTTATGCACAACTGCGGTGGATTGTAGTGGTTGTTGTTTCAACTGCAATGTCGGTGTGGTACAGGTCGCCTTTACACTTGAAATGGGAGATGACTAAAATACACAAAACAAAACAAAAAATCATAACCATTGCACACAGTTTGCATGCGGTCATTGTTCGGTCGAAAATCACGTCAAGGTCATGCCGAGGGTTAGCACACACCGCCTCTTTAACTCTGCAGTGTCGAAAAATGCCCGAGTTGAATGGTTGTCAGTTGTTGACTTAATTATTCATTGCGGCAAGTGGAAAGTTTGCGGCCGAGCGGCAAAGTGAAATTGTAATGTAAATTGAGCGCCACAAGGAAAAAAAGAACTGACGGTGAGTTGAAAACGCCTGAAGTGCAAATTGTAATAATGTATAATTCAAAAATTATTTTAGTTAAATATTCATTTCACAGTTGTGTTAATTGCTATTTTGTGCAAATGTTAATATTTAATGATTTGCAAATGTTAGTTTTAGTTATCCAATGCAAAATAATGGTGGCAAATATGACGGAAGTGTTGTAATAAATAACTTTTATTCGCTGTTTTTTTGAAAGATTTGTTAGTGTAATCTGGTAAGTCCATTAATGCCTAAGTATACATACATATATGGTATGTATGAAGCTCACTGGAGGCATTTTGAATTAACACAAATTTACTTTGTATATTTATTGTGTAGCTTAAAATCACCTAACAAAAAATAATGTTAACTAACATATAATAATGACCTACCTACATATTGTTTATTAATTAAAAGAAAAAAAGTTATGGTATGTCAAGCGATTAATTTGGATTTGATAAACAAATTTCTAGAAATCTTTTTCCAAGTAATTAATTTCGAAAAATTTGGCATTACATTTTTTTAAAAATGTTATTCTTTTGATAGATACATTTTTTTTAGTTATTATAATGTTTATAAATGTTGAAAAAAAAGTTCTTTATTATTTACAATTTTTCTAATTAAGAATTTGGGCTTTCGCATGTTCTTCCTTTGTCTTTATTATCGGTTATTTTGCTGTTTCTACCTATTGATATCTAAGAAAATTATCACGTTGTACTTCCATTTTTATTCTAATTGTTGAATGTAATCTTGTTTTATGAGTATTTACATTCATATTCGTGTGCAATTTCATAATCGCATTTGTATTTCTGTTCGTTTTCGTTATTTGAGTTTGTTTTGCTATTCGTATTTATATTAGTATTTGTTTTTATTTTGCGTTTCTATTTGTATTTATATTATTTTTTGCATTTAAATATTTATATTCATAAACAAATTCTTACTCAAATCTATGCATTTTCTCAGATATTAGAATATGTTCATGAATATGAAGACCTACATGAATGCGAATATGAATATGAATATGAACACGAAGACGAATATGAATATGAATCAGGGTATGAATATAAATATAAACACGAATATGAATTTAGATATGAATATGAATATAAAATTTAATATGAATATGAGTATGTATATGAATATGAATTTCAGCATGAATGTTAATATGTATATGAATATGAATATGAATATAGATATAAATTGAATATACTATTCAATGTGAGTATCAGTATGATATGAATTTCAGTATGATCATTTGTATAAATATGAACATGAATATGAACTCGAATATGCATATGAATATGAATATGAGTACGAATATAAATATGAATATGATCATGAATATGAACACGAATATGAATATTATTATGAATATGAATATAAATATAAACACGAATATGAATATAGATATGAATATGAATATGAAATACAATATATGTAAATACTCATATGAATATGAATATGAATTTCAATATGAATATAAATATGAATATGAATATAAATATAAACACGAATATGAATATAGATATGAATATGAATATGAAATACAATATAAATATGAGTATGAATATGAATATGAATTATAATATGAATATAAATATGAATATGAACATAAATATGAACACGAATATGAATATGAATATGAACACAAATACGATTAAAAATATGATTATAAATATATTCATTTATTTTTAAAGCCCTGTGCTCGCTTTTAACTTTTATAAGGGAAAGGAATAACAGTCAATCAATAATTATTATAGCAAAATCATCATTATTCGATTAACCTATAATTCTTATTCAAAGTCTTATATTCTCAAAGTTTTTTTATTATATTCATCAGCGAGATAAATATTTTCCGTCCTTCAAGATTTAAAAAATTTTTAATCACTCACTATTATTATGAGATGATTTATAAAATTGGTCTAAAAAAGAAAATACTTAAAACAATTTTTCTCGCTTACAAGACTTTTATAAAATAAACACTGGCAAAATAAAAGTTCCAACTGATAAATATTATAAAATAACTTTTATAATATAAGTCTCAAGGTAATACTCATCGATTACTTAAAGTAAATTTTAACACACACAATTTTTATCAAAATACTTTTACAAAACTTCACCTTGAAATAATTATTTTTTAATGGGTCGCTGCTAGTAAGTTTTTTTTTACCACTTTGTATGCCTATCCCCACTTGTTGTGCTCCACACTGCTACACAGATTCTGTTTGATACTTAATAATAATGACGTCACGTGTTAAGGTGCTGTATAAGGCACTGAATATTCACATTAAAAAAGTTTCACCACTTATGGGCAATGTGATTTTGCATTTACATCTATCTATGTATCTTGTAGACAAAAGATAAATACATAAAAGAATATAGCTTGGGAAGCTTGCAAAACCTAACGACAGGGAAAAAAAAGAAATTCATTATAGGTATGTATGATGTTAAACGGCTTAAAGATTTATTTGCTCAATATGGTCATCGCCAACAAGACACGCCCACACACACACCTAAGACTTTAGGCTTTTCAATGTAACCAAGTAATGTGATAAGGAGCTGAAGCAGCGCACAAAAGAGAAAAAGAAATACACACCATAAGAAGCTTAAAAGTAAAAAAAAAAACAGATTTACGATGTTATAAAAGTCAAACAAGCTTTGTTCAACATATGCTGAATGCAACATTTAAAATATTTGTAAACATTTTTATGTGTACATAATATGCCACATCCTGAATGCCAGGTGGACACTAAAAAAAAGTAATAGTTGTGACAGCAAACAGCTTTGAAAATAGCGTTTCCGATATGTGACAACGGCATAAAATGTTACTTCCGTTGGTAGTATCATTAAAATAAAAAAATAAAAATAAAAACCAACGCTCAAGCTGAAAAATAAACAGCAGGTCAAATGTGAAAATTGCAACTGTGCAGTGTTGCATATTTTTCAAAATGTTTACCAATAATATTTATTTAAATAAAACTAACTTAATTTATGACTACTTTAGCTCTACTCACGCCAATGGACAATTAAATATATTTTTGTTTAATTTGCATGCAGCCAACTCGCCGTTAACCCTAAACTACAAATCCAAGCGCACATTTGTCATTCCTATTGTTCCCATGTCGAGTGGCGGCAGTTGTTTACTTAAAACAATTTTTTTTTTGTCTAAAAAAATATTATGCAGCTAATTATTTTCACATAATAACTACAAATAAATTTCATTAAATATTTGTTTTTATTTCGGTTGCATTGTTTGCCAAATAGTCATTGTTTTTGTATGCACTCTCGCTATCACATACACACACACACATAAGCGCGCGTATTTAGTTTGTATACACATTGCATAATAAGCTCTAATTATTTAGTAATAAAATATGCACATCGGGTTTATGGTTAATTTGCTTAGTAGTGGCTGGTAAACCACAATGCAATAATCAGAATTTGCTCTCTACTAGTTAGTTATTATTGCGCATTTTTGCCCAGCGGAAAATAAGCTTATGAATATTGTTTTCATTTTTTCAATTATTGTGCAAGATTTTGCTGTTTTTTTTTTGTTGTTATATGACTAACATACAAATCGAATTGAATTTCGATGCATAAAATTCAAAAATAATTTAATCCTATTTTGAATAAAATCTGAAATTGACATGACAAAATATTTAATTTGTCTACGCACAACTTAATATTGGCTCATTAATTACATAGGAATGTACATTTGCAGGAATGTATTTATATATGTTTTATGCCAGTTATGTGCCGGCGGAAGCTGTCGGATTCCGTACCGAAGTGATTTAGTTTTAGTGAATTTAAAACCGTGTTTAGTGCGCAGTCGCTTCCTTCCTCTAAAATTCCTCACGATTAACAATTCAGCTGTGAACTTCTCCTTCCTGTCAAAAAATTCCACATCACTATCATCTAAAAATAACTATTATTATTTGAAACTGGGTGTTTTTCAATTTTCCGTCGGTTGCCTCAGGGGACAGGGCTGTGTTGATTTGCGGGCCAATGAAAGTCGAATAAGGTCCCTATCTGGTTAGGTGATTGGTTGTGTCACGCAGTATCTTAAGTGCAGCACGGTGGTCTCCATAATTACGTTACGCCTATTTTCCACGGTAATCTACATATGTCCTTAGGAAGCTTATACACTCGTTTACAACTGATAGCACAAACACATATTGACACATTTATTTAAAATTATTTTCAATTAAAACATTGTTTATTCTCTAACAAATATTTTTCAAATTTTGGTGTATGCAAATATGTAGCTCATTCAATTTTAGTCTGAGAAAGTGCATGTTTCTAGTAGCTACGAATTACATCTGATTTTTGGCAATTCTTTACTGAAGTTCTATCGCAATTCCTTCTGTATAAAAAATAATCGCGGTTATTCGTTGTATTGTGGAATCTGCTAGTAAAAAATCGTTAAAATGCAGTGATGACTTATACACATTTGAAACTTACACTTTGTCAGACTAAAACTGCATGAGAAAAATAACTGCATACTCAAAAAAGCTCTTAAAACTTTTTTTTTAAAAAAGTTCGAAATTTTGATGAAATTTTTTTTAATCAATGTACATTTTGTAAATAGTTTACAAAATGAGTGTTCAAGGCTTTTTTTTAAGAGAACGAACCAAATGTTACTTAAAAAGTAATGCTAATTAATTAAAGAAAACAAATTAACGTGGCCAAATTTGTTAATATGTGGTTGTGCCATAGTTTGTGTATCTGCCTTGATTGGCTTGCGAGAGTAAATTATCCAACTACATTCTCCAGATCTTGACCCAGAGTCAGTTCCGATTGATTTAATCGAAACGATTAAAAGCTTCCCATATACTCCGAGGTAAGGCTGCCTAGTAAACCCCTTTTCATGTTTATATTGCCCACAAATATAACAAATTATAGTTAAATTTGCATTCTTTTGCAATTTAAGATTTGCGAGTTTTCCAACAAAAACTCAAGTTTAAAACCTAATACAAATTTGTAATATTTTTTTACAATGTATGTCGTTTTATAGGTTATTAAGCCTAAGTATGATAAAGTGCAAGTTTGAAATGGTTCGAAATTTGTTTTGAATTTTGACAATTTTATAACACATAATCAATTTTTTTATATGTAAGAAATTCACTTTAACTTTTTATATTAAAATAGAATAGAGTACAAAATTGCATATTAAAATTTCAATTTTAATGGTTTCATAGTATTTGTAAGAGGACTCCCTGTACTTTAATTGTAAAATAATTAAAATATAATTAATGAATTATTAATTTTTCATATTTATAAATAGTTCTGTTCCAGATGCAGTTCCATGTTTACAGAATTCAGTCCAAAATTATAGGAAAGCTTCTAGATAGTAAAAATCACTGTGATGAGAGTAATTTACATACCCTCCCAGTCGGTGAAGGTTTTAGTCCATAATTTTTCTTCCCTACAACAAATTTATGAAAAGCGTAAAGCAATCAGTGCGAAACAATAATTTAAAATAGAAAAATCATACAAAGAAAATTAGGTGAATACCTAAAAGGTGGTGTTAATAAATCAGCTGGCAAAAAATTCTACCCTTTAACTACAAGAAATTTAAAAATTGAAAAATGCATTTTAAACAATAAAAATTTTTTCCATTTATTTCATGTATTTTACTGAAATATATTTTAAATAAAATTATAGTGAAATTATTTAGATTTGTTGTCATCGTAAGGAAAACAATTTGTACCTTTTATTATGTACATATATTAAAAAAAAAACATAGATTTGTTAAGCAGTTTTATAAATTTATTAACGCTTTGTTATAAATTCATTCTATTGAATTGTGAAATATTCACCTTTAAAACAAAAAAAAAATTAATAAGCGTATATTTTTAATAATTTGTCTTTGACTTATAATGCAAGCCATAACTACCAAAATAATCTAAGCGACGCATACAATTTTGAATCAGCAACTTAGTTGCTCATTTGAATTCAAACTTCTTTAAAAGCTTTAATTTGTTTTTCCTACCAAACGCGATAAATTTAGGAGAATCAACCTTCTTCCCTAAAATTTTTCATATGTCGCTTACGTTATTTTGGCTGGTAAGTCTCGATGTAATAACTTCTCCTACCAAATGGACGATTTGATAAAAAAATTCTTCCATAATTATTTGTACTGAAATAAGCCACCTTCGAAGTAACATCCTAGTTAAGGTGAGTTTTTTGTAACCTGAAATCACGTTGTGGCTGAAAACTTAAAAAAAAAAAGGATTTTATTTAATAAGAGCAAGTCTTCGTACATAAATGCTCATATTTAGAACAATGGCTTCATAAAAATCATTAACCAACAATATAGTTAATTGGATTATGTATTTATATTTTTTGTGTGCGTTCAATTGCCATTTAAATCTACGCAATTTCCATTTGGAATATTTGAACAGATTTTTGTTTAACGAAAAAACTACGAGTATTATGTACTTTGTATTTTAATCAATAAGCGCACTCAGCTATCAATTTTTATTACATCACCATATTTGCCATAATGGATTAATCACTTTGCAAATACTTGAAAAAAATTGTGTAGTGACATTTATTACCCGAATAACGAACATATTAAATACTTTACTTGATAATTCGTATTTAATAGACAAGCACTCAACAGTTAAAAACCACGCAATGACAACACAAATACATACCATACATACTCGTATGAGTATGTTTGTAACTAACTATAGTATCAATGTTTATGCGTATGTGAAATACCAGACAGTTAATCCCGCACATACACTGTGTTTTAATTTTGAATAACAAGAAATGTCTAAAAACGCTTTGAAAACAATTTTTGTTTTTAATTCTTATAAACATTTCGAAAATAAGAAATTTTGTTTAATAAAGTACAAGTCTGAAATGACTTAAGAGTATCGTTGAATTTTGATAATTTTTTTGCAGATGATCTTGCGCCAATTTATTATTTATTTACGCAATTTTTTTTGACATGCGTCAGTAAAAAAATCGTCAAAATTTTATAATAATTTTGAGCCACTTCGGGATTCCAAATTATTTGCACCATGAAACTAATTACTCAGAAATTTCTAAACGGACTTAGAAACTTCAATATGCATCTTAAAATTTTTTTAAAATAATTTTGAGGGATGTTGACCTTTGAAGTTTTATACCAGCTTTCCAAATTTAATTTATAGTATTTTCGTTAGAAAATGAACTGCGTTTTCATTGAATAATTATGTGAAAAACATTTAAAAAATGTATGTCCTTATACTTTCGACTATCACTGTACATGCTCTCACAAAAAAGTCAATAAAAATGGCTTGTTTGTATTCGTATAAAAAATAAGTGGCTGCGTTTTTGGCATATGGCAACCACAAAACCCACTAAATCAATACGTTCATACTGGTGAAACATGTCAACACCATCGGCGGCGAAACGATATTGCGAGTGGAGTGCAATAATGAAAACCAACAACAATAGGATGAACGAATAAAAACACAAACTCATAAATAACAAAATAACAAGTCGAATTGGTGAGTGTGTTGATTTTTCTTGCCACTTTTTTACTCGAAGCACAAAAAATCTACCAACAGAAGTAACGCAAAATTAATTGCACATTGGTGAGGGTGTACCAAAAGGAGATGGCAGGAAATGGAGTGCTTGGCTTGTCAGCTGCAAAGCAAATAAAAGCAAAATAAAGAGTGTTTCGATAAGCCGGAAATGACCACATTTCGTGTTTGCTTAATGGGCAGTGTTGTTTGTTGTGTGCTTTTGTGAAGTGCATACAGCTCATGTGGAAATCGACGAGCGTATAATATTGCCATCTCTCTCTCTCGCTCCGTCTCTTTTTTTTATAACTCTTGCGTGCAGTGGCACCAGCGAATGCATATCAAATGGCCTCGTAAATAATAATACAAATAACAAATAAATAATAACAGCAATTCCGTTGCCAATAATAAAACCAATAGAAATAAATCGCAAATAACGTTGCAATTGTATGTATGTATGTATGTATGTACATAATTGAAAGCGTGCATTAAACAGCGAGAAAAATTGTAAACAAATTTATGAATTTTAAACTGCACGAAAATTGCTACACAAACTGGTAGTTATCATTTGTAGTGAGCGCAAATTGACAGTTGGTGTTTGGTTGGTGGTGGTAGCGCTACTATGTTTACAATATATATACATGTTTAAATATACATCCGCACACTCAATATAAAAACATTTCAAACACTACAAGTATTCATATGAAATTTCATTTTGAAAACTCTACTTTTCGCTCTATGGGTAAGTCATTTGCATTGATTGTGGTTTGTGGTTAGCTCTGTGAAAACACTACATATCAATATAAAAGTAATTATTATTATATTTATTGTTGTGCCAATAAATATTGTTCAAGCCGAATAATTGATTTCAAGTAGCCTGCGGTAAAAATTGCAAATTTTCAGTAAGCAAAACATAGCCTGTAGTCTGATGATGTAGCAACTGTTTCTGAGGTAATTCGAATTATATCTACCAGCTGCAGTGTTACTTAAGTGCGTGTAATTTCTTTTTTTTTTATTTACTTGCTTATATGTATTTGTGGATTTCATCAATATCCTTCCATGTACAAAAATGCGTTATAAGTTAAGGACACAGCACACAAGAAATTCGAAAAATGCATATAAAATGACACTCAAGAAATGAAAAAAAGGAATTTTCTTTTATAACAATTTCTTAAATCAGTCTATAACTCTCAAGAAAAATGCTGGTATATTTATTTATTCAAGAAAATTTTCTGCAACAGCACACTACTTTTTCCAGCAACAGAAATAATGCAACTTTTTTTCCTGTGATTTTTCTTGAGAGCTGTAGGAAAAAATGGCGAAACACGTCAATAAAGAAACCTTTCAAAAATCAACGATATTTATACATGAAACTTCAAATTTTTTAAATAGAATTAAATGTGCCACAGAATGGTGTTAATCAAATATTTGAAAATATTTTTAATTAAAAAAAGTTTGAAAATTGAAATTTTTTAATGTTCGAATTTTATTTAAATTTTGTTTGAATCATTATACATTTTGTGTGGTATTAAAAACTTGGGTTTATACGGCTTTTGTAAGAGCATGAAATGACCTTTATAGAATATTATAAAAGAAAAATATATAGTCAAAATTGGTTAAGAAGTGGCTACTTACTACTCGTCAGCTTAAGTAAAACATTTTAAGTTGAGTGCTGGTATTTCTAATTACTTTTGACGAAGGAAAAATTAAGTTTCAAATGAATTGCGATACTTATTAATTGCCAGAATGTTTATTTTAATAATATTTAGTATATTTTCCGGTCAAGTATTTTTAGTGAGTGTGACAAAATTTATTTTTTGGTGTACATTTTTTTAAAACTCTACGCCTATATCATAAAATTTTTGACTCAATTAGAAAAACATTTAAGAGCGCAGTTACCCTTCGGCGTGTTTGATGTTTGATAGTTTCAGTTGATTCGTTCGGCCTTTTCTACCTCGGTGGGTAACTGCGCTCTAATTGTGTAGCTCATAGCGCGAGTGAAGGAAACTTTAAATTGTAACCAAATAGTACTCTTACTTTGATGATATTCTATCAGGTCCTGTAATGCAAAACCAATTGAATGTTTGCTTTTTTGAGATATTAGCAATGTGTTAATGGATCCACTTTTTTTCATAGTTTTTATTACTTCATTATTTGTTAAATGTTATATAAATAAAAGTTTTAAACTTTATGCAAAATTTATTATAATTCATCCAAACTTTCGTTCAAGTTGCGTGCTGAGAAGTATTCGGGATGCAATTTTGTAGCTCATTAAATTCTAGTATAATAAATTAAAAATTTTAAGTAACTTACTAGAGGTTGATTTTTGATATTTTTTTTTGAATTTAAAGTTATTTTATTGTGTTTTTATAACGAAAATATGACGAAAAACGTTTCTAATATCTCCAAAAATCAATACGTTTTGCTCCCCAGTATATAACCTTGGAATATACAAAATTTTAACAGTAATATGGGTAAGAAATATGTAATTTAGCAAGAAGGATAAAAGTGTTTTATTTTTATTTTTATGAAAATAAAAAATTAAAGAAAATACAGATTTTAACTAAATGGAGCTTCCTGCTATTCAAGGAAATTCCTATTTTTTTAAGATGTTAACAGAAAACACACTTTTTTGAATCGACCATAAAATCATGCTAACTTTTTTTAAAATAAATTGTTTAAAAATATTAACAAAAAGTTACTTGTTTGAGCCCATCTTCAATAAAATTAAATTCTTGAGTTCTACTAGGGTATATTTATACACACATACATATTGCATTAAAAAAATGAATTTTCATGATCTTATTTTTGATATATCTATTATCTCTTTTAAATTAAGACTTTATAAAAACTAACCATAATATTTGTTTATATATTTGCATTTCACTTAGAAGCTTTAAAAATAATATTCTTAAAAATACGTTCTAACACCATGAAAAAAAAATTATTTTAAAATATATATTAAAAAAGAAGAAAAAATTTAAATAAAAAGGAAACAGAAAATGAATTGCTTGAAATAATGTTTTTGAAACTACTTTCAAGTATTTGTTTATTTGGATAAAAGAGGTTTAGCAAAAAATACAAACAAAAAAAAAAAAAAATAAATAAGTAACAACAATATAATTATGCAAGTAAAAAATCTGTATTTGAGAATTTATATCAACTACCAAAAGCCAATTTTAACTTCAGTGGCAAATAAATTTGAAAAGTTATAACGCATTTGTTTTTTTCATTTTATTTCGATAAATTAAAAATCAAAATTAAATACCATCTGAAAATGCGGTTTCTTTCTCTCACCTTGTGCGATATATCGTACACATATCAATGGACCTTAGACCACACCCAGAAAGTTTAACCAAATTTTTGTTTTGAATTTGTCGATATTTTAAACAAAATAATCGTGAAAAATGGCGATTTGATTTTTTCGCATACAATTAATTTAGGAAATAGCAATAAAGAGTGAATAAAGTTGTTCCTCAGATCAGGAAAACCACGTGCTCCATCAAGGAATCCGGAAGTCCGTAGCTCTCACGGCAACATCAAACACATCATCAATTAGGAAAAGATAGAGAAGGAGAGCAACCTTGCCGAAATTTGCTGCAAACATCGAATGCCGACTTTGTCTCTTTATAGCAATGGCAACGATTTACGGAGACACTCCATGTCGCATCGCTGCCAACTGCACACTATAGAAAGCCATTTTGAAATCGGCAAACATCAAATTCTGCTCCTGATAGCCGATATTTTAGGCACCGCCTTACATGGGGAGCGATTTAATGGCAGACGTTCAAATGAGCCAGTTCGTACAAGACATGCCCTGCTCTATAAATTTGCGTTAGTTTTATATACGAATTTTAATACAATTGCAAGCACTCAGTGGGTTTTTATGCACCTAATTTTTGGAGCGTCGCGCTTCGTTTACCAGTCGCCAATGCATTACGAATTTACGAAGTGAGTAAACTTTTAGGTACAAATTTTATGGCTAGCGACACGAGTGAGACTATAAAAACAAACTCACAGCACACTACACAAAGAGACACATACACATATACATACTTTTCCATGTATATGTGTATGAGTGTGTACTAAAATTAAGCTTCTTGTATTTTGTTAAGCTGATTTGTGGCGAAATGCAACACTAAAACTTCAGAAGTATCTATCATTTATTTTAAAGTTGCACACTGTCCGCGAGTGTAACAGACAGCTAGGGGATATATGCAATGAGAATGCATAAATACATACAAACATATTCCAATCTAATCACATACATACATATATATATACGTAGAATTGTACAATTGTTTGTCGTTCCGTTGGCATGCAGTTGCTTTCGATTTGTGATTTGCCTTGCCCACTTGGAATGTGTTGCATATGTATTTGTGTTCCAAATAATTATCGAATACATCTGTGCGTGTGTGTGACGCACAGCAACATTGCAACGACCAGATACTTATGCGAACTAGCGAGCCAAAGCATAAAGATAACCGCGCGAGCGCGCAATAACAATAAAAATCACTAGTAGAATTGCTAACAACAATCACAACAACTACAGCAACAAATGAAGCACAATAACATTAAAATGAAGTTAGATATGGCAATTTCAAGTATTTTCATTCTTATTGCCACTTCTGGAATTTGCTCCATTTTACTTTCTTTGCGACCAACTATTTTCAACTGTTTTCACAAATGTTTGCACATACAATGACACAAATAATTGTTCCAATGATGATTTTTTTGCAATGGCGGAAATGTTTTTGTCACAAATATTTTACAGAATTTTTTGTTTGCTAAATTTATATTTCTTATTTCAATAAGGCGAAATCTACATCTACAAAGTCTCGTCCATTGACTTTTCCTCTATTTATAATATTTAATAAACAAATTCTAACTTTCCAGGGACCCTGACTTTTATAATTTTTATAATAAAAGTCGGTTAATTTATTTATTTTTAAATTTTAATTTTATTTGAAATAAAATAATCGACCAACCAGGACAAAATTCATACCAGAAATAGTAACAAATTTGTTTAATTTGTGTAAGCGGTTTGTTTATTATGAGGAAAGAACTTTCATTTCAGTCTTCAAATATATTTGGCCAAGTTTGAGGGCATTAATGGACTAAAAAAATAAAAGTCCGGATCTTCAGTTATTATTGGACTTTTTCGCCAATAGTGGGGGACAAAAATGCCCTCGGATGAAAAGGAAAATGATAACTTTCTTCTAAGACAATGTTTTGCACTGGACATTTAAACATCGAAAAAAAAATTTGTTTTTGGTCCCCACTTCAAAAACTTTATTAAAAATGTGTTAATAATTAAAAGTTGCAGAAGTTGAAGGAACGGTACATATTTTTTGAGAATCGTTCTACTGGAATTTAGTGAAGTATTTTACTGAATACTTCACTGCAAACGTTACGACCCGAAATATGCTTTCAAAATCTGGTTCTTAGAAGCTCAATAAAAATACTCTTCTCCAACCCCGCAATTCAGCATTGACCCGTCCATAAAAACTATTGCATTTTTTTTTCTTTTAACGCAAGCTCGATTTCCTTTTTGATAGATTTATAAATATTTGGAATTAAAAAAAAATTAATATAAAAATTAAAAAATTGGTGTATAATACTGACAAGCACTTTATGCCTAAATTTAACAAAAATCGATTTTTTAACAATATGTATTTATAAAAAATCAAAATTTTTTTTATAAAGTTTTAAAGTATTGAATTAGAACTTCCAAAAAAAGCTATATAGAATTTTATTGACCATTTAATATTATCACATTAATAAGCCAGTCTGTAGTGGATTTTGTCAATTTTATCATACTTTTGTATTGAGCATTTTTTTCATGTGCTGCAAAAAAAAAATTTCACAAAATCATTGCTAGTTTTAAGCCAATGAAAATGCGCACCAAAATGCACTAAAATTTAATGGCTTATACCAAAAAAAAAATTCAAGGTTTGATACAAATTTTGTCGATGTTTTTATTTGTTTGTTTAAATTGTGAAACTATCACTGACACGATTTTTGTTTGACCATAAACTATAGTCTTATAAGAAAATACTGAAAAACTTGCAAAAAAAAAATCATCGTGTGGTCATTTGCTGAGTTACTGTATTGACTTTTATAGATATAAAATTATGTGTGCGTGTGTTTACGTTCGCGATAGCAAACTTTATTTATTTCTATCTGGCGCCGTCGCTAAAAACCAAAACGCAAAATAGCAATTTGTGCAGTTGTAAGTGCTTAGATTTTGTTGCTGTTCCGCTTTAACTGCCTGTCTGTCTTCCCCATCGCCCGGTTACTCTATAATTGTGTGCGACCGCGCGCCACATTGGGACAGCATTCATCTAATCGTCGAGGAAATTAACACATTCAACGTTTCAACGTTTCAACTAACGCTAGCTACGCCAATACCACCGACTACACACACACACACACACACACACTTGCAAATATACAAACAAGTGAAAGTCTAATTGTATAGCGCGCGCACACACACACACACACGCACACCCAACTGAGTATAGCAGCAACTTTGCCATTTAGAATTTATGAGCGACAGTGCCACATTGCAAGTTTGCACATTGCCAGCTGCGCAGTTGGCTTTGATGCAACCACACAGAGCGGGCTCCTTGCAAGGCTGGCGACCCTACAGCGTGTTGTCTACAATTTGTAAACGAAACATAATGAAACACTATGTTATACCGAAAACAACTTTCAACACCCCGCACCCCCCTTCTTCCGCTGCACTAACTCGTACGATCGAAAGTGCTTGTGGAGGGGGTTGCGAAAAACTTGCAACGTTCGCTGAGTTAGTTGCTTGTTGTCTGGTTTCGTTTGTTTTTTGATTTTGCTGATAGCTTGTCTCTGCCTCTCGCTACAATGTCCGCTAATTTGCGCTTACATTTACTTATTTACTTGCATACATACTTACATACATAGGTATATATACGCGTATACTAACTATGCTTGTGCTGGTGTTTGTGTGCACTTGCGTGTCGGCAAGTCGCCCGACTGCTCTAATTCAATTGCAACACGCAAACGATGCAAACGATAGTGAAGCATACTTTTTTGAGCTAACTTCTATTACAAGGAGTATTTATGTACGAATGCACAAATTTAAGTCAATAATGGCATTGTGTTAGTTCTATGCAAATTAGTAGTTAGTTTTATTAACAAACAAGCTGGTCGTTTTAAATGGCATTTTTTGAAATATGCTTTCATTGTACTCAATTGAATTGTTTATTAAATTTGATTTTTTATTTTAATTTATTTAAGGACCAAACATGTCTTAAGTACACGATCAAAAAGGACATACACCCACGGTGGTAACCATATGATTTGCAATTAAATTTAAAATTATATTATTTGCCACTCATTATTTTAATAATTTCTTTTTTTAATTTTCAAGCGAAAAAAGTTTGCTGTCCAGTATAAATAATTTTTCTTTTACTTTATAGAAAATTAAAAAAAAAATAAACAAAACAATTAAACAAAATTGCATACGAATTTGAAGCTTTTTCTTAGAAGTAATATACATATTTGAGTGAATTTTTGAGTGATCTCAAATTGCTAGAAGTTACCGTCGATTTTTGAGAATTTTTGTACTCTTCCATATAAAAACATATTTTGTATGCGTTGTTCCATTGTGACGAAAAGAATTTTCAAAAATCTAGGGCCATGTTTAGCTACTTGAAAGCATGAAATTATTATAGTAAAATTATAGGGACTAAAAAACTGCACCACATGTGATAAAAAGGAAAAGTAAGTTGTGAAGATAAAACAGGAAAAACAATAACAGCGCACACGGTGTAAGCTTAGCTGCGTGCGTTCAGATGATGCGGCTTAAGTTTTGATTAGGAATTGTGGTGATTTCCGAAATAGTACTATAACTTCTACCGCTTTGAGTATCGTTGTTTTTTCCTTATAATTTTTACCTTAAAGTACATTAACAACTAAAAAGTTCATATTTTTTATATAGCCAAAAATAACAAATAAATCAATTATTATTTTTCATTATATAATATACAAAATTTTATCCTTAAAAGTAAAACAAAAAGTAAAGAAATGGATATATGGATAAAACTAAAGTTTAGATTAAAATAATACAACAAAATAGAAGTGTACTAGAATTCGAAATAGATAACTTCAATGCAATGTTTAATAGGTGGTTTAATAGGTATTTTTAAAAGTGATTACTTGCAACAACGCTGTGCATATTCGATTTTGCTATGTACATATTAACAAATAATAAAAAAAAAATTTATGGGAAAAACGGTCCGTTCAAATATCGTGGTATCGGAAAAAAATTTCGTCCAAAAAATCATCGATACTAAAATCGATATATCATTTGTATCCATAGGCGTGACTAATTTAACAGCTACTCACTTTTGAAGTTAAAACTAGTACAGATCTAATTAATAAATTTTAAATATATTTGTAATCAAAAGTTAATCAAATGTTTTTGCACCCGCTTATCTATTTTTGTTAATTAAAATAAAATTTTTCACCAAAAAAAAAGTTAACAGAGAAAAATATGTATGTATGTATTTTCAAAGGGTGAGTTAGTTTCTCCACCACGGGCTTCCAGTATAACAAAAATTTGTTCAACAGAAATCAACAAAGTTGTTTATAAGTTTCAAGAAGAAATATTTATTATTTTCAAATGCAACACTAATTTACTTAAGAGCGCTTACGAGGTAGAAACAAAGAAATGTTTTGCGGAAGAAATTGTAGAAGGGCAGAAGTAAAAAATTCAATGTTTATTAGTTGCTGATTTAAAACTGCCTTGAAAATGAAATGATCAAAAAGTTGTACACTAATTTATTGGAATTAAAAAATAATGATATTCTAGGAGGTCCTCTACTCCCAAGGCCTGAAATCGAGCTGTTTTTTTGAAGCAAAGCGTGTTTTTTATTTGACTCTAATGCGGGTAATAGCAGCTAGTTTTCATTATGTACATGTGAGACGAAGCAAATGGTAGAAAAAAAAGCGAGAAATTGAGAGGAATAAATTTAAAAAAAATGAATAGCTACTTTAAATGCGAAATATTTATTTGTTCCCAGTTGATCACATACTCATATGCTCGTTTATATGTAGCAGTGGTCAAGTATGTAAATTGGAATTTAATTCAAATCTTTATTTATTTCAAAAAAAGTTCATATATACAAACTTTTGTTCTCCACCATAAAGCAAAAAAAAAATAATTTAAAACTTCGGAGAAGATTGAAAAAAAAGGAAAAATTTTAAGTAGTCCAAAAAGTTGTTGTGCTCTTTATCTTACGTTTTTTGCCTTTCACTGCTCCATTTCCATGTTAAAGACGTCGTTACTTGCTTCCAAATTTTGAATAGATAGTACAATTCGAAGGACCATTCTATTCCTGACTTTTGCTTTCGCTTTCATAAGTGGGACGATTGGCTTCACGTTTTAACTTGTAAAATTTAAATACATATTAATAATTGTCATTATTAAAATTATAAAATTTTATTTCAATATACCTCAGTGCAGTGTTCAAAACCAAGTTGATTTTTGATTGTATACGGTTAAAACTAATTTTGCTTATAATGCTTTCAAAACTATCTATCAAAAACTTTGAGGGACTTTAATTGACTTTTAAATCCTATTGTGCTTGAACTTTCTTTTTCAAAATAAGTACTATTTCGAAATTTTACTTAATAATTTATTATTTAAATCATTTGCTGAACGTTATGTGAATATGTAAAGAAAGAAAGAAATAAACGAATAAATAAATATATATTTCATAAATAAAAAATTAAATAAGCAAATAGTACATTCATATAAAAATAAATGTGGGAATAATAAATATAGTTAACAAAAAATGAATAAATACATAAATTTAATAAATGTTAATTGATACAACATTTTTTTTGAAATAAATAAATATAAACAACTTTCTTGAATCTTCTATATTGCTTCGCTTACTATCTAATTTTTAAGCCATTGCTTTGTATGGACACTTTATATCGGTAGAGTTAGAGTTTCACTGCTTGTGGCGGTGCATTCGACTTAAGTTCCTTATCACGAAAAAAACTAATATTTTCATCTGCAAATTTTTTTTTTCTATTTCCCCTTTGTTTTAAAAACAATCAAATGAATTTATTTAAGAACTTTTCATAAACGTCAGTGTAGTTTTACTAAAGGTTTCATTTAAAAATCCAATCTTAAATATTTATACGAAATATTTTGCATTTGTATTGTAACAAAATATTTATTCGACTACCATTGAATCAGTTAATAAACACATACACACAATAATAAACATATACGAGTATATGTATTTACGTAACATCAACCATTGCAAATTTTCACCATCAACCACACTCCTGCGATTTCTTGCGCTCAAATAGAAGTGAATGTTGTACCGGAAAAGCTTGTTCTTCATTAAAGTAATTTCCAGATTTCTCTTGCTGTTAGTAAATTCGCGTAAAATCAGTAATGTAAAATCTTGTACATTGCAATATTGTGCAAATAAATTTGAATGCGATTGCGCTCGCTCGATTCCAGTGCTGTTCATTTGCTCGCGCTCATTGTTGGCGTACGCTATTGATGACTATGTTTCTGATTACAATTGTTGCTCGCATTATATGTATCTTCCTCTTGCTGGTAATTTACTCACAGAGTTAAATCCTTTTCTAGATTTCTGCAACGCCATTGCCTTACCGTTGCCAATTTTAGAAATACATATGTATGTGTGTATGGTATTTATGTATGTATATACACTCATTGCAAGCTGGTCGCGTACACGTTGATGTTTTCATTAACACTTCCCGCTAACAATGGGAGCTGTTGTTGCACACGATGAAATAAATATGGCAATTGTGCGAGCTGGAGTTATTTCTATGTTGTTGTCGTTATAATTACGATAAACTGTATGCACACATATTTAACATTGGTGTGTGTGTGTGTGTGTTTGCATAAGTAGATTATTGCAGTTACAAGTGGTTATTGGCACTTTGTAAATTTTTGTAGTTTGCTTTCCAGTGTCAGCTTGGCTGAACTGTAAGCTAGGAGTAACTTGCTTGAAAAAAGGATTTTGTGTTTATTGCTTGATTTTTGGCCGCAATTACATAGTAAAGAGGTACGCTGGCGAATTTGGAAATCCAATTAAAAAAATTTCAGTTCTGTGAAAAATGTTATTTTCACAAGATATTGCCAATTATTAATTTAAAAAATGCCAAAATTTGCATATTATTGCAGGTGTTTTGTTATGAAATTAAAAGGAAATACAACAACAAAACTAAATTTATGATTCAGAAAAATTCTACGATTCCGATGAAAGAAAAACAAAATTGGAAACCATTGAAGTTTTAAGTAAGAAAATCTTGGACATTTTAAAGTTTGATAGTCCTGTTTGAGTTTAAATTGCCATCCATGAATGTTTCAAGCTGTTCCATTTTGTTTAAGAATGCGTTGTGTCTCCAATTGAACTACAATTGAATTTAATTATTGGAAATCGTTGGTTTGGATTTCATTCTGATCTCCAACCAATTAAAAAAAAATATGTTTATTTATGTAGCGCTGGATGAATTATTAAAATCAAGACGGCATTGACAGTTAGAGAAAAACAGGTGCATTACCAGATGGAGTCCCCCAAAAGCGAATTCAACTTTTTTTCATTTTATGAATTCGACTTTTCGTCAAATTGCTTTGTCAAAGTGCATTGTTAGGTTTCATATTGTTTGTTCATATTTTCATCTGAATTTTTGATTTGTAAAAGTCTTAATATTGTGAAAATTGTAATAGTGTAAAAACTTTTGTTGAAATTTTATATTAAAGATCATGGAAAAGTACATATACATATACATACTCGTACATACCAAAGGTTAATGAAATCAATTTAATTTTGACTTTTCTCTTTTATCATAACTCGCCTAGAGAAATTTGAGTGAGACGAATTCATAGATTTTGGCAAATCCTACGTTAAAAGCGAAAACAAAATGCAAATGTTTTTTTTTGTTAATGTAGGAATGCCACACCCTTTAATAAATTCGTCTAGAATAAATTTTTTTTGGCTCTTTTATGCTTTGATTTGATTTAAATGTCATTTAAATTTGTATTGCATTTTTTTATTGCTGTTTATTAGTAGAAATGCACATTTATATTGGAAGAAATTTTAAATTAATTGTAACATTAAATTAAATATTAAATCGTATCCAAAAAAAAAAGTTTAAAATGGTTAGATCTGGCACCTTTCCGAAATGCGCCAATAGCAACAAAAATTATCCTTTTAAGGGTTTTCCGGTTCTAACATGATATTCGCAAATCGATCGTAGTCACTGTAACCAAAAGAAACCCTTTTGATTAAAAAATCAGAGAGAAAATGGTGAATATGTAGACTCATATTTTTCGACTATAATTTTAGTTAAAATTATTCTTTAAAGTTCCCTGATAAATTCTGAACTAAGAAAAGTAGATAGGGCGAAAAAATTTTTATTAAACAAAAAGGAAAGATGTTGACATTTCTACAACGTGGACTGTGGGCTAAAGGGTTTCGCAGCAATTCGTCATATTTCTAAAAGCCTTTGTTTACATTCTCTTCGCATAAGTAAACGAGAATGTTGATTGGCTAAAATTTAAAAAATTTAAATGAAAATTGTTTTTAATTTATTAACTAAAGTCGTTCTCCCAAAAATATATACAAGAGATGGCGAAATATTCTTTCCATTTCGACAATTTTGTCGAATAAGCCAGTGACGCAGAAACATGGACGATGTTGATCAGCTGATTATAAGGCTTTAAGAGCTTTAGAGAGAAATGTTTTTCCCAAAATGAATGGTCCTGTTCGCGTTAGCGACGGGTACCGAAGAAAATATAATGATGAACATGAGCTGTAACATATAATGATATGGACATAGTTAACCGAAGATGATGCTTCGGAAAAATAAAGATATTTCGACTTGGCACCTATGGGTGGAAAACGAACACGAGAGCACCCAGCTACACAATGGAAGCACCAAGTGCAGAATAACCTGTGTTCACTTGGTGTGAGTAACTGAAGTAAACGAAGCAAATGAGAAAAATAGTTTTAGCGACAAAGCATAAGTCTTAGGCGGAAAACCAGCCGCAGCCATATTAACGAGTTTTCGGGGTCATTCGGAAAAAAGTATTTACAATCAAACATCATAGTAGAAGCTATGCTGGATAGATTGCATTAATAAGGCAGAGAAAATGTAAATGACAAACTATTCGGAAATTGATCAAATGCGCTTGAAACTCTTGTCTTGCTGAACTCGTGAAAAATGCTTTAGCGATTACAATTTCGCTAAACAGCGATACTGCGCTTACCCTCCAAAAAAGGGTTAGCAATTTTCAAAAGCGACAAATCAATAAACTAACGCTATTGTTTCATAGCACACACCGAATCATGCGCGCACTACTAGTTGCACGCTAATGGAAAGAAGCATTCCAACACATAAAACGTACCATTCGAAATGATGAAACCAACAACCGGAAGGCTATACACATCTCGAACGCCGCAATCGCCCACAAGAACATGAGCAACTCATTTCATGCTCTATGCTTCATTTGCGGTCAGCAGCTTCACCAATCCCCTTGCATTGCCAAATGGATCGCTGAAATGCATTGCATTTTGCCAGAGCTCCATCAAAGCTTGTTGCCGCTTCAGATTTGTACGCGCTTTGGTACGCTTCACTCGTTGCCAGTCAAATTTATTGCTGCAGTGCTGCTGAAACCACGGATTTGGGCGAAAAATTATGAGAACTTTTTACGAAATCAATTGCAAAATGGCACAAGCGAGCAACAACAGCACAAGCAAATGCAGCTGCACGCACTTGCGCATTTACTTGTATGAAAATGTTCAGTTGGATGTAATGAGCCGACATTGGATACGATAGCTGCGTGATTGTGTCAAGCGACTGTAATTCATTTGTAAAATTATAACAATTTGAATTTTCGCATCGCGACGCATTGCTAAGCTGCTGCACCACCGCCATCGGAACTTCCACCATCACAACCACCACCTACACGTCGACCACAGGCAAGGGGCTAAGCTGCCCTCCTGCAGTTGTTCAACAATTCAGCCGTTCGTTCAATCGGCCATCGATCCAACTCTGATATGTCGTACAATAACTACACTGCCGAGCAACATTAAACAATTGTGGGATGATAGCAAATTCCACCTCACCACATTTCATCCCTTCTTCTGCAATGCCCCCTCGATGCGCTATCAAAGTACGCTTGTACGCCTTTCGCCGGCGCGGAATAAACGAGTTTTAAGTACATTCATACCCTCAATTCACTCGATGCGCTTGCTAGCTCGCCAAATCTCCAACCGCTAAGTTCTGCACATTCACCACTCAGCATCCGCCATTTACCATTCAACGTTTGCCTTTATTGCTCGTTACGCTGCTGCACCAACGCTGACATCGCACACAGTAATCTGAAAGCGTAAATTCCAATCATTTCGCAAATGGAATGCGGCAACACAATCCGCAGTCAAACCGCAAAGCCAAAAGTGCCGGCTACAGCAATGTTAACGAGTTATGTATGCGTTGTTGTTTATGTTGTAGTTGCTTGTTGTTTTCGTTGACTTAAGGAAAGCGAATGCCAGTGAAATTTCTCTTTCGCTATCTTCAACTAATAGTGAATATGCATGGAAGTTATAATGGCAGCGAGTTGAAAGGGATCTTGCATTACGTTGCCAGAAGAAATGAAGGCAGGGTAACTGAAGAATGTGTACTAAAAAAGAATAATACAAGTTTTAAAAATTCTTTTCAAAAAGTTAAAAAAAAAATCCTTATAGTTTTATCAGTTACTTATTTTAGCAAGAGTGCAGTTTTATTGGAATAATTTTGGGAGAACAAATCAACGTTCAAAACTATACAAGTTTTATGAAATTTTTGCAATTTTGGAGCTCACCATGACTTTGATTAAATTACTTTCATTTCCTTCAAGACTTCAGCGTGATTCGAACCAACATTACTCTTTACAACAAGCCGAAACTTCATTAAAGAAAAACGTTGAAGAACAGGTGAACAAAATTTGTTTGGGTAAAATTTTCTTATGTAGCGCGCAGCTCTTAAAAACTTCGTTTCACTTTTAATAATGCTCTCATAACAGTAAAAATAATTCTTTCGAACTTTTTTTTTTTGGGTAAGGGTAGTTGCGGTTTTTAACGCTGTTATGTCTTGCTTAATGCTTCTACAAAGTTAAGAAGAAACCAAAGAATTTCCCTATCTTTTTCTTGGCAGCAGAGTACGGTTTTTTATAGGCATATTCGTCTTTTTATGCAATTATTTCTGTTATTTATTAGATATTTATGTATAAAAGAATGCATTTAAAAATAGCTTATAACGTTGAGCAATAAAAAAATAAACAATCTTACTTATATTTCCGATATTTTTATTACAACAATTAAAATTGAAAAATCGTTGATGCAGAATGATAGTAAGCTCTTCGTAGTTGGTTGTTTTTTTTTACACATTTTGGCATTTTTCCTGTCAAGCTCTTTTCGAAAATGTGTTAAACTTTTGTGAAAAGAGATCGTACCTTCAAAATAAAAAAATCTCTTTAAAATTGAATCATCTTGTCAAATTTGAAGAACTTTCACACACTATTTTATACTTTGTTATACTTATAAAATATGGAATTATTTTTTGCAGTGAAGAAAATGTGCAATATACTCGGCACACAAAGCTCTCAAAACCAAACGATATAGAACATATATACATAAGTCACCTGAAGCAGTTTGTCTAATTAAAATCTTCGAAATTTAAAATAAAATGAAATAAACACTTACTTACTTACTTAATTGGCGCAACAACCGCCTAAGCGATTTTGGCCGAGGTCAGCAAAGCACGCCAGCTGTCCCAATCTTTTGCTAACTGGCGCGAATTGTAAATCCCAAGTATAGCCAAGTCTTTTTCCTCTTGGTCTTTCCAACGCAGAGGAGGTCTTCCTTTTCCTCTGCTACCACCAGCGGGTACCGCGTCAAAAACCTTCAGGGCTGGAGCTATTTCATCCATTCGTACGACGTGGCCTAGCCAGCGGAGCCGCTGGTTCTTAATCCGCTGCGTCATTGTACAGCTCGCACAGCTCATCGTTCCATCGTACACGGTATTCGCCGTCGCAAAGACGCAAAGGTCCATAAATCTTTCGAAGAATCTTTCTCTCGAACATTCCAAGAGCTCTCTCATCTGATGTTGTCATCGTCCATGCTTCTGCGCCATACAATAGGACGGGCATGATGAGAGACTTATAGAGTATGGTTTTTGTCCGTCGAGAGAGGACTTTACTGTGCAATTGCCTACTCAGTCCGAAGTAGCACTTGTTGGGAAGAGAGATTCTGCGTTGGATTTCAAGGCTGACGCTGTTATTGGTGTTAATGCTGGTTCCTAAGTAAACGAAGTCCTCTACTTTTCGAAGTTATAACTGTCAACAGTGATGTTTGATCCCAGTCGTGAATGTGCCGACTGTCTATTTGATGACAGGAGATACTTCGTCTTGCCCTCGTTCACCTCCAGACCCATTCGCTTCGACAGAACCTTATATGCGATGTTAAGAAGACTAATCCCGCGATAGTTGGCGCGAACTGCAGGATCACCCTTTTTGTGGATTGGGCAGAGCACACTTAAGTTCCAATCAGTAGGCATGCGTTCTTCCGACCATATTCTAGAGATGAGCTCGTGCATGCACTTAACCAGCTCCTCTCCGCATCTTCCCCCTCGGTAATTAGCTTTTGATGCCAATATTTTTATATTTCATATAACTGAAATAGTAATCACTAGAGTGTTCGATTATTCGACTTTTTTGTAAAACTGGTTTTCGAATTATTCGAAAAATAGTAATTTAAAAAGAACTTGTTCCTAATTTCTAAATCAAGAAAAAACCGGATAAACCGGTTCTTGTTCCAAGTAAAAAAAATCTATATCAATGTACATACATACATACATGTAACTAAATGCTATTACTTCTATGAAAAAAATCTTTTGAAAAGAAAATGTAGTTTAATGTCCAAATTCAGTTAGCGGTCTCAGTCTCTAATCGAGGCAAGCGTCACAATTTTAGACCTGTCTCTCAATTGTCATCAGATGGTAAGAAGGTAACAAAAATTAAGAAAAACAGAAAAAATAAAAACGTAAAAGCAGGGAGAGGTAATAATTTTCAGCATATACAACATATCTTCAAATTTAAAAAAGCTTGAGATTATACCAAATTACTGAATTCCACATTGAGCAAATTGAGTGAGCTAGAAGGACTTACTGTAAAGCGTTACACAATTTTTTATGATTTTACGATCGTCTTATGACATTTGTCGAAATATATAAAATCTTCTAAAATACATTTGCTATATACATATAACCGTTTCTATAAAAATATAATGGATGTAAAATTAGTCGATGTGTGAGATGCTATATTTCTATTATTTGTCAAAGGCTTTAAATTTACTGGTAAAAAATCACTTTTGGAGATTAAAAAAACCGATTTATTCGATATTCGAAAAATTAAGATTTAAAAAAAACCGTACAATAATTTATAAAAAAACCAAAGGAAACCGGTTTGAAAAAAAAAAACGAGTGAATCATCCTAGTAATCACTTAAATTTGACTTGTTAATCAGATTGGCTATCCGGTTCAAAGTATAGCTATAATTTCTATTGCGCGTTCCTTCAAATATATGTTTGGTCTATACGATACTTGAATTCTAAAAAACAAGCAAACTGATAATCATTATTATACCTTTAGATTACCGAGCTAAGAAAAATATTTCCGCTATTAGAAAAAAAAACTGATGGCTTTGAAAACATACGTTTGCATATATTCAATGCCTAAAGTCTACAATTATTTGGTTTTGAGAAATTTCATTTTTTCCATTTCCATTTATTTGGATAATTAAAGAAACTTAAATATGCCAGTGACAAACAAATGTCTTCTTTTCTAATCAACATTGCAACCAATTCCTTCACCTATTCGCGCTATAAAAACTCTTAAGTATTACGAAACACATGCTAATCAAAGCCTTATAAATTTGCGTTAGTTAGCCAAGTTTACATAGAAGTTCATAGAACCGCACCTACTTCATACATTTGTAAACGAAGTAATCACGCATCTCAGTAATAACACCCAACTTAAATTGCTACCAACAACAAATAACTTAGTATACTCGCATTCGCTTTGCGGTTAACATTGCGAACTGAGTACTAGTAGTTACCGTTTAATTAAATATTTAAGTAAATGATTTTAAGTGTAAATTGTGTGTGGGCGTGTATGTGTGGGTGTTGGTGTGATAATGAGGTGTGTGAGTATGCCCGGAGGTGTAACTCTCAGCTGTGTATTCCCATAATAACTTTTAGCATAAACGAGTTTGTACGAGTATGTACAAGAACAGCAATGGGTTTGTAAGCTTTTACTATATAAATACTTAAGTTCGCTTAAAATTGTACGAGAATGTTATTGGCTTAAAGATGAGTGTGTGTGTATGTTGCGCGATGCCACTTTGTGCCAATTTTAAATTAACGAAAACACTTGTAATGTCATGGCGCTAGAGCGGCAACATTTTTTGTTTGTTTATGGAGCTTATGGATAGAAAAAAGATAAAATACATTTTTGCTTGGGTAAACTACATACGAGTATATTGGCATGTACGCATGCAGATACTAGAGAGGACATCAAAAATAAAACTCTCCACATGTTGACAAGTATGTTTATAAGCATTATTTATTTGAATAATATAAAACCGTAAAAAATAAGGTGTATGAGTTTGTGTACAATTAAAAGATTAAACCACTTTTAACATAATTTCAAAATTTTTAATCAGAACCTTTAGCAGATTAACCCCCGAATTCAGTAAGAAGTCTAAGTCTCTAATAGAGACAATAGTCACAATTTTAGACCAGTTGGCATTCAGTAGTTTCGAAATAAAGCCTCTAGTCTCAAAATAAAGTCTCTAAATAGTTACCTGTTGATGAGCAGGTCACAAAAAATTAAAATACAAACAAAATAAAACAACGTGAAAGCAAGGAAAAGCAATAATCTCTAGCTTATTTTGAGACTTAAGATGATACAAAGTTACTGAATTCGGGCATAAGAGATGGTGACAGAACGCGGATAATTTTACCTCAAATATTCATAAGTAGTAACGTTTCTAAATTCTAGTATAATGATATTTTCTTAAATATAAATTTCATTCGAAACTTATTTATTTCTTCAGAATTTTATGCAAAAATTAGCTACAGGAATATATTTTTATAAAAAAATTTTATAATAAATTTTTAATAATTTTTTCTGTAAATAACAAAACTTGCTTTTCAAAAACTTAAACATAACAACATTTGAGACAATTTTTAATTTTTTTTTTAATTTTTAGTAACAATTTTGTGCGATAGCGGGGAGGAAATTGCAGAAGGAAATAGCAGAATCAATTTAAAAAATTTTTAGCCACTTTTTTTGCTTTAAAATTGAATAGGCTATAAAACTGCGGAGCACTTTTACTTTAATGCTTGTTAAAATTTTAAAAAATTTTAAGGCAGTTTACTATTTTTTTAATTCTCTGCAATTAAAAACTTGGATTCAATTGGTTTTTGTTATATAAAAAATTTAAGTTAAATAAAGAATATAATAAAAAGTCAAAATTAATAAGTTTTTGATGGTTTATAATTTTCAGATGGAGTTTGCGCGTGTATTTAAACATTGTCAATCATTTAAATCCATCACCCTTACACATTTTTTCTCATGGCACTTCGTGGACAATGTGCCTGCAGTGAAACACCAAACCAGTCAGAAAAAACATTAGTTTACCACTATAATTTTCTGATAGAAATCGAAATAGTCAGAAAAAAACTAGACTTTAACCAAATACAAAAAGATTTATTTATGCCTTCTTTTATTTGACAATATTGACTTGCATACATAAACTAGTAGGAGACTGGTAAGTTTTGTTCATAATTGGATTAGTATTTTTTTTTTGTATATTTTGTACTAGTATCATACTGATACATATCTTATCCAAATCTGACAATTGTCTTCTTGTAGGACATCCCCATGTTAAAAACATCATTTGCTTGTATGGAAAAAAGAGAGTTGGCTGACTAGTTGGGCTTGCGGTGCGTACTGGTTATGAAGTAGTTTACTACAAGTCCACTTGACTAAAGGGGCATTATGTGTACATACATACATACATACATACAAATATACTTACATATATTCATAGAAACTCGCTAAGTGCCAAGGAAGACTTACATAAATTTGCAACAAAATGTTTGTATTAATTTCTACTTAATTTTCGCACCTGTTAGAAAACATTTGCTTGAGTGGTACTTTGGCGCACCCACACAAACCCACACGCACATACAAATATACAAAGCGAAAATAACCATTTTAATCCTCTTTACGCTGTGTTTGTCGTTGTATTTCATTTGCTGTTTGCAGTTTGCTATATAAAATCTTTAATTGCAACACTATTTGTGGCTGCTTTAGAGGCAGTCAAATGACGAAAGTGAAAGATTGTGGATCGTCAAAGTATCTGAGTATCTGTTGATGAGTCAACGAAGCAGTGGCTAATTTATTTGCCAAGCGGAGTTGATGAACGGAAAGACTGACGAGTAGATAAGTAGTAATCAGTGCTTAGTTATGGCATGCACAGTGGGTTGGAAATTTATTGTACAAAATATATTCGAGTCATAAGCATAAACTATCAGCTGAGTAGACTAAAATTATATTAGGCTTTTAACACCTTTTGTGGCGAATTGTTTTAGCTATGACAATTAAAATTTTTTTTTTTTAATTTTAGTTTAAATAAGAAAAGGAACCAGCAATGGAAGCTTTTCCTTCGGCAAATATTGTCTACAAAGCCAATATGGTTTTCGTTGCTCTTTCTGGCAATTTTAATTATTTATTCTAGCAGTAACTATCGAATATTTTTGGTAGTTTCGCTGACTGTTTCCAGGTTAAAAATACAGAGTTTAGAGCAATGAGGAAGCTTGAGGAAAATATCAGATTATTTTTGAAGTATGAGCGTTGTTTTTCATTATTTTTCTTCACTGGTTTTGGCAAACCTGAGTGCAGTAAACGGCATTCGGATATATTCTCACAATTATGTAGAGTAAAGAAAACCTAAGAGGAAATTTAAATAAAAGATATTTTAAATACAATTTGGTAAACAGTGAATTTTTTAAGATTTCTAAAAAAGCGCTGTGTCTTTTTTATTCATAAAACAATATGTCGGAAAAAATCCCAAAAATAATTATGATGAAATTACTGTTCCTTATTTAGAAACGAAATTGTCTTGAATTTAACTTCGCCCTAAACTGATTAGCGGCCAGGACTACTAAAATCTGATAAGTGGAATTTTTAAATAAGAATTTTAAGATTTTTTTTGAATAGTAAAGGTTGGCAATAACTTCCACATAATGAATATATATTGCAACCATTTTAATAACAGAATATGTTTCATAACATAAGCGAGAAAAGTGTTATAGCTTTTTATGAAAATTATTCAGAAAGTTGTTCACTTCTGAAAATATGAAAGATTTCGATAACCATATTGAGCTATAAAAACTTGTGTACAATTTTTATACAATTCTTTATGCTCATCTATATTTATCGCTAAATTACACTGAAATTTTGATAACACCCAGCGTTTTATTCCGTTTGCTAGAATCCTGAGAATTGTGATTTGATGTAAAAATAATAGAATAAACAAAAGTGCAATTAATATTTTTCACTTTTGATGATCATCGTTTTGAGTGAAATGCTCCTGAACAAATCATTTAGGGGATTCTCAAGGTGTTGTAGAGTCATACAAATTGTCGGTAGATTAAAAAATTTATTTTATATTGCACAAACAAAAGATGTAAAATAATACAACTTAGAGTTTTCCAAATTTTATGACTTTACGTTAATAGGACGCCTTGTGAAGCCACTTATTATGTTAAAATTTTGTCATACAGTTTTCTAGCTGAACTTACATTGATTTTTATGAATAATTTAGTGAACGAAATTTCCTAATTTCTCGGTTGAATGATGAAATTATAAGTAAAGGCATTGACCCAATTGCTTGTGCTCACAACTAGACAAAATTATTTATATGTTCATCGACAATTATTCTTGATCAAAAGCACTGTCTGTTGAGTCCATGGATTTTGACGACAGCTTTAGCAAAATTCAGTAACAAGACAATACGTTGCATTATTCATTTTAAATATATTTTTAGTTCTAGATTTCACTTCATAATTTCGCGATTACAACACTCTGTGCGATGCATTAGGCTGACGAGCGTTCGCCGTAAAGCGAAATTGAATCATCATTTGCACTTTCACTTCATTCAAGAGACTACCAAACGTGGCTAATGATTTTAATATTACGCTTACAATTATTTACTTTTGAGCAAATTAATACTTACGCTAGAAGAAGCTCTTTCGAGAATGTTTAATCACATTAACTACTAACTAAAACTTGTTCTTAAGTAAAATGGTGTCAATGTCAGCGTTGATGCCATCAGAGTGTTGCTACTGATGTCACAGAGCAACTTTGTGGTTGAAATGTGCCCAAATGTGTGTTAAAAAATTAAATACACATTTGTGTTCATTTTTAAATTGCTTAGTTACTCTTTGATATCGTGAGTGACACATTTAAGTATTCAAGTGACACCTTAAGTGTCGCATAGAAATAAAGAAAATTATTTAGAGCTTTGATAATAATATTTATGCCGTCGTTTAAGAGTATTCTTGTAAGCAAATTAGAGTTGAAAGTCACGCAATGGCTTTGGAGAAAACTTTATATGAGTAGTGAAGAACAGTGAAATAAAATAAAATTAAAAATTAACCTTCATTTATAACAATTGTAAACTATTATAAGTTGTAAGTCAGTTCTTCGAGTCGAGTTCTACGAAAAATATAGTTTTGTTTTACCTGTCGAATTAAATTTTTTTTTTTTAGAGGAAATCCAGATAAGGCGTTATTTCCTTTTCAGTGTAAGAGTAAAAGTAAAAACAGAACATTTGCTTGTTACTCCTTTAATTTTTCCTGAAAAAACCCTGGAACCCAGAAAAATATTTATTTAACTGTTTAATTTTCTTTTTTAAAATTTTCGTATTTCTCAATAAAAATATAGCACATCCAAAGTTATTGTTTAAAAAAATATAAGCTTTATTTTATATGAAAAAAAAAGCAAAAAAAAAAATACGTAAAATGAGCGGTAGTTTGTGGCCACTAATGCATACTCAAAAAAGTCTAAAATCTCTTACACAAAAGCTTACAAATTTTATAAAAGTTTGATGATTAATTTTGCTTCAAATTTTCTTCACAAAGTTGGAAACTTGGATTTACAAATATTTATAATTAAAAAATTATATAAATAATATAAACTGCGGTTGTAATTTCGAGATAGTTTTGAGAAATTTTAAATGGAAAATGCATTCAACTTAAATGAATTCTCATGGTTTAAATAAAAGATATCTATACATGCATAGTTTAACTTCAGAAAAGCTTAACCCATCTCATTTCGCTGTACTTATTGTTACAGACTCAACTTTTATACGTATGAAAAAAATTACTCGCTAGGTGTCTCTGTTGTCGGTTCATTACTAAAACCATATATTCGAAACAAGGATTAGCAACCTGAATAGAAAAATTGTTATTTATATGCTTTTGAGGTTTAATGCCCATTGGTTTTAAGAGAAAATTATTGGAATAAAACAACAATATTCAAGACGGTAGAAGTTTTAGTACTATTTCGGAGATCATCTCGACATCTCCAATGACGGATTTTTCTTTTTGGCTCCCGCGAACCCACAGCATCAGACGTAAACTTAAGTCGGCAGCTAAACACGCTGTGCTAAGCTTACGCTGTGTGAGCTGTTGTTATTTTTCCTATTACTTAATTAATATTAAATAACTTGCTGTAATTATTTAGCACCAAAAATGATTCGAGCACTTTTAATTCTCCAAATTATCTTTATTTAAGACAGACAGAAAAGGATTCGAAAATAGAAGTTTTTGATGCCAAAAAGGTGTGATTACTAAGTTGTATTTTGGTCACTATATTAGTGGACATTTTCTAAGTTCAATTTTTTCACAAAAATACCCAAAACTCAGTTTTACTAGTAAATTCCTTCTAATTTTCGCTTGAAAAAAACCTTTACTCGTTGATTTTTCGGCTTGTTTAAATGTGTATCAAAATATGTATGTTTTCAAAAAGTAGCACAAAATTTCAGAATATTTAAAGCATCTTTCTTAGCATATTGACCTTACTACAAAATATGCTTAGTTTTAACTAAATTTACATTTTTCATTGTCACACGGTCTTTAGTGATTATTGAAAATTATGTCAACAAACGCTGCTTGACATCAAAGTCTACATACTTGACCAACATACCTGAACAATTAACTTTCTGACTGCAGACGCTTGAGTGTGAGTTAAGTAAACAGCTTAGGAGTGCTATTAAAGCTCATTAAATAGCCGCTCCTAATAACACTACACTTAAGCTAACAAATATTTGCTGTCGAAGTGCTGCATGTGACAAGGGGTAAAATAGAAAAGTGAAGAGTGACAGAGTGACAGGGCGGCTTGGTAGAAAGAGTAAAAGCCAATATCCTTAATCTCGTTCAAATTTTCTGAAATGACAACATCAGCAGATTTTCCACACCGTTTCACTGAATTGCAACACACCAACAGCGTAGCGTAGTTTTAGCTTTGTAACAGCAACAACAAAACGAGAAGCAATGTACGAGTATGCACTCGAAAAAAGGCAACACATATTTGCAGAGTGGCAGAAAACGACAAGGAAAGAAAGAAAGAAGGAGAAAAAAAAACATTAACAACAAATGCAGCAACGATAACCCTTAAGCACAACACAGATGACAACTTGTGTTAGGTATTTAGGTGCTTCACATAAAATTTCACACACAATTTTAGCCAAATGGTGCATTACCAGCTTGAATGTAGCGCCACATTGCAGGTGAGCAACTAAGCAGGTGGAGAGCGAGCGTAAGATATGCGCTGAATGCGAAGTGTAAGGCGCAACATAAGACTTGGTCTAGTCGCAGAAGCAACGACTACTCGCACGGTTCGCTTGTTTGGTGGCGAAGCAGAGCTGTTAAGCAGTTGTCGGTTTGAAAGCTGCCACGACGAGCTAACCAGCCATTCAAGCTGTAACTTAAAATCAGATCAGTGCTATGAAATCAGAAAAATCCAGCACAGCCAGCAAGGCATTTATTGAATAAGAGAGAAAAATAAGTAGTAGATATGTAGCTACATACCAAATAAAAAGAGGGAAAGAATAAGCTACAAAACAGACGAAGCACCAGCGCATGGAGTGATGTGAAAAACTTGAAAATTGCATTTTAAGCAGCATTGACTGTCTGTTAGCGTTGTGGCGCACAACTGGCACACCGGCGTCAGCGCCATCACTTTGTTATTTAAGTAAAAAGACGACAGCACACACATCTCAAGGGCTGAAGAGAATGTTGCGGAAAGTTTGGACGAGCTGTCAGAAAGTGTTGCAGGCAAACACATATTTCCTACAACTGAAGTTGTCGCCGCCAATGACGCAGGTGACATTGACGATAGACGGTCCACAATGACGACCAAGTGAGCGCATACACACTCGTACGACACTCGCCGATTGACAGTGTTACGTCTCAAAATGTTGCAGGTGCTTAAGTAGTAGTTGTTGCCGCCATTGTTGTTTAGCAGAAAATCACATCAACTACAATAACTAAAATAACAACAGCAACCTTAGTAAGCAAGCAATTGTTGAGGAAGTGGATGAGAAAATTGATATGACAATGAAGCAAAACGTTCTGGTCAATTTGATGGCCAAAGCCTTGCTGTGGAAGAAGGGTTTGAATTATGTGTACTGCACAAATAAGTTGCGGTGAGTGCGGTCTGTTAAGATGAACATATCGACAATGTGATTGCGGCTGATGTTTGCGATGAAAAATGTTTGCACATCTACTACTCTGGTTTGCGCATACAATGAGGTGGAAATATTTTTTGCAAACGAGTTGGCGTACGTGACGTATGAACGACATTTTTGTTATATTCAAAGTGTTGTGTCAGCAGAAAATATCTTCAGTCGAGGCGGTTAGCCAAACTTGCTAACCAACAAAATGTAATTGTGTAATTTCGCCCTGAAAAAATTTTTATTTATTTTTATTTTGATTTAGTCTAGAATCCATACAACAAAAACAAACACATTAGCAGTAATTTAGCGCTTCGATAAAAGTATTGCATATGTAGATGATTTGTTTCGCTTTTTGAAAGGAATTGAGTTAAGAAAAGCTGAGATAAGGTAACTAGAAATTAAAAGTGCTGAGGCGATGTGAAATGCCAATTTTAGGTGTGTGAGTTTAAGTGTGTGAGTTAAAATGTATTAATTTTTAGTTTAGCAGAATAGGGCGTGCAGAGCTTATGTTGATGTGATGAGTTTAATTGTGGTAAGTTTAGTTATAAAGAGAACACAACATAACATAGGATAACGTAAGATACCATTATGTAACATAACATAAAATATTATATACTAACATAACCTAAGATAACGCAGAATAAAAATATTTAATATATTTTTATATAACATAACACAACAAAATAAAATATAACATAGCATAACATAACGTAACATGAAAAACATAACATAGCATAACAGATAATAACATAACATTAAATGGTATAACTTAACGTAACATAACATAACATAACAGATAATAACATAAGCACAAGATTTCATATCTAGCATGAAATAGCATACGGTTGGAAAAGTAGAACAACGTACTGTATTATATAAAATAAAAGTGCTTTACATGTTTCATAGAAGTTCCTGGGCGTTTCGTTCCCTGTGGAAAGTTTATTTATTTATTTATTTATTTATTAAATGTGAAACAACAATACAATTGTTGTTGCACTAAAAAACAAAGGAGCACTGGCTGCCAGGACCTTCGGCTCGCTGGTTAAAAAAGATTTAATATTTTCATTAAGTTGGCAAGTTATATCGGCTCGTTGTACTACATATACCGAAATCCAATTACATCGATTTAGATTTTGATGTTAATCAATGAATGTCGAACTCCTTTCTGCATGGTGTAAAGGGCCGAAATATTCCCTAAGCGAAACGGAACGGGACTTGTACTTTCTTTGTAATGTACGTTCTTTGACAAGAGCATAGATGTGGTTAATTTATACATCCAGCTGTAGAAGTATTTGTTACCGTCGCTGGACACATCTGTGTCATTAGTTAATTTTAGTTACGTTAAATTTTTCGATTCACTACTACCGATAAAAAAACCATTATTACAAAAAATTAAAAAAAAATTCAATAAAAACAATTTTCAAAACCCCATTTTTATTCCTCAATGGAGAACATCCAATGTTCAACTAAACTCCTCTAAAAATGGCCGTAATTTTAACCAATGCTATTAAAAAACACACACGCAATAGCTCACCAAAAAATACACAGAAAATGTAAAAACTTAAAAACCAACTTCGTTTTGCCTCAAACACCCACATCGTCCACAAAACCGCACATTTACTGCCTCCAAGAATTTCTATGGCTCTTGCATTAAATTAATGCAACATTGTTGCAAAATATTTGCGCTCATAATCGTAGTGACAGGAAAAATGTATAAAATAAACAAATAAACAAATGCAATAGCAACTCAAAATATTGCAAGCAATAACAAATATTTATGTGTGTAGACAAATGTTCATAGAAATAACAGATAGCAATAAGAAACACAACAGCTGTGTGCAGGTAACACCAGTGACAGTGACAACAGTAAACAGTTTAACAAAAGCTTACAACAATAACAATATGTATGTATAATGGATCAGCATGGTGCAACGTTTGACAACAACAACAACAACAACAACAACAACAACAACAACAACAACAACAACATTTACTACATACTGGTCGCTGACCGTGCGAATGAAAAGTGTATGCGAGGTGGTAAGTAACTTATTTACTGTTATTTACTGAGCATTAAGGCGCGCGTGTGTGTGCAATGTGCGGGAACTTGGTGAAATGTATAAAATTAGATGTCAATGCAATTGCTGAACTATGACAGCTTGAGCTACAGAACAATGGAATGCAATGCTTTAATGTCGCCGTAGATGTTATTAGTTATTGGTTACTAAGGATGTGTAGAAGGGATTTACCGGCTTCGCTGCGGTTGCATTTGCTGCGAGTTTATTATTAAAAAATATTTATGGTAGAAACATCAAATTTGTTTGCATTTACGAAGTCCACAGTGAAGAAGTATAGTGGAGAATTTTGGAACGAATTTCTGTCATCCCTTGTCGTTCCAAAATACAGCGTATAATTACCCTGTCGGAAACCACAACAACCAAAAAGAATATAGTGGAGAAATTATCGCAGGCTACCAATTCTTCTTTTCACAAAGAAATGATAGGAGCTTTAGAGTGTTTGTGACTGAAAAATGTTACAGCTATACTTTCAGAAAAAAAAAAGACGGAAGTGGAAAGAAAGTTATATTACGAAATTATTTATATTTAAGGACTGAAACCACGGTTTTACTGGGTATAAACATTGTATTACAGAAAAACATCCTGTGAGCCTAAACAGCTGGACGATGAAAGTGAAACTTCGCGAAACGGATTTTTTTTTGGGTAATTATGTGAATGAAATAAGACAATTGATATTTTCATTTTTATGTTTGAAATATCAATTTATTTCTAGTTCGAGAAAAGATACATTCGGTCATGATTCAATTATAAAAGGTTGGATTCTTATTGACGTTTAAGTTTTCCGACTGCCTTGTATGTAAGGTTGCATTTAGGAAGGTCTGATAAAGGGGAAAATATTTCATCCCTTTTCTCGCAATGGAAGTAGAAAAGTAAGTAACTAGTAGCGAAATGTGGTTTGTACATAGAATAAAACATATTTGCAGAAATTTGATATTTCAATTTCAATTAATAGATATAACCGAATATTCAACCACACATGTATGTGTATACATAGCACCTTAATACAACAAACTATATAAACAAAAAACTCAAGTGTGATTTAGAAGCAAATATATTTTACACATTTTGTTAACAAAAACAATGTGATTTCAAACTTTTTAAAGTTTTTACATGCCAAAAAAGAACTATCACATTTGAAAAAATTTTAAATCCTGCTCGCTGCTAGATAGGCAAGGCTACTGGAAAACGTACGAGAATGCCGTCAATTCGATTAGCTAATGTAGGGTATGCTGAAATAATTTTAAAATTACAAAAAGGCACAAGTGTTGCTTGCCAGGCCATTTCACAAGAAAAGTACTAATTTCCACGTGTTTGATAACATTTTTTTTCTTAAATTAAAAGAGAGCAACTCAGGCTACTTTAAGGCAGCGTGCAAGAGTGAGACAACTGCCTAATTATCCAACCTTGTATGATTGAATCATGCACTCGGTTGGGGTTTGAAATATATGACACGGGACTACTGATTGTAAATTCTTTAAATGCTTTTGCAAAGTTTGCCAACAGAAACCAAAAATAAATTAAAAAAGATAGCAAATTATAATTTCAAATATAGTGCACTTTCGAAAACTCGAACTAATGAAAACCAGGCTTATTAGAGTTAAAGAATTTTTCTAGTTTTCGAATGTTATGATATTTTATTTTATTTATTCAGTTTATCGTTTATTTTCTTAATTTTTCTATTGGAATTCTATTAGTTTCTAAACTCTGAGACACGTAGCGTTTTACATTTCCAAGACCCGATATTGCATCGTTAACGTATTCTTTAATTTTATATGTTTTTTAGCAATATTGTATTTTTTGGAGAGAGCTGTGACACTTTTACCATTTTCGACGGCGTTAATTATTTCAGCCTTTCTTTGCCAAACTCAACAAATTTAACATTCGTCTCATTATACAAAAAAAAAAATTTTTTTTCTTACCCGCGCAAAACTTTTTTTTCTATTGAAGAATGTCAACTACAAGTGATGCCAACGTAGGAAAACAGCCGACATTCTGGCGCATTCAAAATAAAGGTACCGTTACTTTAAAAAATCGTCTACTCTAATAAATTCTATTGTTTCCGTAGAGTAAATATTGGAAAAATTGTGTTCGAGTAAAAAAACCATCATATTTTGTTCGAGTTTAAAAGTAGTCAATGGAGAATAAAAAGTGGGTAAAGTTTGCGAACGTTCGGGTTATAGCGTATTCATGTTTTCGCGAGTGCACTGTACTTAAATTAGTTGCAAACAGGGGTTTGTTGGGATTCATATTTGATTCGATGCATCGTGAGCCAAATGTAGAAGAAGAGGCAGTCGCAAATGCGGCGACCGTTGTTACGTTATGATTGCACACACATACTTTATCAATACACCGCATCATCAGGTCGTCACATAATAACTTCATCATATCACATCGTTGTGGAATGACATCACATAAATGCATTTTCGAATAACCTCAACACATCATCGCATCGGATAAACTCATAAAATTAAGTAACATTATGCAACGTCCCACTACATCATACTACACATCTTCCAATCAAATAACACCATACCAACAGAGCATATGACATCACATCACATACATAACTAAAAAATAACAAAACGATTTTTGTAGTAAGTAAAAAATTATGTAGTTTTTTGTTTTACTTGCCATGATATTACACTCAACGAGCGATGGCTAATATTAACCTCTTAGGCCTACTTGTTTATTTAGGAAAAGCAAGGAAATTTTTAATGGCTAATAAGTCCTTTTAAGTTTTCATAACATGATTCCATTACTTACTGTTAAAAAAAAAATTGTTAAACGCAAGTACTTAGTGTATATAAAAAATCACAGTTTTAAAAACATTTAGCGTCATACGAAATCGAAAAGAAAAAGGCAATACGGATGGCATGTTGTTGGGTATCAACGACCTAGTTTCGTCTTGTCTTGGGAATTAACAGCTGTATTGAGTTCTAGAAATTTTATGCCGAGGACAACACTGCAATGAAAACAAAGCTAATTAAGTATTATAAACATTTAAAAAGTTTACTCAATGCACAATGGGATTGAATAGAAAAGTTTTTTCATCCTGCATGCTCCAATTAAGTAATTTTAAAGTATATTGTTTTTGGCGTAGAATACGTCTTACCTTACGGTATGGGCACCCATGTCAGGTTTTTATTGTTGTAATCTCTATTTCTTTAATTATAAGGAAACGGCAAGGTAACTTTTTTTAAAAATTTTTTTGTAGTCAAATGAAGATGTTAGCTTTCGTTTGACATACATTTCATGTTGGTTGATATCTTCCTAATATTTAAATTTCTCAAATGAAAATTGTATAAACACATGCACACAAATATGTGTGTGGTGTTTGGTTGAGTGTGTAGTAGTAGTTTGTAGCGTGAATAGACGTTTATTTTATTGCATAATTTTAGGCGGGAAAATTTAAGTAGAGTAAAGGCAGAGAAAGCGCTGCCAACTACTGCTTATTGGTGGTGATTTTAACACAGAAATCACTTCAAATACTAGATTGGCGAAATTTATGAGCGATACGTTTAATTTGGATTATATTCGAAATGATGCTCCCACAACTATTGATAACACAACCATTGACTTAGTTTTTGCGAGAAATTTAAATGTTAATTTAAAAACATATTTATCCTATTTTTCCCATCATAAGCCTATATTCTCAAAAGTAACTTTCAAATAATCAAATAGATTTGGGTCTGTTATTTATCATTTATCTTTACTATTGATAACTACCATTGACTTCGGTTTTGCGAGAAATTTAATTGATAATTTAAAAACATTTTTATCCTATTTTCCTATCATAAGCTTATGTATATCATCAAAAGTAACTATCAAATAAAGAAATTAATTTGCTTGCATTATTTATCATTATAAATTATCGTTATACATATGTTTTCTGTCTTATCGGATGGCGTATTCTACGTTAAACTTAATGGCCGTGTCTCTGACACAGCCTCCTTCTTTTTTTTTATATTTTCACTTTATATATTTTGCAATTTTTCCATTCGCCTAATAAATGTGTAATAAGTGACAATTTTATTGAGCTCGAGTTTATGAAAGATTTTTATTTGAAAAAAAAAAAACAACAGTAATTTTTTTCATGGTAAAAGTTACAGTACTATTTCGGGAATCGCCCCATTTCCCATCGGACTTCTTTTTATTTAATTAATAATAGTTTTTATTCTACATAATCACTTTCCCAGGCTTTGAACCAAGGAGCTCGGAGTTGCAGAGCCAACATGCTTTATGCTGTGCTACGCTAGCCGAGTTGGCTGTTAATATGATGATGGCTAGCGTGTTATCTGTTAAGCAGTGCTCTTTCTTTAGGTGCCGTTTGCACTCAGTCTATTCCGAGCTCCTTGATGATTACGATTTTAGCAGAAAATGTTTTCATGACTACAATTGAAAGCAGATATTCTTTAAATTAAGTACATATATGCACTCCTTTCAAAAAATCATACATCTCTGTTAAAAAATAACACAAACAAATTTAACTTTGAGCAGCAAAACTTTATAAATACTTCCAGTTTCACCACAAAATATTTCTATATTAAGTTAACACAGATTTACTCTCTAAAATATTTGAGGGCTTTTACTTGTCAGCGTATTTCCTAGACAAATCGCAGCGTGCTACACTCAATTAAGCTCACAAAGCCATAAGACATAAACCCATACATGTAAACACGTCGCGGTGGAGTGCCGTTGCAAACAAAATTTCCACGCAGTTTTGAAAACAATATTCTAATTACTTTTGACAATTTTTCAAAGTCCTTGCTGTCGTTTGTTTACAGCAGCAAGTACAATAATGCCATCACGATTGTAAACAGAAGAAGAGAAGCGGCGAAAATGTGAGCGGCTTTGAAGTTCACGCGCTTCCTGCTGATGACAATGTTCTAGTTTTAAATATACAAACAAGGCAAAATCTTTAAAGCTGCTAAAGCATGAGCAGCTGTTCTATTTGTATGCGTGAATGTATAAGGCTGAAAAATACAGGCCTTTTAGCCTAAAAAGAGTCAACGAAATTTTCATTAGAAAACTTTTTGCATTAATCCGCAAATGAAAAGGCAAAAAACTGTCGCAAACAAAATATTACAAAAAAAAAGGGAACGAATAAAAACAAAAGCGCGAGAAACGCACAAAAGCTGGGCAAGCGAATGAGTGAATGGGAGGGGTGGTGCGGCGCGTTGAAAACGCTGATGACATTGCATAATATGCCCAATACGCAGCGGCTGAGTCGACCGGCTCAGAGGCGAGCAACGACGAGCCCGCAGGTGGTTTATTTTTGGGTAAACCGGAAATGCTGGCGGAAAGGTTCATGAAAACTTTTAGCTTATTAGCGGCGCGCAGCCAACAGCGACCATGAACATGTAAAAAGCATGAACGCATATGTATGTGTGAAACTGTGTATGTAGTGTGAGTAAGCGTAATGAGCACATAGTACTTTCTAGAGCCAGGCTATGCACCTAAATGTATGCCACGTAGGCTTTGTGTGTGTGTGTGTATTAGCACTTTTTGTTGTATGTGCCACTTTTTATTGTTGCAATTGTTGTGATTGTTGTTGGTTGTGTCAAAATGGGCGTAAAAGGGATTTGTCGCAAATACTTTGGTAACTTTGCTTTATTCAACTTTTTTGTTAGAGTATTTTGTTTGTTTGTTTTTTATTAACTCACAATGAGAGCGGCAAAGCGAAAGCTATGCGTTTGTGTGAATGTGTGAGTGCGTTAACTAAGCGTGCTTGTGTAGGTAAGTTTTTCACTGTATTATAGTACTTTTACTATCATGAGCCTATGCGCACTGCTATTTTGCTTTTAACTGTTCAAGTTTTCTACTTTCAGTTTTAAATAAACTCAATTTGCAATTAGGTATAATTTTTTGTTGCCTTAGCTTACTTTTTGTGCGAATTTCATAGCGGAAAGTTAACTTGGCTGTGTAGTTAAGATTTATGTGCTTAAATTCACTTGAATAAATTACGAGTAAGCTGAATTTAAGTGTAAGCGAGCACTTAGTACAGTTAAGTAGTTATAGGCTGTTGCATATTTACATTAGAAAATTATGAAGCCTTAAGGGCTGAGTGTAATTATAAATTTTTTCAGTGAACGGAGTTAAATTTTATATTGCGAATAAAAGTGTATTTTCATCTTAGATTGGCAGCAGAAAGGCATAGTTTTGTTTCCTTAAACAATTAATAAACGAGCGCGGTTTGATAAGTCAGTGGTTTTTGAAATTCCCATACAGAAACTTAAAATTTATCACTACTGCGTTTAACTACTTTCTGTTAATATACTGCTGTCATATTTTAAGCTGAGTCATTTAGTTTATGCTTGATAGCGATTGGAAGCAGATTATCTCTTGAGTTATGTCAAAAATGGAAAAAAATTAATTTGCGTCCAAAAATCATCACAGAAATCAAGAAGAGGCGTATTAAATACTATGGAGACACTACACCATCAATTTCAATAGTTAAGAAGTGGTTTACTGCGTTCTGTTGTGGCTGTATCAGCACAAGTGACGCCGAACGCCCAAAAGAGGTCGTTAGAAAGTGCGTGATGTTTCTGAGACTGCAGGCATCTCAACTGAGTTTGTATATCACATTTCACACGAATATTTGGATATGAAAAAGCTATCCGCTCGATGGGTGCCGCTATTGTTCACACTCCACCATAAGCGCGGGTGCACACGTGTGTTGTTGCAATGGGAAAAACCAATGGATTGGGCTACAAACTGCGACTCCAAACAGCATATTCCCCAGATTTAGCCCCATGCGACTATTTCCTATTTCCAAACATGAAAATGGCTGGGCGTTAAGAGGTTTGGGTCAGACAAAGAGGTTTTCAAAGAAATAAATATCTATTTTGAGGGTATTAGGATAAGCTATTATTTGTGGCCGCTGTGGTCGAGTTGATAGCGGTGCGTGCTAAAACTTGATATGCCGGTGAGTTCGAGGTTCGAATCTCACCCAGGGCATGCAAAATCTTAATAATAGAAAAAGTTTTTTCTAATAGCGGTCACCCCTCGGCAGGCAATGGCAAACCTCCGAAGGTATATCTGCCATGAAAAAGCTTCTCATTAAATGCACCTGCCGTTCGGAGTCGGCACAAAACTGTAGGTCCCTCCATTTGTGGTATAATATAAAGACGCACACCACAAATGGTAGGAGAAGCTCGGCCAAACACTGAGCTATATAGTGTACGCGCCAAAATTATATTATTAAATTATTTGTATGAAATAAAAAAAAATTGGAAAACGCTGGAGTTAGTGTAAAGAGTTAAAAAGAGATTGTGTTGAGAAATGGATTAATTTTTTGCCGAAAAAAAATTATTTGATTCAAAAAGTCACTGACTTACTCGTATAAATCCACCCCAGTATGTTTGATGGAATTAGTTGTTATAACTGAAATATTTTCATTTTAGCTGAATCAAAGTGACTATTTTATTTTATTTCTTATTAGCAAATTTGCTACCTGCATGGCCATCCCTAACTTGCGGTAGCGAATGAGTCATTCAGGCCAACCAGGCCACCTCACAGAAAGAAATTGATTATTTTAATCAGAGAACATAGGAAAGAAGTGACTGCTTAAATAAGGATGATTTTAATTAAATAATATATTTTACAGAATGACTTTCGACTTGAAATTATAGCGGCGATTTGCTAGTTTAACCTCGCAAAATCGCCATAAACTAAAACTTATTTTTTATAACTTTTCAGGTTTTTAGCCTATAAGTCTCTTAAAGTTTTTGAATGCGATTTAATTTTATACCACAATTGCAAATATAGACAGTTTATTCCGGCTACAATTATCAACTGACTTTTATTTTAACAAAGGCAATAATTGGTATATTTTATTAGTAGGCTGCATAATGAAGATGGCAAAATACTTATAACGATAAGCTGGTTGTCTTTGCTACCCGTGGTTTCTGGGTTTGATCTTTGGACAAAGTGTTGAAGCAAAAATATAATAAAGTCTTATGAAGAGTTATGATGATTTCCGAAATACCACAAATGGGTAATAATCAAATTCAATCCAAATTCAGTTGTAAATAAGTTAACACCCAATTAAATTTAAAATGCCGTTTATTTTAGTCATGGTCGACTTTAAGCCGACATTTACGCTTGTAGCTTGTTTTAAATTAAACGAAATATACATATCTGTGTATTAGAAATACCTACCTTGAGAATTTGATAAAAAAAATAGTATATACGTAATTATAATTATACGCTAATAACTTTTGCACCTGAGAGCTTTCTTTGTTTTCTATCTAAAATCTTCCACAAAGAAAAATTTAAATCGATCACAATAACAGTTGTGGAATTATGTTTTTAATTTTTTGTTTAGCACTTGCTAATTATCAAGTGATAACTAAGAGACTATATTTTGAGACTAGGCACTATTTTAAATTATAATAATTCCCGACCGGCCTAAATAAGATATTTTTTCTTCTCAGCAGTAATTTCGAAAATATTAATTTTATTTTAGAAAACTTTTATTATCAAAAGCTATTTAAAAATAATGATTTCGACTTTTCATTATATTTACCATATGTTCTTTAAAAAATAACAAATATACTTTAGAAAACATCAAATTTATTTTTTAATAAACTTACGACACTGAAAATTTGGTTCCAACTCAAGCAGACGGTTGACTTATATAAATTGGTGTCATAAGTTTTAGTAATAACTTGCTGTGGTGGAATGCCTTTAAAAAAATATATTTTTTCATTATTGGTGTTCACGAAGGTTTTAAATAAATAAAAAACTTTTAACATGTTAGTATCTTAAGGTATTTTCTAAGCAAGATTATGTATGCAACAATCAATGATCTCTACAAAAAAAAAAAATTATTAGTAAATTATAGTCAATCCATTAGTTTACATGAGAATGGAGCACTGAGTAAACACCATCAGCTCGCTGATTAAATATAGATATATATAAATAGAAAAATAATTGTATCATATGATGCGTATAGAGAACCGCAATTAATACATTCCTGAAAATAATACGTGATATCAAAATACAATTTGTGTGATGATTAGTTGTCGTAGTGTTGAGATAGTTGTTGTCCAAAGCGTCTCCAGAAGAATACCGCTTTTCTTAATCATCGCCTACTGTATTTCCGGAAGAACGAAAACTGGACCGTTTATGCATATTTGTAGTTGTAGCTTCATAAATAGATAAATGGTGCTTTTAAGGGGATATTCGGGTGTACAGGTATGCATTTTAGGTAAGAGTCGTAAAAAATAAATAAAAAATTTTTATTTCCAAAAAATTAGCAGTTGATGAAGAGGGAGTCTCAAAAATTTGGTACGTGACCATTTCAAACGATTTCAAACCTCCTAGCAATCTGAAAAACAAAAACAAAAAATATTATTAATCTAGAATAATGTCGCTATATCTGCTACGGTAAATTTGGAAAAGACTATCTGAAAAAAAAATAATTTTGAATCACTTTTTTTTTGGCTTATCGAATTTTTTAAAAATAGTAAAAATAAAAACAAATAGAATTAAATTTGGGAATAAGGATAGTTCCAGGTGTAGAAAAGTCTATAAAGAAGAGTCTCCCAAAACTTCAAGTAAATCGGTTCAGTATAACTTGAGAAATCGTGGATATCGTTTTGAAAAAGACAGTTTTGAGAAAAACGCGTTCAAAGTTTCACGTAAATGTCGTTTGTTCGATTGTTTTCGGCCGAACCAGTTTAAATGCTGGGTCAGAAAAATACTTATGTATATCTTCGAAAATAATTTGAATTTTGAAAAATCCTCTTGTAGACATATTCTTAAATAATTAAACTTTGAATATATAAAAAAACAATCGTTTTTTTTTATTTCTAGACCAGAATGCCCCCTTAATGGTCTACTTCTTTTCTACATGAAATCATATTATTTTACAAACACACTATTTTAAGTACACAAACTCATTCCTTTGTTAAGAAATGGTCTTAAGATCATTTCAAAGGATTCTTGTACAATGTGAAATTATTTTCTACGCAAAGTACTCTTAAAAATATACAAAGACCTGTGATAACTAGTTAAGTAAAATCTAAAGGAAATCTCGCTTTCCCAACTGCTTATGAGTAGATAGTGAAACCAATAAAAACATTTGGAACAAAGAACTAAATACTTATGTATCTAAGACCTAATCAAATACCCTCGGGTACATTTTTCATATTCCATTATGAAATGAATTATTCAAAATTTAATACAAGATTGTCAATATGTGCGTCATAGCTTAAGGCGTTTTAATTACGGCACTTGGGTTGTTTCTTTTTCAATGTTTTTTTTTTAATTTTTTTTTACGCAGCTTTCACTGTTTGCGTTTTTAATTTGCCGACATAAATCGTAAGAGCAGAAAGCGTACAAAATTGTTGCTTACCTTTCAACAAGCTTTCAACAGCTTTTCAACTTTTCATTATTTACTCGCACAAGAAATCGAGTGAGCGTATGTGTGTCTGTGTATATATAAGTAATGTGTGCGTGTGTTGTGCTGCCGGTACCCACTTCAATAAGGAAAGGTTAAAGGTGGAAGTCACCAAGCGACCGAGAGTTTTGTACAATGAAATAAAAATTAACGAATGAAATGTCGAAAGAATAAAAGATGCTGCAAGCCAAAGTTGCGGGCGACGAGTTTTATGGTCATGCCTTTACAAAAATACACATGAATACATTTATATAAGCATAAGTATTTAATTTGTGTTGCTGTAACTCTTTCATAACTAGTTTCCGTTTTTTATATTTTTCCTTTCAACTGTTTGTTTCTGTTCGTAATAAATGCGTGCGTGCATTGCGTGTTTTTTTTTGCTTTTTTATTTCGTTAGACGTGAGGTAATTTGTGACTGTATTTCACTTTTTATTTTCGTATTTTCATTTGTAAATTTTTCATCAATTTTACAGGTCACCGCTTAACAAGGGCACTAATTGGCACCACTGGCAGTCGGCGAGGGACCGCGTGTCGGCTGCAAAGGTAGTTGCCGCGTCGCAACATTGCCATCCTTGTTGGCGCATCGGATTGCAGCAGGTACTATTACGAGCACACGGGCGCACTACGAGCCGCCGACGGCCAAAACGATGATTGCAAACACGTCTGTGCTTTAGAGCGGCAGTACATCAAATTTAAATATATTTTTTTTTGTTTGCATACCAATGTACAGAAAGAATTGGAAATGGGTTTGGTCTGAAGTGTAAGTTTTTCGTAATGCAGCTTGTGACGATAGTACCAACTAAGGAAGCAAATAAATCGAAAAAATATATGTATCTAAAAGATTGTTCAAGAAATTTTAGAGTGTTTAGATAAGATTGAATTAAATTATTAGGAATATTCCCAAAGAGAGAAAAATGTGAAAAATAGTTTCAGGAACCTTTTTTAAAATGAACAAAATGAGAACAAAGAGGTCCCGGAATATGGAAACAATATAGGAACCGAATTACCAGGAACGTACTCTTGGAGAATAAATTTGGAACGAAAGCCGTTGAACATTAGCGAAATATTTGATTATTTCATTTGAATGCCGATAGGACACATTTGATTTACTCATGTAGTTTTTTTTACTGAACAGTTAAAAGATTGTTTGTAATAATGATTGAAACTGATGTTAATTTTGTATAGTTTTTGTTAATCTTTTTCTAACTTCTGTATTGATTAAATACTTCTATAATTTTATGAAAGACAATATGTATATAAATACATCGTCACAGGCACTATTCTTGATGCCCATTTCATTCTTAACAATAGGTTCTCAAAACGTTAGTTCCCGTTTTGTTTCTGACAAAACGTTGCCCGAACATCTGTTTTGATTTGATCCTACTTCAAAATGTTCTTGAATTTTTTGTTCTTACGTTCTTGATAGTTTCGTTCTCATTTTGTTCTTTTCTGAGAACGTTTCCAAGCATTTTGTACCTTTTTTTGTTGTTTTGCGGACACGTTCTTGATATTATTGTGTGTACAGAACGAAACCAAATTCAACATGCGTTCTTAATCTTTTTTAAGCAGCCTCAGCTATTTATATAGAGAAGAGGCAAATATATGGAGCAGTTGGCGTCCATTAACCACAAAATTAAGTTCATAGCCCTGAAGTAAATGAATAAGTAAAAAAAAAATCAAACTTTTTATTTATGTTCAAAGACCATTGCATGGGTTCAAAAAGATCTTTGGAATACTTACACATATTTTATTGTGGTCATCTGCCAAGTAAATTTTTGAAATGTTACACTGAAGCAAAATAATTTTTAAATTAATGCTACATATCGTAAAAGTTTCTAATAAAATTATCGAGATATTTGATTTTTCTCCTGAGTGGTTTTTTATTTTATTAAACTTTTTCAAGTTTTTCATAATCTTTAGCATGTGATCGAGTTTATTGCAATAGGATGAAGTACTTCTTAAAGAGCGTAAAAAATAAAGTTGTATTCCCTTTCGATGCGATCTAATAAAAATGTTTGTATTAAAATTAACAAACCAACAAATTTTTTAGTTTAATTTTAAAAAATTTAAACATTTCGAGCTACCCTAACACTTGTGTGACTACACAAACACCTGCATATACGCATAGTTGCGTGTGTGCGTTCGTCTCTAACCATTTTTTATTTTTTGTTGATTTTGGTAAAGGATGCCCATATTTGCATAACCTCTCCGTTTGCTCGTTGAAATCGTGCGGCACACTTTAGTTCGGTCCCTCACTCATTCATTCCTTAATTTTTTGGCTTCACGATTTATATGCGTCGTTGTAAGTTTATGCAAATTCATTAAATTTTGTGTGAAATTAAAGTGAAAAGACACGTAAAAAGGTATTTTTAAATACTTTTAAAGTAATTTGCATATCAGCAGTGCGCTTGGGATGAGGGTTTAAGCAATTTTTTTGTATTCTTCCTCGGTCTACGTGGCGTATACGTTACACTTAAATTCGTTGTACATACCACAAGCTTGAGAGTATATTAAAAACAATTTGAAAATGTATTAAACTTTTCGCATGACCGCTGAAACTATGTTTGCTATATTTACATAGTTGTATATGTGTCTGTGTAGTGTGTGACCATTACGAGGTCATAATTAACACGTTTTTCAACTGACACACACACACATATCGAGTGCATGCTATCGCTGTTGCCTTATTTACTTGCAACATGTTGCACTATTGCTTTTAAATTCTTGCATGCCAATAATAATTGCCAGCTTTATGGAAGGAGCAAAGTAAATTTTCAACTTAAACAACACAACATCGACGCGTATTGCTATTGTTTATGTGGTAATTATACGATACTTTGGAAAGTGAGTTAGCATGGCGAGTTTATATGAATGCAACTTTTGCACGAAACTTAAATTTTTAAAGCATTCACAGCAATTCAGCGAAAAAATGTATTATACGCGTCAGCTTTGGTTAATTCATGAATGCTTTAATAAATGTTTTTCTTTTCAAAATATCCAAAAACTAGAAATCGAACCGTATATATGTATCGAAGATTTGATATTTTTACATAAGCTGTAACATTTTTCTGTGGTTTGTGAATGCATTTTGTATTCTTTAATCAAAATTGGGTTCAGAAGTAACAAAAGGACCAAAGAAATATCGGCTTAAACAATTTGAAAGCCTCACGGACGCATAAGATGATACTTCAAAGGAAAAAATTCCAAGACTGGGTCGTTAAAAGTTTTCACTAGAATAACTAATTTAATGCTATTAATTTTTGAAGTAAAACTTCTATGCGCTGTTATTTATTAAATAAATTGAGTTAAGAGTTCATTTGGCTCATAAATCATTTAAGAAACGAAACGAAAATTTCAATTTAAATATGATCTTATTTCTTTTACCTATTTCCCAAAACAAAATTCCATATCAGAAAGTTTCACTTTTCCCGCTTAGCTGTCTAGGGTAACCGATTTTTTGGCGTAGAATACGTCTTACCTTACGGTATGGGCACCCATGTCAGGTTTTTATTGTTGTAATCTCTATTTCTTTAATTATAAGGAAACGGCTCAGTTAATTTTTTTTTTTTTTTTTTGTAGTCAAATGAAGATGTTAGCTTTCGTTTGACATACATTTCATGTTGGTTGATATCTTCCTAATATTTAAATTTCTCAAATGAAAATTGTATAAACACATGCACACAAATATGTGTGTGGTGTTTGGTTGAGTGTGTAGTAGTAGTTTGTAGCATGAATAGACGTTTATTTTATTGCATAATTTTAGGCGGGAAAATTTAAGTAGAGTAAAGGCAGAGAAAGCGCTGCCAACTACTGCTTATTGGTGGTGATTTTAACACAGAAATCACTTCAAATACTAGATTGGCGCAATTTATGAGCGATACGTTTAATTTGGATTATATTCGAAATGATGCTCCCACAACTATTGAAAACACAACCATTGACTTAGTTTTTGCGAGAAATTTAAATGTTAATTTAAAAACATATTTATCCTATTTTTCCCATCATAAGCCTATATTCTCAAAAGTAACTTTCAAATAACCAAATAGATTTGGGTCTGTTATTTATCTATCATTTATCTTTACTATTGATAACTACCATTGACTTCGTTTTTGCGAGAAATTTAATTGATAATTTAAAAACATTTTTATCCTATTTTCCTATCATAAGCTTATGTATATCATCAAAAGTAACTATCAAATAAAGAAATTCATTTGCTTGCATTATTTATCATTATAAATTATCATTATACATATGTTTTCTGTCTTATCGGATGGCGTATTCTACGTTAAACTTAATGGCCGTGTCTCTGACACAGCCTCCTTCTTTTTAAAGGAACCAAGAACAAAATAACAACACTCAGACTACAGCGCGTCCCTTCGTCCCTCTTAAGCTCTCAATATGTCCTTGTTAAAATCATCAAATCAAACTATAGCCTGGTAATAATATAAGAGATATGTAAAAAGTTTCGCACTGTCTTATTCTCTTCAAGAATGATGAATAAACTTAAAAATAATGCCTTGATTTGAAAGTGAGGTATTTCAGCCACGGGCATTTTAACCATTTTGGCCACTGTGAAGCCAAGAACTTTGATTTTGTGTATTTTATAGATACAAATTAAGATTAACGATTTATTTAGCAAATATTTTTATATTCATACGATTTTGTGCTATACTGAATGTATATGTTCAAACAAAAGTCCTTGAGAAAAATGTTAGAAAGGATTGTTCGATAAATAGAAAATATTGTTTAGTCGTTTGCAATACAATGTTTTTATTTGTTTTATTTGAGTTGTTTCAATAATATTTTTACAAACTTTCACCCAATACAAGTAGATAAATAAATTTATTATTCAACCTTTACATTTGGCAACATTTCTTATGATTCTTTTAATCAAGCTTTTCATGTGGGTTAATCTGGCTAGCTAAGCACCATATTTCTTAATTAAATCTGAAATGATTTCTGACCTTTGAACATATTTAATAGAAGTCTCCTTGGATTACAATTTGCCTTCTACATTGTGAAACTTTATGTAAATATGTTTTCTTCACATATGTGTTGTTGGATCTTTTACTAAAAATTATGCAACTCATTTTAAATATTTTTGAGCTTTAAGGCCGATTGGTTTGTTTGGAAAATTATTAGGAAAAAACCACAATACTCAAATCGAAAGAAGTTATAGTACTAGAAGAAGTTATAGAAATCACCACATTTCCTCATCAGACTTTTCTCCTTGGCTTCTGCGGGAGTCGAACCCGCAACTTGATTATCGCATTGCATCAACGCAAGTTTATTACATAGATTCTGCAAAAATATTTCTCGCAAAACATTTCTCATACATATAACTTTTCTTGAATCTAAACACATATCAATGCATTCTGCCTCTATCCATCTATGAGATATTAAAGTTTGCTTTTTCGCTTCCCATTCCTTAGCCCCATCTGCCATACAAATTACGTAGCCGCTATATGTACTCGTATTGCGAACAATTGGATTTAATAACATACAATTTTTTTCACTTTTTTTTATTTTATCGTAAAATTTTGTAATTCTTTGATGTAACGAAGAACATACTTCGCTGCAGTAGAATGATCTTTTTGTGGATATGAGTTAAATTGTGACAATTTTGAAAACGTATATTTGATCTAACTGCTAAGTACATTAATTTTTCTATTAATGATTGATACTTTTTTACATCAACCATATCAAACATCCCGACAACGCTTGTCGAAAATAACTCCACTTGCAAACGGGTTAGATTCTGGTTTGCAGTAGGATTTCTTGCTTATTCCTTTAAATTTAATATTAAGCTAATCGTTGGTAAAACTCAATATAAACCGTAGAAAATATATACAGCTTTTAAGATATTCTTAACAAAATTTTACTATTATGTGAGTCTGTTTGAGCATTTGAAAACAACCGCCAAATGAACCTAAGTAAGTTGTAAATTCAGCTTAACATTTTTATAAGACCATCGCAAGCATGTCTAGTGACCATAAATTCATTGTAAATTCCATAAACAGTGAAGAAATTTTGCAATTTATTTTGCATTTGCATGCCAGCAAATAAGAATGCAACACACAAATGAACACTTTTGTTGTTTTTTTATAAGCACCTTATAAAAAGACTTTACATTTTTTTTTAGAAATTGTGATGAGTGGCTCAAAGCTATCATTGATATTTGATAATTTTTTAATGACGCACTTTTGCAATTTTATCGAAATAATGCTCTGCTCGAGGCAAAATCGTTAGTAAAAAAATTGTTAAAAGCCATTTCATACTTGGATGTGGACTAACAAGCAAAGTGTCTAAATATTCGGAAAAGAAGAAAGTTTGAAATGTTTCAAAGTGTTTTTTTTTTTTTACTTTTTTGTTCTTAATTTGCTACAAAGATCGGTAATCTGGTTTATATTTATTTTGTTTGATAATAATATTTAATTTTTTGATTAAAAATTAGTGGAAATTGTACAAACAGTTTCTAGAAATTGTTGAAATTTATTGGCTGCTGTTATAATTGTATTATGAGTTAACTTTACTTCCCTCAAATTCTCTTTGTGCCTTCCACAGGCCTGAAGCATATTGGGCAACAATGCCTGTGTGCTTGGAAAAGGTTGGCGTGTTCATAGCAAAAAAAAAATATGCGAGTAACGAATCGCGTGAAATTGTATTTAACCTATTTGAAATTTACTTAGAGCTCTACAGTACAATGGCTTTACTAAGTGCACTGTAAAAAGTGCAATCAAATGCCTAGTGGAAATTTCAATACGCCATTAGCTAACAAGAGAGATGCTGTGTAAAATTGGTAATAAAATTTGCTGAAATGCGTAAGAGCTTATGAAAAACCGAGCTATACAATTTTAGTATGTTAAAAACCTGAAATAAGCGGATTTTGTTGCAAACAATATGTGCGCGCAATTAATAGCAGATTTGCAATTTAAATGAAATAGTCAATTTTACCTTCAATTTGAATTTAGCTTTTCAACAACTACCATTCATTTGAGGCGGCGATTTGACTCAATGCTAATTGTAATATTTTGATAATTAATTACAACATTTCAGCATTTTTTTCGCTCAAACATGATGACATATTTCAAAAACATTTGACTCAAGCGGATTTATGATCTAACGTACACACACAACTGAACGCTCGTCCGCTAAGGCACAATATGTGCAAATATACAAATTTTTTCACTACATGGCGTATACGTAACATTTATTTACACGAGTTCATGAACAATCTACGCACCACAAAAAAAAAAATCTGAAGAGAGAAAACAAAATTGATTGACACTTACGTTGGCTGCACTAATAGCTACAACAATGCCAGCAAAGACAGCTGCAATAACATAAACAACATTTGTTGCAAAAACTAAACTACTGCCATCAACAAAAGTGTTGAACATAGTCGTTGACAACCAACCAAAATTAATTACATACAACTAACTAAAATGTGTTGTAGTAACGCTGAAGTAAGTCCAAACCTCCTCCCCACCCCCCCAAAAAAACAACATTAATAAAAACAATCACTACATAAGTATTTATGTACAACAAAAAGAACCATCACTTCAACACAGCAAGCGACATGACAGTTTGACATTTAGATTGACAAGCCACATGATGTTGCAAGCGAGCCAACGCAACGCAACGCGCCATGTGCAGGCGGTTAAGGGGGCAACTGGTGTGGTAGAGTGTTGGCTGGTAATCAGTTAGTATATTCATTAACACAACAATCACACACGCACACTCACGCGCTCCCCAATAGAAATTAAGAATTTTGGGTTTTTCGGTAGTGGCAATAAATATTTATATTTATATTTGTGAAATGTGTAAGTAAATATGTGAGTAAGTAGATATTGTGAAATAGTTATTTGCTTTTCGTTGCAAAGTTTGAGCAGTAAAATTCCTGCATTGCTTAAAAAGTTAAGGTGACACCACAAAAGTTTAGTTAATATGAATGTTTAAATTGTAAAAGTTTGAAGTTTTAATTTCTATAAAATCATATTCTTTTAATTAACAATAGATGGAAAAAATAAATACATAAATCATTTTTTGTACCCCAGATAAACTTCAGAAATCATACAATACAGAGATATCGACGAAATAAATAAAATTTTAACAGGAAGTACTCAGCAAACATATAATATTATAAACGTTTTATTGATTTTAACCTCAAAATATATACAACAATAAATGCTTTAAGATGTTTCTTGACTCTTAGAGTCAAAAATACAAATTTGTTAATAAAACAAATATTTAAATTTCGAATATTTAACGTTTAATATTTTTAAATTAAAAAAGATACAGTTTTGCGATATCCAAAAAAAGTTTCATTCATTTATAGCAAACGGTTCCTAAGATACGAATTTTTTCGTAAAATATTGCTAAATTATTAAAATTTGAATATAATGAAAACTGCGCAGAATTTCGAAAAACCAAACAAATTGTCGTTTCATCTTGATATAAGCTACCGAATTTCCGAATTGTCGTTAGTTTTCCAAAAGTGATGAAAAATCATTGATCGAATTGACGTGGTTTGACTCATTACAAATCTTGATTGAAAATATATGAATGTATGTATATTAATGCAGTGGACAAAAACGTTTTCACAAACATAAACCGGTGGGTAGCATTTTTAATAATAACACTCATCCCAACGGTTTTTATCCCTAAATACCCGCCCGACCCCCGCTTAAAGCGCATCCGCATGACACACGAATATATAAAAAACATTTTTTTTCATGAAAGCGAGGAGTTTGTTAAGTGTCAAGATCTTAGACTGTTTAGCTACAGCACAAATGTATCATTTAGTGAAAGTATTGAGTAAAGTCTTTTTTACGTAAAAAATTGTGTCTGATATATCAAAAGAACCGAAGTGAGTGTTTAAATCCTGACACAAAGTACGGAGAGGCTCGTTTAGTTCAAAATTATTTGTGCATGGCTACAGAAAAAGAGGCCGCAAATGCCTTGAAACTCGAGAGGAAACATTTAGCTTTATTCCGCCAAGAAGAAATGGGCTAGAAATCTAGCCTGTCAGTAATCAGTAACCAAAAATATTATGCCTAGCATTTCTCTGCGACTAGCATGGGTAGGAAGATTAATGAGTTTTAAGCGACTAATATGTTTTACTGACAACCGCAGCGAAGATTTCTTACAGCAAAAATTATAAATTAGTTTTGAATTGACTCTATCCGTTCGGAATAAACACATATTAACATAGATGGATTGACTTGTTGTTGTATTGACGTATTGTTTTTGAAATTAATAAACGTCATTGAAATTAATAAAAATTAAGTTCACTCGGTTGCTGTTGATGACAGAAATAGTTTTTTAAACTGTTTTCGTTTGTTTTTGAGATTTTGGAAGTGCTCAGAACTGACAAAATTTTTTTTTAAATGTTAAAATATAGAACGAACTTTGATTCTCTACAGGCTTGAGTTGCCATTGAGTTGCTAGTTTCTGAGGTGTTAAGAACTGTTTCTATATTTAGGCGACAGCCCAAAGAGAATGCGAGCAGAATAATATATATTTAAAAATGTGAAATAGCCTATCGATTGAAATAAGGCAAACAAATATAAACTTATAATTGGTAGATGGAAGCAAATTCTGAGTATAAGAGTACTTAACAGTGTTGAGTTAAAAATAGCAAAAGAACTAGCACGATTTTGAGTTCTTAAATCAACCGAAGTAATTTTTTTTTCGTTTGTAGGATTTTAAATATGAATCTGTGCGAATATTCAAGTATTTAAATGAACGATATAATATAAAAAATTTAGCAAAATTATTTTAAATTTAATTTTTTGCTAAGTTGCCTTAAATGAAGAACTTGCTGCGAGCTCAATAAAATTTTCAATTATTTAATTTTTTCTTTAGTTGGCTATAGGCTATTTGTTGTAAAAAAATTTTGTAAGGAGCAAACAAACAGTCAGTAGAAGTTCGAGCTACCATTTCGGAGAACGCAACATCGCTTCATATTCACTTTTCGTCTAGAAAAGGCTGCGTAATTCAATTAAAAGGAAAAATTTCCATTGCCTCTGTTAAATTAGCACTTACAATTTTAAATGTTTTTTCATTTATAATAAGTTTATCAAAAATTCCTCTGTGCTAAATTTGACGCCACGATGGTTGATTTTTATTTAAATAAAATTTGATTGTGAAAAGTTACTTTGAATCTACCATCTTTGATTTTACTGAATTGTAGCGACATTTGTACAATTTGTCTCAAATACCAACTAATTTGGTCCATAAACATACCCCACCGATAAAATTTAAGACCTTATTTTTAAACTCTTCCGCCTTTAACTACGTCTGGGAAGCTAATACTGAGTCCATTAGGAAATATAAATACTCAACGGATTTAATACGCCTAGTTGTTTAGTTGTCTTAAAAGTGATTTGGAATATTTATTCACACTAAATTTTCTTCTGCACGAACTTAAGAACAACCGAACAAATTTATAATGGTCGACTTTCGATGAAAAGGAATTTTATATCAACTTTCTATTATTACTGGAATTTGTTAAGCTAAGAAAATTTAACACAATTGCTAAAGAGAGTATGCATTTGGTATTTGCTTTATATGTATATTTAAAAAAAAATATTTTTTTTCAATCACCTTCGCCAGTTGTGCCAGACGTTTAATATCGTAAGTGGAACACGCCCTAGAATAATTGAATTGGAAGTGAACTTGGATTCTGGCACAGACGAGTGTAAATAGCTGCACAAATAACTTCCAAATACTTTTGAAAAGAAAATGGAAAATCTCTTTGAACTCATTTCAGACTAAAATAAGCTAAGAGTATCTAAGTAAATAATTACGCATCGATAATTACAGGTAGTAAAAATGAATAATTTCTCTTTTAGGAAGACCCCATTTAAAAAAAAGCGTCAATCAGATTTTAAAAATTCGTGTGAATAATTACAAATTGCTTGCATTGTTTGCAAACAGAACCTTTTTTCAAGTAGACCAACAACAAATTAAAGAATATACGGCACACCCTAATACGTTTGCTATTTAAATCAGTGTACACCATCAATAAAAATAATATTTTTTTTTAAATTTCTAATAGCAGATAATTGCCGCAAAGTTCAGTTTAGAAATAAAAAAATTATGGCAAACTTTTTATATCGAAAATCGGATTATAGAAAGCTGCTTGGAAATGTTTGGCTAATTCCCGCATTTCGAGTGCTTAGTGAGATTGAAATCAAACAAAATAAATTTGCGCTTGATATCATAATTTCTAACGGAATTCGAAAACGTATTCATTGAAGTGAGAGCCACCAATTGACAACAAATATTATACATTTTTTCATTTATTATCCAAATTGAAATTGCACGTTTTAAATACATTTTTTTTTGCGCAGATGACAGCGATAAATCATTCCAATTAGATGCGTTGTGCTGTGCGTACTTACTTGAAAAATTGCGTTAATTCCATTTGCTCACGCCAACATTATGCTAATACGCACAGACGAAACACACACGCCAACACAAATAAATAAAATTTTCTTTAAATATAAATAAATGTATATGAACGTTTGTATGTAGTACGTCTGTGGATATTTTTCAACTAAATCAAATTGTGGATGCAGTGCTGTGAATTTTTAAATGGCCAAAGTTACTAAAATCACATGAAATACGAATGAAATGTGTTATGTAGAGTGTATGCTGTTCTGCGAGTGCAAAAGCAGGGAAAATACCCTAATTTACATATTTTAAATATAACAATAAACTCAATGAATTGTGTCGTAATCAAGTCAAAACGAATAATATGACGCGTTGAAAATATTTGTGGAGGAAGCGTATACGAGCGAGCAAGCGCGAGCACAGGAAATCAACCAACCAAGCAGCAAACAGTTCGAGCCAAATGCGTATAAGTAAAAAAAAAAAAACAAAAGAAATATATAATAAATGATTTGAAAAACGAAGCAAACAAATATCATGAACAACTAGTCTGTGTCGAAATAAACGACTATTTTTTTTCTTCAGACTTTTATAAAATTTCGGGTTTGAAACTACTCACGCAAGGAACTACTCTCCCAATCGAAGGCAGGTACTTTAAGGTAATTATAGTAAAAAAGAAACACAAAAGATCGCTCCAATAAAGCTTCTACCCATTTATGTACATCTGAAATACGGCTGAGGGTAAAGAGGGGAAATAAATATCTATTTTCTTAACTTGGGGCCAAGCCGATAGCTTCAGCAATACTTTCGCCAGGCGAAAGCGTCACCAGGCTCAATGGGATTCAGCTGCGTGCCGAATGGGACCGCAAATGGTCTAAAAATGCACACTAGATTTCACTACTCCTTTACTTTGTTTCGAGGGCAAAAATTTATTAAAAATCCCAATGAGTATTTAGACAAATGAGCAGTAAAGTTCTCTCTAGACGGACAAAAACCACATTCTGTAGGTCTCTCATTATGCCCATCCTTTTGTAGGGTGTATAATCATGAATGATGACAATATAGGACGTTACCTAATGAGCGGGCATGCAAATTTTTGGGAATACTCAATACTGGAGATCATTGAAAACTATAGCTGTCACTGTGCCGCACTTATCAATACATTCAACCAATCTAAGCAAAAATTCCCTTTATTTAGCTAACCGTAACTCGGCGAATTTTCTATGTTTTTGTCCGATGGCGTTGACAACCACTCTTACGTAACCTACGAATTACTTAGCATTGTAAATGAAGAAATATATCACAAATGAGGTCACAATTCACTGTGACCGGCTAACAGTTTTCGTTTAGGTCTGAAGAAAAAAAAATATTTATTTTTGCCACAGTCTAATATACAACTCACACACGACCACAGCACTAGCAACGCTAACAAAAACAACGAAGTAAAAAATTTACTCAAGAACAGCAAAGGGGACGCGCGCATAGTAAATAAAATTGAAAATGATCAGTTGGAATGGGCATCAGAACATATTCGATCAGATATTTTCGTCATGCCAGCAAGTGAATAAATCGCAAGAGGGTCGTGGACGCGAAAAGCGAGCGATGCGGAAAAGAGGGTGAGTCCAATGAGCACTTGCTGCCACCATTCAAGCGCTCATTCATTCATTCGCAAATTCATTGCTGTGTGTTGATTGACTTCATTCGTCATGCCCAACACAGCCTGTCAGCGGTGTGTGTGAATGTGTTGGTGTGATTGGCGAATGTAGAAATGTATGTTAGTATGAGTAGATGCTGCCAAAAGTTGAGCAATTGTGTGCTTATGCTTCGACGCCCTTCGACGTAGCGCACACCCAAATTCATACAGCTTTAGGAGATGGTGTGTGTGTGTGGTATAGTAAGTATACGCGCTTCATTTATTCATTCATCAATCAGTTAACCAAGTGTAAATTTTGTATTTTTCACACTCGTAAAAATGAAAACGAAATGGCTAAATAAAATGGTTGCACAAGTCAGCGTGTGTGTCGGTGTTGAATGGTAGCGGCGAGACTGAAAAAATAAAGAAAAAAAACTTGAGTTTTTGCTATAACGTCCCTTCGTTGCGGTGTGACCTGGGAAATGCGGGGGAATTAGATTTTCAGTCCACAACTGGCATATGACGAAATCAGCATTTAATTTTACATTTTTGGGGTTTTGCATATTTGCGCAAAAATGGGAGCAAATCTAAAACAACAACAGTAGGAGTTCCATTTGGTTTAAAGTTTGGTAGTGATGTTCTTTTTTTTTATGCTTGTTGGTAATAAGAAATATTTTACTTAATACCCACAAAAGAATTGAAGCGCTATAGCAGCAGGATGCCGGGTAGCAAGTTTGATAACGGTGCTTCGTGTATTTGCAGCATTTATTGTTGGCGGCCCGTGAAGCGTGCAAATACACACAGACATAAAATTATAAGGCACCTCCGATCTCTGTGGGACATAATTTTATAGCGAACTGAATGTTATTTTAAATGATTTACTTATTTTTCATGATAGCAATACTTGTATTGAGCAAACGATGAACCACTTTAAAGTGTCTCTTTACTTCTTCTGTCTTCGGTTTCTTATCTCACAGAACAGATCTACATATGTATTAACATAATTCGGATACATAATTTCCCCTCCCTCTAAACGAATTAATCGAATATTGAAATTTTTCTTGTTGAACTATTTATTGTCCAGGAAAAAACCCCATGGAGGATCGACCTTCCAACCGCAGTTATATTTGTCGGTTTGATCGAATAGCGCGTCTTTAAATGCAACGATGTAAAAACTCGATAATTGCGGCCTTATCGCTGTGGTCTGGAGTAGACACTAGCAGAGTTCGGATTTGTCTCATGCTAGTTGCTCACTCGCAGAACTTCCCGATCGCGAGGCCGCAGCTCACTGAGTGTCAGACGAGGTTATTTGCAAGTAGAACAGCAAGCAGAGCATCCTGACGGTCGAGACAGAATAACAAAAGTTTGTAAGCTAATAATTCGCTAACCTCATATATGGGGTTGAATTAATGCTCAACCATGCCGATTCAACCCATTACTTCAAACCAAGTGCGATATATTTTTTTCATTTGCCCATCCCTACACAACAACAAATCTTCATGGGTCTTTATGAGTCTCGTACTCACTCACTCACTCGCCTTACTCATGAAAGCAGGTCAACAGGCAAGCTGAGTGTGGCAACACATATGAGCCTCGCTCACTTGCCAGACGAGCAGAGTAAAATGTTCGCCTCACGCCCTCGATATTGCCACGAGTACGCGTTGCGAGCACCTCGTTGCCAGCGGACTTAAGATTCGCAATCTTATAGAAAAACCCTAAACATGTTTATATTTTTGAACGCCAGCAATTTTTTTTCGATTAACAAAAATATAAGCAAACGTAAAAAGAAAATTCATTGAGATGTTTAGCGATTTGAAGTTGCCTTTTTTTTGTAAACAACTTTAACCCCGGACTAAGAGGAATAAAAACAGAAATGGAATAAAGCAGAAGTATGTTTTTTTATTGTACTCAGTGAAAGCTTCCAACTGTTCTTATAGCTTCTATTAAACGATTAAATTTTCCTTAAATATATCTTTACTTTCAATTTGTGGGTTTTACAAATCTTGCTACAGCATTTCTGTTGTTAGAGTCGTCATTAGTTTCATGACAGTTCTTAAATAGTGTGAGTTTGAATTACTACACTCAGATATCACGGGCACCGCTTTTCATTTTACCTTAAAGCTAATTTTCTTCTTCAAAGGCTAATAAATGAAGTGCAGTAGAGCCCTTTAATATGCATTTCAAAATCAGAAGCTGCAAAATATAAACGTGTGATACTAGTATTGCATATTTTTAGACGCTGTTGTCATTTGTTTAACTTTTTTGTTTTTAATTCCGTACTAGCACATTTTAGAAGAAATTTGTTGTGCTTAGAAATGTTGGTTAAAGTTTTATTTGTATGTTAAATTATACCTGGTTGATCTGAAATTCCTAAAACGTTAAGTCTAGACGATTATAATAAATTGCCTGAATTACTATAATTTGAAGTCAGATGTCGCTATGTGCTATGAAGATTTGAAATATGTAAATTACTTGCGAAAGGTTGTGTTTTTTTTAATTTCCCGCCTTCTCTGCAGGGTATGTGCACACACACACAAACATACATACATATATATTTCTTCATTTACACGAGCGATGCTGCCGTCGTTTGCCATTTATTTTATTGAAAAATATAAATTGCCCCTAAAAGTATTCTTTGAGCTGTGATTCATGGTGGAAAGTTACTACTTTGGTCGCTATTGTTTGCTGCCAAGCAACCAATATTGTTGTTGCTATTTTTACTATACAATCTCAACTGAGGGCAGCGGGTTAATGCTTTTACTGACAGCGGGTGCTTGACGCTTGGCTAGCGAGCCCCGAAGGTGGCTTGTGTGTTGCGTACCCGGAATTGAGACACTCACTTTATGCATTCTTTTGTTTAGCATTAAATTTTAATGTTGTTCCCTTTTGAAAACTGTATATGTTTTTTTTTTTGTTTATATTTTTTAGTATATTTTGGCTCATGAAGGATTCTATAGGTTTTGGTTCAACAATCAGGACAACCAATTGCCGTGATGGAGTCTTGCGGCTGAGATTGGGAATGTGAGACAATATTATTTTATGCGATCGATATGCATTTGATTGTGTTTTTTAAGTTAGCTTGTAAGAAAAAAACTTTTTATTTTCAGCAATTCTATTTAACTTATTTAAAAATTCCAACGTTTGATTCTACAAGGCCGCCCCTTCTTCCCTTAACATCAGTTGCTGACGAACTGATTGAGTGACTGGTTCACTGACTGCTTTTCTCTGCCCTTTGCTAGCCATTTGTTCATATGTTGATGCTTTCATTTGCGAAATATCGAAAACCATTTCACCCTCAAGATTTATGGTTGTGCCCTCGCTGTTGTTGTGATTACTTTTAGGTATGTGCGCTGATGTTGCCTTTGCCAGTCTATTCGGAATGTTTTGGCAAATGAAGAGGGTTGCCAGTGTAAATGAGACACCCATTATTTATTTTCATGAATCGTTGCAGTACGGGTCGCATGACTGTACAGTCTTTGGTGTCCGGCCGATGGGTCGTACAAGTCATTGGCGCAAGTGCGAGTGTCCACCTCACACCAATCCCCACTTAAACACACTGCTGCTTGCAATCAATTGTTGGAAAATGGAAAGTTTGCTGAAAATTATTTAACTCGGGAATATGTTTTCGCAAAATGCTATGTGTAATGAAATATTTGCTTGGGTATTACTTCGAGTGTTTGATGGTTTTTTAGACAACACTTCAGTGAGAAAATGGAAAATGTGTGGCGGTAGGGATTTCACTCACAGTTAGACAAACGATGGGTTTGTCGGTTGCATGGCTGATACAAATAAATTGCTTTCAATTTGGTTGTAAATTTATGAAATCCGTTTTTCATTTGCATAATTCTACATGCGCTTTGTAATGATTCCGTAATTGTTTTGTTTGTTTTGCAAAATATTTGTAAATCCTAACAGCGCATAATTATTGTGAGAAAATTAAGACATCGGAATTTGCCTATTACTTTTAGTGACTTTTATATATTCACTCACTTAAGACCTTAGTGAAATAAAATATGAACTTTGAACGCAAACTTAACAATTTCAAAATTGATAACTTTTATTTGCCATTCACGGTTATAATTTTTACATATTAAGTGAATAGTTTTTTCTTTCAATATTTAGTGAGTAAAAGCGGCAATGAAGCGAAAAACTACATCAAAGTTCGTCGAAACCGGCATGCCTCAAAACAAAAAATGTGACAGGCAAATTAGGATGGAGATTGGAATATTTTTCTTTTTTTATTTCTACAGAACCTAAAATGTAACAAAATAAATGTATTATTATTAAAAAAAATCTTAATAAGTTCCCTTAGGATTATTCAGACTCTCTTTACATTATGTTAAACAGATAAAGAATTTTAGCTTATATTCCCTTTTTAAATTTTATTTTTTTGGAATCCATTATTTTGTGCGATTTGTTATTTTGTGTTTGATTTGAATCATATAAAATACAGCCACTTTTATGAGAGTTTTGTTTTGATACCTTTAAATACATATGTATATCTGAATGACATATTTAAATTTGTATAAACATTTTTTGCTTTTGCGCCCGAAGCCAATATTTATAGATATAAAAAAAATTCAATGCATTTATACAAAAGTTCCAACATACAATTAATATTGAAAGTTTGATAAATCATTATTGACTGTTAACGCTTCCTCCAATCTGTTTATAAACAACAATTTGATCATATTGAAGTACCATAGCCAAGAACCTCCACTCACTCAAATCTGAGCTGGGGCTATTCGGAGTAGTTCTCCCTCAATTAAATGACGCCTTCTCTTCGTATTTGCATTCTTCAGGCTGTATTTATAGCAAGTTTAGTGACTGATTATGCTTCAAGCGATAATAATAATTGTGTTACTTAGGTTAAAAATTAGCTGATTCTTTAAAAGTACCTCAGGAACATTGAACGCTGTAGCAAACAATGTAACACTCTAAACAGAAACTGGATTTTCTCGAAATTGGAAATATGCGGGTTTGATAATTTTGTTAAAAGAAACATGTCCCCAAATATTTTTGAGGGAATAATCTTTTTTCTACAAATACCATTTACCTTGCATTCATTCAGCTGTCTATAAGGAATACAAAGAAAATGACTTACAAACTACAACAAATCTCGGATGGCAGTAAGTTGAGAGCGGCTCTGCAAAAAGATTTGGAAGGTATGTAAATAACAACAACAAGTTCTTGTAGCATTTAAATATTACATTATTTATGAGAATAAAGTGTACCACTTCAGAAATTTTATATTAACAACATAAAATTACGAAGAGATAAGAGCATAGCAAAAACTGACTGTCGCGATATATTCTATAATTACTTTCTAAGGTATACAAAATTTGTTTTATTTTCTAATATGATTGATGTACATACATATGTAGAGGTGGATGTGCATGTCGTCTATTTTGTTTATGGTCGTCTATTTTGTCTTAAGTGCGATACGTGCAGCAAATTTGGTGCAGACTGATGAAATGGATTTGGTGATACAACGAGACATGCTTATTTAAAAACTTTTTTTGTTTTATAAATTTCTAATTATTTGCTAACACATTATTTTATATATTTGTTTTTAGTAAAGTGACTTCAAAAGTTATGAATAATTCGATTTTTTTTTGCGTTTTGGTAGTTTTCGTTTCATAAAAGTTATTGTCTGTTCAAAAATTATAGCATAACCACATATTGACAGATTTGGAAACTTTATTTTCTTCTAATTATTTAAAAATATTTTTCAAGTCAAATATGGTCCATTCTCTAAGCAAAATCGTTAATCCCCATTTTGTAAACTATTTACAAAATGTATATTGATTAACAAAATTTCAAACTTCTTAAAACATGTTTTTGGAATTTTTTTGAGTATGCAGTTTTTTGACTCATTCAATTTTAGTTTGAGAAAGGGCAAGTTTCAAGTGTGTTTAAGGTATCACAGATTTTTGGCAGTTTTTTTTTTGTATTGGCACTTTCCTCCATAGATAGCAAAACCGCGAAATATTTTTATATCGAAGGAATTGCGAAAGAGCGTCAGTAAAATAATTTCCAAAAATTCGTAGTAATTCGTAACCATTCGAAACTTGCATTTTGTCATACTAAAATTAAATGGGCTACATATTTGCGTACCCAAAAAAATTCTAAAATTTTATTTTTAAAGTACGAAATTTTGATGAAATTTTGATAAGTGATTCCTTAACTTTATATAATACTTAAAAACTTGTTTTTATGGTGTTACGAGACTTGGCGTAATATCAATTAAAAAATTATTTTAAAATGTGCCAATATGTGTCTGTGCTATAATTTGTGAACGGAAAATAATAATGTTCAAAATATCTTTTACTATGATTTAAATGTTAATCGATTTAATGCGTAACCAAAAATTTGATTGCTGTGTGGACAGTTTTAAAATTATAATATGCGTAATTACAGGTAGGGCCCTTACTTTACTTTTAAAAATTCCCAGAATGTAGAAACATATAATTATTATCAGATTTCGCTCAACTCCTCCGTTACTAATAACTTAATTTTAAGCCTAAAATAATTGCACTTTTATTTTATGCTCCTTCTATGAAATACAAAAAAGCGAGTAGAATTCGACACAAGAACAACCCAACTGATTTGCACAACTATACCAAACTCAAGGCATTTAAAAAGTCACCAACGTTCATAATAGAAGAGTGTACGGGGTAGGCGCTAAAAAAGGGCGATTGTGTTGGGATTTCGGTATAAATACATAAATTATGTGCGCTGCTGCCAATTAGTCTTAGTTACATTTTTGCACGCAAATCAACACTCGTTTCAAATGAAATGGAATGAATAAACGAATGAATGAACGAATGAGTGTGCAAAGCCAAAGCAAAGTGCCCTGATGTGCACTGAACTAAAGGCAGTTGAGAAAGGAGAGGTGCCAATGTTGCGCGCAAAAAGAAAAAAAGAAGAAAAATCGACAGCCAAACAAGGCGTGCGGCCGAGAGAACGCTCCTTTGGTGGAGCAAGAAGTTCGTTGAAAAACTGCAAATATAAGAAACTGAAAAAAAAAAAAAATAAACGCGAATAATAATTGGGGTTTTCATGTGTATAAATTGCTAAAGAATTTGTGACATAAGTGCCTTCATTGCGCGAAAAGTGCCTCCTAAGTTGCAGGAAGCAAGCGTGGTTTCATTCAAAAAGGGCGTTCTGCGAAAGTAGAGGGAAAATTGTAAGAAACTGTGTTTGGCAAAGCAAAAGTAAATCAAAAGTGGAATCAAACAAACAAGTAAGTTTTTGGATTGGGGGTGGTTTGGAAAAAAATTACTGAGTGAGCATGAACAATTGAAAGAAAAAAAAAATTGCTTTGTTCACTTGTGGACTAACAAAAGTTCGTCGAAATGACTACAGAAAAGAGGACAAAAACCATTATATTTATTATAAGTTTGTTCATCTTCATAAATAAAAAAATTTGTTTATTTTTTTTCATTCGGATACAACTTGGAATTAAGATTACTTAACTTATTGGTGCGGGAAATTCAGTACCTGATTTTGGTACACCTTTGTACATACATATGTATATGTAACTCCTAAAATTGTGAAATTTATATAGGAATAAGAGTATTTGAATTCTATTTGTTTCTTTTTAGCCATTTCATCGTTTTCAAATAACTTTTGTATGCCAGACCATTTTGGTTATATGAATTAAGGAAATTTGCTTTGTTCTAAACTTCCTCATGACTTCTGAGATTTTTGTTAGCATCTGTAAAAAATTTCACAATATATAAAAATATTTTCTTTTAGCCCGACAGTCAAGTTGTTCTTAAAGGACTCTATTCTGTCAATTAAAAAGGAATGAGGAAATTGCTTACACCTGAAATGTACAATTACAACGCATGAAATGTCAATCACTCACAAGATCATTATCATATTGATTATGAGAGACTGGAGAGACAAGTTGTGCTTTGCAGCCAAATTTATAAGAGGCAAATAAGAACCTAAAACATTGAAGTAACTGGTGTGCAAATTTCTAAAAATCTGGAAGAAGAAATTGTACGGCTCAGGGTTCATCATTGGTCTACATATAACTAACCCAAATTAGAAAATACGGACGCTATTAAGATTTGGAGAATTATCATGTGACAGTATGGGTCTTTTTAAGGGCCTAATTGTGCTAGTATGATTACAGCTATTTAATTCTTGTCTTATCTACTACCACTGACACTCCTAATTTAAACTCAATTGTGAATTCATTTGGTACTAAACGCTGTTAAACGACTTTATGTTGCTGAGTAATAAAAAAATTAGCTCCATCAGCCTAAGCCTCTTTCTGAGTTTCAGTTGAAACTCTATTATAGCAGATTTCTTTGCTAAACTAAAGAAATTTTCACACATTACGTCATACAACCTCTCCCCTCTTTCTTTAGTAATCGTTTACGGGTTCATCATTATTTCTTTTACATTTTTAACTTTGTGAGAGATTCAGCTGAGGATATGAAAAGTTATTTCAAACGACCTGTGAGCCACCGGTAGAAAATGATAAGCCCCGGACTGTATACTGCAATGAAAAGTATTATCTGCCGTTGTTTATCAGTCGGCATAAAACTGTAGTACAATCTAAAGACGAACACCACAAGGAGGAGAAGCTCAGCCACACAGTAAGCTGTTTAGTACCAAGTTATAATTTTGTTATTATGTATATTATATATGGTAATTCAATTTATAAGGACTATGCTAAGCTGCATTATTTAGAGTACTGATATCTAAGAACTTATTACTAAAACGCTGGTGTTATATAATTCGTTAACATTTTAGTAGTTCTGCGTTCTACCGATTATACCTGGATAACCTAATGGCGAGCGTTCCCAAAAAAAGGATCCGAAAAGAGGCTTACAAGCTTTTTTGAAATATTTTATGTAAACCTCAAGATATCAAACTTCTTCGGAAAGTCCCTCTAAGAGTCTTATATCTAACATGAATTGTTTAAGTGAATCCGTGAGTCGTTCACAAGTTTGTGTTAAATTGTGTAAAAAGAGGTAAATAATTATATTAGAAGAAATTAGAAGAAAAATTTCTACAAAACTATGCTGATAAACAATTGTGTCTTTTTTAGGAAGAGAATTTTTATAAATTTTAGTCACTAGCCTACCCACACAGCCTGCAAGCGAGCGTTTGCTGAGGCGCTTTTTTAAATCCGTTTTCTGGCGACGCTCTTCATAAAAAAAGTCACGCCGGGTGTTAAACTTGACAAATGCCAAAAGAGAAATATAGACGTAAGGAATTATCCTCTAAGATCAATTTGAATAAAAATGTTCTGTCTTTATGTTATAAGTTAATAAAAAAAAAATAAAAAAAAATTATAATTGAAAATAAAAAATTAAATTTTTTTTCCATTATGACTTCAGAAAGACTCCAATAAACAATTAAAAAAACGTTCAATTATGGCTCCGAAAGAGCTCTATGCATTGGATTTGGAAGCTCCGGCTTGGTAACTGGTATTGAACTCTCTACATTGCTATTTACTTATATAATTTACTGAGGCTTTTGATTTGTCAAAATTTTATTCTGGACTACTGACTATGCGATCCTTTGTTAGTCTCCAGGTATGTGATTTTGTGTGTGTTTAATAGTGCGCTATATGTGTGTGTGATGTGTGTTATGAGAAACTGCGAAGAATATTTCATAAAGTCCCTTTGTTAATATGTATGTATGTATGTGTATGCCTCCAAAATGAGCATACGAATTGTATGTACACATCCGCCTTTTTTCGTCTGCTCTTTGCTATTTTTCTTGTTTTCTCACTGAGTAAAATTTTTTTTTGTGTTGATTTGCAGCAGATTTTTGCTTAACTTTAGCGATGAAACGACTCTTTTTATTATTTTATTATACTAAGCTGGTTTGGCGCAGATTTTTTTTTGATGTTTTGTTATTTATGAATGTTTAACTGTGCCTTTCATACATATTTAAGTAAATGCAGACATAAACGGCGACACAAGCGCTGTGGTGAAGCACGAAGGCATACACATACATACGCATAAAGTGTGCATGTGTATATGTGAGCTGGTGAAATGACAGCAATTTATGTGAGCATCATACCGCCACAGTTTATTTGGCTTATTAAACATACAGAAAAGGGGAGTGAGTGTGAGAGGCGCAGGCGTTCAAGTGCACAAATGCCGGGAAATAAATATGCGCAAACATATGTATGTAAATACTTAAAATTTGAAGTTTGTATGTACGTATGTGTGTATGATGCCAAGCATTTCAGCGCATACTTTATGCTTGTTGGTATGAGTAGAATGCTTTTAAATGCGCAACCTACCTCACCACAAGCGGCAGGAAGAATGGCAGCCACGACGACGGCGACCACTTCTGTCAAGGACATGTCGCAGGCAACAAAAATTATGAGTTGGCAGCACAAGAAGATGAGCAGCAGAAGATGAGAGCAAGAAAGAATTAATGAGAAAAAATAAAATAAAATACATGTTAAGAACGACAAGTAAGGACGAAGCCACAAAATACGAGCAGGATGTATAAAAAAAACGGTGCAAAAAAGAATGTATTTATGTGCGCCCAAACTTAAAATAGCGAGGAGACAAAGAAGGACAAATTTGTACGTAGGTGCGCATACAAACAACATTGCAACTCCAAGTAGCGTCACACACACAACAACTTTTTCCTTTCAACCGCACCAACACACACTTCCATTAAATGCCGTGCTTTCTTCGTCGCAATAGTTGTGCCACACTACCACAACACTCACAGCCAACCAAACTCACCAAAAAGAAAAACGAACAGAGAGGCCAAAGCTTAAATTTGAAGAAAAATTTAATGGAACGAGTATGGCAGAAATGTCACGAAAATTTCGCCGTTTATGCTTGGCACCCATCCCAACACTCGCCTGGCTAATAATAATAATCCTCTGGTGAAAAATTATGAGTTGGCTCATTTTAGGTAGCCGATAAGCGCACAGGGGCGTATTTGCTTTCCCTGCGCCGCCCACCCACGCACGGCACACATTGCTTTGTTGATTTGGCGCACAATTGTCCTTTGGCTTTGCCCGCATTTGACCGAAATGTTTGCTTGGGCTTTTGTTTTTTTTTCTTTCTATTGTGTTTGCTGTTGTGCGCTGCATATCCGCATGCGACGCGAATATAAATAGCAGAACGTTGCCGCCTTTTGGGCGCACTGACATTTTTCGTTGTTTTTGCTGATATTTGCTTCCGACGGCCTTGTGCCAAGAAATTTGAATACACTTATGTATTAGTTCATTTATTGTTCACATTCCTTGCCGGTTTGTTTACAATTCTGCGTGGCTCTAACTCATGTACTAACTAATTCGTATATATGTAGAAGTAAATAGGCTTAATGCAAATTTCTGTCGAACTTAGTAATAAATAGTAGCACTTCTCCACAGTATTGTGTGTGTCTGTTCGTTAAACTGTCACTCCTGCCGAATGAATGAATCCGTTTTGTAAACACTTGTGCGGCTTCGCAATGCAAATATTCGTCATCATCCCCGTCGCCGTCGATGGCAGGTAGCACAGCGCCAAGAAGCAGCCGTCAATAAGCCGGAAACGGATGTCTTCGCCGCCAACGCAAAATGAGTTAGTGCCAATTTTTGGTGCTAAAATATGCGCGAAAATTAGTTCGACGAAGGAAAGGTGGTCGTAAAAACGGTGACAACTGAAATATCCGGCAACAAGCAAATTATATTTTATAAACATTTCTTTCTTTTGTTGAAATGAAGTTTGCGTGTAAATTCTTAATGTTTATGAGTATCTTGTGATTACAATTTTTTTTTGTATTTATTCTTTTAGAAAAATGCAGACAGAAATGTGATAATCGATTATTTTGAAGCACTCGTGAGCATATTTATAAATTAAAACATACATAATAGACGAGTAAGCAGTATTTGATAAAAAGAAGGGATATAGCCTTCATTTCTAAACCGTGTAGGGATGATGAAGGCCACAAAATTTGCCGTTGTAATTCTAAAAGCCTGGAGCTATCGGTTAAAATTGAAGCAGATTAAAAGTTAAAGGTTGTTTGTCAATTAAATGTTCATCAATGTATAGCGCTCGACAATAATACCCAAAATGTATTTATTATTTTTTTTTTTTCAATTAAAGTTTGAGTATAAAGAATTTTTAAACAAAAAACTATAAGAATTCAAGTTTAAAAGTGCATAAATGTATACTTATATTACATATTTCAATAAGAGTTCATTAAGAGTAGCCATTTTCGTAGTTTCGTTTGCTTATGCAGTCTTACGGTCCATTAAAGTTTCAAATCGCTAAATGCTGTCACTGATTTTTTAGAATTTGTATATAATTTGAATTAAAAATGCAACACCCTCCACGAAAAAATTTGGTGTTATTAATTAAAGAAGGATAATTGATTTGGTTTTTTTCTTTCGCTTTGGCTGCTCATTGTTTTAAGGGCGGCGGAGCAACATTTGTTGATTTTAATGAGCCCCTCACAACTTATTATGCTAGGCTTATGCAAACCCCTTGCTCAAATAATTGACAAAAGAGCAATTTTGTTTTACTTTAACTGAAACATTTATAATGTACATCTCTCCTTGGTTATTTTTTATAAAATGTTCTTCATAAGTATAAAAAATCTCTTTTTTTTGCGATTATAAAATTTTTAGAGGATTCTCTGCCACACAGCCGAAATCGCGCAAAAGTAGTGTTTGACCAATTAAAATAGTGTGGAATGCCTCAGGAATGAAAGCTTAATGCTTGACAAAAAATTTGAAAAAAAAAAACACAAACAATTTCGTAAAATTTTGAACCTCTTACTTAAATGTATGTTAAAAAAAGTCTGCAAAATATTTGAAAATTTTTTGAAAGCTTGGTTTATTTTAAATCAATATAAATTTATTATAAATCTATAAAATTGTTTTGAACAGGTCTAGAGGTGGATTTTGGGTTAAGATTTATTTTAATTATTATTTTTAGATTTAAATTTTACAATATATTGAGATTTTAGGTAGTAACAATTAGCAAGTAAGATATTATGTTCAATGAATGAATGCTGTGGATTTCTATATCTGAATATAATATTGACTTAGAATTAAGATCGATTCTTTTGTTTAGATTTAAGAATTTAATTCAAAGTGGCTAATTAGGACTTTTATGAAATTGAAAATTATATTTAAATTCAAATTATGATTAGGATTTATAGGAAATGTATATTTTGTTGTGCGATTAGGGATTAACTTTCCATTGATAAAAAACGGTTTCTTGTTTCCACGTTGGAAAGACAAATGCTTCGATGATGTGCGTGTATGTCTGGATGAACGTCAAAAGGAGGGGAGATGACACTGCGAATAGTCCATTTATACTCACACCTTGTTCAGGAATGGTTCCAAAAGCGAACTTTCACAGGTTTGTATTAACGGACGTAACTTGTTAAGACATTTTCACTCTAAACGAACTAAAATTCTTTAGACAATGAGATGGCCTAGTAAATGTTAATTTTACAACTTTTATTGAGCTTATTACCATTAAAAAACTGTTGTTGTTTTTTCACAAAAATTTTCCATAAACTGGCCTTGAGCTCAATAAAAATTGTAAAATTAATTTTTATTTAACATAAAATTTTATTTTAGTTTACATTATTTCTAGTAATTTACGATCTTTAAATTTATAATGCTCCACTTAGCATCATATCATCACAAAAATCAAACTGAGTGCTTTTAATGGCAAGCACATTAAACATTGCCTCCTCTCTGCATATCTGTTCGTGCAATCGCCATTCATTTATTTTTTTAATTTGCTGACCAATGCCAAGACAATACAATGGCTGTTTAAATGACATACAACACAAGAACAAAAAAAGTAAAATCAAAAAAACGTAAACAAACAAATGGCAGCGCCACTTAATTGTACTGCCCTGTCGTCATCATCTAAATTATATTTAAATGGCAGTAAAATGATAAAATATCTCGTAGTCATAATAATTTTGTGGCCTAAGCATTCGCATAAATTTTATTTATGGCAACAAAGATTTCTTAATAGGTGCTGCGCAAAAAAAGTGATTTGTAGCAGATATATAAAAACAGAAATTTTAAAAAATACAGTAAAAAGGGCCGCAACAAAAGAAAACAGAAGAAAATTTGGGTTTGCAAAATTGTTTTTTATTTTACAAATATTTTTTACTGAAATACATATGTATAGCCTATACAGATACGAGTATTTATAAATTTTTAAAATGTATTCCTTTATTAGTTATCATTTCTATTACTCTGGGCTGTACAAAGCGCGACCTATACAGTGATTTCTAGTGCGTTAACCGTGGTCCTATTTTAAAACTATTTTATTTATTTATTTTATTTATTAGATTTAGGCATAACAATACAATTATTATACTTAAATAGAAGAGGAGTACTAGCTGCTAGGGCCTTCGACTCTAAAACTATTTTAATTGCAATATTTTTCGATTAAAATTAATTTAAGTACATTTTCTTCTTGAAAAAAAAATATTATAACAAATTTTAGAAATTGTCCAAATCTTAAAAAAATTCCTCAAAATCTTAAATTTTTAATAAAATGTTTATGATTTTTGTTTGAGTTCACATAAAGTTTCGATAAAATAAAACTTCAGTATAACAAAGCGCAAAACCATTCGCGAATGCTTGTTACAATGTTTTCTTTAGTATGATATAAACATTTTTTTTTGCGATTGGACTGTATATCAATAGAAAAGTGTTTATAAAAATTTATCAATATTTTGTGTACATATTTCTCGCTCGAACTTCATTTAAGCACACTTCATGTAGCGCAATAATTCGCCTTTTTCATAACTTCTTTAATACTCTATTAAACACTGTGTTCCGTTTATGGTTACGCTAATGAAATTACCAAAAAAAGACTTAGCTGTTCAAAACTCTAGCCACAAAAACTTTCTAACCAAACTGCCACACCTACATTAACCACACTCACACATACGTCGCGCTACTAAAATATACAAAAAATTTACGTAATCACAACTTGTGAAAGTTTGGCGCCACATACACACTTCCTCTTTCTCTTTCTCTCCCCAACTCGTTGTCTATTTGGCGTGGCTGGCAGCGGCAACGGTAGTGAACAGCATAATTTTGTAATTAATTTGCCAACTCGAATGCTGAGCACGACACTTTACCATGTAAGCATTCGTGAACTTACTCACCCCACCGACGCATCGCACATAGTTTCACTAAGCGAATGCATAGTGCGCCCCTCAAAGTATGCAGCGCTTCATCGAAAAGTAATACAACAGCATGGAAATTTAGGACGCGCACTTTTAGTTCACACGAACTTACTCATTATCATTATGCATTGTTGTATTTGCATTTAGCGATTTACATTCGTTCGTACATATCTAAAATTTGGCTGCTCTGAACGAGACCAAAAAATATGAAAATTTATTTTGGCTGTTAGGCCCCTGGCAGCGACACGAAAAAGCATTAAGCTTATCAGAAATAGCAGAAATACTAAAGCAGTCAAGTAATTTATGCACTCAAAAAATTGGGAAAAATACAAAAAAAATAACAGAAATACTGAAACAGTCAAGTAATTTATGCACTCCTTTGGCTCCACGAACCAAAATAACGTAACATTCTAACATGATGTGTATGTTATGTATGCAGAAGCAGTGAAATCAAAAGTCGCATGGTTGCATTGCGGTTAGTGCGAAAAAAGCATATGTTTAGGCAGTACGCTGTAGTAATGTAAAATTGGGGTAGTTTGATTTTAATGATAGCTACTTGTGTTTATAGATGGCACTAGGGGAAAAAATTTAACATAAATAACTTATTGAATGAATTGATCGAATGGGGCTGCTATCTACGCCTCTTTAGTTACTTTGCACCTTTCAGTGATGATTGGGTTCTCTCTGGAAATGTTTTTTATGCGAATGTAAATTCCTACTTATTTTATGGCTATGTGCGTGATCAAATCCAGCAATTTATATAAGAATGTGCCATTTAAAGACATGTGTGGTTTTTAGATGTTTTTTTTTATTTAATATAAGCTTAATGTTTTTTGAAGCATTTTTGTAGACTTAAGTAGATTTTCAGTTCTAGTGAAATTTTATAAATCAAATAGTTAGGTAATTAGGGAGAAGAGACGTGTAATGTATTATGTTATTCAAGTTTCTCTGATATTTAAATTAACCTGAGAAATTCATCGACCTCGACTAACTACAACTGAACAGAAAATTTTCGAAAATAGTGTTAAATTCGAATTTTAATATTATATATTATATTAACTATGGTTGTTGGTTATATATTTTACTGTTTTTAAACTAAATTTTTCAGGATTTCACATCAGAAAGAAAAAACAACCTTCATAACAACGCTATACGATTATCTTCATCATTTCATTAACGTGCCACTTCTTTAATCAGATGTTGTAAAATATAACTCGAAACGTTAGAACAAGTCACTTAGACACCATCTTTAATAGGAGTATGCAATTTCTGGCATTTGGTAAAAGGATAATAAAACTCAGTTTTGATTTTAAAACATAGAATTGCGCTCTCTCTGTATCTTTTCAATATAGATGTAAAATTACAAAAGTTAAAAAAGATGATGCTTGCAGGATATTCAATTTGGGATAGACGTTTTTGGCGATTTTTTAAACTAATGGAGTTTAGTTAAAAAGAAATCATTAAAAAAGAATAAGGAGGGAACATAACCAACATATTTTTTCTTTTGCCTTGAAGTATATACATATATATATATATTTTTTCAAACGCAACTTATCGCAAACACCAAACTTTAAATTTAATTAAAAATGTAAAAACTGGTTAAATATTTATCTCTTAATTGATGCTCTTTAAAATAAATTGTTAAAATATTTTTAAATCCTGTATTTTTATTTCAAATTATATATATATGTATGTCGTGAAGGCGCTTGAAAAAACGATTCTTGCCTCTAAATTTTTTTTACGTACTGTTTTCTTCATCAGAGAGGACGAAATAATCATGCTCCCAATTATTGTGTAAAAGTGACTTTTTTCGACTAAGTTACAATTTAATATTTTTGAACAGCTTAATTTTGTGTGCCCGTCACGCGAAACTCACCACAGTAAACCAACTTAACCCAATTTAGCCGCATGCCCCCTTAGTTCACCTAACCTAACTTGACATCAATTTAACTCTGCTCTTTTTACTTCACCTAAATTAACCTCCCCTCACTCCAACTTAAGTACTCTTTTGTCAACCTCACTCCAACTCACCTCACACCACTTCACTCTCCCTCATCTCACATCAACTAACCTTACCTCATCTCACCTCACCTCACCCCACCCCACTTTACCCCACTTCACCTCACCTCTCTTCACCTCATCTCTCCTCACCCCACCTTACCTCACCCAAGCTAACCCTACCTCACCACACCTCTCCTCACCTCACCCTACCTGACCTCACCCCACCTGACCTCACCTCACCTCACCCTACCTTACCTTACCTCACCTTACCTCACTCAAGCTAACCACACCTCACTTCATTTTATCTGACTTCATCTTATCTCACCTTACTTTACCTCACCTCACCTCCCATCACCTCACCTCCCCTCACCTCACCACACCTCACCTCACCTCACCTCACCACATCTTACCCCTGACGCAATTCTCCGTTGTAAATATATTAAACATGTTTTTTAATTGGTAAATCGGAATATATCTAACTTCATTGCCATCAAGAAACTTAAATATAAACTGATAATATATACATACATGGTAAATAATTTCTCAATATGTGGGCAACGTTACACAGAAATTCACTTAAATAAATAAATTGCACTCTACCATACACGGATAGCGCAAAATCAAATGGATTTTCGCAGAATATCGCCAAACGCATTTTCGAAGCTCTTTTCAAGCGACTTATGTAGGTTGTTATATTTTTCCGCTTAGCAGCTGTTATTTTTAGCTGGCCTCGTCACTTGCTTGTTTTTTCTGTTACGCAGTTTTGCATGTGACATGGTTGGTTTTATTCTACCTGTTGAAGGTTTCATGTTCTTTCTGTTTTAGCTTAGCTGTTTTTCTCTCTCAGCGTTTTTGACTAAGCTGTCAGTCACTGTTGCTGTAGCGATGCTTGCGGCTCTTGAATATGTGGATGTGAAAGATGGCAGGCGTAGGCGACAGCACTACTCGTAGTAGTGGTTGAAGTTTGTTTTTATGCTGAGATTATGGATAGTGTTTTTTATTTACTTAATGTAAATTAAAATTTCAAGGAAAAATGCAATTTTTAATCAGCAAAATGCCACTTCTAATTAATTTTTAATTACAGTGTATTTTCCACATAGAGCCAGTGGATTTCGAATGAAAAGAGATGTAATGAATATGCATGCAAAATAATAATAATGTTGAAATTTCCGCTACGAGCGCAACCGATCGTCATCAAATATCAATTAAGCTTCGTTCTAATCACGTTTCGAGTCAATTTCCTTAAGCGCTGCTGCACTGGCTCTGGGACCCAGCAAGCCAGAAGGTGACACCCACTTGAAGATAATGACGACACAAAGTGTTTTTGCATTTGATTAGCAGTTTCCTGGCACTAACCGTTCGCTGGTGGATGGTTAGATAATATTGTTGTTTTTGTTGCTGCTGCTGTTAGCTTTTAGTTGCAGGTATCCCAAAACTGTGCACAATTACCATCGTTCTCTCATTCCCTTCTCCCTTCATGCTTTCGAACTTTGCATTCGATCGAGTCAATAGGCACTTAATAAAAGTCATTAGAATCGCTTTGTGCTAAGCTGAGGCTTTAGGTGAAAGGCTTTTGCTTGAGCGTGTTTGTGTTAGAGAGTTAGGCGTGCTGTGCTGGTCTTTAAATGTTTGTGTAGGTGTGCCTTCACTGCCAATTATTCTGCTGCAGCTAAGTTTTTCTACTCTTCGTAGGAAAATTTGCATTTCGTGTTGTGTCATCCTTTGCAAAAACAGTTGTACAAATACGTGAACGTGCTCTTTTCACATCCCAACTCTTGCCAATTTCTTTTCATACTAACACTATTGACCCCAGCTTCATTACCACGCCTTTCAAGTGTCGATAAATTTTTATCGGAAACTGATTTGAAAGTCAATTATCCATTGCCATCGCAGCTCTTCAGCTACTCCTACATTCGGTCGTTTTTTGCTTTAAATTTTTTTTTTCAAATTTGTTTTTTTTATTCATCTTTAGTCCCATTGGGTCCTGCAAATCGATTTCGTATGCAAACGAGACAATATTCTGCAGCATTCGCTGGCTGAAGGCAGGTGTCCCAGCGCTGGGTAATCAACGGTGCATGATTTGGTCGCCATTTGACATCCAAAATTGTGGCGTTGCCAAGTGGTGTCTTTGCTTGGCAGTTAAATGCAGCGCTGATTTTATAATTGCCCGCTAGCACTTATGGGTTCATTATTTGTTTGCTATGCTTTGAGAGCTAAATTTTTTTTTTATCTATATGGAGGAATGAAATTTAGAGGAGCAATAAGGGCTTGCAATATTTTTGACGTATGAAGACTCTTAAGATAATTATTTTTATGCATCGTTTAATGTAAAATTAATTGAATTTTTGATAAACTCATTAGCAAAATTACACACGAATAAAGAACGATTTTGGCATGATTATGATCTTTAAATATAAAAATCAATTGCTGTACGTTTGTCTCGCTAAAACTAGAGAAAGGCTGGACCGATTTTGCTGATTTTGGTTTTGAAATGTTTGTCGTAGTCCAGGCAAGGCTTAATTGGTGAGAAAATTTGGAAAAATTGCAAGGAAGATAGTAAACACCATAATTTTATTTTCCCATATAAACTGTTCTGTAACAACCAAAACATTTTTGTTAGAGCCATTATTCTGTTATGAGTTGATTTTTGACAGCCTCTTCGATTTTAAGTGGCTACAATTTCCGCATAAGCATAAATAAATCGCAAGGTCAGTCGTTGCAAGTTTGCGGAATAAACTTGAAGTTTTCCTTTGCGTCGCGTGTTCGCGCGTCGGAAACCCAACGTCTTTATATATTTACGCTCCGCAAAAAAAATAAAAAACATATACTTTATCAGAAAGCTTTAAATTGATTGAGTGTATTACTCTGTTTTTATTTAACCTAAATAAACATTTTGTTTTCATTTGAATTGTTAGCAAGTTTCGTTTGATAACCGAACGAAATTAAAACGGTGTGAGATAAGTATGCTACATGTGTGTGTGTGCATGGGGGTTAATGTGAATTATATGTATATGTTGTTACTAAAACATATCCGTCCGAAATAAAATTCAACTCAATACAATTTTATTGAGCTCGAGACCAGTTTATGGAACATTTTTATCTGGAAAAACCACAACAGCTTTTTAATGGTAGAAGTTTTAGTACTATTTCCGATCTCACCACATTTTCTCATCAGACTTCTTTTATAACTTTTACCATTAAAAAGCTGCTGTTGTTTTTTCAAAAAAAAAACCATCCTAACTGAATAATTGAGGGAAATATAGAACTTTGAAGGTGAATATCCGAAAAATGACCATTTCAGAAAAATCAATTTGAAGTTGAAAGTTCGATTTTTTTCATTTCTACTCGGACGTTAAATGGGTGTTCATTTGAATCGAACAGGAACATAGTCAGCATGAGAAAAAATACTATTAGATCATTTTTCAATCATTATTATATGTGAAACAACTAATTAACATCAACTCGACAAAGTGGGCCCTTTTCTAAATATTTGCTTTTGCAACTAATTCAACCGATGGTCACAGAAAATTATGAATGAGTTAACGTTTGACCAATGAATCAGGAAGATAGGGAAGTAAAAAAAAATGAAATGGACTCAATAGTGGATATTTTATTATAATTAAAGATGAAACAAAGACAACAAATTAGCAGTAATTCATTCCTTACAGTCATTGACAGTAATTGATCCACACAATGTGGTCTTTTTCTTTTTTCTTTTCTTTCAAAAAAAGTCCATAGAACACGGAAATTTTTCAGATTTCTCCAATGCGACAAAGTGGGCCCTTTTCTTTTTTTTTTTCAAAAAATTAAATTAATTACTTCTATTATTAAATTTGGTGTCATTCGACGCGTAAATGTATATAGTTTCATCATAAACCATAATAAAAAATTACGAAATTCGGTCCATGTATCGAAAAATCTATATACCTCGGAAATTAGATGCGGCAAAGTGGGCCCTTTTCACGTGGACGCACACAACTAGTGTCGAGCTCCATCAAATTGTGAATATGTATTTTTGTTTTTATTCAAAATGTGGTATTTATAAGAAAATGAACCATATTTTACTTGAAAAATAATTTGGGTAAATATAATAAAAATCAGGTGCCCAAATCTGTCAATATGTGTTTGTGCTATATTTTCTGAACAGTGTTCATATGAATAGTCCCTATGAAAGCAGTTTGTAATAATAGCTTAATTATAATTCCAGTGATTCGTTGAAAAACTCAAAATTTTGTTAAAAAAATTCTAAATTGCAATTTATAGTGAAGAAAACTACTTATTTAATTAAGAATTTCTATGCTTAGTTTATACAAAACCACGTGTTCATTTGTATATTTTTGTCCACACTTTATCCTCTTACCATTTAATTTCACACTCTAAACAACCTTGTTCTCTATGCCACGACATTTGGCCATTGTCCGAACACTAATAAATATAAAATACTTATTGCCTTGATGTTATCCGACACGGCTAATAAAACTTTTGTATCTAAATCTTCGTTACGATTATTATAGCTGCAAACACGCACATACACACACACACACACATACACGCTAATGCTTGAGAACCAAAAACACATACAAATCAACATTAAAAGATACAATAAAAGCTTCTACCATAAGTGACCAGGTAGATAACATTTAATTTGTATATGGGTCGACGAGCATAGACAAAGTGGAACCAATGGCAAAAGTTTAGCTCGATAAATTCGTATATGTGTTTGTCCTCAGGGACATATGTATGTATGTGTGTGTGTAATTATCTTACGCCTTGTGGCTCTTTCGCAAGCTTTAGCCGCAAAAGTTCTACATAACATATTTGTATTTAAAGGTAAAATAAAAATCATTTATAATTTATGTTGAAAATTTAATTTCAATAAAGCATCTACATTATAGTTATACTCGTAGCGCTCATAAATATGTCATGTTTAATGAATAAAAAAAAATTAAAATAAAATTAAATAAAAAAAGTAAACACTGAATGATTGTTTTTCAATTTAAATTTTTGGCTTTTCAAGTTTACGCATTATATTGCATACTAAGTTTTGCAATTAAAGTGTCTGCTTTGTGAATTTTCTCATTCCACTCCGTCATCTACCCCATCATTTTCCATTCTCTGCCTATAGATATATTTTCATTTTGTCTTGTCATAAATTTACTTTCTATGTCGGTACTTATATTCTTATTATGTGCTGCTTTGTTTTGTTGCGTGTTTCATGTTGTTATTGCTGTTGTTGCAGTCCTTGTTATTGTCTATATTATAAGTATATATTTTATTACGCGGTTGATTTATTATTATGTGGTGTATAGTTTTAGGCGCACAATTGTGATTACGCTGACATTATTGCTGACATTCATCAAGTGGCACATTTGTGATGGTCGGCTGGCCAACAGGCAAGCAGGCGCGAGTAAAGTGCTTGTAGTCAGGTAGACACAAATAGGCAGCACGACAAAATGTCGCACGCACACACACACACACTCATGCACGCACGCACGCACGCAGACACAATTACTTGTGTTAGTGACTACACTTGTGGGAGCGATAAAATTAAATTAAACTTGAGATGATTTCATTAGGTAAGCAAAATGGACGCGCAGGCGTACAAACGTAGGCCAACAAATGTACAGCCCAGAGGCACTGTAGTATTTTCGGTGCTGGCGAGACGACACTTTAAATTGTGTCGGTGTGTTGGTGTGGTTCACAAGACTACTGCTGAGTGTTGTTAGTGTAGAGTAGCGCATTTGAAAAGGCCTTCGCCTACATTTCGACAGCGATTAGAGCAGATAGCAGCCGTCATTCAATTGTAATTTATCGCTATTTATTACGAATTAAAGTATATGGGAATTTAATGTGAAATTTCGCGTTTGTTGGCAGGCAGTGGAGATGCCGGGTTGACTGTGTAGCCTGTTTTATAGAAAAATTTTGCTATGAATATTCGATTTTTTCAACACTCGTGAATGTAGAATTTATACATAAGTTAAATTATTGAAAATTATATCTAAATTCTTAAAGTGATTGAAATGCTGTTGTTGAAATGAAGATTGTTTTCTCCGTTGATATTAAGTGAAGGTATTAATTTTATTTGTGGCCGCTGTGGTCGAGTTGATAGCGGTGCGTGCTATAACTTGATATGCCGGTGAGTTCGAGGTTCGAATCTCAGTCAGGACAAGCAAAATCTTAATCATAGAAACAGTTTTTTCTAATAGCGGTCACCCTTCGGCAGGCAATGACAAACCTCCGAGGGTATTTCTGCCATGAAAAAGCTTCTCATAAAATACATCTGCCGTTCGGAGTCGGCATAAAACTGAAGGTCCCTCCATTTGTGGTATAATATAAAGACGCACACCACAAATGGTAGCAGAAGCTCGGCCAAACACTGAGCTATATAGTGTACGCGTCAAAATTATAATTAATATATATATATTAATTTTATTTAGTGAAATGACTTACAAACTAATTTTAGGCTGAGGACTTCAAGTTTGCCTTCGATAATGAATGATTTAACAATTATTTGTGAATGGATGATGATAGCATGAATATAATGTAAGTTTCGATAAAAATTTGATTAAATTTATATAAACGTAAATTGATTAACTAATTTGATGAATTCAGCATATTTGATAAGGAAAGTTTTTATAATGTAATTTACGAAAATGAATAAGTGGATTCCCACGATGTGCTTACAGGTGTAATCAGATGTTGCGGGTTGGTAGTAACAAACAAGAAGAAGTAATGTTAAGTGCGCTCCCCGCATTTATAGGTAACGCGAAAACCGAGGAAAACTGGAAATTCGAAAATAGTGTAGCCTGATCGCACCGTTCACGTAAGGTTGCAGATCATGCTGAAGGCAACGCATGGTTGCATTTCTAATCAGTTTAAGTAGCTTAAACAGCTGTATTTTGAAGGAAATTTTCGTCATTACTACCAAGTCAAATGCGTATCGTAAAATTAACAAAACCTGTGAGGTAGGTGATTAACGCTATGGGCGCTGTATTATTTAACAATTATTCGATTTCACTCGAAGGAAGAATGCGTTGAAAAACTGTGAATAGTAATATATTAATTAATAAATATGTATGTTTTTTGAATTTGTTGCACCATACTGTGCTAGTGAGAGTATAGTATGTGTTACCATCAAAAGAAAAATATTATTACCAAATTTTAAATCAAAAGTTTTTCAAACAAATATACATACTTGGCTTTCATGGAAGATAACTTTTAACTTAACTAAAAAATACCAGAGTAAATCCGATCGATCAACTGAAAAAATTGCCCCAAGTTAGGACCTAATAAAGAGATAATTCAATTATATTTATATTGAATATTAAAAAAATGCCAAATAAATTTCTTATTAAATAATGTGCCTATTACTATGCCATTCATAATATCTTATTGTAAGAGAACTACTTTTACCCTTGATAGAATTCGTTGGGTTTTTACTTGTGTCTCCTCTTAACCGATAATATTGATCCTGAATTTAACATGTATGATGAAATAACTTACATGGTTATAAAAAACTTGTTTATATAGTTTCTTAGCGAATTTATAAAAGAATACCATTAGTTTCTTATCAAATGAATAGATAAAGATTTAGACCGAATACGCGGAGTGGTTGCAAGTTCCAATTTTCAATTAAGCCACTCTACAATGGTGTGCACTAACCAGAAAAGACTACACCCAGATTTGGATGACACCCAACTTAGGTAGAAACTGGTTCGTACACTATTACAATGAAAGTGTTGTTTTTTTTTTTTTTTTAAAAACAAGGACTACATTTGTTGAAAATTCTTTCAATGTGTAGTCCTTTAACTAGTATTTCAAATTTAGATGAAGATATTTCACTTCGTGTTTATATAACATAAAATTATTTTTTAGAACTATAAAGGTATAACATAAGACATATAGACCGATAACGTTCATTTGATACATTTTTTTTGATCCTTTTACCGATAAGAAATTCATAAATTGAGGCAAGATATTTATTTTGATGCGAAAGTTAAACGCAACTGTCCTTAAAATTTTGAAACTTTCACTTTATTATACTGGAATAAAATGGACAAAGTCGAAAAAATTTTTAAAAACTATTTAAAGAAGGAGTTTGTTTGCCAATAGGTTTAAAACGCCTTAAAAAAATTATGCATTTAAATAAAATTTGATTTTTTTTTATAAAGGTCGCGAAATACAAATTCAGAGAAACCAGTATTTAAAAATAAATAAATAAAAAAAAAACTAGAAATGCACTAAAAAGCCAAAATTGGATGTTTAAGGCTGTGGCTGAAAAAATATGAAATCAATTATATTTTTCTTATCTTCTTCTCATATGTTACTACAGACGTGTGTCGGCTTGAGTCGAGAGCATAAATCTTCGCCTGTTCTCTCTCTCTCCTTTGTGAAGTTACCCATTCACTAAGTTCGATAACTCTTTCCAACCTTTGTCATTCCATTCCATTCTCTTTACTTGCACATGGTTGCCGAGTCGAACGTTGTTTATACATAATAATAATAAAATTAATATAACAATTTACTACTAAATAAAATTTATATTATATTCTCTATATTCTATTATTTTTATTGATCGTTGTCCTTACATATTTTTATTTGAAACCTTCTTAAAATTAACTCGAATGAATTTTTGAGATAGTATGGTCAAAACTATATAAAAAAATGTATAAATTTAGTATACAAGTGAAATTCATAGTCTTCCTGCTTTTTGAAAATTCGACTAGACGAAACTTGTTCATGACTATGATTAGATGGGTACATTTTCAGTAAGTTTTTTGGAACCTTTTGTGTATTCAACTGGTTTTGAAATGGTCATAAAGAAGTCCTATCTATTATGGCTAACAAACTTTTTCTCCATTTAAAAAAAAAAAAATTTTATAATAAAAGACTCAATCAAAGCCTTTAAGCCTTAAAAACATTTACATATGTTTCTGATAATTATATTGGAAGGTTTTATATAAATTGAGCCTCAAATTTATACAAAGCTCACACAATTTTCTAACGCATTAAAGTAATTGTTGACTGACTTCATTCTTTTGTTTCAATTTAAAAAGAGTGTTACTAAAGTCTCGCTAAAAATAAAGTCGACACTCATGGAAGTCCCTGTTTTCTGACATATTCCACATGAGATATAATAAGATAACAAGCAATATCTTGACTCCAGCGCCATCTACCGCATCTATATTCTATAAACAGATTTTTAATTGCACCCACAGTCTAGTTTTATGAAAAAAATACATCCTTTAACAACTAGGCTTTATATTTATCAATCGAAGTCATTTTTCGTAATGTACTTTTTGTCGTGGTCCATAAATAATTATTATATTGTATAGCCCTACTCGTGCGCCATCTAGTGGATCTAAAAAATATGTATTTTTAAATGCGCCACCTAGCGCATCAAAATACAGTCTTATGATATTTAAATGAAATATTCCATTTCAGTTTTGATGCAATTCGTTTATTCTTTTTTGAACCAAGTTTTAGCTAACAAAGCAGCAGTGATTTTATATAAAGTTCAAAAGATAATACAAATATCTGAATTTATGCATTATCGTACAATAATTTTTCCAATTGGGTATCTGAAGCTGATCGTAATATTGTAAATTGAATAGCCTATATACAATCAGAGAGTTTGTATGTAAGAATGAAGTGCGGTGTGCATGGCGAGCGGTTAGCAGCTGCTGCGCTAATAAACCATGGCAAAGTGAAAAAAATGTAAAAGTAAATTTATATGCAAAAACATATATGCCAGTATTAATGTACATGTGTGGATTTGTAGCGAAATGTAAAGCGGTTGCAATCAATAAGTTTTCCAGTAAATGAGCACACACACACAAAGGAATTGCGCACGAGAACAGAAGACGCAGCCGTAAAGTACTTGCGAAATTACCAAACACAAAGCAGTAGAAAAAGAATAAGAAGAAGAAGATGAAGAAATAAATAAATGAATGCGCTTGGTAATGTTGTTTGCTTTGAAAGCACTGCAGAAAAAACAGAAACAATGCGGCAAATAGTAATCGAAACGAAGTGGAAAGGACGAAAACCGAACACACACACACAATACAAATACGTGCATGTTTGCGTATAAAACGGTGAAACTGTTGTGTGTGGCAGCAACAAAGTATGTATGTAGCAAACGAGATGAGCAGCATCTTTCTCTATTCATAAGTGCTTATTCGTGCCAGTGCTTTTATTTGCATGTGTGCGTGTGTGTGTGTCTGTGGGTATTTGTAAGCATATAAATTGCACCGCACAGATATTGTTCGGTCCATTGGAGGTTAAAAGCAGTGGCTGAGCAAATGGCAGCAGCCATAAAGGCAAAGGCGTTGCGGCAAGTACTCACTTGATGGCGAGAAAGAGAGAGATAGAGAGAGAATATGCAATCTCTCCTTGGGCACCAGCTGGCATCTTGCATTGTGGTCTCCATGATAGCAACTTGAATATTTCACTGGACTTGCGTGCGTGCCACAAACACTATTAACTGCATGCAATTCATATGCGAGCTCGAATAGCATTACATTTACACACTTACATATGTGTTGCATACATCAAAGCGCAAGACTGCGTTCAGGTGCGTTTTGTGAGTGTGTTGCACATACATTTCTATACTCGTACATGTTTGGATATATTATGGCTGTGGCACACACTCAATATCCACAACAGCCGCACATCGTCAATCTGTGCGTATTTAAAAAATATATTGCAAACAATTTCTTATTTTCTTGACACAACCATTCAACACATACTAACAAATATTCATACGGCTGGTGCTGCTAAACCATTTTTAACTGCTTTTTGTGGAATCGGTGATTGTTAAAGCAGATGTTGTGTGGTGGCTAAATAATTTCAATTTTCTGTTGCAACATTGTGTGGTGTTAATTAAGTGTTGCTACTGCATTGATTTGTGCTGGTTCTGCTTTGTATTATTTCGGCTTAATGTTTTAATTGCTTTCGGTGTGCAATTGCAAGTTAACATGTAGTACTGCAGCTTGGAAAATTAGACTCACATATAATAAGAGTGCTTTGGTACTTGCTTGTTGTAGTACCCGTTGCTTGCCTTTATATTTTATAGAAACGTTCTCGATGTTTTTGTTGGTATAAACGAATAGATGCACATATTTTATGATTTCATGTTTCTTTTTTTATGTTTCCAACTTTTTGTTGAGATATATCATTTGCATATCTTCTTCATTGTTGTTGGAGATCACGCTTATAATGTTATTAAAGTGCCTTGAATACATTTGAGCTACTCCAAGTTTATTTTATAGTTGCTCCATATGCACTCTATTCACAAATTATAGCACAAACACATATTGACACACTTACTTAGGTGATATTTGAGTAAGAACATCGATAATTATCCAAAGAACAGTTTTAAAAACATTTTTTTTTTTAATTTACATATAACAAACGTAGAAAATATTTTTCAAAATTTTAAAGTTCGCAAAAAAAAGTTTTTTTGCAGTATGCAGATATGTAGTTTATTAAACAAATATTTTTGAAAATATTTTTTTACTGACGCTTTTTGACAATTCCCTTCATATTGAAAAAAAAAATAATCGCGGCTTTGCGTTGTATGGAGGAAAGTGCCAGTAATAGAAATTGTCAAAAATTAGTGATAACTTAAAAGCACTTGAAACTTGCACTATACTAGACTAAAATTTACTATGCCAAAATACTGGATACTAAGAGAAACTCTTAATTTTTTTTTAAATATCAAAGTTTAGATAAAGTATGGATAAACCATTGTACATTTTTTAAATAGTTAAATAAGTGGATATTTATGATTTTTTTTAGAGAATGAGCCATATTTTACTTGAAAAATAATTTGAATTAATTTGAATAAAATAAATTTTACAAATCTGTCAATATGTCGTTGTGCTATAATTTGAGAAGAGAGTATATTTCACGAAGGTTGCCCTTCCCATTCCCAGTCCTGCCGTGTGTCTATATATTTTGCCGTTAAATTTAAAATAGTTTTGATGAAGTGTTTTACTTAGTCTGCTTGAATCCAAAACTAGTCTCAAAGCTCTTTTTAACTTTAGCAGCTTGTGCTCGAGTTTCTTTTTCCAAAAGCTCTTCCTCTTTTTTACTAATATTTATTTTCGCTTAATTCACAAGTCTGCTGAGTAAGGTATCTTGCTTGATGAGCTTTCAGTACAAGTTTTATAAAAATATTGGTTGGTATACCATATTCTGTTCAGTTTTTCTGGGCGCATAGTATTTGAAGTTTCTCTAAAGGAAATAACTTTATAATATGGCCGTGGGCTATCAAAGACAAACATGTACCATAACAGACAAATTGCATTCTAAAGTTAAGTTTTTTAGTTCATTTTAAAGATAAATGAACTATTAGCACGGTCAACTAAGTGTACTTGCTCTCTCGACTCATAATTTGGTTGCTTTATTGAACTATGGTTTAGCCAATTGAAGTGTTTTATTATCCAACTCATTTAAAGTCAAATAAGGAATTAACATTTTATAAAAATTATAACATTATAATGAACAAACTTTTGAAATAGTTCAAATCAAAGTGCTATCTATTTTACTGTTTAGTTAAATATGACTTCACACATGGGTATGAGGGATAAATAATCAACTGAGTGCTGCAAATTTAATAGGATTTTCAGTATATTTGCGTTTTGAATCTCAACTTTTATACCAAGAATTAAGAGTATACCGATTTTATTGAGAGAAAAATTAAAGAAGCTTAAAAAAACTGCATTATTCTATATTGCTCAACATTTTTTAGGTTTCTGTTATATCTATATACACTTTATAATACACTATCTGCAAGCTCTAGCAAAAGTATAAAGGCTTTCAAGAAATCAGTGAAATTAATACATTTTCTCTGAGTGGAAGAGAAATCGGTATTTTATTCACCGATTGAGTAATGAGCTTTTTATAACTATTAACATTTAAATAAATATCATAAATAATAGTAATTAAAAAAAAAATGTAAATTTCCAATGTAAACTAAGAAAATGAAATATTGTTCGAATATGATTTCATATATTAAAAATTGAAATACTAATTGGTGTTCTTGTAAAAAATATATACAATTGTAAAAAAAAATTTGTAAGTACTGATTGTTTTAAAATTTAGTGCTTCTTACTTATCTATCGGATACTCTATTTTAAAATAAATTTGGCTCAAACATTCATTGCAATATATTTTAAAAATTTATATTTTATAGCCTGTAATCCTCTTTCGTGCCAAATCAATTCACAATCAATTTTCTTCACTAACACAGCGTACTCTTTTAACTTAAGTTCAATTTTATATTATTTGCTTGTATCTAAAATACTTTTGCGCACGATAAACATTTCATTTGGTTATTTATTACATTTATTCGGTTGTATATTTTATACCTTTCTGGCCGAACGATTTTATGCATTTCATTTGAGAAGAACACTTTGTTGAATGCCTCAGGTCATGGCGGCAAAGTTTATGTGCACTCAAGTGAGAGAAATATGGCAATGTCGAAAAATAAAAAAAAATATAAAAACAAAATTCAACGTCCACCAATACAAGTTAACAAAGAATGAAATTTGTATACAATGTCATCGTAGTGATTGTTAAAAAAAAATGAAAATAAAAAAATTACTTATAAATATAAAAAATGGTAAATATACAAATTGCGCTTATTTCAGCGTGTGAAAGCAAGGTGCCCGAATGCCTCAGGAAGCAATTGTGTATGTGCGCGTGTCTACAAAATAACTATGGAGTTATGATGGTGTGAAGCGGCATGTTGTGATTTTTAGTATAACAATATATCACTCATACGCCATGGCGTCGAGCTCTATACGCCCAGCTCGTATCGTTGTTGGAATTACACTGTGAGACAAAATATCAAAATAGTTTAAGCTCGTTTCCAAAAGATGGTGATAAAAATCAAGCTCCAAAATTATGTTTATTAGTTTCTAAGATGATTGCGTGGGTATATATACAAAATTTAATATTTTGTTTTATTTTAGAAGAAAGATTTTATTTGTTGAGTCAAGCCCCACTAGATAATCGGGGGTTACATACATAATAGTAAAATAATAAATTTGAATATATGTGCACTGTCCTTAAATTATATGTATAGTTTAAAATGATTAATTGATAATCTGGTATTACTTTTTTAATTTTTAATTAATTAGTTTAGCCGAAGTCAGATGGAGTAGGGTGTGGTAAACGAAGGAGAGGAGTGTTGAAGTGAGGTCTGGTGAAATTAGTTGTGGTAATTGGAGTTCAAGTCAGGTGAGGTGTATTAAAGGTAGCTGACGTATGAACAACATTGGTTCTGAGAGTTTAATTTCGGTATGTTTATGTGAGGTGAATTAAGGTGTGGTGTGTTTAGGTGTGGTGAGTTAAGGTTTGGTCAATACAGGTACGGCGGATTAAGTTGTGGTGTGTTTAGCTCTTGTAAGTTGCGATATGGTGAATTCTGATGAAGCGAAATAAAGCGTAATCGGTTTTCTCGTGTGGTGAGTTTATTTGTGGTCGCCTTAGGTAAGAATAATTTTCGGATGGGTAGTCAAAGCATGTTGATTTAATGCCTTGCAAGATTTGCTATGTGAAGTTGAGGTGTGGTGAGATAAGATGTAGTTTGTTATTAAGTGTGGTGAGTTTGGGTATTTTATATTTAGGCGCTGGTGAGTTAAGCGAAAGTCTTAAGAGTTAAGTTAAGTTTAGGTGCGGTGTTGTTAGGTGTGGTTAGCTTATGTTTTTTCAGTTTAGGTTTGGTAAAGTATGGTAGATTAGGGCATGGGCAATTTAGGTGTAATAAGTTAAACTGATGAGATTTTAAATATGGAAAATTCATGAGTGATATTTTTGTGTGTTGAGTTTAGATATGCTTACCTGAGGTAAAATGAATTTTCGGATGTAAATCTAAGACCTACGAGTTCTGCCTTGAAAAGTTGAGGTGTGGTGAGCAGAAGAGTTATTTGATCGACTGGGAAAGTAAAATTTAATGTCAACCAGTGTGAATTGTGACTCTCCTCCGTTTGTCTGTTTATGCGTGTGTGGCCAGCAAAAGTTTTCACACTGGCAATGTTAACACCTTTATTCGCATATACATTCGTTGTAATTGAAAACGCACACAAACACCCGCACACACACACATACACAAACAAATACATTCACACTTGCTGGCCTGCGTCGTCGAGCGTAAGGCCACAATTCATAAAAATACACAAAAGCCAAAGGCAAAAAAGTAGCGCGGACAAAAAACTGTGAAAAACAAAAGAAGTTGAAATCAAAAAAAAAAGATATGCTTCCATAGAAATTGCGCAATCAATTGCAAGTTTTTGGCACCCGCACACATACATACATACTTAGTAGTACAAGTGTACATACACTATCGAGCCAATACCGCATTGTCAACAACGAATGTAGTATTGCATGCCGCAAGTGCAGCGCATATTAGTGCACTGTGTTTGACTTGTTGCTATATTGGATAGTTTCTTTTCAGGGGTACGCAGAATTTGTGTGTGAGAGATGTGCCGAATGCAGTTCTATTTACGTTCGTTGGTAGGCGTTTATGAAATGGAGGTGTTTTTTGGAATTTGAGTGCCGCTTGGTGGTTAGTTGGTGGTTACGATGCCACTGTCACTGCCACAACCGCTACCATTCACAATTTTCATGTTGCATACTTGCACTTTACAGCCTTTTGTGTAACATGTACGCTGACGTGATTTCATATTTTCTTTTTTTTTTTGTTTTGTTATGCCGCAGCTGCGCATCGTCCTTGCTCGATGTGTATTGTACGGTTATACTTCGTAGCAGCTGTCAAAAGCTTTCATATGACTTTTAAATACTTTTTTTTCTACTTGCATTTGCTACGAAATAATAGAAAGAAAAAAATGATGAACAAAAAATGTTGCAAAGAAACGAAATTCGTTCAAGTGAAATGAATGGCTGCAGTGCTTTTTCTGGCAGCCTCCGTTTTAGGTTGGCTTTGTTATGTGCGGCAGAAAAGAAAAAAAAATGGGTGAGTAAATTTCTTGGAAATATGAGTTGAATAGGTGCCAAAACGTTGTTGCCATTTGAATAAGTGTTGACTGCAGCGGAAGGAGCCAAGCCTCTTGTGTAACAGCGAACTGCAGCCAAATATCTACTTTGAAAGATTCGCGCGCGCGCGTGTGTGTGTGTGTGTGTGTGGGCTTAAACAACCTCCGAAACAACACTATAAAATATATAATTTATACAGCTTGTCTGTGGCGGACAATGAACATGCCAACTGTGTGCTACGAATATGCCACACCACCGCCTACCATATTGCTAGCTGCCACTTGTGTGAAGATAGCATTTTAGTTTATTTTTTTTCTCTTAAAAATGTACCATTCTTCACTTTTACTTATTGCCATTTCTATTTCTGCTTATTCACTAGATTCATCGTATTTTAATAGGTTAAGTATACAATTGGCGTCGAGATGAGTGCAAAATTTATGGCAATGTGCGCGCATCCCTGCAGACAATTTCGCCACTTTAACTAAATGTTGGAGAGTTTAGTAGAGGGGCGCGCTGGTGTGAACCCTCAAGTCAGTCACAAATAAAAGGCGTTAATAGCGTTAATATATTTCTTTTGTTCTTCTTCACCCCACGCTCTCCCTCTCTCTCTCTCTCTCTCTCGCCCTCCTTGCCTTCATACTTGCTACGACTGAACTGACTACATTTTGTTGTGTATTCACTTGCACTACACACATTTAAATACACATATGTACATACATATATTCAATTAGTAGCAGTGGCAGTTGCCACAAAGGCAACCAAGCCAATCTAGTTGGATAGCAAAGGCAATCAGCGGTGGCATCTTATGTGGTTTTATCTTTTATGTTGATTGTGCCTAGCTTTGGCATAAATTATGTTTATTTGCGCTAATATTATGTATGTATGTATGTACGATTAAAATGCTACTTTCACTTGCGTAGATGCGTCAGTGTGTGTGCGGAATATGCTATGCCATTTATTGCAGTTAACGTATTCCATGCGTACAGGGTGCCAAATTGAAATAAGTTACATCAGAATCTCCTATTTTTATTTTCTTGTGAAAAGCTGTTAGTTTGATTTTTATTGTATATTATTTTAAAGATCTAGAGCGATATTCAGAAATTTTATGAATACCAATATAAGTAATTCTGCCCCTTCATTAGCAAAAACAATATAAATAAATTCTCTTTCAATATATTTATATGATTATTATGTTTTAAATATGACAATTTTTCTTCCATAAAGAAATAAATTTTGGTTTTGCATCATAATTAAGCAAATGCTTTAAAGAAATTAAAAAAAATAACATCATAACACATTAGTGCAATTGTTTTACACTCCAATTATTTAAACTTATTTTTCAATTGAAACACCGTTAAAAACTTTTTTTTAAATATTTTAAAAAATGTAGAAAATATTAATCAAAAAATCATTTATGTTTCTAACCATTTAAAAAAAAAATCGAATTTTTTGGGATATGCAGATATGTTGCGTATTCAAGTTTAGCGCAACAAAGTGCAAATTTCTAGTTGATGCAAATTACCACTCAATTTTGACAATTTTTTTACTGACGCGCTTTCGCAATTCCTTCAATATAATAAATAATCGAGGTTTTGCGTTGTATGGAGGAAAATGCCAGTAAAAAAATTGTCAAAAATCAGTGATAATCTGCAGACACTTAAAACTTGCACTTTCTCAGACCCCAATTGAATGAGCCAAAAAACTGATTACTCTAAACAATTCTAAAAACCTATTTTTTATTTTTAATTCAAAATTTTTATAAAATTTTATTAAATGATTGTGTATTTTGTTAATGGTTTAGAAAATGCGTGTTTATGGTATTTATTAGAGAATGAACAACATTTTACTTGAAACATTTTTTTATTAAATAGAAGAAAAACTCTGTCAATATGTGGTTATGATATAATTTGTGAACATATTAGATTTTGCAATTTTGAACTTGCGTATTATAACTTTAAAAGCCGCTTACTTAATTACGGTTTAAAATAACTTACAGCTTACCGTACAACGCTTACTTATTTAACTAATGGTGCTAACCGGTGCTTGTATTTCCGATTAAGCAGTTAATTGTACATTGAGCGAGCAGCGTTTAAATTCGAATGTGCTATGGAACTGTATACTGAAAAACGTTTTAAACATATTGAAAATAAAGTAAAGCTTTCTAGAATTTTTTTTGAATTGTTTTATATTTTTTTACATGAAAAAGAAACCATGGTTGACAAGGCTTTTGTAAGAGAATTGAAAGCATTTAAAATGAGAAATGAATTAATAATAAATAATAAAATAAAATAACGATATAGTTGTAAGACAAACTACCATTTACTTTCAAATTGGAGAGGCAAGCTAGGCTACACGTTTGCCAAATTATATTTTTGCAGTTTGGTTACAACAATTATATTAAATTATATACCAATTAGGGCCGGCACTGAAGTTGCAAAAATATGAAGAGACGTCTTCTAGTGTTAGCAAAAAGCTGGCTACGCTTTCAAGGAGCGCCTCTTTTCGGCGACCTCGAAAAACTAGGTGATATAAACTAATGGCCTAAGTATGCGCTGATTATCAGTGACAGCCACACCTATTTACCTACCTAACTAACGTCGTTTTAAAGTTCCTAAATGAAGTTGAGCAGCAGACATGGTCTAAATACATATGTTATATATCATAATCGATTTCGTAATGAAAGCCCTCAATGAAGGATCCTCACTTGATAGAATTAATGTGTAGAAAAAGCGTATCGAGGCTGATCTACGTACGCCAGATTTGTGTTGATAAGGATAAAGTCAAAGTAGCAAATAAGACTAAAACGACCAAATACTTTTAGTTCCTAGTTCAACTCGCACTGCAGTGTTCTTAACGGCTGATTTAAAATACTTTATAAAGGTAAAATTTTCCTAATTGGGGTGAACGGCAACCTGAGGAGTCAAAAAGTGCTATTACATCTAGCTAATGAGTGCGGCTTCATTGACTATTTGATACCTGGAATTGAAGTCAGTGAATCTCAAGGCCATTTATTTCCATCAATATACCGATACCTTTTCAAACAACTCTTAAAAACACAACTTTCCTGCGAGAAAAAATCGGTGAACAATTAATTTCATGCAAGGAAAACAAGAACAGTTTTTTTGGTAGAAGTTATAGCCACTATTTCGTAGTTCAAACTTCTTTTTATCTAATTTATTTATTATTCGTCACCACTTTCCATGTTTGAACCAAAATCTCGGGTTGCAGAACCTAAAATTTATATTTATTTTATTCCTGTGGTGTTGCTTTTAGCTCCAATTCTTTGAGTAAGGCGAATTGCTCGAAAATTAAGATATAGCTAAATAAAGTAAAGAACGATTATCAAATAAAATTAATTTTATTATTAAATTTTTGAAAAAAGCCTTTAAATGGTTCACCGAAATTGTAGCAGAGATCCACTTCTTAACGAAAAACCCCTCCGTCAGTAAAATTTTAACTTTAACGCGAATGGCTGGCTGCTGACAGACCCTTCCGATTGAAAGTTTTTTCGATTGAGTTTTCTGATGAAGGAGAGCTGGCACCCTGTTTTTTGATTTCCATTTTCATTATTGCTAAGCTAGTTTGGCCTTGCGTAGAAAATGCCTGTACATTGAGCATATACGCACATCATCACCGATATAACATAGATATTTCTAATCCTTTCATTGTAGTCAGAGAGAAAGCTTGAATTGCTTGCACAGCATAAACATACATACAAATATATGTATATGTGTGCATGTTTAAAACCAGTTATGTAGGTACATAACTAAATAAATATGTACTCGTATATACTTCCAAAATAAGAGTGAAAGGCATTTTCAGCAGCAACTATGTAGTTGGCTTTAATATTAATTAAGCGATATGTGTGCAAGGCGAGTACTCCTTAGCACTAATAGCTTTAGTGCCGCGCACAAAATTTAGATGAAAATCTACATATTTATTGTACTTTATTATGCCAGTAAATGATGCTAAGCTAAAGCGTGTTTGCATCATGAATATGCCACTTTGCGAATTTGTGGCACATTTGGCGGCCACTAATTGGATAGAGGCGCAAATCAAGATGGCGATTCATGTGCGCACACAAACACACCAATACATATATTTACTTTTAGCTGCAGTAATTAAGTGCAGCGTAGATGCTAGGTCGCACGACCTCGCAACGTTGCTGAAGAGCAAGTGTTCCCTTGGTTAGTGGGGTAGCAAAAGCCAAGATAGGCCAAAATAATCGTCATTCTATGCGCGTGTATGTGTGAATATCAGTCTATTATTTATTGCGTGCATATGAACATATGCATGTTTGTATGTGTGTGTATGTATTATACATATTTGATATTACGACAAGTAATATCGTTGCGTTGCGAATCTGTCTGCCTGTCATCGTGATTGCGGGTTGATCTCGCTACTTAGGCCATCTGGCTGGTGTTGAGGCATTTGTTTTGCTAATTTTCAGCGGCTACGGTAGCTGGTTATGCTGCTTAATGAAGACCGGCGTCTTTACTACGCTAGACCAATATTTCAAGATGTTATCATTTCCTGACATTTCACCGCGAGACAGCGAGTTCTACACATAAAATAATCGATATACTCGCGAAACTCGGTGCCAAATGTTAAGTTTTTCTCAAACGTCAGAATTTTTTTAAAAGCCTTTTGAAATTTCAGGGATAAAGATATTTAATTTCCTATATTTTTTTTTTAATTCAATCACTTATAGAACTAAAATATGGGTAATTTATAAAGGAAAAATTTCTAAAGAATTGAAATGCGCTAATTTGTTTTTCAATGCAAGAAAAAAATAGTATTGAAAATGGTAAAAACTTATATTTTAATATTTTAATACCTATAATAATAATACCTTTCCACACAAAAATTGAACATAAACTTCAATGTCGAAAAATTAAAAAGATATTGTTGTTTCAAAATCAATATTTTTCGATAATTTTATTGGCATTGTAATGATTAATAGTATGGTGCGACATTGATAATTCACCCGAAAAAATAAGTAGAGGTTATGGCTATGGTCGAGTACAACATCAGAAAAGTAATCTTTTACTCTCTGACTCCTCCAATTAAAAAAAAAATATATTTTTTCGTACCTGGTACAATTATCTATTGAAAACCAATTTTAAAAACTAAGAATGTTCAAAAAGAATATATTTTAAGCCCTTCAAAATGATGTGTATGAAAGTATTATAAAAATAAGCTCTTTGGGAGTTTTTTGAGGTCAAACCTGAAATTTTTTTAAACTTTTTCCATTTTCATTTTTCATTGAAACGTTTAAAATCTCTGGGAATTTATTTATATGACGAAAAATTGTTGAGTCAAATGAGCCACTAAGTAGTTGGTGTCAGGATTGTAAGACTCACTTCGGCTCGTTTGATATTTCAGACTCACTTTTTACATAAAGAGAACTATACTCAATGCTCTCATTAATTGACACATACATACATATATATATATATATTACTTTTCGATTAGCTGATGAGCATTTGTAGCTGAACAGTTTTGGATCTTGACACTTAACAAACTTCTTCCTTTCATGACTCGGCGCAGCATATTTGAAAAACAAAAATTTTCTTTTTATATATCCGTGCGTCATACGGATGCGCCCCTCGCGTCGGTCGGGCCTGTATGGAGAAATGAAACCTTTGGGATTAATATTATAATGAAATCGGATCAAAAATGTCGTAGTTGGGCATTTTTTTTCAAAAGTAGTACTACGACTTTAAATTTATATGGATTTTCTGGTCTTTGTGAATAGTTGTTATGAATAAAATTTAATATTTAAATATATATCCAAGGGCTGTCGTATTGGCTCAAGAACGCGAGTTTCCGTGCCGAAACCTTGGGAGCTGTGATGAAGAATAATAAAATATGTCTGATAAGGAGATGAGGGGCTCTCCGAAATAGCAGCTATAACTTCAACCTGTTAAACTGTTTATTTTCCAAACAAAATATTTAATAAACTGGCCTTGAGCTAAATAGAAATTTTAATTACAAATGCTTAACTCGATACTGGCTTTTGATATTTTGAAAAAAAAAAAAAAAAAAAATTGTGGGTTAAAAAATAAAAAGCCCATTTTGGGGTCTTTTATTGCTACTTTTAACAGAAACTTCTTTTGCTTGAGTCCTTAACTTGTACTGAAATCAAATTTTAAAAGACAGAATTTTGGCAAACCACATCTAGCACCAGTAGAAAAATTAAAAAAAAAAACAAAATAAAAAAGCTTTGTACTGTAACTGTAAGAAAAGTAGACCATGTTTACGAAAAAGTTCTTAATAGCATTATTTTCTTTCTTTCTACACATTAGTATACTATTTAACTACAATGATTTCAGTTTTAAGAATTTTATATCTGACAAAAACCTAATTATTATTTCAACTGCTGTCAAAATATTTGACAAAAACTAATTTTTAAGTTTTAATTCTTTGTTTAGTTTCCAAAGGCAAGTACCTAAGGATAACAAGTTCCGTAAGATAACAAGATCATTAGAATTGATATGCAGTTTATGCTTTGTAGATATACCAGATCCAGGTAAACAAACTTGATTGTTGAAATGATCGAAATTTCAACCGATAGCTAGATACGAAAATAAATTTCAAATTAACTTCTTACTATTTTTTCGTATTGACTCATAACAAAATATACTTTATCTCTGGTAGAAGAAGAGCTTAACACAGAAATGCAATAAATTTTTTTCATAGTTACTTTAGCAGACCAACCAAATATTCCAGTAGAATTTATGAGCCTATTTCGTTTTGCAAATATTAATTTAATTAATAAATTATATAATTTAATTTTTCCTGCGACGCCAAAATAATTTTTTTTCGTTTTTGTTGCATTAAATAGCTTGCAGGCATGTGACAAGTTGACATTTCAACTAAAAATCATTGTCGGCATGAACTTAGCAATTTTAAAGCAACTTATACTAAGTAGTAGCTAGCTGCAGTGGCAATAGCAGTAAAAGTGCTGATAATTAATGTCAACTTGCATGTTGGCACTCGCGTTACGGTTCGCAAACTCTAAGCAGACATGCGCGTTTCGAGCGGACGGGCGAGCCGCTGAAACGGCAGCAGAATGACTGGAAGACTATCTATGAGATAGAGCTAGTCATACACTTGCCAACCTCCATTCTACGGTATGTGTGGGCGTACTCATTAGAACGTTAAATGTGCTCGTGTGCACGGTAGTTAAAGTTTTGTGAAAGATAATTTTCACTCATTGCCATCAAGTTGCATGCGACATTAACGAGATTCCTTTTCCTTCGAAATATATGCATTGCTTAGTGCTGCTACTGCTGCTGTCGCTGCTTTGCTGCAAAAGTGTAAGTTTGCTAAATTGCTGAGTGCTATTGCATGTTGCAAGCATATTAAAGTTTTGCTAAACGTCGACATGTGTCGCATAAGCAAATGTTGCAAGAACTTGTCAAAGTGTGGCAAGTGTAAGTAGAAATGGCATACGCACATGCACGTACTTACATATGAAAGTAGCAAAGATGCAACCAAAAGTTAAAAGTTCACTTGTGGGATTATTTCAATTTGTTGGGTATGAGAAACGCGGCGTATGAGTAATATTACATATGCATGCGCATACATACGAATAGGTATATCATTTGATTGTATGAAAGTGAATTTGGCGCACATAGAAAATTATGTTTGTACCTGCAGGCATGCTACCATTATTTTAATTAGTATATTAAGCGCATTAAGGACTCAATTTTCGCGTAATATTTGAAGGAGAAAGTTTATGGAATTTGTCAGACACATCTCTTTGTCTGTTAATTTTGAATCAAATATTGGGCTATAGATATATTTATGTAGGTACGTAGCACATAAAATTCCAATATATAGGTTTACAATTTTTTTTTTGAAAATTACGAGATTAAATTTACCATATTTACCACAAGAACTTTCGACTTTCTTTTTGATAAAACGTATTACTAAAACGATTTATAATTTCAAGAAATTTGTGAAATCCTTTTATCTCTTAATCTCTAAAGTAAAAGATAATTATATTTTTATTAAAGACAATTAAGAAAAGCGTTTGCGTTAAAATTTTTCAAATCGAGCGAAGTAAAAAATAACGAATGGAAAGACACACACTCTCGGAATTGTAAGAAGGGTAGAAAAACCAAATGTCAAAAGACAATTGCTTGTTTACATTTGGTTAATCGCGTGAGCATTAACCCGCGTGTTTTCCTTTGCATATAAAATTTAAATAAACATTATGTAAATATGCGAACTCAGCACGAATAATATTAAAAATAAAAATACGACACTACGCAAATTTGAAAAATTATTTTATATTTGCGGTTTAAATATTCCTTTAAAATTATGCACAAAACATGGCACTAAAAAAATAATTCCAGCTTATAGAAAAGTCTAGTTTAACTTTAAAAATAAACTAAATTTATAAAAAAATGTATTCAGTTGTTTAGGTTTCACATTTGTGGATGCTTCAGCGACTAATCGCTTTCCAAAAAATTCAAGTAATTTTACTAAGTTACACAGACGCGAAACACTAAAACTTTTTAATACATTGATATATTCTATGAAATTAATAATAAAAAAATTATGAATTATTTAAATTTATTCAAACTAGTATGTAACATCCGATAATCGGGTGTGCTTGACTCAAAGATTTTAGGTTTTTTCCTAAGAACAATTATTATTTTTCTTTTAAAATATTTTTGCAATAAAAAAGAAGAAATAAAATCTCCTTTTAATTATAACACATTTATTTTTGTCAAGAGTGTTGCGACTTTCTTCCGTATATAAATAAATATTACTTATTCGTTTAATGGCAGCAAATGCCACCAAAAAAATTCGAATAAACCAGCGATAATTCCCAGACACTTGAAACTTTCACATTGTTAGATTAAAATTGAATGGTCTATAAAACTGCATACATAAAAAAAATTTCAACACTTTTGAGAAGAAGTTCAAAATCTATATGAACATTTGTTGAATTTTTTTGTTTTCTACACAGTTTTTAAATTGTATATGAATAGTTTATGTTAGACATTGAATTGAATTTTAATCGAGAGTTCAAAAAAATAAATAAACTAATATAAATATTTGGCAAACAATGTAATTTTGAGCTTGGTTGCTAATTATTTGAACAGCACCGTATTTACCTATTTATTATTATTATTTAAACTTATAATAAATAAAAAGCTTAATATTATCTACAAGAGCATGGCTACAAGGCCATCAGCTTGCTTAACTAAGACAAAAGTGTGATAAGAATAAAATATCTACATACTTATTACATATATCAACTAAGCAGGTATGTACATAAGTATCTCAAGTAAGAAAAAATAATGAAAAATATAATGTAGTAATTTAATGCTTGCGTTTAAATGGCAATTTTTAAGGTTGTAATAAACTGATGTACCTTTTCTATGTTCGATTCTGAGAGTGTTTTTAATATTTCGGTAATTGTTGTATTCCCGAAGAGACGTCGTTTGATTGCAGTCAGGGTCGAGCAGCTGTTATATATAATGTGGTCAAAAGATAGGGTCTGGCCACATCTGGTGCAAGTTGGTGGGTCTTCACGTCTTAGGAGGTGTTGATGCGTTGTGATAGTATGTCCCATTCGTAATCTAAGAAATGTTTTTAACTTGTCTTTAGTGACGGAACAAGGATACAAGGGCACGCTGTTGGTGTCTAGAATTTTTGAATAATGATGGTGATGATTTTTTCCCCTATTTAGCAGATAATTGTTGGTACATGACCGTTTTAAATTAGTTTGAAGGTCGGTTTTTTCTAGAGTTGCATCTAAAAGAATAGAAGCTTTGCAAGCGTACTTTGCGGTTGTATCGGCCAATTCGTTTCCTTGGATGGAACAGTGTCCAGGTACCCAGAGGAGTTTTATTTTGTTTTGCGTGGATATAAGCACATCTTTCCTTTTGTCAATTGTGTCCCATATACTCTTAGATGGATTAAGAATGGACTTTAAGACAGCTAGACTGTCGGTGCAGACTATTGTGTTGTTTTTGGTTTTCGAAGCGAAAACAACCGCTTGGTAAATAGCTTGGGCTTCGGCGGTAAAAAGTACCCATTAAAAAAGCATAACTAAGTTAAATATATGGGTATAAAGCTCGATAGATATTTTATCTCTGTAGCTTTTGTAGTTTATGTAAGCTTTAGTGCCTTTTTTCAAAATATACGAGTATATACTCTGCCTTTCAAGTAACATATGGGTCAGTCTTTTAGAAAAAACATACACACCAATTTTTAAAACTATTTACAAAATGTACAATGATTTAGCAAAATTTCATAAAAATTTTGAACTTTTTAAAAAAAGTGCTTAAAATTTTTTGTGTAGATATACAGTTTTTTGGCTCATTTTAAATTTTTGACAACTTTTTTACTAGCAGTTTCTTCTATACAACGCTAAACCGCGATTATTTTTCATGTGGAAGGAATTGCGAAAGAGCGACGGTAAAAATCTGTCAAAGAAAAGTGGTAACGCGAAGCTACTAGGTACTTGCTGTTTCTCAGACTAAAATTTAATGAGCTACATACCGGCGTAACCCTAAAAATTCTAATTTTTTTTTTTTTTTTAATATTTATGAAATTTTGATGAATATTTTCTACTTTTTTTATACAATTGAAAAAATAGTTTTTAATGGTGTTCGTTAGAGAATTAAAGATATTTTTATTAAACAATAATTTTAAATAGTGTGAGGATAAATAAGTTGTACAAATGTGTTAATAATTTGAGAACAAAGTGTGGATGAGTATAGATAGAAGATATCTAGACAAATAAATAAATTTATACGAGTATACAGGACGTATGTATATAAGCACATTTAGCAAATAATCGAAAGCTCAACATCAAACCTTTAATAACGGCTAGCATTGTTATATTGTGTGAATAAAGTAATCAAAACGCAACCAAATAATGTGAACAGGAAGAGTGAACAGCGCACATTTCAAAAAATTTTACGCACCTGTAATGCATATGTATGTGTGTATGTACAATAAATATATTTATATATTAAGACACATGTAGCTGCGTGTCTGATATATAAAGTATGATTTAAAGAACGTGGATACAGTGTGGTGAGTTTACTTACTTAAATACGGTATGCAATTTCTTTGTAATATATGTACGTTCTTTTTGTGTTGACTGGCAGTTGTATATTTTTACCCAACTCCTTTTTCGCATGTATGTATGGTGCACTTATTTATAGTTTAGATCTCTCTTTATCTTCTCTTTCAAGTAATGTCTTCACTCTTTGCATAAGCTATTCTGCGGGCAATATGAAAATTTGTATATCTTTCCACGCACATATCTAACGAACAAAGTTATCAGATTTTCAAATTGAACAAAATTATCAGATTTTCAATTTCATAATTTTGTGCAAATGTATATACCAAGACCATTCATTTGATATATATTTCATACCTGTAGTTAAAATATTCTCAGTATCGGTTTAAACCAAAATTTCTATATTGTATCACAAAACAGTTATTAAATTGAACTTAAAGAGTTTTCTAAAATGCAAAAGAAAGAAAAAAAACATATAAATCAATCTTTACGAGTGCACTAGTTTAATTAACATTTGCTTTTTTATGAAATTTTCTTTTTAATTAATTAAATCGCGGCAATTCAATGCCACCATAGATCCTTGCCTAAATGAATGGACCGCAAATCAGTTTACGTTTGTTTCGAATCGCCATACAATTAATATGTTTCAACTTTAACGAAAGCAGCAAAATTCATTTTACACATACGAATAAACATTCATACATACATAAATACACACGCATATGCATTTGGCTAGCGGCTTTAATGTGCGGCTTCATAAATTACGAGTGCAACGTATGCGAATGCAAGCGAAAACAGCTGCCGGATTGAATTGCAAAAGCTACTCAAGCGTTATATTCGCAAATTGATGTTACCTTGAAAATTTCGTTGCTACTGCCACAGAGTGTTGCAATTTACTGTGTTTATATGTATTTCGTGTGTGTGGTAGGGCAATAATAATTGTTGTTAAAATTATGGCATAAAATGAAGTAGCAAATGTGCGGTAGCGGCGATGATTGTACATGCGAATAAACATATACATATACGAGTATGTACATATTTATGTATGTGTGCAAACTATTGCAACAACTCTTCAACAATTATTGCGTGCGCGCGAGCTTTACTGCAATTTGTATGAACCAGTTGGCGGTCGTCCAATGGCGAAGGTCATACGCAGATCGCGGTGCAACAGAATGCGTGCGATAATATTTGCTTGGTGACTGTAGGGGTTAATTTTCTGACAGCATTACCGGCTTACAATTGTTTTCAGACATTTCATGCTGAAATGGGTTTTGAAGCCGCAAAATAAGTGAAGGGCGATGGAAATTAAATGAATGAATTTAAGTTTTATACAGTGAAATTAAGACATAATTTAATTTCAAATATTTTCCACTGCTGTATACTGCTTAAAAGATAATAAGAAAATGGAAATGAGATAGCAAATGGAAAATACACATAAAAAATGAAATGCAATGATGCAAGGCATTTATTTAAATTTGTTTCATAAGTGAAACGGCGCACACATGAAAAACCTTTTATTTACTTTTTAATTAATCTGTATAATTTTGCAGTTAAAATACAGAGAATTCTCCAAGTAGCACCATAGCAGAGTTGAGCATAGTGCACTGAAAAATAAATGCATTATGCGTTCCGCTATCACTTTATCTTCAGTGATAGTTAAAAAAATGAAATGAACTATCACTGAAGATTTAGTGACACTCAAAAAAAAAATTAATAATCAATAAATATTTAGTGACAGTGAAAAAGAAATCACTATCACTAAACATTTACGAAATAAAAAATGTAACATTTTTCAATAATATAACACCGTTTCTCGAAAAGTAAGAGTAAGACTATGTACAATCATATGTATAAGTAAATTTATTCAAAATAAGTCATGTTTTTGAGTAGAAATATACATGTAAAGAAAAATGGTCTTTCCCCAGGCGCAGAGGAAGGTAGAACTGTGTTGTATTTTAAAAACATTTTTTTTATAATAGGAAAGCGGTGCAAAGCATCAATGCTACTCTCAAGCCATTTAAGTACAAAATTACTTCAGTTGCTTTACTTCCACCATGGAAGTGTCCTTTTGAGATATAAGCAATGTTTTTCATGCATGTTTTCCTTTTTGAGAAATTAGCAAAATTTTTCGTGGCAACATTTTTTCGATTGGGTTATATTTAAAAGGTCATACTTGAAAAAAATGTCATATAACGGGCGGTCTTCACCTGGTTCCAATTGTCGCTTGCTTTCTGCTTCTTGTCGTCGCAAGCGAGAGAGAGATTAGTTCAATGGGCATTTTGAAAGCATACTTTTTATTTGCTATTCAAACTCGAAACCAACTCATATTGTCGGTATTTTTTGCGGTCTTCACGTGCGACATGTCGCTTTCTTTTAGAAGTAAGCGAGCATTGGAAGCAGGTGAAGACCGCAAGTACAGATTTGCGTTGTAAGAAGCAAATAATTCAAAGACTTCAAAAAATTATCAAAAACTAGCCACTTGAAATGTGCATTTTATTATACTCGAATTTGTTTAGCTATAAAACTACTTATCCATATATTTTCTGAACGCTCTTAATAAAATCTTTAAAATTTGGACGAAAATTTTTTAAATTGTCATACATTTTATGTAATGTTTAAGACTTTAATTTATATGAAATGTTTTAAAAACTTACTATATTTTACAAAAACCTATTGAAAAAAAGTTGTTATGAAAAAAAAAACACTGCTCGCCTGTGTATATAGAAAATACAGGTCAAAAATGTCAATACGAATAATAACTGCATTGGCGTGAATGACTTTAGATACTTGGCGTTGAATATTTTAAGCATATAATTAGTAAATAGGTGCCAAAAATAAAATAATATATTATCGGACATAAAATATAAATTCACATGTATTTAGTTAAAGCTCATTTTTCACTAAAAGTTTACTGATAGTGCAATTTTTTTTCACTCTTACTAAATATATAAATATATGTATATCACTAAGAATAAAAAATTTAAGAAAATCAGCAAACTATCATGAATGTTAATAAACGTGTAATATTAATAATAAATGTAATGTTTTAAAGTACGCAGTTTTGAATGCGGTATTTAATTTTAGGGAAAAATTTCAAGTTTCTAGAAAGCTTCGTTGATTTTTTTTATTGTAATGCTTTGTGCAAGTATTTTATTTTATCGAAGAACATGCGGGAGAACAAAAATTATCAAAAATCAACGGTAATAATTACTAACATAATACTCACATGTAAATAAAATATTTAAGCCACAAAATAGGATAATTCGAAAAATTTAAAAATTTAATTAAAATATATGTTAACAACTTTATACAAATCTTTTATTAAATATGTATGTCGAAAGAATTTAAAATCAGCTGTACATATTTTAAGAACTAATAGTTAAATTAGAAAACTAGCAATAAAATGTGTTAACACTGGAACCGTTATTACCATCGTCAGTTTTCACGCATCACTAAGAGCATGTTTATTGTAGTTCTTAAATTTTAAGTACAACAGAGGTATATTTTTTTTGTTTTAGTTTATTATAGTATATTATAATAATTTATCTGCAGTCAAATATTTTCAGATGCTCCAGCAATACTCTGCTCAACTCTTTACCTTTCGGAATGACTCACATAGTGTAAATTTACATTAACAAATTAATTCAGGTCAAAATCTCTTAGAAATCGGAAAGTCTGGACAAGGATCTCCTTCTTAAGAGATAAATAAAAAAGCCTCAAATGTAGTATTTCCATAAAAGATAAATATAAAAAATGCATCTTAATCATAACATCTGTTGCATTCATAACATGACAATTCATCACTGAAAGAGTCGATGAAAAGTATTCGAAGTATTGAAACAAAAAGACACCAGACTCGTAGTTTCGGTACATTCTTCCACAAGTTCACGTAACGAATAATTTAGATGATATAATCTTGAGATCACATCTTCATTAGGCATGTTCGTTGTTAAAAAATCTCGTAATTATAATACTGCGTTTCTTGAAAATTGTTCTAGGCTTTGTGTAGTACAAAAAATTTGTCCTTTTCAGTTTCAAAAAGTCAACCTAAAAAACGATCAGAAGGGAATACTTTTCTTTTAAACAATGTGAGAACGAAATCAGTTAAGAGTAAATACTTACTAACCCTGCTTTGATAACCCTATTGAAAGGTGCTTAGAAGATAACCGTACGTGTGGGAGACGTATCATGGTTTTATTGGTGTAATTTTATGATAATAAAAAATGTAATACATATTTTTGTACTCACTTTGTATTTGAATATTTCCTTATTGTTTAAATGCATTTACATAAGTTGTATAAATTTTTTATTAAAAATATAAAACAAATTTCATTCTTTCTATTCGCAAGAGAGACAGCGAAAAATTTAAAAAGCATACGTCTCACAGACGTAGGTTATCAAAGCAGGGTTGAATATATTTGTGTGTAGGTAATATACGAGCGCTAAGTGGGCACCGAAATTCTAAGCTCAACGCAACTATAAATATCAAAGAGATAGAAAAGACAGCATATATGCACCTAGTAGCGTCTTCACATATTGTTTGAATATAGTGTATTTTCTTGCTAGTTTTTCTCTTGTATTTTCTTTGGAATTTTTTTTTACTCTTCCTATAGCTTCTCCTATTTCTATAATCGCACTATTTTGTAGTAGCACAATGGTTTTACTAGAAAATGTCAACATCAAAGACATTAGCAAACAAATGCTCCAACTTGACTGAAACATACGAACATATGTATATACATATATACTAATAAGTGATTGTACAACCGAATTACAGTAAAGATAGCAGCATAAGTCCGAACCCACTTACATTTCAAAAACAAAAAATGTAAAAATTCAAATTGCAGATAAAAGAAAAAGTACGAAAAAAAAACACGAACGTAATATCCTTTTTACTTTGCTGCACTTTTTCTCTGCTATTCCTCAATGCGATCAGCCGAAGCTCATCTCAACTGTGTTCAACTCGTGACAGCTTAGCCGCTGGCCGCTCGCCGCTTCTCGGTTACATCACTGGTGGGTGGCTGTGCTATGTACGAGTATATGCTATGCTTATGCACTCACTTTGCTGTTGATCCCTCTTTTTGCAGCGATTCGAATGGGTCGCAATGCCAAAGATGCCACTTAGTTTATGCAACACATGCATGAGTCGCATGAACGCTCACTTACACGCAAAAGAACAATCGTGAAGACTCACGAACATTGGGAGCGGGAGAAAAAAGGAAGTCACAAAGATTGGTATACTCGTGTAAGTATGTAGAGTTATTCGTAGCCGCGTAGTGTCGTTGCATAACAAATAGTTGGAACAAAGGACACAAGCCGGGCAAATAGTCGGTCAGTCAGCAAAACAGCCAGCTTGACTGTCGTCCAGTTGCCTGAGAGACCAGTGCTGCGTTGATAGCGCGCAGCAGCGGTGAGTTGAGTGAAGCTACAGTTCGAGTTTGACGCCACATTTCGATAAAATGCAAATCCGCCGGATTATACAGGCACTTTTTGATATATTCTTGTATGTATTTATTATATATGTATGTATACATAAGAATGACGAATAAAATATCACAACCGCCTGGGCGTACGAAACTTTTATTCTTAAATTTGTATCCGTGCCGTTGAATCCCTTGTGTGGCAGCGTAGTGTAGGAAGCGATTAACGGAAAGCGAATAATTAAATTTATACGCAAATGGATATATTTTTTAAGCGGAATTCTTTAAAGTATTTGGGTTTTCAATATAATATTTTAAGTCTTACACTAATAAATGTATTGATGAAAAATGACATGCATTCCTTATAGGCGTGTAGCGTAAATGATAGCAGAGTACGAGAGGCATTGTGAGTGCGGTATGACTTTGGAGGTAACATATTTTACGCATTTATAAGACCCCCACAGTTTTTGACAAAATTAGATCAAGAAAATATTTCCATGAATTATTAAAAAGAAGAAAAAAAAAAACAAAACGCTTGATCTAAAGAAATCTGGGAAGAATGCCTCTTCCTTTGGAAATTTCATTTGGTGACTTAATCAAAAAAATATATTTGCAATGATTGTGTTGAATTACAATAAATTAAATTTAATACTACCTTGAAAAAGCGTGTGATTACATTTTTCTCGAATAAGAAAAACATAGCCCGGACTGAATATCATCTCTCTGAATGTTCAATTCTGTGTTCTTGAAATAATATCAAAATTTATAAATAATAAATATTAAAAATTCATCAAGTTTGTTGTGTTATAATCAAATATAAAAAGGTTTTTTTCTTTGCTTAATTCTAAATATGAAAAATTATATTGAGAAATTTTAAACTTTTGAATATTGAATAAATATTTAATAATTTTTTAGGAACACATAATCGGGCAGTAAATGTTCTTAAAATTTCGATTTGAAACTTGGATAAAGTTAAGGTAATATTATAACTAAAAACAAATTATTTTAATTGCTTTATGTTGTTGGACAGAGTAAATTGACTGCGGTTGTAAATTATTCGACAACTTAAAAGTTCAGCTCAGGGTTGCATTGTTTACCTAATGGCGTGTTATTTTCTCGAAAAAAGTGTTCCCTTCTCACATTGTTAACTTTTATATTAGAAGAAATTGTTGAAACTTTGATTGGTCAGAGTCCAATAAAGTGGGCAATGGACATGCAACGCCTTGAAAGGGATGAGAAAAACAAACGGTGCAACCTTATTTAGAGAATAGAAAACGCCATAGGACTTCAGGGGTGAGCAATTATTCATCAATAATAGGAAAAAAATAACCTATATTTTCACAGTCTTTATTCAAATATGCAACTTTTTGACTGTAGTGCAAAGTGTTACTAACGTAATTTGACTGCTGCAATTTAAAATCACAAAAGTTGCATTCTTAAACACCTCCTTGTTAACTTAGGTTTTAAGGTTTTTTTTAAATAATAATTTTTTGTTATATCTACTTATGCAGATTGAAGTACATATTATGATTGCTGATTGTTAATAGCATTCCCAACAATTTTCACAACATTCACAACATGTGATATTTCGTATTCGATGATGTGATATCAAGCCGTTGTATGTCATGCTGAATAAAACAAGTTGATAGAATATGTATGTATTGATGCAACCCAGGACAATAGTTATGGTGGGTGATCATATTTACTGATTTTACCTGAGGGGATGTTGTGGTATACAGTGACTTTTGAATAGATATGATTGGGCATCAATGTCAAATGATATGCAACTCTGATGGCTATGATTCGTATAAACGCAAGTAAATGTGAAATATTATTCCATAAGTGATGATTTATCATATTGAATAATATGATGTGAGGTTATTTAATAAATGATATTAAGTTATGTGATTTTTAATCATGTTTTTAATGATGAATGACTCACGCAATTTAACAAAATGTCTAGCAGTGATTGTTCTTTATATTATTATTTTGACTTTAAATTAATTTTGAAATGCTAACATGAACGCATATACCAGGAAATAGAAAAAACTTAAATTTAAAGCAAGCGTATATTATTTAAACATAAACTGAAGCAAAGGCAAAATTAGTTTGTTATCCTCTCGAAACCCCTACAACTGGTAGCATTTTCACACTTCTCGCTGTGTTAAGACTCTTTTCACTTAAAAGTTCATTGCACTTAAATATGTTTATGTAAATATACTTGGTTTTTAAGGAACGCGAAGAGAAAAAAGTTGTCGCTATTTTATTAATTGCCCAACTTAAATGGCACACGTATAAACGTGCTTTGAAAGGATTTTTGTGAATTAACGCTCTCCAGCTAAGAGCACAAAATACAATGGAAAAAAAGAAACTGTCAACTTAGTTGCCACTTGCTGCATGTTAACTTTCAACTGCTAACTTACAATGCCAGCGACATCATAATAATTTTTCGCCACATATTTAGAGCAGCGTGCCACCTGTACACGCACATTCAATCGCACTTTTATGTGTGTTACAAGCAAAAAAAAAAAAACTAGTACCTCGCAACTTACCTACTCCTACGACTCAAGCGCAAATTTTCCCACAGACTTAATTTGACTCGATGCCATGCACTTACAGTGGCGGTACAAATAATAAAACTACAGAATTTTGAAAAAATTTGGATATCATTTTATTATTTAATTTCTTTTTAATATTTTTTTTTTAATAAACATAGCTTGTTATCTTACAAAGCTATCCTCATACTGCTAACTTTGTTAAAAAATATATATTTTTTTTTTCGCAATTTTCAGGTTTTATGTTTCTCATTTGAGGTCAAAAATTTTAACAACGCGCCCGTAATATGCTCAGTTTTTAGAATTTTTGCAGACCAAAGCTCCAAAGGAGGATGTAAATAGCATTTGGAAAATAGCTGCAGGTGAGCTTAACATCCTAGCACCTCCAACCAGACCCTGCAGTCAAACAATATCAATTGCTAAAACTAACTTACTTTTAAACTGCTTTCCGATAATTGCGAGAAAATACCCCATTTCTACCAAACGCATTAAAACTAATTCCAAGTAAGCTGAAAAATCCTGCTTAATAATCCAAAAACTTTATAAAATAAAGATGTGGCAACATAGTAGGCAATGCCATTAATCAACTGTCAATCGATTGCAAACATAAAATTAAAAGGAAAAAGTGAACGCAATTGCGAACTTTTTGAATTTTGCAGATATATCTTCATAAATGTAGGTAAAAATCTGAAAAGAATTAGGTAAAAATGGAAGTAGGTATGGTAGCTATGGATCCGTTTTTATGTGGGTAACGTATAAGTAGGAGATATGCGGTTTGGCGAAACAGATAATATGATTGTAAAATGCTATCTAATAGCTGGTTTACTTCTAGTGAAAAAATAGCTGCGACCAAATTGTGGCCAAAAGTAGTTAGATAATTGCTAGTTGGTACCTCGTGCAGAGGTAGCTAAAACTGACTTATTTTTTTGGCCATCGCCATGCAAAAGTAGTTAGTTTGCTTATATGAAAATATATAGAAAATAATCAACACTACTGTTTTTGAATGCAATTTAAAGTTGCTATAACGTTGGCTTCAATTCTTGCAGGGGAGATATTGCCTGTTGAAAAAAGGTAAAAAAGAGAATTGTTGGAAATGGCATATTAAGTTTGGTCCGATGTTTGTAAGTACCAGAGTTAGACCGAAATGAGCAGGATGATGAGCCGAGTCGATTTAGTCATATCCATCTGTCTGTCCGTCTGTTTATACGCAAAGTAGTCCCTCAGTTTTTAAGATATTTGAATGAAGTTTTATTAGACATTTGTCGGAGCCGGCCAGAGCGGATGACTATAACTATTTAGAGGTTTGAAATTTTGCAAGAACGTCCGCTATTCTAAGCTCTATAGAACCAGTAAAAATCTTTAAGATGAAATATATATAACATACGGATCCCATACAACCGATAGTTCTTTCATTTAACAGCTAAAGACTTGAAATTTCGAAAAAAATATAACACATAGATCGCATACAATGCTTTTCTACATGAAATGTAGGAAATCTTGTTTAATTGTTTTTTATTTAATTTTGGTTTTAATCAAAGCATAGACCGAACTATTTAACGCTTTCCGTTCATTTTATTTAGATATGGCTCGACTGGAAGTCGTAAGTGAAGCGTAAACTTGCTGAAAACAAGAAAGAACAGTCAACAACAGGATGCGGAGCAAAGCCGTCAGCATTAATTTAATGAAATTGAGCAACAGGTCATACAACTGGCTGGGCTAAAAACAATTACATTTAGCAAACACCATAGGTGTCGAACTAAAATTTCGGGAAGGATAAAGTGGTACCGTTGCCGATATGTCAATGATTTTTGCGGGTTCGAGAGTATTCAACTAAGGCTTACCCCGACGCTACAAAAAATTAACTGAACCAGCTTAACCCATTGAGCTCAAAGACATGATTGCAGTGTATTAAACACTTTCGATTGGGCCATTGGTATATCATAGTCCCAACCACCTTCCGCAACAAATCTTAGCACCCAAGCCAGTTTATCGATCTCATTCATTGACGACGGTATCGCAACATTTAAACTGTCATCTTTTAGCACCACAACCACGTTCATAAATGCTGATTTATTTTATCGAAAATTTTGAATAAATCTGTAATTTAAAACTTATAAAATTATATTTTTCATACAAAGTGTCAAACAATTCCATGGGGTCAAGGCGTTTCTTAAAGTTTTCCGCTACATTTTGCCGACTTACTTCATTGAAAAGAATTAATCGCGCACTTCCAATAAAGTTTCATTGTGTTTATTAAATGCAAAACAGCGCTATCAAAAATAAATTCTTAAGCTTAAATTTGTTTGTTTGCTGTGTGTCAGCTGATATCGGAACTTCAAAATTTGGCAATTGCGTTTGGCAGCACCTTTTTCGAGTTCACACCGATTCAGTGATAGCAAATTTTTCATATTTCCTTCATTTTCTACGACGCATAAAGACAAAGACGATTTTTAAGAATTTTTTGAGAAAGTGCTCCGATTTTCTATCATACACAAATGCACTTAGTTCGTGCAATGTATGGAGCAAGTGCTTCGAGGGAAAAATTATATTAAACCAAGTTTGAGAGACTTCTGAAAGAAAAGTTTGAAATTTGTGTACAACTTTGTAAAAATTGCATAATTTACATTCTTATAGCAGAAATACAAATATTTAGTAAATAATAAAAATTATACCAGGAACTTCTTAACACATCGTTACCCTATTAATTTGTCTATCATTTAGTTTTCGCTGTAAAGTTTATAACCCGCATTTGTTGTTGCAGTCATTGCACGTTTATTGCAAGCGCCAGAAGCATGTGTTAGCAAAAAAGTTGATGCCTTAGCGGTGTCATGCTCACTGATTGTTGGTGTTGTTGCTATCATGCGTACCAACCCATATGTACATATGTATGTGTCACCAACAGCCGCCATCTCAGCATGAACCTTTAAGTAATTTTGCGCGTTTTCAATTTTGCCAAAGCTTCAAGCATGCCAAAGTTGCAACCGGCAACCTGCAGTCAACTTTCTCGTGCTGATTTCGCATTGTGTAAACATAGTGGAACAACAAAACAAAAACTAGGAAATCAAAAAGTAGAAAAAGCTACAAAAAAAAATTGGGTAAAGTTGTGCAAGCAAAATACGAAAAATGGAGTGCATGGTAGAAGTGAAGCCGAAAACTGGCCGGGTGACACACATGCAAGGCTCCGTGCAACAAAATGTGTTGCTCTCAGATTGCGCCAGGAATGGAAAATCGATATTTTAAATTGTAACAAATTTGACAGTAGAAATGTACCTTTTCGCTGTCAAATGTACCTAAAAAGTAGCGCACGATTTTGCTACTTTTTTTTTAAATTATTTTCTGACAATTAATATCATTTCAATATATTTCTACATTATTTGCATTAAAAGAAAGTTATGAATATAACAGTACAATTTAATTAATATTAATAACAATTCAATAAAGATACATTAGGCATACATACATATGTGTGTATATTAGCTTTTTTTTTTAAGAAACTCTGAAATTTTCATTCAGGGTGCCAAACGAAAGCTAGAGCCATTAAGTTGTGTATCATTGCGAGTGATTTTTTTTTTTTTTAATATTTGCGATTTCTATCTAGAACCTGTAAATCATTTACTTGAACAAAAAAAATTCCTGTACATATTCTTAAAGAAAATTAAATTCCGTACAAAAAACCTCTTATTTTAAAATGTCGAAAAATTAACCGTTTTCATATAATCGCGCCTTGAACATTTAACAGTTTTTCAATTTTGTTTTTAAAGTTTGAATTTTTGTAAATCCTTAAACAATACGTAATATGTTTGCTTAAATATTCAAAGTTATATTGCTATCGGCTAATTGTACCTAAATAGAGCTCAGTGCACCGAATATAACTTTTGGTTCGAAAAAGTTGGAATAAGGTACAGTTGTACGAACTTTTCCATCTCTGGTGCGATATTTGCCGAATTTCAGTGCTTGTGTGCGGGAGAGAGAAAGACTGAATAAGAGAGTTAGTAAAAGAGAGAGAGAGAGAGAGTGAGAGAGCAAGGTGAGGCTTCTTGCACTGCTGTAACGTCCATATTATTACCGCACAAAGTATGCGATTTGCAAAGTACGTGCAACTTATGCGAAGAAGGCTTAAACTAGCATACAAATAAATAATTCTTCGCATATGTATGTGTGTAGATATGTATTTTCTACACATGTCACTTAGCATCCAATTGTTCGCTAGCATGTGTGTGTTGAAGCTCACACTACACATCAACAGCCACCGCACACACGCACACACACAAACACACACACACACTTTCCCTCTTTCTCCTTCGTACGTACGTACTGTTCTGCTGCTCAAACTTTTCCACAAAATCCTGCTACTTATGCATTTTACTTGTATTTTACTATGCTACTTGCCATTTCACATGAAAGCGAATTGTTTTTGTTGTTATGTGCCGTTGTTATTTTGTTTTGTTATTTTGTAGCTGTAAAACGCATTGCAATTTGTTACACGTCACCAAATGTGCAAGTAAGTAACAAAAGAGAAATGTAAGTGAACTACATACATATGTAAATAGAAAATGGAAGTAGAAAAGCTGTCCTGGAAAATTGTGTTAAAAATATAATTTCAACGGAAAATTAGAGGTGAACTCGAGAAATTGCATAAGTTACCACCGGTTGTATGACATCATTAATTTGCGAAATATACAAATTGAAATATTCATTTATTGGTTGCATTAATAAAAATTTGTAATAATGTTAAGTGATTTCTGTGAAAATTAGTTAGGCGATTGAGAATTTCAAATGAGGTGAATGCAACTAAAACTAGGTACAGCAGATAATACATTTAATACGAATTAAAAATAGGACTATTCTTGCTTAATGCGCCTTCTTATCCATGTGTCATAGTAACGTCCACCACTTGACGAAGCTAATGATGAAAGTTTATGCATTCGAACTATGCTCTGACGAATATCTTCGCAGAAGGACTAATTGGTCCACAATTACCAACATGTCAGGCAGCCGGGCAGCTCTAAGGGTGCTATATACCCCTTCAAATTGGTACTGGACGTATTAGGAATCGACAAAAGTGTTCCGAGTCATGACGGCTTCGATGGTAACGAAAGAGCAGATTATCTTGCTAAAAAAAGGGCCGAGCGGAGTTTTTATGGCCCTCAGGGATGCACAGCAGAGCTTATAAGAATAATCTGAGCATAGCGATCATCAAAGGGCAATAGACAATCAAAGAGGTTCATATGTCTGTCCCATATGGCTTCTCAATCACAGCAGAGAGGGTCCAAGAACTCTCACCGTTTACTTGACTGGTCAATGTAGGCTGAGATACCATCTTCACAAAATGAAACTCTCGCAGATTGCAAACTGCAGGTTTTGTGGCTTAGATGTGGAGACTTCTGAACATACAATGTGTGAATACCCGTATATATGTGCTATCAGGGATATATTACCCCTCGATCTAAAATATAGCCAACGATACCTCCAAAGGGCTTAATTTCATAAACAGCCTAAGGAGGAAGTGACCACTTAAAGGGTTAGCACAATATATCTTGGTAGAACGCAGCGCTTCTAGTGCGTAATAATAATAAAATTAATACTCTTTGATGATCTTTTTGTGTCGGAAATCAACCTTTAAACTAATCATAAAGCCCACTGGTCGAATGGTTTTTAGCAGTTCTGAAGTTTTTAATTATTTTACTATTTTCAAAAATAATAGATTTTTGCGGTTGGCGTATTTGTGTGCATTTAATATGCTCCAACTGCCTCAAATCTTATATATTTTACATAGATCACATGAGTTCTGGTGACGGCGTGATACAAATATTTTGACCTCAGCGGCACCTGGTGAAAAATGATAATATATTCAACCATATTTTATATACACAGCAATATTCACTATTTAATTTGATTGAAATATTAAGCAGAAAATCCAAATTCAAAATATTTGCCAGTTCATTTACAGATATGCGCCAAATGATTCACATCGCATGCATATCGCATGGATAAAAAATTCTTCACATTCTATTTTGAGTAAACAAAGTCATATTAATTGTGCAACCAGCTGGAACAAACTAATCACTTTAGTCTATGGATTTATAGGTTGAAGTGCGCTCAGTGACTTGTATCGCCTGTATATTAATTTAACAATTTTATCTTGAACATTAAGGTTACTTCCAGCTCTTGTATAGATGAGTAGGAACATTTTTAAGGCATTTCCGAACTAATTTGAACATTTGATTTGTATATACTGATTTTGAGAATTTTTTGTAATAGTTTAGTCACAGTGCCATCTGTGTGAAAAATAAATAACTTCGCACACGCTACTGCTCATACACAGCTTTTCAAAACCAAAAAGCTCTCTTTGGTCAAGAAATGTAGAAGGAAGTTTTACCGAAATGTAAACCTTGACCTATTTATATCTCCGCTTAACCTGTTTTCAGCTCACTCGCATATTTCTGAAACATGTCCTGTCTGAAAAATTGCCTGATACCTGTGTTAGTAAAATTTTCTCTATAAAACACGGCTATAGTTTATGAAACAAATAAGTTCAATTTTGCAAATCCGCCATTAGAAAAAATGTATTTGTAAGATAAGCTCAGGTGGACCATTTACAGATATTTGTTTTCAACCGAAAGTCACCTACTTTCACAAAATAACCGATTTTTATTTTAATAATAATGATATCTAATCATTCTTGTTTATAAATATCTTCATATTAAGATGTAATATTTTTATTTGTGAGGACATTCGAAACATTCAACTTTTTACAAAATTAAACTTATGCCTCTCCGGTTTCAAATGATAAGTATTTTAAAAATAGTGTAATGCTATTTTAGCCGCATATTGCGAATTATATTGAATAAAACGTTTAACAAATAAACAAATTTTTTTATTTTATAAATAATTTCTTTTTAACAAAAATTCGTTTATTTAATAGTTATGATATGACCTTATAATATCACAGAAATCATACCTACATTCATATAATATTTCGAGGTTTTTTCAAGAGCACTCCATTAATTCTTCATTAAAAAAACAACAACAACACTCGTTAAGCTTTATTTTAATGTACATCGATCTACAACGCAATTGTTTATATATTTATTTATGTGTATATTTGTGCTTTTGCAGTTAAGTATTTACATACAATTTTAGCCATTAAAATTTACTGAATGTGTATAAATGCATTTATGAATAAATACAAATTAACTATGACATTTATTGAATTTAATTCATTTATTTAAAACCTTATGCAATAAAAGTTGTAAGCATAACAATAACTAAGCATAAGTAATTTCAGGTATGAAATATTTACCCAACTTCACATAATTATGATGAAACTGATTTTAGATTTTAAGCAAATTTATAAAATTTCAAGGTATTTAAACTTGGTACTATACTGAATGGGACTAGAAATACCATCAGCTATGCAATCCGTTTGAAATCACATATTTGATTTTCCCCACATTCAAAATCACATAGACTTTGTTAAGTAAATCCGATTGGTGTGTTTTCAGTAAAGTGTAAAATGACAGAAATTATTTAAATGCGTTATTATTTCGATTTGAAATTTTGTCATAATAATTATAAGTGAGCAAATTTTTTCTTAAGTCTTAAAATACCGGTTCAGGGCTTTTCGCCATCAATCTGGCCCCCTTCGGGAACAGTTCACGACTATTTCGGGATTATCTTCTTTCTTGCACAGCCCGAGTAAGTGACTGGTCCCAAACTTATCCAAAGGTGTTCCTGTAGTAGTCCCGAACTGATCCAAATCTGATCCCGAAGTAGTCCCGAAATGTCCTGACCCATCCCCGAACTAGTCCCGAAATATTCCCCAAGTGGTCTTAAACTAGTCGCGAACTGGTCCTGAAATGATCCCGAAATGGTTTGAATAGAAACTTCAACAATTTTTTCTCCAAATTAAAGTCTTTGAGGACTATATAATTATTATTAAAAGAAAAAAAGTAATTCTTTCGAAAATTTTGATGACTTTTTAAAACTCCATCAAAGAAATAATTATTATTATGGGGTTCTGTTTAAATTTTAATATCAGCTGTTTGTATTTGCCATAGCAAAATTAATATGAAATTGTGAAAACACAAATTCACTTTCATAGAGACATTTTTACATTCACGTAATGCCAGTAAAATATGAAAATGAAAGCAACAGATAAGTATTTGTATGTATACCTACATACAGCCAAGTATACTTATATTGATTTTAAATATATTAAATAAGTGCAGAAAAAATATAAATTTTCAATTATGGAATTAAGTAACAGTTTTTTTTATTTCTGACTCCATATTTAAACATTTGTGGACGTGTGTTACTTTTAGCTTCCACAAATAAATTTAAATATACAAGAGCCATAATTAAGCAATTAAAATAGTGTTATTTTAAAATTTGTATAATCGTGGATAATCTACAATAGCGTGCGCACAAAATGTTTTTATGGTTGTGCTTTTTCCTTGCCTACTTTCACGTCGAATAAATTTATTTAAATGAATTTTATATATGCACGAATATATGCAGCTAAAGCCAGCAATGGGGAAAAAAATAATTACCAATTAGCGTGAAAATTATAAATTTGCTTTAATTCACAAACTATAAAGTCAATAAAAATTTTACGTTCATAACTGTAATACCTACAATTATAAGTATTAACAAATTTGTTCAAATATGCATAACAATTTATTACAAAATGCTACAGTGTTTTTGAACGGCTGCATCACAGATACTGTAGAAGAGGCCTGCATGTAATATATAAAACCTACAAATCTCTTTGCATTCTCAGGAAAAGATGTTTGTAAAGCCATTTCACATTTGCATTTTTTTTTAATAAATTGACGAAATTGTAGCATATTTGTTTTTTTTATATATTTGCTGTGTGCTTTTACGTACTTTGCTGAAAGATTTCGTCTGAGAATAGCTCCAGTGAGTAGTTATAACTCTCTAGTGACTTTCCGCATGCCGTCATAAGGTGTTTAGGAGTACCAAATAGTTATTTTCTGTGCACTTTTACTGTATTTACCCAAACAGCATATTTGAATTTTATCAATTTTTTCTTCTTATCAGTAAATTAAAAAAAAAAAAAGTCTTTTTGATCCTTAAATGTAATTCGGTTTTTACTTTCATGCTGAGTAGGAATCATTACACCCCTTCAGTCAATATCTAAAGTTCAAGTCGCCAACTGCTATTTGAATATCACATTTGTGAAAAAGTTAATTTCACCAATTTTTTATGATTACTTGTTTCGTTTAGTGTTTCTGGATAACAAGAAATTTCCTACAAAGCAATTAAGTCCTAATTTGTTGCTTCTCATCATTTTTCTAATACCTTAAATTGACACAGATATGTAAGTTTAAATATTAAGGATATTCCGATAATTTTATATAAATATAATTTTGTAATTAAAAATGGTTCAATAAAACCGTGAACAGTGAAAAATATAAAAGCGCTCTCGTCCGCTTGCACTTCATTAAAATAGACGACTCACGATAAAAATAGCATATTTATCCTCTACAAATAGGAAACAGATATAGAATGTATGAAAATTTACGGTAATATACATAAGTCATTGTTGAGTTAAACCACATAAATGGGGATTGAAGGCAATAAAATGAGTATAGAAAATTTGTTCCATTTCATTTCACATACATTTTTTTTAGAGAAGCGAGTATATGAAACATACTGATGGCTCCAAGACTGACTCTGGGTCAGGATCTAGAGTTTTTATAGAAGATAATGAGGATAAGCTTCACTTTTCTTTTGGGGAATATGGACTACGTGGTGGAAAATAGGTGGAGGGGGGGGGGAGTGTACATGAAAACAGTACAATGGACGGCATGTTGTCTGAGTGCTGTTTTCGGCACGCGTTGTTTAGTGTCTAATTCTAACAACAAAAAAAAATATCTTCTGATATAAATTTTTGCTGATATACACAAAAATTGCAGCTCCAAAAACTATTTATATCGCTAAGTTAAAGTAATACAAAAAAAAAAACCGTACTCTTTATTATAAAAGGCTAAAAGAAGTAAAGTCAGTACAGATTTTCCTGCACACAAATGTAGTAGTCTAGCTTTTCGCGAAACATTTTTCAAGTTTAGCGCTCGTGATTTTTGTGTGACATATGCAAACTTTTTGATATTTAAAAACTTTGGTGGTTGACGGTTTAATTGTAAGAAAGATTTAGAGGACTATATTTAAAATTAACTTTTATAGATGAAAAAAAAAGGTAAAGAAGTGTATATATATATATATAAATATAAACATAAATAACACATAAGTCTTGAATGAAGAAATCTGATGAGGAGATGTTGTGATCTCCGGATTACTAGCTATTTGTATTGCTTTTTCTGCAATAATTTTCATGTTTTAAAGTTATAAATAATAATAAGTCTCAATTTTTTGTAAACGCCAGAAAAAATGAAAGTTTCTTTAATGACAATAAGTTATATTTGACATTCCTAAATCAAAGTTTGCAGAAGTTACGTATACACCTACGCATACCTATACGTCCAAGTGCAAATTCTACGTATGTATTTATACATAAGTAAATACAAGCATACGCATAAGTATGTATATTAAGTAGTATGTAAACGCAAAAAAAATAATACAACATTTACATTATCTACTATAATCTGGTTTCTCTCACAATTATACTGATGCATTAATAAGCACATCATGCAGGAGCTTAAGCGTAGCGAGGTATTCTGTGTAATTAAAGAACAAAGAAGAAAATAAAAAAATTATAAAATAAAAACAAACAAATAAAAATTGAAAAATCATAATAACAAAGTTAAAAGAGATGCAAATATAAATTTAATTGAATCGGAAATTAATTGGCTTGGCCTGCAGGCGCGCATTGACCGATTTAACTTAATTTAACTGTGATTCTTAAGCAACAGCAGCGTCAACAGCCATCGGGAATGTTAATAAGTGCACTGCTTTGACGTCTTTAATACGAGTGCGTATAATTAAAATGGGCAAACAATGACAGCAATGCAATTTAATCAATGCATGTTGTAGGATATACATAAGTATGAATTAACATGTATTTATGTAGATACGTATATTAGCTTTTCATTTTGCAAACAATATTTTGTAGCTTAAATTTCATTATGTCGATGCGTTAAAAATATAATTTTTTTAAGATATTCACTTCAACAGTACCTCGTTGTAAAGTCATATTCACTTGTATATTTACATACATGCATATCTACATATGTGGTCATATACTGGCGAAACATTCACCTGTATGTACATATTTTTACTTACACAAATATACGCCAGGGGAAAATTAATACACAACATATGAACTTAAGTCAACCAATCTGATCATAATGTGTGCATTGAATGAAATGATTATTCCAATGGGAAAGCTGTACACGTACAAGATGTTGCTACAAGAGTTGGGCTTTGTAAGGGGCTTTTCAGGTCTTTATTTACGTAATATAAATATTCACATGTATACATTTAGTAAATAACCGCTAAGTAGTTGCATAAATTACTGATTCGGAGATAGGTTCTTTTGAAAGTACAAAATATTTGAAAGCAAATTCACAGAAAGAACAAAATAAAGTGTTAGCACAATTATGAACTGAATACTTTGGCCACTGACCTAAGAAATAAATACTGAGGATTTCGATTAGATATAAAATATTTTGCCTAGTATATTTAAAAAATTTTTTTTTTTATAGATTTTAAAGAATTTTCATTGATTTACTGTTTTGACCCTTTCGTACCTGTATATGTAATTTTGTATAAATAAATGAAACACGATTAGGTTGTATAATTACAAGTATGATTGAGTATTATGGATGATATAAAAAGGTTGAAAATTACCACAAAGAAATCTCAGATATGGTAGTTTCCATAGAAAATCCCACATATCTACATTCACTAAATTCCCAATTCACACCCTTTTTGCCATTATTTGTATTTATATATAGATTTTTGGCTTTAATACAATTATTGCTTCCGTTTTAAAAATTTTGAAATTTAGTTCATTGCAAAAAAATATTAATCGCTATTTGAAAACAGTAAAAATATATTTCAAAAATTGGGCATTACTGCTTAAGCAACACTTATATAAAATATGTATATCTATCGTACAATAATTTTTTATATTGTTCATGAAAAAGTATACCAAAATGATCAGGATGATGAGCTGAGTTGATTCGTCTGTCCGTCTGTCAAAAAGCAAAATAGTCCCTCAGTTTTTGAGATAGTTGAATGAAACTTGACAGTCAGATAGCTTTTTATAATTTATTAGACATTTGCCGGAACCGGCCAGATCGGATGACTTTATCGTAGTTATATAGGAGGCGATTTTTCAGATATCATATTTTGCTTCATAACTCCTATATTTAATCAGCATGAGGCTTGAAATTTTGGAAGAAGATCCGCTATTCTAAGCTTTATAGAAAAAGTGAAAATCATATAGATCAAAGATATATAACATATAGGTCGTATATAACTGATTGTTCGGATATTTCATTTAGCACAAAAACACCTCCATTTAAGTAATTAAAGTCTTAAAATTTATCACAAAGATTAGCTATTATGATAACTATTTTAGCAGTGAAAATCATTAAGATCGGATAAGTATAACATATAGCTGCCATACAAGCTATGGTTCAGATATTGCATTTTGGGCCAAAACTCCTCCATTAAATCAGCTAAAGACCTAAAATTTTCCACAAATATTAACTATTATTGGGACTATTATAGCATGAAAGGTATGAAACCTTCGCATAGCCGAATACACCTTTTGTATACTTGTTTCTATAGATTTTAATAGCAATATATCCCCCTGAAAATATAATAAGATAATTTTATTTTTAAATGAGAAACCATAACTATTATATACGAGTGTTTTATAATAAAATAAAAATAAACAATATTAATTTTTTTAATAAAACATACACAAATTTACGGTTTTAATCCATCCAAAAATTGCTGCAGTATAGAAAACTTTACTCCTAAGAAGTAAGAAAAATGTGTAAAAAAAATGCATCAGTGAATTTTTGAGCACAACGAGTGGTTGTTTGAAATTCACTTGAGGCGAGTCAGTTCGGTGTACCTGATACTTCCTAAAGTTTTTCCATTCCTCAATTAACTTAAATATTATGAAATGATAACTGCAAGTTACAGCAATAAATACATATATTTTCTTACGCATTTATGTACATTTCCATACATATACATTTCCATACGTACCCTCTCGGAAATCAAAGTACTCTAAAAGCAATTTACAAAGTACTTTTTTTCTAACCACAAGTGGTTTAAATTCATTATATTTTCTTGTCATCAACTAACTTTTTTAACATGGCGATGTCCTAGGAGCAAGTCAATCATTTGATTTCAACCACTTTCAAATATATTTGAAAGAAAGAACATTAAAATTACTTTTTTTGCAACTGCAATAAAATGTATTTACATATTTCCAGCTACTTTAAAACTGCTTTTTTTTACAACTATTTTAAACTCGATTTGTTTTTAAACTTCTTTATTTTATACCTACTCTTTTCTAAGTTTTTAAGAACGCATTTTAGTTTTGTTTTTATAAAATATATTTACGTATGTATTTTTGTTTAAACTAAGTAAGGAATTCAGTTCATTTTAAACGTACGTTTACACGTTTTAACTAAAATTTAATTTAGTTTCTTCTGCGTACATACTTCGTAAAAACATTGTTTTTTTACCGCCTGAATGGTCTTGCAAGTAACTTCCTCTGGGTCACGATTTTCGATACAAAATGAAATATTTTAAGAATCACGCATGTTATGGGCTCGCCTCTGTCTTACCTTTCAAAGCGCAGATAGAAATTAGCAAAAGCTTTTAATCTTTTTTTCCGTGAGTTCCATCGAGATTGCAATTCATTACAACGTCCTTGGATAAAATACCCAAAAGCATCTTTTTAGGTTTTCCTTCCATTAGGGACTTCATTCCATCAAGCTATGGAATATATGGGAAAAAGCTTTAGATATATACATATTATAATTCGTCATCTTTTTTTATTGGAAATTGTAAGTGAATGACACCACAGCCTTCTGCTGTCGGATGACAGTTTTTATGAGTACAGTGTATGTACATATATACTATACACATATGTTTCTCTTCACTACAAATGTTTTTAAATTATTTTGTATTACGCTCACATAAATATACGAGAACGAAGAATTAAAGACTCGCACGCTGCATTTGTTTCAAAGCAGTTTATTTCCAACTACTTTAAAATTGGTTAATTTTTCAGACTGTCTGCTTTTTTCCGACAGGGTAATTACATATTATCTTACAATTCCAATAAACATATTTAGTTGTTTCGTTGTACCGCAAAGAAGGCAACACTGTGTGGTTAATGCTTAACAACTGATTTATTTATAAAGACAACTTAAAACTTAGAAATTCAATTACCTTTTTTAGTTTTGTTGGCTAGGCAGCTAATTACCATGGCATTACCATGGCGGTAAAAATATAAGTAAGTTTAAAAAGTAATTGTAAAAAGGAAGGTCAAATAAATGTATTGCCAGACATCAGTTTTCTCATGCTGTATAGGTGAAAGTTATACGTAGATGGCGCTGTATTAACTAGGGTCCGCTACACATATATATATATATATATATATATATTTAATGGACTATCACATAATAAGGTCAACGCATAATAATCGACGATTGACACATGTATTTTTCAAATTTATGCACATTCCATTGTGATGTAAAACTCAGTATCTAACAAAAATCATATGAACTTTTAAGAGGGAAGAAAATTAAAAAATTTTATTAAATGTTAAAAAAAAATTTCAAAGTATTTTTATACCTTTTAAGTCCAATTGAATTTTAGTATAATATTGTTGAAGTTTAAAGTTTATAGACTCAATTATTGATTTTTGACAATGTGCGCTGTTGGAGCACAAAGAGTTTTTTATGCCCTTGAATAAAAATGAACACCGGAATTTACTCTACTGAAATGTTGGCTTTATTTAATGATTAGCTGCGAAAAATGTACGTGTTAACGTTTCAATCGATGGACTGTAATTGTCTTTTTCAAATTACCAGAGCTGTACTCGAAGGTTACAGACTAGTACTGTATATGTATGAATGTATAAACATATGTATGTACGGGTGTACATATGTGCATATGTGCAAATGCTTAAAACTAACGACGGCATATTTATGTTCGTATGTACATTTGTACATGAGTAGACTGGCATAGGAAATTGTGCTGACTGCTAGCGGGATATGACCAGTTATGCTGGGTGGTTGTTGTTGGGCCTAGGTGGCGTGATTTCCACTGCTTGTCGTAGGTGGGGACATCTAATGTGCAAGCGTATTACGCGCAAGAGTGAGGAGTGGGCGCGATGGAATTGTGGGATTGAAACTCCTTTCGAAGAGAGTAAACAGATGATGACGATGATGATGCGAAGAGTGTGTGTGATAACGTGAAGGTGCGCTAACTATGATAAAGGGTGCGACAATAGCAGCGATGAATCCCTGTGCTTGAACATCCTCCCCCTTGAAGGCAGTGCTTTCAACGACTTACTCCTGTTGTGTTTGTGAATCGATGGGTAGCTTGCACACTTTAGCAACTGCTCGTTTGTGAGTGCCATTAGCAGTCCTTATTATGACGACTCGTACCATTCCATCAATCCCTGCGATTGTTTCAATAACGCGTCCCAAAGGCCATTTGAAGGGTGGGGTATTTTCGTCTCTGATGAGCACCAAGTCGTTTTCCTTTAAATTTTCTTGGGATACACGCCACTTTGTTCGCCGTTGCAACTCCTTCAAATATTCGGATTGCCATCGCTGCCAAAACTGTTGCTGAATTGCCTGGATTGCCTGATATCTTTTCAGCTTACCCACATTGATGTGTGATAGTGATGGCTCCGGAATGGTGGTTAAACTTTGTCCAATTAAGAAGTGTGCTGGAGTTAAGGCACTAAGATCATCTGGGCTGCTCGACAATGGGGTGATGGGTCGACTGTTGATCATGGCTTCGGCTTGGCAGCAGACCGTGTGAAGCTCATCGAAATTTAAAATGTTTGCTCCGATTGTGCGGCGCAGGTAGAACTTGGCTTGCTTCACTGCGCTTTCCCAAAGTCCACCGAAATGAGGCGAACGTGGAGGAATAAACTTCCAAATGATTCCTTCCTCAGAAGCAAATCCCTCGACTGCAGTGATGTGTTGTTGGGATTTAAACGATGCTAGCATTTCTTTAAGCTCACGATTTGCTCCTACAAAGTTTGTGGCATTATCGGAGAAAATCGTGTGGCATCTACCGCGACGGGCGATAAAGCGCTTTAAGGCCGCTATGAATGCCATGGTTGTCAAGTCAGGGACCAGCTCAAGATGTACTGCCTTGGTGGTAAAGCAAATAAATACCGCGATGTATACCTTGACTGGAGCCTTGCCTCGGATGTGTTGCGTTATTAGGAACGGGCCACAATAATCAATACCCGTTACAGCAAATGGGTGCGACGATTCAACTCGTTCCCGCGGCAATGCTCCCATGAGTTGGTTTTGGAGTTGTGGTTTGTTGCGGTAGCACAAAATGCAACGATGCACTACTTGTTTAATTATGCTTCGAGCATTTATGATCCAAAATCTGTCTCTTATGATGCTCAGCAGTGTTTGACAGCCAGCGTGCGAATGACGACGATGAAGGTGCTCGATGATAGTACGCACGAACGGGTGTGACTTCGGTAGTACAATTGGGTGCTTGGCGTCGAATGACAGCGATGAGTTGGCAATTCTCCCTCCAACACGAATTATCCTATTGTGAAAGAATGGCGAAAGTTGGTTTAACGTGGATTGGAGACTTAATTTGCCTGTCTGCAGCGCTTTGTATTCGTCAGGGAACGATTGTTGCTGAATGTAGCGGATCACTAGCATCAAGGAGTCGTCCAATTCCGGCGCGGTTATTGCACCTGACTCAACTGGTAGTTTGAGAAGTTTGTCGACGAAACGTTTCATGTATGCAAGTATGCGAAGAAACTTGAAGTAGCTATTTACAAATTTGTGATCCGCAACGATGTCTTCGATTTGCGTAACTAGGAGAGTGTGACGTTGTTTGCGTTGCTCCGGCAAATTGACGGTGGCCTTGATTGGGTTAGAGGGCCAGTATTCTTCTTCTAGTTGTATGAACTGTGGTCCGTGAAACCAAAAATTATTGTTGATGAGATCGTTCACCTTTACTCCTCGTGATACCAAGTCCGCAGGGTTCTCAGCGGACGATACATGACGCCAAGTGTAGTCAGCTGTAAGCTGTTGGATTCTTGCTACCCTATTGGCAACAAATGTGGTCCAACGCGAAGGCTCACCCTGTATCCACGACAGGGCGATCGTGGAGTCAGACCAGCAATATATGTTGCAGCGATTGATTGTGAGGGTTGCTACCAACGATTCCAGCAATTCTGCTAACAGGAGCGCGGCGCACAGCTCTAATTTTGGTAGGGTGATTTCTTTGGTGGGCGCCACTCTTGATTTGGCGGTAATAAGCGATGTATGTGGAGACCCATCAACATGAGATACAGCGTAAACACAAGCTCCGTAAGCCTTGGTACTTGCGTCTGCAAAGGCATGTAATTTAGTATGAGAGTCAAAATATACGAACCTTGGCACATGAATTTGTTCGATGAAATTGAGTTGGTGACATATATCAGCCCATTGTGTTTGAATAACAAGAGGTACGCTTTCGTCCCAGGCGAGGCGCAACTTCCATAATTCTTGCATCAATATTTTACAGCTGACGATGATGGGGTTTATTAATCCGAGCGGGTCGAAGAAGCTGGCTAGTTGCGAGAGTATCGAGCGCTTGCTGGCCTTCAGCACGTGCTGTTGAGACGGTGAGTATGAAAAGAAGAAGCAGTCGGTTGCCGGTGACCACCTTAAACCTAATGTTTTAATGTAGTCAATATTTTCAACATCTATTATTGGTTCCTTGTCTGCCTCTGGTATGTCGTCGATGATGCTGTGGTGATTTGCTGCAAATTTTCGGAGAGGGAATCCTCCTTTGGTGAGCAAATCGATGACTTCCGCTTTGATTGTTTTAACTTCTTCAATTGTGGCGCCACCTGTCATCAAGTTGTCGACGTAGAAGTCTCGAAGAGTGACAGCAGATCCAATAGGGTGGGTGGAAATATTGTCGTATGCCAGTTGTTGCAAACATCTCACCGCTAGAAACGGGGCACAACTAGTTCCGTAGGTTACTGTCCGTAGCTGAAAAGTGGTCAACGGTTCACTTGGAGAGGTTCGCCATACAATACATTGCCACCTCGCATCTCTTTCATCGACCATGATTTGCCGATACATTTTAGCTATGTCGGCCATTAAAACATATCGATATGTGCGAAAACGAAGAAGTATTGTATATATAGTGTCTTGCAATGTCGGGCCAACCCGAAGTACTTGGTTAAGAGCGATACCACTTTCAGTACGACAGGAGGCATCAAACACAACACGTAGTTTTGTGGTCGAACTATCCGACTTAATCACGCAATGGTGCGGGATGCATGTGCCTACTTTCGATGATACGTGGTCTGCTGAAATCTCGACCATGTGTTTTAAGTCGATGTACTCCTGCATGAACTTCTTGTATTCGATTTCAACCGGGTTGTTTATCAGCATTCTTTTCTCTACTGATATGAATCGACGACGAGCGATGTTATATGATTGCCCTAGTTTGCTTGGGCTAGTAGAAAAGGGAAGGCGAACAATAAACTTATTTGTTACTGGGCAACGTGTTGTTGTTTGCGCAAAGTAGTGTTCGCACTCTTGTTCCTCAGCGGTCCGCATTGCTGATGGACGATGATAGTTGTCTTCTAATTTCCAGAATTTCTCTAACAGAGTATCCAATGCAGGTGGTGAATGAATAATGAGCGAAGTAAAATTTGATGTGTGTGACGGAGACGACAAAGACAGCGACGCCGACGTTAGTAGCGATGACGATGTGGGTGGCGACGACCAAGGTGGTGTTGCTGGTGGCGATGATAATGTCGGCTGCGAAGACGAAGAAGACGAAGGTGATGAATGTGTTGTTATGGCTCCAGCGACGATCCAACCCAGTTGCGATTTTTGTAGGGTCGGCAAATTCTTGCTTAGTTTGATTTGACCTACTGAAAGTATGTCAAAAAACAAACTAGCACCGATGAGGATATCAATAGGTCCAGGGTAATTAAATCGATTGTCTGCAAGGTTGATGTTGCTAGGTATACCCCAATTGTTAATATTGATGCGATATTGCGGTTGATTCGAAGAAATTGATGGCAGTATTACCGCCTCTATTACTGACGACAATCCTGATTGCAGTGATTTGAACTCAACTATTGCAATTTGATGTGACCTTGTAGTGACCGCACCAATTCCACTTATTTCCATACTTGTCTTGCTGCGATGGAGTTTAAGTGTCTGAGCCATGTGTTCCGTTATGAAATTTAGTTGCGATGCTGAATCAAGAAGTGCTCGTGCTGTTGTGGTGTTGTGCTTATTGTGCAGCTGTACCAAAGCTGTTGCGAGAATGACGTCACTGTGACAATTGTGAACGTGCATGGTTGTTGGCGACGGGGAAGGTACGTCATTGGTTTCCTGGCGGTGAGGCGTACCTTGTTGTGTATGGCGATGCAATAGCGTATGGTGGCTGACCTTGCAGTGTTGACATCTTCTGGATGATGGGCAATTGCTTGACGAATGGTTTGTGCCCAAGCAATTCAGACACAGTTGTTTTCGCTTGACCAGTGCAAAACGCTGCATTGGATCTAATGCTGCAAATTTGTTGCAGTTGAAAGCATTGTGAGCGGTTTGCTCGTCGCATAGATGGCATTTATTGGCTTGTGTTGAAACGAAGGTGGAATGAGATTTCGATGATCGCCGCTTTGTCGATGGCGATAATGGCGATGTTTTTGCCGATAAGTAGGGAGTTGGCAGGCTTCGGCTTGCCTCGATGATGTTAAAATTCTGACATCGGCGTTCAAGGAACCCAGCTAAGTCTTCCCACGACGGCAATTTCAACGGTGAAGTGGTGCTGCTCAATTTGGTGGCGACCTCGTCCTCCCACTTGGATTGAGTGGATTCATCGAGCTTAGAGGTAAGCAGATGCAGAATTATGCCATCTACTATCTGTGATTTCGATGCTAATGACTCCATAGCGCGTATGCTGCCGTTGACCATATCGATGAATTCGCGTAGGGCGGATGCACTTGGCTTTAACACACGCTGTATTTCAAAGATTCTTTTTAAATGTGATTGAAAGATTAGACGTTTATTGTCATATCGTGCGGTAAGTAATTCGATGGCCTTTCGATAATTGATCGCTGTGACCTCTAGCGCCTGCACGAGGCGCGCTGCACTGTCGGTTAAGCAAGATCGCAGGTATTGAAATTTCTCTATCTCTGATAGCTCGTTGTTTGTGTGTACTAATACCGCAAACATGTCGAAGAAATCTAGCCAGTCTGCATGGTGGCCCGCAAACTTTGGTAATTGCAGCTTCGGCAGGTGAGACCTTGTTTGCGAGGTTGACGATGAAATGCGGGTGCTACTCAAGGCTTCAGGTTCAGCGGTACGAAGCTGAGCGATCCTCTCCATAATGGCAGCTTTAACTGTGAAATATGCATCTTCGCAGTTGGTGCGACACTCTCCATCTAACTGTGATTCGTCGAGTTCTTCCAACTGCGATTGGATAGTTTCAAAATTGTCTAGTTGACGCTGCAACATCTCGAGCTTGACCTTGAGCATTGGCTCGGTCATGGTGGTTAGCTCCGCGATGTTTGCGCGAGAATTTTCAAGGCGCTGCAGTAGTGATTCCCGCTGGCGAACCTTCACTCGAATGTTACCCGGTGCAGCAATCTGTGTTGGTGTTGATTCGTCGTCATGAGAACGAAAGTCCTGGCTATTGGGCATTACGAACGCAAAATTGAGCACTTGAAGTTAACAATTATTAACGCGAAACCGATCTTTAGATCCGGCTCGAAGGACCTTTATGTTGGAGCACAAAGAGTTTTTTATGCCCTTGAATAAAAATGAACACCGGAATTTACTCTACTGAAATGTTGGCTTTATTTAATGATTAGCTGCGAAAAATGTACGTGTTAACGTTTCAATCGATGGACTGTAATTGTCTTTTTCAAATTACCAGAGCTGTACTCGAAGGTTACAGACTAGTACTGTATATGTATGAATGTATAAACATATGTATGTACGGGTGTACATATGTGCATATGTGCAAATGCTTAAAACTAACGACGGCATATTTATGTTCGTATGTACATTTGTACATGAGTAGACTGGCATAGGAAATTGTGCTGACTGCTAGCGGGATATGACCAGTTATGCTGGGTGGTTGTTGTTGGGCCTAGGTGGCGTGATTTCCACTGCTTGTCGTATGTGGGGACATCTAATGTGCAAGCGTATTACGCGCAAGAGTGAGGAGTGGGCGCGATGGAATTGTGGGATTGAAACTCCTTTCGAAGAGAGTAAACAGATGATGACGATGATGATGCGAAGAGTGTGTGTGATAACGTGAAGGTGCGCTAACTATGATAAAGGGTGCGACAATAGCAGCGATGAATCCCTGTGCTTGAACATGCGCTATATAAAAAAAAGGAAAGAGTGAAAAATAATTTTCAAAAGTCCATGCAAATTTAAACTTGATTGGATTTTACAAATAGTAAGTGTGCTCGTTGCATACTCAAAAAAACATACTAAGTGAAAATTAAAAAAAAAATTTCTTAATTTTCTTCTAAGTTAGAATTGATTTCAGCGATTAGAGCATGAATTTTGTTTTAGTTAAGAAATATTAAAAATAATTCATAAAAAAAATATTTAGTAATTTTCATCCTTTTGTCGCGCAGTTTCTGTAATTTATTATGTTGGTGTTTGTGTTGGCAGTGGACGTTGCAATTGAGACGTTTAACGTTTAAACTGATTTCTTTTTTCATATAATTTCACATATTTTCATACGTATTTGTACTTCGGCTGCTTGTCTACATACATATGTACAGATATATATATATATGTATATATACATACATATATATATTTATATACTAGTGCGTATATTAAACACAAACATATGCATTACTGCTGTGCTAATATTAACTTTAACTTTTGAGACATGCGGACATAATTATATTCGCTTGCATTTACATACATACATAAACACGTGGCATGCACATATACATATATAGTATATGTTTATGGTTATATTATTGTGCGTTCTTAAATATGCACTACTTACATACATACATATGAGTACATAAATGTGTATTCACAACTGCGCACGTTAAAATCAGCGCTCATGATTGCTTAATGAACAGCAGCATGCACGCACAATAGTAGCAACAACAACAAGTGAACAGCGAAATATAAACCAACAAGCGCGTTAAGCTTTGCAGGGCATATAAAAAACAACGGAAAAAATTAAAATTAAATATTTTTGAAGTTTACATATCCCTTTGCTTTTTTCATACACGCATTAAGGATTAAATCGTTGCTGCGGCATTTTTAATTGCTGCAGCTTTCAATGAGTTGTAAGCACACACAAACAATTATGTATACTAGATGTGCGTGCATACAATAAGTATATAAATACATATAAGTAAGTATGTATGTAGGTATGTATATAAACTTACGCACAATACGTAAATATGTATGTAAATGTGTGCGGATGTATGCGAGTAAAATTACATTCGTCTTTGCTGCATTTAAAGTAGTATTTCTTGTAGTGTTTTTTTTTCGTCTGTGATTTCTGCAGGGACTTGCGTTCTGACCAATTCGAATTTTTAATTAAACCGAGCCAAGGTTTTTCTCCATGTTACTTATGCAAATAAGCACGTGTTTGTGCTTTAAGAATGTACATAAGTCATAACACAATTTGTTGTCGAAATAATTTAATTCGAATATTTTGCTCTTGACTACACGTGAATCTTTCTCACCCATAATTTGATGTTAAGCTTTGTACACAGCTCTTAAGAAAATCGAAAAATTTATATAAAATAATACTTAAGAAATTAAATTAGAAGTTTTCTTCGATACATATTTCATAACTCAGGAGAAGCTCTCTAGAAAAATATTCCCGTATGCGAGAAAATTTTCATCACCGGTAAAGTACTTATTCAAGCAACAGATATAATAAAAATTATTTCTTTAAATTTTTGGTGAAAGCTGATTTCAAGCCTTTAATTATAAATCTCATTAGATATTTGTATTTAGTTAATATTCATTTATTTTTGAAGTGAGGCCGTGCACATGTTTTAGTTTCCATCAGAGCCTACATAATTTGATACTAAAAAATGTAGTGGGTATATGACTAAAAACCATGCACCATTAATGTAGCTTAAAATGAAATCGAAAAAAAAATTCAGGCGGAAAAGTGTTGTTTTATCTTGAAAATTGGAAATGGAGAGTCAAGACTGTAAAGAGAGCTTATTCTTAAGTTCCCAAATTGATCATAAATAATACGAAACTGAAGAAAAAATCAGCGAACCATATGACAGCTAGTGTGTTCTTTCATAGAAACTTCAAATTGCCTCTCCGATCCTGCGGTAAATGGAGTAGGAACTAACAAACCGAGGACACTACCTCTCTTAACTGACGGCTTCAAGATGAATGGCAGTCGGCAGGACTATACTTGAAGAAATTTTGTGTCTGTGTACTGCGGTGGTTGAGGAATGATGCTAAAATATTTTTAATAGGAACTGCATATAACCTTTATAGAACAATAATTGAAGGTAATAAAAGAGAAGATGTATGGATCAAGTCAGGTGTCTGTTTGAATGGATCTGGATTGGAGTAGTTCTAAAATCTTATGAGAATTTTTGGAACTAGACAGAGAAACTTGGTCAGATATTCAAACATGAAGGTTACTAAAATGCTTTCTGCCCATTTAAAAACTAAAACAACCGCGCTTATCAAGAGGTTAGCTAAGAATAATGCTAATGATTAAGACTTCACCAAAAAAAAGTGCCGGCTTTATGGCTTTGAAAAGAGCAAAAAACACGTTCAGCAGCACTCGTGCAAATTTCATGGTCTTGCAGTAAAAATAAATTTAATTAGAGAATCCCCACAATCAGATATATCGAGAATGATAATCCAAGAAATTGAGAATTTTAAAAACGAAGAAGCCTTTGCAATTAACAAAAAATGCTAGAAAGTTAAGCACATGCTTGTTGACTGACTTACTGAGCTTTCCCTTAAGACGCACAACAATCAAAAGAAATTTCAATAGAAAAGCTTAAAAATAGAACATCTTGAGAAATTTCTGTATTTACATAGCAAAATATGATTCAATCTCGGCTTTTATATTACCCTAAAAACCAAATTGCGTATTGCATTATATTTATTAAATATATATTAAACTTCTGCTCAAGCCACTGAACTTCTTTCATGCAATTTATTGCCTTTTTTTGTCTACAGTAATTTTAAGTCAGATATAAATGTAATAAAATATATGTATGTATATGCAACATATTATTTCACTTCAATATATCTGACAGCTATATAGCACAATTGAAAGCACATTAAAGCCATTACATACGAGTATATGTTATATACATTCAGCCATGCGAGTAGAGAAATTTTGCAGTTACTTACATTTAAACAACTCGAAAATACAAAGCAGTGCAATCAAAATTCATTTAGTTCACTCACCGTAAATTTGTTCGTGGCTACCAACAGGTTTTTAATTTGTCAATAACATCGAAATTTCTTCTAATTTTTTTTTTTTATCAATGTTGGCTAAGTTTTGTTATTGAATGGTGAGATCAATATCACTTTGTATCTCTTTTCGTTGGTTTCTTATAAGTTCTGCATTCTGCATAGCTTAGGTCGAGTTTCTAAATATAGAGATAGTATTCAACTATAAAACTTTAAGGTCTTTTGAAAAGCGCCCTTCACTTTTTTCCTCGATTAAGCTGCTTTTTTCCTCACGAAGGTTAAAGATGTTATGTGTGGGACTTCGACTTCTTCTTTGAGCAAACGAGTCATTTCACCGCTAAATTGTAGCTCAATCGCTTCTTCTCCAAGGAAATTTGCTCATAAGAAGATTGGAAGGCAGTGTTATTTTCTCTCGTGAGCTCTCTATCAGCATTTAGTTCAGTCAGTGTCTTTCAGATTGTACGTTCACTCTGATAAGCTGAGTCCATTTAGCTGTTTGAGACTGGAATGTGAAATGTTTGACCTTCTTCTTAAAATTTTCAATAGACCGGTTTATGTTCCGAGACAGGATTTTATTGGGCCAATTGCTTGGCTGATAGGTGGGAAAAAGGGTTGGCTTGAAGCGTCATTGCCAGAAAGGAAATATTTGAGTATTCGGATAGAATGTCTTCAGATCAGCACAGCAAGCGCTAGTAATTAACAATGTCTTGCTCAGTTTCAAGAAATTTCACTTTTAATTTGGGTTCTGTCCGGTCACTATTCTTTCGACATTCACGCGTTATGGCACACCATATTGTCCGATTCCTACTCTCGTCACTGCCTAGAAGTTTACGAGAAAGCATCATTTCATCACTTAATAGTTAGCTTCCAAGCTTTAACGAGAACAAGGTTTGCGTTACCTAATTATTTCCTAGAACACTCCTAAATACAATCACAACTATATGTTATCACAAAAGATAATATCATTTTTTTATTTTTAAGTGTGTTCTCGAGACAGTCATTAGACGTGTTTTATTTGACTATCACAAGCCAATAGCTTAGTCTTTGACAAATAAAGCGTACTTAGATTAAATAGATATTTTCGCATATTTTCGTTTAAGTATAAATTGTGTTGGCAACGCAGGTAAGAACTGTCAGTTTAGATTCAATTTATTTCAACAAATTATCGGAAATGAAAAAAAATGTAAGTTTGAATTTTTAAATTCATAATTTCGTCATCTTTTTCGTTATTTAATGTTTTGAGCGCATTACAAAGAAACTAAAATAGAAAAAGTTTCAATTTTGTTTTAATTTTGACTCGAAATCCTTAATTACCGCTTCTTTTTTTAAATTTTCCATTTCTTACATTTTGAAGCATTTGTTTGTATTTTTGGTTTGTTTACAATTCTTCGGTCAACAAAGAGTTTATCGGCATTGCCAGCTATTCTTTTGTTTGCAATAACCCAACTATTGTGAATGAAAAAAAGCTTTGAACCGGCAATGCCTCTAGTTCAATATACCAGCCAAGATAACATTTCAAAGGCCAATATAATTACATATGTTGGCTAAGTCTCTCATACAAAATAAGCTAAAAGCTTAAATTGCTGGTCAAATAAAACGCCTATTGTAACCCAGCTTAACCTGACAACCAAACCAAATCTAGACGTTCATCAAAATTGTTATGTTTTCAAATCACCGAAAAACTCATTACTTTGGACGTAGTTCTAAGAAAGTAGTGGCTTAATTTGACAAGAACATCACAAAATTTTGAAATTGAAAAACCAAACATAATCGTCGTACTAAAGCAGACATCAATTTTGCGCTATTTCCTGCAGGGAAATCTCCATCTTTCGGTTAACTCACACGCCAATAAAGCATGAATATACACATAAGTTCACATACAAATACACTCGCATGCTTAGATTTCCTTCTTTCAGTTTCTAGGTTTATCACGTTTGCTTAAACGGAATGAGATAACAAAATTGCCGTCCATATTCGAGCGTTTTACGCTTTGACATGTGTCAGTTGTGTACGTCAACCGATGTCTGACTGTAAGTATAGCAATGCATCGTTTACACACGCGCTACTCATCTCGCCACATCCGTTTTGTTGCCTGATTTATGGCAGTCAGTAAGAAGCATGTAAGTATACATTCATAAAACAGCAATAAAAAAAGCAAAGCAATACGTAGATGGAATAACAACTAAAAGCAACTGTAATAAAATCGGCAAAATGCCAGCACAGCTGACGTTTTTATTTTTAAATTTTGGCGACAAACTTCACCCCGCAGCAAAACACTTAACGACTCGCAGAGAATCGCACATCCTGTGTTGTTCTGTCACTTCTCTCTCCACTTTACTTTCGTAGAAGAAGTGATAAAATTTAAGACGCCGCTTCGTCGTATGAAAGGCTTATAAAAGCAGAAAAGTAGCGTAGAAATAAATTGCATAAAGTAGATGCGAATATTGAAACGGTTGGCAAATGCGTTTGTTACATTCATACACGTTTAACAGTTACAAGCATGTAATAACTTTGTTTGGCAATTTTGTTGGTCATGTTGGTGGCAGAGTTTAACAAGATTTTTTTTCACTTTTTTTGAGGTATGTATGTATGTGTGAGTATGTGCGTTTGTGTGTAGGTTATTTCTGCACTGGTGTCATGCGCGTGTTATTTAATATGTTTAAGTAAACGAATTACTTTCGTATTTTTTGATGTATTTTTAATATTTTTTCTGTACATATTTAGCTGGTGTTTGTGTTTGATTTCAAGTTGTGTAAAAATACAATCTCAATTTTAAATTATATTTTTTGGGATTATATTTTTGTTACAGCGATATTTTAAATGCTTTTCGCGAGAACTTCCAACATGATCCGTTTTTGTATGTGCTCGAGAAAGCTGCTTAAGAGCATTTCGGATTTGACCTTAATTTTTAAGATCCAAATGTTTAGAAAGTCATGATTGTGGCCAAATATATTTTTACCAAATTTTAAGAACAATTTTTATAATAGCATACTCCAATTACTTAAGCTTCATACGTTCCTCTCTAGTTTATTGGAGTGAAAAAATAAGAGAAACTTGATCAGTAAATAGCCATTTTCATATGTGAAGTTCGGTTAAAATGATGTCTGCATAGTCGTTTATAAAGAAATTTTAATACTTATTCGACGGTAATTTAGTTAGTTAATACGAAAGATTGACCCGAAGAGCTCATTATGGGTTTCGAATAAAATCTGAAGAAAAGTGACTCTCGAAATCTCGAATCTCAGCCAGGGTAAGTAAAATGTAAATCATAGAAAATGTTTTTTTTTAATAGCGGTCACCCCTTGACATACAACGGCAAACTTCCGAGGGTATTTTTGCCATGGAAAATTTTCTCATAAATATATCACTATATATACACTGTAGGTCCCTCCATCTGTAGTAGAAAATATAAACGCACACCAAAAATTATCAAATCAGTGTATGCGATATCTGTTTTAAATCACATGATACGATCATATGATAATATCATATGATGTGCTCATATGATGTGATCTATGAAGAATTTTAAAGCAACTTTTAACATGTCTTAAACAAAGCGCATAGTGGAGCGGCGAGCATAGCGACGAGCAAAGCGTCGAGCATATCATCATAGCATAACGTCAAACGAACACCAATTATCCAAAAATTCGCGACTGCCGAGTGAAGGTACATTTTTGTTTAAAAATGGATTTGTTTTTATTAGAAAATTGCTTCTTAAGAATTTTATGATGGTGGTATGAATTTTGGTTTGCCTGTATAACTCTTTATCGTATAACAAAACAGGGTAATATGCTAGTTTTCTCTTGTTTATGCCAGCGACAGAAGAAGACTTCCATTCTTTTGATGTAAAAGTATATGAATTTATTTACTATTCTTACTTTACAATAAATGCGTTCCGCTGATGTTCTGGTACTTTCATTTGAAATAATGTTATACAAATGAAGTTAGAAAACCTCAACATTTTCAAAGTAAAATTGTCCGGCCACTAAGGTCAATCGCTTAGTTATTAATCAATAAAAAATTGTTCTTTCTGTATTATGATAGAATTAATGAATAATAATTTATTCTGCATTATTAAAATATACTCGTATCGAACAAGAAAATTATTACCACATAACGATGAATTGCCGAAGCCTGTAACTATGTTTCTATATTAACTTATCCCTATATTCACGTAGAAATGCTAGCAATGCCATATTTTTAGCGGCCAAATGAAAATTTTGTTTTTATTATGCAATGACAAATCCTTGTCGATTGTAATTCTGTCATGAAAGCAATTCCAATTGTTTTGCCATTCGGAGTCGGCTATTGGTTACTTCATTTCAACCACAATTTCCAGAAGAAACTCTGCCAAACGACGAGCTAAATAGAATAAGGGTCAATAAATAATTAGCATAGTTTTCACTCGATGCCACGGCTTTCATGTAAGTAAAGAGCAATTATTTATATTAATGTGTAAAATTTAAATTTTCTCCATGAAATGTGTTTGCTTTAAAGCCAAAAATTGCACAATCGCAACCTTTGTTAGTTTGATGTGCCTATTCCTTTTAAACAACAGTACACACTGTTTTATATATACAGTTGCTATTTGATGAATTTGAGTTTTCAGTACTGAATTTTTTAATGGAAATCTCTAACATAAATTTTATCAAAAACTTTACACCAACTGCTTTTCAATGTAATTTTATTTAATTAAATTAATGAAATGAAAACGAAATGGAGAAAAGGCTTCCGAATGTTGCCGGTTATTAAAATTTTCAGAATATCATGACCTTAGTAAATTAGTTGGCTGCTGTTCATACAATAATCGTGAAAATAATATTTATCATAGCTTTTGTTTTTTAAATCAGTTTCTCTGAACCAAATTGAGGATAAAACAGGATATGGTAAACAAATACTAACAAATATGTAAAGCTCTTACATTCTACTCATATTTTAGATATGATATTAGCTTCCCATTATATTTTATGGTATATCTGAGCTGCTTTATTCAAATGGTTAAAATATTCTCCTCACAAACGTTACTGTAGTTGTATTTGTGAAGTTTATGTACAAATACATAAATGCAAATTTTATCAATCTTTCACAAGCAATCTTCATCATCCGCACACTATTCTATACAAAAAACCAAATGAATATATTAGAGCTTATCCCTAGAGAATATCTTACAGATATATGTATGTGTGCATGTGTGTATAGTATTAATGAATATGATTGTTAGTGTGATAATTCAATGTGACAAATATTGACATAAATATGTGTGTATGCATGTAAATTGTATGTGATTCGAAAGATAATCATCACCCTTTGATGACTTCAATTTACTTAAGCATAAGTTAAGTTAAGTGTGATACAAATATATGTATATACAAACTCTTATAAATATTTATATTTGCATAATCAGCTTAAGAGTATGTTAACTCTTAAGCCGATAATTTTGTGCGTATGTATATCAACATGTATGTATATGTATGTGTATGCGTATTTGTGTAAAGTACATAAATGTGTCGCTGTGTAAACATTTCATTTTACAGCATCTCAAACTTCATATTAATTGTGTTAAATCGAGAAGTGCAAAGGTCTTGGGGACCATGTGACATAATTGTGTATAAATACGATAATTATTTGATTAACACTCGCCAATTAGAAACTATGAATTACATGTAATGGCTTTCCGTCTAACAAGGCGAAAAGTTAAGCAAAGTGTGTGTTTTGTGTAGTTCGCTTACTCAATAAATCTTTTTTGTAATTCAAATTCAACAAGATTGACTTCCAGTGAAAATTTGTAGAGAAATGTGGCATACAAGTCATTCGTTCAAAGAATTAATTGTTTTTAATTATATTTGGAATAAAACACTTAAAAATTGCCTAAGTCAAAATCTTAGAATTAAGAAAGTTTGGAATTGCTACAATCTTTATATTTTCTTTTGATTAAATTTAGAATTATGCGACGGACAAATTTTACCCAAACTGGTGTCGACAAAAGGGGGGTACAAGAAATTTGCTGTGAACGAAAATAATATTTCTTCCACCCCTCAATCATTTACTCACCATTACTAAACTCAACAAAATTAAATGTCCTATACCTTAACTTACCTCACCTAAGCTTTCTTGCTCACCTAATTGGGTATATAAGAGCCTAAGCGATTTTGGCCGAGCTCACAAAACTTAAACCAACCACACGTAAGCCAAAATATTCATCATTCGCAAGGCTTTAATTCGCCACACGGAAACTCACCATACATGAACTCACCACACATGAACTCACCACACATGAACTCACCACACTTAAATAAACCACGCCTTAACATTTCACACGTAAATTAATCATGTAATAACGCTCTAAGCCAAAACTCACTACGCGCCCTCTTTCAAAATCTAACTGCACATAATCTCACCACACACGAACTCAACAAACCTAAGTTTCCAATGTATAAACCTGCAGTACCTTAACCCTCCACACGTAACCTCACATCACTTCACTACGCCTCACTACGATAATAAAATAAATCGCGAGAAGTTTTGTTTCCATAGCTCTGTCCAGGCGCACTTTCTTTAGTACACTTTTAAAAATTTTTGAATTTAAGCCTAAGTTATATTCAGTACTTTGTCAAAAGTTTTCTTATTTTATTTATGACAGTGTTATCTTAAATATAAAGGGTACAAATATATTCTCTTCGCACAAATGTACATACATATATCTGAATATTGAACCTCAAAATATTTTCTGTAAAATTTGAAAAGATTATTTGATTTGGGCGATTAAAAAATCCCTTTTACAAAAGGCATTGATAAATTAATCTTGTAAAATTAAATTAAAATCATTACTTTTATAGTTAATTTTGGTGATAATTTTTCTGTAAATTAGAGTATGTACATTTGCTGCCAATCATTGAGCAGAAATAATTTCACATAATAACTAATGCCTGAAAATAAGTAGTAACAAATAGTAAATATATTTTTTTATTTGATGTTAAATATAAACTAAATATCCGCTGGCTTTGTAGTTATTTACTTGTTTAAACATTTATTCCATTTTTTTATATTTATTTCAATAAAAATATTTAAAATGAGTTTACAAGTTTGATGATAGTGAAGGTGATGAGAAGGATATTCGGAGAGAGACAAATTTAACTTTTATTGTACTTTCTGTTAAATTATACTCGTTTTTAATAAAAGAACAACATTTAAACTGTTATGAGAAAAATTCCAACTTAACTTATTTGGCATTTTTAAAATAGAGTTTGTAAAAACCATTTACTATATTATCACATAACACCAAATTAAATATCGTAGGTTGATAATGGTAGAGGTTATTTTATGGCAATTTATGGAGGTTGTTGAATAAGATTGCGTTTTACAACGGGCGGCGTAAATTAAGCATTTATTTGCAAATTTCTTAATGTACAACAGTCTAACTAAGAAAAGAGTTAATATGGTTAACATACGTTTGACTGTTGTTATTAATAAATCTTAATCGTTTTAATTAACGATCTTTATTTTTAGTGGAAATTGTTTGCAATACAATTAATGAATTTAGTGATAGTTAAATTAACACGAAGCCAAACCATTCTTTAGGGGGATTATAAAAAACTAAGATCAACTTTTTTTATAGTAGTATTTTAAATTTAGTGATCTACGCCCATGTAAATTTAATTTAATAGTTAACAAGTAAGTTGAGCAATTAAAAATATATGCTTTTTTAGTTTTTTTTATTTTATTTCACTTTATTGATACAGGACATTGTATAGCAAATGCCGAAAAGAAATTACTACTCATGCACTAAAATGAAATAACTTAATGTTTGCGTTGAAATGTTGCCATTCAATGTAATTGCTTGAATCATTTTGGTTCATAAAACACTAATGTGGAATATTTACTTAAAATAAATGTCACTCATACGCCATGTACGTTAAGAGTATTAATTGACGTTTGACCGGCACAAAAGTTTTTCCTTTACATACTTCACCCTCATAGTACTAATGCGATGCGCCATTATAGTTAAAAATTATCGACATTGCAAAGTATAATTTTCAATTTCATTACTTCCGGTCGATACGGATAAATCCTATTAATTTTATAAGCAATTGATTGGACAGGAATGAAATGATTCGAACAGACCAGCATCCAAGTACGAGTAAATGTGATGCCAAAAAAACAAAAATATATACATATTAACAACGAAAATAAAATATTTGCAGCAAAAGGCGAACTAAAATGGTGCCAAAGTAAGTAAGTTGCATGAACAGTATTAGCCATACAATTAGGATAGTCGTTAATTGGCTATTGAAGGTGCAATAGTAAGCGAGTAGCAATTAAACGTAGGAAAGAAAAATAAAAAAAATGATTTTATTTTGTAATAAAATTTTTTTTTGCTACAAAAAAACAATCTACATACTGCCTTTTCAGCATGTGCTTTTCAGCAGCGATTGAACAAATTTTAATACATTTATTTTTATTTTTTTTCTTTTTGACTCACGCTTAATACGAGTTAGTTGCCATAGTTAAGTGGCTTACACTGTTCTTGTTCATTTAAAAGCCAACTGGTGGATTTCAGTCGTGGCGCTTTGATTGTCGTTGTTTTTGTTGCCGTTGTCAACTTTTTTAATCTGCTATTGACAGAGGCAATTACGCGCGCCATTCGCAATATTAAATTCCTTTCGAAAAAAGGTCAAAAGTAAAAAAAAGCGCAACAACTACAAATAAAAAGTGGCAAGTGTGGTGTAGTAAGGTTCTAAGTATATATTCATCTGAAGTGTTGTTCATCGTTGCTTGCTTGCCTGCTTGTATAAATGTGTGTGTGTGTGCGTGTACCAAAATACTTTCATATCGATTACTTACGTTACCAAAAAAAAAAAACAGAAGAAAAATGCGAGGTTTGTGTGTAACATATTGCTTGCCACAACAGCCAGCTAGGAGAGCAGTCAAACTCAGCCGAGCATCAGCGGCCAGTCCTCTCAATAGGTTGCTCCCTTTCGTGCCACTTACAGTTACTGTGTTTCCATTGCTGCCAAACTTTGGCAGCATAACAATGTCAAAATTTGTGAAACTAAATTATTGGAACAGTTGAAGGAGTATTAGGAATTGCTAAGAAACAAGCTGAAGTGGCAAAATGGCTTGCCAAAACTGTGCGAATCGATGTTATTGTTATCGCATATTATAGTGTGCGACAAAATGATAAGATTACCACATTAATTTGACGTCAGTAAATTGCAAAGTTAGTTTTTTGTTAATTAATTTCAGTTATTTATTTTATTAAATACAGTTGTTATTTTAGTAAAGACCAAATGAAAACTTTACAGAGAGTTAAAGTCAGTATATACAAATTTTTGAAAAATTGTTTGAAAATTTTTTGAAAAAAATTTTAATATTTTTTTGAATGCGCAGTTTCGTAAGCCAATTCATTTCATAAAACAAAGCGCTCAACACTCATTCTTCAATAAAATCTGTAAAATCTACGACAAAATTTAGCCAATTTTAATATGCACTTTGTTGTATAAAAATTAATTTGGCTATAAAATTGCTTTTTTTTTCAAAAGTTCCTGTTTAAAAAGATTTAATTTTAAGAGCAAATCATTGATTTTTGTAAGTTTTTGCAGAGTTTGAAGTTTGTGTTTATAAAATTTTCTTAGCGATTGAGCAGCATTTCAACCAAAAAGTTAAGAAAATAAAATAAAGAAAATTTGATTATTCAAAATTTGTCGATATTTGCTTACCCTAAAAACTTGTCGATAAATATGGTATATATTCATACATATATGTCGTTGAATCACAAGTGTAGCTGTAACATACATCATGCCAAAGAAATAGGAAATATAAAAAAAATCCGTATACATTTATTTAAAGATATCTTTTACTGTTTGTCTATTTGGGATGAGACCAAAAATTTAACCAATTCCGTCTCTCCTTGGCGAAGTTACACCAGTTACTTATAAAAAATGATAACAGGTCCGTTTGCATTTGTTTTTCCTTCAAAACTTTCTCATCGCTGATGAATATCGTCCACGTTTCGGTGCCATATAAGAAGGCTTTGCAGAGCGAAATTTTTGTTCCGGTGCAAAAGTTATTCTTTGCCGAAAACCCAGTTTGGCATTATTTGTGGTATTTATGCTGGTTCTAAGGTCTACAAAGTCCTTGAGTACTTCAAAGTTATTGCCCTTTTGATTTTTTGTCTGGAGATACTTTGCTTCTTCCTTCCTAGTGGCTAGAAATACTTTTTGTTCTTCTATCTCCAGACTGTCATATTCTACATTGCCAGCCCTGTTATTAAAGCATCCGGTATCAATATCATCTGAATACGCTAGAAGAATTGTGCTTATGTTTTATATTATGGCTCGGCAGTGTTTCAGATAAGTAGCTCGTATTGCGTTTTCTTGAACATTGGTTCCGTCCCACACTTATGACACACTGATTGACTTAAATATATAATGTCTTTATCTTCTTCACCTTGTCTTGAAAAGCACAGCATATTAGGACAGTCATTTACTTAAAATCAAAATTTGCCCTAAATCGGTAAATGCTGCTAGCAAAAGTTCTCACAAAGTAGACGCGAGTGTTGAATTTTGTATAGTTTTGTATGTGGTAAATGGTAAAAGAGCGTTCACACTCACAAATAGATTGGGAAGTCCATATTTAAAATGCCTCTTCAATTGTTGATACTGAGTTTCAGCGAGTTTGTACATACAAATAACAACCAATAAGTTTACCTTTTCAAAAACAGAAAGTCTTGCGCTTCTACTACCGATACAAGTTGCTCAATGTTTGATTTGATTGGTTAACATTTTTTTCCAAATTTCTTGTATAATTTGTATTCATCAATACTAAAGCTTTTGTCACTGAACATTTTTCCAGGAAATTTTCATTGCAGTTGACGCGTTTCTTTTGGATAGCATTTTATATTGAAGATGGTATTTTATTTTTCTTATTTATTTTTTTTTTTTGTATGTCAAAGCCTTACAGAAGAGAAGCCTTACGATTATTCTTATGAATATAATATAAAGAAAAGTGAATGCAATTTTTGTTACAAATATGTGTTTTTCCGAGCAATTAAAAATGTAAAGTATGTAAAAGTGTTTTTGTATTTCAATATGTTACATGCTTTCGTGGTAAAAACTTGTTTTCGGTCCTAAAATTGTTTTCGTCAATAAAAATTCTATAATTTGAAAAAAAAAAAAAAAATTTTGCTGAAAATAACTAAACTAAATAACTCATTCAAATCGGTTTCTTCACTCGTATGTTCGACATTGTTATCAAAATGGAAGGCATATTTTGTCATTTGCAATTTATCAGTTTTTAAAAATTAATGATATTGAATAAAGAACAAACCCTAATGATTTGAATTTGTTCAGTTTAGTTTAAGTTGCCATTCCGAAAATACTTTAAGCTATAAATACAAAATTTATAATAGTTAATGTGCATGAAAAGTACTGTTGTACACAAACTAACTTTTTTTCAAAACAATTTCAAATACCTTTTTTTCTCCAAGCTACTTTTTCATATTTTACATTTGCAGACCAAAATGTCTATAAAAATTGTATTATGCTCCACCTATTTTCTACGTCAAATAAGTAATTTTAGTACCACCAACTACTGTGCCATTGCATAACTGAAGGGATTTCAAAAAAAAAAATGTTGCAGAGTGGCGAAGTGTTATTATCATAACATTCTTCCACCGTCATAACAACAAGCACAAATTCAATATGATGAGTGGAGTGCAAAAAAAAAAAAACAAACACAAAGAAAACAAAACAAAAATTTCGACCTCATATCAGCGCAACAACCCGTCAGCAGCAATTATTGTTTGTATACGAGGCTATCAACACGTAAGCATCTGCCAACTTTTAACTATGCACATATCGTACACGTTTATCTCTACACATAAACACACACTCATACATACATATATCGGAATTTGTGAATAGTATCACTCGAGTATTGCTGGCATTTAATTTTCTGCTCAGGTCTTACACTTGGTTATGAGCAATTTCGATGAGAAAGAAAAAATCTTATACAATCATGTGTGCACTATGATGGTTCAAAAGTGTTTGGGGCAAAAACGTATATTTGGAATCCTTTTAAATCATATACATAGTTTATGGAGAGGTCACGTATTTAACATGTATATAACTTAAATAAATTTTCTTCTCAATGCATTTCATTTGTTTTTTTTAACAATATAGACAATTATATTTTAGTTTATATGATTAATTATTTTTAAAGATGATAAACTGTAAATGACCTCCACGCTCAGCCACGCATATGCGAAACCTAATTTGAAAATTATTCATTGCGACCTGAAGGGTTGAAGTCGGGATTGCTTCAATTATCGATTTATTGGACTGCTTCAATTCAGATAAATTTCTTAGTTTTTTTTCTAACACCTCTTGCTTGACATAACCCCATAAAAAAAAGTCTGGTGCAGTCAGGTCTGGTGCTCCTTGCCGGTTGGGTGCAGCGGAAAGTGGAGTTTCTGGATATTAATTTGTTTTGAAATTTTCGTTGGAGCTCGGTAATAACTGGTCTGGCTATGAGCGCAGTTCCTTCATCTTGCTTGAACCAAACGCTATTGAAAGGGATACGTCTTCGGCTCAGTTCTGGGTAAAAAAACTCCGTTTTCTTCAAAGAAGTATGGCCCGACAATGCACCTTGCGCACCACACAGTGACTCGTTCTGCGTGAAATTCCGTCTCATGGATTATTTCTGGATTTGATTCACTGCATATACGGCATAAACAGGCCATTAATCAAATTATTGTCTTCTTCGGCCATTTCAATAATTTTTTGGCAAAATTCCAAGCGAATAGACTAATCTAGAGGGTTTAACTGGTTTATAATTTGAAGTTTGTACGAAAAAAGGTTGAAGTCATCATGAACTATCCATTGTAATATCACCGTCTGCTAACTCTAAGTTGCGTCGATAAGTTTCTAGTGAAAACTATTGGATTTGCCTGAATTGACGATGCAACAGCCGAGATTGTGTTTTGAACACGAACCTACGGATCTCGATTGTACGGTCTTCTTGCGATGCTTCCAGATTCGGCAAACATATTTTCCAACCTAATAATGGTCCAACTACTCGGGGGACTTTCGCCAAACTCCAGTCTGATTTACCTTTGGACTGAAATGACGGACTGCAGAGCAGGGTAACGCTGCACTATCCGAATCTTTTTCTCAAGTAAATAATTATAATAATTGATTTTTGACAACTTATTTTTAACGCGATGCGCTGCTTGTTTCTTCTATATAAAAATAAATTTAAAGAGTGTCAATTTACCACTGATAATTTTAGCCACCGTTTTAAGCTTGATTATTTTTGCATAGTGTAATTTATTTATAATTTTAAATTATACATTTTTTTTTGCTGCTAAACTAGTTTGGTCGATTATTCGCCATTAATCATGTTTTATTATTACAAGAATTGCCAGAATTATCTTTAATAATGTTTTCTCATTACGTGCGTTTATGGGGCTCGTAGAGATCAATAAAAAAAATTAAAAATTAACATTTGTTTAAATAAATGGATGTTGTTCTTTAGTATCCTATGCAGAGAATAGGAGTTCACGTCTCATACCTTCTGTTCCATTTCACGAAAAATATTTTTATTTCCTATGAAAAACATATTGGAAACTTGGATCGCTTTGAGCTTATTTTAAACAATTTTTTTGTATTTAAAAGATGTGCGATATGAAACATTTTGCGGGAGTAGGAGCTTTTGAATACTGATTTTACATTATTTCGGAAACACACACTAATGTAGTATTTTCGTACAGTTATGTGCGTAGTTGTAGTGGTAAAGGACCCTTGCTGTCATCACCACAAATACACACACACACACAAACTCACAAATAAGCCGCCACATTTCGACAATAAATTCCGCAATTCGATATTTTCGCTTCATTTGCGCCTTTAACGCTTCACTACTGTAATTGTTGTAGTTAACATTTTTGTTGGCCAACTTCATGCCATCCCTTTGCCAATAATGATGACGGCAACGCTGAACGTATACATAGACGTCGACGTCGATGCCATTGAGAGACGTCTGCTAGCGCTGCGCCGTCTATTTAGTGTGCCAACGTACACGATTTCAATGGCTGTTTTGTAGTGTTGAGAGTTCATTTTTTGCACGGCTGCGAACACATAGCGCTGCAAGGCAGTGTGAGCGTGTGTACGTTTTACAAATTCTAGCAACACAACAACAGCACGTGCGTGTTGCCTCTTGCGCATTATTTTCAGTGCTGCGATAATATTTTCTTGCTGCTTATTGTTATGGGTGACCGCTTATATGGCGCGTGTGTTGTGTGCTTTGTTAGCCCTTTTGTGTGTGCGTGTGTTTGTGTGTACATTTTTGTATGTGTGTGTGGCGCGCGCTTACTCCAAATTGCTTTCCGCTCTATTTCATCGATAAGCTTGCGCCGCTCAACAACGTTCATTCAAAAATTATTTTCAATGCATGCCTGCATCATTTTCTTCGCTATTATGTTGCGCTATTACGTAATTCTGCTAGCATTTTAATCGGCTGCCGCCTTTTTTTGACTGCTGCCAGATTTTTTAATTGTTCCCCATGCTATTGCAATAAAACATTTTGACATTTCCCGTTGGGCGAATTTGTGCAACTGAGATGTGCAACTGATTGTTGGAAAAATGCGACTAGCATAAGAATTAGTTGGAATTTACTCTTCAATTTTATTTATCTCTACTTGTAATATATGAAGCATGTGAACAAACTTATATGTAACTAACTAACATCTACATTAGGAAATTTAGAAAGTTCAGCTAGGCGTATGAGTAACCTGTTACACTGAGTGGCACTCCTTACACTCAAATTACTATTGCAGTGTTGCTGTCGTACAGACGTTTAGAGTTAAACTAAACTATAAATTATTTACGCCCACTTAATCAACATGCAACATTTATCAAAATTACCCCTCTGGCGAGCGAAACGTTTATCATTGGTTAGCCGGTGTGGCGTTGTGTCGTTGTGTCTGCATTGGCAGCTGCTGCATGTCAAAATTGCATCTGTGTGCACGCAGGCAGTCAGGTGGACAACGATGCGCACTTGAACAATGAGAGTAGTATAATTTGTACATTCATATGTATGCAAAAGTGACAGTTTGTGTGTATGAATGTAAGTTTCCTGCACTAGAACTTGTCATATGCGTCCTTGTCCTCATGCTTTTCACAGTAAACTGTTTTGTATGCTCTTTCCGGATTATGCTTTTCTTTTTATACCAGCAAACACTTTTAATCGAGTTAAAAAATATCTTTTATTCGCACTTATGACATTGTATATTTTCGAAAGTGTCTGCAGTGGCAACGTACATAGACGATTTCCGAAGCGAATTCTTCACTAACTTCCCTAGAAATAAAAATAAGGGCAAATAAAATCTTAATAATAGAAAACGTTTTTCCTAATAGCAGTCACCCCTCGGCAGGCAATGGCAAACCTCCGAGGATATTTATGCCATGAAAAAGCTTCTCATTAAATACATCTGTCGTTCGGAGTCGGCACAAAACTGTAGGTCCCTTCATTTGTGTTATAATATAAAGACGCACACCACAAATGGTAGGAGAAGCTCGGCCAAACACTGAGCTATATAGTGTACGCGCCAAAATAATATAATATATAAATATTTCAAATGTTCTTCTAAGAAATTAAAAAAATTTTTTTTTGTGTATTGCCTATTCAAATAACTTCCAAATTTTGGCTGGGAAATTATTAAATTAGGTGTGCATTAAGTAACTAAATATCAGCATGGATATTAACTATAAAATATTTACAATTTCATCAGTATACTCGTATGCATATCAATGCTGAAACGGTGTGTCGCATTTCATATGCGTACCTTTCCTGTAGTCAGAATATATTCATGCAGAGGATGTTTGCAGGCCCTAACTGTCACGTCATACATCTCCAGCTTTCTGTGCTTTGGTGCATACATGTTTGAGAAGGTATTCAACTTCTAATTTTCTTATATAATTTACTCTTGCTAGAGAAGTGAACAAATAATGCTTTCGATTATTTATGAATTTGTGTACAGTGTTCCTATCGCCAGTGAAATTTTGCGTGTTTACTTTTTTACCATTAAAAATTGGTTAATAATAAATTCCACATACATAAATTTAAGATAAAAAAATAAATAAAATATTTTAAAAAAAACTTCTTTTTACAGTTGTTGTGGAATGAGTTGATCTAAACTGGAGTCAGAATCGGAACCATAAAAGTTCGAAGGCGGAAACAAAAGGACAATTAATAATTACTAAATACTTTCAAGGGAAGTACTGTTTTTGTCCGAAAAAAATCGTTCTTTACCAGAAAGTTTTTGCCTTTAAGATGGCTAAAATGTTAAACTCATGTTTTTCGACAATTTTTTCACACAAAAAATCCTGGGATTATGTCAATTGAGTGAAATTTCGTGAAAGCTTTAGCTAAAACAAAAAAAATCAAAAAAATGTGTCTATAGCCAGGTTCGTGGATTTATATTTCATATACGAATAGAATTTGATGAATGCGATTCACTTCTTTTCATATACGATAATTTGGCCCTGCACACGGGCTGTCTGTAGCCATTTCACGCTTTCCCTCTTTTTTAATAAAACTTAACACACTACAGAATTACAAAGACTGATTTGTAAACTGTTTTTTAAACTTTAATTTATAGGAAATCGCACTTCCTCAAAGTTTGGCAATAAAAAACTATTTATATAACATTTAAGTGATGAGAGTAAATGCTGAGTTGACATAGAAATAGCCACAAATTGGTCTCGAAATCGAAATCTTTCAGAAATTGTTTCGAACTAGTCCCGAAGCAATCTCGAACTAATACTAAATGTTTTCGAGATAGCCCCGAAATATTTTTGAAATATTTCAGAACAGGATCAGAAAATACTCCAAAATTATCCTCGCGCTTGTGCCGAAATGATCTTTAACTTATCGCGAATAAGTTTAGAAATGTGTTTCTCAGAGTTCCAGTTAGCACAAAACAATATTCAAACTAGTGCGAACAAAATCAGTAATAATTGGTATTACGCAAACATTGAATGACTAACCTTTTCTCATACCACTGCAAAATAATTTCATCTCTGTGGCAATGTATACAGCGCTTAAAATTTGATTGGCAAATTCATAAACCTTTTCTTCCTTGCTTAAAATCATTTATTTTCGATATACTTTTAGGCGTATTAATGATCGTAATAGTATCAATGGTTTACTACATTGTTATTTGTATTTTCATGTTTTTTTTTATTTGCTTCGAATAAATTTTCGATCTCCCTAATATTCAATAGTTTTCCAATCTATTTTTTACATATTCTCCTCGCCTTTTAAAATCAATAACGAAAAAAAATATATTAAAAAACTAAACTTGAAAGCAAAATATTGAATAAATGAAAACGCATATTGTTTTCAAATGATTTGGTAGTAAACTCTCCATCAACGCATTATTTCAAGCAGTTTTTATGAAAGTTGAATCTCGTTTTTTTTTTAGGCATTTTAAGCTAGCTTTTAAAACTTCGCGGCACGTTGTTGTTTAATTTGTTTTCAATTCATCAAATTGTATGTATGTAATATAATTTGGACTTTCACCTGCATTGTTGTAATTTGTTACTAGATATTTTTTACTATTCAGTGTGTCGTTTCTGTTGATCAAAATATAGTTTGCAGTTTTCATAAATGTTCATTGAAAAGATACATTTTTCAGCTGCAACTTTGCAACAGCGTTACAAAGTTTATTATGGCATGTAACTATGTATGTAAATATGTATGTATGTATGTGTATATGCTTGTGATGACGTCGAAGTATATGTACATACGTGTGTATAAATTTAAATTTACGCTGCTAGTACTGCGTTTATTCATTCATTTCACTTTTTCGTTTGCTCGTTCGTTGGTGGCGCAAATTCAATCAGTTTGCATTTCACTTTGTTACTGAACATTGCAATTCAATGACTTCGTTAGGACTAAATTTCATGAATGATTGCCCTAGTTTTGAACCAACGTCAGTATAAATAATAGCATACGTGTTTAGAACTTTAACATTTTGGTGAAAAGAAATATTAAATGAAAGAAATTTTGTTTGATTTTCTGAGAAAATATTTCGTTATAATTTCTTGATAATAGTCGTCATCTTTTGTAAGCGACTAGGAAAAGAACGTCCAACTCGCTTATAATCAACTCTCTTATATTTTGAATACACTTTACAACACTGGGCTTTCGAAATTAATGGTCGTTTGTAAAATTTGCTGGCAAAACAAAACAAAATGGGTAATTCTTATAAGAGGTGATTTTATTTACGTCTATCTTGGGTTTTTATTTTTTTTGTTGTTGAGCGAAAATTTTCTAATTTGCCTTGCTACTTTCCAATGATTATTCACAATAATTCACAATTGATTAAAAACATTTTTTAAAATTTTTTTAGTATCTTATGTTTTTGTCTGTCGAATCGAATAAAAATTAGGTAGGAATATTCCGTTAGATATGAAAAAGCGTACGGCGAAAAAGTGCGAGTAAATTTTCTAAGGCATTAGCATCTTCAGTGGAGTCTTTTCGCCGTTCTCTTACTTTCATCAGTGAAAATATTTTAATCATAAAATGAGAAGTAGTAAAAAATTTACGTTTATTGCTAAACTAAATTAATATAATATATTAACTAAAGCAATAAATATTTACTGAACGAGGCATGCACTTAAACTCCACTAACTTCATCCAAAAGATAAAATATAAAAGTTGATTAAACTTGTTGAAAAAAAAAATAAAATTCCGTCCGCGTTTAAGTAAATGCTTTACACATAAAATATCATCTAATATTTGCTAATTTGAGTGGCAATCGCTAGCGAATTAGTGTTTATTTCCACATCAATTGTGCAGCATAAAAACTGATTAAAAACAATATTGCTGCAAATAAATACAAAACGACTGGCCAAATATTTGTGCGATTAGATCGGTTGAATATCGTGCGGCTGACCTCACACGACACACCTGTCAAACCGCATACATGCACGCACACTAACACACACACACACAAGTACGTACATACATACACAGGTTTATCTAAGCGTACACATGCAGCCAGCCGCAAAACAAATCCAATTTTGACCAGCAATCAAGTTGTGACCTTCGGTGCAGCAAATGTTACCAACATGCAATTTGGCAAACAAATAATTGTTGTGTTGTGATTGAAAAAGTTCGTCGCAGCTTGTGTTGTCAACTTTTATATACATATATTTATATTAAATAGTTTTATTTTTTTGTGTACACGCATGCACGTATGTTAGGAATTGTTGAACATATTCACTTTAGCTACTAATAGTTGACTTTTTGAAGTACTTTTTTTGTTTTTAGCAATTTATTATTCTAGCTAAATACTAATTTTATATTTACATAGATTATTTAATGAGAAATTTAATAGCAGCGTATTTTAATTGGCTTCGTGATTTATTAATTAGAAATCTATTAAATATTTAGTCTGTTTTTGATTTTATGCTTAATGAATAATTAATAAAATTTTGTTTGTCTTCGATTTCGTGCGGTTTTGTGTAATATGATAACTGAGCATCATTGTATTCACATGTGTCATTAAAAATTGTGTAGAAAAATTTGATGGACCGCTATCTTGCGTTATAGAAATGAATTATTTCTGCTGACGAAAACTTTTTTTATATGCTGCAAATAGTGAATACTTGACATTTGATATAACAAATATCTGTATAAGCTCCATATATAAATGGGAAGCGCCATTTTGTTTATTTATATCTGTCCACAGCTCACCTGATTTATTATTCTGTCTATGAGATTCACCAAATTCTTACGTCATTCATCTTTCACTGATTTAATTACACTGCCATCTCCTTCATCAAAGTCTGCATGTCAAATGCTGCCGGCAATAAACTTTGCAAGAAAGGGAGCAAAACCAAAAGGTTTATAGAATACCACACTTTAATATATACATAGCAATGTATTATGATTCCATGCTTCATTCTTGAAATAAAAAGAACGTTTTTTTTAAGTTGTTGTGGCGCGATATGTCGCGGAGTTCTGGAATCGAATACCAGACGGGAGATTTAAAATCTGAACTCATAGAAAGAGTAATTTATAAAAGTCAGTGTAAACCTTTCAAGGGTATTACTGCTTTGAAAAAAACTCACATGGTCCTTTCCAATTCAAAACGTCCAGTCGTTTCGGGTCATGATTTTAGATTTTAACGAAACTTTAATATGTTGTTTTTGGGTAAATTTAAGACACGTATTTTTTTGCCCAAAAAATTTTTCGCAATTTCCTTTATTCGTAAAAATCTAGTTTTCTCGTTCGCTTCGCGAACTTTATTTTTTAAACATGCATAACTTCGACAAATATGAACCGATTTAAGTAATTTGTTTTTAAAGTTTTGTAATTATCTATTCTTTTAAATACATGAAAATTAAAAAAACAAACTTATTAAAAAATTACAAAAAAAATTGCAAAATTTATTTTTTCATAATGCGTTTTTTTTTATTTTTTTCAAAAATTTTCCAAAGAAAATAGACAGTTAAAACTCTAATCTGGCCAACTGCCTAGTAGCCGAAATTTGCTTTTTTTTTGAAGTTTTGATTTTTTATACAAGAACCATTTTTTCGTTAAAATCTAAAATCATGACCCGAAACGACCGGACGTTTTAAAATGGAATGGGCTAATATACCTCGGTGCCGTCTTAGGTGGAGAGAAGAACAAACTAACACGCTTGTCAGGGAAAAACTAAGTACAATTTTTCTGGTTACCATTATATTGCAAAAGTAAGGAGAACCATGTCGCAAATAAAGTGGTAATTGGTAAAATACTTTGCCTATATTTATAGCGCCGAAAATGTTTTGTGGGTACATTAAACGCAGAACGCAAAAGCTACTAGGGAGTAGCAATCTTCGTTTCCACATACGTCGACTTAACCGTGATGAAAAGTTTTTTTTGAAAATGTTCGAGCGATGGGACTATGCGTAATGATCTGGCATTGGCTCTACTAAGTACTAAGGACCTCATATAAGGTGGAAACTATCCTTCTGCCAAGGAACTAATTAGTGGTATGAACAATTTGTTTAAAAACGCAGTGCCTGACTCTAAAACTAAGTTCTTTTAACTATAAAAGTTTGTGCTGATATACGTTTTCATTTGCAATTAAGTTGATGAGTATAAAAGATTTATTAACTTAACGAAATCTTAAAAAAATTTATTTAATTTTACCCGCTCCACTTTTTTTCGCGCGTGTATGTGATATCGGTAAGGAATTTTTCAAACAAAATTTTAGCCGTCATTTGTTCGCGTAAGAAATTGCCTGAAGTAAATGCCGCTTTGTCAAAGAAATTGCCCTTTTGACTTTAGCAAATGCAAAGTCTTGTTGCGGAAATCGAAAATTATAAAAACATAAAATTTTTTAAAGATTTTTTTTGAATATATGTACACTCTGTTTAGTTATCTTTCAATTAGTTAAAGTTATTTTTCAATTAAAACATATTTAATTATATAACTAACACTATTAAAAATACATTTTCAGATATATCAAAATTTGTAGAAAACATTTATTAAAATTTTGAACTTGATAAAAACCTTTTTTAGAATTTTTTGGTTATGCAGATATGTAGCTCAATTCAAAGTGGAAATTTATAGTATAACTTGTATACAATTAAAACATGGTTTTTTTTAGACTAAAATTGAAAAAATGTGGTAAAAACATTTTTTAAAAGGTTCGAAATTTTTTTAAAATATTGTAAATTTTGTTAAAGTTTAAAAAATAGGTCCTTGTGATTTTTCTTAAAGCATAATTTAAATTAATTAGAGGAAAAATAAAGTGCACAAATCTGTGCTAGAATTTGTAAACCGAGTAGATATAATATATTTAACGAAGACTGATAATTTTGTATGATAAGCATTAAAAAGATGAAAAATTGTTTAAATCAATACTAGTACAGAACTGGTGTTTGTTTTATTTGTTTTATTAACAATCTTTAAAACCAATTTTCAAACTCTTTTGATTTAATATTTTCGAATTTTGATACTACAGGGATTATTTATTTGTTTTTGAATGCAAAAAACTAAAAGCTGTTTTGCAGAATTAAATTTTTGTATTTTTTAATAAATCCAACAATCACAAATTAAAATTCATTTTTTATTGTTTTTTGACCTGTTTAATTCCATTATTTTATTTTTAAATGAGCTAAAGGTCAATTTTTGTTGTACACATTCAAGTTGAAATAGCGGCGGAACAGCGCACTTGTATGTAGTGAGTTGTAAAGGAAAAGGAGAAAACAACAACCGCTCACACAGCGTAAGCTTAGTTCAGCCTGTTGAGACGCTGGCTTAAGTGTTACGTGGTGAGGAAATGTTGTGATTTTTGAAATAGTACTATAACTTCTACCGCTTTGGTGTTGTTGTTTTTTCTCTAATTTCCTCCAACAAAAATTAGCCTTTAGCTTATTTAAAAATAATATATATTTTAATAGACATTTTATAAAATAACTATGACAAAAAAAAAATGAATATTTTCCTAAATGTCTTAGTCAATTAACCAGCTTTAACAAGCAAATTCAGTCTCGGATTTGCGGTTGCTTGTAAGAGCAAGATTATAATACATAGCTCGCCGTCAAGAACAACCAGGGAATAATGAATGTTAATCAAAGCATTAAATTAGTTAAAATTTTTATGTATTTTTATTCAACTAAAATTTTTTTTTGCTTAAGAAAAATAAAAAAAACATTTTCTTGTCATTTACTACGTCTTTTTAATATTAAAAAAATAAAGCAAACGCTTATGTTTTAAATAGAAAGTCTACAAATTTTTTGATTGTTCTTGAACAAAAATTTATTCAAATTTATTTACATACGCTAAAAGCTATTTTTTTATACGTCCAAACATATTAACCAAAATTAAGTTTTTCTTTGTGTCCTTTCTGGCTTAAAGCTGTGTAAGTTAAATATCTGAGAAGCTTAGTAATTTTTTGTTTTGTGAAATGACATGCTTATCTCTTTTATTGATTATTCAGAAAATTTAGTTTTTCTTTTTCTTTATTATTTTCTTTCTATTGCGATTTCATTCAATTAGTCAACTATCTCAGATCTCTTATCGGTTTAACCGATTTTCACGCAAAATAAATCGTAAAATGCGACCTAAAATTATCTATATTTTTGTAAATTATTGAAGCTTTCACAATTCACCAATTCTCCATATACGTTCGTATGTATGTGTGTATATCTATTTCTAGCCCACTTCATTTTATGTGTTTGGCGTTCTAACAAATGGTCCCTGTCACAATTACCCAAATATCCATCAATGCGCTTATTGCTTTTTCCATTTATTCGCCCTTTTTGGTTTGCTGCGCTCCAGAAAATCGTATACCATAACAACACACACTTACACACAATAGCAAAAAGCAAAAACATTAATTTTAGAATTTGCTTCACTTTGTCGCTTAACATGCCTTTTCTTATTGTATACATATGTACATACATTTATTTATCTCTTTGTAATTTCTTTGTTTTTCACAAATTTTTCACTTAGTGTTTGTTTTTTTTTTGGAACTTATCCTTATCCTGCTAAACTGTCATTGCTACCGAAAAAGAATCTGTCAAATGCAAATAAAGACAAAAATAAAATGACAGCAAAAGCATTGGAATGTTGCTGATGCTGATGCTTCTCGAACAGAAATTTTGAAGCTGAAGCTGAAGCTGAAGCTTTTGCTTTCAAGTCACTGTTTCGGTTGTTGTTGGTGTCGTTGTTGTTTTTGTTATTGTTGGCGCAACCGAAGGATATTACTTGCCATTTGCCATTGCTGCTAAGCTTCAAACATGTATTTACTAAGAAGAATGTCATGCCGCATGCAAAAATATAGAAATGTAAATTCTAAATGGTGTAGGGTGATCGGGGTCAACTATCGGTTCGTGTGTGTGTGTGAGTGTGAGTGGGTGTATGTCACATTTGGTGCACAAAATGTTGGAATGCAAAACAGCGAAAAAAAAAACAAAAATACGGAATGTTAAATCCTTAAGGAAAAAATTCAATTTGCAAAACGATATCCTCAGGATTTACATAAAGCAGTCATTTCAAGTTATCCGCTCAGCTTAGTATCCTCTTTTTTTTATTTCTTGCTACTGCCAAAAGCGCACACAACGCCTCTGTGAGTGTGCCAGTGTGTGTGTGTGTGTGTTTAAAGGGGAGCATTTCAAGAAATGAAATGCAAGTAGCGCATGGGCGTTTCGGGTACGTTTCTTATACAGCGGTATGCTGAAGGGTTATTTTATTTGTATTCTTCTTACTTTTATCTTTTATTTCTAGTTTTCTTCGAGATAGTGGCGCATATGAGCGGTAAGAAGTACAACAAAGCAACTTTGTAACCAAATCGACTACATTGCGCAAACAAGCTAGCTTCATTCCCCTATACCTCTAGAAACGCATTCATAACACATACACATATGAACACATCTGAACACATACGCAAACACACAGCGGAAATCCTTTTTCACATTCACATACGATTTTTTTTCTTTTCTTCTCTCTCTTAAGCTTACACTTTTATGCCGAAAATGTTAAAATGAGGGAAAATGGAAAAACCATCAAATTTATTGAAATCACTTCTTTTGGCGTAAAATGCAAAAGAAAAGCTTCGCTGGCTTGACATTTAATCTGGCGCGATTCACTCGCTTTGCAAATTCGACTCAGTAGTATATTCCGTTTTTTTATTATGCTCGCTAATGTTGTTGTTCATGTTGTTGTTATGTTTTTAACTTTCTCTCTCTCGCTCACACTCTGAAGTAATTTTTCTAATGGCAAACATTTAAATAGACAAATATGCAGGAAGAAGAAGGAAAAGCAAACAAGCAATCGTTTATAAACGGATAATGTCGTACAAATATCTGCAGGGCCAATGTCTGTTCGTAGTGGCGCTGTCATATTGTTTTCATGTGTGCAAATATAATGTGTTGCTGCTTGTAAAAGTTTATGTAAAGTTACGAAAAGTCAAACGTAGTTGTAGTGAGTGTGAAAATTGTTAAAAGTTGATTCAACACATGCCTTAAATTAAAGTAGTTTTGTTTAAAGGATATGTTAGAAATGAAAAGGTTGCTAAAATTATAATTAACAAAGAAATTTTCATTATTTTTATATTCAAGCTAGTATTATTTCGACAAGTAATAATTTCCAATTTTCGTTGTGGATGCTTTTCAAATGCTTCTGCCCTTCAAACCAACTTTTTTCGAACAAAATTTGCGATTAAATAATCGATAAATTTTAAAAGCTACTGAAAAAACGGCCGAGAAAATTATTGCAATTTAAGCTATTCATCAAAAAACTTAAGAGTTTTATTTTCCGCTGTGGTAAAGTGTGTAGTCGTGCGTGCTATAACTCGATGTACCGTTGAGTTTGCGTTTCGAATTTTAGCCAGAGAAAGTAGAACCTTAATAATTGAAGTTTTTTTTCTAATAACTGACAGCCCTCGGTAGGCAATGGCAAACCTTCGAGGGTAATTCTGCCATGAAAATGCTTCTCATTTAATTCAACTGCCGTTCAGAGGCAGCACCAAATTGTAGGTCCCTCCATTTGTGGGAGAATATGAAGATGCTCAACACAAATGGTAGCGCCAAATTATTATTATTATAGTCTCATTTTCTTAAGTTACTTTTGAGAAAGGGTCATTTCATCTCAAATCGTCCAGGCAGTTAGGGTTAGGCCTTTTTTTTTTCAATACAATTTTTTTATTGTCTCTACATCGAAATACATGAGACACGTATTTTCTCTTTTAGCTTGATTTTGGCTTCTTTTGCCGTGGGGAATTTTTGAAAATTTGTCTGAAAACTCGATTTTGCTCTATTGGTGCATGTTAATTTTTCTGATAATTCGATAACTTTGCGAAAAAATGACCGATCTTCGAAACTGTTTTTCTGTTTGTAGGTAAAGGGCTCCTCTAAAAGTAAAAAGTGTGAAACATGATATAGTTTCGAAAACATTTTATATCGTCATTATAAAAAAAAAATCAAAAAAGTGTTGACCTAAAAAATTTTGAATTGCATCATTTTTTTTTCTTCAAATTTTTTTTGTAATCATACATATATATAAACGACATTATGTAGCAGCCTCTAGTCACCTTAATACGTTGTTTAGGAATTATGATTTTTGGAATTCAAAGTGAAATAATGGCAATTTATAATACATTTATTAAGTACATTTGGTACGAGTATTAGAAATATTTTTATACACTCAAATTTATTTCAGTAAAGTCCATTCGTGCTGGCATGTTCTTGCGAAGTACATATAGGTTTTTTCGATTTTCTTGGCCCTCTATACATGCATTGGCTGTATTCCTTTAATTGGCGCAACATTGCTCCATGGAGGACCAAGAAAAATGAAGCAATTCGAAATTTTTTAGGTCAAAATTTTTTGATTTTTTTTTTATAATGACGATTTAAATTTTTTTTCTGAAAATGTATGATGATTCATACTTTTTTTGTTTAAGAGGAACCTTTTCCCTACAAACAGAAAAAAAAATTCGAAGATTGGTCATTTTTTCGCAAAGTAATCGCATTTAAAAAAAAAAATTAACATGCACCAATAGAGCATAATTGAGTTTTAAGACAAATTTTCAAAAATTCACGACGACGAAAAGACTCAAAATCAAGCAAATAGAGAAAATACGTGTCTCATGGATTTCGATGTAGAAACTATAAACAAAAATTCATGTGAAAAAAAACCCTAACTGCCTGGACGATTTGAGATGAAATGACCCGTAAAAAATTGGCATACATACTTATGTACTGGTTTCTGGCGACGCCTAGCCGCACCTACCATTTAGCATTGCTGATATTGGGTCAGTTTGCTGTGGTCAAATGCGATAATATGTGGACTCCAGTGACATAAATTGAAAATTCTCGTTTTAAATCGTACAAAATTACCTATTTTTATAAAAAAAAATTCCACGAAGACCAGTACCTAATCTGTCTATAATGGTGAAATACCTAAGAATTATTATGTAGCTCACACTTATTTAGAATCTAATGATGTTCAAAGTAGGACTCTGTGGCGTTATATGCTGCCAAAAAAATCTTAGACAACTAATTTGTATTGTTATTATTGGATTAAAACCGAAATGTGGCTATTCAAAGATCAACTGCTCTCCATGCCTGACAGCCTGCCATCTGAGATTGAGGGTTTGTCTCAGGTAGACCTCAACTTGTTAATAAACGAGGGAGAGAAATTGCCTTTCGATCGATGCAATCTAACCAGATATGGGTCAGCTCTGCACTGAATGTGCTCCGTTTAGGGAATATAGATGAGAAATTGATAGCAGACTTGTATATATTTACCACCAGCAAATAAGATAATTCCTCGCCCGTATTGCTTGTCCCACAACGAAGGCTCCTTTTGAAACGAGCAAAAAAAAACATACAAACTCGCAGTAGTCTGAACAGAAAAGATTAGCATAACCAAATAATAAAGTTTGCGACAACTGCGAGGAATACTTTTATGGCTGAAGCAGTTGAATAGTAATTAACTTTCTATAATACTTGGTATAGCTGTCATTTAAATCGCCTTAAGTTCTGCGAATAATCTGTCCCCTGAACACTCTAAGAATCAGTGCAAGAGAAGTAAGTGAAGTCTGACTCCTAAATAGGAAATATTACGGTAACAAATATAAATAGGATATGGCTAAGTCGTATAATACCGATCAAATTTCACATTTACCTATGAAGGCGCAGAAACATATAACTAAACTAAATAAAAATAAACAAAATTAAGATATTAAACACATATTTTTAAAGAAATTTTCGATTAATATAACCGATTTTGAGTACTTGATAAAAAAATATTAATTTTGATCCCCAAGCGTAGTACTTGTACACAAGGGTATGTGGTCGCTGTGGTCGAGTTGGTAGCGGTGCGTGCTATAACTCGATATGCCGGTGAGTTCGAGGTTCGAATCACAGTCAGGGCAAGCAAAATCTTAATTATAGAAAACGTTTTTTCTAATAGCGATCACCCCTCCGCAGGCAATGGCAAACCTCCGAGGGTATTTCTGCCATGAAAAAGCTTCTCATAAAATACATCTGCCGTTCGGAGTCGGCACAAAATTGTAGGTCCCTCCATTTGTGGTAAAATATAAAGACGCACACCATAAATGGTAGGAGAAGCTCGGCCAAACACTGAGCCATAAAGTGTAAGCGCCAAAATTATATTATCCGTCCGCCTGTCCGTGCTTACAATAACTTGAGTAAAAAATGAGAGATATTTATGAAACTTGGTACATAACATAGAATAGTTGGCTTTGAACAGGGTAGGTTGGTATTTAAAATAGTAAAGATTGGTTAATAACCACGCCCACCTCCCATATAACGGAAGTTATGCAAAATACAAAACCTTCGTCTTTTCGGTATCTATTAGAGCAAATTGATTTAAATTTGATATTTGGAACGGTTTTAAACAAATAAACTGTATATTTACGAAATTTTCAAAAATAGACGTTGCCGCTCCCAATTATGAAAAAATTTCCATATTTCAATAACGGTTTTAGGTATCGTCCCAAAAATTAGTGAACATATTTTCTTTAATATCACTGTTATCACCTTCAAAAATTAATAATTAAAATCGGACCATAACCAAAATTTTTAACGACGATAACAGTGATATTGGGGAAAACTTGTTTACAAAATTTTGTGACGACACCTAAAACCGTTATTGAGATACAGATATTTTTTCCTAAGTGGGCGCGGCAACGCCCATTTTTCAAAATTTCATAAATACCTAATTTCTTAGTTCAAAATCGCTTCAAATACAGGATTTCACTCAATTTGTTTTAATAGATATCGAAAAATGAAGCTTTTGCATTTTCCAAAATGTCCGTTATATTGGAGGTGGGCGTGGTTATGATCTGATTTTAAAAATTTTCTACCATAAAAATAGCGATATAAAGAAAAATATGTCCACCAAATTTTGTGACGATAACCAATACTGTTTATTGAGATACAGAAAATTTTTCATAAATGGGCGTGGTAATTTTTCAAATACCAAATTTCACTCAATTTGCTGTAATAGATACCGAAAAAATGAAGTTTTTGCATTTTTAAAAAATTTCCGTTATATGGGAGGTGGGCGTGGTTATTGGCCGATCTTGACCATTTTCAATACCAACCTACCCTGTCCAAACAGCAATCTGTACAAATTTCATTGAGATACCTCAATTTTTACTCAAGTTATTGTAACCACGGGCAGACGGACGGACGGACGGACGGACAGACAGTCATTCTGATCATTTTAGTATATATATGTCTATATCTATCTCGATTATTTTTTGCTGTTACAAACAGCCGTTATGCGAACAAAGTTATAATACCCTTGTGTACAAGTACACTCGGGTATAAAATAATTGTGTAGACTGCAAACTAAATATATACAATTTTTTTTTTAATTTGTTCTTATCCTTCTGTGTGATTGTTTGCTAATTGCTTGTACACAGTTTGAAGTTTGGGTTTTTATAGTGTTTATTAGGAATGCATTTAAAGTTAAAAAAATGGAAAACAACTAAGAAGCATGGCGATAATACGCTAGCCCTATTAAAATGTACAACTGTCTTACTAATTCCTTTTTAAAAAATAGTTATTTGTTGTATATACAACTTGTTAGCAATAAAAATGTGCAACAGGGCGTATGACTAACCAGCAAGTCTAAAAAACACAACCTAAAGCGTAATTATTTTATTTCTCTGATAATATATTAATTATTGGTCTCGCTGCACTAACAGCATATAACAAATATACAAAACATTAATTTACCCAAACGAATACGAAAAGAAAGTTTTAATTTTCGATAACAATCTCTTTGTGTACACAACACTTTCAAATAAAATAAAGTCGTTATCTAAAAATTTTTTTAATACCTTGCACTCCACTTTAAAAGTTTTAGTTTTGCACTTTCAAAGAGCATTTTATATACTAATTTCCTCACATCTTGCTTTTTCACTAAAATATTTACTGAAATAAATCAATTTTCTGCTACAGAAGTTTTGTGGAAAATGAATTTATCAGCACTTCAGTAAACTACTAAATATCTTTCGATATTATTGCAAACAATCATACAAATGTGTATGTACAAATCTATATTTTCATACGTACTCCATTAATTTGCTGAATGTTAATATATGTATGTACGAGTAAAAACCACTTGTACATATTTACGTAGTACATACGGAAGTGGCGGAGCTATCACTCATTCAATGAATGTTTTGTTGTTATTGTTGCTTTGCATTTGCGTAGTACAATACACGAAACATCAAATACGATTCTAAATAAATTATACACATACTAGTATATGCTTTTCATTACAACGGATATGTGGTCAAGTTTGTTGGCTAACACACATATTCACAGCAACAAAAATAATTGCAGACATAGCGACATTATGTACATTAGGAATCGTACTTTTTTGGCAAAATTTCTACTTAAAAAATTTATAAAATTTAACAAAAATAATGTTTCTGTGCTAATTTATAACAAAAAATATTCCACTGGAAACACGAAATAGCATATTAGAATCGAACGATAACTATATATTGACAAGTTTTGACTACTTATTTTTCGTGAATTCAAGCTTAGTTTTTAATATTTTTCAAATAAAATACATTTCGAGCCCTACGGAAAATAATTTAAACTCAATTTTAACACTCTAAATGCGATTTTTTAAATTTAAAAATATCACCAACAAATTTTCTAAATTAAAACTTTAGAACTTTTGTGGTAAACAATTTTGTAGTGCTTTTACTTTTACACCTTTTCCAACACTATTTCTGAAAAACCAAAATGTATTTCAGAAAAACACAAATGTATTAATTTCGCCTCTTCGGATATACATTTGGCCATTTATGAATTTCATTTGTGTTTTTCTGAAATACAATTGATCTTTTCTGAAATACTGTTGGAAATGGTTTGGTATGGTTAATTGGAATTATCGATTGAACGCAAAATACAGTTGATTAATAAATATTTTTTTAATGATGTTTTTTCAAAAATCCTTCCAGAAACCTTCGAGCTTGCTTTACAGAGCCCTGGAACAAAATGCCAAACAATTACTCTTTATAACATTCAAGTTGTTATACTTAATTGAAACTAAATTATCAAAAAAAAATCTGTGTTAGTTTTAATGAATAAATTCTTATTAATAATGAACAAACTCGAATATACGCGGATTTTTGCACAACATTTTAAAAAGCTCTATGTATAATGTAGTCTCTTCTACATATGTAAAAAGCTCTCATGAATTTGCGACAATTTAATTCGATCGAACGATAAAAATTACGTCAGTAAAATTGCTACCGGAGCCTTTCGCTGGTGTCTGTATATGCGCCGGCGTGTCCATCTCCATCTCTCTTTATCCAAATCTCTACTTCCATGTTGTGTTCGACATTTTAACTATTTGAATTTATTGTAGCACTCAAACTCACACATACGCACGTACATACATGCCTACTTACATATATATGCGTAATATTAGATAAACACAATTTTGTTGCTTAGATTTCCGTTCGACGAGTAGTCTGCAATTGCGCCACAACTCTCTCTATTTTGCTTTTCGAATGGAGTGTAAAAAAGTCATTTGGGATAATGTCAGTGCAATCAAATTTAATGTGTGTGCCACTTTTGCCAATTGAAATGTAGAATTGTAAAGGGAATGAAATTCAGATGGGATGTGGATAGATATGTACACAGACCAATGCGTAAATATATATGTTTGTACTTATATATAAAAATGCACACGATACACAAATGCAAACATATGTATGTAGAGGAAATTCTAAATGAATGCATAACTGTTGTATGTAAAAGGAAATTCTAAATGTTGATTTGGCTTTCGAATTCAAAGAGAGATTTCATTTTCGGTTTTGCAAGCATTTTAAATTTAGCAAAAACACTCGCAGCTGTTTCATTGAAATTTTCTTAGAATTTAAAATTGCGCAAACCACAAATTGTGCACTTAAATATTAAATGCATTTTTTCTGTTGATTGTGAGCAAAGTATTTTTTTCGAATATTTTCGAGTTTCGGAAGTAATCACATTTGTTGGTATGTTGTATAAGTTTATATTTATACATATTCATATGAATGTACATAGACAGTACCCCGGCAACCCATTAGAAACACTTTAAGTATAAGCAATGATTTACTAAAAATATGCTGTTATTAATTTGTAGGAAAAAAATTTTATTTTTTTTTCAATGCCTAAGCTTTTTGCTATGCCAAAAACGAAAAAAATATTTCATTACAATAAACGGGACTAAAATATGAGGACACAAGGAATTTTCTATTTGAGTTATAAATTAGTATATGTGAATTATGACTAGTTGGAGATGAATCGTTTGACGAATCTGAGCATATTAGTTTTCACTTTTTAATTTGAATAGAAATTACCTTATTTAAAAATTGGTTAAGTTTTTAAAAAGAGCTTTTAAGGTGCAAAATATTTAAGAAAATAATTATTTTGTGGATTTAGAATAAAAAAGACATTTGAAATAAACGTTCTACAAAAAATTGGCTGAATTAACATTAGTTTTTGTTGGATTATTTGGTTCTGAACGAAAAAGTTCATGAATAACTTTCTATGTTTCTAATGGGTTGGCGTTTATGTACTTTATACACAAATTTGTAGCACACTTTCATTGGAATATGAAACAAAAACCAACGCAATCAAATACTTAAACACACCAAAGGATAATATGTATTTCCATGGTGTTGACTTAAAATTTTCCTTGCAATTTTGCGAATGATTTTATCATTTTAAGACATCGTTATTAAATAGTTTTTAATATTTACTGTAAAATTCAAAAATAACTATTTTTATAATTAATTGTTTTTGAGTTGTTTTTCCCATAATAATTTTACCATAAAATTGGTGTTCAGCTCAAAAAAAAAATGCATGAACAACTTTATATATATTTTAGGTAACGCAATCCTTTAAAAAATACCCTATCTTATATTTTTGATTTTTAAAATGTTTGAAAATTTCGCAAAAAAAGGGAATCAATTACGAATTTTATTAAAAAGCTGAATTATATTTAACAAAATATTTTATCTAACGCGGTTATATGTGTTTTTCACTTCTCTGAAATGCAATGTTAACTGTTTGACAGATTCTATTACCTAATAATACGAGTATTATTAACGTATGTGTGTTTTAAAGTAAGCTGTGTGGGTATCAACAATTCTTCCATATATTTTATTCTTTCATTAATTGAACTTTTCTTGCAAAATAATTGACTTCGTTAACTGAAAAATATCAATTTATTTTTTCATACCTATTTTAAAAATATTCCTTTATAGTAGATATTATCGTAGGTATTACGATTACTTAGCTTTTTACTGAGTTATTGTCCGAATGCTGCCCGTTAAGCATATATTAATATATATATTTTTTTTTATTTCGGTTATAACTGAAGTAGAAAAAGACGTGCTGTTTAGCATTTGCATAAAACTTAAGAGACCATGATCTTCAGTGATGTTTTAAGCTAAGTTTCAAATTTAATATAAAACATTCACCAATTAATAAAAACCGATCGGCCTTAAGCTCAAAAATATTTGAAATAAAAAAGGTTCAAGTGTAAATTCTAATCCTGAAAAATGATATGGAAGCAAATCTAGTACTTTCGATTCCGCTGCGTTTAGATATCAGCGACTGTTTATCACATTTTCATAAAGTTATCGAATTTGCAAGGAGCATAAAATTATTTATTTGGCTTTGGCACCTAGTGCTCCTAACTTTATTATTATTTTTCGAATAATAAATAAATAAAATAATTTATTTGTCGACGGACATTTTATATGAATCAATGAGAGAATATTAAACTTATAAACGACACCAATTTATTATATTGTTTCCCATTAAAAAAAAAAAAAATAAAATAATCACTAACATTAGTTAAAAAACATGTTCTTTTCTCTTATATTAAATAATATTGCATATCCGTTTTATATATAGTCAGTATAGAATAGTTAAAAATAAAATTGAGTCAAATGTCACCTGCTGTTGTTCTAGTGTCAAAGCTAAAACTGCGAGGTAAATTAAGAGAGAGAGAGGCCGTACAATCGCACCGTTTTCCACAAACTCCTCCAGTAACCTCACTGCAAAATTACGATAGTTACTCGTACCAAGTGGAAAAAAGTAATTCAGCAGTTTGTTCATCCATTGAGTTAATGCCATTACTTTCTAAAGTTGCCAATCTTAAATTCAAATCAAAATCTTGGCGTTCGTTTTTCAGACCGAGTATATACTAAACGATTTTCCGTCATCACGCGAACTCCTACATATTCATACATCTACGTATATGGTAGCAAAAGATTTGACAAGGGATGACGGAAAATCTTTCCAAAATACATCAAATTTTCACTCCGTCGGACAATAAGAAGAAAATCAAAATATATACTAAGACTTGTTTCAATTTTTTGAGTTTGTGGAATACCAAGTTGAGGAGTGAGTGGGCTCCGTGTTGGAGACAGCACAAACCCATCACGTACTCTGTATTATAATCGATTTATTTTGAAAGACTTGCAATCACAACGTTTGTAAAGAATTAATCGCAATTTATTTAATTTTTTATACGTGTGACTAGCTAAATTGTGTATAAAATACAGAATGAGCTAAAATAATTCTAATTAATTTTTTAATCAGAAATATCTGGGTTCGTGAGAAGTAAAATTAAAGTAAACATCGGCTAATGGGTGTAGGCCCCAATTCGAACCTCGAACGAATATTTTAATCATAATTATTTTATTTAGTTTGAATTTGTGAGCAATAGGGAGGAAATGTTGATACGTTTTAAAGCGATTGAAGTGGATCATATAGAAGTTTTCTTAAAGCAAAAAGTATGAATTATTAAACATTTTGATGGTCTACTAACCATGAGAACTACGAATCTTGCGAATTATATTCAGAGCAGTTTTGGTTTTAAGCAAATGTACAAGTTTAAAAAGTCTATTTAATGTGTTCAAGAAAAGCCCAAAACGTCTTACATAAGCTGAGATTCTCATGTTCTTATAAACCTTCTATTTAACATTTTACAAAATTTTTCTAACAAAGGATCTTACATTGAATGCCACTTACTTGCAGGTAACATATACACACACATGCTCATAAATATTTTCAATCCTAAAATATTCAAATGCATACAACCTAACTAATTTGAGGCACTCAACGCACACCTTGTAACCGATTACAACTTTCGACAATATGTCACGTGAGTGATGTGAAACGCTCAGAAGTTAGCCCTCCCATACACACACCCACACAATCAAAAGCAGCTCACCTTTAACATACAGATGTAAGTCGAATTGTATAATTGTATGCATATTACATATGTATGAAAAAAAAAGAAACACCACATAGCTAATCTATATAAATGTCATGCCATTTTTGTTACGCTTAGCGCACTTCTGACGCCACCACGCAAGTAGCATCCTTCACAGCACTTAATTTTTGTTAGCACCAGCAGAAGCAGAAGCGGACTCAGCAGCAGCAGAGGCAGGAGCAGGATCAGAAGCAGCAGTAGTCAACGTAGTTATAGGAGTAGCAACGCTACCGTGTCTACTGCTGTGAATTGTCTACGACATCAACTTAATATCCGCAAAAGCATATTTTAGGGCGCGTCGGCACTTTGTGAGCGCCATCAAAGTACGTAAAAACAAAAAAAAAGAAAAGAAAAGTGCAAAAAAGAAAGAAAAAATGAAAATCAAGCCTAAAGCTGGCAATATGTCACGTGGCACGCATCTCATTTTGGCAGGGATTCATCATGCGCTTGCCGGTGCTTGTCATGGTAGTGGTGCAGCATTGGAGGAGCGGAGTGTGTGTGTGTGGTTGTGTCTTGTAGCCATATAAGCACACCAAATTGCGCACAAGGCGATGCCATTTCAATATGTGGCGGCAGGTGTGTTGCGGCAGGCGCTGACAGCTACGTAGATGAAAGCGTCAAGGCTACTTACAGTCCATGTCGCTAGTGTACGCAGTAAGTGTTTGAGCTGCATGCTGGCAATCGAGCGCAAGTTTGTGGCAAGAGGAAATTTACCACAATTGGATTTTAGCGTAGATAGCTGCTTTGGTTTTTTCCTCGGCTTCGGTGGTCGCTGCTAGCGTTACACTCAATTAATTTCATTCATAAGCAAACACTGTGAGTAATTTTTGTTGAGAAGCTGAGTACAAAGTTTTTGCCGTGCCACAAAACTTGCTTTCAAGGCTTTGTTCTAAAGTTTAGTGAATATTTGTAAACAAATAAAACATCAGTTTTCGGTCAACTTGTTTTTAACGCGAAAAAAAAATTCAAACAAAAAAATAAGCTTTGTGCTCTTGAAATCGTTTAAGAAATTTAAATACAAAGTTTTTATTATTCTTTTCTTAAGTTTTTCTTTAGTACAAGAAAGTACAGAACTAACGAGCTTACAAGAATACGGGAGATTTTACACTAACCAGCTTGATTTATTTATCACTAGATTACAGCACCTGACTTCGAGTATTCGAAAAGCCAGTAGTTAGTATTTTTATTAGCTTGGCACACAATTTCAGATGCGCGAATAATTAATACATTAAATTAAGGGCTAGAGCCGCTTTAGGTTATCAAGTTACAACTCGTAGCCTAGATTAGTGGCCTGCTGCTTTTCTCGTATTTCATAGACGCATCGGAGAAGCAAACGAAGAAACAACGAACTCTTGGCGTTTCTGCCTACCTGGATAACTACCGGTGGTTAACGTATTTAGGAACAAATACAAAATGACTGTATTACACTAAATACGATCAAAATCACCATAAACGAACTCTTCCCTAAGCTGTCACCTAATCTAACCTTAGAGCTAGAGCGCTGGCTTAACCTGAAATTGGTTAATAAAAAATGTTAGCGGATCCACCCTTTGCAACCATTTTGCTCCTTATGTACATTACAAACCGAATTATTGATTTATTTATATATATCTTATAAGATATTTCCATAAATAGCTATTATTTGATTATTTTGAAATTTTTTTAATAAATTGCAACAAAAGTTAAAACGAAACAGCCGCACTTGTTTGAAGTAATTTGTGAAGGGAAAGCAGGAGAAATAACAACAGCTCATACAGCGTTAGCTTAGCTGAATGCGTTTAGCTGCCGGCTTAAGTATTGCGCATGATGTTGCGGGTTCGACTCCCGCAGATGCCAAGAAGAAAGAAGTCTGATGTGGTAATATGGTGATTTCCGAAGTAGTACTTTAACTTCTACCGCTTTGAGTATTGTTGTTTTTTCCTAATAATTTTCCAATAAACCAATCTCTCTTAAAGCTCAAAAATATTTAAAACAAAACAATTAAATTAGTACTGTCGGCTTAATGAAGCAGTTAATCAGCATTTTATTATTCACAGAATATGAACAAAGGGAAAAATAAAATTAATACACAACATTTTTTCCAAGTTTCGGTTAACGTTTAACTGTCATTAGTCGAGCTTTTTGAAGCAGGAGGCTGGACGCTTAGAAGCTCTGGTCGGCTTTACATTGATCTCTGATCAAATATATTAGAATATCAAAGGATTTAACAATCGGTATCGGGCACCTTAACCTTACCATAACTTACAATGAACCCATGAAAGAAAACTCTGAAAGAATAAGTTTTGATTCCAATAAAGTAATATGGCTCTTATTATTCTGGTGTTAAGTGATATGTTTCATAAGGTAACTACTAGGAAGTTTTCAATCCGAAATTTTGATCTAATAATTTTTTCATGTAAATAAGAACCGTTTCACTAGCATGACACCTATGAAGCACTTATGAATTGACATTTGAAATAAAATAAAATTTCAAGTGGATAAACTAAATTATCAATTTTTGTATTTCGTCGAGAAATTAAATTTAATTTTTCGGAATTATAAAAACTGTTATCGGCATAAGTTATGAACAAGTCACAAATGACAGCTCAGTTATTTTTCGAATAAATCGAGTGATATTGCTGTGTTGAAAAAATGTATAAAAAACTTATATAAAATGTTTTTTTTTTTTTTTCAAGATTTCGTTTGGAATTCGTACCATCGACTCAATGTTTGATGTAGAATATGCTATACTGCTTGGTTGGAAGGGAACATGACGAAATTGTGTTGTTGTAATTGATAGAGTTGCTTGAATGTAGCGTTTTAAAGAAACAAAACTTAAAGCCTATCGATAAATTCATTGTATAATAAATTACTTTCGTTACTAGCGTAGAGAGAAAGATAAATATTAAAAACATTTTAGGTCAATTGGAAGCGCTCTGGCATTTTTATTTTCGCATGCTTTGCATATATAGTTAAGAGATGTTTGGATTGTGATAAAGTAAATACTTTTGTAGACAAAGTGGATTATATTTAACATTTTACTGTTAAGAAGTTGTGAACAAATTTTGCAATTAGTTTTAAAAACTTTTTTTTTATTTACAAAACTATGTATTACTTAATTATTGGAACATTTCTAGGGTGTAATTTATTAAAATTTTAAACCTTCAAGATTTCTGCTCAGTGTAACGCAAAGTTTTTTCTCTAAAGCATCGCTTTTGAACACAGCATATTGCCTACCTCATCTTCTTCCACAACTATTTTCGCACGTCATCTCAATGCAACCATAATCAGCAAAAATTTCACTTCTATAATGAGCACATAAATTCTCTTAAAACGTTAAAAAATGTCAGGGTGTGTCATTGGCCTTCATTTTGACAAAGTGGCGATCGTTAAGAAAATGTGCAGATATGAAAAAAAGTGACGAAAAAGCAAAAACAATTTAAAGCGAAGAATATGAGAAAACAAGAACGAAACTACTTAGACTTTATTCCTTAAACAAATGGGCGTAAAAATCACAGGCCGGCCAAATGTGGACACTCAGTTTAGACGCGAGTTATGTGTTACCGCCTGCGAAGTGTGTGAAGTAGAAAGAGAAAGGTGGACATTGAAGACGAAAGATGGCATATGCAGACAGTGTTGTTGTTGTCTTTATGGACATTACATTTTACATATATCCATACAGATGTATGCAATATATTAAGTACTCATTCATTCATAAAACACTATGCAACACAAATCAGAGTCTTAGTCTGATGGACCATGATTTACAAATGGGGTGAAGATATTAAACGCATTTATTAAAGGGTTTTTTGCATTTTAAGGTTGACATTTTTTTGGTAATTCTAACATACACAGCCGTGCTTCCAGTTTCACATTTCAATTTCACAATGTGATTTTAAAAATTTCCTGTGAAAGTGAATTAGTGTGCTCCCAATTTCTCAAACTTCTTCGCATATCAGGTCATCCCTGTCACACATATCGGTTATCGTTGTGTCAATTTACAAACAGCTGTTGTTGAAATTTCCCTATCGGATTCAGCTATGTATGCTGTTTTGAGGAGTCATCAGCAAAGCACTTAAAAATACGCATATTTCAATGAATAACTAATACAGAATTGTCATAAATGGCTTCTACAAACATCAAAGAATATTTAAAAAATTATTCCAATCGAAAATAATTAAACATTCAAACACTTTTTGTTATTTACTTTTCATTTCACATATGTACATCCAAGCATTCGAATTCAATTCACAAAAATTTATGTGAATGTGATAATGGGAGCACCAAACATGTGATTTCAAACCGAATTCACAGGGAAATTTATGAATGATACATTACTTAAAATAAATTAAATAATTAATACTTAATAATAATACTTTGCTTACACTTTAGTAGTAAATTCTTTCGAACGAAATTTTTTTCGGGCATTTTAACGCATTAAGACCGTTTTTTCAAAATGCATAAAATATGTAATTTGGAATAATTTTAGGAGGTTCACATCTTTTGGGATTCTCTGAAAAGTTGTGTTTGTGTCATTTCGGAAAATTTTAATTCTTATAAATGATTTTACGGAGAAACAACAAAAATTTGTTTAAAAAATTAACGTTGAGCATTTTTAAGAACTTTTATGGTTTACTACTGTATTACAGTGCTTAAGAGGTGAGCCTCTGGAAATGTGCAGCAAACTGATGAAAATTACAATCCGATCGTAGAGCAAACGTCTATGGCTTGATTATTTTTCGAAACTAAAAATATAGCTTTCATGACACTGACTACTCTATATTTTCATTTTAGATGAAAACAATTCGCAACGTGAAAATTATCAAAATCGGCTCACTACAACTCACTTATATGGCTTGCATACAATCGATTGATCAGACATTATGTTGTAGCTTTGAATAAGATTAAGACGGCTAAAGCAGTGAAATTTGTGCGAAATTATATTAAGGCTTCAGAATATTAGGACTTACACGTGTCAAAATCAAATTTGCTTGAGCAAAAAAACTTACATTACTTCAAATTCAAAAATATCCTTTATATTCAAGAAGAACGCATCACCTGCGGCAAAAAAAAAATGCAAAAATCAACAGTTAATTTAAAAAATTTGAATCGTGCACTTTATTACACAAATATTTGTTGGGCTATAAACTGCATATTCAAAAAATTTCAAATAGTGCTGAAATAAAGGTTTGTTAAGCATCAAAAGTTCAAATAAACTCTAGCCGTCTTTATTGCAGGTTTTTGAATGAATTTAAGGCTATAATTAAAAATTGCGCTTCTGAGATTTATTGGTTTTTCAATCAGAAATTAAAGTGTTTCAAACTACCTCTTCCCGTGTTTTGTCCTAGCAATAAATTATAATAAAATATGTATATGGACGCTTATATTATTGTTGGTACCAAAATTCAATTTTTTGCCAAAAAAAAAGGCCCTTTCAACTGTTTTGGTTTTTCATTTACATATTTCACACATACTTCGAATTTCAAATATAAAATTTAAACACTTTTAAGATTTAACCGCTAATGCGGAACAGTATATTTCAAGGCAAAGCCTTAAAACAAAACTTAGCTTGGTTTAAATATTATCGTCTTTCTGAAAAAAAAGATTAACTTTTCATTACAATTTTTATCTGATAACTCGCCGAAGAGTAACAATATCTTAACTTTTATTTTATAATGCATAATTTGTTGAGTCACTAATAAGAATCCTTATCTCTATAATATAATACAAAACTAAAAACATTAGTTGTAACAATATCCAAAAAATTGATTGCATTATTTTGGCGTTTAAAAATATATTTGGTTCAAGCGTTATTGTTAAAACTTTGAAAATTTAAGTACTTTCAAAAAAACGTATTAAATTAAATATTGAGAACACTCTATACTTTATACGCTTATTTTGAAGCATATCAAAACATTTCAGTAACAGCAAACATTTTGTGGTAGATTCAAGATCAGTGAACTCATCGATGTAAGTTTGCAAATGTTTAAAAATAGCGTTAAAATTGAGCAATCTGATTTCGATTGCAAAATGGCTATAACAGAGTGTAATCAAGTTACAGGCTTGTGTGTATGTGTATGTGTTGGTACAAAACAGAGGGCGCAGTTAACAGCTGATCGCTGCCTCGACACAGCCAGTGATGCAAACTGAGTCATCTAAGCAGAGGTCTTGAGGATAAAAATGAATGGGTAATTTTCGAATTTATAAGGTAATTGAAGGTGCGTGATAACAATATATGTAAGTATATGCAAGCGTATAAATATTTATATAATTCATAAATTAAATACACTAACACGAGTGGTCATTTTGTTATAAATAAATGTTTGTTAAATTTCCAACGCTTAGTTAATATTTTTTGATCGAACAGAAATTTACATAAAAGTCTCATTCAGCTTGACCTTAAGGCGAGAAAGCACACACTCACACTTACATACATTGAATTACCTAATCACTCACACCAACACACACACCGCACGCACTGGTGTTTGCTCCTAAATAAACACATTAATTTGATTTATGCAGCCGTTATTGTGTGCTACCGCAAAACCATTTCAACTGCCACTCTGAGCAAATATCCTTAAACGTTTTATGGCGCACTTAATAGACTTGGATATATGAAATAAACTGTCGCCAGCAGCGGCAGCAGCAGTAGCGGCCGAAAATGTCACTTTTCCATAATTTTTAAATAAAGTCATAATCGTTAACAACACAACAATCAGCAGGCCGCAAGCGATGCGATGATGGTGAAGGAGGCTGTACAAGTTGACCAACGTCCAACGGCTTACGGTGTCTCCTTGTGGACCGCAACGAAGTTAACGCCCACAGGATAATGTAGAGATTTTCTTTGGCTTTTATGCCATTAATGCCGACGGCTAAAATTTATGAGCGTGTATAATAAAAATGATATACGGATATGCTAAGGCGAGTGAGTGAGAAGAGTGAAATGACCGCGGGTGTTGCGAGTCTCAGCGACATTGTACGAGAATTTTTTGCTCAAAGCATACAGTGGTAATAATCCAGCCTAAGCAATGGCTTAACAATAAAAAAAAATATCCATTAGTAAGCTCTCCATTGGTGCGTGTATGGTTTGCTTAACGTCCTCTGTTTATGTTTAATATCGAGTAATTTCGATGCCGCAATCATAACAAGGTAATTTCATTAATGTTGAGACTAAATAACTGTTCCGTTTTGAAGTTGAAAGTCATGACCGCAGTTATGCCCTTTGAGCGACCTATCGCTCACAAAAATAATTGCGCTGAACTTTTGCTCGTATGATTGCGTATATGTAAATGGAGTAAAAAAAAGTCTCTTACTAATTTTAATTTATATTTATGACTTTAGTAAGTAAATTATTAAAAAGACTTCAATAACTCTTATCAAAAATTAAAAAAAAGCATTTAAACCCTTTCCGACCTATGGCAAATCTACTTAATGAAACTCATTTCACTTTTGGACCCTAATGCTTTGGCTATTGTAGAAAATAACCAAAAAGCTTGCTTTGTGAAATTTTTAGTTTATCCTTTATTTCCAGGATACACACAATTGTTGCACTTCGGTCTGATTTCAAATAAAAATTTATGCATACATAACTCAAAAAGTTTATTAATTAAATTTTATTTTTATTATCTTTTTTGTTTCTCTGTGTGATATTTTATAAAACAATTTTGTCTTTTATTCAAACATAAATAAACTTGACATTTGGAACAAAATGTGCTTGTCCGAGATTTACAACCAAGAAGCCTACAGCATCTTGCGGATGACAAATCATGCTCAGTTGGCCAGTGGTTGTACCGATCAAGCCTCTTATCGATGCATGGCTGGCAAAAAAAAAAAACATTTTAATAAAAAAAATATTTTGTGTTCATTTGGATTTGGATTTATAAAATAATCCTCAAAAGTAATTTACCATAGCAATATCACAACTAAAATATTTTTTGAATCCGGGGAAAAGAGGATATGTTTCCTTTGAATTAATAACATATCCTTCATTGTGACATTTTCAATGACAAGTTTCATTAATACATTTTTTTTTTTGATAGCTGACTGAATCTAATTCAAATCCAGATACTTTATAAACCAGTCAATTAATTTTTAAAATCATATTACTCAATGAATTGGTAAAAATTGTGGTTTTATATTTTATAAGTTCTTTTCGTTTTTCAACCTATATGAATTATTGAAGCTTTTTAACCAAATTTTTATTGAAAAATACAATAAAACGAAAACTAATTCTATCACAAGTAAAATATTAGTCATAGAAAAATTGTTTTTCTAATAGCAGGCAATGGCAAAGCCCCGACGATATTTCTGCCATGAAAAAGCTTCTCATTAAAAACATTTGTCATTCGGAGTCGGCACAAAGCCGCAGTTGCCTTCATTTGTGGTACCATATTAAAGATGCACACCACAAATGCTATAAGAAGCTCGACGAAAAAAAAAATTAATAATAATTCTATCCGTTGGAATTTTTTCACTAAGTCATTGCACTGTTTGCAAATAACTGGTATCAATATAAAAAAACTAAAAATTATTCTATCACTTCTTTTATTAGCTTTTATAGTACATTGGATTTCGCTCAATAAACTGAAGATACTCGTATAGACAACATCTTAAAAAATCAAATTTATCATAAGTGTTACTGAAATTTATAAATCCATTTGATATAACTTTTATATACTTTTATTTCCTCTTAATGTAAATAAATAAAATATGTTTTGATTAATGCTTACAGTTTAAAGTTAAATGTAAAATAGCATTTTTTTGTGGTTTTCTTTCACATTCAAATGATTCCTGATCATGATATTCATTGCAAAAAGATTGCTAGATAAATAGAAAATAGCTAAATAGCTAAACAAAAAAATTTCAAGCTTTCGGTACAATTTAAAGAAAAATTAGTTTCGCATCTAACATACTGCAACATATCTATTAAATTACAAACACAATTTACCTAAAAATAATTTAAATATTTAAAATTCGGCTTTTTTTTAGAATATATTAAAAAGTCGAAGATATTTTCATTTCTTTAGTAAAACAGAGGCCATATCAATATATTTTATTCCTTGCAGTAGCAATGCACCCTCTTATTAAAAATTTAGTTTCCTCTTATTTGTTTCACCGTAATTTTATGTTGTCTAGCTTTTGCTAAAACAGAATTTGTATCTAACCATATATACTTTTTAGGTATTTGTACTGGCGTAATAAAGTTGGTACATAGAAAAAAAAAAATTTACCAGGCATTCAACATGGTTCTTTTCGCGAAACTTTCTATATTTTGAAACTAAAACTGAGTTTTTAATAATGTTGTACATTTTTGGAAAGTTTTTTTTTCTTGTTGATGCACTCATTTGATTGTAAGATTTGTCATAATTGAGAATTTTGATTGCTGTATAAAATCACTTTACCATTTTTACTTCTCTAAAGAATTCGTGTTAGGCAAGTCAGCCAACCAAGGCGTGTCAGATTGATATACTTTATTTTATTATTTTTATTTCTTTTTTTATCGATTTTTCTTAAAGAAAGGCTTCTGCATGGTGGAAGCCACTCTAAGCAAACCTAACCAAAGGCTTCGTCCCAAAAATTATAGGAGTTGTAATCTTTCTAAGTCCTTTAGTTCAAAAATTTCATATATAACAACGTTTCTCAAGAGTGTTCTAGAAGTTATTTTTACAAGAACATTTAAAGCCCAAAATGTAGCAGAAAAAGTTCTTTAACAATTTAGTTAAGGTTTACAAATATATAACCATTTTGGTAGTTATTCTTTACAAAAACGCATAAAAAATATTTCGTTAAGCTATGCGAATATACTGCTTCTCAAATTAATGTGATATTTTAAATTCAGATTTTGTTTTATTTAACAAAACTAACACAAATAAACTTGAAACCACGGAAGCTATTCTAAAAGAAAAATATCTACCGAATGTGTGGACATTTTTTATATAACTATTTTAACTCTTGGCTTTTTTTTTAGGAATTCTACTTCAAGGTCACATACAATTATTTGTTTCAAAAAATTATTATGTTACCATTAAATTGTTAAATTGGTTAATGATCAACATAAAAGAAACAGAGAAAAACTGCAGCATGGTCTCAACTCTACTACAATTTGACATTTTGGTATTTTTTGCGCATTTTTTTTTTACAAACTTATTCATGTATATCTATGTATATAAGTTGTTGCCAGCAAGACTACCAACTTTTTCTATGCGCAATGTTTTATTTATTTACTTTTTATTTTATTGTTTTTTTTTTTTGCACAAATAATGCATGCAATTTTTCTAACTCCTTTTTTTCTGCTGGCATCGTCGCGTTGTGACAAATTCTCTAATATGCAATGTCAGTGAAGTGACAGCGACAATAACATTTATGACACTCTACATGAATACTTAGTTGGTGATAATGATGTTGCTGCCGCTGCTGTTGCCGCTGCCACTGCTCGTGTTGCTCCTGTTGCCGTTAATGCTAATGTTGGCCTGGCAAACCAGTCTGTCTGGCATTGGCGAAAAATATGGTAGAAAGGTGGCGTTAGCAAAAAAAAAATAAATATTGCAGAAATGTGACGTAAAAAGAGAGAGATAAAAAAAGTTTCTTTATGCCACTTTCGACCACAGGCGAGCTACTGTGGCAAAAAAAATATGTGAAAATGTCCTTCCTTGTCTTTTTGCTCGTCACTAATTTTAGTGCCCATTTTGATTTATTTATTCAAGACGCCCTCTGGTAAAATATTATACCTGCTGCAGTTATTATACAGTATTTTCTTACCTTTGCCTCTTACGAAAATTAGCTGCCAGATATTGTGTTCGATTATTTTTTTTTACTTGCAGCCATGAGAAATTGTTATATTTTTATGATTTGAGGGCGCGTCGATAAGTAATCTAGAAGAGCAGATGAAGGTATACAATCTTTATACTACAATATCATTGTTAAAATGAGTGGAATTGTTTTTCTGCGACATCCACTTAAAACGTTGATACAAATTTTTAAAAACATTTATCAACCTAAAAAAAGGTCTTTGATTCTATCTCAACCGTGAGCAGTCAGTAAAATTTCCAATTTTTTTTTAAATATATTTTTACAATTTAAATTAAACCCAAAAGAATTAGTCTGCCGATTATTGTCATTTACAAATTATGCGAAGTATTTTAATTAGATTATGCGTCAAGTTAAACCAAAATTGAATACATTCGGCGTATAAGAAAAAAAAAACACAGTCGCTTTGATAAACTGCGTAAATCTGTAATTGATTGTTTTTTAACTTGGCTGTCTGGAAGATGTAATTCTCTATTGACTACTTTCTGTTTTGTTTATAAGCTGGGACACCACTGAAGAGTTTATGCATAAGACAGCAAAAACTAAGAAAAGTCTTGAGAAATATAGTTAAAAATAAAAAAAAAATGCTGAAAAATAAAAAATATTCACAAAAAATTGATATATACTTGCTCTTAAATGTGTTTCTTCCATCAATAAAATGTGTATGCAAATGAAAAGAACACAGGGATATTTAAAGATTAAATGCATTCTCTCAAAAAATTGTGTAAAACACTTATAAAGAAAGTTACATTTATTTAAACATTTTTTATTTTCCGATTGTGATCCAATCCACTTTGTTTTTAATATTTAAATGGCTTGGCTTATCGCGTGGATACATTTTCATTGATCCATTGTGGAAGATGTGGAGTGATATTAATCTTCCGATAATTTAGTTTTTTAAATGCTGCAAAATCTCTCAAGATGCTTGAATTTTAGATCTATGAAATTAATATTAATATAGTATCTCAATAAAAACAAAACTTCAAACACAACTATTTTTATTATAAAAAATTTAACTATTTGCGACGATATTATTAAAAAAAAAGCTTTAGTTGGCAAAAACTTATAAAAAAAATTACAACAATGCCGTTATTTTGAAATCAGTTTTGTGGGTATCAAAAAATCATTAACTTGTTGATGCAACCTCATATATTCTTTCAAACTTTTTTTCAACTTCTACTCATTGTGCATACACACTGATATATTGCTATAGTTCGAAGTGTCACAAATGTATCACATAGCTTTCGCATAACTTCCATTATTGCGAACTTACAGAAAATTGTAGCTGCTACTATTAACTCTGCCTACAGATATTTTGGCTGACAGCACTTGGGAAAACAACTTTGAACCTAAACTTGATGGCAAGCCTCTCGCACGAGTCGCCAGTTTATTCAGCCCAAGCAATCGACGTTGCCTCATCAACTATATCAGCAAGTGCGAAAGTGTTATTGCACGCATACACAAACACACCAACTCACACATTGACAAGTGTGAAACTAGAAAAGCGAAAGTATATAGCCTATCGAGCTGTTCGAAGTTGGGATGTGCGATGTCCTGGCGCGCAACACAGGCGACTAATGATGCGCACGTGTTGCATGCGAATATGCATACAAATCAGTTCGCAAGATCCATTTGCGCACTTGTGCTACTCACACAGAGGACACGCCTGTAAGTGTCCTCATTGAAATCGCTTGTAGCGGCAGCATATTTTGACTATTTTGCGGTAGATAGTATAACGCCCAACGTCCTCCACACTCACTTTTAGCAACAAAGTGTTCGTAACTTTGTTCTCACACATATACTCTACCCATACTGTGTTAAGTTGAAACGGCTTAAATCCTGCTAAATTTGTTTTCGGATTATTTGTGGTGTGGCGACACTGGTTATAAGAGAGACCCTAATGAGCTTTTAATAAGAGTTACTCATACCACACGTAGGCCATGTGATACAGCTCCAAATGACTGACACGCACCAATAACACTCAAGCAGTGAAAAGGAAAATTGTTTAAAACTTGGATTTCTCATTTTTGCATATAAATTTTGAAGATTTTCTTGAAAAAGTGCTAAAATCGATTTTGGCTTAAACATGCAAGTGACATTTATTTGATGAATGTTCTAGCAGTTAAAAAAAGCTAATCGAATTCTCTGCTTATTGCTTGCTTTTCTTGTATTTTCAATATGCCAAACAGCAGTTCAATACAAAGTCTGAACTATTTCTAATATTCAGCTTTGCTTAGCTTAATTTCTGGAACCTCTTTAAAAATGGATTCTCCCTAAATTAGTTAATAAAAGAACAACGATATTAAAATAAAACAAGCTTGTGTTGTTAATTTCAATAAACCGTCTTCTATCTAAAGTATTATATTGAATAAGTTAGTAACAAAAGATGGCATTTGAGCATTTTTGATAATTTCACATTCAGAAAAAAGTATTGGAATTGAAAATAAGTCTGTGCTCAACAACTTACCAACAGAGCGTAGCGCAATTTATGCCTTTAGGCTAATATCACATAAGGTAACAGCAATAAATGAACTCAGAGCTGATAGGATTTTTGTCCTTTTAAACCGCCTAGGATATGCATTACTGTACTTGCCTGCCTAACACAAAATTCAGCGACAGCGCTAACACATGAATGGTAACGAGAATAGGGATCGGAAACTGAACCTTGCCGACCATCATCCTCAGCTTTTAAGGTCTTTCCGTTCACTGCTTACACAGGTTGGTACATAGTTTGCGCACCAAGTTCGGTAATTGAGTTATTCGCCATCACAGTGAAGTCAATTAGCAAACTCAGAGTTTCGATTTGTCGTTTTTAGAATTTTTTTTTATATTAAGGAGCCTTGACTGACCTGTGATATTTTAACAATCAATAATTTTCTTAGACCCTTCTTGAAAGCCTACTCCTAAAATAAACCAAAACTCTATTAACCTACACCTCGCCTTAGTAAATATCATATTAACGATTAAAGGACCGACATGCAAGTAGCAACTGGCACATTTGTTAATTCAAATGTCTATGTCTCTTCTGTAACAAACAAAGTAGAAAACTTGTGAGAAGTAAAAATCTCACAGCATGTTTATGAGGTGATATTCCCTTTGAGAAACAATAGGCCTCCTAAATAAGAACACTCTCTCTGGTTGAACATTAATCTGCAGTCTATTTTTGAATGGATTAACTTGTCAATGTTTGCAAGTATCTATTTATGTTGTTGATAACCATTTTTATTTTGCATTTGTCATCATAATCTAAGAACATTTAATTTGCTCACTTCAATGATGGTAATTGTTGAAGTTTTATCGGTATCCTATCGTTGGCGATTAACTGTATGAGTTGCGCGCAAACTATTGCTATAAGCAATATACGATTTTTGTGAGTATGTATACGTGCACGTTTTAGTTGTAAGCGTCGACTAAATTACGTGTTTAAAGAACTCTCAGCTGTCTCGTCCGCGCTAAATGCTTTTAATGCGTCGCTGGTGCTAATAATGATGATGCTATACGAGTATGTTTGTTTTTATTTTGCTACGCATTTCTGTTGCTTTGCTTGTTTTTGCTTTTGCTTTTGGTTTGTTTTTTTTTTTTTGCTTTGCTTTGTTAGTGACGATTATTCAATTTTAATCCTCCACTTTGAAAAGTACGTGTCTGCAATTTTGAAAATATAGCAAGCGTGCTAGAAAAATATACGGAGGGCTGATTAGTGTATTAGTAGGCATGTCGGAGGAGTAATGCGGCACAAAAAAAAAATACGAAATAAACACTTTAACGTGCATAGACGATAGATTACGACGGGAAGAGGACATTTATGTTAGTAGGAATTGTCGTTTACGAACAGCGGTTGCTGGTAAGGTAAATGTATGTAAGTGAAAATGAAAATTTTTCTGTTTAATTTAATGTCATAACTTCAAAAATATAAACGTGTTCTAAACATATATTAATATGGAAGTCCATATTTAATTTAGGTTTTTAAAACAAAATTAAAATACCACAAACAAAATCTATTTTAATTACTTTGTTTTATTTTAATTGAGTTAATTCAATGTTATACCATTGTAATTTTTTTATTTATTTTTTATTGTTGCATTTTATTTAAGATTTTACATGAACTAAAACAAAATAAACTTAATATAAATTGGAATTATAAAAAAAAAATTTAATATAAATAATTTTTATAAAAAATAATTTAAATAAAGCAAAGAATTATAAAATAAAAGAAAATAAATTAAATTAAGTAAAATTAAAAATATTAAATTTGATCAAATGCTTTAATATGAAATAAAAAAAATTGTGAAAATGTTTGTTATAATAAAAATATTAATAAATTAAACTAAAGCAATATATACTTAATAAAATGTAAATAAATTAAATAAATAATATTAAATTAAATTCAAATCTAAAAATTAAATAAAAAATTATATACAATTTAATTAAATAAAATAAAATTGAATAATATACAATTCAATGAAAATCAATATAAATTTTAATTAAAAAAAAAAATTAAATAAAGAAAATTTAATATATAAAATATTATTTAAAATGCAATAAAATGAAAATAGTAAATTATTTTTTTATAATAAAATACTAATGGTAAGATTTGTTTTGGCCAATATTTTTGTATAAATTTTCGTCGGCCGGACAAATCCATTAGTTCCTGAAGATGCCCTCAGATTGAGAGCGAAATATCGACAATAATAAATAAAATATAAAAAACAAATTTGCAATTTACATTATATTTATAATACGGCCTTGAGCTCAAATACAACGAAAATTTATATAAAATACTAATATAATTTTATTAAAGCAATATAAAATTAATTAAAATGTAATTGAATTAAATTAAGTAAAATTTAATTAAATTATAAAATATTAAACTAATTTAAATTCTATACATTTAATAAAAAATTAAATAAAAATTAATTAAAATAAATAAAATTAATAATATACAATCCAATGAAATTCAATATAAATTTAAATTAAAAAAAAAGTATAGGTATAAAAAGAATTTATAAAAGGAATTAATAAAATTGAAGCAAAGAGTTATAAAATAAATTTAAAAAATTAAATAAAGTAAAATTTTAATTAAAAAATATGATTTTAAATGATTAAAATTAAAAATATTTAAAATTTATATTATCATAAAAATATCAATAAAATTTAAGTAAAGCAATATAATTTTAAATAAAATAAAGTAAAATTTATTTAAATCATATAATATAAAATTAAATAAAATAAATGTCTGCGTATACCCCGTCGTTTTAAAACCTCCGCCAATTTTTCCAAAAGCTGTGTTGGCCTTATACAGTTCGAGGTATGAACGTTAAGCAAAAGTTAAAAAAAAAAGCTTCCTTTGATCCTTTATCAAAAATTTAATTAAACACAACATGCACGCACGCATATTTCAAGGACATTCACGCATCGCAACACCGTTGCCTAGCGATTGCTTTATTGTCAGCTGAGCAGCCAAACAAAAAATAACATCAAAACAAAAGTAAAAAGTGCATTGTGCATTTCTCTTTTCTCACCTGCAAACGAGTTTATACAGCAGCAGCAGTATCAAAAGCAACGACAATAGCACGCGACATCACTACGAACTCATACCCGACCATCCTTCATCCTCTTATTTAACATTGCTTACGCGCATCCTTCGTTGCTTTAATTTGTGCGAGTGCACTTTCGACGACGATGCTGGCAATGACTCTGACGCTGAGTCTCTGATGTTTGCTCTGCTATTCACTTGGTTGCTGAATCTGAATGCATTGCTCGGCGTCTGCCAGAAAAGCGAAGAATTTACGCAATTTTAATGAGCGCCCCGTGTCGTTGCGTCACAATTTATCACCTTTCGTTCGTGTTGCAAGGTGAAAGCGCTGCGTGTGAATTAACATACAATCAGGTACATAGAGTAACATCGTATTTAAGCACAAACAACATGGTGGAGCAGGAAGTGGTTGGTTGGGTGTTTCGCTGCTAGCTAGAAGACAGTCAGATGGTCTGGATGTTTGCAGCTCCTCAGTAGTTGCAATACTTTTTTGGCAAGGATGTTTGCCAAGTCCACGTGTCACTACTTAGTTTGCTTTTAATGTGTTTTTTCTTCCCCGTTTTATTCTGCTCTTCTGCCTGAATAAAGATGTTTGTATGCTGCCGAATTTCGGTCGGAAAGAAAGTGTGGGGGAATTTAAATTTTATGCGCGAAATAAAAAGAAATTCATTGCGAAAAGCAATTGTTGGATTTCATATACACTAAATGCGTATTTATCTTTTCCAACACGCACGCATGCGAAAAAAAAAACAAAAAACAAGGACTTGCTGGTGAGAATGCTGTGGCGCAATATTGCCACAACAACAGTCCAAAAAGGATAATAATGTGGTGTGACACGGTGTAGGAGATAATGTACTTGCAACATTGTGTAAGTTACAAGAACGCCAGCGTTTCTTCTTTGACTGTAGTTGTAATTTATTTGCAACACAAAAAAAAGTTTGAAATGTAAAAATAATGAGCGATAAAATGTAAACAGCGACAGCGACAACTTCATTACGTGTGATTTAGTGACATTGTCAACAGCAATAACGACCAACATATTCCACTGGTGCCTAGCAAAACCAACGCAACCGACACCATTACTGCCGTAATCATTAATGTCATCCAGAGTTTGCTTTGCTTTACTATTCTACCAAACAGCGCTTTGCAACCACCAACCAGCCTTTCTCTAACTTTCAGGCATGGCTGCCGCTTACATTTCACTTTTGACTACCAAATTTTTTACTGCCACGGCTTGCATTCACCACTTTTGATGCTAGGCTTTGTAAATGTAGGTATTTATGTAATCGCATTTGAGTAAATTATCATAGTAAATTGCTCCATTGCGTTAACGTTGTTGCCGGCAGCAGCAGCATTGGATAACTGCGTGTCATTGGTGTGCAAGTCAAATTGATTTATAAGTACATAAGTCTATCAAAAATGTATGGGATTGAATTAAAGTTACTCTTAGAATTTAACTTTATAGTATTAAAATACAACATAATTTCAAAGCCAATAAAATATACATTTATTTTCTCCACAACTGTTACTGAGCTCAAGGCCAGTCTTCATTTTCTTTATCAAAAATATTTGTTATTAAGGCCGTAAATGAAAACAAGTAAGAAAAAGCTAAATTCGAGCGAACCCGATTTTTATATACCCTAGCGATGTATTTTTGTATGGGCGGTGCCCATCGCTGCTAGTATTAAACTTTACTCAATTTTTTGCAATAAATACTGAAAAGCGAAGTTTTTTGCATTTTTCAAAATTTCCGTTATATGGAAGTTGGGCGTGGTTATGGTCCGATTTCAAAAATTATTGACGGTGATGCTAGTGATATCAAGGACAATATGTTCACCAAATTTTGTGACGATAGATTACATCGTTATTGAGATACCTACAGACGTTTTATTATAAGTGGGCGTTGTAACGCTCATTTTTTAAAATTTCATAAAAATCAAGTTTCTTAATTAAATATCTCTAAATATCAAATTTTAGTTAATATGTTCAAATTGATAAATAAAAAACGAAATTTTTGCATTTTTCAAAATTTCGGTTATATGGGAGGAGACCTCGCCTCCGACTTCAAAAATGTTTAACCAAGATGAAAGTGATATTGAGGAAAGTTTGTTCACCAAATTTTGTGACGATAAGGTACCGTTATTGAGATACAGATATTTATTCTTAAGTGTGTGTGGCAACGCCCATTTTTAAAAATTTCATAAATACCTAATTTCTTATTTCAAAATCGATTCAAATACCGAATTTTACTCAACTTGTTTTTTATAGATATCGAAAAAATGAAGTTTTGGCATTTTCCAAAATTTCCGTTATATTGGAGGTGGGCGTGGTTATTGACCGATCTTGACCATTTTTAATACCAACCATCCCGGTCCAAAGAGCAATTTATGTACTAATTTTTTTGAGATATCTCAATTTTTACTCAAGTTATTGTAACCACGGACAGGCGGACGTACGGACGGACGGACAGACAGTCAGGACTATATCGATTCCTCTTTGCATTCTGATCATTTTAGTATATATATGTCTATATTTATCTCGATTATTTTATGCTGTTACAAACACCATTATGCGAACAACAGTTATAATACAAGTACAAGTACCCTCGGGTATAAAAATGAAATACAATAAATAAGCACGTCTCACCGTATATTCTAAACATAGAAAATTGCAAACGCGTCAGGTGAGCTACTCTCGACCGGAGTTGAGTGTATAAGGAACAAGTACAAATAGTTTACTCGAGTGTTGCCTTTGCAACTCGAGATTCCTGGCTCTGATCTCAGTTAGATCCATGGAAAAGTGTTGAAGGAAGAAATACAGAAAGAAAGCCAATGTGTAGATGTAGAAATCTCTGAAATAGCAGCCGTATTTGTAGCAATTGGTTTTGTTTTTTTAAATAAAAAAATTTTCAATAACAAAAGCGCCTCAATGCGCCATAACTAAATAAAACAATTTTAATTCAAACATGTGTTGTGTGATAGTTCCGACCGCTGTGGTCAAGTGTGTAGCGGTGCGTGCTATAACTCGATATGCCGGTGAGTTCGTGGTTCGAATCTTAGTCAGGGCTAGCAAAATCGTAATCATAGAAAAAGTTTTTTTCTAATAGTGGTCACCCCTCGGCAGGCAATGGCAAATCTCCGAGGGTATTTCTGTCTTGAAAAAGCTTCCCATAAAATACATCTGCCGTTCGGAGTCGGCACACAACTGTAGGTCCCTCCATTTGTGGTATAATATAAAGACGCACACCACAAATGGTAGGAGAAGCTCGGCCAAACACTGAGCTATATAGTGTACGCGCCAAAATTATATTATTATTATATATATAAAGAAAATAAAAAAATTCAAAAACGTAGTTACTTTTCTTATTGAAATTTGTACAACCTTTATATTTTAAATCGAAAAACACTATTATTTTAACGATTGTGGAATCCTTGTTTGACGCGTCTTTGACATTTTTGCGTATAATACGTCTTACCTTACGGTATGGGCACCCATGTCAGGTTTTTATTGTTGTAATCTCTATTTCTTTAATTATAAGGAAACGGCACGGTAACTTTTTTTAAAAAATTTTTTGTAGTCAAATGAAGATGTTAGCTTTCGTTTGACATACATTTCATGTTGGTTGATATCTTCCTAATATTTAAATTTCTCAAATGAAAATTGTATAAACACATGCACACAAATGTGTGTGTGGTGTTTGGTTGAGGGTTGCTGTTGGGCGATTTAAATGTACTCGTGCAGCCCTTTCTTTGTATTGCATAATTTTAGGCGGGCAAGTTAAAGTAGAGTAAAGGCAGAGAAAGCGCTGCCAACTACTGCTTATTGGTGGTGATTTTAACACAGAAATCACTTCAAATACTAGATTGGCGAAATTTATGAGCGATACGTTTAATTTGGATTATATTCGAAATGATGCTCCCACAACTATTGATAACACAACCATTGACTTAGTTTTTGCGAGAAATTTAAATGTTAATTTAAAAACATATTTATCCTATTTTTCCCATCATAAGCCTATATTCTCAAAAGTAACTTTCAAATAATCAAATAGATTTGGGTCTGTTATTTATCATTTATCTTTACTATTGATAACTACCATTGACTTCGTTTTTGCGAGAAATTTAATTGATAATTTAAAAACATTTTTATCCTATTTTCCTATCATAAGCTTATGTATATCATCAAAAGTAACTATCAAATAAAGAAATTCATTTGCTTGCATTATTTATCATTATAAATTATCATTATACATATGTTTTCTGTCTTATCGGATGCGTATTCTACGTTAAACTTAATGGCCGTGTCTCTGACACAGCCTCCTTCTTTTTTTTTTGGTTATTTATTTAAGCTTACTAAAACCACTTTTCAACGCATTTTTCGTATCCATATCTTAGAATGTGCTCTGTTTGGCTAGTCGGGACTCATTTTCGAGCCAAAACAATTTAATTAATGATTTATTATTAATCGCAAAAAAGCTCTACATCGCCTCTTGCCATCTCAGTCGTTCTGCTTTTTCTTAAAGTCCTGCGAATCGTGTGATTGTTGTCGTAGTTGAGAAAAAAAAATTACTCTTGAAACTCCTTGGATTGTTTACATTTTTCATTTCGATTATTTTCAGTTATTCGCCACAAAAACAGATTTTATAAACACTTTTTTATGAACAATCGTACAAAATTTCAGCGTTTTTTTTGAGTTTTAAGTAATCTCTTTTTATATTGAATTCAATAAGTTTGATAATTAATTGTGCTTTATAGAACATAAATGCAATTTATGGTAAAACTCAAAATGGATATTTGTGAGGAATTTTTTATTATAATATGCTATCCACTCAAAGGACTATATTGTTGGAGTTTCAAAGGAAGCGAACATTTTTTTCTTTTTAAAATAATATAAAAGAGAGCTGTTGTGAGGTTAAAAATGTAAAAAAAAATATTTAATTTTATTTTTATTACATCGCAAAATTCAAATTGCCGCTCACAAACTTGCTTGCTCTGAAATTTAAATGCTAAACACATGCATATCACCATATCAGACACATATATTTAAATACATATGTATGTGTCTAGGTTAAATATTGGTTGTGGTTAGTTAGTTGTAGGCAATTGGCGAAAAACGCGAAATTCGCTTTTGAATATTAATTGGTACGCAGGCGACTGCAGCGACATTAATTTAACAGCCTTGTTGTCAACCAAATTGATGTAATGTGAAATGCTTGAGTAAAGTCGAAGAATTACTACGAAAAGCAAGTGACTAATGGTACTTGCAACACAAAAAAAAAACAATCAGGCAAAATGGCATGAGGCATATACATTTTTGTTACTTAATGTTCAAACTGCCGGCGACGGCCAGCAACTAAAAATAGAGTACTATCGATTTACTTGGAAGGCTTCTTATGGACGCGGTGACTTGTCCGTTGCACATAGCGCAATTATCGATTAAATTTACTTTAATTGCTTCACATACACGCTTCGGAAATTTGTTGTTGCACGCTTTCTCTTCTAAATACTCATTATACAATCACTTTCTAAGGCTCATTAAGCGTTTCGTGTTTCCCAAAAACAATTTTCATGCAATTTTGATATTTTTCGAAGGCACTAAGTTGTGTACATACAAATAAATAAATGAAAACAAATGCGATTATATAAAGTCCACTGAGTGTGCGTGTGCTAGCAGGGCTGGTATTTAAGTATATTTAATGTGTCTGGAACTATGTATGTCCTTGCGGCACGAAAAGTAAATATTTATATTAAAAGCAAAACATAAGTAAAACTAAAAACAAAAGCTGCGGTAGTAAACGAGAAAAACAAAACAATAAAAACCGAGCAAAACAATAACGAATACATAAATGAATTATTTACACCGTTACACGCAATTGCAGGTAAGTTAAGTGTAAAGCAAAAACAAATATATAAATTGCTTTTATATAGTATATTTATGTGTACATGTGTATATTTTATTCTTGCACAAACCACGAAATAAGCGAAAAGCAATTTTATTGCAAATTCGTGCAGTTATAACTACTTTCATGGCATAGAAAATGCTAACAAATAAATTAACTGAATAAAAATAAAAAGAAAAACAGGAAAAACAAAAACACAAATGAAACGGAAATGTCAATTTGTACAATGTTGACGAATTTGTCCTTTATGTCAGCAACTTCACTCGCATTTCCTAGTTTTTGTATTCTTTTTTTCTCGTAGTTTTTCTTTTCGTTCAGGCAGAATTTAGTTTCGTTTTCAGCTATTTATGTACAAATGTATAGAGCTAGTGGTATTGTTGCAAGCAGTTATTGTCAGCAAAACTAAGCACATTTCTCATCACGCTCGCTACGTTTTGACAATTTACGATTGTGTTGGTAAACTAAGTGTGAAATAAGCGATGACATTTAATGAAAAGCGAAAATAAATAGAATTTGATGTATTGCTTTAAGCGCTTAAGTTTACTATGAGTAATGATAAATGTGTGAAGGGTGATGCAAATGGGTGGTAAATTGCCAAAATTTGAGAGATTTTTGTAAAGCAAGCATGTGATTTTTTATTTTTCTGCAAAGAAAACACTTTCACAGAATAATTATTTTTACTATATCGACTGGAGGATTGGGAACAAATTTTAATATTTTCTTGCTTACGATTTTGAAACGAGGAAATAGGAAAAAAGAAAGCTGGATCACATTATGAGCTATAAAAGGTAAGTGAAAAATTATAATTATTATAATAATTTTGGGTAAATTTCACTTTTCTTATTGATTTTAAGTACATTTAGCCCTTTCCGAACAAATTTAGAACTAGTGAACAAAAGAATATTTGCAGTGCAGAAAATATACAGCATAAGCCCAAGTAGACTACCTTGAGGAACGCCAGGACGAATTGTCTATTCGATATGTTAGACTCAAGCATTTTGTGAAATGTTGGTGGCATCATTTTTTAAATTTTATGCAGAAGTCCTTCCAGCCTTCGTCGAATGCTTGAGCTACATCGTGAAATATTGCAAAGCAGTACTCTCTAAATACAAACGCCTTTCTGATTACATTAGTGATTCGATTGACTTGTTCAATTGTACCTAGTTTTCATCGGAAACCAAATTGATGTGCTTGCACTATATTGCGTTCATGGAGAAAGGGAGACATCTGGGATTTTAGTATCTTTTCAAAAACTTTGGGCAGTAAGCTTGGTGGTCTCTATGAAGACGGCTGTATTGCGTCTTTACCAGGTTTGGCTATCATATTTTATCTGCGACCTTTTCCATGATTTTGAAAAGTAACCGAACTTGTGAATTCAGAAAGAACTACTAATGCAACATTTGGTTGCTCTATCTACATTTTCATGGTTTTAAAATCAGCATCCGTTGATTCCTTGGGTTTAGCTGTTTCACGATAGATTTAAGCTCTCATTTGCTAAATTGGCAAAGTAAGGTATCCTGAAGTTGTTGATTGTACTGAACATTTTCTTTAAATGACTTGAAAAACAATTTGCTTTCTCTTCGTCGCTACGAGACCAGGTACCACTTTGACCTCCTAATTGGCATATCTATAGCCGCTGTAGGTTTACATTTCTTTCCTTCCAAAAATAGTTCAATAGCTTAGAGTGTGTGCAATAAATCTAGAAAATAGTTGAAAAGTTTTCGTATTTTATTTTAATACTTCCTAAAATAAATTGTTTAAATTAAAAATGAACGAAATTGCTATTTGCATCAATAGATTTTTCGCGATATTTTTTTTTACAATATTTTCATATAAATATCGCTTTAGTTTGTATGGCAATTAAATTTCACGCACATTGCGATAACTGCAAAAATATGAGAAATATGAAAAATAACGAAAATAAGTAAATTAAAATGTAGTGTTTTTTTTTTTTTTTTGTTTTATATATTCCAGCGAAATTACCGCAATGATGAATGCTTCAGGAATGAAAACATTTGTGCGTGAACGTAACGGAAAATTAAGCTGCCACGCTGTGGTAAGCACGTAAATACTTCAATTCATAGCGAAAAATTACAGAAACAAAAAAGAAAAAAAATGAAAAGAGGAAAAAAGGAAAAACGCTAGAACGACGATGAACCGAAATGCATATTTGAGTAGAAATGAAAAACGCAACAGTTACAAATGGGAATGCATATAATTATGGAAAACAATTTGTCTGCATGTTAACGTGCGGAAAGAGAGAACGGAAAAGTGAGAGAGAGATAGTGGGTTGCAAAATATAGTAAGGGAAAATAAATGTTTGCAGTACACACAAACATACGTACGTACACATTTGACGGAAGGTGGTTAGTGATGTTTGTAATGACGCTTGGCTCACCTGCAGAAAATTGAAATTAGAGTTTAATTTTGATACCTCAACTGACATCAGACCCATAAGTCCAAATGTAGCTACAGTGAAAGGAGAATATTCTAAAGATTGACCCAGTTTTGACAAACTTTCACTCAGACATATTTATCGGAAAATATAAAAGTGCTTTTTTTTAACATAAACACAATTATAATGGAAATAATATTCAAAGAAAGTTTGTATTCAAAAATTATTTTCAATAAAGTTTCAATGCATCAAGAAAAGAGGATGTAAAATATCCAATATAGCGAAATATCGAATGAAACGAGCTTAAGAATTATTGAAAAAGGAATTTTTTTCTGTATGCAGGTTGTCTTCTATGTCAACATTTTTAATAATACGGGCTTCTTATTGGATAAATATTATAGATAAATCTGCTAAATTTTGTTCTGGTTTGTAGAGCATTTTAAGTGGTCTTTTTGCTCTTTTTTGAAGATTAAATAAAAATAAATCTCTGATTTAACTGCAACAAGTTCGCATTGGGATGCCACAAGCAATTTAAACCCATACCAATACACGTACATATATGTATATGTATGTATGTACACATGCATATGCATACTTGAACGACGAAAAAGTAAGTTGTTCTATGCAGAAATACACACGCACGCAGCACATCAATATTGCGGCAACATCGTCAACAACTCAAATTGACAGTTCAAAAAAAGGCAAAACTACACATATTGCAACACAAAAACGAAAAAAACATAAACTGAAAAACGAATGAAAAGGAAAAAAAAACGTGGATATTCAGTGCGAGATGCAAATGAAAACGGAAAATGACGAAAGGACTGCGAATAAATTAAATTCATATGAGGTTCATAAAACCGCAATGCGTTAAGGGATGTGTGCAGTGGCCTCTCAACAACTCTCCCTCTACTTCATTACTACTCACTCTTCCTCACACGCACACACACACATGCACGCACACTTGTAAGTTTCCATAAAATGCGCGCATACATAAATTTATATGCATTTTCATGCATGAATTTTAGCTTGACGAAAGTCTCACGGGTGTTGCATCACACGAGGGTAAATATATACGTGTGTGTGTGTGTGAATGTGTTTGAAGGCGAGTGGGCGCTAGTTGGTGCATCCTTCACCTTAATCAGCATCCATGATTGTGAACAGCATTTTCGCTGCAATTTTAGTATGAAAAGTTCATAATACAAAATGCGAATTTGAGAAAAATTAAAACAAAAAAACAAAATCGCAAAGAGGAGCCGATGTGTCGATTTGGTATTTATGCGCTCTAGTTGCTTCGAGATACATTCATACGAGTATGTCTGCATATACAAACTGAATTACAAAACATGCAGCTGTGTTGCACTAAATTCGACACGTTCTGCTCTAAAAGCTTTTTTTTCTCATATAATTTTTGTTCTGTACATAATTTTCCGTATTTTGCATAATTTTAATGAGCTAAATTTAAGCCAATTTGATAGCGTCAAAGCGTATTTAGCGTAAACACGACACCTAAGGGACAAGTGTTGAAAATTTCGTTGCGCATTTACATAGCTAATGAAGAGCAGACAGTACAAGAACAAAAGGTATAAAGTCTTCCGAAATTCTATTAAATTCAGCTACTTAAATAAATTAACAGAGCTTCTGTGGTCCTCAGCCGTTCTGCGGTCCTTCTAAGGGTTACACAGCATAGCTTCTAAGAAAGTGGGAGGGCTGAAGAATTGCAGCCCAATGGCGATCGTCAAAGGGTAATAGACAATCTAAGAGGTTTATAAGTCTATCCCGTGAAGCCTCTGGAAAACGTCTCAATCTCAGCAGACCTTCCAAAGTGCTTAACTTGTCGCGTTATTTTAATAGAAAGTACATTGCGAAAAACAAGTTCTGATTGTGATAAATTTAAACCATATTTGCGTTTAATATTCTTTAATAGTTATTTTCATAGTCTTCGTAGAACATATACATTAAATTTTCGATTACAAAAAAAAATTATTTTCCGTTCAATAAATTTTATCATAAAACCCTTTCAAAACTGTTTAATAAATTTGAGATAAGCCCAGCATGCAAACTCAAGCGAAAGTAATTGACAAATGTAGTTAATCCAATACTCCCGCTGAGTGAATGTGATCGGATTGCACTACAGACAGTTGATTAAGTTGCCAAATCTTTTTTTTTAGCCTTCGCGCGTTTTCGTCAAGATCAAGTATTCGGTTTTTAAAATAGATTTATTGTGAAACGAATAATTGAATATTAAAAAGTTCTGGGTACCAAAAAAAAACGAAACATCAAATCTAGGCAATGGAAAGTGAAATGCCTGAAGGTGGCTGCTTGTATATTTGGTTTGTGCAGTTAGGCCAAAGAGGAATAAAAAATTGGTCAAGACGAAGCAAGAGCGTTAAAATGAAATGAATCGATTTTGAAAACATCAAATGACTAGAATCATATGTGCAGAAAGTAAAATATTCGCATTATTGGTATTAAATGAATTCTGTTTGAGAGTCAGTGAATTGGAGTTTATAAATAGTTCAATTATTGATATAAAATAAAAGCTCTCCGAGAAAACACTAATCTAGAGAGATATATAATAATTAGTGATGACACATACACAAGAAAACATTTTTTTTTACTTACTTTGAATAAGAGTTTATCGAATGATTTATTATAAAAGCGGATACTTTTTTCTTGGAAAACATGAAAATAAGCCTTCTCAACTTTCAAATATCCTTTCTATTCTCAAATATCTTGACTCTATACTTTCTCTTGACTTCTCCGTTTCTTTTCCCGCAGTTCAACTATTACATATTTTATAATTAATTAATTAATAATTATATTATATTAATTAATTAATTAATTATTAAATAGCAAATAAGTAAGTTAATAAATATTTAAATGTATTTGTGCTTATAATAATAATAATTAATATTTGTGCGACATTTCAACTCTTTAGCTTATTAAATGTAGAAGTAATGTCCCAAAATGCAACATTTGAACTTTCTTAATGATTTTCACTTCAAAAGTAGTTATAATAAAAGCTATTATTTCAAAACGTTAGCTGCTTAAATGGAGGGTTTTTCGTGCTTAATAGAATATCTGAACAATCGCTTGTATTGACATTGGTTATTGAAATAATTGAAAGTTTTTATTGTTTTCGCAGATCAAATACGCTTTAAAAACTTATGTGCCGAAACAAATTGCGAAAATTAACTTTTGTATGAAGCTTAAAATGTAGGTAATAAGTAGCCTAGGCAAGTTGCAGGAATTAAAAAAAGGTTAAGGTTAAGTCACTCAGTACGCACCTACATCGAAATATTCAAAATTATTTTTTCTTGAAAACAAAAACTGAAAAAATTAAGAATATAAACTATTGCAGTTAAAGTGCCGATGAATACTGGACTTTAAACAACTTTTAAGTCTTATATCAAATAATTACAAAAATAATAAGCATTAAGATCGATACATAGGAGAGACAGACTTTTTTCCACACTTAGAGGTCAACACCAAAGTTTTGTACTGAAACTCCAGAGGCAAACTTTGGATATCAGTTGTTGCTAGCGCCTTATATAGTATAATAGGATTATTATTACTTACAGAATTAGCCTAAAAAGGTATTTTCTTATTTGTAAAACACAGATTTGTGTTTAAAATAATAGTTTATAATTTTGCTTCTTAAAAATGTTGCAGAAATTTTAAAAATTCTTCAGCACTCCCGTTCTCAGTGATACATTGAATGCTCCAAATAACAAAAATTTGCTCACTTTCCCTGTTCTTTAACACCACTTTCCATAAGTTATCGCACCTTAAGTGAATAAGGCGAGCGAGTAGTCTGTCGGTAAAATATTCCAACCAACGCTTTTAAATATGGTACACAAGCACCGTAGGGACTTTCACGCCGCACCTGCGCTGCAACAGAAGGAGCAGCAAAAAAAAAATTACAACTACCCAATGGTCATAGCAGCTGCAGCTATCATACGCGGCCAATTACATACCCTAACTACGGCTGTAATACTCATGAGACATAAAATAAGACAGTGGAAAAGAGAAAAAATAAATAATAAAAAAAAAAAAAACATGAAAAAAGGGCAGAAATTTCTGTACGCCTTTTCAGTGCTTACTCTACTGGTCTACACGCCCCTGGCTTTACTTTTTAGTCAGCTTGTTTTCGGCGTGCGCTTGGCCTTGGTTGTACTTTAATTTGGTTTCTGTGCCATGCTCTTCGTCTACCCCATTCTCTCCGCCAGCAGTAAGTGTAAGCGCTATCTCTTCATTTCACTATCTGTCAAATTCAGCGGCCGTTATTTCCACTTCGCTTTGCTTTATTACGACATTTAAAAATCAGTAAGGACTCACTCTTTTTCGATTCACATTTATTTCTTGGGTAATGTTTTTGTATGCGCCGCTGAGTAGTTACAGTTGAACACTAAGATAAGATGAGGGTATCATTTTTGAGTTGCACACGCTTGAATACTTTGGTGAAGAGCAACACTAACGATATGAATGGCATGTTGCCGATGGGAAGTGACCTCGTGTGGGGTGAATGTAGGCACGGTTGTGGGTATATACTCGTATGTATTTATGTATTTAAAATCCTTAGTGTATTTTTTTTTTTTTTTTAGTGGCTTATTTGTTCTCAGTTGGCATGGCGTGGTTGTTGAATGTAGCTGTGCTACGGGTAACAATGTTCTGTTAGTTGTTGCATGTCCCTAAGGGTGTCTAGCCCCTCCCATCGCTTGCTTATCACTGTTGTTTGCTTTTGTTATTATAATTAATGTTTATTTGTTGAATTTGATTGAATGCATAGTTTGTGTATGTAAGATAAGCACATTATTGTCTGCTCTGAAGGACAAGTGTTCAACAAATTTCATTAAACAAGCTTTTGAGGTTTTATTTTATATTTGTTTACTGGGGTCAATATTTGTGAATGGTTTAGGCCTCAGATGCTTTCGAAGTATTTCTTTAAGGTACATTTATTTCTGTATTTGGTGTTTGCATGAAATAGTTATAACACAGAGAAAAAATACTATTATTTCTAATTATCCGTTTCATCACTAAAATCAAACATTGGAAAGCAGATATATTTTGATTAATAAATATTTTTTTAATTAAAAATCTTTTAAAAAAATTCTACGAGTCCTCAATTATATACTTTTATACATACATATGGCGTACATATTCTTTTTCATTTCGGACGGATTTCGTAAAGAAAAACTGTCTCAACTCCAATTTTTGAAAAGTAAATTATTAAAGTAACAAAAATAATTTCTTACATAAATCTTTAGTTGATCGCGATGAAAATTTTGGTACTTTTTTAGAGTACATAAATCTTGCATATCTATAACTTTACAACGTCTTCGATGGCGCTATTTAAATTGATAGAAAAAAGTATGTTCTTTTGTAATTGAAGCTTGTTTCCTTAGCTTTCAATTTCAAAATAAGATGCAGTCACTACAGATAGTGGCAGCCGAGATATAACGATTTAAATGAGCAAATTATTTACATACAAGAAATTCATGAAAAAAATACAATTTTTGGAAGAACAAGTCTCCGAAGAAAATTAGTTTTTAAATAAATCCTGGAAAGGGAGTCAACTTAATTCCTATAACCGAGCTTGAAGCAAATCGCAGTTGTTAAATTGTTTGTTCGATTTGAGATGAAATCCTTATTAGTTTGCAGTTACTCAAAAGCTACTGACCATGAAGACAGGTGCTTTTTTTTAATAGTGTCAAATTTATTTCGGTATTTTTTTTATTTATTATCAAAAGTTCCACCAAAATTTTTTTTTGTTTTTTCCAATTTTTGTAGCAATTGTGAGCTGTGGTTATTTGTTTTTTTTTTTAAATATTTACAACCAAGCTCGACTGTTTCGCTGGTTAGCATCTTCTTTTTAAATTTGTATTTCTTTTCAATTAAAATTCAATTCAATCTCTAATAAAACCGTAGAAGTCTCAAATTTATGCAAAATTTTAAAAAACTTTTTAAAATTTTTTCATAAAAATAAAAACAACAAAATTAAAAGAAAAATTGTTTTGCTTTTTATATATTAGAATACAGCAGATTTTTGAAAATTTTTTATGCATCTAAAAATGTAGTAAAATTTTATCAAACTAGAAAAGTAATTAAGATTAAATTAATATTGGAAACAATTTAGTTCACTAAATTGCCAATTTTTTTTACATTTACAAGTTTTAATAAAAACGCCAACTGAACGACCATTTTTGCTAAAAAATTTCCTAAAAATGCATCGATACTTCATTTTAAAATCAACATTGTAATTAGCAACAAATCATAAAAGTGAAAAAAAATTTCGTTATTTTTTTACTTTTATGAAACCTATGTACTTCCTCATTTTCAATTTAATTTCAATTAGCAATATTTTATGTTTAGTCTTTAATTTAACATAAGAAAAGTATTAAAGACTAACAGCTGCCGAAACAAAATAACGATTCAAAAAACTTATTTTTTTCCTAAACTGCTCGGTATTTTCCCGAGTTTCTTCTACGATTTGTAGTGTGCGTCCTTTCGATGCAACACAAATGGAGGCACCTAAAGTTTTGCGCTTACTCAGAAGGGTCAACTTTTTAAATAAGAATATTTTTGGCAGAAACACTTACGAAAGTTTGTCGATCACCAAGCAACAATTTTTTTTTAATATTTTCTTTTTTCGTCTACAAATTTAAAACTGGCATTTCATATTCCCACAGTAGATGCAATGTGTGTCTAAGCCCCTTTAGAATGTGCTCGTATAAAAAACTTCAATTCACTCCAAGCGCTCGATATACTTGCATGCCATACACATAAATATGTCACCTCAAAGAGTTATTTGCGGTGTAACCTTCAACAATTATATTGCCAATTAAACATACTTTTTCACGCTAAATTTATTGTTGCTTTTCACATAGCGCGATTCATTAAGAATGCACTCAACTGCAATTTAAGCTTTTATTGCAACAATTAATTTTAATTTTAATTAAAAATGAATCTGAAAAAATCGCAAAAAAAAAAACCAAACAAAAAAAAAGGAAGAAGCAATATTTTTAAATCAAATGCAGCAAAAACACATGCAGAGGAATTATAAAAACAAATAAATAAAGAGTGCTGTGAATTCCCCATGCGAGCATTGAAGCCACAATTGGTGTCAATATATTTGGCTGACGAGCAGGCGGGCTGACTGTCACATGAATTGTACGAGTATTAACATGCAGCCGACTGCACTGCTGAGCGGTTGGGGTCATGCCACTTGCCACTTGCCACTTGCAATATTTACTTGTACAATTCGCTCGCCTGTCGCTCCACCTGTCTCGTACCGTCGGCTCTTTGTCTGTCTGTCACACATCCGCTTGGTTGCCAATGATTGTCAATTTGATAGTGGCAGCCGCAACATTGTCGGGCACGGCGCCAACAGCGAAAATGGCAGCAGCAACAAGCGCGATGAAAGGGCACACGGAGGTGTGGCGCGCAAAAGCTTTCGTGTTGGAAATCATTAAATCCTCAATGCTCGATATCCATCAATGTAGACACGTATACACCTTTAATATGCACGCACACATACTTACAGGCATAGCTGTGTGTGTGTGTGTGTGTGTGTGTAACTATTATTTGGCTATGGCAGAAATGTGGCGTGTTGCAGCTTGGCGCTTCAAACAAAAAAAAAACGCTCAAACTCATACACGCACAAATATTTGAATATGCTTGCATGTATGTGTGTATGTATGTATTTGTTGGCATTTTAATATTGCATTTGAGTATGCATTCAGTGAGTCGTGATTACCATTGGCATTTTGGCCATTTTATTGCGGGATATTTATTGCAGTGACTTGCCAATATATGGTGGCACATTGCTCGTTTCAAGTCGCATATACATACATATGCATTCATATCCAATCATCAGCATGGGATATATAAGTTTACTTTTGAAATTTTATTTTTCCATACATATTTTTTTCATTGCCTTTGGCTTCAATACATATTTAATAGTGTTTTCATTTAAAAGCTTTTTCTGGGCTAAGGGCCAGCAACATTTTAACAGGAGCGCAATTAAAAATAAATTTACATTTATGGGTATACGGTTATTTGTTTATTCATGTGGTTGTGAATTGAAATTGGTGAAAAAAAAAACCATAACAGCGTATCAATCGGAAGGAGTTCAAAAAAGGCTATGTCATTCTAAAAATATCAAGAATTTCTCTATTATTGCAAATAAAGATTTGTATAACAGTGCGCAGTTTATAGTTTTAAGTACTATTTAAAGCAGTTAATACATTTTTAAATGTTTGTTTTTTGTGCAATTTTATAAGGCATATTTAATGTGTGAAAATCATAAAGACCACTGACTATTTATTTTTTTCTTTTTTTAATAACAAATTTTTTTCAATTTTACAGAAAGCACCATTGTATGTAAATTCAAGATTCAAGCTTTGTAAAAAATTTAAACTACTTCAACAAATTTTAAAGGTAGTACATACACGTTTTTCCAAAAACATTAATAAATATGTAATTTTATGGTTTATTGAATTTAAATTTCACCATGGCATGAAGTGACTAAAAATTATAATTAATTTTTGAAAATTTTTTACTGGAGCTCTTATGCAAATTCTTTCAGTAGGCATGAGGCAGATAGACTTAATTGAAGAACATAAACGTTTTTAGAATGGTGCTGAAGTAATACACATGTATTTATATATGCATTCCCGATATGTGGCCTAGTCTAGGGACATCGTGGGATCGAATTAGCGCCATTTTGTTACGTTATTATCATGCAACCTCTGGCCCTTAATCGTCAAACCACTTTTATTTGTGGATGCATCGGCTTAGCCTGTTTATTTTACATCTATATATCTCCTTTAAGTCTTTTGGAAGAAACCCTGGTACTTCTTGTCTAAGGCGTGCCAGAGCTGGGCACTCACAGAGATAGTGAAGAATGGTTACTCTACTATCCTTGTGCTTGCAAATCTTACAGCGATTTTTTAAATGGGAGACCAATTTTGGTTCTATGCAGCTAGTAACTCGTAATTGTGGTTGTTACCCTGAATATCTCCTTTCTTGACCTGTTAAGAAGGTCTAACGTTTGCGATGCGTTATAGGTGGGCCAGATTTCGTTAGCCTACTCCATCTTGTTCCCGTCAAATGTAGTTCTCTCTTGATGACTCAAAGCGGGCAGCCTAATTGGTGCTGTCTCGGATACCTTAATAGAGACTTCGGCCAATTCGTCAGCCCTCTCGTTACCGTATATGTTCCTATGACCGGGAACCCAAACGAGAGAGATGTCTGCACACTCAGCCGCTAAGCTTAACGCACACTTGCAGTCGTGAACATTTCATATATCTATACCAGATATGTACGGTGTTCGGTAAATTATTATTGCGTCTATCGTTTTTCTAAATTTTTGTACGTCTATACATAATCTAATACCCGTTACACAAATTTTTTTTGAAATTTTTTTTCTTTTTATTCGGATTTAATTTTGAAACAATGATATTAATATCAATTGATATTATAAAAATATTGGATTTTTCTCGTTTAAAGGTTGTTATGAACATAATTAATAAATATCAACCTTTATAAAATATATTTAAAATTACATTAATAATGGAACCTATAATGTTTAACTCTGAATGGGACTTTCCAGAACATATTTAATAATATTTAGCAAATTAAGTGTCCTAAAGAACTATTTTAAGGATTTGCGTTGAGTGTGTGCCGGTTAAAAAGTTCTTTTGGCCTTACATATAATTTGTACTTCAATATCAGATAATTTTCAAACTCACTTTAAAATTTATAAATACAATTATTTTTTTAGTTTTTTAATTCTTTCTATTTTATAATAATTGTTAAAAATTAGTAATAACTTATATTTATATGAGTAAATGCCATCAACAAAAAGTATGAGCTGTTTTTTACTTTTCAATTACAATTACTAAATTCATTGACGCCTACTTAAGTAAAGATGCCGTCGAATCTAAAGTAATAAGCAGCTTTTTGACATACTTTTCTAAGAGATAGCTATCGAAAGAACTGCTTCTTACTAAAAATCTGACTTAACTTTGTCTGTTTCAAAGTTGAGTTTTTGTAGAAAAGAATCGTATAAGTGTTTTCTATAATTGATCAGCATACAAATAATGGCTTTTATTCAAACAAAAACAATTATAAGATACAATTTTCTTTCATAATTAAGTTTTCAATTGCAGTTTACCTCACATAAATATTGTTTTCGGTCCTCTAGGAATATGAGTTACATAGTGGTTTCAATCAATTTATGTTCGAATTGAGTTATAGAATTAATATCCCTGCAGCTAAAAATGTATGTACTTTTTAAAATTAAATTGACGTGAAACATAAAATTATTGATTTAAAATGGTAGGTACGATCTCTACGGAAGCCATAAAGAAATAATTCTGATGAGAATATGTGATGATCTTCGAAAAGCAGTTATATCTTTTACCGCTTTGATTGTTATTTTTCTAAAAAAAACTGCTCATTCAAAAAATTATAAAAGAAAATATTTAAAACTTTTGAATAAAATGGTTAATAAGTTACTATTTTAAACGTTTTTCGCAGTTGATTATTTACAGAAACACAATTTTCTCCTGCAGCCTTCCCTTCCAAACATTGGGCAAAGTCATTTTCTAATCGAGAGCGAACTTATTCATTTATCTTATACAATCTATAAAATACTTTCCTAAGCGAATGTGTAACGTGCTGCCGAAGCCTTTTCAAAAGCCATAGGAAGGCTTAATTATAAAGAAGTAGATAACATGAAAATTATAAAATAAATAAGCGCACGAATCGTAGGTATTCACCAGTGGTAAATAATATTTGATGGCTTGAGAAACTGTACCAAATTTGTGTAGATGTTATGAAACTTATTTCAACACCTCCTGTCCTTAACCATTTATTACACTTTCATTAGCATTACTTAACATCATTTCTACTACCATCTAGATATAACTAACCCTTGATGGATTCCTGCAGCGCTTTTTCAACTACTCTTCATACAAAATCGCACACATTTCTGATATTCAAAAAATATCTTTGGCTTATCTTATAGAGACACCGAAAAATTTTCCACCCACAACTGAGAAAATAATACAAATAGTGTAAGGGGGTTAATGCTGCTAGCTAATGTTTTGCTTTGCTACCATTTATGTAAGTATAAATGTTTGCATAAGGTGGGTGGTGGTGGTTTCCTTAAATTTTCTCTCTATATGGCGCGCGTCGAATAATTTTCGAAATAGCGCAAATATTGCACATTGCATGTGGTCTCACCAACAAACAAATACTTACTTATAATTTATTATTTTCATTGTCTATTTATGCGCTCGAAAAAAAGCAATACTACAACAAAAGAAAAAAAAAACAAATAAGCGGCAAAGCAAATACGGGTGTGTAGACGTATGTAGGCAGCAGCGGATAAGCGAATATGTAGAACTAATGCAATCGCCGTGAAATGGTGGTTGATAGTGGAGTGGTGGCGTTAAGGCTAAGCCACCACAAAAGCAACATTAAACATATGTACAAGCATACAGATGCAGATAAATACAAGTATTGCGCTTCCTATATACCTACAAATTTTCTTTTGCACAAGAAACACCTAAAAAGATAGAGCAAAACTGTAAGAATCTTTTATTTTTGGTATACTAAGTAGCACAAATGATATAAATTGATGCAAGATAAAAGTAAGTCAAGCAGTGCAAAGTAAAGGTAAGCAAAGGGAAAACGATTTAAGACAAATAGTTGTGCAAACAACCCCGAACCGAAAACCGGACTTCCCTCGCAACTTGTATCCCTCTCTTCTTTGAGCAAGTATGTATGTATGTATTCGTATGCGATAGGCACACATGGAATGAGGATAAACAAAAATAGTAAATAATGGTATGAAGCATGTGTGTGACCTTCCTCTCCCTGCCATGTAGACAAGTTAATATAAAGTGCGCCGTTAAATAGCGAACATCTGAGCGCTAACGTTGCACGTGCCACGTGGGCGGTGTTGGTCACACGCATCCCATTGTTTGGGTGGAAGTGGCGATGAGAGAACGAACGGCAGAGTAGCGCAGGTGGCGCGAATGATAAATGCGCTGCCGCTTATTAAGGGCTGCGCTGTTTAAGTTTTTTTTTTTTTTTTTTTTTTTTACTTTTTCTTCGCAACCCAAGGCATTTGTTTCATTTGGGAATTAATTGCAAAATTTCTATATCGACACGTGTTGGCGCATCAAAGTTAATTTCCTATTCTACTCGCTGTGCTCCCGAAAAACATGCAATCGAACGTATAAAAAATATATGAACGTACATATGTGGTGTTGCCTTTAAAAGCTTTGTTGGGCGCAAGAAAATTTGAAGTACTTTGCCTTTTCAGCATTCAAATTAAGCGAAAGTCTTTAATTTGCAAAGCTAAGGCGATTTTAGCTGGCGGTAAACTTGTTTTCTTAAAAGTGGTTGGTGTTAATGTCGCATATATTTTGTATTTTTATATACAAAAAAATTAATGCAACGCAAACCGCCGGCTTTTAGGCAATTTTTAATGTGAAAATAGGGTTGCTGCGGCCACATACATCCACACACACAAACATACAAATATTCAAGCGCACAAACATTGCGTAAATCTCCTCGGTTTCCGGTGTGTGCCGCTGCGAGCGCTAAACAGTTTCGCGCAAAAATACATAATCCCCCCTCTGCTGTAAATATTTTTTTCATGTAAGTGTTGCTGCTAAATCGTTCAAGTAATGCCCAACTTGGTTTAAGCGCAGCTGTTATCCTTTATATAGCCAAAGTATTACCTTTGAGATTTCTTTAAATGTTGTGCCGCGACGGGTGTTTTGGGGGATGATACAAATGCTGCATCCCTCAAACTTTGGTATTTCCTATGCTCTACTTGCTTCATTCATATGTGTGTGTGTATTAAAATGTATGTATGTATGTACATGCATATGTGGGGTGGTGAGCAATAAATATTGTCGACAGATGGAATCATATTCACAAGTGAAAGTGGTTACTTAATTAAGACGAATGGAGAAAGATTTCAAAACAACATAAGTACATACAGATATAGGTGATGCTGTCCTTTTTTTATTATTTTTTTTAAGAAGACCGTACTTCTCTAAATACAGTTGTAGCATCTCAGAGTGATAGTTGAAATTAAAATTTTAGTCGTGACATATGTTAGGCGAATTTTAGGTAAAACTAAAAAAGTTTCCTAAAATGTTTTCCATATTTTATGAAGGTGGTGAGAAGTAAGTTTTCTTTCCAATTTCAATATAATCATTCCCAAACTTGTGTTATACAACCTATAATATTTTTTTTTAAATTTAAATTTATTGTGTGTTCAGAAAATACTGGTATTCTTTATTCGCTGTTAATTTTTTATACATATGCCTACTCTGAAATAAATTTAAATGTTTAGAACATTTTTAGAATTTTTTTGAGTATGCAGTTTTATAGCTCTGCAAGTTTTAGTTCAATAAAATACAAGTTTGAAGTGTCTACAAACTACCACTAATTTTTGGCAATTTTTTACGCAAGCGCGCAATTAATTTTTAAATGAGTATGTAAGGTATTGCGAAAGAATGTCATTAAAAAATACTTTAAAAATAAGTAGAAATTTGAAATAATATTTAAAATTCAATCGGCTACAAAACAGCATACTCAAAAAAATTGGAATTTTTTTATTTTTATTTTCAAAATTTTAATGAAATTTCGTTAAATCATTGTTCATTTTGTATTTGTATTTGTATCAAGTTTAAAAAATAGGCTTCATTGGTTTTTTTAGGAAACGAACGACATTATTTATTGGAAAATAATTTAATATTATTAGCAGAAAAATAAATTATTCAAAAGTTTGTTTGCGTATTCTTCACTGTTTCGCGATAAGCGTAGGCAAACATTTCGCTGTTAGTTTGCTGTTTAAATTTTTAAAGCATGACTTAAGTCGAGAATAGATGTCCAAGCAGGCTTTTATATGATAACCACTGATTAAACATTGTTTTGGCATAGTAAGATCCGACTGGTCAATGGGAAACGATACCACTTTGGAATCATTAACGCTTAAGCACATCTTCTCTAAAACGGAACATTTTCTCTAAACTGAAATTTAGAATACATTCATTTTTTAGGTTTGTTCCATGCGAGTTCCGAAAATGCCAAAAAAAAAGCGTTCCCGATGAATGAAAACTGGATAAAAGAGAGCACAATGCATTAAATCGCAATCGCCTTTTTCTTCGTGCTAGACATAGCTCCGACGTTTCTTTATTGTATATTTCATTTTCTACTGAATAAAAGTTTCGCTGTTTTCATAAATTCAGCGTAAATAATTTTTTTTTTATGAGTATGGACACCAAATATAGTTTTTAGCAAATGCCACATTTTTGTTATTTTTGACACTCTCCGAGAGCTTAAGTTGTTTTTATTTTAATTAACAATTCAAAATCGATTTTGAGTGGCATAATCCACATATTTTACCGAATTCTTTATGGAAAGTTGAAGATATTGTAAAAAAGTAAGTGTATGTATTAATTTATGACTTGAACCGCTAAACTAAACGAAATGAAATTTCATTTTCCTTTACTTACTTAAAGCATGAAACATGAGATAGTGAAAGATATTGGAAAAGAAAGTTAAAATTAATAACACTGACCTACACTCATTTTGGTGCCTAAGATTTTAGACCTGCTTTTGGACATATTTTGTGAGCTGATACGAAAATATCAGTCACATTTTTCAAATCAGCTCTCGTTTTTTACTCATAATGTCATAAAAGTGATAATCAGATAGACTGATTTTGAAAAAAACCGGAAAAATTTTAAATAAGAATTGTAGGTTAACCAGAGCTGTCAGCTGACATCTAGTAGCAGCAATACAGTTTATACTACCAAAACAAAAATTTTATTGCGATTAAGATTGAATATTTTTATGTACGTACATATGCACGTTTTATTAAATTATATTAAATTATTTATTGAACACATAACTAAAAAAAAAAATAGTAAAGCTCTCGAATAAATAATGTTCTTTGTTTTCCCATCTCGAGCGTAAACAAATAAATCAGTCGGTTTTCTCACGCGGGTATATGCAATGTACAATTGTTTCTAAAATATATCTGTTGATGGGTCACTTTGTAGCACCACAAGCATATTTGCTCTCAATTTAATAATCTAATTTTTTGCCAAAGTATGTACGATTTTTGATATGCATTTATCTCGTCAGCTGATATTGCAGAGTTTGGCGAAAGTCACCGGCTAAAAGAACCAATCTCGGAAATCTTCAAAGTTCCGTGGTAGCTTAACCCCGAATGCGCCGTGCAACTACCATCCAAAAGTTATGCTGCTGTATTGAGGTAGCAACGTTCCGACCGAGCATTTGACAAAGTCAACGAAATCAAAAACCTCTTTCCTTTACCATTCCACCAGTTTGATTTCCTATTGCTTCATATTCTGAATTTGTATCACGGTAAATATAAGTTTTAAAGAGATTTCTCGACTCCAGCGCCACCTACCGTAAATTTCTTTTGCTCTATAAATACAAGTACGATCATATGCTATGCATTTAAACTCAATTGGCTGAGGTGATATTCGGGTCTATTAAGGACATACCAACGGAAATACACGGCATTTTTATATATTTATAAACAGCATCTGATAATAGCAATAATTGTTTGGCATATCCACGGATAAGTTCGATATATCACCCAGCTGTTGCATAAATTTGTGACCTACTTCTTGACTTTCTACCCTAAATTGAAGGGCCTAGAGTTGTATTAGTTTATGAACGGAAAAAAATCTAGGTATTAATATTTTGATGCTACAATTTTTGTTTATTACAGGCAACGCTGCGAAAATCAATCAAATCAATAGTAAAATATTTTTTTAGCAACGAACAAACTTACCAAGCAACAGCTGGCGGTTATAAATCGATATAGAAATTCAAAAATCAAAATCTCCCAATGCAAAAAAAAACTATTAATTCTAGTTAAGGAGTCTCTCTTCATCCAATGTCAAACACTTTGTCAATTAATATTAATATGACTAAGCTGCAGTTCAAATATATTTTTATTATAAACATTTGCCAATGTTGCAATGAAAAAAGCGTATACGCAGCACAAATTGCAATTGTCGACGTGTTAGCTGGCTATGAAAATAATTGCCAAGGCATGAATGTGAGTATGCGGCGCATGTTGACGGCTGCACAGCGTTGTGAGGTACGAAAAAAAAAAATATTTCGAGAATCACTAACACTGTCCACCTGCTGCTCGAAAAGAGGCGACTGAACTAAATTTGGCGAACAGTTATGGCAACTCAATTTCGTTTTGCAGCGCCTCACTGTTATGAATGTATGTAGTTGTTGTTATTAACATTTTCGTAAGTTTATTAAAAAAAAATAGCCCCTGCATTTGTTTTTTTTTTTTTTTTGGTGCGGAAAACGTTTTGTTTGTGTGAAACGTGCCGCTGGTGACGGCACTACTTCCGTTTCCGGCAGAATGCAAAGTTTTTGCACTTTTTTCTTTGTGTGACGTGTTTTCTTTTTTGTTATTGCTTTTTCGAAAAACTTTAGTTTCAGGTTTTTTTGCAGTAAACGAATTTTTTCGCTTAACAATGCAGCCGACAACAGCAACAGCAACAATAACAACCGACATCAATATCAACACCGGCGGTGGTGCTGACACCAACGGCAGCTGTTTCAGCCGCACTATGACGCCCGCAAACTCACACACACACACACAAACATACACACACAAACACACGCATACAAATGCGAATGTTGTTGGAAAATTGCAAACATTTCCGCTCTTTCGCTGAACGCTGTTGCCCTTCCGTCATCTACCTTTGCCTCACCCGCTTCATTTCTCCCCTCCATTGCTTTTGCCAATATGCAGCACGAAGTTGTGGTCACGTTTCCACATTTTCTACTTTAACAAAATGTTGCCTTTTTACATTCACACTTGCTTGATTTTATTTATTTTTTATTTTATTGGATTCCTTTTTTTTTTAATTCTGTTAACTTTTGCATTTGGCACTGCTTCGATATTGAGTTAAACTTTAGTTGCATTCAAAAAATTAAAAAAAAAAAGACAAACACACACACACGCAAATAAAATAAATAAGTTTTAGTCAAATAATTGGTGGCGCAGTTTTCTAGTGAGGGTTGTGTGTGGTGGGAGTGAAGGAACATTTAGCTTGAGTGCAAAAAACAAAAATAATAATAGTTGCTGAAACATTCGCTAGTGTTGTTGCTGCGCCACCTACTGTTGGTGACAGGAAGTTGTGATTTTGTCTGAAATTTCCGATTTTGTTGTTTGGCTTTTGTGTGCGCTTCGAGTAAAGTGTTGATTTCGAAATTTCTACATAGTTCGCTGCAATGTGCAGTTGAGCGGTATGAATGCAATGTTACGTAAAAAGCTTTGTATTAAAGCGTTATACATTGATTGCTGTTTGTTTTTGTGATCTTTTTTAATTGTTTTTCTTTTAGCAGCAGCAGAATTATAAATGAGTAACTTTTTGAAACAGCTACCCCCGCCAATAGTTACTGATAAACTTAAAAATTAACAAAATAACCTTCACCTTGATATATCTACATATGTATGTACTTACACCTCTGTGAACTATATACAAAAGCTGACATGGGCATCGAGCACTAAACTTTGAGTGAATTCGGCTTTTAATTACCACTACGACAGCAATAGTGGAGCTTTTTATTTTATGCGAAATTTATATTTTTTTGACAAAAATTACTGCTCTAACTATCATTACTATATTTATTGTTAGTGTCACCGGCCTTCAGCTTCAGCCTAGTGCTTGTGGATCTGGCAAAATTTCCACCAGGTTCATATTAAAGGCATTCAAACTATTTCCCCTTAAATATTGAAATAATGGAAAGCGCTATATTTCCAGATTTGGGGATTTTAATTTTCTTCTAATTAAACGAAATAATATTTCAAATAATGTATGGTTCATTCTCTAAGAAAAACCCATAAGCACCCATATTTTTACAAACTGTACAATGATTTAACAAAATTTCATCAAAATTGGGAACTTTTTAAAAAATGTTTTAAGAATTTTTTTGAGTATGCAGTTTTTCGCCTGTTTTAATTGTAGTGTGAGAAAGTGCAAGTTGCAGGTATTTACAAGTAATGACTGATTTTTGAAAAAAATTTTAATGTCAGTTTCCTCCATACAACGCAAAACCGTGATAACTTTTCATATGGAAGGAATTGCGCGAGAGCACCAATTAAAAAAGTTATAAAAAAGCAGTGGTAATTCGTAGCCACTAGAAACTTGCACTAAAATTTGATGAGCTGCATACAGTCTGCATACCCGAATTTTTTTTATAAAGTTCGAAATATACCTAAAACTTTAGAAAGCGATGGATAAACCACTTAAAACAAAAGAACAATGCAGATGGCATTTATGTATTTATAATTCAATTGATCAGATAAAAGTAAAAGTACATTTTTTTTCTGTGGTTCATAAAAATTTTTGCTTCAATTATCATAATCATCTTTTGAAAATGGTTAGCAATATCTCGCGTGCACACTGAATCAAATCAAAAATGCTTGGCATAAAACTAAAAAAAATTACGTTTTCAGTTAATCTTAAGTTCTGCCAGAAAAGTTTGACATTTGGTTTAAAAATGAGAAAAAAATTTATAGAAGTTAAACTGAAAAATAAAATTGCTGTCGATAATGCTTTTATATGGAAGAAATTAAGGAAAAAAGCCAGTAAAAAGATTACTGAAAATAAGTGATTATTTGCATGCATATTAAATTTGAATAAGATACAAACCTGCACACTCAAATATATATATATATATATATTTCCAAATGTAACTAATTTATTACTTACTTCTCAACATAGGAAGAATAGCTATTAAAAAAATTTAATAAAGAAGTATATTTTTTTGTAGAAAAAAGCAGTTTTATACATTTTTAGATTTGTAGCAGCGTTTTTGATAAACGAGAAAAAACGGCTTCCGAAATGCACAAAATTTCATAGAGAAAAACATCTAGCACAATCAGCTTAAATATGAATAAATTCTTTAAAGAAAGGTGGAAGAACACAAAAGTTCACTTGGCAAGCGGAGAACAGCGAACCAGAATATAACTACTACAAATAAAAATGTTGCTGTTTTTTGAAATTAGAAATCTTAGATTAGTAATATGTCAAATATTATCAAAAACCAACAGAATTTAGCCGTCTTTCGTTTCTTGCACGTTTTACCTACTAAATTTAAATTTTAATTTAATTGTTATTATTTTAAATTTTTTCAATATTTGACTGTTTATTTTTATTAATATTATTTATAACATATTATTACATCTACCCATACACAGTAAAATGCAAAATAGAGATACTTTGCACCGGCTTATCTTGAAAACCACTTTTCGTATTAGGGCAAGGCTCGTTGTAATACATATAATATTTATTTGGAACAAAATGGCCATTATTAATTGAAATTAGAATGGAGAAGCTATTGTACGGGGCGTATGAGTAATATATTGGCATTCGACGATAAATTTCGTATTGTTTACTACATCAACGAGTATAACTTTGTATGTATGTTGAATTGACGTTTATTTAGTAAACATATGTTGCTTAGTTGAATTTTAATGAAATAAATTAATTTAATGCATTATATATTACTTAACTACAATAAACAAATTTATATTTTACAACTCGGTTAATTGTCCAACGTCTAGAACATTATTAGTATCAACAACATTTATGTATTAAATGGAAATTAGCAAGTAAAATATAAAGTGTTTTTTGATAAAATTTCCGTACTTTGAATATCAACTTTAAACCAGTCCTTTAAAAAGTTTTTTTGTTCTAACAACTTTTTGGAGATAACGTGACTCGTAAATAATGTAGTATATTTATTTTTTTGTTTTTAAATTTTAAAAATTTTGGATGTTAGAAAGATCATGAAATTTTTTATGAAGAAATTTAAAGGTATTCGAATAATTGTCTTTGCAATATTAGCTTTTTTAACCGAAAAGAAAATGTACCTGATTTTAATCCTATTATTTTCTTTACATTGGTTGGAAAATTCTTATTAAACTTTAAAAACTTTTTTTGATAAATACTTTTATATAATATTTAATAAAAATATTGCTCAATTTTGATCTAAAAATAAAATTCAAACTTCTGATTCAGAGCATTTAGAAACAGTTGTGTAACCCACAAGTGGCAGTTACTTTATGATTATTTTTCGCCGAACTTGTTGTGCCTTTTCTTCCAAACGTACGAGTGCACACTTGTTTGTGTTTTAATGTATTTACGATTTTTAATTTTTTCATTTCACGAATAAAAGGAAATTCTCTCATAGTTGTTTTGATGTTGTAATATTGCAATTTTCTAGCAGTAAGATATTTCTAAAAAAAAAACCACAACACACCAGCAAAAGACAAGTGTCCACAAATTTTATGCCGAAATTCAAGTTTAAAATTTTTTTTATTTATTTTTATTAAAACTACTTTTTTTGTTTATTCGTGATTGAGGAATACAAATGAAGTAAACTTTGTTTATTTTTAAAGAGGCATTCAAAAGATACACAATGATTTGTGCTGAACCTTAACGACTGCATTTTAATAGGATATTTTGTTGACATTGTGTATTGTATTTTTTAGTCTGGCAATACATCAATCTCCACGTCAAGCCTAATACATATATTTTATTATACTAATTTATTCGGAATATGAAACCACTAATTTGTATATATATACACACTCTTGATGCGCTCACTTTAAAAACACAGAAATTTTAGGAAATCAAATTCTTATAGTCCCTCATTGTATTCGCTTTTCGTTAATACTTAATAGCTTGCAATAATTTTCAATCACATGCCTGCGAATTTTCTTGAGCTTCACTGTGTAATTTGCTGCAGCTGACATTTTATGTTATGAAAATTCTGATTACCTTTTGTAGTATTATTTCAAACAAGCATTTTAAAACCAAATGAATATTTAAAGGCGTCAGGAGGTGGAATTGTTTGTACTCGTGCAATGTTAGCTGCATACATACATACAATTTTCAAAATATAAAATTTTCATAAATTTCCAATCAGTTTTGCGAGCAAAAGCTCACGTCTGTTGAGAGCCGCACGCACATTTCGTCGAATGCAAAGGCAAACGCAATCGCATGATGTAAATAAGTACATTTCGCGTCATAATTTTAAGATCACCACATATTGACATTCTAGTTTTCTTTTATTTAATTTCTATTATTTTTCATTTGAAACAAAAAATAATAATTATTTTTAAATTAACAATTTTTAGAAAATTTACAGAAACTTGATAAATTGTATATTGTTTTACAGCCTTTTAGTGCTATATACAGCTCGAAATGGCTTTACAATATCGCTTTTTGAATTTTCCTTAAAATTTTCCCTACAATACATGATCATTCTATTCTATGGAAAAAACTGCGCAACATTGCTAGATAAATGTAGCTTTTCAAAAATCAATTTAATGTACTAAAATAAAATACAATATTCAATCAAACAATAAAAATAAATTGTCAAAATTAGTCATTATGTGGTGAATTTAGTAATTGAAATGGGTCTGAAATTTACAAAAACCTATTTATGTTGTGTTTTGTTTTTACCGCCGTGCTTTGATTTAGATTTTGCCCTATACATAAATAACCAAAACAAAAAAAGGGATACTAAAACTTTCATTCAAGAATATTTTACTTCGCATGAAGGTTAAGCAAGAGTTGAAGGAGATGGTTGTTTCCCACTGCGGTTAGTAAGAAAATCTTCATCAAATCAAATCAATTGGTTCGTTCTTTAATTTTTTCTTTAATTTTTTTTAATAACCACTCAACGTGCTTTTTATGCATTGAAAGTTCCGTAGGCTAACAAAATTGGATGATACGCTGACTTTTCCACTGAACAAAAATAACTTACACTTTATTAATTTTTAGACTGACACAGTGGTTACAAGTCAAGCGACTAGCTCCTTTTTTTTGCTATAATGCCCCTTGACAGACTCTACAGTAGCACAAATACAGGAACATTAAATTTATTTTCATCGGTGTTCAAATAAAATTTCAACAAATACCACTTATTTATATTTTACCACGCGGAATACTTTTTGCACTCAGTTTTCCCTGAAGGGAAGTTTGGAAATTTATACATGTAAGTGAACATTTTGCTACATATAAATTTATGTATGCATGTGTTGCCCTGTAGTCGCATGTACTAGTTGTAAACTACTTCACAACTGTCTCTTTTGCATACAAGCAACTGGTATTTTTAACATGGCGATGTCCTACGAGATGGCAATTGTCAGATTTGGAATGCACCAGTCTCTTACCAGTTCGTAATGGACAAAGAAATACTTGTCCAAATGTTGACCAAAAACACTAGTTTGTGATTAAAAAGAAGAATTAAATATAAATAAATTCCAATCAAATATAAATTCATGAATTAATTGTAATTGAAAATAGAATAAATTTATGAATTAAGTATATTTAAAAATATTACACATTTTTATTCAGCAGTTTTCGATTAGCAAATAATTAATTTTATATTTTCTAAGTAAGTGATAGAAAGGAAAAATAAATAAATAAATACTTCAAAGTTCGTATTATTCCAAAAAAAAATTGCATTAAATTTTATTAAAAGTAAAATAACTTCAGTTAAATATTGCATAAACTTAAACAAAAATACAAGTATTAATTATTACCATTCTTTGTGTATTTGGTAAAAGTTTGGGCTTTTTCGGACTAGTTCGATTTCAATCAGGAAATTCTAGTTGCAAACTAGTATTTTTTCTTACTAATTTGATGGTTCACTGCAGGGTGATGTTAACACACAATAATGTGTGCGTGGGTGTGCGCTGACTACATGGAGCTGCACGACAGCAGCAAATGGCATAATTGTAAACTGTCATGTCACACTTCAAAAGCAATGTGACTAAAAATTGAAATTTATGTACATTTTTGATTTTCTGTATACCAGCAAACCGCTCATGTGCCAAATACCATTTATGCGCACATATTCGTGTAACAGAGGCGCACATAATCTTACATACAGTTAAAGCTAAATATTTTAGATATATTAAGATACAACATCGTTTATATATGTACATATATATTTGTATGTAGCAATTTTTTGTAAAAACATTCTATTATAAATGTAATGTTATTAATGTAATATGATTTTAAATTACATACATATGTAGTTATCGTAGTACACATTTTGTTGACATCTCCCTTATAGACGAATTGCAATTTTGCCGAAAATTGCTGCTATTTATTCTGTCTGGTAGTTTAAAGTCTTTTATTGAAGTGTTTATCTCTGTTTTGAGAATTAGTTCATAAAAGCAAACACTTAGATAAATACATACGTACATACATATGTATTGTACATATGTCATCACACAAAATGTGACCATTGAATCTCTAAAAGCTTAAATATTCAATTATATATATTTGACTAGAGCGAATTGTATGGCATACAATTTATCGATACCGCGCCGTCGAAATAACGATTCCTCTTAATAATCTGAAGAAAAAACTTCTTCAACGACACACAAATAAAATGTTTTCAGTGAAATTCGTTAATATTGGATGACTATAACATATAGCTCCCATACAACCGATTGTTTAAATTAAATGATTTTGGAGTATAACTATTTCTCATTTCAAGTTATAGAAATGTAGTTTTAAAATTTTGTTACCACAATGAAATTAAATTAGTTTTAGTAATTTGATGCAAAAATTTAAGATAAATCATATATAGTAAGACTTACACGCACCTGAATAAGTGGACTTATTTCAGATTTCGAAAACCGAAATTTGTATATATCTCGAAAATGATTCACCCATTTTTCATTCTAATTTCATATTTGGATTCAACATAAAATTGAAATTGATATCATTGAAATATGGCCAGTAAAATTTTTTTGTCGGTTTTTGTACATTTAAGTATTTCTAAAACCCAACCTGATCACATAAAAATCAAATTCCGAAACCTCCAAATTTATTTTAGACCCATGTCGTTGAAAAATGTCGTTTTTTCGAGACAGAATTTTTTTATTTTGCAAATTGTAAAATTTATACAACGATTTGAGAAAGTTTTTATTTACCGTGTCATTTTTTGACGTATTAGAGACTCTAAAAATACAACAAAATAAAATTGTGCAAATCGTACTTACGAAAACATAGCGGTGTGTGTGTTCTTGGATACATATAGATTAAAATGAAATTTAAAAAAATCGATTTTTTGAAACCGCATTTTACAGCCGATTTCACCTGAAGATTAAATGGAAATACAATTTTAATTTCCTATAAAATTTCATATAAAATTCAAATGCAAATTTCTTTCGTGAATAACAGATAAATCCTTTGACTGGCCAAAACAGCAAAGTATTTAAAGAAAATATGTAAAATATATATTATAAAACAACTTTTTTTGGAAGAAAATTATTTGTATTCTTCTTCTGCAAGCCACCTCTAACAAGTTCCTCCTAAAATAAAAAAAAATGTTCATACACATTCACACATTTTAAGTCATTTAACCCTCGCATTTACACATTTTTTTAACTGTCGAAAACCCATACTTTAAGTTAAAGCAGTAATGTATGACTCCAAAAAGAATTGCATGTGTAAGAAGGAACAAGAAATATGAAAGACAGTTTTTATCAAAGGAGGTAAGTGTACTTGGTGTAGTTTTGAAAAAAAAACAATATCAATACATTTACAATTTTCTTACAAACGCTGCACAAATATAATATTCAGTCAAAATAACGTTGATTTTGAAAACTTAAGCTTAAAGATATTTTAAATGTTATTTAAAATAACTAAGAGATTTTTGTTCCATTTGCTGTATATGATTTATTTTTGAAGTATTTTTTTTTTTCATATTTTATATTTTTGATCCTTTCAATGCTATCGAAAAATACAACGCGATTTAAAACTCTATCACACACATATAATAAAGCTTTATTTTGTATATTTTCAATGCAAATATATTTAGTTTTTCAGCGAAAACCGCAAACATAAAAGTTTAAACATTATAAAAAGTTTATAATAATTAAAATATATTCATCACAATTTCAAGCTAAAAAAAAAATTGAAAATTTTAGTAAGCAAATTTATAGCCCATTCCATATTAGGGAAATAATAATAATATGTAATAATCCCAACGGTTTTTACCCTCCATTCCTGCCCAACCGACGATAGGGGCGCATCCGCATGACGCATAATTTATGTAAAAAAGTAAGTCTGTAATATCAAAATATTAAAATGCATGTTTCAAGTTGATTTCTTAGAATTTTTCGGCGCAATGCGCAAAGATTATTTTTTTAAGTTCTCAACATCTTCGGCTAAAAAAATTGTCAAAAATCAATGACAATTTAAAGCCACTGGCAACTTTAACTGCGTGATGCTAAGATTAAATAAGCAATGGATATATTTTAATGATGAATTGGCAAACAAACAAACAATTTTGGTTTTTATCTGAAGCTAAAAATTTTGACGAATTTTCTTTGAGGAATACATTTTTATAAAGTCTCAAACTTTCATTTGAACCGTTTTCGCTAGAGAAAGAGCTGCACTTTCATGATATTTTAATGAAAAATATTTTTAGAAATTAATTAAAAAAAAACACTAATTGCTGAAATTAATCAAAATGTGCGTATGGTAAAGATTTGAAACGAACTGTATTTTCCTATTTTCTCTTGTTAAGTTTTTTTAATATCGTAGCACAGACTAAAAATTAAACGTATGAAAACCATAAATAAATAATTTTCTATACAAGTTTGCAAGTAAGGCTGCATATAATAAGAAAACAAATTTCGCAAGCACTCATTGCGATTATAATTCATAGGATAAAATTACGACTTAGAGATATAGTATGCATAAAATTGTTATTATGTGCAATATTTTCGAATTTACAAAACTGACAACCGCAAATAAATGGGTTTATTAAAACCAAAACTCTGCTGCTATTTTTTTTTTTGTTTTATTTAAAACCCGCATTGGCGTTATTAATAAAAATGCAAAGGCAATCAAAACCTTAATGAAACATATTTTAATTTCTTTAGTAAGTAAAAGAAGAATGCTTGACAAGCGTGCAATATTCTGCAAGCATAAATCAAAATTATCAGTAAATCACTGTTTCCTTCTTATATACTCCTGCGACTGCTTTCACTTGCGTTGGAACGTGTGATGGTGAGACTTAACGCACGCATATCGTAAGAAAGCCAGGTAGGAAATGCGAAAAAGTGGGAGTAGATAATTTTACTTAAACTTTGTGTGGTGATATTTTCTTTAAACAATTTTTTTTTTTTAAATAATTGTTTTATTTATAAGAACGCATTTTTGTGTAGTTGAAAAAATATTTGCGCTCTTAGCTTAAAGTCTTAAAGTTCAACAGAGTCAAGTGAAGTCATTACTTTGCTTCATAAAGTTTTTTTTTTAATTCCCGTTGGGAAGTTTTTTAACACATACATTATGTATGTATGTATGTATAGAGTTTTTATATGTACGAACATACAAGTCTTGAATTCAAGTGATCTATATAATTCTTGCAGTAACAAGCATCAACTCTGTGTTTCGCTTTTACTTAAGTGCTTTCATTTAGTATCAAAAAGGCAATTTATAAATTTATTTAAGCAACGACACGCACACGCACTTAAACATATGTAGTATGTATGGAGGTATGTCTTCGAATATGCGTATGAAATTTATAAATTATTGCTGCTATTTTGAGTAACATATGCGATGGTATTTCATGTGCATGTGTGTGTTAATTGAAATTATTAAAATGTTTGCAAGTGTTGAAAGTGAATAGCTTACACAGCAGAAAGTGCGAGAGTGCAGAAACGCGCAAAGATGGAATTCATTTAAAGCATGAGATACAATTTTTTTTAAAGCTAATTCTTTACATTTTGCATTAGATAAGTTAAAGTAACCCCACACAAAGTAGTTTTCTATGTGTGATGAGCTCAAGCAAAGTTTTTGGAGGGATCAATAATTTCGTTCCAAGATACAAGCGAATATTTTGTTTTTAATGTGTGTATAATAATTCGTAGTTCAGCGAACTAAAAAAAATAACTAATTACTTCGAATAAGGAAATGAAATATGCGAATTGTCCTACTTTTTTTTTATGAGCTATAGTAAGAGTTCGACACTTTGGATATGAAAGGTTTTTTCCCATGACTTAAATATAATAATGATATGATTGACCAAAAGTTAAAAGTAAAGAAAAATAAGTTTTAGGTACAAGAAAAAAGTAAAAACTGCGTTTAACATTTTTGGATGTTGATTTTCATACATTGAATTTTTTGTTTGAGCGAATAGGCTGTTTAAATAAATTTGTTTTTAAAAAATTCGTTTACTTCTTCCCTTGCTATAAGCATAAAACTACTTTTTTCTTTCCTACCACTTCTTACCTTATCCATCGGAGCTTTAATGTTAAGTATAAAAAAAATGTTCAAAAAATTCGACGCCGTTCTTGCTGTTTGTTGACTTCCAAATTCTTAATGGAAAAAGTCGAAGCACCTTCTGCTTTGTTGTTTTTATGAAATTTGGAACTTCAAATATGTTATTACCGTCATTCTTTTTATTTGCTAATACTACTTCAATAAATTTATATCAGTAAAAATCTTGTTTTGTGATTGAAAACTGCTTCGATTCTATATTTTTGTCTGTTCATTAATAAGAGTAAATAATATTATTTCTTATAATTGAAAATACACCATTCTTCATATTATAGTCTTTAACTTTACCACCAATTAAATATAATGAATCTCTTAATTACTATACCATTGCAGATAAAATAATTGCGGCTCAAGCTTATCGTTGTAATTTGCTGAATTTCTTTATATTTATAATTGCTTAGGTTTTAAAACTTAATATTATATTATATTTTGATGAGTGCAAAAAACTTGTTTGTACTTGTTGCAATACTTCTAAAAACAAATATTTATTAAAATTGTACACTCAGGGAAAAAAGTTGTAAAATCAAGCATAAACAATCTTAAAACAAGCAAAAACCGTCATGATTTCCGGTTAAGGTGGATAATTCTTAATCCAACTACGCACAATATTGATTTTATAATGAAATTTGAATATGTAACATTTTAAATTTAAGGTTGTTTATGATTGAATTAACGTTGATTCGTATTTATTTTAATAATATTTATTCTTGAAATAAAATCGTTCATTCTTAATTAAAGGTGGTATACACTTTCGATTAAGGTAGAACGTTCTTAATTTAATATTGGACGTTTTTACTTTTTTATTCCCCACACCTAAATCCTATTTTCACCACAACACTTAAATAAATAGTCATAATTACTTGTATACGAACTTGCGCATTTATTTACATTCAAATTTGTTATATATTCTTAAATATATACATAGTGTTACAATGTTTTTATTTTTACATACATTTTACCATTATTTAAAGAATATAAGTGTAAGGGAGGTGTTACAAAAGATGAAATGTTCAAAATAACAATTTTATCAATCTTAACGTTTACTTCGAATGACTGGAAATGTTAGCTAAAATTATTTAAGCATATCGGATAGCACATAACAAAAATATTAGAGTTCTGATGCAAATACAATTTTGTTTTGTACAACTCAACGTTATTGTTAACAGTAGCTAAATAAAAATTGCTCTTGTATTGTGTGCCTTTATAATTCAACTCATTAACGATTTCAGCTTTTGTTAAATCAATATCAGGATTGGCAACTATTTCAGAAAAATACGCTTCGTTTCTTAAGTCTAAAATATATATATATATTTATATATATATAAAAACCTCTGTTTGAACTTGTCTTGGCAATCGAAAATAGTTCCTTACAGTATTCGTTGTGAATATTGGATTCGTAATAATTTGTAATATTATTTCGGAATAAATCCCATTTATCGTACATTAAAAGATCTTTGCCAGGATACATCAGATTAAAATCGATCTTTATCTTAAAATAGAATTGTGTTAGTGTTTGTGCAATTTTAGCAACTAATAAATTGTTAATTACCAGTTCTGGCGCTCGGGCGTCTGAGTATTTGGGCCAGGCATTTAAAAATTCAATGTTGTTCATTTTAGTTAAATCAGTCTGACGCAACTGATAAGTTTTTTGCCAATTGTCGCGGACTTCATTCCAGTTTGAACTATTTCTGCATAGCGACGTTTTAAGAGCTGTAGCAATTGACAAATCGACCTCTTGAAAGTATTTAGTTTGAATTAATGTTGGTTGACTTGATGATGTATTTTTAACAGAACTGGAGCTTTTTTGCTTTTTTGCACGATAGTTTACGTATTTACCATAAAGCTTACCGCTAGGATTTTTTTTGCCATTCCGGGGAATAAAATAGTATTCCTATAATAGAAACAAAAGTTAAAATAAACTTAATTTATTTTTATTTCAACATATAATATATCTTTATCTTTATATTTCAACATATAATATATCTTAAGGGTGTATATTTTAAAAAACTTTTAAGTTTAATTTAAATCACTACGTTATACAACATTAATTTATAAATAATTTTTTTACCTTGAGGCGTTTATGTACATTCGATACTGATTGACTGGACATATGTGAAAAAGTTGAATTGTTGTTAAGCCACTCGCTCACTTTGCTGGGCAATGACATAGTTTCATTGTCAATTCCAAACTAAGTTGAAAGAAATATTGTAAAAGCAATATTAAATAGTCCAAAAGATTAATACCTCCTTTTTCCTCCACATGAAAAGTTTTTCACGGAATTCCGCCCGTAATCCAAGAGGCAAAATTGCTTCTTTAATGTCATCGACGCGTAAATATCTGAGGCTTTTATATGTTACCTGTGCCGCTATGCAATTAAAATATGCCAAAAATATACATACATATAAAAATTGATTGATAGTTATCTGCGAAGTTCAATAGTATTTTCGTAACTTTACCTTTTAAATACTGTTCAACTTCTTCCAAGTCGAATTCTTTAAGTAGTTGCATGAGTTTTTGCTCATCCTCACTTAGTGCATCATTTTGTTGTGTCCTCACATTTTCTGGATCTATTTGCGCAAGTTCACTACTAATGTTCTCTGACGGCACATTTTCTTCATCAATTTGCACTATTTGACTTGTATGTATATACAATACCATCAATGTACTGTATTTCTTCCATTTTCACATCAAAATTTATTTACAGATTATTAAATGTTTCACTCCGAATGTTTGCTTGCGTGTTACTGACTGAAAATTTCAGACAGTGCACCGTTATCCAAAACATAGCGAGTTTAAGCATGCACAATTTTAAATCAAGCATGGTCTACTTGATCTAAGGTTGCTCAACCGTAAATCAAAGTAGCGCAACCTTAATTTAACATTGCAACAACTTTGATTTAAAAATGCATTTCTAAATCAATATTGCCATTCTTAATTCAACATTTTTCGTTCTTAAAACAAAATGGCTTTATTTAAAATTCATCATTGTAAGATTAAGTAGGATCGTGCTTAATTTTACAATGCGTTTTTTCTCTGAGTGTATGTTTATTAATCTTTAATATATAAAAAAATGACAAGTACTTGAGCAGAAATGAAAGAGCACTGCGATCTGAAAACTATTTTGATTACTTCAAAATGCCACTAAGCATAATTGTTTAAGATGCCTTGAATAATTTTACTGAAAATTTCAAGAAAAGGAAAAAGGATTGCATGAGTTTCGCCGAAAGAATAACTTAAAAGCTTGGCTTGTCTGGGGTTCTCATTAGTAGTGTGCCAACATATTTGCTAGTTCTGCCCAATCGGTAGTTAGGTCTTTCGACAAAAACCAGCTGATTTTAGTAATGTGATATTTCTGTAGCCGCATCGTACATTTAAGATCCGTGAGTGCAGGAATGTATTGATTTGACTTGAAGCCTTTTCCAGTAGTAGAATTATTAGATAGCTATATACTAGCATTGGAAATTTTACAGAACGTATGAAATATTTGATGATTTTCTTCTTTTTCCTTTAATCTCAAGCGGCAAGTGCACATTTACCACTCCCGATTGTCGTCATTTTCGGTTCTAGGCAATCGCTTTTTATCTTCATACAGCTTAACCAATGTTTATTCGTATCGCCATCGACTGTCGCTACATAATATATATTTGGTTTCATAAATATTTATTCAATATAAAGCTTTGGAGTCTGAATGAGACTCATTTTTTATTCTAAAATTGTATAGTTGAATAGTTTTTGAATATAAAGTGCTGGTGTTTCTCACAAAAGCTTTCCGACCTTTATATTCAAAATATTAAGTTTAAATGAATGAAATTGTACAAAGCGTTTTCGTAACACAAAACTCCAAACCTTGAGCCATGAAATACTAGTTAAGTGCAATATAAAACCAGATTTTCATAGAATTTCATTATTTTTTGAGAATTATGAATAAATTTCATGAACAAACAACGCCCGTTCAGTCACATTTTTTCCACAGAAAGTAATGTATTTTCCCAATATTTAATTCCTTAATGATTGCGTTATCGATTGTGTAGTATTTGATGTCTATCAGCTATTACGTAGAATGTTTAAATTTTTTTATTTTTACTGGCGGCTGTGCACCTTATTTCCTTTCAAATGTGCTTATACAAAAGACCGTTGCAGACGATATACTTTTGTAAAAATACAAGGATACATTCGTTCTTTTGTTCGATCACCAACACAATCAGCTAAATGAGCACAATGCGGCTTTGACAGCGCAAATGAATTACCACAGGAAGTCTTCAGAGTTGTTTTTTGTTTCTTTTTCTATACGTTAAAGCAACACGCATATGTAAGTATTATGTAAAAATTTTAGCGAAATCAGAAATGCGACAAAAACGACCAGCGATTGCTTTGGAAAAAGTAGAATTTTCCGTATTGTATTGAATTGAGTATTGGCGTCGCATACTTATGTACCTACATACAGCCATCATTTATGTTTGGTTGTATTCAACATGCCAAAAATCTTACGATTAAATTCTTTTATGTGCAAAGACATGAAAAATCGTATTGGCTTTGGAATGTTGACAATATTCCATGTACGAAATAACTACGAAGACAACAATAATGCAAGCGAATGAAACATCAAATGAAAAGCAAACAAAATATAAGTCAGGAGTATAAAAAAAATTTAAAAAAATGTAAACACCAAACAACAACCAAAACAAGCAGCAGCGATAGGCGAATCTTCAAGGCGGCAGAAAAAATTTATCCAGCGACAGCTTCAAAACAAGTTGACACAACACCAAAGCCACCTACATTAACCACCTCTAAAAATAATTTTTTTTGTATTCATCGGCCACCCTACATTCTGAAAAATTCTAAAATCGGAACGCTTTTGCTTTGTCAGCATGACACACCGAGCTTGTCAATATTAAACACAATGTTTGGACACCTGAAAATATGCTACAAGTGCGTGCTTGATTGTGCGTGTGTGTATGCCATGAAGAATCACTCGTGAAATCACAAAAATTATTGCACTTGATACACCCTGCATTGGCATAAATCTTATACAAGCAGCAATATCCTGCAAATGACATTCAAGTATGCAAGCAGAGGGAAGTGTGCGAGAACGCTGAGTAAAAGAAATTGATAACTCGATGAAAAATTGTTCGTTAAGTTTTTTTTCAAACTCATGAGCTTACTCGCGAGAGCGTCGTATATGGAGAGCGCGTCCAAGTTGCGAATGAACGCGGCTATCGATGAGCTTGTAGACTTTATCGAACTGTTGGTGAGCGAGTGCTCAACTTGTGCAAGAGTATTTTGCAAAATATGTTGCATTGGAAGTTAAAGTGAATTGAGCGCAGTTGTTGCTGCAGCATGTTGCGCAACATTGCTGATATGCATATGTTTGTTGATATACATTCGGTAGATGTGTGTGTGTGTGTGTACTGAATATTTTGTGCAATGACACGAAATGTGCCTCATTTTCGTTTTATGAATTTAAGTTCGCTTGACCTTGATGCGATGGTGTGAGTATTTATTTGGTTATATTTGCTTTGCTTTGTTACATTGTATGCGCGTTAATGTAACTCTTAGATATGTACGAGTACGTATGTATGTAGTAGATATGTATATCGATTTTTATTTTTCCTTTTATCATGCGAGTATATTGACTTTTGTACAACAATCCATATGTATGTACATATGAATTAATAAATGTAGTGTTTACTTAAGGAAGCAAAAGTAATTGTTTTGACTGAGAAGTTCGTGTCGGATTTTGTTTATTTGCATAATTAAAATTGTCATTTGTGTTGATTTCCGTATGATAATTCCTGCACAGGAAATTCCTTAAGGTAATTAATATGTCCATGCTTGCGGTATTATGTATATTTGATTTTTAATGAAAAAAAAAGATAATTCTTTCACAAAGCTAAATACACATTGAACTTGTTTAAACCACGCCCCTTTAATTTGATTTTTTTTTTAACTCTTGACGGCATACTTTGTGCACTGATATACGCAATTTTTACCTTTTTCAGATGTTTACTTTTAATAATTTATGAGTATGAATATATAAGTATTTATATTTTGTTTATTAGCTTTCATTGAACTTGCAATGTTTGTATGTTTGCTTAGGTAAAATCTTGGATATAATATTTAATATAGTTCCCGCTGAAAAGACTTGTTTAATGACATTACATTACGATGTATATATGAACTAATTCCCTACATGGCGAGGCGAATTGAAATATTTTAATTATACATAATTGGATTTTGTGTATAATTGAGATTGTATATGGTCAATATTAGTAGGTCGTTTTTTTAAATACTGATGAATATTTTCTAATTTCCTACAAAGTTTCAAACGTGCTTTTATGCGGCTTGTGCCTGGACCTTTTATCAAATGAAAAAAAAATAAATAAAAATTGAATAAAATAAATGTAAAAATAAGTAAAATGTAAAGCGTTTATAATTTTGATAATTGACCACAAGTGAGACAAAAAAATTAAAAAAAATATCTTTTGGCATGGAAAATCAAAAACTTTTTATTTTTTTTTTAAACTTCAGTTCTAAATATTTTAACGATTGATCGGAGATTCACCATCAATTGGTGTATTTTTTCTTTAAAAATTTGTCAAACCTCGATGTTATTTTTTAACGATTCTAAAAATGCCCAATAAACTGCTTAGCATAAAAACAAACCAGCTTTCTTTAAAAGCACATTTGAATAATTATTTAATAGGGGTGATCGAGGGGTTCTGGGACACGGGTGGTCGTGAGACACGCTCATAGCACTGAATTGAGAAGTGCGCCATCTACCAATGACTGTCAAACTTCTTGCTCAGTTCGCATTGTCATTTTTATATGACTATTTTTGCGTAGGTGCGGATTCTTTGTGTCTCTACTGATTACGACTTCAATTTTGTGTTGAAAAGTTTATCCGAGCGTTTCTCTATGCAGTTTTTTTACACATACACACATAAAACATACGTCGGTAAGTAGCCTTCTGACACCCAAATATAAATTTGCATACAAATTCAATGTTTTCAATTTTAAATATTTTTTATGAATTCCCTGTTTTTTTATTAAAACTTTTGATTTTTTTTATGTATAATGGTGCGTCATAAGTATTAGTATAAGTACTAGAATAAGCAATAAGTATAATTACTAGAAGATATTGTAATGTACAACAATCATTTGTTTTGAAAATGTAAAAGAACAATTTAGACAAAAGTATGAATTTTCCTTCCATCTGGATGACGTGTCTCACAAATTGGTTGGCAATATAATTGAATTTTTATTAAAAAAGCTGTGCATTACATGATGATAAAGGCCTCTTCTCTTTAGTTCTACAGAGAATATATTTCTTGTACGCATTTTCATTATTGACTGCTCTTAAAATCTCCAAGGACATTCAACAATCTTTAGCTTTTAAATCGAAGGGTTATCGCATAATATGGGAACCATGGAAAGCAACTGCAAATAATCCATTAAATATGTATGTATATGCCATTTATGGAAACAAAATTATTATTCGAGCTACTTAATGTATAAATATACACTGCCAACCAGAGCTGTTAATAATCGATTAATAATCTTAATGATTAATAATTTGATTAAAGTATTTTCACAACTTGATTAACTGATTAAATTAAAATTAAATGCTATTTCCTTTTTAATTAATGATTGAAATTAAATTTAATCAAAATTTAATCATAATTAAAGGGAATTAATTTAGTTTTAGAAATTATTTTACACATTGAAAAATTTAATCAAAAATTTAGTTTGATTAAAAATTTTGATTAATTTGGATTAAAGTGGATTATATGGCAATTAATATTGCATTAGTTAAAAAAAAAAATTTAATTTATTGCTTGAAAGCCTTATCAAAGAGCAGTTGTACTCATATCTTGCGGACCCAACAAAGAATTGCGCAATATGGCAGAAGTAGAAGCTTCGCTCTACTTCAATACGCCTCTGACATCCTCAGCGCCTGTGGAGAGATTGTTCTCTTTCGCAGGAATTATCAATAGGGCTAGAAGAATGCTTTAAACGATTTTTCATTTGAAAAATTAGTATTGCTAAAAGCAAATAATTGAATTCGTTATATTTATGTATGGTTGAAATTATTGAAATATTGTTGAATTTGTTTGTTTAAATTTTTGTTGAATTATTGTACTGACTATGTTTTGTTATTATTTAATTATTTATTATTGAATTCATCATATGATTTATAGTAACCATTTTCATTATTATTGCTGACGCTCATGAAATAAGAATAAATTATGAATTTTTAACTAATGCAATATATATAAATTGTCCATTTAATCCATTTTAATCCAAATTAATCAAAATTTTTAATCAAACTAAATTTTTGATTAAATTTTTTTAATCTGTAAATAAATTTTTAAACTAAATTAATTCCCTTTAATCATGATTAAATTTTGATTAAATTAAATTTTAATCATTAATTGGTCAACGAATTGCGAAAAGAAATTAATAATCGAATTAATTAAAAAAATATATTAATTCAATTGATTATTAATTTTAATCCACTTTTAACAGCTCTGCTGCCAACCATAATTATACGACATCAATTTAGTGACAAAATATTTCTATCGAGGGAGAGCGTCAACTTCTAAAAAATAAACTGTAATTTGTAGGCAGATGAAACTTGAACTTTATTACAAAAATTTCATATAAAATAACGCTCAAGAAATGCGCAAGTAAATTTCTTGTGTCAAATTTCCTTATGCTGCTATGCAGCTCTTAAGAAATTTAGTACACTTTTGTAATAAAAGGCAAATATGGCAATAACGGTGTTGTCAAGAAATATATGTACATTCAACAATTATTTCTTTAAGTTTTATTTAAGAATTATAGGAATGGAAGAAACTGCAACAAATGCTTCAAAACGCAAAAGGCTTAGGAGTGGCCCAAGATCTGGCACAACAGCAATCCATTTCATTGAGTTATAGGTTTACCAAATACCTCGGTGTATTGCGTCTTTTTCCGCGTATTTCAGCTTCCATCTCCATGCCAGCCATCATGGCAGCACAGTTTAAAGTTTTCATTATGTCGACCTATAATGTGTAACAAAAATTGCTAAGAAACATGGATTAAGTTGAAATTTTGTACTAAATTTACTAATCTTCGCAATGAAATCAGCCGTATTATACTCAACATACATATGTATTTAAAAAAATGGTTGGAAAGAATTTATTTTGAAATAATTTTTTTTTTATATTTTCTGCATACTTTGAAATTTGGGTTTATGTGGTTTTTGTTAGCTAATTCGCTGTTTTTTCACTGAAGGATATCAAAAATCAATTTAAATCAAAATAAATTGTCAATATGTGGGTGCCGCATTATGCTGACGTACACCAAATATGAACACGTAGTAAATTCTTGCGAAAGTTTTAAATGGACGAGCGAAAAATAAGTATAAAAGGAAGTAAAAAAAATCAAAAAAAAAAAAATAATTTTTTTGATTTAACAAAATTGATTACCCTACAAAGCACAGCCATTTTCAGACAAATCTTGACCCTGCTTCCCAGAATTCCATACACATGTACACGTATCAGCTTTTATGATATGAGGCCCTATTGTGTACACACTTACACCCATATACAAACACAATTGAGCGAAAAGTGTATGTTGCCTAAAAAGAAAGTAGTAAAAAAAAATTAAAAAAAAAACGTCTAAACCAAAACCAACCAACGTCAACGTCGTTATCGTCGCTATGTTTGCCAACAACATCCGTTCGCTGAAAGAATGGAAAGCATTTAAATTGATTTGATCACGTTCGCAAGCTTTGTTCCACTTATGGCTCATTTCGGGCCTTTTACGGCGCGGCATAACTCCCAAAAGTGCGAGAGTGTGCTGTGCCGGCCGAAAGGCGCGCATCGTTAAAGAAAACGTCGAAAGAAAAATGGCAGTTAACAAAAAGGAGGAGCAATAAGCAAAATATAAATAAAAACAAACAAAAAACACATTGCTCTCGGTGAAATCTCAACAACGCTCTAGCAATAATGTGATATTGCAGCTGTCATAAAGTAATAGCGCACAAGCAGGCGTTGAGAGCAACAAAAGTAAAAACAAAAAAATAAAAGCAAAACTCTTGCTGAAGTATTTGTGTGCTCTTGAAGGTTCGTCCATTTACAGATTTAGCGAGACACTTATGGAATGTCAATAAATGGCTTTGGCGCCTTGAAGTATGTTTTAAATAAACGCTACGCCGCGTGGCCATCTGATACGAAAAACTAATTGGGAAGAACTGTGATTGCGGTTGTGGACGTGTGCGTATTTGATATTTGAATAAGGTTATATAACAACATTCACAAATATTTACTTGTGTTAATTTTATTATTGATAGCATCAACATCAAATGGATTCTGACGCATATTAAAAGTTCAAGGATTTTTAGCTGCATGAATTCAGCTCGAATATATAAAAACAAAGATTTGCCACTTCTTTTCCAGTATACAGATAAGCTGTTATCTAATGAATATATTTCTTATATATTTCATTACCAAAGTGTCATATTTTGAGCATGCATACGTAAAAGCTTGCTCACATATCACACACTTATAAATAAATATCCAAATGATTGAGGTGTATATAATCCTACAGATAAACGCGCAGCTGTGCATTGTGATTAACATCCTGTTTATACACATTGGATAGCTGACAAAATATCTCAAATAAAGTATATTAAAAACTCCATCTCATTCCTGGTTTTCTACACTCAAAGGCGTATTTGGTAGGCGTTTATGTGACCTCATTTGCGCTCATTAATTATGACTGAAAGAAAACACGTACACACATAACACTTTTTCCTTAAATGTATATATGTAAATGCATAGTAGATTTGTAAGTTTATCCACACAAATTATATAATTGTACATAAATATATGCTCTTATGGGCTCATACGAATTTGTGACAGGCTTAAGTTAATTTCGATGAGGAGCAAGATTTACGAGGGGACTAATAAAAGTTCGCTTAGCAGATACCTCAAAAATTATTTTTTTTTAAAACCAATAATGCCCAACCCATTACAATGGTTTTACCAGACTTCGTTTTAATTTCAGAACATTCGGTTAAAATATAGACTTGAAAACGCAAAATATCTGACAAAAGATCACCACCAACGCAAACAAAATTTCACTAAGTCATTCTCTTTGATTTTCGTCGTAAGCCAAGGCAAATCCATTACAAATATTTAATGAGTGCCAAATTACACATCGAACGATTGCACCGTATCTACAGATTGTTTCCAAGTGGTTCCGAAGTTTCTAGACGGAACATTTTTCTGAAGAGGGCTAGTCCATAGAAGGTCGACCAAAGTCTTCCACTGATGAAGTTACTCTGGCATTGGTGAATTCCAAACTTGAAAAAGATCCACGATTGATACAATAAATGATTTCTGATGAGTTAAGCTTAAATGCCATGGCTGTATTTGCGGGTCTCACGAATTTATAATGAGGCCCACAGGAGGCTTGTTTGCATCACGTTCACATTTTTCCTTAAATAAATTTGAAAATGAGCAGTCTAGCAACTTACGTATAATCGTAAATGATGACGAATTTTGGTTCTGTGAGTATGACTCGGAAATCAAGCAACAGTCGACCTTAAAAGGCAAGATTTTAAAGTATGTTTTGAGAAGGGAAATTACAGGCTTAAGAAATGTTTTAAAATAAGTGGCGATTATGTAAAGAAGATAAAAAAAGATTAAAAATTAATACCAAATGATCCTTTGTTTCTTTTTTTGTAGTCAACAAAGATAATTTTTTTTAGCCTCTTTTTCGCTCAGGAAGAATCTCAAGGCGTTGTCATTAAATTTCATAAGAATATTCGCTTTATTTTTATTTTTAATAAAAACAAAACGATTGAAAATCTATATATCATATTTTTTTTGTATTAAATATTTCGGTAAAAAAAGACTAAAAATCATCAGTATTCTTTAATAAAAAGTAAAATCAAAAAACTATAGAGAGTAGTATTGCAATAAAGATTTATTTACATGGCTCTACAAAAAAAATTTTTGTCGTCTAGGTAAAATTTCGTGTTGACCTGTGTTATAATTCTTGAAATATAAATCAGATTTTGAAAATTTTTTTGAGCAACAAATCCAAATTTATTAAATAGCTAGTTTTTAACTATGGGTAAAAAATCAGTACTGTTGGCGCGGCTTAATATTTTTTAGTCTTAAGATTTATATATTGTTGGCAACCATAATTAAAATAAGATTGATTTGTAATAACGTGGCAACCTTTGGCAAAATATGTGAACGGCATGTCAGCCATTATGTGCATTTGAAAAGTAGCGGCATTCGTGGCTGACAAACCGGGAGGAACACACCAAAGTGTAAGTAATTGTCCACTTATGTTAATTTAACTAATTGTTAATTTCGATATAGGAAATAAAACATCACCATTATCATCGTTGAAGTAACTACCACAAAGAATACGGATTTTGGTTGTTTTTATTTTGTCAACCCGTAGCCACGAATCAACATTCATTTTTACATCTTTTATTTCACTTTGAGCCAGCAGAGGGATGGCCTTAATATCTACAAATTTTTGCCAACATATTTTTTCTGAAGAAACGTGCCACAGCAAGGAATATCAGCGATAAACGAGCAACGACTACGTTTGGAAGCCGGATTTATTGGAAATTTGTGACCGCTGTTTCCTTTGGCAAGCGGATTGCATATTAGCGTTTGCGCAACGGGTTGCATTAAAGGGTAATACGGTCGGCGACAGTTCAAGCAGCGGCTGCACGTATATAAGTAAAAGGAGAAGATTCCTAAGTTCCGGAGAATCATCACTAGTTCTCATCAGTCCTACTCGATATTCACGTCGGAAGCAATTTGTGAAACCAGGTATGTACCTTTTGAGAAAATAACGGGGGGTGGTGCTAGTGTGATTTAGAATTCATAACGGTTGAAATATAACGGACCACCGATGCGTTTACTTGATCGTATGAGATTACGTGCATGAAGGTCAACAGGGTGAACCAACTTCAATTTGTAATTAAGTGTAAAGTATTTTGAAGAAAAAAGAAATAATAATATTGGCAAAGAGTAAAGGCAGCTGGCATTCGAAATGAAAACTTGCTTACTATATATTTAATGAAATTTAATTAGAGACAAATTTAACAGCGTATTTTATCAAAATGTTATACACAATAAAGTGCTTGATATAAAGTCTGAAACCACGCCTCAGCTCTCCTTGAATAAAATTTTTTAACGTTTTTTGCGGTTGTCAATGTTCAACATATAACTTCAACGGTGGTATATCAGGGGTTCAGATAGAATATTAGCTTTTCGGTTAAAAAACATAATCACCTAAAACATGCCAACTACACGTTCGGGAACAAAAGGCAGTGATGCAACAGGGGAGACCGAATGGTTAGATGATCTTAACGCAACAATCCAGCAACCAACAGAAGTAGTAGAGATTCAGCCGTTGACGTTAGAAGCAAAATTTAATGCGATGATGCAGCAGATGCAAGAGCTGCAAGCAGAATTTAGGCAAAGCCACCAGCAGCAAAATGAGAACATGGAAGGAGCCTCTAATGCACACAGTAATGTTGGAGTCGGAAGCGTGAACGGGTCGTTGGCGGTAGTTTTAAGCGACTTGAATAGAACGTTGGTAGATACCCGAATAGGTCAAGGGCGTAAGTTATACGATTTGTCGGAGTTTGATGGGCGTCCTGAAGACTGGCCTATGTTCAAAGAGGCGTTCGCTATGACTACGGAAGAGTATCGGTACAGCGAGAGGCAAAACATGATGCGCTTACAGAAGGCTTTGAAGGGCAAGGCGAGGGAGGTAGTTGAGTGCCTCTTGATACATAGCAGTAACGTAACGCGAATTCTTGTCACTCTCGAATATCGCTTCGGCAGACCAGAGCAGCTGGTGCGAAGCCAAATAGCCAAAATACAATGCGTGGCGCCAATATTGGAAAGCCGAATCGAGCAGATAGTGCCGTTTGCTACTAAAGTACAAAATTGGCTTCAGGAACTATCGAGGTTGGTGGCAAGTGCTTGCGTTACTTCAAAAGAAGATTCGAGGGCAAATGGAAGAGTTGAGGGTCGAACGCGTTTCTTTCACACTCAGGAACCTAACCAAGGCGATCGCGACGTATGTGTTGTGTGCGAAGGTAGACACATGATTAGCAGATGCCAGAGATTCCTTGACATGCAGTGGGCTCAGAGATGGCGTTTAGTCAGACAAAAAAGACTATGTTTCAATTGTTTGAGAAGCGATCACAGGAGCAACAATTGTATCGAACAACACAAATGCAAGGACGACCGTTGTACAAGGAAGCAGCATGAGTTACTACATACCTGCCCGCGAGAATCAGTAGGAGGGCGGCGCCACACGGAGCCTGCAACACAGCGACAAGTTCTGACAAGTGCCTTAATAGCGAACACTGAACCTAGGTTATTGTATAAAATATTGCCAGTCAGGTTACACGCGAACGGCCGAGTAGTTAACAGCTTCGCACTCTTCGATGATGGTTCGGCCATATCCATGATGAATAGCGACTTGGCTTGCCGCCTCGGCCTTAAGGGGCAGAAAGAGAATCTAACACTTCAATGGTTTGGCAACACCACAGTAACAGAGCAGTCCAGCAGGGTTGAAGTACGAATTTCCGGAACGGGCAAGTACAAGAAACAGTTTTTATTGCAGAACGTCAGAACGGTTACAAACCTTCAACTGCCTACGCAGACATTGGAAATGTCAGATTTGCCGTACAAGTATCGTAACTTGCCGATCAAGAGATACGCTGGAGCGGTTCCTGAGTTATTAGTGGGGCTAGACAACGCACACCTTAGTATCCCAAAAAAAAAACGGCTGACGACGGAGTTAATGGATACTCGGTGGTTCTCACGAAGCTTGGTTGGATAGTCTACGGCGGCAGAGGGCGAGACCTCGAACAGCGGCGCAACTGTGTACACTTTGCCAATGTGAACGATGGTCAGGAGAGGCTGGAGCATTTGGTGAGCGATTATTTAATCAATGAAAATCTATGGGTACGTGAAGGGCTCAAAGTAAGCGAATGTGCAGACCTGGTTAGAGCTAAAGATATTTTAGAGAGCACAACGGTAAGAAAAGGTTTACGCTACGAAACGGGCTTGCTGTGGAAGCAGGATAAAGTAGAACTACCAGAAAGTCGCAAAATGGCGGAGAGCAGATTTTTGGCTCTTGAGAAGAAGTTCAAACGTGATAATAGCCTTAAAATAGAGTATACCCGGATAATGAAAGAATACGAATCAAAAGGGTATTCGAGAAAGCTGAAGGAAAACGAAATATCCGCGGATAGTAAACACATTTGGTACCTACCTCACTTCGGCGTTTGGAACCCGAACAAGCCAGGGAAGATGCGACTTGTCTTCGATGCAGCTGCAGAAGTAAATAACGTTTCTCTTAACTCGGTGCTACTTAGTGGACCAGACCTAAACCAACCGTTAGCAACAATCTTAATGAAGTTTAGACAGAGGCCGATAGGTGTATGCGCGGATATAGTGGAAATGTTCCACCAAGTAAAGATTCGTGATGAAGATCAGGTAGCAACGCGCTTCTTATGGAGAGAATCACCAGAAAATCATTTGGACGCTTACGTGATGAATGTAATGACTTTTGGAGTAGCATGCTCTCCAAGCTCGGCGCAGTTTGTAAAAAACAAAAACGCGAATGAGTTCAGAGATCAGTTTCCTGATGCAGCAGAAGCCATAGTTAATAACCATTATGTCGACGACTTTGTCCATTGTTTTTCCAATGAGGAAGAAGCGATACGCGTATCGGAGCAGGTAGTTTACGTACACAAAAAAGGGGGCTTTCATCTAAGGCGCTTTGTATCCAATTCTAAACGGCTCATCAAGAAAATGAACAACGAAGAAATGCGCCCAGCTTGCTTGAATCTTGATAGGGATAATGCAGATATTTTTCAAAAAGTTCTGGGTTTACACTGGGATACAGATAAAGATGTCCTACGCTTCGTACTGTCTTTTTCGAAGGTGGATCCAGTCGTTATTGCGGGCAAGCGGATGCCGACGAAGCGAGAAGTACTAAGTGTCGCTATGTCGGTATTCGATCCATTCGGAATGGCAGCGGAATATACCCTGGAGGCGAAGCTTATTCTGCAATCTACGTGGCGGGAAGGTATCGGCTGGGACGAGCAAATCTCCGGAGAAACATACGACGCTTGGAAACAATGGTTAATAGCTATAAAGCGTTTGGAAGAGATTAGCGTGCCACGATGCTATGGTGTATGCTTCGTACAAGTGCCGGTTGAGTTGCACATATTCGCAGACGCAAGCGAAGTAGCTTACGCAGCAGTAGCGTATTGGAGGTCATCGGACGCGGCAAGTATCACGAGCCCAATATTCATAGCTGGGAAGACTAAGTGCGCACCATTGAAACTATCCTCTATTCCTCGCCTTGAGCTACAGGCAGCAGTGTTGGCGACTCGACTTCGGCAGGCGATCCTACAGTGTCACGATAAAACTCCAACAAGGGTACTGATGTGGAGCGATTCCAAAACCGTTCTGTCTTGGATTAGGTCTGATCACCGGCGTTACAAACCGTACGTAGCTCATCGCGTAAACGAGATTTTGGAGACGTGCAACATAAGCGAGTGGCGATGGGTTCCGAGCACTTCTAATCCGGCTGATTACGGTACAAGGCCAAAGTCTGACAGAATCAAATCGACATGGATCAGTGGCCCGAAGTTCTTGAAAGAGGAGGAAATCATGTGGCCGCAGGATGAGTCGCGTCTGAATACGCAGGAAGAAATTCGAACCAAATACTCGGTGCTGGTTGTAAGAACTGATGCTTTAATGTTCGCAAGATTTTCGACGCTGACGCGCATGACTAGGGTGATAGGCTGGGTTCTGCGGTTCCAGAACAACTGCAAGAAAGACGCAAGCAGGAGAATTCATAGAGGTCTAAGTGCAACCGAATTAAGAAGAGCAGAAATTACAATAATTCGTGCAGTTCAAATGGATAACTTCGCAGATGAGTATCATGCGCTGGTCGCCGGTAAAAGAATAGAACGCAGCAGCTTACTACGAACCCTCACTCCGATGTTAGATGAAGCACGCCTGATGAGGGTAGGTGGGCGCATAGATGCTGCTTCTGCTATTGCCCCGCATTCACGTCGGCCTATAATTCTACCAAAACGACATCATGTCACTGAACTCGTAGTAGATTTCTATCACGGAATTTGGAAACACCAAAACGATTCTACGATAATTGCAGAGATACGACGTCGATACTGGATTCCGCAAATCAGAGCTGAGGTGCGTCGGGCAGCGAAAAGATGTTACCAATGCAGAAAAGAAAAGGCCGTTGCGAATCCTCCACAGATGGGTCAACTTCCGGCAGACAGGCTGACACCGTTTGTAAGGCCATTTACATACGTTGGTTTAGACTATATGGGACCATTCACCGTTTCTGTTGGTAGACGAAGTGAAAAACGTTGGATCGCTTTATTTACTTGTCTCACGGTACGCGCAGTACACCTAGAGCTTGCGAAAGATCTATCGACGGATACCTGTCTTATGTGCATAAGAAATTTTATTAATCGAAGAGGGACACCTGTACGCATTCGCACCGATAACGGCACGAACTTCATCGGAGCTGATAAAGAGATAAAGCGCCAGATGGAAGACTTCGAGAACGGAAAAATATTTGATGTATTAGCCAACAAAAATATCGAATGGAAGTTCAATTGTCCGCTGAATCCCCACGCCGGGGGCTGTTGGGAGCGACTGGTACGCAGTGTGAAAAGGGCCATGGGACATGCGCTGAATAACGAAAACATCCAAGAACAAAGTTTGTACAGCCTCATGTGCGAAGCGGAAAACATAGTGAACTCGCGACCCTTGACGCACATTCCGTTGAAAGAACACACTAGTGAACCACTTACCCCTAATCATTTTCTCTTAGGTACACCTAACTCGGAGCAAACTCCGCACCCTCACGAAGAAAAGATGGTACCGACCAGAAAGCAATGGTTCAAAGTACAGCAGATGCAGCATAGGTTCTGGAAAAAGTGGATGGACGAATATCTTCCAGACCTTAAGAAGCGAACGAAATGGTATGAAGCACAGACGCCTCTAGCGGTCGATGATGTAGTCCTTGTCTGCGACAAAAACGTACATCGTGCGAAGTGGACAATGGGTAAGATAATCCAAGTATTCCCAGGAGTTGACGGGCAAGTAAGAGCCGCGCGAGTTAAAACAAAGGATGGCGTGTTCAAACGCCCAGCTTGCATACTAGCCAGGTTTGATGTTAGTGAATCGGGTTGATTCACGGTGGCCGGGATGTTGGCGCGGCTTAATATTTTTTAGTCTTAAGATTTATATATTGTTGGCAACCATAATTAAAATAAGATTGATTTGTAATAACGTGGCAACCTTTGGCAAAATATGTGAACGGCATGTCAGCCATTATGTGCATTTGAAAAGTAGCGGCATTCGTGGCTGACAAACCGGGAGGAACACACCAAAGTGTAAGTAATTGTCCACTTATGTTAATTTAACTAATTGTTAATTTCGATATAGGAAATAAAACATCACCATTATCATCGTTGAAGTAACTACCACAAAGAATACGGATTTTGGTTGTTTTTATTTTGTCAACCCGTAGCCACGAATCAACATTCATTTTTACAAGTACTATTAAATAATGATGATGAATGTATTGATTACAATCCGTGATGAAAAAATTTTATATGTTCTGAACGTTATGGATGACTTCGCAGTTCGTTTGAGCTGCGATATGTTGATATTTCCGGCGGTTTCATTTGAATTTTTAAACACAACTTATTTGTTGGAACTTTTGAAAGGATTTTTGAATCAATGTTTTGTTAATTAGTAATCCTCTTTGATTTCGGCGAAATCGGGAAAAATTTGATCAAAAGGTAAACGATATGCGATAAACACTTGACCGATACACGGGCGATATAAATTGTATCGCTCAAGTGTTTATCGCATATCGTTTACCTTTTGATCAAATTTTTCCCGATTTCGCCGAAATCAAAGAGGATTACTAATTAACAAAACATTGATTCAAAAATCCTTTCAAAAATTATAATATTACCCTTACCCAAGAATCCCTTTGTCATGTGTGTGGGAGGTCATTCGCACTTATTCATAATTGCATAAATATGTATATAAAAACAATAGGGAAAATCCAGAAAAGATATGAGTTAGTCTCTAAATAAATACAAAGCTTATAATTGGTCCAAATGCAAGCATCGAGTCGTATATTAACACACAATTACTTGCATACATACATACATGCATTAGTACTTATATATGCATTAGTAAGAATACATATATAGGGCTCAAATCCAAAAACAAAAGGCTAAGTAAGGTTGAAAAGGTTGCTGAAAGGATATTGCTAGAGAAAATCTTTTATATTGATGTCCAGGGGTATTGTTTAAAACTAGGAATATATAAAGAAAAGTAGAAGCAATAGTCATGGAAACTGAAGCATAATTAAATTTGCATATTTCTTAAATTTTCTTGCAACTACAACCAAGGTAAAATCTATTTCAATTTGTTACTTATAATAACATTAAGATCAAATACGGAGGATCAGAAATCCTGAAACGAAAAAAGGGAAATGATCAAATTAATTTTCGTTATTCAAATTGATACTTCAGAAAAGCGAGTACGTATAAATCAAAATTAAACATAACTTTTGAATATATTATTGAAACAAATACTTGTAAATTTTAGCGAGAATATTCTTATAGCAAACTTGGAGATCTGCATATACTCGTATATCTAAATGTGTAACTTTATTCAAGACCCGTTTTTTAAACAAAATAACAATAAAATCGGAGCGTATCATTGACTTTGCCCGTTTGACGATTTTGTAGTACAATAAAAAATAAATAGAATAAAATAGTTTGCTCCAATTTATATCTAAGTAGGGCAAGCACATTTCAACACAAATTCGAATAGAGTTTAAGAAGAATATTACAATTATCAGGTAAAAGTGGTATTTAATATTTTTGTCTTTACTATTAATGAGTAAAAATAACAAACACAATATGGCGACAGACAAAGTCTAGGAATGTTGGAAAATTAAAAAAAAAAATTGTTGCATTGTTTACCCCTAATTTCTGTAAAAGTCACGTGTTTTTGGGAAGGCCTAGTTTTGGGTCGTCTTCGCCTTGTTTATGGAGTCTAAGTTAAAATTTCATAACTATAAAATTTATGAAAAAGCTATTTAGTTGCGGCGCTTGTTCAGATAATAATGTGTGGCTTGCGAAAAATCCTGGTACTTAAAAAAATAGAGAATCAATTAATTGCCGTCATTAAAAAATACAATCTATCATTCTCTGACGAAATAAACTTTTTAGATTATTTTTGACTAAACGGCTTTAAAATCAAACAATTATGATTAAATGCAAATTTCAAATGGCGAAAGGTTACAATTGAGTTTTGGCTATTTTTTTGACACTGGTAATGCATTTTGCTTCTATTTAAATGAACTAAATGGTTAAATTTTATTTAGTTGCAAATTGCACATTATCGATTTAAAAAATTTTTCAAATAAATATAAATTTTTTTTATTTAAAGTTATAAAAGGTTTGTTGCTTAAAAAAATTCTAAGTTATTTGGGTCTAATGACTCCAATACATATTTCACGGAATGTCGATTTTCTAGTCTTTCTAATTTTTAAAAAATATATGCATCTAATGATATAAAAAAGTTGTGATAAACAAAAAGTAATCACGGCGATTTTAATTCGTATATCTCACTTAGCTCCATCGAAAAGAAACAACATATGATATAATAATTACTGAAAACATCTCTTTTTAAAACTCTTTATATTTTTATGTGCCCATCAATTTAATTTTTTTTTTGTGAAAAGTGGCAGAAGGCCAACACCGCCAATCATTCTAAAAGAGATGAATGTTTGAGTTCTGTTTGAACTTACATACGTATACGTGATTAATTATTTAACTTATACTCGCACACACTCATATACTATTTACTTTTTTATGTGTTTATAACCAAGCTAAGCTTACATTTAGCTGGGCTGCATCGAATTGCACTGACATGCAAAGAAATAAATCTTATTGTGCAAATTTCCTGTGCTCGACACCGTCAATTATTTGAAGCAACATTATTGCTTCCACCAAAACATCAACCCGAATGTTGGCGATTGTATGTACAAGTATGTGTTGTTGTTGCTGTTGTTGTTTTTGCTTCTTAAAATTGCTTTTGCTTTTATTCATGTTCACATTCATTGGATCAACCTAAGAGCATCATTGGCCATAAATTATACCAAAAACGAAGTGAAAATGAGCTACTGCCGTATATTTACGTGAATGTGTTACTCTACAATTTTACTCGTTCATATAATCACATATGTTTCTCGTATATGTGTGCGTGTGTGTCGGAAAGCAGGTAGCAATCACTTGCACTATCAAATACTTATTGTAGCAAAAATCGAATGTGCGTAATGTTGTTGCATCGATGAGTCAGCTCAGAAATTAAGATGCAGTGCGAAGCGAAGTTTGTTTTATGAATGACTGGTTCAGAAGTAATACGATTTCGTCAAATTCAAATCACATCGTGATACATCAATTGTAGCTTAGTTAGCGATGTCTGTGTTGAAACATAATTTTTTTTTTAATATTGAAGGAATACTGAGCCTCTTTACAAAATTTTAACTTTCTTTACTAACTTTAACTACTGTTTCTGGACTATGTCAAAAAATTTAACGAGTGAAGCTAAAAGCTAATAGGAAAAACTATCCCAAATATTCAGTGCACAATTTAAAATATTATTTTATTTTTCTTTCGAGTTCGTGCGTATATCTTAAATGGGTTTTCGAAAAGTTTTATTTGAGTTTAGAAGTAGTATGTAGTTCTAAACCCTCTTAATGAAAATAAATCAGAGTATTCCACTTAAAGTTTATCAAAACTTTTGAAAATGCAGGAAATATTAACTTCAAACATCTGCTATTTTTTAATAGATTTTTTACAGTACACAAAAGGATTTGATGTGTTTAAAATAAACTTCTAAGTTTGGAACTATTTACCTCGGTATTGTCGGAAATAATTTGCAGCTGAATTCAAAGCAAATTCTGAGCATCAAAACAAACAAAAACTAAACTAAAAAAGAACAAATTTATAATAAGAGGATTTGATATTGTTTAATCAGATCTGATTCAGGCAATCATACAATTAATAATAATAATAACAATTTGGCGCTTACACTATATAGCTCAGTGTTTGGCCGAGCTTTTCATACCATTTGTAGCGTGCGTCTTTATATTCTATACGTACCACAAATTGTGGGATATACAATTTTGTGCCGACTCCTAACGGCAGATGTATTTAATGAGAAGCTTTTTCATGGCAGAAATACCCTCGGAGGTTTGACATTGCCCACCGAGGAGTAACCACTTCAGAAACAACCTTTTCTAATATTAAGATGTTGCTTGCCACGACTGAGATTCTAATCTTGAACTCAACGGCGTATCAAGTTATAGCAGGCACCGCTACCAACTGGACCACAGCGGCAACGTAAAAATATTATCATTCCGAAAGTATTAGATCTGATTTATTGAATTTTGCATATGCTCCTAAAAACCTTTAATAATGCTGAGAGCCCTGAATATTACATATATTCAATTTAGCACTATTAAAATAAGCCACAAAACATTTAAGATCTCTGTCGAAAATGGAACGCAGAATTTACTGTACAAATCCTGCTGATTTCATATTGTCTATTGGAGTCTTCATACGTCCGATATATTAATGTAATAACATTTGTTGAACATATCTTCTTCCAGATCATTTTATGCATATTTTTATGAACAAGTTCAGTTTTCGTTTTTTTTATAAATTAACTGAAGGTCGCTGCAGTATTCGTTCTGAATGAATGTTTAAGTTACAGGTAGATAATTGAACTGATTGCAAAATACTTACAGAAATATATAAAGCGAAATAGACATACGTACTTAGGGAAACTTAGCCCAATTTTAAAAATGAGCTTTTAGAGCATACTTAATCTGTTCCGGTGAACTTAAATCTGACACTGTGACATTTAAAGAGTCGCTGTGGTCGAGTTGATAGCGGGGCGTGCTATAACTTAATACGCCGGTGAGTTTGAGGTTCAAATCTCAGTCAGGGCAAACAAAATCTTAATAATAGAAAAAGTTTTTTCTAATAGCGGTCACCCCTCGGCAGGCAATGGCAAACCTCCGAGGGTATTTCTGCCATGAAAAAGCTTCTCATTAAATACATCTGCCGTTCGGAGTCGGCACAAAACTGTAGGTCTCTCCAGTTGTGATATAATATAAAGACGCACACCACAAATGGTAGGAGAAGCTCGGCGAAACCCTAAGCTATATAGTGTAAGCGCCAAAATTATTATTATTATATAATTATTTTCATGGTCGAAGTTGAAATTAGATTCCAAGCTATCCAGAAATAGAATAATGACTTTCATAAAATCACACCATAACTCTTGTTATATTTACTTCGATATTCGAAACTCGGATAATCGAATTTTAATCAAATTCTAGCTCCAAAACAGCCATTTGCCTTCATTTTCTTCCATACGCAATAGAAACTACGCAATACACTCACAAAAAAAATTGCAAAAAACCAAAGATCATTCGTAGCCACTTCAAACTTGCACTTTATTACTAACATTTCAAGTACTACAAAACTGCGTACTTAATAAATTGTAAATTTGATATTCATAATGCTTCTTAGTTTAAAGCAGATTTACAAATTTATATGCATAACTCTATTATAGTAATTTAAAAAAAAAAATTTACTCGACTACTAAAAAATGTTAATGTAGTGGGGACTTTTTTGCATTTATGAGTGTTTCGCTTTGACACTTTCGCCAGTCGCTTGCGTAGAAATGATAATTAGCGCAAAATGGACAATAATATCTAGTTCTCATTACACTAGAAAAGGCCCAGTTCAAAACTAATCGATTTCTTTGCCGGGTAAGAACAAAAATTAAATATATGTATGTATATGTATGCACATTTAAAAAAAATCAACTATAAAGAAAGCAACAGCAAAATACAATCAACAAAGCAGTGGAAGAGTATCGATTCCCTTACGAGGGCGACTGTGCGTGTGTGTGTGGTGGTGCTGGTAGTGGTGGCACAGATTGCCAATTCGCGTGCGCCACGCTGCGGCAGCTTGGTTAGAGTTTGGCAGGTAGGCAGACATTCGGGCAACAACAACAAAACCAACAATCACACTAAAGCTAAAGGCAAAAGCAAAATCGCCAAAGCAACCACCGCGACTAAATCAGCAACAACAACAACCACATGGTCATGGGCATCGACGTAGTTGCAACAATGCTTTTTTGAATCCAACATGTTTGCTTGTGTATGAGTGTGTGTGTGTGTGCGCGCATTCGCTGATAGCGTCGAAGATAAACATTTCGTATGAAATTGGTAACAGTCGAAATGAGATATTTTGGCGCGCTTAATTGCGGAATTTAAATTGCCACAAACCGACAGCAAGCGATGCGACGCGACGCGACGCCACGGCCGGCCACCAGTGCAGCGCTGACATGCCATTGCTACTGCCATATGGATTATATTTCACTCCTCTTTCGCCCACCGATTTGAGCCCTTCGTCTGTCTGTCTGCGATGTGGCGCATATTTTTATTTTTTTACTTCAATGTGTGTTTGTGTGTGCGTATTTGTATGTGATAGCCATGTAAAAGGTGTATCGTTGCTGCCGTTTGTTATTTGCGCAAGATTAAGCTGAGTTAATTGTCTCAGTTTTGGTAATTTTTACGATAGCAATCAATGTGCCGACTTTGATTTGAGTTCTTTTGATTCAAAACCGACTAAATATAATTTGACGCAATAACTGTTGGAGGTTGAATATTTTTATTTATATTGAGTTTTTTACCGAATGGAAAGCAAAGAAATTTGAAATGATATTTGGTTTATAATTTGGTGCACTTTTCTCAAGTAATTGTATCTGATTGCCAAAGAGCACAAAGTCGTTTGAAAGCTGAAAGCGCTAAGCTAAAATTCAGTAAACATGCATCCTAACTCTTTTAGAGCCGATTCTCCTAGAAAATCCAAATGGAAATTTAAAAATTTTTTTAATAAAATAATTCCTTCTTTATGCGATCATGTGGACATAAATTTATTTTACCTGTAAATTATTTCGAATTCGTACTGTAATACATCAAATTCCTGTAAACAAATGTTAGGGTTTGATTGTTTATTTATCTCTGCATATTATTTCGTATCAAACACTGAGAAAAATGTGTACCGACTGCTCACAATATTTTTTCCGGTAAATTCGTAAAAACTTATACGCAATATGAGGCAACGCCAAAACATATCAGCCACCAAAGGAAGGAAATTGTATAATGACATACGACAATGTGTTATACAAAACAACACTTACCAAACTATTAGATGAAAAAAAAACACAAAACAAATGTTGATTTTAATTAAAAAATATTATTATGTCAGTACGATTAGAAAATTGTCCTTCTGGAACCCTTTAGAAAGTAAGAAATTAAACTTTTCAAACCCCGTATGTCAAAATGAATTGGTTTTACAGCAGAGAAAAAAATAATAAATAGCTTTTTAAATTTTTTGAAAGCATACAATGACCCTGTAGCAAAGTTGGGCGATGATAAAGAGATTTAAAGTGTATTTTGGTATAAAACTTTAGAAATTTATTTTTTGACATGGAACGCATTGCAGTTTTGAAGAAATGCCCTAACTAATGTTTTTTTTTTTGGAAATACGGGTCTCTGCATATAAATCTCATCTTTGTCCGGAATTTTGAAGAAGTAACTTCGAACCCGATGATGGTACTACTCATCTGGCAAGAAACTCTAGAGAATTTTATGTGTTTGAAATTTCGTTGTTTAAATCTTCTTTAAATATTCAAAACTACCAGATGAGGTGTTTTAAATTTTTATCAACAATGGACACAATTTTCTTATGTATTCTTTAATTTCTTTCTTGTAAGAAACAAAACTGCGATTCATGGTTTACTACATGCAACCGAAGCTCTTCTTTATTATATATAACATAATAATAAAAAAAAAATAAATAAAAAATAGCAGAAATTAAGCATATTATAACAGTATTAACATATGCTCTGTCGACAGTGATGAGGGAGATAAAAGTCAAAGGCGAAATTTGCTCTCTAAAATCTGAATCGTACATTTCAGTTGTTTGGTAAAAACAATAAATTTAATTTTGTAATTTTACAACAGGACTATGAGTAAAACAACATTCATAGAATGTACTATGAACACATTTAATAATTAATCATTGACAATTTTATTGACCTCAAGGCCTGTTTATGAAAGATTTTTATTTGGAAAAACAAAAACAGTTTTAGTGGTAGAAGCAAGAGCCGCCATTTCGCATATCACCACATCGCCTAAACATACTTTTTTTAAATTTATTTATTCTTCATCACTGTATTCAGCAATATTTTTTTTACACTTGAAAAACTGTACAGTTAGCGGTAATTAATTTTAATGGCAGTTTTTTCCGCATTCTCATCAACATAACGCTTGAACAATAATTTTATTTTAAAAGAATAACAACGCAGCATTCTCGGCACGTTTTATAAAATTCAATAGAAAATAATTCCCGAAGAAAAAAAGTAGAAGCGATATTGATAGTAAAATATTAAAATGGGTCAATGGGCTCTCAGTTTAAAAGACAAATTAAATATTTTATATCGATTTCTATAAATATTGGCTTCTTAAGCAACTACATTGTCATACTTTTTAATCGAAATTTTATTAGATCTTTTGAAGAAATGCTCTCAAATATGTAATTTCGCTCGGTAGATAAAGGAGAAGGAAAGAATATATACTTACATATGTATATGAATTTGTGTGTTTCAGAGTTAGGCTGCTTTTAATATTTCTATTTTTCATTCAATTTTTAAACTAACCATATTGGTCCTTATGAGCTCTGCAAAAAATAGTTCCGTGCTCCAATTTTACTAAGGCCCTTCGTTAATTGTAGAAAAATGGGTTCTGACGTATACCAAAATTCCCAAACTGCCACGCCCCTACGCTAGCGGCAGTAAAATGTAAAGTGCTCATTACTTCATCTCAGGTCAAAATTAAAAAATTAAATACATTTTTAGACTCTCTCACCATAATCGTTTGAAATAGATAATGTTCATGCCTTACATATATGGAAGAAAATGCAAGATACCCTCTACCAAAATTTTTTTTTTCAAATTTGCGGTAATTTCTTGTCACTTGCAAATGCACTTTATTTATCAAAAATTAAATGAAATTTCAAAAGTTCCAGTTGCAACCATAATTCAAATCATTGCCGAATTTTCGCAGAGGTTTCAACAGAAATACCAAAATAATTATTGAATAGAGATGTAAGCGGCGTGCACGAAATTTACTAATTGACTCAATTAAGCGCTATATGAGCGCCGCATTACACATTTACACTTCTGCAGTAAATTGATGAAGTTTGAAAAATATAGTTTTGTGTAATTTTTTTAGCACATCCGGTTGTTTAAATCAAAATTTGCAAAAATATTGAAAATTTGTAAAGAAGCAAAACAAAATTTGGGTTTTTTTCGCTTAGTTTAAAATTCATATTGAGATTTACGTTTACCAATTTTATTTTTTAATATTTTATAAAAAAGAAAAAATATTTTGGATTGATGTTAAGCCGCTGCTTTGTGAAATAATAATAAAGACTTTCAGGAACTACTTACAAAACCTTCAAGCAATGACACAATGACTTTGTGAGCAGCAACAAAACAATGCTAAATAAGCATCCAATCAACAAAACAAAGGGCAGGATGGATGGCATATGTTGCAAAAAGTATGTCAAGAGGAAAAAGTGAGCATAAATAATCACTTACGTATGCCTAACAGCAGCAGAGGAGGATGACCACAAAAATTCCTGCATAAATGAAAAACTGAGTGAGTCGGCAACAAAAAGCGAAATATACTCGTACATACATACATATATATGTATGTATGCATGTACGAAACAAAGCTGGGTTATCTCTCCGATAGCCGATGACGATTAAGAAGGGAAGCAGAAAACTCCAAGCAAACAAATAAAAAAAAGTCAAATAAAAACAGTAAAGAGCACTTTGCGTGCAAACGAAGCACAGAATGTGGTGGAAGATGCGTAAATCCATAGCTATTGGCAACATCAGTTGGATGAGCCATCGAATAATCAATTTTTTTTTTCGTTGTTCGTTTCCTTTGTGGGTATGCTTCTTTCTTCTGCGAAGGTAGCGCACAAAGGTACAAAGGAACAGCTGCATTAATAAGCGATCAACGCCAACGGCATCGCCTCGACAGTCGGAGATCGCTGACAATTGCACGAGATGATCGCGACCAACGCGTAAATGATACTCGCAACTAACGTACGAGACAATTCGATTGTGGTTCAATAGCAGATGAATGTTTGTGGCTGGCAACAATTGCTAGGTCCCTGCTGTGGCCACAGACCACGAAAGCAAAGCGAAAACAAGTGCTGCTAACAAAGTCAGCACAAACGTTTGGAAGTTGGCACTGCCGGCGACATAATATTGGCAATTCGAAAGCTGCGCTCCAGAGGTGCGGAAGGGAAGTTGCGCCGTAAAGACGACATAAATAATAACAACAGCAGACATCAACGTTGAAATTACTAAAAATAAACAACAATCAACTGCTAGAATTCAGTTGACTGGGATCGAAGGGCTGGACGAGCGTAACATATGCGATTGTATCGAATGTATGTATGTACATATGTAGCAACACCTGAGTGTGTGTTTGTGGCAATGAAGCGGAGTATTCTCCATACATGTTGTGCCAATGATGCATTGCAAAAGCGAAGGTAAACAGAATCGAACTCATAAAAAATGTCCAAAGAAGGGTAACCTCGCTGATGATAAAATTGGCGATCATGTTTTTTTGTTGTTGTGCTTGTTGTTGTTTTGTTGCTTGCCTATGCCCGTTGTTGTGCCTACATTATACGAGTATTTATGCGCTCCTTTGGTTTGTTGTTGGTTGCTTTTGTGGTGTTGCTTGTTTTCCTTCGCTTTTTTTTTTGTTTTTTTTTTTTGCTGCAGTGCCGCAGTGCTTGTCAATCGTTTACAAGATGAATGCGTCTGTTGGCGTGTTGGCATTAAAATCGCATATCATTGGGTCATCAGGGAGTTTTCGTGGCACTGAATGCACGCGAAAGAGTTTTAAAGCATTTCATTGTTTTAGCTGCTATCCAACGTTTTTTTGTTTGTTTTGTTTTGTTTGTTCAATTACCAGTTCTACGTCTTACAGCCCGTCAAACGTATTTGATGGCTGACTGACTCTTTCGGTTTATGATACACTTGGAGAAAAAAGGAAGTGATACATTTTATAAAGTTTTCGGTAAATATGCAATAAGTATTATATTCGTGTTTTCAGATTGGCAAGTTGTTGTTGAAGGGACAACTTTTTTTTGAATATTTCAGATAATTTATATCTACCACTTTTCCAAATCGCTAATGCACCGCTGAATGGGCTCAATTAAACATGAAAGCGTACATTTTCTGAGGCCCCTGATTAACGCCGAAGTGTAGTGCTCAAAGAATAGCGGGAAAATTTCATCAAATGAAGTAAAAACTAAGAGAAGTTTGAGGAATTTTGTTTAATGTGAATGCCTGAAACTTTCCTCAATGTCAATTCATAAAAAAGTTGAACCAGCAATTCGTATTAACTATCGCGATATCAGTATTCTTAATAAAGCGTTTAAAGTTCTATCGAGTGTATTATATAGAAGACGTGAGCCCACTGTCTTTAAACTGATGCGATCCCTTTAGTATGGTTTGGACCTGATAAATCAACTATCGCCTTGATATTCACAGTGCGCCAGATCTTGGAAAAGATCCGATAAAAAAGAATCGACATCCATCAAATTGTTGTTTATTTCAAAGCTGTTTTCAAAGAATTTAATATTCTCGCTAGTGTATTCGGCTGCGGAAAATTATGGTGAATTTTGAAGGACCGCTCCAAACCGTTTCATACCAATCATTTTCTTAGTTAGAGTGATTATGTATCGTGTGATTTCTATAATCTGAAGCTAGGGAATATAACTCGATTCGCAGAAATTAATCCGTCGGGCTTTATGATTTAAATGCTGACGTAGGCCGATGTCTTTGACATCGTCGGTCCCTACTACCGCGATGTTAATTTTGCCCCATCCAAATTCAGAGAGAATTAACGAGGGCAGAATAAATATTACCAATCATCAAAAAGCCTTCAATCCTTTATTTACGCCAATAATAATATCAGCGTGTGGCCGCTGTAATCGAGTGTGTAGCGGTGCGTGCTACAACTCGATATGCCGCTGAGTTCATGGTTCGAGCAAGCAAAATATAAATCATAGAAAAATTTTTTTTTAGTAGCGGTCACCCCTTGGTAGACAATGGCAGGGAATTTCTGCCATGAAAAAGTTTCCCAAAAAATACCTCTGCCGTTCGAAGTCACCACAAAAGTGTAGGTCCGTCCATTTGTGGTAGAATATAAAGACGCACGCTACAAATGGTAGGAGAAGCTCGGCAAAACACTGAGCTATAAAGTTTAAGCGCCAAATTATTATAATTATTATAATATCAGACAAGAAAGCCAACAAAGAATTTGTCTTTTGCTACTTCCGGCTGAAGCCCAGCGAACATAATGCTTACGTCTATGAGCGTCTGTATAACGAACTCTGAAAGCTGAACTGAGTTTACATCGTGATGGATGTGAAACCGCAGAGTGTAAACTGAGCGAAGTAAATTATTAATATTTTCTTTCTCCACCTGGTTATTGCTTAATAAATCAAATTAACACTGATTCTCGCATCAAGCAGTACCATATCTTCATTAGCGCTGATTAGAAAACGTTATGCTCTCGGCTCGACATTCAGCGTCCAACCTCCGGGTATTCTAATGTTGTCTTTCTCACATTGTAACTTTTGCATACGGCTATCTATCTTCACGAAAACTGACTATATCCGGAGCAACTGTTAAAACTTTGATCGATCAGAGTCCAATAAAGTGGCAAATGAATACGCCACGTCTTGAAAAGTCTGACAAAAAAACGGGGAACATTATTTCGAGCACTAAACCATATCAACATGAGAATAAATGGCCCGGAAAGAAGGTTCTTCAAAAGATGTCAGTACCTTTAAGATTTTGTGTCGTCAAATACCACAGACGAGAGAACGATGAGCTGAACGAGCTTTACAAGAACATAACTCTATGAATAAAAATCCAGCTGCTTCGGTAGTAAGATCATATGCAAAAAAATTTAAACGAGATTACTAGACAATTTTAAGACCGATTAAACTGAAATGGATACGAGTACTTGTAGCAAATTAACATCCAGGACGGTTGTCCGACGTAAAGGCAGCAACAAGTCTGACAGCAAGAAGGGAAAGCGACATGTTGTTGGTTAACTTTTGGCCACTAGTGGAAATCGCTTGATTTCTAATTCCTATTGTAAGATTCTTCGTATTTTTTTTTTGTTGTCATAATACTTATTTATTTCTAATGTCAGTCCTCTTTCATTTTTAGTTTGCAGGGGCTTCGTTACTTTCACTGGAGGCCTGATATCATACTACGAGTTGAAGTACAATATTTTTCGGAACTGCTTCCGTCATGTATTGTCAAGTTTTATTTGTTGAAATGCTGGTATTTAGCCGGTAGATTGATTTGAATAATTTATTATTTTATTTATATGAAAGTGGGCTCCGTAAACGAATTGTGCTAACAAAGAACAATATGGAAGATGCTGTGTACTTGAAATCCGTATATTGTAGACTATCAAGCTCTTAAGCTCGGTGGATATTTTTTAACGGCAACATTTTTGTATTTTAAAGTGTACATAAATGCAACCCATCAATCGTTATCGGTCTAGCTGGATTTCACTTTTGGGACCCTATTTAAAGCAATTGTTTATGTGCATAAATATGTATGTATAGTACATTTTTCGTTTTTGTGTACTCTTGCCGACTTAATGCTGAGTGACTCTACAATCGCTAGTCTTTGCGAGATCGCGGCACTGTTTAGCGATATGACGCAGGGCGCGGCGATAAAAATCGCTTTGCTTTTAAGGTTTTTTTTTTCAAGCAAACAGATCTAGCGTCTTCCACATAAATGGAAGATTTTAGCGTAGGCTGTCGCTATGTTCATTAATGTACTATGAATTCGCCTCCTTGGTGGCTGCTCCTTTATTTGGTACATCTCGGATGTGGCAGTTTGAAAGAATTTTGAGCATTTTTCTTTACATTTAAGTACAGTCTTTTCATTTTGTTTTAAGAATTTTTTTTTACGTACAATCTAAATTTGTATTTGTTACCTTATTCCAACTAATATTCTAAATTCATATTCTGGTATTCATTTGTATATGTAAATATCGATAAGTATAGGCTGTAGGTGCTAGTTAGCACCAATTCTAAATTTGTAGTTACATATGTACGTATGTGTTGCAATTTAATCAGACGCTAATTGAAATTGCTTGCAACATGTTTTGCACTTAACACTTTACTTCGTTGCTTCATTTCCAACCTCTATTGCCGGAAATAATTTAAAACTTGAAATTGGATTTGTGGTAGCGTTTATAATTTATTGCCATGCAATCTCCATGGATGCAAATAGCTTGCAAGCATTGTTGGCGACATATTTCGAAAACATAATTGAAATCGGCACATAATCAATGTTAGCAATTGTAGAGTATACGAGTATTGCAAGTTGCATCCAACTACATCAGTTCCATCAGTTGCGCTGTGCTCAACCTCAGATGCCAATGTATTTCGTCAATAATAATGTTATGTTACATACATACATACATACATATGTAGTTCAATAATTTCCTTATTGTTTTTCTGTCGCTCATAAAATGCTGCAGCTCATTTTAGTATGCGCCGTCAGCAATTGAGGATTTTTTCGCGCATTTTATGCTTTTCTGAATGTTATGTTTGTCTAAAAACACGGATCGATATGTAGTTATTGTAATTTCGACTACAGCCGAATATTTTTTTTTCAGCTTTAACTAAAATACATTTCTAGCTGTCTAAATTAATAAATACCCCTGTAGCGAAATTGAGTAGCTCTTAAGTTGCTAACTACTAGTTTTATTTGGAACTTTGCTAATTTGTTTTGAATCTTTTCTGATGTTAGGTATGAAGAAACCTAAGATCGGATGCCGCAATATTTTCGTTGTATAAAAAGTGAATAATTTAATATAATTCCAAGCGCTATTTAACCACTTAAATACCCTTAATGAAACTTGTAAGACATCTAACTTCGTTGTATACTCGTACAACTGCACTAGCTTTGAACGGCATATTAAAAGCCGTTGCCAGCATCTACAAATAGCTATTTAAATAATTTGGAGAAAAACAATAATATCCACAGTTTTCGCATCTTGAATTTCTGCCAAGGAAATCGACTTGAGCTTACTTACTTTCGATACATTTTTTATCACAATCAAAGAAAAAAAGCCGTAAAAATTTGTTGTTCGCGAATTTTACACTTTGAAGAAGGCAATACAGATTTCTCGTTGACTAGATTTTCAAAGTAATATTAATTTTAATACACCAAAATGACCTGTTGCAGGAAAGTAACTCAATGAATTTTATCCAAATCTAAGAATTCTTTTCATAAGCGTTTTTTTTTATTGAAAGCAACTTTGATATAGAGAAAACTACTGTGTTTAAAAAATACAACTAAAATTTTTTTAGCAGTTAAAAAAGTTGTGTACTAAGAATTGTTGCACTGTTCAGCTGTTTTTGTTTAATTTTATATTGAAAATCGACAGTTAACTGAGTCATGATAGTTAACTCTTCAGTGTAAAGAAGACGCTTATAAATCGCAATTAACATTTCCTTCTATTTGAATAGATTATTTGCAGTCATCCTGCAATGCGCTTTGATGTACTTACTTTTTGCTGAAAGGCTGCTTAGACGACTAAACAGGAATGTTGATAAATATTTTCTTTGGTGAAATAAGTTATCAAAAAAAAAATACTAACACATGAGTGTCGAAAATTGCGAATACTCCAATTTCCCAAGCACTTTCCCATTCGCGATAGCACAGTCTATATTCAGAATATCCTATCCACCTTCGTTTAATATGTTATACTCGTATTAGTGATGTTAATTTCATAATTTCGTTTTGTTTTTGACTTCAAAAAGCAAAATTTTACATTTTCTTACCATTAAGGTCAACGTAATAAAAACTTAAAAAAAATATTTATTTCCTTTGCAAAAGTAGTTTTTGGTCAACATGCCAAATGGAAAAGGAAAAAAGTAAAACACAAATTTGTATTTTTAGAAACAGTTTTATTTATTTTTAAATATTTATCTAAAATATTCACCAAATTACTTACACAAACAACGTAATTTTTGGATAAAAGCGCACAAATCTATGAAGTGATTTTTTAGATAAAATAAGAAACTCGACTGGAACGCTCGCTTTCTGAACGCTAATTCACTGTGTACGCGAATCGAAATGTAAATTCTTTAAGTGTATACAAAAAACTTCAAAGAAAAATATAAAATGTATATAATAAATGTATTCATAAGTGTTTTGATTTAAAGGAGGCATTGAAAAGCAGGCAACCGAAAGGGTAATCAGAAAATTTCTCCCGACAAGTGCATGTTGATCTCTAGTTAAGATTGTGTATCGAACAGCGCTTGGTGGAAGACATTTTCGATTTGACTGGGTTTAAATAAAATTTTAAATTTTCGAATTCCAACATTTGTCCGGCTGTGAGCTTTCAAACTTAGCACATGTTTCAGCAAGTGTTAACGCATTCATATTTTAGCGCTTTTTTTGCGGAATAAAGTTTGTCTACAGAAAAAAGTTTATTTTCGTCACTTTCTATTGCGATTAGTGGTTTAATTGAAATTTAAAGTTATAAGTTATAAAATTCCCTTTTTAATAAAGTATTTAGTTTGTTGTAAAATCTATTATCTACGTCAAGTTGAAGAATTAGGTGCAGAATTTTGCAATTTTTAAAATTTTATGGTTTTTAGGTACAATTTTAGAGTAAACGCTCAACAGTTTTTAGTTTAGCACAGTGAACCAGTACCAACCTGTCGAAGATCATGTATTTAATAATATTATTGATCCCTTAAGACTAGTGAGGAATAAAGCCCACAAATTCAAAAAAATTATCTTAAATTAAATTAAAACCCAGGACTGTTGCATTACTATTATTTCAACATACCAAATTCTACTCGCCATCAAATTCCTAATGGAATTTTAGTTGGGTCTTCGATTGAGTCCATTCCATCATTGCTGTTCACCAAATTTACTCTGGTTCACACGCGCACATTGACTGTAGCAAGTGTGTGTGTGTATTCTTTTTTAATTTTACCCAATTATTCTTCATGCCTTATTGGAAAATGTAATTTTATTACTTTGGCATTTTGGTTGTGCGCCACTCACTCTTGGGATGCAAATCCCTGGCGAGCGAAACGAACGAAAATGTTGATTGTATTGTCTGCTCATTGCCAGGCTACATTTGTCTGTCAGCGAGTATTTGCATGTGTATTTGGCTATGCATGTATGCGAGTAAGCAAAAAAAATAGAGAGAAATGTGTTGTAAAAATTTCATTTTTGCAAATTGTAATTTAATTTTCATATTTTCGTATTTCATCAGTAGCAGTTGAATGAACTTTCGAGTTTTATGCACTCTTACACAATTATGTACACACACAAAAACATGTACATATGTATGTGTGTGTGTGAGTATATTTTGACCATTCGTTGGGTGTACATACATATGTAAGCTAAAAATTGTACACCACACTTGGAAATTGCACGAAATTCCTTGACCATTCTTGTTTTGATCTTTTAATTTCATTAAAAGTATTTACTTATGGCCGCTCAATTGAGTTCCAAATCAACATAGCGACTTGAAACTCAATTAAGTGGCCATGAGTGGCTCGAGTACGATGGCATTTGTTTACTTTCAAGGATTTATAAGACCTGGGTTGCGGCGCTACCATCGATGGAATGTTTCCATTTACGGCTCCTCAGACAAGGTTAAGCTCTTGAACTTCCTCGGAGAGCCGAACTTCAAAGTATTGGCGATGAAAACATAAGAGGTGTTACAATGAAACTTATTCTAATTTACAGAGCTTTAATTATACGGAATTGACTATAGACATATTCTTAAGCTAAACAGCTTAAGCGCGGAACATTGTTGACAAAACTGTCGAAGCGCTAACAGCTAGACACTCAGACAAGCCGAAAGCATTTTCTCTGCTTTGCGAATAAGCCGGTAGTTAACTTTTTCACGGATCGACTTAAGGATCGAAAATGAACGGCGCGGTTTGGAAAGTGGTATTAAGACATAATTTTTTTATCAATTCTAAATTTAGACTTACGGACTTTGGTGGTTATTTTAAGTAAAGTTGGCTGGCATTAAAGAAGCGATGAACTCACTGCTCAAGAGAGTGCGACGTGCAAAGGGAAAGGTCATCCAAGCAGCTGTCAGAGCTTTTTGCTCAATTTCCTACTCAGTCCGAAGTAGCACTTGTTAGCAAGAGCAATTTTCCTTTGGATTTCGAGGCTGACATTGTTGTTAATGTGCCCACTGTCTATTTGATGACAGGAGATACTTCGTCTGGCCCTCGTTCACCTCCGAACTCATTCGCTTGGCACACTCTTATAATAGATGGTATCTAACCGATTTTGTTATGCAGCTCGAATTATCTTCTCCAGCATCAGGTTAAAAAATCGCATGACAATGAGTCATCTTGTCTGAAACCTCGTTTGGTATTAAATGGCTCGGAGAGGTCCTTCCCAATCCTGACTGAGCTGTTGATCCTGCTCAACGTAGTTTTGCCAAGCTCCCAAATTCAGACATTGCGGCATATAGGAAACTTCTTCTTGTGCTGTCGAAAGCGGCTTTGAAGACGACAAAAATATGGTGCGTGTCGATTCTTCTTTCTTGAGTCTTTTCCAAGATCGAACGCACTGTGAATATCTGGTCAATAGTAGATTTACTAGGTCTAATTCCATAAAGATAAGGTACAATCAGTTCATTGACGGTGGGCTTTAGCCTCTCACACAATACGCTCGACAGGACCTATTGTGTGATGTTAAGATGGCTGATATCGCAATAGTTGGCGCCAATTGCAGTATCTGCCTTCTTGTGGATTGGACAAAGCACACTTAGATTCCAATCCCTAGGTATGCATTCGTCTGACCATACACTGCAGATAAGCTGATGCATACGCTTTACCAACTCTTCTCCACCGTATTTGAATAACTCAGCTGGCAGCCCTTAGCTGCGGGCGCTTCATTGTTCGTTAGCCGTGCTATTGCTTTACGAACTACGTTGTCATTGATTGGGGATTCGGGTTCATCATTTTCTCCAAAGTGGTCTCTGCTACCACCACTAAGTAGCTTGGAGAAATACTTCCTTCAGGTCTGCGTTGTCATTCTTACAGAAATTGTATTGCGTTATAATAATTGTGTGTAAGGTGCATAGAAATATTGCAAAGAATTTTGTAGTTGAAAATTTGCAAGTAATTCTTAAAATTAAAAAATTTCATACTTAATTGGCGACTGTTATACTGGTAAATTTATACGCGAGTATATCACAAATAAGGCTTAAATTGTATGTTATAATATTATAGATTTTATGGAAACTTGAAAACTTAGACATTGCCAATTTTTACCTTTTAAACTCCTTTAACTCTTAAGTAATCTACAGAGGAGAATGAACCTCAGCACCTTTTTGTATGGAACTCTTTAATTCATTTAATAACTAGCCGGCCATGCACTATCAATTTTATACTTCCGTATAATGCAAACCCAAAACGAACACATCCGCCTTCCGTAACAGTAAAAGACATTTATTGGCATTCAGCAAAATACATATATTTGCATATACGAATATTGATATGTTTGCACAAATGTGTGCCTTGTTGTGAAATTCCAAGTTTATCTAATCTGTTTGAATGCCCGCAGCGTTGGTATACTATAATTTAATTTGTCAACTTCACAATGCAGTTAGTGAGAGCTTTTCTCTCTAGAGGGTCAGCTTAAATTACACAAAGATAAAACATCTCCATGCACATACAAGGATTTGTGCAGCATGGTAATTTATTTGATTGTGCAAAGATGTCATAGAATTTTAGAAATACTTAAACAAATTGCTAAGCGATAGAGCGGCTGAGATCTAAGAATTTTTGCGACATTGCCTTAGAAAAAATATTTTTAATTATGTGTGTGAATAGCGATTTCAAAACATTTTTAACTGACTTCAAAGAGAGAGAAAGGTGTTAATCAGGTCCAGAAGTGTTTGATGAGAAGAGCTCTAACTGCGGAAGAGGATTGATTAAATTAAATTTAAAAATCAAGTTAGACTGCGCAATCTCCTAAGCGATTTTGACCGATCTTTTCCTATCTCTTGCTAATTGGCGCCAATTGGAAGTCCCAAGTGTAGCCAAGTCTTCTTCCACTTGGTCTCTGCCACCATCAGTGGGTATGGCGTCGAAAACCTTCAGGACTGGAGAAATTTCATCCATTCGAACGACTGATCCGCTGGCAACGCAAAGTCGCAAGGGTTCAAGAGAGAGATCATCCGAAAGATTTCCTCTTATCTGTCATCGTCAATGCTTCTGCGCCATACATAGTAAAATTTGTTGGCAAGAGAGATCCTCCGTTGGATTTAAAGGCTGTCGTAGTTATTGGTGTTAATGCTGCTTCCTAGGTAAGCAAAGTTCTTTCCGTTTTCAAATTTCTTATTGTCAAACAGTGATGTGAGTGCCCATGCCCGTATTAGCATGATTTACCATTTTATGACAGGAGGTACTTTGTCTTGCCCTAGTCCACCTTCAAACCCTTACGTTTCACTTCTTTATCCATAGAAAGAAAACCTCCTTAAAAATATATTCAATAGGCTAACTTTGGGTGTTAAATATTTAAAAAAAATCCGGTTTTCTGAACTCAAGCTCAAAACTTACAACACGGATATACATATAATAAATTTCACATTTATTCTTTGTATACAGCTCTCAAGAAAAATGAAAAATTCATACAACATGACCCTCAAGAAATGTAAGTAAAATTTCTTAAACCAGTCTGAAGCGCTCAAGTAAAAAATGCTCATTCATTTATGTATTTCTTCGAGAGATTTGCTTAGTTTTCAATAAAAATTTTGTGAAAAGCATAGAATTTTTGAAAAAAATTTAAATAAGTTTATAATTTTTGTAAAGGTGTTACATACGGTGACATATATAATAATACAATGTTGCCTTTCAATTACTCTACGCCTTATTCGAGCGTAGTACTTTTAATTGTACAAAACCCATATTTGAGGTGTGAACCGCTGGTTTTTTTTAATCTAACCCCGTCTTAAATCAAAAAAATAGTCTCTAAAATAATCCCTCGAAATACATTTGTAAGTATCTGAGTTTCTAAAAGGACAAATAACAAAGTTTTCCTATATTCTGAATTCTTATCCAGCAACTAAATTTAATTTAATTATTTTGTAATAAGCGCAGTATTTTAGCTTGTGTTCGTTTTCATTTTTCTGCATATTAAAAACAAAAACCATCGCTTCGAAATTGCCATCACGCTATGACAATTGTAGAATTAACAGTTATCCTATTTCTATTTATTCTCACTTTTTTTTACTTTACCTATTCCAAGTGTTTGTGGCCTTTTTTAAGATTCAGCAATTGTCTGAAGTGGATTTTAGCTGCAAAATTACTACAAAGAAACATTAAACCCCACCGGCTTGGTTGCCTTACGCTCAACTTTGTATCTATGTATGTATGTATGTATCTGCAATTGGTTAACTCTTTGGCACTCTACTGTAGTGGCATGTCAAGCGTCGATAGTGTCGGCTCTCCAAGGATTTTCAGTTGAAATTGATAAAAGGATTGAATGCATAATCTGTGTAAAAAGGCAAAACAAAAAAAAAAGGTTGTTATGACATCTTTTTTGAGTATTGTGTGGATTTTTCGTATATTCACATTTAAAGTCATCAGGATGGCGATTTTTGGGCATCTAAGGAGTGTTATACATACTTCCTTCACATTGTTGTCGGAATTGTTAATATTTTTTTTTTCTTTTTGAAAGTTCATCTGCATGCGCTTAACAACAACTTTTTTAAATAAATACATATGTATGTATATGTGTATGTATGCACTCCAAAAGCCTGTCGAATCTGTTGTGCTGTTAGTCGACTGTAAATAATGCGCAAAAATAGTTGAATGATTTGAATTTGTCAAAGTGAAATCGAAATGAACAGTTGCAGAAAATTGTTAATGGCAACACAAACATTCAAAAGGGTATGTATTGAATGTGGATTGATAATCCTGTTGAGAGCTAAAAGGATATGCGCTGGGACCTTCTTGCTCAAAGCAATTGTTAGCTTCTATGGTAAGTTAGGGCAGGAAATTTGGAAAACTGAAATGAATCTCTGTCTTAAGCAATGATAGTATTTTGCATGAAAATACATAGTATTAGACATATTTAATTTACATAATTTCAAATGTGTGCACATTTTTTTATACGCAAATTACAATAGTCGTCATCTTTTGTAAGCTTCTTACAAAAGAACGTCCAGCTCGCTTATAATCAACTCTCTTATATTTTGAATACACTTTACAACACTAGTCTGTCAAAATTAATGGTCGTTTGTAAAACTTGCTAGCAAAACAAAACAAAATGAGGCGATTTATCTTACATCTGCTCTATATTAGTTTTTTACTTAGTTTGAAGTTCAGTGAAAAGTTTTCAATTTCCCTTCGTACTTTTAAATGATTATTCACAATAGCACCACTTTCTCACTTTCCAACACTTTCAATGAGGTGGGCTATTTTTTAAATGAGTTTATTTCAACCCGCTGATTTCAACTCAACTCGCTTATTTTTGTTGTTGCTTTTCACGCTATACGATAAGCCACCTAGTGTTCTTTTGCAAGTCGTTTACAAAAGAAGTAACGAATAAATATAAAAGTTGAATCAATTCGAGCAAAAATGTTAGCAACTCTATCTCATTCGGGAAGGAAAGGCACCATAGTCACGTTGGAATTGTCGAATATTTAAATGGTTACGCGCATTTTCATTTTTTACTTGACTCGCCTGTTTATGTTTTAATAAATTGGAATTGGTTACCAATCGTACTCCATCATAACTTTACTCTTTTACTCGGTGTGTCGTGAGTATGCTTTTTATCTAAAATTTATTAAACTATAAAAAAAAGAAAATTGAAAGTTGCTTAATTAAAAGTTTCTCATTCATTCATTTTATTATCAGTAGTAAATTTATTCATCGCAAGTTCGATTTTAGTTTAGAGATTAAATAAAGAGATGCTAGTCTAGCTCAGTTTAAACGAATTTTTACAGCCTTGGAAGCTTTGGAAAATGGTTTTACTGCTCTTTTACAGTGGGGTACTAATGGAGTCGACAGCACCAAAACGTTTTGTAATTTTTCCCAATGTCTTATCCTCTTTTTCAACAATTTAATAGCTGCGCCATGTTTTATCCTATACGGTTCCAATACTAACTTCTCAGTCTTGTCTTATTATATACATCATATGAAATTATTTAATATATACATTCTTTTTTTAGGTATTTACCTCGATATATGCTCGAGTTTTTTTTTTCTGTTGTATATGAAAATATGTATATGACTTTCAACATATTTCAAAACCACCTAAAACCCTCGTAAACTATGAACAAAACTGTGTCCATTTCCTTAAAAATAATGTTTACCATTTTAAAATAAACTTTTTCAGCATTTTATAGTAGTTTGAATTACAAGGATTATACAGGACGGGTCGAAGTTAATTCGAAGTACGTTGAAGTAAATAATTAAAAATAATTCTTTACTTAAATTTGTCCATGGTCTTCGTGATACCCGAGTATCCCAGGCTTGGTCCATTGTGGAATTTTTTGAGAACATCGGAAATTTTTACCTCTGCCACCACTGTTAGATTGCGAGAAAATTGCTCATCCCCGCTTTCCTTAGCCCTATGCAAACATTCAGATATAAACTTTAAGGTGTTCCACTGCGCCCAATAGGCTTTGACGATTGGACTTTCTGCAGCCATTTGCTCAGGTAGCTTGGCCGGCGGACATGGCATCTGCGTTTCCGTTAGCACCTTCTTTTCGTTGCTTAACACTTTATGACAGATGTTCTCTTAACTATATTCAATCTACCATTTGCTTAAATAAATAAGTATGAATCTAATTGAGAAAATGTTGATACTTAGCTTCCCTCGGACAAGGCAATTACTTTCAAATATTTCAAAAACTATGCATTCTTGCTAATTTTGTTGTGGAATAAGGAAACAGAGGCAATGCAATATACTCACTTAAATGCCAAATAAAGACATTTTCATAACATTGCGATTATGTAGGGAGGACAAAGGCTACTTCAGAGAATAAGTAAGAGTGACGTCAAAAGTGCTCGTAATAAATTTGAACTGGTACCCTCGTAACGACATACATACATATGGATGTACTACAAAAATATAAAAATATGAAATTTCAAAAATATTTTTCCGTTGATTTGTTTTAATCACAAAAATCTTCTTAACTAAAAAACTACCGTAAGACTCTGTTCGTGTTAACTGCTTTGCCAACATTTAATCCAGAAGTAATTGTACATATTTGACTTATATCTAAAGTTAACCCAAGCTTTTAAAGATAATATCTGAACCAATATTATTTCGAGAAAATAAAACGCCCAAAAGACTTTCATTTGGCTCGTTGAAGTGAATTTAGATTTATCTATTGGTTTTGAATTCCGAAATTACGTTAATTTATTTTTTTATTTCGGTTTTTATAGTAATCTACATAGGTATACAAAGTTACATACAGACTACTTAAAGATAGATAATTATAATATCACTTCATTTAACATTAATTTCAAAACAGACTAAGATAAAGAAAAATATATGGCTAACGAATTTGGTAGATTATTGAGTTAATGCAGGACTCTACAAATGGGAGCATTGGAAGCATAGAGAGTTCGGACTCGCTCTGTGTAAAAAATATCACTATTACGAAGGGTGAATCAATTACACCAGTAATAATGTCAAAGACAAAAATAAGCGTAAGAATGGTTCTTCTTTGTTGTAGAGCTTTTAGATAAATTAGCGAACACCTAGTACGATAAGGTGGAATTGGGTCGGTGAAATTTAAAAGTCGAACAGCAAAGCGGATAAACTTTGTTTGAACTCGCTCGATGTTATTATTATTACATACATGATAAGGTCTCCAGACAAAATAAGCATATTCCAGCTTGGAGCGTACGAGTGAAGTAAACAAAAGCTTAAGGGTATAGGGATCAGTAAAATCAGATCTAAATCGACGGATAAAAGCTAGCACTGCAAACGACTTGGCAATTGTGTAATTAAGTTGTCTGTTGTGAAATTTTCGAGTCAAAAGCCACCCCTAGATCAGTGGATAATCGTGGATCGTCAATATAGTCAGACGTGGGGATAAGGCAGCGCGACTTGGAGACGGACAAATGAAAACACTTTTTATATTTAGTGGTCTGAATCATTTATACGACACCAAACTCAGACATTATCCAGACCTGATTGCATTTTTGCGAAGTCAGAAGAATTTGAAATAGTGGAATAGTCATCAGCATATGAAAGAAAATTAGAGTCGAAATGTCATTGAAAAATATTACAAATAGCAAAGGGCCTAGTATGCTGCCTTGTGGTACACCAGACGACGCTATGATAGGTTTGGAATGCACATTGTCAACTACAACTACACAGTTCGATGATGAAGGTAGGATTTTATCCAAGATAAAAATGTTTAATGAAATTCAAAACTTGCTAATTTAGTAAACCAAAGTCAAATGCTTTCGAAACCGTTTTGATTTAAGAGCACTTACACTTGCTTATCTTCTTCTTCACTGATATTTATAATCATTTATTGAGAAACTGCTACCCAAATACATTTTTTCTCTGGAATTTTGATACGAAATCGTCGTCGCAAATATTTGTATCGTTGATTTTAGATGAAATATATCGTTATTCATGGATATTAAGAGTAACAAGCCACACAATGCTCTTTAGAATTTCTAACCTTTTTGGGTTTACAGAAAACTTTTTTGATTGTTGGGAATCTGTGAGTTTGATAATGATAACTATGGTGACTTACGTTTCTAGCAGTTTATGTCGGGCAGCCGCAATGTACACCAGACTATTTTCATTTCAATATCTATTGGCAGAAAAGGAATACGTGCAGACCAAGCGGTGAAGCTTGTAAAAAAATATAAGTAAGAATGACAAGTTACATTTCTATGGTTGCAAAAAAAGAAGCCTTTAAATATATGCATCTCATATTTGTAAGCAATGTGTGCACCAATTTGAATACTTTTCTAATACATAACATACAAATTTTGCGAAAGAATAGTTTAGCCCTTTTTTACTTTCATTTTACCTAGAGCAAGCAACATAACGAATTTCATTCTCGGCGTAGATTATTTCCATTTCTACTGGGTTTGAATTTGTTGCGCTCGTAGAGCATTCTCAACCTCAGTGAACTGCAAGAAATGAGCAACTGACTTTGGCATCTTGAAAATATGTATGCATGTAAATATGTAGCAAACAAATGTCTGCACGGAAATGGCAGTCAACAAAAATGCGCCCAAGTGTATGCGTACAACTGCGCATGCGTGCATATCTAACTAACAAGAACGTGCTGCATATGCTCGGCGGCAGACTTTTGCAAAATATTTTGCAAGCATTTAAGTGAGCCCACAAGTGTTGGTGGCTGTGTATGTGTGTTTGATGTGTGTGTATGAGTGTTTCAGGACATACATACATATGTATGTACATGTATTAGTGTGTGCGTGCATTTGGCTTTAAATTTGCATTTGTGTCCGTGATGCAGTACGAAATTTGAATTTTAATCTGCATACACTGTAATTTTATTTATTTATCACAGAAATAACTTGGACATAACTGTGAGATAGTTGTTGCTGCTGCAGTTGAATAAGAAAAAAGTTGAAAATCGTACGAAGAAAATCAAAGCGAAACTTAAAAAAAAAATATATATATACAACTACCCGCATGTGAGATACAAATAAAAGTGAGTGTGTGTGGCAAACGGGTGACAGTGGCAGGTGGGTGGTGGAGTGTGAATGCCGCTTCTTTGCTGCGCTTAGTTCCAACTTCCGCTCTAGCCTCCCACTGCGCGCTTTCTGTAGCGGCGCAATCACTGCGGCTGCTCCCAAGATATGCCAGCACGCTGCGCGCTACGACAAGAATACGAAATGCGAATTTTTCTACATCAAATGCACTCTCAGCTGTGTGGTATGAGCGAGTTGTTGTGGCGAGGAAGGCGCAACAACGCAAGCAAACAACAAAATATTTTAAACATAAAAGCATGCATATTCAAGCAGGCATGCACACACACACACACACACACACACATGCCTACATATGTACTTATGCATTTACATGCTTACATATTGTCCTTGCACTATACAAGCGTGTTGCTCTGTAAACAAATTTGTCTGCAGTTTATCGAAAATTCCGTTTTGCTAAGAGTCTCTTTGCTAAACTTTTATTGAAATTTTATAATTTCCTGTGAGTGCATATCCTTTCAGGCTTGAAATTCATTTTCCGATATGTTTTTCACAGCAATTGAAATTCCTTGAAAATATTTTAAATTAAATAGGGAAAAACTGTTGCTGACTAGTGAAGTACAAGAGTATATTTGTATGTGATGTCTTTTAGAGATTGTAAAATATTGATACAATTTATTATTTAGTTGTATTTTTAGGTATAACGAAATTGAAAAAAAAAATTAATGAACTTTAAGCGTATTATATTTGTAAGTATATAATTTTAGAATTTTCGCAAAGTATACGAAAATACCTTCAGTACAGTGGCAAGATTTGCTGATTACGATGTACGATTTTTAGGTTTGCTTGGAAATAAGCAAGTGTAAATGTAGGGAATAGCCTTGCCATTGGAAAAGTCAAATAAAAAGTGCTTGGAATTTAATTTTACAGATACATCTGAGACTAAAATTTATTCGTTGAGGATTGGCAACTTTACTGACGTTTAAGCTGTGGCATTGCTCTATTACATTTAAAATAAAATTTTGTGTATTTTCTTTATGCTTAAAATCATATATTTTCGGCATATTTTTGGTTCAATAGTTGTTAGAATATTAAAGCAGGAGTCGATTCATTAAAAAACTATGTATGTATGTATATGTACTTATAGATATTTAAACACTCTTGCAAAAATACTGAAATTCCAACGGTGAACATCGTACTGCTCTTTCTGATGTTTATAAATCTTATCTTCTAAGTGATCGCTGTGTGAACGCTTTCTATGCGACTTGACCGATATTTTTGAGCGGGTTACCGGATGGCTTAGATTCATAACTGCACTCGATTTGGGGTAAGATTCTAGTTTTGTTTATGAAATATAACCCTCTTGTCTTCCAAAATCAACTCCTAAAATCAACTCTGTGTCTCTCTGTTATTGACATAATTTCTGCGCCTAAAAGTATGTTTGCGGCATGAAAATTATAGCGAAATATAAATAATTTTTTCGTAACTATTTATATTTCGTTATTATTAAAATAACAATTTAAAAGTATGGCTCAGGTTTCGATGCCGTTGTTAATGCCTACATAACTAAAAATCCTGTTTGTGGTTCGATTTGGTTCATATTCATCATATTAAACAGTAATGGAATAAATTTATGTATATACATACGTATTATGATGCCTAATTGTTATAAAAAAAAATATTAATAGTTCGACTTAATCCATATTTGAAATATTAGTTGTGGCATGGCACAGTTTCGATGCTGCCACGAACAACGGTAACTGAGCGCTAACGGTAATTGTTCGAACTCAGCATGAAACTATAATGTGAATGCAGTGGCTTTGAAACTCACGTTCGTGGATCTAAAATACTTTTGGAGGTAAAAAGGTCTACAAAGCAAAGTATGTCCACGCAAATTTGAAATATTAAGAAGATATCTGCACTGTTAATTCGCACATCACATTTAGTTTGAAGGCATTTAAAAAAGCGCTCAAATTTTAAAATTAAATAAGGTGGGCTAGCTATTTGATGCTACAATGAAAATCACTTTAAGGAATTTAAATGTTCTGGAAGAGAACTCCGTAGCATTTTTTTTCACAAAACTAATCATTCAAAATTTGATTAATTTTCGGAGTTGATATTTTTGACAAGATAAAATTTAAGCCTTTGATTGAAAATAGAAAGGACACAACCAAACTGTTAAACGATTGTAAAAGCAAAGAAAAATATGATACGCATGAAATTTTTCTCCTCAAATTATAGCACAACACATATTGATATATTTGGGCAATTTATTTATCCTCCAATTATTTGAACTTCATTTTCAATTAAAACATCCACAATTCTCAAACAAACACAATTAAAAGCCCTTTTTTTTAAGCTATTGCTGTAGCGCTCTTCCTCTAGATAAAAATAAAAAACGTTATGTGGGAGATACTGTGGAAGAAACTGAGGCCTTTTTAAAGTTGCAAACTATAATTCTGCAATATTTCCACATTAAACAGTTTGTTTTAATTTCAAATAAGAATTATTATTTTGTTGTTAAAAGAAATTGTGAAGAAAATGCGTGAAATTTTCATTACGAGTATAGGTTTTTTGAGATATGCTAATACTCCATTCATTCTTGTGTTAACAATGTTTACTTTTATTGTAAAATAAAAAGATTAGTTCAAGAAACCAACTAAATTTCATAGTTCACGGCGGTTACTTCTGAACCTCGACAACCATATATTTATGTATTTAATAGTATGTATGTATGCGACTTAACTTACCGACACAAATCATCATTTTGGATTTTAATAAATTTCTCAGTATGAGGTGATTGGCTATTTAATACTTAAAATGTTTACATGGACTGCCATATCAATTTATTGCTTACGAGTATGTAGATTCTCAAGCAAGAAAATTTGTTTCTGCCTATGAAAATTCTATTAAATTTTAGTATGGCTATTATTGAAATATGTAATTATTGGTGATAAGTGATTTTAGCTCATAACTCAAAATTTTTAATAAGAAATTTTTACTTTTATATTTTAAAACAAAACGAAATCTTTACAAGTTTCTAAACTTTCATAGTAAAAAGTTGTATTTTTATTAGTGTTGAACCTAATTCTTTCATATTTGTAGATAGGTATGTATGTGTGTGTGTTTTAACATACATATAAATGTATGCATCAAAATACCGCTCACACAAGCTGCTTGTTCATTAATATTTCTTTATACGAATTTTAGAAACAGTTTTGTACAAAGTACAGGCAACACATAAACGCTCAAGTCAAATTTCAAACTAAAAGTCTCATTTAGCTGCATATCCTGTTTTGATAAAATTTTAATCTCCTGTTGCATGTTCAAAACTCAGCAGATGTTTGCAGTGGCTGAGACGCATATAAATGTATATTTAGATAATTTTGTATAAAATTTGTCCCAGTATAGAATGTTGAGTGAGAATGTTTGCAGTATGTTGATTGCAAAAGGATATGCACATCCGGCATCAAAAGGAATATTAGAAACATTTTTCGAACATTTACGTAAATCGTTTCAAAGGTTTTGCAATTGATTAAGAAAAAATTAGATTAAAAAATATTATGGACTTCCATAGAAATACATTTTTTTGTAATTGCGATATTCAGGCAAAGTTCCTTTAAGGAATTTAATTTCCTTTGAAGAAAAACTTCTTAAGAAGTCCATTAATAGAGTGGTGTTTAAATAGATTTCTTGTCAACAGAAAATCTTTACACAAAATGGGATTTTATTATTTAATTATATTTCTTCCTACACCAGTCCCTTATCACTGAAGTTCAATGAGTAGAATAAATAAGTTTTCTTTTCTACGAAAATAACAATGAACCTTTTACACATTAAATTTTGTATTTTACTTTGTGTAGGTTCACAAAAGTCTGCGTAAAATCGGTGTATATATGTTTAAATTCGCTTACGTGCCAAGCTTTGTACTATTTGCAAGTAATTGCCAATTACACATGTCCTTTGCGTATTAAGCAAAGTGCGCTCTTCAATTGTTGCCTTTGTTGCTGGCTGAGAAGTGTGTACAAATAGTATGTGAATGTATGCTTTTATATAAGTTTATTATTTAATACACGCAGAACTGGCACACATTCCATGTTTTCTCTAAGTGTTTTTACGAAGCGGGTAAAGGACTATAAGCTTGAAATAGAAATAATTTCCCAAAGGCTACTTGAATATTTTTAATATTAATTTTTAAAATATTCAAGTATTTCTATTTTGTTATTGAGGTCGTAGGTTTAATTTGAAAGCTATGAATTGAATACTTACTAAATATAAGCTTATATATACATATGTACGAGTACACTCTGTTCATATTGACGCATTTAGACAATTTATTTATGCTCCAATTATTTAAAATTATTTTCCAATTAAAATATCGTTAGTTCTTGAAGCAATACCATTAAAATTAAATTTCTAAATTTTATAAATATCGTAGAAAACAATCAAAATTTCGTCAAAACTTTGAACTTATTAAAAATATTTAGTATAATTTTTTTGGGTATGCAAATATGAAGCTCATTCAATTTTAGCATTATAAAGTGCAAGTTTAAAGTGGCTTAGAATTACCACTGATTTTTGACAATTTTTATATTGACGCTGTGTCGCAATTCCTTCCAAATGGAAAATAATCGTTTTGCATTGTATGGAGGAAAATGCCAGTAAAAAAATTGTCAAAAATCAGTGAAAACCTGCAGACACTAAAAACTTGCCCTTTCTTGGGCGAAAATTTAATGAGCCAAAAAAATGGAAAACACAAAGAAAATAAAAGAAATTTTGTTAAATCATTGTACATTTTGTAAATAGTTTGAAAAATGGGTGATTATGGCTTTTCTTAAAGAACGAACCATATTTTACTTTATAAATAATTTCAATTAATTACAAGTAAAATCAAGTGCTTGTGCTTTAATTTTTGAACAGAGTATAAGAAGGTTAATGCTATTTTGTCTGCCATCTGCAAGCATACATCTTTAATGCAGGCTTTGGCAACAATTCCCAAATAAACTAATTGCTTTCAATTAAATATAAATACGAAATTTGATGTGGTTATTTATCAGTTTATAGACGATGCATTTATATTGAATTACTTTCCTATACGCAAAAGTGTGTGTGGATGCATTTATAAGTGTAGGTCAGTTTTTGCCTAGCATCAAAATCATGAGAATTTTTATTTAGCAATTTTTTATTAAAAAAACATCAAACAACAAATACCATTTACAAAGTTCAAACTGTGCACAAAATATACGAATATTTATACAATTTTCAATTCAATTTCCATGTTTTTAAATGCACCATTGATATAAATAACACACATATATAAAATATTAATCTATTAATACAAAGGTGGAATAATTTTCATGGTTCAGATAAGGAGATTATTCTCACATCGGCCTTGGTTAAAATCAATCCCAATTATGACCGGGAGTATTTGCTTGTAAACCTCCTTGAGGGCTCCCTATAGTATAATTGGTGCCAAAAACCAAATGACGCTCTCCTTCAGTCTTCGTCACTATATTAAGAGAAAATAATAAAATAAAATACTTTTTGACTCTATCTCCTCCCTCTCGGCGACGGCTATGGATGTAGTATCATGGTCGGTCTTCTCAAGTTCTGATACTAGAAGCTGGTCCTCTTCGAGTGGCGTTACCTATTTGCAGTATACAGCCTCGACGTATGCAAATACTGAGCGTTAGTCTCGCTCCCTCCGCCTGATTGTGGATTTAAAAGAGATGGAGTATAAGCCGATTGAAGCATCGTTAATGACATGGACCACATAACGTTGCTTCTCCGTCCACCCGCCAACTCGTACTATCCTCCAGTCGCTGGTGGGCAGTCCTTTGTTGCCAAAGTGGATGAACTCAAAGATCTCCTCGGGTTTTGGTGGTTTCACTGGAACCCAGGCCCAGACTCGAGACCTTTTAGGGATTTCATTCCTGTCGACAGCCATCAGGTCTGCCCAGGCCACAGCTGTCCCATCGAGGAGATTGCCTCTCTTTAGAGTTGACACACAAGACGAGCTTGATCCGTCCTTGATACCAGCTGACATTGCGAACTATTGGTGCAGAACCGGGATACTTCTCGAGTAAACCGTTATAGACCCTACAGTGACCCATCAGCACAGACTTCCACTTCTTTAGATTATTGGGTGAGGGTAGTTTCGACCAACTCCTGATCTAGATGCATAGTATTCGGGGGAATCAGGGTCACCTCTTGAAGAACACGATAAATGTTTCATACAATTTTCTACAAATATTTATTTCTTTTACTTGAATAAATTTGTTCTAAACGGGTAATTAATTTAAAACTTATACGTCAACTTGGCACGTGCTCAATCACATATCAAAGAGTTTAATATTTGTGTTGGAATTGCTCAGAGCACTTGCAAAGCAATGAATTCGCGCATACAAAGTTTTGCGGTTGAAATCGCTAATTGGCTTAGTTTTCATGTAATTAATTACACGCACTCAAGACTTCGTCTAACCAATTTCTGTGGTGGATTTACAGACAACAAGTAAATTAATGCAAATAAAAACAAGTAAACCCAAACTTGCTTCGGCTATGCCAATAGCTTTATACCTATCATGAATGGAAGAATTATATTTGTGAAAAATTTTAAGTCTTTAGCTGATTGATTGAAGGACTCTATCGACTCGGCTCGTCACACTGATCAGATCGGTATACTTTTTGATGGGTCTAGCTGTTATCGTTCTGGTACTTATAAACATCGGACCAAAGTTAATATACCATTTCCATGAAAGGTATAAAAAAACATGTATAAATGTATGAATTGCAATTAAGTGCATTCGATACTGAAATCCACAGTCAAATAAATAGCAAAACTAAAAGCAAAGTTCATTCAATTGAATTTCAATATGCGCGAGTTGGTATCGAACGCACGCCCAAGTATGTATGTGGATATGTACACCAGAGAGCGCCTCTAAACGCAGGCGGCTGTCAGTTGACTGGGTGGCAGCAGACCACCCAATCGCAACAGCAACCGCAAAAGCAACAGCAACAGCGGCGAATTGACGCAAGCGCGTACGACTTAATTCCCTGGTGGATTTGCATTCGCGCTGCTGCTTTTGTGCCGCGTATGGCCCGGCCCGTGTGTAGCACTGAACTGCAGTCGAAATGCCATATTTTTTAAACCAACCAATTTTTTGCACTTTGTGCTGCAAATCAAACTAATTAATGCGACCACACACGCATCATCAACCAAAAGCGATAGCACCAAGTAGAATGCCACCAATGCTACTCGTTGGCGGTGGCGGCGGCGGAGTATGCCATTGCTGAGGCGATGTAGGACGCTGATGCCTGAGATGCCGCAGGCAGCAAGCGCGAGAATTTCCTGCAATGTGCAGATTCAATGTTGCACCGCCAATGATGTATATTGGCAGGTTTGCTATAAATACTTGTACTACGAGCGTTTTGTTCTTGTGTGCGCTCGATTTATGTGCAACTGGATGTGTGGGCGACTAGCGCTAGAGGCGTGTTATTGTGTAACGTATGCGAGTGTCTTGCAAGGCACTTCGGCGTGACAGCACGCCTGACGAATTTAGTGTGACCAGCTTAAGACTGTGATGAATTTTACGGTCTTTCTACAAATATCGAAGATTTTATGATATTCTTATGCTTCAACTATTTTATAGTAAAAAAAAAAATTGTTTTATTATTAGAAGACGTAAGTTTTAGCTATTAACAGTATTAAAAAAAAGCTTGTTTTGAAACTTGTGGTTATGCTAAAATTGAATTTGACAATTCAAATTAAAATAATATATGAAAAAAGTTCAAAAAACAAGTTTGCTGCGGCTCCTATTTAATGTGCCTTGGTATGTACATACATACATACATATGTATGTATATATAAATCAGTGTAAAAATTTAATAAATATCATAGATTACAAATTTTTATTGTCCGTACATAAATTTTTAATAAACGATTTTGATTTTGGAGTGGTATGAATGGCAATTTGAAGAACCTTTTCCTTACATATTTCCAAAATTTATTACATAAAAATTAAACTGCAATTTTTAATGATATAATACATTTTTAATCAACGAAATGAAAAGCAAAATTTCAAATTTAAGATCAATACGAAATTAATGAATTTCTTTAATTTTATAAAACAGAGAAGCGAAGCGAAACTTCTAAGTAGAACGAAAGCAAAACGACGTATTTTAGATGGCAAACTATAGAATAAGTTTTAATGGCTAAACGGGGCAATGTGATTTTAAAAAAAATGCCCTAAATGTTTAAGGTTTATTTCATTTTGCAAAAATCTATTTTGAATTAACCATTTTTCATTCTGTTTTCGAAATTTATCTTTATTTGGCGAAAACTTACATACCTTGAAAGCTGTTTTTTTTAATATTTTTTTATTAAACTCTTATGCCACTGAGTTTTAAAGCGTTAGTTTCTTCGCGATAAGATACAAATATATACGAGGGTGGTCTGAAAAGATTCCGACCTCAACGTGAAGATAGCAGCACTGGTCAATAAGGGAGTCAATGTTAGTGTTTTTGTGAAAATGGAAAAAAGTTGAGTATCTAGCTCTCATTAAAGTTTTGTTTTTGACTGGCAATACCCCTAAGCAAATCAAAGTTGAGTTGGATTCTGTTAATGGGAACTCTGCACTATCATTAACTACAGTGAAATTTTGCTAGCTAAATTTGTCACGAATTACGAATTTGCACTGCTTGACACTGCACCTTGCTCACCATATCTAACCTCAAGCGATATCTCTTTGTTCTCTCTTTTAAAAACTGCGCTCAGAGCACAGAGATTTTCGTCAAATGAGGAGGCAATAACCTTTTGCGTGAATATTAAATCTAAACATTGAAGGTCGTGTCTGCATTTGAATTAAAAAAAAAAACATCCCATTGCCAATGAAATACTTTTGGAACACATTTATTGTGAAATAAATTATTTGTGTAAATAAATGTTTCAGATTTTCGATGTTCGATGTTTAGGTGTGTTAGAAAGGTATTAAAATATTTACATTTTCAAATATAACCTATGTATGTACTTCTGCTAGCAAGGTTTAAATTTCTTATAAATATAAATATTTATTTCATTAAATCGCTTCATAAAATTCAGATTGTACGAGAAAGGTTCCGTAACTAGAATCTTTAATTGAACCTTAGCATGCCAGTATTCACGTGGAATCGTTTCCAATAATACGCCGTTCGTATTCAACGTAGAAATGACTTTTCGATACACATGTCGGGAGTCAAAATATTTGCCTTTACAGTCCGCTTAATTTTTTTTTATGCATACAGTTGTGTGGTGCAAAGGTGTTATTTAAATATGGATGATTAGCGTGATTAAAATCTCAAAAGTCACGATGATAAAATTTGCAGTAGATTCTCAAAAATATTTATTGATATTTGTAAAATTTCAAAAAAAATTTTGCGTAAGCGGAATGTATAAACCTTTTCCCCTTGATATGTTGTTGGTTTGTTCAGATCTTTGGGGATCAGGATATATTTTAAAAATAAAAAAATACTCGCTTTCGATGTATAACAATGATATTCATTCCGATTCCAATGAAATTGGCGAAATCGAAATGGAGAACAGGCCTGATAAATTCATAGAAAATGTCAAACATATTTTTAGTTATACTTAAAGCTTAAGCTGGCCACACTGTTCATATGTGTACATAATTTTGTCATTGAAGCTCAATATACTGAAGATGTGAATGAGGCAAGGACATTCTTTGCCTATTAATTTTGTTGTGATTGAATTTACAAACTACGAGTGTGTACTCTCGTAAATGTCACCGCAGATGCGATTATTTGCAGGCTTGTCATGCGTTCGAGTATCGAGTATGTATGTATGTGTGCAGGTGTGTGTGTGTATCAACTTTTCACAGCAGCCACATGCCACATGCCACATTAATACGCATTTTAAGCGATTTCCACTGAAATGAAGTACCCGAGAAGAAGTTGCCGCGTCGATGACGATGATGCCGATGATGACGATGATGAGGGTGGCAATGATTATGATGATAGGATGTTGGCGATGATGGAGGTGATGATGATAATTATATGGCTGTTGATGAGCTGCATGTGGCGGTATTATCATTAGCATTGAGCACTCAACAACATCAACGATATGAGCAGCAAGCGCAGTGGCAACATCATCAATATTGATAATTGTTGGCAATGCGCGGCCGTCGAGCCGGTGTTGATGGTATTGATGTTAACGCCAATGCTTGCCATTAACCTCGACATCAATTGCAATTACCAGCCAGTCAGCTAGTCAGTCAGTCGCTGCATCAGCTGGTTAGTATATCAGCACATCAGCTAGCCGACAAGTCAAGCAGCCAACGCATCAACCAGCTAACCAACCAACCGAAGAGGCCAAGTGACTGGCGCGACAGGAAGCTAAGATTCATTGGCAGCGCACAATCACTCATTCATTTATGCACCTTGTCAGTTCGTCAGTTCGATAGTCAATCAATTTGTGTTGAACTTCGTTAAATTGTGCTGCTGTGACAGCGAACATAGCAAATGAAAGCAAATTACTTACAAGCAGCCGTACAAACATTTATGCATTCGCGCAGAAATCAAAACATGCATGAATACAAAATTACATATACATTTGAATATATGTATGTATGTGTGTTATTTATACATCCATTCGCACATACATAACATGCATACTCAAATATATATTCTGCGGTTTTTAATTGAATAAACATCGACAGGCCACAAAGGAATTGAATGCGTTCACCAAAGACCGTCTGAATAAACGTGAGCGTGTGTGTGTGTGTGTGTGTGTGTGTGTGTGTGAATGTCAGGATGCCAATTAAATGAGATTTTTAATTAGGGACAATGCAAAGGTGCTAGTGTAATAGGAGTTACAATGACCACCACCGCGAGGAAGGATGCGAGGTGTAGCGGGCGCTCTGCCGGCAAAGCTTTTTCTGTGCGCGGCGACGGCGGCAAAAGTATGATGGAAATGGTATTGCGGCGTGTGGTGACCTTATCCATCGTAGCCGTTTAATGGCAGAAAAGTCGAAATTAATTTGCTTTTTAAATTTTTTCGGCTTTTAACGAGAGGCGGCGTAATACTTTATATAAATGAGGGCAAAAACAAAAAAATGAAACAGCAGATTACAGCAACATATGCGGGCGTGGCACGAATTGGGTACGAATGAGGTTGGCACGCGGGTCAGCGATGACTGATGAAATGTTTAATTATCTGTGTAAAGGGCATGACGGCAGCATTTTCTCATTTTAAAATGCAGCTGCAAAAGTAATCGATGGAAAAGTGTTGCTTTTGAGGGAAACAAAAATAAAGGAAGAAATTTATATGTGTGGCACGTACAATTTATCACTATATTTATTTGAATATCCTTTTGAAGTGAGAAAATTGGCTAAAATTTAATATCAAGCAGCACATAGCAAATATTTAAGCATTTTTATGTTCTAACTTATATAGTGACTGTCGAACATTGAATGTAGTCATTGTGATTTTGGATTTAACACTGACCTTTAAAGTTAAGGGCGTATTCTGGTCTGAAAATAAAAAAACAAAATTTTTTTTTTATTTTCTAAGTTTAACTGTTTAAGAATATGTCTGCAAGAGGATTTTTTAAAATTCAAATTATTTTCGCAGATACCTATTGGTATTTTGCTGCCCCAGCATCCAAACAGGTTTGGCCGAAAACAATCGAACAAAAGACATTTACATGAACTTTAAACGCGTTTTTTTCGAAACTGTCTTTTTCAAAGCGATACCCACGATTTCTCAGGTTATACTACATAGACCGATTTAACTGAAATTTTTAGCGAGTCTTCTTTATAGATTTATCTACATCTGGAAACATCCCTATACCCAAATTTAAATGTTTACTATTTTTAAAAAATTTTAAAATGCCAAAAAAGTGGTACAAAAATTGTTTTTTTAGGTAGTTGCCATTTCGTGAAGAAAAAAAATTTTCCAACTTTTTCCAGGCATGCAACCGTGAAAGTCAACTCTTACCATATAAAATCCGCGTAGGGAAATTCATTCCAAATCTGAAGAGGTTTTTCGGTTCTCTTGCTATCATCAATGGTTATGTCAGGGAAAACTTCTTTACAAAAAAAATTCGTTTATAAATCACATCTCATAACACTTTTGGTAAATTTTCAAAAGCTTCTCATAAAATACATCTGCCATTCGGAGTCGGCAAAAAATTTCTTTAAGAAATTCGTATCACGGCAAAATGTTTAGTTATCTTTTGATGAAGTTTAATTTATCTGATGCGTTGTAATTAGTTATAATTGTGATAATTAAAAATAAAAAAGAAATTATTAAAAAAGGCACAATCCTATACATTTCAATACAAAGCGTGGGACTAATCTGGTTATTTATCAGATTGTGTTCTGTAGTGGCCGCTGTGGTCGAGTTGGTAGCGGTGCGTGCTATAACTTGATATGCCGGTGAGTTCGAGGTTCGAATCTCAGCAAGGGCATGCAAAATCTTAATCATAGAAACGTTTTTTCTAATAGCGGTCACCCTTCGGCACGCAATGGCAAACCTCCGAGAGTATTTCTGCCATAAAAAAGTTTCTCATTAAATACATCTACCGTTCGGAGTCGGCACAAAATTGTAGGTCCCTCCATTTGTGGTATAATATAAAGACGCACACCACCAATGGTAGGAGAAGCTTGGCCAAACACTGAGCACACTATGTACGTGCCAAAATTATATATTATATATATTCTGTTTAAACCTTAATTCAGGCAAACCTTGACCTTAATTATAAGTTATCAAATCCTCAATTCCTCAGTGAAAAATGGAACCATAAAGCCGTTTCGCTTTAATTTTTTTTAACTGCATACTTTGTTATCACATATAATTGTTTAGTAAAGTTTTATTATTTTGCAACTAAATTTTCAAAAAAAGATTATAAAAAGCTAAGCTTCAAATATTTTATACTACATTATACTCTTCAAATAGGTTAAGAATAATTTCCTTGTAATCAGAGGGCAAATTCCCATTTAGTCTGATAAAGTTACATTTTTTTGCTGCTGTTCGCCAAAATGTTTTCAATAAAAAGCAACTTATATCTGACACTAATATTTTTCTTATCTTACGATATACATTATTGTCATTATAAATAAATAAAGAAAGCTTGTTGGTAATAAAGTATGTATCTTAAAATAGAGTTTTGAAATATTTCTTCATATAATTTTTGATTAAAAAACTTTATTTTTGTTGGTTTTATTGCCTTGCACAAAAAAGGTGAAACAACGCGCCTTTTGAATACTTTCAACATATTTAAAAAATAATTAATCACACTGTGCTTGTTATATTCTTCAATGTACCATTCAGACCGATTAATACCGGCTAAAATACCGATGTTTGAAAATATATGCTCAAAAGAATCCTTTTTAGGAATAATAGTTTCTATGTATTGACAAATTATTTAATGCGTTTTCAATAAAAGTGTAACCTTTGTTTCTATAGTTTTTTTTCCGAAATTCAGCTAAGTGCTGAAGCTATGTTTTGGACAGCTCAAAAAAAGTTACCAACTTATCTGAAGTCGACAAGAATAGCCCACAAAATAAAAATTGTCTGGTCTATCTGAATAAAATGTGTCTGATTTATCTAAACTATTTATTTATTTATTTTTTTCGAAAATTTCCCGGAAGAGCATCTGAAAAAAATGTATCAAATATCAACAGCAATTTATATTTACTTCATACTTGCATATTATTGTACTACAAGTACATGGCCGACAAAATGGCACATCCACGCGGCAATATCGCGTGTGCAAACTACTTGCGTGCTTTCTACACCTTAGCTGTTAACGAAATACTACATTTATATGCTCACTCAGCCTTCAGAGGCAGTCTCAGGTCTTGCTTTTTTCTGTACGAAGGAGGTCAAGCAGCAACTCGACATTAATGCAAAATAATCTTTTTCAATTTCTTGAATTCCCCACGTTATATAGAAAATCTAAGGAGCTTGCGCGCCATCTAGTTTAGCTTCCAAGTTGTTTGACCTTTCCATCGGCAGTACTTGTCCATGTTTCGTGGGGTCTGCCTGGAGGCCTGTCAATACCGATTAGAGATTCCATCTCATGGCATTCGTTGCGAAACTGTTATCCTCGTTTAGTAAAGCGTTGCGAGTCCGCTTCAATTTCTGCATTTACATCCTAATATTAAGTGGAAACAAGTTGATGCGACTGCCACATACCAATATCGAGAACACATTGAATGCGAAAAACCTAATCTTTTTCATTCCACACAAATACGATTAATAATAAGACTCAATTGGTAAATCTGAAAACAAGTTGCGTAAAAGCCTCTAAATCATTTGCTAACGATACCTTTCCTTACACGTAAAAATATATTCTGCTTGTGCCTTCGATTAATATTATTACATTGTGTACAACCATCATTGTTTGTCGTTCATCTCATACCAAATCACTAGCAATCTTAACTTAACAAAGTAACCACTCATTCGTTGAAACTTAAGCACTTAACAATCGGCGCAAGCAAGGCAGAGCACATCATTGCGAATGATGAGCGAAAGGGTAAGTAGTAGTCACAAGTTGGCGCCTAGCACACGCCACGCCCGTTACTCCCAACTTCCCGGCAAACGATTGTACCCAAGGGAGCGATTGTCATAAAAAGCTTTGCTTACAAATAGCATCGAAACCTAAGTTTTACTGCCCACAAAAATACCAAATAATTTCGGGAATTTATATGAACTGCTGCTGCTTGTTGTTGTTGTTGCTGTTGGCGTTTACATGGTTTGCAGCGAACCTTTTTGCTCCACCAGCGGCGGCATCCACTTATCTCTTGCCTCACTCAACCTCTTTTTGAGCTGCTTTCTAACCGAACGAATGTAAATACTATACACACTCATTTATCTGTACGATGTTGTGGTTGTGGCCGTTTGTGCCTTTGCTGTTCTTTCAAATTGTCATTTTACCTAAAAAGGATAATAGACTTGAAGAGACATTCATTTTTTTCCCCTCCCCACTAAAGCGAATATTGAGCAATAATGTGAATGCATGCTGTCAAGTCATTTTGGCGTTCTTTTATTCTTGTAAAAGTATACGGAAAGCGAATATAAAATGAAGTTGAAAAATAATAATAAAAAAAAAGTGGGATCGTGCGTTGACCGCCAGCCGTCAGTGACTGAGTGACTGAAGAGAATTTGAAAAATGCCACTGTGTACCGTAAAAGGATTAAGTTGTTTGCGTTGAGGCGTAGTTACATGTTTACATCATTTCCAGCAGACATCTGTGCTTATTTACTTTTCTTTTTTTTTGTACATACATATAAATCACTTGCAGGCAGAGGATAATTCGTTTAAGACTTAGAACAATAGTAGTCCAAAGAGCATAAAACATATTGTTTTCAGCATAAGAATTCTACAAGCCGACGTCACTGTGATTCTTCGCAATGCTAAAGGCAGTAAAAGTCAAATATTTTAAAATTAAATTACTCAACTTGCTAAGTATGTAAAGAGAATAAGTGCTTTAGGTCAGTGATTACCAACTTTGACAATTTTGTGTGCCAGCAACTGGCAACACATTGACACATCCTGCGTGCCTTCATATACTCACATGTATTCTCCTAACTACAAATATACATAGTAATTTACAATTTCAAATTGTGGCAGAAGCATTTGTAAACCACAAATTTTGTTGCTATTTTTTTTTTTGTTGTGTTTTCGTTTCGTACGAAATATTCGCATTCACTTTTATGTGATTGCCAGCTTCGATATGAATTATGTGAGGTCGGATGTCATACAAAAAAAGTGTAAACTCTATTTTTTTCCTGAAAGCAAACAACATAAATACTTTTAAGGTAAATAACTATAATTGTACAATCCTAGCCTTTTATTTTTAAATTGAATATCCCAAAGTATCCCCAAAAAAAATATAATTCTAGATATCAACAAAAATTCAGAATTTCTAAAATTAAATTATAATTTGACAAAGGTATAATGAAAAATTTAAATAATTATTAAACAAAGTACGATGGTTTCTTAATTGTGTTTCGAAGCATATAAATTTTGTAATCGACGAAATCCATTTACGACCCATTCTAGTGCGCATGTTCGTAAGATATTTTGGATTAAAACCTTACGGAACTGCTGCAAAGCTAGGAATTTATGCAACAAAACAGTGACGAGATTGTTACTTGCCATCGCATGTGTAGAGATGAACTATAGTTAAAGTAAGGTCAGCCTTTTGTGTTTGGAAATCAAAAGGATGGGAAAAAATTTAAGAGAAATTCAAGTAGTAGTTAATGTATGCGGAAATAGTAACGAATAATGAACAATGGCCGTGAGTGCAGCTTAAAATTCAGAACAATGGTGAATAGTAGACAGAAGCCACACCAGATGTCACAACTGATTCCTTATAGCCAATTATACTAGTTGTAAACTACTTCACAACTACATAGTATGCATTGCAAGCTCAATAGTCAGCCAACTGGCTTCTCTCTTTATCTATACAAGCAACTGACATTTTTACCCTGCGTATGTTCTACGAGATGACAATTGTCAGATTAGGATAAGAAATGTACTAGTCTCATACTAGTACGAAATAGACAAAAAAATTCTAGTACGTTTATGGACAAAACATACAAAACAGACAAAAAAATATTAGTTTAAATGAGGACCAAAAACACTAGTTTGGGATTAAAGACAGGATTTAAATATAAATTAATTCATAAATTAAGTTCTAGATTTATTTTCTAAGTATTGACAGAAATTAAAATAAATATAATACATACATACTTCAAAGTTTGTATAATTCCAAAAAATTAATAAAATTATTTTTCATTTAATGGTATTAGAACTAAAATAACTTTTATTAAAACTTATTAAAAATTAAAAATTTGCATAAGTTTAAAAATATGGAAGTCACTTATGTATAAAATAAAATATTTTAAGATAAAAAAGTTATGAAGAAATCTTTTTTTTTTTTGATAAAAGTCTGGTCATTCTCGGCCTAGTTTGATTTCAAACGGGAAATTCCAGTTGTAAACTAGTATTTCTCTGACTGTCGATTTCAACAATTGTGAACTATTTTATTTTTACTCCTGCGAATGGTAACATCTTTCATCAATATATAAAAGTTTTAAAACTAAAATAAAGTTTTTTATAATTAGTAGATAGTACAACAACAACAAAAAAAGTTTCGATTACGAGTTCTGGTTCACGCTTGACTTTATTTCGTGGCGATGGGGATCACATTTATATCATCGAATGATATTTATGAATGCCTGACTCCGAATTATTAATAAAAAAAAAATGTTCTAGTCGGATCATACAAGATAATTAATTCAGATTCGTTAGCTTTCATTAAATTTTTAATGTTTGGTAGCAGTAAACTTTGAATTATATGAAAACTATTTGTGTTCCACTTCTTCCAGGTCAATGATCATAAATGGAGTACATGCAAGTGAAATGAAAATAAAAAATAAAAATATTCGATCTAAGCCTTCCTACTTAAAAAAAATGTACATTAGGGCTGTAAAAAAAATTTAAAGCCAAACTTTTATTGCAGGACGGTGGTGACAACCAAGGATGCGTTTCTTTATTGAAAAAAATCCACTATTTCTAAGCAAAAAATATTTAGAGAAAGAAAAAATATTTTGTAAAAATAGCAAATCGCCGGACTCGTGTTTAAAACTACTAAAAAAATCAGTTAATGTTGCGGAATGAAAGAAAACTCAAAAATACTTGAATAGTATTTTAGGTACCTTCTGTTATGTTAACGCTCTAAGCCGCCGACAATACAATCTGTGAGCATCAATATTTTTCAATCGCAAAACTTTCTTTCCCTTCGAAATACTTCAAAGGATGAAAATCAATTTAAAATAAGGACCCAAAAGAATTAAAGTCTGCGTTTTTTCTTCGTTTAAAATTCATCGGAAACATTCAGCGCTTTGAGCAACATATATTAAAAGATTTTGTAATATCAAAAATTTGTGTAATATTTGTTTACGACATAGAGAACATACAAATTTCAAATTTACTTTTCTTTGGATAAACCAAAGTTACATACCTACATACTCGCATAAGTATACACCTAATCTCAGGAACTAGTTTTGCGGAAATCTGTTAAAACTCTTACAACCTAAGTTAGCAATTTTTGTTTAGTGCCTGTACTATGAATGGACATTTTCCATGTGACAGAGTTATTCATAGCCTCAAGTGTTGCATGAAAACACGATGAAACAATGCAATGAATGGAAAAGAGCTTGTCAATGTGCACAAACACAGGCAGCACTAACTCATATGAGTCTGGTGTATGATGATGTGTGTGTATGTTGGTGGAAGTCATACCAACAAACTGGGCGACGACTGGGCAATTAAATGCAACCAAATTGCAGTAAAGTCAACGAAGACAATTCGAGCATATTATCATATGTGTGTGTGTGTGTGGGTATACATACTAGTTTGAATTGAATTCATATAAACATATGTACATACTCGTACACACAAAGATCTAAACCAAAATAGAGTTTGTTGTTGAGTATTTCCTTTTCTGGCTTGAAAATTACCATTTGTGTGCATGTGTGTGTGTGTGTGTGTGTGTTTGTGTGTGTGTGAGGTGTTAATTTGCTGTTGAATTTTTGATTGAAATGCGTAAATGGCTAAGTGATTTGGCAGACAATTTGTTTGATACATACGAGTATGTGCTGCCGCTTGAGTATCTCCTGAATTGATTAATGCAATGTGCTATTAAAATTTTTTCCTGTAAAAATCGCAATTTTGAGGTGTTTGAAAAGGTAAGATTGTTTGAAACTTGTTTTATATCTGTTTTGCAGTTTGACAAATTTTAAACAATTTTAACACAAAAATTATATACAGCTATGGACATATAAATGGCACATTTTTTATGGCTTCGTTCTTGTGCACAGTATCGTAAATGTTCTAAATAAATAAGAAAAGTTTAGGTTTTTTCTAAAGGATTATTCATAGAATATTGCAATAAAAAACTACTTATCATCATTTTTGCTAGAAAGCTGATACATGACGAAATACTTTTTTTTATTTATACATACATGTGCATATGTATTCACTTGCTCTCGTTGTCAACTTTTTATTTAGATTACCTTTGCGTTGTTCTTTCGAATACAATTTATTAAAAAGCACCCTCTGCTTCTTGCTAATTTTTGTACACCCCTTCGAGCTGCAGTCTAATTGTAAAGCTATATTTCCTCGTTTAAGTGACTTTACTTTAAGATTAGCGCTCAGAAAGTAGCAAATGAAAGTGGTAAGTGGCAAAAAGCCCCATCAAGGCGCTGATTTATAAACTGTCACGTTAAACTCATAGGTTTTGTTAGGAAATTTCAAAAATATTTATAAAAAAACTCCATAAACTAGCTCTGCGCTTACAGGTAAAATATAAGTATGATTACAGAAATCTAAAATCAGTGATACTAGAACTCAAATAAAGAAAAAAATGGTTTTTTAGAGAAACTTAAAATTTGAGCTGACATAGAAAAATGGGTGTCTTCCAATACTCTTATAATTAATGAAATCTATGGTAAAATATTTTAAAAAATATTTCTTACAATTTTTTTTAAATTTTTTTCAAAGATTTTTATGTGAAATATATATTTTTAAGTTCTCCTGACATAACTTTTTCGTCTGACATACAGATGTTTACGTGAGAAATATTCTTTGCTTTCTAATTATGAGTCTTAACTGAATCTTTGGGGTCTCCTTAAAAATGAGCGGCTGATTCGACCTGAGCTGCAATTGATCCCTGGTGGTTTTGGAATAAAAAAATTCCCAACATCTTGTCTCCTTCTTTTCTTCTCACTAAGTTACTCCATCTTCTTCCCTTCTTATTCAAGATGTTTGTGGTTTCGGTTCTTATCGAAATGTCCCGCTGAAATTGGCAAAAAGCTAGAAGTTACAAGGATCAAAGTTGTTCTCGGCTGAGTTCTAAGAAGAGTATACAAATCTCGGCATGGGCGATTTTGGCTCCAATAAGAATAGCTCAAGCTTCGCTATTGCTTGTTGCAAGCGCTTCGAGCCAATAAGCATTCGACAGTATTGACGATAGAGAAAAGTGACTGCGAACAGAGAAAAATTTCTAGAATTTTTAAAGGGATATTTATCTTCTTGCCAAGAGTAAAGGAACCCTACAATTAATATAAACACTTTCCCAATTTACTGTACTAAAGTTTTCAGTACTTTTTCAGCACTAAAGGCACCAGTGCTGGAATTCTTTAATTAATTTTGTTAAATGCTTACGATTTGTACTCCCGATTTGTCGTCATAATGATGTCGCTCAAACACAAAACCCATTTTCTCACTCTTACAAAACCACACGGGTGCTTCCTACAACATTCGGCATTCATATGCATCAACACAATGACATAAAATCTGCTTATTAACATAACTATCGCCAAACAATCATTATAGACCATATCTCTTACTACTATAGACTGGGAGTGCGATTGGTGTAAACATACATGTATTTGTAACTAAAAAATATCTAGAGACATTTTTCATCATTAAAGACTAACAACACATTCATACAAAGTATGTTTCAATTCATAAGCGGCTGCTGAAGACCGAAGCTTTAACGTCTTTCAATACATTTTTTCTTCATGTTCAAGTTCCCTCTTGATATTAGAATTAACTCTTTCAGCGCTGTTATAAATTAAATTATTAAATATGTACCCACACATATATGAGCTTGCAATCTGTCAGCGCTATATGGCAAAATATACCTCAATTCAACTCATTCCATTTTAGCATTTCATCACTTGACTTTGACTGAAATATAGAACTTAGGCAATTTTTAGTCATTCATTGGGTTGCTTTGAAAACACACACTGTCACTCACTCTGGTGTGTGCTTAGAAATTCTCTTGACAGGATGAAACCACTTAACTCAAGTCAATGTTGATTGTATTAATAGCAGCTGTTGCAAACATTAATGTTATTAATTTTGACTTTAGTGTCGAAAGAGTCCAACTAATGCTGCAATTCATTTAGTGGTTTTTAATGCTTTTATTATTGTTTTTTGTTGTTTATTCTTCAGATTTTCTTTTATACTAATTCTCTGCTGTATTGTATCATCTGCTTGGTGTTATTGTCTCTTGATAATCCTCTTTTACTCGTCTTGTATAGTATTAGTAAGTTCATAGTCTTTGCTTAATTTTATTGGAATTCTAGTTTGGTGTTAATGCATTGATGAAAAGGAGAGCGAAACAAAAAGAAACTGCTTCTATGAAAAGGGGGAAAAAGGGTGAGTGTATTGCAAGTGCTAAAAGATTCCACAAATTAAACATTTTATTGAAATAGGATTGGAAGTCTTCTTGTTTATGCGAATCAAAGAAATAAAAAATAACTTTATCTTGTGTTTATAAAGTTATTTTTTATGAAACTGAAAATACATTTATTCTGTTTGTTGAATTCTGCTTTAGTTTAACTTAATGAGCATTTATATCATTTTTGTACTTCGTTAATTAGTTCAATTTTAAATCTAGTTTAGAACATTTTTTAGTGTATTATAAAATATCGGCTTGGCTTTCAGTATATAATCGTACAAGGTCAAGAGGGGAGAAGTTCTAAGCCATCGAGCTGTCTCTTGCTAGAGTAGAACCATTTAATTTTTCGCAAATTATTCAAAAGCACTTTAACCTTTTTTGAGGTGCAAACAATTAAAAAAAAATGTGTTGTACTAAACTTTTTTTTTAGCAAGTATCACATTATTCCTTTTAAACCCCAAAAACCTTGAAATGATTTGATAAATATATCCGTTAGAAATAAAATATCAATTACAATGCTTTAGTTTTTTGCGTTTATTATAAGAAAAACCAGGCTTCTTTTACAGGTCAATAGAATATTTTAGAGATGCCGAGTCCTAAAAATTTTAAGGGTTGAAAAATCCTTACTTCATTTAAAATCTGTTTAATGCTGATCCAAATTTAGAGTTACCTAAAGAAAAATTTTATTTTCAACTTCTTTTTAATCAACTTGTTCTTTGTTCTGCTGAAATTGAATGGGCTACAAAAATGCATACATAGCATTTTTCTAAAAGTCCTTAATAAAGGGTTTGCAGTTTTGATGAAATTTTAATTTTTGCGAATTTCGTATAAGCTTTGAAACATATATTGATTACACTTTAACCGATTCTACTAAATTTTATAATTAAAATTATCAAAAAGTTTCAAAAAAATATCATTTGGAAAATTGCTTTTATTCTTGTGAACACAGCCTCCGCCGGCACAACCGAATTTATTTGCAAAGAAAGATTGAAGCTTAAAAATTTAAATCTCGCTATCGACGGCATCGGCTTTTTTCTTTGTTTCCATGGAAGACAATGCCTGGGTCCACTACCGCTAGATTGTCATCTGTCCCAACCAACATGGCTTTGTTAGTGGCCGCTCGACAGTATCCAATCTTGCGGTTTTCACCGAAGATTGCCTTGCTGCCTTCCATGAGGGCCATCAAGTTCATACTGTTTACACTGACTTTTCGAAAGCATTCGACAGAGTTTCGCATAAGGTGTTAGTTTCTAAATTGGAAGTCCTGGGATTCCGCTCTACAGGTCATACTTAAGCGACAGGTCATACTTAAGCGACCGTTTTTGTGTGATTGCATTTGACAATGTTTCTTCTCGACCATTTATGGCAACTTCTGGTGTTCCCCAGAGTAGCATTTTAGGTCCTTTGTTGTTTGTCCTATTCATTAATGATATTAGTTCCTGTTTCGTTACTTCCAAGTTTCTTTTGTATGCTGATGATTTAAAGGTTTACTCGGTGATTAAAAGCCCTGATGACTCAGCTGCTCTTCAGGCTGATCTTGACAAGGTTCATTTGTGGTGTAAACTTAATCATCTTGTACTAAATGTCAATAAATGTTCTTACTCTACATTTATTAGGAAGCTCTACCCTTTCATAACAAGTTATAAGATTTCTGACACACGCCTGAAATTCTTGAGCGAAGTCAAAGACTTGGGGGTTTTCTTCGATGCTAAACTAAGTTTTTCTACCCACATTAGTTATGCTAAATCTTATGCTATGCTCGCTTTTGTTCGACGCAATAGTCAACACTTTTCTGACCCTTACACACCCAAATTGCTTTATATCTCTTTAGTTAGATCAAGGCTTGAATATGCTTCCTTTATTTGGAGGCCTTATCATTCCTGTTATATTAACCGGTTAGAGCGAGTACAAAAAAGTTTCTTAAAATTTGCACTACGTTCGTTGAATTTTTCCAGCCCTATCCCTTCGTACGAAGCTCGTTGTCTTCTCCTGCATTTACAACCCCTGCACAGCAGAAGTATGTACCTCTCAGGTGCCTTTGTTGTCAACATTGTGAAAAGTATAGTTGACTGCCATTCTCTCCTTGAAAGATTAACTTTTAATGTTCCTTGTCGTAACTTGCGAAGTGTCAATTTATTTTATACAAAATTTGCTTAATCTAAGTATGTTGAAAATGCTCCGTTATATAGAACTCAATCAGAATTAAACCGAGTTCCCGGGCTGGATCTGTTCGTTCCAATAGGTCTAATCCGTACATTACTTTATAATCACTCAGTTCATTAGATTTAAGTCATTTTTTCTTTATAGTCAGTAGAAATTGTATTCATTTGACTGAAATAAATAAATAAATAATTGAGAGTTGATAAATGTTTTTTTTTAATTTTTTCATTTTATATGTATATTCAAGTGTAAATCAGCAACAAGCACACTGAATATATTTTTTTCTTTCACCAATTTTCCTAGGGTAAACTTTTATAATAAACAAGAAAAAAATATTTTACTTAAAATATTACAATTTGTTATAATCCAAAACAAGTAGTTGTAACTTTGGATACATTCAAATATTTTTTACTGACTTTAAAAGCAATAAAAACAAAAAGCCACTTAATTTATGTTAACATATCTCCTTATGATACGGCTGATTGTTTTAGTATTCATGGTTACGGCGAATAAAATGCGAAAACATTTCTGTCAAAAAACACCAGCAATAATAACTTATTCATATTGTAGTAGCATGGACGCAAGTAAACAAAAATAGGTAAAATAAAACAAAACTCTCACCTCAAAATAGCCCAATTTGCTGCTACTTCAAATGCCTGCCTGCTGTAATTTTTGAGTAATCTCAGAAAATTCAAAATTAATTTGCTGGAAAAACAGGAGCAAAGCGGCAAAAAAAAATAATTGTTATAGCAAATAAAAAGTTCATAGCGATACAATTTTTTTGAAAATATGCTAATGGAGCAGTGCAACTACAATAGCGTTACAAAGAAACAGCCAAAATCAACCAATGATATTTTCACTAAAAACATTTTAAATTTGTTAGTTTTTAATCTCTTTCAACGTATAAATAAAGCAATGCGTTTAAAGTCAATTAAAATATATTTTATTACATTTATATATATATTTGTGATAAATATTTCAGTTAATATATATATATTATACACAAGCACAATCCAAAATATCGCCAGCGCAATTTCCACACCACATTTATGCATCGACGTTAATGATGCAAAGCAAATACAGATTACAACAGCATGAAATAAAAGAAAACTCAGCAAAAAATCTGCCATAAAACAAGGCAAATTACAAATGTGACGGCTTATGAGTTTTTAGTGTAAGCAATAAATTTAAGTACCAAAACAAAAGTAAGAAAAAAAATTATTTTAATACATACATATACACTCACACAAACGACTTCCAAACTCTCTTAGGCAAAAAGAACAAGCGCACACGCCACAAAGTAGGCTTATAATTCTATTTAGTCAAGCGTATGAAATAAAACAGGTGCTAAGCTAAAAATTATGTTGCCACGAGAATGAAAACAACAATGCAGAAATCAGAGCATTAAAAAAAATCCCATATCAGCAGCAAGTAAGGCTACTTTGATGGCAAATTTCCTGTTCACAAATTAGAATAAAATAGAACATGGGTGAATTCCCACAAAATAAATTAGACTTATATTAAGCAGCATTAAAAGTTTCACGCACGCACGCTTATAATTAAAAATTACATTAAAATATTAATGAATACGCGCCATTTTTTGTAGATGCGTTAAAGCCAGGAGTTTTAGTTGTTGCAAACAAATTGACTTGAATTTTAATTGAAAGCTCTCGATTGGTTAATGAAGAACAAAAAATCAAAGCTCTCCTGCAATGAACTGTTGTTTTGCATAAATTTATGTCGTCCTGCAGTTGTTAACTATTCAATGCATGTATTTTTAGAATTTCTTAACCACATCATAAAATATATATACACACACACACACTGGCTTTCATATCTACTAAACATGTGGGTGTTTTGAAAATTTGGGCTTTACATAATCTAATTAAATATTTAATACTGTAACTTAATTCATTCAAGTCCCTGCAAGAAAGTGTTAGATCAGCGAAATAACTGAATATTTTGGTAACTTTAATGCAACTTTTATATTTTCGGCAGTAAGATGTGTCATGAAAATCCTAATTTATCTCCTCATACTCTTTGCAAATTATTATTTTCAATAAAATATGATCTGTGATTTAGGTTTTAGTTTTATGCTCGATCTCAGTCAGCAGTCTCAATCCCTAATAAAGACAAAGTCACAATTTTAGACCAATTGGCATTCTTTAGTCTCAAAATAAAGTCTTTAAATTGTAATTTTTATCGTGCTTACACTACATATATTTGTATTGCTTTAGGTATATGTTACAGACATATATCATACGAAAATAAGAATATATTTAGTCACAGTTGCACAATGATTTAAAAAAAATTATATTCGCGAACTTTTTTCCATTGATGTACCATATAGTGCAAACGTTGGCGTTTTTACCTATAGATAATATTGACCATTAAAATATTTGATACATAACTAGACCGAATAGTTTCTAATAGCTGCAAGTTCTTTACAAAAAAAGCGTTTACATTGCTCAGAGGTTTTGCTTCGTTGATAATTGACCTCAGAGAGCAAGATTCTCGGATCGAACGTACATACGTCCAAGTGAAATGAAACATGTTGTCCAGCATAGTCGAATGCATTCCATATTGTACTATCTTAAGGCAGTTTTTTTGTATTTTATTATGTTGAAACCAGATGACACAATGTTTTGGGATACGGCAAGGTTGCCATCGAGAGTTCGTTATCGGTTTTTTTTTATTAAACGCGGCCGGCCACTGAGTTGTCCATTGAAACGATCCTTGGTCACCTCGTGCTTTTTACGAGATTTTAAGGAATCGCGCTTTTGTATGAACTTTGGCGAGATGGGTTCAACGACATCATAAAACTCACAGCGTTACCTTAGTTATAAGGACAAACTCGATGGTCCAGATTGTGACTGAAATCATTCTGAAGTTGGCTGAAGCCCACTTTAACTGCAATACCATTGTGCTAACAGTAAAGGAGCAAAATATTATGCTCTCCAAGCAGTTGCTGCTAAGTTGCTACTAGCCGGAGTATCACAAATAGAAAACCCCTTGAGTTAGAGCCAACTCCAAGATACAGAAGGTACAACTCTACGGATTCTTCTAAAAATAAAATTCAAAAATATAAAGTTTTCAAAGGCTTTTGGAAAGAACCGACACCAACTAATACAATCTCTCTTATGTTATAAAGTATATTGAAAATAATTCAATCTCAAACGCAGTGACGCCAGATAAAATAAAGATACTATGCTGCTAACGTATGCGGATGATATTGACATCGTTGGCCGTAACAACAGCGCCGACAGTGCAACATTTTCCAGTCCGATCTCTAGGTTAGATTTTGGTTTTACTGTGTACGATGACAAAACAAAGTACCTTGTGGCAACAAAATAAAAATCTTCGCGTATTGGAACTCCCATCACTGTTGGCAGTTACAACTTTAAAGTAGTCAAGGAGTTTGTATACGTTGGATCTAGCATTAAACCACTAACAACGTCAGCCTCGAAATCAAGCGAAGAATAACACTTGCCAACAGGTGCTATTTTGGGCTCGATAGGCAATTGAAAAGCAGAGCGCTTTCTCGACGAACTAAAATTTCGCTCAATAAATCTCTCATCATGCCCGTCCCTTAATATGGCGCAGAAACATGCACAATGCTAAATAGCGATGAGAAGGCTTTGGAGGCTTTCGAAAGAAATGTTCTATGCAAGATTTCTGGTCCTGTTCGCGTTAACGACGAGTACCGAAGAAGATGGAATGATGAACTGTATGAGCTGTATAATGATATGGACATAATCAAGCGTATAAAAATTCAACGACAGTGTTGGTTTGGCCACGTCATTCATACGGACGATGATGATCCGGTGAAAAAATTCATCAAATCGGCACCCATGGGTGGGCAACGACAGTAAGGACGCACAAGAACGCTCTGGAAGGACCTGTCTTCACTTTGTGTGAATAACAGCGAAGAGAGGAAACTGGCGAAGCTTTTTGGTCTCGCCCCAAACCGACAAATGGTTTTAAAGCCATAAAAGAAGACAAAGAATATTATTCCATTGATTTAGACACGTTTTTTGTTTTTAGAGTAATTAATGTCACTGTACATTTCTAAATCGTAGAATATGTATGTTTCAGTTTTATGTTAAATTATTGTGAAAATAGTAACTACTTAACATGAATTCCCTACAGGCATTCTCTATGTGCATAGTTGAAACTTTTGTGCATATCACAATGAGACACGTGTGCAAGCATGTGACACAAATGCCATCCTTAGATGCATTACTACATTTCATGCTGCATTAAATTCCTGCCTCCAACACGCGCACTTAACAAATCTCGGTAGTTGTAATTACAACGTATAAATATGTTTGTATAGTTATTTTTGTTGTAATTTCAATTTGGCATACAGTTGTTTGCTTTGTTGTATGCTTTATGTAATTATATTGTATTTACTTAATAAATACTTTGCTATATCCTGCAGAGGTAATCCTAACAACCAAAACAAAACAACCGACGTCATCAACGCAGTCACTCAGACAGTTGCATGTTGTTGGTAGTGTAATACTTATTGTACATACCACCACCGCTATCAACATCATGATGTGTGCATTTGCATCTTAGATAAATGCTGTAAGTATTTCACTTGCAACAACGCCCACCACATGGACGATTACATGGCAGCAAGGATAACAAGGACACTGCCATTGCATCGTTGTGATGGCATACATATGTTGGCTCAATAGACGGTCGTATATTGCTACTCATTTAATATGTATTTGTTGGCTGTTGTTGTTTTTCTTGCTAGCAACTGCCACCAGCTGGTTTGTTGTTATTATCATTGTTGTTGCATGTTGGCATTCGTTCATGTGTGTGGACAGTAAATAAACTAGAATTGTTTAAATCGCTTAGCAGCACTCCATGTAACAAACGAATAACAACAACAACAACAACATCACAAACAACAGTGTCAGCTGTTGCTTTTATTGGACGTGCTTACTCTACTGCTGCAACAATGCTTGGCTTAACACACACACAGGCACACACAGGCACACACTCCAACACTTGCTACATAGCAATGAGGAGAGCTATTTCCAAGTGACAGCGTCAATTGCGTGTGTGGTAATGTGACAGGTTGCAACAACACTGCAATAGCGCAGGTGACACAGGTATTAGCAATAAGTCCAGCACCTGAGGCGGCCAGATGCATGTATGTGTGTATGTGCTTGTACGAGTATGTAGGAGTGCTTACATTGCCAGCACGTGTGTGTGTGTGTGTACCATGTATTTGTATTTGTTGTTGTGCTTGTTTCATGTATTAAGCTAAATTTGTGAAATATTTAAGTGTCCGTGTCTGTGTGTTTGTACTTAGTTGTCGCCCTCATTGATTATTTATTTATATTGTACTATGTATAGTTGTATTGGTATTAGTGTTAGTGTTGCTGTTGGCTGTTTGTTAATTTTTGTATTTTCTCATAGATGTGTGTGTGTGTGTGTCCACTATTTTTCCTGTCACTTGTGCTGTGAACGGCCAACTGTCACGGACAGTTTAACAATGCTGCAATGTGTGAAATGTGTAATGTGAATTTTGAAATTCTCATACATATATATACATAGTATACGAATATTCTGACATTGACATCTAATTGTAAAGATTCGCATTTGAAGTTGAATAGGGGACACACGTTTGACGGCAACATGTCAAAATGCTGTTATGCACTGGCAATGCTTTGAAATGCTTTTAAATGTCAGCATGCGCGACGCTAAGTGACACTGACCAATTGCTGCTCAAATTGTGGTTGCATTGTGTCGATAATGATTAAAAATAAATTGTTCGTTCGAGTTCAATATTTCGAACAGTTCGCGTAGCTGCGATTATCAATTGAATTGTATTGGTGTTCTTCCTAATATTTTGCCCAATAACCGATCGGCCGTAAGCTCAAAAATAATTTAAAAAAAAAATGGTTTAACTTGGCAACATTTTCAGTTAAAATCAAACATTGCATTCAAAAGGCTTGACAGATATTATTTTTAAGCCAATTTAAATTTTTTAAAATTAGTTGCTTTACAAGAAAAGACCGCAGCGATCAGCTGTCCAGGATCACTGTACTAATTTAATTAATGTTAAAAAAATTATTTACAAATCTTGTTATATTTTTTTTGAGAAAATTTTTGATTTGCTTGATTTAGAAGAATCATATTTGTCATAAAACACTTTCAATTTATGGAACTTTAATTGTTCAAGGACACCCATGAAATTGGACGCCCTATAATTTTGTCTCACGCTTTTGTGAATTTTAAGAATTTTTCTTTAATGATATGATTTGTCAAAAATTATTTTTTTCATAAACTATGCAAATCAATTATTCGTAAAGATATGACCTTACCGCCATATTCAAGATTGGAAAATAACTGCACTTATTTAGCACCTTATTTTAGTTTTTATTGATGGTTATTATTTGTTCAAAACAGTTTTCGTTTTTCTTTAAACAGTGTTAAAATAAAAACTTTGTATTTAAAATAACACCATATAATTCTTTATTTAATTGAATACAAAAATATATTTAATAAAAATGGGAATTTTTTTTCTAAGATGAATATTCATGCAAAAAACTAAATTTTGTACGAAAAATAAATTTATCAATTTGAACATTTATTCTTCTTTTTCATATCTTTTAAAAATATGTTATTGTTTGAACATTTGAACAACTGGTATAAAATAGAAAAGCGAATATTAAATTTTAGATAGTACTTATATCTGAGGAAAATAACTCAAAAAATAATTCCTTGGATATTTATTTCTTGTAAAGAAACTGTAAACAAAGTTTGACGCAAGTCGGATAATCAATATCTACTAAGTGTTCTGATACGAATAGCAATGCTTAAAAAAAAATTGGGTTCAATTTAAACCTCTTATTTTAAAAGATTTTCAATAAAATTATTTGTCATACAATTTAGAGATATCAAACTTGAAAAAATACAACATCGAGCTCTGAATTAATAAGTTAGTTCATGTGAAAATTTACGTAAATCAATCAAAAATTTTTGAGAGTATAAAGTTTACTTATTGAATAGTTTAGCGCTATTTCATTACATTGACTAGTTTAGGAGATCATTTCGTGTTACTTTTGTGACCAGCTCAGTGACTTATTCATGCAAAGGAAAAATTTCAAGTTATTATCGGATAACTGTGGCCGCTGTGGTCGAGTTGGTAGCGGTGAGTGCTATTACTCGATATGTCGCTGCTTCGAATCTCGGCTAGGGCAAGAAAAATCTTAATTATAAATTTTTCTAATAGCGGTTAACCCTCGAGGGTGTTTCTGCCATGAAAAGGCTTCTCATAAAATTCAACTGCCGTTCGGAGTCGGCATAAAACTATAGCTACTTCTATTTGTGGTAGAATATAAGGACGCACAACGCAAATTGCAGGAGAAGTTCGGCCAAACACTGAGCTATATAGTGCAAGGGCCAAATTATTATTATTTTATTATTATTTTTTATAATCGGATAATTTTAAGAGTAATAGTGCTAAGGTTAAAGAGCAGTTTTTTTACTTGTTCAAGCTCATATTGAGCTCACATCTTTTTTTTTTACCCAATTTAAAATCATTATTCATTATAAAATTTTAATTGAACTTTTTTTTTAAATCATTGAAATATTCAACGCAAGAAAAAATGTTAAAATTATTTACAGTAAAACAAATTTCTGACTTTTTTGAATTCTTTAATAATATAAATATTTGATTTATATCGAAAAAAAAAGCGTAAAATCTCTTACGATAAGCTAGAAAATAACACCACATATCAACGGTGTAATTAATAAAATTTAACAAAATATTCAGAATCTGAAAATAGTTCATAAAACCTAAATTTGCAAGTAAATACGTGATAATTAAATTTTTAAAGTCGAACGAATAAACATGTGAGTATTGAAATAATGGTTTCAAAGGAAAGTTCTTCCAGTCTTATTGTGTAGAAATTACTTCCAAAGTGCCATCACGTCAAGTACAATAAAAACAAGCAAGATAGTAATCTTATTCGGATTCACACTGTGATTTCAGACATGCTCATCATCATTTCCACAACTTCGTAATATCTTTCGTACCTTAATAGACAATTAATGTTAATTGTATGCAATTTTAATGACGAAAATAAATTAAAACACAACAAACCAACGCAATAATACTTGTTATTGTATTGTAGTTATTTGGTATACAATTTCAGTTTGTGCACCGCCAATGCCGCAAGCGGAAAGAAATTCTGATAAAAGGCCACAACAATCACAAACCAACTCGCTGCAGATACGGAAGTTCAATAAATAGAAAATTCAAATATACTAAAAGGTAGGAATATGCTGAAAAAAGTGCAGTTTAAGTAAATTAAAAAAAAATAAAAATATAAAAGATAAATGATGAAGGAGCAGTATGGAAGAATCTTAAAGACTTTCAAATTCAGGAATGAGTCTGTGCTGCCTTACTGCTGCGTTTGCTGAGCTTGTTTGTGCAAATAGTAGTTGCTTCGAATAAGCCAACACATTTAAGACGAGATAAATTGGATTAGGAACCGCACAAATCCAATTGTCTTCTGTGGTCGGAATAAATATGCAAGCATAACTAACTAGATGTACTCGTACACATATACAAACATATCGAAATACATCCTTACACACATATGTACATACATATAAACATAGTTGTCAGCAAAGCAACAAAGTCACCGGTTCCCGATTGTGTCAGCAGGTGGTGATTGCTAGGTATTTGAGACGTTTGTGGCACCAAAGCTAAGGTCTATCTGACACAGCAAATGTATGTTCTTATTGTTGTTGTTGTTCGAGACAATGTACGCAAAGCAAAGCATTCACATTATACAAAACAATGAATCATTGTTATTTGTTTGGAGCTACTTTACAAAGGCACAAATCAAATTCTAATTGGATTTTCAAGGTTTCAAGTTGTCAATTCGATAATGCCGGTTTGCAAATGTATCTTAAGGACGTTTGTGCAAACTGAAGGTTATATATTTACAAGCAAAACAAATATAGAAGGTTGGTCCAAAATGAAAACTATGTCAGCAGCGACCACTCGAAATCGAAGAAAATGGGAAGATATACATTATTTCAATTTTTAATATTTTTATATTTATGTAATGGTGAAGGTAGAGCTTTGAAGTTTTCCATATGTTTTACATTGGCAAATTATATTTGTTCATAAAATTGTTAAATACTCATTTTAAATGAAAATTTCTAGATCGGGTGAAGGTATTTTCGTTTAGAAATATTCAGAAATATTTAGACGTAGCCCTGCATACCTATTTTTAAACTTATTTATGTTTATTCGATTTTTCTTTACTTACAAATAAGCTCTGGTCCTCTATTAATTTCGGCTGGTACTCAAATCGCGTCCAACCAGCTTTTGTTATTCAATGAATGACTATAAATAGGTGAGCTTCATGTCTAGCTTTGGGAATGGTATTTTAAGGATTGTAGTCGAAAGATGACGCTTTAAAACAAATTTTAGTAGAAGGCAATGCCGCTTTTTTCATTTCTTTGTGAGGAACTTTTAAATTTTTACCAAAGACGATTTTTTTTGAAAATGTAATACCTACGAATTAGAAATTATCACAAAAATATTTGATCAGTTTTGACATAGAAACACTGAAAAATATACAAATTTTTCTGCGCTTCCATTTTCAAATTCACATCAATTTTTGTAAATTGAGTTCGAATGAAAGGAAAAATAAAATATATAAATGACATGCTTCAAAGCCTTGTACATACCATTAAACAGAAATACAAATGAATTAAAATATTAAAAAAAAAAAAATTGAACTAATCTTTTTTTCAATTTTCTTCAAATTCGGTGGTGAGCGCATGCAAATTCCTAAATGTTATAGTTCCTTTGTATTTATGAACCACCTTAATATGTATATTAGAGTAGGTTTATCAATGCAGGTGTGCTTATTTTGTTTCAAAGAATGTTGCTACCCGAATCAGTATGCGAGTTACTATAAGAATAAAAAGTTATTGCGATTTTTTCAAGAAATTAAATAATTAACAAATCGTGTAGGTAAGGTTTAAGTAACCTTTTTCAATTTGTTTTTTTTTTGTTTTAATATAGATATGTATATATATAAATTTATAAATATAACCTAGCGGGCTTCGCCTTTTACGTCTTATATAACGCTGACATAACTTAACTCAAACTTAAATTTCAGTGATTAAAGACCAAATTTTTAAATCGATTAACAATGGTAATTAAAAAATAAGAATTGGTAGTAACCAATGTTTTTAAAATTACGTTACCACACATTAAAAAAAAAAAAAATAAAGGGCTTTTTATATTAATATTAACACTGTGCTGATTTTAACCCGGATGAACCGCAATTCGAGCATACTCAACATTTTCCAATTTAGAACTTTTTAACGAATATTTTTTTATAATGATATGAAAAGATTGTTGATGGCAATGCAACTGTGTAGTTTATTTAATCAAATCTCTAATAATTACACTGCATATTAAGATTTACTAACAGGTCTGTTCAGCATGTTATTAATAACTACTTTTGTAAAAATAAAATTTTACTAATAACAATTTTTATCACTTCAAGCGGAATGGGTATTTCAGACCCTTTGAATAATGCAAGGCAAACTAATTTCTTTTGCAGTATGGAATGTGTTGAATTAACTTTAAAAAAGATTAGGTTGCAAACACTTTCATAAGTAAATTCATAAAAATATCTGAGAGTATTTAAGAAAAATATTTCAACAAAAAAAAATTGCATTTCAGTGTACAGAGCTACAAAATTATAATTAGGGAGTTCACAAGCCGTGTTATTGGCCGTATTTCGTCGTATCGCGTATTGTAATAAAACAGCGTTAAATTTGTTGTTATTGTTTAACATGTTAATTTTTCGTATTTCAATACAACTCTGAAAGATATGTTTAGTGTGTTATTTGTGCGCGTTATTCGTTCAGCTCTTTCGGTTTATCATCATTTTAGATTTACATATGTTTGTTTTGAAAAAATGTTAAATAAAGTCAAATGGTGATGTTCGTATACATATTTTAAAGAAACCTCAAGTTTATTATATGTGATTTTTTTGCTGATAAGTTGCTTGAATTACATATTCAATAGAAGTTCCTCTGTTATTTCAATAGCGCACTAATAAAATACGACAAATTACACGGCTTGTGAACTCCCTAAATATTTTTATGGTTCAAAGAAACTAAATTTTTAATTTTTATGACCTAATTCTAAACTAAATAAGCAACATCAGGTTTGGCTGCATAAGTCTAAAAGTTAAGTTCAGATTTTTGCCAAGGTAAGTATGTACATATGTAGAAGCAGAGAACTTCTATCAATTCAACATACTCGTATATGGTATATTTTTGTGTACATGATTACACTGGAAATAACTTTAAAACCAACAAATAAATGGACCAAAGCAATTACAATATCCATTCAACTAAATTCGAAATAAAAGCACTAATTTTAAGACATGCTGAAAACACTGAATAATGAAAATCAACATTTTATTAATCGCATTCGCACACGCGCAAAAAATAATCAAAGAAAATATAATTTGTGCATCAAAATTATTTATTGTCAATTTAACTTTCATTAGTCAAATACATTTTTTCAGTGTTTTTTTTTTTTCATACACACTTCATTAGTATATACGCGCCAGTTGGAAAATAATGTAGGCGTCGTAATTTGATTCCACTTGAGTCACGTTCTAGGTCATCACTCTTCTTAACTTATACGAGTTACAGTGAAATTACGCCACGAAAAGATACGCCGGTGTTGGCATCATGCATACTTAATTGCATTAGGGTGCACCGTAATATGTTGAGGGAAGAATTGAGAATTAAAAATGTTTAATGCTTTCATTCCCTAGGATTATTCCATTATGTACATAGAATAGATAGAATAGGTATGTATTATTAAAATAAATATCAATATTTTCCAGTCGAAAAAGTTAGTTTTTCTTAAAAGACATCAAAACCAATCACTAATTGTTTACCTAAATTCGTTTGAAAATTTACGATTTTTTTTTAATAAGTTTAATTAATAAGGTTAATTTAATTAAATAAAATAGTCTTATTCTTATCCTTATATCTTGGACAATTGAAATATATTCAGTTTCCTTCGAAAAACACTTGAATTAATGGTTTATTTATTTCCAATATTTAAAAGGGAGCACTCTGACGAATGTACATATGTCAAAAATAAAGCAAAATAAAGTTTCGTGCACTTCAATATACAGTGCGTACTCGGTAAACGCAACTCATTAAATCTGAGATAGTTTCATTTAACGAGTTATTGCACTTACCGAGGTCGATTTCGTTGTTCTGATGATATGGTATATCAACTAGAAAAATACATTTTCAAACTAAATTTTTTCAATATACAGTGCGTACTCGGTAAACGCAACTCATTAAATCTGAGATAGTTTCATTTAACGAGTTATTGCACTTACCGAGGTCGATTTCGTTGTTCTGATGATATGGTATATCAACTAGAAAAATACATTTTCAAACTAAATTTTTTCATTTTTCTTGTGTAAAAGTGCGTACAAATTATTGGTTTATAAATATTTACCATTGCAATTAGTGTAAAATTAGCGAGGAGGAAAAATTTTTTCTAAAAAGAACAGATCAGAGAAAATATTTATTGATATTATTGTTTGTTTAAAATTATCGATTATATAGAATAATTTGTAAATAATTACACAGAATGAAAATTTACAGTAGTAAAAGGGTGACAAAGTACCAAAAATAGATACATATCTGTGGCAACCCGACATAACCGAAAAATACACTTTTTTTTTGCAAAATCGAATTAATGCAAAATTTGACATCTGTGGGTGTTAATCATTCTAAAGTATGTAAATAGGTAAAGTAAAATAGGGTAATATGGACTACGCGGGTAATATGGACCATCCAATTATATGGAGTTCCAGCCTTTGAACCATCTGTTATTTCCGCTTAATTTACTCGTCAAATCGGGCAAGCTTACTCAGTTTGTTTTTAGCATTCAATAAATGAGGTTACTCATGCAATAATTAATTTTATAAAATAGTGATTGCTGATAATTATATGTGGGTAAGAAAAGTTTATGTTTTTATAAAAATTTGTTTTGCAATGGTTAAATTGACAAATAGTTTGCGTTAAACAAATATGTTGTTTCTAATTTAAATTGTTTATGGTTAAAAAACATAATTAATATTCGAATTAAACTGAGTTATTGCTACCAGTGTTAGTTGTAAATCTCTTTACATTTCATTAGTAAGAAGTCGCTTGGAATATTGTACTTTGGTCTGGAACCCCTACTATTGGATCCACTCAAATAAAATTGAAAAAGTCCAAAGGATATTTACTAAATTTGCTCTTTTGAAGTTGCACTGGCAAAATGGTCCTCCTTCATATATTGGTAGAAGGAAACTGCTTGGTCTGCAATCTCTTCACAAGAGAAGAATTTGTCTTTCATTAACCTTCGTTTACAAATTAATTAATGGTAGCATAAATTGCCAACAACTTAGTAACTTTCTCACTATGTATAATTCTGAAAAAGATCTTATCAATAAGCGCTTATTTGTAGAATCTTTTCATAAGAACAATTACTCATATAACGAGCCGATAGCTAGATGCCTGCGTTTATGTAATACCTCCAATAATGTTATTGATTTTAATGTTAACTTATACAGGTTTAAATTAAGTTTACTCGCTTTATTTAATTAAATTTATCAATTAGTCTGTAAGAAATTTCTTTGTAGACTGAAATCAAAATAATAAATAAATATATAATTCTTGATTTGCTACCATAATCTCCGTAGAGTCCACCAAAACTTTATTAATGTAGGATATGGCACCTCGAAGCGTACAAATTGAAGTTCTCAGGATATAAAAACAGTGATTGTAGGTGTGGCCCAATACCTGTGGATATTTTAAAGCAACAATTTGTACAATGTCCCCAAAATCGAGTTTAATAAAGCTAGCTTTAAAAAAGACATCGAAATCGAAAATGTCGTTAATTCTTAGTTAGGACACAGACCAGTTTTTTCAGAAAGTTTTGAAAAGGTGTTAGTATACTATGTTTTGACGATGGATGGTCCATATTACCCTATAATTCGGGTTTCTGAGTGATTTAACACTTTTTAAATTATTATATAGTTTGAGTTTAATGCTATTGTTTCACCAAAATATAAATAAAATGAATTGATCTGTGCAGTTAATAAAATCTATTTCACTGTAATATTTCATGTATTTTAAGAGCAATTTATCAAAACAGGATTGGTATTCTATATTTGCCTACTTTACTCTACTTTTATATTCAATATTAGCTGAATTCCCGACATGTCCAACCCGAATAACTACATTTTTCATACAGCTTCAAAACTTTAGGGCAGGTGTCTCGAGCTTTGAGTGACTCTTTCGGTTATGCCGGGAAGGCACAGATATATGTAAGCTCATTTGTAATGCTACAAGAAACCTTAAAACTTTCTACAATTTAAAACTTGATGTCCTTTGCAGTATAGATAGTCGGCTATTTTTTTTTAAATCGAAAAATTTCAGTAAACCGTTCCTCCTAATTAAAGAAAGCGTCCGCGGAATTCCGCAAGAAATTTATTTTGTCTCGCAAACGCATCGGATTAATGATATTTAATTTCACAACATTCTTTCCAAATATTTTTGTTTAAATATGCCAAGAGTGTGGCAAATTTTGATTAACTACTCGTGTGTCATAATCGTAATCGGAAACTTTTCTTCAAGTACACTAGCAACTCCTGTGGTGGATAAAAGCTGTAGAATTTTCCTTGGTGATCTTTAGCGAATTAAAGTTCGGATAATTTGTAGCGGTTAGAGTTTTAGATAATTTGAGAGTTTAAGTAATAGCGAAAGTTGGGATCCTGCTGATGTTCACGTTAAATTATTTATACTGAAATGAAACATATATACATATATATATATATATGTATATATTAACGAAAGACAAAAATTCCAATTTATTAGCGTGTGCCATGCGAAAACAGTTAGTTAGTAGCAGTTACTGAATAATTTTTTTTTTTCAGTTGCAACTATAAAGGTAATAATTCTTTATTTTAGACATTTGCTTCATCCAACTAATTGCACGTATTGAGGGTTGCCCTTAACGAGTACTTACTGTACGAATGTAAAAATATATATGTACATATATTTATATTTGGTAACAGTATTTTAGCGCACATACTCGTACATAGCTATGACAAGGCATACTTGTTTTTCTTTCTTTTTTTTTCGTTGCAATGTCAGTTTTACAATGTACCATCATCGCTGTTTTCCGATTTTCGCTCTCAATTTTATATTCTCATTTTTCTGCTTGCTCTTTCCCTTTTTTCTAGTAAATTGTCGATTTTTGTTAAAGTGACAAAGTCAAGTAACCAGACGCTACAGCTGTGTGTGTGTGTGTGTTTTTACAATTTCTCCTCCCCCAGCGCGTACAAATGTCAACACGACGCACAAATCGACGTGCGCTGATGATGTCCTGCACAATCACACAAATATATACTAACTATGTACATATATGAATGCGTGAGTGGATCACGTAGGCGAATGCCGTGTCTAAGTGACAGCATTGCCGCTCGTCCTTTCCCCGTTCTGTATTTGCCTTTTCACACACATACACATACACACACAAAGTGCCCAAACACACATATGCAAATATGATTCATAGCTTTAGTGTAGTTTATGCAAAAAAAAAGAAACGTTGATGTGCACACGTGTGTGTGTGTGTGTGTGAGAAGGAGCTACATAGTAACTTAGTATGCCCGCTACGATCTCCGATGCGTCAAATACTCGCACACACACACATATTTGCTGGGCAAACACTTAAATTGCAATTTGCAAATAGTACACACACGAGCATGTGTGCCTTTGCGGCTATACAACAGCACACAAACTCACATATGTAGACTCCTCTCACACATACATACATACATTCTTGCTGCATTCATGGCTGCATTCATCTACTTAGTATGTGTATTGTACGAGCATATATTTGTTCGCATTGGCAGGTTGTGCAGTTCTCCCGCACACTAAAAGGTAGTGCCAGTCGTTATAATCCTACACTGGCTCCTGCTAGCGGCGTCATTTTTACTCGTAAACGCCTTTGCCTTTGCTGTTGCCTTTGCCTATGCCTTCCACCTCAACTTGGCTGCCTGGCGCACAGCCTCTGCCACAATTACAGCAACTATCCAACTAGTTATTTCATAGCCAGGCGCTTTGTGTTCGGCTGCTGTCTTTTGGTCGTTTGCTTTGCCCGCTGCGCGCTCTTTGTTGTGGTTTACCATGGCTTAGGCGGCTCGTCGACCTATAAAAGGGAAATTTTTGATGAACGTCTGTACAATTCTGTTTTTTTTTTGTATATCTTATTTTCCGCTGCAGGCCTTTGTTTGTAGTGGTGTATGTTTGTGTTTGTGTGTGTGTGAGAGATGTTATGAATGAAGCAGACGACTTGCTGAGTAGTTAGCAACAAATGTTGCGTATACGCCAGGTAATCTGAAACAAAAATAGAAGAAACTAGAAAACTTATTCACATGGACATACGTACATACATTCATATATGAAATTAAATATTGGAGAGGAATGAAACAATTATAGAGCCCTCCACGTATGCTAGTTCAATCGCTGGTAATTAAAAAAATGTAATCTTAATTCTTCAGTATTTTATCCGTACACCCAGATCAAATATATCAAAAAACATTCTGTTGCAGCAAAATACAGCGAAAAATAAATGAATATATTAATGGAGCGTTTCGGAATTTATTTTATATGCGGATGACCTAAACATTGTTAAAACAATTTCTAGTCTCTCTGATTCTTGTAAGCTTCAGGCAGATTTTAATAACGTCGCGGCATGGTGTGTTAAAAATCACCTTCACCTGAATATCAAGAAATGTTCTCACATAACGTTTACTAAGTCTAGGCAGTTATTCGCTACCTCATATTTAATTAACGGAACGCGTTACATAATTTCTAGGTCATACTCTATACTCTCGTTTATTCGGCGCTTTGGTTCTGACTTTACAGATCCATACACTCTAAAGCTACTATTTACTACGCTTGTACGATCTAAGTTGGAATACGCTGTTTTTATATGGAGGCCATATCACCTTTTGTCACATTAAACTACTTGAGAGAATTCAAAAGAATTTTCTTCGTTTCGCTCTCAGATCACTTAACTTTACGGATCCAATTCCTTCATACGATACAAGACGAGCATTAATACATTTGAAGTCTTTACAAGACAGAAGAAGTTTTCTTTCACTCTGCTTTATAGTTGATGTTATCAGCGGGATAATCGACTGCCTATTTATTTTAGAGCGTATCCATTTTTATATTCCACAAATAAACTTGCGGAGCAATGACTTGTTCTTTTTGGAGCGAGTTAGAAAGGTGTATGCATTTTATGCTCGTCTTCATAGGACGTTGAGAGAATTCATTAAAATCTCAAATTTTTTGGCTTTTGATTTTTCGTCTTCTAAGCAATTGTTTAAACTGTGATTAAATGTATTATATAATTAAGAATGAACTATTATCGTTAAGTATTTTTGAAGTAGTCTGTAAGAAATCATGCATTTCTAAATTTACTAAATATGAATAAATGAAATAAATAAATTTACATTACCCGCAAAAGAAAAAATGTCAGATATTAACTCACTTGAAAAAAATACAAAGGTCCTACATACACTGCCGAATATATTTATAAGTGGTTTTTTTTTTTATCTGATTTCAAATATTTCTCTTTACAAATTTTAATTTTATTTTAAAATTGATGAAATTTGTAAAAATTGTATGAGCACCCTTAAAAAAAATATGTTTTTTTAAGTCGATGGTTAATGAAATTTCGTTTAATTAAGCCAAATTCGGGTTAACTTTTGTCACTAGTGTAATGAAATTATTTTTCAAAAAATTTTTTTTTTTAAATAACTTGCAAACTTTGTATAAAATTGTTGGAAAACATGCTTCTTACAGCTTTTCACATAAACGTTTACAAAGCTCGTGTTGCTTTAAATGTTTCCCTTTTAGTCCGTTCTACAGAGCTGGGAAACATATGTACATATGTACAAAGAAACGCTGCAGTGAATACAGCTGGTTATTTATAGGTGTCAGTACATAAAATTTACCGTATTCTACTACGTTTAGACTCAAGTACTTAAAATACAAATTTGGAACTTTTGTTACTACGTCTTTGTTTGCGCCTTGCTTGATTTTATACTCTTATATTTTATTAAAATAAAGTTGCTGATTTTAGATTTTTATCGAGATTAAAATAGCAGAAAGAGATATATCGAAATTAGTAAAAACAATTTTAAACGACTTGAGCACGGTAGACGCAAATACACATCTTAGCATTTTCCTCTTCTTTGTTTATACACTTCACTGTTGTCGCGAAAATAGAAAGATGCATTCTTTGATATATGTTTGAGTAAATACATATGTACATATATACTAGTATGTACAAAGGCGAGTATACATACAAAGTATATGCATGACTGTGTTTCTTTCTGAATTGTAGTACAACATAAGAGACGCACAACCCATATGAGTTACATAGTGTAAGCACTAACCCTATAAGGACACTGCCGGTCAATTTACCGTACATCTGATGGTCAGTGGCTGAAAATATTTTGTCAGCACTTAGAACAAAGTTGCTATCAGTTTCTTAGGGCCACTATGTAAAAACTGATGTCAACAAATGTGTACGTGTGATATTGTATTTCATTCGAACACATTACAAGTACCGATTAGACAAACGTATAGCTCTTCTGCTCACTCTCGTTCTTTTTACTGGGTCAGTGCTCCCAATAAAACCCTCAGTACTGAAAATATTCAGTTATCCCTATATCAAATACTATATTATTTTTTTGTTTCATTTATTTTTTAAACAAGTTTTCTTTTTATTTTTTCAATTACTATTTATTGATAAACTATAAGCTTATACCAAATTCATGGTAAATAAATGGAACATATTTTTCGGTAACTAATTTTTGTGGCCGCTGTGGTCGAGTTGGTAGTGGTGCGTGCTATAACTTGATATGCCGGTGAGTTCGAGGTTCGAATCTCAGTCAGGGCAAGCAAAATCCTAATAATAGAAAAAGTTTTTTCTAATAGCGGCCACCCCTCGGCAGGCAATGGCAAACCTCCGAGGGTATTTCTGCCATGAAAAAGCTTCTCATTAAACACATCTGCCGTTCGGAGTCGGCACAAAACTGTAGGTACCTCCATTTGTGGTAGAATATAAAGACGCACACCACAAATGGTAGGAGAAGCTCGGCCAAACACTGAGCTATATAGTGTACGCGCCAAAATAAAATATATTATATATAATTTTTGCGCAGAACTCCTTTCTGCATAAGCGTCCTTCGGCCATTCTGGAAAACATATCGCTAGCCGGATATTCCATAGTATATTCATATTTTATATTGAATTCAGAAATCCTATTTTATTTATAATTAGCATTTAGAAAACCTGTTTTTTATTCATTTAAAACTTATCTTTTAGAAAAATACGACGGTTAAAATGTTTCCTCAACTTTACACTTCAGAGTTTTCCGAATACTGCGTGCCATTTGCAAAACTCCTATGCATGATTTTCGAATGATGTATGTATGTATGTATGTATGTGCATATGTATATTTACGCAACACAAAATTAATAAAAACAAAATGTATTTCTTTATTTAATTTTAAACTTAAAACATAAATCACATTTTCCTCGTTTTTATTAATATACTTTTCAAATAAATATAAAAAACGTTATTATAAAAGATAAAGTGCTTCTCAAAATAATGACATTTAAACATATTGACCAGTTTTGACAATTTTTTGTTAATGTTTATTAATTTTGTATGTTATATGTATGTACATGTAAACATTTTCAAAAAGATTTTAAACTGTTTAATCAGAATCTTTCGAAAAAATATTGCCGCCGTAAATTTTTACATATCGAATAAAATGCGATACGAAAGGAAGACGCTTTGAAAAAACAGTAAATTTTCGCGTTTTTTTGTTTCAAAAAGTAGCACAGGACAGACGTTTGAAAAACAGTACGGTTCTGCAAAAAACAATACGGCTGGTTACCGTAAGCATTAGCATATTTTGATTCGCATCCAATCAAATTATATTTGCCATTTATAAATACAATAGAATCCAACGCCTTACAGGGTTAAATTTCGAATTAGTACTAATTCCATAAAATGTGTTTATAAATTTATAAAGATTTAAGTCGCCTTTTCTGTGGTTTCCCATTAACTTTTGATTTTAAGAAGTAAAATAATTTTTTGTGTCTACATTTTGTTTCACATGAAATATATTTACAAGATAAAAAAAAAAGTTCTCAAGTCTACAATTAATTTGTAAAAGTTTAACGCAAGTTTCAAGAGGCTTAAAATAATCGAATTCTATTATGTTTTGTTTTGTTCAAATTACATATCGATCGAGCGTGTTATTGGAGAAATTGCGGAATGAACTTAATTTAAAAATTTCACAAAGAACTTGATTTGTAGCCACTTCTATCTATAACTTTATAATGCATAATTTAAGAAAATAAAGGAAAGTCTTTCAAAATTCCGATTGAAAAGCTTAATAGTTTATCTCTAAGGGTAAATCTACCGTTACAAACTTGCTTGAGTACACAACTCATGTTTCAAATGGATTCAGAGAATTATATACACTGATTTTAGTAAAGCATTTGACAGAGTAAGTCACTCTTTACTGATCCATAAACTCGATCTCCTTGGTTTTCAACCTAATCGCCTTCGTTGGATGTATTCTTACCTCATTGACAGAACACAACGAGTTCTTTTTAAAAATAGTTCCTCAAACATTATTCATGTTTCTTCAGGGGTCCCGCAAGGAAGTCACCTTGGTCCGATTCTGTTTTTACTTTTTATAAATGACTTACCTTCTGTATTAAATTATTCAAAAATTTTATTGTATGCTGATGATGTAAAGCTTTAAGGCCTGCCGCCATATATAAGTCGTTTAAAACTTCCTACACTTGCAAGTCGCAGAGAAATGCTAGGCATTGTACTGACAGTCAAGTTACTGACAGGCTTGATCTCTAGCCCATATCTTCTAAGCGAAATAAAACTAAACGTTCCCTTCAGAATTTCAAGACATTTCCGGCCTCTCTTTCTGAAGCCATGTAAAAGTAATTTTGAGTTAAATGAGCCACTCCGTAGTTTGTGTCAGGATTTTAACACTCACTCCGGTTCTTTTGATATTTCAGACTCACTTTTTTACATAAAGAAAACTATACTCAATGCTCTCAATAAATGATGCTTACGTATATACATATATGTATGTTACTATTCGATCAGCTGATGAGCATTTGTTCTGTAGTTGAACAGTTTTAGATCTCGACACTTAACAAACCTCTGCCTTTCATGACTCGGCGCAACATATATGAAAAAAACCTTTTTTTTATATATCCGTGCGTCCTGCGGATGCGCCCCTCGCGTCGGTCGGGCGGGTATGGAGGGATAAAACCGTTGGAATTATTATTATTATTATCTATGTAAATTTGTTTGTATTAAACTTCGTACAGTGTTGGAAAGGTTGGTTTCTAAACAGTATTTAGTTTCTTTAGTGGAAGCTAAATAGGAAAATAATTACCTTCATTAATTACTGGGTGATCTTTTAACTTGAAGCATATTAGTACATGTTTTATATGTATTTTTCCGCAAAGATCTTTGCTACGTTAGATATTTCAAATTTCTGTCTGAACTTTAGGATAGTATCAAACGTAATTTTCTAAAGGACTAATCTCTTGATACATTTGTCTATATCAACTTCCTTTGCTTTTTTTTTTGGTAAAACGAAAATATCTGCAGACAATTCTAGTAATATAAAAAGGTTGTAAATCTCTTATTTTAAAAAATTTTCTAGTGAATATTCTAATCCCAAATTTATATTATTTATTATTATCGCGAAACGAACATAAACTTTATCCATAAATGTAATACTCTAAATCGTTAGATCATTCTTAAGCTATTCAAAAAGTAGTGGCAGTTGGATATTTGAAGATTTGGATTTAACTGAATCATGTGGGGCAAGGCTAACAAAAATTTATTGTTCATGTCTACATAAAAAAAAAATTGGAAATACTTGCATTGTAGCAATGCATTTTTTACAAATGTACATTTTAATCAATGAAAAATAATTTTAGTAGAACAAATACTCAAAAACAGCCGGTGCACATTCAATGATCAGTTAACTTGCATTGTTGGTTTTAATTAAAATTTATGAAAAAATGCTTCTATACACTTCATTACATTATACACACTAAGGAATATACAATTTAATGTTAAAATATATATAAATACACAATACAAACAATATAACATATTTCTTGCACGTTTTTAATTTTTTATTTTTCACTCAACGCTCAGTGGTCAGTGGTTTAGAAAAATTTAATTTTTTTAGAAAGTCAATATCGACTGGCAGTCAATAAATTCGTATGGAGCACGGCTGTAATTGACAGCTGCCTTTTTTTTTTGGTGAATGCGTGCATGATATTGGGACCTTTTTTGCAAAAAATTGCCACTAAAAGTATGTAATACAAAGCATTGTAAATTGCATACATTCGGGCGCACATGTCGACACGCGTGTAAGGGATGGTTTTTACGGTTTGGTGATTTAATTTTTTCGCTGTTCACATTTCGCTTATATTTCAATTTTTTTTATTTTTTATTTCTTTACGTAATTTTTGGGCGATGTACGAGTAATTTTTTATGCTCAGCATATTTGACGCACTTTTTGCTTAAAATAAAAATAAAAAAAATAGCTGTAGAGGGGAAGGGGTGATTTTAAAGACATTGCAACCAACCACCAACACCGTCATCAACACACAACAGCTGCAAACGTTCCATTTTCTTTTGACAGCATACATTTTGCTTTTGACATTTGTATGATTTTGCAAGCCTTTGATCCCTTAATAGCGCGTGCCTTTCAATTTTCGTATGAGAGTACATGCTTAAGTGAAAGTGTGAGTCGCGTTAGTGAATTAGTTTATGAGTAAGTGAATTGGCAAATGGCATATGTCACAAAGAAAAATTGAAGTGCAGTGAAATACAAAAAAAAAATTAACCTACAAAGTCAATCATTGTATATGAAAACAAACATACTTCGACGGTAGGAAAATATTTTCTTTCATATGCTCATCCCTTTTAGTCTATTGAAATTCGAGAAGCGACTGAATGGTTTCAGAAAATTTTGTTCCAAACCCCGATTTTATACCAAACAAAGCCGGGAAAGGCGACAGTGACTGATTTACTGAAATCCTTCTTATTTATTTTCAATGTATGTCTTCGAGACTACAGTGGATTCAAGTTTGTTTAGATCACTCACTATTCTTAAGTCTAAACAACCAAGGTGAACACATTTGTCACGAAAGCTTATCATACATTTCGAAAGAAGAGGTCCACAGTCGACGCTATTCGCCGGGTTGGTGATATACACCAAAGTGGCAAACGATTGACTAACGGCTTAAAATATTTGAATAAACTTAATAGAAAACTATTTTTTAACACATTTTTTTGTTAGTGTAAATAAAATAAAAGTCACAAGCGATGTTCCTTAAGGACAAATTCTCGTCTTATCTACGCCTCTCAGCAAAAAGTATAGCGTAAGACTTATCGCTGTTATTAATGTCGTTTAGGATATTGGAAAGTGATACTCACAACAAAAAATTAGAGCCAGTAAACGAAAAAACTGAGGGTGTGCTTATAACTAACTAACTGAAGTACAAAACAAGTAAAAAAAGTTGTATTGGGCTATGCCGAAAGCTTCATACTTGGAATGGAAGAAATGTACTGGAGCCATATGTAATATTAATTCGATATTAATGATTTTGACTTCTATAATAGTCCAAATAATGATTAATATTTGTGCGAGATTTCAAGTCTTTAGCTTATTAAATGAAGGAGTTATTGCCCAATATGCAATATCTGAACAATCGGTTGTACGGCAGCTATATGTTGTATTTATCCGAACTTAATGATTTTCATTGCTAAAATTGTTCTCATTATAGGTATTATTCGTGCCAAATTTTAAGACTTTAAAATTAAGGCGTTTTCGTGCTAAATGAAATATCTGAACAATCAGGTGTATGGAAGCTAGAGACAGAGATATGAGCAACTACAGCAAAACAAAAGTAATTTAAAAATTTGTCTAAAATTTTACATACATATGTATATTTTCTGAAATTAAAGGTAATACTGACCCAGGAGAAATTCTAGGTATTTATGAATTATCTACTAGCATTTTAATTTTAAAATCTTTAAAATTAAGTCTTATAGTAAGAAACTGCGTGAAAAACTCATGTTACCTTCAATATCAGAAGGACTATCAAAACACTTGCTCTCGCTTAATAGGCGATACTGCAGGTAACTTGTTGGACTGTTGACCGGTCACCGGTCACCGGTCACCGGCATAGACACCCGACAATGATGGGCTTACATGACAACTCCATATGCCCATCCTGTTTTGAAGAGGAAGAGACGGCGGAACACTTTCTGTGCTTCTGCCCCGCCTTTGCAAGAACTAGATATTAGGCATTTGGTCGCGACGTGTTGAGAGACGAATACCTGAGCTCTTTGACACCCCAAAATCTGCTAAGATTTATTCGTAAATCCTGCACATTTAAAACAGATTAAAAGGAACATGAAAACAGTACAATGGACGGCATATAGTCAGAGTGCTGTTTTCTGCGTGTCTGATTCTAACAAAAAAAAAAAAAGAGATGGTGAGAGTGTCTGATTCTAACAAAAAAAAAAAAAAGAGATGGTGAGAGCATTGTCTCCAACCATTATACCATTTACAAGAAAAACTGGTTCCGAACCAATGCTCAATGCTGAAACAATCCCGAACCAGTCCCGAAACGATCCCGAACTAATCCCGAAATGTTACTGAAGAAGTACCATTCTTTAAGACTTAAAAAGTTTTCACTCACAAATAATTATTAAAAGAAGACTTTTATAATAAAAGTCTCAAAACAATATTATCGATGACCTTGAATATATTTCTTAGTCATAATTATTATCGATAGGCTTTTACAAAACAAAGTTATGAAAATTGTTATAAATAACTTGAAAAATTTGTATCTACTATATTAATTATTTTTCGACTTATACCATTTTCTCTATCAATAGTTAGTATATCTCCGAAAAAAACTACTCCAATAAGTGTATGCATTTAAGTTAATTTAAGTATATATGTATGTATGTAATGCGTTTTGTACTTGTATGCATGAACAATTTTTAGTAACGAAATATAACAAATTTCATTAAGCAAAAATTACAGACCAAAAGAATTTCAATTGTTATTCTTGCATGTGTGTGTAAGCGTTTTTGCGTGTGTGACTTTCGCGATGCTATGGTGTTAAAAGTTGAGTCAGTTAATTTGTATACGAGTGTATGTACATACGTACATATGTATGTATGTATCTGTGCAGCGCAGCCTCGAATGCGAACCGTGGCAACCGACAACTTTTTGCGCAAATTAAAAAGCAAAGCGTGTAGCTAGGGTAGCATATCAAGTTAAAAATAAATACAAAAAAAAATGGTGTACGTTTGCTTTGAGATATTCTTCGTTTAGCAAATAAAAAAACTTTATTAAACATTCAATTTAAAGCTTTTTCTTTTTTTTAACAATCTACACGTGTCTTTCTTTCTTGCGAAGTAGCCCCTCATATTGATATCAAGTGCGGAGTGGTATTTTGGAATTACACTGTTTCGTTGACGGTTTTGCTTTAACTATTTATTATCAATTTTTTCCTGATTTAAGGAATTTTTGCAAACATTAAAAATTCACTATCTAATGTGACAAATCGAACTCTGAATAAAAACTGCTGAATTTTTAAATATCAAGCTTTAGAGAGGAGACGTTTCGCTAGATTATTTATAATGAATTAAAGAACTTGCAACCTCTACACCTAACCTAACCTAACCTCTACACTATAGAGATCTATTAAGCAAATCCTTAAAATTTTCACTTCATCCTTAGGTTATTTATGAAATTAAGCACTTTGAAGGGTGTCTTTGTTCATATTCTGCATGGAGATAATATTCGTTCCCTGAGACCAATTATACGCGGACATTGACACAATATTTGTATGTTCAGAGGTCTCGTCATGCAACCCAGGTCTTATTTGGTGAATATGGTGTCCCAACCAACAAGGACCTTTCAAGTAGCCGTTGAGAGTACTTAGACTATCTGCTGAGGTTGAGTAGTCTTTTAGAGGATTAAGGTGACGGGATATGTGAACCTTTTGGATTGTCTATTATCTTTTGACGATCGCCATTGTGCTGAGATTTTTGAGTCCTCCCTAGGAAGGATCACAGAACTGCTGAGGGCCATAAAAACTCCGTTACGCTCTTCCCCAAGCCCTCGTGACTCGCACCCAACTACAGAACAACTCTGTAATCGGATCCTAATAAGTGCAGTACCGTTTTGCAACTGTCTTCCCGCTTTGAATCCGTCTTGAAGGAGTTTAGTGTCCTCTACACTAACAACCACTTTATTCACGGAGTGGACGTACCTCCCCGTCTCTGTCTGTGCATAAGTGGCATAAGTTTGTATCATCACGATTTCTCCTTAGACATTTGCTGATAATTTTTATCGGCTCATATGTCCATCTCCCTTTAGAAAAGTTATTCCATCGAGCCAAGTTTGTATCTCTGGACAATCACTTTTTGCCGTATTATCAACATACGAGTAGATACTCGTATGTAGCAATTAATATATTTTAACTTCATGTATGTCAGATATAAAAATGGTTTAAAGAATAGGATCAAGTACACTGTCCTCCGGAACTCCAGCTTTAATGGATTTTATTTTAGGTGTTACATTGTTTATCTCTAAATCAGATGAACTTTCTACAATTAGGATGTAATAGCAAACTTTATCAAATGCTTGATGTAGGTATATCTATAAAGCAACTTAGCAATATTCTCAAAAGCAATATATTCAAAAGTATTAGAAATGAAGTTTGCGACACAGTGGCAATGTCCAGGTGTACCATCATTTTGGCGAAATCCAAATTGATGTTCAAGTAAAACATTATTAGTTTTTAGTATTGGCAATACTCTTTGCAAAAATATTTTTTTTAATTTTTTTTTAGAATAAGTGGATTAGTATATATGGCGTGACTTCATTTGCTGGTTTGGTAGGATACTGGTTTAATCTTAATATTGTATTATATGTTAACGTTAAGAATATTATTACTTTTTTCAGAAACCATTTTGTAATTTTTGCATCAATTTTATAATATCCTGGGGATTTCTTCGTGTTCAGTTTTTCAATTTCAAATAAAATTTTCTTAGGTGTAATGTGTTTAATTGGTAAAGACAACTGACACCGAGCATCTAGGAATTTTATTAGCAAACGTCGCTAGTAGTTAGAAAAGGAGTGGAGGTAGTTTCTAACTGCTCAGCAAATGTTTTATCCTTAAGTTTATCCTTTCTACGCCATTCATTGTTAGAGTCGTTGATTGGTAGATTTCTCGTTTTGGACCGTTTTAGGTATTTTGTTGTATTCCCACTACGGTGATCCGTGCTTCCATCATTGAAGCTTCATATATACGAGTATATATTCAGAAACCAATTTATTTCTGAAATTTTTAAATTTTTCTTTAAGTTCAATTGTAGCTTTATTTAGAACAGTTTTATTTACTGGCGATCTACGTCAATAAAACAAATTACCACACCGAGTAAAAACTCAATTTTCAGCACAAATAATATAAAAGCGATTTCATATATTCAACATTTATTTAACAATCCTTTCTGTATGTGTACGTTTATAAAAGCAGCGTTCTATATTTTTTCAATAAAATATTTGTTTAAAAAGAATAATTGCGGTGCAAGCATTTATTATTTCAAAATCTTGATATCAAAGCGGAGTTGTATTTTTAATCACTTGGATTTAAATTTCTAAAATATATCCGTGCATACGTATACATATAAGAATTTTAGCTTAGTACTTACCATATAAGTATACTTTCTTTTATACGTAGTTCACACATACACTTCTAAACAAATAATCGACTCTCCACTTTTAATGCTTTTCGGTGAACTCGCCTCAACCAAAGTAATAAAATGTCAGTAAAATGAAATAGATGATATTATGGAAAAAAGGAGAAGTGCCTAAAGTGCAGAAAATACGAGTATATGCAGGAAAAAAAAAGAAGAAGAAGAGAAGAACGACGAAAAATCATTTTTTAGTAAACGTGATGGCAGCAAAGTGCCCAGTTCACGTGCAGGACCCTATATTCGTTACACATTTGCTTGTGATAAAAAATGAACAAATTGTAACATAATCCTTTTTGCAACAAATTTTTATGCGATTTTTTATTTTACTGCACACACACACATCCACGCAAAAATCTATGTGAATATATTCGCTGAGTGAACAGAGTATCCATACGTACATCCAAGTGCGTGCGTATGTGTAATCGCTTGCGCGCGCGTGTGTGTATGTGTGTTTGGGTGTTTTTCAGTTAGCTCTGTGCACTTGTACGACTGCCTGTTCTAAGGATATATGGAAAGTGGCATGTGGCAGTTGCATACGAAAAGACCGAAATCCAACGGCAGCAAGCTTTACAAGTGTGAAGCAGAGACAAGAAAAAAAAAATATTGAAAAGTAGCAAAAAATATAAAATTTATAAGCATTGAGTTAAAAAGCGAAGGGTATAAAAAATTCGATCGTAGCAATGACATACTGGCGCTTCCCAATCCCATCAGCTGCTGCTGCTGTTGCTGGTGCTGGTGCTGCTGCTTGCTTCATTGTCCAAATGAGAATACAATGTGCACCGCTCTGCTTGTGTTGCCGCCATGGGCAGCTAAGTCGCTGAAGGCATTTCATTTTTTATGCGTATTCTTTTCATGGCAACGTTTCCTTGAAGTGAGCGAAGGGAAAAATCGAAAAATATTGACAGCAAATCCTGCGAGAAATGATGTTGTAAAATCCGACGACAGCCAAATGAAGCAGGCAATGAACAAAGCATGGCAAGCGGTGAGTGGCGTAGAGTAGAGTTAATAATGTTAGACATATTGCGTGCAATGGGAAATCGTACTCATACATACTTACACAAAACATACCTATGTACATGCATGGCACTCGTATTTACACAAAAAATGAATTCAGTAGTAAGTTTAGTAGGTGGGAGTAATTTGCAATCTGTAGCTAAACCTAATGGAGTTGCAGTTCTAAATTAAAGCAGTTTTTGACTGATTAAATATCTAAATTGATATTAAGATTCGTTTCAATATACTTGTGCCGTCCGCAGGATTTGTTTTTGGAGGATCATTTGTTGCAACCAATAATATTATTGATTAATTTAGAGCATTCAGCATATTGCATTTAATTGTGGATATAAATTTTTCTGAATTTTTGGAAAATGCTGGCTGAGTCGGTAGGATCGTGCCTGTTTTAGAAACGGCGAAGATCGATGACTGTAATTTTTTTTATATGTATATTTATTCGTTTCCGAGTTCGTTTTTACTTGAATCGGTTGGTCCCCAATAGCCGTTGAATCCACAATACCCAAAGGAAAACCAATGTTGTCACCACTGGGCAACCTCAATAAAAAAGTTTTACAGATATCTTAAAATTCAGATGTATATTTTTTCGTAAACAAAATGATGTAAGACTTATTTTATTTATTTCCCTCAAAGAGAACGGTTTAAACCCCCAAAGCGCTGTATATTTATTTTATATGTAACAAAAAGCAATATTACTAGTAACAGCATGATTTTCATGGGGATTTGTAAAAATTTTGTTTATTTTTATTTATTTATAATCATATGCCACCAGAAAAAAGTTCAGAATTTCATGTTTTTAGCCAATTATCAGTGGCGATTATAAATTATTATAATAATTTTATTTATAAATTTTAGTATGATTCAAAGTTTCGAAATTAAATGAAAGAGGTAAAATTTTCAAAAGACTAAGTATATGGATCGCTCTCTTTTTATGTGACTCAGCAAACTCGTGTTGGAAACCACTATCTTGCAAATCTCTATCATCCTCGGCTACATTTCTATTCACGCTTATAATTATCTCTTGGGTTTACCTATGACACTACAGTGTTATTTTTCGCTTAAAGTTAAAAAAAATATGATTTATTCGGCAGTAATTGCAGTCAAAATTTTTTTATTTTGTTGAAATCCACTTAGTACAAATCTAAAATTTATGTTAAAAAAATGATGAAAAAAATTATTAATTTATTTAAATTGTCGATGAAAATTAATTTAAAAATTTGAAGAACCTTTTGATGGGCTTCTGCCTGTCAAACTGAAACAAGCTGTCTTCAAACAGAAGCAGATGCTCCAATGAATTAATTTCAAATGGCAACTGGTAAAATAACTTTTTTAATCAAATTTTGATCTTAAACTAGAAATTGAAAATTATCCTATATCTTGATTGATATTTATAAACATCTCTATTGTCTATGCTGAAAAAATATTGAGAAAATAGACAAAGTCCTGTAGACGGTGCCTCCTTGCACATATACCTAATAAAAAGTTCCTTCACTACACAATGAGAATCTTTTCTGGACGCACTTGCTGGTTTTGCAATTGAACATCTTTAATATTCAGAGTTTTTTTCCATCGATTCTTGACATATTTTCAATTATATTTAGACTTACTTTTCTGTCCCCTGTTCAACTTACTATTTCAATGATTTTTTTGAACTATTTTGAGTAACCTTACCATTTTTTGCATCCGAAGCTTCCAACTTCCGAAAAAAGATGTCGTCGCTAAGTCACAGTTGTTGCAAAACTGGTATGGTTACCGCCATTTAAATACCAGTTAATGAACTAGAATATTTGTGGATTAAGCTGTTTGGTTGCGACATCATTGTGCAGGTAATGAAGCACGTTCTTGATAATGACATGAACAATTTGAAATTAAATGATTGGCGCCGTCAATGGCGCATTGTAAAATTAACCGACTTGAAACTGTACACGAATAAGTGTAGAACAAAATTAAAGGCATGTGCTCATCAACTTCAACACACAGCAGCTGACATGTATTATTGATAGACGAAAAAAAGCTAACATTAAAAAAAAGTGTATAGCTACGATAAGTCCAGATGTGTACAAAAACCTTCTGCTTACACAAATCCCCGCTGAACAATGACGGTCAGCCTTGAAAGAGTCCCAAACATGCCGTCGAAAATGCTGTCAAAAGTGCTCACCAGATGGTCCTTTGCATATTTTTTTTTCAACCGTTAAGAGCCACCATCAACAATAAACCGGCTAGTGAGAATTTAGGAGTATTAGCAAAATATATGCTGTTAACAAATACCCTTTAACAGTCACGCTCTTACCAGGACTTTATGTGGCGTTTCAATTTTACAGATTCTATGGAATTTTTTTTTGGAAATTCACATAAACACATACATTCATATGTCTGCCGCTTTTTCTACTTTAAATTGTCGTAATATCTCTTGCTAAGCTGCACCCTTGCTTTCACAACTTACTTTGTGATTTTAAAATCTCAAAAGTGCCTCTTGCACGTCATTAGGTGATATGAAGGGAGCGAACGTGCAACCAAACACGCATACATACACCCGAGGGTAGGTCAAATATGTATGAAATAATAGACGGGTCGGAGTTTTAACGCTGACGGAATTTCTTATATCAAAAAAAAAATGTTAAGGTCGCTCAAAAAGCTCAGAGTTTCCCACTTGCATGGAAGATAACCAATATTTCCTAAAAATTTTAGAGAAAAACTTAAAATCTGTATTTTTCAATCGGAAAAGTCAGTTTCTCTTTCTGTTTGAAATCATAACCAACATTTGATTTTCCTATTTTCGGTTCTATTTCGGGATCAGTTCGGGACTACTTCGGGAATTTTCTGGCTTCATTTCGGCACCCATTTGTGACCAATTCAGACCCGGTTCAGAACGATTTCGGAAGAATTGCGGGGCTAGCTCATGACCTTTTCGGGACCACTTCGGGGTCATGACCTAACGCCGGCTGTGCACGAAATGAACTTATCCCGAAATGGTCCTAAACTGATCCTGAAAGAGTCCCGAAATGATGCCAAAGGAGTCCCGAAATGAAGCCCAAGTAGTCCTGAAGTGCAAGTCTTCGAATAATAGTTATACATACATACATACGTATGTATGGTATGTTGTACTCGTATGTGGGTAACTCGAAAAATTTTTATCTCATTTTAATAATAATTAATTGACCCTTATAGTTTTCGCTTAAATATAATAGTTTTGTCTCTATTTTAAAGTTAAAAGTTTTTGAAGAGAAGAAAAATATCGCAATTACAAAGAGTCGAGCTTGAAGTATTCTAAAGAATTTCACCGAAACATTGTTTTTTCCTACGTAAAATACAAGCTTAATAATTTTGAATTTGGCTCCATTAAAATTCTTAACTTTCTTTTTTTTATGCGACCCTAATACACAAACATCCAAATAAAATACTCGCATGCAAGTGTTAATGTTGCCAGCTGGTCCTTTCAAATTTATACACAATTCGAAACTGTTCTTTGGCACAAATGCTGTTACAGTGAAGCTTGTCCAAATGTACCTATGTTTGTATGTACATAAATAGCTAAACAAAAACAAAGTATAAAAGAAAAACTTTTGGCGAATGCCCGGGTGTTGGGCTATTTCGCATGCCATGCGAGCGTGTAAAAATGTTTAACGAAATTTTGATCACGTAATTGTGCGCCATTTGTTGTTGCAATATATTTATGAGCCAAACGAACAAACACAATAGGGAATCGAAAAATAAAATCAAAATTGAAACAATCAACGCAAAAGGTACAAAATAAAATGTGATCGCTTTTATTGAGAAAAAAAGGTTTTAATTTGAAATTTTAATTTGAAGATCAGTGGGTAAAATTTTGCAGTTGAAGCCTGGATTTTTAGTTCTTGAGAAGGCAACTAATGAGTGTTAAAGAAATTATTAGCACTCAAGAAAAATCTGAAGATATGAAGCTAATTAAAAAACTTTCACACAAACATATGAACTAGTAACTAACGCTAATGCTAGCGAAATATCAGCTAGTAAATAGATAAACTTTCATACAACTTGGATAATTTCACAAAACAATTTTTACTAAATCTAACTTATGTTTAATTAAAATTTTTAAAGCAAATCGGCAATGGCCAAAATTTTGAGGCATGAGTTTGAAAATGAGGGAGTTTTCCGATGCAACGGGATGTCCGTTGTTTAACAATTTGACTTCTTCTAATAACGTTTTTTTCTTCAACAACAGCCTTAAAAAAATATTTGTTTTCAAATTTAACACTGCCGAAATCTGATTACATTACCCTTACAAGTTTAAAAGGGATTTTTTCGCCTTCTACATTTAATTGATTTTCTCCGATACAAATGAGAGATGATACGGCAACATTTAATTTTCTATTGACTAAGAATTTTAAAGCTCACTAAAAAATTATATTTTTAAAACAAAATTTTTGACACGATTGGGGAAGAAATTTCGGAAAAGCGTCAAGAAATTGTTTTTTAAATAGAACGATAATCTCCGGTATACTGGAAAAAAATTAGAATATATTTTTTTTTAATTAATTTAATTAGAGTGACAACAATAAGTTCAAGTTAATCTTGAATAACCTAAGGAGGAGTGAGTTTGTTGAAAAATCATTACACACCATTTTCAACCAATTCTCAATCAAAAAGTATGTACTATATTAGTTGCCCCCGTACCGTTAGATGTTCCAGACAAAATATTCAGCGGAAGGCCCACAAATAGACAATATGAGGATGGCCAAATTTTATTATTTTTTAACTATGTTGCAGAAAAGATGTCAGAGAACAGCTGCTTCTGAGGTACACTTGCTCAAGCAGCTCTTGAAGGTTGAATTATCTAAATTAGCCGAAAGATTTAATTCAAAAAGCACACACACTCTTTCAAAGAGCTCATCAATGCCAGTGTGATCAAACAAGTCATCAATGCCACTTTTAAAATCTAAACTTCACTTCATCCTTAAAGCAAATCTCAGTATATCTGCCTGAGTAATTTAGCGCCAAACATGACAGGTAGGAACCTATTAGTAGCGAGCAGAAAGAAAAAATGTTTCACGACTTACATACATATGTATGTGCATATGTATGTATGTAGAAGCAGCTTTTATGACGATGTCACCTTCCTACTGAGTTCAGCAGGTGCTCAGCAATTTGTGCGTGTGTGATTTAAAATAATTACATGTTGTTTCTTTAGCCACCGAAATGGCAGCCAAAATCTGCTCTCAACAACACCAATTGGAAAAAATGACATAAAAACATTTTTAAAGTAAAAGAAATTTAATTTTAGTGCCAAAAAAATCGAAGAACAGCATTTGTGAAAAGAAAAATACTCACCAAGGCAACGATAAGATTTGCGCACATTAATATTTAACTACAACAATAGCAAAAGTTGTAAACAGCAAAGTAATGCTTGTGCACCGGAAGCTGTTGAAACATATGCCAAGCTCAATTATTTTGGAACACCGATGTGTGTAACTGTACATGAGTTTATGTATGAACGTGAAAACGCTGCAGTGAAAGCGACAACCACAAAGTAAAAACACTATTGTCTTATTTGAAATTACGAAACTAGTTCAATTGTGACCAGAAGTGGGCCAATCAATTCATTACAAATTTTTTCAATTTAAATTTTTTGTTGCTTTTAATTTTTCCTATGCTGGACTTTCTACTTTTTTTTTACTAAAATGCGTTTTCGAAACATCACACTGAAAAAAAATAGTTGCTTTGTGATCCTCATGAACAAATAAAAGTTTGACTCAAATTCGTCTTTAAGTAGATTCATATTGATACTTTATAACTGGAAACCAGGATATTATAGACTTTCTGGATATAAGCTCGATAACGAATTGATGAACTTTAGATTGCTGAGCCTTAAATACTCCACTCGACAAATATAGATCGACCTTAAGTGCAAACTTTAATAGGCTTCTGGATCTTTCGGAGTTAAAATCGTGGGCAGAGCTAGGAAAGGGGCTATTTTTAAATTATCTTTAATTGATCTATTGAGGATGCTCGATCTTTTAACTCTTTTCTGTTTTTTTGTGAAATCAGCTTTTTCAACGCAACTCCGTAGAAAATTGTATCATACAGCTTTTTCTAACTTAATAGTTGCCTTTGTATTGAAATTAAACCCACCCTGTTGAAAAATTTAAAAATCGTTTAATAAAAATTAATGAAAATTTTATCTTAAATATTTGAAATATTTTCGCTAAGAATAACTTCAGGAAATAATACATACATACATACATGCATATATACAAATCAGGAAGTATTTTAGATTTTTCAGATTTTGGGGTAAGGAATAAAAATAACGTATATTTATTTATACATTTATTTTTTTTCACTATCCATTCACCAACTTCTCTAATAAGCTCTGCAGATCTTTTAATTATTTTGTGTACAACTTCGAAACAAACTTTAAGCATTCTCGGACACAAATTTATTCTGGCGTTGGTCATGTCAATATTATCGTTGGAGTTTACAAAAAATGCGTTAGTCGTTTTCGAAAAAGTTTTTGTATTGCTTAGTCGGCGAGAGGCGGACATTCCGATTACCACGATTCCAATAAATGTTGGTGCTTATACTAACAGACAAATATTGCGATGGAAAACTCTCCCATTCCATTAAAAACATAGATGACAGATCATGAGGAAATTTTCTGCAAAATTCGACACGCACTTTCCTAGGCAAGACAGTTTGAGCAAAATATCTTATTAATTTTGGAGTACAAGTGATTCTTCATTTTTCCACTCGGATTTCAAATTGAATTTTAATAAACGTAGCGGCAGTTTTTCCCTTTTATTTGCCACAAATTTAATTGAGCACAAGGAAACTACGTTTAAATTTAAACAGAGTTTAACTAATCTTAGTTTAAACTAAGTTTCAAACAGCAGTGAAAAACTGGCCCTACATACATACATACAGAGGAATGGAAATCCTTGAAAGACTAATTTAAAAAAAAATCGTACAAACAACTATATTAACAGAGCATTATTTCGCTAATATAACTACTTGGAATTTTCGTTAAAATCATTTATTAAAAATATCGAAATAAAACTATTTGACAGCCACGAAAGTTGTACTCTGATTTACCGGAATTAGAATGTGAAAAATATATAAAAAATTAAAAACTTTTTAATCACAGTTGGCAGAACAATTTTGCGAGTGATTCGTGTGGATTTTTAAAACGTAATTTTAGTCAAAGGTGATTGGGATTTTTAAAAATAAAAGATTTCTTGATATTTTCAACACAATGTGGATAAAATTCTTTTCTGCCTACTACAAAGTCGGGTATAAACAAGTTTAAACAAATAATTGGTAAAGAGCGTTACCTAATTTCCGGTTGAATTGTTAGACGAAGCGAGCTGCTCCGTGCGACGGCTGGGTTTATATGTACTTGTGTGCTTGTAGCTTTTAAAAAGTATCTACATATGTATGTGTTTTGAGAAATATGCAGCTATTACTGCCATTAAGGCTGTTCTCTTGTTGAGAATGTTGTGTTTTTTTTTTTTTTTTGCCAATTGTGCCGCCTGTTGTCGCTATTGTTGTGTTTTTCTTTGCCGCACAAACATACGCCAAGAATTTATGATGTCAAAAGGAATTATGACATCGTAATGAGTTCGAGCGACAGCAGCGGCGCTAAACGACAACAACGTGCGTCACACTTTCGCCATACAAATATTGAAGACACTACATACAAATACACGCTCATATATGAATATACGAAAACTTTAAGAATAAAAAACGTACAATAATTACACTGAAACATGCGATCGTTTCCTTGTTGTACTCATCTAAGTATACTTATTGTACAAGTTTGTATATGTATGTAGACATTTTGGTTCATACATCCTTGTGGAAGTTTTTATGTGATTTTATATGTCCGTAGGATACGTGCATGTCATAACAACCAACTGACTGACTTGTGTCGTCGTCTTATCAAATGTTTCCTGCCAACATTAGTCGCACACTCATACATGTGTGTACGTATAGGCATTTACACAGGTGTATTAAAAATTTATTTAAAAAAAAAAAAAATTATTTTCAAAGCGCGTGCTTCACATTGCCCCGGTGTCAAATTTCTTGCAAAACATATTTAATTTGAAATAATTGACATGTGTTTATAATTTGATGCATGTTTGTAGATATTTACTGTTTGTATGTAAGGATAAATGTGATGCCCAAAAGCATTTAAGTTCTATGCCTATAAGTTTTATTGCTGTGACTCTAGTATCCTTTTAATTATTCAATTAAATGCCCAAAATTGTTTCCACTTAAGTCGTTATAATTTATTTATTTTTTTTTTAGTTTTAAAGCATAAATCAGTGAAACTCTACATGAGGCTACGAAAATTTTAAACACATGTAAAAGCAATGGTTTAGTTTACAATAGTAGTATTCTTGAAATCGGACTATTGTAAAAATTTTTTTTTTTTTATTTGTATAGTTATTCCTAACCGACTAACCAATTAATTTGTTGAAAGCGAGGAACGAGTTGTAATTATTGTAATCATTGTGCAGCCACATAATTCTTTCGAATGTAGTGTTTACTTTTCATAAAATAAATAATTTAAATTTTATAAAATTTGTGATTTAAATTAATAATTTTTTGCTTAATTGATTGCCAGGTTCAAAATTTTTTAGATGTACTTTTTACTAAAAGATTTTTTTACAGGTCAGTCATATCATTCAGTCCTAAGGGCACGTCTCTAAGAAAAAGTTGATGTCCTAAAATTTATGTCAGAAAATATATTGTCAATGGAGGCCGCTTGTTTCTCTATGTGAGCAATATACATATATCAGAGTTTATTTAGCTTACATTGACAGCTTATTTTGCATTTGGCCGTAAACTTCGTGTGGTCAACATCCAAGTTATTTCAAATGAGAGATGTTAGAACATCAGCTATTTTCTTTGGAGATGCCGGGTAATTATTCATCCCTTCTGTTAAATTAATTTAATCCAGTCACCTCATTCACTTCTCGTTTATCTACTCTCTTTGCTCCCTGCTAATAATTAAGCTCAATTAACATTCACCTCTTACTATCCTCTGTCTCATTAATGTTATTTACAGGCTGTAACCTGCACTACTTCTCTACCTCACCGCTAGCGTTGGTCTCTTATTTTCGTTATCTAGCAATTGCATATCTCAACTTGTCAATTGTCTTTCTCGCTTCTCTTCTCAAAATGGTCAACATCTAATGACCTCTCTCCGCTAATTTCAAAATTTTTCAATTTAGAAATCTCACACACAACTGCGGCTTTTTTCGAAATGGATTTGGACTTGTCAATATACATACATCTGTCCAACGAAATCTATTAGCGTTCAAAACCAAATTAAGCGCTTGCTCAACCACACACAATTCCCCAGTCGAATCGGAATACATATGTAATAGAAAAATGTGTATTTTTTTTTTTCAAATTTTTATTTGAACTTGATCCTTCCTGATGGAGCCAGTGTAATATATAAAGGTTAAAATAAACCGGTCCATATTTTATGCCTGAGGGTATTCCATCATGTCATTTTCATTAAGTTTTTGTCTTAAAGTTAGATTTATTTTTAATTTATTTATTTTAAGTTTTATTTTTAAGTAAGCATTTCTTATAGAATTATATACAAAAATATGTTGCTTTAATTTATTTATGCATTCATGAGTGCGTTTGTAATTTGCTATAGATCAAAATTTAGAAAATTATACTTTCGATATACGAATATGTACATATGTACATACTATGTATGTACATTTGTATGCATGTGTTTATGTATCTTACATTTCAGTTAATTTCCTGGGCTCCATTTCAAGGATAATGATTTATGCATTTAATTTACGTTGAAATTGCCTTAGCAATTTTCTGCTTACCACAGCACTTTGTGCGGTTGCAAAAATTCTAAATGCATTTTAAACTGTAGTTTTCATACACTGGTACATATGTATGTATGTATTCGCCTGTGTTTTTGTTTGTTATACTATACACACACACATACAAATATGTATTAATATATGCGGAATATATGTATATATATACGTTTATAGTATGTAAATGTATAGTAGCACTTGAAATAGAAAATAAGAAAATATAAAATGGAAAATGATTTATGCAACTATGCGCCGCCTGCTGGTCGACCAAAAAGCGACCGCCGTCTTAAGAGTCTTGTTTTATAGTATAGCAACGGCTTGTTAGTGTGTGTTGCTTTTATTATTGTTTTTACAGTCGCTGCTGCAAGCACTTTGACGGTCAGTGTTGGTGTGCAATAATTTCGTTTTTTTTTTTTTTAATTTTTCGGCTGCGGCCCACATTCATTTAGGTCGCACACACACACACACACACATGCATACCTAGCTGTGTATTCACCTGCGTGAGTTACGAGCAGAGAGAAGAGCGTACGTATTTGTGAGCACGCGTGTGTTCGAGTTGAATGTTTGTATGCCTTTGGGCGCTCTGTAAACCATCAGTGAAAACATTTCTTATTACTTAGTTTTAGTTTTTTGTTTGCAATGAAAATCGATTTTTGAATTATTGCATTCGTTCGCTGCTCTTCTTTGCTCAGTTCTATATTTTCGATTTATATACAGAAGTTGGGTCGCATTATACCTTCTGCTGCTGCTGCATCTCTTCCCTTCTTCTGCCTTGGGCTCACTCAACTCTGCATCAATGTACATATGTATGTACGTATGCTGCTGGAAGGTGGAGCATGTTGCAACTTTTTTTTTATTTTGCAACATTCTACTCATAGTTACTTGCGTTAGCCCGCAGGCTTTTCGTTGTTCTTTTAAAACTACGTGCAGAAAGGTAGGGTGCGTAAAACCTTTTATTCCTTAGCTGCTGGGTTGATGATGGCGAGATTTTTTTGTTTTTTTTTTTGTTCATCATTGGTTGCAGTTTAATTTAGTGCGAATTGCTGTAGGCGATTTATTCAAGTGGAAACAGTGTTTTAATTAAAATTGTTGAATTTTTCCAAATAATTTTAAAAAATTGTTGATGGCTACATAATAATGCATACGAATTTCTGTTACTGTGATGAATAAATGATGAAAATCAATAATAAATCGTCTAAAAACCTTATTACTTCCATGGCACTTGTGAATTAAGGTAACGATGTTAAAATAATATATATTTTTTTTATATTGACATACTTTAATGTAGCAAAAATATACAAAAAATTGGTTCTACTTAGCTGAACGTATGGAACATCAAAATTTATAAAGTCATTCCAAGAAAGAGGAATTTTAAACAACTTAATTCTATGGCCAAACAATAATAAAAGATTTTGATTTTATAATTTTACAACACGTTTAGACACTTTGTGCATTTGTTAATATACTTTAATACAATTTGTTAAACAAAATAGAGACGAGCAGGGAACGTTTGGCTCTTTTCCTATTTATTTTTCTGACAAATATTTATATAAATGACTACCTGAAATTGGATTGTCTTCACTTATTTAATTTTTTTTTAAATAATTGGTAGAATATTATGAAGTTTTATAGCTTATTCAATGCAAGTACAATAAAAAGACTATTGAAGCAGTAAAAATTTGTTATTGATTTTTTACATTTTTGCAATGGGTTTGCGTTCTTCTACACCTTTTAAAAAAAAAATTACCGGTTTCGATGTTCAAAAATGCTAGTAAAAATACTTAACATGATAGACCTGGAGGATCTCTTCATAAATTTTGAAAATTTTTGACTGAGTATTTTTAGTGAAAAATGGATTAAAATTCATATCGGAGCGATAATCATAATTTGACCACACATATTTATATTTTATGAGTAATAATTATGTAGAGCATTTTAACCTGTAAGCTATCTTAAGAAGGGGTAATTTTGACCCTTTTTGGCAGTGTCTCAAAACAATTGCGTATTGAAGTTCGCTAAAGTGCTAAAATGTTCTAGAAAATTAATTCTCGGAAAGATTCACTAGGGATATTCTCAAAAAAAAATTTTAAGATGAAGAACGTAAAAGTCCAAAGAAAATAAAAAAACATATACATATTTCCCCTTGAAATGTATAACTTTTTTTTTGCGTTCCTTTATAATCATATCAATAACTCTAGTTGTGTTTGATGGTGATGGTTCGTGGTTTGGGACATCATTGCTCTTACCTAAATATGGAAAAAAATTTTTGAGAGCGTTTAGTCTAAAGTTTTTAACTTAATTGAATGTGAGATGGATAGATTCGAAAAGAAATATTTTTGAAACAGCTTTATTATAATCTAATATGTATATTATTTCTAGAGGGAGATTTTATGTTCATATCCATTTTATTATTCTCATTTTAAAACAAATTTTAATGATTGTTTTCTTTTTTTGGCGTAGAATACGTCTTACCTTACGGTGTCGGCACCCATGTCAGATTGTTATTGTTGTAATCTCTATTTCTTTAATTACAAGGAAACGGCGAGATAAATTTTTTTAAACATTTTTTTGTAGTCAAATGAAGATGTTAGCTTTCGTTTGACATACATTTCATATTGGTTGATATCTTCCTAATATTTAAATTTCTCAAATGAAAATTTTATAAACACATCCAAACAAATATGTGAGTGGTGTTTGGTTGAGTGTGTAGTAGTTGTGGGTAACACAGTGCTGTACAGTTTGTAGCGTGAATAGACGTTCATTTTATTGCATAATTTTAGGCGGGAAAATTTAAGTAGAGTAAAGGCAGAGAAAGCGCTGCCAACTACTGCAAAGTAACAATGGTGATTGATGCTGTTTGACAACAGCTGAAAGATGACGTTTAGTATATTAAAAAATATAAATCACGCTTCATTACTGAGGTTGGCGAAATTTATGAGCGATACGTTTAATTTGGATTATATTCGAAATGATGCTCCCACAACTATTGATAACACAACCATTGACTTAGTTTTTGCGAGAAATTTAAATGTTAATTTAAAAACATATTTATCCTATTTTTCCTATCATAAGCCTATATTCTAAAAAGTAACTTTCAAATAATCAAATAGATTTGGGTCTGTTATTTATCATTTATCTTTACTATTGATAACTACCATGGACTTCGTTTTTGCGAAGTAACTATCAAATAAAGAAATTCATTTGCTTGTATTATTTATCATTATAAATTATCATTATACATATGTACATATGTTTTCTGTCTTATCGGATGGCGTATTCTACGTTAAACTTAATGGCCGTGTCTCTGACCCAGCCTCCTTCTTTTTTTTTCGGCAAGCGTTCTGTATCTTAACATAACCTTCTTTTAACTCTGAGTTATTCCAATTTTTTTATTCCTTCCAAATATTAAAAAGTATTTTCAAGTCGTTTGTTTCTGTGGTGACCTCTTCATTTGACCCAAACTTCTTACCATTCAGCCATTTCTTTAGATTTGGAAATAAAAAATAGTCGCATAGCGGCAACCATCGCGTGTATAGCATTTTCATATCCAAATATTCGTGTGAAATGTGATATACCTGGTAAGTTGAGATGCTTACAGCCTCAGCCAACTCACACACTTTCATTCTACGGTCGTCAAATACCATTCCAATGATGTTTTTTAAAGTTTCTGATGAAACGAACTCTTTTTGGCGACTTGAAAGTTCGGCGTCACTTGTGCTGATACGACCACAACGGAACTTAGTAAACCATTTTTTAATCATTGCGGTGTCCCCATATTATTTAAAATGTTTTGTTTGGCTTCGATGATAGTTTTTTATGCAAAAAATAATCCGCAATCATCAAACGAAATTCGCTTTTCGAATTTCCACTTTTTCCAATATGACAGTAGTCTATTAATAGATCGCACTTAAATGCAGCAGTGATTAATTTTAAGTTTCTGCGTTATTTTATACAACAAGCAATATGCTTCATTGAACAAAAAAATTAAAAGAATGCAATTAAAATGTATTTCATAATTTAATGTTTGTTTTATATTTTTGCCCTTTAAGCTGTTTTTGGTAAACCTACTCTCAATCAAGTTTTTATAGCCGAGCGTACTTGGACAAAGGTATATTAAATATGTTCGCATAACGGTTGTTTGTAACAGCCGAAAATAATCAAGATAGATATAGACATACATATATATACTAAAATGATCAGAATAAAAACAGGAATCGATTTAGCCCGTCCGTCTGTCCGTGGTTACGATAACTTGAGTACAAATTGAGATTTCTCAATGAAACTTGGTATGTAGTTTGCCCTTTTCTTCAGGGTAGATTAGTATTGAAAATGATCGAAATCGGTCAATAACCACGCCCACCTCCTATGTAACGGAAATTTTGAAAAATACAAAAACATTGTTTTTCGGTATCTATTAAAACAAATTGAGTGAAATTCGGTATTTGGAGCGATACAAAAAATTCAGTTTTGTCCGAATTTTGCCTCCTAACTTGTTATATATAAATTCGGCTAACCATATAAGAGGTCAACTCAGTCGTTAAGTAGAAATTTATGCATAACTTAACGTCATTAGTCAATAATATCGGCATAGAGTACATTTTCAATGTGCGTATGTATTCGGATGTATGTAAATACCGATATAAATACTTACACATAAACTACAAGTAGGCAACAACTATGCAAATTTCAATTCGAGTGCAACAGTCAGCAAAGCAAACTACACACAAGTTTGTCCGAGTAATTGTCAACAAATGCTGCTGTTGGCATTTCAATTGTTTTCTCAAAGTACGCGCTTGAAAGGTCACACAAATTCCAATGCAAAATGCATGTATGTATGTACATGCAGCCAACACAACTACATTCATACATATGTATATGTATGTATGTATGCATACACACATAAAAACTAAGTACTCAAAGCCGATGATGATGATGATGTCAATGATGTTGTCGATGTAGTTGTCACGCATGAAGTGTCATCCGGCAATGAAGTGCGTAAAACCACACTTGCGCGCACACACTGAAATGCATGAAGTGCATGAATGAAATGATTCTTGCACATACATTCGTACATTTATATACATTCATACATATGTATATATCAACCACAAAATGTATATAACTAACATATGTACGTATGTTATGTCGTAGGCATTTTATCGAACCCAATAAGGAATGAAATATTTTGACAATTGCGGCACTGCATTTGGCATTCATTGACTTAAAACCGCGCGCACTGCAAACACGCACGCGCCCATAAATAAATATATACGTATGCACACATACAGTGAATGCAACGTTATAGATACAAACGTATATGTACATGTAAATCAATCTTGGCTCTCCATCAATTACAAAGCTAACCCTTTTGCCTGTAAAGTAATGTCAAGGATACTTGCACTGCACCGATTTTGGGGGCACGTTGAGAGTCGCTGCTGTCAGATAACTAATTAACTATTGAAGCGCGATACAACAATGAACACATGTACTCGTATTGCATTCCGGATTGCGTTGTTTTGATTTTCATTTATTCGAAGTTTTATGACACAGTTTTGTAATTTTTGCATATTGTATATTCGAAAAAAAACTACATTTTTGAAAAGTGCTTAATTCGGACAAATTCAACATATTTATACACTTTCGAAAGTTGTAAGAAACTTTTAATTGACGATGCACTAGTTTTTTGTTTTTAATCTATTACCAATTGTACTGTTCGTATGCACCAAAACGCACTCGTACTTGTGAAGGAACAGTCAGCGAAATAATTATAGCACTGCTACATATTTAGATATTTGTACAAGTTATTTTCCTTCCAATTTTTTAAATTTATTTTTCATTTCCAATGCAGTTCATCATCTAACAAGACCCATTTATTTAGTATAATACAAAATGTAATAATTTGATATTGGCAACGTAAATATTTAAAAATTTTCAAAAACCAGTGGTAATTCGTAGCCACAAGAAACTTGCGCTATCTGAGATAAAACTTACTGAGCTACAAGACTGCTTATTCTGGAAAATTCTAAATATTCTTTTAAAAAATTTAAATTTTGAATTTTTTATTATTTTGATTAAATGATTTTTTTTATAGGATAAACTGTATTTAAAACGAAAAATCATTTTAAATAAGTAGAGGATAAATAATTCTTTCGCTGACTGTACTTATATCTAATAATAAAATCTCAGCTGGGTTTATAAAAATTGGCTCGATCTATTTTGTGGTCACTTAAATTTTTTATCTTTGGATAATTTTTACATTCCAGTTGATTTAATTTTTTTCGTTTTTTCTTTCAATTATCGAATATTTCCAAAACTATTAAAGTTTGTGTTCAGCTTATGTACTAAAACTAATAAATATTGGAAGTGCAAATGTGGTAAACAGAATTTCTAAAAAAGCAATTTTTTTCTGTGTACATTTTTCGGTATATGAAACATATTCCTTACTTTATAGCGGAGTACTAGTGACAAAGAATAAAAAAATAAGTTTTTGCATGGTTATTTTTATGATTTTGCACATTTTCAAGACCACCAAAGAGCAATTTATGTATTAAGGTTTATTGAGGTTTCTTAACGATTATGTACTCAAGTTTATTGCCTATTTGGAAATAAGTGATGAAATCAAAAATATGTTTTTTGGCTTCTTTTACCAAAATTTAGTCTATTGGGGTAGATATTTTAATGTTTTCTTTAACACTTCAATAGCTTAGCCCGGCGAGTATGTGCCATGGATCTCATTTCGAACATAATGATTAAAAATGTTTTCATTTTTATAATTACTTTTGGCAAAATATTTATATTATTTCTTTTCAAAATTGCATTGAATTTAACTGTGAAGGGAAAATATTTTTCTCAGCTCTTGTTGATTTCTGTAAGACTTTTTGGTGTTGTTTAAATAAATAATAAATATTCCATTTTATATCACAAGTGTGAAAAAATAATATAATACACGATTTACAACTTATCTTGCACTGTTGAAAATTTGGCTTGATACATTTCAAATATTATTAAATATTTATGTGAAAATGACATAAAAGACCGTTTAAAATTTTATTTTGTCAATAACTATTTAGATATTTCTTATTATTAAAATAATAATTATTTTCAGATCGTGGCAATACAAATCTTCTAACAACAGATTGACACTTATTACTCACTCATGCACTTGACGTACGCTCTTGTTCTCCTTTAGCCAAATTCTTCGATTATCTTTTGATTTCTGTTAAGCTTTTCATTCAGTCACAAATTTTCCCTCAAGTACAACTCTCAGTTTCATTTAATACTCACAAAGCTCATAGAAATATAAAACAAGCTCTTTATAAATAAACAAACGAAATATCCAACCTTCACTGTTTTTCAATAATTGTCAAGCTGTTGCACGGGTCGTATGAGTACTCTCTGTCTATTTCCGTGCAACGTGAGTGCTCTTGTCGTTGGCGCACGCAAGCATTTGAAAATTGTCAACAAGATTACGCACAACAAGCACTGATTAGGGTTGCTTATCCTCCATTTGCTGTCACTTGAAATTAATGTTTATGAGATTTCCCTATTTCACTTTAACAAATCATATTTCTCATTGCTTGTTTTGTTCGTTTCGCTCACAACTGTGTGAACCTGGTGCATGACACACACATTCACTTCTCTCTCCCTTCGTATTGTGGTATTGAGTGGATTTGTATTTGAGTTGAAATTAATATGTGTCATATTCACTGATACTTTGACATTTCATTGGATGTATGAATAGATTGCGGCAAATAAATTTGAATAGAAAATCAATTCAGCATCTTGCGTTGACACGATCGAGTGGTTTGTCGGGTACTGCTATGGCTTTTGAGTGCTAGTACTTTTATTATGATATTGAAATTCTTTTGTTTATTTTCACTGTTTGCTTGCTTTGTGTATGCTTATAATTAAGTCCCTTTTAAATTTTATTTCAAAAGAATATTTGTGAAAATGTATGGAGTGACACTCGCTTCTTTTTTTGCGAAATCTGCACTCAAAAGTTAAGAACATACGAGTATATCGTATAATCAAATAATATATCTTCCCTTATGTATAAAATAAAGTTTTATATATATGTTTGTTTTATGATTTTTTACCCATACTTTGTTTTAAATTATTGCATTAAAACGGCGTTTTAATTTTGTTTTCTCATTTCATACCTGTGATTTTGATTAAAGAACATAGGTTGAAAGACTTTTAAAATAACTAAATGAAGTAGTTAAATAATTAACCAACAATGCTTTAATTCAATGAACTAAAAGTTTCCATTATTTTTAAAAGTATTCTGTAGTAAAGTAGGCTGTAAAACCGACCGGAGGGAAAATGCGTGATTATACAGTGTGAGGTTGATGTGTTGGTTATTTTTAATTGAAAAGAAGACAAGTGATAATCAGTTTTAAAAATTCAAACGCAGTCATATTTAAGTTTATGTTAGTATTTAAATTTATTTCACAACCATATTCAAATTAATATTTATGAACAATTATTCAAATTAATAATTTTATATACTCATCTTCATATATATTCATAATCATGTTTAATTTCATTAGCATATTAAATTTCATATTCGTATTCATAATTTTAAAAATAACTTTAATCATATTACAATTTTTTTGATATTTATATTTATTTTCATATTCATATTTACAGTAATATTTATATTAATATTCGTATATACATATTATTAATAATCATATACATATTGATATTGATATTCGTATTTATAGTCATATTCATATTAATATTCGTATTCATATTTATATTCGATATCAAGTTTATATAAACATTCATAATCACATTCATATTCATGTTTTAATAAGTATTATATTCATATTCATATTCGTACTTGTATTCACATTCATATTCATATTTATATTAATGTTCAGATTCATATTCATATTCATATTCATATTTATATTCATATTTATATTCATATTAATCTTTATATTCATATTAATATTCATATTAATATTCATATTTATATTAATATTCGTATTCATATTTATATTCATATTCATATTTGTATTCATATTTATATTCATATTAATATTAATCTTTATATTCATATTAATATTCATATTAATATTGATATTTATATTCATATTTATATTCATATTCGTATTCATATTTATATTCATATTTATAGTCATATTAATATCCGTAATCACATTCATATTCATGTTTATATATATTTTAATAAGTATTATATTCATATTCATATTCATATTCATATTTATATTCATATTCATATTAATATTTGTATTCATATTCATATTTAAAAATATATATATATATATTTATATTCATATACATATTCATATTTAAATTCATATTCATATTCATATTTATATTCATATTCATATTCATATTTATATTTATATACATATTCATATTTATATTTATATTGATATTGATATTCATCTTTATAGTCATATTCATATTCATATTTATATTCATATTTATATTAATATTCGATATCAAATTTATATAAACATTCATAATCACATTCATATTAATGTTTTAATAAGTATTATATTCATATTCTTATTCGTACTTGTATTCACATTCATACTCATATTTATATTAATGTTCATATTCATATTCATATTCATATTCATATTCATATTTGTATTCATATTTATATTCATATTAATATTAATCTTTATATTCATATTAATATTCGTATTCATGTTTATATTCATATTTATAGTCATATTAATATTCGTAATCACATTCATATTCATGTTTATATATATTTTAATAAGTATTATATTCATATTCATATTCATATTCATATTTATATTCATATTCATATTCATATTTGTATTCATATTCATATTTAAACATATATATATATATATTTATATTCATATTCATATTCATATTTAAATTCATATTCATATTCATATTTATATTCATATTCATATTCATATTTATATTTATATACATATTCATATTTATATTTATATTGATATTGATATTCATATTCATAGTCATATTCATATTCATATTAATATTCGTATTCATATTTATATTCGATATCAAATTTATATAAACATTCATAATGACATTCATATTAATGTTTTAATAAGTATTATATTCATATTCTTATTCGTACTTGTATTCACATTCATACTCATATTTATATTAATGTTCATATTCATATTCATATTCATATTCATATTCATATTCATATTTGTATTCATACATATTTATATTCATATTAATAATAATCTTTATATTCATATTAATATTCATATTTATATTCATATTTATATTAATATTCGTACTCATATTTATATTCATATTTATAGTCATATTAATATTCGTAATCACATTCATATTCATGTTTTAATAAGTATTATATTCATATTCATATTCATATTCATATTTATATTCATATTTATATTCATATTTGTATTCATATTCATATTTGTATTCATATTTATATTCATATTCATATTCATATTTGTATTCATTCATATTTATATTCATAATCATATGTATATTCATATTCATATTTATATTTGAATACATATTCATATTTATATATATATATATATTCATATTCATATTCATATTCACATTTATATTCATATTCATATTTATATTCATCTTCGTATTCATATTTATATTCATATTCGTATTCATACTTATATTCGTTATCATATTTATTTTAACATATCTAATCACATTCACATTCATATTCATTTGCATTTAAATAACTATCATATTCATATTCGGATTCATATTCATACTCAGCATTCATAATCATAATCATATTCATATTCGTATTTATATTAATATTAATTATTGTCTTATTCATAGATATAATTATACATATGTATATTCATATTTATAGTAACATCCAAATTTATTATAAGAGGTATTATACTCAAATTCGGATCATACTCCCATTTATATCTTCAAATTCACATTCGAATTAATATATGAATTCGTATTTATATTTATAAACATATACATTTAACATTCTCAGTCATATTCATGTTTGTATAAATAATCGTATTCGTGTTTATATTTATATCAATATTGTTATTTATATTAATAAGTATCATATTCAAAATCGGAATTATTCATATTCATTATCATATTTATATTAATAAAAATATTCTAATTTGTTAATTTATTTTTAAATGAGCTAAAGGCCAATTTATGTTCATATCTAAATATAATATACTCATATTTAAATTCATATTCTGATTCACGCAAATATTCAGATTTACATCTAGCTAGCATACCCACTCACAATATAATATGTATATAAGTTCCTTAAAACTATCGACCGGAAATATAAAGCAGACTCTTTTAACAACCTATCTAAAGTAAGTCCCAATGAGATTAACTGAAATCCGTCAGCAAGAATTTACTTTTCAATCAAGTCAAATGAAACCGAAATGATTTTTTCCAGATTAAAGGATAATAATGAGGTATTCACCGCAGCAAATAAAATAATGCGAAATTAAAACATAAAAGAAGAAGCAAGAAATAAGATAGGTAAGGATAAAATTTAAAGAAAACAAAGCAATTCGTCAGCATTCACAACACAAAATGAATCACAATCAGCGACTGACAAGGCAAGGTGCTGTGCCACAGCATCAACTCAAACAATAATAAAAACACAGCGAGCAAAAACAATGCAGCCAAGGAATGTGACATGCAAGCTGTTGCCGAAGCCGCACACACAGCAGCGGCTGACGGCAGACGGCAGACAATGCAGAGAAAAACTTAACCAAGAACTGCGCTGAAGTCGGACGAAAGATGATGCTGTGTCGCAAGCAGGACGCTCAACAGCGTCAACAATAATTCATTGTCAAGGCAAAACAAGTTGCAGCTATCGCTGGATAAATGGCATAATGGAATAAAACAGCAGTACGGAAACGTGTGCTTGCAACATGTAGGCAGCGACCGGGTGGCAGCTTGCTGAAGGGTGCTACGCACAGCGAAAGAACAACGAAAAATAAAACTTTAAGAGACAGAATACTACAACGAAACGACGACAATGCCAAGATGCAGTCACAACCGCAACAGCAGAAGCCGCAGTCACAGCCGCAAGCAAATCAGCAACCAGGTGAATGGTGAATGCAAGCGCGAAGGCATGGTGGGGCAGCTGCCACAATAATACGAGTCTAAAGTGACTCGAATCTGTTACAGTTTGGCGGATAGGTGCAACGATCTTAACAAGAATGATGCAAGAATGTGAATTGCTACACTCAATAGTGGTTGGATTGAGAGGAGGCAGAGTGGCTCGTTGACTGGCTGGCTGGCTGGCGCACTGGCTAGTCGGCTGCTTGCCTCCGACAGACAATGCTGTGAAATTAATTTAATAAATTGCATTCAACTCGGCAAGCAAACAAAGTTATATACAGTGATGCATATCTGCACACATACACATACACACAAACACAAACATACTTACAAATACAACAAGTCATGCAGCACTTGCATTATCGCAGATGACAACGCCGCTCCGTTATGGTTGTGGATGCGATGCGCCAAGGTGTAGTTGCTAACTTTTGCCGCAAACTGCATTGTGCGGCAACTCATCTCCTACCGCGCACACACACACACACACACAAACACACATGTTGGCTCGCTTATTGGCACTTTAGCCACAAGTCGCAATTGACTGCCAGCAGGGACTTTGAAACAATCAGTGAGGCGACAATACGTTCCCGAATGTACAAGTGCAACAATTGCTGGAGGCGTAAAAATTCATGAGATGGTCTATTTGTGGCTCTGCAGCGCAGCATAAACTTGAAAACCTGGTAAACGGCGTGCCCCTGCTGTTCTCTGCGTGGGCTTTAGCTGGAATGCGACATGTTGCTGCTTATAAATATTTTTTTTTTTTTTGAAATTGCTTTACTATTTATGCTGAGAAGACTAAGGACGTGTGTAAAGCATAGTACATAAATCGCAAGGGAGTGTCTTCATTGGCAGTTTAGTTGGATGAGATAGTTCTTTGCAAAAAAAAAAAAAAAATTCCACATATCAGCAACACCAGGCATTTGAAGTTACATGCTAAGAGCTTGGGTGAGATTCTTTTTTCAAAGAGCTCTGTGGGAGTCTTAATTTTGTATGAATTGTACGTAGCGGTACAGAAAGGAATATATGTATGTAAGTGACTAATTAAATGTGCGATTCTTAAAGAAAATTAAAATTCAGGCGTAGCGTTATTGGGGCGTTGTAAAGCTTTGAGTCGTAAGTATAAAAAATTTGGATTGAACGCCCAGGTAAAATTCTCTCGCCACTCCAGCGTTTTCACCTAAGCAGATGTCACAGCCATCGTGTACGGACGGAGTAAAACTCTCGCCAACTCTGTGCGACTTGGTGAATATGTGACGCTTCACAATGTTGGTCCAAACATTTTCTACACATCTGCAGAGAGAGCGGCGAAGAACTAAAACACCATTTTGAATGCTTTCGCAGCTTAATGTGCTTCACCCACGTTCTTTGAATAGTGTAAAGTTCCTCAATTTACTCTGGAGCCATTTATCCAGCGTTATATGAAGGCTCGCGTGGGCCTCTACCACTTCCTCGTGTAAAAGGGTCAGAGGGTAAAGCTTTAAATGTGGCAAGTCCCATAATACAGGAATTAAATGAAAACTTATACACTACGCCCGGCAGTATTGTAGTTTTAACTGTTTATTTAAAACTAAATGGCAGAGGGGCGGCCAGTTTTGTCATTTATTTTAAACATTAACTTTACAGGACTGCTATAGCATTTTTATAACTGATATTAACTAGTATGTTTTCTACAAAAACCCCAAGTGCAAGAACAGGTTTTTTTACATTAAAAATCATAATTGAACCGTTAATTTTTAATGTTAATGTTAATTTATTCGCTCTTATACGATTTAATTTTATTCCATCATATATTCTGTCGATTTTATTATAAGTTTTGTTTTTTTTTGCAATTCTCACAGTTGCCTACCTCTATAGGGTCTATCTAATGTTCATTAACTAAACATAAAAACAATAACGGGAATATTCTAATCTAGAAGCGATTAAAAAAATCCTGCATTTCAGATGATTAATTTTTGGCAAAAATGTAAATCTTTCTTGAAAAAAAATTTTAAGATATAATGGTATAAAATAGTTTTATGATTTCCATAAAATACACAAAAAAACGAAATTAAATTATTTTGCGTTATCCTTTATGCCGCTGATTTTTTTGGCCTTCATAATAAAATTTTATTTAAAATTTTATTGTGATAAACTGCCTCTGATATCCCGTAAACAAAAATTTTAAATAGAATACGTTTGTTTACACTAACTTACTTGGCTTCCAAAATCAAACAAATTTTATTTCTTGCTTCCCCAATATGTAATCCATAAATAGAGTTGTCGCGCTTTCTTTTTTAAACTCATTAAATTTTACTTTAATAAAAATAATATTTTGGCGCTTACACTAAGGCGCTTACATTTAAGTAACCAAATTTTTAGAAGAAAACCCAGAAGTGTTGTCAATATTTTAACTTGAATCATGTTAAGATTCATGAGGGTCTATTAAACAAAATTTTTATCAAGGAATAAATACATAACACAAAAAACTATCCGCAAGAACACAAAAACGATGCCATAAGAAAACAAATACATTTTTCGCAAGAGGCGAATGTATTTTTGTATGGTCGGTGCCCATAATTTCATAAAAACCCCGTTTCTTTGTTTTAAATCCCCGCTAGTATTAAACTTTACTAAATTTTCTCCAAAAAATACTGAAAAACGAAGTTTTTGCATTTTTTAAAATTTCCGGTATATGGGAGGTGGGTGAGGTTAAGGTCGGATTTCAAAAATTATTGACGGTGATGATCGAGATATCAAGGACAATATGTTCACCAAGTTTTGTGACAATACCTTACATCGTTATTGAGATACCTACAGACGTGGTAACGCCCATTTTCCTAAATTCATAAAAACCAAGTTTCTTAATTAACTATCTCCCTAAATATCAAATTTTAATTAATATGTTCCAATAGATAAAGAAAAAACGAAATTTTTGCATTTTTCAAAATTTCCGTTATATGGTTATGGTCCTATTTCAAAAGTTTTTAACGATAATAACAGTGATATTGAGGAAAATTTGTTCACCAAATTTTGTAACGATAACTAATACTGTTATTGAGATTCAGAAAATTTGTCATAAGTGGGCGTAAAAGAAGAAGAGAGATATACGAAAAAGCTTAAACAGAAGAAAACCCAGTGAACAAAGAAGGCGTGTATAAGCTGACCTGTGAGTGCCAATATAGCTATATAGGACAAAGAGGAAGTAAAATAAGAACAAAGGACTACAATAAAGGGATACGAAAACACACGGCTATACCTGAATCTAAGTTTACAAACCACTTGGTAAACGAGAAATTTTCACTCGCAAACATAAAGAAACCCGTTAAGGTAATGCACGTACAACAAACATAAATGCTCTCAAAAACATGTAAATCTATATATAAACAAAAAATTTTGGATAAAAGCATAATAAAGCATAATTTTGGATAAAAGCATAATAAACGAACAAATGAACCACAACTATGATGCGACATTTGTACCATTAAGGCCCGTTTACAAAAAACAAAGCAAATACGTAGGTCAAGAAACCAACATACAAAGCAGACCCGCATTACCAAAACGGACTTAAATTACAGACTATCTACCTGTTCTTACAGCGAAGACAATCGCCAGATAAAATATACCACTTTTGGATTCTAACCGCGCGAAACTTCAGGTAATTATATTCAGGACACTTAACATTTGGTAACATTGTCGATTATGCACCAATGCCTGTCTGGTCTAACAAATCGAAATAAATACGGAACAACAGACTAAGACTGAACAGAACAAAAATTGACACTCAAGATTGCACAAAGTCGAAACCGTTTTGTCTCCAAACCAAACTTGACAGGGGATGACGGAAAATCGTTTCAACAAATATCAATAAATATGTATGCATTTACTCAATGAGTATAATTCCAGTGTGTAAATATCGTTAAACTCGGCATTTAATAGATAATAATAATATCTAATAACTACATCATACAGCTTAGTGTTTGAACAGGTTTCTCCTGCCATTTGTGGCATGCGTCCTTTATATTGTACCAGTTCTATGCCGACTCTGAACGACAGATGAATTTTATTAGAAGCTTTTCCATTGTAGAATTACCCTTGCAGGTTTGCTATTACCTGTCTAGGGGTGAATACTATTATAAAACAAAACTTCCTGTGATTTTAGATTTTACATACTCCGTTTAAGATTTGATGCCAGAAGTTGCAACAAATTCACCAATGAATTTTATATTTATTTTTTAATGTAGCTAATATTATTCACTAAAACAAATTGTATATACCTTTTTTTCTCAATAAATAAATCTTAAGAAAATATGATATTAAATGATTCCAAAAGAGGATGTGTTTGAAGCGCACAACAATCTCACAAACATTCAACATTCTTGTCAAATTCAACTCTTATCAAAACAATTCAAAGGCTTTTTAAGCTCAAACAAAACTGCCTCTTGAACTTCACCTGCCAGCGGCCAAACGAACCGAACTCTCAGGAGGCATCTTGAAAGCAAAATAAAAAAAAACATGACTAGCAACTTCTTGACAAAAAGTGGATTGGATAAGGATAAGTAAGAGTACAAAACTGCTACGTCATTTGCGGAAATTAAGAAAAAAAAATTTGAAGCGCCTTAGCAACATTTCTTTCAAGTCGCAAGCTAACTCTTACATGTGTACATATATAAAAATATATGTACATACGAGTATGAATAAAAATGAGTACATTCCGAAACCTTGGCGTATCTTACAAATTTTAGTGCACATACTCCCACAAATATTTAACGAAAATGCTTGCCTGCATTTCCTTGCTTCGTTCTCATCCTTAAATGTAGAGCTTTTGAATGCTCACCTTCTGCGTCTGCTTTGTGCTGTTTTTTGTTTTCTTTCTTTTTTCCCCAAATACTCGCCGCTATTCATATACATATATGTATGTACATATGTTAGTTAGTTTCTTGCCGAAAATTTTTAATTAAAAAATCTCATTAAGTAGTTGCTTGCCGCTGGAACAAAACCGCAAATGCAAAAATAACGAAAACTGCATGGCAGGAAGGGCAAAGACAAAGGACACTGCATAAGCACAAATGCGAATACACTCAGAGGCATCAAATACGAGTTTCTAAATTTGTATACGAACATATGTTTGTTGAAGTGTTTATGTGCTGGCACATGGTGGCAAATAAGATCACACAAATTGTTCATAGCAGCATAGACTTGAAGGGATGAAGAATTCGACGATTTTTTCAGTGGCCGTCATTGTCGTGGACCAAGCAACTCTATACTTATGCAGCTCTGAAAACCGCAACAACCAAGAAACCAAAAACAGAAATAGAGGGCACGACGCTATTACATTTTTGAAATCGAACAACCAAATGAAGGCATTGCCAAAGTGAAGATTGAAGAGGAGCAAGAAAAAAAAACAAAAGTAAACAAAATGTGCTCACAAAGCGTAGTAGTTAGTAGAATGGCAATGACCATACAATGGCAAAAAGTTGCAATTTTCGTAGCGGCAAAAACGTAGGGAATCGAACCAACGTACGGAGGACGACGAATTGGCAAAGTGGCGAACGAACGAAAACTCATTAAAACGTTCATTTGGCTGGTGAATGAATCAATACAACAACAATGACCAATGAAGAAAACAAAAAAAAAACACTTCGCAGTTACATTGCGAAAACTTTTGTTAACTAAGTTAAATACTTAGTTTAGGGAAGACAAATAAAAAAACTGTTTTCAAGATTAAATTTGGGATTTAATGGAAATTAATTTTGAACTTTCTAAGGTTGCGCTGAAGGCATGTGTTCGTTTGCCAAAATAAAATGAATACAATTTTCAAGGACCTTAGGACGTGTGTTTGCGGTTTTATGCGGCTTTTGAATTGCTTAGATAAGTGCCTTGCTTACTACATTGGCTAAGAGAGATAAATAAGAAAAGTCGAATTTCGAAACAAAAGGATTTTCGAACCAAGCCGACCACACCAAAAATACAGTGAGAGATCAATGAATAAACTATTTGTAATATCAATTTACACATTTGTTATTGCTACCCAAATCTGTATTTTAAAGTACATCTATTTTCCATTTTATTGCTAAAATAGATCTTTGAGCTCTCGGATGTCAAGCTTCGTCTCTCTTTTCACAGTTTGTTGCCATCAATTTCTGCTTTACAACTTAATCAGAGGCCTTAGAACCAGAACTAGTTGACGTCCATTTATTTGATAAGTTTAACTCGTTTGTCGCGGAGAACGCTTGAAACTCGAACCACAAAAAGCAGCGATGGTAAAAAAGTCCGGAGCAAAATATTGCTGTGCTTTTTGATTCAAAGATCTCCTGGATAATAATCCTGGATTTTTTTTTATATATTTCCCACTTTTTGGGAAAAAGTTCAGTAGTAACTGAAAAATATAGACTTTTATTTTTTCTGTCCAGTCATAAGAGTTTGATTTTTTTAATAATATTGCGTTCGTCTTTCATTTGCTATTAAATTTGTGTAAATTTTATAAGCGGTTTGTTTATTATATAGAAAGGTCTTAAAAAATATTTGTCCAATTTTAACTGTATTTACTAGACCAATTAAAAAATCTAAAAATAACTTTTCTCTAACGATTTTTATTATAAAACTTTTGAAAGTCGGGGTCCCTGCCAAAAGCTCTCTGTGGATACAATCTAATTAAGGCACGGTTGATCCTCGTCAATAATATATAATATAATTTTGGCGCGTACACTATATAGCTCAGTGTTTGGCTGAGCTTCTCCTACCATTTGTGGTGTGCGTCTTTATATTATACCACAAATGGAGGGACCTACAGTTTTGTGCCGACTCCGAACGGCAGATGCATTTAATGAGAAGCTTTTTTCATGGCAGAAATACCCTCAGAGGTTTGCCATTGCCTGCCGAGGGGTGACCGCTATTAGAAAAAACTTTTTCTATGATTAAGATTTTGCTTGCCCTGACTGAGATTTGAACCTCGAACTCTCCGGCATATCGAGTTATAGCACGCACCGCTACCAACTCGACCACAGCGACCTCGTCAATGATTTCCTGATATTTGACTGCTTACCAAACCGCTTAGAATTTTTAGTTGAAACGATCTAGGTTCCAAACCGATCTGGAGTTACATATTTTCTTTGCGAATAAAACGACTTAAGTTCCAACCCACGCTATGCATTGGCTACTGGATTTGCTCTCGCAAAAGGGGAATGAACTTAGCTCAGAGCCGCTGACGCTAAAACTTTTTAGATATTTTGAAATTTCAACATCTGGTTCCCGTTAGCTCTGCTAGATGGTATCGATTTCTTCTTAGTTCGAAAAGAATTTGCGATAAAACTTTGCTGATTGCAACCTATTGATGTAAGAACTTTAGCACTTTTGTCGGTGAAAGGTATTTGTATTGTCTTTTTAGTGCATCGTCAATCATTTTTCTCTACAAATTTTGATTTGACGAAGTCCTCCATATACTGTGATCTGTCAGGTTCAGGGTAAACTAAAGTTAATTTCATCCTGTTTTCGAAGGATATAAATATTTCTATATTCCTAATGAGCAAATATGTGCAACATCTCAGCTCTGCTTAAGAAACTAAATCGCGGATTTACGTGCCGACAATTCTTAGGGCATAAAGCGAGTGATAATATGGAGCATTAGTGGATAGCTTTCTAGCTCAAACTTTATTAAGTTCGTTTATAGAGTATAGTCTGTGATGTTCCAGATATTGTTCAACAGGCGTAATTTGATTGATCTTCGGCAACTGTTCAAGATGTCAAAAACCCTATAAGTGATTCAATGCGAGTTTTCTTAAGACCACAGAAACTTTCGCAAGAGACGACCTCGAGCACAAAACACTGGCTTACCATAAGTATATCTATCACAAAAATTATGTAGTTATACCTTTTTCATATTTATGATTAAAAGTGACTTAATTTTAAATATCACCAAGAGCGTTGAGCGTAGGCCATTTTTTACTTTACGCACAGAATTGTCTGTAAAGTTAGGCTTCTTGCGGGAATATTTATTAATTAAGTAATACCGCGACTGTTATTGAGATCAAGGCTAGCTTCGTTGGCTTTCAGTTGGTTTCAGTGTTTTTTTTTATATTTTAATGTTAGCTGATGTCCTAACATCTGTCATTTTGGCAGAAAAAAAATTAAAAATATTTTGTCAATTTTTGTGTGTGGGCAGTTTGATGTCTTCACATAAACCTTTGGAAGATGGCGTCAAAAAAGTAAGTTCGTTAAATAAAGCGCAAATATGCTGAAAACAATATAAGAAATATGTTTTCTTTCCTCCGAAAAAAGTACGTAAACATTAATAAATGCAATAGAAAACCACTCAGGTTTTTCTTCTGAATGAAAATATCTTTGATGTTGACCCCACGAAATTTACAGCCAAATGAAAAATTCGCTGTCAAAGTAACAAAGTGACGCTGACATAAATGGCGGATATGAAGAAATAAGCGGTCTCCATTGACAATATATTTTCTGACATCTATTTCAGAACATCAGCTATTTTCTGTGGAGATGTCGAGTCATTGAAATTATGAGACGACAGAGCAATAACAGCAATAGGAAGAACAATAGCAATAGGAAAAACGATCACTCGGAAGTACTGAACTTGTGAAACCATTTTTCATTAAAATAGTAAAACATCAACTACACCAAAAATTAACTTCCGTCCGGGTAGAACAATAACAACATCTGAAACATCGGTCTATAAAAATGTACTTAAACTCTGTCGATTTTCCAAGAAGACTCATAATGGTGTAGTGAAATAAAAATATAAGTAAAGAGACGAAGTTTGAAACCCTTTGTTCTATTTCATGGAAATAAGGGAGAGGGGTGAGTTCTAGCGTAAAGATTCTCATTCCTCTCTCTGTGTATTGTAGGCAATAGAAAACTTAGCTTAAGTGAATTTGAAATGTTGGTAGATAGTTTTAAAAGCATATAAGTTTTCAATTCAGCGGCGACAATTCATAAACTTCCTAATGTTGAAATTTAAAGATTTATTGTAAACTGTTATTGCTTAATTGCTTCAGCAATTCACCGTGTACTCAAAACCAATTAAAAAAGATGAAAATAAATATCTGGTAAAAACTTCTCATTTCTGCAATGAGGATGTGGTTTATTTTTGCTCTTCCTCCACACCTAGGAGCCGCCAACAAGCGCAACGCGACACACCGTCGTTCTGTGGCTGCCACCACCAATGGCATTGGTCAGTGCTCGTTAGTTAAGCTTTGTTTAAAATCCTACAGCTATTGTTGTTTTTGATTTCGCTACATATGTATGCATAACTTTTTTCTTTCTTTTTTAATGTAACTGCCAACCTAACTCTTATTTTTGCAGCAGCAATTGTTTCAACCAACCAACCAACGCGGCATGTCTGTCCCTTTTATTATTATTTGCAACATAAAACCACAGAATCATCTCCGGTTTAATTTACAAACGAAGCCAACCCGATCCACGAGGAAAGAACAACTTACCACAATTGTATTTTTTTTTTTTTGGGAGGGGGGAACGTAAATTCAGTGACATAAGCAAGAAGAGCAAATTAATGTTGCAAGTAAAAAAGAAACAAAGTAAAACAAGCAATGAAACGAAAGGGCAGATACTCGTACAATAAATGAAATACTTATAACAAAAGCAGCAAATATGTATGTATGTAGTATGCAAAATAGCAATGCGAAATGTGATACACATATATTGAACTTAATTTCCTGTCAAATCGCTTTAAATTATAAAAAAGAAAACGGACCACGTAGGCAGTCAAGTGAGAAGTGACTTAGCCGCAAACAGAAGACGGCCAAAGGAAGTGGCGAGCCGGCGCTGTTTAGTTGAAGATTTGCAGGCGCAATATGGCCTGGGGCAACAGGAAACCGCAGGTGGTAAGTTTGAACAAGTGCGTCAGAAGAAACGAAGAAATGTAAAGCGGAATTTAATACTGCAATTATTGTGGGTAAATAGAAAAGCATATGACCCACGAAAACTCGCCGTCCTGATGAGTTAAAAAGTGAGGAGTTAATATCAGCGAGCTTATTGGGTGAGTTATTGGCACGAAATTGTAGTCCAAAATTCAGAAAATTTAAGTTAAATATATTCAAATTTGACAGATATCCTCTCTCAAAGCGTGCTATTTCACTTTTAGCGAAACATACTTTTTTTTTTTAGTAGATAGTCATTAATTGTCGATGCCAAATTATTCTATGGAAGGGAAAATTAATGAATTCCGATCTAATTTTTTTTTTAAGAAACCCTAGTTTAACCACCGTCCAGGAGAGTCTTTAATATTTTGGTGTTTTATCAAGAAAATCAACTTAGAATTGATTTTTAAGAAGTTTCTCATAATCATTGTGCTATTGTCTGAACTGTAAATTTAAGACTTTTCGAAAAGTTATGTTAACAAAGTTGGGATATTTTATATATGTATGAATTTTATGACAACTTTACAATTTTATAATATTTTAAAGACTCTAGAAAGTGTGAAAGTTGTGCTAGTGCTTCTCCGATAAATTTCCAAACTTTAATTAAAAAAATATCAAAATTCAATAAAGAAATAACTGATTGTAACTAAAACTATGTAAATCTAAATCATTGATTTAATATTGACCACAACGGGAGACTAACAAGATACCCCTACAGAATATTTATATTTTTTGTATTAAATACAAATTTAAATTTGCTTACATTTTGATAAATAAATTTTAATAATTGGGTATATTTGGAGTTGTATACATAACTAACCAAGTAAGGGGTTGGAACATAATAATCGTTATACTTCCGCTTGTAAAAAATTCGCTGCACCTTTTAAATAACACCTTAAATAATTTGAACATGAATTTTACATTATTACATTTTATTGAAAGAAATACCTACTAGGCAATCGATTTAGAGAAATCTTAATTTTTCACAATACTCTCACTCACCATTATTTTTTTTGCTATGATCAATGCTTGTATGCTTTAAAAGTAAATTTAATACAATTTAATTTCTCTCACCAACCCCAAAAATTTGTATCGTGTCTCACCCAGCTCTCCATTTAAGATTTATTTGCGACAACATAGAAATAAACAAAACCTGCTCGAAGAAAATCTTACCAAAAATATCACTAAAACATATAAACAACCACTCAGCAACAATTCAAGGGCCTCTTAAGTAGAAAGAGATGTACTCGTAGCAAACAGCGTATGGGATGAACCTTTGCGGTAAATGAAAAAGTGCAAAGTAATATAACAAAACTTTGTATTTTTGAATCTAATAAAAAAGCAAAATTCTCGTATATTATTAAAAAGAAGTTTAGCTAAATCCACTCAACGCTGAAAGTAGAAAGGCTACTGTAAAGATTTTCAATGTTCGATATAAATTTAAGTTACGACTTCGTTACATTGTTGTTGTTTAACTCTTCCACAAGTTTTGGGTCAAATTGACAAATAAACTCTTTATATTATCGCCCTTAATGCTTGCCCCATTAAATCTTTTTGAACAATGGTTCAATGCAGGCATGGAAAAAGTTTGTGTCAAATTGTGGTAAAATAATTTTGTAATTGTTGGATGATTGCCAATAAATGCAAGTATATATAATTTTATTTGTTGTGAATTATGCTGATTGGTATTGAACTATTTTTAGATAAATTGGTTTGAAGAAAATGTGAAAATGATTATTAAGAACATTATTGTAAAGAAATAGCGAAAATTAAAAGAACATATCTTATCTCATCTCAGCTCATCTGTTCTCATCCCATTTCATCTCATCTCATCTCATATCATCTCCTCTTATCTCATCTCATCTCATCTCCTCTTATCTCATCTCATTTCATCTCATCTCATTCTAATTCTCATCGCATCTCTTCTCATGTCATCTCATCTCATCTTATCTCATCTCATTTCATCTCGTCTGATCTCTTCTCATGTCATCGCATCTCATCTCATCTCATCTCTTCTCATCTCAACTCATCTCTTCTCATCTCATCTCTTCACTTTTATATAAGTTTAAAACAATTTATTCCCTCTTTATACTGTTGCTTTATTCCCACAAAATCCAATGCCAGCATTAACGCAGCCATTACATCGTTTTTAATGTCAACTATCGAAATATTTTCAAAAGCTGCTTAATCCTTGTTTCCGTAGAGTTTTTCTTTTACATTTATTTCACAGCAATGGCTGCTACTGTCACTTCCGCTGTTGCCGCGGCCATCAACTTCCCTCTCGTGAGGCGATTGCTATGCCAAAAATAAAAACTGCAATGGAGAAAAACGTCGATAAAAAAGATTACGACACATAACGACATTTAATTTAATCGCAACACATTGCACTTGCTACGAGTATTCTCTTGTCGGGTGTAGTCGTTGCTGTCAGTATTTTTGCTGTTGTTTTAACGCTGGTTCAAAACTAACTGGAGACAAAGCGAAAACTATTAAATTCAAGTTGAAGAGGCGTAACGATGGCAACTACTGCAAGTGGCAAGGCACTGAGTTACTACAACAACAGCAATTGTCCCTGTAACAAGTACAATAACAACACCTATGGAACTAGTACCTACAATGAGTACAATTGCAGCAGCAGCAGTGCTAACAACCGGAGCAAACGACAGCCGCAGCAGCACAGCGAACAGCAACAATTGTGTCCGTAAAAATGGTCGATAGTTGCGCGGCAGCAGCAGCGCACGAGTTTTATGTGTGTGTATGTGTGTGTGCGGCACGTGTATGTGGCAGTTGATATGTCACGTTTGGCCTTTGCTTTGCGACTGCGAACTGCCAACTGGCGACCGGCGACTAGCGAGACTACCAACCAGCAATTGCAATGTGCAAGCAACAAAACCAAGTGTGGGGCGCGCACAAGGAATGTGTGTGCGCTTGAGTGAGTGTGCGCGTGAGTGAGTGAGTTCCACTCGTAGCGGCAATTCAATTTAAATTTATCTACGGCATTTGCGCTAGCGCAACGTAGAAGTGTATCAAAGGTGGCAGGCGGTAGTTACAACCTACTGATGGCCATAGCAGACCCCCGCCCGCTTCGTTGCTCCGCTAAATATTGTCGCTGCACCTGTCATGCGGTTGCTATGCTTTTTAAGTGGCAGTGACGCACTCACACATACACACATGGCCATGCAAAAAACTCTGTGAGACAGATACAAGCACGCAATCGCCGCTGAAACATCGGAAGCTGTGACTGCTGACGACAGCTGCTGCTGTTCGCCCCGTTGCGCCAACCACTTCACAGGCATTGAAGCGACTTCACTTAGCCAACCCTTTTGGCGTACATCTTCTCTTCTCGTCTCCCTCCAGTTCGATCTATAAAAGTTTGCACTCGTATTGCGCGCTCTACTCCACCACTGAGTTTCATTGGCGACCACATGGATGGTAGGACGGGCAAGGGATCACGAGGTTTCAAGTCGGCTTGAGGCTTGAGAAAACGTTGAAAAAGAGGCAAACTAGTTGCCAACAAATGTACCAATATGTACGTACGTACAAGCGTAGACAAGAGGAATGCGAGCAAAGCGCATGGACAGTCAATCCGTTGGCTGCTGAACTGATGCAGTTGGAGTACTACATATGTATGTACATACGAGCACTTGTACACGGCATCGCAAAGGACCAACGAACCGGTTGTGAGTGGCCGTCCATTCCGGTATGCTGGTAGTGAAGTTATAAAATCATTTCGATTTAATTAAGATTAAATGCTGAGAAACTTAACAGGTGAAATTTCAATTTAATTTCAAGTTTATCTGCCAGTTGAGAGATGCACACACCAACACACAAGCAAACACGCCCTGTTTGTATGCTGCCTTGTGTGTGTTGGAATTGTGTTGAGGCCAGAATGTTTGATGCAAAACTCCAGTCAAAGAGATGAATGCGATAGAATTATTGTGTCTATCGTGGCTTTTTAAATAACAAACGAATATACGGTTGTTGAATGTGGAATTCTTTAGCAGAGATAACAATAAGTTGGAAATGCGGTAGAAATGAGTAAAATTCTAGGTATGAGATAAGGTTACCTATGATTTCTGATTTCAACAGTCTAATGAGTATGTTGCTTTAGCAAATAAGAGACTAAATAAAATCATGTACGTTTGTAGAAAAAAAGTTTAGTTCAAGTGGAAAGGCTTAAGGGTACTAAATTTAATCAAAACACTATGTAGCTGTCCACCGGAATAAAAAACTATGAAACTATTTTTTATATGGCAACCGAGGTTACTGATTTAAGTTTATTTTCGATATTCAAGTGATTATCATAGAGGCCTTATATGTGGCGTTTTCCATTAGTTCATCCATAATTTTTACCGAAAGGTTATCGCGTTCTCGATGAATATTCTCTCTGGGCTTTAGAAGTCTGTAAATCCGCATAAAGCGACGCTTTGAGAAGTTAGATTTGACGATCTTGCTAGGTTCTTTTAAATGAAACTCTCAAAACTTCGAGTGTGACCCCTGTCAAAATGAAATGTACTTATATGTTCACATACTCATTCAATTGGTACAGTCGTTTCTCTGTAGCTATCGTATTGCATAATAGACTTGTGCACTTTAGTTCTTTTGAGTGAAGCGTTCAGTTTAGTCATATACATATTGGCAGTAACCCATGATTCAATTATAAAAGGTTGGATACTTATTGACAATTAAGTTTTCCGACTGCCTTGTAAGGTTGCATTTAGGAAGGTCTGATAAAGGGGAAAATATTTTATCCCTTTTCGCGCAAAGGTATTTGAAACGTAGGTAACTAGTAGCGAAATGCGGTTTGTACAGAAATTTGACATTTCAATTTAATATACATAATATAACCGAATATTCAACCACATACATAGCACCTTAATACAACAAACTATATAAACAAAAAACGCAAGTGTGATTTAGAAGCAAATATATTTTACACATTTTATTAACAAAAACAATGTGATTTCAACCTTTTTAAAGTTTTTACATGCAGAAAAAAGAACTATCACATTTTGAAAAATTTTAATAATACATTTTTCTTTAATTCAATATCAATTTTAGCCCCCAAAATAAGAGGTTCCTATTAAAAGCTTAGTAACCAGGATTGCATACATATTTCATTACAATTTCAAACTTTTTTAAAAATATAATTACCAATTTTGTAGATCATAAAATTGTATGATTCAAGTCACTAAAAATGTAACATTAGTTGTAGGATAAATTTTGTTTTTATATGGAAAACACCACACAATACCTTCGTCAAAAAATTAACACAATTTTTATTGATATACGTACGTATACGTACATCTGTAAGAAATCAAGTAAAGACGTTAGTCTAAACTGGTCAAAATACTAATAAATGTTCCTTCTTTCGATATTTTAACTGTATAGTTTTATGGTTGTTAATATTTATATACAATTTTTTTTAATTTTATGTTATTTTATATAAAATATATACAGTAAAAAATTTAAAAACATAAAATGCTTTCTTGGAAAAAAAATATCAAACAAAATGATCTGATCTGGCCGGGAATCGAACCAACGACCAATGAATTGCATACATGCAAAGAAAAAAAATTTCAATTCCTGTTCGCTGCTAGATAAGCAAGGCTACTGGCAAACGTACGAGAATGCCGTCAAATCGATTATTTAATGTAAGGCATGCTGAAATAATTTAAAAACTACAAAAAGGCAACAGTGTTGCCTGCCAGGCCATTTCACAAGAAAAGTACTAATTTCCACGTGTTTGATAACATTTTTCTTAAATTAAAAGAGAGCAATACAGGCTACCTTAAAGCAGCGTGAAAGAGTGAGACAATTGCCTAATTATCCAACCTTGTATGATTGAATCATGGCAGTAACCTATCTGCGCAATGTGGAAAAATTCAGCAATCAAAGGGAGATAGTTTTAGTGTAAATGTACGTTGTGCGCATGCGCAAGTTTTACATGTTTGACATATCTGCAGTTGCGCCAAAAAATTAATTTGAAGAGGGTTGCTTCACTGTGGGCGGCTTATACCCTTTTTTGACGAAGTTTATTCATACAAAATAAAGTGTGCTGATGAATTATTAAAATTTAATTTTATAGCTCCTTGGAAATCAAACAAAAACGATTTGATTTGCATTGATAAGCAATTTTTTTTATGTGAATGTTTAATTCATATGCATACTCATAAATTTCCATTTTCAGTGAGTAAAAATTTAATCATTGACTATTCAACTAAAGAGAAACAACATTATGTTGGCTCAACTCAAAACGGAAGTGATATTTTTACAATATTCGCAATGTCGTTCATTTGGAATTTGTTTGTTCATTTTTTTTATGAAAATTTCTAATTTTTACACATAGTATATAATTTAAAAGCATATGGTTTTTGTCAAATGAACTATAATTTAAAATAAAAAAATAAATAAACGAAAAATTTTAAAACGATAAAAACAATTTAGAGTTCGAAAACTAGTTTTTGGCTACACCACTGGATTTTTTGACTTACGTTTACTCGGTTTTCCTTTTCTAATTTTATATACGAGTATCTGTACAGTAATGTTTGCTGACTGCACTTGCTCATACTGCCAATATAGTATGAGTATTATATATATGTTTTAGTACGTTCACGTTAGTGAACTAGTTCTTTAGTTCATTTAGTTCACTAGTTCATTTAGTTCTTTAGTTCATTTAGTTCACTAGTTCATTTAGTTCATAAGTTCATTTAGTTCACTGTTCATTTAGTTCATAAGTTCATTTACTTCACTAGTTCATTTAGTTCTATTGATGAAAACATTAATGTTTTTTAAAAAAAAGTGCAATAACTATTATGCATATGTATAAAACAAAATCTTTGGTATTTTGATCGACAGAATACTTTTACATACTACGTACATACATACATACATATGTATGTATATAAAAAGAACAAAATTCAAAAATTAAAAGATATGTACATACGTAAACGCAATATGTAAGCTGCGAAAAAACATTAAAAGAGTTCTATGCTCATTTAATATCTGCGCCGCCCACGACGAAACTTGTTCGCAAGAGACTAAAAAAGCAACAATGCAAAAGCATTTGATAATAATTATGATGAGAAATAATAGCACTGAAAAATTTAGTTCATTGAAATGAACTAGTTCTTTAGCTTAGGAACTACCCAAGCCTATTGGACCGTATTCACTTAGCCCGCGACGTTTTCGTAAAAATAGTATACAAAGACAAGGGTCGCATAAACAGACCATCGTACATTTATTTTTAGTGGATTTTCGTCTCTTAAAGACGCTTTGTCGATGATCCAAATGTGTTAGTTATATAATTCCTCTCCCATCTACAAAAGAGGAAGGAAGGCTCACTGCTCACGTTGGTTTTCGATGAAGAGTTGTCATCTTCGTGCTTGAGGAGTTTTAGTATGATTTAGGCTTATGTAAGAGAAGTCCGCTAGTCAACGATTTGATATGTACTTGAAGAGAAAACATCTTTAATTTATTCATCAAAATTGTGTATACAAATTTCCATTTCCGAATTTACCCGGAGTGCCATTATAATTACAGTAAATGCAATTCGCCTCCCCTTTTTCCAGCTACTTGGCTATTGCAGACCTGAAATGAATTCTGGTAATACAATATCTCTCCAACAACAACTACGAGTACTTTATATTGAGTAAGTAATTGAGGAGTAAAGCACTTTCTCGACGTACTTGTTGGTATATCAAACTTTATATCTAATAATATTCTACCTATTGTGTGCTTGCAAAGTATACACGACGACAATATCAGAGGAAAATACTTTTAAAGTGTTTGAGACAAAGTTTCTTCAAAATTCTTAAGGACGCTTTTATGATGGCGAATACCACAGCGGCTCCGCTGGCTAGAAGGTGTCGCTCAATTGAATGAAGGCGCGCCATTAATGAAGATTTTCGGTTTGCACCAGTTAGCAAGAGATAAGGAAAGCTGGTATGCTTTGCTGAGCTTGACCAATATAACTTCAGAGGTTATGGCGCCCATAAATGAGTAAGTAAGGAATGTACTACTAGAGGCAATAAGCAATATCGGTTAGAGGCACCCAAGTGTCTAGCAAATAGTCCTCTGCAGTAGTATTAGATAACTTTTATTGTTTTATTTTTTTTTTCGCAACGTAAACGGAACACTTCTGATGGGGGAGCTCCAAAGCTTGGGATTTCTTTTTATCTGCAGATCTATGTTAGATAAGCTTTTTTATGGTAGAAATACACTCGCAGATTTAGTATTGCTTGCGGAAGGGTGACCGTCATTAGAGACGCAATGGGCCAGAAAATAGAACTCTGTCATACGTTGAACGACGCCAACTTATTTGAATAGATAGAGATCCGAGTTTTGTACGTACTTTTTGACGCAACCAATTAAGCAGCCAAACATTTCGAATCACATATTTAAAAGCACAGAGATCCAGTTAAAATTTTTCCACAATAATTCTGGTTCAGACAGTCATTTTCATTTGATAAAGTACATTTATGTTTATACAAGATGGCATAGAAGACCCGCAAGCGGACAACCAGATGAATGCCAACATTTACAAAAACAATAAATTGCCAACTTTCCAGCTAACACGACGCATTGTGCATATCTATGAGATGCAAATCAACTAGCGATTCAACTGTCCAACCAACCGCCTCAGCTTGTGGAGCTCCTTGCCGTCTGCTGTCTCGTTTTGTGCCTGCATGCAACTGTTTTGCATACAATACATACACACACACACATACTCGTACATATGGATTTGCACAGCACACAGTTTTCAACATACAGCAAGCAACTATTTGCTGCTCACTACTCACACTAACCATATTCGCTCGTTGTCGTCGCATTTTTGTTGCGTCCAAATGTTGGCAATAAATTAAAATGCAACAAGAGTTGAATTCAGAGAATTTTACGTTTGCAACGAGCCATGTGATGTTAGCGACGGTGTGGCAGGCAGTGACGGTGTCGGCGTTGGCATAGGCGGCTGCGATTCAAACGCATTCGTTGCGCCCAGTACAGCAGAGCGTTTCATTAAGTCAGTTAGTCAGTCAGTTGATGTTGAGCAAGGAAAAAAACTTAAAACAAAAAACCAATTCTGTGCTAGTAAATCGTTTTATTTTCAATTTTTCTAAATGTCTACTCCGTTGTAATTACAGCCTTTTGATATTGTGCTCTGCATCTATGTTATTATTAGCGAAGCTGTGGCAGCATAACTTGTACAATTAACGAGCACTCAATGGGGGCAAAATAAAATTTATTTAATTTTTGTTTTAACATTGCAATGCATTGCTATCAATTCCCAAGTGACTACTGGACGGAGTCGCGTGTGTGGCACGTTGCATCATTGTGTTTCTAGAAATGTTTATTGCTTTGTATTTAATTTGCAGTCCCCAGTGTAATGCTTATTTAGGTAAATAGCTAGAGAAGTTCTTGATATTGAGTTTTATATTTTGCTAATTACTTTTTTGACCAAAGTGCCTCAAGCGGTTGGTTGCTGGATATCTCAAAGTCTTAAATCCAACAGCGCTGAACTTAGGAGTAACTAGGTATTCTTCAAGTCTCTTCAATTCGAAGTTGTGGTAATTACTGCTGCTATAAATCAAGAATAAGCTTTCCTTCTTTGCAATCCCTTTTCTTAAATATACAATATGCTTTAAAAAAATTAGTAAATACTTTTTATTTAATACGTTTATCTTCGTCCATTTTCATTTACTCTATTTCTTTGAAGTTTATTCTTTTCTGCGATACAACAGGGTGGCAAGCCAAAAATTAATATTTTATAATTCTTTAAAATGTTTTTATAAAATTCGTTTTTTAATAACGCATTAATGATGTAAACTTCAAGAGGAAAACAATCTTGTTGTATCAGCACGTACGAGTAGAAGCATGACTCCAAAGAGTTGTGAAGTAGAGTGAAACTTTGCGGGCGCAAAAGCGATGGGTAATTGCATCTAAAATCGTCCAGGCAGTTAGGGCTGTGTTTTTTTTCTATACATTTTTTTTTATAAGTTCTGCATCGAAATCCATGAGAGACGTATTTTTTCTTTTTGCTTGATTTTGATTTCTTTCGTCGGTTGGAATTTTTGAAAATTTGTCTGAAAACTCCGATAACTTTGCGAAAAAATTACCGATCTTCGAAATGTATCATGCATCAATATAGCAAAATCGAGTTTTCAGAAAAGTTGTCAAAAATTCCCCATGACGAAAAAACTCAAAATCAAGCAAAAAAAAAAGATATGTGTCAAATCATTTTCGATCGCAATCAAAAAACCTCGTGGCAAATATTTTTTACCGTTTCGCAATTTATACGTTTTATGTACGGTCCCATATTTTAATATATATTGAAATAAAATTTGATTATTAAATAGGTAGCAATCTTTTTTTCCAAGTAATTTCCACTTAGATATTTAATAACAATAAACAAGTGGTAAGATTATTGAAAAAAAAAAATCTGTAGGCTAAGCTTTTTAATTAGGCAACTAATTTCCGTAAATCGAAGAAGCTTACTTACTTGGAAATCCCAATTATAGCCAAGTCTTTTTCCACTTGATCTTTCCAACGCTGAGGAGGTCTTCCTTTTCATCTGCTACCACCAGCGGGTACCGCGTCAAAACCCCTCAGGGCTGGAGTTATTTCATCCATTCGAAAGACATGACCTAGCCAGCGGAGCCGCTAATTCTTAATTCGCTGCACTATGTCTACGTCCTTTTACACCTCAGATCGAAGAAGCAGTGTGAATTTAATTGGATTGATTATTATATATTTGATTGATTAAATACCTCGATATATTACTGAATATTGCTAAATTTTTGTATATCATAAGTTTTTAATATTAAAATTATCCTAACACAACCTACTCAACTGCAGCATTTGGACCTTATTATTAGCTAAGTAATTTTATTTTTCAAGAAAACTGTCAGGCAATCTAGCAATTTATTCTAAATATGAATGTTGTCATAACCTATGACTACGAAGTAGACTTTTTTATACAGCCATATAGAAATTGTAATATAAATATGCATAAATGCAATCAAACTTGATTATTTTGCATGCAAAGGTAGTTATTGATTGGCAGGAGGTCGCGCACAAACACACACAAAGAAGCCATACATCACTTGTGACACGCTGCATTGTAAGTGGAAAGTAGGAAGACAGTATTGGTAAGTAGGAGTGGACACATTTTGAAATTAAATATTTTTGCATTTATGTGTAGAAAGAAATCTTGCAAACTTATGGATGGTTGCACAATATTAAGAATTTTGATATTTTATGTTTAAATAATCTATATTTGGATTTATGTAAGATTGAATAGACAGAAGCATAAAATATAGCAAGTAAGTTATATGTACATAGTATACATACATATGTATGTATTCCAAGTAGGAAAACTTTATGGTTGAGAGCAAAATTTATAGTTACGAACAATTGTCATCCATTGCAAGTTATAGGAATATCATCCTCAGCCTTGAAGTACTATATAATGTTTTTTTTTCGATTTTGCAATGATGGTTTTATATATGCAACCAAATAGTTCGCTCATTGTAGCCTTACATCATTCCGAACAATATGGAATATGCTAATTTTACAAAATCCTCTCTTAAAATTTAAACGACCTATCCACACCTTTGGATTGCAAAGCAAGATAAAGAAAAACTAAAGGTTCAATTAAAGGTGCAATAACCATAACCATAGAAAACAGCTGATCCAACCATCCTTATGGGTTACACTGTAATCGATTAGTGGTGCCATACCATAACGCCATAATTATAAGCATAACCAAAGCGACCAACTGAATTTTGGTTTTTGCCGTAACCATAAACAGCTGATTGCTGATTCGCCTTGTTTATTGTGATATTTTTGTTCTTTGTGTGCAGTTTATTTTGGTTTAGTGAGTTTTAATTTATATTTTGCGTCCGCGTTTTACATAATTTACTAAATTTTTATTTACTTTCAGTTTGTTGCAAATATCAGCTGTTTATGGTTATGGCACCATAATTTGCTTAAATATACCATAACCATTTTTAAGCAAATGACTACGATTATGTTTATGGCGTTATGGTATGGTACCTCTAATTGAACCTTAAAACTCAGCTTTAAGTAAGAAATGAGAGTTAAAAGGCATTATCATGAAATGTATAATATGTCCTTATTTTAAAATCAAATAGTATGCGGCCCCCGATAATCGGTTGTACTTGACTGAAAGATTTTACCTTTTTCTTAAGAACAATTACAATCGTTATTTTAATATATAAAAGATAAATATATAAATTGCTTATTACAAAGAGGGCCTATCCATTCAAGTGGTCGCTGTTCAAAAAGAGAAATTACACTGAAGATGATACAATGCTGTAAACGGTTTCACAGAGAAAAAACTAACGAAAATTCCCTCCAAAATACCGAACAAATGCCATTGGCTGAGAGAAAAGGAGACTGCCAAGCACTGAAAGAAACATGATTAGTAATTTGCAATTAGCATTGATAATCACCCAAACTGAGTGCACAAACTAATAAGGCAGATTAAGAAAACAAAATAGATCAGACACAAATATTTGCTTAAATACGCCAAATTCAAATATGATATAAAGCAAGGCATACGCGATACGACAGAAGTGGTGATTAGTATATAAATTAAACGAATCTTTAACAATTATATTATCGATAAAATAACGACAACTTCAAAAATCGATAAATAGAAAAGCAAATGTAAATCAAACAAAATTATATATAATATAATTTTGGCGCGTACACTATATAGCTCAGTGTTTCGCCGAGCTTCTCATACCATTTGTGGTGAGTATCTTTTTATTATACCTCAAGTGGAGGGACCTACAGTTTTGTACCGACCCCGAATGGAAGATGTATTTAATGAGAAGCTTTTTTATGGCAGAAATACCCTCAGAGGTTTGCCATTGCCTGCCGAGCGGTGACCGCTATTAGAAAAAAACTTTTTCTATTATTAAGGTTTTGCTTGCCCTGACTGAGATCAAACAAAATTAGTAGTCGGAAAATAAACTGAATAATATATATATTGCTACCTATGTAACTGCATTGAAACATTTAATAATAAAGGATTGAATTTCATAACTATGATAAAATCAATGCATGTGAGTAAGTAAACAAATTAAAAATTACCTACCCACAAGAATTTATTTTTGAAAAACGCAAATCAAATTCAAAAAAAAACCTTTTGTATTCCAGAAGAGATCAATTGTATTTCAAAAAAACACAAATATATGTCAGAAAAGGCGAAATGAAACACATTTGTGTTTTTTGGAAATACTTTTGCATTGTTGTGAAATGCGTTTGTGTTTTTCTGAAAATTTGGCCATTTCTGATATGCATTGGTAATTTGCGAAAATAATCTTGGAAAATGGTAGTCAATGCTACTTCATTCGTTCGAAATACTCGTTGCCGCTGTTATCGAGTGTTTAGCGGTGCGTGCTATAACCCGATATGCCACCGATTTCGAGGTTCGAATCTCAGCCAGGGCAAGTGAAATTAAAATCATAGAAAAAATTTGTTTCTAATAGCGGTCACCCCTCGGCTGGCAATGGCAAACCACCGACTGCATTTCTGCCATGAAAAAGCTTCTCATAAAATACATCTGCCGCTTGGAGCCGACACAAAACTGTAGGTCCCTCCATTTGTGGTAGAATATAAATACGTACACCGCAAATAGTAGGAGAACTAACAGCTTCTCTCTTCTGCAATGTTTTTTATTCAAAAAGGTAAAATAAGAGTTTGTCATATTCTTGCTCTGTCATAGTCAAGATAAAGGTGAAAGAAGCATTTTTAAAATGCTGAAGAAATGTTGCTTAATTATTATGGAATTTTTATAAAATCTTAAACTAAGATCACTATACAATATGACAAATAAAAGCAAAATAAAGCAGTAATAGTTTGTCAGTTTGTCTGCGTGGCCTAATTAAACAAAAGTTAATGTTTTTTAAATGTGCTATTTGATTTCCTCGCTGGGTATTTGCACTGTAGCCCGTGCATCGTTTCATAATATCAATATCTTTTTGTTTTTATTACTGCCTATTAACTGCATTGCTTCACATGATCACACACATAGTATACTCGTACAAAAACATACATCTACAGTTATCTATGCAGTTTTGTCATTTTATATATGCGTACACTTGTATGTTCTACGTCAATATTTGCCCTGCATTACAATGGAAACAAGTTTTCGCACTTTTATGTGTGCACAATCTGATTGTGCATGGCCAGGAACAAATCACAACCTGCGTACATTTTGGGCTGATTGAATTTTTATGTTCTTCATATTTTCTAAAGGAAATCACAATAATAATCAAGCATGAAATGCCATTTGATATGTACATATATAGCTTTTTTCATGTGATATAAATTTTATTATAAGTGCTATCGTTTGCTTGCAGCACAGAACTGTTTATTTTTTTTTTTTTTTATTTTTTTTTAAAAGCCCCATAAGCGTTCGGCCTCATTTTAGTGCAAGAAAAGTCTGAAGTTCAAAGAAAGCGTATTTTTCTTCTTGTTAGTATGCTATAGTCATTTAATAGACCGAAATAAAGGCGTTTTTCTTCTCGGTTTTGAGTGTTCTACTCTTAGCGAACTCTCAAAAATAAATTCTAAATAGTCGAAAACGAGCCACGGGACTAGTATAAAACTCGCATTTAACTCGCAAAAAAGAATTCATTCAAGACTCATTAATTTTGAGATCACTCTGAAAATTATATCAGGTGAAGCAAAAACTGACGCAGATAACTGAGTATAGAAAAGTCGAATTAAAATAAAATTGTTTGAAAAAAAATGGATATTTTAAGATTGTATTGCTTAAACAAAATTAATATAATATAAAGAAATCTTTGAAATTTTATCAAATAAAAAACTCTCAATTCTCTCAGACTTTATTACAATTATCTCTCTTTTAAAAAATTTGCATATCAGTTTGCCTTTAGCAATCTTGATAATGGCGGACGGGGCACACGCTACCTTTTCAGGACCATTTCCGGATTAGTTCAGTATGATTTCAGGACTCGTTCGGGACGAATTCATAAAGGTTATTTCGAAGCTAGCTTAGAACTTTTTCGGGACTACTTCGGTACAAGCTAGGGTTCAGTTTGGAACTAATCACTAACTCAGGTTGTGTAAGAGAAGAACTAATCGCGAAATGGTCCTGAACTGTTCCTCAATTTATGTATGTCGAATGAGCACCGAATTGACGCCATAAAAGTGCCGAACTAATCTCGAACTCAGCCTTCAACACCTTAAACATATTTTCTCATTTATAAAATAGTGAGAAAACTTTTATTACAAACATATTTAAGTCTCAAAATGAAAGTCTTTAAAGACTTGAAAAGATTTGTCTTAATGATGACTTTGACAATATTGAATATTAGTTATACGAGTAGATTACACGGAAAAACTCGTGCGTGGTACTAATCGATATACCGCTGAGTACGAGGTTCGAATCGCGGCCAGCGCAAGAAAATCTAATTCATAAAAAGTTTTTTCTAATAGCCGTCATCTATCGACAGGCAATGACAAACCTCCGTTCGGAGTCGGCACAAAACTGTAAGGTCCCTCCATTTGTGGTAGAATATAAAGACGCACAGCACAAATGGTAGGAGAATGGAGCTATATAGTGTTAGCGCCAAATTATTATTTGTATTATTATGTCTCTAACAAATAGTTATAATTTTTGCATGCCTCTTCTTATCCCAATTTACAGTTAAGTTGGATTTTCGCAGATCTAGTATATAAATATGTTTTCAAAAGTTTACTCGTATGTAAACAAATCATAACAAAATATGCTAATGGGATTTTCCTATCATCCATTTTCACTTGTGTTCACTTTAATGTTTACATACTTACATTAGCTTGTATATATAAGCTTTCATTACTAAAACACACATACATTTTCTACGCGCTATTTTTGCACTGTGACTGATCTATTTTTGATTAGAAGAAGCATAAATTCATTGTTATAAAAGGAAATCGTGCGATGCGATGTGTACACATACATACATACATACATACATATGTGCTTTTATACTCGTTGGCGTATACTTTTTTTTCAATGTTCGAACAACCCAGTCGAAAATGCTTTTATAGCCATAGGCCTCGATATGTGCCAGCCTTTGGCACTACACATACCAGAATAATTTTTTTCCCCCCTGCAAATGTGCAATGAATTTCATGTCTCACGTGGCGCTTTATTTATTCGAATAATAAAATATTTCAAACGCACTTCAAACCCAGATTGCGCAGAACGGCGTTAACGCAAATGTAAAGTTAGGTTAGAAAATAATTTAATATGAATTTCATTTAATTTTATATTCCCGAAATAGCACCGAACTAACCCTACATTAGTCATGAATTGGTCTCAAAATGTGCCTGGAAAAGGCCTAAACTATTCCACAAATGTTCACTTGTGTGTTAGAAAAATGAGGAGGGCTTATTAGTTACTTGATTTGAAAACCAAAATTGGCTCAAATTCAAATAAGATAAAAGAAAATTTTAATTCGATAAATTTCTTTTCGAATCGTAGTAGTAAATTTGCTCTCACAGTCCTGGTCTGTGCAAATCACTAATTTACATTGAGAAAGACATTAAACAAAATTGCGCATTCCTCTGAACTGGTAGTCGGAAATGAAAATGATTTACAGAAAACTTCCAAAGCTTCGAACGAATTCCTTTTGAATGGAGCATTAAATATTTTATATATGCACAAGACAGGAGCACAATAAACAAAAGCAAAACAATGTTAGAAATTACTATAGTAAGATTTGTATGGATTTATATGGAAATTCGGAAATTCAACGTGCCCTGGAATGTTCTTAGCTATAACAGAATATAATCAAATCTCCATGTAAACACAATACATATGCATACATACAATGAATGTGCACAGATTTTCTGCGCCACTTTTCCATTTATTGCGCAATTAATCATTACAGTTAACCCACATCTTAAAACCAATTATAAAAACAATCAATCAAATCTGGGTACCAAATTCGCCAAAGGAAGGTGTTAAGAGTGTTATGCATTAATTTTTTGTTTACTGATGTTGGGTTTGACTTTCTGTTGTTGCGCTTACAATCATTTTATGGCAATTGCAAGTATAAAGTTTTTGTGTTGCATATATTTCGGCGCCATGCCATAGGTACGCTCACATACTATAAAAATGCTTGTCATTATTTGTTTCATATACTAAACTGCAAGAAAAAAAATCTCAAATAAAATCTGATAATCAGCTCTCTCGCTGAGTACGTCGTAGTACGATTTTCATAGATTCTACGAAAAAGGCATCATTGAGTACGAAAGGCTACGTCGTAGATTCGAAAATCGTAGAGTTGCGTCGACTACATTCGTAGCGTTATTTCGTAGATTTATATATAAATTTGTAACGACGTGTTTTGGTTGTCGGAGAAAATTAAAAAAAATAAATATTCAGAAGGAATATCCACTTTATATCAATAATTTACAGTACAGAATCATAGTCAAATTGTGAGCGTTAAATTTGATAAAAATGTATTTATTTAAAGCAATTTTCTTTCTTGTTTGTTTGTTGTTCCATTTAAAGTCAAACATTTTAACAACGCGTTCGCATTACGCTCGGTTGCAAGGCGAATTCATAGTAGGTGGTATATTCCCATCAGCTGATTGGTTGTCCTATCTACGCCTTACGCGGTGAAAGTGTCAAAATGATTATTCTTTTAATGCAGGCTATAAGCTGTATTCCTGCTGAATCTCACTCCAACTCGGTGACCCATTTTGACATAATTATATTTCAAACATAAAAACTTTAAAAATTTTAAATATTTGGATTATACAGGCCTATTCTGTATTTAGATATTACAAATTTGGTTGGAATCGGAATGAATAGCACCGCTATACATCGAAAGCGATCATTTTTATTTTGCTTTTAATGTGTGGTCTCTAATTCTCTGAAAAGAAAAAAATTAAATTCTGATCCTCTTAAAACTGAAGAAACTAATAACAGATAGAGTGGAAAGGATTTAAATATTCCGATTTGCACAACGGGCCTGTAAAATTTTTGAAATAAAAATGAAAATATAACCACATTATTATTGTAGAAACTGTTATGATTTTTATTTCTCCTAAGTTGCGATCTTACATTTAACTTAAGTGTGTGTGTGTGCGTCTAACACAGGAAAAAGGCTAGAAGACTGTGGTTTTGCACTTGGGCATGTATACACCAAACGGTCGAAGAAACCTTTAAATGAAAAGGTCTAGTTATAAGAATTTCCCTTAATAAATGCAGTTGGTATACCATTTACCTTACGTGTGTGTGCCTTCAAAAAGTGCTATAGATCGGCAGCAGAAAGACGCTCCAGTCGTCCGCGATGGACACTGTTCGGAAAATATATGTACATTCACAATTATAATCCGTGCGATGAGTGGGGAACGATGTTCTGCAAGTAAATATGTACTATGTACATATGTTAGCTGTATCATTGATGTAAACAAAACTGGTATTTACTCACGAGCTTCTCGGCCACCAATGTTCAAATAATAACCCACTGAAGAGATCTCATTCTAAGTATTGTGGTTAATTACACTGGAAATAAGATTTATAAAATGTTTTAATTGAAAAATTGTTATATTGTTATGTAATAATATACATTTTTGCAAAACTCACCCAAATTCTTGCAATCACAAAATAAAATGTCAACATTGAAAAAATTATAAATTAGACAAACGAGTCAGTAATGCCAACGCTTTTTTTAGTATGAAGATGTTTTCAATATACTACTATAACAAGCGAAAACTGTAGAATATGCAACATTCTTCATGAGTTAAGGAGCCGATTTGTCATGCGGGAAAGAGTGAGCTGCTTTATTACAGAACCTTTTATTATTGAATCATGGAGTATACCAGCTTAAATGAATTCGCCTTGCTCGGTTGCTAGAATTGTTGCAGGAAAATTCAAAATTTGGAGAAGATTACAGCAAAATCAAAAAGGAGGAGATGGACAACTTTTGGACACAATTTCACACCCGGAAACCTGGATTTTGCATAGAAGTCCATTTTCGCATTTCATTTTTCCGTTCATGGTTGGTTACCACATTCCGCAAAAATCTAAGCAACAAAGCCAGTTTATGGATATCATTCATTGACGACGGTCTCGGAACACTTCAGATGCCATCTTTTAGCACCCCAACTACATTCATAAATACTGATTTATTTAATCGAATATTTAATATGTTATTTAAAACTGAGAAAATTAAATATGTGTTTCAATAACTTAAACTTTTTCATAAAAACGTCATCAGATTCCAAAGGATGAAAGGTATATCTTAAAGTTTTCCGCTGCATTTTAACTGATGCTAAATTTTGCCACCTTTCTTAATGTGAAAATATTAATATTCCCCGCACTTCCAAGGATATTCATTTTGTTTAATAAATCCCAAATAGTGCTATACAATTAAATTATTCTGTTTAAATTTGTTTGCTTACTTTGTGCTAGCTGATGTCGGAATCTCAAAAATTGGCATTTAAGTTTGGCAGCAGTTTTTTCGAGTTCACACGAAATCAGCAATAGTAAATTTTTCGTATTCTTAGCGTAGGGTTGCGTTCGTAACTTTTCTACGACATACTCAGCGATAGGGCAGAATAACTTGGCATTAAGCGTTACAATATTGGTTAATTTTAAATATTTTATTACCAGTCTGGCCAATGCTTGTGGCCGATTTAAATGAGCTTCGAATTCTCTTCCTCCTCATGACGTAGGCGGTACTCTAACTCGCGGACAGGCTAATCTGGTAAACAGTAAGCAACCAAACATTGTCTCCATTCATCTGATTAATGTCCTTCCTAGTGGATATATTCAGATACTTTTTCCTTTGTTGGACGCCTCTGCATTTGCTATGTTTTGAGTTTATCCACTCAGAAACTCTTAGTCTCGAAAAACACCCACTAAATCCGCAAAATAGTTCCGGTCCTATGATGACATGCATTGAGTCTTCCTTCGTCAGTTCATCGACGACGGGGTGTCGCTCGACCATGGGACTTTTGACCATATGGCCGAAAGTCCCCAAAAAAGTGGACATTCGACCATATGGTCGAATGTCCACTTTATTAAATTGAGAATGTGGTCTAAAGTCACTGGCACACACTTTTTTTGGGACTTTCGGCCATATGTTAAGTATGCATTTCGTAATTGGCAAACTATTCTACCAAAATAACAATTGCTTAAATTTAAGCTTGCCCTGTTACAAAATAATTGTTAAGAATGCATTTAATAAAATTCAACAATAAGAACAGGGCACACAGTATTTCCGTGCAGAACTCCTTTCTGCGTGAGCGGCCTTCGGCCGCGCTTCAAAAAAATAACCCTGGCCGGACAAACTCCGGCTACGCCATCAACAGTAGTTTCGCGCAGAACTCCTTTGCATTTTGTAAAAGGGCAAAGTATTGTACGAAAATAACAATTGCTTAAATTTAAGTCTGCCCTGTTGCAAAATAATTGTTAAGTATGCATTTAATAAAATTGAAAATATGGTCGAAAGTCACTGTGCGACCACCTCGTTTCCTTCAACACCGCAGTTAGCTTTTAAAAAGTATAACGTGTTACTTCACCGCTTAGAATTTAATATACGCATACCACCCATTCTGACGAGACTGGAACTGCTCAAATTGTAGGATAGCGCCTCGTTCGTGTCTGAAGGTGTAACTAACAAGATGCCTACTAAGTCAATTTTAGGTTAAATCTGGCACTTTGTAACCATTAAGCCCGTTGCTATTCAGAGTTTGGTGACGGGTCAATAAACACAAGCATATGTTCTCCCTCCATTTTTACATTTCCGACACTAAGTTTTCTAAGATTTGATGAGCTACAAAGCTTCCCATATCGGAACTTTTCTTTAATAAAAGAGCTAGTTTTTGAGCACGAAATGAGCGATCTTCCATTATTGTCGGCAATGCTAAATTAAATCTTTAAAATTACATAAAATCGAATCAGTTCGGTATGTTTTACGGCTCATTTTTATTTCGTAGAAATTTCGGACCTTTGTGGGATCATATTAAAGCGATTATCTTAGACATTAGTCATATCTCACCGTTTTGGCTCGTTTTTTTGAAGTTTCATTGGAGAAGTATCGCTCAACACTCCAAAGACTTTAGAAAAATATAAGTTCCTTAAGATTATAAATATGGGATTATAACCTACAGTTTTCAACTAAAAAGTGTACCAAAAAGTGTTGATTAGTGCTTAATTTAAACAAAATGACCGCCCATATGGATCTGACAATATAAATATCTCCAGTAAACTAACAAATTTCCAATATGTACGGGTTAATCCAATTTTGTGCTTTAATTCAAGTTTTTCGCGGCACTGTAAGACTTTAACGAGTAATTGAAAAAAATAGAAGGAAGAAATTAGGGCCGTCTACCACAATCGGCTAAGAATCTGAGTCTAAATGCGCCGCTCTTAGAAAGCTGCCATCTATACGTAACCCAACACAAGCAACTCAAGCCACCGCAACAACAGCAAATCAAAACAAAAAAGGGCCTGTGTATTTGAAGCTGTCAACCTTCTTTTGCTACATTCTGGAATGCGAAAATACACTACTTTTCTATTGTAAACTTTTGTATTAAATACCAACACTTCTATGAACTTAGACAGCCAGCGTGCCACAGAAAGAGCCAATTTCTAAAGCGCCTCCATCTCTTCGCTAGCAGCATTCATTAATCAGTATAGATATTTATTTGTAAATAAGTTTTGTAATTAAAGCTAGTAATTAAATTGTATATACATTGTCGTTGTTTGTTTGAAATTTCTCGTTCATTGCCAAAAACGAGTGTTTATATATTTGTTTGGAAAGTGACTGAAGCTATTATATTACACTATTAAATTAATATTTGTGTCAGATTGATAAGACTTGATAGTTTTGCCAGCAGATTTTGAATTTCGTTCGCAAATAATTTGTGACATTTATACGAATTGGATTCTATTACATAAAAGTACGTACATACTCGTACTTGGCCATCTTACGGGCGGCTACTAAAATGCAATATACTCTTACCTTCTCTGCATGTTTCATGTCATATAACTTCCCACACACATCTTTATTGCACGAAAAGCTTTGCCTCACTTTAGCAATAAAAGTCATGCCACGACTTTTGTGAAAATTTCGCTTGTGACTCTGCTAGATACTATGCAGCAGCGTGGGCGGCAACAACTCGCCAAGCAACGGAGCAATGCAATGAACTGTCTTGTGTATGTGTGTGTGGCACAGCGGACAGCCTACACAAAAATGTTGCATTTGTAACGGTGCGACATTATTCATTCAGTCATGTAAATCCATTGCGTGGGATTACCGCTTTGAGACATCGGCATGTGCTTTGCTTGTTCCGACAGCGGTGCTCTGCCTGGCACACTAACAATTCAAGTCGAAGCGTGTTTCTTTAGCGACGGACTTGTTGGAATACATTTTTTTTATATGTAAATGAGGTTAAAATTGTACACAAACTAGTAATTTTAGAAAAACATCCTGTGGAATATAAAGTTCTGCAGGCCTGGGGAAAAAGTTTGAGAAGAGTCTATCTGCTAAAAGACATTGGACATTGAGAACTAACTTTATCGATAGCAAATTTTTTGGCGTCTTTAAGTTCAATTTTCAATAATGTAACTTAAACTTCCACACACGAGCTGAAAATGCAAAAGTCTGTAAAAAAAAAAAACAAAAGCTAACATTCCTAATCTTCAAACAACCTGATTTTATGCATGAATCTATTTATGCAGTTCATTGAATACCTGGAGATGTCGATAAAGTCTTTCGGAAAGACCCTAGTGCCCCGGAGAGACATTGACGAACGTTCTCTAATTGATGGACTTAGGTGCTTTGAGCTCAAAGAACGAGTTTTTTTTTCAGAAATGGAGAGATAATAGAAAGTATTATTTTTAGAAAATTTGCATGAACTCCATCGAAATCTATCAAGTCAAAAATTTATTTAGAGTACTCCAAGTTTGCTTAAAATATTTTGCACAGTTAAAAAATTTATTATAGACGATGGTTTTTTTCTCGTTCAAATGGCTTTGTTCGCTAAATTTTTCCTAAGTGGTATAAAATTATCAAAACACCAATTATGTAATATGGTCTTGGAAAAATCGCGTTTGGTCTTCGTTAGATGTCGAATTCGGTATAATACTCCTCTTTAGGATCTCCGCAACATCTTTTAGCGCATAATAATCGAAGTCATGATCATTGCAGTTGTTGAATTCTTAAACGGTTGTCTATGTCCATATATTTAAACAGCCCATAGAGTAAATCAATCCATTTTCTACGGTACCCGTCGACCTAGCGAATAGTGCTAAAGGTCTGCCATAGAATAGTTCTCTCCATAGCCCCAAAGCCTTCTCATCGCTTATCCACATCGTCCATGTTTTCGTTCCGTATATGAATTGGAATGAATAGGTAGATTTTTGTTAATCAAAAAAGGTCTCTGGTGTTCAATTGCTTACCGAACCCAAAGTATTACCTGTACCTTTTCTTCTTGATTTCTTGTCCGACATTGTTGTTGGCGTTTAAGCAAATTTTCCACAATAACCAAATCAAAATAAATCAAGTTCTAATTCGAAAGTTAATTTCTTCTTCTGCAGATCATTACTCTGTTAAATGAACGTGTTTATTTTGCTATGTGTGTGTAGGTTTGTTAATATTGTGAACGGCAGTCTCTGTGTTTCACATCGCATTTTATTGGGAAATGTTCGTCAATCAAGCTTGTCTTTCAGTTCCGCTGGTAGTATGTAGTTGCGCTAGTTTTGTTGTTATTACCGACCGCTTCATTAAGTTAACATTCAGTTTTATCTGAATACAGTGTTTTCTTTCACTTTTTACACTTTTCCATTCATCAAGTGCATAGTATTGAATGTAAATTTTTTAATATTGTTCGCGGCTTCCGCTCTGCTGACGCATCTGTTCTTGGGTCTTGTGTGTTTTTTTAAATTTCAATTTATGCAATAGTGCATTTGATGGACAATGTCATGGTATATTTCTGTACTACAATCACCTACAATGTCGCCAAATCAAAGACATAGTGTGCGGCAGTTATCAGCACAATCAGCCTAAATATTAGCATTTTAATATTTTAAAACTCTAGATAAAACATTCAAATTAAAAGCCTTGTGGTAATTCTTTTAACAATACTAACATTTTCATTTCTGCCCCCAAACTGACAAATGATCTTGAAAAGTTAAATCTAGAAAGAAGAAGACGATAACTGCTATCATTATGAGTATTGCTTTTCATATAAAGCTTATCCCGAGCTCACTGCATTATTGCTGAGTCAAGAGCTTACGCTTATTAGGCACACTGTATAAAATGTAGCTAAAGTCTATCATTCTATTTGTTAGCTCGAAGATATAACTTAAATATTAATAAGTTGCATGCTTGTATTCCTTGGTCAAAATTAATATTTTTTCTTTTTAATTTCCTGCACTCCTTTACTAACGCAGGAATTAAATTTTTTTTATTTGTTTATACTCATTTGATTATACTGGTAGTTCAATTTACAATACTTATCGCATTTTCTCTTATTCATAATTTTGTTGTGTGCAAATGCTTTTACAAGCATACGAAGTTTAGGTAAAGAATAGCCTTTTAGGAAAAACGTGTGAAAGAGAGCGCTTCAGACAAAATATCTTTGACCGAGAAACCACAAATCTATTGCATTTAGAATAAACCTACCAAAATCGGCTTAGATTTAACTTCTCCTGATTTTTTTTTCCTCTAAACTTCGGTTCAAAATTAAAAAATTTTTTTTTTTGACCGGCAGTAAACTTCTTCTATAATTTCTACGCGATTTATGCATTTAGTAAATCATATTATTTTATTTCAGTTGTAAAGATTATCACTACACGGACGGTTGTAATAAGTTTATTCCTTTGCAGAGTATGCATATTAGGCTTGGTCTTCGATAATAGTTTATAATAACAAAATTTAGCGTGAATGTTTTCTACCGAAATATATTAAAATTATTTAAATTTTATTTATTTGTATTTATTTAGGATATTCACAAAGTATCTTAAAATGACGTAAAGTTGTAAAGTCATTAAAGTTTTGGTGGCCTGAAATTGATTTTTGTTGTTTTAATTGCATTGCACAGAAAAAGGAAGAACTCAACATGAAATTTTTAAAACTTAATAATTTTACGATAATACTACACTGTACGATGCCTTGTGAATACCCTAATTACTTATTTATAAATAAATCTAAGAAAGAAGCAAATATTACTATGCAAGTTTCGATGATATTTTAGAATAGTTTTAATAAAATACTAACTGCTTCGTGTGGAAAAACTACAGGCGAAAACCCATCACTTCATGAAAAACACGTTTAAAAATTGTAATTTCTGTTGTAAAATGGACGATCTTGGGAAAAAGCATTAAACTAAAGATAAAGAGAAGTGTTAAATACGTTCTTTTACGCACTAGTGCCGACCCGGTCTAATGTTCTTTGGAGCAGTGCTTCCTTGCTTCAGTGACATCGTTAAATGTATGTGTCACACACAACGTAACTCAAAATCTACAGGCACAAAGCTATCGAACATTCGAACGTACTTATGCTGGTATGTATGAATGTACTCGTAAGTACATACATAGGTACATACTTTTATTTATAAAAGCATAAAAACATTCCTCTGATTTTTGTTTCCTTTGTTTGAGAAAGCTATGGACAACGTTGTTTTATCTTGCCGCTTTGTGCTTCAGTCGTCATACAAGTACAATGTTTACCACAGATACTCGTTTGTTTTAACATCTATGTACATTTATATATGTATGTATATGTACATATGTTTGTGTCTAAATATTTTTACAAAGTTCATAAAATAGTGAATTGTCTGCTATTTCGCTTGTCACTCCATCTGCCAGATTGTTTTTGATCTTAATACTTATGTCAAACGCTTGACTTGCTCTTGTGGTCACACTTCACTGCCGTTTGGGCCATTTAAACTATTGCTCCACTATCATTCACATATACATACATACATACATATGAATATATGCAAGTAGTAAACACAAAGTGCTTGAGACCTTATCGATGCGACAACAATAAATACAAATATAAAAATGTGAGTGCATTAACGCCGTCCAATGTTATGGTATTTATTGCTTTGTTTAGGAAGAAAGTTTATGTAATACTAAGCTACTGTGGTATTTCTAGAGAAAAGTTGCTGGAGTAAGAGAATGTATTCGAAATCGCTTGCTAAACGTAATTTAATTTCAAGTTTTTAGGAAAGTGTGAAGTCTTTTTAAAATTTATTAAATTCAATTTAAACATGTCACCTAGAGATGGAAATTTTAGAAAGACACATTTTATTTAAATTTTCATGAGTTGTCTATTTAGAAGTATTTTTTTATAACCGACTCTCCAAAACATAACTTCGCATGCGGGGGTGCGATCGTTGAGCCACAGTGCTGCTCTATTTTTTAAACGATTTGTTGCGTTGTCCTCACTAGGCGGAGTATCCCTCGTGGGTAGCTTCTTTTGTAACCAATTACACTGCTTCCTCAAGTTCCATTTAGACCCTCTACTCAATGTAGCCTATCACTCTCATGGTTCATGGGTTTTTGCTCAGATGGATTTAAGAATTTTTTCTGTAATTGCTTCGTCCTGCTCACGAAACCGACAGGCTTTAGCGTCCTTTCGTATTTGGCGTCTCTATCAAAGCGCTGTTGAAAGAGAAATAGAGAAAGTCTCTACGGCAATGACTAAGTGTTTTCGCTTACACGATAACCCTTAAGATAGGCCTTGTCAGCTGACTCGTATCTCGAATTTACCACGGTAGATAACCAATGTCCAAAAAAGAGATTTTACTGAGGTGATAGCACGGCTTATAAGTCATCACTGCTTAAATTTAGCCAGTGTCTGTTGAACATTTTGTCAACCCACTTATTGCGGAACCACTTTATGTGTGCTTGTTAACCACGAAATACTGCCATGGTCTCTTGATTTGCTAGACAGTGAGAGTTAATATTTTGATATATAATGCCGTAGTTTTAAGTATACAAATTTATTATCTTCTAATTATATTCACCTCATACTCTGCGCTCTTCACCTTTTTATCACTAAACAATTTTAATAAAAACAAAACTCGAGTTTTGTCTTTATATGTCAATTAATTAACAACAAGGATCAACTCAAGACTTAGTTTACATTTCTTTATTAAATTTAAACAACTCAATAGTAGTTTCACTAACAAAATATATTTTCCATTTAACATAATTACATAGTTCGCAGTCTTAATTTTTTTTTCCTTAAATTTCTTACTAAAACGCCTTATTATTTATTATTCATTGAAGCCACAGAAATAAATAAGTTCACACAGCAGAATTACGAAAAAAAATGCACTTCATTTAATTTATTTCACTTAAAAGATTGTATCATTACCAATTTTTGTCCATTATTTAAATTTTTTTTGGCACCGACATATTTGAAATTGGCACTTTTCACAAAACTAATTGCAAATATTATTTTTACCAAATCTTATATTTTCTAACCAAAAGGTGGCCACAGTTTCCTTATAATTTCTGTCTTTAGCTCGAGTAAGGAAAAGTGCTTTTTGGATTAAATCTGATTACTTCTGACTCTTTCACTAGAAAACAAAAGTGTATTGTACTTGATTCTTTTTTAACTAATAAGGAGTTAATATAATAAATGATAGGTTTGAACGTTACACTTGACCCTTCGCTTGCGAATAAAGATAATAGTTAGTGACCTGTTAAAACATAAAAAAACAAGAATTACTTTGCTTATTTGGCACTCACAATCATACCCGGATGTGGTATTCGCTAAATTGTACACACAAATCCAAAAACTAACCTACTCAAAGTGGTAACCGAAATTTGCAGTCAAGTGCAGTTCTTTTTTCAAAACAAACAAACAAACAAATAACAATGTTTCAACTGCCAGCAATAAAAAATGAAAACTTGCAACATTCGAAAAACAAACACAAATGCATAACAGGAAAAGCGAAATAAGCCAGACACAAACAACTACAAGTACAAGGCTAAAATGAACTAATGCAACCAACAGTTAAAACCACAGCGGCAACAATAAAAGCAAATTGCAGCCAAGAGCAGGCGACAAGTGTGAAATTCGCGCTAAAGATGCTTAAAATGTTTTAGGGTTTTTTTTTCATTGTTCTAGTTGCCACATACACGAGTATTTGTGTGCGATATGTATTTATGTATGTAGTTTGTATTTAGTGTTGCATACAATCAGGCGCAGAGGCTAAATGACGCTAAATCCGTCGCCAAGAACAAGAACGCAAACGCAGAAAACTGTGGGCAGTGCAAATACAAAAATAAAATAAAAAACAGAGCTCCCAAATAACAGTTAACCAGAAAAAATCATATCGATTTATCACTTGGCATTGCATTTGCGCTACGGTGAAAAGGTTTCTCACAGTACGATATGCATATGTGTTTGCCTTTACGGTCTGCAACTGAGAGTTATGTTTGTGGTCAAATAATATCTCACGTTTAGTGAGATTAACAAACGTGATTTATTTTTGATGGTTGCTTTTCAACTTTTATTTGTTGAGCAAACCGAATTGTGGTTATTCTAAAAGGTCAATTGATAGTATGTTTAATAATGAATATAAAAACTCATTATTAATGTACAAAAAAATTTATTATTTTATAAAAATTAATATTTCTTCATATTAAATTAACATATGTATGTACATAATATTCATATATACATAACAACAAAAAATTAAGTATTTAACTTAACTAAAAGTAAATTTTCTACCGTTTTAGCATTTAAACTATATCTTCTTTCGCTTAATATAAAATTAAGTGCCGAAAAGCCCTTTCTACGGATACTTGTGTCGCCGGTACGCCAAACACAACTAACGCTATGTTAAAAAGGTCGGGAGATTGATATTGAACCTTTTCTTCAAAATAGGATAAAATGTTTGTGCTTAGTGGCAAACGCTTATGCAATAATTCAAAGTTTTCAATTTGATTGTATATACATACTAATTTATCTGGCGTATTACTTGTACAATCTAATTGGTCATTTACATTTTCACTAGCAATTTGATTTAGCAAGGCGTCAAGATATGAATCTTCTTCATTGTCGGTTATTTCGGTTGTTTCGTTTGAAATTATAACCAGAAGTGTTTCTTGGTCCAGCGAAGTACCTCGTTGATCCTACAAGTGAAATGGAAATATAAATATATAGCAAAATTTACTTGACATGGCCATAGGATTTTTGACAATTTTTTTTTGCTGACAGTGTCACGCATTTTCTTCCATATAGAAAACATTTTCGAACCTACTTACTTTGTATACATTTATAAACAATTAATAGAGATTAGGCAAACAAAAGAAAAATAGGCGAAATTTGTCAAAATGTCGCGTTCCTATTAATTTGCCCGACACAGTATGTAGTAGACAGTGTTGTCAATAATATGGTGGAAAACTTACTACTAATCGCTAATACTCAAATACTTTTCAAATACTTTCTCTTTTATTTAAGTAGGTACTAATACTAAATTTTTTTCTTATTTAAACCTTTTTCATATATATAATTCAATATAATTACAAACATTAATGCTGAGAAAATATAATAAAAATCTATGGACACAGTAAAAATCGTAGTTTAATATTTTGTCACCTAAACCTGTTCTAGCACAATAAAATCAATACATTTAATCGTGCCTAAATACATACCAACATACATATTTGCAAAAAGACTTTTATATTTTCCAGTCAATGATATCTCTCATTAGCTGAGAACAACATTTATTTTGCGTACATAAAGATTTCTCACTGAGCGAAAGCAAAGCAACGCAGGCAAGACAGTGACTATCAATAAATGAGAGCAGTCGTTTTTCTCCATAATTGTGTGTTATTTTGCAAACGCTTCAAAAGGTTAACTGTTATTTGGGAGCTCTGATAAAAAATACATCACAAGCTGGAAATTACGGCTTTTGAGGAGGCTACGTATATTTGTATGTAGTTGTAGACGTAGGTTTTTATGTTTCATTACCTTACTATACAATTGTGCTGGTGATGCTTTAAAAATATTGGAATACTGCAAAACTCAGTCGACTGCATTGTTGTCTGCATAATGAAGTGAAGTCTCATATTAAACACAAAAACTATTATTTTTTGATCTTTTGTTGTTGTTATTTTTTATTAAATTTTATCATTCTCTGTTCGCGAATTGTGTAATTGCAGATTGTTTCAGTAGAATATTTTCAGATAAGTAAATGCAAACTTTGGATTCATTAGATCAAAACAAAATTTAGGTTAAACTGCCATTAAAAATTATATGCAATATTGCAAATACGTAACTGCTTTTAATTACGTTACGATTGACTATACAACTAGGTAAAAAACAATTTGAAAAAACAAATTTCTTATAAGAAGTTCCCCGCAAGTTCCCAAGTCAAACGCTAGGTTGCAATTAGATACTATTCTGGAATTGTTCCTAGGGATGCCAGCACACAAATAGCCAACAGCTTTCTGAAAGATACAAAATCCTTGCTTTCATTTAACTATAGCACTTCCGCTTGGGAAAGCGTTGCAGGGCTTGTTAGTCGAAAAGAGAGAGTCAGCCATTCAGCATTTCAGAGAACACCCCAACCAACCCACTGCCACTCATTTCGGTTCCATCAGTAGAGAAGGCTATGGAATTCTCTTCATTTACTAGACATCTTCTTCACTCTTGTCTTCATGGTAATTATACCTGAAACTCTTTCTTAAAGTTCATACTTGTTGGTATATAGTCTGATTCCTGCTCTGTTGGAGGATGTCACAGGTGTAGAGAGAAGGTGGTTCAGGATTACTTTGAAGTTGGGTTTATGTAGATTTGACGTTTCATGCATCACCTGCGTTTGCTGCTTGTTGAATGCCGCTTAGTTTCTTAACTATACATTTTGCTTGATTTGACTGTTTCCACCACACTATGGTGCCGAATATTAAAATGGGCCTTATGCCGGTGGTATATGGGTACATCCACTCGAAGAGTTTCGGTTTTACTCCACAGTCTCTACTGAAGTTCCTGTTACTTGTATTTATAATTGGCAACGTACGCCTTAACTAAATGTCTTTAGTTTTTCATCCTCCAATTCAATTTGTAGTCCAAGATGACGCCATAAGCGTTTGCTTTAAATAAAATGGTGAGGAGGTGTACCCCGTTGAGAGATGAAAGTTTTAATTGCTAAATTTTCATTTTCATAAGCTTCAGCTCTGTCATGTTCAGTTTTACACCAATCCCACTTTTCGTTGCCTAGAAGTGCAACCAAGACTCCCTCTGCTTTGTCGATTACCCTTACTCCGTATTTGCCGAGTTACAGTAAATTTTCGTTCAACGCCTCCACTTATAAATCGGAGATAAGACGCCGCCTTGCGGTGTGCCGGTTTTTGCGTATCGAGTGACTGTCAAATAATCAAATAATCGTCTTTGTAATCGTTTTCCGTAATATACTTACAGCATTCGCTCATCTGGAGTTGTGGCTACGAGCGGGCATCTGTCTTATAGAGAGCGACTTGTCGAATTTTATTATGTCAAAGAGCGCATTTCCGTTGTCGAATTTATGGTGGGTGAGAGAATTCATAGCTGAATATATCGGCTCACACCAGTGGACCAACGTCTTTCCACAATTTTTATTGAAGCGAAATTATTTGATTTGGCTTACGGTAAGGTCGGCAAGGAGGGTATTTTTAGTCCCACATTAATGTGCGTGGCTATCTCTCGAGAATTTTAACACGAATCCTAATGCACATTCAAACTTAGTTGAGATTTGTGAAAATCGCTGAGGCGGAGAAAGCGTTTGTAAATGAGTTTTAAATTAGGCATTCAGGTAAGTGGCTTTGCAGTTTACACTCACAACAAAAATAATTAAGTTCCTTGTCCAGTTTCTTTCTGTGCTCTGCATTTTTCAAGCGTATATTATAATAAGTATCTAAAATTATCTTTATCGTTCATTTCCCCTGTCTTCATCGCAATATTATAATAGAAGATTCCAGTGAAAGACTTTATTCCAAAGCAAACGAAAGGTCTTTCCAGACTGAATATGTCGAAGATTTAATAGAATTACAAGTGCTTCAATGGTAACAGTTTGCTCGTTTTCTATTCGTCTCTATCCATTTCGTTGTCTTCGTGGAACATAATACCTTTGCAAGCTTCTAGCCTTTGCGCTATTACGATCTATGGTAATCCTATTTTAGTTCAGAATCATTTTAGGAAAAAATTCAAAATATACGACGCACTTCACTTCGCCAGAGAATACTTTCAGTTTTAAACCACAGCTTAGTAGTAAATCATTTAGCGTTGAAATGGCATTTTCAAAGCTCTCATCACTAGTTAGCATTTGTTGAAACAAAAACTAAATCGCTGCGGGTTATTGCAATTTAGTATGCCCAACAAGAAAATAAAAAATAAAATAAAAAGTTTCACTGTTAAAAAACTATGCTAAGCAAATGACGCCACACTTTTAGAAACGAAAACAAAATAAAAAGTAACCACCACAGAAAACAAATAAAAATTCGCGTTATATTTTTTAATTTTCTTTTTTTTTTGCTTTCTTTCCAACATTTAAATGGCAACAGCAACCGCCTAGGGCGCAACAATGTGTACATCATGTCGGTGCTGCTGCTGCTGCTGTAGCGCCTTTTGATTTTGTTGCCTTAAATGCCGCAAGTGTTGCAACAACTAACTGCTGTGCTGCAGGAAATGTCGAGTGCGCCACACTCTTCCGGCTTACACTAGCTGGCCACTGAGAGGCGGGCACAGATAAGCGACGAGCCGCAAGAGCAGCGTGGGCCAGAGCGCTGACAAACTTTTTCAGCACCTTCCTTCACAGCAGCGAGCACACACACAGAGTTTTGTTTAGTGTGTGTGCGTCGGTGGTCGCTGTACAATGATTTGAGCAACATGCCAGACCATAGAAGTACTAAATACGAGTATTTTGGTAATGGTAAAGCCAAGTAGATTTTAGAGACACAAGTTGCTGCTTGCTGTGGAGGCGTTCCAAGTCTTTCATTCTGTTTACTTTTTTTTTTTTTTGCATGCGTCGCGACTGTGCGTGTGAGTGGGTGTGCTTATACTCTGCCATGTATAGTTTTGCATTTGTGGCCAGACACAGCCACTTGCAATAGCCGACAAGTAGTACTTGCATGCCGGGGTGATGAAGCCACTAACTTAATTTGTTCAGGCTTTACGAGTAAAAGTGTTATTGCCACTCGATGTTTTGCTGCTTTTTATTTTTTTTTATTTTGTTGTTTTCTCAGATGTGCCAACACAGTTTTTATGCCTCGACAACTGGCATGAATGAGCGAATTTATAGTAGAGTTTGTGCTTTTAACTTTTCATTGCCACTTTTGCATTGGTTCATTGTGAAATGTGTTTTGAATACTTTTGTGCAAATTATTATTTGATGAAGTTACTTTTTGCTGTCATATGAAGTTAGTGTTGCAGTTTTTTATTGGAAAGTTAGCGCTGCCGACATATTGCATTAACTCAACAAAAAGTGTTCTGCAGTAGAGTTGCAAATGCATAGAAAAAAAAAGTTGAAAGTGTTATTTTTTTCATCTACTTCATAACCGTTTATAACTACCTAAAACCACGAGTGCAACAAAGCACGCTGGTCGCTTCTTCTTCCTCGTTGAAGCAAGAGTGTCAATTGCAAACTTCAAGTATTGGCGATTCTTCTCCACTTGGTTTCTTCAACGCAAAGCAGTTCTTTCTTCTTATATGTGGCTCTTTCATCGAATAATTTAAGACTCAATCCCATGTATCCAGTGTAGACTCAAGTCCTCGATTCGCTGAAATTTAACTAGTTATTGCCCTTTGCCTGTCGAAAGTTTCAAGTGCACCTCTTTCGATCTTTCTCTTCCAGAAAGCTTTGCTGAGATGCTTTAAAACTGTAGTTTTAGTTTGTCCGGAATTCCTAGTTATTATTTTTGTCTGCAGAGAATCTCTGTTTCATATCAGTACCGACAAATTCATCATATTTGATTGGAGTTTCAGGTTTCGTAAGGTCTTCACTGCGATTTTTGCCTGGATTCGCCCAGCTTCGACATGTTCTGTTAGCGGTCGGACTTTTGAAAGAACTTTCGAGTGCTTGCTCAGTCGGTTATCATGTAACTTATTTTGAACTACGTAGATACGTTTCTCACAAAAAAAAGAAGACTCCTATCTTGCTCTTGCGTGGCTTTAAAAATGCTCGACGACAGCGTGAACCTCCTTCTCAGAAAAAATGGTCCTTTTGAACATTGCTGGGCAAGTGTTTGTATATCTGACTTAATTTAGATGTCTTCATCGCTAATCTCTCCGCGCTCTTTGCTGCATGGAGACTTCTGAAAATTTTAGTTTTTAATTTACGCATTTCCTAGACACTGGAGTCCCACTTTTCGTCTTTCGTACTTTTGCCAATTTGACTACGTGGTTTTACTTCCGCCACATTTTCGAATGGCAGGAAAATCGACCAGTCTCAGGTCGAAAATGGAACTTTCGTTATGTATACTGAATTTTTCGAAGGGGGCTTGACCAAATAGCCATCAAATATGCGCTCGAGGCGTTTAAACACCGCATCTTTTATTTATGTGTGAACGCAAAGTGAAGATACTCAATGCAAATGTTTGAGGTGAAGGACATGTGACGTCAACGTCGCAACTTCCTATGATTTTTATTCATTGGTTGTCGTATCGCATTTCTAGGTTGGCGGTATTTTTCTGGACGAGTACTTCGGCCCGTAGTGCTGGAATGGCATACAAGTTTGAAAGCGTTTAATAGTTTTTAAGCTCGCCGGCGGTGAAATTAATGAATTAATCTTAGAAGTATATGTAGTTGTCCTACAAAATATGGAGAAAAAATTCGTCTATTGATGTCAGAACTGAAAATGAGGAAAATTGATAAACAAGCTCCGATATCGCATTTGGAAATTTTTACGGAGATCATACCCACCAAAACATTGGCTTATTAGAGCATACCGAGACTTTGAAAAAAATTAAATTTTGACGGTCTTAAACTCGACGATGGGAGCACTACGGACGGTATATACGATGGACACTTACCCTACCATATTATTGATGAAAATTTTTTTAGTTGCCCCTGCATCTTTTAATAGAGTGGCTAAAATGTTGAAAGCACCAGATTCTTGAAAGACCTGATAGACAGTTGCAAAACAACTGAACAAACTAGGAACTGATTTATTTAATGGAGCGTTAGTTTATAAGAGATTCGATGGCCATAAAAGGGCTGACTCTCGCGAAACATGGGCCCAGGGCCGTAGAGAGAAAACTAGGGCCCGGGTATAGTAATTTATAATGGCAACAATGGTAGTGAATTGTAGTAGAAAAAAATATGCAAAAAATTGTTGCGAAGACCCGGTCCCCCAGAGAACTCCGGGCCCGAGAGGAATTGTCCACGATTTTCTCCCTCTCGTTGGGCCTGCAAGGGCGAAAGGACTCACAAACTGCAGTCAAGTAGATCTCGTCAAAGAAAAAAGGGAGTTTAAAAGATTCATGACTACTTCGCTAAAAGTATGTGGACAACTTTCTAACCATAGCAGAGAGGGTCTAACAATACTCACCGGAGACTGACAGATCACTGCGGACTAAACTACCAAATCCCCAAAATGTGTCTCTGTTAGAAGACAAACGTCAGGTTTTGTCTGCTAAAGGCGTTATATGAAGTCCAGCGTGTAATCTTTGCAGATATTGCTAAGTTTAGGACTCAACACTCAAGAGTTACACTTTAGGGTGGCCAGCAGCTGCGTACGAAGCTTGAGTTAATAAAGTACATGGCTTCTTCTTTTATGACTTCTATTGTTTGAAGTGTTACGACAGCAGATAATATTTTATTAAAACTACTTCCGTATCCTGAATGCAATCCTCTCACACTCAAGGTCTTTCCACTTAATGTTGTTGTTATAAAAGTTTTGATTGTTGAAATCAAAAGTCAGTCAGGTTTAGAATACCACAAATTACAAAAGCTAAAACTTGACACAAACACCTCTAATAGTAATGGCACAGCGCTGCTCAATACCTTTCATTTCCGCAAACAGTGAAAAGTCTTCCAATTAAACCAAATTAAAGGTAAAGTTTTTGGGAAACCTTCTCTGAAATTAGCCAATTAAAATAAGTTGTTTGGCATAGGCAATCATCAACACATAAGGGCACAAATCTACTTCGCTTGTATTTAAGATGTGTACACACACAAACACAAGTACAAATCTGTACCGGAAGTTTGAACAACTAAAATTACGAAAATTTCGATTTCACAAAACAATAGTAAAATCACTATCACACTGCCAGGTGGGAATGCCCGTATCATCCATTAATGTTTATGTGAATGCGCATTTCACCAAAATTGTAGTCAACTCAATATGTGTCTGTATGCGTGTGTATGTGTTGCAGTTATATGTATCCACAATTACATTTGCCATTACCATTACAATTAAAATAAACATTTGTGGCATGCAGCAAAGCATAAAATTACACAACCACCCACGAAATGACAAACAGAGCGCTCAACAACTGCAAATGGCAAATCGGTGTGTAGGTTTTGCAAAACAGCAGCAACGGAAATAAAGCGTTCAATTGCAATAAGAAAACCATCTACAGGAAATGCCAACTAGTTAACGCCTTTCGAACTGCACTTACTGTCGCTTGCGCTAGAAATAATTAAATTAGCCAAACTAATTAGTCGCTGGCAACGAAGTGACAGATGAACAAATGGACGCACGGCTGGACGGTCGAAATGTTGAATGAGTTGACTGGCTGACTAGCTGACTGGCTGATGACAGCAAGGTGAATTGACCCGCTTCTGCATTGGTTTGCTTACACTTCAATCGCCTTGTCGATGTGCCCACCTTTGCAGCTAGTCTTGTTGCAAGAGGGTAGCGCAGTTGCATGACGCAATCGAGTTGATGAAAGCATTGAATGAGTTGTCCTCGTCACCGCTAACACTGTAAAATCTGTAAGCAATACGGAAAACTTTGCTGCCAACCGCAATTGCAAGTACACAATAGCCGTCATCAAAATATATAGTTTGGATTGCCAAGCATTTGTTTGTGGCCAATTAGACGCCATACGCGGTACGCATCTCCATGGCGCTTCTATGTGTGTGCGTGTGTGTGTGAGCAAATTTAAATTATTGCAATTGCATGTGGCGAAATTCATGTCTCGCATCTTTGAAGCGTGACTAGGTTGTATCTGTGTACATATGTACATTCAAACAATTCCATTCACAAATAAGATATGCGTTAATTTAGCTCGGCGAGATGCGCTTGCGCATAATTTCTCGACATTACGGTGTGGCAAGCATGACAATACGCTTTGCGTGGCATACTCGCATGTTGCTCTTTAACCCTTGAGCATCTTTAAGTTTTGCTCAGTAAATAAGGCGTCACATTGATTAATCGCTTTTTTACTTTTTCTACGGTGCCCACCTAGTTCGCATACAAAACTAAAGTCTCATGGAAGCAAAAAATACAGTAAAATCTTTGATATTTTTATTTCCAATAATTTTTGTAATACCATTTTATATTTATTGAGGTTTTTTTTGATAACATCTGCTTTAGGTAATTTTACATAGCGTAATCGTTTTTCACAAAAAACAACAAGCGGCTCGAACCATGTCCATTGGCATTTCGTCCCATACTTTAAGTAATACTCCATGAAATGTTTACCATTCGTTCTTATGCAAAAGGCGGGCAAACTCTTCTCGCACCATTTTTTAACGTGTATCTGGATATCGTCTGGTCTGTCATGGTTTTTCGTTTTCTATGCGCTCCAAAGCTTGAAAAGATTGTACTTGGTAAGATGAATGTCGCCAGATTATCATTCAAAATTACATTTTTAAGTAATTAACCTTTATTCGCCACCTCAACATCGAGAACACTCAGAGTCATGGCTCCCAATTTTGGAAGAGCGCTTCTTTTCCTGTAGGGTTTAAATGTACAGTTTGTAGGGGGGATTTCGTTAAATTCTTATCTTTTGTAAACAAACGTGCCCAATTTTTATACCCGAGCGTGTTTGTACACAAGGGTATTATAACTTTGTTCGCATAACGGTTGTTTGTAACAGCAAGAAATAATCGAAATAGATATAGACATATATATACTAAAATGATCAGTATGAAAAGAGGAATCGATTTAGCCCTGACTGTCTGTCCGTATCTAATACAGAAAATTGAGTGAAATTTGGTATTTGGAGCAAATTTAAACTCAGACTATAACCACGCCCAACTTCCATATAACGGAAATTTTGAAAAATGAAAAAAAAATTCGTTTTCATTATTTATTGGAAGAAATTGAGTGAAGTTTAATACTAGCAGCGATTTGAAACAAAGAAAACGGCATTTTCATTAAATTATGGGCACCTACCATACAAAAATAAATCGCGAGGGTATATAAAAATCGGTTTCGCCCGAATTTAGCCTTTCTTACTTGTTTTTTATAGAGATGAAAGTTTCAGTTTGAAAAGAGTGTGGAAACTAAAATCGTACAGAATAAATTAAATGATTGCTCAAGGGAATGTATTTAAATTATTGCTTGTACCATAAATATGACTTTCTACTAAATACTTCTAGCCAAATCCTTCTTCTCTAACTTCCAGAGGAACAAGAGCTATTCAGCGAAGGATAAATTCAGAAGCATAAACAAAATATGTGGTGCCATCTACGTATGCAACTGTGAGATCCCAATGCAAAAAGTCCTCTACAAACGACTCTTCAAGGGTTAACAAGCACACAGGTACATAGATACCTATGTATATTGTTACCTATGTCGCGTAGATGAATATAATGTTTGTGTGTGTTTGCGTGAGTGCACACTTGAATGCGTACGTATATACTCGCAAACAATATACTCGTACTTGTAAGAGCATGTTACCTTAAACGGAGCGAACTGCTTGTCGTATTACGTTAATTTACCATGAAATTTGTCAATGCAGATGAAATTTTGAAAGTTTTGTTGTGCTACAAAATACAATTTCATATGTTCATATGTGTATATACGAGTATAACTTCCTTCATAGGAGTATACATAAGTCTTTACGGTCCACTTTAAATTCTCAACAACATAGTAAACATTTCTGCTGTTATACTAGTAGAAAATAGTTGTTATTACATTTAGGAAACTCTGAAGTAGCAATTGTGAAAACGGTAAGCTTTGCTATAGTATTTGAAAAGATGAAAAGATGTACATTAATTTTTGAAACTTATGTATATTAAAAAAAGAAACACCTTCCTTTTCTCTTGGCAGTTTTCCAATCATACTTCTTAAGGCTTAACTAACTGATACACCGCTTTCGTTTGCTTGATTGCAGTGTAAATAATAACTAAGGTGACCAGGTCGAAGAATTTTATGGTGCCGATTTTTCAAAGCGAGTGAAATGAAACAATACAAATTTTGTTAGTTAGATTTGTATTTAAATTTGATCTAGAATTTAACTTACTACGTCTTTCGCCTATGAGGATCGCTAATATAAAAGCTTGCTCATAAATTGCCGGGCTCTTGGTTGATGTAAAGTTTTTTAGCGGTTGTAGTAAATTGAGTTGTAAACATGCCTTCTCTGACGGAATGGTGGTCCCATCTGAAATAAATAATGATGACTTACCACTCCTAAACTGACATCACGTAAACTCATCACACCTAAATTCAACTCACATAAGCTCACCACAACGGTACACACCATGCATAAAAACATCCATGCCAGCCTTCTTCACCTCACTTCGCTTTACGTGACTTTAGTTCCCTTTAGTTTTACTTAAGTCACCTCACCTAATCTCCGCTCACCGTTTCTTCCTTCGCCACGATACACTTTGTTCCAACTTAAAACAAAATGTATTATGGTGATATTTTGATCAATTTAAAATTACGCAGCCAAGTGTATCGATTAAGAAATACAGAAAAGAAAAGTTTCACGTCTAGTGCACAACTCGGATAAGCTCACTATTATAGAAAACTGATGAAAAAAATTTTAAAATTTGTATCAGTGAATGAGTAAATAAAATTAAAATATTTAATTGAGATTTTGATCAATTAAAAATTACGCATCCAAGCGTTTTATGATGTTTTCTGCTTTGATCTTATATCAAAAGCAACTTTTTTTGTTTTCTAGTAAAAATAGAAAGTATTCTCTAATTAATCAATAGCAACCAAGGTTTTAAGCTTTAATAAATAAATAAGCTTAGATAAATTTAAAAAAAATGTAGGATTCATCAAATTTAGTAAAAGTTTAAATTTTTTTCTCACGCTTTTTTGCATTTTTTTCATATAATGCATACTAGAAATTTTTTTATATGCATAAAAGCCCGTAGCACCATCAGTCCAGCATACTCATTAAAGCTGAAATTCAAATACTAAACTTGTATGGCCTACAAAACTGTAAACTCCAAATCCTTGGAAAAAATTTGAAATGAAAGTTGTCGAATTTTTATAATAACATAAAATATAATAAATAATTTGGGCTTTTTAATTGAATTTTGGTTGCAATGACAATGTACATATAAGGTCTATATATGGTAAGGTTATAATTTTTAAAGGCACTGTATAGACGCATCTAAACGTCAGTATTTAGGTTAAATTATTAATGAACCATGAAAGTTTATGTCAACTTTAATTGGCATCATTTCCTGCCTGTTACACTTCGTTGTTAAAAGCGGATGATTAGCAGATAAAAAAAAACAGGCGAATAGCCATAGTTTCTAGCAGTTTCAGATTTTTGTCACATGCTAGCATTCGCCTGTTTACTAAGAATTTCCTTAACTGAAAGACTATCACCAAATTTGAAATGCTGAATTCTACTTGCAAAATACGAATTCTATAGACCAGTTCATTTGTATGTTGTTTTGTCTTAAATATAAAAAATATAATCACATGTGCATTTATGCTTGTAAGTTGTAAAATTTGCTTTCACATCAAGTATATTTGTGAGTATTCTCATCTGGGATTGTTGCATGCATTAACGCAACTTTTGTCTTTAACAATTTACCAACTTTTAAAATCATAGTGCTTTTAAATAGCGCAAATGTGAGGCTCAAATTGCATTTGTTGTAAGTTACTATGCGGCAAGATGTTTATTTATCCCCAAAAGATTTCAATCTGCAAGTAAATCGCTTTTGAAATATATCATTGAGCGAATTTGGTTTCTTATATGAAGTGAAACGTTACTGAGACGCTATTGTCTTTGACATCAATATTCTTCCTAGGCATACTTAAGTAGAAGGCGTAGAAGCTTCGGTGATAATATCACCAAAAAATTACGCAAAGAATGGACAAAATGATAACTTATGTATACATACTTTACCACATACTTCCTTCCTACGTTTGTACCAAATTTTATTTCTTGCAACAATTTTGTAAACTCACAAGCACAATTATGATTTTAGAGTTAAATTTTTTTGTTTGTTTTTATTTCAGCTTTTCTTACCATTGATTGGCATAGTTTAATGCTCCAATTAGCAGCGCAACAACTATGACATGTGAAGAAGAGCAAGAAAATGCTACTTCAACTGCTGGAATAAGTAAGAGCAATAACATAGTCCATAATTAAATCTATGCCCATATGCAAAGAGATATGTAAGTATGTATGTACTTTCAAGGAAGGAAGCCAAGCCTAGTAAGCACTGATAAACCAACATACATACAACGTAGCATTTTTATAGAAAACCGCTGATGCGTTAATAAGAAAAAGTTTCCCAATATCGACTTAAAATTAATTGTTATCTTAATTTGCATATTGAAAGTAAAAATACGCTTACAAGATTTGAGCCATTCGACCCGCGCTGGGTGTGGCCGTTACTTTGTTTGGATTCAGAGTTTATATTTGAAACAATTTAATACTTAAAAAAATATGTAATGAGGTAAAACTAGAGGTAATCTTCTTTAAAATAACATTAATTTGAAAATTTGGCGGCCGCTAAAATGTTGTGCTTCTCACAGCAAATGCTTTTAAAATTGTAACGCCAAGTAATACCGTTAACTCGGTAAACTTTTCTAGGTGGCAACAACACGTTCTTAATCTCTCTTGTTATAATTACAAAACATTTTTTAAACATATAACAATATTATATGAAATAAACTTTAAAGAAAATACAATTAAATTATATATTTTCTCATCATTTCCTTATCAAAATGCTAGTACCATTTATATATGTGTAAGAATACCTTATTACATTTTGGTATATATATATTTCTACTTTATTATTAGCTGCCACTTCAAAAACTTATTATAATTTTATTCGTTATAGTTGTAATATTATAAGAACGAATAACGAACAACAACGTTGACGTTAGAAGCGCATACAATTTACGCTTGTGCTGTATTTGCGTATACTTCGCTCTCGCATATTTTAACAGCGCAAAACTATTCTTACAAACTTCGATTTTTATTATAAAAAATTTGTTTCTGTCATTATTAGAACATGTCTCAAAGACCATGTTTTAAAACTAGCAAACCTTTATTTTAAATGAATATTCACTCTTATTGTGAGTTTCGTTTTCGCCCGAAATAGTTCCCTTTTCACTGTTCGCTTATCATAAATTTCGAGCGAAAATTTTCCGCTTTCGAACATTGTTTCCCTATTACTATTTTTTTAAGAGGCGAAAAATATATGCGGGTTCAAATTGAAAGAAATTAAATTTAAATTTTTATATATATAATTGACCATTCCAATAACGAAAAAATTAACAAAGTTTAAAGATAGGTACGTTTAGGTCTAATACAGGAAAATGCGGACATTGCAAGAGAAATTGTCAAAGAAAAAAAGGAAAATGTACTTGAGTTATGAAAAAAGCTAAGGACTGAGCTGAATAGTTTGGGGCCTGCAATGAAAAGTGAGTCCAAATTGAAAGGAAACAATTTATAACTTAAATGTGCGCATAAGTACATTTTTATCCGAAATAGACTTAGACTGCGGTTGTCTTCCATCGTAGACAGTTTTACCCACTGCAGGAATAATATGGAGTCCTTAACTTTTGACAGAATCTGATTAATATACGATAACGACAGCCCAATTTTGAAAAAATTTTACCTACACCTTTATAGTTATAAATTAATATTAAATTTGAATTAGCAGTTTGATAATTTTACACTGCAAGCATACACATTTTAGAGTTGTAATTTCCATATTCGAATTTTCGAAGCAAAATTTATTCCTTGTGAAACTCACAATAAGCGGATTTAATCTAAGCGAATTAGAAAATTTTGGGTGAATTTTTGTTCGGGCGAAACTCACTTTAAGGGTGCTTATTTTCTTGGATTGCATAAATACGATACATTTACATCTCTCCTCTGCAAAAACCTTCAGCATTCTTGCGAATATATTCCCAGTTGCGTCAGATGATAAGCTAGCCTGGAGTCTTCAGTAAGGATTCCCGCGATTATTCATAGAGTGTTCATAGTTAGGTTCCCTTATGTTTACATGATTTGAACTGATCCCAATTAATATGGGACCATCTTTAGGCTGGCAAGGTTAATTTTAAAGGATTCATGGCGTTTTTAGGTAGAACCGAAAACAAACAAAAAAATAAGAAAGAAAAACCAAATATTCCGACGAAGTGATAACCTTTACTTTGTCAAAGTCTTTTAATAAATGTCAGCGAAGTTTATCAGCAAAGATTATAAAGTTTAATTTTACCTTTGAGAACCCTACTTTAATCGATTTCAATTTGAAGTTCATTTACATTTTGTTGATTAATATTAATAACAATTACTTCACTTCACACCATGTCGGAAGAAACAACAGCAAAATATCAGAATATAATTAATATTTCCCTATAAACACAATTAATTACAAATTATTTTACAAAATTAGCAACACACTCAGAAAAATATTCATATATTTATGTATTTACAACAACTAATGTTAAATTATTTAAAATCAAGGTGCAGACCATCACTTCACTTTTCTACTACATATAATTATATCCCTTATTTGTTGTTTAAGATGAGCTGAGATTTTCATCTGAATTAAAGTGATAAATTTGGCTTTTGAAAATATGCGAGTTTCATATTAAGATAACGTTTCATGCAGAACAACTTCCAAATTTCGTGAAGAAAAATTTAAACAGAAAAAGTTCTATACATACATACGAGTATTTAAAATTAATGAGAAAATTAAAAATCAGAAACCTTCGTTTCAATATTTATTAAGGCAAATAAACAACTTCATTCAAAGTATTCTTTAAAGCAAATCTCACCCCATTTCCATTTAATAAAATTGTTTAATTATTCTTCTTCATTAGTTAGGAATACTGATTACTTTTAATATTCATTGCTCAAGAATAGCATTTCATTTATAAGCAATGAAACAAAAAAGAAATAAAATTAAGCAACAATAACAGTAAAAAAGTCTTTATTATTTGCGTGCTACGAACACACGCACGCCACTCACAATTAATTAGTGCCAAAAATTTATGAACGCACACAATAGCAAATAAATTGTGGCATGCTAATAAAGGATAATGCAATCACTGTCGACCAGCACCAGCACCATTCGCACGCAACCATGACCAGCTAGATTGGTTTAAGTATAAGTAGATCGCTTAACCTAAACGCGAATTCCCAGCTGGAGATGCTCATCATGTTTGCCAAGCAGGTGCGAGCTCCATCCACGCACTTTTTCACAATATACATATACGCAATGGATGGCGAGCGGTTAACCGAATATTTAGGTATCTCAATAAATGGCAAATACTTTCAAATAAAATATCAGCGTCAAGTTAAGCGATAAATTTGGCATGGATGCGTCTTCCATGAGAAGCGAAAACGTAACGAATGAACAAAACGGAAATATATACAAACAGACAAAAGCGTAGAGTGAGAGCAAGGCTGAGGTGGAAGTCAGTGACCGGATGTTGAATGCGCGCGACGTTGGTGTAGCGCTAAAACCAAATATCCTTCGCTTTTATGTTTAATTATATTTGCGCATTAAATCTTCGGTATTTACCGTTATCATTTAGTGAACGCCACGCATAAAAAATTGAGCAACGATTTTTTTTTCCACCAGTGTTTGTTGCTAGCATTCGAAAGCTTGTAATATTTACCACCGGAAATACTCTTTTAATCCTGACTAAGCAGAACGCCGGAACTCGCCGCGACGCGTCCGCGATTCGGTTGAGTTTGTGTCGAGGCAAATCTACTTTTTTCGTGCGCTTCACTTACAGGACAAACAAAGAATGCCCAAAGCAGATGAAAAATCAGAACGCGCAGCGGGTGATTCTAGCAAAAGGATATTATTATCTATCATCACGGCCGTTCATGTTAATAACACTTATTTTGTTTTTCGTTTAACTTTCGCTTTACAACTCGCCTGCTGCTTTTGATTACTGAAATTCCAGCAAGGTTGCTACTTTTACTTTCATTTTTCTACTTTCAAAAAGGACTTAGATATTACGAATGCTGTCTTAGTTTCAAGTGGCGCCAGTGGTGATAGGCGGGGTGTAGAGTGTTGCTAGTTCATCCCAATATGATTAAGCCTAGATGAGCTACAAATATGAAGTAAGCGGCTACTTGAGCATTTTGATGGCGAATATTAATGCAATTATAATACATACATACATTGTTTAACGTAGATAGAAATTAAAGAACCCAGTCGGACTTAGCAGCGTTAAATCATTATTATAAAGGGCGCTTTTTTTAGACATGTGGTTTTATAGTTTAATTCTATGGCCGAGAATTTAGCTTATTATAAAGATAAGGGTTTGCCATTATGTTTTACAAATAATTTCAGGCAGCCGAGAGGCCCAATTTTCTACCACTTTTTGCAGCAATTGGGGCCGTATGTCAGCAATAACGCGTCGAATATTCTCTTTGAGGGCGTCACTAACTGGCAAACCAAACTGAGAATAAATCAAGTAATAGCTGTCAAAAGACCAACTACAAAAAAAGTATTGCCTCATTGAAAACCACAGGTATAAAAAAAATTAATGTCCTTAGTCGGACATCAGAATCAACTTATATTTTTTCAAAGGTTTCTTATGCGCTGAATGTGTAATTTTATTACTTCAAATCCTCAAATTTAAGATACTTTTGATTTAAAATTGCGAAAAAATATTTTTTTTTATTATATTCGCCAAGTACTTTTATAAATATACAGATTCCTTTATATAAATAGAGCTATTGGGTTTCGACGTTTTGGAGTTTTGCGATATTTCGTCTTAACAAATATGCTAGAAATTCTTGACACAATTTGGTAACAAACGCATGATACATACATACATATTCGGTTGAAGAATATCCATAATGTAAATAAGGAAGTTATTTATTTTAAAATTGACTTTTTTTTAGAATTTTTGCAAAACATTTAACAAAAAAATATTTTCAAGGAAAAATATTTTACCTTACAATTATTTATTTTGTTTTCTAAAAATAAAATTCTTTGGTTGGAAAACATGTATAAAGTTCAATACTTGCTGGGGATCATTTACGTTGAAAGAATTTGGCGCAGCTAAATTGAAGATATACCTCAACTGGTAAGAGCTGTGGCTACTTTTTTGAGACCAACTTTTAATGCACAGCGCAAAAATCCCCTGCTTAGCGAGCTTAGGTGTATGTTAGAGAGAGAGAGAGAGAGAGAGAGAGAGAGAGAGAGAGAGAGATAGAGAGAAAGAGAGAGTAAACGATGAAAGATAATGTATTGTAACCTGAATAAAGATCTGAATTTATCGAGAAAATGGATGTACTTTATATCGATATCCTTTTATTTCATTTGTTATAGTTTAAATATTATTTTTTAATCGATATTACCTTAACGCCTATAATAATATTAAAAACCAAAGGCAGGAAAAGTTCAGAACGTTTCCAAAAGCTTAAGCTTAATTAAAAGAAAATTACTAGTACTAATATCCTTACCATCTAGGATATACAAAATTTAAACACCGTAATGCAAAATATAGAAAATCCTTTTGGACACGTTTCTAGTCCAAAATGGTACGAACAAAATCTGAATATAGTAATTTAATAGTATAGCGATCCGCCTCACAAAACCACAGACAGAGAGAGATTTAGAAATCACATGCCTATTAAAAATTTGAGGTGAAAATGATACCAAGATAATTCGTCGATAATGCACTGTAAATTTTCGAATAAGTAACTTAAAAGCACTTTTTAATATTTAAAGAAGAACGATAAATAAATATTAAGACTATAAATATAATCCTGCAGCATAATGGCGTCGCCTTCGTTTTTCATCACCAAAAATACAGCCCAGATTTTATTCTTAACTAAATAATTTTTTTAGGTGGGATATTCCATCGTTTTCCAACGAGACGCTGTTGAAGCTAACAATATTTTTCTATTAGCCAATTAAAGTTTTTATTTTGGCAAAGTAAGCTTAAGACAAGCTTCATCGATAATTTCACTAATAAGTACTTCGCGTAATAATCATAACAAACTTGCACTTCTCAATTAAATACTGTAAAATCGAAAATCAGTGTAATATCACAATTTTATTTACCTACATAACTACCCTCGATATATTGAACTTTGTGAATACACATACTTAAATGTAATGAACAAAGTAAAACACTACGCAGCACTTCATTGCGACATACAAACAACTTAGCGGATACGCTATGGTAGATACGCAATGAAAGAATTCAAAAAATACGCCGATTTAATTAACCGAAATTACTCAATTAAACGCTGTAGACTTTGAGCAAAGCGCCTTTAAGCCATGCATGCTGTGCTTACCATATCACACCGCACTACACCCACCCACACTCGCACACATACACACACACACACACTCAAATATACTCATTGACTTGCACTTAGCCACTTCATTCATACTGAGCTGTTAGGTTGCCTTCGGATGTGCATGTAGCACCCAATGATTTTGATGCGGTGTAGTACCGATGCGAAAGTCAACTTAATTTCGCTGCTATTTAGCGTTCTTGCCACACACACACACACACACACACACGCACACAACAATAGAACGAACAGCGGCTGGTGGAAAGGTGTGTACTCGTACGTAGTTGCTCATAGGTATAATAGCTGGTTATAAATGCTTTTGATGCTATTGTTGTGTGTTTTGAAAGCACTTTTGGCACATGGGTGGCGTTGTTGTTGTTGTTGCTTTAACTCAATGATGCTTGCCGCGCTGCATGTTGCTGCGGTTCAATTTGGTTTTTGGGCTTTGTGGTTGTTGTCATTTGCTCTAAGCCACAAAGACAATTAGCTGAAATGTCAATCAACGGCTCGCGGTGAGCAAAACAACAAAAACCAAAAAAAAAATATTACTAATGCACACAAACAAGTACTACATGTGAAATTAATACCAAAAACAACAACTGCCAACCGAGCAAACGATGCAAACGACGCAAATAAATGTGTTAGAATCATGCAGAAAATGTCCGTCAAATAAGAGAAGAGTAAATAACACCGGACAACAAAGCCGAAACAAAAAAATGTATCGAAGAGCCAACATTTAGAATCTATTGAGTCTCAAAGGTCAGGTAGAAAGTTTTTTTTTTCACAAGGGTTTTTATACAAAATAAATGTAAAAGCTCTTAACTCCACAATTTTACATTTAGAGAGACCTAAAAGTAAAGTAATAGTAACTTTCTCTAACGAGAGTTAATGCAGAAATTGTAATTTTAAATGATAAAAATAATTTGACATTGAAAAAAAAAAATTAAATGCCACAACTACTTTGATACCTGCGTGAAATTGATCTCAATTCAAAAGGATAAAAAAAATGTAAGGCATTTTTTTAACATTAGATTTTGCCACAATAAATTGGATTAATTTTATAAAGGAAACCTTTCGTAAATGGTAAAATTAAAATTTGTCTGGCAAACACTTTTTGATTTTTTTTTTTTTAATTTATGATACATTTTTATAGTAAATGAGAAATACGAGAACTCAAAAATAAAATTTATATATTCAAGTGTCAAATTAAATTCATACTAACATCATGTTTTTATCAAAAGTATTTTATGCACACATATTTTGTTTAACTTCTTTACTTCACTTTTTTATAAAAATATAAGTAATTTATTAAAGGTTCCGATTTAAAGTCAAAGTGCTTAGTTTAATTTTATTTTGTAGAAAATGCTATGAATAATAAAAATTATACTATATTTTTGTAATTACAGGTCTTGTTTCCAGGGACCCTAACAGTTATGACTTTTAAAATAAAATTCGCTTAAAAACAGTTTATTTCTGACTGTAAAATTTTTTGTTACAAAATTCCAGTAAAAAATTTACTTTTATTTTTTCAGTCAGATAATAACAGTTAAACCAAGCCAAATATTTTTTTTGTCAAAAATAAAAGGCTTGGTCAGATAGCGATCAAACCGTTGAACCTATATAAATAAATTTGGTATCAATCGATTGGTGTTAGTTTCTAGAATTCAAAAATATATAGTTTGTTTGAGATTGGGTGTTTATAATTTAAGATATAAATCAGAAACTGACTCATTCAGAAACACGTATAGATAAAAGTTATGTTCATACACAAAAAAGTGTTTACTATACACAAATAAGCCAATACAACTATGGTATTTATAAGAAGTGACTTTTTAACTTGAAGGAAAAATGCCGTGACTCCGTAATACTATATTCAGCAGCCTACAAGCATTATCGGTGACTTAACTATAACATAGTCGAACATGAGTTCATTTTTACAACATATGTGTACGCATGTTATAACCATACGCACAGTACGAGGGTTGCATTTCATATTTAGCGATCAGTAATGAAAACAGTAACATAATAATGAAAATATTTTTTAATCTGCTTGACGACCTAAGTGGTGTGATTCAACGCCGAAAGGCAAAATTAGTGGATCAATGCACTCCTGCCTCGACAATTCATGTTGGAAAACCTTAAAAAATCATCGCACGGTTATTTTCACGTGCTGGGCGAGATTAATTTTTCAACTCACTGAAAACAGAACAAATAAAGCTTGTAAGTATCGAATTGAAAATACGCAAGATATAAAATACGAGTTCTACCCTCGTAGCATTTTTGGTTTCGGTTTCATGCAGCGTTGTGTAGACATAAACATACATACACATAGAAGCCGAATTACTGTTCGCATTTATACACAATAGTTACATACTTGCTGTAATTTTATGTTGTTACTCTTCCATTCGTCTCTGGTTCTAATCATCACCCTTTCAGTATATATGTATGAGGAGAAGAAAAAACAAGTGACAATCACTACTTCTTTCATGATAACATCAGTAAAAGTACAATTATAACTGTTAAATTAAAGCTCATTTTAACCGACTTACGCTATAATCTGTCCGACAAAAATGTAGAAACCGTTTGCCTTTTAAAGCAAACAACAATATAATGCAATAATTACAAAATCCTTTAATAAAAAGCTATTGTATATGAGTTTTATACAATACATAAAATTTGTTTTGTTTTGTGAGAAAACTGGAAATGTTTTTAACGAAATAATTGAAAAGTGTTGCAAAAAGAACATCGAAATACCATCGATACATTACTATGGAGAACTTAACTGCGTCAGTTTTTGACTCATTTCTTCAGATAGAGCCACTCAATCTCAAACAAACTATATATATTTGAATTCTAGAAACTAAGACCCATCGATTGGTACCAAATGTATTTATATAGAATCAACGGTTTGATCGCAATCTGGCCAAGACTTTTATTTTTGACAAAAAAAATATTTGGCTTGGTTTAACTGTTATTATCTGACTGAAAAAATAAAAGTCAGAATTTAACAGTTATAATTGTACTTTTACTTTAAAAGTTAAAAAAATAAAAAGCATCATTGATCCTTGCAGAGGACATCATGAGGATGACAAGGATATCAACAATTTCCTTCTACGAACATATTAAGGCTTTGACTTTTAAAATTTTTGAGAACATCATAACAGTTATTTTAGGTCCCTGCTTGTTTCTTCTAAAGTGTCGCCCATTGATATCGTTCCAAGTTTCAGAATTTCTAAATATTTTACAAATCGTATTATGTTACATCACAATGTCAATCAATGTTACGATCTATTTAGTATTGATCCAAATATAACAACATATGTACATATATTGAGCACCTTGAGTGTACACCTTATATTCTGCTAATTTATATGCGAATATGTGAGATAACGAATGTGGTGCCAAGGGTATGGTTTAAAGACCAGAGCACATACTATTGGCTCAATTGTAATAATGAACCTACATTTTTTTAATGACTTTTATGGATGAATTGCGATTTTATATGCAAAGCTATGAAAAAAGGATAGCAATACGATTTTTTTTAATGTTTCTTTCTAAATAGATATACGAAACTAAAATCTAAGCACGTATGGTATGATATTATTATTTCTTTTATAGTTAAGTAAAGAAAAATTTACAAAATTTATTGAAATCGAAAGAAGTGTAACAAGTATTTAAATCGTTAAACTACGTGCAACTTTTACCATATTCGAGTAAAAATGTATGCAGACTAGTGTAAGTAATACACAACTACATAAATATGCCATTACGTACATTTTATTCTTACGTATACATTGTGTGCGAATCAGTGCTGCCAGATATACGGATTTGTCCGTTTTTTACGGATTTTTCAGCTACCTAAGGAAAAATACGGATTTTTATACGCATTTCAAGGAAAATACGAATTTTATACGGATTTTCCTATTTGTTCGTTTTTTCACCTTTTTTCTCAAAAAAAAAAAAAAAGGAAATGATAAAAATAAAATATTTTGAAAGAACTATCGTTATATTAAATTTTTATCGGAAATAGTATAAGCATATAACTCTTCGATATAAAAATCAGTAAATATATAACTCTTCGATGGACAAATAAGTGAATACTAAATTTTGGTCTTCAATAATTAATATCTATTCTCTGAAGATTTTCTTATGATGTTTTTAACAATTATTTGTAATATATGAGTTCGTGAAACTCAGGTTTTTTTATAAATTTACAGGCCTTCTTTTTGCAGAAAAATTAAATTATCTGCATACAGAAGTAATTTTTAAAGCCTTAACAATCCCAACTACAGTATAAATACAATTTTATTACGGTATAAAAACAATTTTATTACATTAAACAAGTGTACACTCTTAATAGGAGTTTTTAGTAATAGGATTTTTGCTAGCGTGTACACCATTTTCATATCTTGTTGATTGAAATTGCGTGCGGGTGTGGGCATGACGGAGATACGCAATCCACTGTAGATAATGAAATAATTCCATACTTTCAAGTCTTCTAAAAATTAATATACTTCGTTTGACGTAATAAGACATTTTAAATTCATTAAAAAAGTGTCGGAAAGATGAAAACTGCATTTCAGAAACGTATTTTACCCCCCCTTACCGCCACCCTTCTACGCGAGAAATTACGGATTTTCAACGCGACAGATTTGGCAGCACTGGTGCGAATTCGTGTAGGCGTCGTAAAAATCGTTGGCAATTAATATTGGAAATGAGCCAACATTAATTGCAGTTGCGAATTGCTCAATCTTACACAACAGCTTCTGATAATACATTCAGCCATCTTCCACTTCCGAAACTATATTAATTGCTCTTTATTCATATACACTTACTTACATACATATGTACTACATTCGTTCATTGTCTTTGGTCTTTGTTTAATAAAACTAAAAAATTAAATTTGATAGAACTCTTACATATCTACGAGTATATTAAAGTATACGTTAAGTAAATTTATCTATATATATATACATAGATTATATCTGCGGTAAACGGCTCTCCATTTATGATACTCACTATTAAGCTTGGCAGATACGAGTATTATAATTTTTTTGGTCTACGAGGAGTGTTCAAAGAGTAAGTTGATTGTATATTTTTATGAAAAAATATTTATTCATTTATTCATCAATTTATTAATTAATTAGAGCAGACTCACCGTATGCCACTGTCAACATTCCAAGTGTTTTAGAGCGCTTGATTCCAAAATCTGATGAAAATTCTTTGCTCCATTTTTATTATAATAGAAAATCGTTTGAATAGAGCTAGAATTTATGATTTATAATAAAATGTTTTATATCGCCAAGCCCATTTGCCATAATAATTTTTCAAGTGTGTTCTGTGGCTTCAACCAGTTTTATTCTTTTATATAATTGACTGCTTCATTATCTTCAGTTTTCCGGCCGCAAGAATGTTCGAAATACTTGCAGTTCACTAAAATTTGCTTTAAAACAAATCAGAAGATATATCGAGTCTGCCTGGTACCCTAAAAATGTCTATAAAAACAGATAAAAATTTGTCTCTTAATTCAGATTTTTGAATATTAAAAAAAATTAATAAAAAGTTGAAATGAATTTGTAAAATTTTGGAGAGTAATCAGTTTTCAAGCTTCGACACATTTTTTCACACTTTCTTTTATATACTAAAGTAGTGTAAAAAACAGATATATTTTATTAAAAAAAACCTTTTTTGTATTTATATAATTAAAAACTATAAAACCAGATATTTCACCAACTCTAAGAGCTGGCCCTAGCTCTCATACTTTCAAACACTTTGCCTTTTATCCAAAGGTACCCCTCAAAAGCTGATTCAAGAAAAGATACTAGTAGATACATATTCGTATACATACAGATATAAGTTAGGAAAATTGAGAAATAAAATTTTAGGCAACCTTGTCACTGATTAGCATTTAGATCCAGGCTTTGCGTGTTGATCGCCATATCCATTAAAAACTGATCGGAGATCTGTAGCAAGCTGGTAGGAATCATTTGCTTTACTCTTCCCAAACAATATTTTTTAAAAATGCCTGAAATTGAACTTAACAGCATTAATTTTGTATTAAAGCATTTAAGATACAAATATTTTTTTCAAAGAATTTTTATATTTTTTTTTAATATTTCATTATTTTAAATCTTACAAAATTCAAGTTTCAAGTGGCATGAAGTTACAGTTCATATTTAAAAAAAAATTTCTTTCAATTTATAAACAATTCTTTCAAAAAATTTAACACCGTTAACTCAAGTGAACCATTCATGACTGCATTACGTGATCATACGTTAAATATATTGTCAAAAGTTCTCACCAACCAATAGCTACACACAAAACTCAGCCTGAAAATATTTTAACTCACATGCACAATAATACGAACATATATATCTACATGTGAACATATGAATACAATTTATAGTATGTTGTATGTACATAAAGCAGAAAATGTTTGCAAAATTTTGTAGACACACGTACTAAACTGTTTTTCTCGTTCAATCCACAAACTTCTTGTTGACGAACGAGTTTAATGAATGCGTACATAATTGCTCACATGTTTTGATTTCAAATGTGACCGAAAAAGTTTTGAATTTACCGCACAACTTGATTTCAGGCAACCGTTCTCACTCACATTTTGTTGCGATATTTTGACCTATTGCCAGTGGCAAATGGCAGAGAATTTAACGTAATGATATGTGAATATATATAAACATATATATTTATGTAGATATGTAACTCATTTGTTACATATGTATGTACATATCATTATGTGAATGCAATCTATTGAGCGTTCTTTTAACTATCACTTTGACTTAATGTTGTTGCCAAAAGTTAGACCTGCATACCCGAATATTTCCACATTGATATTTACACGTACATGCATACGTACGTATGTATGCGGTGTGCGGTGCGTGTAAAAGTTTGTTGAAATTTTGAATGAAGTTGATAAGCCGGATATAACGGCCATTGAATATTCTCTTATTCGTAAGTCTAATTATACTTTATGAGAATATAGCAGCGTAGAATTGAGATAAACATTTTTAGAAGTTTTTATAAAAAAATTCTCGTTAATGCACATACTCAAATAAATACATATGTATGTATATGTATACTCTGTTCACAAATTATAGCACAAGCACATATTGACAGAATTGGGCACGTTATTTTTCTTCGAATTAAAAAAAATATTTTTCAAGTAAAATATGGTGATTTTCTAAGAAACAGCATAAACACCTATTTTTAAACTATTTACAAAATGTACAATAATTTAAGAAAAATTCATCGATTTAAAAAAAAAAATCTTTAATTTTTTTGAATATACTGTTATTTTGTTCATTTAATTTTTGTCTAAAACAGTGCAAGTTTTAAGTTTCTGCAAGTTATCACTAAATTTTGAAAAAAAATTTACTGGCAGTTTCCTCCATACAACGCAAACCTGCGATTACTTTTATATCGAAAGTATTGTGAAAAAGCATCAGAAAAAAAATTGTCAAAAATTGGCTGAGCTTGTCCTACAATTTTGCGCCGACTCAGAACGGCAGATGTATTTGATTAGAAGCTTTTTCATGGCAGAAATACCCTCGGAGGATACCGAGCAATGATCGCTATTAGAAAATTTTTCTGAAACCATTGATTTACAGCAGAAATCTTTTTCTATATCCATTTGATTATTTGGACTCTCTAAGCTGCCCTGAAGTCGGTTTGTCTGAAAAGACGGTTTTCAGAATTTCGCTGCCTATACAAAGCAGTATAGTCTTTTAGTCTGAGATGATGAAAGTATTTCTATGTATTTCTGAAGAGTAGTTCCGCCTGCCCTATCTTGTTTTCATATAAAAATAATTTGCCACTTAGCATACTTCAGACTCAAGTCGGTTGACTCGAGCATAATATCGATCAGGTCTCCCACTTAAAGCAGTCTACCTACATACTTAAAAGTTCAAATGGAATTACTACTAACTAAATACTTTAACTGAAATCTATGCATTGATTTACTTTATATTTAGTTATCATACAAAATCGTATATGTTTTAATGTGTAAATGAAACCTTTCATTATTGTTTCTCAGTTGTACATTTGCGTGTGGGTGTGTGAGAATATTAAAACATATTGTTTGTATTAAATGACATGCAATTAACAGTCAAAAGCATAACTTGTAGTCAATAGCGTTGAGCGTAGAAGTAGCACGTTTCGGAAATTGGTGATAAGTAAACACAATCGGCAATAAAGGTGGCTTTCATTGTGTGTAAAGTTTTCACATACACACACTCACACAATAACACAAATGTTAATGACACTTTTATCTTGAACGACATCTTGAATGATTGTTGACAAAACTTTGTATATATTCTATACTTTGTTCGCTTGCCCCACATACAAACAATCAAATGTACATACAAACATAAGCGCAAATGTATTTATTTATTACTGTCTTTATTAATGCCACATATGCAACAAAAAAAAAGAAATAGAAAAACTATTGCGCTACCTACCATTTACATACGAGTATGTACCTTGACGTTGAGCTTGAGCGAACGCATGATTCATTTTCTTGTGGCGCAGCAAAAAAAAAAATTATGGGTTAATTTGAATTGAACTGGCTGAAACTAAGGCCGTCGTGATAGCGATTGCGATGGCGTGGCGAGCCGTTCCATCCCAGCGCTGGTCTTCGTAGTTGAGGTACACAGAGTATGTACTTAAGTAAGCCATAGCACATCAATGAATAAATAAATTTAAAAAAATATATACCCAAATGCAGACTAAAGTTTATTTGCTTTGTTTGGCGGCAGCGCGATGGCCATGGCATAATCTCCACTTGCAAGTGCCACTCCTGACTTTTGTCAACTACAGACATATGTACTACGTGCTTATATGGCAAAGTAGTATTTTTGTACTATGTTCATGTGTATGGTTGTAATACAATTTATTAGAATGGGTCGAAAACAATTTGAAGTAACTTCAAAAGAGTCCTCCGAATTTATGCCTTAATGATCAGAACCATAATTAGCTAGGCAGCAGAGATCTGAACGCTGAACATAGACATGTAAGTATATAAATTAGGTTTTTTTTATCCAAACCATTTATAGCAATTAAAAAAATTTTTGAATCTACTACTTTTTTTAATGCATGCCACAATTAGGACAGTCTAACATTTGGTGAATTCGAACTGACATCAGCTGTTTATAATTCCACCATTAGTAGATCCAAGGCACATCTGATAGTTAGCTGTAAGAAACATCTTTTTATTGATTTATTTTGTTTTAATTTAAGTTGTCATTTTTTTTTTCATTTAGATAAGAATGTTTTCAGTACAATTTCAAATAGTTTATAAAATATTTTCGAAACTTTAGCTTTCAAATATAAATAGATCCAATAAACTACCACTTCATTTGAAAGCTTTTTATGATTTAATTTGTGAAGAATTCTCTCGATTGAGGCCTATATGATCAGCGCCATGATCAGTTTGGCTGCCGTTGCATTATTGTCACCTTTGTTGAAATTATTCTAAAATGTTGAGTTCCCTAAGACTGAATGTATGTAGGTTTAATACCAACATTGACTTATATATTAACGAATCTTTGTAGATGGCTCTAAAACTGAATTTGGTTCACGATCTAGGATCTTCCAATTTCGACTTCTAGACTGAGTTATTTGCAACCATCAAAGAAATAGGTGAAGGGTAAGGAGTAGCTGCACTCAAGGCTTTGACCAGCCATTTTACTACTTACAAACTAATTCGGCAATCCAATTCTCACCTCAACTATACTGGTAAATATAATGAGCTAGCTTTAATATGGCTGACCGGTTACTCGAGAGCACCTGTTCATGAGACATCTGATCACTTCAATTGGACATAATTAGCCCAACCAGGAACTTCTTGTACCGCAACCAGTAAATGAACTTGCAACTTCGGCCAACGAAGTCGCTATAAGAAACTGGATTACTGCTTCGCTCAGATAACGAGGCACTATAGATGGGCGCAACCCCTGTTGTCATTTAGCTCAGAAGGACTTTCTAGTTACAGGCTTTCACTGAGCAGATTTTACAGCATACAAAGTATTCATCTTCAAATACCATTAACACAAAGCCTTGTTTTCATGCTGCCTTGTAGAGGTCCCTCCATTTGTGGTATAATATAAAGACGCACACCACAAATGGTAGGAGAAGCTCCGCCAAACACTGAGCTATATAGTGTACGCGCCAAAATTATATATTATGTAGAGAATGAGATAACCAAACCTTTACTTCTGCAATGCCTTTCCAAGGACTACTTCTGTGTGATAGATTTGAATATTCCTTAAATCACTAAATTAATTGGAGTTTTTAAAAGCTTCGTGTATAGGTTCTCTACATACCAGCAAGGGTATTACTTTTTTTTTGTATATGAAGCGACCTGACCTAATGTCCATAGCTATGCGTGTATTATACATTTGCATGCTTTAGCTGTCATTGTCGCCGTTCCGGCCGCCAGCTATACAGTCAAGCAGAAAGTAAATAATTTAGATTGCATCGATTTCCGGTCGTTTGTCGGTGGCTTCTTATTGCACTTACACAGTTACTTACATGCATTCAGATGCATGCACACACATACATAAGCACATGACTGTACGTCCGACACATATCTTTAAATTTGTAAACATATGCATAAATAATTGTGTATTTCAAAAAGCTTGTCTTATGTACCTATCTATGTATGTGTGTTTATGTGTACGTGTGTAAGTAAAGTACAACTTTGCATTTTAAGCAACCACAGCAACTGTTGCTGCTGCCGCTGCTACTGATATGCACAACAATCAAAGCAAATTGCGCACAACCAACAAATAATACGCGCATTTCATTCAGCAAGTTGTCCGTCCACATGTATACTGCAACTCATAATTATAGCCGCACCAAATATTGCAATTTATATTTAGATTTAACTTTTTTTTTAAATTTAACAATTAAAATTTGGCGCACTCTTAAAAATAAATTCTAAAAACTAAAGCTTTAAACTTGTTAAGTAATTAAATACAAAAAACAAATTAAATCTTAAAACAAGTAACCTTTCATTGAAAACATTTTTTGTAAAATTTTTATATATCTTTTTGGAGCACACGTATTCATTACCATTAAATTTAAGTGCACGTTCGACAATTTCCTAAAGCACTCTTCCAAAATAGTTTTCATATAGCTAGTGCTGGAAATTTTCTTATATGGAAACAACTATTCAGTAATATAAATTGTCAAAAACTAGTAAGCATTTGAGTCACTTAAAAGTCGCACTTTGTTATACTATTAATGGAAAAAATTACTTTATTGCATACACAACAAAAAAAAATATTAAAAATTTTTTATTTTGATTTATTTTTAATTTTTTACTTATACAAAGTTGGAAAAATTTGTTCATTCAGCGACTCATTCACAGACATTGTTCATGAATCATAATAAATGAAATAATAGAAAAATGAATTGCTGTGTGTTAGTCTCGCTAAAACTCAAAACCGGCTTGAACGATTTCGATATTGGCCAATATTGTCCAAAGCGTTTGACGCTCATATCAACATGACATTTCATTGTTAATAAATATCTGCAAGTAAACAACAAAACAAAAAAAAACAAAGGCAGCGCTCCCAAAATGATCACAAAAGACAAAAAGGGAGCGCTCTCCAAATGATCCCAAAAAACAAATAGGGTACTCGAGAATAGATTTTCCTATTTAAATAGACATTCTTAATTCTGTTTACCTAAGGAAAAATGTTACGTAGAGAAAACCTCGATAGGTGGCGCTGATGATAGGTTATAATTGAAAGTCCTATTTGTAGTCCGATTTCAGTCATATTCTACATTTGTATTGGTAAGGGGTAGAAAAATATATCTGCAAAAATGTATATGATAGGTGGCGCTGGAATCGAATTATATATAAAAAGCGTTTTACTAAACCGATTTTGACGATATTCATGTTGTATTATACTTGCATGAAGAAAAATGGGTTTGCGAAAAATTATGTTGCTTTGTAGCGCTGGAGTCCGGACGGACGACGAAATATTGATTTTATATTCATCAAAGCTAAATCTTTAACTTAGAAAACTTAGAAACGCATCAAAGACGGAGTTTAATGTAAAGTATTTCACTAAGTTCTAATAAATTTTGTTGCAGCGTGTGAGTGTCGGTTATAAACTGAGACAGTTTTTTTTTATTATTATTATTTATTTCTTACAGCTCTTTAGAGCCTAATTCTTTACAATAGTGGTAGACTTAACCTAAATATTTAATAATATATATCTTAAGTCTAATAAGGTCATTTTATTGATCATTCATTAATGCAATTGGAATTTAAAAATACGGAACGGTAGTCAACGGAAAACAAATATTATAATAGATATTATAATATAATTAAGGGCATATGTATGTACATTACTTTATAATGGGATGGATTTACAATATTCAAACAATTTTCTTTTAAACTCTGTAATGGTCGTACATTGCTTCACAGTATTTGGTAACTCATCATAACATTTAAGACCTTTATAGTATAGATTACATTTATCAGATTCACTTTTTAGCATAGGTAACTTGAAATCATTTTTTTTACGAGTATCTTTATTGTGTATATTAACGCCATACTTTAAGTTAGTGTTTAGGTAATCTGGTAAATTATTATCTATAATATTTTTGACAAATTTCATTGTGTAATAAAAGTGCTGTTGTTTAACACTTAGCCAATTAAGTTGCGAGCTGTAGCTTGAGCTACTGCATGGAGGTACAGTGAAGCTCAATTTAATAGAAGTGGCTAATTATTAAAAATGTTGGCATTTTATGTTCCTTCTATTTACTTGCAAATTTTCTCAATAAAAATTTAGTTCATTATCACACAGAAATCATATAAACCCAAGTTTCAAGCTTCATATAAAGTTTTTATGTTGGTAATAATTACCGCTGATTTTTGAGAATCTTTTGCATTGTTTTTCCACATAAAAATTAATTTGGTTCAAATGTCATTTGGGACTAAATGCGGCCCAACAAAAGCTGAATAATTGTGCTTTTAATCCGTAATTTCATATATCGAATTTTGAAATCAAACTTCGGCTTCGGCTTACTTGAGAAAGAACTTTCCATGACTTAACTTTGCCCGGAAATACTTTTTTAATCCAGCAATCATTATGAGCTTCTATGGTTTAACTTTTTTTTAAGTATAATTTTGGTTTTTAAATTAATTTGGTTCATTTTTTAAATGAATGTATACAACTTTCTCATTTACGCTTTTGTTTGATTTAATTATTTAAGATGCGTGCTGTTTTTTAACAGCAGTATACAAATACCAACTACTTTTGCTTTTTTGCTCAATCCCCATTGCTGAAAGTTTTAGAGCTCTTGATGAATCACGTCAAGCACCTTAGGACATTTGCCCAGAAGAAAAAGTTCCGTCTCCTCCTTCCTCTTACCTTACCTTAGAGCGCCAATAAGTTCCTTGCCAGAAAAAATCTGCTTGCAGTTTTACCGGCTAAATAGATCCTCTCTCTCTTACCATCTCCAGTAGAAATTGGCGGCAGTCAATTACAATCTTTGATTTAACAATAACTCAGCTCAAAGCTTTAATTACTGGTTGGCTGTCACTTGAGATAAAAACATCCATACCTTTTAAGACCGTTTGAAGTTTTTCTGTAGCCTCATTCATAGCTTAAGCCTCAGCCTGAAGGCACTACAATAATCTGGCATCCGAAAAAAACCAGTCATAGCTGGGTCACGTGAGAAGACCCCTACTCTGACTCTGCCATTCAGTTTCGAATATTCTGTAAACAACCGCGAAACTTTCATGTGGGGTGTTTGGGAATTTCCTGATAAAGTTTGTATCTGGAACCATACTTCTGACGCATCGGTCTGTGTGTAGAAAACTACATATGTTTATTAAATATACGGAAGAGTATCTCTATAACGTACTACTTATCAATATTAACAAACAATTTCCATATACATACAAATAATATAATACGAGTATTTACATACAAATACATATGTACATATATGCTATGGAAAGATCAATTAAGTACAACTACTGTGCTAAGTGTGTCAGCATTATGTCGAGAATAAGTAAAAAATTTTGCTAGAGACGGATGATGGAACGGGTTGAGTACTTACTTACATATTTAGATGAATAAGTCAATTGATGAGGGGGGTGCAAAGAAATACTCAAATAAACACACATACCAGAACAAATATATATGTATGTACATATGTATGTGTAGTTAAACACACATTGACATATTTTCAGCTTTGCCTTCACATCACTCACTTGATGGTCGCCACAAAGGCGTCATCGTCAACTAATCAACCAAGTCGCCAGCTGTATTTGAAGTGCCAGTTGCTGGCATTGCTGAGTCAGTACTTTTGAGCTTCACTGCCATTGACTTTGAGTCGATTGTGAAATCTTTTGGAGTATGACTTCATTCTTAAGTAGTAAATGTGAACATGTTTTGACTTGTTGGTTCGATGTTTACATTTCGATTGGATTTCTTATCTGCAAATGGGAAAAAATAAATGCAATTGCAGCAATAATATTAATTTCAAAACAACTTCTTCCAACATCAATAAATATAATTATGTTATGGTGATCTTTCTTAAGATGGAAAAGAAATATGAGTTTTTGATGAGAGTGCTAGTGCGTTACTTTTATTTTGCACAAAATTGATTTTCTTATATTTTTCATACTTCAAAGTTTTTTGGCTGAGTTACGATATACATAAGTACATAGTGCCTAAAACTGATTGACCTGAAGACCACAGAGACTAAGGGCCGGTATTACAATTCATTTTTAAGTCGAACTTAAGTGTAGTTTAAGATTTTGAGTTTCACCAACCAAATCTTAAGCTCGACTTAAGTGGAACTTAAGTCGCCAAATTTCTCGTCTTAAACTGATCTTATCTTTGTCAACAGCTGATTATTGCTTGTCAAATAAAATTGTAAAGACTTAAATACAAATAATTGAAAAACTCAAAAGAATTTTCGAAATATGGAGGAGTTGTGATGAAGAAATTGACTTAGAGTACGAGGATGTTATAAATATTATTGTATTAAGTAGAATTAAAGTAATTTCGATTGTCGATGAAAAAGATTTTCGTGACCGATTTTATTTGAATAATGCTTGGAATGTCCTTAAATTGATAATATCGAATTAAAGCATATGACTATCAGGTATGTGTATCCTTTATTATTACCAAAAAAAACATAAACTACTTTAATTTGTCTCAGGAACCATGCTTTGTGTGTGGAGAGTATGTTTTTATTAATATTTCGACAAAGCTACTATCTAACGATCCATAACATTTACGTTTACGTCACACTCTACAGCATTGTTGAGAGCAAATTTATGAAACTTCGACAAAGAGCAAAAAGACAGTGTCAAAATTTAGTTTGCCCCTAGATTACCCACCGGTAATTCGGAGCGAAATTACTTCTTCTCTTTGTATTTTCACTTTTGTTTAAATTAAATTAATATATTTCTGTAATATTTTAACTTGAAAATACTTTTTTTATTAACTGCACACAAATCTATTTATAAGAGTTATTTTCTATTTGAACAAATTTCAAAATATGAAAAAACAAGGCAAAGTCTTGCAAATTCTTGTGGTGCTACCATATTTCTGAACTGAATATTTTCCATACTAAGTCTCCATTGTGAAACGCAAATGTGTGCAAAATCTTAAACTGGTCTTAGCTAAGATTTGCCTTAACTAGAACTTAAGATTGGATTGTAAAACCGGGCTTAAATTTTACTTTTAAGCAAATTTTGAATTGTTCTCAAAATTAAAAATATGTATGTACACACATACAACTTCTCAAGCACATTGCAAATGATAACGAATATCTTAGATAATTTGAGTTTAATGTTTTTGAAAGCAAAATCAATGGAAATGGTATAAAAGTTGGATAACACAATGATTTCTTAAAAGAGAGCTTTTTAATACTAGTTTAGGGATACGATTTAAAGAGATTTCGATCAATTCAAAGATAAAAGTTAAAATATAGGCATATTTAGATCAGGAAAAGCAGACAGCAAAATACTTCAATGAAAATTGTGTTGAAAAAATAGACATGCAAAGACAAATATGCAGAAAAAAATTAAAAAGTATGGTTAATTTTAAAATGTAAATGAAGAAAGTGATGAAAACAAAATAAAATTATAAAAATAAAAAAAATTTTAAAACTATGTTGAAGATGAACGTAAAAGAATAAAATTTAAGGATTTCGTTCAAGTTAAGTTTAAAATAATGATTATATAACTTTTTTTTGCTGTATTATGAGAAAAGAAATTAAAAAAAAATTGGTGGCAGTTTCTCAGATTTTGTTTTAAAATTTTCAGTGAATTCCCTTTTTAAAAAGCCAACATTTTTTTAAACAAATCGCGAAGTTTACATTTTTTTTTCATTTTTTTAATACGAAAAACCACTTATCATAAAAAATAACTAATTTTAATTTTTACTAATTTTTGAAAGGCCATAGCTCGACAAGTAACTTTCATATAAAAAAAATGTGCATAAAATTTAATTTTTTACACACGATAATTACCAAAAATAAGATGTTGTAAATCATTTCACTCCTTTTTCCTATCCACTTGACGCGAAAAAAAACTAAAAAATTCAAATATAAATAAAATAAAATAATGAATATTACTTGTATTTAGTTTAATTAGCTGAGTTTGGCAGTCTATAATTGAAGAAAAAAAAAATGTATTTCAAAGATATGCTGGGGGGCTCAAAATGAAATGAAGAAAAATTCCAAGTTATTAGTTTTATTTTACGTGTTCTGCAATCACATTTGAATTATGTGTACGTAATTTTGCTTTAATTGTCAATTAAGTAATTTCTCATCAATCTAGTCGCAGTTGATAATTCAAAACAATTTATCTTCACCGTTAAAATACAATGACCGACGTGGCAAGGGCTTGCAGGCAGCAATCATTCAGTGCATCGCGAAAAATTACTTGTCAGAGCAAATTCCAACAGAAAGTTGCGCTCCAAAAAAAAACTGATTATAAACAGCTGGAAACACGCTGCCTTACAGTGGCTCCCTCCTATTTATTTACTTATGCCTCTTATCTTACACAATTTTTTGCAAAGAATAGTTCACCTTGCAATAGCAGCAATAGCGGCAATAACACAGCTACCGTGTTACCGTTAACAAGTTGTTGAACAGAGCAAAGCCACGACAACTTGAGATAGAGTGCAGAAAGCGTAACGATGGCGCGATGTCTTCAGCACAACTGGCTTTCACGCCAAAATAATTTATGCTGCCTAGCTATGTATATACTCTTACATACATACGAACATAATTTGTTGCTATTGTTTTTTATGCTTGCTAGCTCTCTAGCTATGTAGAAAGTGCAACTAAATTGTTTATATATACATATACATATGTATATGTACATGTTTGTGCAAAATTCCATCACTTAGATGGCATAATATTTATTTATTTATGAGAGTATGTTCGTACAAACTTCTTTTTATTTTGTTGTTCGCCAGCTAATTGATGCTTTAGATTGTTAACAGCAGAGCATTAAATGAATAAAGTTTGCTATGCTCTGGCAATTAATGGAAAGTCGACACAAGTAAAATTAAATTAAAATCGCATTAAATGTAAAGTTGCCTTAGCGCTTTGGGATGCAGCGTTCTTGATGAAACGTAGCAACTTGCTGCGAACAAGCAAGCGAGCAACAAGGCAGACAAGGTACTAAATATGTAGAAAGTGTAATGTAAGGAGTGGTGTAAAATAAAATCAATATTTAATTTGATTGAAAATAAAATAGATACACACTTATGCACATAATACATTCTAGTAAATAGTAGATGGAGTTTTATTCGCGGAATGAACTTAACATCAGCATACAATACAAAAAAGTTGTTTCCTTTGAAGCAAATTCAAAATTATAAAGTTTTAATGATGCACTGGGATTTTCATAAAATTTTGTTAGAGTTTCTGAGAAATTATAAGTTTAAGAAAAATTGTGTATTTGTATTTTATTTGTATTTATTTGTATTTATTTGTAAAATAGTCTATATTTTATAATTTATTCTTACAGACTAACAACGAGTGGTAGAAAATTATTCAAAAATATAATATAGCGTATTCAAAAAGTCGTTTTTACAGACTGAGAAATCTATATCTCTACTGCTTGCTATGCGATTAAGATCAATTAAAGCTCTTGTGATGGGAGCATTAAATCCATATACAGTTTTTATGGAACCAACATAAAATGTTTCAAAGTGACGTAAATTTCGTAATGGTGTATCAAAGCGAATGCGTTCAAGAAAGGAAGCACAATCTACACCCGCATTGATGATATCGAACACGAAAGATAATGAGAGTATCACTATTCTACTCTCTAGCGATTTTAGATTTATTAGCATACATCTAGCGTGATATGGGGGAATCGGGTCGCTAAAATGTATTCTTCGTAAGGCATATCGAATAAACACCTTTTGAATTTTTTATATGCGATTAATGTAGCAAGCATGATAGGGCCTCCAAACAAAAGAGGCGTACTCAAGTCTAAGATCTGACAAGGGCTGTAAAAAGTAACTTTAAAGTGTAAGGATCTGAGAATTCTGAACTATTTCGTCGCACGAAAGCCAGCATTGCGTACGACTTTGAAACTATAAAATTAATGTGATTGACGAAAGTAAATTTGCTAGCGAAAATTACTCCTAAGTCCTTTATCTCATGGACTGATTTAAGATAGATGTTTGAAATACTATACGACGTTTGTAAGACAGTATTACGCTTACTAAAAGTAACGTGATAGCACTTTTCGATATTCAGTGATAAGCGATTTGTCTCACACCAGGTGTGAAGATTATTAAGCTCCGCTTGAAGCATCTGTGAATCCTTCGGTTTTTTTATTGTAGAGAAGATTTTTAAGTCGTCAGCATATAGGAGAAATTTTGCGAAGGAGAAGCAACTACTTATATAATTATTGAATAAAATAAAAAATGTTGCCATCTCAACAATTTCGAGCCAGTTGATGCAATTTTTAAAGAAAATTACAGGCCTTGAAACTATATCCAATTTTAGTTCAAACAAGTTATTCACCTGTTTCGATAGGAATTTTATGAAATATCACGCTTGCGTCTGTCTAGCATTATTTTTTTTCTGTATTTTTCTACATATTTTTTTTTCGGAAAAACTTAGCTCGACACTACGTCAAAATATTATTTATTGATGGTTTTATGAAGACACACTGTTTTTTTACTCCCATGAGACTCCTTCACAGGTGAACTGGTAGATAAATAAATAAGTGCGCATATTTGAGGGTGGTAAACAATGCCAAAAGCTTTAAGGCTGCTGATATATTCAATTAATTTTTTTTTATGCTGCTAATGTACTTGTGCAATATTTGATTCATACTTTTCCAGAACATTGATGATAACAGTCTATTTTATGTCTAAAATTGCAGCTTGTGGTCTCGAGAAGATTTTTTCGCCAACCTTCGCAACTTCTCAAATCTCAAATATTATAGAATGATTTGAGATTTATATCATACAAAACAAAAGTTAAATATGATTCTTTATTAAAAAAAAATTATTATCAAAATATTCTTCTTTTTGTTAATTGGTTTCACTTACTCAGAAAAGTACTTTCGCTACAACTGATAAAATCACTACTGGTTATCTCATACAATCAATTCATATCATGTGATGTTCGCCGCCGCTAATGCTCTAAGCTTCGTAAATTTTTCGAAGAATCTTTCTCTCGTTCATAGTCCATAAACAAATTACTTTCCAAGGGCCGGCCCAACCTTAAATATTACTGGTGGGTAAGAGTGTGTCGACATATTATCTCAAGGTTTTTTTTCATTTTCTTGCAAATGCACAATATCTGTCCATCGCTCAGTTTTCGTAGATCTAACAGAAAGTGCATCTGCTATTGAGAAAACTAAAAGGTAGTTCAAGACACACAAATTCTCTCGCATTCAAAAAATTATATGATGTAACGACGTTTTCTTTTCTTCACCGTTGTTATATTGAGAATACGGATGATCTGTCAGTAAACTCAAAACTTTAATTGCCACTTAGATTTCGTAGACAATATTACTAATGAGAGTTGTCGCGTGATAAACTCTACAGAAAATTTAAATTTGAAACTTATTTCAGAGTTCTTGGGAACCTTTCTGATCATGAAAAAGTTTGCTTTGATCTTCAAATTAGCTTCATGCGAAGAACGAAAATGTTCTGAAATGATATTAAATTCATTTGCCATCTGCAATAATATTGGTAGCAATGCAAACGGGTACAACATTTACTCTGACGTTAAAGCCCAAGTGGAATTAAGCAGATGAACCAAAATATCCCAAAGTTGTCGAGTTCAAATTCCGGACGTATTTTTAATTCGGATGCAGATAGAAACCCTTTAGGAAGAAGAAGCATAAAAGCATATGTGTGGTTTCAATTAGAGAGACGGTTCTTAAACGAAAACTGAAGGTTGTCGCCCCTGAGGAAGCTAAGGAAATTATCGAAACGTTGGGCAGAAAGTGAAAAGAACAAAATTTTTGTTTCTTTTACACTCAATAACGTTAGATCAAAAAGCCTATTTGCAACTACGAAAACTATTTTCGTTAAATTTATGTTTATGAAAATCATTACATAGCCCATTTTCAGCAAAAATCATTGAAAAATAATTTTACAGCAACCATTAAATTGCATATATTTATGTAGCTTATGTTAGTAGCTTTCTACTTAACTATACATAACCAACTTTAAAGAAGCTTTAAGTCTATATACATAGATGTATATTTGTAATTTTATATAATACCAAATTATTAATAATAACGTAAGTTTTAGCAAAATTTTCACCGCCACTTTCACTATTCATCGAAAGCTTAAACCACTAAAAGCGCCTACTCAAAGCTAAAACAATTTTCTTTTATCTACAATTTGCAAAACAGCAGCATAAAATTTAGTAGCGTATAAAAATTTCTCAACTGTAAAAATCTAAAAAAAAATGATGTATTTAAATACGTTTCTGTTTCCATTCAATGACTCTTTTGGTTTGAACAAATTTTCCAGCAATTTGCACTAAACTTTCACATTTTCATTTTTCTTATAAAAAAGGTATTTATAACATTTGCGTTACTTTACATGTTGCGTTTCTATCCATGTACATACATATCAATGTGCACTTATGGGCACTTACATACACATACGTATTCGTACCCAGTAGGAAAACGATAAAGTATTTTTTACAAAGGCGTCGTTAGTGAATTTTTAAGAAAAGGAAAAATTTTCTGCGTCCGGCATACCGAATTTTTCATGAAATATCATTTCGCTCTCTCAAAGTCTTGATAACTTGGAGTACGTAAATGAAGAAAAATATTATTGACCAGTTTTTACGGAGCTTTTGCAAATTTCTCCCAATGTGACATTAACGCAGTTCTGAGATAGCCTTTTCAGGCGAAATAATGACATTACTAGCTTTAGATCTTTGGGTTTTCAGTTGGGTACTTACATATATACATACATACATACATATGTACATAATTGTGAATATTGATAATGCTCTTTTGATTGCGTCTATTTTTACTTTGTTTTACATCTGTTATTTTGTTTTTTGTTAGTAAAATAATTATTTGTAATCATTTCGTTTGTTTCTTCATACATTTAAAGTTTTTTTCTACTTGGTTTGGGCGTTCACTGAAACAGCGCACCGGTTCGTCTTGTTCACGGTCTGTAAATTCGTATAACTGACCTTAGTGAATTGAATGTGAAGTGTGTAGCAAGTCCAAAAAACATTAAAGTTAGCAAATTTATTAGTTACAAGCACGAGTGTGTAGTTAGAAAAATTAACTAATTTATGAATAAGATTGCTTTGTTGTAGTTATTATGTAACGATACGCATTTGAGAAACTTTGATGCGTGAAAGAGAATCTTTTGTTTGAAAATTTGAAAAAAAAAAAACATATAATTTAAAAGTTCTTTCCACTGTTATTTTTATAAAAACTATAGTGAAAATGAGCGGAGCTAAAATAAATATCCAAGCCGTTTTCCAATTTCTAATGTTTAAACTCAACTGCAACCCAACTCTTTCTTTAGCAACAAATTTTGAGAAATCAAATATATTTTCTATCCACTATTAATTGAAATATATATCTAGATTATCCGCAAAGGTATCACTAAAATATTACCCTGATACCCAAATTTGTTTATACATATGTTTTTTGTTGAATAGTTGAGTTGACTCTACGAACCTAAACTTCCTAAGATTAATTTGTGACCTTCTTAGCAAGTAAACTAGTTTTATATAGCAATTTTTTAAAATTTCAAAAATCGTCTCATCGCATCTAAAATATAAAATGTTTCTTATGATATTAATTGTTAATATGCGCAAAAACATTTCTGAGCCACCACATGGCTCTTTAGATATTTAATTATAAATATACCTTCAAGCACACGCATATATGTATGTTTATAAACAGTGTTGTGCATATCAAAAGTAACAGCATTGAAAATTATGTAGCTTACCACATATATTTATTTATTTATTTTTAAGAATTTTCAATTAAAATTCAGTCCATTCTCTAAAATACTTAAAAATTAAAGATTTAAACTTTGTAGAAAACTAAAGCCATCGACAAATTTGTATATAGATTTTCAACTTTTTTCTCAGAGGTGTTAACATTCTTTTGAGTAAACAGTTTTTTAGCCCATTAAATTTTAGTCGAACAATGTGAAAATTCCTAGTAGCTAGGAGTTACCGTTGATTTTTTAGAACTTTTGTTTTCAAGGGTGTTGCGAATTTATTCGATATAACGAATAAGCAACATTTATTTGGCAACTGTAGTTTTCAGCTTTTAGATTTCGATAAATAAAAATGTTAATTTGATTTATAACGTCAAAAGATGAAAACGATAAAGTTTATTCTAATTTTAACTAACAAAGAAATACAAAAAAAATTATTTTCGGCGAAATATTGAACTTATATATTTGTATATATGTACAGTTTTTTATAATTTATTATTAATTAAAAGAAGAAGATTCTTATTTTGCAAATGCTTTTTGTTTAATAAATATAAACAATAATAATAATAATAGCTCTTTCCAAATTTACCATAGAATCTTATCGCGTTATCTTTACTCGAAAACTATGTTGCGCCAGTTTCTTAAAACTCACTTAGTTACTTTCCATTACACTCCGGTTTAAAACTTGTGAGCATATTTAACTTCATCTTCTTTAACTTAATTATCCAAGCTACTTAGGCGCATACATATGTATGTACTTAAATGACTTACAAACAGCGGCCAATTGTTGCACTTTTTCAGCTGTTGATTTTATACTCATTTGCAATGACTTACCCAACAACTTGCCTTACGACTTTGCTTTCAAAATATCTTCTCACATACCACCCAAGTGTCGTCGTCTTATGCCGCGCTTAGTGGAATCGGTGCCCTCGACGTCTTTGTGGCCATCAGCCCGATAATTGGATTCTCTTTACTACTTTTATTTGTAGATGTTAAGCCATCGCCGACACCGTCGCCGTAGCCTGACGTGTCCGCCCACCTACTCAGCGTAGGTCTACTGACGATTTTCTAATTATTCAAAGCATCTAAATTGCTTAATTGCGCCTTCTGATGTACGATTTCGTCGTAAATGCCGCCGAGTTAAGCGCAATTGCTGTAAAGGGCGACACGCCGCCGCGGTGTGACGCCATGGGTCGCTTATTTGCCGGCCATTTGTGGCCTTGATTAATTGTCTTTTATTTTTATTTTATTTTTTTTTTTTTGTGATGGGTTGAGAACTGTTCACTGCTAAAAGGATTGCAAGGTGAAAATCGTCCTTTCAAGGATTTCGGCGCAGGTGCGCGTTGACTGGGCTATTGTTGAGGTCACTTAATGTGGAAGTTTTCATCTGCCTCTTTTAAGTTGACTGTTGATAATTCATTGTAGTTGACGAAAGGTCACTGACTGACCGCGCTAACTCTGAGTGTGTAAGCAATGGAATTTTTAATGATGTCAAGGACAGGTTGATGAATGAATGAATAATGAATTGCTTTCTCTAAAATGTAATTATTTACTCATTTTAAATAACGACATTTTATTATGTTTTGCTTGAAAGTGAGTTGCGTAACAGTTACATATCCTTCTTTTGATTACATTCATTTTACGGTGTAGGAAATATACTAAGTGGTTTGGCTGATGCTGAATTAAAGTGGTGGTCTCTTAGGCTTACGGGTTACATATAATCGCATGTAGTAAGCTCCGATATCTCTTCCTCTTCCAGACATAAATAGATGACATTCCATCTCGGTATAGAAGACAATTTTTTTTATAGAAGACGTATTTGCGCTGCTAAATATTATTCGAGATATTGAGGTTACTAGTTACCAAATACTAGCTTGGCAAAGAAAAAGAGGAGAATCGATGAGGCACTTTGAATCCCTGCCGTTTTATGAGTCTGCTAATTCAAATGATATAATCATAGCCTATCGATGGTTTTATAAAAATGCATTAAACTTTTTAGCTAATATTATTATATCCATGTTTGTAATGGATATTAATCAAATACCTCAAAATATGTAAAATGTCGTAAAAAATTAAACATAAATGTAATACAAAGCCCCCCCCCCCCTCCTACATTTCCTGTATCCATCCCTGGCCAATTAAGAAGATAAGTTCTTGCTCAGGCAAAGAGATATACAAATAAAATTATCTGTCTAAAATCCTCTACCGCTCCCAGTATTTACTGGGTTTTGAATTTGTCCATTCAGTAAGTTTAAAAGAGCAGCAACTGATTTCGAAAAAAATTCAGTTTCCGGTTCTTTTAGAGAGGACTTTAAGCGTATTCTAGCCTTCTCATCGGCGTAATTTGTATGTTCGAAATTATTATTTATTTTGGACACAGTGATGGTAGCCAGCTTTTAATCTTTTAAATGTTAATACACAAATTGAGATTTTTAGAAACCCATCCCGAAATAAGGTCTGTGCAGTTAAGAGTTTGGTGAAGGATTCATAAACATCAGCACTTATTATTCCCTCATACTAAGGCTCACCTGTATTCCAATGAATATTTCTGGGGTCAAGTTGAACAAATTCATTTGACCAGATATTTCGGTCTGGGATTTTTATTTCGAAATTCCTATCTTCCTTATTTTCTCAACTAACATTGGCCGATTCTCTTTTTCAACCTGTACTAATTAAATCCAATTACTAGCAAGGATTAACGATTCCAGATGTTCCAGAATTAAATCAACGGTGTACCGTAAGTGCAAATTGACACAATTCTGCATGAAAACACATGAACATATATACATATGTATGTATCACAATTGAATCATGTATATGTAAGTATATACATTAGGTCGGGTTGACGATCATAAAATTTAGTGAACTTACCATAAAATAAACTTATTGGATATATCACAACGCTGACTTCGGTCTTTTAAAGTTGATTATAATGATGTTAGAAGAAGTCTGATGAGGTGGAGTGAAATAAGGTGAAGTGAGATATAATAATGAGAGGTGAGGTAAAAAAAAGTCAGTTTAAATGAGTTAAAAAGAGGGGCTGTGTAGTGAGGTGAGGTAAAATCAATTGTGTTGGCGTGCGGTAAGTTTATGTGATGTCAGATGATGAGAGCGGCTATTTGGTGAATTTAGGTCTTGCTTGTTTAAATGTGGTTATTTAAATATGATTTGCTAAGATATGGTGAGTTCGTGTGGTGAGTTAGGATATGCTGATTTCACGTGTGCTGAGTTTCGGTTTTGCAAACTTAAGTGCACTTAAGAGTTATGCTCGTTGTATTAAGATGTAATAGTTCAGATATGGCGAGTTCAGGTGTGACGATTCAGTAGTGGTGGGCAAAAATGCAATTAGTTTACACATGACACATTTAAATACATAGACATTATTAACTCACCGCGTTCGGCGTTTTTCTATCTCCCTGTGCCATTTTTTGTGCTTTAAATTTTCATTCTCCTTAATTTAGGAATTTCGCAATGCAGTTATCATAGGTTTGTGGTTGTCTGAACCATAAATAAACATACATATGTATCTGTCTTAGAGGGTAATTAAAATCTTTATTTTCGCAACTCAAGTCTAATGTTCATACGCAGACTTAATCACACTCACCTGCATACATACATACTCGCACACACATACATACATATGTATGTTCTTAAACCGCCTGAGCCTTAGTTGTTTACTGAACCGTAAGTCCATTGACATTTAATAGCCAGGCATTGATTAAAACCGATGTTGCCGCCAAGCCAATGATCAGCCACAGCAGTGTGTGGTGTTGATGACGCTAAAAGACAATAAAAATCAAAATAGCCGTAAGTAAAATAATGAAATAAAATAAAGAAGCTAAGCCATAAGCTGGCGTATGCAGCGGCCGCCACAAAGTAATCGACTGCCATTGCTATAACAGATTTATTTTACCTTATTTATACATACATTCATTAATTCATTCATTCATCTTTCACTCTTATTGTCTGTTCGCGTCCATTTCTACTGACTGATGAGTGAGTAGGCAAAGTAGCAACAACAATAACACCACCAGGTATAAACAACAGTTTCGTGTTCTTCTAGTAACTGGCAACGTAATTTAAGACACACGCAAACAATGTGACCAACTCGCACCTAAATGTTGCACGAATGAACAGTAAAGCCTGGCAGGTAAAAAGGAAAGTCAGACCCCGAGTAAGGCACCTGCAACATGAAACCAAAGATTTGTGGTGTGTCACAGGTGATGGCAGTGGAGGGGACATCCATACTTATGTACATCCATATATGAATGAGTCAACTAGGAAGACAAAAAATAAATATAAACAAAAAATAAATTTGTGTATTTTTCGTTGGTGCTGCATGCTACGAATTCATAAAATGTTTAATTTATGTGAACAAATAAAAAGGGAATTCAGAATATCAACAAAAAAAACACATAAATAAAATACAAACTGTACAAATACAAGCTTATGTACGTACATATGTACCCTGTCGGAAAATAGCAGACAGTCTGAAAAATTAACCGATTTTAAAGAAGTTGGGAATTAATTGCTTTAAAACAAATGCAAATTCTTCATTTATTTAAATCAGCGTAAAAAGATTTTTTTTTTAAATATTGTAGTGAAGAAAAACTAGGAGTTTATTGAATTGAATCCTTTGAAATTTTTAAAAAATAACACACTAAACATACCTTTCAGAGTTGCATTGAAATACGAAAATTTCACATGTGAATCAAAAAAAGTTTACAATTGTTGTATTAAAATGTTTCTAGTACAGCAGAAGGCTGTTGTGCCACACTCACTTATCATTTGCAATAAAAACAAATTTTGAATTGACAGCCGTTGACGAAAATATTAAGGAAGAAAACAAAACAATCTGGGGCGAGCCCATAAAATGCGTGATACATAAAATATTTCAATTATTCATTTATCATTATTTGAAGCAATACTTTTACCGAAAAAACTCCATTAGATTACGACTACATTAAGAACGAGTAAATGTAGCTTAAGTGTATCTACAAAACAATTAACTGAATTCCTAACTTAGTTAAAACAAAAATACATATGACAATATATTTTATAAAAAACTATAAAATCAAATGCGTTTTCAAAAAGTTGAGAAAATGAGGTATAAATAAAAAAAGTTGAAAACAAATAAAGTCGATCTTTTTTTAACGCGGTTAACCGGGACAGAAATTTGTTCGCGTAAAAAAAACCGCGTAAAAAAACTACATTACAATTTGGGGAAGTAGGCAAATTTATTACATATCTACATTTTCGCTATGCTTTGATTTATATTAAAAACTCTCTGTTTTATAGGATTTTGACAAAAAATCATAGTAGATATATTAAACGACGAATAAATAAAAGCAACGGGGGATTGCGAAATAGTTTGTGATCAAAAAATCCGCGAAAAAAAAGGAAAACCGTGTAAAAAGAGACAATGGGGGATTGTAGAAAACTTCGCGTTAAAAACAAAACCGCTTAAAAAAAAATCGCGTTAAAAAGAACCGTATTAAAAGGAAATCGACTGTAGAGTTTAAATTCGTTGTAAACAAAGCAGTTTTAAAATAGCTGCAAATAAACACATTTTATTGCAGTTGTCATTTTAATGTAATTTTTAAATATATTTAAAAGTAGTTGAAATCAAATGCAGAGTCGGATAACTGACTTGCTCCTGGAACATCGCCATGTTAATACAGTTATGCCCGAATTCAGTAAGCACTCTCAGTCTCTAATAGAGACAAAAGTCACAATTTTAGACCAGTTGGCATTCAGTAGTTTCAAAATAAAGCCTCTTGTCTCAAAATAAAGTTTCTAAATGGTGAACTGATGTTGAGCAGGTCACAAAAAATTCAAAATTCAAACAAAAGAAAAAATCGTGGAAGTGAGGAAAACCAATAATCTCTAGCACATTTTGAGACTTGAGATGATACGAAGTTACTGAATACCGGCATTATTTGATGATAAGAAAATTGAATGAATTTAAACCACGTAGTTAAAAAAAGGTTTGCATTAAATAGCTTTTAAAGTACTTTGATTTCCGACAGGGTATGCACATATGTATGTATATATTTGTATGCTTGTACATGTGTACACGAAGGTCTACAAAAGCAAAGCAAGAAATAAGAATCATACACAAAAGCGATTTACGTGTATCTACGGATTTTAAGTGTGAATGTGCAATTAGAAATGAGAATGAACAAAAAAAAAAAAAAAAATAACAGAATAACACAATAAAGAAGCAGTAAAAAGCAAAGGAAGTGACCAGCAATTCTAATAGGATTATGGCGTTAACATAAATTTGTATTTGCGTCGGTGCTTAAAGATCAGGTGGATTACAGTTGATTTGAAAGCGCGTTCACTTATGTGTATATTGATACACATATTTGCTGCACCATTGGGTTGAATAAATTTTTTGTTTTTTTAAATAATTGCCAAAGTTCACCAGTTCATGAATTCTTATTCTAATGAGTGTTTTTAAAATCTAAATTTATGTGCATGTGTATGGCGATAAAATACATGACGCACATGTTGTCAAATGTGTGTTGAGCACAAAAAGGAATGAAGGTTTAGTAAAATTACGATTACGAATATATATTTACATAGTGTCAAAATAAAACAGTGCTTTTTGAATATTTTTAAGAATATATTTAAGTTTAAAGAAATATACATTTTAAAGAGCCACCGAACGATTGCAGCAAGCAATAATTATTTAAAGAATGTTTTTGAGTGACATTTTTCAAGTTCTATTTTTTTTATAATAAAGCGCAAATTTGTAGACAAATATTGTATAGGTTAAACCAAATATTTCAAAGAAAAAGAAAATTTAATGAAGTTAAATCTGACTGTCTATTCGATCGGGCTTCTTCAAGTTTGTTTTTTGGCAACAACAAATTTTTATTTTGATATATACATTTTTTTTCGTTGTAGAAATAATTTTTTAAAAACTGTGCAAGTTTCAAATAGTTACTGTTTACAGTAGATTTTTGACAATTTTTTCTGCATTCGCAGCTATTTTTAGCGTCAACTAAAATTAAAAAGGCTATTAAATTGGTGGCCGCAGTGGTCGAGTTGGTAGCGGTGCGTGCTATAACTCGATATGCCGGAGAGTTCGAGGTTCGAATCTCAGTCAGGGCAAACAAAATTTTAATCATAGAAAAAGTTTTTTCTAATAGCGGTCACCCCACGGCAGGCATTGGCAAACCTCCGAGGGTATTTCTGCCATGAAAAAGCTTCTCATTAAATACATCTGCCGTTCGGAGTCGGCACAAAAACAGTATGTAGGTCCCTCCATTTGTGGTAGAATATAAAGACGCACACCACAAATGGTAGGAGAAGCTCGGCCAAACACTGAGCTATATAGTGTACGCGCCACAAAAAATATTTATATATTAAATTGTATACCAAAAAATGTCTTAAGCCCTCCTCAGAAATGTCAATTTGCACTGTTTTTGAACTTATCAAGTAGACATATGAAATTTGTTTACATTCACAAAAAAAATAAAACTGTTTTTAAAGATCAGAAAAAGGTATAATTAAAGAGTTTTTGATTGCATGAAATTTACTGGGGCGGGAAAGAGCCCATTTTTATTAAATTTTAATAATTTTTTGATTTTCATTGTTTTGTTCAGAAATAAATATAAAATAATGATCAACATTTTTTTGAACAAAAATATAGCTCCTTTTTGCGTGATAATTTTTCGCTTCTACTTTTTTTGTGGGTTTATGTTTATTGATCAGATTTAATCATTATTGAAAATAATTATAATTTTTTGATTTTTTTTTTCAAAAATAATGATTATTTTTTTTAGTTATATTTTTTTGATCAAAAATGAAAATCGTTACTTGAGTTTAGTTTATGGCACAGAAATAAAATAAAATGTTTGCTTTTTATTTTTTTGGAAGATCGCAAAACTCAAAAAAACATTCCGCTTCTCTAATAAGTGTTAGTTGATTAATTTTTTTTGCTACGACTTCGTCAACTTTAAACGGCAAATAAAACAAAGTTTTTATTGATCTATGGAAACATATATATGTACATATATAATTTTTCAAATTTTTAAACAAGTTAATTTAAAAAATAATGGGTTTTCATAGTACACTATTCAATGTAAGAATTATATAATGATAAGCAGGGGTATTTAGAGCGCGGAAAAATTTATTAATTTTAATAACAAAGCAAAATAATACCGAAACTAAGATTAAACTTTAGTTTATTAAGTTTATTAAAAATCAAAAAAATTTAACGAATTTTCACAGAATTTTTATACTGGTATTTCTTTGAAGTTTCGAATTTTTATATATATTTATTAGTGGTCTTTGTGCGGGATCCAAGGTATTCTGCTAAGTGCTTCGTAACTTGAAGTGAAGACCTATTGCTGATATTTACGGACTGACTTCCAATGGAATATAATATGATTAGATTCGGTTAAAGACTGACTACACTAATCGACAGTAAGCTATGCTCACTTTAATATTTAGCGCTTTCTTAATTGAAATATTGCCTTAACCGATTCTTTTAGCCTGAAGAGCATAACGTTCGATATATTGGAGTTTTAAAAAGCAGTATCGAATTATTTCTTAAACATAGGCAAACCTACATACATCCAACACACGCAAATAATTTCCGTTATATTACATTTTTCAATATGGCGAACTATAAGCGACCGGTTTGCGAAAAAGGTAAAATATTTTCTATTTTTGTTTCGGTAAATTTTCAGCAAAATATGTATATATCCAGTTTTTCATATAAATATATATTTATAAGTAGGGAGCACCGGGGCCGGGGTGTTCGGACCAAGATTTCAAAAAAGTGCCCCAATGGGGTAATACCCAACCATCTTCCAGGCGGAAATCTATGCTATTGAGCTGTGTGCACACGAATGTCTTCGCAGAAAGACAAATGGAGCCACAGTCAACATTATGTCAGACAGCCAGGCAGCCCTTAGGGCACTAGACTCCTTCAAAACGGAGTCAAAACTGTTAGACAGCTGCAGAGCGGCACTGGAATCATTAGGAGCCAACAACAAAGTCACTCTGTGGTGGGTTCCGGGTCATGAGGGTGTGGATGGCAATGAGATGGCGGACTATCTCGCAAAAAAAGGGGCCCAACAGAGCTTCTGCGGTCCTCAGCCGTTCTGCGGTCCTTCTAAGGGATACACAGCAGAACTTCTAAGAAGGTGGGAGGACTCGAGAATCGCAGCCCAATGGCCATCGTCAAAGGGTAATAGGCAATCTAAGAGGTTCATAAGTCCATCCCGTGAAACCTCTAGAAAACTTCTTAATCTCAGCAGGGAGGGTCTTAGAACTCTTACCGGGTACTTAACAGGTCACTGTAGGCTGAGATACCATCTTCACAAAATAGGACTCTCTGAGGTTTCAGACTGTAGGTTTTGTGGCTTAGAGGCGGAGACCTCTGAGCACATACTGTGTGAATGCCCGAGTATAAGTAGACTCAGGCTAATACACCTTGGAGAGCGACTGTTATCTCCATCCACAATATGGACAATCACACCCTCCAAAGTGCTTAGTCTCATAAATAGCCTAAAGATGGAGTGACAACTTAAAGGGTTAGCACAATAGATCTTTTTTTTAGGTCGCAGCGCTACTATGCCCTGATAATAATAATAATAATAATAATAATAATAATAATATTTATATGTACCATATTTACCTTTTTAATAATATTTTGCCGCTTTCGTCTTTCTCATGATGCAGTGTCTGAGTGCATAGCATTCGATAATTCGGACGATTTATTGTCAGAAAACTACAAGTAGTTATGTAATTATTCTCTATACTTGCTTAAAATGATCTTTAAAACTCGTATTTTTCACTCAAACTTAAAACAAGTCTATCGACAAACTTTATTCAGTAATAGGTTAAGAAATCCGCCATAAAAGTTCAAGTGTACGCGGCTTCTTCAATTTCAAAATCCACTCTGCCATATCAAGTCTTAGCTTAAACTGATAATGTATGAAACTAAGTTAAAAAAATCGAAGCCATCACTAATCTATGGTTGTCAAAATTTCCCTGAAATCTACGAAAAACCGAACTCATATCAGTGAAAGTATTTGTGCCTAGCAAATTGTCATTTTCACGCGAATTCGGACAGTGACAGCTTCCAATATCTCACTTTCTTTATTTTCTCATTACACATTTCAAAGAACAAAGGACATTTCAATGTGCATAGCAAATACTTGAGCAAAATTATTATTCAGAAAAGAGGAACCAACAATTATTTAAGTTTGTCAAAAGAAACCCACTTGAACACGCTGCGACAGCTATGAGTGCTACAAAATAAAATTCGTGCAAACAAATAGGAATACATACAAAAATTAAGTGCCACTAAGATGCAAACTTTATTCCCTCTCATAAATACATAAGTGCGAGTAGATACATAGTTGGGTGTGTATGTTTGTTGACGACAAATGAAGTGCGAGTAGAATAATACTTAGTGACTGGCAGTCACACGATTTGGCCCACTCGCTGGCTACCTGGTGCTTGTCTACTTGACACTTCACGAGAATTTCATTCGCTCATTTATTCATTCATGAAAATGAAAATTAAAAACAAACAATAACAAAAATATTGCAATAATGAAGCCAGCAGCAAGAAATGAAATGAGAGAAAATGAAAAAAAAAATTAAATTTTGGAAGGTACTTGTAGTAGACGCTAAAACACTTTTGGTTGAAGATATTTTCATGGCTGTTACTCCCTTGCTGTCTCCTCCAAGCTGCCACAATTGTCGCTTGAGTTGTTGCCGCTTACTCCCTTCACTTTGCTTCCGCAAATCCACAAACCAAGCCAAATGCTTACAATAATTCTATAGCAAAGTAGACTGCCCCGCTAGCTCTCGTCTGAGGTCTGAGTGGCCTCTGTGCAGTCACTTTTGCCAGACTTTGCATGGTGAGACGGCGCCTCGACCATTTTATCATTGTCAGTTTGACCTTCTTGCTGCGGCGCGCTCTTATTCCAACTGAAGTGTAGTATTGTTGCCGAAAGTTCTTACATTAATTTAAATTTTTTTAGCAAAACGACACACACACGACGCCGTAAAAATTGAAATTAAACATAAAAACCCAATGAAATGAAGAGAAAATACATAAAAAACTATGCGACTCAAAATAGAGTGAATGCTGAAGAGACAAATGCGGGTGAAAGGAAAGATAAAAATAAAATAATGTGCAAAAAAGCAACTGACATTGGCAATGTGGCATCAGATCTACAAAGAACGTACTAACGAAGCGAAGATACGCAAATGAAAGTCAAACAACAATCAAAGAAGCAAGAGGAACAAGAAGAAGAAGAAGAACTATAAAGATGAATTTTTATATGGCTTTTAGTTTGAACATCGTTATTATTATTACTATTTTTTTTTATATGTTTGCTGCTGATGTTGATGTTGTTAATGATGGTTTTACTCCTCCTTGGATTCGCGCGAATCTTCTGTACTTTTTTTTTTTTTGTTTTTTGCTGCTTGTTGTTCTATTCGACCGTGAGACCGATTGCCCACTTCATGGTTCAACTTCATTTGGCCGAAGTTTTGTTGAGGCCAACCATCCGGTAGTGAAACACTTGCGGACTACTTTTTATGCAACTGTATGTACATATATATGTAAGTACATATCGTTACCATAATAAAGAAAACCCCTAACTAACAGTTTTGTTACTTTGCATTCATTAAAATAATTTTTTTTTCATCCCAGATATTTTTTTAAACGTTGTATTATATCCAAAAATGCATCATTATTTGCAAAAATGTATTTGAAAAAAAAGTAGAAGGTCGGAACATTATTTTATTCTATTCTTTACCGAATTAATGTTTATTAGTTAATATAATAAAATATGAGAAATATATTAAACCAAGAACAGAAGCTCATTTGTGTGTGGGAAAAAATTTAATATTCTCAAAAATTAATAAAAATTGAATGGTTGATGAAAATCTGGTCAAGTTAGTATAAAAATGTTATAATAATAATCCCAACGGTTTTACGCAATGGCATGACGCACGAATTTTTTTTAAGCAGTGCGGATTCATGAAAGGCAGGAGTTTGTTAGGTGCCAAAATCTTTGTAATCAATCATTTAACTAGTCATTTATTGAGAGTACAAAGTATTGCCTTCATCGCATAAAAAAGTGTGCCTGATATATAAAAAGCATCGAAGTGAGTGTTGAAATCTAGACGCAAGCCACGGAATCGTTCTTTCAATACAAAATTATTTTTGCAGGGCTTCGGAAAAAAATTTACTTCGGCCAGAATAAGTGGGCTAGAAAGCAAGCCTCTCAGTAACTTTACCATAAATATTCTGCTTAACATTCCTCTGCGACTAGCAAGGGCTATAAAATTACATGCTTTGCTTTTCTTCACGTTTAATTTTATTATCAATCACTTTAAGTTTATTTTTACGCCTTCTTAAAAGATTAAATTCGGTGAGGGAACTTCCGTTCTTTTAACTTAAAACCGAAAATACCGTTGTATAGGAGGTGGGTGTCGGTATGTTCTGATTTGAAAAAAAATGTCTTCATTTTTCTTACTAACATCAAAGATAATATGTGTACACAATTTTATTTAAGATTTTTAGGACGATTATTGAAAAAAAATAAAACTTCTCAGATATAGACTTTGCTACGTACAAAGTTTTTGTTCTATCAAAATATTGAAAAAATCAATTCTGACCTATTTTGATGCAAAAGTTGACGAAATAAGGAAATTGACGAATTTTTCAAAAATATCGTTGCATGTGAAGTAAACGAAGTTGTTGTTTGACGCTGTCTAATTTCAATATCAACGCACTTTGTTAATAAGTACAATTTAAGTTCTTCGAATATTTTGGTATGTAATTACCTGTATTTTTCTCAAATTTCAAATCAAAATGTTATAAAAAGTTTCGCAAGTTCTTCAGAACTGCAAGAATAACATATTAGCTAGCGTTTTTTGATAAACACGAGGTTAGATGTTTGCATGTGCTTTTTATGTCTTAAAGTTATGTGTTCAAAACTAATAGCAGAAACTAGATGAAATGAAAGTGGTGTAAGGTTATCTTTAGAATAATATTAGTATATTACAGTTTTAGTAAGGCGCAGCCACCCTCTTCTTATGTTTATTAAGCAACATTGAATTAAGCAAGATTTTAGAAAGAATAGTTAAAGCACACTTTCAAATAAAAAATAATAATTTTTAAGTTAACTTTCTAGCGTAATTAACGCATTTTTTTTTTATAAGTGTGTTAAATATATTCAAAATGAAATAGTTGCAACAACTTTCTAATCGCTGTCATTAAAGCTTGGTTTTGCATCAAAGGAAACGAGTCGATTTTGTCTGTTTATGCTAACAGCCTAATTTTATATATATTTGACAATACATGTCACCCTGTCATTTGTTCCAACGCGGTTGTGAGATTTTCAGCACATAACGGGTCTTATTCGAGTTTTCCAACCAACTGTTTTTTTCTTTAAAAAACTAGCGAGTTAGAGAAAAACGGTGGGTTGGGTTTTTGTCCAAAAAACGGCATTCCCTTTTTTACTATCAGAGGACCCAGGAGCTGATACAGCGTTTTCGCCAAATCTATACGTAAGTTCCATATTGTTCAATTTGCATATGTTCAATATCCTGAAAGATTAAAATACATTGACAAACATTATAATACAAGCTTATAATCCTAATCTTTTCTTTTTAATTTTCCTCATAAAGACAACTGACCCCGAGACCAACTACATTTGCGTCAGCTTGTATCCATTGTCTTTCAAGAAACTCTAGAAATTACTAGGTATAAAAGAGTAAAAGAGTATAAAGCATTTTATTTCTACTTGGTACACAAGACAGCCCGAATCTGTTTAGCAATATTTTTACGATGCCACTATTCTATTGTATTTTCATATTTTAATTTTCGATCCCCCAAAAACCTCGCTCCCGTGCACACGGCCCTGGTGCAAGTACATCCGTAAATAAAAAAAATATATTAGTTACTTCATGCTCTTAAACATTTTGTTACATCATTATACATCAAGTAACTGAACTAAATATATTGAGAAGATTCTATCTTCCTCATAAAACCAGTTCACGGTAGTAGAAGTTTATGTTTTCTTTTAAAAAAAAAAAGTTTTCTTCCTTAATTTCTGATATCTAATATCTAAATTCTTCAATATTCTTTAACGAACTTAGAACAAGAAAATCAATTAATAACAGTTTTTCAGATTACTTTTTTTATTCATTAAGAAAATCTGTTTTCCATTTATATTTTGAATAGAAAGTAAATCCATACAGTAAGTACATAAATATATTCATTATAATTTTAAATTATGCTTATTAAATTAAACTGTTGATATACATACATACATATATATAAATATATGTTATTATTAAGCACAATTAACCTGAAAATCTGCTATTTACCCATCACAAATTTCAACTCATTCATTTATCTTATGAAAGCATGCAACAACTCCTGCTGCTGATTGGATTCACTTTATAAAACTTCAAGTTATTTTCACACGATCAGCATGAATGACTTCAAATGCCACGTTAGATATCAGCGTATGTACATATGTACATACAAAAATACATACGTGCATAGACACAGCCCGACGTAAATAGCAGTTTACGATGGATGCATATAAACAACTTTACGCTTGAATTTCCGCTGTCATTCATGCAACACTAAATCGCTTTAGCAGACATAAAGCAAAACAAAACAAAAAAAGAGTGAAAGAAATTGTTCAATTGCGATAAATACCTAACTAAATAAATACAATGAATGAATATATACATATATATAACTATAATAATATACTTCCATACATACCCAGCAAACATTTGTTGTGAAATCTCAAAGTGAGCTGCATTTGAAAGCAATCTTTTTCTCAAACCTCAAACGTTAGTTCTCAAATGCAACCCAAATTGCGCCTAATAGCGTTATTAAACTGCAGGGCCCTTTTTTATAATTAGAAATGTTCCTTTATTTACAAGTTGAAAAATATTGCATTCTTAACTTTTGCTCAAACGTGAGCGGAGTGAAACATAATTGAATTCAGTTACTCTGGTTTTGATATTTACATATATAAATTGCCTACGAAGTAAAATAAACTCTCAGTCTTACTGTGAGACCTAAATTTTTCTCAAGTCTTTCTCAACCCCTTCTCAAGTTGAGAAACAATGTTTGAGAAATAATATTTTCTCAAACCTTTAAAAATTTTATGTCCAGTGTTTGCTGGGTCTGTACATACAAGTATGTGTGTGTGCATATTCGCTTAAGACTTATAAAGTAGACAAGAAACAAGGAAGCGAATATGAGTACATCAAGCAGCGGATGCCGCTCCAAAGATGTGCTCCATTAAGCCAGACTACGGGAGCATATACAAAAGGTATTCCAGGAATTTTCGAAGCGACTGCTTAGAACTTAAATGTGACACATAGCAAACCGTCCACATTCATATGAGCACACACTCACACACACACGCAAGGATAAGTAAGAGCAGCAGTAGTAGTGTGGAAATGTGGCTTGATGCCACCAGTCCAGTTTATGATGCACACTTAGAGCTGTACACATTCTATGGGCACAGTGAAAAGTCCAACCGTGAATGGAACGATGCGAATAGTTGGCAGTGTATTAAGTTAAATCTTGAGTAGCCTTAAAGTTGCCAGAAAGTACACTGTTGCCGCTGGTTAGTGTGCTACAGTTCAACCATAATGGTAGAAATGCAGACACTTGCAACAATAGAATCAACGGTGTGGCAACACAAAATTAGCGCGAAGAACACAAGTGCAGAAGACAATAGCGAAGTTTATTATAAATTGCTGCAGATTTCATAAAACAAAAACACACTACACACTCTTACACTCTTCAAGATATCCATCCACTCTAGATGGATACAACTTTTGATGCAATTAGAAACGTGATGCTTGCAAGAGAGAAGAAGGCAATGTGTGGAGTGCATTGTTTTTTTTTTTTTGCAAATCAACTCTGTCCGTGTTGCAATAAAGTTGCTCTTAACAAAAAATAAAAAAAAACCAAAACTAAAAAATATACAACACAAAGCAAACAAGAGAAATGAACGAATTAGTGTTAGAAATAGGGAGCACGTAGATAAAGTTACAGACATACATACATATACGCCTATGTAGATGGGAGCGTGCGTGTGTGTGTGTGTGTGTGTGTGTGTGTGTATTCATGTCTGCATATGGGAAACCACCAACTGCGAAAATTATATTTTACCATAGAAAACAAGCAACTTACTTGTTGTATACACTCAGAAAGTTGAATGGGTATTGTAGAAAACTTGCTGTAACTTCAGCGGACTGTTGTACTACAATACGGGGTGATTCGAAGTGCAGTTATGTATACACTTTCATGTTTTACAATTTAGTGTTGCTAATCTTGATATCTTATCAAAAATTGTAGAACTTACAATATTGCGTCCTTCCGAGTGTAAATTGATTTCTTACGAAATTTCTATTTTCGATAACAGAATTTCCATCTTCCTTCAATGAGCCGTAAACCTTTACGGACTGTTAAGGTGAGTTGTTGAATCATTGTTTTTAGGTAGCATTTTGTTAATAAACTTCCAAGTAATTGCTGTGAATAAGGTAATTGAGCAATGTGATACACTGGATAGTACTGCTACCTGTGAAGTGATGAATGCGGCACTTCGCTTCATTTGTTGACTGATGTGCCGATATGGGCCTTATCATAAGCCCGCAGATGGCAGTCCAGCTTTCTTTTAAGATAAGTTATTTTCCGTTTGTTTAGCCTCACTAAGGGCTATTTTATTAAGTTCATACATATAAACATTTTATGGATTTCGTTTTTAACTTTCTTTTACAATTGAACTTTTATCAATAATATGATATTTCAGGTTCAGGTGCTGGCAATCTTAATCTGCGCTAGCATAAATATTGCATTTGAGTTTATATTGCAATATTTTCAAATGGCCAAAGCACATGGAGACTGCATATAAGAAATACTTCTGTCTTTAAAAATCGTGGTAGTGTATGGCTGGGTGGCTCGTGATTTTTGTGGGGCTTGCGGGAAACAAGACCAAAGCTGGGCTGAAGAATACGATATGTCAATGATCACTTTGTTCTGGAACATTTGTATGATTAAACTTGATCTACGCCTGAGTTATTATTAATTAAGAATGAAAAGCAATCATAGTGAGTTAAGTACCCAGCAAGAACACTCTCGATTAAGTAACGTATGATATACCACAGAGTTTTACCAGAGATTTCAGGTAGAGTTTCTATGAAATCCTTAAGGCCGAGTTGACAACTCTGCTCGAAACTCTTACATACCATCTCTTTCTAAAGCATGAAATTCAGTATGTTTGCAAAATATATATGGTTTATGCAGATCCCGCTTACTCGTTGTACTAATAACAATTTAATTTGGAGTCGTTTCAAAATGTTCCGTGAGAGTATTCGGTCAATCGCTACTAAAAATCTTATTGCAAACAAGTTTTAGTTACATAAATTAAAAAAAAAGAGAGATCCTTGTTATAAACAGGTTTATCTGAAACGTTTAAGATATGTTTTATCCTTAAAATCTAAATAGTATGAGGTCCTTCCTCTAGGTAAGGTAGTAGCCCACAATTTGTTAGTGGTTGATAGTCCTCCAACAAACGATATATTTCATAGAGAGATGTGCAGAGTTCCATAACAAAAGGAAGTAAATACCGGCTCCTGATCGTGTGATTTTGTCGGATAGAAATGCTGTGACGGATTTTATCACAGCTGGTGATGTTGCACCCTAAAAAGTTGTACATATTTTATCAGTTTTAGCGGCTATGTATTATTTTAATAAGTGGTTACATTTTTATTACCACAACTAGTGAATGGGAGGAAGGACTTAAAAATGTATGATGGTCGATATACCGAGTCTGTAGCTTTTGAAAACGATTTAAGTATATGTTTAGAAAAGTGGTTTTGATGCATGAATGATCTCATAAAACTAAGGTGTAGTAATGGCATTATAACAGAACACTTTGAGATTTTAGCTGAAAAAAACACGGAATGTATGGAAAAGTATATTGCAAATTTAGCATGACAGGAAGGGAAATGTATTATAAATTCTGGAGGATTGTCTCTTAAGGAGCGTAAACAAAAAAATATCTGAATAGCTATATGCATAGTAATGGATTGCGGATGTACTTCCAAGAATGTTGGGACAAAAATTCAACTTGCAAGTAAAATAAAAAGAAATGATATAATCCATGAAGAAGAAAAAAATGCATCTTAAGGTGGGGATGCTCTTTCCCAAATAATGTAAAGTTTTGAAATAAATAAGCGCCTTACTAGTCCAAAATATACATATATCACATATCGAAATATAAAAAAGTATCTTTTTCATAATCTTATCGTACAGTTACCCGGTCTACCTATTCATTCATTCGTCCAGTCAAACATTCGCACACACAAATTAAGGCAGATTGGGCCACACATATGTATATTCGCTTCTCCATTTAATTCGTGCACTCACAAAAAGATGAAGAAGCAGAAGAAGAAGAAGAGATAAAATACACTATACTTCAGAGTTACTACGCAACAATTGCAGTACATTCTAATCCGATCTAACTAACCGACAAGGTGCACAGTGCAAGCTGCAATGCAACTAGATATGCAACCAAGATTGCGAACGCAAGCAGAGTGCAGCAAGTCGGGTGGGCAAAGTTATGATGATGATATGCCGACATGCAACACACACGACGCACATTCAACGTTAATCGCCTGCTGCGCACACATTCACTCATGCAAACATATATGTGTATATACATACATACTCTTACAAACATATACATAGTACACATGTGAATGTAGCACGAAAGTGAACGGTGCAAGACTGTAATACTGAAAGGCTCCAGTTGCATTGCTCCGCTGCAGTGAGTCGTGTAATCAGAGCCGGCAATGCCATAAGATGCTATGAATTTCTATACACAAACCTAAGTATGTAAGTAGAGATACGAGTACGTACGCTTATCCATCACAGCGTCTTGCACTTCCCGCCTGCTGGGCTCTGCTGCGTATCAGCGCCGGCGGATGTTTGCTTGTTTGTTTGTGCTGCAAGGTAAGTTGCTGATGCTGTTGCGGCCTTTTGTTTATTTTCATTTCATCCAGCTCATATGCAGTTCCGCGAACAGACACGCTCACTTGGAAGCGAACTACCGCCGATCTCTGCGTCGCATCTGTAGTGCATAGTGTACTACGTGCAGTTATGTCGCTCCGTCCGTAGAGAGACCGCAGTGAGTTGGGCACAATCGTACAACCATCGGCCAATAACAGCTTTGCGATAGAAAGACAAAAAAAAAACAAAAAAAACAGACTACATCCGTTTGCATCTGTCTACGTATTAGCCGCAATCGGCTGGCAAACTGCTCATGCTGGTTGCTATCGGCTTAGCTCGCTGCAAGCAACTTAGCTGGCTTGCGGCTTAACTCATAGTGAGTTTTGTAACATTGCCATTGCGGCATTGTCTTCGATATTTACGCGCATATATAGGAGTACATACATACATATACTTAGTTAGGCGCAACAGCACCGGTAGCAATATACCGGCAATCTGAAATGTTCTTTCATAAATTTGCTGCGTCTCTATAATCAACTGCATCCTCTTGCTTTTGCCACTTACAAATTCAAGCGTCTATTAGTCATACAAACATACACATGCATACATATGTATATGAGTATAGACCATTTCTTTGTTAGTATTTATCTTTTGATACAGCGATGTTCGCATAATTAACGACAGTCAATAATAAAAAGGAACTCATAAAACATTTTTTATTCGTTGAAAATCAAAAAGTAACATTTTCACTAAAATACTCTTTGACTTAAAAATAAGAAAAAAAAGTATGTAGCTTGGTTGATTAAAGATCTCACAAACATTTCAATTATAGGTTTCTAGTTCGATACCTAGTTAAATTTTTTTCAGTAAGACTTTTGTGTGCGGCGCTGTTAATAAAAATTTCAAAAAGGGGGAGAGACTGAAGACTCGAACATGAGCTTCAGTTGCTAATCACTCCTCTACTCATCACACCAAAGGTATCCACATTTTAATACACCACACTCAGATTTTTTACACTTATACTTCTTAAATCACCGCACCCCAACTCTACGCACGTCAGCCATAATCATATCGCGTCACCTGTCTTCACCTCCTTCTGCTCAATACACCTCACACCTTACCTAATAAGTGCAATTCAACACCCTTGAACTCTCCACACCTGTCCTCACTACCCCATAACTCACTACACCCATACTCCCCACAAATAAAACCTTTTCAACTCACTTCAAATTTCCGCACCTCATCTCATATTCATATAATTTCACCATACTTCAATTCAACTCACTTCATCTGACCTCACTTCTCCTCACGTTGCCTCACCTCATCTCACTTGACCTCATCTCAACTCACCTCTTCTGTCTTCATCTCTCCTCATCTCGCTTGATCTCACCTCATCTCTCTTAACCCCAACTTTCCTCACCTCATCACAGAAAGCGAAGTAAATCATAAGTTAAATTGATTAATAGCTAAGTGTATTTCGTCGGCGAAGCTTAGTTAGGTCGAGTAAAAATAAAATCATAAACGAAGTCTTTTTTTGAAAAGCTTTCGTCCCTCCAATCGAAAACCAGAATTCTATAAAAACAAGTTCGATGATGTTCTTTTGAATATGATCGCCACCTGTGGCTTCGACGTTGTGATGATTTGCTATTTCTAGTTGCACTGGCTCATGATGAGAAATTTCGAGTTTTGCTGCTTTCTTTGGTTCTTTATTTATTGCTTCATTCTTTCTACTACACAATGTTCAACGCATCACTCACATAACCATGTAAGTATGTACATACGATTATATGCACAAATAACTTGCAGAATAAGATAAAAAATATAAAAATAACAAATCCACTGTGCGCATTTTATCGTTTGTAAATGATGTAATTTTATTTGCAATTGAATTGTTCATTCCATAAATGAGGAAAGGTGTGAGAAAATTTTTGAAATTTATTGGTGTCTTAAGCTTCGGTTTGTAACTGGGGTGAATTAAAATATTGAACGCAAGGTATTTTTTATATATTAATTTTTAATTTAAATAGGCTTAGTTCCAATTAACACAGTGAAAGTTATAAACGCGTAAGCTAACTTAAAAAATAATTAGTTTGCATATAAAACTGTGGTTTAATAACAAATTTATAAGACTTATTTTAAACACTATTTTTTCCAACAATATTTTTTAAAATAAGTTGCTCAATAAGCCAATTTTCCATGAAACCGATCGCATATAAAATATTTTCCAAAATCAAGTTTGAAGTTTCGAAAAACATTGTAAGAAATCATAAAGCATCATCCCGTAATCCACACTATGTATATCGTCGGCGATACTGCAAATCGAGCTTTGTCAATATGTATGATTTTCATACAGAAAGAAAAAAAGTCCATTCTTTATTTAATTTTCTGCAAAGTATTTATATTTGCTAACTACTGTAGTAAGATTGGCTGATGCTGAAGAACGTTTAAAAGACATGTTTAGAAACAACCAAAAGATTTTTTGTATGCCCAATAAAAAATTTTTTTTTTTTACATAGCAGTACCATTTTTTTCAAATTTATCTTTGATTTTTTTTCTTTCTTTATTTTTAAATTAGTGTATTTTAATTTCACTGCAAAACAAACACCATATTTGTCCGAGCATCAAACTTTGTTTAAAATTCAACTAAATGCCATCATAATTTTTGGAATAAAAATAAATAAAGTTAAAATATTTTTAAGAATGAAAATTTATAGCCTATTCAATTTTAAAGAGTAGTGGCTATAAATTATCGTTGATTTTTGACATTTAAAATTAAGTTGCAATTCTTACACTCACAAAATCGAACATCCTTCAAATGATGAAATAATTTCCCAAAAAAAATATCTCTCATTTGAGCAAATGAAAAAAAATTGCTTAATTTGTGCATATAAAACTTGTCGGAATTTACAATTTAAATTAATTAAAGCAATTGTATAAAATTCACAGTTTAATAAAACTTAAATAAAAAAAAACAAGATAAAAGTACAAACTCTAATAAAAAAAAATGTATAGTAATAGTAAGTTAACACATTTTTTTGCTCCTTTTTCATTATTTGAATTCGCAACAAACTTTGTTTTAAGTCAGAGCTTTATCCTTTCTGCTATTGCTTCAACATATCAATAACTTGTTTTTTAAGATAATTTTTCAAAAAGCAGAGTAACAAAGTTTGCCGCTTTTTGAGAAAAATTCTTATGTTTAATTTCTATCGCGAAAAAATAGTCTCACTTCTTCTTATTTTGATTGCTTTTTTTTGTCCGTTTAAGAAAACTTTCTTCCGAGTTTAGCTACTTGATATTTGTTAACCATTAAATAAAATTAAAGTATAAAAAAACTGCATACTCCTGCTGTTTTCAGACATATATGATTCAAAAAATTAATATAATCTTTCGTTTAAATTGATTTCGTGGAACTGGCTGTTAAAGATTGAAATTGTCACGAAATTTTGTTGAGTAAATTTTAGCTTTAAACTAAGATTATAATTGTGGGTTATGGAATATTGTTAGAAAATACAGCTCAATAATTGTAGAATTGTGGCAAATTTGAGCTTTTTACAAACATTACTTTGTTAAACGTTGCGAAGTTCTTTTAATTTTTAAAATTTTTATTCTTTTTCCAACTATGTAGCTAGATTTTCAAGCGCAATAGGAACATAAATAGCTATCTATGAAAATCACCGCTTCAATATGTGTATGTAGTTATGTATCTTCATATGTATTAAAATGTGTAAGAATTCGCATACCTTGCAAATAAGTTACTACATATCAAGGCAAATTATAGTGTCTATCGAGTTCACAAAAGTTCAGCTGCACAAGTATTTTATAAGCGAATTACAAACAAAAAAGCTACTCGAACTGCAGTCGATTTTTCTTTTCTTCATACACTTACACACCCCTTTTTCACTTTCTTTCGAATTTTGCATTTAAATACTATATAATTGAGTTTTTTGCTTTCATTTATTTTGCTTCAATTTTGCTAATTTTCTTCTAGCTTACTACTTACATTCTACCTTTCAATTACTTTAAACTCTGCTCGGCTTATCTTGATTTTTGGCTCTCATTCGCCTTTCAGCTGGCACAGTTGCATATGCATGTACATATGTATATATTTACGTTTGTTTCAGTGTGTATGTATGTATATGCCGATATTTACTACGTAGTCATGTGTTGGCCGATTTGCCGGTAGGCGGTCGAGTTCATTGTGCTGCGCTAATGGTGATTTTCCCCGACGGACTGCAAATCATTGATTGATTTAAGCCGCTCGCTTGGGCGGTCACTGACATTCTACATTTGCATACATATGTACATACATATGTTATACAAATATATTTGTATATGAGCATGAATGCATACATTTGTTCATTCCTAGGCATGCAGGTACTTTTATAGGCAAATATATTAGGTTTGGCAGTCGCCTAATGCGCCAAGGCATGTCAGCATTCATTCATTCATGCAATGCGGCGCATAGAGAAAGCAAACAAAGCAACAAGAAAATAAGCAACTAAAAAAACAAAAACGATAAGCCGAGTAATTACGGGCATCGCTGCCAAAAGTATGGTGAAACAAATGGGCAAAAATGACTCAAAAGGGCGCCGTCTGAAAGCAGGCGTAGAATTCGCTTGTGATTAATTAATTAAGATTGATTACCGATTGCATTAACGAATTTTGCAGTGTTTAAACTAGATGCATTGCATTTATACAATACATAATTGAATTTTATGTTTTTTTTTTTTTGAATAGTTGCAAAGGTATTTAACATTTTACATTCCAAAATTTCTAAAATCTTACTATTTTGAACTCTGTGCCAATGAAGAAAGTGGCATTGTTTAAGTTTATTATATAGCCAAAAAAAAAATAAATTTCTAAAAGTAAGCGTTGAAAAAATGCAAGTGTATCAATATGAAATAACAGTTAAAAATGTATGATGATTTTTAGAATTTTTATTTAAGCAGCACAAGTGGACTCGGATTTGAGTTACACACACAATTCCCCCTTGGTCACTTTGTATGCACGCGGCACAAAATTGTTTTACAACAACAATTAAGGTGGTTAGCCCAATTTAACGCAGTTAGCATTGAAATGAAAAATAAAATCAGTTTCCTTGGTTTTCCTCGCTATTGTTGTTGCACGTAAACGTCAAGCATTTACACACCCAAAGCGACGATTATACATATATATTTACCAAATGTGGATATGTATGTTATTTCTGTACTTTTTACTTAATTTCCAGCAGTTTAATTTATGTTCTTTTCTCACTAGCTTGCACGTTTTTGTAAAGCTGTTGTTGTTGCCGCTATTCTTGTATTCAATGTTGACACAGATTTTCAATTAAAGTGATTTTAACCTGTCCTACGTGCTTTGTACAAAGTCTTTTCTAGTTGTTGTATGCATTATTGTTGCATTGTTTTCGCATCACAGTTTTATTGCTGGTGTTGTTGCTGCTGTTGCGATTTCCGCTGCTGTAGTTACAACTGCATTGTACTAGTAGTAGAGTTGTTGACCTTTTTCCACTGTTTTACTACTTTACTTTTGTGAACCAATAAGAAAAAACAAATGAGAAAAAAATGGTAAACAAGAGAAATTTATCAAAGCGCAAGAAATTTATCAAAAAACTGAAAATAATCGTATTTAAGAGAAAGCGAAAAAAGTAGAAAAATAGAAACGAAGATATGGAGCAGAAAAAAAGTGTGCTGAGAAATAGTCTTGAATAGATAGTTTGGCAGTGGGATGTAATTGAAATACGAAAAGAAAATAGTGTTACAGCAACAACGAGCAGCCTCATCGATAGTCGGCACAACAAGAACGACAACAACAGCAAAAAAAAAAAACAGCTATGTCAGCGACACAACTTCATTTTGCCAAACAATCAATACGAATAACTGAAAAACAAAACAACACAGGCAGTGCGAAAACAACTAAAGAATGGCATGAAGAATGACACAAGCACAGAGGGGGGGCGGGGGGAGGGGGGTTTGATCAGTGAATAGAAATGGATAAAGAAGTCTGAAGCAGCTGCTTTGTTGTATTATTCTTTTTTTTGTTTTTTTTCTCTTATGCCCGCTCACCTTACGTTTGCTGTTGTTCCTGTTGTTGCGAATACAGCCACAAAAGCGTTGATCCCTACACTAAATCGATTAGCCCAGTTGCCTAGAAAATGTGAAAACAGTAAAATGTGCTATTTTACTTGACTCCTTCAACACACACATCACACAGCGCCCAACTCACAACTTTAACTCAAACAGGGCGATGAGGTAGAATAAACAAGAGTTTGAAACAAGTAATCGCCGAGAGAAAAGCACAACATCCAAAACTATGCGCAACTAGACTAGCAACAAATATTGACAACTACTGTGTCTGCTAGAGCAACTGAGCCAAACAACCGAAACATAAGAAGCAGCAGAGACAGCAGTGGCAACAGAAACACCAGCTGCAACACTTGTGTGTGGGAGTAAGTCAAGTGGCTGTGGCTACTGCAACTGCAACAAGCAGCAGTTGGAAAATTCTTGCCACGTTTGTATGTGTGTATACGTGTACACCAAATCGCTTGCAATTTGCGGTGCTGCTGGCGCTACAGCGGCTTCATTTGCAACAGCAGCAACTTTTTGTTTCTTTTGGCCTTTAGCCTTTTCCACTACTTTCGACACGGCAACCTCGCCATCGAATTTGTGTGTTTGCTTAGAGTTTTAGTGGGTGTTGAATTCGGTTGAGATTTATGCAGTGATGCATAAAATTGGCAGCCGGCCTCAAATTGGTATTAAGTCTCTCGTTTAGGTTATTCCTCTCACTTGCACGCTGCTTTAATACTCTTTTATACATACATACATATATTCGAATATGATTTACTTATAAATAAAACTAGGCGATGTAGTCGTTCGGGAGTAAACTGAGTTCTACGCGGTTGGAGAGTGAACTTCCAGTTTAAAAAAATATATATAAATGCAAGGAATTGTTGATGATTACATTCAATATAAGCAAGTATTTAAAAGTTCTCATATGTTGTAGTTGATTTTTTTTTTAAATTTTTAAAACAATTTTTTAACATGTTTATTTTTACATGTTTGTATACACCAACCCTTTAATTCATAAAAACAAAAAAAAAGAAACATGGAAAATGCACACATTTCCATTAAAAGCTGTTTAATTCGTATATAAAGCATTAACATTTTTTTTTAATTTTTTAGGAGTTCGGCTGCAAAAAAATTTTAAGTTTTTAATAATACTAAAACTGAAATAAACGCATTTGGCAAAAAATAAAACATTTATCATAAATTCATCAATAAATGTTGCCATACTTTGTTGTGAAACGGTTAATGTGTTTAAGCGAATTAAGCAACATTGCAGTGAACCGGTCACATGTTGCATCTCAAGCATATATGTACATACATAAACAAATGTCTCCCAAATGCAATAAATGATAATAAATATTCATACATACTAAAATATTGTACTTTATTTCAATGAAGATGGAATTGTATTACAACTCTATTCCTATGTTCCCAAGTAGCTCATTTTTAAATCAATTTACGTTTCAGTGCAATTATGTCGTTCAGTTTTATATACATATGTATATTTGGATTTGATGTGACTGTGAATGCGTATTACGCGTTCACCAAAATTTCCAACCTCTTTCTCAGAATTTCCAAATTTTTTTTTTAATTTTTAGTTTTATACCTCATTAAATTTTATTGAAAGAACTTGTATGCTTAAAGTCTTTAGTATTTACCGATGACTTATTAAATAGGTTTTTTTTCTTTTCGACTCCGAATCCTCTATCCTCTGTTCGTGACGATCAAAATGATCAACAGAAGAACTCTAAGAATAAACCAATGGTAATTCCTATTCATGTGCTAAATTCTCCAAAAGAAACTTAGATAGCCAAAAGTGGCAATTAAATCGACACTTTTTATGGCATCGTCCCAAACAGCTGCTTCTTCAGATATGAATATTCGCTTCCAGACCTCTACACTTATTACGTTTACTTTTCTCGAAATAATGTTGCTTCGTTTGTTTTTACTCAGCTCTTTCAATGCGTTGCGTGTCCTTTTTCCCCTTTATTGAACTCTGACCAATCAAAGTAGCAATAATTTCTACTAAGGAATACAGATAGCCCAATGCAAAAGTTAAAATGTGAGAGAAGAAAACGCCATTGGACACATAAGCCATCCAAATTTGAAATTTGTTTTTTTATATTTATTAATTATGGCTGATATGAAAAAACTGCGGTCTTACTTTTTATTTTTCTACATACATACAATCATATATTTATCTGTAATTCTATAGTACGAGTATGTTTGTTATTATTTGCTCTGTCATTAACGCAAAATTTCACTGCGCTTAATGTTAAGCCTTTCGTTGTTTACAAGATCGTCGAATCCACTCGATTTCTTGTGAGGTGCAATCTGTCCCCAGCGTTTTGTCACACGATTGACGTTCAATTGTCATTTTGAATCGTTGTTTCTGTTATGCATATGCTCGTACATATATTTATGCTTTTTGACAATCTCAAAGCTTTGCAAAAACATATTTTTTTGCTTGCAGTTCGATTTTCTAACTTTTCTTAACACAAAATCGGATTGCAACAACCTAACAAAGACAGCTGTAACAAATTTTTCAAAACAAACTTCCACGGAATATGAAAATCTTTAAAATTGTAGTTAATTTAGTTTTGCAAAGTTTGTGAATTTCAAGGTATTTAGGTAGTTTTATGAAATCACATAATAAAACCTCAAAGACGACCCGCTGAATGATTATTTTTAATTAAAGGTAGTTTTCTTAGGTTACCATAAAATGATAAAATATCCTTATTTGCCCTTTAAACAAAAAATTATCTGACTATTTTTTAAGTTAATTAATTTATTTGATTACATTAAATTTTTTATTTCTTACTCTCCTGATTAAATTATTTATTACAATATTTTTTATTCTTTTATTTTTTGATGGCAAGATAAACATACTAATTTGATTATCCTCAACAAAGTTTGGTTTTTTAATTTTATAAAAATTTGCTACCAAACATAAACATAAAACTATTAAGAATATCAAAGAGTTAAATTGAATTAAATAATTAAAAAAAAAAACAATTGAAAACAAAAAAAATAAAAAATTAAATAAATGCAAACAATAACAATTCACTTACATAATTAAACTATTTTTAAAAATTTTATTATTTTTAGTTGTAATTTGAATATTTTTAAAGGTAATTAATTATGATTATACATGCTGGGCTATATAAGAAAATTTTAATATTTATTAATGTTAAAAAAGGCATATCTATAAACAAAAGGTTACGAAAAGTTAAGAAAATTCAACAGGTCTGCTTCGAATCTAGAGTTCTATTCCAAAGCTTTTGGTAAACGCGTAGCTAGACTTTTGCGAGCACTAGATACTGCGACTAGAAATATGCCATTAAAACTTAGCATAGCACATTTAAAAACAAATTGTTTGCTTTACAAGCTCACAATATATTGACGGCTCAGTAATAGGAAACAATTTGTGGACTGAAGACTGTATTCAAAATTTAAGTTCTTTTAAAAAACAGACTGTTATTTTGGCTTAAATTCATATGTAATTATAATTATAATTCAAATGTTTATTGCACTAAAAAAAAGAAAATTTGTAGATAACGAAAAAAATTAATTAAATGCAAACATTGCGTGTGCACTGTTTATGAACAGTGTCCACACATATACGAGTATACATATATACTACCAACCTTTAGCAGAAATGTTTTGGCAACATGTTGCTACACTCACTAGGCATCATGTCTACTACTAGTATGTAATTCATATATGTTGCTATCTCTACCAACACTAATACAACCATACGCTTTCGGCTTTTCCAGTGAGCACACTCTCTTTATTAAACTCTCATTCTGAGAGAAATCTCCAATTGGTATACTCACAGGCGCTAACACACACAAACACGGGTTCCGCTCTGTGCGTACCAGCAGCTGTATGCTAACGCGATTAAAAATCCTGCTTACTATGAGCGGATATTTTGTGGAGTATGTGGCAAATATATGCAACCATGGGAGAGCATACGAAGTCATTTCATATCCGATACAAATCGACATATATGAGGCAGCAACATTGCCGAACTTTGTCTTTGAAATTGTGCAGTGAGATACTCAGCTACATTTCATTGACTCGTACTGTAAATAGTTCGTGCTTTCTCATCGTCGTGCCATCAGAGTATAGTAGTATAGCGCAGTTTTGAGTTTGCGTTTAATTCATTTTTCTTCAGTCCACGACGATTAACCATACCAAGCGGTTGGGTGTATTCGTATAAGCGGTGTTATTAAAATTTTTATTGCCAATTAATATCAGATTACACATATTATACAAGTGAACCAAATTGAAATTGCAAAAAATTGTGAAATTATTCAAAACAAGCAGAGCATCTCGCAATCGCCAATCAAGCCATACAACAAGCGAGCGATTTTTTAAAGGTGCAACAAATAAAAAAGGCATTTTGTAAAATAAAAAAATGGATTTTAATTTTTGGATATAAGGAAATTTTGCAAGTGTATTTGTGAGAAAAGAAAATTTTCGCTTGTGCATGCTGTGGAAATTGTGAAAATTTTTCGTGAATATTCGTGTAATTTACTTGAATGAAATATCGAAACGACAGAGCAGCAAGGCGAAGTTAAAAATCGTTAAAGGCGAAATTGTGCCAAACGAAGCACAAATAGCCGAAGATGAAAGGCAAATAGGCTGGCAGACTGTTAGACTGTTAGACAGTACGTTAGCCAGTCAACAAGCTAGTAAAATGAAAGTAATGCGGCGCATCCTTTTTTTCGAGCAATGAATTATTTTGCAACACGCCGAATGACGGCGGCAAGGAAGCGGAAGTAGAAAATTTGCTACTACCAACGGGTGGGTAACAGTGCAGCGTGTTGTATTTGTGTTTGTGTGTATGTGTGTGTGTGTGCAGTTGTAACGCTTGCTTGGTCAGTCGCTGGCAATGGACGATGCGTTCTACGACTACGCGTATGCCCCAAATATTGTTTGAACGATCGTGACCAAAAAGACGAATGGGTGATTGTGGTTTGGGCGCTGTGAATCATTTGGTCGTGAAGCAATTAGTGTATGCAAAGAAAAACAACAAAAACAAGCGCAAGTGAATTCTAATTTCGCGTGACCGCAGCCAAAAAGAAAAAATTAAAAAAAGTCTTCTATTAACACGCACAACGCAAACAAAAATTAAGTATAAAAGAAAAATTCGGTTGCCAAAAATAGCCAAGCGGTTTTTTTTTTTCATTGGCTGCAAAATGCTGGTTAGTGTGTAGAGCGAATCGGAGTGCTAAGAGCTTGTGTTGACTGCTGAATGCGTTAATTATGTTGAAACATGGAAATTGCATGCGAATGCCAGACGGCTTGACCTTTTTTAGACGCGTGGCCAATGCGCCACGCACGAAAACTACAAAATTAAAGAATTCTTAAAAAACACCAAAAATATTTAACATACAAAAAAACAAAAAAACAAAAAAGAAAATAATAAAAGTGAAACTGTACCAACTTACGTAAAATTAAGTCAAACAAAATGAAAACCTGCATGCGTAAAAATCTCGTCCGACACCCAACGATTCAGACAGCTCTTTGGTCATTGTGTAAAGCGGAAAATGGACTGAAAGCTCACACACGCCAGCCCACACTCACACACAAACACAACAACAACACACTCAATTTTAACATACAATTGATGTCAAATCTAAACAAAAGCAAAAAACAACACACAAAGGGACGAGTTAAAGAAAGTAAAAAAAAAAGAAACACACGCGCGTTAAGGACACGCTTAAAACGCTACAACGCGTGCTTCGTGTTAATTAGAAAAGTCTGTCAAAATTGTGTACGCATAGCAAATACACACCTCAACGTAAACTCAAAACACAATAACAAAAGCAACAAAATAAAAACTCATATAATGGAACAAGCCCTTTACAAAACTTAGATAAAAAAAAATAGAAGAATAGAAATTAAATGAAAAAAAAAAATTACCGAAAAAAATCGGAAAAGCAAACAAAGCGCGCGACGCATAAATCATTTACTTATGTACATTTGCTTAGATTACATAAGTGTGTGTTGTTTTTGTTGACTTTGTGCTTTGCTTTAACTGTTAACGCAATGAAAGTGGCTAGGGATGAGAAATTATATAGTACAAACAAATATTGACACATTTGGACAACTGATTTGTTTACCAATTAATTAATGTTAGTTTATTATTCAATTAAAAGCGGGTTTATTCTCTTAAAATAAAAAAACAATAAAAATGCGGTTCTGAAAACTATACAATAATTTAACAAAATTCCATAAAAGAAATTTTTTTTTATAAATTTTCGAGTATGCAGTTTTTTTAATTTTTTTTTAATATTTTATGGATTTTTACTTTATACAAAATTTACAATAATTGAACAAAATTTCATCAAAACTTAAAACTTTTTTTCTTAATGTATTTGGAACTTTTTTTGTATTTTTATGGATTGTTACGCGTTTCTTTAGATAATAAATTATTTTTAAAATTCAAAAAGATTAGATCGATATAATAAATTAATTAAACGTAAAATAAATTGCCGAAATGCGTCTAGGTAAATATGAAAAAAAGAAAGGATAAGAGTGTTTGCAAACGGGGCAAAAAACATTTTTTTTTAATTTCCCATTAATTCGAAATTTAATTTATATCCAACTTACATATATAACATTTTTCGTGCTTACTTACACGCGCTTACCTTCTCTACCTCACCACAAACACCAGGCATACAACTAGCTTGCGTGCAAAACATTTTGAGTGGAAAGATATTAAAAACGAAATTAATTAATAACCAAACAAAAGTAGCCAGTCTAAGAGTCACTGAGATGTAGAAAACTCGCATGTAGTAAAGAACTACCGAAGACTAACTGTTAAATTTAAAAGTAAAAAAAAATGACGTCAAAGATAAAGTAAATGACTAAACACGAAAGCGCTGTAATAAAGTCTAAAATGCTACAAAAGCAAATGCAAAAGTGAAAAACAAAGCACAGAAAAAATACTTATGTTACTTAAAAAACCACAAATATCAACTCTAATTGTATATCAACTTTATGCAACGCAGCAAACTACGCTGAGATTTACATACAAATCCTCTCCAAGCCGAGACGCAACATGACTTTATGCTAAACTCAACACAACTAACTGTCAATTGCAGCAGCTGAGACAGCAGCAATTACAATAACGCGAAAAAACACAAAAAAAACAAAAGAAATTGAAAAAAATGCAAAGTCAACAAAAACATTTCCATGCCCTTCGCCGCTGCAGGCAACAACAGCGGCAACGCTCAAATCTTAAAACACATCCGCATGCTCCTCAATCAACACATCAACTACACCAGCAATGTCAAAAGTCAACGGCATTACACGAAGAACGCATAAAATTTCGCATCACATCACGCTTACTACCGCCAACAGTGTGGCCACTACTCACCACTTTACTACTATCACTAGTACTCCTGCTAACCGGAGAGCCTCGCTTGTCGCTAGCCACACGCTTCAACCGCCAAAGTCAAGGACACATTTCGTATGGCGCCGCTGGTGGCGGCAACAGTCTGCCCTCGCCACACTATCCACTCGATGGCGGCGCTGTTGTTAAGCATCATGCCAACATCAATAACGATGTGTATTCGGTGGCCGACAGTCAGGCTATGACCGACGATTATATGGCACAATTCGGCAAGGCACCAGCGCCGCCACCACCGGTGCTACCGCCAACATATCATATGCACACGAATGCGCCCGCCGCCGCCGTCGATAACACGCTAATCATACACCAACAACCACACTTGAGCAGCTGTCAGACGGTGTGTGCGTGCAAGTGGAAGGGTGGCAAGCAGACGGTGGAGTGTATCGATCGGCAGCTCATACAGATACCCGAAAATATTGATCCGTCAACACAGGTGCTGGATATGTCGGGTAATAAACTGCAAACTTTGTCGAATGAGAAGTTCATACGCGCCAATTTGTTGAACTTGCAGAAATTGTATTTGCGTAGCTGTAAGATAGGCGAAATTGAACCGGAAACGTTTAAGGGTCTAACCAATCTGGTCGAATTGGATTTGTCGCATAATCTGCTGGTTGTGGTGCCTTCGCTAGCCCTTAGCTATATCTCATCGCTGCGCGAACTGACGCTCGCTTCCAATCACATACACAAGATCGAATCGAATTCGTTTGCTAGCACGCCGGCATTACACAAGCTTGATCTGTCGCACTGTGACATACAGGCCATAGCACCGCTAGCCTTCGATGGTCTGGAGAGTTTGACACTGCTGCGACTTAATGGCAACAAATTGAGTTTGTTGCTGCCGCGCACAATCGAGACGCTGAGCAAGCTACACGGCATCGAGCTGCACGACAATCCTTGGCTCTGTGACTGTCGCATGCGCGATGCGAAACTCTGGCTGACGCAGAAGAATATACCCTATCCAGTGGCACCGCTATGCGCCGGTGGCCCCGAGCGTGTCGTCGATCGCACCTTCTCAGAGCTGCAAGTTGAGGACTTTGCCTGCCGTCCCGAAATGTTGCCCATTAATCATTATGTTGAGGCGACGATGGGCGATAATGCTTCAGTTGTGTGTCGCACTAAAGCTATACCCGAGGCTGTCATAAATTGGTATTGGAATGGCAGGCTGTTGGCGAATAACAGCGCATTTAGTTCCTATCAACGCGTACACATCTACGAGGATGGGCATTTCGAGAAACGATCACGCCTCGTGCTCACCAATGCACAAGAGACGGATTCGAGCGATTTTTATTGCGTTGCAGAGAATCGAGCTGGTACTGCCGAGGCGAACTTTACACTCCATGTAGGTATGCGAGCTGCAGGCATGGCATCATTGGGCAGCGGACAAATTGTCGGCTTGAGCGCAGCATTGGTGGCGTTAATCGTGTGCATTTTGCTGGCGGTTATGTTTCTGCTCATGCGTGTAAAGCGCCAGCCGTACACCGAAAGCAAAACGCCCAATCACATGGAGGTGGTGACGAGTGTGAATCACCAGAATTCGATAACAAACAAAACACAACCCATTACTGGGAATGGTAGCATAGGTGGCGTGGTTATTGCCAATGGCGCCATACCGAATTGCATGGACGCGGCAAACACACTGGAACGAAAAAGTAGCGCGGCGCTGGGAGCAAATGAGGGTGGCTTTACCAATCCGGTGCAAAAACCACCGCGTCTCACTGACTTGCCCTACTCCGCCACTGGCTATGACAATAATGGCAGCACACTTTCGATGGCGCCGTGTTACCTCTCGCCTACGGCATCGGCTGGCAACAACCCTGATCTCATTAATGATACGAAACGTTTCGGCAGCGATGAATTCGCTGATCTAAAAATACCTGCAATACTGACTGCGAATTTGGGCGTCGAGTTGGGCAACTCGAGCGGCGAATATAGCCGCGCAGGTGGTTGCGACTCGTTATATCCATCGGGTTTGTGGGAGAATGCACCGATGGGCACCTCCTCTGCGGATGATCTGTTTCTGAAGCGTTACACCGATAAAACACCGATTATTGAGTCGAATCAACTTTACGATCTGCACGAACGTACAGTCGACTACTTCAGTAAAACATTCCCACGCACGCACTACAACAACTTGCAATTGGCCGGTGGTGGTTCAGCGACGTCACACAGTAATAACGGCAACGCAACAAGTAACATGATGCACCACAATCCATCCACCTCATCGGCCGCGCTGCTGCACAACTCAAACGGTGGCATGGGCGGCATGAGTGGTGGCGGCACCCATTCGACCGCTTCAACAACCACAACCAATCTTTCGGGCTCGTCGAACGGTGTCATCGGCGGCGGTTATCCCAATGACTATGGCTTACCGCTGGTGCCTGGAGCTGAACACCAACATAATCATCACCTACAAATGCATCCACTGCAACAGCTGCAACAACATATGACAGCGGCAGCGGCAAGTCAACATGGCAGTAGCAGTAGCAACCACAGTAGTCCACATTTTAGCAGCCGCACACTGCCTCGCTTGCACGAGCACAGCAATAGTAGTGGTGGTAGTAGCAGTAGCGGTGCCGGACTAAGCAGCTCGAGGTCTTCACCCACGCCGGCAGTAGCAGCGTCCGGCACAGTAGCGACTACGGTGAAGCAGAGCGCAACGGGGCAAGCGCATACCTCGATACTACCAAATGGACAGCCGGTGAATGCGAAGACGTTACGCGTGTGGCAGAAAGGTGGAGTACCGGTGTTGCCGCCTGTGACGGCGCTAAAACGAGCGCTAACAAACAACAGTCGTAACTCACCGGACGAGGGTTATCAGGAGGGATGCGGTACGGATGTGTAAAACGAAAAAGCGTCCGGAACAGCGGCGTCCAGTGCATTGTAGAAAAAAATAATAATACGAAATCTTTTTGGGTTTGGCGAAAACTTTGTACATTAAGAGTATGTGCTTCGTGCTCAGTTTATTTTTTAAATTCATATGATTTTATATAATTTGTAGTTTCTAAATTAAAAATAGTATTATTATGACTTTTTACATATGATAGAAATACTAGTTTCTATGTGTTTTTAGATATTTATTTATGTAAATTGAATTAGCATTCAGCTTTGGTTAATTTTCTACTTTAAACTTTTTGACAGAGTTGCAAACGCGCCATAAAATATGCAACATGTGAGCCAAAATATACGAGTACAATATTCGCAATCAATTGTCAACTGCTGATGTTGCATATTTTTAATTGCAGATTTTATAGACCTGTCGATTCTTCTATTCGAAAATTTTGCAATACTATTTTGTACTCTCTCTTGATTTTCTGTTATATTTTTTTTGTAAATATTAATCATCATAACTAATGAAGGCTTGAAGATATAAAAGTAAAAACTAAATAGATTTTGTACCGATTAACTGTGTTCTCAACTCGCTCATAAGCGTGTTGTGTTGGAGCACACGAACACGTAACTACTACTACTGCAGCTTGTATAATCCAGTGGTATAAATATTGAATGTGATAGTGTTTGAGTAATTCATAACTGAAGATAATAATTGGAAAACATAAAACAAAAACAATAAACAATAAACAATGTTTTGTCACAAATCAATTAAGCGCATAAGTCACATATTAAATGAATTTCGAATACATAACTACAAGTATACTTTTAGGATTAGTGTAAATAATAAAAAATAATACTGTAAGAAAAATAAAAATGAATTAGTTGTATTGAAGTCACAAAAAAAGAATATATAAAAACGAAGAACATATGAAACACGGTGTTTCAAAGTTGTGAAAAATATGTTTATGAACCAAAAATTAAAAATTAAAAGAAAATGAAAATAAAATTACGAAAATTCAAAATTAAAAAATTAAACTAGAGTAGTCTTTAATTCGACACATACTGACTGAAATTGGTGTGTATTAGGAATTTTAAAGTGTTTATGCAAATGCAGACTTGTTTGTAAGCAAATGCTGGCCGTGTGCCTAAATTAAGGCAACAAATACTACGGCGCTGCTGGCGTTTGATGTTCCAGCAACGACGAAAGTCGCAGCGAAGCAGTCCAATCTCAAATACAACAGCATTTTGCGTTGTAGGTATGTACTTACTTCTGCGATTAGTGTCTTTAATTTTCGGAATGTTATTTGCATACTTTGAAACAAAGTTTTTAATTTTTTAATTTCACAAGTTGTATTTTTCATTGCACGATAGATGAGAGGTCAGCTGATATGCTAAGTGAAAGCGAATAGGACACTTCCTGAAAAATAAATTATTTGAATTTCAAAACAACACCATTTGTTTCCTTTTTTAACATAGAAAGGAGAAAAAGGTTTTCTTCCCAAAAAGGAAAATTCTTAAAACTTTAGATTAACTATTGTCAATATTATTGCGCCTGAAATTATGCTAAGTATTCGTTATGTTCCCCGACTCATTCTCCAGGGCTATATTAATGATTTGAAATCTATTTTTGTTTTTCATAGAGAACAGTGAAAAGCGATGGTAAAGGTGTATATACATATAAGTATATATATAGATATATATATATTTGTACCGACATGCGGATTCATGTTCCTTTGTTTTCTTCTGCCTCATGCCTTCTTTTGTAATGTTGTTTTACGAAATTTATTAAATTCAATAAAAGTTTGCTCGTGTAAGAGCACACTAAAAATTAATATAATTGACCTTTTAAGACATTTCAGCAATTTATATCTTAATTGTTACTCAGCTACTCATCCAAATTTGAAGTTATTAAGTGAAAAATTGATACTCAAATAGCTATTTAAGTGCGACTGATGCTTTATGCAACCCTGTGCAGCTTTCTGCGTAGCTTTTATTTGGTTAACAATCCAATTTAGCAGAAATAAATCAGAAAAGAGCTGAAAAAGTAGCGCACAATGTAGAATTCTCTCTTTTTATAAACATAAAATTCCATTTCATTATTTCTCTTAGCAACCGATAAAGAGCGTAGCTATTCTCGCTAATTTTTACGATGACTTTGTATGAATACTGAGGAAGACTATCCCAAAATAAATGAAATTGAGCCGAAATTATTTCCCTTCGAACATGCTTCATGTGTTAAACATTCACTGTTGCATATCACTGAAAAATTTTTGTAATTTTCGAAGAAGGCGAACTTTAAATAAAGCCAATCCACCAATCATTTTTTTTCAACGATTTTGAAGTCATAAAACATAAATTCGTTTCAAAACAAGTCTTGTAAAGAGGATAAATTAAAGCAGACCAAATTTTAGTTTGAGACCTACATTGATATCCATAATGCTGAACTCAACACTACAAATATGCGTTATTTAAGTCCACTTGTTTAAAAGCTTTAGTTCTACATCAAGTCAAAAATATTTTCTTAAACTTTCGTTTAATATTCACACGACTTAAATTTTCTTAACTAAATAACTAGATACATTTTTTAATATGTCCCAAGTATTGTATATTTTATTTTTCGCATTTAGTATTTTTTATAAATTTTAATTCGATATAAAGTCTGATTAAATTTTTCAAATTAATATTTACTGATATTTTTTAATAAGCTGAATTAAAACTCAAGTTTTAAAATACCTGGCGTCAGGAGTAACACAGGATTACCGAAATCACCACCTCACTGTTGTTTTATTAACCAGCTTTTCTTGTGCGTTTAAGAGTAAAGTTTAGAGCACAGTTTTAGGCGCAGTAAGTATAACAATAGTGAGACGGTGATTTTTATAATGTTCGTAAAAATAGGCGAGAGTTAGTTTACTAGACAATAATATGTATTTTAAATAAGTGTTAAAAATACTCAAAACAAAAAATTTTCTCGAAAAATTTCTTCCGACATATATATAATATATAATTTTGGCACGTACACTATATACATAGCTCAGTGTTTGGCCGAGCTTCTCTTACCATTCGTGGTATGCGTCTTTATATTATACCGACATAGTGTGTATTTATCTGTGTTAGTACAATTTCTATGTTTTAGACCCAAAAGCTAACATAATTGTTTTTTTGTTTTTCGGACCGTTGAAACACATAATTTTTCTTTTAAGTTTAGCAATAATCTGACTTCACCATAGTTTACCAAAGAAATGTTTCATAAAATTTTGTGTACCGACCAACATCTCTCAGTTTCATTTTGCGTTCACAGCTTAAATTTTTATTCGAATAGCTCATGAATTATAGGTTCTGCTAAAAGTTACATATGAATAGCAAAACGTTTTTATAAATAAAAAAAATTACTAATTTACAATTTTATTGAGCTCAAGGCCAGTTTATGGAAGATTTTTGTAAAAAAAGAACAACATCTTCCATAAACTGGCCTTGAGCTCAATAAAACTGTAAATTATTAACATTTACTAGGCCAACAGAAAAATAAACAAACATTTAAAAAAATTACATTAAAATTCATTTTCAAAACAATCAATTGTTAACGGTTTCTGTTTCCCTTTAGTATATTGGTTTATTATGGAATAAAAAAGATATTCAAAAAATATTTTCATTGAATAGACAAGTAAATAATTTGCTATATATTTGAAGTCAAAGTCTTCAACCCATAATTAAATAGCATTAAGTGGTAAATTGCCAAAAAAAAAGTTAGAGTTGTTGAAAACATGAAAATGTGAGATATTTCCAAGAGGCAGATTATTAACTGCGCTCCAAGTTTCAAATCTCTATACGGTGTGCTCCAAATACGCAAATTTAAATTTTTTTTTGCCGTTTTAAATCATTTCTTTTTAAGAAATGTTTATAATTAGGGTAGTTTACTTAATTAACCCATTTATTCACTTTCGAATTTTTTTAATTTGTTTGGCAAACTTCTTATTTGGATTAAATTTAAAATTGTACCAAAGTTCCGAATTAAGTTTTTTTGGTCTTTTTATGTTTGAAAATTTTGTCAATCTAGGAAGAGTTAATTCAATTATAGATAGTAACTGAAATTTTGGCATGCGAGCATTTATGTATTTTCCAACTATTCTCTCTCCCGTGTAAATACTTTTTTTTTCTTAGCCGAAATAATTTTTTTTTTTTCAAGTAATAATTTATTTATTGAAAAGATATTATCTGAAATTAAAAAGAAGTTTGTATGTCAGTGAAAATTGTATTTCAATAAGCTCTTGAATTAATATTTCTTTAGTTGTGATTAAGCTTTTTGAACAAAATTTTAGCAAAATTTATTTCTGGACTAAATACATTTGTAGCTAGGATCCAATCTCCTATATGGTGTAAATATGGATTCTAATATAATTTTTTAGTAGAAGCTTGTGAAAAGTAAAGAGTTTTTTTGAAATTTTCTCACTTTTAATGCGAAAGTTTTGTTAGTTTTATATTTTTCTTAAATTTAAGATTGGTGAAACCCGTCCTCATTTTTCATTCGGCATCCCTTTGTTTCAATATCGGCGCTGAATTTGTATTGACTTAACGCGTTCAGACAAGGTCCAAATTTAGCGACACGTTTAATGAAATATATAATCTGACACTAAATTTCAGCTGCAAGAAGTACATATTTTCCTCCTGACTATGTATAAATAGTTTAAGTGACGAAGAATGCAAAACTCTGTTAAAATTGTCAAGAAAAATTATGGAGTAGAAGTCATATAACTGAAGTTTACAAGATACAAATATTATATAAGGTAATAAGTGGCAGTCAGACGACACTTTTATTTTGTTGCTTCTCTTCAACGTAACCTAAATGTGTTAAAATAAGTGGAAGGTCAAAATTATTTCCAGTTAAAAGTGGTCAGCAACAATTTCCAAAGCCAAAAAACAAGAAACCAACCGCCTGACATTGAGTTAGGCCTAAGGCAACGTTTATTTCATATGACAGGCTTTGAAAAAGCTGAAGTTAAATATAATTTTTTTTTTCAAGTAAGCGATATTAATTTAAAATTTTTCAACATCTTTAATTTAAATATAAACAGAGAAAGCTTTATATACATTTTTAATCAACTTCAGTGAAATTTCTTTTTATATTCTTTAGTGTGTTATTTTCTTTAAGGCGTTAGTAAATATTAACCTCGACTAAACCTTTACTTAGCTAACACCATCAGTATCCATCAGTTACACCTGCAAGAATGCCGATTATGACAAGGCAATGCCGTTAAATGTCGGCAACACAAATTATAATAAATTCAATTTATTATGATGATAATTAGGGACTGGAATTTGATGCATTTAAAATTTGAAAATATGTGCTAAAAACATGCAGTGAAAATAAAATAATATGCATTGAAAAAAACAAAAATATATATTGAAAAATATCATTAATTCATTTATTTATTACAAATTTCATATTAAGAATTTTATTTATTCAGAATTCAAAGCTTTATTTGCATATAAAAAATTCGTACGGTTTGATCTAAAAAAAATTGTCTATAGTGAAAACGATCTTTCCACATCGGCCGAAGACAATGGTGCATTTTTGAAAGCGGCAAGTTCATTTGGATTGTAATTTTTTACTGAACAATTTTCCTTGCCAAAATTAATAATTTTTGAAATTTCTTCAATTTTTCAAACCCTACATTTTTTTTAGCACTGCTTTCAACTTTTCTTTTATTTCTTCAGGAAATGCTCCATCCACATCGTTGATTTTTTGTTGCGCTTCATTGATTAAAATAATTTATTGCTTTAATGACATCCTCCCTTCTAGTTTTGTGATAGTTTCACTCAAAAATCCATAATTGCAACTTATGAATGCCAAATGTTCTTTAATATCAAACACCTTGCAAAACTACTTTTATTTTTCCGCTTATTAACGCGAGTGACGATTGCGGCATATGTAACTATGTTTGTAGTGTGGAACTAAAAAAAAAAAATTTAACAAAAAAAAAAGGTTGGGACTACAGAGAAATGAACAAAATGTGCAAAATGTGCAAAAATATGCATTTAAGACAAAATATGCAAAAATATGCAGAAAAAAAATCTATGCCATATTAAAGAAAAATTTATGATTCGTATTTATGTTTGATCAAAACTTTTCTAAGGTTCCAATAAAAAACATGTAAATGCATCAAATTCTAGTCCCTAGTGATAATCAAACGGCTAGTATGTAGCCGATATATTGGCTATAACGAGTAAACCGATATATTTTAACATATACTACAAAACATCATGTAACCCATTTGCTATGCAGACTTTAGAATATGTCTATTGTTATCTCTTCTGCGCCTGAAACTATAAGAAAAAAGTTAATGTACTTTAAATATTTTTTATTTTCATACACTTTAAAATATGTTTATTCATAATTTTAATATAATGATGGTATATACATTAATGCTTATTTTCGTTTAACGAAAAAATTAGCCTAAAAATATATATTTTTAAATTGTATACAAATTTATATGTGTTTATTCTAAAGCTCATTTTTTATCATTTAAATTCAGTTTTGAGATACGTCTACTCTTATAACTTCTGCACCTGAAATTATGCTACGGAAATTGTAAAAATTTTACTTGCTTAACTGTTTTTCTAAATTTAATCAAATATTTGCGGAATAGATCAAGATAAACTCACTCCACATAACCTCAAAATATTCTTTATTTTAAAAATTTTGTGTTTTATAAACATGCAATCCAATAAATTTGTAAAATATATAATCTTTGGAAGTTACGCGGAATGCGCTTATCCTGATTTAAGGTTTGCCACCTACAATTGGTAAAAAAATCATTAAATTTTATACGCTTTCACTTCCCATTGAAACTAGCTCTTTAAACACGAATCCTCTTTATTTTACCCACAGTTAAAAAAATAATATGCGTATGAAAATGCAAATGCAAATTTACGAATTTGATTCCTATTAAAACTAAGCAGTCTAGACTAGAAAACAAGGCTCGCAATTGCACAAAACGCAGCAGACGAGGAGAGTTACTAAAAAACTCATGTACAGCACTGAAATTATTTTTAAGTCAACGAAATAAACTATGTATTTAAAAAAAAAAACGTAATGCTTAATAAATGAAAACTGATAGTTGACTCTTTTTTATATTTTTATACACACATTTGAGAGTTAATATGGTAAAATAATTTTATGACATAGCGTAATATTTGGTTTGATTTATTTAAGAAATTGAATAAGTTTAAAACAACAGTGATGAATAAATAAATATTTATGTTAAGAACGTACCATTAAACACACACAAAATCATAGCGCTGAAGAGCTTGAAATAGCATTGCGCAAAACTATAATAATTTAAATGTTAAGCCGAGAACATTTTGACACACAGACACAACTAAAATAAAATATGTATAGATATGTGAAGTAAAAGAAAAATAAAAAAAAGGAAATGTAAAAAAAAAATATTTTTATAGCATACTTAGTAGTTAAAAAAAATAGTATTATAAAAATATAGAACAATGTAAGTGCTATGGTAAATGGCTGGTTGATGGAGAGTGAGTTGAAAATATGGAAATAGTCTGCCGAGCTGCAAAAAACGTTGTAGAAACAAAAAACAGTACAGTATACGAACATTTGTACGTTTGTGGGACTTAGTGTGTGTGTGTGTGTGTTAAGTGCATGCCAAAAATATAAACAAAAGAGGCGGAGAGGATTTTAACATATATAATGGCAAACGAACAGATAGTCAAGCGCAGATGGGAACAAAATATTAAATATTACGAGAGCCGCATGAATTTATGGTTCAGCGCATGATATCGAGTAGGCTCTTTAGATAATAATCGTAAAGAAATATTCAGAACACAGAACTGAAAGAGCCAAACGCACACACACAAGCACCTATTTTGCATATGTATGAAGATCGAGTTAAATTAAAAATGCATAAATTAAAGTAATGCAGGCTTTGGCGCGCGCGTTTCAAATATTGTATAAAAACTTAAAAAAAAAAAATTCCATAAAAGACTTTAAAAAATTCTTAGTGAAGCAATAAATGTGCGTCTATTTCGAACTTGACTAAAACAGTTTGTGTAAAAATATAAAACTTAAACTTACAACTATCCACGTAATAACAGTTTTATGTGTAATGCGTGTATTTGTAAAATAAAAAAAACCGTGAAGTCTAGATTTGCTTAGAAAATTAAAGAAATATAAATTGCAAAAAAAAAATCAAAACCAAAATACAAAAAAAAATACAATAATTGTGACTTAAAACTGCTAGAAGGTAAATCCCCGAATCCATTAAAAAACTATGTATCGAAAGCAGACAAAAAGGGTATGCAAAATAAAATTTTGTAATACACACTTTATTGTTAGGAGCAGAAGAAAAAACGTCAGCCTATTTCTGTTGCTCATACGAAATGTTACTCGAAAAAAATGTATGTAAATCCAGCAAACCACAAACCGTTTAAAGCCAATTTTTGTTTGTAAATATGCCAAAATATGGACACTTATATGCTCTCGTTTAAATACCTACACAGGTGCATTTGTGTGGGTGTGTGAGGAGTCGTCATCAAACGCATACCTTTAGATAAATTCCATTGCGAAAGTCAACTGAATGAATTATTGTAAATATGTAAATGATTTTTGTTTTCTGTGTGTCTGTTATCAGCGTTTATTTTTAATTGATTATCGCATGTTTCTACATCATTGTAGTTTTTGTGGGTGTCAGGCAGAGTGAAATATAGAAAGAAAGCAAGCAAGAGAGAGAGAGAGAGAGACGAAAGGGACATAAACGCAAAAAAAAAATTGCATAAAAACTATTAAATGAAAACAAACCATCATATTACGAGTATCATCAGCGAGTAGTGGCAAGCGAAAAATATAATTGCGCTGTGGAAAAGGCGAAACAAAAGGATTTGCGCCTGAAAGTAGGCTTACGCAAATTTGGTACTTAGCAAAGTAGTTTAAAAAAATCGCAGACCAAAAAGGTCCGTCTACTTTCAGCGCATCAAAAAAGGGCGCTTCAATATCTCGAAAGAGCGTTAAACATACAAACCTATATGTAAATATATACACATACAAACATACATATCTTTACATACATACATACATACGAGCAAGACAACTCTAGAGTCTGTATTGAATAAAATGTGAACCCAAGCATATAATATACACACATATACATATGAACGAATACATACAATTATATACATTCATATACATACATACTATCATATGTAATAAACCATTAACGACGACTAACATATGTACATTAATACTTACATATATATGTATACAAGTAAATATATGAATAAACAGAGCATAAGTATATTTAGGTAAATAAAAAAAAATGCGAAATTAAAAACAAAAAAAAACTAACAACACTGTATGTATTTATGCATCTGTATTTGTAACTGTAAGGTAAACCAAAGACTTTTTTCTTTGAAATAAAAACCTAAAATAGATAAGAAAATAAAACTAAGGAGAAAATAAGAAAGAAACAATAAAAAAAACCACACGAGGGAAAATGCAAATTAAAATAAAGAAATCAACGTATATATGAGCTGTAAATCCCATATATATTGGAGAATATATAAAAAAAAATAATAATCAACATGTGTGTTTATTACTCATAAAATACATATACATACATATTTTCATAGGTGTGCACACGCAAATATACAACAGCAAAGGACTCTTTTGTAAGCAAGGTAAGTATTTATGCACGAGTCGAATAGAGTTTGTTTGTAAGTAAGTATATACTTAAAGTTTATATATATATTACCATGGCAAGCAATAAAATGAAATATCACTAGACATACTTCATGACTGGCTATAAAAACAGGAATTATGCGAATGTGTGAAAAGTATTTGATGTCCTTCAAAAGCATGCAAATATAAATGGTATGACATAAAAAGAAAAATAAATCATGTTAAATTTTCTTTCAAAGCAAAAAATAAAGAAGGAATTAAATATACGTAGGACTTAGCTAACTGGTTTCAAATCTCAAACTCTCTCAATAATTCGTATCAAGTTTTTTAGCTGTTGAAGATAAAAATAATCAACCTTTAGACACAAAAAGTTTGCATACATTTTGTTTCAAAACTAATTTGGAAAATTTTTAGTTTTATACATTTTATTGCTTTCAAGTTTTGAATAATTTGTGGTAAAGTAATATATTTAAAATTATTAGCAAATTTTTCCGATTCTTGTGATATAAAATGTTTAATATATTTGAAAAATCACTACGGTTCTTTTCACACAGTTTGCAACTAAAGGTAAAATGGTTTAATATTAAAGTATAGATTTATTAAAAATTACAAAAAGTATATCTTGGAAAAACTGCTAATATTTTGAAATAAATCAGGGCTACAAAAGTACTGTCATCCAGGTATGTAACAAAGTAATTAGTGACAAATTAAATTTTCTTGTTGGAATCTTGTAGTTATAAAGTTTCAGTATTTTTCTTTTAGGATGCCAAACAAAACATGTTTATAAAAAATCATTACGAATAAACATAATCTGGTCAAAAATGCTTTAACACCTGAAATCATTACTGTATAGAGGCGATGTAAACTACGATTTCCCCCGAATTTAGTCCCTCTTTACTTTTTTCTTAAATAAAAAGTGCTCGTGCAACTGTTTAACTGCACATCGTCCTTTACCGCGCAATGTCACAAAGAGTAATTCTAAATTGTCGATTATCTGACATTTATTCTACAACCCAAATTATAGGAAATATAAAAAATATCGGCATAGTTTCAACACAAATGATCAAGAAAGAAGACAGTTTCTACTCACCCTACGGAGATTGAGGTAACATCACACTCGCGTTTTGACATTACCTTGATAAGCGCTTTTATATTTTGATACCATTTATGCACATTTTTTTTTGTTTTTTTTTAAATAGCGACAACATTATAATTTTTTATTTCATAATCTTTTTATGAACAATTAATTGGAATGAGATGTTATTTATATCGTATGAATCTTTTCTCAGGGAATTAAATATTTTAAATAGTTATTAGCAAACGGGTATATGCTCTAGTATTGTAGTTGGGTTTAATTTAATTAACCTCTTACTTAAAAAATAAATGAACAAAAATTTGATAATATGTGAATGATTATAAAATGATAAAAAATGTAAAACGATTATCTAACGCATTTAAGTACATTCATGCTAAGTGTGGAATTTTGGTAGTAAATGGAAAAAATGTCAACTGAAATCATTTTCATGAATCTAAACACATATATTAACCTGCATACATTGTTAATAAATGTGTGTAGATTAATGAAAATGGTTTTAATTGACATTCAATATATAGTTCTTTTGAACGAAAAATGCCGATATTTAAACATAATTTTTCACATTAATTATATTTACATACAATTAAACAGACAACCGCCCAGAAGTAAAATAGAAAATAAGCAAACAATTGCTTTTAATTTTTAGCTCCAAAGCAAATATTAAGTTAAACCGCAATCAAAATCCAATTGTGTGCAATGATAAAATTTATTATGTTCAATCTAAATACGAAATTGATAAAATCTAATTATGTATGTATATACATAAGTATGAGCACATACGAGTATGTAAATACTATACATATATGTATAAATATTGTATGCTGTTATTTATCTGCATAAATAGTATGCGAAAATTTACATAATTATCCATCCCTGCTGGAAATGTTATTCCTTTTGCCTGCTGCGAAGTAAATGTGTTTTGTGGTTTATTTACCAGTAAGCTTGAAGCGCTTGCATTTTAATACTTCCCATTCAGTATGGCATTGAAGAAACTGTTCAGACGAATAAAGTTGATATTAAATGCAATTTCATGTTGGTTTTCTAAACATGAAGTCGGTGAAGTCTGCGGATTTATATACTTTGTTCATAAACTATTGCCAAATTTTGTCAATTTACAAATTATTTCATTATTTTATTATTTTTTAATTAAATTGGAGAGTTAGTGGTGATTGATTGATTTTATTGTTTGGTATTTTGTAGTACATATATGGAAAAGGAATGCAAATAAATCAAAAATCGACGCTAAGTTTAAGAAACTTAAAACTTATAATACGAGTACAAGTATTGAACAGGCTAAAAAAATATATCTAATATTAAAAATTAGTTTTTCCACTTTATAAGTCAGCCTGCTATATATTGTAATTTGAAATGCTTATATGCAAATTGTACCTATTATTAATGCCTACAAGTTAGCCCAAAAACCCTTTTTTTATAATAAAATTTTGCGCTTTGTAAAATAACCTTACGTTCTGGAATTTTTTGAGTATTTTTTTAGTTTTCAGAACACATAAATACATGGAAATCAGTTGGAAATGTCCAGACAGCATTTTTGTTGCAGACCTGTGTTATCGATTACCTACTATAAAACTATGTGTTTATGGCTTGCTTTATAATTCCCAAATTTGTAGAGCCAAAACTTAAAAATTCTGTCAGCTATATGCATTTATGTATGTACTAATGTAATATTAACTTAGCAGCTTCAAACAAATTATTGTACAGGTTTCACTTATAATTCATTAGATTAGACCGTTAAAAAAGTAACATTTTGTGAGCTTAACAAAAGTTTGTTTCAATTAAATTAATATTTTTAAAATTCAAATAAACAGCCTAATCGTTTCTTTCTAAAAAAAAAAAAAAAGAAATATTAAAAATAACAGAAAGTCGAACATCCTTATGCGAAAATTCGCTAATATCAATGATAAGCTGACAGCATTGCCACAACTTGATTAGACTTCCATCTTGGATGTATGAGCTCAGTATGTCTGCCTTTTATTGTCGGTATTGTTAACAAAACAAATCTACTCACCAGGACAAGCCATAATTGTATTTCAAATAAACTTAAAAACATACAAACGCTCGTTCGTTCAACGAACTGAATAACATACATAGCTGCGAGACAAACGGATCGGAAACCAATCGAATACCTACTTATAAAATATGACCATTATACACATAAAGAAACACATCTCTACATACATTGATACACACGCAAATACTCGTACATGTACATACATTAAAATAGGATGTTTGATTATTCGACTTTTTTTGTAAAACCCGTTTTTTGAATTATTTGAAAAACAGAAATTTGAAAAAAATGGTTCTTGTTCCAAGTATTTAAGAAAAAACTACATCAATGTACAAACATGTTACTAATTGTTAATTATTTCTATGAAAGAAATCTTTTGAAAGTAAAATTTAGTTTAATTTACGAATTCAGTAAGCAAATTCCCGAATTCAGTAACTTGGTATAATATCCAGTCTCAAAATAGAGACTACTAGCTAGAGATTATTGCTTTTCATCGCTTTCACGTTTTTCTATTTTGCTTTTATTTAAATTTTTTATGACCTGCTCATCACCAGGTCACAATTAAGAGAGTTTTATTAATGAATGCCGATTGGTCTAAAATTGTAACTTTTGTCTCTATAAGAGACTAGTGCCCAAATTCTGTAACTTGGTATCACCTCAAGTCCTAAAATGAGCTAGAGATTATTGCTACATTTTTAGACCAGTTGGCATTAATTGTTCTTAAGTCCTCTACTCTAAAAACGAAGTCTCTCAACTGTGATTTGGTGTTAAGCAGGTCACAAAACTTAAGGCAAACACAAAAAATAAAAGCGTAAAGCAAGTAAAGGCAATAATCTTCAACTATAGTGTCAAATTTTAAACTTGAGATTATACCAAATTACTGAATTCTACATTCAGCACATTGAGCGAGTAAAAGTTAATGCGTTATACAATTTTTCAATGTTTGGCGGTACTCGTATGGCATTTGTCTAAACAAATACAATTTTCTCAAATACATTTGCTGCATTTTTGCTGCAAATTATTTAGATTTCGAATATATATACATAATTTTCTTATCTAGTTGATAAGCACTTTGTGGTTGCCGTTTCAATTCAAATATAATGAACGTAAAATTAGTCGATGTGCTGCCGTATTTCTATAACTTATCAAGGCTAAACTTTACAACTAGGTAAAAAACCGGGTTTGGAGATTAAGAAACCCGATTTATTCGATATTCGAAAAATCAAGATTAAAAAAAACGTACAATAATTTAAGAAAAAACCGGAAAAACCGGTTTGAAAAAACCGGGTCAATTACCCTACATTGAAAATTTAGCTAAGTAAACCGCTCATGCCGTGATACAGGCAATTACACACAGACACTTATACGCAGACGCATGTCATTTGCCGCAATTACATTTCCAATGGCATTCAACGACAGATGAGCGTATATATACATATGTATGTGTATTTCTAGTACACCGAAGCAACATTACAGTGGCAGAGCGGTTCAATCGGAAGTAAAATTGTCTAATCTGTAATTTGGCATTTGTAATTTATGCGTCGCGCGAGCGCTAAGCCCAATATGACTAACTAATGCGAATGTAAATGTGCTTGTGTTTTTTTTTTTTTTTTTTTTTTTTTTTGTAGAGGTGGCACAAAGCATTGAAAGCCGAAGTGTGGGACTTGCCTTTCGACTCACCGCACTAAAAACCCACCCCCGCTCCGTTTCCCTCGCTCCGTGGAACTACCGTTAGGTATTACTTCGCGGAGGGGGAGCGGCCTATTGCCTTTCTATGAATCTATGAATTTCTGCGGAGTTGCTCCGCTTGACGCAGTTTAGTTAGGATTTTGTTCGCCATATTGCAGACAACGGACCAATTTTCTTTAGACTCGAGCATAGTATCTACCAGGTTTTTAACCGAAAGCAATTTCCCCAACTTCGTGCTCGAGTCATCCCTTTCAATCGCAAAGCGCGGACAGACAAAAAAACAGTGTTCTGCGTCTTCAACAACCTGATTTGCACAGAAGGTGCAGTAAGGGTCATCATCATGTTTAAACTTATATAGATAGGACTTAAAACAGCCATGCCCTGTCAATATTTGGGTAAGGTGGTAATCCACTTCACCGTGTTGCCTCTCTAACCATTTCTCTAACGAAGGAATAAGTCTACGTGTCCAGCGTCCCTTACTCGCAGCGCTCCACTGCCTCTGCCACAGCTGCAAACAGTTTCGCCTCACCGCCTCACGTTCTGTAATGCTCGATGGGGTTATCGTAGCCTCTTTTACCAGGATCTCAATTGGGCAGAGCCCAGCCACTACTAGGGCGGCATCTTCTGACGTTGTTCTGAACGCACTGCACACCCGGATAGCGCAAAGGCGATACAGTGATCTGATCTCTCGTGCGTACGAAACTTTCTCAATCGCCGCCGACCAGATTGAAGCCCCATATAGAAGTACAGACCGTATTACGCTTGCATACAGTTGCCTACTTTGTTGCAAGTGTTTTGAACAACAAACTCGCAGGACTAGAAACTATATGTGCTTGTGTGTGCGTGTGTGTGTGTGTGTGCAATTAACATTTGTGTGTGTTTTATACTTTACAATCATACAATGGCGCTACATAAATTGCAATTTAATTTTCGCTCTAATATTGATTCGACTTCAATAAACTTGTAACCTTCGCTTCGGTGCCAAAAATATCTCCCCGCCACCCAATCACCTGTATGTATGTATGTACATATGCATGCGTTGGGACTTTTTGGAAATTTTAAAATTCGATATTACCAAATGCCATTTGTACTCGTATGCTGTTATGTGTTGGTTTTATTGCAATTCGTGTTGCAGTTATTCAAAACAGAGGTACATAGCAATAGGGAAGTGAAGCAGTTAGATGTACACTACATACAAATATTATTTGCAGTTTCTATTTCAAATTTTACGTTGAACAACGGTAAAATGTAATTGGTGCAACTCAACGCGAAACCAAAATTTTTCCATTAACCAATTAAGTCGAATTGTACGTTTTCATATTTACCCTTTGCCAGTTGGCGTTTGTTGCTCAGCTTTATTGACGCATTAGCAACATTTTCTCATAAACTCATACGCAAATATCTCTACAAATATGTACATATGTACATACGTATACAAATTTGTTTATAGGTAAGTATAGTAATATGCTGCAAGAAATTTGCTGTCTTTGCCTTGCATTAATTACGTTAATTACAGCCTTAATTACCATTACAAATGTGGTTCGTTGTTAGAAATTTGAACTTTTACTACTGTTATGGCTAAAAATAGTTTGCATATAAAAGCCCAATCACCGTAGTCTGAACGGTAGTAATAAGAATTATTGTAGTGCAGTTTATAGTTTCTAGTCCTGCGAGTTTGTTGTTCAAAACACTTTCTTTAAAGCTCAAATAGTTCCCATATCATTTAGTTATGTTTTTAATATATGAAGACAATTTTTGAAATGTTTGAATATTAAAGCTTGTGTGAAAATCTTAAGTACCATAAAAATGTAATTCCAAACCTATCTCAACTTAAGTGTTTATATACACTGATTCTCTGAAAAAATCGGTTTTTTGAAGAATTTTTTATGCAAATACGGATTTCTTTTAATAATCAAACACTGCGTCTATATTTATATATGTCTGACGATGTTTAATTTAATTTTTGAGTTAAAAATGTGTCAATTTGTTGGCACAACAGCTGTTGCGCTGATACACTTTTTTTCTTACACGCTTTACGGTGATAATGATAAGTAGGCAATGGATCATCTGCAATAAAAAAACAACTGTTTTCTTTCCGAAGGATTTAGCGAAATAAACATTTTTAAACAAATGGTGATCATTTTTACTAAAAAGTTCGATTTTTGATAGTCGAAAAATTTAGTTTTTTCATCCCCAAAGAAAACCATTAGTTTCAAATAAAAATTCCTTAGTTCAAGTATGAGATATTGCAGTTTTAAAGTAGTCTGCAAAGAATTACATTGAGAGGTCACATGGTTCTTGAGAAACCTTGCTCACCAAAAAGGGACTTTTTGAAAAACATCATTTTGAGATAATCGTGTTTAAAGTTTTGCAGGGGGCATTCGGAAGAAGCGCGCTGTTGACAGCTGTGACTTTGGCTCTAGAGCTCAGATCTCTATAAAATTTGGTGGAAACAAACTCAAATGTACTTTAAAAAAATGCTTAAAAGTATGAGAAATTAAAATGTCGCAATGAGAAAATATTTGTTTAGAAATTTAAAAATCTTAAAGAAAGTTAATTTTTGAAAAAAAAATTGTTTTGAAATACTGAAATAAATTGTTCGTAAGCTTTAATTTTTGATTTTTGAAAAAAAGACATATTAAAACATTTTGATATTTATTTTGTAAGCAGTGATGATGAATTTCAAAGGGAAATATTGTTAAAAAATTTATTTTAATGTTGTAATTATTTATGTTCTTAATAAAATTTTATCTAAAATTTTTTTTGAAATCGAGGCCAGTTTTTATAAAAAATGGGTTAAATTGCTAATAAAAAGTAAATAACAGCGGGTTCTATGCTTTGTTTAAACAACCCTAGGTTCCTTGCTTTAGAACTTGGCAAAAGTGTTAAAGGAAAACACTTCAAATTAACCTCGAGCTCAAGAGCAGTTGTGAATAAAAATATAATTGCTTATAACAACTTAAAAAAAAAATATTAGAAAAGTAGCTCGCAGAATCCTACGCACACGTATAATATCCGAAAAATTTGAATTTGAATGTAAACTTTTTTAAAATGTTCATTTTCTAATTAAACTTATTATTTTTAATGTCAATTTTATAGTCTCAAGAAATTTTTTTCATAAAAGCGCTGGGAAAGCTTAAACAGCCTATGTCCTTCCAGGATAACTAGTCATGGATAATATGTGCTTGATCGTTAACTTCCCCGTAACTCCTTTTTACTATTACGGTTTGAATACCCAGATTGATGAAGTTTTTAAAATATTCCGGTGGCCTTTCATTCAGTGGTATTATGGTTTTCGAATGCGAGAATACTTCAAAATATTGGCAAATTCTGAGTCAAGTTTTGATACTTGCAAAAACAATCTAGAGGTTGATAATGTTACCTGAAAACTGAGAAAAAATTTTAAGCATATTGAGTTTGAGTCCAGCCCAAATCAAGAGAAATCCAATACCAAAAATTTGTATGCAAATAACAAACATTGTTATATCCAAATTTTTCGAAATCAAAAATTCTTCTTCTCATCGTACCTTAGCTTTACGATTGAAAGAACTAAAAATAATTAATTTATTCCCAGTCGTACATATTCACTCTACTTGTTGAAAAAAATTTACTCAACAGTGCACTGGTTAATTATACGATTTTCAAGAATGTTTTATAAATAAAAAATTAAATAGCAGAGAAATTTTCTAAACTTATGCCGAGCCCGCCATTTTTATAATTTTCATTCGTTTTGAATGTATATAAAGACTCGCATCGGAAGATTGCTTTGTTCAAAGATTTCGAAGTTAGGGTCAATTGCATGTAGTTACATTTGTTCATAGGATGTATTGATTTTTAACATAATCGCTAGATCAGCAATCGAAAAAACTGACTTTTAATTCATTATCAGCGATCGTTATGACTTTGACCTTTTTTTGTAACTTAAATTCTCATATACTTTACTTGCATTTCTACACTTAATTCATTTTTTTTTGCCGCTATAAATCGGCAGTTGCTTACTTAGAATTCGAGATAGGAAAAGCGAACGAAAACTTCAAGAATGAGGTTAAAGTGACTTTCTTCAAATTTGAAACAATTTTTATTAAAGTATTTTAATTTTAAGAAATAATATTATGAGAATAATTAGAGGTGGTTTAAATAAACAATGGGAATAGAATATTTGCATCAAATAACTTTAACACTTTGCCTTAAGAAAGCGCAGATAAATGAAATTTTGTTGTTATAGCAATGTTAAAAAATCGGCTTATTTTATTAATAGCATCAAAGAATTTATAATTTAAAATTAAAAGAACGCCATTAATTTTGTGTGCATGGGCGCTGTGATCGCAAAGGTAGCGGTGCGTGCTATAACTCCATATGGCGTTGAGTGCGAGATTCGAATCACAGCCAGGGCAAGTAAAATCTAAATCATAGAAAAGTTTTATTTCTAAATGCGGTCATCCCTCGGCAGGCAATGGCAAACCTCCGAGAGTATTTTTGCCATGAAAATGTTTCTCATAAAATACATTTGCCGTTTGGAGTCGGCACACCACAAATTGTAGAAGAAGCTCGCACAAACACTGAGCAATGTAGTGCAATCGCCAAATAATTCTTATTATATAATTGTTCGCATGTTTCAAGTGGCTAAATACAGTTAATGCCAGCCAGGCTTATAACACAAATAAATAAAGTTTACCTGTTAATTTTTGACATTTCTTTTTACGCACTTGCATCCATATAACGCATGAATAAAAGTTGTGTTTATGTGGGAAAAAATGCAGACATCCCCGAAAAAAATATAGATATCGTATATTTAAAATATATGTATAGTTAACGAAAAATTACACTGAAGATGACACAACACCGAAAGCGGTTTGCCTTAAAACCACACTTGACGAGGGACGACGAAAAATCGTTCCAAAATCAATATATTTAATCAACCACTACATATAATTGTATTTATAGCCCACTCATTGTTTATTAAAATTTAACTTAAAAATGGCTTAATGTTGTTTGTTTGCGAAAAGTCAAATATCCCCTAACCATTTTTGTAAGTAATTATACTATTTATACGAATTTGAAACGGTTCATGAAAAAATTGTGGTTTTTAATTAGCCATTTTTAGTTGAGGTCATGAGTAAATAATTCAAAAGATTAAATAGTTAACGAAGTGATCACTTTCAAATATCTAATATGGGCCCGCATTTCTGGCGTTAAAACCAAAGAGGAACAGGAAAAATATGTATGAAATTATTCAATTTTTTTAAAGCTATTTTAAGCGAAGCAGTGTTTTTTCTACACTCTTGCTGCATAAAAAGTCATTTGAGAGATATCATTTTTAAAATAATACTAAGTCATAATCAAATCTCGGGTTTCAACCCCTGATTCAAATGGATTGCCACGTGTGTGCAGTATTATTATTACTATTATTACCATTTTTTATTCGTTTGGTGTTTACTTTTAGCTATTTTTAGTTCAGTGGAAACTGAAAAAAATTATTAACATGTGTAAATAAAAGGACGCGTTTTATTTAATAAAAACAAAATTTTATAAAATTCTATACTCGTATTTAATATAATTTTGCATTAATTGCATATGTTTTTTGTCAAGTAAAGCGAAATATAACAAAAACAAAAAAAAAAAATTCAGCAACCAATAACAATTTCAATTTTCTAACTATTGCGCGCAATTAAAATAAAAAAGGTATAGTCAGTATGTCAGTGGCATTGCTAACATAATTAGTTGCATCAGAAATTTTGAAGTGCGATTGCATCCAGCAACAACAAAACACACATGCCCACTCACATTAGATATATATATATATATAGATATATATTTTAACATATACTTATGAAAGCTTTCTACGCAGCCAAAAAGTTTGAAAAATTTAGTTATTTATTAAAGCAACTTAGTTGCACGTGCGATTTTATGAAAAAGAGGCGATTTTACGCTATAAAATATCAACTATTTATGCATACACTAGGGATGTCAATTTTGGGCATTTTGTTGATCCCGGGATTTTCGAGATCTGAAAACGAAATCCCGGGACAATTCCGGGATCCCGAATTTCACGAAGTTTTGATTCGTTATTTACCAGAAAATGAAACACGTCATTAATCGTTTAATTATAGAAGTATACAAAATAAAATAAAATTAATACATAAAGCAAAATTATTTGTAATCAATGTTTGAGACCAATATTATATTTACATATATTACCATTCAGGAAAAAAAGAAATACATCAAGTAAAAAAAAAATACCTCACCCATTCCATTTTAAGCGAGGCAGAATTACTGATTATTTTGATCTAAACGCAATCTTAAAGAAATAAAAGCCTTAAGTGTGTTAATCTCCAACCTGGACGCATCATTACAAAAACTATTAATTTCTATTAACAAGCCTTCTATTAAATTGTATGCCTTTTGATTATTGGACAATTGTGAGCTGCTCGTTAAAACTTGATCCCATTTTTCTTTGAGACTTTCTGCCTAGCTCTTTTTCTACTCGAGTGGGATATTCTCCAGTTCATTTAAAATGGCAAGGACCAAACAAAACCTTAAGAGAGTTAACAAGCTGTTCTATTTGTCGATTTTGAACTCTCTAAAGGGTTTGTTTTACCCTTAAAAGGGGAATTTTTAAGAATGTTACAATATTTGAAAAATAAATGGCTATTAAGTACAATTCCGGGATTTGAATAGACATAGCCCGGGATATTCGGGAGTTAAAAAAGGCCGGGATCCCGGGATTTCGAGATCCCGCATACGACATGCATAGCGTACACTCATAGTATTTTCTAACTAACTCATTATAGACTGCGAATTACTAAATTTTTTTGTCGAACTAAGCGCGCCGCTTGACCGGCCTAGGCTACATTTATCGATTCATAGTGCAACCTACAGCCGGCTGCAAGTCAAGTCAGCCCAGCCATGTTGGGTATTGAATTTAAATTGCTTTGCATAATTTGTTAGTAATTAAAATTAATTTCTATTTTAATTGCATTATACAGTTGGGTAGAGGCTTAATTTTTCTACTTTCATACACATGTATGTGTATGTGTATGTGTATGTGTATGTACAAATGTATATGAGAGACGCGTAAAATCACTGCCGCTTACATTTTTCTACTCGAATTGCAACATGCGTATGCGCTTCGAAAAGTTTTTTTTTTAATGTTCGTGTATACATAACTAGTATTACATTACGTATATAGATTTGTAGATAATATGAAATAGCAGTTTGAGTATGTGCCCACTTCTCCAATTTTCGAAACACTAGCACATACATTTAGCTACATATAAATCATATTGATTTTTTTTCCACTGAAGTGTGCAAACAAAGTAAATTAATTATAAAATGCATTATTTGTAAACCGTGATTTAATTAGAATATTTTTTGCGGCATTTAAAAAGAATGATAATGGTTTGAAATTCAAATATGAAGTTTCTTTTTTATGTTTATTAAATTAAATGTTAAACTATAGATGCCAAAATTTACAAAAAAACAGACAATATTAAATGATAACAAGCATATTAAATGTTATTGCTTACTTATTATCAGTTTTTGAATTATTGCGATTTTCTGCTAAAAATATTTTAGTCATAACAAATTATAATTAAATGCTGTTCAATAATTTCTTATTTTCCAACGAAAAGTGATAAAATGTATATCTCAGCGCAATGGCTAAGAATTTAAAAGTTTTCAATATAATGAAAATTTTTATGTTGCGTTTCATTTTTTATATTCAAATAATTACTAGACAAATTTTATGTGACTAGATGCTCTTAAACTCAAAGTTTAAAATCGTTTGCTTTCGGTTCAAATTGATGGAGCACAAAAAAAATTAATATATTAAAATGAAAGCAGAGGATGTGCGAAGAAAGGGTTGGGGAGAAATTTATTATATACGAGTATAACTTTATATACACAATATTATTTTATAGAAACCAGCACATAAATCTCTTTTATTATTTTCATGGATAAATTTAGTAAATTATATACATTATATAATAATAATAATAATAATTTGGCGCTTACATTACATTGCTCAGTGTTTCGCCAAACTTCTCCTACCATTTGTAGTGTGCGTCTTTATATTCTACCACAAATGGAGAGACCTTATGTTTTGTGCCGACACCAATCGGCAAATGTATTTGATGAGAAGCATTTTCATGGCAAAAGTACTCTCGGAGGTTTGCCATTGCCTGCCGAGGGATGACCGCATTTAGAAATAAAACTTTTCTATGATTTAGATTTTACTTGCCCTGGCTGAGATTCGAACCTCAAACTCAGCGGCCGCAAATGTTCACTATTACTACTATACACTCTACACAATCATAATAAACTAAATTTTATTATTTTTAATATTTTATTTACCACAATTTTTAACAGTCGAGATTTGCTATCTTAAAATCAATTTGTGTGAGGAATGTATAATTTCATCCCCTTTTTTCAATTTGTTTTAGGGAAGATAAACCCTTCAAAACTGTTTCAATTTAAAGGCCAACAATGGCGGGGTTAATTTAGTACTTATTGACTTTTGATTTTCTGTGCTTCATATTTACAATTTTTTTATTTGTTGATGCTTAGGGTTTATTTCAAACACACATAATCTCTATCTTCTACATAACCCAATCAATGCCTAGTGCAAATTTATTTTAGTAGGCCAGATCAAACAAATGATGGTAAGGCCTTTGAAGAAGACGTGGAAGATTTTCAAAGAAAAAACTATAGGAGCCCTTAAAAAAAATATCAGAAAAATAAATTGGAGTTCTTAAAATTTGTTCAGTCTTGCAGAGGTTACTACGATTTTTTGACTATGTATTGCATGACACTGCTAGAAAGATGTGTACTCTTTTCATATTGAAAGTGTCAAAAGCCGACATGATAAGTTTAAAGGCCTACTCAAAGTCTGTTATAGAACTTTTCGCATAAGATGAATACATTGTTTCCTAGTTAACTTGGCATCGGATATTTATACGCAAAAACAGCCTAAAAATGTGCACCTCATAATTATAAGAAAATTGTTTATCAATTGATAATTTTTTCTTATAGTTGTCCTCATTAAGGTTTTGCGGTAAATATTAAGCCACTCTGATTATGACGATAATTATGCGACGAATATTGTCACATGAACGACAATTGGGCTGTAAGAGAAAAAACTGAAGGTATGTGCTTTCTTTGACTAATAACTTTTCTTTTTTTAACATACCGAATTTGGTATACATATTTTAGTGGTTTATTAAGTTATTTTTAAATTTCCATACTTATATTATCGTAGAACTATCATGAATGCAAAAGGAAGTTCTATTTACATATATGCATTCCTTCTCTATTTACATGTGATGATAAAAATACATATGCGAAAACAAAAATTTCTTTAATTATTAAAAACAGTCGTGACAGCACACAATTCTATCAGTGCTTCCATTTAACTTTGAATCAACAATCGTGTTTCAAACTTTTATCTTATTACTGGTTCTTATGCATTTTGGAACATTTTGCATTTATTCAATTAGAATTTAATTTAAAACGAATTTAGACTGATGGATTTGTATGCCGAGTCATTTTTATTTTACTGCTCCACTACTTTCGTTTATTTTTACTTTTTAATTTTTAATTTTTTTGTCACCGCATATTCACATTACGGTCGTAAACGCTAACTATTTCGTGTACTTGTTTGAACTGTAAGATGTGCAAAATGAAATAAATCGATAGGCTTGCTCATACATACATGCCAGCTATGTATATATGTATGTAGTAGCATTCGAAATTGATGAGCCCATTAATTAAAGCATCTGAGCAAACTAACTCAAATCGTGCGACTCTTTCTCATCCAATCATCAGCAAGAGACTTGACGGTTTAATGAAGAAATGTATAGTAGACTGTTACTTATTGTGCGTACACAAGAAAATGCTGCAATGTGCGTCATTATCGCCATTGACGTTCTATTGCAGTAATGTTGCAACATTTATCAGCATGAAAATTAAGTATTTAAGTGCTGGCATTGCGGACATGTGACAAAAAAAAACAAAAATTGCCGGACATGTAAGAAAGTTTACCATAGACATATGTATGTATGAGTATGTATAGGTATGTCTAATAACGGCGCTTTAGGAGCTACAGACAGAGTGTAATCAAGAAATATGGTCACCTCGATTATTTATGTGCACTCACATACACTCGCCAGAGCTTTGCTACACACATACATATGTATGTATTTATACTCGTTCCTCAGATGTGTGTAGTAGTAGTTAAGTATGTAGCTCATACGCACTGGCGCACTAGTCGTTGCAGTGATGAATTACTCTAAAGGTAATTGCGATGCGAACGTGTAATTGAGAGCAAAAGTGAACTAGAGAAAATGTTAAAATGTTACATTACACATACATACTTCTGTGTATATATACAAGTGTGTATGACGCACATTTAAGTAGGCCACATGCACAGATAGATATAGGTTTACATATTTACTCGTATGTAACTATATGACTGACATAGCTAACCTTTCCATTTAGTTGCTTCACTCGACTCCGGCCTAATTGCACTCCATCTTAGTGTCGGCATGACTGGCATTTCAAGCGCAAAATTACACTTGATTACTCTATATGTATATGTTTATGTAAATATATGTGCGTACAAGTGTCCTTAGACACAGTGGAGCTTCATAATAAAATCCAGTAATTCAATATTTCTAATTTTTTGTCTTATTAGATAAATTTTTTAACTTCGATAACTTTGATAAAATTATACTTTAATCCATGTTCGCTTTTGTTTTAAAAAAAAATAAAAAAAATTTGTTGAAACTTAAATTATATTTTATAATATTTTTAACGAAAATTTAAAAGTGGAATTATTGCGTTTTGATATAAAACTTCTCACACGTATTTGATTTAGTTTTAACGACTTATACTCGTTGAGCGATTACATACGATTATCTATGTTTGTTAGTGATATGAAGATATAAAAATTAATACAATTTTGGGGTGGCTTTGCCTAAATGCATATAAAAATACTTAATGATCCATCACTCACTTGCACTCAAGGATTCCGCCTTCATACATTTGTTTATACCCTTGATACGATTGTTTGTGGAAAATGTCGTTTTCATAGTATTATCGATTGTAGATGGCTTATTAATCTGAATATAAACTTTACTAAATGTTAACTAAACTTAAACTAGCTGATTGATCTGTGGGCTTTAACTTTATTTTTATACCTGTCGACAGAGTAAAAGATTAAAGCAAAGAGAAAAAATTATCAGAGGAATTAAAGCTAACGTTTGACAAATTATCCTAGTTGAATAAGTAAAACGTTAATTGTATGACTCTGGAGTTTTTTAGCTCTCGGAAGATTTAAATTTTAATACAGCTGTTGTGTGAATATTTATTGCTCGATCGTTATGTACTAAATGTATTAATTTTTTCGTTAATAAAATAATAACTTTCGAGAATTTTCATTAATTACCAACATAGTTTTAAGCGCAATGTGGAAGTTTCAGATATTTTTAATAATTTTTTTTAAATTTCATTTTATTTTCATTTTGAACTGTTTACTTTTAACTATTCTGAGAGCGGTAATCAGTGCAATGATGGGAGAACTGTTTCAAGCCCAGAAAATATGTGTACTTTTTATATAAAAAGGCATAATTTCTTACAAAATAAATATTTAAATATTTAACATAAAAAGTATTTCTTCTAAGCTAAAATAACTATTTTGAAAATCTACTTTCTTTTTGTTCTCTATGTGTACCAAAATGTTTCCTTAGTGATTTATAATTTTGAGGAATCTTTGTGGTTTCCAGAATACATATCCACTCAGCTGAGGATTATTCTGAACCAAACTATTTTAGAGGCGAGCTTTTAATGAAATATAAAATTTGATTTGATTTGTATAAACATTTTTTTTTAAGTTATAAAATATTTTATATATTCGAAGCAGTTTGAAAAGCCACACTTCATTAAATAAGTTTCACAAAAATATATTTTTTGTTAGTTAATTTCAACATAAATTTAAAAATATCGGTATAAACAACAATCGCTATAACTGATCTCTTTCTTAAAAACTTAACCAATATGAATACTAACTCCGTTAAAAAATAAACGGATTTATTTATGACACCAAAGATTATACAATGTGGAGCCTGGCTCAAATGTATGTAAGCAAGCGAGAATTCAGTCACAAATCAACTTTTGATAAACTGTTATGAAAAGTTCTTACAAAAAATGTTGAAGCAAATAAAATAATAATGTAATTGCAAAAGAAGTTTTTTTACAACTAGGTGTTAGTAATAAACAAAATGCGTTTTTGGGTTGTGTCTTTTAGGTGAGAATTTTTAGTAATCTGATGGAAAATGTTAAGACAATTGAAATTTATAGATTTCCTTAAAATCTATTCAAAAAATTTTACGCATTTTTTTTTGAAAGCTTCATTCAATAAAAGTAGAGTTTTCTTTGCAAATTGAACATCGACCTGTGGAAAATAAACGTTATATATATAAAAATAGTCATTTTAATATAAGCAAGAAAAAGTTAAGGCAATATTTTTAAAAGAACTACTTATTAATCGTAATAATACTAATGGCAAATAGCTAAGCGCACGCGCTCAAAAAAGGAGCAAAATTATCACACGTCTATGAAAAGGAATTCGTTCGAATATTCCTCTTAATTTAGATTTATGGATATCATAATGCGGTGAATTAGACTTGAACAAACAAAAATTGTATATGTTAATTCAATATATCAGAATTTATATTCTTGACTAGATATGGTATAATAAATAATTGAAGGTAGGCAACGCTGCTACTAATCGAATCAATATGCTTTAGGAGTTTTCATGGGCTACTTCCTTTATCGAAGTTTTTTCAATATAAAATGATAAGTTCGGTTTATTTTAACCATTTCCTCTCTCTCTGAGTGAATACACGAGTACCGTAACATACTTACAAATTTTCAATATATATTCAGCTATGTACCAATTTTGTCCACTCACACGCCAACTCATTGGCAATCTTGCGACGGGGCTAACACACTTTTGACGAAGTCATCGATGGTCGAGGTTAATTCACACGATGCACGCACAGTTTATGAAATATTCAAGAATGTGCGACGTAATCAAACAGCCCAGTCGTTGCCGACTCATTCATCGCGCTGCCACATTTAACGCTATAGAGTTAATAGTTTCTAAAATACTTATTCTTTAGTGGTCAGGGTTTGCTATTGAAAATTGCTGCAATTAATGTTGATTAACATGGATTACAAATGACTACGTTTTATGGTGAGTGTCAGAGTCAAAGTGTGTTCTTTCTGCTGAATTAAGAACTAGGAATATAATTATCGTGCCTTGTAATTTGGGGAAGAGCAGGTCGTGGCTTACGATGAGCTGTACGAGCTTTATAATGACATAGATATAGTGCAGCGAATTAAGATCAAGCGGCTTCGCTGGATAGGTCATGTCGTTCGAATGGATGAAAGCGCTTCAGCTCTAAAATTATTCGACACGGTACACGCCGTGGGTAGCGGTGTAAAAGGGAGGCCTTTTCTGCGTTGGAAAGACCAGGCGGTAAGGGACTTGGGTACCCTTGGTATTTCCAACTCGGCCAAAATCGCATAGGCGGTTATCGAGCCAATGAAAGAAGAAAAGAAGGTCGTGGCATACTTTGCGGGAAAATCTCATTATTTTTTCAATATAGTCAACATATAAAATGTTATTAGCATTAATTTTATAAAAAAAAAAATAATTAAAACAAATTAAACTTTAATACCAAGTAGCAATTGTGTTTTTCTATAATATTTTTGTTTTGGCGTGCGACAATTGTAAACAATATTTTATTGTTCTTAAAGCTTTATAAAGAAACCAACAAACTATATATGTCTTTAAAAACAAGATCGGCAGATTAACCTTTCAAGCAGTGAAATGAAACTACGTTATACAAATTTTTTCTATCACGGATGGGCTAAATAATATATACAATTTCATTCTTAAAAGAAATACACAAACAAAACTGCCATTTTTTGTAACTTTATTGTTTTATATGACTTTTTTGTCAGCGCTGGGACATGTGGGAACTAATAAAAGCACTTGAAACTCTTTTTTAAAAATAAAATAAGGTAATACAAATACATTTATAGTTTTTCTTCGTTAGTATATTCTTGGTCAATAAAAGATTCTTTTAATTCTGAAAAAATAATTTCTTTTCTATAATTCCATTTCTAATAATATCCGCAATTGAAATTTATTTTTATTGAAAATATTTAAAAATTCTAGTGAAGTTGTTGCTATAAATTTTAACTTTGCTCTCATAAAATTAGTATTTGCAAACTTAATACTATAGAACTAGAAACTTGATTCTAGGCTTTTTAATAAAATTCAAATAAAGCTTTATTTAGAGCCGTCATACAAATTTAAGCATGTAAAATTTTATTTTTACGAAACAAAAATCTGACTAAGACGCTTCAATGAAAATTCCTAAATTATTAGATTTATTAAGTGCGAATTTTCAAAAAGGTTTTTTTATACTTTTTCCGTTATGAAGGGATTTGTTTTACGGCTTTTACTTTTTTAAATATGAGTTAGTATAACATAAAGTTTAACTAACACATGCAATTCAATCAATTTATTTCAATTTATTGAATTTATTTGTCTGCGATTTCGTTTGCTAAAACGAGTCGATTAAATTCCTAGTCCAAAAAAAAAAATTTTTTTTAAATATGTATATATATATTTATTCTTCAAAATAAGCAAGTACAATAAAAAAGACAATTTAATTAGATTTTCAAATGCATATCAAGTGGCAATTCTGAGTTAAATTTACTGGGAGAAGATTTCTGTGTAAAATTGAGAGAGCCTTATTCAACAGTTTTCAAATAACAAATTAGTATATCAGAAAGTTCGCCCAAGGAATTACTATTATTCAGGTACGGATACAGGAGAGGATTTTGGGGGTCCACCAAAAAAAATGTGGGATCAAAACATTCTACTAAGCTTCCGTTATATAGAAAATGAGAAAAAAATCCAATAACATTCTCAGGATAGAATGACAACAAAATAAGATCGAAAATAGCGAGTGATTTTTCGTAAGGGAATCTTATTATTACAAAAGTCTGGGGAACTATCTGCTTGAGAAAAAAAGGAGTACTTCAGTTTTGGGCACATAAAATTGAGAAGGGTGCCAACGAGGTCATACAAAAAAAGAGAAACACTGTATTGAGAATTTCAAATGCAAGGCTATTATTACGGCTTTTGCAATTATTAGAATAATAAAATATTCAAACGTTCGATTAACGAATTTTGTTACGATCTAAAATCGAATAGTACTATTAGATAATTTTTTTGATATTATTCAAAACCGAACGTTCGATCTTTGAAATTATTAATACTCTGAAGTAGTATTGGAATTCCTTGTAAAGGGCTTAAATAATTATTACGATTTTTATGTATATTTCCATAAGTAGGCAGGTCTGATCTAATGTTATAGGTACAAGTAAAAACAAAATTACTTTACCTTACGGCCCAACGTTTCGCTAAATCTTCTTAGCTTCATCAGGGGCGTCCTGTTTTTATTTTTTAAACATTTGCATTACATGAAATAAAAACATATGTATACACATAAATAGTACACCAAACATTTAACAAAAATTGAAATTGATTTTTAATTGTAAACCAATAACTGTGAAACATTTTACATAATATTTAAATAGTTCTTGCTCGTGCAGAACTTCGAGAAAAATTTTATTCTGATGTCCGTTTTACGTAAAAATTTCTCGCCTTTTTTCCCAGTTTCGTTCTAAGCCAGAATTTTAATAAATTTATTTATTTTGCAAAATATGATCTTCTAGAAAAGGTTCCGAATACTTTTGTTCCCCGCTTTTTACGCTATAAAATTTGTGAAACTTTTATTTTTTTCCTTTTATTTCATCTAATCGAAGATATTGCTCGCCATTTTATTTTATTTGTTACGTTTCTCACAGTTTCGTTCTAATATTAGAAGTTGCCGTTTAAAATGTTCTTTTTTTTTAATGCAAATTTGTATGCCTTGTTTGAGCACTTTCAAATAAATGACGCGATTTGTTGTAAGTAGCATCCGGAAAATGACCTTAGATATTTCTAATTTGTATTTAGTTATTATTTACGAAGATACAGAAAAATATCCAGAAATACAAATCACTCATTTATCGCTTCCTTAACTGTGCACGATAATCGAGCACAGATTTATGGCATTTCATTATTTCAAATCAAAAAAAAATATAAAAAAAATCCAAATCGTAGATAATACCAAAAACATATTACTGCATACATTTGCTTAAATATTATGCTTAACGACTTGTCAAAGCTTATGAATAGATATACAAGCACACGCACACTTTGTTATATCGCAAGCTACTGGTCGAAATTGTTGATTGCTTTGTTGACGGTGTTGAGAGATGGCGATGACAACAGCTTGTCAACCGGCTATAATAGTGGCTCATAGAAAGTACAAAACAAATAAATGTGTTAATAAATCAATGGTAATGAATCAATGAATTTTACCATTACACTTCCATGCATACATATGTTTGTATGTAAGCAAGTGTGGACATGCCCATATTGTTCAATCACAGATCGAGTGTGTTACTGTTTGTGTGTCCGATGTGACACACCATGAAATACTTAATATGATTGACTAGTGAAGTACTAGTTAATATCGCAGTACAACCAGTCGACATTTTAATTTAAGTTTAACGAAATTAACATACTAGTTGATTTATAAAAAAAGCGCAAAAAGATTTGTTAATGTTTTCGTCATTTTTTAAAATAATTAATTAGTTTGAAAAGAAATGAACAAAGCTACTCAGATTTAAATAAATTGTTATTGATTAAACAATAATTATTCTAGATCTGATTAACTCAAAATTTAATTTTTTTTAATAAGGATAATATTAATTTAAAAATTACTTAACCCAATAAAAACATTTTTGACTGACAAGAGAAAGACAGTTGTTCGCTGTATTTGAGCAGATTAATCTCCTAAGCCGTTGAAGCGAATACGTGTTTTGAGAGTTTCGGCCCTGTATCTGATCGAGGTCTTTTAAGACCTCTAACTTAAATACTTGTCCTAAATAGACGCCGAAAGGTATTGTTTTTTATGAAAAAAGTAAGCTAAAGAAGTTTAGACTGTTTTTAAAAAATAAAGTTCAAAGCTTTTGTCATTGGAAAAAAACTGAGTTTTAGCTGTTTAACATTGTTTAAGGCCTAAATCGTTTAGAAAATCGACTTTTCTTTAAAAATGAATAAAAAACATTTGATCCAACTTCTTTTAAATCAGCTAACGTAACAATAACTTTATAATAAAAAATTAAAAATCGCTTATTGTACCTATTTCAAGTGTTTAAATGAATTTTAAGGAGTTAAATTATATTCCGAAACTCTTGATGGAGTCATCTGCAAATCGAGAATTATGCCTCACATATCTGGGAAAATATTTCCACCGAGATAGCTGTCCACGTTATCAGTCTGCCTTACAGAACCGACCTTATTCTAACATTTAAGTTCTATTATTCGCCTTCGTTTTTATAGTTTTAATCGTAAGCGTTCATATATTGAGTTATCTTTCTCACAGTTAAATTTAATAGCTTTCATCAAAAACGAAATCTTTAGTTTCCACATTCCATGCGTCGTAATACATCGTAATGTTTTAAAACCATACAGTTTCTCCGCTTATATAAATATTTTTTTTTGGTTGTGTTGTATGTTACATTAAAAAAAAATTGACATTGCAAAAAATTTGAACGCAAGAAGAAACATGTTAGGGCTGATAATTAATTTGAAAAAACTACACAATCTTTTTCTGATTATTTTTCTGCAATGATATTTCGCAACTTTTACCAAAAGCGTATAAAACTTATTAAATTTTTCAAATTTAAATAAATATTAAAAGTTATTTAAAACACAGATAAGGTGTCCTCTGACTTTAGTTATTAGCAAAAATTAATATTTACAAATAAAGCCCATTTAATTCTAGTAAAATAAATTGATAGTTTTAAATAGGTAAAGCTTACCGTAGATATTTGACCATTTTTTTGTCAAGGGCTTACGTTTTCTGCGGATAAAAAAATAATCAAAAATCAGCGGTAAATTTTAGACCCTTGAAAGTTGAACGCGATTAAATTTTGTTATTTTTCAAACAAATTTACAATTACAAATAATTTTATTTAATTGCTTAAACAAAAGTAGTCAAATGGATGATGGAGAGGGGTTCCATCATTTAAGACAAGTCAATTTTGAAATCTTTATTGGTTTGAATTTGCAGCAAATGTTGCAATTGGTATAGTTTGGACTAGTGTGGTAACTGCGAAGTGTATGGCTGTTTTAGGTTTTTACTGCAAGATAAATACATGAGTTGATCAATTTATGTATGTGGTTATAAATATAGTATCTATAAACGCATATCCACGTATAGCAATGTACAATTTACATGAACATAACCTCAATTCACAAATTATAGCACAACCACATATTGACACATATTGACACATATTGACACATTTGTACAATATGTCTTGATGCCATTTATTCTCAAACGAATATCATAAAAACCCATATACCTTATACAAGACGTAATATGATTTAACAAATTTTTCGAAGTTTAAAAAAAATTGTTTGAATATTTTTGAATATTATGGATATGGATATTGAAAATTTCAAGATTTTAGCTGATTTCATGAAGGAGTTTTGGCTCAAAACGCAATATCCGAACTATCGGTTGTATGGCAGCTATATGTTCTATTTAACCGATTTTAATGATTTTCACCGCTAAAATAGTCATTATTTGCGCTTAAATGGAGAAGTTTTCGTGCTAAATGGAATATCTGAACAATCAGGTGTATAGCGGCTATATGTTATATATCTTTGATCTGTATGATTTTCACTGCTTCTATAGAACTTAGAATATAGCATCTTCTTACAAAATTACAGGCCTCTGATTGCTTAAATAAACGAACATAATATGATATCTGAACAATCGGCTTCTATATACGTTATAGTCAGCCGATATGACCGGTTCTGACAAATGTCCAATAAATTATAAAAAGGCGCCTGACTGCCAAGTTTCATTCAAATAGCTTAAAAACTGAGGGACCAGATTGCTTTCAAACAGACGGACAGACAGACAGACAGACGGACAAAATTAAATCGACTCAGCTCTTCACCCTGATCATATCAGTATACTACTCTTTGATGCGTCTAACTCTAATTGTTCTGGTACTTACAAACATCGGACCAAAAGTTAATATACCATTTCCATGAAAGGTATAATTAGCGATAATTTGTAAGCTTTTGTTGTCAAATTTTGTTTATATTTTGTTAAATCATTGTTATGGTTTTGTGTCAATACGAGTGTGTGCTTTAATTTGCCCACATACGTTAACAATTTAAATGCGACGTGTCAATTGTACACAAGCCTGTAGCACCTTTTGACACTAATGAAAAGGAATTTTGTTACGTTTGAATATATTTCCGGTCATTAAGTTGACACAACTCCTGAGTGGGTGTATATAAATGAATGTTCTTCAGTTCGCACACATAATTTTATGTCAGCATAAGGATAATCATCGTTGTAAATGGTATAGTTATACCTACTTTGAGTAGTTCAATAGATAAGCATATTTAGGTTGCTATTAATTTATGTATTTGTTTGTATTTACTTACATATATGTATATTTATATGTGTATGTTTAATACATAAATGCAGCACTTTTGCTTAAATGACTTTTAATTTGTTGCTTGTATAAATGTTGGATGCCATAAAATGCAAACATTTGTCCATACATATCATATGATATATGATAAATTTATCGTTGCATATAAGAGTATATTCGTAAATAAAAGCCTTTGAAGTTAAATATTTCTATGAATATTCGCTTGAAATAAAACCAATTTTGCTTATTCTTTACTTATAATAGTATATAATTAAAAGAGTATTTTACAAATATTTGAAACTCATTTCTTTTTGATAGTTTTTATGCGAATGCCTTTTATAAAAAACATCAAAAATCCAGAAAATGTTATTAAATATTATTATATAGGAAACTGATGGATTGGCTTGGCTTGGCGCTTTTTACATACATATGATATCAATAACTATAATTTGCTTACTAATTTAAATTGTCTTTGGCAACTCCTTTCAAAAATGTGTTTAAATTGGTAAAAAATTTATTTATTTTTTTAATTAGTTACAAAATTAAAATCTTATAACTAAATAAGAGAGAATTATTTGTATATATTTTTTGTTTGACTTATGACACACTTTAAAATTTCGTTCTTATCTTTACACACTGAAAAATGAAAAATGAATGTAAATTATATACTATACGCATTCGTGTTGATATAGACTTTTAAAGAAATATAAAACAAAAATTACAACTGATGAAATTCTTCCTTGTTGTAAAATACATATCAGCTTCTATTCCCGAAAAGTAAGAAAACGTCATTTGGCACTTTTAGCAAGCAAATTTTATATTTCAAAAAATTTTGAGATATTGTTAATTATTCAGTTTTATAGACTATTCAATTCAAGTGTTACAAAGTGCAAGCTTCTAGTACTTAAAGGAAACCACTTAGCATTATTTATAAAACTGGCCCTTATTGTGCTTTGATAAAACCCTAAAAATATGCTACATTTTAATATACGGAACGTGTGTCAAATTTAAATATTTAATGCGTAAAAAAAATCGAAATTTAATATGTGTACAAATCTATAATTTTTTTTATAGCACCTATTTTTGGAGTTCATTTTTAGCCTCAAAAAACCGCAATTTATTTTTAATTGAATAAAAAAGACGAAATTTCATTATTCTTCTTTTGACATGCTTTATTTTAATTTTGCTTTTAAAAATAAAAAAATCAGCTTAACACCTAAAACACACGACAGTTAAATTTTCATAACCACTTCCTTTTCATATTAACGCAAAATGACTCAACTGTGCCACAAATTACGTCAAATATTGCTTGGTTTGAATATAAATATAAAAATTGTTGAAAACCATACCTGCCATAAAATAAAACTTCCTCACCTCTCACAGCTCCATCTAAGCGTAACTTCTGTAGAAACGCTCTAATTTTAAATCTCATAACGCAAATACACAAATTAAAAGTATATTTATTCTGAGCACATTTAGGAGGATGGCATCACCAAGGCGGAATACACAGGTAACACATTCGACACAATCAATAAATATTCCAAACACAGAAAAAACGGAATTCGCAAAGCATACATTACGGCGCATAATGAGCAAAAAAAGAAAACAAAAAAGCAAACACTCATACAACGTACAAACAACAACTGCAACGCAGTGCACATGAAAGTGAAAGCGTATGAGTGTATGTGTGTAAGTGTACTTCAAAGGTAACACAGGTGCAACTGCAGATGGCAAGATGATAAACGCAGAAGAAAAAAAATGTTGATATAAAACGCGGAAAATGAGACGTGGTGCGAGCAAAACAAATACAACGCAACAATGTCAGATCTAAAAGAGAAAATCTCAGCAAATTCAGGGCAAATAAATTACCAAACCCATATATGTGCGGAAGGCATTCATAGTAAGGGAACACATACATACATACATATGTACATATGTACATATCTGATAAGGATAAAGAGTAGAAGCAAGCGAGGGCGAGAGGCGGAAATGTGAATGACACCAGACCAACCTCAACCGACGAGCAAGCGTTCAAGTATGCACAGACAAGCAGTAACTCCTCTACGAGCCTCCTACATAGAAATGAGCGCAGATGTGCGCGTACAAAGGTGCTGATGTATGTACGTATGTATACGAGTATATGTAATGGCAGTGCCAGTATGTCGCTTCAATTCTCACGTACATGGCGGCGAAAGTCCCATACTCGTACAACACTACGATTTTTGTTTTGTTTATGCAAAGCTGCACATTTCATATTGTGACCGCAAATACACACACACACACACACAGAGACTTGTTATTTCAACAAAAGTGTGGAGGCTATAATAGAAAGATGCATGTGTGTGTGTGTGGGCGATGTGTAAGCAGGTGGGCCATAACAATCTGATATTCTTATTTCCGCTGCTAAAACTGTATATGCGGGTATTGACATGTACGCTCCAGTTATAACGATCAGAATGACTGCGAGGATGAATATAAGTTCCACTTATTGTTGCCTTCAAGCTAACGCGACTGCTTTGTTTTTTATAGGCGATTTTGTATTTGTATGTTTATTTGTTTGTGTGCCCCCCAAAGAAATATCGATTTTCCGTTTATGTAATTTTATTTTTATATTTTTATAATTTTTTTTTTTGTTGCTTTGTTATATGTAAAATATCATTTATGTGTATTCTCCCTTAAGCGCGTCGCTGGATGTCAATGATGCACTCGATCGTACATTCACAGGCTGTTTGCCTTTGTGGGTTTGTCTTTCGCTTGTTGTGTAGGTGGGTTTTAAATAAATGCATTTCATTAAAGCTTAAAGCTTAGTGTTTAAAAAATGAAAAACATTTTCTATGTTCTAAAAATATGATGACGTGGGGAGTTAAGTGGGAAGTAGCTTAAGACAAGACCCAAGCACTCAAACTATAGTTTTATTATTTTGCTTTAAACTGTTGTTTTTAAATAAATATACAATTTATGCTTTAACAAAGACTTTATGAAACTTAAGTGCAAACTTTGTAGACTACTACATAACTTCAAATAGACACATTTTTTTGTCATAATACCAATTTTTAATCGAAATTTTCACAAAGTGTTTGAGTAAAAAGTTTTTAACTCAATTGTATAATAAAATAACTCAAAGCTTTGCTTCTTTTAAAGGGCGTTAATTCTGTGAAAAAAATTGTGAAAGGCAGTCAATGAATTATAAACAAAAATTAGCAGTAATTTGTAGTCACTTTAAATTAACATTTGATAGTTTAAAATTAAATGTTTCTTACAACTTTATATTCAGTAAATAATCAATCCGTCACCTCTGTCCTGACGCACTGTCCGATGCGGTATCAAAGCTCATAAGCTTTACCCTTAGTTTGGCCCATAAAGAAAGTTTTCTAAAAAGCCTCATTGAATCTGGAGTAACCCTCAAATAATGATTTAAAAATAAGTTTACAAATTAAACATTTCTTCGCATACTTTTGTACATAGAGTAAAGTAGGCAAATATGGACCACCAATCCTTTTGTGATAAATAGCTCTTAAAATGCATGAAATAATAAAGTTAAATATATTTGATTAACTTCACTCAGCAATTCATTTGATTTTTTTTTTTTTTTTGAAACAATGACATAAAAGGCAAAATAAATAATAATTAAAAAAAAATTTAAATTACTCAGAAAACCGAATAAAAAAAATTGTAGGGTAATATGAACCATCCATCGTCATAACATACTCTACCAACATATTTTCAAAACTTTCAGGAAAAACTAGCTTGCGTCTTAACTTATTATTAACGAAATTTTCGATTTCGATGTCTTTCTTTAAAGCTAGCTTTATTAAACTCGATTTCATATCCTCAGGACTCCAATTTTTACGCTTCGAGGAGCCATATACTAAATAATAAAATTTTGGTGATCACTAAGGAAATTATGGTAACAGATCTATAATTACAACTAACACTATCGTGGTAGACCACATTATCCTCAACACGTGTTGGCGAAAGAACTTAGTTTAATTCGAACATTATTTATGTTTTTTAACCATAAACATTTTAAATTACAAAAAAACATATTTATTTAACACATATCTACTCGTATTAGTCAATTTAACCAATACAAAACAATCTGTTTATATACATATATACATAAATGTTATGTTGGTTTGTAATTTTAGCATGATATATAATCCTCACCAAGGATTGTTTTTATCTATTTTTCGAATCAGTCATCGAAGCAATGATAAATATTGAAGACAAGTGGAAATTAGGGACAATTAGGAATGCCAACACCAAACTGCGCCTACTTCATTTGATGTGGACTTACGCCGTGAACAGAGTTACAACATTGATAATCTTCAGGCATATGTCCAATCAAACATTCCCAAATAAACCCGTGAACAGAAAGGCATTTATGATTGCATATGGCAAATGATAAATGACTGAGATGGTGAGATCTTCTTCCTGAACTGGGAAAACATTCCTCATTTGATTGATTCTAGGAATGGTTCGATTAATAAATGCCAGCCTTAGCTCTTACTTCGTCTGGAATAGCTGCGACATTGTTACCAAATGGAAGAACTGCGCAATCAGCTCTAAAGTTGCCATTAAACATGCAAATCATCGAGACTCGCACGTGCATTATTTCCAAAGCATCCGGTATGAGAAAAGTATTACAAAAATGTAAACTCATTGTTTAGGATAAATAGACGATGGCTAAAAAAAAATCGCTTGAAGCACTTGATCGATCCTTACGAGATTTACGTGGAAACGTTGAACCATTCGGGAATGCTTTGATAATGCTCGCAGGATATTTTAGGTAAATATTCAACACTATGGCGACACGGACGTACATTGCAATTGTCCAATTGTATAATGATCCATCAGCTGAGGTATTCTCGCGACAGTTACTGGACATTGGAAAGGGACAGCTGCCAGTCGATGAGATGTGTAGACGAATAGCATTTCCTGATCATTTTTGTAATTTAGTAACATCGAAAGAAGAACTGATCGAAAAAGTATTTCCTAATATTCAAATTAATAAGAGAAATCACGATTGGCTCAGTGAACGAGCTATCCTTGCCCCAAATTGCACGAGTACTAACTACGTACTGAATGCTAAAAACAAACTGAGGAAGCTTGTCCGAATTGACGAGTAAATTAAGCGCAAATAATGGATGATTCAACGGCTGGAATTTCATATAATTGGATGGTCCATAATACCCACGTAATCCATATTACCCACATTTACCCTAATACTAAAGTTGTTTATAGTTTACTTAAAGAAATAAAGCATAACTTTGATTTAAAAAAGGTTATAACATAGAAAAAAATGCTTCAATATTTTTTAATTTTTATTTTCTATTTTATACAACAACTTGAATTATTTCTTAACAAATAAACAATCTCGGTTCTCGAAAAAGTAAAAATACCAAAAATTTATATTTTTGACTAAAAACTTTTGATTTTTGGTAAATTTATATTAAATTTGTATACAAGAATATACTTTTTTATTTTTTGTGATTAGTTAAAGTAGCTGAATTCCGAATATGAAAGTAATTCGTGAGATACCTAAGTTGCTGGACTCGTTTTAAGTTTCAAAACATTTGTCGTAATTTCAGCGAGGGAAAAAAATTATAACCTTTAGAAATTAATTTATTTCAAATCTTAAAGATTTTTATGAAAAAAAATATATGTATTTAAAAAAACCCGTTTTATTACTTTATGCTCGTCAAGCGTTTATTTGTTTAAAGTTAAACATTTTCTAGGTAAAAAATTCTAAAATTTTTATGAAAATTTTTAAACCAATGATCAACATTTATGGAATCTTTTTTTATTATACTCAAAGTTATAAACTTAATGATCTGAAATTTAAATTGAAAAATAATTTGTTTATCATTTCTCTATGTCATATAAATTATATATTAAGAACTACAGCCGCTATATTTGGAAAGGTATGCAGCACACCAATGCAAATAATCGCTCATTTTACAAGCTTAATCAACGTTTCAATATTTTTCTGTACAACTCACATATACACACCTATGTAGGTACATCCTAGAATCTGTGCAATTCTTATCACAGTGCCACACAGCCTTGCGCTTTGCCTTCAAATGTTCCAACAACTCATTTCAATCCTATCATAAATAAGTACAAACATTTACATATGTATATTTGTACACCATACGGACTCATTATGCTAATTGACAAATCAATATACATTAGCTGAAATTGATTTCGCAAGGTAATTTCCAATACCCACTCGACAGTTGGCAATGGCGGATCTTACCTTATTTATTGAATAGATATGATGAGCACGAGCATTCGCAAAAACTGCGACAATTTTACCCTCGACTTGTGCAAGTTGGTGTTTGTGCTCCCCTGCGCCTCGTAACAGTTTCCAATTTTTTCCTCGTTTACTCAGTTTGCATTGAAATTGGAAATTCTTTGATATTTCTTTGGTGCTTCTACCTGTTTGCTGTGACTGCTGCTTTATATTTAGTTATGTATCCTCTTATACTTTTATGTAATGCGATAAAAATTTGATCTTATCATTGCCGTTGCTACAACTTCTCTGCAAATGCTTACATTTTTAATGAAGTTTTATTTGCGGTAAATAAATTGGCTTCCGCTTAAAAAACATACAAAATTGTGAGAAAGGGAGGACATGTGTAATTTTTAGATATAGGAAATTCAAATTTCAGGCAAGTAAGTATAAATATTTGTTTACATAAAATGCTAATAATAATTCTATAGTAAAAATAAGCATCACTTTACTGGTTTCTTTTACAAAAAAGAAATTTATTACACATAATATGCCATTAACCTTCATACGAGTATGCAAAGTAAATTCTTAGAATCAACTGATATTTCTAATCTTTTCGATTGCTCTGGGTTAATTTGAAATTCGAAGAAATAGTTTGCATTTATTATTTTTAACCTAACAATTTTTATATGTACCCTATGCGTCACTCCTTTAATAATAAGTTTAAGGTTTAATCCATTAATTCGACATGCACGGAAGCTAGATTTCAATGTGATAAATGACATATCTTAATATATCATAAGCATATGCGTCACCATACAAATGCCCAACAAAAACACTTTATTAGCCACCAGAAGTATTTAAGCGAAAACCATCTGCTGATTTCAATAGAGGCGGTAAATTTGTGTTATTTCGCTAAACGAGGAGTATTGAGTCGGAATGAACTTCTTCAAACAAGTTTTTAATATATCCGTTGCTGGTATATATTTAATATTTATTTATAAGTAAGACTCTAAGTCTTTTAGTATACCTCTGTAGGATGGTTGTAACAAAATTTTAAAACTTAATTCTAGAATAGCGCATTATAAGCTTAAAACTAATTGTCAAATAACTTAAGACGTAAGTCTTAATCTAGATACTTATAATTAAATGTAAGACTAGAAGACAAGTATGAAAAAGAATTGCGAACGTGAAGATGAACACGAACACATAATATAAGAAAGATATCGAGTAAATGAAACATTAAGATCGCAATCACATTTAATTTAGAGAACTAAAATAATTGTAGATTAATGTTCTATAGTTACGCCTTTTAAAAGCAATCTTGACTAATTCTGGAATTAAATTCCAGAGCATTGATGAAAAACAGCCATCCTGAGAACAAGTATGTATACCTAGGGGTAATTAGACATTGATGCCTACTATATCTTGCCAATTTTAACTTCTCATAAAGATATATTGAGGAGTTTTAGATTCAATAAGTTTATATATGAAAACACAATTTCTTGCCGTAAGATAATCGAAAATGCTGCATCCTTGAAATGTGGTCATATCTTTTAAGTTCATACACGTAGCGTGTAACAGTGTTTAAGACTACATCAATTTTATGAGACGAAATATAATCAAGTTTTCTGTATTCAAGCTCGGAGTACGTTATGTGAGGGACAATAAGTTGAACAGCTAACTCTCCTTGTCTCTAAAGGTGTAAATTCCGCTGACATTCTTAATCTACGCAAAACAACTTTATTGATGGGTCAGAACAACTCAACATACATTTCATAAAAAAATTAAAATTTCTTATGTTGTCCGTAAACTTTAAGTCATTATAATCAATTGACGGTTTTGGAATATCGTCAACATATACTACACTGTTACTTATGGGCAACACATATGCCTTGGATGCGTTTAGGCAAAGACAATTATCGCGGGCACAATGCGAAATTACAGACAGATCACTATTAATTTTAAAACATAAACGTTTAACAAGACCAACACGCCTGGACAAATACAACTGATAGTCGAATAAAAGGGGGCCAAGTACAGAAGCTTGTGGCACTCCGGAGGAAATAATACAAGACATAGAATAGACAGTCGTGCATGTCACTTTTAGAGATACTTCTCCATTGTAGCTGGTCATGAGCTTAATAGAGTTATCCGAAAACCCAAAAAAATATTTTAGTTTTTTGCAAAGCATGTCATGATTTACTAAGTCAAATGATTTTGAAAAATCTAGAAGATAAAGAAGTGTTAGATCATCGTTGTCAACCTGTATTCTAATGTCCTGACTGCGAAGGGGATGGTAGATTGTTTCTTTTAACAAAATATGAAATTTGTGTTGCCATCGGAGACTCACACATTTTAGAGAAAGCTAGAAGGATGCTGTCTCTTAGAAATACAAAAAGAACCTTCATTGAAATGTAGTTAAGTACATTTAAGTCGTTTTTGTGACCGAAATCAGAATAACAAAATAATCACAGTCTTCTTTGCCAAGTGCAATGTAGCAAAAACTAACATTTGCTGAATAATAATTTGCTAAGAAATTTATACACCTTTAAAATGTATACCTTTAAAAATTATAACTGTCATAAGCAGCTTCTAATAAATTAAATGGACTCATGCAATTGAAAAATGGAAACTTGTGTCAGACAGTCTTTCGTCATTTTCCTATCAAAATTTACAAAATTAAACGGCAATGTCTTCTAAGTAAAATTTTCTTTCTTTACACCTACCTTCATGGACATCTCGTAAGGATTATGAAAAACATTCAAAATTGACAACTTTTACCTATAAAACCTTAACAGGAAAAATAACCATAATTCTAAACTTTTACTTTATTTAAAACATATTTATTCGATGGATCTGGATGTTAGGTCTGGTGTATTTAATCTTTTGAATCTCCTGCTACGCTTTTCTATATCAAGGCTTTTTTTCTACTTCATTCTTTGCCTGGCTTCTCATTTCAATAATATGCTTCGCGCTAATACTGATGATAACTGAACTTGTTTCAGCTTTTAGCATAGCAATATTTTTGTTTAATTTTCATATCTTCCTTCCCCACACATTTATTCCTTGTCTAGTTCAACCAGTAGTCTTCCTTCAGGTCTTTGGTTCGCAATTGAGGTAAAATTTATGTGCTACAAAGTGTTTGCAAATATTTTCTTAAATATTTTAACACCGCATAAATTGCTCCTTAAATTTGAATAAGTAATCGCCAAATAAAAGATTTGTGAAACGAAAAGAAGATTTGTTATAATATATACACACGCACAGATGGCATACAAATCTTAAGCAAACTGCCGCAAATAAAGCAATACTCATGTTAAAAAGTGAAATATATTTTTTTTTCTTTTTTTTTTTTGAAACTCTACGACATCAAATATGTCAATGGCATGCATACGACTGCTCACACTCACCCACACACATTTCTGGGTTATTCAAACTCCTATTTCCGGTTTAGTGTGATGCTGCTTTGACTGGCTTTTTGACACAGCAGGCAGCAAAAAGCTACGAGCATAGAAGAGCACATGCAAAACTTTAAAAATAAAGATCACATAACACTTGAGGTATACACATACGTATGTATACATATGAATATACCCTGCAAAAATTTGAGGACCAAGTTGTCTAATGGGACAATATTTCAAAGTAGCTACGAAGGGACCTGGTTACATACTGGTTACATGTTATGCAGCATAGGACCATGTCAAGCGCACGTCGATCTTCGTTTCTTAGTTCTTTCGTGAATAATCGGTACTTTTGCGTCGGCCAGCAGTATTGCCAAATGTTAAAAATTAAATGTTAAATTGAAAGCAGATAAACTCTTGATTACAGATATTTTCTATTTATATTAATTAAACCATCCGACTTATATATTCGTTTAATTTTAACACAAATAAATTTTTTGCAAAGTTTTACTTAAGCGTAATATGTTAAACCTGATTACTCTCAATCAACGGTAATACCTCAAACCAGTGTCGCTGCAACTTCACTTTGTTGAAAACGAGAATTATATTGACAAAACCCTATAAAACTTCGTTCGAAGCAAAATTTCCCTAAGATGTTCATCTTAAATTAATCAGAAACCCTTTCAGAATTCTCGCTTTTCGAAAAAATTCGAAAGCGGAAGCATTGCTTATTTTGTTTTTATTGTAGAATTATATTGAATCAAAAACTTTTATTTTGCTTAGTAATTGAAAGAAATATTTGCATATGTATAGAATATTAAATATTATTATTAAAATATGTCTAATAGTCTAAGACTATATGTGATAATAGAAATTTATTGAAAATATATATAAAAAATGGTATGAAAAACTTCTACAACAAAATAAACTTACCACAAATTTCGTAATTACTAAACTAGATAAGTGATTCTATCACTTCTTAATGCAAACTTTTGGATATCTTTTAATAAATAATAGTGGTTTTATTTTAACGATTATAACCACTATGCTTTATTAAAAGATATCCAAAAGTTGCATAATGTAGTGACATAATCACTTATGGAGAATTAACGCAATTTTTATTTGTTTCTTATTATATCCCATAGTTCAACAAAATTATTTGAAGGAAAATATTGGTACCAACTTTGTGCGTCGCGAAAATAATAGGTATCGAAAAAAATAAATCGATTACTTACTTCACCTAATTGGAATTAGGTGAAAATGAAAATTGTGGTTTTTGGTGTGCTTTTTTTTAATAAGGTCAGATATTTATGCATTCAAGGTATAATAAATAATTTAATAAATATTATTATATTATATTGAACAATTTTCATAAAATAATACTTTATTCATATCTTAGATTTCCGCAGTGCAATATATTAATTGCAGGGTCAAGTTGGCAACAATTTCGAAAAAGTCCTGGCAAGGAGTTTCTGCCTCGAATTCAACATACATATGTATGTATATGGCATATCAGGAAACAAATCCCTCAAAGATTTTCGGGAGGTGTTTATTGTAATAAAAATGAAGAGAATGTTACAAGTATTATGTGAAAGTTGCAATGCACTTATTCAGCTTCTTTTTATTTACAAGGAAGGGCATTTCCGTAATTTTTGGAAAATCATAAATCCCCAATAACTTTAACTAGTCCTTCTTTTATGTGATTATAAATTGTTATTGACGTAAACTTTCACATTGCTTTTTTGCCTTTGATTTTTTATGTCACGTTATTCGATTTTTATGTGAATAACATTTTTATAATGTACATATGTATGTATGAAAATGTCCAAACGCCTACCTCAGATCTCTTTATATTTTAGTAACTTTAAAAAAATTGATGTTATAAAAGCTTGAATTATTAAAAACAAATTTCAACAATATATTTAGGTAATTTACAAAACTACATTAATCAAAATGTGAATATCAATTTATGATTATAAGTATAATAAATAATAACGAAAACCAAAAATTTAAAAATGAAATGTATTAAAAATATTCCTTTTCTTGTTAATAAAGGCGTGTTTACTTTGTACTTAGCAGATTGTAATTATTTATTGGTTTTAGTGCTGTTAAATATATGCATCTAATATAGTCTATCGTAATACGAGTAAGACTAAAAAAAGGCTTTTGTGAAACTAGTCTAAAATTTGTCTTGTGTAACCAGTACATCGGATATTCCTTTTTATATACTTAAAGAATTGGTCGAGTAATGTTACAAGCAAGGTTGTTGAGTAAGTAGTCCTATGTTATGCAGCCGCTGAGCATACATGGTCAGGTCCTATGACATCGCAATGTTAATGTAACCATTTTTTTTTTTTTTCATACATTTGAACCATTTTCGTTACCAGTCTTGGTTACAGCGTAGCGTAGTCCTGTACCAGGAGTTGGTATGTTCCCACTTTTTGCAGGGTACTATGAGTAGATATACACATATAACTGCTTTGATGGCAGCTAAGATTTGCGACAATTCCCTGCGACGCGCTGTCAATGCTTAACACACAAGAAGACGCTGCCGATGCTTTTACAGAAAAAAAAGCGCAGTAAATTCATAAGTTGCGCTCGTACAGCGCCTTAAATGACAGACAGTTATTCCACGAAAACTGCTGCGCACACACAGTCACACAACAGTCGACAACGAAAGCCGCCTTGTCACTGTGCGTCACTCTTGGGGAAGGAAATATTACCAAAGAAGTAAAAAAAAAAAAGAGATATCAAATCAAAATCATTTTCATGACCAACGACAATGACAGCGACAGAAAATCGTTTTCCTGCTAAAGCATTCTAAAATATGTAGATAAATGTGTGTGTGAAATCCTTCAAACATTCTTACTTGCTTACATTCGTATACATTTGTAAGTACAAACACAGTGGAATGTCTTGCATTCCTGAATTTAAATATTGAAAATGCAAAAACTCGAAAAAAATTTAGGGATTGAATGATTGCGAAATAATATATTTTTTACATTAACTAATGATATTTTCAATAGCATTTGACTTTTGCGATTGCCGAGTTGATTCGATTCTTCATCGATCTATCTATGTAAGAACTAAAAATTAATAAAATTTGGCTAAATATCCTTCTCAAAATTTATGAATTCTGTTCATGGATTAAAAATAAAATTTTTTATTTTTTTTACAAATCTGTAAAATCCACGTACTGTAAAGTAAACCTAGATTGACTTTAAGATTCTGACTTAAAATTCGGATTATAGCAGACCTAAAAGCTTTAGAAACCATTGAGAAAGCCGGAGGATTTTGTTGGACCGTATAATCAAAAGAAAATTTTTTTTTCTACTATTTTATAGGTGGAAGGAAAGTATGTCTAACGCTCTTTTGGAAAAACTTCTTCCAATTATCATTTAACTATTAGCTGTGGTCATAAACACGCGTTTACATAAATATCTGCCTACAGTTCTATGTATTCTACACTTTCCTTTTAGCTCGTTACAATTGACTAAAGAGAATTTGTTTCATTTTTCTGCTTTAAAGGATTTACTTGGTAAAATTCTGGAGAATCGTTGCAAATAAAAATTGAATTCAGACTCTAGTTGGGAAATGTATTACATATACGGGTAGGTATTAAACTTCATTTGCACTCTCTTTGAAATTTGGTTGTACTAATATGTATTGAACTTACTAAAAAGTGTTAATTTAAAATAAGATATACAGCTAATCTATTGTGATTTGAAATAAGAAAACACCGTAAATTCAAATTTATCTGATAGCTTTATACTTAGTCTGCCATAATAGCTAGATAGAAGTGCAGAAGGAAGAGATGAATTTATGGAAAATACACATATTTAAAAAACTATTTGAGTACTTTAATATATATCGAAATACTAAAATATGTTACAATGCATTGGCTTTTTTAAACGTCTTTGTGTGTTCCTCTTTCAACTGTTATAATCGTACCATTTATATAGGAGAAGAAGTCTTTAATGTCATTTTATTCGCGTTCACAAACAAGGCGATCAAAAAGCCACTTTCGTGCGAAAGCTAAGTGTTAAAATGTATATTTCATCTGAATTTTGTTAAATGAATTTTAACACTTTTTCTACATTATTTTATAAACTTAGAAGGAATATTGCAAATTTAAATTGTACGTAAAAAAATAGCTTGTTAATAAAAAAATTTTAGGAGGTTTTACTGTAAGAGTTTAGGCCTGTCAGCCTGAGTGCTATTGTTTGATTTACAAAATACGAAGCCAAAGCATGACGACAAAACGAATTATTTTTTACCAGTATATATTTTATCATTTTTTCTTTAATGTGCTTAAGGCCATTTAAGAATTTCGAAATTAAAACTAACCTTTCGATCATTAAAAAAAAAGAAATAAAAATTTAAATGTGTTACGCCAAAAACAACAAATTTTATAGGATTGCAAGTTGGTGGTATGTTTTTAGAAATTTTTGAAAGTCGTTTTAAATAAGAGATAAATTAAATCGGACTAAACCATACTTCGCTGTGTTCGAGTGTGTAAAGGTGCGTGCTATAACTCGAGGTTCGAATCTTAGCAAGGACATGCAAAATCTTAATCATAGAAAAGTTTTTTCTAATAGCGGTCACCCTTCGGCACGCAATGGCAAACCTCTGACGGTTTTTTTTTGCATTAAATGCTTTTCATAAAATACATCGGCCGTTCGGAGTCAGCACAAAATTTAAGGTCCCTCCATTTGTGGTAGAATATTAAGACGCACTCTACAAATGGTAGGAGAAGCTCGGCCAAATACTGAGCTTAATATTATATGATTATATGAATGAAACGTTTAGTATGAATAGTTTTTGAAAATTGTATCAGAAAACTTAATACATTTTTCAAATTTCGTTTTTTGAGGTTTCAAAAAACCAAATATGTTAATACTCGTATGTATTTTAAGAAAAAATATCACATTTGTATATTATGATGATCGGCCTTTGAATTTAAATTTTGAAAATTTATTTTGCCAAATGTATTGGGCCTCGAGCTTGGCAAAATAAATTTTTTAAAAAGAAAAAATGACATTTAAACTCTTTTTTTTGTTGTTTTTTTACTCCGACAAGGTTGAAAGTTGACATTTAAACTCATTTATCCCAACTCAATCTGCAATGATTTTGGGCGACACATTATTTCTCAAAAAGAGAGCAAGAAATACAAGTTTTATTTGAGTTTTTTTTAGGTATTTTAGACAACTTTTTTTTAATAAATGTGTTAAATTAAAATATAATATCCGCATGAAATATTTTTTTGCATTATAAAATCCTCCTGAACTTTGAAGATCTTCACTAAATCTCTTTCCAAATTACCGAAATCGCCACACTTTGCGAATGTGCCATTTCCATTATAACAAAATTGTGTGCAACAAAATTGTGAAAAAGTTGTTTAAGCACTTTTTTATACGGTGCAAATGCTTTTCGTCATTAATGTAATTAAATATGTACGCGTTAGCGACTTGAGCTTTAATGAATTTAACGACAACAGCGTTAAAAGAAATATATAAAACTAGTAGTAAAGTGAAGAATATCAGCGAAAACTTTTTGTGTACAGCAAAAATATGAAATGTGCAAACCAAGTGTTGTTGTGCGCTAAATAAACAAAAATGAAAGCACAAAACACATTCAAACTCTCATTTACGCATACAAATGTTGAGAAATTGCGTAGCATAATAAATAATTAACGCGCATGCGCTGCCAACTAAATGAGAGTCATTAATTATTTATTTATACAAATTATGAGCAATAATAAAACAATCATGATGCAACAGTTTGAAAACTTGCTTGCTGCCTTACTTACGTTACAAGCCACTCGAATATGCCGAGGCAAGTTTGTGCTCTGTTCGTTGTTTTATTTATTTATTTTTCTTTTTTCTTTTTAATACTCCTTTGGTATTTTGACGTTGGCACTTAAATGCCATCGCTTGAATTGCGCGGTAACATTGCACTCAACACCATTATATGAATGTTGCGAGACTTCTTAACTGACCACTTTCTTTGAAAATTTCATTGTGGTGCAACGTGCGAGGAGGGGCGGAATGCAGTAAATGACTTACTTTGCTGCCTCATCGCTGATTGTTATATGCATTAAAGGGTATATAACAATTACTTTTAATTTGGGTTTATACGTTAGCAAATATATGCTAAGAAAATGCGTGAAATGAGGTGATTACCATGAGTTTCTTGTGAAAGTTTATTTAATGAAGTTATTTGTGGTCATTAGGGCAGAGAAAAATGTATTTTAATAATATTATGGCGTTATAAAAGGGATAATTTTATATTAAAAAAAAATTAGAAACCAGGTACTCCCTATGTCTTCATTATCAATGTTCACTAGGTAGGGCTTGCCGGTTTCGAAATCGAGTGCTATTTCCTGATAAATGTAAGGCGGTGAAGAAGTTTTTTCAAGTTATCAAGCAGGGAAATAAGATGAAATTATAAAAAAAAAGTATTTGTTCTTTAATCTTTGTGGAGAGCTAAGCATAATTAAACCACACAATATAGTTTTTTAACTAGCAAGCAAAGTACATATTTTAGTAAACTATATTAATTTGTATTGGCAAGAAATAACTGTTGAATTTTGAAAGTTTTTTCTTTGACGCATGGTCTTATTATTTTTTTTTTTTAAATTCCCAAACACTTTTTGTTCTACTTCAAAATTGTAATTGATTGCGATATAAAAATTAATATAAGAAAATATGTATTTTTGATTCTAACGATTTTTCTCAGTTTTGTATACGCCAAATAAAAATATAAATAATTAATTGTTTGTCGGTGGTGGTATTTTCTTACACGCTGTAACTTTCGTTTCGTAATATTGCCTTACTTATCATTTCGATTTCAAAATCTATCACAGATCAATGAACGGACTAAGTTTGAAAATTCATATGGATGTAATAATACAGCATTTTAAGAAATGTAATACGAAATAAGTAATCCTCTGAGCTAGTGAAAATATTCGTGATGGCGTCGTATTTATCCATTTAGATTATATACAAAAATTGTATATAAAAACAGTTCCTTAAATTTCGGCTATGCCAATTGAAAAACATGTAAAAATGTAAACGACTAAACACCGTAGTTTATAATGAATTTTACAAAAATATTTGAAACATATTTCTTAGTCAGTTACTTCTTAATATAAAGGCAATAACACAATAAAGCTTGTAGTTTGTCCAAGTTTCACCTACCAAGTTGAGTGAGCAATAAGTTTTATGCCAACTCCAAAAGGCGCGACACTTTATGAGAACCTTTTTGCTAGCAGAAATACATTCGGATATTTTTTTTTGGCTGAGTATTAAAATAATTATGAATCACCACATTGTAGTTACCCCTATTCATATCAGCCTTGATAGATACAGGCATGAAATTTCAGAGCCTCAAATATTTAAAAAAAATATAAATTATGTACTTATAGCAAATTAGGTGTATGTAATAGCTTAACGTTTGCCTCTCTTCGTTTCTAATATAAGAATATCTTTCACGTTCCATATCATTTGGCGCCTTTTGTTAACTTATACAAAGAATACGCGCAGCTGTCACCTTACATTTACAGCAAATAATAACAACATCCTTTTCGGAGAAAAATAAAAATTGAACAACATATATTTACAATCACACAGCAGCCAAAGAAGATGCACTCAAGCAAGATAGTTGAGTTGAAACAGGTGGCATCGCCACAAATACGTATATAGTTGCCACAAGTAGCAATGCTCTCGCTTAATCACTGAAAAGTAAATAAACTCAGCCACAAAGAGTAGTCACAGCATAAAAAGTTTCGCTTGCCAAGTGCCAAAGAGTAACCGCCCGTTGCTATGCCTTTTGCTGGTTGTTGGCCACTCGGGCGTATAAGTAACGAGTATATACTGCACTTTGCTACTTTGCTACTTTGCTTTATGTATGTGCTGAATGGCGTGGTATGGCTACGTTCTGCACATAAAAATAGAAATGGTTCTGCCCGTAAAAGCAAATACGAGTACCAAAGTGCAATGGCAAATAAATACAGTCGAACAGTGTAATTTTAGTTCGGCGGTTACCGAGGATTTTGCCATACACTTCGAGCCCTTTTCCGCCTTTGCCGTTGTTATTATTGATGATTTTTTTTCGTGTATATTTGTATTTGTCATAATATTTTATTTTTTATTATTGTTGTTGCAACCAAAATGCGCGCCATGCGGAAACTCAAATGAAATGTGCGGTTAGTGAACTGAATGCAAAGGCAATGGCGAAAGTAAAGAAGGCAAAGTAGTTGCGAGTTTTCGCTAGAAGTGAACTCGCTGCGGGTGTAATGGCAGCGCAAAAGCTTTTGTTGCGTTAGTCCAATTCAAAGGAAAAGGGGTGGCGAGATATATATACTTACATATATATAAGTTGTGCCAGTACACTGCAACTGCCTGTACTCGCCACTACAGTAACAATGTTGTTATTTTCCAATTTGTACGTACTTAAATTTTTCTTATGAATAAGTGTGTATGTGTGTATGCATCTCTGTGTAATTGTATGTGTGCGAAAGAATGCATTTTTCAGCGTTTTTCTTACTTCGTTTCATATTATTTTCTTGCGTTTTTTTTTAGTATTTTAATTTTACACTATGTGCGCGCATTTTTATGCAGTCACTTTTTCTTTAGCTTTTAGCTGAAAGAGGGAACAAAATTACTTAAATGGCCATACAGAAGAAAAAAAAATTACATGCAAGAATTTCATTAAGCTGTCGACAAATATGACACAACGCGTTTGGCACTTCGACGATGCATAATTAATGTGGGTAATGGGAAATATATAAAAGGAAAGGACATGATGGCGTAATAATAACACGGAAATTGGTGCAGAGGATTTACAAGCCTTTTTATGGCATATTTCGCAAAAAGGAAATTAATATTTCTCAGTTGGTTGGTGGATATGAAAGGAGATTGTTTTTAAGGTGAAAATTTCACATTTCTTAAAATAAGTTATTAAAAAAGCTTTAAAATCTCAAAACACAGGCTTGCGAGGTAATTAATATTAAATGCAAACTACGTATTATTGAAGGCTTGAGTATCTGTCATGGAAAAATTCATTTCATAAATAACTGAGAAGCAATAAATTAAAGCATAGATTTTTATCTTTGAATTCACTTTTTCAAACAACACGATTGTATTGTGAAAATATATGTTTTCGTATTATCACCTAAAATATCAAGATTCATGTGAAGTTCTAATCGAATTTCGCTCATAACCTTTTAATAATATGCGCGATATAATAGTTCCTAGGTTGGAAAAATCTCTCGGCAAAACAGAGTACCCAGAAAAATGTTGTTTGCTCACCAAAGCTCACTTAAAGGAAATAATTATTGATATTTGGTGGGAGGATTTTCCGTCATCCCTTGTCAAGTTTGGTTTGGAGACAAACCGGTTTCGGCGTTGTGCCATCTTCAGTGTCAATTTACGTTCTCCAACAAATATCAACATTCCACCCTGTCGGACAAGAAAAAAAAAGAAAACAATAGGAATAATTATTCATAAAAAATCCGAAAAACAAAGATGCGTCGGATTATATTATATCAATGTTAAAATCCGCAAAAATGGCATAAATCGAGTTTATAATATCGCAAAGCAGCGTTGAACATGCCGTTTCTGCAGTTCATAGTAAAATCCGAGTAAAGAATTGTTACGGTGTAAGTGTGGCATGTGCGATTTGTGCAAACTTCTTGATTATATAGTCAATATTTCTCAAATCAAATTATTGTTTACAGCTTTACTTAAGGGTTATTTTTTTAAATATCTTCCCATAAGTTTTACTTTAGATAATAATGTTTTCATTTAGGACCTAATATTCGCATTTTTTGGCTATAGCGGCATCTAGTGTAACCATTTTAAATTTTTTTTCTTTGTATGCGCTAAATTTATTTATCACTTCGGTGTAGGCCTAGATCAAAAAACTTCGCCTAGGTTACGCTTATTTCTCCCACGAAATGAAAACATGTGCTTCTGCACTTGACCATTCAAGTATGTGCCGGTTCGAAAGATTTTTCCAAGCCATCGTAGTCATGTAACTTTTATCGGATGTGGTTTGACATTGCCTGTGGACGGGTGACCGCTATTGGGAAAAAAAACTTTTTCTATGATTAAGATTTTTCGAAACCAGCGGCACATCGAGTTATAGCATACACCGCTATACTTCCGACTATCGTGGCCAACATCTAAGCTCGCGGTTTAAATGAAGTTTGCATTAACCCAGCAGTATATTTATAACAGCTTCTTTTTGTATCTATCATTTTATAAAACCTTGAAAACTTTCTACCACCTTTTTATAAGTATTGCAAACAGTCGTTTCATGCTCGTGCCATCCCTAGAATCATTTCGTGTTTACGTCGATGTGGTTGTTGTCCAGGCTAGTGCTGAGTTGAAACATCCGAAAAGAGTTTTGTATTATGCAAATCGTAACTGTAAGATAAACTTAATAAGCGTGGTTGGTTGGTATTTATAGGAGCTGCTTATTGTCTGTAGATAAAGCACTTAAAGTAGTTGATAGCTGCTTTGGAAACATTTCCCAATAGTTTTGGTACCTCAAGGATCTGCACAACACTTAGGCGAAGCATGAATTCAATTGAACACTTTCAAAATATAAACATTTAATTTCTAGGCAGTAATAAAATGTATGGGAAACAATTGCTTACTTCAATTTTTGGTATGAAATGCTGGACTTGATCCAATACTATAATGGAAGGGACATTGTCTACAATACAGAGCCTTTTAAACCCTTTCAGAGCAAAGATTTATAAAACATTTCCTTAAAAAACATTCATACTCTAAAAGTGAGGTCTTTCTAAAAATCGATTGTTGTTCAAAACTAGAGTTTTGTTTTTCCTAGCATAATTTTTCACTTAACTCCCGATCTCGGCAGGGAACTGTTCGATAACTTTGTATGAGATAAATAGGCAAGCTGTGTATTGCTAAAATAGAAAAATTTTATTAAAACAAAAGGAAAAAAAAAGCTGTCTTCATTCCTTTCATGAATGGAAGAATTGTATGAGAACGATAGGTAAACTTAATGCAATGTCAATGATTTTGACTGCTATAAAAGTCCCAATTCAATGAAGGAGTTTTGGCCAAAAATGCATTATATGAACTATCGGTTGTATGGCAGCTATATGTGTTAATTATACGTTCTTAACGATTTTCACTACTAAACTAGTTCTCATAATAGCTTTAAGTTGTGCAAAATTTTAAGACTTTGGCTGCTTAAATGTGGAGGTTTTCGTGCTAATATCTGAAAAATCGGTTGTATGGGAGCTATATGTTATATGTAATATATCTTTGATCTATGTGATTTTCACTTTTTCTATAGAGCTTAGAACAGCGGAGCTTCTTGGAAAATTCCAAACCTCTGGCTGCTTTAAATGAAGGTGATATGAATCAAAATATGACATCTGAACAATCGGCTCCTATATAAATGGACTCAGCTCGTCGCCCTGAACATGTCGGTATACTTTTTGATGGGTCTAACTCTTATCGTTCTGTTACTTACAAACATCGAACCAAAGTTAAAATATAATTTCCATGAAAGATATAATTAGTTGGAGTTTCCGAATATACTGTTGCCAAAAATTATTATAGTCTAATCAGTTGACTTTGGTTAGTAAACGATTTGAATTTGCATACACTGCAAATGTGTTTTTAAAAGATAAAGGAAAAGAAATCTGCGTGTATATGTGCACTTTAATTCACAGCATAACGTAGAAGAATTTGGCAAAACTGTGATGTAATATTGAAATATATATTTAGATACATACGTACATACATATGTATGTATGCATGTATCAAATTATGTTTGCATTCCAAACATCACGTACACTCGCATGTGCTAAAGTGTTTTGGAAGAGAATTTGCATTATAATGCACACATGCACAAAGAAAAATAATCATAACGAAAGATATAACAGATTTATTATGTTTGCCTACAAATGCCAAAATAAATGAAATTTTTACAAAATGCTGTTTTTTTTTTTGTTTGAATAAGTATGCGCCAACAATTGCTGACGATTGCAGCAGACGAATACTTCTATATACATATGTACACACATATGTAAGTATGTACTTATAATGCATAAGAGGCTATTAAATATTTACTTACGTAATATTGTGCAGTCAAAAATTGTTATGAGCATTTGAAAGCATATCATCCTCAACCACATATACAAGTATAGGTATTGTCTAGCATTTTCACAAAATCTGCATAAAAACAATAACACCCGTCCAATTAAACCATCTGCTAATCAATAGCATGCATACATATATGTAATGTTCATACTATCTAATAAAAGCAATAGCAATAATGCGGCAAACAATACGCTTTTGTTTGCTATGCAGATTTTCCGATTTGTTTGATTTTTCAAAAGCCACTCAACCATTGTTAAACGTTGCATAGATTTGGGCGCACGTCTAGAGCTATGCATGTACGAGTATGTCCATGTGTCAATTGTGTTTATCATTGATTTTATTTTTGTTTAAGTGATTTGGCACAATCGGTTGTGGTTAAGCTTATGCATTTGTTGCTTAGGGCTCTAAACGTAATAATCGCTGTGAATGATATCTGCAGTAATTTGCTTAGTGAAGACAATTCTTCGTTATGAATACTAATGGCAGTTTTCTGCAGAAACAATTCCCAAACAAGACCGATCTAACGCGTTCTGTAATACATTAAAAACATTTTGAAAGAAAACTAAAACTCTGGCATTTTGCTTTCCCATTACTATTGAGTTAGTAAATGAGAAACAGATATGTGAATTAGTTGATGATTATATTTATTATTCACCCAGCCAGTTGATATCCATTATTAGTGCTGTGAAAAACAAACCTGGTAGTCGCAGCGTCTGAAATTTATATGTGTATATTTTACAACATTTATTTAAAAAATTAAATTAGTAATTCGGAAACCATTAACATATGGCTTCGTGTAAACATTTTGTCACATATTTATCAGAAAAGAACAATTGTTGACTTGTTAGTTTTTATTGAGTTTGAAACGATTTTTTTCTGACCTACTTCTTAGCATGAAGTTAAGAAGTATAACTATGCTAATTGGTGATTTTAAGATTCTTAAAGAATAAGAAAAAATATATCGACATCGGTGATTTTTGATAAATTTTGTTGCCTTAGCTTACAGAACTTTTGCTTAAATTTTCTTTGTATGTTTAATGAACTCTCAGAATGTATTTTAAAGTAATTTGAACCACATTTAATTACGAATTTGAAATAAGTCGCCGCGGAAATGGGATCAAAAAACAAAGTTAACCAAACGAATACCTTTCCAACGCTACCGGGTTCAAATAGCGAAGTCAGTGATGCTGAGAGCAGCTTTCAAAATGACAATAGCCAAAATTATTAATTGACAATTTTATTAAGCTCGAAGCCAGTTTATAGAACATTTTTAATTTGAAAAACAACAACAGTTTTTAAATGGTAGAAGTTATAGTACTATTCCGGAAAACACCACATTTCCTCATCAAACTTCTTCATTTTAATTAGTTATATTTATTCTTTGTAACCACATCTCCAAGGCTATGTACCAAGCAGCTAGGAGTTGCAAAGCCAATACGCTCCTTGGTTCATATGCAATTTTAAAAATTCGGTAAACAAATTAAAATTTCATACTTTCCTTTTTGCAGGAGGATGTTGTTAATTTGCAAATTTTCAATCTCGCCGTAGAGCTCTTTCTAACCAACCCCATACAGACTTCGCTGCTATGTCAGTACGTTTTTACTTTAGCACGCTACGGTCCCAATTATGGTGTACATAAGTGATCGTGCACGTTTCCTGCGTCAATTTATTTTTCCAGCCGATGTCAGAACAACTTTCGGAAAAAGCGCTGAAGAAAAAATTTTGCCAGGTGATCACTTCCAACTTGGGTCGCTCTCTCACTATCCGAATATGTTTGCTAAAATTTATACAGATTTGCCACCATTTCCAGCTGAGGCACCTGACACTTCTTCTTCTTTTATGGCGCTACAACCGTTTGTCGGTTTGGGCCGAGTTAAAAAAGCTTCGCCAGTTCATTCTCTCCTTCGCGAGGTTACGCCAATTATTCATACCAAGCGTAGACAGGTCCTTCTGCACTTGGTCCTTCCAGTGTGTTCTTGGGCGCCCTTGCCGTCGTTGCCCACCCATGGGTGCCGCTTCGAAGGACTTTTTCACTGGAGCATCATCATCCATGCGAACGACATGGCCAAGCCATCGCAATCGTTGAATTTTTATGCGCTTGACTATGTCCACATCATTATACAGCTCATACAGCTCGTCATTCCATCTTCTTCGGTACCCGTCGCTTTCGCGAACAGGGCCATAAATCTTGCGAAGAACATTTCTCTCGAAAGCCCGCAAAGTCAGCCCGCAATCGCTGGTCAACATCGTCCATGTTTCTGAGCCATATGCAAGGACGGGCACGATGAGAGATTTGTAGAGCGAGATTTTCATTCGTCGAGAAAGGGCTCTGCTTTTCAACTGCCTACCGAGCCCAAAGTAGCATCTGTTGGCAAGAGTTATTCTTCGCTTGATTTCGAGGCTGGCGTTATTAATGGTGTTAATGCTAGATCCAACGTATACAAAATCCTTGACTACTTCAAAATTGTAGCTGCCAACAGTGACGTGGGTCCCAATACGCGAGGATTTTTTGTTTGTTGCCACAAGGTACTTTGTTTTGTCTTCATTCACTACTAGACCAACCTCTTTTGCTTCCTTTTTGCTGTTAAGTGTCCTGAGTAAACAAGCCTTAATAGTGTAAATATCGCATCAGAGTTGCAGTTTATTTGTTCGTTTATTATCCTCCCATCAAATGTTTTTTGTTTATATATTTCCATGCTTTCAAGAGCATTTAGGCGCCGTCCTTTTTGTTGTACGTGCAGTACCTTATCTGTTTTCTTTATGTTTGCGGGTGAACATTTTGCGTTTACCAAATGGTTTACAAAATTTGATTCAAGTATTTCCGTGGGTTTTCGTATCCTTTTGTTGTAGTCCCTTGTGTGTTCACGAAACCTTGTTCTTACTTTACGTCCTATTTGTGCTATATAGCTATATTGACACTCACAGGTCAGTTTATACACGCCTTGTTTGTTCAATGGGTCCTCTTCATTCAGGTTGTTTCCAGTTATAAACGCCGTGTAGATATTATACTTTCAGGACACTTAACATTTGTTAACATTTACGATTATGCACCAATAACTGATGGGTCACAAAACCCGAAATAAATACGGAACAACAGACGTAAACTAAACAGAACGAAAATTGACACTGAAGATGGCACAACGCCGAAACCGGTTTGACTACTCCAAACCAAACTTGACAAGAAATGACGGAAAATCGTTCCAACAAATATCAACAATTCACCCTGTCGGACAAGAAAAACCAAAAAAAAAACAAAATAATAAGTCGTTACCTTAAAAAAAATTGTATTTGTGTATAATATCTATGGCTCTTTAGAAATAGATCGTCCAGAGGCGGCCTTGTTTTTTAAAAACAAAAAAAAATATTTTATTTTATTTACGACCTTTAAGGCCGATTAGTTTATGGCAAAAATAAAACAAAATAAATTTCGCATAAGCTAAACGGCATTAAAGCTCGTAAATTATTAAAATAAATAGATATATGGCCAAACAATAACAAAATAAATTATATTTTCGAAATTTTCATTATGTGGCACTTGCAAACTATTTTCTAATAATATTAAACATAAATATTGTATCTTCAAAAACTATTACTACAAATTATTTAAACAATGTAGCATCTAGCTGAAATTGACAAGATATTGTGCAGAAAAATTTAAGAATAAACATTTAAAAGTAAGTAATTATCAATAGAAATGCGTTTAAGGAATTTTTGTGTAAATTTACCATTTACCATAAAAATGGCTGCAGAGTGAATTTAAAAATAGATTCATGCACGACAGATAAATTTAATTTTTCGAAGCAAATGTCATGCAATAATCACTTCAGTGTCTCATACCGCAATGATGCGCCTCAAACGACGAGCTCCTGCATGCTTCTTTTTTTGGGATGTGGCAAATCTGAAGTAAACTTTATTTGACCATTGAAGATAAATTTTTGTTTGAAAGGCAATTTTAGTTGAAATTTGTTGATATAGTAAAAAGAACTTAAGTTCTGCTAACCGCAGCTTTTTGACAACATTTTCAAAAGGTTATCTTTCAAAAAAGGTACAACTGGCTTTTGCGGTTGTTAACGCACAATAAAAGCGTTCTCACATAAAAAAACTTACGTTTCGATAAATTATCAATTGCTCAGTAGCAAAAGGAAGGACATTCAAAAAGGGGTGAAAAATAATTTTTATTGCTTTTGTCATTATTAAATTTTCTCGGGAACGGCAGCAGTAGTAAGAGCTCCAGCAGCAACGACAACGGCAGCAGAAGCAATGCGATGAATGTCAAAAGTCTCACAATTGCTATCCCGCCTTGTTTATTTCGTTCAACTTGCTTTATCTTCTACGTCGAGATGTTCTTGTTTATCATGTTGTTGCTCTTTTTGTTGTGCTTGTTTTCTTAAGTGTTTTCATTATTCGCCCTGAAGCATCAAAAATTTGATTGCACAACAAGCGTTGGTTTGGGGCGGGCGCCGCTGCCGAAAACGAGCAAAGCGACCCCACGGATAACAAAACAAAAATACAAAACACCCAAGTCAAAGGCAAATTAATAGGAAAAGATAAAAACAAAACAAAAAAAAAGGATCAAAAATCAAGTGAAAGCGAAGAAAACTGCAGTAGTATTGTTAGCTACAAGAAGCAGAGAGCCGTCAAAAACAAGTCGAACAACAGTGACAACAACACATAAAAGGTATAAAATAAATAAAAAGCGAGAAAAGGTCTCAAAAAATATTTAAGTGAAATTATGAGAAACAAATATGCACAGCTGCTGCATGGAAAACAATTTTTAAACAAAAAGCGGGGAAAAAAAATCAACAACAAAATTGGTATTATTATATTAAAGGGATAATAATTTAAATATTCTCATATTTTTATTGCTTTGCTCAACTTTTTTTTTTTTTATATTTAAACCGCTAAATGCTTTTTATGGCTATTTGTTTTTGAAAGCATTTTGCTACACAACATGTTTGTGCAGTTGTTGCTCTTGTTGTTGTTGTTTTTGTAGTTGTTGTTGTTATTGCACTGTTGTTTCTATTGCTGCTACCACTTGACCTTGCCTTTGTCGCGACGCTTATATTTCATTATAATTTACACTTTGGCAAAATTGTTTATGAAGGGAAATTTAATGAAGTCGTTTGAGATTTTCAATCTGTGCAACTCAATTTTATTTACATACATTTTTTGTTTTCTAAATTATTTTAAGACACGCGCTGCTGACAGCAAAACAGCAACACGAAAAGCAAAACCAAAGAAGCAAAAAAATAAATGCTGAGGATTGTGCCAAGCAAGTGCGCACAACAACAATAAATTATCACCGAAAAATATGAAAGCGGATACAAGCGAGTAGTAATAACAACAACTGCAATAAAAATCACAATCTCCATTTACATCCACACAAACACTGAAATAGCATAAGCAGCAGAATTTGCGCTGGGAAAGGGTATTATTTCTTCACCTAATGTTCGCGAACAATTGAAAAGTGTAAGCAATTCGCTTGATAAAGGTGGAAAATTTAATTTTGTAAGATGGAAAACAATGTACATGACAGCGGTTATCGTCGACGCATCGTTGCGACGACGCTGCATTGTTGTGTTGCTTGGCTGGTTAGTTGCTAAGTAGCAGCCCATGGGCGTGCCCTCCACCGCCCGCGCAGCAGAAAACATCAGAAAGTAGCAAAAGTAGCTACTAGCAATGAGCAGTCAAGAGGATAGACATAGGCGGAATGACTTTTTTTTTATTAACAATAACAGCGCGTCGCGTCAAGTGAAATGATAAGGATTTCGATGGCAGCAACAATGAATTTACCTTTTTGTCTGCATGTACTATACTAAATGGTTCACGAGGTTATACCAACAACTCAATGTTTCACTTGAAATATGGAATTTTAAAAGAGTCATATAGCAGTACGGTCATTCACTTTATTGTCGACAGACAACAGCATGCATTGACCGAGAAAGTGTGTACTTAATTTAAGAGTTTTGTTTTGAAAATATTTATTTCGTCTTGCTGTAGATTTTCGTGAAAGAAGCGAAGTGGTATTCATGGAAATATACTCAGTTTAATTGAGCAAAGCGAGCGGATGTTTGCATTAATTCGTGCTTAAATTTTACACACAAACTACTTGAGATAAAAGCTGTTTAAACACAATTAAAAATAGTAGTCGAAATACACAGCAAAAACAAGAAAAATATTATTACTTTCAGAAACACATACTAGTATGTATTCGCCTTTTTGCTGATAACTTGATTTTTCATAAGTTTGTCTTTTTCTTTTATTTTATTAAAATATCCCTCGATTCGCTAGTTTTATTTTACAAATTTCAATGAGCCTTTCTTAAGCGAATTTAAAAGGAATCTACACGTATTTATTTCTTCAAATGCAAGAACTTTTACTGTTGTCAATTGCCAAATTTTATTTTTCCCACCCTACCCGCAAACAAAGATAATCAAAAATCGTCAAAAAGTCTTTCAGGAAAAGAACGCAAACTTATCGATCTAATGATATTGATGTGATTTGAGAATACCAGCAAATCCCCTTCTTAATCAGTTGTGGCTTCATCTATCCACATTTTAAATATTGGCTTTGAATGTATAATAAAATTCTGTATATTCATTTATTGTCCCTTCATTATTGAATTTTCTTAAAGTTTATTTTTTTAAACATATCTACCTATGTTAGGAATAAGGATTGTAAGTTGTATATGTTGTCTAAATATAGTCATGAAATGTACTGATTTATCACAAGTTCATTTTTATATAAATTTTTCTTAATATAATATAATTTAATTTGCTGCAAATGAAGCTTGTATAAATATTTAGCTCCAAAAGTAATATTATAAATTACATACAAATATAAAGAAGTCATTTTGTTGTTTTTTTTTTTTTGCATTAGAAAAGTTTTTATTAATAATGTTTCCGTTCTTAAAAAAAATGTGTCTACTAAATAAATGATAAGTAGAATACCTAGCGATATACTAAACGAACAAATTTATGCAACGTTTTTTTTTTAAATTTGATAATTGTTTCGCTTTTAACAGTTTTTACAAATTTCAATAATACAAATCATATATTACATTCGAAAAAAGTATGTTTTTATGTAGATTTAGCAACCCTAGTTGGTAAATATTTAAGATAATATTCAGAAGAAGCTTACTAAAGCGCGAGCGAATAAACGGTATCGGAAAATTTCTAAGTCTTTTTTTCAACCAACAAAAGTCGCGCGAGAGCAATGTTAGCCACTTCTTTGAAAGCTTCGATAGTTCCATATTTTTGGGCACTACTTTTATCAGCTCATAGCGAGGCTTTTACCGCGATAAGTTTCAAGAATTCATTTAGAAATTCTTATGATTACTCATTTCGATGTAAAAGTTCTACTATCTTCTTTTCATTTTTTTTTTATATGTATTTATTTTCTATTTAAGTATTTAAGTTTCATGACTATTAGTTATTTTATTTCTTAGTTTATTTTTATAGATAAGCGCAAAAAAATCAGTTTCTTATCGTTTACATAGAGATTAGTTAAAAATCACAAAAAAATTAGACGATTTTTATCGTATTGTACCTTTTAATTTTAGTAATTATTTTCGTCGTCCTTTTCCATCACGTCTGAAAAACGTATGCCGGTTTTTTTAGCATAATTTTTATTCAATATTTTTATGGAATCAGTAAAGTAAATCAAATAAATAATATGGAATCAAAGCTATTTAAAGGCTTTTATTAAATTTAAAAAATGGGGACTTAAATGCCACCGAAATGTGAGAATGCTTTTCCTATGTATATAATTTTATTTAGCTCACAACCTACGGGAGCGACACAACATCAAACGATCAGGCAAACAAAAATTTTGTTCATGCACAATTTTACATCTAGCTCGATTTTTTTTTAGTTCACTCTCATTTATGCGAGCAAAAAGTCACGTAACAAATCACGTACTTTGTTCAACTCTAAGATAATGCAAGTCTCTGCTAAGAGAAAAAAAACTTTGCAGATATCAAGACAGACTTTCTGGCACTTAAAATTTGGACGTTGTTATACTAAATTTCATCAAACTGCTTACTCAAGGAAATTCTAAAAGTATGATCCAATATTTAGGTTCATATGACCGCTGCCCATCTTTATTGTATGAAAAGTTATATTGAGATAAATAATGTTGGTTGAAAATAAATATATATTTGGTATGCAATTGCATTTAAATAAAGAACTTATATAGAATAAGATTTTTCTTCATGAATTTGGATTCATTGATAGCTTAAATTCAATGTACCACGGTTTCAAGAAAAGCAAACGAAAAGAGTAAACAACAAAATGCTCAATTTGTTTTTTGTCTAAATGTGTGTGCATGCATTTTTATACAAATATTGGAAAATTGAGGCACTTTCTGGATCATTGAGCTCAAATGACAACCGCTGAGTAAGGCGTGGCGGGCATAAACGAGGTGAAGAACATAGAAAAATACGAAAAAATATTTAGCTGCACATAAAGAAAAATACACATACATTAATTTTTAATAAGCGCTTTGACGACCAAGTTTAATATGCAGAAAAAAAAAATTGTAACAGACTGAAGCCAAATCCAAACACAATGTGTCAACATGCAGGAAAAAAATGCTAAACCAAAACAAAATAAGGCGTTTGAAAAGATTGTGTAAAAATGTAGAAAACCATATTGTGGAGAAATTGTTAGACAAGCAAATAAAGTCATATTAAAGCAGATAAAGTCATTAACATTTGAGATTACGATCAGAAAATGGGCTTGAAATAGATTCATAAAATACGTTAACATAGCAATGATTAAAAGTTATAAGAAAAAGGTTTCTGTAATCTAATTATGCTGAAAACCATGATTTGAGTTAAGCAAGAAAATAATTTTACAAATATTATTGAGAGACCGCACTTTCAGTGAATAACTTCTTTGCTTCCCTGCGGTTATCTTATCATTACAATGGAATTTTTCGTAGCAAACGAAAATAATATTTCTAGCAACATAGCAAACCTTTTACACTTCCAATACCAATATTTTATGAATCGGGCTAAAATACATTTCTTTTCCATAACTCAAACATTTCAAAAGAAACCAAATACATTTCGATATAGATACTAGCAAATAGTCGAAACAAAGCATGCCTGCACTTTTATAAAAATAATCCTGATGCTTAAATGTATGTAGTGCAAGCACATTTGATTGTTCGTTTTGCGAGAAGTGAGTTCAAGTGTCGAATGAGCAACGCCCAAGGATATGCTAGCAATGCAGTGATGATGAAGCACATCACAGAAATATTGCACTATGTATTTGTATGTGTGAGTGCAATATGTGGATATAGTACACACTCCTATATGCATACATATATTTGTTAATACGTGGGCACGATTTAATATATTCCCTGCAGAGAAAAGTTAAATGGTGAAAAAAAGTTGTTTGATTCAAATGTTTATTTAAATATTACAATTTAAAGAAGAGAGTATTGAAATGAGATGGCTTAAAACTAAAGAACTATTAGTTATAACTGAACCTTTAAGATCCGATCTATTGCATTGCTATGCATTCGTTTAACTTCAAGGTTGAGATTTTATTATAAAAAAGACGACACGGAAAGCAGGTTCAAAGAAATTACGTCCGACTGAGTTTGTTCATCGCCAATAATCTTTATTATATATATAAAAGTAAATTGCGTACGTATAAACGTCTATAACTCGAAAATGGATTGTCCGATTTAAGTAGACTTTTTAAGTTGTGGCTGCCTTTGCCCAAGGAAAAATGTTACGAAGAGAAAACCCCAATAGGTGGCGCTGTTGCCAAGATATAACTCAAAATAATATTTATACTCCGATTTCAGTCATACATACATATGTATATGTATTGGTATGGGAAAAACAAACAACTCTGCAAAAAATTGATCAGATAGGTCGCGCTAGAGTCTAGTTATTTATAAAAGTCGCATTTATGTACCGATTTTGATGAAGTTCATGTTGAATTCTTGCGTGATGAAAAATGGGTTTGCGTAAAATTATGTTGTTCGGTAGCGATGGTGTCGAGATATAGAAAAAACAATTGATCTTAACTGGAACGACGAAATATTTCTTTTATATTAATAAAAGCTGAATTTTTAACTTGGAAAATCTGCCATAAGCATAAAGATAGGTAGCAAGCTACGAAAACGAAGTTACAAAAGTATTTTATTCATTTTTAATAAATTTTGGGCGTGACGAAGTTCGAAGGGTCTTCTAATTCTAATATATAGAAAGATTTACACTTTTTGATTATCCCGCGCAGAAGCTTTAAATTCAACGTCGCAAACTTTGTTATTTAGTTTATGCTTGATAGCCATTTTTGTTTTTGGGTAAAAAAAAACATCACCGCAACCAAGGAGAGGCTTAATGTATACTATGTGGACACTGCACCATCAATTTCAATGGTAAGGAAGTGATTTGCTGAGTTCCGTTGTGGTCGTATCAGCACAAGTGACGCCGAACGTTTAGGTCGACGATAAAATCCATCTTCATTAAAGCCATGGAATGATATTGAATGACCGGAGAATAAGAGTGTGTGTGGTGGCTGAGACTGAAGGCATCTGGACTGAGCGGCTACATCACATTTTATTTGGTTATAAAAAAAGCTATCCGATTAATGGGTGCCGAGATTGCACACACTCGATCATTAACGCAACCGTGGGCATATCCTCCAGATTGAGTCCCATACGACGATTTTCTATTTCCAAACCTAAAGAAATTGCTGGGTGGTAAGAGTTTCGGGTCCAAATGAAAAGGTCATTAAAGAAACAAACACCTGTTTTTAGAGCCTTGAGAAAAGCTATTATTTGAAAGTAATAAAAAAAAATTATAAAATCGCTGGATGAGAGATTATAGAGTCAGAAGGAGATAATATTAAGATATACACCAAACATTTTTTACTCAAAAAGTCACTGACTTATCAAACCGCCCTTATAGATATAAATTTTAATTTTTAACCCCTCTAAGGCTATAAATAAAAAAAAAATTTTAAATCTTATTTAACAGCATTAGCTTTATACTAGCACAAACATTTACATCTGGTTGGATTAAATGTCGGAATTCATTGCGAGTTGTGCCGCTTTTAATTAATTCAGATCTACAGTCATGTACAAAAAAGTTCGCATATATAATATTTTCAAATATTTACGAAAATATGCACATAAAAATCTTTTGTTCATTTATTAACCAATATTTATTAAAAATAAATTCGAAAAGTTTTCCAAATATATAAATACTCAACCAAATTTTTTAAATTAAAATATTTATTAATTTTTTTTTTACAATTTCTGAGTATGCAGTTTGGTAGTCCTTTTAATTTTGTTTAAGAAGAAATTCCCGTTTTTTTTTTAATTTTCTGCCAGGAGTGTTAGGTTTTTTTTTCATATGAAAATAAGTTTAGTTCTTGTGGTATGCAACAGTTTGTTGTCATTTCCGATTGTTTTGTGCTCTTTTTTTGATCTCCTATGTATACAGCTTTCAGTTTAAGTGAATTGCCGACTGGGTATTTTTGCTATTCGCACGCAATCGTTCACTTCAGGCAGGCAAAGCTTTCATCGAAAATAATATTTGTACTTCTTAGTATGCGTAGATTAACGTTTCACAAATGACTTTGCGCGATTACAATAAAAGCAGCAACCTTGCAATGTGTATATATTTTATGCAAACAAATACACGCTTCCATATGCTTGTACAATACATATACGTAAGATACGTATAAGATAATAATCGTAGATATATGTTTGCATATGTTGCATATATTTGCAGCAGCAAGCATACATACAAGTTGGTCACATTAGCTGGCATCAACAGCGTTTCACTCATCATTTACTGCTTCCACTTGTACAGCTACCATAATACTCGCTAGCAACGTAGCGAGTGTACACGTACTATGTCATAAGCGTACAACTGCTCACTTGTAAACTCAACCCCAACCACCCGCGCATCACTGCCACATATCATTCAGCATGTGCAGCATGCAGTACGGATCAGTGTTGGATTACATTCATGTACGGTAAATATTCTTTGGTAGAAAACCACTTGCACAAAATAATCATTCACTCGTTACTGTTTGTATATTTGACTTGAGCTTATGGCGTAAAATCAAGGCGCGTGCGAAGCAATATTACAGTGACCTCGCACCCCACCACGAGCCGTGCCACGCTTTGCCCATCTTTCAAATGCTGATGATGATGCGCCACTCCATTGGCCCCAATTCGTTGTTGGCGATGTTGTTCAATGTTGTTTACTCCTTTCATCAGCGTCAGCGCTGGAAGCGTATCGATGGTCAACACACCGCTGATGCGGTGTACTGCTGCCGCTCAGTTATATTTGCAGCATACTGGTATTATTGACCGCCTGCGGGGTAAACAAAAATTGATTGTTCACCATATTTTGTGATTTTTATTTTCTTGCTGCAGCTTAAGTTTATATTGCATGAGACGTGATGCTTTTGTAGCTGAAGGACGAAAGCTTTAATGTTCGTATATGTTTTGCTATGAACTCGTTGCTCCTTGCAGACGACCAGCGACTCCAACTGGCGGGTGGAGGGTGCGTTCGTTTGTGTGTTTGTGGACTAAGAAGGTTTAATCATTGAGGAATACCTCACTGTGCAAACTGTGTCAGATGGTGGCCCATTTGTGAGTTTATTGCAATTGTGGTCGGTGCAAAAGTGCCAATGGTTGCAAGAAGTAGTGGTACAGATCTTAACACAGATTGGAGGGTTGCTTGGTCTTAGTAACAACTCTTAGCTTCTATTGTCTTACCGTGATGCTTCTATTATCTTACTGTGATGTTAGTTTATTTTTCCATATTGCAGAAAAATTTGACATATCACCCAGAGTGGATCATGATATAACCATTGGCTTTTTTAGTATGCTTTCACTCATATAGATAGAGAGCACCATCGAATAATTAAACTTTTTGTTTGGCTATTTTCTAGTTACCATTTGCTATATGTTTAAAAAATTTCGATTTTTTTCCGTAAGCCACTGACAACTACACATAAATCTTCACTATATATGCGTGAGTTTAAACGACAGCTAGAAAGAAGGACCAGTAATAATATCGAGTAAAACCAAGCACCGCTACACACCCGTCCACAACTGCCACGGTGCACTCCTAAATGGTCCAATCAAATCGATGCTTGGCGGAAAATTCGGTGAAGAAGTTTTCAGTCGGACAATTTATGTAGTTATGTTAGCGACGAAAGCCTTAAAATAACTAAGCAGATGAACTCGCTTTCGTCTCTAAGACTGAGAAGGTTTTGAGCTCTAAATGAATGAGGAAAACTTTAAATTGATCAACAAATTAAGAAGAGATAGGCGTTACTTCTGACAGCGTGCTTTAAACTCTCAGACGATTGGCAAGTTTTCCAAGCGCTGCGTTGAAACTAGAATCGCGTTATTCTTTAAGTCCGATAAATAAAAGGCATGGCAAAAACAGCTTTTTTTTTTTACTCTCAAAGTTGTATTTTTAGATATTTTTAGGGGTCATAATAGTGCAAGATTCGATTTCAACTACTTAAATATATATCTACGCAGCTGTAGAAAGAATTGTGAAATAATCTCAGCACATCCTTCAAGGCTGGCAATCGCTGGCGAAAAAGTGGAAGAACTTTGATTTTAACTTGTTAAACAGTTGCGAGAACGTCAAACTTCGTCGTTGGTAAGTGACTTTTTTCAGCTAATCACAGCAGTAGTCGTACTTGATAAAAAAATACGTTTGGTATGGTATGTTTGGCAGTACAACAACAAAACTTACAGAGTTCTGATGCATCGTGGTGTTTCAATAAACGAAACATATCATAGTGCTACCATCTGGAAGCCCGGATCTTAAACCTTGGACTATAAATTGTGAACCCTGCTGAAAACTTTTGCCCACCTCTATCGACATCTATTTGTTGAATCAATGAAACATGCTCTTGACTATGTACTGGAAAATTTCCCAATTCATGTCGTGTTTACTGAAAACGAAAAGTGACTAAGCCGACTCAGCCAACTAAGCCGCTGTTTGATGACAAATGGAAGTCAATTCGAATAGGTTTTTCTACAGTTTGAAATCATAGAATTACCAGAGGCCAAGGTACATTCAATAGGTAACAGCAGTAGAAAAATTAAAAAAAAAAAATTTGAGCTCTGTATATTTTGTTTTTGCTTTTAAAAGCTAAAATTTCAAAAATATTTTATCAACTACCTTGAATTGTACTGAAAGCATTCTTATCACAACGAAACTCAAAATTTGACAATTCAAATTTAAATAAAATATGAAAAAGTTCAAAAAAAAAAGTTTGCTGCGGCTACCTATTTGATGTGCCTTGCCAGAGGCTGAAAGTGAGAATTCTTTCTGTATTTCTTTTATGATTGTTCTGAAACTTGAAGAAATGCTTTGAGGTTCTATTGACATATAATCAAAGCATTTGAAAAATTTTGTATTCATCGATGAAACGCTTGAGAGAGTCCAGCATACTGTATCGGTTGCCTTTCGGTCAGTTGTTGGTGTCGAATATTTCTCCAAATTGCTTCTTATATTTTAATATCTAATAAACCTTTAAATCATTTCCCAAAATACTAGTCATATATTAATCAACTTAATAGGTACGTAGGTTTAACTCCCAACTGGTTTTTTGGCGAATTTTTTTATTCCTCTTCGGCAAGTTATGTTTTATTAGTGTGCAAGTGTTAACAATGCACCAACTAAAAAATCAGTTAATAATTTACCAATTGTTTTTGCGCCCACACAAAAACTGATTTTTCACTCCACTTGACTGACCGCAAAGTGGCCTTGTGTATACTGAAAAATTGAACAGACTACGTCGATGAATAATGACCTGCGCGGCGTCACAAATGTTGCCAAAGCCAGCGGCAGCTGAACGTTTGTCTTTTGGCCGACCACAACAGCCGTCGTCGGTGCCCTACGCTGGCATGGCGCTTGTCCGTTTGCCAGCAATTCATCATCAACAAGGCAAATAAATCTCAATATTTATCACAGATAAACAAACAGAATTGAATGGGAGCGCAGAAATGGCAAACGCTGCGAACATTTTTCATTTCTTGGCTGTTTGTTTGTTTGATTTTTTTTTTAATATTTTCTTTTCAAACAAATGTATGTATGTGTATTCGAAGACGGCGGCGACACAGCAACCTTCTTATTAACTACCATCATAGCCACTTGAATGCCATTTCCGTGCTGGCGCAGCGTCATGGCGGCGGCGGAGACCGGGAACGCATTGGAAAAGCGATTTCCGTTTGTGGCAAATGCTTGCGTCAAACCACTCCGTAAAACACAAACACATACATACATACACAAACTCACTGCAATATATGTATGAGTATAAAAGACATTGGCGCTTTGGCAATAACTGCGACGAGCGTATTGAATTGCAAATGGCGGTTGATGGCGGAAGTGGTGCCATTTGTGTGCGCCAATGTGATTGTTTGTTTTTGCGGCAGGAAATTTACGTGGTTGTTGCAAGTACAAACTGGCTAGAAACAACAATTCACACGTACCTACATAAATGTTTACTATAGTAGCTGCGTCAGCTATAGAGCTATCATTTGGCAACTATGTAGTGCAACAACCAACTGACACGTAGCAAATCAGTGGACATAGTTGTTGTTTGTGTGTACAGTGAAGATTTACTGCCAGCACATATACAGTTGTTGTTATTGCAATAATAAAATGCTATAAGTCAAATAAATAAATAAAAAAAGAAATGCAAGAAAGGTGCAAAAGTGGCATAAGCAGTTGACGACAGAGCTAAGAAGAAGCTTGCGGCTGAGCGTAGGCGGCGCTGAATGGCCAACTTCCGGTGTGGTGGCGGAAGTTGATGTGCGCGATTTGCACAAATCCACATTGTACGGGGCGTTGGCGGCAGCTACATCACACTTAGCTGGTCGCTAATGAATTCAATTTGAAAATTGTAGAAGTATTAAAATTGTATTTATGAAAGAGGATATAGCGCAGAAGATCTAATTTAAGGAAATAGGGAATAAGAGAAAATTTTATTTGAGGAAATGGGCAAAATGTAAATGTAATATATTTGGTAGTGATACAAATACAAATGCATTAATGCACAAGAGCTCGGTAAGCTGAGAGAAAACTTTTTTATACGAGTTTTCACTTTAAAATGTGAATTCTGTAAATAAATTTTGAGAGATGTAAACTATTTTATGTTTTTCTTTCCAGTTTAAGTATAGTGTTCTTATAATGAACATATTTATTTGTATAAAATTGGATAATAATAAAAAATAATCACCAACAATCCTTATTTCTCCAATAATCAAATATCTGCTAAATTAATCATTTTTATTTTTTCACCCGTTTACAACTTTGTGAAGTGTTACAGCTGGACTATGGAGGCAAGACAGAATCAATGCTAAATGGTCCAGCATAAACTATCACAAATAGCTTTCAGATCTCTCGATTATTTTCTGTATACCTTCTTAATACATTTCATTGTCAATGCCCGATAAATAACCAACGATGTTCTTATCTTTTTTCATTATTAAACATAAATAAAAATCGGGTTTAAAACCGAACAGGAGTCACTATAAAGGCATTTTAATTTTTCTAATACGCTTTAAGTAGACTTTCCTGTATTTAGAAAAAAAATTTTACTGCGCAATATTCGATTTATTTGATTATAACACTACGAACGGAAGATAACTTCTATGAGATATTTCTTCTGAAGCATTTTTCAAAAAAGGTCCGCATAATTCGGTTGATATTTGAATCAGACTACTTAAAACTGACTGTGTGGCCACTGTGGTCGAGTGTGTTGCCGCTGTGGTTGAGTTAGTAGCGGTGCGGGCTATAACTCGATATGCCGGTGAGTACAAGGTTCGAATCTCGGTCAGGGCAAGTAAAATCTTAATCATAGAAAAATGTTTGTCTAATAGCGGTCACTCGTCGGCAGGCAATGGCAAACGTCCGAGAGTATTTCTGCCATAAAAAAGCTTCTCATTAAATACATCTGCCGTTCGGAGTCGGCACAAAACTGTAGGTCCCTCCATTTGTGGTATAATATAAAGACGCACACCACAAATGGTAGGAGAAGTTCGGCCAAACACTGAGCTATATAGTGCAAGCGCCAAAATTATTATTATTACTACTTAAAACTAAAAACCCGTAAAACTTTAAGGAACTTATTGTAAGTTCTCAAAAAAATTATTTTAATTTTTCAATAAATTGTTTTAAATAACAATTTAATGAGTTAAAATAATGGGCTTGGCCTAATTGTGGACAGTGTTTTCCAAAAATTTCGAAAACATACGCATTTCCATCTGTTGTTGTGTAAACGAATTTATAAACTCATCTAACTTTGATTTCGTTTTCCATAAGTCTAAAATTTTTTAATTACTTCTTTAAGAAAACTGCAATTTTAAAAATTTGATAGATTATTTTTTATTGCACTGTTTTAAGTAACATAAAATAAAATATAATTGAATTGCATCAGAATTTAAGTCTTTTTAAACAAGATTGTTAGTCGACCTGCTTAAAAAAAACTTTTTTAATCATTCGACTTTGCAACTGATTAAAACCAATTTTATGAATCTTTACTTATTGGCCTGAATTTTTTTTCAAAGACTTAAATTACATTGATACGCAAATACAAATATTGTTGGTATTCATTTGGAAGCTTTGGCCGACGGATTATAAAACATAACAGAGCGGTTGAAATGTTTGTTTATCTAGATGCACAGATTTTTCTTGATTTCAAAATTTGTGGTATTATTTAATGTATGCTTGATTAAATTGAATTCAAGGAATTTTTCTCTAGTGTCAATTAATGAATGTTTTCGGCAGATTGTAACAAAAAAAGAAAACAATTTGAAATAATTAAGTTAGAGTTAAAGTCTTCTCTTAACATTTAAGGATCAAATCCCAAACCATTTTATGCACAATTTTCACCTACGTACATAAAACACGTCAGAGTTTCCTGTACTTAAATGACTAGAAATAAAAATAAGTAAATATTTTGTAATCAATGCCTTACATACGAGAGCGAGTCAATAAGTCCGTTGCTTTTTGAATGAAACACAAGTTTTTGGAAAATCAAATATTTCCTTTTTCTACATAGTCTCCTATGAATTTTTTTTTAACCCTTCAATAAAATAAGATTTGTCAGAGAACAGGACGGATGAGGGAGTAATTCGTATCCCAATTCATGGATTTTTGCCTTGGAAACTACACATGTGTGCGTTTGCGTTTGAGTCCGATTGTCAGCAAACGCGGCACCCATCTTGCGGAAAGCTTTCTCATACTCAAGTGATCATTTAAAATTGAAACCACTGAGCCAATGTGATATGTCTGAGGCTTCTTCAATCTCTCGCAATTTCAATTTCCGATCGACCAACACCATATCGTGAATTTTTCCAACATCTTCCGTGCTTTTACGTCCACAACGAAATTCATTAAACCACTTTTTTACCATCGAAATTGATGGTGAAGAGTCCCCATAGTATTTATCAAGCTTAGCTTTGGTTTGAGAGATGGTCTTTTTCCGCAAAAAATAATGCTTAATGAGCAAACGGAATTCATTTTTTTCCATTTTCTTCTCAAATCACGCGGCAGTCTGCTATGAACGGCTGTAAAACACAAACTAAAATGCCGCAGCTTATTAAAATGTTTACAGGACTCAACTGACGGATGCCTGATGATAGTAGCAGTGTTGCCATTTCAGTAAAGAGGCATGCAATTAAAAAAGTCACGGACTTATTGACCCCCCCTCGTATTTTTCATGAACTATTGCATGTGACGCCTAGCAACATTCGTTCTACATGTCCGGCATTTCCCACCTTGAGCAACTCTGCATCGACATTGGCAAATCAGTTGGGTTATCCTGTCATTCTCTCTCTCTATCGTTCTCTCACTCTATCTCTCTTTCTACCAGCTGTATCGTCAACATTAACATTATTAAATTTGACAGCTTATCCTACTTTAACTTTTTATTTACATTTTCACTTTGTGTCTGCTCGCACTTGCTTTATTTTGTACAGCTTTGCAATTTATGTTGAGAGCTGCCGACAATCGTTGTGGCTACTTGATGTTGTTGTTGTTGCCCCATTGCTATTTGCGAGTTTATTCAATATTTTCAACGTTGTTATTTTTGTTGAATTTATATAATTTTGCTTAAATATTGTAAAATCCACCAAAGGAGTTGCCTCAGCCTCAAAACTGCGACCGAGGACTATGTTTAGGGTCATTCTTCATTTCGCTATTCGTAGAGTGTTTGTTTGTGTTATGGCTGCTGTGTGTGTGACCTGGTTTCAATCGGCCGATGCCACAACTGATGCTTGAAACGTTGCTAAAGTTAATGTGTTGTTATTGTCGTTGTTGTTGTTTCTTGATGCTGATCTCCGCTCACAAACAATTTATCCCCGACAATGGGTGTGAGCTTCGCTTGAAGTGTTGTTTGTCGTGGTTGCTGTGCTACCAGTTTCAATACATTTTTTTTTTTATTATTGCTACTTTCGCGCCAGCTTCGCTTGGTACTTATGTATGTACAAGGCGTTGGCTCTCGTCAGTTTCATCATCAGATCAGTGCCGCACCTCCTCCAACTCTCTTTTCCCCTCTTTTGTAGGCGCGTTGCTTCTTTTGCTTGCTTTTGCTTTTGAATAATTGTTTGGCATTTTGAATAATTTAATTTTGTGACTGTTCTTAAGTGCAGCAAAATGAAATTGTAAATGGGATTTTGTGGAGATATGTCAGGCGCAGGCACACGCGAAGGCAGAGGCATGAAAGTCAGCAGGCCTCCCACTGTCAAGCGAATGAGGCTCTCAATCACACGCACTAGTGTATTCGCAGGGAACACAGACATAAATACGAGTACAAACATGCATACATATCTACATACAATGAAAACTACAAAAAGCGGCTTGGCAATTTTAATGCTTCATGAACAACCTTTGGGAATGTTTTAAACTCCACAGTGTACGCTTTGAGTTGTGTTGAGCGGCGTAGATGAAAAGATTCAAATTAAATATAACGGATATACGCCCATTGCTTTTTAAGCGCCTCGCTTCCACTTTTGCTTTAATTCAAATCACTTTGCATCACTTAATACTTACTACCTCTCGGCCAATATACGGCCGCTGCTGGACAAAGTGAATTACTGAATTTCTAAATGAAAACCAAGGCCGGAAGTTTAAAATATTTTTCACTTTCTCCTGCCGCCATTTGCGATATTTTGACTAAATCTCCAGCTGTCAGTTGCCTTATCTCGCTCGTTCATAGCCTATTGTTTTTGTTATTTGATTGTGTTTTAAATTGAATAGGTTGCTAAAACTTTTTGAAGTATTTCGAAAGTTTGCAAATTTTTAGAATATTTATTGTTGAATGATTTCTTTAAGTAGGGATAAACAGATTCGAAATTAAAGGCGAATGGCAAAAATGTGTTGTTTAAGCGATTGAAGTTTATATTGAGTAGTGGATGTGTTGATGACAATTTTAAGTACAATATTCATTGAGGCAAAACAAAAACCACAAAAGCAAAAATATCATTTACATTTCGCACATAAGCAATACAAAAGGAATTAAATTTTGAAACATCTTTATTAGATAAATATCTGAATGTCAAAAATTAAGTTCCTGTTTGCCATTTACATAAATGATTTTAATAAAAATTCTTAAAAATATATAATAGGTTAAGTAGGCAAATATGGAACAACAATCCTTTTTTGAAAAATTTTTTATTTTTCGTTTTAGTTCTGTGTATCTATGCTGTCTGTCTTTTTACCTATGCTATTGTTCTGTCCTTTGTATGGCACCAGCGAGGACTACTTATATGAAACTAGTTCGGAATTAGTTCACGACTACTTTAACTCCGTTTTGGACTTTTACGGGCTATTTTGGATTAGATTGGATTAGATTGAAGACATTTAACGAATGAATTCAGGATAATTTTCGTACTTTTGTAGTAGCTGATAAAATTTTTTTTCGAATATTTTACGACTTTTTGAAAAAGATGTCCTGACTAGCTAATTGGAAACCATATCGGAACCTTTTGAAAACTTATAAAGGAATAATTCATAATTCACATTTGGACTATTAAAGAACCATTTAGGGAAATTTCCAAGGGTTTTGACCAAGGATGCATTTTACCGTTAAATTTTACCGTTCCGAAATGTTTTCTCTTGTTTCGGTTGAAACATTTTAAAATATTATCGTTAAAGCAATTATCATAATAAATTTCATTACGTTTTTAACCGAAACGAAATGCTGGCATTAACGTTAAAACGTTAAGAAAAACGCTGCATACTTTTAGGCACATTAAAATTAACGAAAACGGAAATTTTATAACGTTGCAACATTAAGGATTTGATTTCGTTTTGATAACATGGCGCCGAAACGCAACAAACTCATTTTGTTAAGTTAATTTTGCTCGTTAACAAAACAAAATGGTATCATTTCGTTTGTTGAGCAGCCCTGGTTTTGACTAGTGCCAACTAATGGCGAGTTAATTCAGATTTTTTTCTCGAAAAAACTATTAAACACAATATCAAACACGCATTTGTACAGTAAATTACAAAACACTCTTTTAAAACGTACATTCATTTTGCAGAGGTGATCTTTTTTTTTTTAAATCCTGTAGGAATGAAAGCAAATGATTCAAAAGTCTTAGCAAACAGATTTACTTCAATACATTTATGTTAATGATATTAATACATGAACAAAAAATTCAAATTCAAAATATGTTCAGAAAAGTAAAAGTTAATTTAAGCTCGTTAACCTTGTATTTGTAATTGAATTTGAAAAAAGTAGGTGACGTAATTTTTTAATTGGTTCTTTTTCAATTATTCGTTCGTATATTTTTAAAGTGATAATTGAATTTTGATGTGGATTACCCACCGACGTAGAAACGACCGAACTTCCGTTTTGACGTATAATTTACGTAGGAAATCCAAATATGTTTGACATGTGTCGCTATAGACGTTTACGCTACGGCTACGAACACGTCGGTGGGTAACTGCGCTCTAAAATTCGCCTCCAAACAAATTATTTATTGACAAATTGCTGCTTATTTATATTGTAATTTTTGTTTTGGTTGTAAAAAATATGACGTCACTGCCGAAAAAATATTTTTTTCGTGCTTGCCGTCCTGGGTGATCTAAAAAAGTGGAGTTTAATTAATTTTCACAATTTGCTGGCGTTGTGCGTTTTGTAACGCTTTTTTAATTGACAAAATGGTACTTATATGCCCCGAAAGACCATTGGCATTTAAATCAATAATCGCTACAAATGAGCAATAAGTTGGCTAGTAATATACATTTTATTTTATGTTTATCAGGAGTTGTTCACATTATTATCATTATCACTTACCCCGACTGATGTGTTTTTTTTTTTGCGAACTTTTCGTTTTTCATTAAAGCCATTTTGCTTTGTAGACACTAACAGTACAAAGCAAAATGGAAGGGAATAAATACAACAAGTACAACGATGGTGTTATAAAATTTGCAAAACAATCACGCGCACCACTTTCCCAGGATCTATCTATCTGTTCTTTTATCATCACTAATCTCATTGTCGCGTTTCTTCTAATTTATATCTCTCTCTCTCTGTTGTTTTGTGTGATTTGTGAGCGTTTTTTTTTTTTTTTTTTTTTGATATGCCAGCGACGCTTGTATAGAAACATACATATGTATTTACCAACAAATAAATTAATTGTCATCAATCTGTTAATCCCTAAAGATTTTCGCTCATTTTGTTTTAGTGCAAATATTAACAGATACAAACACACCCGTACACAAGTGCCTGAAAATGTTGGTTAATTTAAGAATGCCGAATAATTTATATAAATACGTTTGTTTCTGCAGTGAATGGAAGATAATAAGCTGTCATCTAATGGTGTGCTTATATTATATTTTATTTAGCGATTTAATTGATGAAGATAGTTTATTTGGCTTTACTTTCTGCTTTGCGAACTTAATTTGCTTATACATATATTCAGCTATAATTTCAACAATCTTTAGATCGCTGCTTAATTATACAGCTTACAGTTGGCAAATTATTAATTGCTTTATTTTTTCGCATCTGCCATACTAAAACAAAAAAAAAAAAATGATACCTTAGGTAATATCGTATTTAGCAAAAGTTTACCAAATTTATATACACATGAGTTTTAAATTTCTTATAAAATTAATCTTAACAAATTTTAAACGCAGATTTACAATAATTTTAAATATGCACTTCAAAGAAATATCATTTAATTCAAGTATATTAAAGTACATGTTTTAAGCACCTACAAATTTCCGATTATTATGGAAAGGGTGTTGAAAAAACTAAAAATAGTGAAAATATTGTAGTAATATTGTTAACCCGGTCGTAGTAATGTGTAATGTATACTTATATTTAGTACTAGAGGATAAGCATAATGTAACCTAGCCTTAAGTGTTTTGGAGAGTGACATTGTAATATTGTAACTGGGAAGCACTGTTTGAGATGTAGCGTTAAAAGACCATTTTGTGTGAAACAAGCGAAATATAGAACGGCCATTCGATTCGTAACGCCAAAGAAATAAGTCGTGTTTTTAATTCTTGTTCGGATACTTGTAAGTAGCGTCGCATATTGCATCAGAAGTGGTCTTAGAAGCCACCAACCTAAATTTAATAATAAAGCGGTATACAATGGACAAAGAAGCCATCAACGCAGAAAGATATTCACTTATACAGCTGAAATCTTGGTGTACGGCCGTAGGTCTGAACGCTGCTGGAGCAAAGGCATCTTTAGCAGCACGGCTAAATGAATTGTCGGTCGAGGCACGCGGTACATGCCCAGGGCTACCGGAAAATAACGGAAAAAGTGATTCCCAAAATATCGGCGCGAGCAGCAGCAAACCTAACGAAGACAGCAGCGGCGCAAATGACGACGGCGGCGCAAATGACGGCGGCGACGCAAACAACGACAACGGAGCGAACAAAGGCAGCGGATCAAAGGACAACGGAGCAAATGGCTCAAGCAACGACAACGGAGCAAATGGCTCAAGCAATGACGACGGAGCAGATGGCTCAAACAACGACAACGGAGCAGGTGGCTCAGGCAACGACAATGTCCCGTTCGACGGCAATGGCAGCGGCAGACGCGACGGTACGAGCAACGACGGCAGCAGCGTTGATAACGGCGACGTGCAGAAAAACGGTACTCGCAGCAATAACGGTCAAGCAAATCAGTATATTTTATGCTTACCTAACGGAACGTTTGCAGAACGCGCAGTCACAGATGAAGGCGAAGTACAGTGCGAACAAAGTGTTGAAAGTGAATCCACTAGTACTACTGGCGACTCCAGAGCGTACCAATTGAAGATCCTTGAAAAAGAAATCGAAGTTCTCAAGCTGCAACTGCAGTTAGAAAAAGAAAAGGCAGCGATGACATCCACAACAACACACAGCGCGAAGCCTGAGGTGCCTTTTGAAACCGTCAAAGAACTTATAGCTGATTATGATGGCAGCGAGTGCTTCGAAATGTGGCGATCTCAACTACAACATTTTCAGTCAGTGCTGAAAATAAGCGATGAAACCTTAGTTCTGGTAATACGACTAAAGCTAAAAGGTGCAGCGTTGACGTGGTATAACAGCAATAAAATGTTCACTCGCCGCGTTGACGAAATCTTTCGCGAAATGTCGATTATATTCGCCAATAGAGACAACATCTTGGACGCAAGACGCAAGTTTGAAAAACGAGTGTGGCAAGCTGGAGAATCCTTCGCGAATTATGTGAACGAAAAACGGTTGTTGTGCAATGCCCTCAACCTCAGCGACGTTGAGTTCGTTGAGTACATTGTTGATGGCATCCCAGACCGACAGCTACAAGTTCAAGCCAAAATACAAAACTTTAAGTCAGCTAGTGAAGTAGTGCTAGCATTCCGCACAGTCGAGTTACCACAACGTGCCTCGTCAAATTTAACTGGCGAAGGAAGGTCGAAATGCTTTAATTGCAATTGTGCCGGTCACCTGTCAAGAGAGTGCAGAAAACCAAAGCGGGAGCCCGGAACGTGCTTCGCATGCGGCGAGCGTGGCCATTACGCAGCGAGCTGCAAATATTATAAAAAGTCGACGCCCAACAATAATTTCGTAAGTTATTTTAGTATAGATATATTAGCCAATCCTAATGTTAATATTACTTTAGAATGCCTAATCGATTCGGGGAGTCCTGTTAGCCTGATCAAACAAAGTCTAGTACCAACAAAAGCTCAACTACAAAAAGTGAATAATATATATTTTGGATTAAATAAATCAATACTAAATACAATTGGAAAAGTGAAATGTTTAGTTAAAGTTATGAATAAAAAAATATTAACAGAACTTATAGTTACCCCAGACGAGTCGATTAGTTATTCAGTTATATTGGGTAGAAACTTTATGGAAGCAAGTGGAGCAAAGCTCCAAATTGATGGAGTAGGGTTTTTAGACGAAGACACGGGAAAGTTCGTTGAAAACAGTGCGTCTGAACTTAGTGGCCTTAGCAAAGATTTATATACTAAAAATTCGGTGAATGAAGAGTTGAGTAAGGCAATAAATGAAATACTAGCAATAGAGCTTCTAGTTGCGAACGATACCGAATATACGATCGGAGATAATATCAGTTACAAAGACAAGAAGTCCTTTCAGGAGTTATTTCGCAGGGAATACTGGTGTACAAATAGGCCAAGTGTGCCCAAGGTTAGAAAAGAAATTCGTCTAGTTTTGGAAAACACCAAACCTTTCAGCTGCGCTCCCAGGAGACTCGCTTATAATGAAAAGGCGGAATTGCAAAAAATTATAGACGACTATCTAAAAAAAGGTTACATACGCACTAGTGAGTCAGAATTCGTGTCGCCTATAGTGTTAGTAAAGAAAAAGACTGGAGAGCTTCGATTGTGTGTCGACTACAGGAAACTAAATAAAGTCACTGCAAAAGATAACTACCCTATACCGTTGATAGATGACCTATTGGACAGGTTAGTAAACAAAAAGTTGTTCACGAAGTTAGACCTCAAAAATGGATTTTTCCATGTATTCGTTGAAGAAGACTCAGTAAAATACACTTCTTTTACGACACCACTTGGACAGTTCGAGTTTTTAAGAATGCCGTTCGGGCTAAGAAATGCCCCAGCTACCTTTCAAAAATTTATAAATAAAATTTTTGCAGAAATGATACGTTCGGGTGAGGTAATCGTGTACCTTGACGACATTATGATCGCAACAGAGACCATGGACGAACATTTATACATATTACGCAAAGTTTTTCAGTGTTTGGTACAGAACAAACTAGAGTTGCGCTTAGATAAGTGTGAGTTTCTTCGGACTGAAGTTTCCTACTTAGGCTATTTAATTACAGGCGAAGGAATAAGGGCTGATAAAAAGGGGTTAAAAGCAATCGAAAGTTTCGCGGTACCGACTAAGCTACAAGAAGTACATAGCTTCCTAGGGCTCTGCTCGTATTTTCGAAGATTCATAAAAGATTTTTCGACCATAGCTAAGCCACTCTATGATCTCCTGAAGAAAGGAGAAAAATTTCGATTTGGTCAGTTGGAGTTAGAAACTTTCGATTCACTTAAAGGGAAACTAGTGGCCGCCCCAGTGTTAGCAATTTATGACCCGAACGATTCTACGGAACTCCATTGCGACGCGAGTGCCCTAGGTTTCGGAGCGATGCTACTTCAGAAGAAAAAAGACGGGAAGTTGCACCCAATTTTTTATTTTTCTAAACGAACGACAGAGGTAGAGTCAAGATATCACAGTTTTGAACTTGAAACGCTAGCCATAGTATACGCGTTGAAGAGATTCAGAGTATACCTTCAGGGCATAAAGTTCAAGATAGTGACTGATTGCAACTCACTGACGTTGACGCTCAACAAAAAGGAAATAAACCCGAGAATAGCGAGGTGGGCACTAGATTTACAAAATTATGACTACGAACTTGAACATAGGGAAGGTAAAAGAATGCAGCATGTAGATGCGTTAAGCAGGACACATAACATATTGGCAATTCATACAAACACCTTCGAAGAAAACCTCATTATATGCCAAAATAAGGACGAACGTATAGGGCAGATCAAAAATTACCTGGAAAATAAAGAAAACAGTTACTACGAAATGAGAAATGGAATAGTTTATAAAAAGAATAACGATGATTTACTATTTTACGTACCGGAGTCCATGGTAGAACATGTTTTATACAAGTACCACGACGAAATGGGTCACTTGGGAATAGACAAGGTAGTCGAGACATTAAGTAAAAGCTATTGGTTTCCAAGTATTAGAAAAAAAGCGACCACACACATACAAAATTGTTTAAAATGCATAGCGTTCTCTAACAAAAGCGGTAAAAAGGAGGGATTTCTCAATATGATCCCCAAGGGAAACAGGCCATTCGAAATGGTACACATAGACCACTACGGACCGATCCACAGCAAAAATACGAAAGACAAGCATGTGCTAGTGATAATAGATGCATTTACAAAGTTTATTCGGTTATACCCTGCAAAGACAACAGCCTCAAAAGAGGCTATTACAGCTTTAAGAGATTATTTTAGATCATACAGCAGGCCTAAAATTATAGTTTCAGACCGAGGCACCTGTTTTACGTCAAAGGAGTTCGAGGGATTCTTAGAAGAAAACAATGTTGGGCACGTTAAAGTAGCAACGAATTCGCCCCAAGCAAATGGACAGGCCGAAATAGTGAACAAAACCTTAGGTCCAATGATAGCTAAAATGACAGACTCAGGGAGAGATATAGGGTGGACGAAGGTGTTGGAATCAGTAGAATATTCAATAAACAATATGATACATAAAGCGACTAAAGCACACCCTAGTGTACTACTCTTTGGAGTAACGCAAAGAGGAAATGTAATAGACACCGTCGAAGAAAATGTTTTGGAAGCGGTGCGTCCACCTAATCTAAGGGATATAGAAAGCATTAGAGAGCAAGCAGAAGCAGTACAAAGCAAAGCCCAAGTTTACAATAAGGAATACTCAGATTCCAAGCGTCAAGAACCGCGTAAGTTTGAAGTAGGAGATTATGTAGTTATTCCTAACATCAGTTCGCAAGTAGGAGCCTCTAGCAAATTAATCCCCAAGTTCAAAGGTCCATATAAAATATCTAGAATTCTAGAAAACGACCGCTATGAAGTGGAAGACGTAGAGGGTTTTCAACAAACACAAATTCCCTATAAAGGTGTCTGGTCAATAACAAATCTAAAACCATGGTATGACTGTAGAAGTACGGAAAATCGTTCTGAAAAACACAACAATAAAACAATAAATGTACCCTAGTCCATAAGCGTATGCTCGGCGTAGGATCAGGGGATCCTATTTTCGTCAGGACGGCCGAGTTGTAGTAATATTGTTAACCCGGTCGTAGTAATGTGTAATGTATACTTATATTTAGTACTAGAGGATAAGCATAATGTAACCTAGCCTTAAGTGTTTTGGAGAGTGACATTGTAATATTGTAACTGGGAAGCACTGTTTGAGATGTAGCGTTAAAAGACCATTTTGTGTGAAACAAGCGAAATATAGAACGGCCATTCGATTCGTAACGCCAAAGAAATAAGTCGTGTTTTTAATTCTTGTTCGGATACTTGTAAGTAGCGTCGCATATTGCAATATATTCCATTTTTATGTAACAAAGAGACTCTGCTAGTTTAAAGTTTGTATGAAAATTCATTATAATATTACTTTCCTTTTGTTATTGTTCAGCTTTTTATATTTTATTTATTAAAGGCGATGCAAAGTCTGAAGAGCAATCAATACTAACACCAGATGTTCAAGAGTAGATCGCACGTGGCGGGTTCCCCAATTTCCTGCTCACTTTTTGAGGATTTCTAGAAGATACCATTTCTATTCGGTTTTATCACATTTCAGTTTCCTGCAGGTATTTAAGGCAAATTTGATACCGATGTATTTAAGCATTTCCAGTGTCCAGAAGCACCTTATACTAACCACAATTGTACCAGCAGTGATCTTATCTGCGAAATCAATAGCCGCAATGTTAAATAAAGAATTTATTGCTAGAAAGACAACGGTCAATTGCCTCTATTCGTAATCAAAAGCACGCCATTGATTCTAACGTTTTATAAAACTACTAAGTATCTCCTCTATAACAGTGGAAAATTAATTAGATGCTTCACAACTTTTATCTAAAATTAAGTCAGAGTGTTATTTTCTATCGGAATGAATAAGACAAACTCCTCCGATAAAACCATTTCCGAGTTAAAAAAATTAAAGCTTGGTCCCATTCTGCAATTATATTTGTATCGTGCAAATTTATTATGCCGAAGAAGGACCCCGACATGTCGTTTTTTAATGACTCCCTCAGATGGCAGCGGGTTTCGCTCGACATACTCGCATTGTTCGCATGCTCAGCACTTAAAAACCAGCACAAGCGCTTATCCATCGTTGAAGAAAATTAAGACTTATTGGCTTAAAATCCTTGGATATTATATGAGCGATCTTGCAGAACTTCGAGATAAACGTCACTTTGTTCACCTTCAACGCCTTAAACATTTTCTAAAACTGAGTAGGTAAAATGTAAGTATATTTCAGAACAAATTGGCTGAAGCGGCTATTCAGCGTTTGTAGTTTAATAAACCATCTCACTGTTCTGCTCCAATTCCGGAAACTATTTACCAGCCACAAATTGTTTGATCCTTAGAGGAATTTTTTTTTTAATTTGTTAATTAATGGTTTTGAAAATAAAATTAACATTTGTATTTTTCATAACTTTATTAAAATGTACGTACTAGCAACTCGTACTTAGAAACATGCTGTAGTTAAATATTTAGAGTTTTTTCATTATGAAAAATTCTTATTAACAACAAAATTAATTTCATTCAACACATTTATTTGCGAACCAAACTAAAGTTGTTAGTTAAAGTGACGCAACTGACGTGAGCAAATATTAAAACACGCATACATTTATGAATACATGCACACATGAAAGCGCATGCACATAAAATAATTTTGATAACTACTTTGCTATGAGCGTTGCTCTTGTCCTTTTTTGCGAAAGATAAGAATTTCTCCAATTATTATGTCGAGCGTTTAGCTGTAATTGCCAAATTTTAATTATGTTTAGAGTGTTGACTTTATGTTATGTTGTGTTGTTTTGTTTTCGAGCATGTTGACCATTCATTGTCAGTATAAATTTACATTTTGTATGTTCGCTCATAATTACAAAATGCTAGTTTTGTTATCCTGCAGCAACAGCAGCTAGAAATATTATAGTAAAGCGAGTACACACTATGGAGAATGTAGTATAAGCGAACATTCACAAATATATCTTTGTATATACACGTTTGAGTCGTAATTTGTGAGGGTGTATAAAATATTTTTAATAGTACGGATGTGAGCAACTAGTTAGTTGAATAGTAGTAGAAAGCAATGTAATTAAAACCCTAGTGTTTGTTTAATAATAAATTGGGAAGAATTGTGTAACAATTCAAATTTAAGTAATAAAAATAAAGTTTGATGTCACTTCCATGAGCGGATAATAGGAGTAAACAATGATTTTGTACACCGCAACTCTTTTGGTATGAACCTTTTTTTATTTATAGACGCCGTGTTCATAGAGTTCATCTAGAAGGAAACATCACTAGTAGCTACTTATGGTCTTACTATTCGTTTATTTAATCAAATTATTTAACAACGAGAAATCAAAAACTTAAAATCCACGAAAATACTTACCTACACATATACCTATATCAAAATTATAATTTTGTAATATAAATTTGAATTTTTAATTTTAAAAATATATATCAAATTATATATGTTTATACAAAGTGTATTTCACAAAGTGTGCCAAGTACTGACAGCTCCTAAATTCCGGAGCTTTATTATGTCAAAACTTATGAAATTTGTTAACCCCTAAATGTTTCCAAAATTAAAAAAAAAATTTACAAAACGTTTTGTCGAAAAATTATACATATGCACATACAAACTGTTCAGCAAATAATTTTAAATATAGCGAAGAAATGGCATCGTGCGCGCAATTTGTAAAAGGAAAAAAAGGCAACAAATTTCCTTTTTATGCAGTGTCCAAGAGAGGTGTGCATAGGAAGAAGTGGGTCGTAGCTTTCCCAATAAATTTTTCCGATTCGGCGTGAGTATGTGAAAAGCATTTCGACGAAGCCGATTTTTATGCTGGCAAATTCACTGTTTTAGCATAAGATTTAATGTATAGAAAACCTTTTTATATCAGTGAATGTAAATGATGTTAACACAAGCAAAAATTTAAATGAATATTTTCAGGAAAAGAACAAAGATGTATTTCTGTCTAAGGAAGTTAAGAAATTATTTTTCAGGTGTTGAATACACTTTAGAATTAAGTATTTGAATAATAATCTAAAACCCAAACAGCTGGAAAAAAATTGTGCCGAAGTAAAAAAAAATGTTTAAAATTATAATTTTAAAAAATCTATTTATTTGCGCATTTTTTACTTCTAAACTTTATTGGGTATTTTTCCTCCAATGTATATTTATTGGTTAAAGCAATCTAAATAAGTTTTGAAAGTTGCCGTTTTGAATATATTTTTTACTAACCTGTTACAAAATTCGAAAGCACAAGAAATTGACTTTTTGAAATTTGTTTCTATGAGTTCTTATTAAAAACTTGAGTCCTGCTTTGGTTTAATAGTTATCAAATGAAAATGCCTCTTTATTAGATTATACAAAGATGGCTATTTTTCAAGTTACAAATACGTTTTCATTCTATAAGTATGGTATTATAATTTACGTTTATAATTAACTATAAAATGTCTCATATTTTACCTATCATAAACGCCAGTGCTGAATACCTAAATCGGAAAATTTGGTCGGAGTCGAAGTGAATAAGTAATTTCTCATCAATTTGATAAAAAATATTGAGGTTAATAATTATTGTATATAAGGAATTAGATACAAACAAAATATTAGATATGTAGAAACAATATTTAATTTAATTGCAAACAAAGGAAGGAAAAGTGTTAGACCCATCAAAAAGTATACCGATATGTTCAGAATGGCGAACTGTCTCTCAGTTTTTGAGTTATTTGAATAAAACTTGGCAGTCAAGTGTCTTAAAATTTATTAAACATTTGCTGGGAGCCGATTGTTCAGATATTATATTTTGCTCCATTACTCTTCCTTTTAAGCAGCAAGCAGCATGGAATTTTACAAGAAGGTTCGCTATTCTAAGTTCTACATAAGCAGTGAAAACCGTAAAGAGCGCTTAAATAAAAAACATATGGCACCCATACCACCGATTAATGAGATATTTCATTTAAGACGAAAACCGCTCCATTTATTCAGGTAAACCCTTGCAAATTTTGCACAAATAATAGTTATTTTGAGAACTGTTATAGCAGTGAAAATCATTAAGAACGGATACATATAACATATAGCTGTCATACAAACGCTAGTTTAGATATATCATTTTGGGAATAACTACTTCAATTAATCAGCTAAAGTCTTGAAATTTCGCACAAATATCATTTATTATTGGGACCATTATAGCAGACAAAATCATGAATATTGAATAAATATAACACATGGCTCCCTTCATTAAAGGTATGAAGGGTTCGGCATAGCTTTATTTTACTTGTTTGTTTTTTTAATTTCTTACTGATATGATTGAATTAATTAATAAATCTAATAATATCAGTACCATAACAAAACAAACATTGTTCATAATAAAATAATTATAACTATACGAATGGACACATTATTTAAAAACAATTGCAATGAAGTGCTTATCTGACATTATGAAATGTTTCCCTTATTTACCAATATATGTATGTATTGTTAATTCGAAATTGAAAAATTTGATTTTTGATTATTAAAAAAAATTATATTTTTCTTGATCTATCGACCATACGTTTGGTTGTATTTGCTTTTAATTTAAATTTATTGTATCAATTTGGCAAAACTAATTTTTGTAATCATTGTTATACCCTTATAGTTACAAGAAATGGACAAAATATGATACATAAGGAATTGTATATACGCTTGTATGTGTACACTTATTGCTACAATTAATCTTAGCGTCAGAGTTTTCATATGTATAGTATTTACACATGTGTTCGTACATCCGTAAGAAGTTATCTCAGTAGATAAGAAAATAATGGTAGCTACGAAATGTCTAAACAGCTGCGAGCAATCAAATATATGCCAAAGGAAAATACGTGAGATGACCGTAAACAAATAGCCACCGGCATTTGCAAACTGAGCAGGGCTTAGGAGTTTTACTGGTAACAAAAATAATGGACTGAGAGGTTTAGAAAAGGTTTGACTATTTATTTTTTTCTAGGTAATTTCATATATATTTTTCTTTTTTCTCTTATAAGAGGGGATTAGGATTTTAATAATTCAACAAAAGATCTTTAAAGTTATGAATAGATATTCTTTTAAATAAATATTTGTAATTTTTCTGTTGGCCTCATAAATGTAATTGACAATTTTTCATAAACTGGCCTCGAGCACAATAAAAATTGTCAATTATTCTTTTAAATTAAAAAAAAAAATGCAAATGACATTTTCAAAAAATTTCGAAGTTCAAACGAAGTTTTGTTGAATTACTATCAATTTTTTATATAGTTTAAACGATTTTTGTTAGAGAATGAACTGAGTTTTAAAAGGAAGATATGTTAATTTAGATAAATAAAAGTAAGATCTCAAAACTGGTCAAAATATCACTTTTCTATTTTTTTTTTCGCCAGCTATGTAAGTAGTTAGAATGGTTTATTATAAAAATTATTCAATAGAAATTTCTATTTATCATTTAGAAAAAAGCAGTGGAATTGCTTATATTTTCATACTCTCTCAACATTTAATTTTGTTTATATGTTTTCTAAGAAAATCATGCGAATGTCTTGCTTGTAAGCAGCCGAAATACATTCAGAGGTTTGCCATTGGCTGCCGAGGGGTGATAGTTTTAAGATATATGTTTTTCTGGTTGCAAAGAAAACAAATTACCGCATGGACAATTGTTTAAAGAATCTCAGGATTGATACCTGACTGTCTTTCCATTGAAACGATTTTCTGGCTAAAAATGTAAGAATATACAAGCAATAAAGTTATTAATCAAAAGTTGAAAATTTGTATACAAAATATAATTTTTTTTTAAAGAAAACGACATGCACAGAAAGATAATTGACTGTTCTTTCTAATAACATTCATTTAAATTTTTAATAATTGAACATTATTGAAAAATGTATAACTTGCTTACAAGTATGTGAAATGCCGTATACGTACTCTATGCGTGCAAAAACAGTTATCAAAAATTCAAAAATTTCATATAAATTATTAATAAAATTTTAATGAAATTATATGGATTAAAAGATAATACATTGATCTTTCCTATAACAGCCATTTATATTTAAAATTATTGAACATTAACAAAAAATCAATAACTTACTTACAAATATGTGAAATACCATATATGTACAGTGCAATTGTAATAAAGCAATTTTCAAAAGTTGAAAAATTGTATTAAAAATATTAAATTTTTTACAAGCAAATATTATGGACACAAAGATGATTGATTATTCTTTCTAATATCCATTTAAATTTGCAATAATCGAACATTTTAAAATGTATACTTTGCTTTATACTTTACTTACAAGTATACTTACAATACCTTACTTACGACTATGTATATTGCAGTATATGTACACACAATAAGGCGATTTTCACCAGTTGAATATTTTCACAAAAACCTGTAATTAAATTAAAAAAAAATATATATGGGAGTGAAAGATAATTCACTATTCTTACTAATGCTAAGCATTTCTTTTAAATTATTACACATTTTTGAAAAATCAGTACTTCACTGAGAACCTTGTGATATGCCGTATATGTATACCATACATGCAACAAGGCAATGCTTAAAAGTTAAATATTTAAAAAAAAAATGAGCTAAATTTAAAAAAACATTTTGAACTTACAGATATTTGATTTATCTTTCTAACTACATACGTTTCAATTAAAAATTATAGCACATATTTAAAAAATGTGTACCTTACTTACAACTTTGGGAAATGTCGTATATGTATCCAGTACATGCACCAATACCGCTGGCAAACTTTATTTAAAAGAAAAAAAAAAAGATCTGGAAGGTAAATAATTGATCGTACTTTCTCACAATCGCTATTTCAATTTGCGATAATTGTCAAAAAATATCGTACGCTAATCGTGCGCATGTATGTACATACATACAACATATACAGTTATTCAGAAGATCCAAATTTTCACACAAAGTGGTTACAAATTTAAATAATAATACAACGAGCAGAAAATTAGTAAATTAATATACTAACAAGTGAGTTTTACAACTTAAATTCCCTATTATTTTTTGAAAAAAACAACACTAAGCTAACGATTATTTTACAAAACATGTGAAAAAGGAAATGTATCGGCTGGAAAATTAATTAGGTTAAATAAATAAATAAAAATAATTATTTGCTCTGGTTTTACCTTAAACATGCACGGACAGCTGGTTAAATTTCCATGCCAGGATGGTAAAGGCAGGTACTGAACTTTACTCTGAATGGAAAGAAAGGACAATAAGTAAAACATTTGAAAATTGTCTTAATTGATCCACGTAATATAATATAATTTTGCGCGTACACTATATAGCTCAGTGTTTGGTCGAGCTTCTCCTACCATTTGGGGTGTGTGTTTTTATATTATACCACAATTGATCCACGTATCTACCTTTATTGTACGACGATGAAATCGTTCTTATATGAACATTTTGTCTTGCTCTTAAAAGTAATTTACCGGAGAATTTAATGCCGGCTTGGGTATGCAATACCTGTAAGTTTGAATAAAATTAGTTAAAATATATGGACGTATCGAAATTTATATACATACCTTTAAAAACCCTTTCGGCGTTGCTTCTGCTAAAATTAAAGTGCAAAACATCAATAATTTAATTAAATAAACTAAAAATAAAGGCAACTTACCGCAAATCCAACGAAGTTTCACAACAAATTGATCGCATTTTTCGATTCCGAAACATGGCATAGCTGCATAGTCTTTTGCTACCCCTCTCTAGCACACGTGGATCTGGGCTCTAACATTCGGAACATTACCGTTTTATCTAACATTTGGAAACTAGCGAAATATAAAAATGCGAATGCGTTGATGACAGCTGGAAAAGTTGTGTTGGTTTTTGTAAATTGAACTCGCTTTGGTTACCTCCGTCTTGTAGGGATGTAATGCCAAATTTTACACATGTATTTATTACCTACCTGAAAGCAGCGCCTGAGCATATGAAGTTCGTTCTCATATTAAAAATATTTGTCTGACCATTTTTCCACACAGAGATGACGATTAAGTTAATTAATATGTATGTATGTGTTTGAGTTGGGAATTGTGCCATTGGTGTTAGAGCATATCAAAAGAGGTACAAATGTCATTCACTTACAAAACATTGCGTTGTCAAAGCAGGAAACCATTAAAAATGGGTGTACATAGCATTCAACTTAATTCTACCAACCAGACAATTATCTTATGTCATTTATGGAAGCATTTATGGTCCCCTCAGTATACTTATAAACAATCGTACATATGTACATACATACATATGTATATACAATTATTTGTACATACAAATTATCCCTGCAAGACACCTCTAACCAGTTTCCCCTGAATTAAAATAAAATTACATACACATTCACACATTTTAAGTCATTTCACGCTCACATTAATACATTTTTCTGAACTATTGAAAACATTTCTTAAATTTAGAGCAGTGATGTCTTACTCCAAAAACAATTTCATGTGCTAGAAGGAGCAAGACAGTTTATTGAACAAAGTGGGGCATTTCAAAGTAAGTAGGCTGGGACAAAAAAAATTTCAAAAAATAAAAATTTATTGTTTAAACATTTCAGATTGTTACTTCGTGCCACAACCACTAAGGATCGCTGCTGAATTTTTTTTTGGTAAGTTATTTTTTGTCTTGTAATTTATGTATACATATATGTATGTACATACATACATATATTAATTATACATTTTCTATTTTTCAGATATTTGCCACAACCACCCAAGAATCGCTGCGCCAACAATCACCCAATGATCGCTGCACCACAACCACCCAAGAATCGCTACGCCACAATCACCCAAGAATCGCTGCGCCACAAAACAAACAATAAAATAATAATCTATTGTCGATCAAATACTGGTCTGCTGGAGTAAATTGTACATACATACATGCAGGACCTTGGCAGTATCTGATCGATTAGAAATTTTTTTCAATTGAAAATGCCGGCTGGGAAGATGAAGTCGAGCAGTTGTGGGGGAACTTACCAAAAATAAGCAGTGATCTTTGGTTGGTTGTGGCGTAGTGATTCGTGGGTGACTTCATGAACAAATTGCTTATGTTTGCTTGCGACTACTTTGGATGCACTTTTATTTTATTGTTTGTTTGAAATATTTGTTATTTAGTAGTTTAAAAAATTAATTTTAATAAATTTGTATGTTTTGTATATATTTTATTTTTGATTGTATAAAATAATATTTTTAATAATTTTAATTATTTTTTTATATAAATATTTATTTTTGTTTTTTTTTTAATATTTTAACAAAAAGTAAATGAATAAAAAATATTCTTGTACAATTTATTTAATAAAATTGGTGGTTACCATATTAACTAGAGCAGATGTTACCATTAACTACATGTTAACCAGAATATTAACTTGTGCAGATGTTAACATTAGCTATACGTTTACCAGAATATTAACTAGTGCAGATGTTACCATTAACTACATGTTAACCAGAATATTAACTTGTGCAGATGTTAACATTAGCTATACGTTTACCAGAATATTAACTAGTGCAGATGTTAACATTAACTACATGTTTACCAAAAAATTAATTAGTGTAGATGTTAACATTAACTACATGTTTACCAGAATATTAACTTATGCAGATGTTAACATTAGCTATACGTTTACCACAAAATTAACTAGTGCAGATGTTAACATTAACTACATGTTTATCAGAATATTAACTAGTGCAGATGTAAACATTAACTGCATGTTTACCAGAATATTAACTAGTGCAGATGTTAACATTAACTACATGTTTACCAGAATATTAACTTGTGGAGATGGTAACATTAGCTACAAGCTCATCAAAACATTAACCTGTAAATGGTAGCATTAACCACATTTTTACCATAATATTAGACGCATAAGGGGAAATAAGAGTAGTGCAGCTGTAGTTCAATTAAATCGAAAATTCTATTAGTGCAAAGGAGACGGCGCGTCACATGTATATAAAAAAGTGGTGAAAATTTACACACAGCTAGAACAAAATTAGCTACTTTTTTTACCTGTCTACATATGAACGAAACCCGCCCGTTAAGCACATTGCTAGCTGGTACATAGCTGGCTTGCAGGGATAGCCTTTTTCCTTTTATGTGAAATAATGTGTAAGTTTCATTTTTCCAAATAATGTCATTGAAAATGAATTTTTTATTATTATTTGAATAAGAAAATATCTTCTTTTTCTCTAAAATCAGATTATCTTAAAAATAATATATTTATACTATCCTTCAATCAGATATAAATAAATAAATAAATTCGTAATTTTTAAATATATGTATGAATGTATAGTAATATTAAATCATATGTATGTAAATATATTTAAGCAAAATTATAAATAACCAAGTTTAAATAACCAAGACTTATTGCTAAGAAATACCTTCTTATTTTTTTTTATGAAAAAACCTTTTTTATGGGAGATGGGTGTCATTTAAGTGCGATTTTAATGGAAGCATGTGTAACATATTTAGTGGAGATTTGTGATGCCCATGTTTCAAAATTTTGTATAAGTCAAGTTTGTTTTTGTGAAAAGCCCTTCAAATCAAGGCACATCAAATAGGTAGTCGCAGCAAACCTTTCTTCAATTATTTTTTATATCTTTTGTTATAATTTAAACGGTAAAAATTTGAATTTCGTAAGAATGCTCTCCAAAGTAGTTGATAAAATATTCTTGAAACTCTTGCTTTTAAAAACAAAAACAAAATACATAGAGCTTATAATTTGTGTCATTAGCCGACATGGTATTGTACCCGTGGTTTACCGATTTCGATCTAACTTCAAAAAATACATGGTAGGTCAAAAATAAACCATTCGTTCACTCGTGGGAGGTCACATCCGAATAATCGATTTTTGGCGCGTTTTTTAAATTTTGACAACTTCAAAAAATAATATTTTTATTAATTTTTTGTCGAACCTTTAATCGAAAGACAAAAATCAACAAAAAACATTATTTGTGAAAAAATCTCAGCTGGTTGGTTTTAAAAACAAGAGCACAAATTTTGTCTTTTATTGTTATTGGGAAAAGAGTTCGTCTATGACTTTGAATTTAGACGCCGTTGACCTGGCTGCACCACTAAATACTTGACAAAACTACTCGATATATTTCTAGGTTTGAAGAGTTTGAAAAGTTCACAACATAAACTCTCTGAAAGCTAGCCCGCTATTAACTTGCCTATCTCTTTTTCTACGCAGAGTAAAAAGTTACATCAACAATTCGTTGCATGCATCTTTGCTTCACATGCATAAATATTCGCTCGTTTTTCTTTGCATTAATTTTTTCATAGCAATTTACATTTATTTGCATCACTATTCTTAACAAAGCATATCATTACTCTTTATTTTTGTTGAAAAAATACTGGCATGTACATATTTCCATGTATATACGAGTACGTAGTATATACACATGAGTATTTGCCTTGTATAATATTGGAGCGTGTTGTTTTCAAGGCAATTTAAGCGTAGATAAATATAAAAGAGTATACGAGTATATGTTGGCTGATAGTCGCCCGAAGATGGCAATGACGTTATTAGTTGTAATAACCGTCAAGGCAACTCAAAATGTTGTCGTACTCGTCACTCGTAGTACGCTTCCGCGCAAAGAAGGCAAGGTCAGCGTAGTTAATAAGCTGAATGGATGAAACCCGGTAGGAAAAATAATAAAATAAAAAAAGGCGCTGAGTATTTAGGAGAACTATTTTCTGTAATATTTGCACCACACACAAGCCACAAAAGCTGAGTTTTTCTATGAATTTTACGTGCAAATGTTGATGTGCAAATATTTTGCTATCACTAATAATAATTTTGTATTCCCTCGGAGCATTTTGTATTAGATATAATTCCTCTGCACCACATGAGATTTTCTCTACTCAGATTAATATATTTATGTATGCATATTTGTATCTAAACTACATTTACTCAGCTCCTCAGTATGCGGACATGCATTCTCATTGTGAGCTAGTATGATGGTCATTTTGGTGCCGCAGGCTAATGACTCGTTTATGCATGCATGTTTCATCACAATAATTCGAACTAATGTTCTGCTGATGTAGCATTTAAAGGCATATTTATGTCGGAATAATAATAATAATCTGAAATTTGACAGGAAAATCAAAAGCTACATTTGAAGTATACTAAAGCAAAATCTTTATATAAGAAAAAACACAATTTGCATGTGTTTTGAAAGTTCTGAACAGAAATATGAATGTGAATATATTGATGTTAGATTTAAATATGAATCTGAGTTTGGCAATGAACAAGAATATGAAAATGAATGAATTATGATTGTATATATATATATCTGTTTGAATATAAATATGACTTTGGCAACGAAAAGGAGTATGAATATGAATATGAATATGAATATGAATATGAATATGAATATGAATATGAATATGAATATGAAAATGAATATGAATATGAATATGAATATGAATATGAATATGAATATGAATGTGAATATGAATATGAATAAAAATATGAATATGAATATGAATAAGAATTTGAATATACATAACTACAATCTGAATAAGAATACAAATATGAATATGAAAAAATACTATGAATATGACTATGAAGATGAATTTGCAAATAAACATGAGTTTGTCAATCAATATGAAAAAAAAATATGAAAAGAAATATGAATTCGAAAATCACTATTAAAATAAATATGAATATATTTATGAAAAAGAATTTGAACGTATGCCTACATATTTGAATATGAAATGATAATTTCATATCAATATTGATATCGATAGCAAGGACAATATATTAAGGATACAAAAGCCTATTACAAAAACAAAGACGGCGTACGCCTAGGTTTTAATATCATTGTATTGAATAAATTAATAAAGGAAATTAAATTTATATATTTGCATGAGCAAATTCATTTGCTTACAAATTACAAGAGAACAGCTGTTGAAGCAAGTTGTTTCTCCACAATGGAGAAAATTCCTTGTATTTTTAACTTCAAATGCCAAAGATTTGAAGGCAATATTTAAGCTTTGAAAATCATATTAATGTAGGTCTTCTAATGCCAAAGTATTTCTACGAGTTCGGTAACCTTTGACATCGTAATATTAAATATCGATATTTAATATTTTAAATATTCGAAATAACGCACCACCTGCAGGTATTAGTCTTACTATTGGCCTTCTGACCTATAATTTAGCAATTCGCCTCCGGCTGAAAGAACTTCAAAACCGTACACGCAACGAAAGGGTGTTTTTAAATAAACATTAAAAAAAAGTAGCTATTTGCATATGAATGGATTATCACATACTTACATAACGTACACGAACGTTCCAACGAATGTGTGTAATTGAGTACGTAAAGGAGAAAGAAGCCTTCATGTGTCTCTCATTTCTCTAACAAATACGTAACGGCATTCTTACCAGCTATACATAATACAAAGGTGTAACAAGAAACAAACAACAAAGACAAATATAAAGGATAAAGACATGCAGACGCAAACAAAAAAAAAATAGTGTCATTAAGCAAAAAACGAAAAAGCGTTTAAATTGCCGTAAAAGAATGTTGCTAAGCACCAAAAAAGAAAAAGAACAAAAAACACATAGACAGGTAAACACAAACCACTGAAATACAAAAAAAAAAAACATAAAAAGAAAGTGGTAAACACACTACATCAGACGAAAGGCAGAGGAAAAGAGTGAATAATGCTTGTAACAAGGCTGATTGTTAGTAAAGCAAAGCGAATTGAACGCAGTGAAGTAAAAAAGCGAAGGAATACCTTGGCGTTCTCCATTAAATCGAGTTAAAGTTGAGCTGCTTGTAAATTCACCGACGCGTATACATATCGCATGCATGTTTAAGGTGCGAGTATGTTTCAACATAAATACATATGAACGTGAGGCCGTAGCAATTCATAAGCAAAATAAAGAAAATTCGAAGTATTTAAAAAAATACATTTGACCACTTTAAATTGTTGGCGATCCTAAAGCGAGACACATCCCTGCTTTTTTTGCCCCAGTATAAAATATTTTTGTTTAAAATATTTTTTGTTAAGTTTGCTGGTACGCTCTAATGTACATACATGTACACGCTGCATTGAAATATAACACCAGCAAAAGTTGACTTAACATTAGGAAATTGAGTAAGCTTTTAGGCAAAAAAAAAAAAAATTATATTTATATATATGTAAGTACTTACTTAGTTATGTGTAGAATAAGCGTAGAAAAACAGAATAGGAGATAAAACAATAGGCAAGGTGGGAACAAAACCAATGTGGAAGTGTGAGATACACTGGATATGAATGAACGCAGACACACTTGAGACAGTCAACTTGGCAACAAATCGAGCTGGTATCGTGGCTCTGAGGCTTTGTAAACTAACAGGCATGTGAACTTATTTATATGTAAATAGACTAAACAGCAAATATGTACATAGATAAGTATGCAAGGATTAGAATATATTTGCATAAAATCATTTTACAGGGTTTTTGGGGCAAAACTTAACTTTAAGCAGAACTTGTTTAAATTTAACTTCGTTTTTATATGTAATACTAAGACTTTGCTTTTATTGAAATTTAGAAATTAAAGTTGAGAAACATTTATAATTCAGTGGTAAATATAAAGAAACTTACAATATTGTACTCGTAACAGGTCAACTGTGTCAACGAATTTGTGCTGATTTTTCGGATAGTAACAAAAACCATACAATTTGTAGCTAAGGACAAAACAAAAAAACACTTTGAACCTTTTTTTGAAATTCCGCATTGTTTTCATTAATTTTAATAATAAAGAATATTTCAACATTTTGAAGAAAAATTGATAACTCACGACTCGTTTGACATATGTAGCTACATATATGGACAAAATTGTTTTTGGTATTTGCTTAACGTCTATTAATATTTATCAATAGCATAATATTTCGAAATGAACTTCTAATGCCAAAGTATTTCTACGAGTTCGGTAACCTTTGACATCGTAATATTAAATATCGATATTTAATATTTTAAATATTCGAAATAACGCACCACCTGCAGGTATTAGTCTTACTATTGGCCTTCTGACCTATAATTTAGCAATTCGCCTCCGGCTGAAAGAACTTCAAAACCGTACACGCAACGAAAGGGTGTTTTTAAATAAACATTAAAAAAAAGTAGCTATTTGCATATGAATGGATTATCACATACTTACATAACGTACACGAACGTTCCAACGAATGTGTGTAATTGAGTACGTAAAGGAGAAAGAAGCCTTCATGTGTCTCTCATTTCTCTAACAAATACGTAACGGCATTCTTACCAGCTATACATAATACAAAGGTGTAACAAGAAACAAACAACAAAGACAAATATAAAGGATAAAGACATGCAGACGCAAACAAAAAAAAAATAGTGTCATTAAGCAAAAAACGAAAAAGCGTTTAAATTGCCGTAAAAGAATGTTGCTAAGCACCAAAAAAGAAAAAGAACAAAAAACACATAGACAGGTAAACACAAACCACTGAAATACAAAAAAAAAAAACATAAAAAGAAAGTGGTAAACACACTACATCAGACGAAAGGCAGAGGAAAAGAGTGAATAATGCTTGTAACAAGGCTGATTGTTAGTAAAGCAAAGCGAATTGAACGCAGTGAAGTAAAAAAGCGAAGGAATACCTTGGCGTTCTCCATTAAATCGAGTTAAAGTTGAGCTGCTTGTAAATTCACCGACGCGTATACATATCGCATGCATGTTTAAGGTGCGAGTATGTTTCAACATAAATACATATGAACGTGAGGCCGTAGCAATTCATAAGCAAAATAAAGAAAATTCGAAGTATTTAAAAAAATACATTTGACCACTTTAAATTGTTGGCGATCCTAAAGCGAGACACATCCCTGCTTTTTTTGCCCCAGTATAAAATATTTTTGTTTAAAATATTTTTTGTTAAGTTTGCTGGTACGCTCTAATGTACATACATGTACACGCTGCATTGAAATATAACACCAGCAAAAGTTGACTTAACATTAGGAAATTGAGTAAGCTTTTAGGCAAAAAAAAAAAAAATTATATTTATATATATGTAAGTACTTACTTAGTTATGTGTAGAATAAGCGTAGAAAAACAGAATAGGAGATAAAACAATAGGCAAGGTGGGAACAAAACCAATGTGGAAGTGTGAGATACACTGGATATGAATGAACGCAGACACACTTGAGACAGTCAACTTGGCAACAAATCGAGCTGGTATCGTGGCTCTGAGGCTTTGTAAACTAACAGGCATGTGAACTTATTTATATGTAAATAGACTAAACAGCAAATATGTACATAGATAAGTATGCAAGGATTAGAATATATTTGCATAAAATCATTTTACAGGGTTTTTGGGGCAAAACTTAACTTTAAGCAGAACTTGTTTAAATTTAACTTCGTTTTTATATGTAATACTAAGACTTTGCTTTTATTGAAATTTAGAAATTAAAGTTGAGAAACATTTATAATTCAGTGGTAAATATAAAGAAACTTACAATATTGTACTCGTAACAGGTCAACTGTGTCAACGAATTTGTGCTGATTTTTCGGATAGTAACAAAAACCATACAATTTGTAGCTAAGGACAAAACAAAAAAACACTTTGAACCTTTTTTTGAAATTCCGCATTGTTTTCATTAATTTTAATAATAAAGAATATTTCAACATTTTGAAGAAAAATTGATAACTCACGACTCGTTTGACATATGTAGCTACATATATGGACAAAATTGTTTTTGGTATTTGCTTAACGTCTATTAATATTTATCAATAGCATAATATTTCGAAATGAACTTGGTTTTTAATAACTACCTACTATTGCAGCGAAAATGTTATACAATTATCTTCGTATGCTTATTTTTGTGTTCCGAAACATTTGTTTAACGCAGTTGACGTGGTTTGACTCAGGTAAGGATTGTTGTTAAAGATAAATGTTTATATATATATAAATAGCGCACAAATTGTATAACCTGGACCTTAAAGATTTTTAAGATGCGCTATAAAAAAGGAGAATATTTTAGGAATAATAATAATAATTAGTCAAAATATTCAATGTATGTATATCGGAACCTTGAACATTTATAATAACATAGATAGAGCACAGAAAATTCCCAAATAAAACCCAAATCCGAGATTTAGACTTCATACACTATTTTTGGAAATCTAAAAAATGTTAATTAAAAGTACAAATTTTTTTTAATTTTTTTAACAATTTTTCAGTACGCGGTTTTATACACCTTCAATTTTAGTAAAAAATGTACATTAACTTAGTCACTTAAGATAATCTCTGATTATTGAGATTTTTTATTATTGTCACTTTTTTTATTAGCGTTACTTTCGTTAATTAAAAAAAATTGGTTGGCAATGTGTGGAAGCAAATGGGACAAACAAAATTAGCGTTAGTGTTTACGTATAGTGAACTAAATCTTGCACTCTATTTATTAAAGCGTCTCAGGTTTTATTTATTTATTAATACCTTCTTTTGATACTTGGATTTTAACTGATTTGAATTATCTGTCCTTAAATAGTAGAAAATAATAATATAATAATAACAAATATGTTTTATAAAAATTTGTTAATATATTTATAGCGAAAAAATGTATCTTGGTATATGCAACAAAAATAAGTACAGGTACTTTGTCTCCCGCAAATTCGCACTGGATCTTCCCTTACATAAAATGGAGAGAAATGAAATTCCATTTCGCTCAAATTACAGGAGCAAGACGGAACAATTAAAGCACTTTTGAGATATATTTATATTAAATAAGAATTAAAATTATGCGGTAAGCTGGGTGGCACAGATATTCATAAACATCCGTTTATATTATTTTTATGTCTTTAAGAAGAGTCATTAAAACAAATATTATTCATGTTAATCACAATAATATAAGCGTAACAGTAAAGTAATCAAGAAATGCCTAAAATTATACACAAATATCGGAAGATAAAATTACAGATATACAGCTGTGCATACAATGAAAACAGCAAATTTAAAATTGCTATTTTTTTAGTTTTATCTTAATATTTTTTTATTTTTGACAATTTTCATTTCAAATTTAGAAGGATCTATAGCCGAAGCAATGAAAATAAAAGTTTCAAAGCCTATAGAAATTCGCAAAAATTAAACAAATTTCTAAAAACAGTCATCAAAGTTTCAGAACTTTTAGGAAAGTTGTGGGTATTCAGTTTTGAAGCCCATTTAATTTCAATACAAAAAAAAGTGCAAATTTCAGTCTTCTAAAGAGTACCGCTGAATTATGAGAATTTTTTTGGTCGTTCATAGAAACTTAGATTTTGATGACACGTTCTATAAATGTTACGATTTAGTTAAAATTGTAAATACATATACATATACTCCATAGTATATTCTATTGCTATTTTTCAATACTTTCCTTGATGCCTTTTAGGAACTCTTGCATGAAGATAGTAGTTAAATTGCCAAAAATATGACTGTCCCACCTTCTCGACCATTGCGTCAATAACAACTTGCAATAAAAAAATTATGCGCTGATAGCAAAAAGTTTGCCTCATACAGCAAAAAGAGAAAAGCATTGAAATAATTTTCAATTTACATTTTCGGACGCAATAAATATTTATGTATACAACATTATTACTGGGATTACAAATATAAAAATTGACCTGTGTATTTCATTGAGCTTTTTTTCTAATTTCTTCACTACAGAAAAACATATTGCAACAGTTTTTCATGGCAACTTTGCACGGTGGCTTGCCATTTTCTGCCAATGGTTTACCATTTTTTTCTATCTGAAATTCACACGCCAAATAATTGTCATGCAATTGAAGCCACTGAACTATGCCCGTTGTCGTAATAATTCGTTAAAAATTTTCAAGGCAAAAACCTTAAACTACTTATAAAAAATATATATATGCCAAAGCATCGAGCGAAAAGATTATACTATTAAGTATAATCTGCATTTCAACGATGAAAACTTTATACGAGTTTTACACACACACACACATACACACTGTTCAATTATTATAGCAACAACACAGATTGACATATTTGTACAATTTATTTATACTCCAATTATTTAAATTATTTTACAATTAAAATATAGAAAATTTTCTAACGAACACCACTTGAAAATAATTTTTTAAATATTATTAAAAATGTTAAAAATATAAGCAAAACTTCATCAGAATTTCGAACTTCTTAAAAAAAATTTTAACAATTTTTGGGAGTATGCAGATATGTAGCTTATTAAATTTTAGTAGAATAAAATGCAAGTTTCTAGGGACTACGAATTAACACTGATTTTTGATAAATTTTTTTACTGAAGGTCTTTCGCAATTCCTTCCTATCGAAGAAACTACCAATAAAAAAAAAATTTTTTAAATCAGCGATAACTTGTAGGCACTTAAAACTTGCACTTTCTCCCACTAAAATTTAATAAGCAAAATAAGCACTGCATACTTAAAAAATTTTTAAAAACTTTTTTAAAAAGTACGAAATTTTTATGACATTTTTTTGGTTTTCTGTGAAAAAAAAATATTTGACTTGAAAATTTGTAGAACAAAAATAAAGTGTCCAAATCTGTCAAAATGTGTTTGTGCTATAATCTGTAAACGTAGTACCTTTATATACATTCAAATATTACCATTATTATACAATATTTTAATTTCATTTCCATTATCATTTCTTTCTGGTGTGAAAGCAAAATTTCCCTCGCGCTTACAAAATTTTGTAGCATTAAATTTTAATGAAAATTTCACACATTTAAACGACTTGCAATAAATGTTGGCAATTATTTCAGCTTACAATTACCGGTGAAACAAACGCATGGCGGTAGGGGCATCACCACTGAAATTCACCTCAAATATCGAGTAAACAGAGCAATCAAGCGACCGCCTGACCCGCATACCAAAACCTTTTAGTGTACCATATTCCACCGCTTATACCGTGGCCTGGTGGAACAAAGCGAATTTGACGCTGCTGAAATGCGAGGATTCGAGTTCAAAACGTCAGGTATACTCGTAGGACGGGGTCAAAGTAGCAAAATTTAATTTTCACAAATTGTATGAGAAACGCGCAAAGGATTTAAGCCAATGCCAGTTAGTGTAGCAGCACAGCAGAGTGGTGCCAGCGTACGGTAGTCCAATTATTTGCCACTTCATACGCGAAAGCAAAAATGTGAAGGTGCAGCAGCGGGTTGGCGATTCAAAATGAAACCGAATCGCGCACCTGTATGCGCACTCATACTCACGCACATGCAATTGTTGGATGCCTAGAAACGTATAAATATACATATTTATATGAGTACATACGTATGTAGCAGTTAATATTATTATATGGAGGCCAAGTGCTGGAATTATTACCCAGTCAACTCGAACTTCTATTCGATTCTGAGAATGTTGTGAATAAGTTTATTATTCAAATGCTAAGATATTTTCTGGATAGTCGTGATTTCATAAAAAACTTAAGTAGCTTTGTGATATACATAACTCATTCATGTTTTTACCCCCTCCAAATACGACCACTTGCAATTAACTCCGGTCAACAAAGAAAACAAATGTATTTGACTTTATGTTCTCATACTGATTCTAGTTTGCTTTCGTCTGATTTAAATTGCTTTACATTATATTATCAAAAAAGCAAACTTTGGTCAGAAGACAAAGCCTACCCTGCAAAAAATTGTGCAACTTATCTCAAAAGAGAGTATTCCGGGATTAGTCTTTATCGGGTACAACTCGGCATGAATTAGTCGCAAAAAATCTCAAACGAGTATTATTTTAGATTAATCTTGTTCTCGTCTCTTTTGGGTATTATAAACAATGTATTGATATATGTATGTACTCGTATGCACGCACTTAGGCAACGAAATTTCACGGGCGTCGTTGGCATGTAAGCACAGCATTCGCTTACCAACCCTCGAAGAGCCAGTTCGAATCTCATTCGAAGCAATGATTTGTTTTCATAAATAGACTTTAGAATTGACATATTTGAAATTATTTTAATAAATTCATTAATCTACTTTTTTCAATGGGTATTTAAGCCTGTTTTGGAAAATATTTTTACGGGCGGTTGGTTTTCCATTTGGCTGCACTCAAGTGTAATTAAAAAATTTAAACATTTTGAATAAAAGTAAGCAGGGATATCATGCAAAACCATTTAAAATATTTGAGCATTTTAAGAGTAAGTGGTTCTCTAAATTAACACGCACTTTTCAGCAGAACGGGTTAAAATATTATTTTAATATGTCTTGTTTGCCATACTAAGGTACTAAATTTTAAAAATTTACCTTTTAATGGCTTGGTCTAATTACACACTTTCATATCTATCCAAACTAACTTATCTGATTAAGATATAAAACAATTAACTAAAAAAAGCGGTCTCTCAGCCAGCGTTGTAGCAAACAGAGTATATTGAATTATCTCGAAGAAACTAAGGTAAAGGAAAAGTTGTCAAAGTTCATTTAAATGTTTTCAACAAAAAACCGGTGCATCCTTTTTACAGACAAATAAAGAAAAAATAACGATTAAATAAGTGCATGATTTTCAAAGTTTTTCAATATCAAATTTCGTGTAAAAAATGGTTTTTAATTCTCTGGAACACAGTTCTAGCCGGCTCCCCGCAATTGCTATACTCAGCGATAAAATACAGAAGGATGCAAGTCAGAAAAAAATAAATTTTTGGAAACCAATTGAAAGATCTGAAAATTGCATAAGCTTAGCAGTTTTATATTGAGAAGGGAATATTAATTTTGTTTTTAGATTTTCCAATCTTTCAAAATTCCAAACTTTTTTTCAATGCTCAGCAACTAGGAGTCATAAAATATAAATTCTAAAACTATTGAATTTTTTAACTTTCTTTCTTCGAATTTTGGTTTACTGGCAGCTGTACAAACACGATATTGAATTCCAGTTCAGTTCAGCGGCTATTGCTGGCCAAGTAAAGCATGTACGTAGGTATGTACATATTTATATTTGTATATAAGCAATTGTCACATTTTTTGTTGCTTTAATATAACCGTTGCTGTGGCTGCTTTAACAATTATTTCTTGCAGTACATTTTACCACAGCTGTTGCTATTATTACTATTGTATATAGTAGTAGTAATTGTTGCCGGAGCAAATAAGTAGTAATATTTCGTAGAGGTTTCAAAGCGTAAACTATTGCTGTTCTTGTTGTTGTTATTGGTCGGTTTAACACAGCACGGCGCGGTGCATTACGAACAACGTTGGTATTTGTCACCATTGATAATTATCTTTGGCGAGTATCCTTGCAACTTGGTGTGAGTTTATAAAGATTACGTTCGGCGGTTAACAGAAAACAATGCAGCAACAAAGCGATGTGAACAAATTTTCCAAATACTTTATACAAACACACACACACATATCTATACGAACATATAACATATTTATTCACATAAATATGTATATCTATGTGTTTATATAAGCATTTAATTACAAACATTAGTATATTCGGCGCTTGCGCCGCCATTTTTGCACCTCCACATTTCTGTATGCAAATGTCGGCACAAGGAAGGTGTCAGCATGCGAGAGAGTGAAAGTGTACTAAGTAGGTAGGTAGGTAGGTAGGCGTGTGCACGTGCCAAGGATATGTGTAATTAAGGCATTGTAAGTGGTCGCCGACAACGTTGAGTGGCGGCTGGACTTGAAAGTGCTCGCAACGCAGGTGTTTAGATTGTCGCGACAGTCACTTTTGTCTGTATTTATTTGCTTGCTTGCTATTTACATTGTATATGTATAATTTTGTTAATGTACTAAGCTCTATGGTGGTTGTTTGTGAGTTTGTGTGTGTGTGTTTGCGCACGTTTACTTTTCACGCGACGCTTGTTGTTTATATTACTTAGTAAATATGTTGTGTTTAGGAAAAGCTTTGCTAATTACCTTATTGATGTTAGCATTTTTTGTTTATTATTCCGTTGTTGTGACGAAAAGGGCTGCGAAGTTGTGTGTAAACTTTTATTATATAGCAATTTTCAAAAAGCACAAAAAATATAGACAGTAAAATTTTGTGATTTATCAAATAATAAATATAATAAATTCATAACTAAAACCAAAGCGGTTTGACATGTTTTGGCTACTTATTTTTCCTTCATGTATTTTCTATTATTTTTCAATTGAAGCACTCGTTTATTATGTGGCCGCTGTAGTCGAGTGGGTAGCAGTGCGTGCTTTACCCCGATATGCCGCTGAATTTGAGGTTCGAATCTCGGTCAGGGCAAGTAAAATCTAAATAATAGAACAATTTTGTTTTCTAATAGCGGTCATCACTCTGCAGGCACTGGCAAACCTTCGTGGACATTTATGCCATGAAAATGTTTCTCATAAAATACATCTGCCATTTGGAGTCGGCAAAAAACTGTAGGTCCCTCCATTTGTGGTAGAATATAAAGACGCACAGCAAATAGGGTAAAAGAAGCTCAGCCAAACACTGAACTATAGAGTGTAAGCGCCAAATTATTATTAAATTTGATTCTCTCCCAAAAACCATAAACCGAAAATAAACTAAAAATTATAATAATTGCACAAGAGTATATTAAAATTTCGAATTTTTAAAACAAAATATTTAATGTGCGGGTTTTTAATCGTCAAAAATTATGCTCGATTGAGAAAGGTCTTTCGATGGCTCTGTGTGAAAATAAATTTCGAAAAAAAATTGAAATCACTTCAAACTTTTAGTTTGTTGCGCAAAAGTTGAGTGGGCTTCGAAGCAGTATACTACATAAGTAAAATTAAAAAAAAATTGAATAAACTATGTTCATTACATTATTAAACTCTTTTCAATTATCTACAAATCTTAAAACTTTGGTTTAAAATATGGATTTTGTTTTCACTAAATTTTAAATCAAATTTAATAAAGCTTTGGGTGCCTGGCATAAATGATAAAATGGTTTTTGAAAAAAAAAAATGTTATTGCATAACAGTATGTTTATATGTTTATGTATATGTTCATTGTGATTTAAAATATTAAAAGTATTTCAGTTTATTAATTTATTAAACTAATTTGATTTTTTTTATTAGATAAAATTTAAATACATTTTTTTTTAAATAAAATAAGACAAGAATACCATCTTTACGTAAATTTAAAATTTTAAAATTTAAAAACTTTTTGTCAACTGTCAATCATTGCACCGATTGCATTATCATCAATTATATTAATTATCATGGCTAATTTTTTTTTAAATTTGCAAAAAAAAAAGAAAATAAAGAAAGGAAAAAATTTAAATCAGCCGATTTGTAAATGTGAGTTTTTAAATCTACTCAACCACTTATACAAATAATACGAAGTGAGTATCAGCTATTTAGTTTAAAACATTTGATTCAATTTCACACTATCAAACTTACGAACAAGTCTGTACTTCGCTGAAAATATTATAAGAAAATTAACTTTTATATCCCGGTGATAACAAACACCACAAAAAGTTTTAACTGGAAACATTATTATAAATTTATAAACAAAAATATGTAAATTTTATTTGATACACAATTTTAGATATTTATTTTTTTTTTAAATCCTAAAACACGTTTAAGTTATAGAAAGTCTCTTACGAAAGCAAATATAAATAGTTATTACACTAGATTGATATAACCTTCAGAAGTCTTAAATATTTAGTTTTAAATTGGCTGGGTGAGATTCAATAATATTAATTTTCCATATTATATCTAAAACACCCAGAATAATAAATTTTGTGTTCTCTTTATTATGTTTCCTTCAGCTCTACAACTATTTTCCATTTTTTGCCACTCTTTTGAAATTCGAATTTCAGTGAACTATTCTTTTAAATAGCAGTTAGTTGTCGCAAACAAGTTGCTTCTAAATAATAAGTACTCAATTTACTTCAAATAAGATAACCTAAAGAAGAAAAAATTATAGCTTTATAAGAAAGTTTGCTTGAAATTTTGTTTTTCCAGCTGTATTTTCTAACAGCCAAAGTAGTAAAAAATTTGATGGATTAAGAAAGCTTTATATTGATATAAGTACAATTTTAAAAGTTTACTTTTTATGAAGTATTTCCAACATGTTTGCTTCTTTCCGGATTTGACTTTTAATCGACTGAGTGCTTTTTCATTTTACAAAAATTCACAGCAATAACTTTTTATTTAGCCTTTTAAACTGATAAAATAAACAATGATATGGAAAAATAAAAATTGTATATTGTCAGTAAATTTGAGTTATTCTAAATTGAAAAGAAACATACTCGTACACATACAAAATCAGTAAAGGCAAATAGTTACCCAAAGTTATTTACTTGTCAGTGTAATTGCCAAATAGTTTGCATATATAAATATATACGAATAAATGTACATATTTGTATAGAATTTCAAACACCTGTTCATTACTTTCACAGAATTCCACTCATAATAGATGTTTGCTTAAAAAAATTATAATTGTTGGTCGTTTCAAATATTGTTTTTTGCAGCATTTAATTTTATATTTTTTTGTAATAATTGTTCTATCCACGCCATTTTCAATCTAAATTTTCAACAAATAGATAGTTGTATGTATGCAAGTAAGTACACAAATAAATATACAAGTATGTACATTGTTGACATTTATTGATGTTATAACCATTTAATTTCGACAAAAAACCAATTAAATTTAAATAGTTTGCATTTTTTTGTATTTCACTTTTTACCGTTCTTCCATTTTTGCTATACAATTTACTTAAATAGGGTTTCGCTGCTAAAATTTTGATTACAATTTATTGCCTGAAGAGTAAAAATAAAAAGTTAAAAAAATTGGACACAATACTTTCACAAAATATTTGTTTATGATTTTGTTTCACGTAAAAAATATTTATTTTAAATTACTATCGATTTGACATGAAGGTGGCTTAACTGATTTACTTTTATAGAATTATCTAAATAGAAAAAATCTGTTGGCATTATCTTTATTAATTTGCATGAGCAATTATAGTAAGATTTGTGTGCGTTTTTATATAATTTGTATGTTTATTTATTTCCTTACATACATAATGGATTACAAATAAATGGAAAAATTCTTTGATTTTCAATGTAACAAGATAATTTAGAACAATATTTTGGCTTATATGAGTACGTTAAATTTAAACACCAATTTTCAATGTTGTTTATAAATAAATCATGTGCGAATGATACATAATAGATAAGAACAAGCATATGCAAATGCAAATTCACTTATATAACTAATTTAATATCAAATGTATCAAGGACATGATATATTAACACATGTTTGCAAATGATGTACCTTCTTAAATATGCACAGGTACTGCAAAAATATGTTTGTAATTGCGTGTTTACGTAGTAAATCGAAAATATATGCCCTTCAATTAATTGATTCAGTTAATGAAATATTTAGGTATGTTACTTTGTAGTCCTGCCAATTGTAGTATCATAAAGTGCAATCCCTATTATACATAGAAATTCTACCGGCATTTCTTCCATACAAAGCATGCTCGAACTTTTTAAACCCGAGCGTACTTGTACACAAAGGTATTTGTTCGCATAATGGTTATTTGTGCCAGCGAAAAATAATCGAGATAGATAAAGACATACATATATATACTAAAATGATCAGAATGAAAAGAGAAATCGATTTAGCCCTGACTGTCTGTCCGTGGTTACATTAACTTGGCTAAAAAATAAGATATCTTAATTCGGCACATAGATTGATCTTTGGGCAGGGTAGGTTGGTATTGAAAATGGGAAAGATCGGCTAGTAACCACGCCCACCACCTATATAACAGAAGTTTTGAAAAATGCAGAACTTCGATTTTTCAGTATCTATTTAAGCAAATTACTAGAATTTGATATTTATAGAGATTTTAAACTAAATAATTTGGTATTTATGAAATCACGAAAGTAGGCGGTGCCACTTCCAGTTATGAAAAAAGTTCTGTATCTCAATAACGGTGTTAGATATCGTCACAAAATTTGTTGGACATAATGTCCTTAGTATCGCTGATATTATGGTCAAAAAAAATTTAAATCGCACTATAACCACGCCCACTTCCCGTATAACGGAAGTTTGAAAGACAAACTTCGTTTTCCGATGTCTATCAGAAACAATTGAGTGAAATTTGATTATGGGAGCGATTTTAAAGAAAAAAACTATATTTTTATGAAATTTTGAAAAATAGCGTTGCCACACCCACTTTTAAACAAATTTTTCTATCTTAATAACGGTGTTAGATACCGGCACAAAATTTGATGAGCATATTTTCCTCGATGCCGCCGTTATCATCGTCAAAAAGTTTTGAAATCGGACCATAACGACGCCTAGCTTTCAAAGAACTGAATTTTGAAAAATGCAAAACCTTTGTTTTTTCGTTTTCCATTGTAACAAATTAATTAAAATTTGTCGTGAAGAGAGAGCGTAAATAAATAAACTGAACTTTAAAACAATTTTGAAAAATGGGCTTTATCACTTATGATAAAATGGTTGTATCTCAATAACGTTCCTAGATATGATCACTAAGTTTGGGAAACATATTGACCTTGATAACATGAGTATTATCGTAATCGGACTTTAAAATGCAAAAAGCTTCGATTATTTGATGTCTATTGGAACAAATTGGATAAAATTTGATATTTTCTGCGGTTTGCAACAAAGAAACTGGGTTTTTATGATATTTTACAAAAATGACCGTAGCACTGCCCAAACAAAAATACACCGCGAAAGTATAAAAAATTCGGTTTAGTCGAATTTAGGTTTCCTTACTTGTTTTATGATAAAACTGCGCAAAACAGCAAACAAAAAGATCCATACAAAATACATCCAGGGTGCAAAAAATATAATATATATATATATATATATATATATGTAATTTCTTTTGAAAACCCAAACGGGTTTTTGTTGTTATAAAATTCATATTTTTGGCAAAATGTTTTTTAGCAAACGCTTGCAAAGAAATAGAATATTGTGAAATTAATTAAAATATATGCCTTTGGTGGGAATAAATTAGAATATATGCCTTTAATTTAATTAATTCCCACCCCACACACATATTAATTGGTTGCTTGTTACTAATATATGTACAAGTGTATATGCATACGTATTTATGAAAATTACACTTCAGAAATGCCTTCATTGTTATTACGCTTTAATTATTGCCAATTAAAAGGATACACGAGCGCCTGTGTCAGATATTTCATTCAATGCCAACCACAACGTGTGTTGTATAAGTACAAAATTAAAAAGTGAATATTACGAGTATAACAATTAACAAAATGCGGGCGGTATAAGTGGAAGTTTAACTAGACGCAGACTTTAATAACTGGCAACGTCAGGTAGATCTTTATTAGATAGACAAATATATATATATATTTTAACATTGATTTAATCTCTTAAACAATTTTTTTAACAAGCCGCCTCGGGAGCAAAATATTTGCTGAGAGCAGATTGAAAAAAATTTATATTTCTCTCGAAATAAATATATTTTTTACGACAAATCAAAAATTCTGTGACCTTAAAATAGACAATATTTTACAAAAGTAAAACATTAATTTTTAAGCAATTTATTGCCGATACCATAGAGCCCAGAAATTAACTTCAAAAATGTTAAAAGAAAACTAAAGAAATCTCTTCAATCGGTTTTGCTTTGAAAGTGCAAAACATAACTTTGCGCTTATATTATTTTTTAGAAGTGTTAATTTTTTAACACAATACCTTTAGTTTTGAAATTTCAAGTATCAGCTTATTATAAAGCCCTCAAAAAATCGAAGAATTCATATAAAATCACACTCAAGAAATGAAAAAAATGTCTTCATAAAGCGTATTTTAATCAGTCTGAAGCTTTCCAGAAAAAATGCGTAAAATAATTTTATCAAGAAAATTTACAGCAACGGCAAAGTACTTTCCCAAGTAACAGAAATAATGAAAAATATTTCTTGTGACTTTTCTTGAGAGCTGTATTTTAAGTTATAAGTGTTTACTTTTTTGTTTTTTTCCAATACTGGAGTTTGTCTACAAATTAAATTTGTATATATTTTACTCCATCACTGTTTTTTTGTGTAAAATAAAATTTAAAAAATTAATCTGATTCATAAGTTGTTTCGAAAAAAGTTGCCAAAATGCTACATAGGTATATTCATAAATATTTGTGTTTGTATATTTATGTGAATTTTTTAGTAATCAGATACCATCTAAAAGAAACTTAACTATTATGCTGCAATGCCAATTTATTTATTTACTTAAAAATTTAGTGTTACTTTATTTAGTTTTCATTATTTTTCAATTACAGTGAAGTTTATTGTAAAAAAAAAATCCAATTTCTGAATCCTTTTGTGAAATAGAACAAAAAAATACAGCAAGAATGCCGCTAGTAAACTGATTTACAAAAAATCCACGTTAATTTAAAGACACTTCAAACTTATGAATTCAATTGTGTTATAATTTGAAAACAATGAAAACTAAATTATATAATAATATGTTGTCAAAATTTGCTCTAATACTTGTAAATCAAAGCGATGGGGATGTGTAAATTGTGACTTCATAAAGTACGTATACGCCGTGGTGCCTTTCACAACCAATCATAAAAGTAGACTCACGCCCGCGCACATGTACATACACACAGGACAACACGTATATTTGTATCTATATATACAAACGTGAATGCATGTGTTCATCAATAAACAAGTAGATACTCGTATATGCCAACGCGTCGCAGTTAATTGAGCGTGGCTTATCTTAATTTGCAGATCAAAGCCTTAAAAGCTTTCACTTGCTTTTTCCTCAGTCTTCATGTCTACATTAATTGGTTGGAAGTCGCATTGCTGCAAACTCTTTATAGCCATTCAACTTGTGTCAATGGGTTGTTTTTGCAATTGTTCTTTGCAGTCACATTGTATTAGGTAGTATGCGGCTGATGACATTGCCGTTGACATTGGGTGACACTCCCGCGTGGCCGTCAATTGTGAATTGCAGCTTTTGTGCGTTTGAGTTTTCACTACTCATACACTTATATGTATATAAAAATATACGTACATATATGGTACATATGTATGTCTATGACATTACAATAAGTAAGTGGATCGTTTATGAAGTGCGAAAGGGTTTTCAATTCGTATATTTGCATGTGGGCGGGAGACAAGCGAGGCGTGTAACGATAATAAGTTTTAAGTGGAAAGCGATTATATCTCTTTCATATGTTAATCACATACTGACAAATATATTTAATTTCACCATGAGAGTGTCAAACTTCAAGGGTATTTGGAAGTTGATTGGTATGCATACTTAACTTCTCATAACTCTCAAGGGATGAGCACCGTTGAATGCAGCGAGAGAGCACTGAAGTGTTGAAATATAATATTCATCACTACCGGTCTCCTTAGCGCAATTTGGGAAATGACCTGTCTTTGTAAATGCAAATTTTTATCTTACTTATATTAATTATTCACGGATCCTTATAAGGACGGAAATAAACATATTCGTTTTTTTTTTTTTTTAATTTTAATATTGCCATCCACATTCTGCCTCTTGACTTGATATTTCATTAATATGAGTTTGAATAAATAAGGACAAGTCCTATTCCGTTAAGTTCTGATTATAAATGATATTTCTTGATATCGCCGTTGTTGGTTAGCGCTTCCTTTAGGTGAATCAATTAAATATCGACGCATTTCAATGATTTGGTTGTTGGTTAGCGCTTCCTTTAGGTGCATCAATTAAATATTGACGCATTTCAATGATTTAATTTCATTTCAGTAGCCATTGTATGGGCTTACATCATTTGTTGCAAGTTGAGCTTCAAGTTTAAATTATGCTTTAATTTTTCCGCCTTAAGTGACGATTTCCACTCGGGAAGTCGGTCAACAAAAAATAATAAATATAGACATGTTTTCAGTAAAAATGATAATTTTTTTTTAAGAATTTATATTTAAATACTCTTATTTACCGTATACATACATATTTATCTCATAATCAACTTAACTTCAACGCCTATTCATTTTGCTCATTATCTTTTTTGTCCTTCTTTATATGTACACTCAGCCTGTGAAAGGAAGCAGCTGTTTCATGTTCAAGCTGCGTCGCATTTCCACAAAGGTTGTGAAAGATGATAATCAATCTACTTACATTATCCACTTAACTATGTTTTATGTGTTGTTGTTTTTCTTATTGCCGCTTTGGTGACACGGTCTGGTGCACTTGGGAAAGTTGACAGTTTCGCTGGAGGCTCCAAAGAACTGAATTGACAAAATGGATAGGAGAAGAAATAGATTTGTAGATTTTGGCATTCATTTGTTTTGATGGCAAATAATATTTCACTTATTTTTTGTTATAAGCGAGTTTATATAGGAGAATACCATAATCATACAGTAGTTAAAACTATGTTAATTAATGAAAATTATACGAATAAATCCGCCTGGCGTTGAGGAAATTTAAATAAAGGATAGCTTCAAAAGAAGGAAGACTGGAAACTAAGTGCAGTACGTACGTTTTTAATAGATACTTAAGAGGATTAAGTTGTGTTAAAAATGCCAATAGGTATTTGTCGCCGGCTTATGTATAAAAAAAACGCAAATTTTCTATTTATCATTTTAAATCCGAAATTTAGTTTTAATCAAAATCGATGTACTCGAGTAACACAACGATAATTTCGACCATAAATAAGGTTTTTTGAATTGTGCATCGCTGTCTTAAATTTCTTTTTTGCTATTTTCCATGTTTATTTACTCCAAATGTTACACAAAACAACACAGAATTCAATAGATTTTATGTACTAGTTACGAGTCTGTATGTAGGTATAAAATATCAAATAATTTTAGAATTTGAGAAAAAATGGGATCAAAGTGTAAGAAACAAACGATTTTTACGAAATGTTAGAAAAGCTCTAGCGAAGAACCAAAAGTTGTTATACTTAAGATTAAAGTTAAATTTAAATTTGAGTTTACATTTTTCGACTTAAATCCCTTAAAGAATGATTTTACAGCTTGGGTAGTATTAAACCTATAGTCATTTATTTAACAGAAAAATTGATTTGGCGGGGTTTGAGTACCTACAGCAATTAAGCAAAATATGCATTATCTGCTTTGAATTTAAATAATGGCAAACAATTAAATTTTTTTTTTTGAAAACCACATAAATGTAACCGAAATTTTCACATATAAATAAAGCTAGTTAATACAAGATATCAAATTCTTGCTCTTTTTAAGTCTCAGTTGAATCTATAGTGGAAGATTCTATCTCACATTTTGTTTATTCAGAATATGTTAAGAGGCATCACTGAAAACAGTGTTTTCTTCAGTGAAAAGATATGGTGTACAGTTAAAAAAGATGGAACGTTAAATTTTAAGTGTTTTTAGAAGTAAGTTCAAGCCTTTATTGCGTCAGAGTAAAACCTTCTACCACCATAAACGCGATTTTTTGACAATTTAACCGCAATTTCTCAAAATAAAGAGGAGATACAGATACATAATGAGTTCAAAAAATCAATCAAAAAAGTACCCTTTTAGTTGCGTTCTTGTATGAAAGAATCTCGTTTTTATATTGATTTTTATTGTAATTTTCTTAAAGTTCTGCATACATATTTTCAGTACTTAATATTTATGCATTTGCATTTATTACGTTTGTCGCTTTTACATTTTCAATTGTTTGATTTTTAAATATTGTAATTGCATACGTTTAATTTTATTGTAATTTAAAAACAATAATTTTATGCATCGTAAGACAATTTTTTGCAATAAAATCAAAAACAAACTAGTGGCCCTAGAGATATTAATTCAGTTCCATCATGAAATAAGTTTTCAAAAGACCAAAATAATGTATTAATATGAGGGTGCTTCTTTATTTATTATATGCGTAGAAATAAAAAACCTTAAAAAAGCAGAATTTTAATGATTTTTTTGAGTATCATTTTTAATATTTTATGCAAATTATATAGCAAAGCATAAGTTGAAAATTACTAAATATTACTTTCGGTTTTCCCTATTTTCTTTGATCTCGCTGGGTGATATTAAAGCTTGGATTACCACTCTCAAGAAATTTGAAAAACTCACATCAAATGACACACTGGGAATCATATTTCTTAAAGTAGCCTGAAGCTCTCAAGCAACGGCAAAGTACCTTTTAAAGCAACAGAAATAATGAAAAATATGTAATGTGATTTTTTTTGAGAGCTGCATACTTAACTTAAATAAGAGCAAAAAGTAAAATAAAAATGAATCGCGTTTGGTAGTTGCTAGTTATGTAAAAGAAATTTGCAAACCAAATTTCAAAAAACTAAAAGTAAAAAAAAATCACGCACTCATTATTTAAGTGATAGAAGCGAATGGCGAGTATTGGCGTATACCTTTTTTATAATTAGAAAATAGAAGAACCCCGATATAATATATACACATACATATATATGCACATATGTCTGAATAAAATAACTTAATTATTCTTGAAACTCATCAATATTTATAAGCGCATATATTGTCGGCATTTTTTGAGCAGTTGCTTTTCCACTTATGAAATTTATTTATACGCTAGTTTACGCTACTCAGTGCATACTAAAACTATCGCTAACATTGCTATACAAATTTGTTTGTACCAATGAGTGCCATTCAACCAAGAATATCAGTAATGTGTAAAAATCAACAACAGTAACCAGAAATGGCAGCGACGGTAGCAATCTATCATAATTTGCAAATCAACAAATTAAGTTGTAGTAGTTGAAGAGCTGACACAAATCCGCTTAGTGCGTACAACGTACAACGTACATAGTACATACATAAATACTACCTACTGAAAGAGGCCCCCGTTTAATATCTGCACCAACTATGCATTCGCTAATAACTACAAATGTACTCACTGATGAGCAAACAACCACACACACACGCACACATGCATTTGCGCACGCCCTCATAAATTCGTCAAGATTAAGCATTCGCTTATTCATTAGTTGTCGGCACTAGGACTTGCGTACGATATGCGGCATTTTCGTATGAAACAATTATACTTGTACATATGTACATAGCAAAATATGCAGACATACATACATATATACGAGTACATATGTACATTAAAACATACTATATACTACATTCATATGGATATATATGGTACATATGTATGTAGATGTATAGCGTTTACACATTAATAACAGCTGAGTGACATAAATCCTTTTCACAACTAATTAATGTTAATTTTCAGCTTCATTTCAATCTGCTTCTTTAACGTTGCTAACCACACTCACTCACGCATGGGCTTAATGAATGTGAAAATGGGTGTACATATGTATGTTTGTATATTTACTAAGGTTGCCTTAATTTTTACGATACAAAATTAAGCAAAATATTAGGACTTGAAACTTCTTGAGTGGCGGTAGCAAATTTAAAAAAATAATATGTCGAATGCAACGGAAATGATGTGGCGCCGAATGGAATGGTACAAACGATAATAGTTGCAGATGGGAATAAATGCATATGTACGTAGTTCCTCTGCTAAACATGCCTGAAAACACTATGCCATTGTTCCCCACACCTAAACTCACCATTTTTTAACTAGCTTGAACTCTCAATACCTAACTAAACTCACCACAAATAAACTCACTTTACCTAAGCTCACCTTACGCAAACTCAGCACACCTTTACTCACCACACTTAAACTCACCACACCTAAATTTACCACACTTAAACTCACCACACCTAAATTCACCACACCTATGTATATTTACCAACCTTAACTCACTACTTCTAAAAAATCACACCTAAACTCATTACACATACACTCACAATTCCAAAACTAACCACAACTGGCACGTCAACAATCTCTACCTAACCGCATCTTACGTCACCTTAACCCAACTCAACTCACCTGATGCGGGCTCTCCTCACATTAAGTGAATTTATATGTGCTCCCTTCACTACTCATCTCCTTCCTTCAACATACCATTAATGTACACATATGTACATACATTGTAAATATTTATAAATGAAGATATATATGTATGTATTATTTATTATATACGTTAATATATGACTAATTGCTAACATTTGCTTATGCAATGGGTACTTAAATATTTCACCTTTAATTTAAGAACAGATCCAATTATATTTCAAGGTAAACCAGTCGAAGTGTAAGTAATTTGGCGCTAATCTCGCCAAAATGTTCATTTACTTGGATCAAAGCAAATGTAAATGCAAAAGTGCTACATCTCAATAATCTAATATAAAATTCTAACCCATGGTGAATCATACAAAGTCGAAGTAATTAAATTATGCATTTAGAGATTTTAAGTTGTACAAGTTGATTATGCAGAAACTAAAACGTTTTATTTAATGGATTGATTTTTGTGTGTTCATTACTTGAAGGAAGCCCCCTTAAACAATTTCTAAGTTATACTATTTTTTGCATTCATTGTGCGAATATAAGTAGATTTAATTTGCTGAATACGTAAAGCGAATTAGACTTAGTATTCGTTCAAGTAAGAATGTGTGAATCGTTGTGCTGCTTAGATAAATGAAATACATACCAGTTAAAAAAGATGATAAATATTTACATAAAATCAAGGGCTCAATAGACCCATTGGTCGCAGTGCTTACCTCTGAATCATTACATAAAATCAATGTTCTAATTATCATTATATATTTATGTTAAACACTCAAGGAATATATATAATAACTTAATACGGGCTTAATTCTCTCTTTTGATTTATTTAAGCATAGATAATTAATCCATATGCTACTAATTTATATACTTCTTTGTATGGAAAATGGTACCAAATATATAATTGTTCTTAGTCGTAGACTTCATCAGGTATTTAAAGAGAATGTGCCGTGCCAATGAGGTGTTTGCTTTGCTTTCGAGCATACTTTGAAGTGTATTTTAGTTTGTGTGTTTAGTTTGGTTGCCATATTTAGCTACATTTAACACTTTATATGAGAAAAGTTATTGTTGCGAACTAATCACATTTGTTCACATCTTTATTTTGCACTTAACTTTGTTCAAATATAATTTTGACTATAACGCGTGCAATTATTATTAATTTTTTTTTTTGCGCTTTAAGGCCGATTAATATCGAGAAAATTATAAGGAAGAACAACAATACTCAAGCGATAGAAGTTATAGCTTTTATTTCGGAGATCAGCACATCGCCGCATCATACCGCTTTCTTCAAAACTTCCGTAGGATACGGAGTTTTTGTTGGCTTAGTTATTCATAATTCAAATTGGGATGTGTTTTATTATTCTTAGTATATCCAATATAAAGATAAGCCAATTTTTTTTTTTTTAAATAACAGAGTTAAGATGAATTAACCACGTAACCTTTGTAATAACCATGCGCTGCTAAGGTTAACTAAAGTCATATCTTAAAGGTGCTTTTTATAAAATTAATTTTCATACCTGCCTGATCAGATTTTTAAGAAGAACATTTCAACTAAATTTGAAATCTTAATTTGGATGGTATTTTCATGGACCGAAAACTATAGCTATTAAAGAAATCTTCAACATTTACCTTAAAAAAGGCTGATATTTTAAAGAATTTTGCTGATACAAAAGCAACAGCACTTACGATTTATTTCAGCAGAATGCAACATTTTTCCCAATTCACAATTGTTATTTTTTATAACTTATTTTAATGAAATTGAAATTCATGCAAATGTTACAGTAATTTTACCTAAGTCCTCCCTAAATTCATTGTGCTGAAATAAACCTTCTTAGTGATCTTGTTATCTATTCATGATTTTCTCAAATTCACAATGGGATCCACTAGTCGCTTTATATACGTAAACCGTGAAACTTAAGACACTTCTATAATAAATTAATGCAACTTTCATAGCAAATGATATCCTTTCTCATTCCATTTTAAATCGCACTTTGTTACGCCAAGTGCCAACCAACATTTCACATTGCTATAGCAGAAGGAAAAGAAAAAAATAACTACAAAGAAACGTAAACTTTAATCTCTTAATTTGAGCAAATACCTGTAATTTTTATCACCACCAACACTTTAACTGCCCCTCTGCACCGTTCATGCCACGCGCACACATACACACAAACAAGCCGGCAAGTAAGTAGAAAGTATAAACGTCTTCTGCACCCGAACTCGTGCAAAGTGGAGACGATAATGCACAGCGCAAATACAAACATTATCGACGACAACGCTTAATTCCCATACAATTGCAATCCAATCAATGTCGCTTCAGTACACGAAACCGGAGCAAATTCAAGAGGAGGAGGGAAGGATGGGCATATAACACCCCGAGATTGAGGAGGTAAAGAATTAGTTAAAATGAAAGAAACGGAAGCAGCAACAGCAAAACAGTTGAAAGCAGTTGATAGCAAAATAGCAAAAAAAAAAAATAAAAATACTTCTGAAATTTCTGAAGGCAATGGCTTCCGCGAGCGTTATGTGCCAGCGGAGTGCAGAGGGTGTAACGAATTTGTAGTAGCGAAATTGTATCCGACAGTAATTCTGCAACGACATTGCCGCGCAGGACATTAACGCAAGTGAAGTGCGAGGAAATCGCTGTGACGGTGAAGTTGACACAAAAGCGCGGCGGTGAGTGTGCAGAATGGGGAATGGCATGATATAAAGGAAATCTTGTACATATTAGTTCACTGGTATGTGTGTGTCAAGCCGCTTGAAGCGTAATGTTGGTACAATATATTTGCTGTAAAATCTTAGAAGAGAGTACCAAAAAACAAATCAGCTACGCATTACTTCAATACAAACTATGTACTACTCGAATGGGATTTAGTAAATGTAAGAAAAATCTAGGCTTATCCCTACATAATTATACACAGATACACACATACAAACATATTAATGTAAGATAGTGTGTGTGTTTGTGTGTGCTCTTACCTGTGCTATTTGCAAATAGTAGTACAAAAGTATGTAAAGAAAAGAAAGTAAATCAGCAGCGATGAAGATTGTAATTGCGAAATTGAATTGAGCGCACAACGCGGAGGCTGAAGCATATAAGCCAATGTTGGCGCAAATGAAACACGTAATTGGAACAAGAAATCGGGTAAGAGAAGCATTTAAGAGCGTGTGTTTACACTCTATCACAAAGTTATAAACGCACCTTATGTAATCGATTATTTTGAAATTTTTTTCTTCATTTAACTTTAATTATTTTTGAAGGGATATGTTGTTAAGTGATGTGATATGATGCGAAGTGATGTGTTTTTGTGATGAAACGTCATCTTTTGATGTGACTGGATGCGTTCATATTTTCATGTGATGCGATGTGATGTGCTTTGGTGAAAAATCGTCGTGTTTTGATGTGATGTGATGCGTTGAAATGCTGGGGTAAGGTTATGTATTGTGTAATGTGATGTAATTATATGAGTTACTGGTGTGATGTGATGTAATGCGCTTATGTGATAAAACGTCACGTTTTGGTGTGATGTTGATATTTGTTAATATGCTGATATGATATGTTGATGTGATGCGTTGATGTCCTGAGACAAGGTGATTCATTGTGAGATAAGATGTGGCGTTGTGAAGTGTTGATGTTAAGAATTGTAATAATACGATATGATGTGATATGATGGGATATGAGTTTTATAATGCGATAATATTATTGCAGCAGAAATGGTTCCGGCGTTTATGACTCATGAAGCGAGTTGCAGCTACTCTGGTTTTGCCTACCATGACAGAAACAACTGTTTACGTGACGTCATCTCAGAATGTAAAAAACCCATTTCCTAACAACTAATAAATGCGCTTCAAGAAACTATTTGAATTTGTTATTGGCAATTTGTTTACATTATTTTCGTGTTTATATAGTTCATACATCAACATCATTAACAAAACACATTAAATCGTCCCCTCAATATAACAATAGCGTATGTGCTCATACGCCATTATTTTTTTATTGCATATTTAGAATCTCCATCATTGATTCTATGTCTGGTCAAAATTTCGTCAAATTCTACTGCCACAAAGTGGGTCAAAATGTCATTGGAAAAAATGGTGTATAATTTCATGTTCAAAAATTTCCTTCAATAAGTGTATAAGCTCATATGCGCTATTTTGCTTGAAATTGCCACTGCAAAGTTGTTAAAAGAATAATAGTGTATGCGCATTATACTCCATTTTAGCCTGTAGAAATAAATACAATTTATGAAAAATTTAACTCATAAAATAGCTTATAATAATATACACTATTGTTTGAGAAATAGTTTTATTCCGACCATTTCTATACCCCACATAAGCTGTTTTATTTTCAATACAAATTCGAAAGTTTTATCAGAAATTTACAAGAGTAGTAGCCTATGCGATTTTTACGTTGTGTTGACTACATGAATGCCAAGGAAATATTGTAGTCATTTGAAATTTCAGCTTGCAAATTCATTTCGCAGAGAAAGTTTGTTCATTAAAAATATGGATTTTAAACATCTGAGTGAGTATCGTCTTTTATATAATGTAAGTGAAGTAAGTAAGGTAAATATCAACAGGCTGTGACACGAAACCACCAGTCGTTGTGGAAATTGCTCCAAAGACAGTGATATGATTGATCTCAAAGCCATGTTTTCGAGTTTAGGCCATAGCCTTAAGAAAAATATAAAAAATGACTCGGTAAATTGGCTTAATGTTAAATTACTCCAAGTGAACAAAATTCAACGAAAACAATTATTATACAAGGAGGAATGGGATGGAGACTTGAAAGTAATTGATATTGGAGGAACGCGAAAAACAAAAGAGGTGTTCAACTGTTCGTTTACTGGCAAATACAATAAAGAGCTGCCAATTTGTAATCGAAAGCTGCATGATCTTCAAAATTTGTGCAAAAAGAGTGTAATTCCTCGTGGCTCGCAGTCATTTTTTTTTAACTTACGAGGTGGAAACAAGCGAAATTGTTTAGATGAGCCAGATGTAGCAGAGGAAGAGAATCAAGACAAATGAATTTCTAGTTATTTTTGATTTACGCAATGCATATTTTCATTTGTCATAATTTTTTGTTTATAATAACCCAAATTGGAAAGAAATGAATAAATGCCACTGAATTAACAAAACTATGAATTAATTACTGTTTTATAATGTTACAAATTGATATTTTTGAGATCAAACATTTTAATAAAAATACCGTAAAATTATTGAATAAAACAGCGTATACCATACAAAATAAAATAGTGTATCAGATACATCATACGAATTCCTTAAAAAATAAAATAGCCTATATGGAGGACTTGCGCTTTGAATAACATAATTATGGTCTTAAAGGATGCGTAGAATAAAAAAACTTGGTAAATTTAAAGACAAGAAACGGTATAATGTATTCATCTAAAAATCCACTATGAAGAATTTTTATTTACCGCGATATTGAGGTTTTAATAGACATCTGATTTGACAAAAACTTTAAACTCGATTTTCTCAAAACCCAAAAAAAATTATACGCTATTGTTATATTGAGGGGACGAAATCTTAATTTCAAAATTTATACCAAATACATTAATTTAAAAGTGAAAGTTTTTAGAATTCTTTAAATGAAATATAATATGCGGTTATAATTATGAAATGTTAGGTTTGTATTGAATAAGGCTGGCAGTTCCTTCTGTTTAGTGTATTCTTGTGCAGAGAATATTTACTAAAGAAGTTTTCACATCCGTCTTAATAAAATCCAATCGTATATCTTCAGTTTTGATTTATTCGACTATTTCCCACTTGTTTTTTTCTTTCGATATACACTTGATGTATTTGTTGTGCTTAAGTATCTACACGCGCTTACTATTCAGTGCAGTGCTGATTCGAGTATGTATTTATGTATGTCAGTGCTTACATTAAAGAAATTGATTTTCAACACCGTAATCTGGTAAGTATACAATTAATGTGTTTCTTTTTTATAATTTGTATCTAGAGTACGATTGTTATATCTTTGTGACTCGCAAGCTTCTTAATTTTTATTTGTTGTTATGTGAATATTATTATTAGATTATTATAGTTCGTTCAAAAAGAGTATTTAACTATATTTTAATCATATTTCTATCAATTGCAAAATTCTCAAACAAAACTTGCTTTCATTTTCCTCTAAAAAGATGATGAAATAATTTGCACGGAAAAAGCAATCAAAGCAAAAGCAAAAGAAAAGCTGAGATGTACTCCTTATACTCGTATCAAAAAATAGAGTCCATTATGTCTTGAGAAAAGTAGCTATTTTAAATTGTAAAAAGCATGAGAAAGTCAAAAAATTTCGTTTATTGACTCATTTGACACTTATTTTATTTTATATAATTACATTTAAATTTCAATAATTGTTTAGTTAAATTCACGACTCAATTCTAAATGGGATAGATTTTCTAAACCATTTTATGGTATACCACAGCATAAATTGTCAACGACTGCAGCTGTAAAATTTCGCAGTAACATCTGTATTTAACGCTTTTAAATATTGCTGATATTTTTGGTATCTATAAGATAAGCAGGGTTTATACATACTTATGTCTCTAATGTGTATGTCATTTGTACAGAAATCGTCAAGACAATGTATGTCATTTGTACAGAAATCGTCAAGACAATGTATTTTTGAACTAATTTTCGTCATCTCTTGTCAAAGGTGGTAAGGAGACAAACTAGCTTCAGGGCTCGCCATTAACAAAAAGCATTTTCTCTTCTGCTTTTTTTCTAAATATTCTAGTAAATTGCAGTGAAAATTAATGTCACTACCCTGCAGCATTAAAGTTATTAACAGTTTTTCTAACATTCCAAGCAAATTCAAACATTTTTAATAAGTAATTTCATTAAATTATATACAAGGTTTCAAGCTAAGATTTGTTTTACAAATAGTATTGATTTAACAAAAGCAAGATAAATTGTTAAAAAGTAGGTTTCGTTAAAAAATGAACATATGTTTATTATTACATTTAGTCAATAAGAAACTAGAAAAAAATTTGTCTCAATTTATCACGTCACTCCTTACTTTGTCAAAAATGATTCGTCGAGCATGGCATAACGCAGATGATTATTTAAATATATATTTTTATGTGCGTGTAAGATTGTGAACGAAAAAAAAAATTGTATTTCGAACGCAACTTCGACATTTCGATTTTTCAACTTTAACACTTTTATGAAGCACGCCATAATAATTTCAGCACGCATGCATCGCAGTTTTCGATTACCCGCTAAAGCAATGGTAATTTTATAGTTTGACCACAAAGAGAAGGACTTCAGTATTTTTTGGCGTATGTAAGTATGTTCAATTTCTTTGTGCATGAGCCTGTCATAAGCCGGTAGAAAATAGGCAAGGTGATTTCAATGCACAGCTAATGAGCAAACCAAGCAACGAACACTACAACTATAAAAACTTACATATTCATGAGTACATACTAGCGTTGTTATAATTACGAATGTGATAACTGACAGGTGCACGTTTGTATGTACAACCTTGCTATTAATTTACATATGTAAAGCCATGTATTCTCATATATGTTAAATGTAGTTGCCTTCCAAATATGTAGCTGTTAGTATACAAAACTGATGATACTTAAAGTTGCTTTACAAGCAAAAAGGCACGATTTTACGCAGCAACTAATTCTATATTTAGATATTCAGTAAGTACTTGTACACACCATATGTGCTTGTAAACGATTTAGTAGTAGGTTAGTAGGTCAGCTGGCGCCATGGCGTATAAGTAACTGATTAATTCGTTGCTGTCAACGAGTGGAAATTGTAACAACGCTTTATGTGCGCATTAACATTTTCGACTAATTTTTAATGAAACTTTTACTGGAAAAAATATACGTCGATAAACATACTTCATTAAAATAAAATAAACATCGTGCGTTTTAAGATATCTATTTATATCAGAGCTATTTTAATGATTAGTTAATAAAACGTTTAGATTACTTATTCTAACAATTTGTTTTTTTTTGTTAATTATGAGTGAGAAAAAGTGTTTGTATCTTGAAGGACAGAACTTACTCAGTATCACTTCGGGATTAGTCCAGGACTATTTCGGCACTAGTTCGAGACTCGTCAAAGGCTGTACTAACTTTTTTTTATTATTTCTTAAAGTGATTCCGAACTAGTCCTGAAATGATTTCAAATTACTTCCAAACCGGTCCCGAACTAGTACCGCACCAGCCCCGAGCTGATCGCGAAATGATCCCCATAATTATTACGAGAAGACTTTTATAAGATAGATAAGTCTTTGAAGACATAAACATATTTATTTCGCTAATAATTGAGTAGGCTATTATGATATATGTATCTGGCCGAATCTATGTTCTTAATAAATTATCAAACATTTTCAAATATTCAGAAACTTTTAAATTCGTCTATAATATGTTTTATCTTTATAACTAAACAAAGAAAAAAGCTTTTTATTTTTCGTTAGAATACATCAAACTTGATAAATTTTCAATAATAAATATTTGTAAACGTAAAAAACATTTAAATTGTTTCACAAACTAGCGATATTGAAAGTAAAAGCAATCAACTGATGATACCGTAGTTAAATACTTAAACATCGTACTATTTTGTTGAAATTAATTTATTACATTCTTACACAACAACAACAACAACAAATACAAAAACGAGCAATTTATAATTTTACAGTATACTACATATACGAGTACATAAATATAACTGCTCTTATATACATATAAACAAACTTTAGCACTAACTAGTAATCGAAATCATTAAGCGTTGAACTGGCGTGGTCATATTTGAGAAAATGCAAAACGGCATCATAAATCATTTTTCGTTAGACAATGAAGCAGCAGGCTAAGCTGAGTATAAATGCGGTATAGACGAAAGCAGAATTATAGCGAAAAATAAAAGATAAAACAAATATATTTGCAAAGGTATTATAGACCGCCCAAGTGTGGTGCTAAATCAAACAATGTCCCTACATTGTCCTTGAAGACACAAGGTGAACACTTAAAAACATATATGTGGACACACCATTATACAATGGTGCTGTTTGTATGTGTATTCGGTATACAGTAAATATATATTCTCCTATTCACTGTAGTTTTGTAAGGATAACCTAATATTTTCGGTACACACGCATATGTTTCCATATACATATGTATGTGCATATGTTGATGCAGCAGCTTGTGTGCTCGCGTGCAGTGACTTGCTTAATACAAAAGCCACAGTCCGATTACGAAACGAAGGATTTTTATACTACATACTCGTTTGTAAATACCTTTTAGGTAGGAACGAATTTTGTGCGTATACCGGCTGTAATACAAGATAAGAATATACAAATATTTAATACTTTTAAATTTCTTTTAATAGCTCACTGCTGTAAAAATAAAATAATAAAAGTTTTTTTTTTAAGTCTTCGAATACTAAAAAATATTTGTTCTTTTACGTAAAATAAAAAAACTAAATAAATTTGCTTTTCTTAAGTACGAAACTGATAAGCTTCGATTTTGCAAAGTGTTTAAGATTCAATTTTTGAGTACAATATTTTATCCAAAATCGTTTATAGCATAAATCGTTAACGCATCTATCGTTGACATTGAATTTTTTACATAAAATGGCTGGTATGATTACATTTTGTTAAAAAAAAAATTTCTGATAATAATACGGTTTCAAAAGGTTGGATGAAAATTTTGTTTAATTGCCTTACGATTTTTCAATACTTTTCCCTAAACACTTTCAGATGTACGCGTTATTGAATAATTAAAACTTTGATCATTACACCGCGTTACACACATTCTGTCTTATGAACCAAATATAATTTTTCGGAACGGGGAGAAAAATAAAAAATTAAATAAAAATCGGCGATTTTCATGTAGCTACACGTCAGAATTTTTTATTTTTATTTTTTACCCTTTGAACCTATTTTTAACCCTTTTCCGTGATCCAATCGAGCTGAATTTTTGCAGGCAGGCTCGTGGAAATGTCTGTATCACGTCAAATTACAAAAAAATAGATTTTTATCAATTCTCAGATTTTCCTGAATTTTTTTTCTGAAAAAAAAAAAAAAAATCTGACGTGTACATGAAAATCGCCGATACACGTGTATTTTTATTTTTTCTCCCCTTTCCGAAAAAGTATATTTGGTTCATAGGACAGAACTAAAGCTCGTTTTTGTAACGCAGTGTTACTACTCGATTTCAAATATCTTCCTATAAAATTTTAACTATATATTTTTTATTTTATATGAAAATCCTTACTATGATCCTTGCTGGGAACTCTATTGAATAATATCGCCTTAAATATATCTAAGTGCTTCAATGTCTATTGTTAATTCCAAATTATTGTTTCTATGTAGTAATGCACTTATGTATGTATTTACATTAGGTTGGTCTAAAAATGCAGACGGAAAAATTTAAAAGTAGGAATTTTATTGCTCTCATACAATAGGACTGTATGGGTATATTTTTATTGCTTAAAAATTTCTGTTAAAATTGTCATTTTATGGAGGATATAAACAAAGTTAAAAGTGTCATTAAATAAAAAAACTGTATCTTCAGAATTTCGATGAAGTCATACTATAAGATGAATTAGCTAATTTTAATGGAAAAAAATTTAAATGTCTGAAATGTGGCTAGAAACAAATATTTTAGCTATGCAGGCTTCTGCCATTCAAACTTATTTAAAATTAATAATTGCTTATTTTTTAAGGGGCCTTTTGGGTATCCAAAACTAATAGCTAATATTAACAAGTTGTTGAATAAACAAATCTCTTTATTGTTTAATAAAGCCACTTAATTATAAACAAAGTTTGCGGATGACAAAATACTGATTTTAAAGATTCCTTAACATTTCTACGTTGGTCTGCACGCTTTGAGAGACCTTAAAATATTTTCAATTATAAAATTAAAATTAAGATATACTTTTTTTTCTTAAAAAGAAAAAAATAAAAAATATTCTAAGGGATAAATGCTTGAAAATTTCGACATTATTTATTTTTGTATCATCTTAATATTAGTACATAGACAAACGTTTGCCAAATTTTGGCAATCTATTCAGGCATCATTAGCAAGTAGAGCGTAAGTTTGTAAGCTGAGCAAAGTCCTCATTTTCTGCTTAAATGCCATTATTGTTGTGCAGAGCTAATTTTGTATTACTTGTGAGCATCATACATACATATAGTGTATATACACTTGTACATATGGTACATACATATCTGAGTGTGTTGTGAGAAAGTGACGTAAATAGGTGAAAATGCGCACATTTGTATGTAATTATCTTTCTATGTATATGAGCCTACAAATTTAAATGTACATTCGAAAAAGATAGATCCTTTGAAAGCGGAAGCTGGAAATATGTTTTCTATAGTTTGCCATAAAGTAAGTTGCAGCTTAATGAATTTAATATTCCTTTTGTGACTGTATGGCCTTCAGGTTGGTTAATAGATGAGTGCATGAACATATTAAAAACAGGTGGCATCTTTTGATGTCGCCCTTTGTCTTTGATAAATTGTTCTAACATATGCATCATTAAGCAATGTACGATACAACATTTTAATCGTTCCTTTCTGTCAAGGCATTTGGACTCGTCTGTGAAAATATCGGTAGCATAAGCAATTAAGATGGACTTGAGCGATTTTAATACACATAACATATATTTTGTTCAGATTATAGTAAAACACATAGCCATAGTGTCTCATAAAGAAAACTTATAAGTTGGTGAATATTGCAACTCAAAGAGGAGTCTATATTATTCGGAAATCTTCTCAATCGAATCTTAGCAACCCAAAAATATTTCTCAACTAAATTAATAGGTTTTAGGTTTTGAGAATGAGAAGTTTGGCAATGGGTTATATGTTTTAATACTCAACTGGTGTCCGCTGGTGACTTAAGAATTCTAAAAATTTGTTTAAGGGATAGATACGAGTAAGGAATTACTTGAAATAGAAAAACAAATTATTGGAAATTAATAACACTTACAGATATCTGAAATCAAGAAGGAGCATTCCTCACTTGGTAAGAGTAACTAGCATAATTTCGCAGCAGAGAGGTCAACGATGACATTACCACAATAACAAAAAAAGAAAAAAAAACGCGACCAGAAAATTGTATATGTAAAGAGTGTTCATTGCAATGATTATATAAATATATTAATTTTAAATAATAATGTTTTGATATTTAATAATTATTTGCATACGCTATATATTTAAATTAAGTAAAAATATAGATTAGAATAGGGAATATAAAATTAATAAAAATTTTAATTAATATAAAATATCTAATAGAAAGTTGGTACCCGAAAAAACTGATAGTAATAAGTTGTCAAGGCGATTTAATTATTGTAAAAATAATCAATTTAATATTTCTATAAAATTATGTCAAGACCAGCAACACATGGAATTTTCAATCAAATGTAAACAAAATAAACATTTTGACAAACAATCAGCTGATGTTAATTTACTACTTTCTATAAAATCGCGATGAAAGTTGTTAAAATTCTTTTCCAATAAAATTTTATTATTTTGAGGAAAATATCTCCACGCCTCTGTTGATTGCACTTACCTAAGCAACTAACGTAAAAACAAATTTTGAAACGGATATTAAAGGCAGATATTATTCAAAATTGAATTCCAATTTTGCTTAAACATCAAATTTTATGAAATAAAATGAAAATAATAATAGCCATAGATTGTTTGAAAGTTTTGCTTTTACTACATTCCACCAGATTTTGCCCAAAATTACACAGAAAACCAAAAGTTTCTCTGTATAGATGTCGAGAGAATTTCTTTTTTTTACCTATGCTAATTTAACATTTTATATTTTTTGTTAAACTTTATAAGATATATTAATTTAACGTATTAACAACTGAAATAAATTCCATAAAATCAGCATTACGTACTTCGATAACAAATTTAAATTATTTAATTATTTTTTTTAACAAGATTTTTAAACAAATGTGAAAATTAAAAATTGGAAATGAAAGCGCCAGCAGTCTTTCCCATCGAAAATTAAATTAAATATAAAAAATATTCAATTTATTGCATTAAACAAGTTAGGTTTTTTGCTATCGTTTAAACTGACAGTTAAAAAAACTGGCTGTGGCATATACTACATATTCAAGATAAAATGCAAGTACACGCATACAAATTAATATTTTTTTTTGGTAATGAATTGTCATATATTTGAAAACATATATCATATTTATTAATTTATAAATATTGTGCATTCCTTCTCGCTTAAATTCATATTTTCTGTATTGTTTTTCATTTCATAATTCTCACATGGAAAGCTAGAATTCATAACCTTCATCTAAGAGCTATTGCCAAAGTAAGCTATGTACGTTGGATTAAAATTAGTTTATCTGCTGGTACCTAGGGAGCGATTTTTTAATGTTATTATAATATTATTTCTAATTCTAATAAATAATAATAGTTTTAATTGTATCTGCTATAAACGGTTCAATAATATTTCATTTTATTAGAAGTAAACTTCTTAGGATCAGAGTTTTTCAGCTACCTAAGCGATCTGACTAGGATAGAGATAAGCAAGTTATTAAAATTTTAACATTCCACATGTTTATTATTCATTACAATGGGCGTAACAACGGCCTTGGTGTGCAGCCACTGCAATCTAACCCAAACTAAACTTCTAACTATTTCTCCAAGAAACAGGTCCCTTTTATGTATATTAAATATATAAATAATGCTGAAAAATCAACGTAAGTAAAAAAATACTAATAATTTACTTTTAAGAGTCAAGCAGAAAAAAAAAGCTTCCGAATTAAGTTGTAACATTCCCCGAATTTAAAGATTATTCCTTTCATTTTTGGTTTTATTTTAAAGTTACAACCTTTATCTTACGCGATTTATGTTAGTCTCATCTCAATAGCAATAATTTTAATTTGTCGACTTTTTTTTTTACATATATTGTTTATTCCTTCTGTTGCCTTTTCATTCTAAGTTAGTTAATTTTCAACAATTTTTTTACCTACAAAGAATTTTTAAACAACCATAATTTTTTTGAATGGAGAGAAGCGTTTTATTTCCTTAAAAAGTCTCAATATTATCAATTTTTTTTATTTACCCGAACTGTTTATTTATTATTATATAACTTTAAAACATTCCAAAGTAATATCGATAAAGTCTCTCTCCCTTTCCATATCAAAATGTGAATTTGTATAATTTGTTCGTAATAAAATACATACAAATTGTATGAATATGCAGCAATTTTTTCTCATATAAATATTAATACAAATACGAGTGCGTTTGCACCTCGTTTCATCATTTTCATTTTGCATAATGTGCGCATATCTCTACATTTAAATTTTTTCCAATATTTGCTGATAACTTTGCGCGCATTTGCATTGCTCATTGCCTGTTTGCTGGTCGTGGTTGCTCATACGCCAGGTGGCGCTAATGCAAATAATATGTAATGAACTCTGTTCAACGAGCGAATAGAGCAGATACATATGCATGTAAAGTGTAGATGGATTTTTTTCACTTCTGTTTTTTTATTTTTATTTTTTTGTAATTTTTTTCCTGTTACTAACGCAGACTGCTCAATTGCTATTTTAAAACTGTTCCGCGGAGAAGAGAAACATATTTTGCATTATGAATTTTTATGCATATAAGAAGATGTGCAAAATTGTTGAAATGCTCAATAAATATTAGCATGTATTTATGCAGATGTGTGTACACATTTTCTTTTTATTTTTTGCCTAATTAGCTATGTACTGAAAAATAAGGTTTTGCGGTGAAATGAAATTCAGCATGAGAATGAAAAATGCTGGAGAATTTTGAAGGAAATTGTTAGTCTTTACAGATTTTTTTAAATAATATGAACGTTAGTTATAAGGATATACTAAAATTTACAAAGAATTAACAAGTGCGCCAAGCGGAAACTACAACAATAACAAATTAAAATTATCAAAAGTGGAGAATTAATTTATATGGTCTTTCACAATGTAATTTCTAAATCCAAGTAATCAATTCAATCGCTATTAAAGATTATATTAAATAGATTTTGTTTCATATTTTCTTTCCGGAAAGGGGTAGCCACTTCTTAACTCGATTCAACACAAACAAATATGTGTATATAAAGCTACGTTTATTACTGCCCAAGATCATTGTGTCTCAGAATTTAGGCGTTTGATGTAGTATTCATAAAAAAAATATATATATATGCCAATAAGTAATTACCAAAACAAAGACGACTTTAAAAATAAAAGTAAGTTTTTTGACGGAAAAACTTCACTATGATCTTCAAAGCGAATTTTAGTAATCGAAAATTCCATAAAATTAATTTATAATTATGTGCATTTATAACTTATGAAAGCCTATTAAATAATATCAAAAATATAGGGTGATTCATACAGACCTTTTTTCCATTCGTTTTTTTTTTAAAGATAATGCATAACTAGTGTCATACTGTTTGATATCCCACCTCTCTGGATTTTTTTTTCTCGGTAGTTATGCTAAATCAAAAGTCTCTGTCGATTAGTAGTAATGCTGGAAAGAGTAATTGAAATTTTTACCCTCCGAATGGAACCCCTGCAGCATAGTTGCGGCCAACATTTGAATGAAATTAAATATTTTCAAAAAGTAAATGACAGAGATTGTTACCTCGGGTAACACTACACTTTTCGACATGCAGTTCAGTGTTAAGTATTTTAATTAAAATTAAAAAAGAACGGGTGAGACCGTTATTATAAAAAAAAACTACATAGCTTTTGTTCTGAAATATTCTTAAATTTTCACTCATCCAGAAATACTCGTATAAAAATTTAATAGAATAACACCTTAAATACCATTTAAAGCATTCCGTTATTTAATTGCAATGAATTTTCTTATAACGATTACATAAACAGTTTTAATCTTTTTTCAAATTAATTTTTTATAAAAGAAATCACTGAAACTAAAAAAAGATATACACAGATGCCAAATGGTATGTCACACTGCACGTTAAATTTCTATAACTTTAAAAAATTCTTGTTTTAATGTTAAATGGACATATTCAAAAGCATTTCATATAAACTATTTTTTGTATTCGTTTACGCTTTGTACAAATGCACAGACATTCTCGCATATACACACATATTTTCCGATGCATGAATGAAGGAACGGCTGAATGGATAAACGTTTTTGCCGAGTAGTGATGGAAATTTTCATACATAAATTTACGCACAAATGAACAGCGAGCAGCAAAATGGCAACAACTGTTAGATGTGCTGAAATGCAAAAAGGCAGTTGGTGATTGGATGTTAGCGCTTATTGCCGCTAGATGTGACGCATTGGTGCAGCTGTTAAGTGAGTGTTGTTGTTCTGTTGAAATGCAGTACATACATATAGTATATGCATTTATATATGCATATGTACTTGTATATTTTTTGAATGGTGTATTGTGCAATTTTTTCTAGAAATACACAGATATACTGGCGAAAAAAATCCAATGTCATACATAAAAAAAGGTGTATTGCATGCAGTCATAAAAACACCCGTCTAACAGAATGCAATATACATAATTGGTAGAAAGATATATTACAACAACTACATATAAATACTTAATATGTATACATTATAAATACATAGGTTTGTATAAAAAAAATGTAGTGCATTGACTTCGTTTAAGCGATGGTGTTTTTTTTTACTAAATTTGCTGTCTGATAGTTGCAGGGAGTTTAAATATGCATACAAGGCTTTATATCATAAAGTTTTTATTAAAAACATAAAGATATATAAGTACATAGAAGCAAAATAGAATGTATGTAGTTGCTTCTTCTTATTTCAGACACCGAAATTGAAGTCTTGAAAACTTTAATAAAACAATTTTTGATTAAAATCGTCACCTGATTATTGGCAAAAGATAAACGTGAACTACTTAGTCTAATTACGTATAGAGATAAGCAAAACAAATGACAGCAAATAGGAGGTTGGTAATAAATATTTATTAAAAAAAATTGCTTTGAGTGGAATTTCCAACAGACTTTTTATCGAAAATATTTAAAAAATATAAAAAATCAACATAAACCGGTAGCTGGGAACGATCATCAGAATTTTTAGAAATTCATAATCCTAATTTTTTTTAAGGGCGACAATAAATCCTCTTAAAATACTCAGAAAGTTTAAATTTTTAAGTTTTAATTTATGGAAACAGAATTTGAATATGCATTTAAAAAAATTATGACGATCATTGCTCCTTCTCCATATAAACATTGACAAAAATAAGGCAAATACTCTAACTGAATAAAATTCAATATACATATATGATGTTATAAAATATATTAAAAAATAAATAAAAAATTTAAATCAAGATATTTAGCAATAAAATATATAAATTATTTTTGAACTAACTATTTGATTTATTAAATAATAGGTAATGAACAATGATAAAATTTCCACGATAATGTATATTCATGCAGTTAAATTTTTTCAGTATCCTAGAAGAGAAATGTAAAAGAATTTTTTAATGACTAAGGAAATCTTAAAATATCGCATTCTTTCGGAAAAATATGTTCGACAGTAAATTTTTCTTTAAATTTCTTTTCTTATTGGAAGTAAGGTATCTTATTACACACAGCGCAAAATTATTCAGTTGATACATTTTATAGAAAAATTCTTTGTTTTGTTAGAGAGCTGTTATATTATTTCTGTTTTAAACGATGAGCATTTAATGGATTACACCAACATGAAATTTTGTTTTTGCTCACTACCGAATCGCTGCGTGACAGTCCAAAAGTTTTTAAGTGTACTCGCCAGTGATGTGTATTTTTTCGACCTTTACCTTGCCGGGAACTTCAGTTTATTTTTATTATAATCCCGGGATTCAAGAATAAGCCCCCTAATTTCGCTAAAAAGCTAAGTCGACTTGCACTTTATTATACTAAAGTAAAATGTGCCATTAAAAAGCAAACTCAAAACTTTTCTAAAAACTCTGCAAAACAAATTTCCATATATTTATGGCAATGGTTTAAGTTTGATTTACATTTTTCTTCATAGAATATCGAGGAGATAACAATAAAAATAATAAAAGTTTTAATTTAATTTTACAAATTCAAATTCAATAGTTGTTTATGCAGTTTTTAGTGTTTTAATGACTTTCTTCAAAAACATTGTAAATAATCGGTGGGCGTACTACAAATGTTCTCTTAAATCGGTTTGGAATTTCTTTGTTTAAACATACTAAAATAAAACAAGTTCCAATTAATACATGAATTCCATGGTATCCTGTTGCTATGTCAAAAGTAGATCCATAAATAGAATCAGCAATTGTGAATGCAGCTTCAACACGCGTATATTCGTAAGCTTGAAAAATTGAAAATTAAATTCCTATTACTATGAAAATAAAGCAAAATTTAGTAAATATTTCCACTGCGATTTCCTACGATTTTTTCAACTTAATGCTTAAATATTAAACCCGTTATTACGGGCTTTAAATGGCAAGGTTATTATTCGAATTAGGCAAACGAATACATAAATTCAATATTATTCAATGATATGTAGAATTGCACGAAAAAAATTTGCAATAATCGCTTTTATGCAATAATTTTTTTTGATGATTTTTCGACTTAAGTCTACATAGCGAGACGTAGTATAGCGACTGTATTACATTGTTGACATTGTTAGAACACAACAGCTAAAGCTATTGTACAAAAACAAATGTTAAATGTAACAAAAATAAACCAAAAAATGATATATCAATTGTATTTAAATTCCAAGAACAGCGGATTTAATTTAGCCTTAGACATATTTATTCCCATTATATTAAACGAGAGAGTAGTATAAAATGCCGATTTAAGTATTTTGGCTGATGTATTAAAATGAGTAAAATGCAAAGTTCAAGGACCTCCATAAATACAAGCAGACGCGTACTTACGTGCTACATTGCTTATCGCCATCAGTGGAGGGCCACATGCTAATTTCGAAAGCATTTCGTGACTTGTGTGAAGATTAAATTTGTTTGTATTTTTCTTTTCGCTTTTGTGCTTCCATGTAGAAGTATAAAGGAAAAAGTTAGCTTAAGGCGTGTTATTTAATCACAATAATATTTTAACGCCAGCTAAATATTTCAAATATATGCCACCGAATATTTATTAATAAATTATAAAAAGTATTTGTATAACCTAAGTATAACCTAAAAGTTCAGTTAACCTTAAGTCAACCGACAAAAATAAAAACATATTTTTTTGCAAGAATAGTTTACATTTAATATTTTATGTCTGTTAAAGTTAATTTAATGCCAATCACAACATTTTCATAGTCAAATTTTATTTGGCTAGTGGTTTCAACACACATTTCCATGCAGCCCAAAGAACCAATCACACCACAAATTACAACCTTAGATAAATGTACAAGCATGTATTCGTGTATCGATGTGAAAATACGAAACTATGAGTGGCATCGTAAAGTTCACATTTCCATGTCAAAGCACGCCTGCGTCTGACATCTTGTTTAGCTTTTGAAAATTTTTTTTTCTTACGCCTAGTTTGTTCTCCGTTCATCAACTCCGTTTCAACGAAATGTTTCTAATCAAGTGTGTGAATTGAACGCCTTTGAAGCTGAAATGAAAAGACGTTTGAAGTGTTTAATATGTATTTGCATTATTTACTTACTTTTTTTAGCCTACTTCAAGAAAACATTCGGGAGTAAGAGGCAGATGTAAAAATGTGTTTAACAACTTTTTGTATACAAGTTTTGTATAAGCTTATCAAAAATAAATATTTAATTAAAAAACAAATTCGTTTATTATTTTCAAAATGCCCAAACACTGCCTGTAAATATGTTTAAAAAAAAAATTGAAGATTACAGCATTCATATGCTACTTCTCACTTTAAATAAACATTTTTATGTAAGTTCTTAATTTTTGCAAAACACTAATTTGTTAAAGCTGAGGCGTCGCCAAGCTTCGTTAAAGATGAAACGTAAAATAGAAGATGCTGACCTCCTTTTTAAAATTTCGTTCACTTTCATATTTTCATAACCTAATTTAATTGAACAATTTTATGTTTCTTTTATAGGTCGAGTATACAAAAAAGCCTGATGAGGAAATGAAAAGATCTGCGAAATAGCAACTACAAGAACTGTGTTTGTTTTCCAAATAAAAGCATGATATAAAAGGCATCAAATAAAAAGTATCCTCGAATATAAAAAAAAAAATTTCGATTTTTTTTTAAGATGCTGTCTTGTATGTTCACTTTTTGTATATCAACGGATGTTTCTTGTATCTACAATTTACAGTAAATTTTTGACAATTTTTTACAATGTTTTTTTTTTAAAAGCTTTCATCCCTCGTCATTAAATAACAAACTTCCGAGGGTATTACTGCCATGACAAATATTCTCATAAATTACATCCATTTGTGGTAGAACAATAAAGACACAAACCATAAATAATAGAGAAAGCTCAGCCAAATACTGAGCTAGTGTAAGCGCCAAATTATCGTTATTTTTTAGATACACAATTTCAAATCTTATTGGCAATTTTTAATTTTAAATTAAATTTTGTGACTCTATTACAATTTGGTTGATTAATTGTACATTAAAAATATTTGATTAAAAATTTGCCAGCAAAATAAATATAATAAATTTAATTATTTTATTTTTAAATGAGCTAAATGCTAATTTTTGTAGTAAAATAAGAGAAAAAACAACAACACCAAAGCGGTAGAAGTTACAGTAGATATTGTTTCGGAAATCACCACATTTCCTCATCAGACTTCTTTCTTCACGGCTTCATTATTACAAGTAAAGGCTACAATCAATAAAGCATTTATTTTTTATCAAGTGATATTTCAAACTGAATAAATTGATCGCCCCGTATACTTGTATGTAAATGCAAACTTCTTTTATTTTATACAACAGTTTATTGTCATTGATGTTTGCCATCAGAAATTTATGAATTCAAAGAATTTGAACAGTTTGGCTGGTGAGAAAATCAATACATACTTGAAAATTAAAATTTTCCTAGTACAAATTTGGTTCATCGCTAATACCAACGTTTGCCATAAAAAAATATATGAATAATTAAATGATGAATATTATTCTTATTTTCTGCATAAAACTTATATTATATGAACTTTAAATTCTCTTTAAAATGAATTTCAAATATCTAGAATATAATGTTAGTTAAATTATTCATACGCAAAATTTGAGTATAGCAAACCAACAGTCTATGTACTCACACTCCTGCAGGGTGATAAGAAATTTATACTTATGAGGATTTGCAGTCATTACCAGCACGTTTTTGTGAGGTCATGTAAAAAATTATTAAACTTTTATTTAACCACTTGCATATATACATATATACTTAAATACATATTCATGCATATATATGTATGTACTTATGTGTACACATATACATATACATATATATGTTTAATAACTTTCTTAACTGACCTTAGAGCTAAAGCATTGCTGACCCTTCAGCTGAGTACAATGGTGTGCGAACTTACTGAAAAGCGGATCATAAGCCGGATTTAGGGCAGATTATCGGTATTAGTATAGTGTAGAGGTGTAGAGGTGTAGTTGTGGTAGTGAGTGCAAAAGTGTGCATCCCAAAAGAAAAAAAGTAAATCACAAACATCAAGTGTTACTAAACGGGAGCGGCGTAAGACTCAAGGGTCATGCCACACATTCACTTGGCATTCATATGCAACTTACGCACATCCGGTAGCTGATGGCTACTCCTAAGAATTATTATTATTTTTATTATAAAATTCTTTTTTTTATTTTTACGTCGCTTATAATAGCTTAATAGCCTGTGAATGCAGGTGCTAAATGTTGAAAAGCAGCACCCGCACACACCGACACACACAAATAAATTTGATGTGATTTAGCTGAGATGAATGTGAACGTGCAAAAAGTTTCATTGTGGTTTGAATGCGAAGTAAAGAATGTGCAGAGATATAAGGGTGTCCATTAATTCCAAAGCTGTTTTTTTTCTTTGCAAACACCCACGAACTTTTTAATTTTAGACCTACAAAAGTTTTCAGATTGTACATTAAATAACGAAGTATTATTGTACTTTTCGCATTTTTTTTTTATAAAATAAATACAGCTACAATAAAAATCAATACATTCTTTTATACGAAATAGAAGGCGCCATAAACAAAAATGTGTATTCCAAGTTTTAGTGGTGTTCATGTTGTTGTTGTTGACGATAAACAAGAAAAATAAAATCAGGACAACACTGTAAGGAATAAGATCTGTTTTTTTTTCGCCCAGAGCTATATAAAATTTAAAAAGAATACTCTTAATTAATATACAAAAATGTTCAATATGGCGATATCACTTTTATCGTCTCACATTAAAATAAACATATATTAACATTTGGGAGATTTTTTTGTGTGATTATAAAAATTCAATGGAGATTGATTGCCACATATATATAAACGTATAAAGAAAACGATGAATTTACTACTAGAATGTTTTTAAAATATAATAAGAGTGTGCAAACATTACAAGAATATTAACTTTTGCACAGCGTGTGATCTCTTTATATAATCTCTATTAAATGTATTTAATTCATAAATAGGATTATAAGTTAAAGTTACAAAACTTCGACGAAAACATTCAGAAAAAACCCGTTTACATCTTCTTTCACGTCTCGATGAATGTTAGGTGCAACACATCCATTTAATCGATTTGTACTGTTGGTAGACCGCAGCAAATTTTTCAGTTAGTTTTAAAAAAAGAGTATCGCTAAAGTTTTACTACGTCGACAAACAACTTAAACACAATCATCATGGAAAATCGCTTGCATTCTTCTTCATCGAGAATTGTAGTTACGAAATTTGAAATGTAGTTGCTATTTCGCAGATCTTTTCATTTCCTCATCATTTCCTCATGCCAGTTTTATCTCTATTCGAAAAACAAACCTGTAAAAAAAACACCCTTTAGTTTGAAGCCCTCAGCGGTATTTTTAAGATCGAAATAAATTTTGTTTAGAAAAACTTTGCAAAAAAAAAATTTTATTAAAAATTTCCAAACATTACATGATATTTTTTCATATATTTATTCAGTATTTCCGGAAAAGCGCACTTTTATGAAGCCCCCTTATTCTTGCCACGCGCAAAATGCTACAGCAGCCCCCAAATTTTCCACGTAGAACAACTTAGTGTGTGATAGCGCAAAAAATTGCGAATTTCTTTAGCTCTTCTGAAATATACTTGAGTATTTTTCCCACTTATTCTTGCCACGACCAGCATTACTTTTGCTTAATTCCTCAATTTATATTCAGCTACCATAATCGTTAGCCCACTGCAGTAAAATTGTACGTTTAAGGATCCATATACATACATGCAGCAATAGGGAAAAGAAAAATGCTTACTTTCATACGCACACACGTGCATGAGTAGTTTTTTTGTTTGTTTGTTATATTGTAAGATGTATACATATCAGCTGGAAACACATATACGAGTATATAAATTTATACTTAAATATATGTGATACTTGCAGACAAGCAAACAAGTGCGTATGAACTATTTCACTAGATATCTGCCCACTTTGGCAATCGCATACACTATAACATTTGCGCACAATCGCACAATCATATATGTATGTACTCGTATTCGTACTTGCAAATCATGTTATGCATAGAAATGGGCGAGGGCTTAAAGCCAATACCAAACTTTGCCTTAATCCTTTGAGCGCTGTTTGCGGTGCGAGAAAAATAAAGCAATTTTTCGTTGGAGTACCAGCAATCCACGACCGCCGCACCACTTTCAACATTACTACCACAAATACAAGTAAAAATATACATTTTTAGTTGCCCTTCGCTGCTCCGTTCAGACCATCGCAACTAATAGGGAGCAGCGTAGGTCGGCGGATTTGGTTAAGAAACTTTTAGTTTTTGTCTGCTTTTGGCGCTTTAGCTTTGTATCTCTTTTATTTCGTTAGCGTAGATTTTTTCAGTTGTTGCTGTTATAGCGTTGTATTGCTTATCTGAGTTGCGTTGAAGAAAGATTTTCGCACATTTCTTAAACGAAATTGTTTGTAATATTCCCCTCTTTCGGTAAAAATTTTCATTTGCCACTTAAGTTTACTGCTAGCCAAATAAAGTAGTTGAGTGAGCGTTTAAAAGCTGCGAAATATGTGTGTGTGTGCGTGTGCATTTTAAGCATTTAACGTGAAGTGCTTCATTTTATAAGCATTTCCACTTATGTATTTACTGCAGAAGACTTCTCTTTTGATATTTATTTTAAAATTTTGCGAGATTTCATATGATGGCTTTTTTTTATATAAAATTTAAATGTGAACTAATTTCAGAGCTCGAGACCAGTTTTTCCTTGTATACAAATTTTTTTCTTACTAATTAATATTAATTGTGTTTGTGTCAGAAGTAGCAGCTGCACTTTCGGAGACCGCCATATATTTAGATCAGATTTATTTGTGTCTTTACTTTACCATTGTTTCCCATTGGTTCAATAATTAACGAGCATTTCAATGAAAATCCAAAACAACGATATCTCAAGAACCTATTTCCCAACTTAACAATACATTTTTTAATACTAAGTTACAACCAAAAAAAATTCAAATTTTAACCTTCTCAAAATTGCACGAGAAATTGGCTTTTGAACATATGGCTCAAAAAACCAACAACCAAGAAGAAGTACTGGGATATTTTGAATTTGCATATACTCCTTTAGTAAATTAAATTTTTTTTGTTGTAGTGAGTTACTGACAATCATTAATTAATTGAAATTTTAATATAGCATAGAAGAAAAGGTAAAGGACATTTTTGTATTCTTCTCAAATCGATTTTTATATTTCGAGTACTATATTTTATGAGTTATGGCAACCTTTCAGGTTCAGTTTTCTGTGTTGGTTTAAATTCAGTTAAAACTAAATTTAATTATAATCAATTTATGTATATTTAAACTTAGTTTCCTTTCGCTTAATGAAATTTGTTGCAACCAAGTAGTTAGCAAACAGCTGATAGGTAAGCCAAAGTTTAAGCCTCAAATATCGGCAGTTTAAAGTTTACCTAAAAAATGCAATTTGAAAGTTTTATGTGTTAAACAACTTTTGGTAATATATTTCTGGATTTGGTAATTTGTTTTAGAGTTTTGGTATTAAATTAAAATCTTTTTGGCAACGTTGTCACTATCTTGACGTCACTCAACTGTCAAATCTGTAAAATTTTAAGTAACGGTACCCCGGCATGCGCATTCTCCTTCTCTATCATTCTTGTACTTTAAGTATAATACATGTTAGATTCGATTGATTTGGAGAATATACCCTTTCAGGAAATTTTCTTCCAAATTTGGGTTGATCCAAGATCCAGATTTTATGTAGTTTATATGCTCTTCAGAGGATTTTACCCTCACTTTAACAAAAAAAGGGTCGTTTAGGTCGCAATGTGTACCACGCTTCGAAATTAATATAATGTATACTTAAAGTATTTTAAGGTGGTTGCATGTCATTTACGCTGTTAACCCAAATGAGTTGTAATGATTTTATCTAAAATTACTGAATTTAAACTGGCGCCAATGACGTGAAAATAATAGGGGGTTCTTTCAACACGATCACCTTAAAATTAAACTTCAAGTTTTTTAAATGAAATTCCTTTCCTTATTTATTATTATTCATTTAATATTAAAATGAAATTCCTTTCTTCATTTATTATTATTCATTGAATTTCGGTGTTTTTTATTGCGACTAACTAATGAAAATTAAAAAATTACGCCGGTCTAAGTGTTTTATTAATAATTGTTATGTAAGAAAAAGTGTTATAACCATTTCGGTATAAAAATGAAAGTAAAGTATTTGATTAGATTTATTTAATTTATTTAGGTTTTAACTATCTGATTTCAACTCTGTGTACATGAAAATCACCTTAGTTGAGGTTTTATAACAATTAACTATATTTTTGATCTTCTATACTTAATTTTAGAAAAATTATAGATCAAAGATATATAACGTATAGCTCCCTTACACCTGATTGTTCAGATATTTCATTTAGGTTAAAACTTGAAGTTTTGCACAAATTTTAGTTATTATTGGAAATATTTTAGCAGAGAAAAACGTAAAAATGGGATAAATATAACATAAAGCTCCTATACAACCGATAGTTCAGATATTGCATTTTGGGCCATAACTCCTTCATTAATATCGAATAAATATAACATATAGCTCCCATACAATTCTTCCATTCATTAAAGGTATGAAGCCTTTTTAAAAATACCCCATTTTGATTTTAATTCCGAGAACTCGAAAATCTTCATAATTGAGACTTTATAAAAATTAACTCTTTTTTTGAATTGGTGTTTTGGCTTTTGATATTACAAATTTTTAAATCTAGTGGAAATGTTTTAAATTGGAAATTTTAACTTGCCTCAGCAATAACAATACAATCTGCAAGACCTTTATTGTAAGAAAATTTTACATTCATTTCCCGCTTAATTTTTAAGTATATATTCTTATTTTTGGGAAGTCTTATTTTTCGGAACCAATATTTTAAAGAATCTCGTGCGTTTTTTAAGACTAACACACAAACAATAAAACGCATTTTCACATTAATATTTCAGCCAAGATACATAATTAAGGTAAATATTGCCAATATATCAAACATTTAAAAGTGTTAAATATTTCAAAACAATTTGCAGCACGAATCAATATAAATTTTAATAAAATATTAGCAATTTCCCTTATGCAAAACACCTTTTTTTTGCTTTCCTTCGCTAAATTCTAAATTGTGCGTAAAATATGTGTCCTCTGCTTTGTGTTGTATTATCTTATTTGACTTAAAAGCGAACCTTGCACACTTCCACTTTCACGGTGACGTTTTCGCGACATTTTCTGCATATTTAATGCACAACCTTACTGTCGCAACACTTTCTAATCTTATTTTCTTATTTCCTCTCCCATTGATTTGACCTTCTCACGAATCTTAAGCGTTTATTTGCCATCGTAAACGTTTTCGCACATTTTTCGCGCAAATATTGCTTTTGCTGACAATTCGCTGGTGGTATCGATGGCGCTTAATGCCTGTACTACTACAACAACAAAGCTGTTTAGCTGTTATTGTCACGCATCTGCTACTGCTGCTTGTACAGCATGTCAAAGCTGTCGGTAAATCCTGTCAAAGGGATAACAAGGATTGCCGCACATACATATTTACATACATTGGGAACACGCGTAGTCAGAAGACGTTGTTTACTTTAAAATTTTTATTTTTTATTCTTTTTTGTACAACATTTTCAACTCCTTTCAGATACTTTTCGCAGCCTTTTATTATTCTTGTATTTCGGTGGATGGAGTTTGTGGATAGGCAAAATTTCTTATGGGTATGTGTCTCTAAAGCAAATATTTGCGTTATTTAGTGAACACATTTTTATGCTTGGCTTTCACTTTCTAAAAGCAATAAAATCACTAGTGCGTACTCACACATCGACGCTTAAGTCGAACTTTTTGTTATTGCGATTTATTGCTTGATTTTACACCTGTTCCATTTTGTATAGGCACTTCACATGCGTGCAAACATAAGTACGTGTACATTAGAGGTGTTCACATTGTCAACAGACAATTTTGAGAGCTTTTGGTTTCATATCATATTCAAAATTTTGCAATAAACCCCTTCACATCAGCAAAATAGGTAGTTTCAGGGTAACAAAAAGGATCTATAAATACTATTTTATGATCTATAAATCTTCTACCATCTTCATAATTGGTCTCTTTTGCAAAAAGATTCCGAATCAATTGAATTCGATGCGTTTTTAAGACTTATTTCTTCTATTCAATAAATTTGTCTGCTTCTCTTCAATTATATTTGCACTTAAATTAATGTACTTTTGAAGTAATATTTGAACATTTTTTATTTCTTTTTTTGATAGTTTATAGAAGTCAGTTTCGTGTCGTAAATGAGCGTTAAGGCTTAATTAACACTCCAAGAGCCTTCGTAAAGTTAAATTTTTTTCACATTCCTAAAAAAATTTCAAAAAACTCAAAACTCATTGCTAGTTACTTGTAAATTTTTTTCTCTATAAGCTATATTTTTATAGCCAACAGCAGGACAATATTAAAAAACATAAACCATATGTATATGTTTTGTACTCTTATTTATGTGTTGAACATGTTGAGGAACATCAATGCTTTTCTTCAAAATGTTAGAGTAAATTCCTGAACTCTCATGTAAACGAAAAAAAAGGATTTAACTCGGAAAAAATATCTTTATTGAAACATAAATTGGTTTTTAATCTATTACAAGAAACAATTTTCCAACGGGTTAAATATTTGGACTTAAGAGACAGGAAAAGTTTTTCAATTTTAAAACATTTGGTTAAGAAGATATTTACGAAATTGAACAATTTATTAAAGAAAATATCTTTCGTTTTAGAAAACTAGACACATTTCTGAAGTTGAATTTGCGAGAAATTTTTTTAAATTCATTGATTGAAAGCGTCGTTCACTGAAATAATGTGACAAATAAAATTAAAAGCAAAATGACTGGTTTTTATTGAATATTTAAAGAAAATCCAAAAAGTATTTAGAAATATTTAAAAAAAATTAACGGTATTATTGGATTAAAAACAAAAAAAAATTGGAACTCAACTTTGATTTATTATATAAAATGAAAAGAAAAACTGATTCTTTAAATAAAAATCTGAGAATCTATTGTAGTCCTTAATTTCAATTATTGCGCTCAAACTCTTTAATCTAATGACAATCGAAATAGTTGCTTTCACATATTCCTCAGTGCGGTTAAGTTTCCTTCCTAGCCAAACTAGTTTTCATTTCAAGTAACAATAAAATGTGAAAATATTATTTTTAAATATGACGAGAAGTTTTATTAAATTTTTTATGAAATTTTGGAATATTCGCTATTATTTAGTTGTGTTAATTTACTCTTGGTCTCGAAATATATCCTATCCCAAGTAAATATGTAAATATTCATACATTATTCACTCTATTGAATGTAGAGTCTATACACTTTAGTTGTGGAAGTAGTCTTGGAGCTCCAGGTACATTTTAAAAATTATAAGAAAACATTTTAACACTTGCGATGAAACGTATGCTTTTGTTTATAGCAATGTGTATGTTAAGCTAATTGAATTAGTGCAAGTTTATAGAGAAATCAAAATTGATCTTAGGAACCCAGTCGTACTTACATTAAACAGTGTCAATATAAACGATAATTTTTATTCTTCGTCCACTTAAGAATTATATATAAGTTCAAGCTCACAAGAAATAGCATTCCTTACGAAAGTGCCGACGATGAGAATGATATTGCCAATATCATTGAACCTATTCCAAATAAAACTAAGGGCAATACGAAAGATGTAGAAAATCAGTTAGTTATTGATAAACACGAAACAGTGAATAAGACGGACAATGATACTGATTTAGACGCGTCCATTCCCGATTCATTTCTGGCTATGATATCAGATGATTATGATTTAGAAAATTTGCCTTCAGTGGATAATGATGGTAATCCATCTACTTCTAGTGTTTTCTTCAATCCCAAATCGTATAATTTTGATAGGATTACATGGAAGAAAGGCAATTTACACCTTCATCATGGGCAGGTACTTTTACAGGGAGAAAGTATTCTTCCGAATGATTTGTAATCTTGAAAAAACTTGAAAATATGCTGGATTGGAGGACCCCTTTCTACGTACGATAGTACGAAGCATTTACTGCATTCGAAAACTTTGACAGCAAAGACGTTTAGCAAATAAAGATAAAACTATCAAAATGATTCCCTGTCTGCAGATTATTAAAGATTATTATAGTCATATGGGTGGGGTTGACCTTATGGAAAGCATCATGGGTCGCTATAACATCACATTGAAAAATCAAAGTGGACTATTCGGGTGCTCCACCACCTTTTGGATGTGACATTCGCCAATGTCTGCATTTTAAAAATCTCAGATTAATCGATTTAAAGGAAAAGCGATGCAAGCCCAATTCAAGTGAAGCACCTCCAAGGGATGTCAGATTAGACGGAGCTGATCACTTGTGGATAAAACGGGCGACGCCAGTTTCCAAATTGCTCCGCACAGCCAAGGATGTATTGCACCAAATGTAAGGTAAATCTTGGTTTAACAACTGAAGAAACTGGTTTTATATGAAATACCTTGAAGTTTAATAAAAACATATTTATTTGTTCACAGTGAACGTTGGTTTTTTGTCAATGAAATAAGTGATTTTTATAGCTTCATTACAAAGGTAAGTTTCGCGTTTTTTCTAAATAATTTGGTAGAAATTGAAAAATTTAAAAAATTATAAATGCAGATTGCTTTTATTTTACATTTTATATAAAATATATTTTTTTCACAAAAATCGGTTATATGAGATTTAAGGATTATGCTATTGTGAAGAAACTGCAAATAGTTATTCCTTTTTGACACTTAACTTTGACGTTCGTCTGCAAATTCTTTCATGCTAGAATTTTCATTTTCAAAAAATTAGTTAAACCAATATGTTTGATAATTAAACATCACACAAAAAAAAATATAAAAATAACAGACTTACGATCAGCAACTATAAATTAATCTGAAAAAACAGTTTTTAAAATTGTATTTATATCTATAAGAAATATTTATATGTGCGAAAAAGGCGTACGTTTTTTTTAATTCAGCTTACTTGTAGTGTATTTAATTAAAATAAAATGGAGAAATTTTTGTAGCAAAATTATTGTTATTAATAGCCGCATACCATATACGTACGATTGTCTCCACCAATTTTTGAGGATGTCCTCTGCCTCGCTTTGAGAAAAAAAAATCTAGTCTTGTTTCCAAATAAAAATGAAAGATCGCGCAATTGACATGTGAAAGAGATATAAATCCACAAATAGTCAAGAACAAAAACTTTTTTATTTGTGATTATTTGGTCATATAATTATTTATTTTAATTATTTACGAGCTTTAAGGCCGATTAGTTTATTGGACATTTTTTTAAGGAAAAAACAACAATGCTATTTCGGAAATCACCACATTTCCTCATCAGACTTCTTTCTTCCTGGCTTCTGCACATTCTGAACATAGCAAAACTACTTAAAGAAGTATATTATGGCAATGAATAGTAAGAATTTTTTAATATTAATCAGCTACTGGTGCGCACGTTTTATCAATTTATTTGACATTATCATGCCTACTCATTTAATATTCTAAATTTATTATAAACGCACCAAGTAATGCCCTACACCAACAAATGACAGGAAATCAAAGCATCCTGAGCCAGCTACCACATTGCCATTGACTGCGCTCGCTTTCATACAACAAGTTACTTTATCATTATCGTTTTTTGCAACTTGCAGAAAATAGTTATTACTGCAGTATTTTCTTAATGTCACTTTGTATGGAAATTTTTCAACGCTCTTCAACACATTTACCAACTAGAAGTTTACAATTAGAGCGACAAAACAGTTTCATCAGTACTCGCATAGTACATACATAAATAGATAAAAAAAAAACATACATACATACACAATCATAGACGGGCGTAGTTGCACTGCGTAAATCATCTTTATTAGTGGCACTTCCTGTACTCAAAGCTTCTCGAGTATCCTTTGTCCAGTGTGTCGTTGCTTTTATGATTTTCCGTTCGGCTTTGCGCCATTTGCCATTTGGCATGCTCGTTTATTTTTGTTGTTGTTATCTTTTTTTTTTACTTAAGCTTTTACTTACTACTTAAACATAATTTGCATTTCTACTGTTTCTCTTATTCATGTATGTGTTGGCTGTTGGTTGTATTGTCGTTTGCTCGGAAATGGCGTAGAAAGGAACTTGTGTGTAAGAAATATGATTTAATGAGCACCGCCTGCATAGAAATTGCGAAGGCTTACTTCTACTTTATCGTTATTTCTGTTTTTATTTATATTCGCATTGTCTTCTTCTCTCTAATGTTTTGTCTTTTTGTCGTTCAACATTTCACATTTCACCATGCCTCAAGCGCTTGTCGATGGCTAAATCGTAATACTCCAGTGTCAACGCCTAAAAGTAGACCTAGTAGCAAAACATTTTATTGACTGCATAATGAGTATGTCAGAGACTGACGTAGTATGTGATAATTTGTGCTGTACGGAGCGCTTACAGCCAAAGGACATCATCGTTAAAGCAACAAAAAAATCTTAGGAGTGGAAAGAGCCGAATGCGGTATGCAATTGAAATGGGTTGTGAAAGTTTTCTACGAAAAGCTGATGAATGCAAACTGACATAAACATTTTTTACTGAAAATTTTGTAAATGATTTATTAGGGAATTTTTGATAATAAAATAACAGTCAGTTGCTTACTCCAAATATAGTCACATTAATACAATTACTGTTTTCAATTAAACAAAAGTTTATGCTCTTACAACTGAATTTTCAGCTTTGCAGAAAATCATAAATATTATCGGACAATACTTACGAGTATTTATACATATCAACCTTTTTTTCTCATTTAACTTTTTTTTTTGAGTATTCAGCTTTCTGGGTTTATTCATAAAAAATAAGTAGGAATTTAAAAAAAAAGAAGAAATGACGATAAAAACTGCATTCCAAAAACATTTTTTTTCTGAATTAGTTATTATTATGAATTTTTTTTGATTTTTTTAAGTGGATACACAATTTATTACGATCCATTGTTGACTAAATTCTAGAAGACCCAAAATATTAGATTAAAGATGCTTTGATAAAATTTCACTTTTTTGAGATTGCTGAGTACGAATTTAAAGTCAAATTACAAAATTTCAAAATAGCGATATTACAATGGCTTTGACCAAAATACAGATTTATGTTTGCTTCTATAAAACATTGTACTTTGGGGTTTAAGCATCGCTTGTAACAGAACTCGAATTAGATATAGTTCGGTATTTGAAAATAGAAATTGATGTACAGACTTTCAAAAATAGTAAGATTAAAATGTCAACAATGCTTTCTGAAATATTATCAGAAAAGTTTCGAAATTTGCTAGAAAACATTTTTTTTAACGGACAGTTTAAAGGTAAATATTTCAAAAAATGGCATAAGCCGTAAATAAACCTGAAAACACGGAAAAATAATGACATGGGACTTTTATCCATCTACATTTGGAATTTAGACCAGAGTATGCAATGTAATATCATTAAAAAAGGGATTTTGTGCAAATGTGTATTACTTATTATAATTGTTGCAGTTTTACTTATGAGACGGCATTCACTTACAGTAACGTTCCGAATGTTTTTCAATATCGATTTTTCATATCTGACAATTTAAATCACAACTTCCGTATATTCATATGATACAAGTTATTCCCTGCTATCTTTCACCAATTTTACTCAAACGGAACACAAGGATGTTGCGAGCTAAACCACAAAACTTATTCTCATTTGGAGATTTGCCGTTCCCGATATGCGAAAATATTATAACTCGTTGTTAGAACCAATATTTAATTTGCATATGTTTTTAAAATATTTAATTTTTGCGTGACATATACTTAGATACGTTAATTTAAATGTTCATAGAAATTTTAAGGCTAAGCTTCCCCAATTACGGAGCATGAATTTTCTCTTTTTTTTTATGTAAAAACTATTATCATCAATTTTGTTGCGAAATTTTATTCGTTTTTTATGTAAAATATTTGTTATCAAAAATAAATGATACTTACTTTGTGCAATAGTAGATTTTATATTTTTTTTCTTACTTCCAGAAACCACTAAAAAGTAATAAACCCCAAATCACCGTTCCAAAAGCTGCAACATTTGAATAATTAAGTCATTAATTCAGCATATCCAGCACACCACATTATATCGTAGCTCCACATGGATAATTATATAATTGTGTCTATAGAAATTATCGTCGAGATGCATGGTTCGAAGGTTTTTATTGTATTAAATACAAATTCAAAAAATTAGAGATGAAAATATTTTCACATTAAGTAGATATGGAAAACATTCTTACTAGAAATTGTGTATGCTCAATTATGAAATCTCTATAAAAAAAAAAAAAGCATGACCGTAAAACAAAAAACACTCTTCATTTCCTTGTGGGCACGAATACGCCTTGTTTCTTACGGTTTCATAAAAATTGGTTTTGTTTTTTTCCTGTACTAGGAACCAGGAAAACCGTAATTATTTTTTTTTTAAAGCTTTTGCCTAGAAATTATTAGTAATGGATGGTTTAACTAATCAAAGAAACTGCCATTTTATAGAGCAACAATCCAACTAAATGCAAACTTTAGGATTCATAAAATAAATGCAAATTTTAGGTTTCAAGCATGGTAGTGGAACTCCAAGAAGATTAAGCTGTGATATTTCACAATAACTTTTAAAAAGCGTTGGACTTTAAAATTGTTGAACAAACATTTTAATAGATTTTTTGTAATAGTAGTGAAATTATTTAAAGAATATATCGCTTGATATTTAAATAATTTCATAATTTAGTTTTTCCCCTAGATTTAAAAAAATTTAAATGATAGTTCTTATTTAGAAACATTTCTGAACAAAAAAAATTCCTAAAATTTGCTCACAGTACAATTCCTTATATAAACTTGGGATCTTAACATTGTGCCTGCTGGCCTATTATTGCCTCCTCACACTCATCAAAGGTAATGCTGCAGTAGAAATTTTATTTCAAGTCAGAGCCTGACAAGCCAAAAACTCATACACACATGCGACTACATAAATTTGAAATGCATGACTAAAGGGTTATGCTTTATTTAATGCCAAACACTGCAATAAATTCTTGTATGTACATATGTACAGATTTGTTTGTGTGTGTGTAGGTTAACATAGTTGCATTCCAGCTGGTGCGCCAACTTCAACATCATCAACATGTCAATTTTATGCCGACCTGAACAACCACAAAGAGAACCATAAAACACGAATATTTGAGAGTCAGTAGCAGGAAAAAAAATAAAATAATTTTACATTCGAATTCTAAAAAAAAAACGGAAAGGACGAATAAGAAATGTTTTAAAATTGTGAGCTACCGGTCATAGAAGTACAAGTACTTGCAGGCTAATATACTTGGAACGGAAGGAATAAGAAAAAGGTGTACTGGTTTGAGGGGGAGTGTTGCTTGTACGGTATCCTCTAAGTGCGGCTTGATTTAATGACTTCAATAGCATGAATTATAGATTTGTTGGTTGTGTTTGTGATGTTGCATGCAACACAACTATAGGTTCGCGTGTGTATACAAACATACATGCATACTCATTCTCTTAAATCCATTTCGAGGCTACTACTACCCTTTGTACTCTCGAAAGTCTGCGGTCGCCTTCGCAAGCTGACTGCTGTCGCATGAAGTAAATTTTCGCATGCCAGCTACTCTAAGTGCACACACACATACATAAACAAATTTAATATACAACGTACATCAAATGCTAATGCGTAAACATATGCAACATACATATACAGTTACTCAAATAATGAAGGAAATGTTCTTGGAAAATATTTTTTTTTAGTTTTTTTACAAGAAATAGACTTACAAATTTTATAAAAAATTGCTTGATTTAAACTTTAAAACTCAAAAGAAAATGTATATTTTCATAAAATCTTTAACCTTTTAATAATTGACCATTTTATAAAGCTCGATTATTCAATTGAATTATTAAACATTTAAAAGGCCGATAGAAAAGTAACAAAACTTAAACTTTTTATTATGAACTTAAAAAAAAGGTTTTATCAGTTTTATAGGCCATTAAGAGGTGGAAGAATTAATATTTTTTTTATGCATTTTACAATTTTTTTTTAAAGTGCACTTTATAGTATAAATTCGAATATACAGTATTTTTTTTAATCTCGAGGCTAGTTTGCGAAAGATTTTATTTGGAAAAAACAACAACAATTTTTTAATGGTAGAAGTTATAGCTGCTATTTTGGAGATCACCACATCTTCTCCACTAGCCTCGAGCGCCATAAAATTTGTGAATTATCTTAATAAAAAAAATAAAAAAGTTTTTTTTTTTTTAAATATATTGAGAATTGAAAACATTGTTTAAAATTTTGAACAAACGTTCACGCGATTAATTATTGAAAAATAAAAAAAAATAACATATGATTAATTTTTTGAATCACTGTTTATAATTATTTTGCGTAAATATATATATTGCAGACTCAGTGACATTTTAAAGCTTGGTCTGCCACACTTTTTAGGCTTGCTGCCTTGCATGGTTGCTTGCAACAAGGTTTATTGAGTTCCTAGTGTCCTTGCGTCTAACTACGAGTAGCACCTTAACATACAACTAGACGCGCTTACAAGTGCATACAAGTACATATACGTACGTGCTATTATATACATTGTAGGTTGAAAAGTTACCTTGTAGTTACTCGTACCAAAATATATTGTACATATGTTTATGTGTATGTACATGTGCCTGATATATACTTTTATACATCTGAGGATCTCTCTATTACCCTTGAGTGGCATAAAATAAAAACTTTTACCTGAGATTCCATGAACGCACTGTTACATATTTACATACAAGTGTACATAAATGCCCAGAAAGTCGCTCTCAGTTTGATAGTTTCCACAACTTTAAGTTAAGTTTTTTTTTTTTCTCTATTTGGAAACAGTAAAAAATTTTATTTTATTGCTATTGACTAGCATGATTAAAGTGACTAAAAACGCGAGAGGGAAATATACCTTTTATTAAGCTAAAACTTTGTTGTGAAAGTTTCTGGTGAAAGTAACTAAATTTAACCGCGTTTAGTAGTAGTGGTAGATGGAGAAGCACCTCAAAAGGTTTAACATACTAAAGTTTTTTGAATTAAACATTTCTATAACACCTTCCATTTTATATCGTTATTCTATTTATAAATTTAATTTCATTTATTTGTTATTGTTTAGCTATACAACTATCGAATTTTTAATTGCTTATAAGCTTTAACGCCAATTGGTTTTTGGGAAAAATTAATTTAAATAGAAAAACTAATTTATTAGTATGCTCAAGAATATATTTTGCAAAACCCAATCTCTTAATAATTCAAGTGCTTTTACACATATTTTTTTTTGATAAAAAATACTTGTTCACTTTCGAACACATAAAATAATTTATATACATAATTTAAAATTGAACAATTTTCTAAAAACCATAAACAAAACAAAATCGTTTATGAGTTTATTGTGCTCAAAAAAAAACAAAGGGACACTTTGAAGCACTTAATTTTATAGTAGTTATGTTATATAAGCGAGTCATAGATATCTGTTGTACAGGGCGTATAAGTGACGCAAAATTTGGAATTTGCAAAGCTGAATAGAAAATACTTCAACAATAACAACCTGCAACTTTTTATAAGGAAATTTATATAATATCTATTATCAACCAACTTCAAATTCTTCTTATCTAAAGACTTATAATTTAATAAATAAATCACCCGATCGGGTCCGAACAAAATTACTATGTTTCGCACAATAGACTAAATTCTGCATAGTAATTCCAGCTTTTGTGTTCGCGATCTCCACTCTAAAATTTTCTGTTTTAACAAACATATACAAATATTTGAAAAAACATCAGTCGTGAGTATGAAAATTGGAGAATATCTTGAAATTGCATTTTCAAAAAAAAAAAATCACAAAAAATTTAATACATTTGGGAAAAAACGATTTTGTCGATATACTCGAAAATTGTGATGTTAAATATAAATTTTGGTATTACATTTTAATAGGGATTAAGTCACAATTCAAAAATCTTTGTAAAAAATTTTAAAAATAAAGTATTGTCCTCCAAGAAGGAAATCAGTAGACCTTTTTTTGATGCATAATTTTCTAGTAAATCATATGCAAACGAAAATATGTATATACATATATATATTATAGCATTTGATATTCAGTTTGACTTTAACACTTAATTGGTGTTTAAAAATTTTGCAAACGTGTTACTTTTTCTTTGATTAATACGAACTTCTATCGTTTATAAATTACTGGTTACAGTTTAGGAGTAAAATTATAGGATATGTTGAACTAGTTCATGGGAAGGGTAGAGATTTATTAAAATTTAAAGAGCTGAATTCAAGCCCTTACATTTTCTACAAACTTTTCTCTGAACAGGGTATAAGTAAGATATTTATATAAAATGGTGGTTTTTTTACACAATAAAATGAGCTGAATAAAAACACACTTGTTAAAAAATTGTATCTGCCTATTTAACAAAGTTAAATTCAAGTGGAAGTATTAAAACACTCGTAATTAAGTTTTATTAAAAATTATTTAAAACAACTGAATAGTATTTTTCAAATATTGCTTTAACGGAGACATGATTATTTTGATTATCACGCATATACTTAAATTAGTGTTTTAATTCAAACAATTCAATTTTTATTGTTCCCTTAAAGCAAACAAATATTTGTATAAATTATTAAATTCAATTTCAGCGACAGATATCAGTTATATTGGTAATGAAATTAAATTAAGTAAGAACCAGATTTATTTCAGCATTTATCAGTTTCGCGCCAGCTTTCCTGCCTGCGACTTAGACCATCATACCCCCTCTTCCCATTCAAATGTAGTTTTATAATCAATTTTTTTTCTGTTTTTTAACAAACTTGCAAACGAACACAATTGGTAAAACATACAAACATACACAACGCATTTTTTTTGCAACCATCATAATGATAGAATATTTATATATTGCGTGTCTAAAGGTTATTAACGTGGGAAATTTGGATGAGTTCCACTGCTGCTTTTGCGGCAAAAAAAAAAAATGAAAACATTCGAAGTGAATAAGTATTTATTTAAAAAATCATACGGTGAAAATAATTGAAATTACACTATTCAAGAAAATTTGTGTTTAATATACCGAACTTCGATTTGGGTTTTCCTTTAATAGATGATATAGATTTAACAAATATTTGACTTCCTAACATATTTATTTCGTTACCCCTCGATATTTTTTGTCGTACATATGTACATGTATAGAGTTGCATTCAATGAATCACAGTTATTAATCATTTTGCAGCAATTCATTTTATTTTTTACTTTAAAGTTTTAGAAATTTAAATAAAGTTCATTCTCTAAAAAAATCACATCGAAGCCGGATTTTTTCTCAATTTTTTATACAACTGCGCTGTAGCACTTGAATGAAGTTTTATATATAACGTTTCAAAATTTCTAAAATTTGCACGAAACATTCCTTTTCGTTTGTAGCTTTTTTCAGTTAGCTTTTCCGAATTCACAGGGGCGTCCTCCACTGAACTACGTAGAAAAGGAAATACAACTTCATGCTACTGCATTTAGCGGCATGCAATGTTGGTTATGTGAGAACTCAACTAATTACACGGCTCTACAAAAAAATGTTCGTTCTTCGTCCTAAAGTTTATTTTATGATTTTCTGGTTAATTATGAACAAAAACGAAAAGAAATTCCTTTTCTCCGTATAAAGTTTGCTTCTGGATGGCAAGGAGAACGTTTTCATCCGGACATTTTAAGCTTCGAACAACGTTATCAAGGCCAAGACAATGGAAACATGATATATACAAAAGCAAACTTGTTCATGTTATATATTTTTTTTTCGTCTAATTACGAACTAAAGAATCGAAATTTAATACTTTTGAGTCTAGGTAAAGTTGCGTGTTGACACGTCGTATATAAAAAGCGCTTAAGAGCTTGTAACAACATATTAAAAAAAAAATATTCACAAAAATTACTTAGCTTGAAACCAATTTTTAATGCTCGAAAGTTTTATTTAGAAAGCGAAATTAGTTTAGGGATAGAACTTTTAGCAGATACCTCGAAGGTCACCATATCTCCCCATCAGACTTCTGTTTTTTAGTTTTCCTTCAACATCACGGATGGAACCTGTGTACCTCACCGTGCAAAGGCAATACACTTTCTTCGCAGCTCAGCGTTCATCAAGTAAATTTCTTCCATTTTTGATATTTCATATAAAATAAAAATTACATGATATGCCCTAATTTAACATTCCGGTTATTGTTAAGTTTACCAATTTTTAATGTTGAAGTGAGTTTGTTTTGCAACCGGTGGTACCATGATTTGACAACAATAACGACAACGATAACGATAAACATAACGATAAAAATATCGATAACGATAACGATAACATTTAATGATACCGATAACGATTACGATATGGATAAAGACAACGACAGCTATAGTGATAATGATAACGATTACCGCATCCACTATGATATCGATTACGATAACGTACGAACACAACTTCTATATATGCAAATATCTATGTTTGTTTTTTATAAAGCTCTAAGGGAATAAGAGTACTTACAAGAAACTAATTTGTTAAGTTTGCAGGCGCTATACTAAATTGGATTTTATTGGTACATATAAAATTTCTACACATACATATGTATGTATGCATATTGTGCATGTAAAGCATAAAATAACATAACATAAATTTAATAAACAACATAAATTACTTTTCATAAGCAGAATGTTTGTGTATAACCTAGAAAATTGTTATGTACACATCACCAAAATAATCAATAACTGAAGTATGCTCGCATGCATGGCTAGCTCAAAAATTTCATGGGTAGATGAAAAATATAAAAATATTTTCCACACTATTTTACCTTTCTATGTATACTAGTGAACAATGGCACAATGGCTACAAGAGCACTCGCCAGCGTTGCTGCTACCATTGAATATATTCTAAGGAAAGAAAAGAAAAATTTAATGAATAGAACTTAAATTTCTTTGAATAAAAATTCGTATGTAAAACGAACAAATATGTGTGTGAATATTAATGTTGATGCCAAAGACGTACTTGAAATTAGAAGAATAGTCAAGCACTCTAGGAAAAATTACTTACACTCACATTTGCACATACAAGTATAGTACAAACGAGCACTCGTAAATAATTGAAGGTATGAAGTGACATTGAAAAAAAAAAAAAAAAAAATATATTTTTGAAAGTTATTGTGTGTTTAAGTGACATCCTTGTATAAAATACAATTCTTACACGCACTTATTGATATAAATGTGTGCACTTCTCTGAGTAAAATGTTTAAAATCAGCTTTTCTATTGTAATGTTACTAACTTATGGAAAACTATGCATGCCATCACACAAACATACATACATATGCGCACTTATTAAATATAAACATACATACAGGGAATGCCAATTTCGGGCATTTTATTGATCCCGGGATCCCGAATTTCACCAAGTTTTGATGCAAAATACCATTAATATAACAAAGAATGGTTTCTTGTATGTATTGTTTGTGTCGGAGAATGCTGGGGAGCTCCATTAATAAAATCTTCCAAATTCATTTTTAGCCAGAAAATAGGCCGTAAGTCCCCTGAATTTCAAGTTCAATGTGTCTATCAAAACAAGAATGCCAATCGCAATCTCAATACAGTTATATTATATTTCATGCGCTTCGAGCGTAAACTTCTCACTACATATTCTACATAAGCCTTAGCATATACTAGTGTACGCAGTTCTCGCCGTTGAACACCTGCATTCAGCGGCCATACTCGGGAGTGCTGTTTCAGACCAATATTCAATATTAATCAGTAAAAAAAGAAATGCATCAAGTAAAAATTAAATACATCACCCCTTCCAAAATTTTTCTTTGCTTTGATCAAAATTCAATCTTAAAGAAATAAAAGCTTAAATTTGTTGAATTTAAAATCTACTGTGGCGGAGCACTGCTGCGCCTTAACACCTAATCGCTTCATTATAAAAATTATCCATTTATTTTACCAAGCCTTCTGATAAATTGTATGCCTCTCGATTATTGGACAATTGCGATCTGCTCGTTAAAACTTTACGCAATTTATCTTTGAGACTTTCTGCTTTATCTACTCCAAGCACCTCGTCGTTAGTTCTATTAACATCGCTTTTAGAATAAGGCTCTTTTTTTTACTCGAGGAGGATATTCTCTAGCTCAGTGTTATTTGTCGTTTTGTGTTATTGTAATGCAACAGTTGTAAACTTCTTGTTTTTACTCCTCATTTTAAATTTTCCTATTTTAATACAACACTGAAACATATTTTTAGTCTGTTATTTGTGTGTTTCATTCGTCCGGCTCTTTATGTTTTAAATCAATTGCTTGTAAATATGTAAATTAAAATTAAAAAAAAAATGGCTCTTAAATTAACTGTCTTCTGCAATTCCGGGATTTGAATAGACTAATGCCGGGATATTTGGGAGTTCAAAGAGGCCGGGATCCGGGATTGACATTCCTAACACATATAAAGTCAGAAATAGTCTACAAAAAGCTTTGCAAATCTACTTATTCAGCTGTAATGCCTTGTCTGCAATTTTCTTCAGTTGTCTGACAAGTCATTTTTAGTGCTCGCTGACACATCTACTTCACTCCTTTTCGCCGCACTGGTCTTAGTCTATCTTTATTGTATGTCACTCAGTATGTTGTAAATGTCAACCACATTTCTCTATGAAATATGTTTTATTAAAATATTCTTACAAGCGTCTGCGCGCATACGTACAAACTGGCACATGTATTAAATTGCATATACATTTTTTAGAATCATATTAAATTATGAAATTATCACATTTTCCTAAGAATTGCAATTTACTCTAAAATATCTACTATTTGCAAGTGATACTTGAAATATTTACTTGATGGTGATGATAGCAGTAAATGTGGTAAATAGAATATAAAGAAAAAAATGTGACTTTAGTTGTTACTTGAAGTGATCATTACATTGTGTTCACTCTAAAATTTTGTTTAATATTTAAAAATAAACTGTTTTTAGTTCAACATAAAGCAAAGTGCTTCTCGGAATGTCATAAATAAATCCATGCACTTGTATGTACATAAGTGCACACGTGACATAAATTTAAACGAGGCTGTAATTTGTAAAACTCTGAAGTCCCTCGAGTGGAGAGCTCTCTTCTTGACGGCTGGAAAGGTGAGATAAACAAATTTAAAAAAATTATTTATATAATGCAAGAAGAAATAAAATTACACTTGCTGTATCAAAAGACGACACAGACGTCATATGTTGTTTTATCCTGAAAACAAAAATCAAGAAAATTCTAAGTTTCTCGTATGTGCTTCTAATATAATAATTGTTTTTCCTAAGGTTAGTATTAACAATAACTTTTAACTCCTATACTTTTCAACTGATTTTCATTTTTTTTCTCCACTTTACAGTTCTTTAAACGACCATATTTCGAAACCTGCAATTCGCTTCAAATAGCTTATTTTAAGTTAATTAAATATTGCGTAAAGTCAGTGGTTTAGTATAAAATTTTGAAAAATTTAACCGATTTTTTCTAGATATTGCGAATGTAGGTTATTTCGGATCATTAAGTAACACAAATAACAGGAAATTTTTAAAACTAGTCAAAAATTTGCTGAAGAGAAATGTTGCACACTTAACTTAGAAAAATCAGGCGTGAAGTTTCTAAATACTATGAAAAAGTCATCAATTTGACCTTAAAATGTAAATTTTTTAATATAATAGTATATTAGTAAAAATATTATAACAATCTTTAAATCAAAAATTATTACCGGAGTACATTATGAGATTTTCCTGAAACTACAAGGATCATGAAAAACTATGTGAATTAGTTCGAAAATAAATAAGAATGTGACGCAAAAGATTCTAAAAAAGACATACAATTATTTTTTTGAAATAATCTGTGAATAAGTTCCGAAATCATGCTGTCATAGTTATAAAATATATATATAAATAAATATATATTCATGTAACAATCATAATAAGGTTCTGAAAATAAAACCGTATTGATCACCTACTAATCACAAAATTGATGGAGAAAAACAGATTAGAGAACGAATTTATTTTCAAATTACGGTTGCCTTTAAACTCCATATTTTGTGAAAAAATGCCAGCTGCGATAGAGATATTCAAACTCTTAAAATTATTTGTGCTATTTAAATCGCAAATCATTCCGACAATCATTTGAGGTTAAGTCAATATCTAAGAGAATTCGCAATTCCGTAGCTTACATACATGAAGGAAAATTTAGAAGATTTTGTACTACTGTATTGCATTACATCTATAAATTAGAAGTTAAATGAATTTACTTCAACATTCGGATTAATACGAACTCGAAAGTAAGCATCAAATCAGAAGAGTTCTGTTTTTGTATTTTGAGCTATCCCAGACCTCCCGTTTCTCTACTTTTCTACTTGCTCTGCACTTTTTATTTGAATGAACGTTTACATATTAAGCTATAAGAAAAAATGTCTGTGAAATTGTATATTCACTAAGCCTTCAAATAACTTAGCCAGCATATTAGCTGCTCATAGCTGCCTTACTTACTGTCTTTCCTCCTAATTATATGTCTCATATTTTTCAATAATATTATATCTTACTATATTTGAAAAGCTTCACAAATCAGTACTGAATAAAGGAAATATTAATTGTTAAACTTTTGTGGTAAAAACATATTGCGATTCCCTTGACCTTTTGACATATGTATGTATGTACATACATACGAGTATACCCGAACGAAATTAATGTTGAGTTCAGTTAAAACTTAAAAAAAAAAATATCAAATGATTAGAAGACACTCAAAAGTCCAAGCATGTTATAAAAATAAAAGTTTGATAAAAAAAATTAATTGGAATTTCATATATTGTAAATGTTGAAAGGAAATTGCTGTCATGCGATAAAAAATAATTATTTTTAATAATTTATTAACAGTTCTACAATGGGAAACTTAAAAATGTCGGCGGGGCCATTAAAAACTTATCTAATTAAAAATTACACGTTACTGTATTTTCCATTTACTTAAATTCTCGTGTAGATCGATCAGATTTTATTTTAGTGCACCTTAATGTATACTGCAATATTTCTAATTAGTTGACCGATCAAAAGAAAAAAGATTTCAATGAAACAAATCAATGTGAATGAATGGAATTCAATTAGGTTATAAGAGGAAAACTATAACATAAAATTCAATTAGCCAATATAAGCACAAATAAAAATGTCCACCCATTCGACTGCATACATATAAATACATACGCAGTTTATCTGTATACACAACTATAGTTACAGTTTAACATCCCTGGTCTAAAAACCTAAGCTAGTCGAAAAAAATATATTTCAGTACACGAACTGGTTTTTAATGAGAAATATGCACAGCAGCTTCTCTTATCCTATGTATTATTATAATCTTTTCGAAGGAAAGACATTTGAATGCTAAACGAAAAACTAGAATTCTTCTAATACATATATTAATATATTGATTATGAATTTTAAACCTTTCATGCTTAGGCTGGCATTGGTTGCTGCTCAAGGATTATACTCAGGTCTGTTGGAAGACTTTGTAGTGCAAAAAAATCATAAAGAAACTAGTTTGGAACTAGTGTATTTTACTACAGGTATGAATAAACGCGTAGGTACATGTAAGCGGATGTGTATAAGTTACTCGAGTTTTACACTCTCACCTTTTGTTGAAAGAGTTAAGATGGTATATGTTTTTTTTTTTGTCTGGTCTTTCAGCTACTTACTTTAGCTGTTTGCCCTTGGCCCAGAGCGATGGGTGGGTAGTGGTTAGCAGCTAAACACCAACGAGTAACAAAATGATGAAAGCAATTGAAGGAGCATGAAAAACAATAGAAGAAAATCATTGAATCATTTAATTAGCGCTTAACTATGTGCGCAATGCTGCTGCTGGTGGTGGTGGTGGTGCATGTCCTCAGCCGGTGTGAGTATTGACTTTGGCATTAATTCCAAAGACACTGTGCAGAATAACACGTTGTTTCCATTAAGCACATAACGGGTTGTGGTTTATATAGAAATTTTATGTATATTTTTTTTTTGATTTTATCTCCTAACTTGAATAAAACGATCATAGAAGTATCAAGGTCGCAAAAATATATGTATACATTTTTTTATGTGAAATTGAAAAATTTGAGTTCTCAAAGTTTAAGGTTGTATGTTTTATCTCAGGCATTTGTTTTTGTTTTAATGAATTTAAATTTTTCTAAATAAGGCGTTTTTTTATTGATCCTCATCATCAGACTTCTTTTTATTTCAGTTAATTATATTTATTATTTATCACCACTTTCCTAGGCTTTGAACAAAGGTCCTCTCTTGCCGTGTGGGCTGTTGTGTTTATTTCACATTTCTTAAAAAACTGTTGTTGTTTTTCCAAATAAAATCTTCAAAAACTTGCCTCGAGCTCAATAAAATTATTAGTTATATTTTTTTTTATGATTAGCTCACAATCAAACTTTTCAGATTGCACAGACTGATTTTCCTTGCATTAAATCAGCACCATTTAAAAAAAAAAACCTACTGTCATAAAATGTCATAAAATGACGGATTTCAAAATATTGTATTCACTCAATTATTTGATTTACAAGGTGTCGTAAGGAGTCGTATTGTCGTTAAGTCAAATAATTTCAAAAAATTCAAGTTTTTTTATTTAACATCTTTTTTTTTGTGCAATGCATCAAAAACTAACCAAAAAAAATATTTAAATTACCGAAAATATTTGGCACCTGACAACTTTACTCATTTTTAGACACCTTGTGAATCAGCTAAATCTTTTATCCTGAAAACTGGATCTGTGATAACAAACTTTAAAAAAAGTACATTTTAAATAGAAATAGCGATTTTAAATTTATGGAATTATATGAAGTAATACTGAGTTTAGTACAGTTAAGAGTATCACCCTTATTTACAACTAGTATATATTTTTCTAAACTGAAAGTATATATTTATACAACATTTTCAATTTACAATCAAGCTACTTTGAGTTTGCCACTTAGAGTTTGTCGGTTTACCATTAAACATTGTAATTATAAATTTACGATGTTTTTAAAAAACATTTAACGAATCGCAGTATTTGAAAAGATTCAAAGTCCATGGATACTTTGCTTTAACGTTTTATCTTTAGCATTCAAAATGCACTTTTTAAAACAACTACACATTGTACTATATACCAAAACAAAATATTTCTATTTACGTACTCCTTTTCTCTGCAATTTTTTTTACAGTGTAATCGCAGATCTCTTCAGCCATTGCACACTTGCTTGCGTCCAGGAAAATTGACGCAAAAACGATTTCAATTAGCCAACGTCTATTCAATGCGAAAAGTATTGTAAGTAAGAGAATTAGTATTAGTTTCGCTTAGATGAAGTGAAATTTTGCAAGTAAGCCGCATTTTACCAGGAAAGTCATATATAAAACATACATATCTACACACATACTATCTACATATATTCGTTTATATGGGTATCTGTAGTGCTAGTTGGTAGTAAGAGTCGCGTACTTGTAAAAGACAGATTAATGATGCAGCAATTGAATGAGTTCTGCAGAAGGACAGTGGAAATGCGAAAGAATAGACAGGGCGGTTTTTATGTTCTTCAAGTGTTCGCACGATAGTTGTACGAAGTATATACATACACACAAATTATTTTCAATAGGTGTGGATTAGTTTTATTTTTCGCAATCTTCTATGCTCATATGAATATGTGTAGGAGTACATGTGTGTATAGCTACATTTAAAGGCGAAACTAAATCGTTAATATTCATCACTTCACAAACTTAATTGTATACATTTGTTAGCATGTCTGTGTGTATGTTCGTATATACCAATTTATTTATATGTATGTATACATGTGACTATTGTGTTGCTGCTACTTAACTGCCTACTAAAATGAAATTCTTACGTAGAACACTTTCGATGGTGTTACTTGTCTTAACCAGGAATAGAAACAATCAAGTCAAAGTATAAATGAGTGTCTGAGTTGCTTCATATATATGTATGTATGTATATATGTATGTATGCTCACATATGCACATAGTACATATACAAATACATATGTGAAATTTACACATGTCGGCATGTGTGCATATGTTTTCATCTGTGGTGTGGGAAAATTGAATTTTCGTTCATCTGAATTCGTAAACGCTAGCATCGTTGTACGCAGACATTGCGGGACAAATGATTATGTCCACGACTTGCCTACAATGGTATGAAAAACATTACTGCAAGAGAATGAACAAAGTAACGAGTAACTATGTTAAGAATGGATACATTGCAAGCTTAAGAAATATTACTTTTATTGGCAAGAGAAGACTGTCGTGCTGGTGTAAGAGTCAAGAACAATTTGTTGGTATGAGTTGCACAATTCTACGTGACTTAACAAATTCTTCTATGTCATATTGTGATCAAAACAAATAGAGGTTGAGGCAAACTAAAAGGAAGTGATTTAAGTAATGAAAAAGGCATTTTATATATATTTTTAGCTTTTATATATATGTATAATTTATGATTAGTATTTACTTAAGCCTAATACAATTTTAATAATTCAAGGAAAAGATTTATATCTTTGGATCACTACAAAGTAAATTCTTATGTTTTTTTTTTATATCGCAGTGAAATTTTAGACTAAGAACAAAAAAATATGTATTAATAATTTTATAATTTTTTAATTTTGGATAGAGCTTAGGAGAAGTGATGATATAATCTACATTCATTGGTTAGGTTATAATTTTATTTAAAGGTATCATTTTCACATAGGCACATGTTTCAGCCCCTTGTGACACAGCGCTCATCTAGAAACTGTTATGAAAACATCTTACTTTTACATTGAACCGCGAAGATAACTAAAACTATTCATATTTTTCGGATTTGAAGAAGAGCCCATCTAACACACAAGTTTGCGGGGGTGTATGAGTAACTATTACGAGCCTGTAATGAACAAAAAGTTTGCTGTGGTATATGAGTAATTATTTAACTTGTAATTAAAATTTCTACTAAATAAACCACAATGTTCAGAAGATATAATCAAGGATTGCAATTAAATATTGTACTGAATAGGAATTTTAAATATACAAACTTAAAAACCTTATTAATTTTCCTAGTACCACTTAATTCAGTATGCTAGACTCCGTAGCTTTTCTAAGTTTTTGGTAAGACTTTTACACGAACAGGGATTTGGCGAATGGACATCAACTAGCGGAGCAAAAGCCTTAATTTTAAAGCAATTTAAGGGTCTTGAGAGACTAACGGGCGTACCATTAAATTGCCTTATGCGTACCTGAAACTAGTCTTTTCAGACCCAGTTTCCAAAACTTGAAATCCAGACACGGTTCGCTTTGAATCGAATCCATTCAGACGGCCTGCGGAAAATCCAGCGAAAGTTCTGTTCATAAATATATCCATTCCGAGAATGCAAGTTTTGTGGTGAAACGGTTAATTCCATCCACCAGACTTATTGAATCTGAAACTAGTCCTTTCACGCCACTTTTTTAACACGATCTAGCAATGGGACTGCTGGGAACATCTCCGATTCAACAACCTCTTTTATTAACACCGCAGTTTAAGTATGTAGACTTTTTACAAAGCAACCTTTTTAAAAATTGCTCATTTTTCTGGAAGGAAAAAAAAAAGGTTAAATGCTTTCCTCGACCAAAGTTTCATACAATGAAAGAAGAAATTCTGGTAAAATTGCCCACATATCAGTAAGTAAGGGTTTTTTAATAAAAGGACTTCATTTAAAAATCATACCTTTTTAGAAAAATAGAAAATAAATAATTGAGACGTTTTTTGAACTGCTTTTTAATACAAACAAGTAAGAAATGCTAAATTCGGGCAAAACCGATTTTTATATACCCTCGCTATGTATTTTTGTATGAGCAGTGCCCAATTTATCATAAAATTCCCGTTTATTTATTTGAAATCGCTGCTAATATTAAACTTAACTCAATTTTTTCCAATAAATACTGAAAAACGAAGTTTTTGCATTTTTCAAAATTTCCGTTATATGGGAGGTGGGCGTGATTATGATCCGATTTCAAACATTTTCTACGATAATAATAATGATATCAAGGAAAATATGTCCACCAACTTTTATGACGATACCTTACACCGTAATTGAGATACAGAAAATTTTTCATAAGTGGGCGTTCAAAATTTCATAAATACCTAATTTTTTAGTTCAAAATCTCTCCAAATACCAAATTTCACTCAATTTTCTTTAATGAATACCGAACGGAGTTTATGCATTTTTCAAAAACTACCGTTATATGGGAGGTGGGCGTGGTTATTGACCGATCTTGTCCATTTTCAATACCAACCTACCCTGTCCAAAGCGCAATCTATGTAGCAAATTTCATTGAGATATTTCAATTTTTACTCAAGTTATCGTCTGCACGGACGGACGGACGGACGGACGGACGGACGGACGGACCGACAGACAGTCAGGGCTAAATCGATTTATCTTTTCATTCTGATCATTTTAGTATATATACGTCTATATCTATCTTGATTATTTTTTGCTGTTACAAGCAACCGTTATGTGAACAAAGTTATAATACCATTGGGTACAAGTACGCTCGGGTATAAAAATCATACAAATTGTTTTGTTAAATTCAGTTCGAGTAAAATTGGAAATATTTTTCTTTTGCCTTAAGTCAATACAAGTTCATTTGGAAAATTTAAATTTTAAAATATCATTTGGTAAAACAACTTCAATCAAATGTAGGTGTTCACTCAAATACAAAGTGCACAAGCAGATTATGCTCAGACGATAATGGGAAACAAGTTTTTTCATTTAAAAATTTTAAATCCGACTTATTCGAAAGAAGCTCTTTTCTCAAATGCGATTTTGAAAAATTTAGAAAGAAGTTCATTTTAAAATTGCTATAGGTAATTTGTATATTGAAGGTAATACAAAAATTCCGGTAAGACAGAAATACGCGCATTAAAAATTCATGTGTATGGTAGAAATCTTGAAAAATTGTCTTATCTTATTTAAAACATCTAAATAGCCTGCGTCGAACAAGAATTCCAGAACGTGTTAGAAATATAAAAGTACCACTATTCACATTGAATGGCAAGATGCAGAATCACAAGAAGTTAAGACATTTTTCTTTAAACACATTTTTTTTAAATAAGCGAATTAGCACAACGATGGGCGAAAACGAAGTTACTCGACATACACTGATAGGAAACGTTTTATCAAATACTTTGAAATTTATTTTAGAAACAATATTTTCATTTTATTATAAAGATTAGTATTTGTTGTTAAAATTAATTTAACTAAATAGTGCGCAAATTTTATTTATAACAGCTGAATTTTACAAATGACTATTAAAATCTGTTTTTAAAATTTAAAAATTAAATTTTTGCTTGACTTTGAGGACTCTAATTGTTTTTATTTTTTCTCCATTAAATTTAGATTACTAAACTTCGTATAGCCAGATTATAAACCAGCTGAATGGGCACGTTAAAATCTACTAAGCACTTCAACTAACACCAGCAGCTATTTGGTTTAAGTAATAGTAAGCCGTAAATGGTTATCTGCAAAATGGCTATTGGACTATTATTGATTTTAACGATACTGCAAAGTGCTTAGTTGCTGGTCTATGTAGATTGAATACATACAAGCACATGTTAAATATGTCGAGCATTCATGTATGTACATATGTATCTGCTGAAATTTCTACTCTCACCTAACTTTACAGAGCTGGAACGCTGATGTGTTTGCAAAGAAATAAAATCAATATTTGATTTTCAATAAGTTTGCATACATTGACATTCCCTGGGTAAACCGATAGTTTGTGAATTAACATAATTAAAATTTTTGCTGAAAAGTATCGGTCACGTTTATGTGCAAGAATACTTTTTATACTCTTATTTATTTATGCATGCATTCTGCATATTTGTTTATATAAATTCACTTAACTTTATGCAAATCATGTGAAAAACTCTTTTATTTTTATAAATACACATTTGCTTGTGCGCTGAAGTGCAAAATATTTTTAAATAATTTATTGAATACACGCATCGCTTAAATCAATTAAGGTCAGGCAATCAAAAGTCATTGTTACACACATCGACACCACTGTCAGGACTTTGCATAATTGTACTTAAAACTTTTGAAATTTTAATAGCAATTAGATTTGACCACTTATCTCTGCATAAGTCACTTACACTCGTATTTGTGTGTGTGTGTGTATATAAACATTGGACTTAATCAAATCACATTTACCCAGGCACCGCATATTCATTGCGCAAATCAAACCACAATCGAACATTTTGAGTGTTTCTTTGGGTGCTTCGTTGAAGTAATCGAATTTTATGTAAATAATTGAGGCAAAATTTAATCAGTTTACGATAGCAACGAGATAAATTTAAATAGCAAGATTTTTCAGTGCATTCAGTTTAATTAACTCCAAAATGTTGGACAACACTAATATCATTAGATTCGTGACAATGTCTTTACGAAAGTAAAATGAATTGCACGATTAATCGATTATATAGATGCAATTTGTTTTGATTAAATTAACTTTCTCAAAAAGTATGTACGTATTTAAGTAGAATGAAATAATTCAAATACCAAGCGAAACAGTTAAAGTTTTATTGTCTATTGCATTTTAAAATACTCGTATAATATTTTCATTAAAAAGGCCATCGATCAGCTTTAGTTAGACAAGCTTTTAGGCATAACAGCGCAAGCATTTCGTGTCGTGAAAGTCTCCGACCAAACTTTTGCGACTGTGGGTTTTTACATACCTTGGCAGCACCGCCTTTCGGTGACGGCCCCGACGAAAACATTTACTGCTGAATAAGTAAGGCTAATGGCAAACAATGATTTTAGTCTTAGTTTTATATTTAGGCTTTTCATCTCAATTGGGCTCCTGATGCCGTTGTATAGTTATTTTACTTGGAGAATGCAAAATCGACGTGCCTGAAAGTTTTTGTAAAACTTAATTTGGAATTATTAGTTTAAAGAAGCCTCAATTGAGATGTTAAGAAATACTTACATGGAACCTCTTGATTTCTGAATCCGCAAATAATTGACTCCTATCTGAAAAAAAAATATTTTTCTATATCAGTAAATTATAAGGGTGAATATATGAAATGAAAGGTATTTTGAATTATAAAATGCATCAGTAATTTAAATCAACATTTCAATATGCGTACAAATCGGAAGTATACATTTCCAGTAAAGCTTTATGGAAACTCTATACATAGTTTTAAGTATTTTCCAAAAAGTTGACACATTTAAGAAAAATAATATATTTTGTTTTAAATTTAGTATAAGTGACAAATGACAGGTTGTGATCTGATCGATTTAAAAACAGGTTTTTCTCTGAATACAATTTTACCACAGATTACTTAAGTTCTTCTCCAGAAATATTAATTTTTGGAGTCCGTGAGCGTTCAGAATAACATATAATTTAAAAGTGGTTAACTTAGGCTGCAGAACTTTTAAGACAGTCAAGCTGTCTAATAGATAAATGTACTCTTATCTTGCGGATGTAAATTCACAGAAGTTGTAAAAGTGAAAAGCCAGCGATTGAGATTCGATATATTGTGGTTACACTGTAGCCGTCTGACGCTCGTTTGTTACTTTATAATAAAAGATTTACAAATTTTATATTTCACCTTTGTGTAAATAATGTAAATAAACGAGTATATACATATGTATGTATATGAGCAATTGAAAAAGTAAAAAAATATCTTTAAGGGGACTCCCACCTCAGATTCTCCTGCGTGGCCTTCTTGAACTTTGCAATTGTCGATTTCTGAAACTTAAATGGTAGGAAGTTAAGTTTAGTTCAATTCACACACTAACTGGTTGGTGGGGGAAATTTCAGCTTTCTTTAGTTTCTGCTCTCATAAAAAAACCAATAGGTAGATATTTAAACATGGAAATACTAAAGTTACTTATGCAGCTACTTGTGTGGGTATATTCGTCTGTCTGCTTCTATACCAATATATATATGTACATATGTAGTGTGTAGTGTCATAACTGTAAATGTGAAAACTTTTTTATAGACTTTCATGGCCATTGCTAGCGCTGCTGCTGTGCTGCTGTGCGGTGCTGCCGAATTTGGAATGTCATAAAACGTTCAACTCGGCACGGATTTTAATATGTACATGAATCATGCGCTTGAAAGTTTTGTAGACGCTGCCGCACGGCCTGTACATAAATACATACATACAATTGCGTTTACATAAGAACTTATGTATTTATGTATTTACTTTATATCTATGTACGAGTATGCATTTACAAACAAATGTTTTCGGTGGCTCGCTGCGGCTCTTATTTACTACTGCCACAGTTATAACTTTATGCCCATGTCAGCCACTGTTGGTCCGCTGCTGTTCAGTTTCACTTTTCACAATTTGGACAATATGTATATACTCTGTTCACAAATTATAGCACAACCACATTTTGACAGATTTAGGCACTTTATTTTTTATTTATTTTTTTTTTCTAAGTAATCAAAATTTTTTTTGCAAGTAAAATATAATTCATTCTCTAAGAAAACTATAAACACACATTTTTTTAACTATTCACAAATGCGTAATGATATAACAAAATTTCATAAAAATTTTGAATTAAAAAAAAACTTTTAATTTTTTCGTTTCTAAATTTTTGAAAATTTATTTTGAAAAGACCTCTGTTATAAATACAAAACAGGCACACACGATGACTTTAATGAATCCTTACGCGCCATCAATGACCGCTTTATCAAAAATATACAAACACGGCACTCCGATGAGACCAATTATAAATCACAAATCGGCTCCAGGATATAAGCTGTCGAAATATCTTTAATCTCTTTTAAGGGATAATCTAATACTTTACCAACAAATACATCGTTAAGAATACGAGCGAGTTAATTGAGAAAATGGGATCAATAAATGTGCCTAAAGATGGAAAATTTGTATCGTTTGACGTCAAGGACCCTTAACCATCGATACCAACGGCGAAAACCGTGGTCATTCAAAACTAGAAAAGACTAGCAAGTGCAAAGTTCTGAAGTAATTAAAGCTTTTAAAACAACCCTTGATCACAGTTTAACGGCAAAATATATAGGCAGACTAACAGTCTAGGAATGTGAAACCCAACATCAGCTATTCTAATGGAAGTATTCATGCAACACCTAGTAGAGGGATATATGGATGGATACAAACAAATTCGTGTTTGATATGTATAGAAAACCCACGGCCGCAGATACTATTATACATAACTCTTTGAACCATCCTCAACAGCACAAGAACGCAGCCTTGAGACATTAACTAACGGGGCTTGAACGAACCCAGGTGGAGAAGGAAGCATACGTTAAAGAAATAAACGTAGTCCGAAAACAAAGGATATAAGAGCGGTCTGGTAAACAAAATAAAAAGAAACATAAAAACCAAAAAAGCAAGCAGGATAAAAGATAAGGAAATGGCCTGGGCAGTCTTGACCTACACGAGAAAAAACTTACAAATTAGCCAAATTGTTCAAGAGATACAGCATTAATACGGCGTTTAGAACCGGAAACAACGTGGGAAAGATAATAAAAAATGGTACGAATAAAGGAGACCCACTGGTAAAGCAGGGTGTATACAATATATCTTTTGAATGTCAATATACTCGTAGCTATGTATATAGGCCAAACAGGACGCAAAACAAATACTAGTTTCCGGGAATATATAAGGGACTACAACAAAAAAACACATAACATAAATGACAATAAACAAATGTACACCAATGAAATTAGGAAAGATAGATTAATTTCAACATGTGCAACATAAGGCAATGCATAATGCATTAAGAGAACATGGAGATATACAAACAAATCACTTTTGACGGAAAAAATATAAACGAACATATAAACACCACAATATTTAATATTGCTAATATTTAAAAAAAAAAAGCAGGTCAAACTCTGGCAACATCAACGAACAGACAACCAGAGACCCAAAACACAAAAGCCCATAAAAGAGTAACAGAACAGGCGAACAGCTGCAGTTCTCTACGACGGACTGAAGCAAACTTGGTGCGCAAGGAAGTACCTCAACTAAAATAGAGACAATTGGCAATAAAACGACTATAAATACCAAGAACAAATACAAAACTAGTCAGAACGAAAAATGACACTGAATATAGCACAACGCCGAAACCGGTTTTTCTTAAAACCAAACTTGACGAGGGATGACGGAAAATCGTTCCAAAATGTAATAGGTTCCTACCCTGTCGGAAACTTCAACAAGAACAAAAAAGAAAATAACGATGTTTTGTTTGAAAAATAATTGAAGGATAAATAAATTATCGAAATATGTCAATATGTATTTGTCTTATAATTTGTAAATAGAGTATAGTATAGTACTACTACAGCAATGCATATAGGGTGGCAGAAAAGGGGTCCTCGTTTTGGGGGGGTTTTACATTTAGTTTGTGTTTTTCAGCTAAATCAGAAATAATTCATGCGGAACATACAAGAAGTAAGCAATAAAACATTTTGCAACCTTTGCTTATATGAGTATGTATGTGTGGTGACTGCAATACACAAACAAACATACATACACAAACAAGTTTCAATAACTTGGCGTGCACATTTTTATATGAAAGCGGCGCTGAAAATAAAGATGGGTGGCGAAAAAAATATCAGCATAGTCGAAACAAAATTGCACAGGTAGCATAATTCATGCAACATCAGCGCATAAAACAGCTATGTACAGTGCTACTGTAGCCGCAAAATACTATCAATTGAGGACACGGAAACGGCCACCACCTGAAGGGGGCAACTATAATTTTTTTTTGCTGCGCCAAAAAACCATCGAGCAGTGAAAAGTTTGCTTCACAGATTGAGCGCGTAAAAGCGCTTAAGTATTTTGCTTGCGCTCAGCAATTGTTGTTACATACGGTTTATGTGCAACAACATTCAAAAGCGTGGTTGGTGCCGAAGTATGTAGTTGGGATGTTGTTGTAAACTTTCGTCGTTTTCTGATTCCTAGGTGTGTACAATTGGTAGTATTTGGGCGGTAACGATGGTGGCTTCTATGCTAGGTGCGTGCGTTTTTTTATTTTATTTGTTTTTTTTTTTTTGTTTTAGCACTTTCCTTGGCCTTGCAACATTTTAACCAAGAGATAGAGCTTTTTTATGCGGCTACGTAAACCAGATAAGTCGCATTTTTACTACACAATTTTGTGTAAGTTTTTGTGCCTTTGTTTGCATGCAACAACAGTGGTTGGCTATACTAAATCAGGGTGTGCAAGAAGAGCTTAAAATTAGTGTTCACAATTTACTGCATATTTCATTGGAAGTTTATTGCTGTACATGCAAATAAGTAGGTATGTATGTACTCGTACACATAAAAGCATACTCGATAGCGGAGCTTAAATAAAGTAGCTTGGGGTGGATTGCGTTTTGAAATGCCTTGTGTTCTCTGTTTGAAACAAAACGGCTTAAAGCTTAAAAATCGGAATTTTACACTAGGAAACCCCGTAAAATAAATTAACTTGAGACGACGCATAAGTTTTTTCTCGTATCATTTAGTTTATATTTTCTGACTAAAAATGTGAATAGTGTTTTATATACACTTAAAAAAAATTAATTAGCATTGATTTTAAACAGTATTGGTATTTTTCTTAACTTTTCTATTAAAATAAATTTCAAACTATACTTGAAATCATGCAGAGGTTGAACATAAAAAAAAATTTGCAGTACTGTAAACGCTGAAAATCTTGGTTATGATTTTTTTAATACAAATTATAGTTTTCCACTAGCTACCTAGATGAATAATTATACTTTAAAAGACTTAATATGCGCGCTGTCCTTCATTTTCATTTTCATTTCATTTCATTTATTATTAATTTTATTCATTAAATATTAATAGTGTTTCATATATACAAGGTGGCGCAAAAGTAATCCTCCTATCAGAAAATGCTATAAATTTTGCGAATGGCCCCTACTGGCCCCTAATGGCCCCTACTTTTTTCTTTATTTTATTTTCATTTTTTCTTTAAATTACAGCCAAAAAACATCGGAAGTTTACTTTTGCGCCACCTTGTACTAAAGAAGAATAATCAAATTGTGGTGATTTTTTCAATTGATATCCATTAGCAAATGGTTTCGTGATAAATCAGTTTCTAATTTTAATTAAAAAAATAATTTCATACAATATTTGAAACCATGTAAATAGTTTAAACTGTAATTAATCAATTATTTGCAAAATATTATCGTAAGAGAAAGAGATTTAACATTTTAAATTAGTCCAATATGATATTGTGATCGTTTGTTGTTGTTGCTTCCGACAGGGTGTGAAATGATGAAAACCAATAATTAGTCCAATATGGTTAAAAAAATCTCTTTTAATATTTTAAAGTTTTTTAGTTCGAAGCAAATGATTTCTTGGCTTGCGGATTTGGTAATTTTTCGATCCTATTTTACCGTCATTTGTTCCCTTTTTTATTAATAAAAAAGATCAATTTGCTATTTATCTCTATTACATATATATTACTTTGTCTTTCATAGCCCTTTCTTGACACTTATGTTATACGTAAATTTAAAAATATTTTATTGTGTTTATAACCAACAAAATGTTAGAATATTTATGGATTGTATTATATCTGGTATTAAAATAATTGTTTGTAGAAAAGGAAATAAATTTTAGCTGAAATAGATAACAGTAACAACATAGATAATATCGAAACCGATAACTACAATGATGAAGAAATGAGTCAAATTTAAAAAAAAATAAAAGAGAATCGCATTTTCAACCCAGAAATTATTATTACTTTAAAAACAACAGTGTTGTGAATTTTTTAAATCGCTTTCACCGTTGCAAAGGGAACTGCGTTAATTTTCGACAGTTTTCTACAAATTTGTCTGTACAATGTGTCCATTTGTAAGTCCTATACGGCGTTAGTAAAACTTTCGTAAAAAATCAGCTGTGATATGAAATTTTATTATACCTAAATCTATTGAGCTTCAAAGAACATATATAAAATAATTCGAAATTTTCAGATAAAAAATGTTTAAACTTTTAATTTGTTTTAACTTTTTTCGCACAAGTTTTGCATGATTTTATGTATCAATTGTATTTTACTGAAAAAAAATTAAAAAAAAAACACGTTATGTTTAACCGATTGCAGCTTAAAATTTCTTAAAAACCGATAAGGTTATCGAAATCGTAAAGGCTTTATATGGCAGGAATAAGTACGTTTGAACTTATACACGTTTTTTTTATTCCTCATGATTTCAGAATACGTGATTACTTTTTAAAATTGCCAAATAGAAAATCCATTCGAGCCACTTAATTGAATATGGCTGACACATTTAGAGTGAATACTGCATACAGTGCAGCAGAGATATTTTCAAGTGATATTCAATGCAATAAATGTCACGTCATTTGTTGCTACTACTGAAAATGTGCAACAGTTTATTAAGTTTATTGCGTCAGTGTGAAGACAGCGAAACCCACTTCGAACTAATTGACAATGCAAGTGACGATGCAACGCGCATTGAATGGAAATTTAATTTCAATAATTTCAATTCAACCAGCATTACTCATAAATATGCATATGTATGTATGTATGTAAACGAGTATACAATGGGGGAATTCTGTTTGATAATACATTTAAGGGAGCCAATGGTAGTACTCATTTTCGTATATATGTATATGTAAAAGTGACGTAATCTTTTGTATATATACATATATACTGAAAGAAATACTTATCTATTCGGTGGTTATTGGAACACATTCTCCCTTATTGTGAGATTCATTTTCGCCCGAAATAGTTCACTTTTCACTGTTCGCTTATTATAAATTTCGGGCGATATATTTACCGTTCTCGAACATTGTTTCCCCTTATCGGCAAAACTTATTTCGGGCGAAAATAGTTGGCGGATTCAGTGAATTTGTTCACTGTTTTTTTAAAGGCGAAAAATCTTGTTGATTCAAAACGTATGTAATTTAATTTAAATTTATTTCCATAATATCGCCTATCCCAGTAACACAACAGTAAATAAAGTTCAAAGAGGGATAACATTAGGTAGAATGCAGGAAAATCTGGATATTGCAAGAGGAATTGTCAAAGAAAACAAGGAAAATGTAGCTGAGTTATGAAAACAGCTAAGAATGAATCTGCATAGTTTGGGGCCTGCAATGAAAAATTAATCCAAATGGAAAGGGTAAAACTTTTTATATTTAAATGTACACGCAGAAATAAAATAGACTTGGACCGGCCAAAAGCGGTATGTCTTCTAGCGTAGGCCGTTTTTCCCACTTCGGGAATAATATGGCTTCGTTAATTTCGACATTTCTTACATCATCTGACTAAAAGACGATAGCGCCAGCCCAATTTCAATATTTTAATATCTATTGAGTTTGAATTATTTGATAATTTTACATTTAAAGTATACACATTTCAGAGTTGTAATTTCCATATTCGAATTTTCAGAGTGAAATTTATTCCGCGTGAAACTCACAATAGGCGGATCAATCCGGGCGAATGAAAAAATTTCGAGTAATTTTTTTTTCGGGCGAAACTCACGATAAGAGTGTATGTATTTGCAAAAATACGCATGTGAAACCGAATTTGAAACTCAATTTTTTTTTTGAACGTGAAGAAAATAAGATTTTGCTACAGACCTTACACTGCTTCCCATTTTTTTATTTAAGTAATAATATATATGTATATTATAAGACCTACGAACAATATAAAGTGACTCCAAAAATTATCATACAATAATTAAAAAAAAAATATTAAAATTTCACAATTTTTCATCTAATTTTCATCTAATTTTTGATCTTTTTAATGAGAGTATTTTCTTAATAATTTTTGGGTATTTATCTTAATAAAGCTTGATGATTACTTTCATGCCTATAAGTAATTTTCCAATTTTTTTTAAAAAGTATAAGTTTCGTAGCCGATTTAATTTTTGTATACATAAGATTTACATTGTAAAAATATGCCGCTGATTTTTGAAAATTCATGCATACCTTATATGGAAATAAGTTCGAAAAATTTTTTTTAAATTTTACAGTGAACTTTAGATACATCAAACCAGTACTTTTCTAATAATATCACATATACTCCGAAAATACAAATCCTTTTCTTAAACTTCTAAACATTCTGATTCCTTAAAAAACTGAAAACAAATTTTTAAATTTAGATGAAATTTTCTTAAATTCTTTAACGTTTGGGTGTTTGGTTTTTAAATAAAAATAAAATTTATTTATGTTAAAAAAATATGAAAATTGCATAAAATTGTTTCAATTACTGGATTAACAAATATATCTCATAAACTTAACACAGAAAAGGGGTGACATTTTTAAAGAGAAAAGCAAACAAAAGATGAAATTTAAAGATATATAAGAATTCTTTATGGTCTAAATGTAGTTTTTAATACTTTTGTTTTATATTTATGTATCTACTAACAAACTCAAATTTCGAAATTTCTAAATAGTCATCTTGAATAAATTAATATTTCTAACACTTTCTTCGATGAAAAAAGGTACAAGCATGTCAAAATGAACTCATCGTTTAATTTGAAGTTTTTTTCTTTAAAATAACTCAGACAACGCGCTAGGAACTTCTCGCTTGGAGCAAATCTGACATTTTACCAATTACTAACTGCATAGACAATATGCCATCTACATTGTCATTTACAATTATTGGTGAATAAATGTATTAATTTTCTTTTTTCAATTATATGACAGGAATTGATATGCAATGCTGCCAAGAAATAATTCCATTATTACGATTGGCATTGACGATATACACACAATTATGCGTACAAACCCATTAAAAGGCAGAGATACCATAGAATAAGCTTACCTTATACGTATTTGGTTTTTTACAAAATTTCCTTTGAATAAAATGGCTACTGCAAAGTTTGTACCTACATATACGTATATCAATATGTATACACATAAGTGCTCTATGTACATATGTAAACGCATGCGAGTGGATTGTCATTCACGATTAATCGAATTATTGAGACACATATGAATTTTCGATGAATCGAAGCAAAGCTGCTATTTTTTGAGCACTCAACTAAACATCTAATCTCAGCTACATCATTTACGCAAACATTGTGGCATAGTTAAATATGTTTGTGTGTATAAATACTTGGTTAATTGACTGGTTATGATATATTGGATTGACATTTTCTACTTAGATGCAGTTGTCATTTTGTCCGCACATCATGAATGTGCCAGTACTTGTACTCACTCTCAGTAATTGACAGTTTATGGTTGCTTTATTTTTCAGAGAAAAAAAAACATTGAAATGTGTCTTTATCTCTTTTCAAGATGTGACCAAGTTGGAAAAATGCAAAAGAATTAGAACTAAAGTTAAATAAATCAGAGATGTTAAGTTTCGTTAACAATTAAATATGAAATTGTGTAAGTAGATTTATTAATCATTCAATTAATATATTTGTTTATACATAGTTTAGTTATAATCAAAAACTTATCAACACCACTTGTCACGGATTAAACATCGGCTACAATCTAAGCTAATTGATTATAATTAGTTACCACAATGATTGGTAATTAAATCAAACCATTTAAATAATTTTCTTCTTGTATGTTAATGCCAAGATATCACCAAAGACAAGAATGTTGAAAGATTATTCGTGATAACATGTCACTAGAAAAATAAAATTAATTACATAAATAATTTTATTATTGTTGGTTATTTATTTCTTGAATTTTTTTTTTAACTTCTAGCCACATTATTTATACACCTGATAAAAGAACAGAATAATGAATTACTTTTTTATAAATTTTTGCTATTTTGTTATTATAAATAAATAAAAGAAAGTTTTTTTTATTATTATTAATAACGCTAGCAATAATTAAGAATAATCAAAATATATTTGTTTGACTTTTCACTAGTTCTGATAATTCATTTAAATTTGTTTTTACTTTATAGCCGTATACACATAATTGAGATAATCGATAAAATATATTTAATTAATGAATGGGATCAAACATCACTGTTTACAGTTAAAACTTTGAAAAAGTAGAGGACTTCGTTTACTTAGAAACCAGCATTAACACCAATAACAGTGTCAGCCTTGAAATCCAACGCAGAATCTCTCTTGCCAACAAGTGCCGGCTAGCTCATTAATTAATGACAGCGCTCCAGCCTCCAGGAGAGGAAAAGAGAGGCCTCCTCTGCATTGGAAAGACCAAGCTGTTAAGGACTTGGGTACCCTTGGTATTTCCTATTCGCGCCAGTTAGCGAAACACAAATATAGCTGGCGTGATATGCTATAGAGTCAACTAAGTAAGTAAGTAAGTAAGAGACGAGCTAGTATCGATACACGGATGACTCTATGGTTCGAGAAATAAAATCTAAAAATATATAAATTTTACTTGAGCATAATATCCCAAAGTATAGAGTAACGTTGATGTCACAAAATGTGTTTTACTCCATGTCACACACAGCTCGGTCCACAAGCTTCTGAACTAAGGATAAAGCGAAAGCTTTTATACATTTCATTGAAATGGCATATTAAGTTTGGTCCGATGTTTGTAAGTAGCAGAACGATAAGAGTTAGACCCATAAAATAGTATACCATACTGATTACGATGATCAGCTGAGTCGGTTTAACCATGTCCGGTTGTCTATCCGCCTATTTGAACGCAAACTAGTTACTCAGTTTTTGAGCTATTTGAAAGAAACTTGTCAGGTGCTTTTTTATAATTTTTTAGCCATTTGTCGGAGACGGCCAGAGCGAAGCACTATAACGTATATAAAAATAAAACATATAGCTCCTATACAACCAGATATTCAGGTATTGCATATTACACCTTAAATCCTTTATTTTATAAGCAAAAGTCTTCGGCATAGCCGAAAACAGCCTTATTTTACTTGTTTAATCTTTTGTTAGAGAAGATAATTCGAGCCCCACAAATAAATCGGTCAGACATCATCGTTCACAAGAGAATGTACCTGCTTGCGTACGCCGACGACATTGGCATCATCGCCTTAACAACCACGCAGTTAGTTATGCCTTCTCCAAACTAGATAGAGAAGCAAAACGAATGGGTCTGGAAGTGAACCAGTGTAAGACAAAGTATCTCTTGTCATCACATAGACAATCAATCCATTCGGGTAAGGGCAATCAGATTGTTACAAAACTTTAAGTTTTTCATTAAACATATAATACGGCTCTTCAAAAAAATGATCGTTCTCAAGAGGTATTTTTCGCACTCTGTTTACTCAGAAACACCCTAATTACAAATCCACATCAAGTACATTTACAACATTTTTTTTACAAGTTGCAAATATTTGCAGTTTTGTAGCCTATTAATTTTTAGTATAATCAAATGCAAATCTCAAGTGAATACAAGGTATTATTGATATTTGGCAATTTTTTTCTTTGTTTTTGTCATATCAGCTTCCATAAAGTACATGAAGCAAATTAATTTTAATACAAGAGAAGAATACAAAACATCATATGAGAGGGCTCTTGAAGTGTTTGAGAGAAAGATTCTTCGAAAGATTAATGGACCTTTGCATCTTTGAGACGGCGAATACCGCGTACGCTTGAGCAATGAGCTGTACGAGCTGTACAATGATGTAGATATAGTGCAGCGGATTAAGAACCAGCGGCTCCGCTGGTTAAGTCACGTCGTTCGAATGGATAAATAGCTCCAGCCTTGAAGGTTTTTAACGCGGTACCCGCGGGTGGTAGCAGAGGAAAAGGAAGACCTCCACTTGGCATTTCCAATTGGCGCCAGTTACCACGAGATCAGCTGGCGTACTTTGTTGACCTCGGCCAAAATCGCTTAGGCGGTTGATGCGCCAATTAAGTAAGTAATTAATGATTAGCTTTTTTATGATCATACTAGTTAAATAATAAGTATGTGAAAACCACACAATATTCGTTTCATAAAAGACGAACTGAGGTAAAATAATTTGATTTTGGCAAATTTTATCTGTTTATATAATTGTTTTCAAATTTTACGTTTTGTTAAACTTTAACAAGCTTATATTTCATTTTCATTGGTTAGAATAATTTGATTGTGTCAATGCACTTATTTTTGGTAGGTTTCAATTGCAATTCTAAATCGAATTTTTTGTAGTTTTTTTTATCACAGTTTTTTTTTAATATGCAGAAACTTTCGTAAATATGTTCAAAAAAGCCAATCATTATTTTTAATTAACTTATTATTTCGGTTTTTTTTTCTATCAAAAAGTACCATTATGTCTTTTTTTATATGATTACGATTATTTTTGATTACTCGACCATCTTCAATTTTCCTTGTTTAATAATTTTTAATTATTGCCAATTTCTTCATTGCATCATTAATATCGAATAATTTATTTATTTGAATCACAAGAATATCGCAATGGAATTTCCAATTAATGCATTGATTTGGGCTATAGGTTTTTCATAAATTTTCGGTCCTGTCCAGAAGTGTTCGATATTTGAGTATGTAGCCTTATAGCCATTTTATTGTAAAAAGTAAGAGCTTAAACTTTGTTATTGCGAATTTATTTTGCAAACACTAACTCGAACACGCAAGTTAACTGCATTTTTTTATCTGGCAGAAAACCCCAAAACATGCTAAAAAAAAATCTAAAACTTTTAAGAAAAAAAGTTAAAAATTAGATGAAGAGATGTTTAATTTCGTTTAAGCTCTCTACAAAGTTTTCAACTTGGTTTTTTATTATTTTTGTTAGAGCAAGAACTGTGTTTTAATTTAAGATTCTTGAAAATAAGTAAAAAAAAAAGTAACCCACACTATGGCTGAAAATTCGGTTTAGTATCCTATGGGCAAAACCGTACAAATATTTCTTTTTCAATTCAGATAAAAAATAAAGTACAACGATAACAAACATCTACTTTTTCTTCTTCTTCGGATTCTTATTTTTCTGATCTTCCTTATTTGTAAAAATCTTACAAATACAAAATAATATTCTAAGCGTAACTTAAAATGAAAAATTCTTTTTAAATTTGTTAAAATCTTATATGACATATTTTTTTTTACGAACATAGTTTATAGTTTAATATACATACGTATGAGTGCAAGTATGTAGTTACTAATATACCCATATAGACTCGTATATTTCCATGTACATATAAATATGCATTCTGCTAAACATTTTTGTACGCATTTTTAATATTGTGCTTTTCTGTCCGCATGCCCACACATAAATTATTTGTTCTTTGTTATTTTTGCCACAACATTCGCTTTCTGCAAATACTCAACCACCCACACACACACACACACAACCACACTCACACTAACAAATGCATCATAGCCACTTTGCATTTTTCCTTGAAAACTATGCAGCTAACAAGAGGGCAAACACATTTGTGCCATTTCTCAGATGTGTGAATATGTTTTGTCTAAGAATTCGCATAACACATTGTAGTCGCAATTCAAGATTTGTCCAACCATTTATCTACTTCTTTTGCAGCAGGCTTTTGTTGGCCTGATTTTCGCTAACTGTAGACAAATGGAATGCAACATCCAAAGTGGGATATGCGAAAATGCAAAAGACTCGTGCATATTAAAATAGAAGAATATTTTTAAATATTTAGTTATTTATGCAATAATAATAATAATGTGGCAGCGTAGCTTAGAAATGCAAGGATTCAGCAGCAAACGACGATATTAAGCTAAATTAATCAAAAAATATATTAGCAGCATTTTTGAAAGAAAAAAAATTAACTTTTTATGAACTTAAACGCTGCAAAACAAAAACAAATGACCATTTTAAAACTTCAAATATTTCACTTACTTTATTTTATTTCAGTATGAATTTTAATTCATGCAAATTTAATCAACTAAAAACAAATATTTAATAAATTATTAATGTAACCAACAGGGTGTTCAATTTTGTAGTCGCGTAATTACGTAATTGATATTGCTCACACACTCTAAAATGCATAAACTTTGCATCGGTAAAAAATTAATACTTTTAAGTTTTTAGCGTAAACATAAGTTCAAATTAATACTGGCGTTAAACTATGTGTATATATAACTGTGGTTAGATACAGAGAAGAGAAATTATGCTAAAATATGTATGTTAGTTTTTGATACCGAGACAATCTGCCAGCGAAATTTATTGTATTTAAGCAATCGTAGAATTTTTTCCATCGTTTGATAAGTCTCTTTCATATCAGTAGCGTATGCCACTGGAACTGATGGCAATTCATTTCTGTTGTGCAGCAATACTGCTTTCAGACCTACGATGTTAGTCAATTGAAAATGAATTGATAAATTGTATTCAAATTTAGTTCTCTCACACTCATAACACATTAAATACTTACTTTTGCAAGAACCGTCTAGAAATAATCGCCAATCTTGTGGACAGTGCACGTGATCGAGTGCAGCAAACTATTCATCCACATCAACGCAATAAACTAGTTTGTTATTGGTGTCATCAGCTTTGAAAATGTGTTCGAACGAAGATAGGTCTCTGTCTCGTGCAGACGTTACTTTAAAGTTACTGTCTACTATATTCCACTACTGTCTACTATGCTTTAATCTGGAGGCCAGAATCTCTGTCTGTCTTATAGACAGATCCATATCCCGCACAAGATCACAATAATCGTGATTTGACACGAAATGACGTTCCGTTTCTATTGCTTTGGTTGGAAGGTACGGTTCGTCATTTACCTCATTAGAAGATTTGTGGCTTGAATCAGGAAATGTAGCTGGATTTTTGTCTTTAGTTCGCTGATCTTGTTTTCCTCTTGGAATCGGTTTCGATACAGTCAACACATTGGCATATTCTAAATATGAGGTGGCGTCTTTTATAGTGGTGACCAGTGAGTTTTCCATTGTTTTAATGTTGTACAGCACATCGAACAAATATATTCGGGTTCATACCAAGCACTTTCCACGTATGAGCAACTGAAAAAGAGATTGAACGCTTCAACCACAGCTTTATTTGTTCTTAAATCGAACCGATATTTCTTATCAACAAATAGACCGCAGGCGTAACAAAATTTGTTGCGCCTATCACACATTTTACCACACTTATTACACAATATAATTGCGAAGCGGTCGCAAGGTTGAATTGACGGCGTAAATTTATTAGATGACCACTCAAAATTTTTGGAAATGAATGTGTTTAAAATAATTCCTCATACTTGCTATGTTTCTAGTAAAATAACGCAATGAAATGCGGTCAAAGTAGAAAAATTAAAAAAAAAAAAACTTTTCGCAAGGTAAATTTATTTAATAGCAGAAAAAATTTAATAGCTTCGTCAATTTTTCTCCGATTTCATTGCATGAGCACTCAAAATTTTTGGACATGAATGTTCTTTCAAAATAAACCCTCATACTTGATATATTTTTAGTAAAATACTGCAATAAAATGCGGTCAAAGTAGAAAAATTTGAAGAAAAAACAAATTTTCCAAGTTTACCCGATGAAAACTTACAACACGCTAGCTCAAAAAATAGATCTTTATATCTCAATTTAAAGGTATAATCCTTACCTTTCCATATTTCATATTGAAAATCGGTAAAGAAATGGCCAAGTAATGAAAAGATTAGCGCGTACACTTCCGAAGAACGGTTTTTTAACGGTAAAGCAAGATTTTGAGGGTGTTACAAATTTTCCAAAAACCGTTTTGAGTTATATTCGACCAGGTGAACAATTTACAATATGTCACTTTAAAAGTTCATTCAATTTTTTCCATTTTGTAACACTGTGTTATTAGTTCTATCAAATAAAAAGTAGGTACTTTTTCATAGACAAATAGTAAGTGATTAATAAAAAAAGGTTTGTTTTTTTTTCAGTAAAATTTTTAGTACCTATGTTAATAAAAAGTATCAATTTGTTGAAAAATCATGTTTGTCTTTAAAAAAGTACCTACTAATTTTTTTTTTTTTGATGGAAACTTTTTGTCTTTAAAAAAAATACTCAATATTTTTTTGAGAGATCTAATTATTTTTGGAGCTATGAAGTGATAAACAGTGACGTATGCCGAGATGCTTTAAATTTTTAAAGTCGCATACCTTTTGGAAAAAAATTTTTTAATTTACAGTCGTTCACTCATTTTGAGTTTTCTACACGACATACTCATTTACATAAAAAACTAAAAAAAAAAACCGCTTTTTCATTAAATTAGTATGGAATCCCTCATAAACATAAAATATTAAAAATATATAATATATATAATATTATTCAAGATTTTTCCAAACTTAAAAAAAAAACGTTTAAAGTGTGTGGAAATAGAGATACAATTATAAAAAAGCAGTTACGATGTCTTTATTTATTTATAAGAATATATAAAAAAAGAGTTACGAAATTACGTTTTCTTTACAAAAAAAAACTTACTTACATACGCCCATATTTAAATTAGCTAAAAACAAGCTCTAAAATAAGTTTCGTTTTCATTTTACAAACCCACTTAGTTTGGTTTTAAGTCATTTTTCCAATGAGCTAGATACAATGAAATGTCTGCACAACTCATATCAATCAGGTTTCGATCTTTTATGGTGGTCCTATAATTCATACTGTTTCAAAATAAGTAAAAGAAATATAAGTATTTACTTTACGAAATGAGTGAAATGAAACCTGCACGTCTTTTTAGTTTTGATGATGTAGTAATTTGAGTTATGCAAAAATAACTTTTTTTATCCCAATTTTAATTCGTTAAAGTCTATAAATTGTATATTTTTGGTCTAAAATTGCAGTTATTTAAATTGTATTTAAATATTGATATGGGATAACGGAAAATCATTCAAACAAATATCAAGATTCCACCCTGTCGGAAAAGAACAAGGAGAAGACAATGTAGTTAAATATGTTTATTTGTTTCAAAAATTTTTAATTATTTTATATCCCTAACAAAATCAAGCAGCTTGCAAAATGAAACCACAAATATAAGTTTCTTTTTTACCAGCGCAAGGATATTTAATCATTCACTCTCACTCTTTCTACGTACGAACAATAAAAAATAAGATTCATAAATTTAGAATTCAAAATTTTGTAAATTGTTTATTGAGTTTTATGCATTTACGTGTATATGAAATAAAAAATGTAAGAATATAGTTTTTGCGGTCGAATATAACAGGCTTTATTATGAATACAGATTTAAAAAGTAGTATAAATGTTGAGCATGCAGTAATTGAAATAAAAGAGAGTATCGTGAAACTCGTTTTAAAAGCGATGAACACTGCCACAAAGCTGAATTTAAAACTGATTTGTTGAACAACCACAGCATCTATGCTGATGCTAAAATTTTTTTGTAAATATGCTCAATGAAGCGAAATATTTAGTTTTTAAGCTTTACTCTCAATTTCCCCATTCGGTTATTTTAGAAATAAAATAATTTCAACAAGTCGAAGTTTTGTATCTTCAATAAGCGAAAAAGTAATTTTGAATTACTCGTTCACACATTATTCATACGTCCCATACATGCTTTGCTCTTACAGCTAAATACCCCAGGCGTATGAGTAACAACTCATAATGATGAAAAATGTCATATTTAGAACTCAATCATTCATGAAATGTCTTCAAAGGACTGAGACTGAAATAAAAAGTATTGAAGTGTCAAGAAAACATTCTTTTTACGCCTTCTTTAACTTTTAATTCAAAAACATCAAACGGGATTTGTCGAATTACACTATTTAATACTAAGAGCCTACAAATATTTTATTATTATTTTACATACTTATGCAAACTCACAGATACATGAAACACTTGTTTCACTTACAACACAATGCACTTATGCGTCGAATAACAAAAATAAATTAAACTTTTAATCGGTTTTTAAATTATTTATTGCACTTAGTTTCGCTAATCGTAACGCAGCAGCACTCCACAAACGACAAACAACGAAAGGACACACTGACAAATGAGCACTGCAATAATGTTTGTTGAAAATACGCAACAGATTAGTGACATAAGCAGAGAATGCGCGATTGAGTGTGCGAAAGCGAAAGCGAAACTGGTATTAAACAAATTTTGGCAACACTGGCCAAATGCATGCATACATATAAACAGAATGAAATACTGCACTCTTTAACCCTTCCATATTTTCATACAAGATAGAGTTCAAAGCTGCCTACAGTAGTCATCAGTTGGCCGACGCATTAAACAAATATTCCAACAGTAGCATTATCAGCTACGATGTGACAGGAACATATTTAAATATATGCACACATACATATACACACGCATAAATATATGATAATACTTGCAGCGACATAGCAACTAAGTGAGTACTCGTATTATGGCCGCTGTTGTTTTATTAGTGATTGCGGCTTAGTAAGCAAAAGACAAATGTTTACATTAGAATTACAACTGTAGTAGCATTATCAAATAAATCATTCACACAAACATTTCATGTACAACAATTTAAAATGTACGGATATGCACAAAATAAAACAATAGATCCTGCATAGTTTAATACCCCTTTCAGACCAAGCCAAATCCATTGTGAGGTCTTCGTTTAAGTGCTCTAAGTCATTTGAAAAATTTACTGAAACAATAACTGCTTGGCAATAAAAAAGGACTGTCTTAAATTGACAATAGTTTTTTTTTTAAATAATTTATCTCTTTGTTCTTTACCACAATTTTTTGTATGTTGTATAAAAAAAAAATTGAGTGCCTATAAACTTTTAAGTTGAATAAATTTAAAAAAAAACCAATGAAAAGTTGTATTCTTTTTTCGAAAATATTTTTCAGGCTATGAGCGAGATTATACAAATGTGAGATGTCGTTATTACAAAAAGGATGCGAAATAGTTTTATAGGCACATTTTGTAAGGAATTTAAAAAAATATTTTAAGTAAAATATTACATATCGAATTATTAGCATTACAAAGCTTAGGTCTGTAAGCGATACAAAGAAAAACGAAGGAATATTATCTTATACTAATGAAAATTCGCAATTCAAACAACGGAGTACAAAAACACTTTTAATTTAAATAAAGGTTAGTTTTCGTGTCAAATCGTGTAAAGAAAGTGTGAAAGCATATAACATTTCATGAGTAAACATTGAAAAAATTCAAATTAAATAAACCTTTTTTTCTAACTTAAATTTAGTTCTTTGCAAATCAATAAGAACATCAATCAATATGACATGTATTTTTAAGAATTTTCATTACAAATATAGTTCATTCTCTGACATAAACCATATAAATTCAGCTTAAAAACTCTGTTGAAAATTTTTAAATAGATTTGGACTTTTTTATCAGAAGCGTAAGATATTTTTTAAGTATGCAGTTTAATAGACCATTCATTGTTAGTATAACAATATGAAAATTTCATGGGTGTTTCAACTTTCATCCATGTAATAATTTCCAACAGTTTTTAATATTGCTGAATTTCGAATCAAATAATGTGATAGAAATAAAATATATAAATTGTTAATTTGGTTTATATATACGCTACATAAAAATATTATTATATATACATATATTTCCTTTTAACAACTTCACAGAGTTAACATATCTCAGCAGTGGCCGTTTGTTAGACTATGTCTTCACTTCCGTATTGGTTACAATGGAGTCACGTCGTTTCATGATAGACTGAATACCGAATTTTATACAATTTATAAAAGCTAGCAGATAATTATATAGCCGGTAGTTTAGCCTGGAGGACAGTGCAAATCTGAGTTGCTCAGTGAAAAATCGTTCCTGTAAAAGGTAAAATAAATCAAGCCAAACTTTAATGGATTTTCAAATTGTAAAGTTGGCAGAGTGCAGAATTAAAACCGTATAAATTTGCACTAATTAAATTTTGTTTTATTATATCTGATTTTTACTTAGTAGTTGAAAGAGAATTGCGATACAGAGTGTGGGTATAAAGCTCTTCATTCAATTTCATCACAGCTTTTTAATGAACTTAAAACAAAATACCTCTAATCGTGTATAACAAAAGTTATAACTTGCCGTCAAAACCTATTGCTATGCTCCAAGGCTGGAGTTTCAATTTGACTGGTGGCTCTAAAAAAAGATATACAACTTAATTTGCTGTCGTCTCAGACAAGGGGTCCATACTTAAAACATGTATTTTATTACTACACAACTCTATATTTACCGCCGAGACGATCACAATAAACCTCGTCACTGACTACGCATCCTCGACTAAGGGAAAATACATAATAAGCATGAACAGTAAATCAGCCTTAATGGCTCTTTTGCGCCCAAGCAGCAAATAACTTTTAATCGAAAAAAAATCGATATCGAATTGTCCCAGCAGAAATGTTGGTAATGAACACGCCGACAAACGTCAGAAATTCGACCAGCTTAGTGTTTTATTCATTTGTTAAAACCGACATCTTTAGACAAATCGGATGTAATGAAGGAATGTAGAACACACTAATACAATTAGAAAGCGATCAATCCGAAGTGGTTAAAAGCAGCTCTTCGAACAGAAGGAACATTGCAGCAGACCAAAATATTCCCTCGATTCCGACTAGGGCACACAATTATCAGTCACCAACACCTTCTTAATTGTATGCCCGCCACAGTCTGCTCAGCGTGTAACTTTCCACTGTCCATTATTTAGATAATATACAAATGCACGAAGAACGCCGATACAGGTAAAATGTTTTCTTTATCTGTTTCGGATGATGACGACCATACCTTAGTATATTCTGTATTTAACAATATTATTGTGGCCGCTGGGTTCGAGGTTCGAATTCCTTAATCTTAATCATAGAAAAAGTTTTTTTTTAATAGCGGTCACCCCTCGGCAGGCAATGGCAAACATCCGAGGGTATTTCTGGCATGAAAAATCTTCTCATTAAATACATCTGCCGTTCGGAGACGGCATAAAACTGTAGGTCCCTCCATTTGTGGTAAAATATAAAGACGCCCACCTCAAATGGTAGGAGAAGCTCGGCCAAACACTAAGCTCTACAGTGTAAGCGCCAAAATTATTATTATTATTGTTAAAAATAATTATGTGCGATTTTTTATGTGAAAATGTAAACTTAAAAATCCCTATTGATCGCATTCGAATTTACTCGTTATTGAAAAGATAATATTTGCAACATTTACTAAGTTTTGGTTGAAATTTAAATAAAAACCGAACTTTACTAAATAAGTAAGTTATTTTTGTGATAGTGTTCATTAACTGGTAGCTTCGTCACCATCAAAATCATTCACAACATAATACATTAAGCGCTACGAATTTCACACCCATTGCCACATTCGCCAAATACAAAACCACCAATCAACGTGCTTACACACCATCACGTCACAGGCTGACATATTTGTGCACTCACTCATATGTATGTATATGTATACTCGTATGTACATATATTTCTGTATGCAGATATGTATAATGAGCGCCAGTCTCATGAGTGGGCGTGTCTGTTGCTCATGTTGCGTTGCTTGTTGGTAAACGTTTTATAATTATGTTGCATACATTAGCGCTGGCTGTGCACATATTTGTGCTGCACTTTAAATGCGACTAAATGATAATGAGTAAAATTAAAAATTCGCTATATATTTTTTAGTCGCAAGCATGGCATGTACATACTCGTTCAGCTCTACTCAAATGAAAAGCGCGCGAAAGGAAGTGCAGAAAAGTGTGGCTTGTTGCGATAAATAAGCATACGCAGCTACATACAGACAAACCTACACATTTACTTAGAAATTCATGTAACGAAGTACTTTCATGCTGCTAACGTAAGTGCTTGCAAGTACTTAGAATTTCATTTCTCCTCAAATACATACACACACATTAACACATTAACGCTTGAATGTATGAATGTTCGTCCATATACTTATGTGCCTTCTTCCAATTGTACGTTCACTCACTTTCATCCATTCTTACTGTTTACATTTCCGCACTTGAATTAGCAATTTTTATTACTCAATCCACAATTTTTGTGACGGCGTCGCAGTTTTGTTTGGTGACTTTACCTTTGAGCGCGGAGTGCTGCAGCTAAGTGCGTATAACATTTTTAAAAGTCAACATTTAGCATTGTTTGCAATAATTGTTAGTTGGTTGGTAGATAAGTGGGTAACTGGAGAGTTTAATAATTTATGCTCACTTCGAATAATGAGCTTTGACGATTATTTATAAGAACTATGCACACATAATTTCAGATAAATTTTATTTAAAAACATTTTAGTTTTTATAAAGCAACTTTGCAGGGATAATGCAATGGCATTAAGAAAAATATTGTTTTGTTACAAGATCCAAAATATGAAAAATGAGAAACGAAATTTCTGATATTTTGTTGTTGTTGCTTCCGACCGGGCTTGAAATGATGGATTTTCGAACGAATTTACGTCATCTCTTTTAAAATTTTTTTTTATTATTTTTTATTTATTATCTATCATTTGCAGTGTGGCGTTTTTATATTTTACCACAAATGGAGGGACCTACAATTTGGTGCCGACTACGAACGGCTATGTATTTTATGAGAAGCTTTTTCATGGCAGAAATACGCTCTGATGTTTGCCATTGCCTGCCGAGTGGTGGCCGCTATTAGACAAAAAATCTTTTTCTACGATTAACATTTTGCTTGATCTGACTGAGATGCGAACCTCGAACACAGCGGCATATCAAGTTATAGCACCCAAACCAAACTTGACAAGGGATGATACAAATTCATTCCTTTCTGTCAAACCCTAAGCTTCCGCTTAAATAGTAATTTACGTTGCTCTTGGTAAAAAAATAATGTAATATTTTATTAGGTTTTTTCAGTGAACGTAGAGTTTACAATGAACTTATAACTGTAACAAAAATTATTGTAAAAAAAATGTTGGCTTTCTAAAGCTCCTTCAATTTCAAGTAATGACAAATCATAGTCTCAAATTCAAAATTAAAAATTATTATTTTCACCTTCTGAAAATTTTCTTTAATTAAAGGAAGGATAAAATTTCATGATTCCATGCCATTTTGTTTACAAAATTTTTATAAAATAATGAAAATATACAGAAAAAGCAATGGTGGAGTAAGTATTCTTTATTAAAATTTGGATATAAATAATATTATTTTTGATTTTGACTTATTATACATAGTTAAGTCGAAACAAAATTTAGAAACGTGGAAAGAAATTTTTTAAACTTAAAATTAGAGCCTATAAAAAATATTTTGTGAAAATTAAAATGTTTCCGTCAATTCGGGCATGAATCCAAGAAAAATGTTTGGAAAATAGAAAATCATTTTGCAGAAGCTTGTAGTGTTTTAATTGTAATGACCGAAACTAAGTTTACTTATCAAAATATGGCTTCTGAAATTTCAATTCATATATGTAATAGAAATTTCATTGCTAAATTACATATGTACCACGTAATATTTAAAATGTACCATAAGTAAGTCTTTTTTCCTAAATAATCTTTATGATTTTAGTCAGCAGTTTGTAGGAAAAGAAGGAACGAGGAAATTAATTGTCAATAACAACATACCGATGTTAAATAACTTAAAACACATGAGTGTTTTTACGATTATTTCAATTTAAGTACTCATAATTTCTTAGCAATTGAAGATGTTTATAAAAATTTTTACAATAAGCTGGCGCCCTCGAAGCGACAAAGCTTTCCTTCCGGCGAAAATTGTATTTCTTCTTTATTCATAAATTAATTGACTAACTTAACCAGCAATGTTTTGAGATATTTACCACAAAGTAATACAAACAAAAAGAAAATTCCTGCTTAAGTAAATAAAATGTATCTAAACTCCTTAAGATTGTACAACCTGCAGCGCTTAAGGGCGTCTTAGCTTTTACTTCATTCAAACGCTTTTGCTCCCTAAGAATTTTGTCAACTTTAAGTAATTAAAATTCCTTTCCGCAGTATAAACATAAAACAGTTGTCGTAAATTTTTTAGAACCTTTTTAAGTAGCATACGAAATTTTATGACTGAAATATACGACCGCGATAGCTGAAGCTAAGCCTACATTCCATTTTTCATGTCTTCCCAATTTGTCGACTTACTTCTATGCAGGCTTCATGCATAGTCGCATATGTATATTTATACATACATACATATGTATTTAAGCTATTGAGGTTGAACATAAAAATGTCAATCTGATAAACGAAGAAGAATATATTATGCATTCGCAACAAGTTTGTGGTTATCCAAAAGGTATAACCGGATTTTATAGATCATTTGAATTTTAAAATTGTATGCGAACACATTTGAAATTGTTGATATTTTCAAAAATAATATTATACATAAAAAAAATAATGTGTGTAGATATGAATGAAGTTGGAAGACTTGAGGGCTTTTTTTACTTTCAAAACAAAATTTAAGTGCTAGTTAATATATTATTGTAAATTATTGTCTACGCTCTGAAGACAAAAAGGTGTTGAAGGCTTAATCAAATCTGATGTTAACTTCTTTATAACACAAATTCTTCCCAATTGTACTTCAATCCCTTAAATCAAGCTAATTGTTTAAATACTACTACTACTAGTAATTCTTTATTTGAGTAACTGGAAATGGAAATAATATTTAATATGCCTGCCAAAATCTATTCACGTTCTCTCTGGTGTAGAGTATTTTAAAATTGGTACTAAATATAGGATGAAAATTAAATAAAAAAATTAATAAATTATTATATTAATTTTTCAAGTTCAAGTTAACAGTTTTATAACGAGATAGTGATCGAAAGTGGCCGCTGTGGTCGAGTTGGTAGCGGTGCGTGCTATAACTCGATATGCCGGTGAGTTCGAGGTTCGAATCTCAGTCAGGGCAAGCGAAATCTTAATAATAGAAAAAGTTTTTTCTAATAGCGGTCACCCCTCGACAGGCAATGGCAAATCTCCGAGGGTATTTCTGCCATGACAAATTTTCTTCGAAAATTCTTTTAAATTTTTACTCATTATTTCTTTTTAAAACATCCTCTATTTTCGACGAGCTCAAGATAGTGCGCCAGCTTTTCAAATTACTCATGGACTGCCGCCAAATGAAAGCACCAAGTGTAGCTTAGTTCTTTAGCGCTTGACCTTTCCAACGCAGACGGGATGGCTTAGCTTGCGGAGCATTTTTCTCTTTATTTACTGCGCTTTAATTTCCTTATAAAACTAGTACGACTACGCTAACTTTACGGAGCCTGACCAATTTATTTTGGCTGCTCGGGGCATCTTGTATAACATAAGGTTACAGTTCAAGAAAGTCTTTTGCATTTTACCGGTGTAGCACAATGAAATTGTTTGCCTTGATCCCTTCTCACCGTGGCTTTTTGGAAGATCTGTAATGTTGATGTTAGTGTTCTATCTTTGGATATACTTCCAGTGAGTGTATTTCTCAACATTGTTTTGCGTTAGTTCGAAGCTGCTTTATAAAATAAATGGGCAACATTTTTCCTTAACCTTTCGGTTTTTCTATACCATATGGCACAGTCGCTTTTCAATAGCTGTTTTAAATCAAAAAACTTATGAATAAATTTATTTTATATTTTTGTATTTTTCTTTGAATATTTATGAAAAATATATTTTGATTACTGTACCCAGTAAATTGTAAGCGTTGAGAAAGCGAGCGTCGCTCTCGAGTTTCATATTTTATGTATAACATATAAAAAATTATTTCATACATTTGGGCGTTTTATTACAAAATTTAGGTTATTTGCTTTATTTGTGTAATTAATTTGATCGATATATCAGATGAATATTTAAAAATAAATTTAAATGTTTCTAAGAATTAAATTTTGTGTTTTAGTTTTTCTCTTTTAGGAGCATTCTATGCCGTATGGCATGATGTTCAAAAACTGTTTTTGCAAAGGATATAAAAACTTGTATTTGTTTTTATTTTTCATTACGTTAACACTAATGGTAAAAAAATGTAAAATAATGCTTTTTTAAGTAAAAAACAAAAGAGAAGTTCCCAAAAGGGTTAATCAGAACAAAGATTTCACATAGGCGGAGAAACTTATTTATTTACTTCCTAATTAAATATTTTTTACGCTCAATTATTTCGTAAACAAAACCTTTCTCTAACAGAACTGAAAAATTTTGGTAATGAATTTTAAGCTCTTCGAAATATTCGTTTTCTATATGTGTATGCTGTTAGGTTTTTCTTTAGATAATTCTTATCTTAGACCTAGAGTTTTTTTAAATTTGAATCTGATTCCGGGCATTCTAACTCCATCCACGAGAGTCCTTCTAATTTTTTTTTTTCAAATATTTCTTTATATATTTGCAGATTTCCTTCTTTTCAAATGCATACATTTTAAATGCATATGTAAATTGGTACTTAATATAAAATGAACGATTTTTTTTTCTAGTCACACTCCTCAACCGGCAATAACTCTTTCAAAGATTTCATGCATATCGGTGAGCATTGTAAAAGTTAAAAATACTTCTTGAAGTCCTTGAAATGTATATAATCTTTTCCAATTACTTGACAAGATCTGAACTTTTTCCTATAAGGAAATATTGAGGATATCGCTTTTTAATCACATGCCACTAAAGAGAATATAGACCTGAACTAGAATTCGAAACAAAAATATACACGCTTTTAGAAAAATTCACAGTGACTGGCTTGTTGATTCGAAAAAGTGTCAGCTAATTATTAATAGTCCTTTTCGAAAGCTAAAGCGGGCAACACTTGACGTAATTCGCGTCAATGCAAAATCCTTGAACTGAAAGTTTTCGAGCTCATTAAAGGCTGTCAGTTAGTGGCTTAAGTGCTGCAAATACTCATTCCAAGTTAGGGAAAAATGTTGAAACCAACCAAAAACAAAACAACACAGCAGCAACAGTCAGTGGCAGTAATAATTTATTGCCAACAGTAAAACCGCAAAGTGATTTTTTTTCCGCAGCAATTTTAGAGTGCTGGTTTCGCGCCAACGCCAATGTTTTTCAATTGCTACGCTGTTGATCCGCGTTTCTTATGGCCAAATTAAATTTCGTCGTTTAACTTTTTTTTTGTTTTGTTCCAAACCATGATTATGTCTAGAATTTAATTGATTTCTTCGGTGGATTATCGCTACGACATTGGTTGAGTTGGATAGCGCCGCGTACAACGTGGCAGTCGCTTTTACTACAAGCCAAAAAGCTATTTAGTTATGTACTGTAATTTGGCTCATTCTAGCTGCTCATGCGGCTCTTGTTGTCATTAGTTCTCTTCGTTGCTTTTGTCTCTTTTTAAGTGGCAAATAAATTCCAGTGGCTTGGCTTTACTTTTCTTGCAGAATTTCAGCATCCTCAACATCGCCCTGCTATCATTCAAGACTTCACTTGAGACAGTGTGGTATTGCTTCGTTTTTTTATGGAATACTTTGCAATGTTTGTTTTGGAATTTCATTATTAAATCATGAAAGAAAAACAACCACAGCATGGCTAAAACAAAACAAACATTAGCGGTTTCGCCAGTAAGTTAATGCGCATCATTGGCTGCCGACCACGCACGTCCTCAGCTTCAGCGCTTCACTCGCTGCATAGACACTTAAATACTTACATATATGTAATGTACACTTCTTTAAATTAAAACTCAATCAAATTAATTATTTTTCCAAATTGTGCCTCATCTTCAGTTGGCAAGTGTATTAAATGTACACTTTGGTGATGTAGCTACTTTAAGCGATTTGCTGTTCACATTTTTGTGGTTTGATCACCAAGCAAGCAAAAAAAATTTGATTTCCGAACACAATGCTCCAAAGCGTCGATATCATATTTTAATTAACTTTTAATGGAAAACAACCACTAGAAGTCAGAAGGTAAGCCACAATTTTGATGTGCTCCATTTACAGAATTGTTCTACTACAATTTTGTGATGGACAAGTTAGAATACTGCTGATGTATTAATTGTTTTTTTAACTGCGATATTTTAACAAATATGGGTTACTACAGCGAAGAGCGTAACTCAATTCAAAAATTCCAGTACACAGATTGTGTTTAAATATGAGAAAAAAATGAAGGACGTACACCATTTTACTATATTCAAAATTTCTACATTTCACAAAGTCGGCTTTAGTGTTAATATTTTTTTTTTGTATTAACCATTTCTAACTATTATTCATAATGGAGTTAAAACTCATGTTGAAGTACTCGCAAAAAATGTATGGTGAGAGGTTATCAACATTTAAAGTTAACCTTATTGAATATCCAACCCGTCGCAGTAAGAGACGACATTTTTAATCGACCTTACAAATATTAAGTCAAATATTTTTCGACTATGTGAAAGTTGTAACTCCCCAAGGCGAATTTTTTAGGCTTTATTGTAAAAAGTACAAGTAAAATATTCAATAAATATTGGCACTTAATAGTGTATTGTTCGAACAGCGAAAAAAAAAATATCGTCGTACCTTTAACAGCTTTAAACAATTTTTTTTTTCTATTATCTCACATTCAATGAGGCATCTTGTTTCTATCTGAGCCAGGTTGTCTGCGAGTCTTACAAGAATGCGAACAAGGTAATCTGTAGGGTTGCCACAGGTTTTAATTTGCATTTAACAGCAAATGAACCCTTGAATAAATGTAAAATGTCAAAGCCCTTGCATTTGGGACATTATACAGCTCTTCACATACAGGGCAAAAACCGATGAAGTTACTCATATTTCGAAAGTGGGCTCATCCCGCAGTGCATACTTGAAAAAAATAACCCTAAATATTTGCAGCAAAGCTGGGCTCTTCACCATTGTTCCTTTTAAAAACGCTGTCCCACTCTTACTCTTTGCTCTCGCAAAAATTCAAGTTCTCAACCCTAGCGTGCGTTTCGCTAATTTTCATCAAACTGTATTTCTTTCGAAAGGTAAACAAATATCTTTACAGTTATCTATTTGTTATTTTTAATTAAGATTAAAAACCTGCGCTTGATAAGCATTTGTGAGTTTTTGTTGTTTTTTTTAATTTTTTCGATAAAAAAAAAATTTCGAGTCGAATTTTGAATGACATAATTAAAGCGTATTCATATCCCCATAAATTTACCCCGTTGTCATGGTAACCGTTACTTATTACACGGCTCTACAAAAAAATGTTCGTTCTTCGTCCTAAAGTTTATTTTATGATTTTCTGGTTAATTATGAACAAAAACGAAAAAAAAAATACCTTTCTTCTGTATAAAGTTTGCTGCTAGATGACAAGGAGAACGTTTTCATCAGGACATATTGAGCTTCGAACAACGTTATCAAGGCCAACACAATGAAAACATGATAAATACAAAAGCAAAGTTTTTCATGCTATATATTTTTTTTCGTCTAATTACGAACTAAATAATCGAAATTTAATACTTTTGAGTCTAGGTAAAATTTCGTGTTGACCCGTGTTATCTATACTTACTTAAAAATATTTCTGATATTTATTTATCTCAAGATGTATTTTTCGCACTCTATTAATTTTTAGTATAATCAAATGCAAATCTCAAGTGACTACAAGCTATTGTTGATATTTCACAATTTTTTTCTTTTTTTTCGACATATCGGCTTCCATAAAGTACATGAAGCAAATTAATTTGTGTACAAGAGAAGAATACAATACCCTCGCCAAAGAAATTTTCAAAATCAACGATTATGTACCGTAACTTTATGATTTATAAACAAATAATTTATATTTTTTTACTTAAAAAAAATGTATTTGGTTCAGCAACACTACAACATTTTTTCAAATGAAGGCAGCCCATTAGTATTTACCGGCAAAGATCTCACTACAAATTGCAAATTTTTATGAATTGACAATGTGTAAGCAAGAGAAATTAATATATTTTTAAATTTTGTAGAAGCTTTTCAGTTCGTAACTATAAATGTATGCTGCATGATACACTTCGCTGTATAGGTAACAAAGCGTCAAATATATTGAAGTGCCGAAGGCAATTTAAATTTTAAACATCATTAAATTAAGCCACACACAAATTTTAATGTCATTCTGATTTTATTTCATTCAAACGAAAAACCAAGCAAATCACATATCTAAAAATATGGTAACATTCATAGTCGAAGGTATAGCATTACACAACATTTTGTGGCTTGCTATGCTATCATGTTGGTATTATTATGTATGATTATGATAAATCGCTGTTGGATTTGACCACAAAGTCATATTAAAAATTTAATAAACATTTTGCCTTGTCAACATCAAATCACACAATTTACGTTATTGTTGTCGAATATGTCATCACCGCTTACCTGGATAATTGTAAGTGTTGATATTGTTAGCGGTAAATGGGATGATATTGTGACAACTGAAGCTAATATTTTAATTATTAAACTTTTTAATAGTTTACAACTCGGCTTACATGCATGGATAAATTAAATCATAACAATGAAATATTGGTCACACTGTGCTTGAAACTTTACATTTTTTTCTAGGGACATAGTAAGCAAATTTTTCGTTAAATATGCGGGAAATAAATTTAAAATGTTATATCTAACTGAAATCAACTTAGTTCCTTCACAAAATCAGCCATGTGCAACAATGGATATAACAATCATTTACGTAACCAGTGCGTATGAGTGACATTTTGACAATAATTACATATGAAATATAATTTATTAAAACATACTCGTATCACGCCTTTTGTGTTTGATACAGAAATTCGATAGTAAAATATATATTCCAAACCGATAAAATTTTGTTAATGCTTAAATTTCAATATTACGGCAGCAAGAAAATTTTAACCTACAAAATTTCGTTTGTGATTTTTCTTTGTAATTAAAACAGACTAAATTAAAAAAATAAATAAAAGGGGTTGTATTGACTTATGAAGACACACTTCTGTGAAACAATGAAGAAAATAATTTCAACAAACAACTTTTGGTTAAAAAGCAGACCTTTGACAGTTTATCAAATGTGAAAAGCTTGAAGCTGCGTTACCCAAATTAAAGTTTTAAGCAGAAAGATTCAACTTAACTCAATATTTCATATAAAACAATGTATTCAAGTTTGGCTTTCAGAGTAATTAAAATCGTAAGTTATATAAAATGTTAAAATTGTACGTATAGTATTATTGTTTTTATGCTGAACAATTTAATTTTGTGTTGTTACAATAAGCTACTTGATGTAACATGTGTGAGTGCAAACGAAATTAGTTAAAATGTCGCATTATATTATATACCCCTTCCAATTTTTGGAGTAATAAAAATAAAGAGAAACAAATTTCGTAGTAAATACATCTTGTTGGATAATATGAAACGTATCGATTGAATTTTCTCGAACTAATGAACTTTTATTTTAAAATATTTTAACAAGTATACAAAAAACACAAAGCATATTTTGTTGATCTTCAACATTCCTCCTCAATAAAATATCAAATGTTAATTATAACTGAAATGAACAATAACTTCATACATTGAAGTAATAAAATGTTTTAATAAAAGACTAAGAAAGGCCTAACATTTCAACAAATTTATGATGCTTATTTTTAGATAAATTTTTCGTAAAAATATCAGCTACCATCTCGTTCGTTGAAGTGTAGTTCAGTTCGATTTCTTGCTTCATATAAACTTCTCGAATATAATGGTATCTTATGTCAATATGTTTACTGCGTGCGTGATATACTGGATTCTTTACGAGATGCTGTGCGCTGACGTTGTCTCCATTCAATACCATCGGTTGATTGTCATATTGCAAACCTATTTCAGCCAAAAGTTTTCTTATGTAAACTGCTTCCTTTGCACCTGCTGTTAGAGCCATGTATTCGGCTTCAGTGCTGCTCAGTGCGACGGTGGATTGCTTCTTAGACTGCCAAGAAAAAGCACTACCTCCCAATGTAAAAACGTATCCAGTGAATGATTTTCGGTCTATCGTATCACCACCCCAATCTGCGTCGACGTAACCCTCTATTGGTTTTCCTAGCTTTCTATATTGCAATTTGTACTTTGCGGTCTTCGAAAGATATCGCAGAATATGTTTCGCTGCATTTTCATGTTCAACATGAGGATCAGTATTTCTCTGTGAAAGTTTACAAACAGAATGCATTATATCAGGTCGCGTTGCAAGTGCTAAATACATTAAAGATCCTATTAATGACTGAAAATGTGTCTTATTAACTTGCTTGCATTTTTCGTTATTGCATTTCACTTGAAATCCAGCATCTAAAGGAGTTGCTACAGGCTTACAATTTTCCATCCCATATTCTATTAGTAGTTTCTTAATAAATTGCTCGTTGCTTATACTTATTCCTCCTCGATCGCCATTGCGGCTAATTTCTATACCCAGAAAATGAGTAAGTGGTCCTTTATCGACTAATTTGAATTTTTTAGCGATATTTGCTTTAATGCTTATCAACTCATCCTTATCTGTACAAGCCAACATCAAGTCATCTACGTATACTGCAATAATGCTTAATGCTTTCTGATTCTTCTTTATGTATAGACATGGCTCGCTTGCGCATGGAGAAAATCCGATTAATTTTAGAACTGAATCTAACTTTACATTCCACTCTCGACCTGACTGTTTCAGACCGTAAAGAGCCTTATTTAGCTTTAGTACGCGATTCGGATATTTTTCATCAATAAAGTTCTCGGGCTGTTTCATATAAACCTCGTCCCGCAATTCTCCGTTTAAGTATGCTGTTGATATGTCCATCTGGTGTAAATACATTTCATGTTCTACAGCTAAAGCAATTATCATTCGAATTATTTCATATCTAACAACTGGAGAAAATGTCTCTTTATAGTTGACGCCATATTGTTGGCTGCATCCCTTAGCTACTAATCTTGCCTTAAATCGCTCGACTGCGCCGTCTTTGTCGCATTTTAATGCAAAAACCCATTTGCATCCCACTGTCTTTTGGTTACGCGGTAAGTCCATTAAGCACCAAGTGTTGTTTTCAATTAGCGACTCATACTCTTTTGCCATTGCTCCCTTCGATTCTTTAGAATATTTTGAAGTAATTGCTTCTTTGACCGTTTGCGGTACCTCTATATTTTCATCACAACTCATAGCCCCTAAAATGTTCGGTTGTTTTCGCGGTCGACCAGGTCTACCTGAGCGAATTATTCTAGGTCTCCCTGGACCTTTCTTAACATTTTCCTCCATAAAACTTTCGTCTAAGACTTCTACACTATCATGAATGTTGATGGACCTTTGGTCTTCTTGCGATAACGGAACAATTTGCTCCCCTCCATCAATATTCTCTTCTGATATACTTCTTGTAAAATCACTATCATTCCATGTAGCGTACTCTTTGTTATCACCTTTTATTTGGTTTCGATTAAAGTCTTTTGCATTTTCTATGAATGCAGTATCTCTACTCACAATAACTTTGCGACTGATAGGATCAAATAAACGATAAGCTTTGGATGTCTCCGAATACCCAATAAAAATATATTTTCTTCCTTTAGGACGAAATTTATGTTTTTCTTTTTTATCTAGTGCGATTGCAAGTGATCCAAATACTTTTAAATGACAAACACTAGGTTTTCTGCCTGTCCATACCTCAAATGGAGTTTTTTCTTCAATTATTTTAGTTGGTGATCTATTTCTTAAATAAGCTGCTGTCATTATCGCTTCCGCCCAAAAATATTCGTCTAATTGTGCATAAACCAGCATGCTTCTAGCCATTTCAACTAAAGTACGATTTGCTCGTTCAGCTATACCATTTTGTTGTGGTGTGTATGGTACTGTTAATTGTCTTTGAATTCCATTAATTTTCAAAAACATATCAAATTCCTTGTTAACATACTCGGTACCATTGTCGCTTCTCAAAATATTTATCTTCTTGTTAGTTTTGCGCTCTACAAGCGACTTGAATTCCTTAAATTTTTCAAAAACTTCTGATTTTGATTTAATCATATAAACATAAATAAATCTAGATTTGTCATCAATAAAAGTCACAAAATATCTCGAGCCTCCTAAAGAGTTCTTGTTCATTGGGCCGCATACATCAGTGTGAATGACGTCTAATACATCCTTTGATTTATTTTCTCGAGATTTCGGGAAAGATTTAGTACAAATTTTACTTTCCATGCAAGTTCTACATTGCATTTCATTAGAAAAACCTTTCATATTCAAACCATGAACCATTTCATTTTTTGCAATTATGTTCAAACTTGAAAAATTTAAGTGACCATAACGATTATGCCACTTCATTGCATTTTCATTATTAGTATTTATACCAAATACTTTATTTTTCTGGTCAACGACCATAAAAAGATTATTTGTATGCTTCCCCTTTATAACTTCTTGACCAAATTTGTCTTTAACAGTTGCGTGACTGTTGTTGAAAATTACTGTGTTTCCTTGTTTTACAGCTCTACTTACAGATATAAAATTGATTTGCATACCTGGTACATACAAAACATTTGCTAACGTCAACTTGAATTTTTCCGCTTTCAACGCCACATTTCCTAAACCTTTAGCTTCAATGAAATTCTCACCTGCTAACATGATTTTTTCGTAGTGTTCCTCAAATGTTACAAACAAATTACGATCGCAACACAAATGCGATGTCGCTCCGCTATCAATGCACCAAGCCCCTTCACCAATCGATTTATCTTGCGCTGATGCGAGAATAGAAAAAATTTTCTCATCATCCCTTCTTTCCGTTGACTTCTTTTTTTTTTTGGTCCTTGCAGTTGGCCGCAAAATGTCCCTTCTTACCACAGTTAAAACATCTTACATTTTTATTCCTCGTAAACTTCTTGTTGTCTGTTGTTCTTTCACCCTTGTTACGCGCTACGTAAGCTTGCTCGCCAGAATCGTCTGCATTTCGTTCCAGTCCACTTTTCCTGTTGCCTTCTTCCATCAGCTTCACCTTCAGTGCGCTCAACGTTGGCAGGATATCTCGCGTCTCTATCGCGACTATAAATGACTCATACGACCTCGGCAGATTAGACAGCATCATGATGACCAAAAGCTCTTCTGGTAACTCGACATTAATTTCATTGAGTTTTTCAACGATGTCCATAAATGTGTTGACGTATAATGTAATATTTTCACAGTTTAAAACTTTGTGGTTCAGCAAATCCTTAAATAAGGCTACCTTTCTGGCTGGTCCTCTTGGCTGATGAACTTCCTTCACAACGTTCCAAGCAGCAGCGGATGAATTCGCATGTTTTATGTGATTTATTTGCGTTGGATTTACGCTTAACATTATAGAAGCCACCGCTTTCTCGTCCTGAGATTCCCATTTTGCTTTTGCTTCCGCAGTTAGACATTGCGCCTTCACGCTTCTTCCGCTTACAATTTGCCACAGCTCCAAATGTACAAGAACGCTTTTCATTTGTACATTCCATGATTCGTAGTTGGAATCATTAAGCTTCTCTATTTGGCAAATAGAAGACATCTTAAAATTTTTTATTTTATGTTGTTGGATAATATGAAACGTATCGATTGAATTTTCTCGAACTAATGAACTTTTATTTTAAAATATTTTAACAAGTATACAAAAAACACAAAGCATATTTTGTTGATCTTCAACACATCTGCTTTTCGGAGTCGGCACAAAACTGTAGGTCCCTCCATTTGTCGTAGAATACAAAGACGCCCACCACAAAAAATAGGAGAAGCTATATAGTGTGAGCGCCAAATTATTATATTATCATTATTAAAATAAGGAGAAAATAATTTAAAAATTTGTAATGATTGATTTCCTACTGCAATTAAACTAAATTGTAATACAATTTTTCTCGTGGGCTTAAATTTTTCTTTAAATCACATGTATGCACAATTATTCACTATTCATTGTTTTAATCATTCTTTGAAACTAAAACATTATTAAGAATTATAGACATGGTTCGCCACGGTGATCAAGCTTTTCTCAAAATCCAGAGCTGATAGATGCTTATTTATGTTTCGTCAACAGCAAAACAAAAAAAAAATAGAACAGAATGAGCTTTAACCACATCAGAACTGATATCCGTTGCAAAAAAAAACCTTAAAGATTAATGCCATATCATAAATATTTACTTGTATTAAGAGCTGTAAAATTCACCGCTTTACATATTTTTGCAATAAAATAGGCGAGTCAATATGGCAGTCTAACCAATTTATTTAATAATATATTCTACAAAAATATAACTTTTTAAACGATTATTTAATTCTCTGCACAACAATGACTTTGTAACCAGTCTATTTTTTCCCAAACCGATTTAGCACCCAGATAATTAAGACTCTAGAATTTGTTTTTATAGTGAAGTTAGCTTTGATAATTATTATATATTTAAGAATTATTTAAAACAAATGTTTCCCTTTGTCGTCGCGTTGGAAAAACCAATACACCCAATTTTTTTGTTGTGACTGGCATGTAAGAAGCGTCAAGGATATACATAAATAATTTAAATATACTATTTTTATATTCGTGGTATATGTGTGTGCTTAATTGAACGAAAGAATATACTGTCGGCTTGCCAATCACTAAATTGACTTGAACACTTTTTTGCTATTAACGCTATTTATGTTTATTTTTGCTTATTTCATGAATTATAATACGAATGTACACTCAGTTCACAAATTATAGCACAAACACGTATTGACACATTTGGGCAATTTATTTATCGGACAATTTTTTTTAACTTATTTTTCAATTAAAATATCGTTAATTCTCTAACAAACACTATTAAAAACAATTTTTTTTTATTTTATAAAAATGTTGAAAGTATTTATCAAAATAATGTAATTTAATTTTATAAAAATAATTTTTTTTCAATATTATAAAAAATGTAGAAAACATTTATCAAAATTTCACCAAAATTTCGACATTTTTAAAAACAAAAAGCTCATTAAATTTGTGTACAATAAAAAGCAAGTTTTTAGGGTCAACAAGCTGGTATAGATTTTTGACCATTCTTTTGCTGTTGCTCTTTCACAATTCGAGGTCAAAAATCGGGACGACTTGTAGTTACTTTAAACTTGAACTTTTTGGCACTAAACTGAGTCAAAAAATTGCATACTCAAAAAAATTCTTAAAACTTTTTATAAAGAGTTCAAAGTTTTGATAAAAATTTCTTAAACCATTGTACATTTTTTTATTAGATTAAAAAATGGGTGCTTATGCATTTTCTTAGAGAACGAAATAAAGTTTACTTGATAAAAAATTTGAATTAATTAGAAGCAAAATAAAGCACCCAAATTTGTCCACTCGTGCCTTAATTTGTGAACAGTGTACAAAAACAAACATTTTTACGCAGCTCGCTTGAAATGATTGAATCTCGACTGTTGTCAACAAATGTTAATCTGGGTAAATGTAAATAAAATAAAAAAAGGATCATACACGCTCAATCACTATGTGTTGATTCACACAACACTGGCAACAACAAAACTATTAGCATTAACAACAAAAGTAACAACAATCACAAGCCACAAACAGCAATATGAAAAGTACATGAAATGCAATTCTGTTGAAATAAATTGAAAAATTTACTATGAGCATAATACCTTTGCGCAACCGGGATTCGATTCGATTCGAATTGCAACGCTTCATTATGAATGCAGCAAAAAAGCAAAAACAACAAAGTAGTAAATTACAATTTCAAATAACGATTTCCTGCAATGTAGCAAATATACATTACAATCTAATGCGATGTAATCCAAAGTAAGAACTCATATAAAATATATACGGGTATATACATAAATACATACATACATATGTATGTATGCTTGTGCGTGGTAAGTGCATTGCTACATTCCAGACAAACGCACACGCGCATTACTGTCTACATACAAACATACATACAAACACATCAATGCACTGCAATTGTTGCAGTTGGCGCCGATGCGAGAAGGGTTCTTTGCTGACAGCAACTTTATTTGCTTCACTCGTACGCAGCTTAAATCGAAGTGAAAATATTATGAAATCTGGTATATGAAATACATTTATTTATGTTTACGCATGATAGCGAAGACGATGGAATAAGTAAAAAGAGTGGCGAAAGGGCGAGAGCGCAAACAAAAATTTAACAGAAAAATATAGTTTCAACTTGTAAACGTAAAAACCAACAAAGCTAAGAACTAGCAAATAGCGCTTGTAAGAAGCATGCAAGAAGCTTCTGGTCATGTCGAGATAAATATGGCAGATGTTGTGTGCTACTCGCTTCGTAGATGGCAAGCAGACAAGTCACTAAAGTGGAAAATTCAAAGGCAAGTGTGAAGTGTTTTCTATGAATATTTTATAAACATCATTGGATAAGGGTGCAGGAGAAAAGCTATTAACTTTTTAAATGAGGGTAATAGATGCGTTTTGAAAATTAATTGCAATTTATCTTGTCACATAAGGGTCTTCCATCTTATACTGCGCGTATACCAGAAGAATGAAAATAATATTTTCAATAATATCTGATAATGTTAAGTAAATGGTATAAAATATAAAAGCGTTTATTTCACTAGAATTGAAATTTTAAGCTTGTTTTTAATATTTCTTTATTTTTACAAATTCCTTCGTATTGCTGACTGTAATTGAAAAAAGAAGATTTCATATTATTCCTTTCTGTTTATTTCCTTAAAGCAAATAATTATATCAATTTTCTTATACATATACTAAATACAAACATCTTTTTTTTGAAAAATCATGCAATTAAATAATAAAAAACTCTTTACTTTTTAAAGCCAGTATATATTGCTTTTTACAAAAATTGGAAAAATTGGGAAACTTGGCATACTTCAGATTTTCGTATCAATAAAAACCTATTCAATAATTTATTTAAATAAATACATATAAATCTAAGCTAAAATAAATTTTAGTTTTATCATAAATATGTACCAAGGTGACTCGTTTTTAGAAATTCTTTAAAAACTCAGTTTTTTTGCTTTGAGTTTCAGATATCAAAGTATTGCTTATTTAGTGTATTTTTGCCAAGGGAAATTGAAGGAGCTCTAAATAAAAAAAGCAAAATATTTAGTTTTTAATTGTTTATGAGCTTTAAGGCCGATTAGTTTTTTCGAAAAAGTATAAGGAAAAACACAACAATACTCAATGCGGCCGTAAACATCATAAATAATTAAAAAATAAAACAATTTTTAGCAACAAAAAATAACAAAAAATTATACATAAAAAGAGTGAGCCAACAAAATTATAACAAATAGAAATTGTACAAGCAACAAATACACAGTCAAGTAAAAATAGCGGCAGAACAAACGCACTTGATTGGAGTAAGTTGGGAAGGGAAAAAGAAGGAAAATAGCAAAAGCTCACACAGCGTTTGGTTGTTTGCTAAATACGAAAACAGTATAGTTCAAGTTAGTTCAAGGAACATGACAACTAACTGTTCGAGCAAAAAGATAAAAGAGCAAATTTTCTTTAAAGATCTTCAATTTTAATTAACTACCTATAATCTATTTTGCTACACAACAACCCAAGTCGAAATTCGAATTGATACATGAGTTTCAGTTTTTAGGAAAAATACTACAAAATGGGTATCAAACAAAAGATCTTGAAGATAGCTGAATATCCCAAATATTTTTGAGGTGGGATGCCACAAACAAGAAAGAAAAACATTGATAAAGTTTGTTGGTATTTTTTGTAGACATTTTTTTTGTATTATAATTAGATTAAAAGGTTATATTTGCTGTTGACTTGCACGAGAAGATATTAATTAAAAACTCGGATAGTTATAAAACTTATTTGTCAGGCCACAATACGAGAATGACATGTGAATGGGGCAAAATTTTTTATTGAGAACTAAAGTCAGTTGAAACAAATTGATTTATAGACTGAACTTAAGAGTCATTTGTAACAAAATTGATTGCATTAACTTATTTCGCTAGAAACACTTTTTCTACCCCAATATAACCTATAGCGAAGATAACTTTTGCTTAGCAAAATGCACATTCAAGCATTAATTGAGTTCAATGCGGTAGACAAGGAAACGCTACAAATAACCAAAAATTATTTTAATATTGTTACTACAACCCATGGAGGTATGAGCACTTCTGAGTACAGAAAATATATTCAAGAATTATTACTGACAACTTTTTTGGTATCCATCTGGTCCTGGTTAGTCTAGCTTTAGTACGATTTAATCTTCGAGCGTTTATATGCAAATATGCTAAGGCCAATGCAAGCCAATAAAAAACCATTGCGAGTATTAAATTTTAGTTTAATACTTTTTTTCACACAATAGATTATGAATAATTTTCGTGTTTTGAACTGAGAACATTCGTTGTTTCCACACTAGCACCATCAACAAAGTCAATGTAACTTTGCCACTCGAATGGCGATACTCACTTGTAAAAACACACATACACAAATACCTACACACCTCACCGTCAAGTTCAAAATTCCGCCATTTACACTCACAACTGTGCCTGCAATTTAACCTCAAATGCCCAGAAAATGCAATTACAACCATACAGAGTTGTTTCATAGTTTTGTGCACAAGTCATACAAGTTGTTAAAGTGAAATGGTGCTTCAATGAATTGCTGCTTGTGCGCCTTAAGCACAAGATTGAAATTGAGCGTTGCAGTTGTTGTGTGATTTTTTCTTCTCCTTCTTCTTCTGCGTCCTCTACTTCTTCTGCGTCTCTTGACATTGCTATTGTTATCCTTTGGCAGTAGCTGTAGAGCATGCGGCCTGTGGTTATTGTTTGTTGAACTCGCGCTCACACACACTCACACAAATCAATTGTGTGCTTAAACGGCTTAATACACACAAACACACATTAGCTTAGTTTTTGTGAATAACACAATAGAAAGTTACATGTGTATGTGTGTGCGTGTTGCAAAGTACTGCCACAATTTGTCAATGCACAACAGTTGCTGAAGTCGCTCAATTCATTGTTGCTACTTTTTCACCTGCACTCAAGTATGAATCATATAAAAGCGTGTGTTTGTACGAGTGTGTAGGTAGGTAGGTTGAGATCATCTTCATATTGTTCTGCTCCCATATTTATTTTCTTTACAAGCACTTCCATGCCAAGCGCCTGTTGTAGTTTTTTCTTGCCTTTCGATGTGAGCTTTTTATATTTTTCAACTACATATGTATGTATACAAACGGCTTCTCAAACTACCTTCTTACCTCAAAACTTCTTTAATTTTTTATTTTTTGTAATTTTCCACTGACTCTGCTGCTGTCTCCGCCTCAGTCGTTTCATCTCCCTCAGTCACTAACACTACTCTGTGCGCTTATTTATTGTGCCAGTATTTTTCTTCCAATTTGTACTTATTTGTTGTTGTGCTAAAAGTTGTATCAAGCCGCATTGTTAAAGTCAGCATAGTGACATTTCGTTTTATTATGGTAAGCAGTTTGTCGGAGCAGCAGTAAAAGTTATGTAACTTTTTTGGTTTCTAGCTTCTTATAACTTTCGCTTATTCGCTTCGGGGGCTCGCAAAAACCTATTTTTATTTTTGTAGATTTTGTTTGTTTCATCTGTTGAACTAACAAACTAAAAATGAAAGCTGCAGCACAAAACAAATATTAAAATAAGAACTTTTATTAAACTTAGAATTTTGTTTTGGTTTTGCGTTAATCGAAAATCGAAGTGAAAATGAGTGATATTACATTTTCTGCATATCTGTTCGTTCGTTAGCAGCAAAAAACTTATGTGTGTAGACAAATTGTTGTTTATTAAAGGCGCGAACTTTAGGGTCAAAATATTTAAACTATTTGAGCCGTTCGGGACTAGTGCAAAATTATTCAGCGACATTTCTGTACTAGTTCGAGGCAGTTTCTAGACTAGAACTAGCATTAGTGACTGTTCCTGAAAATTCGACAATAGTTGTGAGTCAGTCCCGAACTGGTCCCAAAAGTGTTCGGAATTAGTCCCGAAAAAAAAAATTTCCAACAAGTGTTTAACATTAAAAACGTAGACAATTTATTAAAAACTTATTAAGCTTTGCCGTCTTTTATAATGCCTCGTTTACCAGATCAGTCATTTATAATGATTTTCAATTTAAAAAACTCCATCACTGAGGGAAGCCGGTCAATTCTAAAATTATGTGTATGCAAATATCTAGCCTCCGATAATCGTGTTTGCTTGACTTAACGATTTTACGTTTTTTTTTTTTTTAACAACTATAATTGTCTTTTCCTTCAATCAATGACCTTAGTCTTTGCACGTGAAAGGCTGCGGCCAATATAAAAATGTGTATATTTCACGCCAAAAATATCTCAGCAACTAAAAAAACGATTTTTAATATCATAATTTTGTGGAAATGTACACATCAAGATATTTTATTTGATATGTATATTATTCATCTCTGTAGCTATTGTTGTATAGTCAAGCCAAGTGCCGGTCTTCAAAAAATATATATAAATTATATTGAACTAGGTGTGGAATATACTGAAAGCTTCAAGCCTCTAGTTATTTCTATACATTTTTTTAAAATTGCTTATATTCTAACGAATATCGATAGGGAACAAAATCGTATAAGACTTCGGTATGAATTATTATCGCTGTAGCAATATGTAATGCTAATGCAGTAGATAGCTTTCGATATCAGCAATACATAAGTTTTACTCAATATAAAAATTTTGCAATTAAAATAAAACACATTCAGAAATAAAAAAGGAGATTTCTAATAGCTGCTTTCATTTAATGCTACCTCTTTTTTAGTCGACTGTTTTTTAAATTACCAGCTGCATGCAAAATTTCAAGAAGACAAATTAATTTTTGAAAGGAAATACTTGAAAAATCGAAAACATAATTTACTAGTACGGCCTACTTATATCTTCATTGAATGAAGTATTTACCTGTTTGCTGAAAACAATTAGAATAATTTACTTTGTACTTATTTTGCAGAGGATGATGCAAAGCAATAAATTCAAAATTGTCTTAATTATTTGAAATTTTCCAAAAGACTTGTCAATCAAAATAAATAATTGGATTTTCAACATTGCAATTCACTTATCAATATTCATATTGATATGTTTGCACTTAATTGAATATGTCTAAAAACCCGTTGCATGTCGGTATTTACGCACACACACATTCGTGTACGAGTAAAGCTAACTGAATACACTGCCAACTCAAATTCATCACGCATACGCTCTGGTAGGCAGCTGTCGCAAACACATCATTAACAATCAAGTCGAAAGCAGCCAAAAAATAATCATTTCATTTTGTGAGCCATTTTTTTTTCTTCATGCATACAAATGTACGCACGTGTGTTTGTGTGTGTTTATGCCTCGCAGCCACAATAAATTCATCAAATGTGCCATGCCATGCAATAACAGCAATAACAACTTGCTGGCACTACCAACAAAGCTAAACCAATAATAAAAAGGAAACACAAGCAGTCGCATGCAACTTTTCGCCACAACAGACAACGCAACAACTTTGGTGGCAACAAAAAAAAACAAAAAATATACGCTTATGTATGCAACTTCATATAAACAAAATACAACAAACTCGCAATATTTCAACTTGGTACTACTAATATTATTCGTACATGCAACAATATCAATAAAAGTCAAAGAGACAGATTGGCGCGCACAGACTGACACTGGAAAGTAGAACGTGAAAAAAAATCGTTTAACAACAAAAGTGCTGTGGCGCTGAGTATTGCAAAGTTGCAGGGGAGGAGGCGTGAGAAAATACGATAATAAAAATTCAGATGCGCCTATGAGTGCCACAAAAAAAGAGCATATGAAATTGTTGAAATGACAAAATGAGCAAGTCCGATTGCGTGGGCAATAACAACAATAGAAATATTGACTGCGACAGAAACGCATGAGCAAATTGCAAGCGAATGTGATGAAAATAAAGCGAGCGAAGTAAATAAACTCATTTGTGGGGCGGGTACAATTTCTGTTTTATACCCAACTGCAAGTTTTAATGAACTAACGCATGGGGAACTGGTATCAGTTTTCGCTCTGTCGCCACTACAAGTTGTCTAGAACATTATTATTTATATTCAAGAAGGTTGCGACAACCACGAAATGTTTTCATAATTAATAAAAATTTTTTTTTTCATTTCATAATTAATTTTTTCACAATAAAACAACATTTATCCAAGTTTGAAAGTGTACAAAATTAAGAAAAAAGAAATTTACTTCGCTTTTTAATTATTCCATTATACTTAAGCATAATTCTAGGTTAGTATGAACTGAACTTTACAAATGATAAATTAAGCGTAATTTTAAGCTGATCAAATAACAGTATGTAAATCCTTTTGATTTATCATTTCCTTCACTTTCTGTGATGAGGTGAGTTGAGATGAATTGGGCTGAGCTGATAATTTTACATAACGTAACGTCACGCAGCAAAGCACAGTTAAACATGGTCTTTGGTGTGGTCAGTTCAAGTATGGTGAATTTAATTGTGAAAAGGTGAGATATGGTGGGCAGGAGAGCTACTCGCAGCCTATTAAATTTACTATTGATTTCTTAATTTAATTTGGAGGTTTTAAAGACCACGCTCCTGCCGACATTAATTGGTAATCGTCGATAAGATAAGAAGATCTTAGTCAGAAATCTTCTATAAGGTAGAATATTTATTATCGAAACAAGGAGATTTTCGAAATATGAGATTTGGTAATTTTAATAAACGACTCAAAACCCTTTTCATCGACACTTTTGCTTAAATCTCGTGAATATTGAAAGGTTAACTGATCAAAAAACTAAAGAATAGTGTAAGGATTATACTCTTTTAGTCCACCATATCCTTCAATACGCTCATTTACGAGTAGTATGCCTCTTTGGTCCGTCCGAATCGAAAGTCGTCTAGTCAATGTAATTAAAAAATATGATCAATAAAATATGAAGCAAGTATTTTAAACAGGAGACAGTTCAATGGGACACCTTCAACCCTTAACAGTGTTTTGTAATTCAGATATTTATGTATATTTAGACATATTTTATATTCAAATGTATGTAACATATGGAGCTATTGTAGGTATTGCATATTTGTAATTCAATTGTACTTCATCTCATTTTACTTTTGAATATATAAAATTATAATTTTTTTCGTGAAATTTCCGTTACTTTTACGAAAAAAACTGAATTTAATATCAAATTTCTTATAAATTATCAATAAACCATAGATTTTTTTAATAAAAACCTTGCGTTATGAGATGTACTTCACTTAGCAGTACTTTTTCACTAGTACGAAAAAAGCTATGCGGTAAATTTTTACTAGAGGACAAGTGCCATCTCATCATTAACGACCATTTACATATATAAATACGAAGATAAATGGTATTGACTAACAATGAATAGGTTTATAGTACACTTGTGGCATTAAGTCAATTAGTTTTTCAGATATTTCTCCAATCAGAGAGTTATTCGGTTAGTCAATGAGTTTGGCAATAATCACCACTGACGGATAAGGATTGATATCAATATGTGTATGTTTATTTATTTTTATATTTTTGAAATAAAGCTTTTACTACATATTTGCAGTTGCAAAGGCGTGGCGGAGCGCATATTTTCTCAACATGATTACATTAACGCGTCAAAGAAAACAGTAGGAAATGTACGAACCCACGCTGGCGAATGAATGAGTATTTAAACAATTCTGCATGAACCAGCGAAGGAGGATATAAGAAGAGTTAACGCATGAAAAATATGTGGATGAATGGTTTTAAATTTTTTTATCCACGCTCAACTTAATCAGCAACGAACTTGCTCAAAATAGACGAACAGTGTGGGTGTTCAGAGTGAGGAATTGTTTTTATGCGTGCAATTAACATACACGTACGAGTATATACATTCATATATATTTAACTAAATGTATTTTTGTACCAATTAAATATGTAGCTATTTATTTCTTTGTATGACGCCTCTCAAATTTGTTAATAAAATTTCAAGCACAATTTTCCTTTGATATTACTGTCTTAAAGGAAATGCACTTAAAATCTGTTAGTGTGCGAGTCAGTTTCATGCGATAAAAAAAACTTTGGAATTACATACTCTCTTCTCTTAGTAGGAAAGTTTTTTTTCAGAGAAGGGATCATATAAATTTTCGTCCTTGACAAGCCTTGTACGATCTTTGTACCTCGGAATTAAATTAATATATTTTTTTCTCAGAAACCGCAGTCAATTAAACTAAACGAAATCCTCCTTTAAAAAATTATGCTGTAAGTATGAGCAATTCAATAATCATAATATAATTATATAATTTCATAAATTTAGGTTTTTTTTTTGGCGTCTTCAAAATTAGGATTTATACATACATACCAAACAAGTTTTAGCATGTTATAGAAGAAAGAATGAAAGTGTCAAATGTGATTTTTATGGTAGTACATATGCGCATGCGCAGTATTCCCTGTGAATTTTCGGCAGTCAGCTGAAATCAGGTTGTTTACGTTCTGTATCGAATATTTTTGTGAGTTTTGCATAAAGTTGATATTTTTTGAAGTGTTTTATGTGTGGTTTATGTATTTTTTTATGAACAGAGCCAATAAATATAAAAAAGAAATTTAAAAATTGTACTAAACGAAATTTTAAAAAATTTTTTTAATGAAATAAACTAAAAATTAATTTTGGAAAATATAGACGTGATACAAAAAATCGGACAACGGGAGTAGATTCAGAGTATTAAAATCTTTATATTTAAGGCATAATTTGTTAAAGGAGGAATTCGTTGCAGCCCCGTTTTAATAAAAATATATTCGTCCAAAGTTGACAACCAACAAGAAGTGCAAATTTGGTTACAAGAGTTGCAATTTTGGTGACAAGAATTGCAATTTTGGTGACAAAATTGAGTGCGCAAGTCATTGCTGGGGGACTTGTAGCGTCTAAAGTATATTTAATTTAGCGCCAATCTGCTAAAAAAAAGTATATTTCCCAATTCGTAAAATAAACTTAAGGTCGAAAAGGCCTTTCATACAGTTGTATAAAGCAATTAATTTAACTAAACCCTAATTGGGTATTAGTTAACTCGAAAAAACATTTTATTTAAAGAAAAACCGAAAATATACGTCTTCGCAGAAAATATATAAAAACAATTTTTAAGAAAAAATGACTATCTTTTTAAGCATATGTATCTGTCAAATAATTAAGAGTTTAGCAAATGATTATCGATTCTCTTAGGCTTTTTCTATATTGAGAATTGAAAAATTACATACATTTTTCAAACATCACCAATTTAGATCAAAATCAATGAGCTAAACAAAAAATATACAAGATTTTATAGAATAAAATTTCACACGAAACTGGATGCGTAAAGATGGCAGAATTAAATAATAATTAAATATATTTTGTTTCAATCTACGTAATCCTTTTACTTATATTCGTAAATTAAGCAAATTTTTTTATTCATTTTTTTAATTAAAATGAATTAATGCCTTAATTTATAACAAATATTTTACAAAGTATTGGTAGTATTTCAAAAGAAAATCACTAATGTTTGCAAAAATATTTTTTAAAGGCATATAGAATAAACTTTGACAAAAAACACAATATTTTATGTGATATTCTATGAAACAAGAAAAACTCCAATTCTATTCGCAAAGCCTTTACTAACATTAATACCGAAAATAAATGCGCAATTGAAGGAAATACTGAGTAATCTGTTAATGCCTTCATCATGTTTGCTTCCTTAACTGACTTTGCCAAATTCTCCGATCCTTATCCTTCCTTTCACATATACTCTTGTCATTGTTATTGTTGAGCTTTCAAAATGCTGCAATATATAAGATAAGAAAAAAAAATACTTGAAAAAAAGTTCCATTCGTTTGGTAACAGCAAAGAATTCTTTTCTTACCATTCTGCCGCAGGCTCATCCGATACGCAATTCGCCAAATTCAATATTTACACTCGACATCACGCGCCAGCGGCAAATGAAAAATGTTACCCTCGCATGCCAACAAAGGAGATACAACAAAAGCACGACAGACTTCAATGCAATGCAGTGTTGTTTACGGAGAGTAAATTATCTTGGTGCTAATAGTTTTGAATGCATTTCCCTGCGCACACCAGCCTAGCTGACCATTTAAAGTTGTTGACATGAACGTGCTGAAAAACGATTTATTTGTGTTTTAGCGGTTGGCGCCGCTGTCGATGTGCTCGTTCATTTTATTTGAGGCGTTTGCTAGCTTTCACTCGAGCGTCAACAAAGCTGTATGCCATCGGCGTTTCTTTCCGTCATCATTTTAGTAATTGCTTTTGCTTTTTTCATTTTATTTTTGAAACCTTTCACATTGCAATATGTACAATCGATTTTTTGTTGGCGTTTTTGGTATCACTGCTGCTGCTGCGCGAAATTTATCAACTATGTATGTATGTATGTACTTAAGCTACTGCGTTTTCTTCAATTCACATCGGCTGATCTCTTTCGTATTTGTTTTCACTGCAGCCTTTGTTATTCTGCCCACTGCTTGATGTTGCTATTGTTGCAAAAATAAACAAGATTTTCACTGAATAGTTTTCTTTGCGCTTCCTTAGCGGTCCTCTTTTCTAGCTTCTTTATCAAAAACTTTGGTTTCACAATTAAACTTAACTTTGAAGTGGCTAAGAAGAATAATGAAATTACTTTTCAAACACCTTCAATGCAAGTGGATCTCGGAGTTTGAAAAATTTTGCATATTAATTTTTGACACAATTAAAGTGGTGAGAATAAACTTATAGAATACTTTTGTAAAGAAAAAATCATTCGATATGCTAAATAAACACGTAAAAGTTTAGCTTAAAGTCCAGCTCAAGCGCAAATATAAACTAACGATTAGAGTAAAACTAAACTTCAATACAACTGTTGTTCCAAAACTCAAACTCAACCTCCAACTCAAACTCAAGTTTAAACTGAAACTCAAATACAAACTCAAACTCATTCTTTATTTCAAACATAAAATAAAATTCAAATACAAACATAAACTCAAACTCACACTGAAACTAAAATTCAAATACAATCTCAAACTTAAACTCAAACTCAAACTTTAACTAAAACTTATACTCAAGCTCAATATGATATTCAAACTCATGCTCAAACTTAAACTCAGATTCAAACTTAAACTCAAATTCAAACTATAACTTAAACTTAATCACTATATCTTGTTCGAAATCAACCACAAACTCAAACTCAAAGTCGAACGGAAACTCAAAATCAAACTCAAACCAAAAATCAAGCCTACACGCAAGCTCAATTTCAAACACAAGCTCAACTCAAATTGAAACAGAAATTAAACTCAAACTTAAATATACACTCAAACTAAAATTAAGATACAAACTCATGATCACACGCAAACTCAAACAAAAATTCAAACTCACGAGCAAGCTCAAAATCAAATTAAAATGACTTTAAACTCAAACTCAATATCAAACTCAAACTTAGTTTAAATTCAAAATCAAACTCAAACTCGAACTTAAACTCTCACTCTCTCAGAAATTAAGACACAAACTCAAAATAAAAACCCAAATTCAAACCAAAACTCAAACTCAAACTCGTACTCTAACTTATTTTTAGATATGTATGAATGAAACTCAAATTATATCCAAACTGTATCCATACGTCAAAACGAGACCCAGCTCAAAAGAAACTGTTTTACTAAAACTAAATATTAACGAATTATTTGAACTCTCTTTAAGCTTATCTTTTATCAATACAATATACAAGAATTTAGCACATATAATTTTTACTTAAATAATTGTTTATATTTTCACCTTAATTCTAGTTAAGGATTCCATATTTAACGCTTAGATCTCATCAACATCTTATCATTAATATTAATTTTCTCAAATAATTTGGAGCAAAACGTATATGCAAATACTCACTCGACGCATTTTGCTAATTTTAATCTACAGCCAGAGCAACCCTACTTACAAGCACACTTGCAAGTATTTGATTCAAAATTTTATTTGAAAACTATGTTGCAGTATAATATTCACAGTGATTTGGTCAATACTCGTATACATATATGCAAACATGAATACATAAGTAAATAATGCACAAACAAACAATTTGGGCTCAAGTATTGAGAAGTTAGAAATGTAAACTCAACTTTTTTTTAATTTTCATAACTAATGCAAAAATCCAATTTCTTATGCAAACATGAAATTCTACTCCAAACAAACACTTACTATTTATCCATACATATGTACATATGTATAAGTATGTAAATATATTTATTTCGTCGTAAGTGTGATTTTATACACTTTTATACTAAGGTGAATAAACTAAAGAACAAATTCGATCCAGTAATAAAAAATTTAAATTTGTAAAATCTTATTTCAATATTCCAAGTTTCCGGCTAAAGCTTTCGAAAAACTCCGGCAATATTTAATGATATCTTTAAAGAAACCGCCAGAGATTTTCCTAATAGTTGTGCAGACGGAAAGTTATTATTCTCTCCATTATGCTTGTGGCATTTGCACACATTCTAAAAGTCTGAGAATAATAATAAAATAGTGACCAGTAAGAGAAAAATATTAATAAAATAGCCTTGCGATTTTTATGATTTATGGCTAAACATAATCAAATCGTGCACCAAATTTCGTCGTACGAAGCGCTGGCGCTTGATAAAATTCGTCGCAGTATTTAGCCCTGTGAAACAGAACCGTAACGTAATTCGCTAAATCGTCCTAATTTCTTCGAATCTATACTCGAATTAAGTTTTTTCTATTATATTTGTTGGTAAATATTTTTCAATAAATTTTTGATTTACAAATTTTAAAATATTTTCTTTGTTTACATTTCTCACAAACAGCTAACGTCGTCGCCCGGCGGCTGCAGCAAAATTAAGTTTAAATCTATCGTTGTCAAGTTTCGTCAAATGAACTAAATATATAATATTAGGCATTTAAAATTCAAATTTTGTAAAAAGAAACAATTTTGTTGCGCGAAAAAACCTGCTACTGCGCTCGCAACCAATTTTCCCAAGCACTTTTTCGAAGCTTACCTTTCTCCAAAAGGAATTTTACAGTCACTTGCTAGTCTTCAATGATATTCAAACAAAAAAGTCAATTTTTGCTAATCATATGCACACTTATATATATCCACAACGTTTGTACTAATAATAATAATTTGGCGTTTACACTAGTATATAGCTCAGTGTTTGGCCGAGCTCCTTCTACCATTTGTGGTGTGTGTCCACAAATGGAGGGATCCACAAGTTTTTGCCGACTCCGAACGGCAGATGTATTTTGTGAGAAGCTTTTTTCATGGCAGAAATACCCTCGGAGGTTTGGCATTGGGATGTCAATTTTGGGCATTTTTTTAATCAGGTGATTTCCGAGATTTGAAAACGAAATCCCGGGATCCCGAATTTCACAAAGTTTTGATTCGTAATTTTCAATTGACCAAAAAATGTAACTTATTTGTAATCGTTGTATTATAGAAGTATACAAAATAAGATTAATATAACAAAGAAGAACGATTTGTTGTAAATCATCTATATATTTATTGGTATTAAACATTTATTAAACGCTCAAATTCAAATTTTATTCGCGAGTTTGGCAATGGAAAAAAAATATTAACGAATATATATTTTTAATAAAAAAAATCATAAAGCCCAATAATGCGTAGAAAAAACTTTTGTCATACACCAAACATTTTCATTTAAAACAACCCAAATTGATTATATATATGATACTTATAGTATATTGGCAGTAACTTATCTGCGTAATGTGTTTGGGTGCAGCAATCAAACGCAAATAGTTTTGAGACAAATGTACGTTATGCGCATGCGCAGGATTCACATGTATTAGTATCTGTGAACACATGTGACAAACACAGTCGAGCCGGGAATTAATGTTGAAGAGGACTCTTTTAGTCTGAGGAGCTTATACCCTTTTCTGACGTTGTTTACTTACACAAACTAAAACGTGCTGAGGAGGTATTAAAATTTTATTTCATAGCTACTAGGACATTTAACAAACACAATTTCATTTGTAAAGGTTAGTAGCAATATTTTATTTGAGAATGTTTAATTAATATGCTTTTTCATATGTTTCTATTTCTCACTAAGTAAAAATTTAAACATTGACTATTCAACAAAACCGAAAAAAAGTTATGGTGTCTCAATTCAAAATGGTAGTGATCTCTTTTCAATATTCGCAATGTCGTTAATTTGGAATTTTTTGGTAAATTTTATCACTTAGTACATAATTTAAAAGTATATGGTTTTGTGAAATTTACTATACTTAAAAAAATAATATATACGAAAAATCATTTAGACTTTGCAAATATTGTAAAACGAGCCAAAAAACTTTGTATTGCAAGCCTTTGTATAACAACTTACATTAACTAATTTTTGGCTACGCCACTGAAATTTTATTTTTAATACAGGTGTAATTTTTACATACGATTACTCGGTTTCCTTTATTTTTTTATATATCTGTCATGTAATGTTTGCTTACTGCGCTTATCGATTGGCATTTCGCTAATTTGATTGTCATTTTTACGTAAGTGGAACCAAAGAATTATTTTTGAAATTTTTAATCAGTTCCTTAAACTATTTTTAAGCTAGAATCGAGCAGCCCTAATATGCACATTTTGATTTGATAGTATCCTAATACTATGACCATTGCTAAAAGTCTTAAGCTGTTTCTGCATCTAGGCATTATGCAGTCATATGCCGCTTTTGCTTTTGGGGTCAAGTAAAGTATAAAATCATTTATCATATGCATGTGTGTCGTTCATTTGTATGAATGTACATATTTTAAGTGCCAGAATAACCAACACCACTTCAATAATATCAACATTTATCATTGCACGTGGTCACACATACATACATACATGTATGGTATGTGCATATGTAAGCAATGCCAATCCGATTGCCTGTCTCTCCCTCTGTCTGTTGGCCGGTATGTTTGCTTGTTTGTTATGTGTTCAGTCAGCCGCAACTTTGCTTCCAGCAATATCGGTTCGTTGCATTTTTATTTTAATATTTGTGGCTGTAATGTGCAGATTTCAGACAAATATACTCGTATATAGGGAAACTAGTAGCGACAGCGACGGCCTAAATTCACACTACCAACAACAGAAACAAACATAAAAACAAATCAAAAAATATTTTCGCTTATTTGAGTTTTAGCCAGGCATGGTTAGCAACAATTGCCTGAGAAGTCGCTATCATTGCTGTCAATAATATACATATATACCCATGTATGTACATATACGAGTATGTAAGTATGTTTGCTCATGTGCAACTAAAATTTCATCAAAAGCTCCCTCCTTTCTCATACATATGAACATTGCTTTATGTGTATGCATATGAAAATGATATTTGTGCGCCTCGCCCAATATTGCCAAAGGATAAATGTCAAAAATTTAATATGTGCGCACTCCTTGCCCGCGCCTGCTGGTATATATGTGTGTGTGTGTGCATGTCTCTGACTATCTGTCTGATATGTTTAATAATTTGCTTTTTCCAAGCATGTGCCCCTTTCAGTCGATTTAAAGCTCCTTCGCTGCCTTTTATTTACATTTTTGTATATTTAATGTGCTTTCATGTTTTGTTTGAGATGTTAAAATATAAATATATAATATTATATAAGTATATAAGTATATAAGTTCATATAATAGTAAATGCATATTTGTGTAAATGTTGTTTTGTTGACTTTAATTTTGGATATAGAAATTTCGGCTGAACCAACATTTTTCTGTAACTTTGTGAGTTATTAAATATGACTGTGGGCTGTAGTCAAAAAATTTGCTCGGAAGAGTATTTAAAGTATTCACAAATATTTATGGACATATTTAATGGCGAAATTAGAAAAAAAATTCGTTTAATATTTTTATTTTTTTTATATTCCAGAAATAAAGTGGTATGCAGATTACTAATATATTTGCTGATCTATTTGTACTCGTATATATGTATATATTTAAAAAAGTTTCTCAATTTAAATCACTTTCAGATACATTGCCCATATACGATAAAAAAAATTGTGTTATTGTTATTATTATTATTTTTTTTTATAATTAAAATAATAATAATAATAATAAATCAGTGATCGGACCTTGTTAGTGGATAATTGAACCTGATAAATTCACAATTGTTCAGGTACTCATAGCATAGCACGTGAAATGCTGGACACGTAACTGAATAAGTAAACTAACATGTAGAGCCACAAAGAGAAAGAAAGTGATTTTACGAACCCAGTAAAAAAATACGGCTATATTTTGAATGGTCCAAATAAATTTTTTGCCGGATTTAACTATCTCCCTTCCTATAATTTATCGCAAAAACTTTCTCTGTATTGTGTTTAATTTATTTGAAATTAAAAAAAATATATATGAAGGTTTCTCAAAGCGTGAAATTTTTTCAAAATCAATATGGCTGTCCAGAAACTTGTGCAAAGTGTCTTGCATCATAGCATTTGCAAATTCCCATGGGAAGGCAAGATTAAGTAAAGCCCTTATATATTGCAAAGCGCAACCTCTATTTTTATGCAAGAAACTGCAAAGAATAAAACGCACTTCATATTTAACAAACTTCTTACATCAACTTTTTTTAAAAAATATTTCTACTGTACAATTAATAAACACAATTTGAAATTAAGCCTTCATTTCCGAGTCCATGCTTTATATTATTTTATATTTATTTTATAGTTTGATCTTTTTTAACTAAGAAAAATTATATGCGGCTGGGCTTTTTAATCTCTTGTACCCGCGATCCACATGCATGAAACTTAGAAAAAATATTTGACGAAATTATAATTTTCACGGTATTTGATTTAGAAAGTGGTCAACTGGAATTACCTTTATGTAAATAAAAGAATGAAAAATATATTTTTGGATATTTCTTCCTTTATTTATGTCAGATGAAAATATAATGGGATTCATTTGGTTTAATTTATTAACTGAACTTAACTTTACTTAACTGACCAATATAATGTGGCTTAAGAAGAAATGAACAATTCGAACTGAAAAAATTTAAAAAATCAATTTGATAGAACCATGAAACTGATTTTTTTTCTGAGGATTCTATTCAAAGAAGTTCAAATTTTTGCGAAAATTCGTTGATTTCAAATATATTATTTGTATGTTTGAAAATTTTATTCTTATTAAATATGAAAAACGTTGAAGAAATATCAAACTAGTGTTGTTTTTTCCCAAAAAAATTTAAAAAAAAACTCTATTAAAATTGGCAAAAATTATGTTTATTAACTACTTTTTTGGCTATGGCAAAAACGTTTCAAAGAAATGGCACTTGTTTGAATCACAGTATATCCAATTTTATAAATTAAAATCAAGGCAAAATAATGCGTTTTCGTGACTGATAAAAATATCTACTATCCGCGCAACTACGTTACTCCAGTCGAATGCGTAAATATGTGGAAAACGTATTTAAAAAATTATTTCAAACATATTAGAAATGTACGAAAGGGTCAGGGTTAAAATGAAAAATGTTTGCATTGACATCTTTGAATCGTATTCTTAGTTTTAGTCCAATTTAGATGAAATCTAAAACGTATATTTTCTTGCTTAATGTAACAAAAATCCGTAATTATTTACTACTTATCTAAGTTTAAATTTTGGCTATTTTTAACAAAAATTCATTAAAATAAAAGTATGTGTAAGAATTTCAACAGAGATTGTTTTCAAATTCATTAAATCCGCTTTTTTCGCTTACAAATTCGGCTGCTAGCTTATTGCGAGGTATTAAGCTATGCAGTCGAGGTGGCAGTTATGAACAAGTAAACCAAAACATTTTCACATATTGTCATTTTGAGTAAAAGGTCGGTGGAGTTTTTAAAATTTTTTTTGTGTTGATTATTTATATATGATTTTATTTTAATTATAAATTTTTTCAGTGATTATGTGGAATTAAAAGCAAATTAGTGTTGTTTGCTGAAATTAGTTCAACAAATTGTACATTTAATTTATATTATTTGCGGACTCGAACTACTGATCCCTAAAATATAAATATGTTTTTATACTAACTATGTGTGTCAGATAAACATGTATTCCACAAACGAGCAATGCAACCGAAAATCATATAAAATAAATAATTTCACGCGTTATGCATAAATCGAATTTACTAGAAATGCTGGCAGCAACAAATGCGCCAAATGCATTTTCCAAATCACTTCCATTGGTCGATGAATTTAGCGAAACGCGAGCTTGCATAAATTATTTGTGAACGAATGCAATAACTATGAGTGGCTGAATTAGAATGGCAAATAAAAATTAATGCCAACAAATTGAAAATGAAACAAGTATTAGCAAAATTATTTAGATTGAACGAATGAAGTGAAATTAGTCAACAATATGTTTTAGGCGACATCGCCACGAAAAAAAAATGTATATAAGCGGCTGTGAAATGTATTTGAAAATTCAAGTGCAACAACTGATTGCTAAGCATTTTTCCACTGAATTGTTTTTTTTTTATTTTTCAATACATTGATTTTCACAAAAGTATAGCGCACATGTGTGAGCATTTCTGTATAAATATGCATATAAGCATTTAAATAAATTTAGCTGCAAAGCCAATGCGTAGCCATTTGACCATGTCGTGCCACTCCTGCAGCGCCGCACCAACGTGTATTTCCGCAACAAGCGGAAGCGTCAAATTGCATTCAACATCCGGGTGCTGCTGTCGTAGTCGCTGCTGTTGCCACTGTTGGCATTGCTACTCCGGTTGTAGCTGCCGTTGGTGTCTGCGTGTGCAATTTCATGCAATTCCATTGCCGCTGTGCAATGCCACGTTGCATTACCATGTAAAATTTGCGCTCGCCCAACATGCAACTCGCTTGTTGTGATTGTATGTAGCGATTTTTTTTTTGTTCATTGTTTTTTTTTTTTGTTGTTGTTAGTGTTGTCGTGTGCAACAAGCATACGTTTTATAACGATGCTTCCGGTTTCATAACGATTTGTATCGTAGCAAGGCCATTTAGCGCAAAAGGGACAACGTCCTGTATGTAACATAAGTATGTATGTACGAATGTGGCATTGACCGGCATTCTGAACAGGTGATAATGGTCAGTTGTTGCACGTGTGTTTTGTTTTCGTAGTTCTGAGGTGCAAGATGATACGCAATATGCTTCTTATCATACATTTTTGTACAACAAATGCAAAATAATAAAATTAAATATATGCAACAAATTTACTAGAACTACGAATTTATTTGAAATTTTTTTTAAAATACTTTCAACAATTAATACCGTTATTAACGTTTGTTCAAGAACTATTATTGGAAGAAAGTATAAATGAGCATCAGTAAAAAAAACTTATAAAAAAATAAACGGTAATCTTTAGAAACCTAAGACATAATCAGATTTACTTAAATTTAACCGTTTGGTGTTTTGATATTCCAAAAAATTATTTAAAAAAATGAGTTTTTTACGATTTTAATTTTTGCAATTATTATAAATGTTGTAATTTTTTTTAAATTTTTTTTTTTTTTCACTGGGTACGAATACCAACCAGGGCAATTAAAATCTTAATCATAGAAAAGTTTTTTTCTAATAGCGGTCACTCCTCGGCAGGCAATGGCAAACCTCCGAGAGTATATTTGTAGGTCCCTCCATTTGTGGTAGAAGAAGCTCGGCCCAACACTGAGCTTTATAGTGTAAGCGCCAAATTATTATTATTATTACATATACATTTTAATACATACATTTTATACATTTAATGTATGTATGTATTAAATACTGCGCACTAAAAAATTGCGTACCTTTCTTATATTACTCCAAGAATTTTTTCGTTTATCAATTTTGAGGAAGGTTTGAAACTAAGGGTTTGTATGAGAATGGTTTTAAGAAATTCAAATAAAAAAATCTTAAAGTAAAAAAAATTACGCTGTCTGTAGTAAAATAGTAATATTCCGATGTAAATCCATTTATATATGTTGTTTTATATTAGTTTTATATTTATAGCAATTACTCTACAAATACTTACCAGACGTGTTGAAATTTTTTTTTTTTTTATTACAAAATCATTTTCAATTATTATTTTTTTTTATTAATTGAATAATACAGTTATTTTATTATTTTCCGATAATTGATTTACATGATTTAATTGATATTATTTGGTTGTTTTCAATTATTTGGTTTTTTTTCTTTTTTAATTCCTGATTAAGTCTCGGTGAATGATTTATACCACAGCTCGATCTATATGGAAAAATAATAAAACAAATAACTTATCTATTATGTTAAGGGAATCAACTGAAAACTACTTACTACTTACTTATTTCTTTGTTTACGTTTAATTCTCATTTAAATGGCTAATAATTTATTACCAGGTCTACGCTAGGTACTGAAAATAATAATTTAAATTTAATAAGGCAAAAAATCAATGATTAATTTTTATAATGACCTCTAACAGAAATACTTATTTATAATTGATCGGTAAGAGCGATTCAACAATATTTTTTTTTTTGTTGAGCATTACTTTTCCTTAAAAGAAGAATTCTTTTCGTAATTTCTTTTCTTCGTAAAGATAAGTCTTTCAGTTATGCAAGCTATTCGAAGCTTGATTATATTTTTTTAAATGACCATGAATATTGCTTAAATATTCTGAACTATAACAGTTTTACGGTGTTCACATATCTCTTTTCCAAATGAGGAAATCCTTCAATTATTTTTCAAAAAACACTTCATGAAAAATACCAATCAAATATATATATTAATTAATTAAATTCCCAAAATAAAAAACCTTAATGAATATATATTTGAGTGGTATTATTCATAAAGTGTTTTCCGAAAAATATTTTACATCACTTAATCAGAAAAGGAGCTTTTTAAAATCGTCGTTTTTGAATTGACACAGCGAAAAAAATGTTCGAGAATTTGGGACCACGTCTGCTTAAAACTTGTATGTTCTAGGACAGATTACTATATGAAAGACCTTTTTAGTGGTGGAAATTTTGGTCTGGGTCGGAACAGTTTTCCGTCAACCCTTGACATTATTGACGCAACGCATTAAAAATACGTATTCCCCCCTATAATTAAGTGGCATCTATACGAACTAGCTGAATGTCACTTCAAGCGCTTGCAAATTAAATGAGATGAGAACAGCAATTGAAGGCTACTACTGCGTCTTTAAACATAATAAAATGCATAAAAGTTTGTAAAGAAAGCAATCGAAAAAGCTTAAATTAGAATAGCTAGAAAAGCAACACAAGGGAATTACGCAAACGAGCGAGAGAAGAATCAAGCGATTGAAATCGAAAAAAGTCATATGAAATGTACCGATGAAAAACGCAAATTATTGGCGAAAAAAATAAACAAAGTAAAAAGCGACGAAGACGCGCACTGAATTTTAGCGCAATAACTGCAATTGATGAACCGAAAAAGCGGAAAACGAGCAAAGAGACAAAACCAGCCAGCCAGCCAGCAGCAGCGCAATTGACAGCGAGTAGCAGCAATAAAAAAATTTATTGAGTAAATATTTGGGCGCTTAACGAGAACATCCGTTGGAGGTGGCACGCTGACGAGGATTGGCTGGCAAGCTATGGCCATGGATGGACTGTGGCGCTGAGTGAGTGGGCGTGTCATGCGACGATGAAATTTGACGTTTTGATGGTATTTTTTGTGTTTTTTTTTTTGTGTTGTAGAGTTTGCACGTGCGCTTGATTGCACTGTTTTCCCTACTGCAGTACAAGTTTTCTACATAAATGTACATTTATAGATGCATATATACTTTTATTTCTCGCTTGTTTTGCTGGTTCTAGTTGGTGAACGAAAGAAAGTACCATCGAGCTTTGAATAAAGTGATTTGTGTTGTTGAATTCAATTTGTGCTGAATTGAGTTAGCTATGACCGGAGCGCTATGCTAACGAAAAACGTGCCTTATTTGCTTTATTAATGAAATTAAAAGTGCATGCAAAATAGGGAGTTTGTGAAAAAGCGGATAGCAAAATGGGAACATTCAAATTTGATTGTAAAACTGGTCTTACAAGTGTGCATTTTACATTGCTTGTTACACGGTAAAAGGACTTTAGTTTTGGTTTATAAGAAAACACAGACACTTAAACAAATATACCCGTGAGATCAAAACGAATATGTTGAGCTGTATCAATTTTACCATGTACGCACGATATTAATGTTATAAAGGGTGTTTTCTTAGACATGTGATTTTTAAGAAGAAATTAAACGCATATAATTTAATGCTATGTCCAAGAGTTTAACTTAATTATAAAGATAAGGGTTCGCGATTAAGTTTTACAAATGATTTCGGGCAAGTAACAGCCGCGGCTGGCTCGAATAAATTCCACCTGCGAAGCCCAATTTTCGATCACTTTTTGCTACAATTGGGGCCGTATGTCAGCAATAACGTGTCGAATATTCTTTTCCAAGGCGTATTCGCATGGCAAACCAAATTGAGGATAAATCAAGTAACAGCTGTCAAAAAGATGAACTAGAAAGAGAAGTATTGCCTCATTGAAAACCACACGTCTAAAAAAAAAACACTCTACTAGATTGGAAATGAAATTGCTTTAACCTGCGTTTAATTTCAGAATTTCGTACCATCATTTTTTCTTTATTTTTCAGCCACGTACCTGCCATTTATTAATATCAATTAAAATTAAAACCAAATTTAGGACCGCACCAGTTTTGCGATCATTCGAACTTCCAATATCGAATATTTTGGCAGGGCTGAACTCTATGTTGTATAAAAAAGAGGTCTTTTTTAGAAATGGTGTAAAAACGGGGAAAAAATTCGAATGCCATCATCTTGTATGAACATTCACGAAAAACACAAAGTTAATAAATATTTAAATCAATCCTCGACAATCCGATATACTTTTATGCCACGAAACACAATTATGTTTTGTAGGTTAGGTTTGCCTAAAATAACACTACAAAAACAGAGTAAAACAGAGACAAACCACAATAAGCATTTACACCGTGCTAACGCTTATAAGTTTTTTATATCATATTATTAGGAAAATACTTATTTACCACGTGTTCAAAGTTTTTTAATTAGTTATTAAGCAAACAAAATGAAGAGCTGCAGTGATAAAACAGTTACTTGAATGGATCATAGACACGCAGGGTTGCATTTTATACATCATTATTGTGACCGTAAACCGTTCGAAAGACTTGACAGCCAAACTATGAACTGGGATCAAAATAAATGATGTGGCGCTACTTGGAATACTTATCTTAATCGGTAGCCTACACTAACAGAAATCGGTTTACGTATATCACTAGAGCCTCAACTGAGAATATATTGCGCAGCAAAGTTATCTTCAAACTGACCTACTAAATTGGTTTTTCTTTTTTTTTTTTTAATTTCAAAATAAACACATTTAATTTTTAGTATAATTAGTCAAAAAGTTAAAACATTCCGATATTTGAAATATATTTATAGAATATGGAGAAAGAGTAAAAAAAAACTTTACATACAATTGCTTTTGTGTATTATACTAAATTAACATTACGCAATTAGTGTCATGTATGATGAAAATAATTGCATTAAACTTTTTCATGTACTTGCAGAATTGGTTTCCTGCAAATAACATTTTCGTGAAATCGTGGCTCTATTACCATTGAAACTTTAGCAGATGGCGGAAAGTTCACCGAATGCCATCGTTCACGGTTCGCCCGATATATTTGCCTGCTGTAACACAATTCAAGCGGTAGCATAAACAGCTGATGGCATTTCGTCACATCATAACTAGAGGGACCAGTTCAAAAGGGTTTATACTTTTATTTTCGAACCAAAATATGCATAAAAGGCAAAACAATATTTGTATTCTCATTTCAAAGCTTTCAATCCCGGCGGTATCGATAAAGCTATGTTCGTATATATTTCGACGCGGAAGGACACTTTGCTAAGGCCAATTTCATATACATATTTGTGCGTGTTTTAATTGTTGTTTTTAAAAATATTTTTATAACTTTTTTTTTAGTTTTAAGTTAATTTGAAAGAAAATTTCCTCTAAGATAGGTGTGTTGCAGTTAAATGGTGGTGGCATATTTCGCTCCCTATAACTGAAATCATCGCATCTAAACCCACTACACCTAACTTCGCGCGCGTAAATCCAAGACTCTGTTCGTGCAACAAATGCAACAAAACTATTTGCTGTCGATGTATTAATTCCGATATATGGTTAAAACGAAAATGATAAAAGAGAGAAGTTAAAAAGTTTATTTGGTGGCTGTTTGTATTTGGCTATGGACTTGAAATTAATTTAGAAAAATCTAAATACATGATTATAACAATAAAGAACATTGCAAATATATTAAAAAAAAATAGTAATACTAAAACTGTAAAAGTACAGAAAATTAAATAATCTTCCAAATAGAATGCAAATTGAAATTTGACGACCATATTGACTACACAATAAGTAAAAGAAAATGGTTCATTAATGGAACCTGTCAAAGTTTAAGCAATTGTAATAAAAATAGCTGTAGATTAATAGTTTAGGCATACTTTATATATTGCCCTACAAGTTTCTTTACTAGAAAAGATTTGCAAATTAGAAAACTGTCAAAAATGCAAAATAAAGCTATGCACTTCATATTAAACAAACTTTATGATACTCCAATAAAGGAAATGTTACTAAGTTTTAATTACATTATAAAATTTTTACATTATAAAATTTACATACATACTCGTAGAACATAAAGAACGGACATTTGCCTGATTATTTAAGAAAAGGTATTTAATTTAGCGACAAGGCTCATGACAAAAATACCAGACATATATTGATTTTAAATTCCCTATTTACTAAAACAGAATCCGAAGATTGTGGTTTGTGTTGATAAATATTGAAAGATATTGAAATGCTTATATGAATTGACTGAAACTATTAAAAAAATATTTAAATAATTTATTAAAAACTAAGATTATTTGAGTACACGAAAACATTGAAGATTGTGGTTTGTGTTGATATATATTTCAGTATTTCGTTAAATACAGTAAAAATTGCTAATAAAATTAAAAAATTTTTTTTTAATAAATCAAAATAAATAAATAAAAATAAATAAATAATAAACAACTAAAACACGCCTCACTTAACCTCCCCGCACCTCGCTTGACTACAGTTTACCTCACCATACTTCTTCTCATCTACCCAACCTTTTCAGAGCGAAACAAAGCAAATCGTAAGTATATTTTATTTCTTAAATTCTTAATATTTATGAATTTTAAATTTTGTTATCCAGCTTTAAGTTATTTCATTTTATCTTAGGTAAGGTAACCATGAATTAAATAGCAAGATTATGAAACATTTGGAAAATAAATCAAGATAAGTTCCACTTCCATACTGCGCACAGACAATGAACATAACGAGTGGCTTCAAGGCATTTTGCAGTATAAAAGTTGCATAACATTCGTTTTACATGAAAATACGAAAAGCTATATGTTACCTTTATGCGATTCCTGCATAACTTTAATATTTTGAAGTTAACATTTTAAACTAGCTGTGAAACTAATGTCACGAAATTGATATTATTTCGTAAAGTTAATCCAGCTTTATTTATTAATAATGCTCCCAGCCATTTAATTTATTCGAAAACGAAATATATCGGAATGTTCCACTGTGAGCACCCCAGAGCTATGCTTTTTTGGATGAGATATCAGTTTCAAACCGATTCAGGCTTGATATCATTTTTAAATATTTGCACTTAGTTCCCGAAAACTAAAAACATTGGACTTAATATGATCTCCAGAGCATCCAAAAAAAAAATTTAAAAAAACACAATACACAACTTTCGTTGAAGCAATAAAAAGTATGTATTTATACGCCAGAAATTTACTTTTTAACAGCAAATTTGATCCAAACTATAGCTTATTAAAATTTGGCCTGAGTGACTTAAATGGAACTGAATTAAAACACAGATATTGATGAGCTATACGTTATGCGAAAAAACGGCAGTATTGTTCATAATATTATAAAATATAATACAAGGATTATGCTAGAATGAACTCTAAACGATCACCAGAAACAGAACCAGACGGCACATTGATGTAAAATTTAATTTTAAAAAAATGTATTAAATTTAATAAATATCTGCAGTTACAAGAACTCCGATTCAACAACAATGTAGGCGAATTAAAAACACTCTTTTAAAAACAAATATTTAGTAAGCTAGCAAAATTTAACGCCCATCTAAAAATGTAGTACGTCAAAATACTACTACTACACCATAACATCTCTTTTAAATCAACCCTTTTTCCAAACCTTTACCTACAACTCTTCAACTTTTGACATGCAGCCAAAAAGCAAAGTGTAACCGACAAAAAAAAAACAAAAAATAAACAACAAACAAAGCACAGAAAAGAAAGCAAAGCAAAATAAAACGTTTCGTGGTTCATTTACGCTTGCCTAAGTTTCATTTTAGTAGAATATTTAAGCCAAATCCAGCGCATGAAAATCAACTGCTAAAATTTTTATAGCACTCAAGGCAAAATGAGTGGAAAACTTTGTGGTCGGCGTATACGTAATATTTGTTGCGACGTAAATACTTGTACATACGTTTTGTATCGGTAGTTGTATCGTGCTACGTGTATATAACATACATAAATAGTTACCATACAGTTGAATTTACTAGTCGTAAAGTTTTGAAGTAGTTACAATTTGTATGAAACGCAAGGCTATAACAAGTCAACAAAATAATATTTTTTTCTATACAATCAACTGTCTAAACATGGCGATATCATTCGAGATGGCAATTCTCCGATTTCGTTCAAAAATACACCAGTGTAATACTAGTTCCACTGGAACCAGTTCGAAATGCGAAGTCCGAAGCTCTGCTCATCCAATCATTGTGCCTACCTTCGATGCACAAGTGCATTGACTGACTGAACGTGATATCGTTAGTTTGGGTCTTGAAGCAGAAGCAAAGAATTTAAACGATTAAGTTTATAACTTTTTAAATTTAATTTAATGGCACGTCTGTAGTCTTCATGCGCTGCGACGTCACGATTTTCATGGCCATGACGTGTGATAATTTGCGTTCTCTGTCGACGCAGTAGCCTAAAGTTTAGATCATTGACTTGAGCTCGAGAACTCGATTTTTTAATTTTCATGTTTCCTATTTCTAATACATTTATTAACAGCTTTATTTTATATCTTCAATCATTTTATTTCATATATCTTTATTGCAAATTTTGAGAGCAATAACACTAACACTTTAAAAGTGACTCCAAAATGGAGTTTTTTGTAAACAAAAATAGTTGTTCTGAAATTCTTCGTTTTGTACCTTTTCAGCGGAAATCTTTCTGAGAGATAATTTTTTCTTTTAGTAAATATTTCAATAACTATTTTTTATTTAGGTATAAAAACTCCCCTTCCGATTTTGATATATATTAAAGTCAATCAAAATCATGTACTTCAAAACATTTTACGATTATTTCCAAAAAAGGATTAAAACATTGTACTTTTTAGATCCAATTTCAATAGAAATCGGTACCCTTTTGTATTACAATTATTATTTTTTTATGAGAAATTTTGTACCTTAATGTACATACATTGGTTATATGAAAAAAATAAGACTATAAACAGACTAAAATCAGCGGACAGCTTTAGCGACCTGAAGCTTATATCTTATCTTATTCAAGTTTATAAAATTTTGTTAACACTTAAATCTTAGTTATAAGACGGTGAACTGATATTTATTAAATATAGTGGTGCTCTAATATAAAGATAAATAATGGTTATACACTTTTCTCTCTGTGTAAAAAGCAACTTATGTACAGTGTTGTGCGTATCAACAGCAACGGCATAAGAAATGAAATAGCTTACTACTTATAATCATTTATTTATTTTTAAGAATCAATTAAAGTTCAGTACATTCTATTACATAAACCATAAAAATCAAAGTATTAAACTTTGGAGAAAGGTAAAACAAAAAATTCAACAAATTTGTATGGAGATTTTCAACTATTTTTCTCAGAAGTGCTATTGTATAGCACATGCAATTTTAGTATAACAATGTTAAAGTTTCAAATGGCTAGGAACTACCGTTAATTTTTTAGAATTTTTTAATATCAAGGGTTAGCGACATTTATTTTTCTATAGAAAAAAGTCGCAACATCTTTGACAAACAAATTTTTATAACACCCTACTACTTGCAACTTTCACTTTGTCAAACACAAAATTGAATGGGCTATAAGACTTCACATTCAAAAAAAATTTAACACTTCTGATAAAAAGTTGAAAATTTCTATACAAATTTGGGAAATTTTTTTTTTAATTTTCTACAAAGTTTAAAACTTTGATATTTATCATTTATGTTAGAGAATGGGTTGAATTTGAATGTAATTTTGATTGCTTTTGCTTTTGATATGCACAACACTGTAAATATGTACATATAAAGCCTTTTCCATCCGCTGATAGTCGCCTTTCATTCATGATTGTCATCTCAATGTGCTTGCATGAGTACTTTCCCCACACCTTATATCACCATCAATGAGATTTCTTTAACTGTGTTTCCATTATTGAAATTATCAATTATTTTTAATTTATCACCCAAGTAAAGTTGTTTCCGAGATAAAGGCATTTTTTTCAAAAACTATAAGACAATCTCATTTCATAACTCTTAACTCCCAACTGATATATCGAGCATTGAAACCTGCAAAAAATAAATGGAATTCTACGAAAAAATACTTTTCTCTATTATTACAAGAACTAACAGATATATTTACATTTTTTTTTTTTTGTTAAAATATAACCAAAACTGCAATATCGAGTACTTACAATTTTCAAAATTCTTTATTTAGAGTCATCTCAATACATTGAACGAAAATAGTGTTCGTTATATCGGCATCCGTTATACTAGAGCACCACTGTCTTAAAAATTAGAAAACAGAAAAATATAAAGTTGATACTTGCCAAAATTTCCGATTCCAATTCCAAGTCTTTTGAATGCTTAGTATGCTGCTGTCAAGAAAATCGAAAAATTCATATAAAATGACACTCAGGAAATGAAAAAGCAATTTTCGTCTATAAAACTGGCTTACATCAGTCTGAAGCGCTCAAGAAAAAAAATTCGCGTATATTTATTTGTTCATGAAAATGTACAGAAAGGGCGAAGTACTTTTTCAAGCCACAGAAATAAAAAACAATATTTATTGTGATTTCTCTTGAGAGCTGTATTCTAAGCTTAATAGTTTATAAAACTTATTTAAAAGTTATTAATTTTTGTGTTTTTAAATGTATTAATGTATTGATTTGGAAAAAAGGAATAAGACATAAATAAGTTCTTCTGTAATTGGCACAGACCTGATCTTTTTCAGACCAGTTCAATCGTAGCCTGAAAACTCTAGGGGTTAACTCAATTTTTTTGTCTGACTAGTTTGAAGTTTCATGGCATGGCATATCTACGCATTTCTATGGTACATATGTACATACTACGCATAGATAAGTATCTAACATTGGCTTAAATGGCCACAGTCAGGCTTTGTGGCTGTGCAAAAAGTGTAAGTAGATACACCTACAAAAAAAATTGTACTGTTTACAAACATATGCAAATTTCTGTGTGGTATATATTCGTATGTGTATGTGTGTGCGAATATCTGTATGCATAACGCTTACGGACATTTTGCTATAGTTGATTAGAGGAGACTAAAAACTCGCCAAAAATAAAGTGATATGCAAAATATGTTGGTTAGCAGTATTTAAGGCAAATATTGCATGTGTTCATTTGTTTTGGCTTTTTATTTAACATTAAATTCGACTAAATCTTTTTGTGATATTTTCTATTTGCTTTGTATTGTAAAAGTTGCGCAAATACAGCAAATAATGAATTGAAATTGTTACTACAAATATTTTCGATGTTGGTTTACTAAATCCTTTACATTTCTACTCCAACTAATTTTTAAATCAACAGCAAAAATTAAAAAAAAAAACAGTTGCTTCTGTTGCGAACGTTCCGCTGCAATGCTGCATCACTCAGCTACTAATGGAATGCAATACTATCATCTATCGCCAGTCAGCAATGCTTGTGGCTATTTATTCAATTTACTTATTTCTCAATTCGCCAGCCAGCTGCCTTTGTTTAGCTTCATTGCTGCGAGGCAAGTCTGCCTTACTTTTCGCTCGCGCACATTTTTGCTGTTTGTTTGGTTTTTCGGAATTTCTTTTTTCTTTAATATTTATTCCTGTTGTTTTCGGTTTCCTGGTACACAGCTTTATGCGTTTATGCTGTCTACAGTCGCCCACTTGCATTTTACTCGTCTGATTGTTTCTTTGTTTTGTTGGTTGCCACTTTTGAAGGATGTGGTATTTTCACATGCGCCTGTCGCCGTCACACCGACGACTACGCGACATTGGCAAAAACAAGATTCAACAAATAAATAAAAAAATAGCAAAATATCGTCAGCGTAAATAAAAAAACAACAACATTCGTTTTGCTGACATTCACGTTGACATTTGGAGTATTTGTTCTGTTGCAGCAGCCACAGTCGTGCGCTTGCAGTTAAGAAATGGTTGTTGTTGTTGGCGAACTTTTCACCAACAGAAAATAAAGAAATACACCAGCTCGTGTTGAGTTGCATAAAAGGCGCATCGCCTGTTGTTGCACTGCCGACAGGTGTCACACGCATTTCCGTCAGTTGTGGCATGTACGAGTGCGCGAGCGAGACAGTTGTTGTAGGCGCCTGCATCCACAGGCGTACGTGAGCGTATGTAAGTGTGTAAAAAGGTACGTGTTTTTGCGCAAATTCACAATAGCTCGTATTTTTATTATAAATATAATTTTTTTTTTGCCACAAACCTTATTATCACTTAATGCAATCGCTACAATTAACTATTCGCTACAGCTGTGTTTGATGTTCATTTCTTTCTAGGGAAAGAAAAACGGTTGCCTATTTTAGAAAATAAAATAAGCTCAGAGCTATAGTAAACTGAACAAATTGCAGGTTCCTCCCTTATTTCATGACTATCACAATAATCATTGCGTCACTCTTGTGATAATAACGGCCTCTGCTATTTTATTAGCAATATAATTTTCAAGAACTTATTTCTAAATCTATTATTCACTTTTTATTTACTTAAAATCTATTTTCCTGCATAATTATGGCGGAGAGCTATTACTATTATTACTTATTGTAGAACAGTGAAATAATATATTAATTAGACTTTCATCGAAATTTATATTTTCCTCACGTTTTCTGGAAAAGGTAATGGGAAAATTATTTTTCAAAACAACACACAATAAAATGTGGCCACGAGTTTTCTACTCAATGCAGCCAGTCAGTCGCGTCGGAACGATTATTTCCGTGGGTGGGCTCACTAAAAAAATATTTAGATATAGCAACATAAGACTGATATGACATTTATTTACCAAAGACAAGTTTTCTGTCTTCAATTCTCGAAATGAACTACCGGTGGTATACTAATTTGTCAAGCCTTAATACTATGTATTACCTTCATTTTTGTTATTTCATTTCAAGAATATCAGACAAAAAGTTGATTTTTACAATAATGAACCGGAACGAAAATAACTAAAATTTAAAGAGAAGCAACCGTTTAAGATACAAATGCTTCAGTCAACACGGCTCCGACGTCACTACCGTCAGTCAAAGCAAAATCGATTTTCTCCACTTTCGAAAACTAATGGCGGAATTCAGTAAATGATCTGACGCATGATCATGAAGAAAAGCAACATTTTTTTAAATTTAAATGATCATGAAGAAAAGCTAAATTTTTTTAAATTTAAATCAAACTAAAATTCCTATGTCGTCTCAAAATAAAATATCTAATTGGCTTCATGTGATTAAGAGTTAAAAAAAAAACAATAATTGAAATTAAAATTAAAATTTAAATTTAAATGTAAATAAAAAGTAAAAGTAAAAATTAAGGCCGTAGGCATACAAGCAAGACGGCGGAAGACCAATACATTAAGGGGAAAGTACAAAGCTGATAAATTGAAAAATTGGATAGGATCACCCTCATTCCCCCTGGAGAAATAACATGGCAAATATACCAATAGCCACTTTTAAACAACGTGTTACCAATTGAATGTTGAAATAATCTCAACTCCAGTAAATTCGCTAGTCTTACCTGGTCTTCCTACGATAAAAGATGCAGGTCGACGATCCTAAGTTGAGAAGATATTAGGTATTCATTATAATATGAACTGTTAGTATTATTTCTTCAACACGGGTAATCCTACAATCCTACTTTTCCGTTATTTTACATTTTTCAATATGGCGAATTACAAGCGACCCGCATAGCGAAAATGGTAGAAAGTCTATCGACAAACTTTATGCAGTAATGGGTTAAGTAAGAAGCGTATTAATCAAAGGTAAGATAATAAATTTAAATTCGTTAAGTATATTTGTAACATTAAACTATAATGTTTACAACGCCTTAAATAAATGATCAATCAAAGTATCAATTAGTACCTAAAAAGCATTCAAAAATACGAGTAGTCAAGAAAAAGTAGTGAGCCCAAGACTAGCTAAACAGATATTCCAAAATCGACGAGAAGCTGTAGCCACTGCAGATATAATCAAAGTTTTTTGGCTTTGGAACTGCATAACTGAAAAATGCATCTTAAAATTTTGAAGAAAAAATTTAAAACTCAAATGAAATTCTACGAAATTAAAAAAAAATAATAGAAATTTCTATTCTTAATAAATTGCATTTTTGGATCACTTAAATATGATATTTTGAAGTGTACTTATTTTAATTGATGAACTCTTATTATGTTTTTTTTTTTAATTTATGCTGCATTCGAATTTTATGACAGCGTAATCGTATCCTTCCGATCACAGTATGTATGTAGATTGTGGATAATAAAAAACAAACTGACGCCTTGTTTTTAATTGGCCAATATTTTTATTGTGACATGCATTGGTATCTTAGCTGATGGCAATAAAATAAAAAGTTAATTTTTGTTTAACCAGTGATTTATTTCGTATTATATATTTTTCTTTTTTTGGAGTAACTAACATATAAAACGAGGTAGACCCGCATAAGAGTCTTATTAAAGTCGCATTAAAAAGTCTGAATCAAAAGGGCTTAATAAAGCCAGAAGAAATTCGTACGAAAAGTGCTGCAAACGAGTATGTACTTGCCGAAAAATGCCTGTATTTTGAAAAAACGAAAGTACTTTGAAAAAAAATTAAAATTTAGTTGTACTTCACTCCAAGTCGCAAATGTTCTTCGAACTTTTATGAAGACTGTTATGAGATATACTATATAATTTTAAAGCATCAGATTTATTTATAATATCTATCCTTAATTAGGAAAGTAAAATTTTTTGTTAGTATTTTGTTATTTTTAAAACTTAAATAAAACAAAACCAAATAAATGAAATATTTTTATAATCCATTGCAGAACATTGTAAAAAACCAGTTTCCAATTTATTAATATTTTATATTCGAGCGTACTTGTACACAAGGCTATTATAACTTTGTTCGCATAACGGTTGTTTGTAACAGCATAAAATAATCGAGATAGATATAGACATATATATACTAAGGTGATCAGTATGAAAAGAGGAATCGATTTAGCCCTGACTGTATGTCCGTCCGTCCGTCCGTCTGTCCGTAGTTACAATAACTTTAGTAAAAATTGAGATATCTCAATGAAATTCGGTACATAGAATGCTCTTTGGACAGGGTAGGTTGGTATTGAAAATGGTTAAGATCGTCCATAGCCACGCCCACCTCCCATGTAACGGAAATTTTTGAAAAATGCAAAAACTCCGTTTTTTCGGTATCCATCAAAGCAAATTGAGTGAAATTTGGTATTTGGATCGATTTTGAGTTATGAAATTAGGTATTTATGAAATTTTGAAAAATGGTCGTTGCCACGCCCACTTAGGAACAAATTTCTGTATCTCAATAACAGTATTAGGTTTCGTCACATTTCTGTATCTCAATAACAGTATTAGGTGAACAAATTTTTCTCAATATGACTTTCATCATCGTTAAAATTTTTTGAAATCGGACCATAACCAGGTCCAACTTCCATATAACGGAAATTTTTAAAATGCAATAAACTTCGTTTTTCAGTATTTATTGGAAGAAATATTGCAAAGTTTAATACTAGCTGCGATTTGGAACAAAGAAGCGACCTTACAAAAATATATCGTGAGGGTATATAAAAATCAGTTTCGTCCGAATTTAGCTTTTATTACTTATTTAAAAATTTGTTCATACTAAATCATCTTTTAGCAGTGTATTAAAGAAATTTTGAGATGGATAACAACAAAAGGTAAATATATATTTGCTTCCATTATACATATGTATATATGTTACATATATTTATTCATTGAGTTATGACATTTATTAACGGCTAAGTGAGTGACTATTGGCAACGTGATTAATCATTTCTCCGCTCATCCACACAGACAGATTAGTGCGAGTAAATATACTAACAAATTCTGATCCCAATTGAAGCTGCACATAGGTAGATATATACACATACATATGTATGTATATATTAAGATGTATGTACGTGCTTAAATATTTATGCTTGATATATTCTTTAGTATATACAATCGTTAATATACGAGTATGTGTATGTAACTAAAGAGCTGTCAAAAGTGGATATAGCTGTGATAAAATGGCGTCTGCTGAGATTTGTTTTGATTTATGACATTACTGATAATGCATGAAATCGCAGTCACAAATCTAATACGTAGACTATCAGAGCTTATAATTTTGTTATCGATTTCAGAGCTTACATTTGAGATGTAATAAGAAAGAGAAATCAGCTTAAGCAGTACGACTAACCTAATGTCTGCGCTTGTGTGTGTAAGTGTATTAGTTTGTTGATTTTTTTTTTTGGAAATTTTATTATGCATAGCATACGATGCTTTCTTTTTTCAATTTAACAAATTTGAATTAATCAAGTGGCATGTTCCGGAAGTCGAAAGTATGGAAGTCACATGATTTCAATTTGATAAAAAGATTATATCTGATTAAAAGATTGATTACTTTATATGAAATTGAAGCAACAACAAACACCAGATGTAAGTATACGATGAGAAGCACATAGTAACCTTAGCTCTTGAATTCAAATCCTAAAATAAGGCAAATCAAGTCTGTGTTAAATTTTCAAATTGACAAAGTTCTAGTTATACAAATCTTATATTTAAACCCTTTTCTTTATCATGTGGACGTGATCAATAAAAGTTGCATGATTCCGGAAATTTATGTTTTGTGTTAATAGAATTACTTCCGGCATTCATTTAAAGTTGAAGAAATGTCGTGAAAAAATGTAATTCAAATTTTAAGAGAAATCATCAGTAATTTACCACTCCTTCATATTTTCTTTAAGAGTTCTTTCTTTGTCACGCTATCAACTCGATATTTTTTCATTTATCAAATAATGAATTTTTCAAAGCCATTCAAAGATCAACGGAAATTCTTTCACAGCACTTTATTACTTACATAAGTACATGCATACAATCCACTCGAATTCTGCACTTCACAATTACTCATAATTCATTTAAAGGCGATCAAAGTGATTGCACTGCACACCAACCAACCATAATAGCGTCCGTCCGCAGCGAATGCGCGTCGACTATAAGAACATCACTTAAAAACTCTTTTGTTTTTTTTTTTACTTTTTCTTCATTATCTACTTTTTACGAATTCTTTGTTATAGAAAACAATAAATGCATTAATTATCTAGTGGACGACGTAACAGACCATAAGAAAATACTCGTAAGAAAGTCAAACTCGTGAGCAAAAAAAAAAAAAATTGCCAACGGAATACCAGCACAAAAGATGAAAGATTATTATAAATACCTTTGTGTTGGAATTGCAGTAGAATGTGCTGCCACTGCACGCCGCTGCAGATCACCAGCCACTGGCGCATGGCTTAGAGACACAGACCGACTGACGTCTATAAAAACTTATACCCCAGCGCTATCAATAAATGAGCTTACACAAATGGAAAGACGGAATTGCGCACACAACGGTATGCATCTAAAGACAAAAAAAATTACAACTACGCACAGCATAATGAGCAGAAGTTGAAACCAGAGCAAAAAAAAAAAAGGATAATAATAAAAATTAGCATTGCGTACTTTACAATAATCCATGACTTTTGCAGCAAAATATTCAGCGCCCTCTTCGCATTATGTCGTCCGCTGGCAGCTTTCTCGAACTTAGGTATATTAATTTCACTGTCAATGGCGAAGGAAAGAATATGACAATTGTAAAATAAAGGATGCTAAAGAAAGAATAAAAAAATATATGTATATATGTGTATATATTCAAATTGAAGAAATGCATCTTTGGTTCATTATTGTTCTTGCTAATGAGTTCATACCTAAGAAAAATGTAATGCAATGCAAGTAGCTTTGAAACAATGAGTGAAAGACTGAAAAAAATCGTTAAGAGCAAAAGTCAGCTAGCAAACTCGTCGGAACAAAAGAGAAGATGACAGTTAGTGCTACGAACTCTGTTGTTCCTTATAAATATTGTAATATTTACAAATCAAATTTATAACTAGCAAACTTATGCAAAAATGAAGTTCTTACTTATACTTTATCAAATTAAAACAGTCTCTGAATGAATAGGAAATGACAATATTTATTAATTACATGTTCAAAAAGAGAAGTGAATATGTTATTAATTTTTTGTATATACGAGTATTATTATTATTATTGTTTATTATAGCAATATAAAATATTACACTTACCAATGAAGCGCACTAGCAGCTTTGGCCTACGGTGCCTGGTTTTCTAACATTATACTACTTTATATACAAGTACAAATTATATTTTTAAATTTGCCAACATTTGGTTATATGATATTGATTAAGTCGATACATTTTATAAAATTAAATATTTTAAGGACATTATCTGTGGTGATGTTTTTTTGGAGTATGGAAGGTTGGGTTTTGCTATGTAAAGCTGAACAGTCATCAAGGACGTGTAGGAGATTAAGCTTATTTTTGCAATATGGACAAGAGGGTGGAGAACTGAATGCAGGGAGATGTTGATGTATCAGTTTTGAGTGACCAATCCTTAAGTGGGTAAAGATACTGGTTTTTCGTTTTGGATAGCGTAGAAGGAAAAGTTCTTTGGGAAATAGCTTGATTACTGTTGTAAATATTTTCCAGAGCCTGTACGACAGAATAGCTGTCTGTGAAAATTGCGAACCTTCCCTTAATATTATATGCGTGAGTTACTGCCTTCAAGATTCCAAAAGCATCCGATGAATGAAATGGTGTAATGGTTTGGGAGACGGCCTTCTATTAAAAATTTAATTTAACCATTTAAACTGCGAACAAAAATAAAATTGATTTTTTTATTGACAAATTTTGCTCCTAAATACAAATCGGGAACACTTCTTATCTTCAAACATATTTTATATTGTTAAAAGAAAAATTGAATACTTGGAAATTTAAATGATAAAAAGTTTACCTTATCGTCTTCTTAGCAGACAACTGCGCAGGGGTTTGATATAATATTGAGTCTTGTTATACGAACTCGTATCAAACAGTTCTTAAAGGGTCTTAATCACAGCTATAATAAAAGCGGTTTTGTAATAATATTAATCACGTTTTTCCCCTCCTGAGTTCGTCTCCAGACTGCTCTTTCTAGCCATTTCGTCGGCTATGCAGTTTTCTGAACATCGCTGTTAGCTCCAACTTACATTATTTTGAACTAGAATTACTTCGAAGTTGTCGATAAAGATGTGTAAGCTTTAAAATTATCTAGCCTATCCCTACAGATATACTACACTTTTTTTACGAAAACAAAAGGCTGTTAGTTTAAACTCGAAATACCAAAGCTGAATACCAAACTGTGATACGAAATTGTCGCACACTAAATAAAAATACGCCAAAAGAACTCTGAAAACGCTTGGATTATTTGTGTGGAAATTTGGCTTGAAATAAAAACCAGTTGATGAGAAACTGGGTCCGGGATGATACCTGTTTAGAAAAAAAACGAAATCTTTTTGCGACGCTGTATTGGAAAACAAGCAATTGAAATTGAATTGTAAAACTAACAGTGGTCAGAATCCTAAAAGAACTTTCTAATATAATTAATATTATATATCTAATTAGTGTCCAAACTATTTAATGCTGTCGAAGAACAGGATAAAATGATGTGCTGGCGAGAGCAAAAAGTTTTGGATTCCATTTCTATTGGCAAAAAAAAAATATGTTTTTGTGATTCGTTTTAAAAGAAGGGAACATTGGAATGGCGTCATCGAAACTCACCGTGAGTGAAAAACCAAATATCATTTAATTTCAAAAATGTAATATAGCGACAATAATTCGGATTTCTATGTCATTTTATTGATTTATTAGAAAGATCACAACTTAACCAATAGAAGTGATTACTTTCTCATTTACTCGTATTTCATCAATTGCGATATGTTGCTTCTAAAGAATACGGCTTCATTTGACTAATCCTATAAAGGTAGTTCCAACTTTAATCCAAATCATTAATAAATATTTCTAATGCACTGCTTAGGTGAAGAATATTCTCATTTCCTTAAGTCATAGATAAGAAGTATTTAGAAGTAACTCGGTGATTCCAATTGGGACAGATCGTTTTAATATTCTGATTAACCTCAACCTATTCCTGAATTTTTTAACTTATAGCTACAAAATTTTTTGCCACAAATGTTTACGTTATTTGCACTAATTTCTTACTGTGTAACGATTCGTTTCAAGGGAAAAAATTCGATTTAGCCGAGTGGGAAGTTTATATCCCCATTCGAAGGAATGGTGAGAGGGTAGAGCGATGTGATCACACGAGGCCGAATTGAATTTTCTCACGAGGGACGAACGATCCTTTCTGGCGGCATGGACAAATTTTTCGTTTGGTTGTCTTACGCCTGGTGGGATAAGTGAACCAAGATATTTTTCGGTAAAACAAATATGAAAACTTGTTGCTATAATGTTTTTAGATGCTTAGAAAACTCACAAATTGTTGCACGAAATATATAAAAGCTAAAGTGGCGTTCTTCGTCACCGCAATTATCGCTATCTTCGACTTTTGTCAACTTTTTCGTATCGATCACGTTTAGATCAGAAGGGTACTTACGATTTTTTTTAATTCAATTTTTTTCTCCAACATTGATTTAAAATTGTTAACCTATCATCGCAGTTTGAGAACACCGCCATTCAACTTTAACTACTGGTAGCAGTTTGCTTGTTTATTTTCACACGTTCTTGTTTCGTAGAAGTCGCGGATATGAGGAACAAATGAAGATATCAAAAAACCTACACTAAATTCTGTGTTCAATTTTCACTGGTTTTTGTGGGCTTCAAGTTGTATATTTTTTTTGCTCAGGGAACTCTAAAAATGTTTAAGTCGTTATCAAAAAGGGCTTTAAAAGTTGCGTCTCGCCGACAGCCATATACTTTACAATAGCAATTGAGGGATTTAGTTATTGATTCAGAAATCAGAGCTGAAGGGTTGTTCAAACCCTTAGCGTTACAAGCGTATCTTTAACTACACACAGAGCTAGGCAATTTGGTGGCTGAAATGTGTAACCGAAAAACGAATTTTAAAATTTGCGATTCACAAGTTCTGCACTGTGAGCTTGAAAATTGATTTGTCAGCCTGCCACTGTGTTGTCGCTAAGGCGGTACACTGGGAAAGTCGCACAAGGGAAATAAGTGTTAATGCATTTTCATCGAGGACCACCGATTGAATGGGTTAGCGTTGTTGAGCGTGCATTGAGGCGTGAAAGTAACAAATGAGAATTTAATTGATATTATGTCGAAGGTGTCAAAGAGAATCCTTTGTGTAAGTATACCAATAAATTTTCTTTGAACTCATTTCTTTTGTCACGATCTGTGTCATTTCTGTTCTAGTTTCAAGTCTTTAGTTAGTACCCAAAATCGACATACATTTTTATGTATTCAAAGAAATACTCGTTTGCGTTTTAAAAATTTCCTACACAAATGAAAATTCAACAATGCTAAACTACAGATAACATCAACACAATAAAAAGTTTTATTAAATTTACATTACTGTCTAATACGATTGTATGCATTTGCATAGTTGAAGCGCTGAAGGAAGGCGCCCATTAGCGTCAGTGGAAACGACGCGTCGTATAAGTAACATTGCTGCCAACAACAAATGAAGAAAAGTGAAAAATTCGAAAATTGCACGGCAATTGTAAAGCGGCAGGCACAAATAGCAAACATCCGTCAATGAGTGTGTTTTGTTTTGTGTGTATATGTGCGTGCGTGATTGTAAGAGCTGCTAAAGTGATGTCAAATAGGACGAGCGATAGTAGGAGCGACAACAAGCAATTGCGCGACTTTGTTGCTGTTAAAATCTTTTCGCCTCTTTTAAGCGTATGCTACACACCACAAACATAAACACGCTCCCACACACACACACACACACACACGCATACGCACATGCAAAATTAATAGGTGAACGGATGTACGCGAAGATACAACGACAGTCAACAAATGTATGGTACACTCATACATACATATGTACAAACTCATATGTACACAGATTCAGCAGTAAATCGTACACATTACAAGAATAACAAAAGCAACAACAACATGGATACCTAACGTCGATTTCCTCATGATGGGCGACTCAAATGTGTACCGAATGTCGGCGATGAACGTGAATTGGAATAGGGATAGGTGTTTGCTTATAGCTACATACATACATACATACATACATACATACACATGCGTATTTAGTATATCATATGTTTGCTTGTGAGTGCTGGTGACAGTGACATGATTGCTTCAATGGCATTGCGTCCTCTACCTTCCTAAATCTCTCTCTCTCTCTCTCATTTTCTACACCACATTATTTGAGTTGCAAGTTGCGACTTTGAGTGGATTTACTTCAGCGAAATTGCCAGGATTAAGAATAAATGGATATTTTATTGTGTAGTCGTGTTAGTGTTCGCGTTGCTGGCGTTTATTTGTTTTACTTTATATGTACTCGTATGTGGATTAAGGTGTCTCACCAAAAAAAATTTAATTTTTAATAAATTTTGTGCTATCTTTTCTCAAGTAATCACCAAAACTAAATTTACATTTTTTGTTTTTTTTTTTGCTTCTAGTACGTAGAGTGAAAATAAAAACAGTTCGCTAGCTCACCTTATTGACTTCACCTTATTAAATATTCGCTTTTTCCCCAAATTCGTACATATATTAAAAAACTTTCGAAAATCAAAATGACTCTTAGAGAAAATTAGAAAAAATTGCGGACACGTTTTTTTGGTAAAAACTGGCAGTTATGTCGAATACGAATTATATTTAATTTGACAAGGATCGACGAAAAATCATTCCAAAATACATCAACTTTCAACCTTGTCGGAGTAAAAAAACAACAAAAAACTATATTTAAACACTTTTATTTACAATATCGAGATTTACCAAATATGTTTATATTGTTTTAAGTTTCCTACTGCTGTGCATTTCACCAGGGAGAATTTTTCGGTTAAAACTTATAGCTTCCTACAAAGAAAGAATGTCATTTTCACTCTCAATCCTAACTAACCTATTCCGGCCACAATTTTTCCACTTTTAAAGAGTTGGTGAAGATTAATCAAGTTTTTTTCTTAAATAAATTAAATATATATTTGATTGTTGATATAACTTTCACACATTTTTTTCTGAATTGATTGATTTTTGTTTTTTTCATGAAGGTATTGCGTTTCGTAAAAATTTTTGTTTATTGCGAAAAAAATTAAAATCAGCGGTAAATTAGGAATCCAAAAAAAATCCAGTAACCACCAAAAGCAACTTCTAAGTGCAATTTCCTTGAAGCCGAAAACAATACAGTTACTTTTAATCGAGTTTTTATGATATTCCTTGAAAAAAGCTTTTATTTTCATTTTGTGTTTTAGCATATAAAAATAAGTGCAATATGAAGTTAAATATATTTTTCAAATTTGAAACTTTCTTGAATATTTTATGTTGTCTTTTTACAAAATATGTATAAATATATATTCTGCGGAATCTTTTTTGTACATTTGTATTGCGATATTGCGCGACATTACGTTAGTATAATCTTATACAAAAAAAAGAATTTTAAGTCACTTTTCGATCTGTCGATGAGATAAATTAAGTTGAGAAGAGGTCAAGAAGTATAAGAAAAAGTGAGCTTTTAGAAAGGGGTAACGAGTGAAGAGTTTAGGTGCGGTGAACTTAGGTGTGGTGAGTTTAGGTGTGGTGAGTTTATGTTGGGTGAGTTTTGCTGTGGTGAGTTTGAGTGTGGTGAGATTAGGTATGGTGAGTTTGAGTGTGATGAATTTCGTTGTGTAGAAAGCTAGTATAAAAGAGGCACCACGGCAACAGTCTCCCACCATTACCGTATACACCGTTCATTTTTGTCACATTTGCAATATGGATTTTTCAAAATATCACCGCTGCTTAGGCAGTCTTATTTACATACAAAAACTGCATTATATTGGAGGAAAGGTCTAATTTTTTTTCAAATGTATGAAACACCTTAATGTCACTATGCGCGTAGATGTTTATGTATTCTAGCATGTGTTTCTATTTCCCGCATTGTATAATTTTATTTTGTTACAATTTTTTTTTTTTTTAGCTGAAATTGTATTTACATACAACATACAATGTGCATATACATACACACAGGTATGTACATATACATATACGTTTGTATATCGGTATGTATGTTAACAATGCCAACAACAAATGTCGCACTCACACGCGCTGTGCATTCAAAATAGTTTTGTGGCTGATGGCAAAATGAATCTTCAGGGAAGCTGGGTATTATTAAATTAGTTTCGTTAGATTGTTGCCAATGTAATTTATTGCAAGGAGCAACAATATATTTTTTTAAGAAAATATAATAAAGTTTATTTTCAGCTGAATACTTTGTTGAGTTGCAAAACGTAAGTTAAATCGGTTGCACTTTAATTTCAGACTGTTTGGGTTTTGTACGGACTGTTGCGTTTGGGGTTGAGCATTTTTTTATACATTTTTTTTTGTCGAAGTATAAACATTTCTGAATTTAAGATATCGGATTAGCAAAGGTGAACATTTATCTGGGTTAATTAGTAATATTTAGTGGTACCGCCACTCAGAAGGAAATCAGCTCATACCCTTAAGAAACTTAACCAAACCAACTTCCAAGTCAGAAGTGCTCGGAAGACACTGGTTTCCAGGTGTGCCTGACTAAAAAATGTAAACATACTTCTACGAACTTCTGAAATTAACTTTCGCTAGCTAATGACAAGTTCGGAGATTCAAGCTAACTAAAAACCCTGTTTGGTCAATTTGAAGATCATTTAAAGACTTTTTTTGCAAAAATTAAAAATTTAATGAATCTATAGGTTTTGACACAACGCCTTAACGAAATTTTTACTTTTGACAAAATATTTGAGTTTTACTCTTTTTGGCAATTGTTTGTTCTTAAATAAGTTGCTATTCTTCGTAAAAAATGTTCAGCACAAAATATAGAAGCCGACATTCCTAAAAGGAAAGGCCTTATTTAAGATATTTTCTTATAAAGTTAGCCAGTGCTTGAAGCTAAAGTTGCAACTCGCTGCGCATGACGTCATGGGGTAATAATAATATAATAATTTGGCCCTTACACTATATAGCTCCGTGTTTGGCCGAGCTTCTCCTACCATTTGTGGGGTACGTCTATATTTTCTACTACAGATGGAGGGACCTACTATTGTTTGCCGACTCCGAACGGCAGATGTATGTGAAGTTTTTTCATGGCAGAAATAGTCTTAGAGTGTTAAAATTTTTGAGTTAACAACGCGAATCAAATCAATGTAAACAAACTGTAATGAATCTCGTTTTAAATTTATTTACTTTTCTTGTGAAACAAACGAATTCCTGGCTTCTCTGCTTCCTTATTTTGCCTTTTTTATCTGTTTTAGCTCATAAAAAGCTGTTCCCGCTTAATAACCAAGGTTACTCTCCTCTCCGCTGGCCTACCTTCGGTCAAACATTTTTAAAATAAAATGCAACCATTTCTTGCCCATCGTACACACAAATTTTTTCAGTTTAGAATATACTCGTATCTATGTATGTATGTATATCTACTTCTAAATTCATTGGTTTAACTTTCCTGCGCTCACTAGGATAGTCGATACTCGTATCTATGAGAAGCACATAAACTAATTACATTTAATAGATAATTGCTTTTAATAGCGCACTGACAGTGCACAAACGCTGCACAGCATTTTCATTACCGAGATAATCCTCAGCAACAAAACAACTTAGTATCCTTGTACAACTGGTACGCGTGTACCTGTACAAAATAATCTCTTACCAGGGAGTAATCAGACGAAACTTTGTTAGACACGAAAATTCTGCAACACTCACATGCGTACAATGTACACCCATAGATAGGTGTGAGCAGCAGCTGAGTTTCAGGTAGCTGCTGTTCGTTTAGTTTTTCGTGATTATATATTGGATACCCTGCAAAAAATGCGATTGGTCTTGGATGAGTCCGGGCATAGTCGGAAAGGAACATGCGACAAATAAAACTTCTGATCTCTGTTTTTATGGAATGAACTGTTCACTTTTGTCTAATTGTCCCATTTTATACACAAATGGGTATAAAAGAGGACCAGTCTATTTATTAAAACAAAAATAAATATATTTCCTTCGGCTTCCCGAGGGTTGCTAAGCGAATGCTCTGCCGTAATGCCTAGGACGCGTTCGAAATGTCCTTGCCAAAGTGCCCACATACACCAATGTATCGTTTATTATACATGAAAACAGGTGAATATAGGACTAATCTGCAACTATAACCGTTTGAGACTTGTTTGCGACTAATTAATAATCAAATGGTACCCGAATGACACTAATCCCGGTATACTCTCTTTAAAAATTAGTCGCACAATTTTTTGCAGGGTAGTGTGACAGTTTGTGTGTTAGTGAATGTGACAATATGCAAGCGCTATCACACACACACACACACACACACATGTAAACATAAACATACATACATTTGCGCTTTTATAATCGCCAGCAACACTTAATCACCTATGCATAAGAGTAGCTTCATTTTTGTTTACCTTTTTCTACAGGTGTGTATATGGGTGTAAGTGTGTGTGTGTGTGTGTGTAGTATGTCTATATGTGTATGTGTTGGTGAAAGTATAAACGCACCCCAACCTACCCATAAATTAATTATGCGCATACGTACACTGAGGACCTTTCATTACCAGCTGAATTTATGGAGTGTTTAGTAGGGTGAAATTCAATACGGACCATTTAACTGCACATCTCAGGCAGCTACTTTAAACGTCACAGCGAACACCACTAACTTAAATACTAACAAACAGTTACATACACATACAAACACCCACTAAACCAAACTCATTCAGTTTTGGTCTAGCTGAGACAATAACCGTGCACCTCGCGGTGAGACACTCATACATAGTTACAATCTGAAACGTACAAAAGCGCGAGTGCTTACGAAGAAAAACGATTTAAAATTGAGCATGTCTAATGAGTATATACTAGGTAGGTTTTAAAATAATAAAAAATATAAAAATTTGAAGTGTATAAAGATAAATTTTTCGAGATAATTGCTATGTAAAGAAACTATTTTTCTGGTGTTTCTAGCATGAAGAGTGAAATGATGCATTCACATTATTTTTCTGTTTATCCCAAATTAAACGAAACAAAAAATTAATCAACTTTTGTAACCCGAAACAGAGTAAAAATAATAAAAAAAAATAGCCGTATGTCAAAATTGTGTACAATGTAAAATAGTTTTACCTTTTATGACATTTTCTATCGCTCAATCGATCAATAACCGCTTTGGTCGAGTTGTTAGCGGTGCGTGCTATAACTTGATATGCCGGTGAGTTAGAGGTTCGAATCTCAGTCAGGACAAACAAAATCTTTATAATAGAAAAAGTTTTTTCTAATAGCGGTCACCCCTCGGCAGGCAATGGCAAACCTCCGAGGGTATTTCTGCCTTGAAAAAGCTTCTCATTAAATACATCTGCCGTTCGGAGCCGGCACAAAACTGTAGGTCCCTCCATTTGTGGTAGAACATAAAGACGCGCCCCAAAATGGCAGGAGAAGCTCGGCCAAACACTGAGCTATATAGTGTAAGCGCCAAAATTATTATTATTATTAATCGATCAATAACTCTTAAGTTTTTACACAAGAATTTTTGATATACAGTGTTGGGATAATTTCGTGCAAATAAAAAAATCTAGTTATCCTGTATTATTAAACGCCGCTGGATAAATCGCGGAACAAGTCTAGAAAAATTTAGGAAAAATACTTTTTATTTAGTATTTTGTATGCTGCTTATTATATATAATTACACGATAAATGGAAAATTTACTTTAAAATTAAAACTTTCCCAGCATTTAAATTTGTTGTACACTAAGCTCTTTTTTTTACGCTGTATTCGTTCCTCAGAAGATCGAATAAAAAATTCCAAGCAATTTTAAGGAAAACAAAATAATTTATTTTCTTAGTTTAACATACAGGGTGGCGCACCCATTGTGCTACAATAAGAAACTTAAATAACTTTTCAGTTGAATCAAGGCATTTCATTTATTTTTTTTATTGCAATATAGAAATTATATTTTATTTTATATAATTAATTATTTTTAAAGATGGTAGACCGGAAATGCCCTCCATGCTCAGCCACGCATATGCGACTCCTTATTAGAAAATCATTAATTGCGGCCTGAAGGGGTTGAAGTCGGGATTATCGATGTAATGGACTGCTTAAATTCAGTCAAAATTTCTTGGTTTTGTTTTGTACACCTCTTGCTTGACATATTCCCATAAAAAAAGTCTGGTGCATTCAGGTCAGGTAACCCTGGCCCCCAGCGGAAAGTGGAGTTTCTGGATATTAATTTGTTTTGAAATTTTCGTTAAAGCTCTGCAATAACTGGTCTGGCTATGTGTGGAGTTTCTCCATCTTGCTGAAACTAAACGTTACTGAAAGGATACGTCTTCGGCTTAGTTCTGAGTAAAAAACCGACTTCAACATCTTTAAATAACGGCGCAAATTGTCAATTACTGTTACATCGTTTTCTTCAAAGAAGTATGGCCCGACAATGCACCTTGATGAAACTGCGCACCACACAGCGACTCGTTCTGGGTGAAGCTCCGTCTCATGGATTATTTCTGGATTTGTTTTGAATTATGTAATTACAAGCAAAATGGAAATGGAGTATAAAGAATTAGAAAAAAACTTATCAAGATACTCGTAATAATCTATGTCTCTTTCACACTACAGAACCTCTAAAATAGTATAATATTTTGTTTAAATTAAATATTGCAAAACGGGTATCAATCGACTGAAAAGTCAAAAATATCCTAATTTATTGGTAATTTCAAATAGATTAAACACAAACTAGGCTTCAGACGAAAATTTCAACTTGAAAATATTTTTGAACAGTATAAAATTTGTTGATCCCGGAAAAAATATTTATTTTATCGCTTTTAAGATTCAATACCTATTCATTACTTTTCTGACTTAAATTCCAACAAATCAAAGTGAGTTAATCGATATAGTGAGCTGTCAGAAGGAGAGCGTTGTTGAACTGGGCCTCAAATTTCAAAGTTTTCCATTAAAATTTTTGTGTTCTCAAAATTTGTATAATACTAAAGAATCTGTTTTGATAACTCAAAAACCATATCGTTCCAAAAAAACTTGCTTTAATATTAAAGTAACATTAAAAATATGGTTTTAATGAATGTTTTTAATTTTCAATTAATGTATTTCATGAAGAACATGATTTAATAACCAATTTTTATACACATTTTTTTTCTAATAACATCAACTTTTGTAACAGCGCGCAGACGAAAATGTAATATTACGAAAATTTTAATCAATACCCTTAAATATGTATTTTACAAATAATTTTACAAATAAAATTAAAAACTTTTACATTTGCCTAACTGGGTTAATGAGATATATATCCACAGTTATACATCTGATAGTACATACATAACTAAACCAATACATATTTCACTCATTTACTCGCCTGAAAAAAACTCCCATGTAACTTTCTTTCTATCATACAACAAAAGCATCTTAGTTACAATAAAACTTCTTCAGATGTTTTGCAAATCGCAAGCCAGCATGCTAGCAAGTAGCCAGGTAACGTTTAGTGGCTTTGACTGTTATTCTTTGGTTAACAAGCGACACCTTCACAGCTGGAGCACAAAGTAGCTTTGTTGACATGGCAGTAACACAGATTATGAGTCACATACAGTTTTCAAAATGAAAAACCATAGCACATAAGCTTGTCCGTAACATTTTCTTGGCTGCTTCCTAGCAACTTACTTGCACTCGCCACAAGCAAGTATCGCACAAAACAAATATCACACTTTAAAAAAGGCGTAAAAGCAGAACGATATCGCTGCGTGTAGGTGTGTACTCGTTTGTTTATAAAAGCTTGACATTGATTTGCGTCTACAATTAGGTAACTTTATCATACCACTTGAAGCGGATACTCAAGCAGCGCTGGTTTAAGGTTCCTTTAGGTATAACAGTCATAAGCAATGTTGCACCTTAGCTACACAACCGAAATATTTGACGTTTAAGTCACCAATGTGTGTAGTTTTGCTTTAATGTTTCTTAAATAGTAAAGTTGAATAAAAAGAGCGCAACTAACATGCCGTTAAACTTTAACATTATTAAAGTTTTCGAGTGCATACATACTCAACACAATAGGTGCAAAGAAACGTAATTTTCTACTTTATATAATTACGAGTGAGAGTATATAAAGTTGTTGGATAGTTTCGTTAGTCCTCTGAGCCAATATGGAAGTGAAACTTAGAAAGCACTACCAAATATTAAGAACTTAAATGAGATCTTCTGAAGCGAACAATAGAGCATTACTCCCTTTTCGTTTATTTGCGAATAACCAGTGAGAACTTGATTTAGCAAAAAGGAAGTTATTTTAAGGCGAGCACTGTAGAATTCTTCATTTTGGCATGATTTTTGAGATAATTCTTTGGATCGCAATTCAGTGCTATTATCTTATTACTTAAAACAAAGCTCTGAGAAAGTTCGCTCATTTTGGTTGCATAGGAGTGATACGGTAGTAATGTTCTGCGAGTACTCATCCATTGCTCGTTTAAGAAGAAAATTAAAAAAATTATAATTACAATACTATCAAAATAACGAAATCTTTAATTTAGAAAAAATAATAGATTATTGACATCAAAGAATTGCTCAAAGAGTTAAATGTTTCCAAATTTGTTAAGATTTTTATTGGCCTTAACATGGCCTTCACTTTGTGGAAGATATTATTTGGAAAAAACCAACAGTTTTTAATAGTAGAAGTTATAGCCGCTATTTCGGAGATCACCACATCTCCTCTTCAGACTTCTTTTTTTTATTTAATCCACTTCTTCCAGGCTTTGAACCCAGGAGCTCGTAATTGCAGAGCCACCACGCTACATGCTGTGCTACGCTAGCCGAGTTGGCTGTTGTGTTTATTCCAACTTCGAACTTCAAACAAGAGCAACTAATCTGCCGATATATTTAACTTCTTGTTTGCGCTTTTAGCAAGTTCTGAATTTTTAATTTATTTAATAAGATTTATAATGCATTTAGGCGTGCTGTATAACTTTTGCGATGCGGCAATAACTTCAGATATTAAAAGCTATTGTTGTTTTTTTTTACAAATAAAATCTTCCACAAGCTGGACTCGAGCTCAATAAAATTGTGTATTATTATAATGTAAACAATATTTATGTTATAATAATAATATAATTATAATAAAAATCTAAACAAATTTATTGTGGATTATTGTTAAATGTTTCCTTCGTCCCAGTTTACTAATAGAAAAAAACACATTCAAATTCCGGTACATTATGGTATATTTTACTCAATAGCAAGTGTTGCTGGATTAAGTTAATATTTTCTTCGTCTCTCAGCTGTGATTATTATTGGCATTTTGTGAAGTGATTTACTGCATTTTTAAACCCGTTTATAATTGTTTTTATCTAAACAAATTACATCTGCATCGGCATGACTTCATCCACTTATCATTATGATCACTTTCGTAAAACATTATGGAAGACCGAAGAAAACATCAATTAATTTTATAATCACATAAATGTAATATAAACCGCTTCCAAATATTGAATATCAAGTTGTTTTATACATCTTTTAATATATTTTAGACTTTTTCTAAGAGCCTTTCAAAATCATTAGCAAAAGAAATTTTGTTTATTATACAAATTTTTTTCCATGCATCTCATTTTTATTTTGTTTACTTTACTACAACAATATTTCTTATCCCGGAACTTGGAATATATATTTAAGCATACAAATTCCTGTTAATAAGATTAAAGTAAAGGAAGTAAAAATGAAAGGGAGGAACATTCGCATAACTTGACATATAGTGACTTGGCACAGAGCCATTTCAGTTCCAACTATTTGTGCACACATCCATACATAAGTATGTACATAGCTAAGGATACCAATATATATTTTTTTGGCAAAAAGAATGCATTCTTCACCACATCGCGTACTACAAACAAATGTGCATGTGCGAAATATGTGTGCAATCCTTGAACTTTCCAAAAGACATACGATTTTTAATTAAGTTTTAACAGCTGAGCTTGCGGCGATTGTTATTAAATACACAAACATATACATTTATATATATACACATAGGATATGTACATATATAAGTATCCGAGTATGACAATACCGCATATCTATTAAGTGATATATGTGCAGCTGTATATATGTATCTATGTATCCAGAGCATGTCCTTTGGACTTAAAATACAAGTTTATTACAAGTGCATTAATGTCGCGCATACCATAGAGGGAGTTTTCATAAACATATATAGTAAGAAATATCTACGTATATATACATAAAAATTATAGTATATGTAAATATATATCTATATGTATATGCGTTATGAACATAAATATTATAAAAATATACCCGCAGTGTAACATGTGCAACCATAAAAATGCACTCTTTCAACATCTGTATGTTTTCGAAAGACAAACAAAAATTGTTTTGCTTATTTAAATCTTACAAAGGCAGAAGAGGGCATTCTTTTGTATACATACACAGATGGTAGATGGCGGCATTTGTGCCCCAAAATGGCCAAGTGCCTGTGGCATGTTTCATCACAGCGTGCATTGCCATTGTCCTTGCTGAGCGTACTGCTATTGTCTGGCATTCATACTTGTATACAGATGTGTGTGTACGCGTGTGTTTGCAGGATCGCCTTGCAGTCGAATGCACCAGCTGAAAACTACTTCGTAACTAGTGAGAATTATAAGCCAAGCAAGTCAGGCAACTAACTATATTTTCTTTACTTACAAGCAATTGATATTTTTAAGACTGCGGTGTTTTAGTTGAGGATAATTGTCTGATTTTGCCCTTAAATATGCCAGACTTATACCAGTTCCATAAGAACCAGTTTGAAATTCAAAATTCGTTGAAACACAAAACGAAGCTGTAGAAGCCGATAGGGAGAGCATTTACAGAGGAATCGTTAATTCATGAGTTCGTGTTTTAGTGCAGGAGCCATTATAATTTATTTTTCTTTCATATTTTTTTTTAAATTGTACTTCTTGTTTATTAAATTTAAAAGCTTGTACTTTTTTCGAAGGGATATTAAAGTATTAAAGTCCAGTAAATTGTTATTTTTTTTTCAAACTAGTTCGATTTCAATTAGGAAATTCTAGTTGTAAACTATTTTTTTTTACTACTATTTGGTTGGACTACTTGGTATATTCATTGTTCCATACGCTTTCACACACACATGCAAAGGAAAATGTCCTATATTATTTTTGTTTGATTTTTTTTTTACTGCCCGGGAGGTTGCTTTGGTGTTCCAACACTTTCGCTGCTCATAAATGTACACATTTTCGAGTTTAATGTTTATTTGCGCCTGCGGGTGATAATCAGCAATGAAATATCAGTTTTACTTGTAATAACCTTCAAGTGGAAAAAGGATATGTGAACTGCATACACACCTATGTATATCAACACATAAGTGCTCGTATATTGAGCGTATAAGCTGGAAAATAGAAAGAGGTGAAATACAAAAGATTTGTTCCTCATTCTTCTACGATTTTAAATAAATATAAAGGCTGAAATTATGGACTTTATATATGGACATTTCAATAAGCTTTATCAAAATTTGCCATGTTTTCATGGAGCCCTTTCGATAGCCCCCAAAGGTTTTCAAAATGAAGTCATAAATATATAATTTATTTTTTTTTTTTAATTTTTAATCACAGCGGTAATATGTTCGTATAAGTGTTTTGAAATTGAAAAAGCTTTTTTTTACGGGAAATTAACAAAATTATTCAGATATAAATTGTTCTAATAAGAATTATTGGCACTTGTATGACAAAAAACGTTGTGTTGAGACTCAAATTTTATAGAAAAGTTACCTGAATTTAAAAGTTTGAGTCAAAATCTGTTTTCAAATTTTATATAGTGTTATGAAAATAATTTAATGTCAAAAGAAATTGCAGAAAAATAAAATAAACTGATTCTTAAGATCAATACAAACATTCGTCATATTTCCTTGCAATGCTTGGTTTTAATTATGTGAAAATCTTTGATATCGAAAATTAGCTTATGTTGACATTGAAGTTATCTTGATACTGCAGTGACCGTATGGCAACCCGTTTTTATTCTATTTACTTGCCATGCTTTCATATCAAATTTTAGCTAATGAAAACCAGGCATAAGCCCAAGCAGTTTTCTATCATTAGGACAAATTTACTGACAAAAAAGCTTCCACAACTCACGTTGATATTACAGTGAATGTAATAGGTTTTGCATTGTTGTATTATACGCTCATAAAATTGCCATTTTGTACGTTAAACGTCTTCAAATGTTGTCAACATTGGCCCTTCTATATACTACAATATCGACATCAGTCGTTGTAATATCGAGCTCAGTTGGGCAGCTTTTGGCGTCAATGATTTTGGACCTAGTGAAATCCAAGTGTAAATGATTGATGCTATAGTTAATTTGAATTTCGTTGGACAGCAGAAATTGATATAGGATATCGAGGAGCCAATGAGACATATGGGATAAGTAAAAAACTGCGAGAATATGACGAAATAGACTTAAAAAAAAAAAAAAAAAAAACACCCAGGTAGCTCCTTTAAAAAGTAATATTGAATTAATTTCAAGGAATTTTTCATGATTCTTTTAATTATATATTTCTCATCCTTATTTGCATACAATGTTTGAGTTTACTGAGAGACGCAGCACTTTATAGCCGTAGAATAGAAAGCGTTTTTTACTCCAACGAAATTTTAAAAAATGCGAAAAAACATTTACAACTTCTTGGCCACATATGAAACTATTTAAATTTTTGCAAAAACTCAGATAAAACGCGTTTAGATTATGATGGCGAGTGGCAATACATTCATTGCATTAATTGTAAATAGAAGTATGAGACAACTCAGCTGCTTACATCCCTGTGGAGAGAATAATGCACATACGAGTATTCTAGCCCAGTGAATGATATTTAATGAGCTTGTCAAACTAATCCAATGCTGATGTAAGCTTTGTATCAAAAGTTTAAAAGCTGCTAACTAAATCGATAGCAAAGTACTTCTTGTTAGCAGATATATAAAAATTTTCATTTTTTTAAGTATGTGTTTTATAATTGAACGGATCGTATGTTACTGCTGCTGAGGCTGACAAGTTCGTCCACTGCAATGATGTTAATGCAAAGCCTGATTTAATATATTACTAAGCGAAGGACACTAGCTCTTAAACGGAAAAACCGGAAAAGATATATTGAAAGTAATCAATATACGTATTTTATATATAAACGCTTCCAAGTTGGTACTTAACTGACATAGGTTAAGCCTCGGGGGGCGTGTTTAACTTACAATGGAATTCCTGACAAGTCCATGCCAAAACTATAATTTGCTTATATCAAAGATATATTATAATAACAATAATTTGGCTCAGTGTTTGGCACAGCTTCCTCTACCAAATAAGGTGTGCGTCTCTTAAGTTGAAGGACCTGTAGTTTTAAGCCGACTCATACGGCAAATGTATTTTTTTAATAAGCTTTTTGAACGAAAAAATATCCTTGGAAATTTGCCATTGCCTGTTGAGGTTTAAGATTCTACTTTCTTATTATGATTAAGATTTCACTATCCCTTGGATAAATAGCTAGTAATATTTGGAAAAAAAAATTATGTCGCAATTAGCGGGTATTATCTTTGAAATAATAATAATATTATTGGTGTAAACGTAAGATTGTAAGGCAGCCCTTGGGTATAAATAATTAAAGGCAAACTGTTTAACTGTTTAAAAAGTATACAAATCCGAAACTTATTTTAAAATACCATATTTTTGAACAGTGAGCCGAACGCCTTGGCAGCTAGTGCTCCATTGACTTATTAATTGTTGTTTTAATTGTAATTAATAAATATAATAATAATAATAATATACTCACTTAAATTGCAAAAATCTTTATATCATATAAAAACCAATTTGGCAAATTTATCAAACCAGTCTTCAGCATCTTTTGAAAATAATATATTTCTTCAGAAAATTTGTTGCAATTAAAAATTTAAATTCGGAATAAAGAATCTAAAGCACTACTCAGCATCAAAGCTTACTTAAATTTTCTTTAATCTAAGCAATTGCGTCTTGCAATTTACTTGTCGTAAGACGTAGAGCCTTTTCCTTCAAATGTCATATCTTTCAATAAAATTCTGTCATTATTTACCTCCCTGATCAGCTCGCGTCGTTTCGTTAATTAAGGACACTTCTTAGGAACAGTTAAAAAAAAAAAAAGTTTAGTGCCACAAAGAAAAGTTTTCTCATGTCAACTTATGTCCCGTACCGCCCAATCATAGAATGGGAAAATATAATTGAAAAAATCCTTCCCAAAAATAGAAAGTTTGTGGCGGCAGCTATAATATATTTTGCAAAAGAAGTTTACTGCAAGAAAAAAAGAGCTTGACTGTTGCAAATTTTTCTAAATTACTTAAATCACATATGTAGTTCTGAACGAGTATACTTTCCTGCAGGGAATTTATATGTACAAATCAGCGCTGTTACCCTTACCACTACTTACACATTTCATTTAGCCCAATGGCTAACAATCAAAATCAAATTGAATACATTTTGCAAAATCTTATTGGCAATCACAACCAACAAGCACACACAAACACCAATGTTTGTAAAACAATTTCCTTTCGCATGTTTCTCATATTCGCTTTCAAAATACATAAGTAAGTGGTAGCAATGGAATGTTTGCGAAAATAAAGGCTTTCAATTTCTCATATTTCACGGGTCGACAGTGGAACATTGTTGTTGTGTGGCAAAGCTCTTGCGTGACGATGTTCTTGGGAGTAGTGTTGTTCATTTATCACAATGCCTTTTAAAATACTAACGAAATATTAGTAAAAATCTCTTTACGTGGCCGTAGCCTTTCTAATGCGGAGCTGAATTTTTGTTAAAATTCTAACAATTTTAAAAGGATTCTAGTCATCTAACGAAGCTTAAAAATTGAGAATTATAATCCATAATTTTGTACAGAATTTTCCCACAACGGCCGCACTACTTTCCTGCTTGGCTGACTGTCTAGTTGTCTGCCTGCATTCACTAACTTTCTCTACCAAGAATAGCATATTGAGCACACACTCTTACAATCTGTGTATTTCTTATGAAATGCAAAGCTAACTGAAAGCTCTGCTAGCTGCTGAATATCCAACATATTTCTTTTTGCCAGCCAACCACTCAAAAATACTAACCTTATATCAAAATGGCTTAGCTACGAAATTGCACAGTGTTATAAACATAAATAAATCCAACTTACTACATTCTCTTCAACAGCATAACTACATAAAGCAGCAATCTTCTGTGCTTTCAATACTTTCTCTTCTTATTTTCCACCCACTGCCCACTAACTACGAGTATTTGACCAACAAGTCTATGAAAATGTTCCAATAAATCACTGGAAATTTAGAACTTCATGCCACTCCCCAGTTGCCTTGTCCATTTCGTAAAAGTTTTTGCCGCAAGCAAGTCTTCTAATGTGCCACAAAAGTGTTTCTTATAACTTGCAGCCATCACATTCTTTCCCTGTCCCTTTGTACCCGCATTTTTCTTCAATGTTTCACATTTCTATTATTCATATGCGTTTCGAATTGTATGCGATTTGAGGCTCATAAAGTGTTGCTCGTCTTAAATGAGCTGTGTGAACGCATGTCGCCTGCTGCAACTTTGACAAATGTTATTGCTATCGTTGCTAGTGTTGTTTGTTGTTTTTGCTGTTGCCACTGTTCTTTTCTGTCTGCTTAAATGTTAAAAGTAAACGTTAGTTTTTTGCTATTGGCTAACCAGCACAGCAAAGACGACAGCTAGAATATTTACTAGTCTGATACATGCGAAACGAATGTAATATAGTTTGGAAATATGTACACACATGTATATGTTCGTATACTGTAACACATACATGCAAACAAATTTAAAAAACTGCAGCTGTATATGTGTATCATCCGACTGACATATTTGTGTGTTTTTATAGACCGCGAAGTTGCGAAGAGTTTACAAGTTTAAATTAAAAATTGTGCATACAAATTCCTCAAGTTTTCTTGATTATAGTTTATGTTATGTTTTTGTTCCTTTAATCGTCTAATGCTAACACATTTTTTTTTTAATTTCTGTAGTAGGAATTTTGCACTAAAGAAAGTGGTATAGAAAGTATCGAAACTCAGCCAGAGCAAGTGAAAACATTGAACGGTAAAAAAAAATTTTTTTTCTAATAGCGGCCACCCCTCGGCAAGTAATGGCAAACCACCGAGTGTATTTCTGACTTGAAAAAAACTTCTTAAAAATTACATTTGCCGTTTGGAATCAGCCAAACACTGAGGTATGTATATAGTGTAAGCACCAAATAATTATTAATAATAATGATAATTATCTGCGATTTTTTTCGATCGATCGATATCGTTATAAATTAAACCGGTAAAAAAAAAATTGTTTTCGCTTGGTATATTTGCGGCAAATTTATTAAAGTGAGAGAGAAAAAGTATGATTTAAGTACAAATTTAAAGATTTGTGACGCATATTAAGCTTACTTCAATCAGGACAAAAAATGGGCTCCACATGTGTCATGTAACTCTTGAAGATATATTCTGGATGGTGAGTTAGTTTTCTCTTTTTTTTTATAATTATTAACTATTTTGATAACAATAATTATGTTCGGTTATAATATGTTACGTTTTATTGTAGAGCAATGAAGTTTGCAGTGCCGAGAATTTGGAGTGAACTAGGTGATCATCAGTCAGAATGTTATTTTTGCATTGTTAATCCACTCAAGGGTAAAAATTCAAAGAAAGCATTTTATTATGATCTGACATTCGATCCAATACCACATACAGAAAACAATCCAGTACATGTGTTGGAAAATCAACTACTCTCTCAGAACAGCCATCAATCAGGAGTTTATCTGTATCCATACATTCCGAATTCGTGCTGGAATATGAACCAAAAATACACCGTCTCATCAACTTTGAACATTTCAATGATTTAATAAGAGACTTAAATCTATCAAAAAATAAAGCAGGTTTATTGGCATCGCGGTTAAAACAATGGAATGAATTCAGGAAATTCAGAACTATTTTTTACTCTTTTTCCTATTTTAAGGTCTAAAAGCAACAAATAACATAATCCGGTTTTCAAATATCCACGTATGTAATTATCATTATCGATGAAATTATAACTAAGAATAACAATATCGCTAATAGTGCCGCTTTCGTCGTCGTTATTGTTATCGATTTTAAATTCACTCCGTGTACGATTTTAAACATTTTTAAGAATCAACTTCAAAGTAAAAGTCTTGCGTGGTTTACGACTAAATTGATTTTTAACAAAATTTTAATTTATTATTTTGCTCGAGTTTAAAATTTTGTTCGAAAAGTTATAACTAAATTCGCTTAACAAGTATGGCTTCCTTTTCTTTATTCACGTAGAGTAGTAGTAGTAGTGGTACATACGGCATCTATATCGACTGCACACTATCTGTTTCAGTTTAGAGAACTAAATTTTAGCTACTGGCTAGGATAGTTTCCACATTTCAAGGATCGTTTCGGTGACGTTCTTTGATTTGCTTTGCGAAGTATGGCCAATTATTCCCATCTATTTCTGTCTCCGAATTCAGATGTCAAGTTTCTCCAAGTTAGCTTTTCTGATTAACTCTTCATCTGTGGTTGTTTAAAATACATAAAAAAATCGGAGTATTACTTAAAACAAATTTTTGTAAAAATTGTTTTAGACATGTAGTTTTTGAGGAGAAATAAAACGCATATAATTTAATGATATGGCAAAGGATTTAGCTTTATTATAAAGATAAGCGTTTGCCATTATGTCTTAAAAATGTCTAATAAATTCCACCCAAAAGGCAAATTTTCGACCACTTTTTGCAGCAATTAAGGCCGTACGTCAGCAATAACGTGTTGAATATCCTCTTTCAAGGAATTGAAATGGCAAACCAATAGAGTATAAATCAAGTAACAGCTGTCAAAATATAGTGCACTTTAAATGTAAAAATATCATACGGTAGCATTAAGAGCACAGAGACAGGGCCGTGGGCAAATAAGCGCATATGAAAAAAGCTGCACAGAGAACTTGCAAATTCTTGTTTAACTCGGTGTTTTACTTATTTCTATAGTATATATTTTTTTATTATTTATTTAAGATATGAGGGTGTACATGTAAGACTTTAAGTCTTTTATAATACATCAATAGGGAAGAAAGTTTTTTTTCAAATTTCGAGTTCTTCTGCATTTAATGTAACGAGAATTTTTAAATAAATGCCCTACGATGATTACAATCTCTTTCCAATTTTAAAAAACTTTCATAAAATTGATTTAAGCTTTAAAATAACAATAAAAATCTTTGTGTATGGAATTGTGTAGTCTATTCAATTTTATTGCAGTATTGTGCAAGACAGAACTACACACACATTTTTTTTTATAGACGGTCTTTTGTTTGAGTTTTTTTATAAGAAAGCATTGTTGAAATTCAGTTAAAAAATTTGTTAAAAATAAACTACAGTAGGGACTAAAAACTGGCACATCAAATTACTCAAATTGAAAGGGCTACAAAGCTGCTTACTAAAAAAATTTAAGCTTTTTTATAGTTCGAAATTTTTAATGAAATTTCGTTGAATTATAAAAAATTTTGTATTAAGTTTGATGCTTTGTTTTATATGGTTGTTTTGTTAAAGTATTAATGGCATTTTAATTAAAAAAATCAGCAGTTCAACAAAAAACAAGTAACAAAAACTGTCTTCATAATTTTCATTAATAGAAGAAACATATGAGAGCCATATGTAAAATCAACTCGATGCTAATGATTTTGACTGTTACAATAGACCCAATAGTAATTTGTATTTGCGGAAAGTTTCAAGTCTTTAGCTGATGTAATGAGGGAATTTTGGCCCAAAATGCAATTTTTGAACTATCCGTTGTAATTTTAATGATTTTCACTGCTAAAATTGTTCTCATAGTAGCTTTTATTTGAGCAAAATTTCAAGACTTTAGCTGCTTAATTAACGGTGCTTTCGTGCTATATGAAATATCTGAAAAATCAGTTGTATAGGAGCTATATTTTATTTATATTCTATAGAGCTTAGAAGAACGGACCTTCTTGCAAAATGTCAAGATTTTTGCTGCCTAAATAAAGGAGTTATGAAGCAAAATATAATATCTGAACAATCGACTCCTATATACGTTATAGTCATCCGATCTGACTGGATAAAAAAATGTATAAAAAGGCACCTGACTGCCATGAGGGACTAGTTTGCGTTTAAACAGGCGGGCAGACGAACATGGCTAAATTGACTAAGCTCGTCCTGACCCTGATCATATCGGTATACTTTTTGATAGGTCTAACTCTTATCTAACCATTTCCATGAAAGGTATAAATATATATTCAAAACATGTAAATACGAGTATATTATCTTCTTGTCGTACAATGCTGATAATAGCAGTATTTTCGTCTATAATAAAAAAATATATGTATTTATGTATATGTATTTATGTTTATTGTATGTAATAATTATTATTATTATTATTTATTATTCATTATAATTAAAATTATAATAAATCTTAACACTAGCTACTATGGCTATCGGTTATATTTGTTATTTACAATACATATATATATTAAATTAGTTTTTGAATATTAATTTCTTTTATAAAGTTGAATAACTTCCATATATTATTTTCGCTTGTGACGGATAGTACCGATAATGAATCTGGTAGAGGTAAGTTGACCGGTAGGGTTTTAGGGATGGGCATTCGGAAAGGATGTGGGAAACTGTAAGTACAGATGAATTGCAAAACAGGCAGGTTGGCTGCGACTCCTTCTTCATCAAGTGAAGATGTGTCAGACTCGTGTGCCCAAGGCGTAATCTAACGAAACATTTGTTCATTGCTGTGGTGGTGTTAGTTGGCAGCACTATTGAGTATTTATTTGGGTTTAACGATTTGTATTGGTGTGTCTCGTTGTTCCATTTGTCTCGGATTCTTCTGAGGAATTGCCTAACTGCCATATTTCTTATTTGCTTCATCTGAAATGGAACAAATAATTGGAGAGGAGCCGATGCCGCAGTTTTTGCTGATGTATCTGTACGTAATAAATTCCATATTCTTACTTCAAACTACATAGTCAATTAGCTCCCAACCTGAGAGACAACAGATGTGTAAGATGAAAACAAATGCAAAAAAGTGAAATCTATGCGAGAGTTTTCAATTGAAATTTAACTTTATGTTCGCAGTAAGTAATTATGAAGAGTAGAATAACTTTCATTTCTGAAGAGCCTTCCGAGTAGCTGCACTACGATGTAATTGTGCGGGTGTGTGTGTATGTATAGTATCGCGTTACCATGCTGTAAACTGAACAACAGGATAATCACAATACAAAGTTAATAATCGACAGAATGAACGTGGAGCGTACGCCTAGCAACCATTTATACATATTTGCTCATACTCAAGATAAAACAACCACAAAGAAAGCTTTTTACTACCATGCAGTGGAAAACGAAACTAATCAGAAAAAATACTAATTAACCACAAGAATTTCCAGACTGAGATCGAAATATTTAGAAAAAGATAGACTTTTTTCAAATACAAAACGATTTATTCGTGCCTTGTTTTATTTAACAATATTGACTTGTATACATAAACTAATTATTAGCAAATCTAAAACTGCTAAAATGAAAATTGTAATAGTTTAAATTATACTTAATTCATGCATTTATTTTATTACACTCCCCTTTTTAATTCCCTACTAGTGGTTTTGGTCCATAATTTAATCAGTATTTTTTTTGTCTATTTTGAACTAGGAAGAGACTGGTATGTTTGATCCATAATTGAACTAGTATTTCTTTTTTTTTTTACTAGCATGAGACTACATAGTAAATTTCTGATCCAAATCTAGCAATTGCCATTTCGTAAAACATCCTCTTGTAAAAAATACCAGTTGCTTGTATGGAAAAAATACACTTGGCTGACTAGTTGGGCTTGCGATGCAGACTACAGCGTTATAAAGTGTTTCTATATAAAAGTTAATGAATTTACGTATGTATGCATATTTAAGGTAGTAAATATATATAGTATTTGAATTCGTAAAACAAAGGCTGTAGCAATATGTAATTATGTATTATATTAAGTAGTGATGCGAGGTGTTGCGTACTTTCAATAATCGAGTTATTCAATATCGATACTCTTAAAAATTAGTAATTACCAACAGGTCGGGAACGACTTTGTACTTAAAATTTAATTAATCCGGAATTTTAATTCTACAAACACCATTGTATTTCAACTTATTCGTTTATGAATTTGGCACAATTTTTTTTATTTTCCGCTGTAAGAGCTCTTTTTTATTTTCGTTATACTGCTGCTGCTTCTCCTACCATTTGTGGTGTGCGTCTTTATATTATACCACAAATAGAGGGACCTACATTTTTGTGCCGACTCCGAACGGCAGATGAATTTAATGAGAAGCTTTTTCATGGCAGAAATACTCTCGGAGGTTTGCCATTGCCTGCCGAGGAGTGATCGCTCTTAGAAAAAACTTTTTCTATGATTAAGATTTTGCTTGCCCTGACTGAGATTCGAACCTCGAACTCACCGGCTTATCGAGTTATAGCACGCACCGCTACCAACTCGACCACATACTTAGAACTTTTATAAATGACTTCATCAGCTTAAGGATATAAAACGAGATTCCATTTCGAATTCAAAGTTCATCGACTGAGCCACAATTTGATACACGCATAAATTCGAGTATTATATCCTCCTATTGATTTGGAGCGCAATAATCAATTTTGAGTAGTACACGTATCGATACTCAGTAAAATTATTCATTCGAAATACTTGTATACTCAGTGCATGTATTTATTCTGCATTCCAGTTTCAATTCTGTGTGCTGTGTTCTCTTTAGTACTCAGAAGCAATACACTTTACAATTAAGAACTACTTGTATTTATTCTTTTGAGAATCGAATACTTATTACTTTAATTTCAACACTAATTACATATAAGTTTAAATGAGATGGAGAAACCCTTCCTCTCGCTGTGTGTGCCTTTGCCTTCGCCCCCCACTCTTTGCTGAACAACAATGGCAAATTAAATTTTCATGAGCTCTAATTTGATTATTAATAAATAATTTTCTGTTATTGCGGCAAACTTTAAATAGGGCATGTAATTAAAATGTGCTTAGTTTTTGGAAAGCCGGAATTTGTGTGTTTGTATATGTATGTGTGTGTGTGTGTGTGTGTGTGTGCTTATTGAAGTTTTGGATGTAGTTATAAAACCGCGTTACACACATTCTGTCCTATGAACCAAATATACTTTTTCGGAAAGGGGAGAAAAAATAAAAATACACGTGTATCGGCGATTTTCATGTACACGTCAGACATTTTTTTTTTATTTTTAACCCTTTTTAACCCTTTTAACCGATTTTTAACCCTTTTGTCGTGATCCAATCGAGCTGAATTTTTGCAGGCAGACTCGTGGAAATGTCTGTATCACGTCAAATTAAAAAAAAATTGATTTTTATAGTGTACATGAAAATCGCCGATACACGTGTATTTTTATTTTTTCTCCCCTTTCCGAAAAAGTATATTTGGTTCATAGGACAGAACTAAAGTTCGTTTTTGTAACGCAGTGTAATGAAATCGGTTGATCTCGATGTAGTATTAATAGATTTTCAATAGTTGTTGTTACAATAGGCGCTTTAATTTTAATAAAAAAATTTCTATGGATTTTGTTGTTGTCTTTTTTGTGTTTTTCATTTTAAAAAGTACATATTTTGTATTCGTGCGTTTATTGGTTATAATAATAGTATATTCGCGAAATTTGTATGTAAATATGTTTTGTTAATTTCCCATAAGCAGTTTGAATTTGTTAATTGCCAGCATTTGCAAATATCTTTTGAATGGTTTTCTATGTAACTTAAACAAATGGAAACAATTAATTTTATTTTTTCAACAAAAATGAAAACAATTTAGATAATGTGTTATTCATAAAAAACAAAAGAAAACTTATGGCATTTAAGTAAAATTGGCTTAAGACCTCAAATCTGGAGAAGACCAAAAAACATTTTGTTCTTGCGAAAGTAAAACTTTTTTCTATTATTAAAATATGCGTAAATACAAATTGCAAGAATCTTTTGTCCAAAAATGTGTATAAGTTGTGGGTTATTTTTTCTTTTAAGCCACCACTTTTAAGTAATGCAGTATCGAAATTATCTGAATACTAAAGACTAACACTATTTACTTAAACCGCGCCAACACCTTATTATTATTATTATTACTATTGTTGTTAGGGGAGATAGCACTGCGACCTGAAGATCTAGTGTGCCCCCTACTTGGATTACACAATTTCATTTATTCCAATTTCCGAGATAAATCTTAGTATCAAACATAAATCTCTGGAAACTGTTCCGCCGTTCGTTATCAGATACTATTCGGCTAGGTAACGTTCTTGCGAATATATTACCAGTTTATTTAGCTGATAATTCAGCCTACATTGCCCTATAAGAATTCCTGTGATCATACTCAAATTATTCTTCGAAATGCATTCCCTAAAACTTGCTTGGTTGTAACTACCCAAAAGAGATTTGGAGTGCTCCAGACCTGGTAGATTGTCCCAGTATGATTTACTTAGGGCTTCCTCCGCTCTCCTTGTTGAGACTGATAGTGCCCTACCTATAAACGTAGTTGATGCCCCTTTTTTTGCGAGCATGCCTGCGATCTCTTCTCCAAATATTCCAGCGTGACCTGGCTCCCATATTGCCCAGACCTGGATCAGCAAACCAATAGTGTTCAGCTTTTCAAAACACTACATTACCAGTTTTGGGATTACCTGCCAGAATTTGAGGGCGTTAATAGCTGCTTGGCTGTCCGATAGAATTACAATATTCCGTCCCGTTAGTTACGCTGGAGAATAAACTCCGCACAGCCTTCTATAGCATACATTTCTGCCTGTAGACATTTGTGTCCCCATTGATTCCGAATACTAGAACCTCGGTCCAAACACACCGACTCCGGTACCCTGTTCGGTAAGCGAGTCATTCGTACACCAGCTAATCATTTGTTGGTTTATTATGTAAGTTTCGTAAAACCCCATCCAACTTCTTTTGTTGCTGAATTCAGTTTTGAATCTTTTTGTGAAGCTTGACTGGGATTTCATGGTATCTCTCGGTATAGCTATATCGGGATATCGTTCTGTTAGATTGTTAAGCTTCCTCTAACTCAAGCACCCCTCAGTCCCGATTTTGGTACAGGTCATCTTCAGTATGGCCCTCTTCGCTTGTGCATGAATATGTAAGTGAGGCGGTGCTTGGTCTAATACGGCTTTCAACGCCGCCATTGCAGTTTACTTAGCGTTTTAATGGCGAATTGCTGGTATGTTCCAAAACCTTAATGGTTCTCTCTTTATTCATTAGCAATTGAGGAGAACTAAAGTAGTTTTAAATAGTGCTTCACAAATCAATTCAGCAGCGTATTCAGGTTGTTAGAGGGCTTGCACTTAAAATTAATTATAAAATTACACTTGGTTAAAGAGAAAATCATCTTAGAATGTGTATGAATTAAACTTCTGGCTCTAACTGTGTAATAAAAAACTTCAAAGGTATATTCAAGGTCCCTCAATTACAATCAAATTTGGAATTTGGGTCGAAACATAGTTGCCAGAATTACTAATAACTGCAGTACTTTGAACAAATATTTAAATTGATCATATTAACCGAAATTAAATTTAGTCTGTAACAAGCATGACTTCTCAAAGAAGGACGGACACTGACAAAGTTTTTTCGTTCAACAAACTAAATAAGAGTTTCTTTACTCTAAAGGTTAAATTTAAATGTGGTAAAGAAAATGTTGGACTCGGACCAGAGAACATTTTTTTACCTCATCACATCGCAAAGGACCGGCGGCGCATTTTAGCGAAACGCAAAAAAGAAAAGCTTACAAAGGCTATACTAAAGTCAAATTTCTAATATAAGATCGTATACTGATTGGAAAAATGCAAACAAATTCGACATAACTTAAAAATTTTGCTTTTTGAAAAATAGAAGGACGTAAAGTTAGTGCTAAAGAAAAAATTGTATTGGCAAAAGAGCTATACAGAGGATTTTATTTTCCAATCCCTTTGAAGCTTCCAAAACTAAAATAAAAAACGAAAAGCCAATTTTTGTTGGAAGAACAACACCCAAAGCGGTAGAAATTTTTGCACTATTTCGGAGATCACCACATCTGCTCATCAAACTTTTTTCTTTACGCCTGTTTTGTTGCCTTCAATACGTTTAAAAAGTACTAATAAAATAAAACAGGAAAAAAAAAAATTAAAAAAAAACTATTGGCTTTTCTAAGAAATGCTGCTTTTTCTCTGACTTGATCGACACTATTAATCTTGGATAGTATATTTTGCTTATCATTTTTTTAAAGGTTAGCTTTGAAATAAAATATTTGGTAACAAATTATTTTTTAACTATCATATAAATTTTGGAAAAAGGTTTTCTTTTGATTTTATTTATTTTATTTTTATTGATAATCCTAAATCAGTGTACTTTCAATCAGTCGTAACTTCTGAATGCTTTAACATTTTATCTCAAGGAATATTTATTTAACAGATAATTTTTTTATCATTTCTATATTTGTAGTTGAAAAATGTTTGGTAATATAGAACGAACTTTTGAATATTGATATTTTAAGCCTTTTAAAAAGTATTTTGTGACAAAAGTTATGGAGAAAACCCAAGCAAAATATTGTTTGACTTTTAACCTTTCAAATTTTCTTTTATTTATAAAAATTGTATCGAAAAATTTTGAATTGTTCACAGTATCTCTGAGACTTTTTCATATTTGCCACAATTTTCTAAGTCCATTTCCATTAACGTTAATTTGTTATATTCAATTTGGAGTGTGGACGTAAAAACTTTATATATTTTTTGCCACATTTCACGTATACATACATACATATAAAATATCAACCATAATTTTACAAAAAAATATACTTACATTTCTCAAAAAATGTGAATCTAAGTTTAAATATTCACATTAAAATTTTAGCAGCTACACTTAAATCAAATATATCCCTTAAACTTCCCATTCAAAATCACCCGCACATCTGCACACCGCCAAACTTACGTGAATCGCATTACAGCAAGCTTACACTTTGCGGAGCCACTAACCTTTTACATACATATGTTAAAAGCTATATATTTATATATGTATGTATGTATGTATATACATACATAGGAATATATCTATACACTGCATTAATGCTGGTATTTATTTTAAGCTTCGCAGTTCTACCAAATATCATCTTATCTCAGCTAAGTAAGTTATTTACACCAAAACGTAAATATCGCTGAATGTGTGTGAATTTACAGCTGCCGCCACACAAATATAAAGAGAAACACAAATTTACACTTAAAGTATAAAAAGCAATGAACACCTGATTCTTTTTGTGTATTCTAGTGCAATCGAAAACGCCGCGCCGCTACCTCTTCACCGTACAACACTCACATTAACGCCAGTTTACAGCTTTGCACGCTATTTTTCCTTTACTTCTAGCTTCTATACATGAGTGTGTATCTGTGTGTATATTTTTCCTTTGCAATGTGTTTGTTAAGGTTTTAAGATCGCGCGGAAAAGGTGAAACGGAAAAAAAAGAAGGGAAATGTTTGCACTCAATAATTCAGCTGACTTCCCTTGTTTCACTTAGTTTTACTTTTGTATATAAGTACATACATTTATACTGGGGCATATACGAGTATATCATTATGTATATTTACCTACATGTGTGCGTATGTATGTAAATTAGGGGTGTCATTTGTTTTTTAATTATTTTTAGCCATTCACTAGTTTTTTTCTTATAACAGTATAGTGTGTTTTTTATTAAGATAAGATTTAAAAAATAAAATTTGTATTTTGCTTTTATATTAATTTATTTCAAGTTAGTGTTTATTTTAGTCAAACGATATGTTTCATTAAAGGTCTAGTAAATTATTAAAAATTCCAAAAATATCAATCACGAAGATTTTATTTATTTATATTATGTTCTTTCAATTACATTTATTAGGCCATCAGAAAAATAACAAATATTTAATATGTTTTTATGAAATTTCAATATTTAATAAAGTAATACATATATTCAATTTAGCATAAAACATAAGTTTTCTTACTTCATGTTTTTGTAGATGGGGAGACAAAATTTGAGTGTAATTTTTTAAAAAAAGTCTACGTTTTCAACAATTTTTGTTGAATGTTGTATGAAAAGTTAAACGACTTATATATATGTAAGTCAAAGGAAATTACTACAGTTAATACAAAGAACCTAATTTTCAGTTAAAGAAACTTAATTTTTCAGTAAAGGTGTTATAATTACTCGTACTAGCGGATATTCATCTCGATTTTACAGATTACTTATACGCTCCGGATATACATCACGGTAAAAGTATATTAACTCTTTGCCTGAGCTTGCGTAAAAAATAGGTAACTTGCAATGACATGTTTTGAATTTCAAAGGTCATCTATCATTAAGCTATGATACTCGTACAATGAAATAAAGATTATTCCGCTTGTTGAACAAAACAACAAAACCAAACTCATCTGGTTGTGGTGAAGTATGGTAGATAAAACCATTTTGCTCTGCATAAGGCAATCAAAGAAAATATTTTATACTAGAAAAACTACATGCATGCTTTATAATATACATATGTAGTTTTCTAATAGTAAAACAGAGCAAACAATAAAATATATATAATTTTTTGTTAAGAAGATTACAAATTTCGTTTTTTTTGATATATCCTTGAATTAATAATTTCAAATAAAATTATATGTTATGCTCTTTTCTTGCATTTTCTATAGCACATACTCGTACTTTTTTCGATAAAATTATAAAACTTTTTTCAAACCAAATAACCAACACGAATTTAAATGCCAATTAAAAAAAGAAACACTTCAGTTTAAGGAAAAAGTAAAGATTAATTAAAGTTAATAATTTAGAATTTTATTGTATATGACAAACAGAATGGGCATAAGATTCAAAAAGAAAAAGCTAAGTCCCAAATGTTTGATGGCCAAAAGAGGCTTAACGTATTAATCAAGAGTTTAAACATTTTATTCGCATCATGATTTAAAATAAAATTGTTAAAGAGTTTCGCATATTTATAATGTTAATATGTATGTCACTTACAAGTTTCGAAAGTATTTTAATTTTATGTTATGTGTTTGTTTGTACATATGAAAATAGTTTACATATTTATGTATTTTATCTTTCATTATTAAATAAATTTTAGTTTATAATAGAAGTGTTTATCATTATAAGGACAATATCTACAATTTCGAAATCATTACCAATAAATAACATATTTATACTAATACTAATTTTGTTTGTTTTGACAATATAAGTGGCACTATAATACGAGTATCATTCAGATTCCGTCGTGCAGTGAGATTAAAAAATGTATATAAAGACTTTCACGATCAGTAGTTTAAGGATTGCTTCGCAGATATAAGTGTAATTTTTCCCATTGCATTTTCGCTGCATTTGTTTCATTTTCACCAATTTTTCTTTCTTCGCGACTTAAATAATAAAATAGCAACTCGTTTTACAGCACTAAGTACATTTTCAATAGAAAACATGTCAGCGAAAAATTGTATTCATACACATTATGTGTAACTATCTACATACATATGTATATTAATAATTACAACAAAAATAACTTGTGTCTCTAAACGCACCCTAATCCGTACCCAGCAGATAAGTGCTTATAAAGGGTGTTTTTTTAGACGTGTGGTCTTCAATGAGGCAATACTTTTTTTGGAGTTGGTCTTTATGACAGCTGTTATTTGATTTATACTCTGTTTGGTTTGCCATGTTATAATGAACAGACTTACTTCGAAACAATGTTTGCAAACCGTGCAAATTTATTACCAAAACGAGATGGCCACCGATGGTGATTTGCACAAGAAAATTTTGTTCAGCGATGAACCTTATTAAAACATATAGGCAACCCCTTGTCTTTATAATAAAGCTAAATTCTTGGCCATAGCATTAAATTATATGTATTTTATTTCTTTTTTTAAAAGCCCATGTCTTAAAAATACACCCCTTACATTAAATAATAAAACCATACTTTTAACATACGTTCATACATATGATTCTAGTACATACTCTTTTACAGTAAGGCAGTTAATATTCCGAGAACTTGTAAGCGATTTAGGGTCGCGAATTATTAACGAGCTTTTCGACTTTTTAGCTAAACTTTGTACGATGAGAGATATGTATAAGCACATGTGTACAAACGTACAATCCTTATGAAATGGAATACATTTTGAAAGCTGGACAGAAAGGGCAAAAGCAACAAGTATTGCTTGGGGAAAAAGCGTTGCTCTTATAAATAAATAAAAATCTTTCGGAGTTTTCAATTCAATGTCATTTGAAACTTTTTATGTACTTTGGTTTGTGGTTCCTTTTTTGAATGATAAGAAATAAAACTATCAAATTTTTCTTGATATTTTTATTTGATTGTTTTTTCATATCAAAAATTATATTTTCTCGGTAACATACATATGTTTCTACAATCCCAGTAAAATTGAGGAAGATATGACGATCCACCACTTGTTTCATTTAAAAACTTACAACGATATTTTAAATGCTATTTATAACGGTATTCATGGCAACTGCGTAAGCCATGTTAGGTTATCTTATTTTATGTTATGTTATGTTATATTATGTTATGTTATGCTATGCTATGTTATAGTATGCTATGTTATGTTATGTTATCTTATGTTATGTTACACTATGTTATATTATGCTATTTTATGTTATGTTAACTTACGTGATGTTATGTGATATGGCGATGAATTATATGATTTTATGAGATGAGATGTTGTGTAGTGTGTTTTAACGTGATTTGTTGATGTGATGCGATGAAAAGTGATAAAGGTAAATGATGTATTGATATTATGTTTTATGATCTGATGCGATAGTATGTGGGCTTATGAAGTTATGTAGAGTGTTAATGTGTGTCCTGAGTGCAGAACAAAAATGTTAGAGGGATAGATCAATGGGATTACAAAAATCATGACAGGTATTTGAAAAAATACAGTTTTGAGAAATCCTTGACTGAAAGTTTGAGAATCAAACTCGACTTTACAATACATAGCCAATCCGAAACGAAGCAGAAACGATGTTCCTTTTTTTAAGACACGAAAGTATTAGTTACCATCCATGATATTTTATGACTCGACAAGAAACTCGTTTTTACATTAAAATTTATTAGAAAATTCTTTACAAACTCTCGGAAGATAGGCCTTTTGAATTACAGCTGCCGCAACCACCTACAGATAAATATATTTCCAATCGGTCTATTTAGAAAGCCAAATGCGGAATGACGATTGTCGCGCCAGCAACATGCCACCCACACCCTCACTTGTAAACTTGCCACATGAATACCAACCAACTTGGCGTTATCTCCCATGCTCGCAATGCAATTATGAATGAATGTAAGAGTATGTGTGCACATACATACATATGAATGTGTGAGTGCAGCAAACATACCACCGGCGGTCCAATTTATGAACCGTTTACACAAGTAGGTATAATTTGCTGCAGGCGACGCAAGCACATGCAAGTATGCATATATACGTGTATGTATATGTATATGTATATGTACGTTGGTATTCCTATATTTACTGGCCTCCTTACGCTTCGTCAAGCATATGCATTGCGCCAGCTGTGAATATGTAGTTGAGGTGGCAGCAAGCTGATCGATGGTTGGCTAGTTATTGACTGTGAAATGCAGTGTCAGCCGCCAATGTTGGTTGGCCAACTTTGCTGTTAATTTTCACAGCTGTCAGCATTACTGACGGTGATGATGATGAGATGATGATGATGATGATGATGATGATGTTGATGTTGTTGATAGTTTTCTTTTAGTTGCTGCTAGTTGTTGACAACCACATCAGCAATGTGTTTCACTTACTTATTGCGATTGATCGTTGGCGACATGTCAGCAATGTGTCGAAATGATGATGTCAATTTTCATAAACTAATAATGTTTGTATGTATTCTTGGCGTGCGCATGTACTTGAAATGTACAGCAATGTGTATTTTTACAATACACTCAATATAAAGCAACTTGTTGTCACATAAATTGTTAACCTAAATAATAAACTAGCTGAAATTCCATAAATTTTTTACTACAGTATTAATATTGCTTTTGTAATTTTATTCTGGAAGTTGTAGGTAAAAAACAAAATAACTCGAATAAAGGCACTTAACTTTCTATCCTCCCTGCAAGTCACTGCTATGGCACTTTCTCCCTCCAGTTACTTGTAAAACGACACTGATCCAATTATACAGAAAACTTCTTAAACGTATTTAGTCAATGGCAAGCCTCCAAGGTATCATGAAGCTTGAGCAGCTTATTCCTTCAGTGATCTGTAATACATTAGATCAGGTTATATTATCAAACATAATGTGCGAAGACGAATTGAAAGCTGTATGTCAAAGCACACAACAATCACGAACGCACGAGGAGTTCTCTCGGACCACACTCCGTACCAGAAGAATTTTGCAGAACAAATGCATATGTCCTCCTTTTCTACATAATTTCACTGTAATTAGGAACTCAATTGAACTTTTTAATCGGATTAAACGCTTATTTCAATTTTAATAACGTTAGGGATTTTTACATATACATACATACTTAAAATTTCTGCTATACTTAGTATAATGAAAGATCTAAATGAGGCATTCCTAAACTATTTCAATGAAAAATCCATTTTTTTTTTTATATTTTGATGTAAATTGAGTATGTTGTAGCAAAAACTCATAAGATATGACAGAACGACTGGAAATTAAAAAAAAAATTGTTTTTCAAAAGTTATGCAACTTTAAAAATGTAAGGTGTTTCGGCATAAGCCACTGTTTATCACTTCATAGCTAGCAAAATATTAGTTCTATCGAAAAAATTAGTAAGTACTTTTCTACAGACAGAGAGTCAGAGGCCCTATAAGGAGACAACCTTTAGAAGTTGGGCAGTTTATGAAAGGTATGAAAAATTTTATTGATTGTGTGCTCTATATTGCTTTTGCAGACATTTTAGGACCTTCTCTGCCACATATCCAAAATTCGCGCAAAAGTAGCTTTTGACCAATTGAAATAGTGTGGAATACCTCAAATACTTTTGTTTTTAAAACGGTCAATAGCATATTTTTTTCTCTAAATTTGTTGCTAAGACAATTTTGCTCATAGTCGTTTAGTTTAACTTCCTACGACTATATTTTTAACACCTTCTCAAGCTTATTTTCCTCTTCATCTTTTCTTAACTCAGATCTTTAAGTATAATTGATTGAAGTGTAATTTGATCAATTTAACAGTACGAAACCCGGGATTATGAAATTTAAGTTTAAATTAATCTTAAGTGAAGTTCAATTGAACTAGAATAGTGTTTCAAAATTAAGAAATAAATCCCAGAAAATTTTAATTTTAATTTTCATACCGCAGCCTAGTTGCGCTCTGTTTTTCTCATTGTTATTTATAAATAAACGAATATTTGCGGACGATTAAGATTTTGATTAATAGTGACTTAATTGAACATTGCATAAGATAACAGTTGTTACCTTTAAAAGCGCAGGATACTTAAACCTCATTGCATGTTTTAAAAATGTGCGTTAAGGAATAAATAACGCAACACCCGCACAAAAAGAAATTGAAAACCTTAAAAGAAAATTTTCACACAGGGAACGTATGATAAAATTGAATGAGCTATAAAACTAAAAATTCTGAATAAAAATCACGAATATTTAAAAATTTTGTTTTTATTTTAAAGCTTTGATTCAAACCACTCTTCCTGAGTTATTTCGGTAATTTTAATACTCAACTATTGAAAGAAAAATGAACGTATGTAAAACTAGTATTTGGCCCGATGTATTTTTATTATGCCGAACTCGACTTAGCAGCAAATCTTACGAAGCGCAAGAAAGTAATTTCAACACAAATACTCATTCCGTCTCAATTCAACTTTACAAGCATTGAAAAAATAAGCATTAGAGGAAGCACATTTCTCACAAAACTTGTATCTTTGCACCTGCATGCCAGCCGACTTGTTATAAGGTGAGGTTGCACGTGCACCTGTCCGTTGTCATTTGCCACTGAGATTTCCCAGCACATATATGTATATATTAGTAACTAGTTGCATAAAAATTGCAAAACTTTCATTTGCAAACGACTAGCACAACGTGTGCCTGTGCCTGTGTGTGTGTGAATATGCACACCACAATCTTTGTTTTTTCTCGCCGCTCCTGCGCTGCGCTTTCCATACCTGTGTTGTCATTGTCCTTTGCCCTTCGAATGTTTGCATACAAATGTGATTGTCAAATACTCGTACAATGAAAACAAAGACAAACATAAAAACAAAAAAAATAAAAAAATAAAACTGGCACTTTGCTAAGTTGACGAGGGAATCGAGGTCAAATGGCGGCCAACCAACAAAGTTAGACGTCACAACCAAAGCCACAGCCGCTTGGGGAAATTGCTGCCAAACAATAATGTGTTAGGCAGCGTTTAAAAAAATCGAGTGCAAAACAAACAAAAATAGTAAAGCGAATGTCGAATGGTGAGGCGAAAAGTTGAAACAATAAAAACGCTTTTTACAGGCTCTTCAGTAAGCATTTCCGTTGCATTCTAAGCTGTTGTTTTTTTTTTTTTGTTTTGTCGCTTTTACTTGCTTCACCTCTTTTTGTCAGCTGCTGCCGTTGACGCTTCCTTTGCTTCTTGGCTTTAGAAATTTGCTAAAGAGAAGTTTATAAGTTTACGCCAAAGTTTAAAGTGCAACACGACACAACACAAAAGGTGATCCCAAGTAACTGCCTCGCTGTGGCACGAAAGGCGCTCACACGCCACTCTTCTCCATTTCCTGCACACTTTCTTTTGCACATTCTTTGGATATTGTATTTAGTTTGCTTTAGTTGTCATTTGTAAGCACTCACCGTGGCATTTCGTTGCTATGTTTATTATAAACACATTTATGTATATATGTACGACAATGTGTGTATTTAAGTAAATAACTAAATGTCTTGTTAATATCTTCCCAGAAATTCGCAATGGCGGGCCAAAGAATCCGGGCAGATGCATAAGTTGCAGTAGAGTGTGTGCATTAGCGTGCTGGTAGTTCTTTCAACTTTCGTTCGCCGCGTCAAACAGCCATTCGCTTCTTACATCGAACGCGCGATTTTTTATTCTTATTTTTTTGTAACGCATGGTCGAAATTTTTTTATTTGAAAAAATTGTGGAAAACGGCAGTAAAAAAATTTTTGTATTATTTATATTCAACGAAAGTTGTTAGCTACTTCAAAATTGCACTTTATTGTACGGAAAAAACAAAAGCTGGAAAACTGGGTACTCAGAATTCACAAACTTTTTCGCCAAATTCTTTTAAAACAAACAAAACCAATTCGAAATTACGAAAGTAATTGCTTCAAATCTGACCAAGTATCTTAATAATCTCTGATGGAAAAAAATTAAAATTACATTTTTATTAATATTAAATTTACATTTTTATTAAAATTTAATTTACATTTTTATTTTATTGTAAATATATATATATACATATATAATATTTAACAAACTCTCTCAGCCACACGTGAGTAAATAAATGTATATGTATTAATATAAATTTTAAAGAATTCTGTTGCAGTTTTAACTAAGATCAGCTTTTCGCTATCACTTCATTAAGGCTCTTGTTTTGGCTCAGCTTTGCGGGAAATATGCAAGTGGATGTTTTATCCGTAAGTTGAGATCCTACAGAGTATGACAAGATGAGGAAGAGTGCACTTAAATTTAGAAATTCGAAGACTAAAATAATCATTTAATTAAGACTGCAATTCTCTGATAGTCCACAATCATCAGGTTGATATTTGTACATCGACAAAACATAACGCTCCTACTGTGTCGTTAGAGCAATGAATTTAATTTTTCAGTTAACAGCTGAATAACTGATTTCGAATGAATTTCCGTTGTGAAGAAATCTCTCGTCACGAATTCGAGAAAAATGCTATCAGCAATACTTATGGTTTCGTAGTGAAGTGAGTGCTGCCAACGGTTTCGCTAAATCTGAATGAGTGCTACCAAATCTTTACACGAAATTCAACTAATTTTTTGTTTAATTTATTGACAGCAGTTTAAAAAAAATGCATATTTTTTTTACTGGCAAAGTTTAAGATGATTATTTAAATACAAAAAAAAAAATTAAATGGTTTCTAATGCTGAAGCTGATTTATTAAAACAGCAAGAGCGAAGCCCGAAATAGTTGTTTGAAGCCCGCAAATTCTAATCACCGTTTCCTGTAAATGACTTCTCTAGTCAAACCAAACTTGTAAAATTATAATAGCTCAACAAATGTTGGTGGTCGTTATTGAAATTATTATGTTATATTACAATTATTGTTCCTTGGCTCCTGAAATTTTTATTTCCTATGTAATATTTATTAATTTGAATCAATGAATTCTAATAAAATTTGTATCCTTTATTGGAGCCCCAAGGCTGTTCAGCTGCATAGCAAACCTCCTCCGAAAATCTATGCTCATTTTCTTTCGGAGTTTTTGGAAAACCTTGCGCAATGTCTGCCCGCTCCATCATTATGTTCACCAGTCTCTTAAACTTAAAATGGTTTGTGGATGGTCTCGAAAAATTTATTTAAATTAGTGTACTTCAGCCATTAATAAACACTTCTTACATTTTTATTTACGTCAGTGTAAAAGATCCAGTTTGTCTCTATGTAGTTCCCTTGTATGATTTTGTTTATTTTAATTATTACTTTCACTTCTCCCGATGAAAGAAATCGTGTATATAATATTTTCTCGAATAAATGTCAGAACTGCGTTTCCCCCGGAATCCATTATGCCAATCTCCCGAATTCGGAAATATCGTAAGAATTTCATGATCACGTCGGAATTGATAATAGCATTTTCACGACTTTGGCATGTCGGCATCTCCGACGGAATTAATGATAGCCCTGTAAGTCTGAAACTTTTATATATTATTCCCCCGAAATATAACTCAAATTATGGACAAAATCTGGACTTATAGTCCAAATACTTCGTAACTTTCAGTTGCTAAATTTCATAAGCCATTTAGTAATAGACATTTAGCGGTTATGTACTATAAATTGTAAATAAAAGAACCGAAGTAAAACTCATAGTATTTTTTAATTTTTTTTTTTTCATTTTGAATAACGTCTCGACTGAATATTTTTTTTACCAGCATATCACAAAAAAACGTAGGTAGAAAGATATTGTAGCCACCTTTCAATAAGTTATACATTCGGAAAACTTATTAAATTTTGCACATAAATATATATATACTTTATTTACTCATATTAATACTTTAAATAATGTTGCAATATTTGCTTCGAATACTAGTAAGCCAGAAAAATATTTAAAATAAAGTCAGTTTCAGTTCATTTTAAAAATGTTCATGTTATTCTGGCAAATATTTAATAGAACCAAAATAAATTTACAAAAAAAGTCACGATATTAACTACCGGACATATCAATGCAAATACGTACATAAGAGTACACTTCGCTTTAAACACTTTAGAATAACACATCTTTGCACTTGTATGACAGTGACATTTGTAGTAAAAAACAAGCCAAATCAGTATGACCTCGCGTATCCGCCATTACTTAAGGTGGCGTTGTCTGTAGTAAAAAACAGTTTTGTACTAAATGTGAAAACAAATCTCCAGTGAGCAAATAAAACAAATGATTGCCTGCCATTCAAGGAGGATGAAGAGGGATCGAGTGAGATAGAGAATAGGAATAGGGAAGTGAGTAGAGCGGTAAGTGTAAATAAAGCCGTTTGCTTAGTGAAAAGATAAATTGTTCATGCTTCGAATCAGCAGCAATTAAGAGATTTCTTTTCACTGTTACTGGTCACGTTCACGTTCAGAATAGCGAGCAGAAAGACGTGCACGAGCAGCGGCACAGCGTTGATGTTCTACTCGACTATTATTTTACTTGCTATTCTTGCTATTATTGCTGATTTTTTACCGCATGTTTTATTCTTTTTTTTCTAGTTCCTGTTGCTGTCGCTGCTGACTACCATATCCCTTGTAAACGTAATTTTTCTTTTGTCTAAGCCATGTGCTTTCTAAGTCTATTTTTTATTATACTTAACATCTGTTAAGTTGTGCTTTTATTTCAATTTGTTAGTGTCTATAAGCTGTTGCTTGAGCTTCAAACTCTGCAATGCGCTGATGGAGTCACAAATTGGCGGACGTGGGAAAATTAATAAAAGTGAAAGAATTCTTAAATAATTTTGTTCATTATTTTAAATGCTTTTCAAATCTTAACTAAAGTGTAAACTTACAAATATTTTACCATTAATAGCACAAGTTTTTATTTAAATAATATATACGCAAAATAAATTGTATCCATTGGTTCTGGAATGACTTAGTTATATTTCAGAAATATGCTTCAAGGCAAAGTAAAGTATAATACGCACAATGTTGTATTTTAGAGAAGATTTCAAACATTTCAGAAGTTAACTGAATCCAATTTATTTACATCTCCAAGCATACATATTTCTCATTTATCTTGAATATCTTTTGCGCTTTTTAATGTTTTTCTTTTTGATACAAATACTCGGTTTACGTATACTTTTTCCAAATGAAAAATTTGTTTTGTCAAAAAAAGGAAAGGACGTCGAACTGCGTATCTGGTAAATAATTTTGGTATTAAATTAATCTTCAATTAGCTAACCCCAAGTATTATTTTTATTATAATTGAGTAAAATTCTTAGAAATTAATTTTCAAGTTTTATGCAACTTTTACCATAGTAAAACCGCTGAAAAATTCTTGCTCGTAATTCGTTGTGGCGTCATTGCAGATGTTGGACCCATTTTCTAATTTAAATCGTTCTCTTGCGTTCTCTCTCCAGCATTCCCGCGGTTCCGCAAAGAAAAAAAAACAAAAACGAGACAGCTAAGAATTTCTCTCTTAGCAGAACTGCTCCGAAACAAAGTACTTGTGCGTCATACTACTAACAACCTTAATCCGAAACAACTCTGCATTATTCACCGGTTTGAGTTAAAACTGTACATCGAACTATATGACCTGCATACTTTTAGGCTTACATTTTGTTTCATTTTTTGTTGTTGTTGAAACAAACGATGGCCGCAAACGGCTTATCTTAAAATTAAACTTGACAAGGGATAACGGAAAATCGTTCCGAAATTCCGTTCAAGTTTGCTCTCTTTTCGCAAATTACAGCATATCCGTGGCGAATAGTACAAATATGCGTCCAATATCGCTTACTTAAAATTAAAATATTTTGATAGCAAAATTTAATGAGCGACAAAACCAAAAAAATATTTTAAACTTTTTGAAAAAAATTATTTTTTTTACGAATTTTTTAATTATTATAATCGTGTAACTTACTTGAACTGAAAGTTTCAGAATTCGAGGTACTTTAATTGAAAAGTAATAATAATTGAATGAAGAAAATGTAAATGCTCGCATTTGATGCGTTTACAATTCTGAGAAAGAGGATAAGCCTCTATTCAGATTAACTTTCACACTTGCAAAAAAGTAGTTTTAAATTTAATATAAGCAACTAATTACAAAGATTTCGAGAAAATTCAAATGTGTCTAATATATTTATTTTATGAATTTTTCTACACATATTAATTAAAACCAAATGTCTGCCGTTGCAAGTATTCTACTCTTGCTAACATATTTTATTCTGTGTGAATGCCATCCAAAAAGCATTGAAATGAAAATCTTCAATGGCACGGACGCTGATGTCGACCTTTACGCGAAGCATTTGGTGTCGGTGCAAATGCAGGGCAATGATAATAATGCGACCGGAACAAATCATGTGTGCGGCGGTGTGATCATAGAGCGGGAAACTATATTAACCTCTTCACTATGCCTTTACAATGAGTATGCAATATTTTAACATAAATTTTGACTTGCATGTTGCTGTCTATTATGGATAAAATTGTCTTACATCTCTTGTTTACACAGCAAGGGTCCGATACAACCGAACTCGCTGACAGTCGTTGCTGGCTCACCTTATCTCTACAGAAAAGCGCCAACTAGACAAGTTAGGACAGTAAAAGATTTTTATGTACACAAATATTTCAAATATGGTAGTGATGCTTATGGACTTGCAATTTTGATATTAAACGAATAATTGACGGAGGATGGAAAGAGCGTGGAGCATTTACATTTACTGGAAGATGCGTTGGCGAAGGGCGAGAAGTGTGTTTTTCTTGGTTGGGGCAATGTTGACTGTGTAAGTAATTGCACTTATTTAATATGCCACAAACTGAAATATGATTTGATTTTGCAGTATCAACGGCATGGTTCTATTAAACCAAATACCATACAACATACTAATATTACAATTTTAACGAGGGAACGTTGCAAAGAGCTTGCTGGCGAACTTTACGCTAAAGCATTTTGCGCACAAGACGAAGACGGCAATACACATCCGTGTACAGGCGATACTGGTAGTCCGCTAATATGTCAGGGTCTAGTTGGTGGCATTTTATCGAATGGCCAAAATGCAGCTGATCGTCCAAATTTGTATTATAGCGTTGGCACTTATCGACATGATAGGTTTCTACAAAATTACGTGCCGAGAAGTTTGAAAATTTTAATGAAAAGCGATGGCGCGAGTGTATGAATTTGTAAGTGGTACTTCGCCGGTTTGCTTATTATAATAACACAAATTATATATTTTATATGACAAAATTTTGTAAAAGAGTATATACGAGTATTTGCATATTTTTGCATTAAAATTTCCATTGATAACATGAATTTGAACACATTTCAGGGCCTCAAGCCGATTAAAAATTCTTAAATTTAAGAAAAAGCATCTTTATCATTTTATGTAAATACCAAGCACAAATAACAATGAAGATATTGGTGTAACGGGTGCAATAAGATCATGACCGACCGACGTGTTGAACATACTGCTCGATTTATTAGCGATAGATCTTTTTATCGAAAACTCAGTTGCTAACAACGCTATTAGATTACGGACATTGGGATTTTGGAAGGAAATGATTCTTATCAGAATCCCAACTGAGATTAAGGCACTTCTCACTGACAACATCCTACCAAAAGCCAACGTTAACCGACTGGCTCATGTAAGAGTCTGGTCCTTGGATGGCTAGGCAGTATTTTACGAACGTGTAAAAGGTGGAATGCGGCGTTAGAGCAGAGGTTTTTATTAAAAAGCATAACCTTAAACTTTCCTTCCGCCTACCAAACAATTGAGGCATTTTCCAGACCTAAAAGTTTACAATAAAGGGGTGAACATTTTCACAGATAGCCAAGCTGTCATTCAGGCACTCTCCTCCACTTCTATCAGCTCTCAATTGGTAGATACTCGCAAGGAGTGTAGGAGAAATTATCTTGATTTGGGACCCGGGACTTACGAGACATTTAAGGAAATAAAACAGCGGATGAACTAGGGAGATGCAGATCGGCAATGAATATGTCGCACGCGCTAGACGTTAGCGCATAGCGCAGGGAAGTCAAGAATTGCCGAGTTTTACCACGAAAAAGCCGGGCACAGGTGGAGTAGTACAGGATTGTATAGGATTACCCAGCTGTTCTGGGTGTCCTATGATACGCTTAAAACTAGTGTTCTTTAAGGAATGAGCAAAGACAATATGTACGAACTCAAACCTGTCTGCACAGGGCACTGACCTGTAGAGGTAGTACATCTTGAAAGGATAGCCATACCCTTCAATAGCTTCTGCTGTACTTGTGACGACCCAGGCACAGAGAATCATAGTTTTACGCCCAGCTCCTTCGCTAGAATCTGACAAAATACTTATGTATATGTATATTTTAATCATTCTTCTTTTAACTGTATTAGCATAATTCTTCGCTGACCTCGAATTAGCACAATGAAATACAGCCACTGGCTTAAAGCTAGTCAGTGCTTAATTTCTATGACGCAAGCAAAATTTGTATTTTTTCAATCACTCAAAAGTAGCACGTTTCCTTTTCTCAACTGGAACAATTTCTTTTTCTGGATTGATGCATGAGCTGGCTTTGCAAAACCACAGACGAATGCACATAATAATTCTCTCGAATAACATATATTCATCTGTATGCATGTGTGTGTGTGTGAGCTCCATAAAACCTTAAAATAGATGAGAAAATGCTGAAGCAGAAAAGGGTTGACAGGCAAACGAATGACTTGCGGCTCTATGCTGCCAACAAAGTTGTTCGATGGTTGCCAGTTCCATTTTAGGACAATTCTAAGGTTATTCGTAATATTGTAAAACAAAAAGAAAAATAAAAAGGGTTTTGTTTTTTACTTTGTGCCTAAAAGTATCGCTTTCCTTTAACCATACATAGATTTTATGTTTACATATGTATGCAAATGAAAAAAATATAAGTATGCGCAATAAAGCATGTGAGTTCTGTGTATTTTTTTTTTACATTTTATTTTTTGTACCATTAAACTCGTGTCTTTATTTTGATGTTTTGTAACAAATCCATTTCCTTGAAAGTTTTTCTACGATACATATGTACATACGTCAGCAAATCAAAAGGTCAGGTACATTTGGTTGTATCAATATATTTAACATCAGTCGAGATTAACACTTTCTATCAAATCAAATCAACCAGTGTCGTGAGATCTCTTGCGATTTGATGAAGTTCGCAGAGGTAATGTTAGGCGTTTGAAATAAATGTATATTCATTAATAAGATGTAAGTTAAAAAGATTGACTGAGTGAACCTGTATCAGAAGTGTGCTTTTCAGTCAAAAGTTCGGGGTTACTATTAAGTAAGGTTATACTGAAAAACAGTTGAGTATATTCGGACGTAGCTAGGAGTTTTGCCGAAATTAATAATATTTCGTTGAGGGTACTGTGGGTATTTGGTCAATGTTGGATATTCTAACCCAGAAGATATAATCAGTAAGTTGTTGTGGATCTACAGTATTTCAAGCAGTGTCGCCGATTGAATCATATTTGCGACAACAGCAAGACTTTCCAAGTGAAAATTAGCTCAAAAAGCAGGATTGACCTTCTCGTGTTACGGAAAATCTACAGTGAGATTGCAATATTCTGAAATACAAAGTGCACATCGAATTACTGGTATATGCGTCAAATTATTTCCTCGCAAAAGGCTTTGCAATGTTGTGCTGGTAAACTTCGTCGGTTTATAGTTCTGCTTTTCTTAACACGCATTGGCTGAGTGGAGGGATTTGAGCGTCTACTCTGGATTCCTATTTTTCAAATCCACTATTAGAGTTCCAATTAAAAGCTTTGAAAATTGTGCGCTTAAAACCTCAAGCGTGCTGTTAGCATGTGTTACCAGATTCTCAAACTCTTCTATATGAACACAACCCTGACCCTGCTGCTTTCTTTTTTGATAAAGTTTTCTTAAGCTCATACCACGCTCACATACCTCTCAGATTCTGCCTCTTGATATACAGCTTCCTTTGTTCCTCTTCCCTAGGCAATACTCAATATTTGCCGGTTAATCGGCACTTTTCGTCACATCAGCTATTTCGGAGTGGAAGTTAGTTACTGACCGCCTCTTCTGCCACACGAGGGAGAGATTGTTCATCAATATCTTGGAAAAGAAGTGATATTTGATTTTATAAAAAAAATAAAAATGATTTTAAAAAATTCTCTGATTTCCGTTGAAACTAATCAAAAAGTAAATTTTGGCTTTGTCAAATTATTATTATTTTCTAAGCTTGAAAGCAAAAAAAAATGTTCTTTCATGTGGAATCTTTGCCAGATTACTGCTGATCACTTGTGGTCTATATTTTGAAAAAGCTACTTGACCTCACAAAGACCCATTTTTTGACGTGAGATGGGGTTTTGATAAGACATTTTGAATTGAGATTCATGATGGACTTCATTTCTTTGAATCCATTGAACTTTTTTAGATCGACTTGATTGAATCACCGCATCACTTTCTTCTTTTAACAGAGTATCAATCTACTCGGACCAATTTTTTTTATTTTTATTTTATTTGTCAAAGCCTCATATATAGGAAATAGTATCTAGTTAAGTTTAACTGAAATCATTTTACTAAATATCGTAAGAAAATTAAAAAAAAATTAAACATTCTTATTCGACGGGATCACAAAAACTGCAACGATTTTAATCAATGGTGGCACTTATTTAATTAGGTATTTTTAAGTTTTTTCCATGGGGTAGAGTAGAAAGAAAACCCAGCTTACTTAGTTCAGGTCAAGTTCCTTATTAATAGTTATTTTTATTGCTACTAGAATATATTTTACAATGGTTTCTAAAATTTGAAATTATTTAAAAACAATTTGGAAGTGTATTCACTCTCTTCACAAAAATTATGTATCGCTCATTTGGTCTCTTCGAAAATGGATTTCAAGGATTTACAAACTCTCGATTTATTATGACTTCAGTAAACAAAATCTTTAATATTATTTCTGCATACTTAACTCAGGCCTCAAATCATTTAATGGAAAATCAATTCCATTTTATTCGTAATAGATTTCCGAAATACCTCCATTGGAATATTTGAAGAGTATAATTAATATTAAAAATATATCGCGTAAATTGATGCCAGAAGAGAAGTAGGAAGCACGGAAAGTTCATTGGAGACCAATATTTTTCTCGCCATTTGCATACACACAAACAAATATTGTAAGTACATATGTATGCAGGTATAGCTTCATTGCTTTGAATGCAACCAAATTGCGATTGCATGTCCTTCACCTACATTTTTACAACATGCAACACGGCAACATCGATGGCAACAAACCAACGGCGGTGGCTGAAAGATATAAAAGCAACGCATTTATAAATAAATATATACGTGTGTGTGTGTATAGAGCTCGAATGAAACAGTGTAGGTATGCCTATGTATCGGCAAATACTATTGCTTATTTATTTTTACATATGTAAGGATGAACATTAAACCATTCCAAAATCATAACACTAGGTTTATATGAGCTTATACCAGACTCAAGCGAAATTTCAAAAAAAAAATACTGACAAACAAGAAATGCCATTAAATGCAGAGGTCAAAACATGAGAATATATATAAAAGTTTATTTCCTGAAGACACTTTCAAAACTTTATTTTGAGACGAGCGACTTTACTTTAAAACTGATGTAGGCCAACTGATTTATTCCGACTATTCTCTCTATCAAAGCAGTATCCAGTGCTTATTGAATCCTAGTAAACAAAGCCTTTTCCAAAGTACAAATTAAAAGACTGAGCAGTTTGTTATTAATCATAATAAAGTTCCTGAAAAAGTCAATGAGAGTAACGCGGTAGATAATCGAAGTTGGTTTCTTTCAAAAATTTTCTTCAAATAAAAAATTAATTCGAAATTGAATAAAAATAAATTGAGCAACATTTTAAATCGAATTACGAAATTTTAAAACAATACAAAAAAATTTTTGATATGCATTTAAACAAGCGAAAGATTTGAAAAGTTAGTGTGAATTTTTATTGGCCTTTGTTAAGAAACTTCCTCATAAAAAAGCTTAACATTTTTTATTATTCCGCTCTGTATTATGAGTACGAAATTTACAAAACTATTTTATTATAAATTTGATGCAATTAAATCTCCAATCAAATTTGTTTTATTAAGTCGAAATTGCAAATTCAAAAGTTTTGTAAAATTTACTGTTTTTTTGTATTTCCATTAGACCGATGATAAGATGAACAAATGTAAAATAGTGGGCAAAAATATATTTTTTTTCTAAACAAAAACAATGAAATATACTATAGATAAAGGGTGTGCGGTGAAACTTTTTTTTCCAAGACCAGTCTAAGTATAGTATTTCAATATCCCAAAAAAAAATTTAGGAATGTCTGATTCTTCAATTAGTTTTGATGTTTAAAGAAAATCACATTTCTACTCCAAGGAAGATTTCTCGACAATGTCAAACGTTTTTATAAAATATTGCTATTAAAATAGATTATGTATTTTTTTCAGCAACTGAATTTTCCAATTCATTTCTTGAATGTGTCAAATTAAAAAAAAATTATACATACATATATATTTTGAGACAATTTTTATTTTCACTAGATGGTAATTTTAAAATTTAAAACAAAAAAATATTTTTCTTTACAGAAATTTAGCGCACATATTCGATAGAAATTAGATTTACTTTCAGATCTTAACGCACTTAATTTATTATTCTCGAGTTTATTTTTAGTTCCTTCAAAAAATCGTAAGGTGCGGAAAGTTAGAAACTTTTAAATATTTTTGAGCTTTTGTTATTTTTCCTGCTTTCCCTTCAAAATTTACTTCAATCAAGTGCGGCTGTACGGCCGCTTTTTCTACTTGACTGTGTAGTTGTTGTTTGTACAATTTCTATTTTGTTAGAATTTGTTTGTATAAGGCTGGCTCTTCCTTTTAAACATTTTATTTGTTATTGTTTGGCCATATATGTATATAACAGTTAAAAACTTACATTTTCCATACTGATTTCACTCTTGGATGCGAAAGTGAGTGCGATTTTAGCAAAAATCTAAAATGTAATAAATATTGTTTAAGGCAAATAAAAGAATAAATAAAACACCCTTAGTTTCGCTCTAATCTATTGCATCAAATTTTCGTAGAGATGATTATTTTCAGATGATTATCATGCATTTGGCATTAAAATGGTATCGCATCGTACATAGATACAGTCAATCTAAATATCTCGACTTCATCCCATATATCGGATAAAAACTTCTTCTGATAGAGCAATATTTGTTTTTAAATTTTCTTAATAAATTTGAACTTGTCTAATATTCTTATAAACATACTGCCATTCTCAAAACAAAACTCCACATATGTAGTATACATACATACGTATGTTCTTTCGTGATTCTATGAGCAAGCGAAATATACACACACAAACAGGAATCGCGATACAGCGTGAAGTGAGCCGAAATGAGAAAAAACGCTCGAGGGCGCTAGTCAGTCGGAAAAAATATGAAAAGGAAATGGGCGGACGTCAGTACTATGTTGCAATTGAACAAAGGCAGCAGCAGCAGCAGCAACAAACAAAAGGTGAAACCACTACATAGCTACAAGAGTTAGCATGAGTGTGTGTATGACGCGAAAAAAAATGAGAAATTATAGCGGGAATGTAGTAGAAATGGAAATGAAAATGTAGCGAGATGCAATGTAAATTTGTCATAGTATGAAGAAAAGAAAATGCAAGAAATATACACAAATAAACATATCCGCCAAAGACAAAAATAAGCAATTCGTGAGCATATTCACGCGCGCGCTCACGGAGGCATTCACAGGCATATTCGTGTTTGTTTGTATGTATTTGTGTACTTAGTAAATATAGGTATTTAGGTATGTATGCATCCGTTAGATTAATAACTGGTAGGAAAGGGAATACTACATATTTATGTTTGTCGCAATGTAATTCATTAAGTCGCATATTTCAAATAAATGGTGCAAGGACAGATGCAACAACAATAACAACACCACTAACTTGACTATGACAACAATGCATACGAGGAACAACAAAACAATTCGACAAAGCAAATAGAGCACGGCAATGCCGCTAGTAACTTGCTAACGCACATACACATACACATATGTATATTTATGTACTGCACATATATGTACATATGTTACATGAAAATAAGGCTAGCTGTGTATGTAAATTTTTTACTATATGTCTGCATAAATATGTGTCACATTGGGCAGAACTTTGCAACACCGTCGGCAAAAATAAAACAAACAAAAAATTAAAATTGCAAGCGTGTTGCTGAGGCAAAACAGTGTTGCGCTGAATAGTTTCACCAAGGCCAGACGGCCAACCGGCGCACCAGAAATGTCAAGCACAAGAATTTGCTGTAGCAATTCTTTGTACAGTCGCTATTTTTTACATTATTCAAATATATATATTTTTTTTTGTGGTTTCATTTAATTTATTTCTTTCTGTCATATGCTTTTGCCCGGCAAGTTAAAAAAATAAATGATAAACCCCAACGACAACAGACCCATACAGGCAAAGCTCAAAGGATGTGCCAAAGGGGCATTGGAACAGCAGCCGAAACTAGCCGGGAGTCTATATTTTTGTGCATTGAAAGTAAAGCATAGTTTTTGCCGGCGGGGAAAAAAAGAGTGTGAAAAAATTCCAACATGCATTTGTACGTTTACACATAAAATACAATATTGTATATGTGTTATGTGCTATGTATGGTATGCAAAGTTTTGGCCTGATCGGTTTGAATCGAAAAACATATCAAATAATAAATTGAACTTAAAACAAGTAAGAATAGCTAAATTCGGGCGAAAACAATTTTTATATACCCTCGCGATGTATTTTTGCATTATTTCATACAAACCCCGTTTCTTTGTTCCAAACCGCTGCTAGGATTAAACTTTACACACAATTTCTTTCAATAAATACGGAAAAACAAAGTTTTTTGCATTTTTTTTAATTTCCGTTATATGGAAGTTGGGCGTGGTTATGGTCCGATTTTGTGACGATAACTAATACTGTTATTGAGATACAGAAAATTTGTCATAAGTGGGCGTGGCAACGCCCATTTTTCAAAATTTCATAAATACCTAATTTCTTAGTTCAAAATCGCTCCATCGATGCCTCTTTTCATTCTGATCATTTTAGTATATATATGTCTATATATATCTCGATTATTTTTTGCTGTTACAAACAACCGTTATGCGAACAAAGTTATAACACCCTAATGTACAAGTACGCTCGGGTATAAAAATGTGTGTGCGTATATACGAGTTATACGAAAGCTATTTGTTATTTTAAATTTAAAATGGTTTGTAAACTTAAATATTGCTATATCCACTTTTTTAAATTTAAATATTAGTAATAAAATACACTTTTGTATATTTTAACTTCAAAAACCATTTCTTAATTTTATGTCATTACACTTGGCAGCAACAAAACTTAACCTAAAATTCTTGCAAATAAAGAACAATTTCGGCACCGAAAGAAAAACTAAAAAAAATGCTATGGAATCAAAAAGATCAAAAATTTTTTAATAAAAAAATCAAATTAGCATTAAAAAAGTTTTTAAATAAATATACTGCTATATATATACTCATTCGTGCTTTTATTCCAAAATATTTAGATTCTTCCAGTTTTAAGGAATTATTTCTCGTATTGAATATGCAAAATAACTCGTAACACAAGTTCCAGTTTAGATTAATATCACATTAGAAATGCGATAATTTCATATTTGTCGTAGGTCTCTGAGGATGCGTATTAGCCACTAGAGTAAACGTTGTGCGGAACCGATCCATGGTTGCTTGAATTACCGACTCTGCTGGGCGATTATGTCGATCGAATATTGGAGGCAGCGCGCAATGCGTCGCTCGAACCGAACCATTATTTTGGTAATAAATTTGCACGATTTACAAATGCTGTTCCTGAGTAAGTCTGTTCATTATGAAATGGCTAACCAAACTGAATATAAATCAAATAATAGCTGTCAAAAAGACCAACCTAAAAAACACCCTTTATTAATATATTATAAAGCCATTACTATATATTTGATGTTACAAGTATAAGACATGATATTTGGTAAAGTTTTAATTATAACTCTATAACCTTTAATATTTTTGTTCTGAAACCATTAATCCTTTCAAAATTTGATATCTAATATAGTGTGTGTGTCTGTTGTATGTTAGTGGTCTTGCAGTTGCCTGTCAGAGTCGGTGGCGTTGCATGACACAGCAATTTTTTCAACTGATTGAATGCCAGTCACCAGTTCGCATTTGGGAATTAACACTGACACCTCTTATTCGCTGTGGCGAATGCTCAAACTTGACATCGGTAGAAAGTGCTGGAACAAATACGTGTTGCGAAATCGAAATAATTTTTTTTAGGACACAAAATACTAGAAATTTGATGGAAGGTAATTGTAGAATTTAGTTAGGCACTTTGGTGACAGAAAATGGAAGACTAACAACTTTAATTTCTTTAAATCTTTGGTGACAAAAAATAGAAGAGTACCAACTTTAATTTCTTTAAATTTTAAAATGAAATTTTTCAAAACATCAACGCATACACATTATTGTGAAACAGTAAAGTAATTAAAATCCTCAAAAGTTTCAAGTATGCATTATTTTGAAGAAATTTGTACCATAAAAATTGATCGAAATTCGAATATTTTCTGTATGCATCTGAAACATTACTGTGCTGAAATTAAATTAGCCCCAAAACTGTATTATACTGCTTTTTTTGAAAAATTTTTAAAATTAATTTTAAGTTTTTATCGAATATTTCTATGTGGCGATTTTCAATTTGTGCAGAAAATAAAAAAACTATACTTCACTTAATATGCGTTAAGGCAAAAGAAGCCAGTATTATAACTTTTAAAATGTCTACTGCAAGGACGAAAAAGAGGCGAAGCTCCGAAAGCAGTTCAAAAATAATTTCAATGTTAATTGTTACAAATGAAATTTGTCTTATTATGTATTTAACAACGCCATTTTTTTGAGGAATTTTACTTTTTAACCGCTTACATATATTATTTTTTCAATCGCATTTCTTTCAATTACCATTAAAATATGAACAAATCGTGTTTGATAGTTGGCCCAAAAATGTTTAACAATATTTTACCAAAATTTCATATGTTACTTTTTAAACGAACAATAGTGGAACACCATTATTTTTTTTTTTTGGTTCGATTTATTACGTAAATTATCTTGAACACTCCTGAAAAATACATCGGACACATTAACATTAGTTCAGAAATATATACATAACAGAAATTCTAATAAATCAACAATTCATTTTAGCCAACTAAAACTATAATATGAAAATATATCTGTTCCTGCTAATTAAATTAAAATTTTACTAAAATACTTGACATAAACTTAACGGAAAAACAATGCTTTGTATACAATGAGAGTATTACTTTTAATATGATCTTGACTCTAAAGCTAAAAGTAGCTTTTTGGCATAATTTTCTACGGGGAATCTATCATAAAGGTTCCTTTTAACTTAAGAATCGTATTTATCTTAACTGCACGCAAATTTTTTTTAAAAACTATTGAATGTACATATCTTTGACTTGAATTTTAAAATGATATTATACACTGCGTATGAGTAACATTATTTTTTGATAGTTATTAAACGATCCCAATGAGAAGTTTTGAAACGTATGAACACTATTTTTTATGCACAACTGTTTTTGAGCTCGAGGCCAGTTTTTATAAATGGAAGCAAAAAAAAAATTGTTTCCTACTTATGTTAAAAATTTGTTTGAGATATAACAAAACAACTCAGAAACGATTTCAACAAACAAATGATTAAGAATAGCACATTTTACCTTTGAGATTTTCAATTAAAAATATGATTTTTTCATGTTTCATTAGAACACGCTTTAGTGCAAATTTTCTTTTTAGAATTTGCAAACCTCTTTTAAGCGCATTTTCACGCCTTTGGTTAGTTGCTTATCAACACAGTCTCTTTTCAATTTCTGCCCATCTTCAATCTTAAACCCAAGAAAGATTATATCTTTACAAATTTGTGCTAAGCAAACTTACTTGCTCTTTTGTTTTCTTTGTGCAAAGGATGCATCAAAATATTTACCTGTGCAAATGTTTGTTGTCTTGTCGTGTGAGTTTTTGTGACTTGGCATATGCCGCTACACACATGTACATACATCTCGTAAGATCTAAACTCTAAGATATCCAATTTGCTGCAACACAATTTACCGCAATTTCAGCACATAAATAATTCTGCCATCGAGGTAACTAAGTGTTCATGCATTGCTATTCAAGCGAGTCGGCACACATGCGCATAAATTGGCGTGCTTACGTAGTAAGGTACACAAGTTTTGAACCTAAAATTTAAAATGAAGTGTAAACCGTTGAGACCGTTGGTTATATTTCATAAAAAATTTCCATGTGTTTTTCGCGAACATTTAAAAATTCTTAAAATGTAATCAAAATTGTTCCTTCTAGAATTGATTTTTTCCTCTTCGACGGTCGGATATACTCGTAGTAAGATTAAGGGACAAATATTATTTATCTCGACTGAAGTTGTGATTATATTGTGATTATATTGGGAATGGCTGAGCTCAGTAAAACTGCTTCCCTTAAAACCAGCAACCACACACCTTGCGAAAGTTTTCTCGACTATTTTTTTAAATAAGTAATACTTCGCAATTGAAGTAGCAAAGTAAACCAACGTTAATAAGTCTCTTTTGGTATTGATATATATGTGGGGTTAGATTGTAGTGCACTCAAATAATTCCCTTTTTGACAAAGGATTGAGAAAAAAAATTGTGATTCATCGCCAGTAGCTAGTCAATCAGAAATTTGTTTGCGTCATCACTTTGTGAAAAGTAGTGTAAACATTTTTTCCAGGCCCACCGTAAAACATTTAGTATTCACTACTAGATGGCGCAATAGTTGGTTGATATCTGTGCTAGTTCTAAGTAGTTCTTAAATATTTCTGCGCTGTTTTGCCACCAGTTATGTATATGTTACTGATTTTGATCGCCTCTTGAGAATGATGTTCTGTGGAATTCACGTTGTGAGAAAAGCTATAATCTGCGTTAACTCCCATAACTACTCTTTGACATTCATGGAATTGTTCGTGGATTTTATAGGACCATATCGAGACTTATTCATGACTAGTTTAGAACCATTTTGGGAATATTTCGGAATAATTTTGCTACAATTTAGTTATCCTTTTGGCTTAGCATTCGTTCCTGTTGTGTACTGTTTCATAGCTATTTGCAGACTTGTTCATATTGGTTTAGGGACTAATTCGGAATGATTTGAGGATTATTTCAGGGCTGGTTCAGTATGGTGTAGGAACTAATTTGGTATCGTTTCGAGACAGTATTGGGGCATACTAAGGACGATTTTATATCCATTTTGAGACTAGTTCGGGATAATTCCGGACTGTGTCAAAGATTGTTCAAGATTGTTCAACGAGGTTGCGATTATTTTAAGCTTGTTCGAAACTTTTCATGGAAAGACCTTTGAAATAGTCCACAAATTGTTGAGAAAAATTCGTGAACTAGTCACGGCAAAATCAATAAAATAAATTTTTTATTTTTACCTAACCTCGTATACTATTTGTTTGAAGTTGAATCGACTTAGGCTTTGCTGAAAATAACACAGATACTTTAGAGTTTTCTACGCTGGATGTGACCTAATTTCAAAAGGCGACGAGTACCGAAAAAGTTTAAACGAAGTAGTGCATAAGCTACACAATGAATTGGTCATTAAATATTTGCAGCGACACAGAAAGCACAGTAATTTAATGATGCACTATTTTTGCGTCGCTGACAAAACCAATCTGCGGAGGTCAGAAACTTTAGGACTTTACTACGTTAGCATGTTTCATTTTTTTTTTGCTCCACTGCTGGCAGCTGTCAAAAGCAGCATCGCATGCGAGCGCATTACGTGGATAATAGTTTTCATACTTTCATGTAAAATAAACAACAATTTGTTGCTACAACAAAAGCGGCAACGAAAGAAAGGCATGCAGAACGAATACCACAAAAGAAGCATCAATGCAAGGTATGACTAAGAAGGGGGAGAAGATGGCAAACAAGAAAAATAAGAAGTAGCAAAAGAAATGCACATACCAGCAGTCACATGAGAGAATTTAAATTTATTTTCTTGACACTAAAGAAAGTTGCAAGTGAAGCTGGCGCGCTATGAAGCAGGCAAAAATGCGCTGCAATGTATGCAACGACAATTCATCTAAATTTCAGATGCGCGCCAAAAACCGACAAACAAACAACAAGACAACTGCTGCGGCTTTACAGTTAGCAAAATTGTTTGTGCGCACATACATACAAACGTAACTACATTTACAAGGAGATTGTGATGAATGTGTGCCTGCGTCTGCGTTTGTTGCATGTCCCCCGAGGACGTTATTAGAGATGCAAAGAAGACGATAAACTTAACGAAAACCACAAGAAAAGCCAAACGAAAGCATGCGGTGAGTTTTAGCCGCAGGCCACCAGCAACTAAGCAGGTGTACTTATTATAGCAAATGCTAAGAAAATTCGCAAGAAAAGCCAGCTTTTTCAATGCTTTTCATACACAATTGCAAAAAGAAACCACACACACACACACACAGTGGAGGAAGATGATATACAAAAAAAAATAAAGGATGACTAAGTACCACACCAAGGAAATGGTGCATACAAATTTTGATTGTAAACAACGATTAAGCAGCTGATTACGCGGTGAATACTGCATGAAGTGTTTATTGTGTTGACAAAGTGCAACAGCACGCACTTACCAAATAACAGCTAGAGCACTAGCAACAACAAAACTACCAATAATAAGCAAAAAATAGGAGCAGCATCAGTGAGTAGTAGACGAGCGAATGAGGCTAAAGGCGAGTATTAGTGTTTGTATACTCAATGTAAGTGCAGCTGATGTCAGTCAGTCAGTATGTAACATATGTGTGTGGATGTGTGTGTGTGTATTAGAGATGTCTAGTTTTGGAATTTTATTTATCACGGGATTTTCGAGAACTGAAAACAATATCCCGGGACAATCCCGGTATCCCGAATTTCAGGAAGTTTTGATTCCAAATTTTTAATCTGTTAAACGAATTCAACACGTTGTAATCGTCTTATTATAAAAGAATTAAAAATAACATTAATACGAGTATAAGAAAGTAGAATATTGTATCTAATTGATGATATACTTATTGGTCTTTTCAATCCCATAAATATAAACATAAAATTTGACAAACATAAAAATAAATTTATTCTTCAAGTACAAATATACGAGTACATATTTGGTACAGCAGCAAATGCATATAAAGTAAAATTATTTTAAATCACTGCTTGAGTTCAATATTAATAGTCCGATTCTGGTTCTTCTAAAAAAATTGTATTGATAAATTATAAAATTTAGAATATTTGTATTCGTTTGATAAACTATGAAGTACACAGAATCGGACAGTTAATGTAAAATAAAAATCAAGGAAAATTAAATGAATCATCCCTTTCGATTTTTAGCGAGGCAGAATTATTACTACTTTTGATCAAAATGCGATATATTAAATAAATTAAAGCATGAAGTGTTTTATGCTCTAACCTGGACTTAAATTTGTTGTATATAAAACCAGTGCCGTCCCCATTATAATAATTTCTTTTACTAAACCTTCCACTGTCGGACAATCGCTTGTTAGGTTATGTTAGGTTAAAATGTCTAGGAACAGAAACCTTCCCTTGCACTTAGGCCTAGCGTGACCTATTGTACTGCCATATGCGAATTCACTCCTCAGTTTACCTGCGAATCGGGCTCAAACCATTTTGTTAACTTGATAAATTTTGACAGTGCTTTTGGGTTAAATTAGCGCTATCTCCGCGAGGCTTTGTAGAGTTGCTCTGACAAGCGTGCGACGTCTTGTTCAACTTAAAGCTGAACATTGGCAAATTAGGTATTCCACGTTTTCTGCTTCATCGTCACAACCGTGATAGTGCTCCGTAGCAGTTACTCCTCGTCTTTTTGCATGAGTACCGAATAGACAGTGTCCCGTAAGGGTTCTTGTTACGTTAGAGAATTCACTTCTTTTTAGCTCCAGAAGGGTTGATGTGAGCCTTTAGTCGTCGGACAGCTACGTTAGTTTGGAGATTTCGCAGTGTGGGAGAGTACTTCTGCGTGCATTTGCAACCTTTGTGGTGTTGTGCTTAACTTGCAGCTTAAAAGTGGCAAGTGGTATACATATCCTGTTCTTCCTTGAAAGGATCGGGGTGGTCGTACCTTTCCTTGCCAGTTCATCCGCTTTGCACTTTCCTTCAATTTCACGGTGTCCAGGCACCCATATGAGTTGAATTCTATAATGCTGAGCCATCTCGTTTAGAGATCTGCGGCATTCAGTAAGAGACTTTGTATTGTCTATACAGGAGTCTAGCGCTCTCAATGCAGCATGGCTGTCAGAAAATACCTGTTTGCTTTCTTTCGGACCACCTCCGACTTTTCCGTTGAGTTTGGAGCCATCAGTGTATATGTTGATGTCTTATGTATATGGTGTGGTCATGCATACCAATCTTGTCGGGTTCGTACGATGACTTCATAGTTCTTTATAAAGGTAGCTGAGGGTGTACAGTAGTACAGTAGAGCCATTTTTCCTTGAATTTCTGTGTGACCAGACGAGCCCTGAATCCAGAAACCAGCTTCTTTAAATCTTAGGGCTGTGATAACGGCTACCTCTTGAGCGACTACGTCAAAAGGTGGCAGGTGTATTATGGTATTTAGAACCTCAGTGGTTGAGGAGCTTAAAGCTCTATTTATACAAAGCTCCGCGCTTCTTTGTACATTTTACAGTTCATGTTCATGAATGTTAAAACTTGATGAAATTTATATTTGGGACTCGCTGCCGTATACACCTCAGCAACCTTTTCGAAAGTGATTTTAATATCGCTTTCATAGTAAGGCTAATTTTCCACTTAAGGAAAATATTCTCAAGCTCCTTTATAATGGTAGTAAAATTAGAAACTTTAGAAATTCAGATTTAAGATTATATACATTACATATTTGGATTAATTGAAAAGTGAACACATCTGACAGGATTGTACCTGTTGTCTGATTCTTTAAATGAGTTTATTAAAAAATTTATTACTCAAAGTACATTTCTTCATTTTTATTTCCTCAGCATAAAATTTAAAAGCACCTTAAGCTTCAAGAGTAACTTTGACTGAGGCGAGCAGTTTTATCAAATAGTGTTACAAATAATGATTTGTTTAGCTATTGAAAGTAAGATAATTCTGATACAATTTTTATGAATTTAAATTTCTATTAAATTATCCCGTGATATTGGGGAGTTAAAAAATACAGTGACCACGGGATCCCGGTGTTGACATTCGTAGTGTGTATGATTGAGTGTTGCATAGGGTGGGTTGTGGTAAGTGCAAACATTGGCTTAGTAAGCATTCCATTTACTACTACACCTGCTTTGTGTGTGTTGAGCGAAGGAAGAAAACCACGCTGTAATGGGGCGAGTGGCAGCAGCTGGTACCTCATACAAAGCATGCACAGTTGGCTCGTTAGATATTTCTTTGATTATGTGGAAATTATGTTCGGCACGCAATTATCGCACCTGCCATGTTGAGCCCTTCCCGTCGAAGCCATCGCCAGGCTGTTGCCCTGCGGTGTGCCAGCCACACTGACTCGTCGTCGGTTCTGGCAGTGCATGGGGTGAAATTGCCAAAAGAAGCAATAAGAGCAGCGCGAAGGCTATTAGCTGCAGGTAGCAGCAGCTGAGTGAGAAATTCTACGATATTTTTATAGCAACTTGTTTGCATTTTTGTTTACTTGTTGTTAATCATAAGGTTTTCTCATTCAGCTACTGCTTTTTGTGCAATCAGATTGGTCGCTTCTAAAGAGTGAGTTGTTGTAACAGCACAAAACAGCTGCTGAAGTGATGGTAATTGATGGGATATAAGTTCAGGTCGTCCAGTTTACTCAGACAAGAGTTTCCTAGCAACGGTTATCGAGTGATCCTGTGGACCAGTGCTACTGGAACGAAATTTTCAATGGGGGTGGGGGTGATCAAATTCCAATGAAAAATGGTTGATAAATTAGATTTGCCTTGCCATCAAAATTTCCGGTTGGCAATTTCCCCCTTTGACGCACCGGGTCCGGCGTCCCTATAGCGGTTTTTAAATGGAAGGTATATAGTTTTAAAAATCGACAGTTTATTGGCACCCGATCTTAAATTAATCTATAACTGATTCTTAAAGACATTTTGTCTACTACTTCACTATCTATTAACTTAATTCATAACATCTAAAAATAGTAATACTTTTAAAAAAAATAAATAGGATCCTTATAATAAACAGTAAATGACTTGCGTCGAAAATGGGCGTGGTCGGATCGAGACTGGGCACACCTCTCATTAAAGTGTAGGTATCAAAATTTCAAAAAATCGTAAAAATGCAAACCAAATATAATCGTATTCACTTTTTATTAAAATGTGTATATCTCATAATGCCCCTTTCGAACCGTTTTACATTCTGTAAGAACGGTATTCAAAACAAATCAAACACATTAAAACTTTGATCTTCATTTAAAAGATCACAGTTTTATATTCGTTACCCGCTCCATTTCCTGCTTCACAAGCCTGGAATAAATTATCGTTGAGCTAAGAGCTTCTATGTATTGTCACTTGGTTGTACGTAGAAATTAGAATTTTCTGCCGTTCCACAGAGGTCTGAAATCGGAAAATACGAAGCAACAATATTAGTTTCCGTAAAGTGCAGATGTCTTTTAGCCTAGCAGTGTCAACTTCAAACAGCTGTGTGCAAAAACACATTTGGGTGACTGCATTACAAATTCCAGAAATTGGCTCACCAAAGCCCCCTCTGAGACATATCTAAGAACTATTTTGAACCGGTATTTTTAAATTTTGTACTTTTGGCCAGCTTTTTCGAATTTTCGACCAATATGCGTTCTGAGATTTTGCGTATTTTTTAGCCCTTAATGGCGGAAGAAACTTCTGATTAGGAATGAATGAGAGATGGTAACAATCTGATCTTATTTAATTTGAAACCATGCGAGTAGGTAAATCATTTCAAAGGTTGAAAAGAACTAAAATATCTTAAGGCAATATTGTCAAAGAAGAAATTGAAACTTGTAATTTCAATAAGTGCGCTTATTTTAAGCACACACACATCTTTCTTTTCATTATTTTAACTTTGAGAGCAGCTAACTCTGCTGGAAAGAGCCAGTCAAGAATACACAAATTTAGGTTGTTGGTGGACTCTCGACAAAATATGCCTTCTTCAACTAATTCGCATTGACATGAACTTCAATTGAATTAAAGCACACAAGTTATTATCTGACTTCAATATAGAAGTCGTAATCACACGTTTACTTTAATGCTCCACAAATAAGATCCATAACATTTTATAGCAGTTAATTATTTTGCAATTACTTATGTGTAAACATAAATGTGTAATGAATGTCCTACGTTCACAAAATCTCCAGCGGTCACCAACTCGAGCGAACTGCAAATAGTTAATAGGCCATAAAAATGTTGCATGTTGTAATCAAACATACATATTACAAGCTCTTAAGTTAAAGCAAATAGTAAAATGGTACAATGTGTGCAATAAGTGTCATGACAACAATAAATTTTGTATACGAATTAAAAAAAATAAAAAATTTTCGTAGCTTGTTAATTTTCAGAAGTAAGCGTTAAAGTATTGAATATTGGCATTTTTTTTTTTTTAATCAAAATGATCACTGTTTCAATATACTTTTCAAAATTCTTGTCGCAATCGAATATTACACATTATCAAATGTACATACGCTTTGAATCAAAAAAAAATTATATTAGAAATTCGAATCATTCTAAGAAAGTGCCTTTCGGTTCAAGGAACGTCGGTTAAGTAATAAAAATAAATATCAAAATATCTTTTATGAAATAAAACATTATCCCCAGATCATTCGCGGAGTTTGCTTTCATGTTTGGCAATCAAACTTAATTATTGAGAGACAAGTCAATCTGTAGATTGAGTGATTTATTTCGCTTTGGTGGACTGGATATGAAATTGTTTGATTGCGATTGGTTGGAATTGATTGCCAATTTTAAAATATATCAACAAGAATTTGAAATCAGTCCTTTTAAAAGCAAACTCTAATAAAAAAATATATTTAAACTTAACATACAATTCTCCTTCTTCTTAACAGTCAAGAGTACCTAGGCAGCGTTGCTACGATTTTTTTCAACCAAAACTAGTTTACTTGTCAACCAAGGATTTATACGGGCTAGAGTTTCTTATAGCGGATAACGTCTCCACTCAAACGACTTTTACTGATTTTCCTTACTTAGTTAGGAACTTTATAATAGCGTGAACCTCGATTTGTATCGAATTCGAACAAAAAGGCTATGGATAATACCCAGAATGATGGGTTTTGGTCTTCTATGACAGACTGTATTGTCCCAACGACCATTAAAGTACATATGTTTAAATGTATATTTAGTAATTGTTTACCAAATAGTACTAACATAGTACATATGTGTATATACATATTAGTATATACATATGTATGTAGAGACACAATAAATTTGCCAGCCAGTTGTACATTTATTGCTGTATCTCACATTGTTGTTGCGCTGAATGATGCCATTTTTATATCTTTTTTATTACTTTACTCATTGTGTAAATGAGAACAGACACACACTTGCACACGCGAAAGAGAAGAATATAACAGAAATTAATAAAATCAGCCAATGTTTTTGGTAAAAGTAGTATTTAATATTTAATGACCAGCTCCTTTAGGTCAAACTTGAACGCGTGGTATTTAGTTAATACGTTCTGGCTTGTACAGAAACTAGTATTTAATTAAATTTAAGCGGTCGCTGTTTGATAAATTTTTCCGTGTACTTATATCACATTTGTATCTACCTGCCAGTTGTTTATGAATATTTAGAGTTAATACCAGTCTCATATTCTCCGGATTAAATTGGTCTCGTAAGTATAGGATTGTTCAAAAAAGCGAATGCACTCAGTGTCTAGAATTTTTTATATATCGAAAATATAATAACTCACTTTTGTATTAAACAAAAAATAGGGAGTTTGAAAAAATATAATAATTGGACGTTATTCTTTGAAGTGTCTTCAAAAGAAAAGAATTTAACTATTGACAAAATACTGGCATTCAAAGATTCCATATCATACCAAACATTTTTTTCCTCAACACAGGGAAAACTTCAAGTCCTTTGTATAACCGCTAACAATTTTCTTATTCTACTAACTAAACACTCGACAAACCGACAGACATGGTTAAATAAACTTAGCCCTTCATCCTCATTATTATTATTATAACCCAACGGAAACCCACTTTCCCGCCCAACCGGCACGAGGGGCTCAATCCGCATAACGTACGGATGTTTTTTAAATATACAAATCTTAGGTGCCGAGTCGTGACAGAAGAAAGTTTGTTAAGCGTCGAGATCCCAAGCTGCTCAGCTACAGAATAAGAATTCATCAGCCGAATACAAAGTTAGAAAAATGCAAAGTAAGGAAATTGGATCGTTAGCTGTTATTAAGAGAGGATAGAATAGTTATTTTAATTATAAAAAGTGAGTCCGATACATCAAAGGTGCTGGAATGATTGTTAAAGTCTTGGCATAAACCCCGAAACGGTTCATACAATTCAAAGTTAGTTCTGCATAGTTTCAAGAAAAGTGGTTTAAAGTTTCTCGTTGGACGGGAGGGTACATTAAAATTAATTTGCTCTAGAAGAAATGGACTTGAGATCCATCCATTGACTAATTTTACCAGAAATATTATACCTAACATTTCTCTGCGACTCGAAAGAGTAGGAAGATTAATAAGTTTTAAACGACTAGTGTAAGGGGGAAGATTGTATGGCGAATCCCATCGAAGATTTGTCAAAGCAAAAAGTAAGAATTGTTTTTGTATTGACTCTAGTTGGTCTGAGTGGACCTGATAACGAGGATTCCAAACTATGGAACCATACTCCAGTATTGGTCTTACTAATGAAGTAAAAAGTGTTTTAGTATATACGGGTCGCGGAATTCCTTTGACCAACGCTTTACAAAAGCCAGTACACCCCTTGCTTTATTAACTGTGGAACTAATATGAAAATTAAAATTGAGTTTACAATCCATACCAACACCCAGGTCAACAAAACTGTTTACATGTTCTAGGACGTAGTTATTTATTTTGTAGGAGGCCGGCTGAATGGTTCGTCGAGAAAAGCACATGAATTTACATTTGTTAAGGTTAAGCGGCATATAATTAATGCTGCACCAATTGACTATGCTGTCCAAATCTTGCTGTAGCAAGGATCTTTCTTCAGCCGAGGCATAAGTCTTAAAAAGTTTAACATCATCCGCGTACATCAATATTTTAGAATACTTTACTACTGTGGAAATGTCGTTTATGAATAGCAGAAACAGAATCGGTCCGAGGTGGCTGCCCTGAGGAACTCCCGAGGAAACATCGATGATCCCAGAATGAAAATTTTTAAAAATTACCTTTTGCGTCCTACCGGAGAGATAAGAAGACATCCAACAGAGGATACCAGGTTGAAAACCAAGCAGATCTAGTTTACGGATGAGTAAAGAGTGACATACTTTGTCAAATGCTTTACTAAAATCGGTATATATAACATCAGTATCAATGCATTCCCTAAACCCATTTGAAACATGGGTGGTAAATTCAAGTAAATTTGTAATGGTTGATTTGCCCTTACAGAAGCCATGTTGGCAATTTGCTATTATTGAGGAAATCGGATAAGTCATTTGATTGGTAACAATAGCTTCAAACAACTTTGGGATAGAAGAGAGTTTAGCTATACCACGATAGTTTTCAATAGAAGACCTGCTTCCAGATTTATGAAGGGGGATTATGTAAGACTGTTTCCATATTGCCGGAAAAACTCCTTGCTGGAGGGACAAATTAAACATTTAGGTAAATTTTGTAGTAAATTCATTATCTTTGTAATATTCTGTTCTTGAAATATAAATAAACCTCAGATCAAAATAATCATTCGAATTTATCTTTATTAAAGATATAAAATGTGTTTGTTTACCTTAAAATAAAATAAACTATTTAGGGAAATATTTAATTGACAAACAATTCACGGTTAACTTCATTTTTATTATTATTATTATTAGTTTATTGTTAAAGGATAATACAAATTATACCTAAACAATCTAAAAATATTAGCATTAGTAACTGAGGTCATTAGCTTCTTAAACTAATTACATGAGTTATAAACTAGGATTATCACACTTCAAAATAGACATTTATTTAATTTAGAAATTTTATGAAATAGGTAAGCTTAATAATAAATCAAGTTTGGGTTTAGTTGATATTTTTGCGATAATTGTAGGCTGTGAGTGCTCTCTTTAGTGAGTTTTACATGGTGATGGTTGTCATTTCGAGTGAAATGAACGTAATTTTCGGCGGCAAAATAAGGTAAGTAATTCCCATTGCATTGAAATTCTAAACAGATTGCTAGCCCAATGGATAATATCTAAGAGTACCACTTCGCTCAGACATTTGAAAAAGCACGATTCCACCAGAAAATCAACAAAGCTAGTAACGTTTTTCGTCTGGACTCTTGCTATAACACAAAAGGCTAGATTAGTTTTAAAGTAATAGTGAAAAAATTAGTTTCGTAATTGAAATTTTAAAGTGACGGCATATTTTTTAACACAAAAAACATTTTGCCGAATAATTAAAGTCAATATAAACTTGACTCTGAAGTTAAAAGTTTTATTTTTTGACAAATGTTTCGTATAAAATTGTGTCAAAAAGCTGCTGTCAACTATTGAGTTGAGTTTATACTTCAATTAAAATATCATTTTATAAAATTAAAAGCTACTAGCAAAGAGAAAAAAATTATAAACCTAATTTTTTTCTTTTATTTGAACGGTCTTGTGAATATAAATTTTTTTTTTATTAAGAAAAACAACGAATATAGATATGCTTTTCTCTAAGGGTAAAACCAGCCATTATTAATGTAATGTATCATATAAAAAAAGTTTTTTTTAGTATGAGTTCCCAGAAAATAACACTCTACACCAGCTAAAACAATTTTACCTGCCATTGACGAATATTTAACATCAAAATATTATAACGTAGGCACTTTAACAATATCGATTATAATAGTTTAAAATTTCTTCACTGGCTTATTTAAATTAATAATAACAATGGAAAGAAATTCATACTTTTTGTTGAAACGAAAGCATTTACTCCCAACTTGCATTGTTAAAAATTTTGTAAGCAATTGCTGCTGAATACAATAGATATATAATATATATACTTACTTCGAACTACAAGTGGGGGCATTGAATGCCTGCATAGTGCAAAAACTATACTTATTATAATTCATAGTTATTCTATTGTTATCTGAATATCCATTGCAACCACAATGCTGAACCAAATCAAATTTGAATGCTTGCAAGTTGAAGCCAGCAGCGTTATTGTTTTTGTACTTAAAAATATATCAATTATTTTAGTTAAAAAATCATAACTTCATTACAAAACTTACATGCAACGAGCAGTAAAAACAGTGTTATCTCTGCAAAGTAAACTTTGGTAATAAATATGAAAAATTATTACTAAATTGTTGAGAAAGAGAAATGATATTGTGGAAATGCATAATTTTCAACCAAATCGTATAATGGTTTTAATCAGATGTTTAATTACAAGAAACATGAATGGTCGAAAATGGAGTTATTACACTTATACCTTTCAGCACAAATACTCGTATACTGGCGTGTGCTTGTCTGAAATCAAAATCGCCCACATAACTATAAAATTGCACACTTCCTACACCATTCGCACACAAATACGTTTATTTATAAAAATATATATACTTACCTACAAGTAAGTAAGTAATTCGTCTTACTGATATTCCAACTTGCTTTCGCATTACAAATAAGAGGCATGTGCTAAGCAATGTTGTAAGAACAACAAACTTGAACTGAACATTAAAAGCAACAACCAGCAAAACTATTTGTAAGTAGTTGTTACAATGGGCAGAAGTTGCATATATCAATATCTGAAATGTGTAGTAAAGTGTGCGAGTAAACAATAAGGCTGCCAGGCAACCAGCCAAACAACCATCAAACCATTTCACCGTCTGGTCAACCAGCAATCGGCCATGATGTATCGTGCATCGTGCAACATGCTACATACTTGTTGGAGAAGTGAAGAGAAAGTATGTATGTAGTAGCCGAATGTTCACTCATATAAATATGTATGAATGGTTATGAAAAGTATCAAGTACTTTTTACAATCAAGTACATCATCGTTTATTTTAAAAATGAAGCATTTTTAATTATTTCAAACAATTTTGCAGATATTAAAATGTATACACATGCGTGGATCAAAACAATTTATATTTTTAATTTGTTTTCATTAACTTGTAAATAACAAATTCATGAAAATGTAACGTATTTCATAACCAAAAAAAAAATATTCTCGAAAATTTGACAAAAGCTGTTTCTGCTACGAAGAACCTTCATTTTGCAGTGTTGAGGAGATAAAAATTAAACAAAACAATATATGGCAGATACTCGAAAACCAAAAATAAATAAATAAGAATGGATAGAAAAAGAAATAATATATTCACATTGAGATTTGATTAAGCCTTTCAGAGCAGAACTCTCTATATTTAAATTCCTTAACCATAATTTTCAAATTTTGTAGAAAAAATTGGAAAATAAAATTTTAATTTGCAGGATCTAAATCCTTTACTGAGAAAAAAATTGTGTGGTCTTGAAGATTTGAATAAAGATAATCTGACAATCTTTATATATAATATGAGTTATGCTTATTAAATTTATAACAAAAATCCGTGGCAATTAAAAGCAAGGTGAAACATTTTATTAAGTCAAAGAATGTCTAATTTTTTTAATTTAAAATATCGAGGATAACCGCTTTTCTTATACCACGCAAAGGAAGGGCGCCATTTTACTCACATTCCTCAGTTAATAACTAATCTAACAAACGTGTGTTAACTCTTATTATACAAAAAGTTCTCAGTGTGAAAATGAGAAATTCATGATAACTTTGTATAATAGCAACCTTAAAAAATCAAAAAAAAAACAAAAAAAAAACCATAACTATTTTAAGTGTCTGCCACCATGATAACTCGTTCAAGTGGTTACTTCGTGCTACAAACTAAATACAAAGTCCCATTGCACGCTGTTGCACATTGTAACCGCAGCAGCATTACACATGTTGCATGTTGCATGCGCGGGCGGCGAGGATGAAACAAGAAGGCAAGCAACGTTCTCAGACACAGACGAAACAAAATATGCGGAAAGAGGCTAACGAAACACCCATCCAATGACGAGCAAAAAGAAAAAACTCATTTCGAGGTGCACGTGGGTGGCAAGTTCTCAAATGTAAGGCAAATTGCACTAAACTGCCTGCGGCGCAACACAGCACTTGAATGGAAGAGATGCTTAAGGGAGCGATAGGACGTGATATGCGAATTTTTTGTGAAGGATTCTCATTTACTTACTTACTTGTTGTGTGGGCGGAAAGCCAGAAAAATTATTTTTATACTACGCTGTGGCAATTAGGCTGCTGAAGTCTTTACAAAACCACGAGTGCCACGAAATTTTTGAACGCAGAACCGCACTGATATCTACATACATCGTATACTATGAGTATATTGCAATGAGCAACGGAGTTGAGTTGCAAAAAGGAGGTGAAACGTCGACGAGGTACACCCGACCACAAATGTGCTGAACCGGAAATTGTGTGGCGTTCGCTGTGTACGAGTAGTAGAGCTGCCATTATCGTCGAAGCCACCTCGTTTGCAGCTATTTAGATGTGTGTGTGTGCGTGTGTTTCAACATTTTCATGTGCTCTCACCTTTGCAATTATTGCTATTTTCGGAATATATGCGCCACAAGAAAAACCCGCGTCCCACCACAGCTGTGCAGCTCAGACTGCATTCAGCTATTATTGCCAGGTGTTTTTCTTTTGTGAGTGTGTGTGTGTGTGTGTGTCTGTCAGGTGGCACTTGGTTCGGGGTGGCCAGCATCAACACTGCAACGATCTTTCTACTTATCGTTGCATCCATCAGTGGCAATTGTTTTAGTTGCAACAGCAGCAATGTATGTGCTGCTTTTACAGTTGTGTGCCACATGCCACATACAATGCCCATTAGCGCTGTTTGAGTGGCAAATTGAAATCTCAATTTCACTTTGAAACTTTGCTACCTCCATGCCAACATTCAACGGGTTTGGTTAACCATTTTGAGTTTTTGCTAAAATCCAACAGATTTTCGATTTGCGCATTTCGTGTGTATAAATCGATTTGAGCATTCACTTTTGTTCAATATCTCTTTCGTTGTTATGCTTTTTATAACTTTTTCTCACATAAAAGTTGTATTGTAATCTATAAAAGTTTTACTCTAGTTACATTTATAAAGCATTTGATTTAAGGTGTTTAGCTTATTTCCGTTCATCAGGCCACAAATACCAAAATAAACTTTGTTTACCTGCTTGGCGCAACAAGCTCGGTTTGCCTGTGGCTGCGCTCAAAATAATTGAATAATATCATCCAATTACGTGTGATATCTTAGGCTGCAATTAAATTAAAAGCTCATCGCTGAATACATTTATTATATAAAATGTCTAAAAGAGGATATTGCTGGTAATTAAATAAAACAGTGAATTATTTTTGTGTGTAAGGGAAATATTAACTTTGAAATAAGGACACCTTTATAAACAGACTAAATATCCTCCAGCTACTTATTATTGAATGGAGATGGAGTAATTGTATTCAGAACAGTTTTAAAGCCATTTTGTATAATTATTTAACATTTCGACTTTAATACCAAGAGAAGTTGAGTTTTCAGGCAAGAGAAAACTTTAAACAATTTTTGGGGTATTTAATTAATAAGAAATACTTAATAAGTACATAGTTTTGAGCCTAGCGATACAAATCTATAAGAATTATTTTATGGTCTATTTTAAAATTCATCTTAAATAAATGCATAACCGCGTCACATATAAATTTGTATTATTTACCTCTAAAATATAGCTGACTTTAAAACAAATACCATACAAATTTAAATAAAATCAAAAATTTTTAATTATTTGAAATATATACATATATATTTTTCTATTGAAAAGATCGATGAAATCAGTATTACTCGTATAAATACAAAGTAGAGAGATGTTTAAATTTAATAATATTTTTGTTAATTTTTTAATATAATTTGTTTTCCAAGCACTTCCAAATAAAGAATTTAAACTAGCGTTATAAGAAAAGCAATTGCGGAGGAGCGACATTTAAAAAACTTTCAAAATTGATTAGTAATTAATTATAAAAAAAAAGCAAAATGGTTTTTTCATTATAAAGCGAAGTAAGCCACTATTACTATCAAGCATCTACTACTTTCCATTGGTAACGTGTTGCCTAATACGCTTTCATGTAACGCACGAGCAAAATTTAAAACATGCACTTTTATGTCATTGAATTAAATTACCTATATAACTATATGCTAAAAATAATTATTAAAATTCTTTCATAAAAGTTTAATTTCGATTAGTTGCAAATATCAACATTATGTATTTATGTGTGGTGATGCTATTTTTAGGAACGCTTCTTTAAAAAAATTTAACTTTTTAATAAACGTCATAAAATACCAATTCAGAAGATTAATTAAATAAAAAAAAAATTGTCATCAAATGCCAAAATGAATTATGGTCTCTTTCTTGTGTTAAAATTTAAGAAAATAAAAAAAAAAATGTTTCTTCATGAAAAATATATAGCTTTCAGTTTCAGTTTCACATTCACAAATTTCCCTGTGGATTCGGTTTGAAATCACATGTTTGGTGATCCCAATTTCACATTCACATAAATTGTTGTGAATTGAATCCGAATGCTTGGTTGTATGGGAAATGAATAGTAAATGACAAAAAGTGTGTGAATGTTTAATTATTTTCGATTGGAATAATTTTTCATGTTTGTAGAAGCCATTTATAACATTTTTGTATTAGTTATTCATTGAAATATGCGTATTTTTAAGTGTTTTGCTGATGATTCCTCAAAGGATACCACAACGATAACTGATATGTGCGACAGGGTTGACCTGCTGTGCAAAGAAATTGTGAAGTTGGGAGCACACTAATTCACTTTCACAGAAAATTTTTAAAACCACACTGTGGAATTGAAATGTGAAACTGATATAGTTTTCAATGAATTTTAATTGAAAAATATAAGAAATATAATAAAAAAAATCATTCATAATCGCTAAAATTCTGAACAAAATGTTGTATTTGTTTTCACAAAAAAACTAAAACGTTTATTTAATTTTTATAAGATGCCATATTTTCAATACCAGGAAAACTCAGGAGACAAATTTTTGCAAAATATTGAAAATTGAGAGCGCACAAAAATATAAATTTACTAGATATATTCAATTTTTACTTCTTAAAACTTGCGCGTGAAAATAAAAAACCGTTTTCCATTTTAAATTGTAAAGCAGAAGGAAAACTCAATCAGGTGTCCGTGAAACTTTCAAGTTTGACAATTTCTCTCTAACGTAAAAAGTCTAAAACATCAAAATATTAAAGCAAATGAGCACTTTGTGTAAGATAATAATATTTTTCTTGTTCCATTAAGGCGGTTAGGAATTTTTAGTTTGCCAGGTCAACACAGCTATTTTTTTGACGCCATCAGCTGAGCATTCTTGTCCCTTGTGTCGATGCTTATTCTACATAAACTTCAAATGATAATTAAAGAAAAGGAATTTACGACTGCTTTTTTGTTTTAAACTAAAGCTACACCTTTCATACTCAATTTTAATTGTAGCCTGCCACAGGACGAGATTACTACCACCTCATGCATCTTTGAATCGGGAATTTACTTTCAATTAAAGATAAGATACTTAATAATAGTATCAGAATTTTTTAATTACTGCAATCTTGTCATTTGTTCTCCGATCCTTGGTTAAGAAATAGTTGAATAAAAGTAGAAGAGCGCTCCAGTTAAAGAAATCTCAAAGATCAAACAATGAGAGACAAACCAAGGTTTATTGTTATATATTAGATATTGATTGTATTGCTCCATTATCAGTGAATAATAATAATAATAATTTGGTGCCTACACTTTGTAGCTCAATGTTTGGCCGAGCTTCTCCTACCATTTGTGGTGTGCGTCTTTATATTCTACCACAAATGGAGGGACCTACAATTTTGTGCCGACTCCGAAAGGCAGATGTATTTTGTGAGAAGCTTTTTTATGGCAGAAATACCCTCGGAGGTTTGCCATTGCCTGCCGAGGGGTGACCGATATTAGAAAAACAACTTTTTCTATGATTAAGATTTTGCTTGCCCTGATTGAGATTCGAACCTCGAACTCACCGGCATATCGAGTTATAGCAGGCACCGCTACCAACACGACCACAGCGGCCACAGTGAATAATTCACATGTATATACATTTTTCGTAACATGATCACCTTTCGGTGGAAAGAAGAACTTTGTAAGCTCGATCAGCGAAAACTTCTGCTTATTTTGTAAACCTATACCTACTTGAAAATGGTGCGATAATGAGTTCTAGCTGGTTTTTATTGTGGCAAACTTATTTTTAACCATTCGAAGAGTCGCTTTCATAACTTCTGAGAAAGTCGTTGACAAACTTTCGTCTACGTTTTTGTCTCTAAAACCGCTTTTAGGTTTTGACTGGGACCAAAAAACTTCTTCAGTTGCTTCTCTTCTTGGCAAAGTTACACCAATTATTGATATACTAATTTCAACAGGTGCTTCAGTATATGATCCTTGCAGTCTGTTCTTGTACGACCTTGCTTTTGTTCCCCACCAATGGGTTTTTTTCCCCAGAGGATATCGTTCCTACCGAGCTCAAAGTAGCATCCTTAATACAAAAATATTCTATGCCTGATCAGCATGCTGACATTATTGGTTGTTTTATTGCTGGAACCTAAGTTTATAATGTCTTTCACTATTTCAGAGTAAAATCTGTTAAACGCCTGGTGGATTCCATTACAAACTCTCATATAAAACTAACAATCAATCCGCACTTATCACTCATACGCCATGTCATACATTTTTCGCTCTTCTCTTTTTAAATGCATTGTTAAAAATTCGAAAAATTTGCATTAAACGGTCTCACTTCCAACCAAGTACTTGTAATTGAATTTGTTTTTACTTAAAAATTACATGCTCTGAAAACAAGCAACAACAACAAAAGCATGTATTTAGCGAATGCAATCGTACACAAATGTGTACAAACATATAGCGCTTGTAGAAAGTGTTCCTGTGTGTGCTGAGGAATAATTTATAACTGCAATATACATAAGCGCAATACAAATGTTGAACAAGCAGTAAGTGCAAAATAACAATGCAACAACAATAAATTGTTACACTTACCTGTCGAGGACAATATTAACTAAAAAAAACTCAACAATTTCGTAAAAAAAGGCAAAAGCGAGATGGGAGAAGGGAAACACCAAAAACTTAAATATTGCAGCAAATAAAACACGCGATGTGCGTATAACAGAGTACTGTTGTATTTTTATATACTATAAACATACTGTATGTATTTCTGTACATATGTGTGTTAGTTTATGCAGTAAAGGTTGAATTGCAAATTAATGTTTTATCATTAAATAGTCTTACATCAGCACTGAGTGTTATAAAAATACACCAAATATAGTAAAAATAAAATTATTTTTGCATAGTATTTTAGTTTGCTCATGATTATTCAGCTCCAGCTATTATGCGCAATAAAGGCCAGTAACAGCGCAGATTTGACAAGCACATTGGCTGCCAAGGCTGGCGTCCTTAACTCTTCCTTTCTGTCAACCACTCTCTGCTATAATTTTCTGCCCCACACTTCACTCTCTGTGTATAACATAAATGGAAGCAACAGCAAACCACTTTCGCTCATATGTGCGTACATTAGAGTGGTCGTTAAAAATTAAATTTTGTTGGAACGCCCCCTAAAAAGTTTCCTTTTGATGATAAAAAAAACAGTACAATTCTTTTAATTAAAAACAACTCGTGCTTCCAGACGATCTAATCTAATGCCAGAGTACAACGATTCGTACAAAAAAGATGAAGAACGAAAGCAATCAAATCTTAGATAATTATAGAAGTGTGAAGAAATTTAGCTATTAAAATCATATTTGTACCAATTTGGTTTAAAAAAAAATAGTAATTTGAAAATCTTTCATTTCTTTATTTGATAGACCAAATGAACTCGGAAAAATTTTGAACTAAAATTTTTTTCTAGGTGTTGTTAATTTGATTAACTATTATTTTAAAAAATATTATTAGGAAAAAACAACAATACTCAAAGCGGTAGAAGTTATATTACCAAATTTGCTCAACAGACTTCCTTCTTCTTTTTTTTTATTGATTTGAGATCTATAATTGTTACCATTTGTATTTTTTATCAAAAGTTCCCAAAAAACATGAACTTACACAAAACTTAACTTAGATTGTCTCGAGGCACGTGTTGTTTTTATTAAAAACAAAAATAAAAATGTCCATTGTCGCAAAACATTTAATTTTTAACGACCACCACCCTAATGTACATAGATCCATCGTGCGACTTCTTTGTAGTTGGCTGTGTGCCATATTCTGTTGCTTTTTGGTTGTCGTAGGTGTTGTAATTGTTGTTGTGGCTGCTTATTGGCTTGCAAATATGACATTAGACCGCATGTCATTTGCTTAGCATATGTTCGACATGACTATTAGTTCGAGGACATATTTATTACAACAACAACTAGAATAATAAATTAATGCATGCTCATACAACTGACAAAGGAAAAAAATAAATAAATGAATGATTAACGTTTAGTAAATTGTTAGAAATATATATTTTAATATATCTTTTCACACTTCAATAAGTAAAACACCTTTATTTTGATATTTTTCGTTATTACTCTAAAGCCCATATAAAAAATAGATAACAAATTTTAGTAGTTTTAAAAGTTTAGATTTCCATGCATTTTTTTATTTATGAGGCATTTTAAAATTATTTTTACTTAGGGGTAAGGTTACAAGTACAAGTAAAAGATTATAAAATCTAATAAATGCAATTCAATTAGAGTCCAAAACGCAACAACATTGGCTTATTTAATTTCACTCAGCTTCCACTCAGTCAAGCAGATAGTTTAACAGAGATTCTCCCGTCTTGTAAGCATTTATTCTTACAGTGAGAAAATTTACAAACAAATAAGGGCTCCATAATATTGAAATAGCTTCCTATCTGTATTGAGATTAGTTACAAACACCGTATTGCCCAAATTGTATATCTAATGAAAATTTACAAATCCTTAAGGTGTTACAGTCCACAGGGTGGAGATGTGTCAGCTTTGAGTGATCCAGTCGAAGTGTTTGGTTAGTATTGACTCTTAAGAAGTGGTTCAAGGTCAGCTTATGGGGGTTTTGTGCTTTGTACCATGTCGAACATTTTTCCCAAGTCTCTAATTTATTTTACCTTACTAATTTCTTTTTGAGTAATTTGACAATGTTTTGAACATTAAATTTCGGTTTTGTTATAAGCGGACGGACCTATGGTGGCATATTTTGCCGAAACGTCCGCGAATTTCTTACCCTTTATGCTAGCATGACCTGGAGTCCAAAGAATAGTAGTTGTTTGATGTTTTTCTATTAGGTTTTTCGGATCATACTCGGATAGGTGTCGTTGTTATCAATATTTGAAATAGCGTCGAGAAATGAGAGAGAGAGTCCGAATGTATTACAAATTTGCCTCTTTTATTTTTAACAACGTCAACCGCTAGTAATTCAGCCGAGTAAACTGGGTTATATGAGGGTAGATTAGAAATTAATAATATTTCGGTTTCAGTTGTCACGCTAAATCTGGTCATACCAGCAAACAAATTCTACTGGATCAGGGGTGTGAATTAACTCAACATTGGGCACTGGCCATGTACTGATCAGAAATCTATAAATAAGCATTATGGCCTACTGCGCCTTCTGTTCGCAGCCAAATACATCACTTAATATTTGTAAGTTTTAATTTTCACAATTATGTTTAAAATTAAAGTGTAGCAAAGGTTATATACATTTCTGCGGAATTTTCACATAACAAAATTTTTTGCTCTCAGTAGGTTTTGCTTTAGATCAATTCATTTTATCTTTATTTTGATCTCTCATTGGCACATAAACTAGTTTGAATTGATTTATATCAATATGTCTTCTGAAAAAATAACTCAAAGTTTTTTGAGTTAATTGATTAATTTCAATATTTGATTCATCAACAAATATAGTTATTCGGGCAATTTAATTTGAGATTTTATATGAATAAACTAATCAGTTCGAGGCTCGAATCTCAGCCAGGGCAAGTAAAATCCGAATCATGGAAACAGTTTTTCTAATAGCGGTCACTACTCGAGTCGGCACAAAGCAGTAGGTCCCTCCATATGTGTAGGAGAAGCTCGTCCATACACTGAGCTATATAGTGTAAGCGCCAAATTATTATTATTATTATTAAACTAATCAATCACATATTGAAAATAATAATTAAGAAATTGAAAAGTTCAAATTTTTTGCCGATAAACGCTGTGAGAAAGAGTCGCTTGGAGGGAAAATTTACTGCAGAAAGAAAACCCAAAAACTGGAGTCCACACTCTAAATCGAATAATGCAACACTGCGTTGGCTTATGTTCTCAAAGCTTAAATTATTTTGGCTTTTTTAGTAAAGCAAAAGTCTGTGCAGTGCAGAGTTGAGTTTACGGCAAGTTGCAGGGTATTCGCGTAAGATAGCAATGGAAATCGTGCACTGAACCCTGAACTTTAGACCACTAATATACATATGTAGTCGCTTTGACTATTCCAGCCATTCTCCACCGACTGAAGCAGCTCACAACATATTTTCTAAAATTTTCTGAATTGTGTCGTTGGGGCTGATAAAATGTTTATGACAATGCTGGTATTTGAAATTCTTATTTAATAAAGGCTTACCGCCAATCAGTTACAAATTTAATGCCTTGTTTTATAGTTGTATAATTAAATTTATAAATACACCAAAATAACCGAAAAAATCCACATCATGCGAGTTATTTACGCCCTCTGCGAATTCAATCGTATTAAGGGACACTCAAGGGTGATGTATAAATGCTTTTACGTTTGCCATAAAACGGTCCAGTAAGTAATTTTTGGCAACCACAAAAGCAAGCAAAAACTCAAAAAAAACAAAAAAACAAATCCAATATACGAGTACAAAAAAATTGTATATGCACTCAATTTTTGGCAAACAGACCAATTATGGCTTACAGCGACGTTGCCTAGACAAAAATAAATAAACGTCTTCAGTTGATATTAAATTAAGGCTAACCCTCTGGTGAACTCCACCCGAAAGCTGCAGGCAGTTACATCAACAAACATCACATTTGGTCGCGTATTGCATGTGTCATTGACACATATTACTCATACCCATACTCATACTCGTACTCACTCGTACTCGTACTCATACCAATTTGCCGCCGCATCCACAATGGATGCGCTGAGTTTCTGGTTGATGTCTTTTGTTGCCACTTTTTAATAACTGTCGGCTCCCGTTTTCTTTACACCCTCCAACCAACCCCACCCCAAACAAATGCAAATCGAAATGATGAAGTAGCTGTCAACGACCGCGCAAAATGTCATCGAAATATTGGTGGCTGCTTGACAATTGCGGTTGACGGGGAATTAGTGATTGTGGCAAGACTGCATTAACAATCATTATGTGAGGAGAAGCGTTGACGAAAGCAGGCGTTCCCGCGGCCCACATCTACAGCAAATAATGACAATTCAGTTCGATTTTTATTGTTGTCAATCGAAGCAGTACTTTTTCTGCACATTCCATTAATCTGTCACTTTAATGTGGTATTCCGCCATAAAGGCATTCAACCACGACGACGCATTCATTTCAAACCGCTCGCATTCAGCGTTGCTCATTTCTTATTGCGCTTTAGTTGTCTAAACGATTCTGATATACGAGTATTCGCCTGGCGGTGTTGTCACATTTATATAGCGTTTTTATTGATTATCTATCATTATTGTGGCAAGCATTTGCCTCAAGCCAAGCAGTGACAGTGCATAATCGCTTTTATAAGGCCATAGCACAGCCACAATTTATTGTGTTCATTCCAACTCAACATTTATGGTTTGCTAACAAAAACCGATGCTACAGCATTTATTGCGGTTGATGCTTCTAGAGCAAAGTAAAATTTATAAAAAAAAACTAAATATCGAAATAAAGCAAAGAGTATTTTTTATTTAATTACTTTGCTTGAATATATGAAAATAAATGCATTCATTGCTGTCTACTGCACTAATTATGGAGAACTAAAATGTCTGGAGATAGCTTTAACGATACAAATAGCGACATAAATCTTATGACAGTCAACTTGGCCATTTCAATATCGATAACAATAACTAAGTATAAAGAGGTAACAGAAAAAAAATCGATTTTATTTATTAAGCCGAAAATATATGTATACAAGAAAAACAAACATAACAAAAAAAAACCCAAGCAATTTGATCAAGAAAATATGCATCGATATCGATAATTAATATAAACATAACGATAACAATCTATGATGGCATGGATGATGGATTTATGAGACGCTGGAATTATCATGTAGCTAATAGAATGGCTGATTCAAGTATCAATCTGCTGGCAAATTTATACCGATAATAGTGTCTAGATCATCGGTCGGCAAAAACAACCTAAATTTCACTGAAACTGAATTAATTAACATTAGTTCATGGCATTAATTTGTTTTACTTAAATCTAGCTTATTTTAAAATCTTGTATTTAAAATAATTTTTCAAAATCTTTATGAAATTATATTCACACGTTCCTATAATGGATATGTGGCACAAGAGTCATTGCATATCACCAAACGCATTGGGAATCATAAAAAAAAATGTTTGTCAGTCATATTACAAAATTTATATCGTCACACATGTCCACTGTGGCACAACAAAATGACCAGCACAGCCACTGCCTAAGTTTCTGCTCTCTGCTGATACTATCTGTTCAATGTGCCTTGATCACAATAATGTTATCAACGCTGGTTAGCTGCCTCCCTTGATCCCTTTCACTCTTTCTCTCTTTCATTGATAAAATTGTATAACGGAGAGAAAGCCACCAGAGTTGACACTTTGCTACGATCGTAGTAAATTTGCTACGCGTTATCTATGAACTGTTAAATTTACTATGCCATTATTTTTTTACTTAGTTTAACAATGCTCTTATGAAATTTATTAAATGGGTGAAATATGAGAAAATGAGAAAATTGCAAAATCCATATATTTTCCAGCGCACGTTCACAGGGTAAATTGGTAACAATTTAGAATTTTGTTAGAATCAGCGGTTTTGTCTAATACCAGCATAGATGCTGTACTTCAGATTTCTGGTGAATTTTATCACAAAAATAAATTGTATATTTATAATTTAACAAGAATTACTTTTTTAAATAATAAAGTTTAATTAGGGAGTGTAAGAAACGCAATAGGATTAAATACTCATTTATAATTAATTATTCTGTTTTAATTATTTATTTAAACTTGCGCTGAGTTTCAAAATAAAACCAATTAAAAAAAACGTCTTCGATTTTTCAGCGCTTTTTCTACGCAATCGGTTTTGTATTGTGTAAACCCACCACTCTCCCTCTCTTCTCTTTTGCTCTCTTGCATAACAGCTGACAACTCTTTAACCTTTTTTGCATTAAAGCGCCAGCTCTAAGTAAAATTTAGAATCAAAAATGGTGGCATACAAGTTTTTTAATATCGCTCTAACGCTGCTCTTGCTTTAATAGCTCACCTCTTGCTTTTAAAGCTCACCTCAATAAATTGCCTAATTTTATAGCTTTCGTTCATTGCCCAATTCTTAAGTACACCTTCTTCTTCCTTTGATTGCCCGTTAATCGCTCATTTGCATAACTGCTATGACAGTGTTCCCCGGAGAGTGCTTCGACAGCAAATGCCTGGCTATTTGTTTCCTTTGTCCTCTGTTTACCTCTGACACCGCTCCTGTCGCTGCAGTTAATACTTACATTTACTACATTGGTGTGATTTTTTTTCTTTTGATTTCTTCTCTTTCGCATACTTTCGCAGTCATCTCATTTTCTCACTCACCTGTAAATTTTTGATTTTTTTAATTTTTTTTGATTTACTCTTCGCTTTGGGTTCATCTTTGTCGTAACCTCGATTTCCCGGTTCGTCGCAATTTGTGTTCAATCGTCAAAATGACCGTCGTCAGCTCGTTGGTGGCTGCCGCAGCCATATCGTTTACGTTAGCCGCGATGTCACCACAACTTTACATCATCGTCGCCAATTTCACAGAAGGACATTGTAAAAAATTGCATTCACGTCAAATTGCAATTCCATCAACCACCAAGGATTGCTGTGTATAAATGTGATCGCTGTTGTAATGTTATTCTTTGGAGTAACGACGCAGGCGATGGCGACAGAGGATGTCGCGAAGAACTGGATTACTTTCACATTGACACTTGCATTTAACTTATTTATTTATGATGATAATTTGATGTGCAGCCATAAAGAAAGCCATCCAATATGGTGTCTAAGAGAAGTTAATGTTTGCTGATTTGAAATGGGACTGAGTGCACAAATTCATATAAATAAAAAAACAGAAATTTTGTTAGTAGAAGTTTTAGTTACTTTCGGAAAGGTATTTAAAAATAATTAAAAAAAGTGAATGCCATAATATTATCTAGCCTGAAGCGCTTAAACGAAAAAAGTGTCTGAAAGTTTTTAGCTTGAAATGTGAAATACATAAATTTTTTTGTTGTTTACAAGAGAAACCTGCATGTATTATATTTATTTCAGAACTCTTAAAAATATTGCCCCGCAAAAAAATATTAAATAAAGTATCTCTTAGTTGTAGATATCATCAGTTTTTATGAGTTGGTGATATTGCAAAAGGGACCCCGTCGTCGAATAAGAAAGTATCAAATGTTTTTCTAGGCTCAAGCTAAGCCTCGATAGAATGCCTAGGTTCTTGGCTAAGGAAGATTAACTAAAATAGGTGTTGCACTCAATTCGATTGCATAGCTTTTTATACCTTTCAAGAAAAAGTAAAGCATGTTTGTCAAAACGACTAACTTATACAATTAAGCCGCCACTACGTCGGACTGTTTATTTCAATGCAAAGTAGTCCCTCTATTTTGGAGACACGCAATTCAAGTTTGGTGATCGGATATATTTTTATAATCTATAATTCATATAAAGGAAGGGTTGATAGAACTGCCGTTTTTGTAGCTTCCATTCAGCCGATCAGACCGGAGGTTTTGCAAAGTGTAAAATATTTTCTTATAAGTATTTTTCTTTGCAAATTAGAGCCGACTATTTATTTATTTATAGCTCTGTATTTACTAAGTTATTTTTTAAGAAGTTATATTTAAAAAAATGCTCAAGTACGTCTTGCATAGACTTAAAACTGCTTAGCATGATCTCTGGCAGGGCAAGACGTTAAAGAACAGGGTTCTATTCATGTCTCTTTTGGTCGCATTACTCTCGAAAAACTCGCTGTTACAGCAGAACTAACAATGCGCTCGTCGAGCCAAATATAGATCTGATATAGACAATCGAAATAATTTATGGAAGCGCTGGTCTTGACGCTTTGATACTTCCGATTATAAGAGTTATTTATGTTAACTGTCATTAAAAATTTGACTGTGAAGGAAATATTCTACAGCGAAGTGAAATTTATCAATCGATTTCTTATTTTACTGAGAACCAAATTTCACAATACATTTAATTTTGTAACTCTTATTCAAAATTAAAAATATAACAGTTATTTTATTATTTTTTTTTTTTTGTTAAATCCAAGATAAAAATTATTTTTGATTTTTATTAAAATAATCTACCAATAAAAGTTATGTTTAAATCGAACAATAATTTTAAATAATTGGAGGATAAATAATTTGTCCAAATGTGTCAATAAAAGTTTGTTCAATTTTTGTGAACACTGTAAAATCTTTGGAACTAAAATGAAACGGTTTCTGATATAATTGCAACTATATTTTTAAATAAAATTATTGAAAACATATAAGTGAATATAAGTTTTTGTACCTTTATTATTTTTATTTACGCTGCCTATCAAATATTTAGAACTCACTAATTTTGCTTTAGTACAAAATTTTTGTGTACACGCAATGCAGGAAATCTTCAATTTACTTTGTCTTGTCATCATCTTAGTGGCTGTTTCATGATCAATACAACACTCAGCAGTGGTTATCAGAAATTTCTGAGAGTGGCTTAGTTTTAAAACTCCTCACACAAGCACTCGAAAGTTTTTTTTTTAGGCAAAACGTGTGTGCAGAAAGCAAAATCCTTTCAAGTGCTAAAACCGCATACACCTCAGCAATGCAAAGTTCAAAGTACACTCAACACACCCACAATGGAAACACATATGAATACACACAATCGCACACACACACACACACATGCACACGCTTGTGCAAGTGGAGCACTCACGAAGCGAAGAGTGGGCTACCATTGCGCTGATTAAATCCTTGCGGCTTTTGAGTGATTAAAAACTTTGCCCTCAACTTTCTTTATGCGTTCTTCGACGCCGCTCTCGTCTTCTTTGTCGTCGGCACATTACGCGAATTGCACACACTTCACGCCACAAGCAAGCGCTCCAATCGAACTCACGCCCACAACATAAACACCCAGCCCACACTCCTGCTCACATATTCACATTGCACCAATGCAAATTTGGTCACACACAAATGCGACTTTTCTCAATGCCTTTTTTCCGCTTCACTCCACTTTTGAATTGTTTGCGCGCTGCTGGTTGCGTCACAACTTCCGCATTGTTACTATAGCCTCTGCTGCTGTAGTGAGTGCTACAAGAGCGCATTGAGAATCAGTGACAGACAGCCCAGTCACAGTGACAGCAAAATCAGTCGAAGCTAAAGACAAATGGGCAGCATTGGCGGCGGCAGCAGCGTAACGATGCCAACATTTTCCGGTGTAATGACGCAGAAAGATGAAACCTAAATTAAAACGTGAAATGAATCGAAAGAAAAACAATGAAAAGTTGCGCCAGCCAGCACTTAGTGGGAGTCATATATTGAGCAACGCATGGCGCCTACGTCAGTGGCTGCGTCAACAAAAGTCGTTTGTGAACCGCACTCGAGTAAATAGCCCCCCAGCAACGGTGCAATGTTGAGCGTTCGTGTGAATGGTAGTGCGCCGGGGGCTGCTGTCAGCCGCGCTAAATGGCAAACAAAAATTTTCGAGTTCAAATAAAAGTTTCTTGTCCCACTTTACAGCTGGCAGCGGCGCGCGTTAGATGGCAATCAGCTGCGACAGCTTTCTTCTTCATTGCTAGAGCTACTAAAGCGCTGCTGTGTGTACATTCACAATTGACTCTTTGCTTATTTGCGAGTACTTCTTTGCGCTTTTGCCACAATTCCGATTCCGTTTCCGTTAGACGAATGCGTCATTTGGGATTTGTTTCACGCCGGTTGCTGTGAAATGCGTGAAATATTTAATGTTTGTTTGGAAACTTTGAAGCTGCAATGTTTTAATACAAAGAAAATATTTAATTAGGTATGGAAATAAAAACCGCTGACGTACATACGCGTATGTATGAGTATGAGAGAGCAGACTCAGGTGTTAGTCCTGCTGATCTAATTAATGTATGTACTTAACTAATTGTAGGCTGTGTGAAGAAGATCTCATATAAATTACTTATTCGCAAAGAAGTCAACTTTCAAGGATATTCAAAGTACCAACTTATAAAAAAATTTAAGTCAGCAATGGAAAATGAACAACTTTTTCAAATGGCTTTAAATATCAGTTCTATTTTGATATTTCTTAAATGAGTATAATTAAAATTTGTGTAAAGAAACCAAGGCACGGAAATCGGGACTTTCATTAAAAATATAATTAATTTTCAGCCAACACAATACGAGGTTGTCCACAACATGAAATTTTTACCCGACTCTTAGCTTTAAAATAAAATTGTACAGCATTTAAAAAGAAATATAAAGTAGTTGTTCTTTAATCTAATAAGATTAATTTGTTTTGTAATCATACTAGATCAAAATACCTCTGAGAATATAATTAAAGGAGCTGGAGAAGAAAGATGTTAAGATATTTGAAGTCAATAGATGCATGGCCGGCAATAATTTTAAAAATAAGCATTCTTGTGACTTAATTGTGCCTTTGTTTTTGTTGAAATTAATTTAAATATTCCTTGTCGTGTATCAAGATATATTCAACCTTTGCATTTAAAGCCTTGTCAATATAACTTAGAATTTTGTGAACACTTCAACTCTCATTCCAACACATTTGTTTTATCAGACTTGTTTTTTATGGTGCAGATGTTATCCTCTCTCAACAATCGAAGGAAGATTTTATCATATTAAATATTTTAGACATAAAATATTCTTTATATAATTCATTCCCCTGATGAATTTGTTCTGGAGCTGAGTAGTTTAAGATCTCGAATTTTAATAGCTCCTGACTTTCAAGGCTCGGCATTACAAAAAAAAAAAAAATCCCTGAGTCATGCGAACGTATTTCTTGTATCGCTTGAGCGAGAATGGAATGTCTTCGTATGGAATTCTTTGTAAATTATTCGCTAATTATTAAAAATAATTGTTTCGGTTTAAGAACTCCACAAATCTTCACTAATTAAAGCAATTTTAAACAAGTATTTTAAAATATTTTTCTAGATATTGATATTATTTGTAATAACCTTAATGGCATATTGAATTTATAAGAAATTTTATAACATATTAAATTAAATTTATTTTGCAGAGTTTGTGTAAGACAAATTCAGGTGTGCTGAGTTTCGTCGGCGTGAATTTAGTTGGGGTAAGTTCATACAAAGTACGGAGAGTTTAGTTATGGTCAGTTATGGTAAAGTGCTGTCAGCTCAGATGAATTTATTTAAAATTAAATAACTTAAGCTAAAAAATATCTTAATCTTTGGTTTGTTTTTATCTTTGACCATTTGACCTTTTGTCTAACCTTTACGCTAATATAAATTCTTTTGCTGATATTTTTATTGAAATATATTTATTATATAAGTAACATTTTCGTTTTCTTTTCTTCAACTACGTATTCACCTTCACCTCTTTCGTTTTTCTTTGCATTTCTGTACCCACCATGTATTTAGAGAAACACTTTTGCAGAATTTTGCAATACAACGAATTTAAAATCAATTATCTCAACGAAAAAATTGTTGTATTCAATTAAAAATCCCATCACATCACATAGACACGTCATATCACATCACATAATCGCAACATATAATAGTATTATATCGCATTATATTACATGACATCCCATCACATAAGTTAAAATAAGGTAACTTAACATAACTTAACACAACATAATGAAACATAACATGAATTAACTTAAAATAAATTTACTTTACTTAAAATAACTGACATAATTTAACGTAAAACAGCATTAAACAACTTACTTTATCTAATGTGTGGTGAATTAAATAATGGTGAGTTTATATGCGCACAACTTACGTCGCATTAATTGGTTCTCGTTCGCCACAGACATTTTTTGGTTACTGCTGTCGCTTAAGAAGTTTCACTTCAATAATTTCATAGAACCAAAAATAGAAAAATGCCAATATCACTATTCGGGATTTGGGGTTTAAAGAAACTATCGTAGTTATAAAAAATATAGTAACAAATCGCTTTCTCTTATCATTTTTGGAAACCTCTTTCTAAAACATTCAAATGAAGTGGAAAGAAAGATGGCGTATTTTAAGTAAATATATAAGCTGAGTTAACTTTAGTTCACTAAAACAACTTATACTCTACACATATGTATGTATGTACATAAATGAACATTAACAACTTAAATATCTACCAAACGTGCGTGCAATATTAAAAGAGCTACTAAATTATTACTTACCTACCGCCACCTTAATTTCGTGATTCAACTTCGCTCCCACGTCAACATTTGCGTTTAAATGGCCACGCGTAACAAACTAGAAAAAGAAACTGAACGAGAGCGTTGCACGCAGCAAAAAATAAAAGCGTAAAAATTTTAAAATTATTACAGCTTAAGCGTTGCCGCTTTGGTCTACAGTGTTTCAGTGAAGCCCAATGAAGCTGCGAGGTATCAAAAAACGAAAAAATAAAACAAATAGCAACAGAAGTGGCCTTTACCATTTCAATGCAGCTGTGCTCAATTGAAATGCAACAAAGGTGCTTAGCCGAAGCAACCTTCGGCTAAAGTCCATCATTCCGGCTGCAACAGCACTTCACACGCATTCCTCACCGGTAACTTCACCTTTCCACTGTTCGCTTCATTTATTACCTATGGAATTTCTTCGCAGTCTTGACTTGTTTGCCCTGACTTTAATTTCCTGCGCAATAAACTGCGTTGCAAAAATGCATCGCGATAGAAATACACAGAGAATTGCATTGACTCGTTCCTACTTTTGTTGGGGATTTTTTTTTCTTCGTTCATATTGCTTTTATTTTATTTTATTTTTTCACCTGCTTCTACGCCTTTCCCAGTCAACTTACGGCCGTGTAAATCTCGCAAGTGGCTGAAATAACTCTATAGTTTCGTTTTTTTTTTTTCATTTTATTTTTTCAAAAAAGCTTCCGCCAACTTCCGTATCTTACGTAAGTCTTTGTTCAGCGCCTTCCTGCGGCTAACATTCGGATTTTTTTCTTTTCTTTTTTCTTTTTCTTTACACACTTACTACCTCTACGAACCTATCTCTCAGCCACTCTGAACCGTCCGTCCAGTCGCAAAGCCACTTATCAAAGTCGCGATATCGAAATTTTACTTGTCTGCATAAGTGGGTGGAGCATATATACACGGATATAAGAATATATATATATATATATGTGTGTGTGTGTATGTGTGTGTGTAGCAACAGCAAATATATTACATAAGAACAATCACCTTAGGTCAGGGAGAGCGTGTGACTGTGTTCACATTTATCTCTTCTTCTTACTTTCTTTTGCTTCCAAGTAAAAACTTTGCAACTTGTTAAATTCCCAACACACCGTCGACTGATTTTTATGCCGCTGGCCATATTCGTTTTAAGTTTTATATTTAAGTAGTTTTAGGTTTTTCTACAATTGCAAAAAGAGAGCAAAAAAGGCCTTTTCATGCGTTTCTTTTTTAAGTTTGCACTTTACAATTCACACTTAAGTTTTTTTCATTTCCTGTCGAAGAATGACAAATGAACAAATAAATGGATAAAGATTTTGAAATCGTTAAGGATATTAAAATATACATATGTGTGTATGAACATATGTACGAATAGCTGTGTAGATTTTAGCTTTAAATCTATACAACTTAAAATTTTTCTTGAATTTTAAACAAAAATATAAATTGTGAATCGCAAACACAGCTTTCCCCACAATATTAACTTACTTTTCATTTTGTAAAATTTATTTTGGTCATCTTTCTTTACTTGGCGCTATTTGATTATTTTTTATTTTATATGCAGTCAATGCCAGATAATTCTTTGCCATAGCGGAAATGTTTTTCATGATTAATTCTCTTCCATAAGTTTTGGTTAGAAAGACATCAACAATCGCTTGAATTAAAGTTTCAAACTTAAAAATTTTTAAAAATGTCCAATCAGTTTTAAAATTTCAAATATCTCAAACTATGCACTAATTTTTGACAATATTTTGAAAACTCGGTATTGAGAACTTTTCCGTAAGTAAAGGGCTTATTAAATTTTATTTTATTTTAAAAGTATTTTTTTACAGAACATGTGTGAGTTATGAGACAAACTAATACATTATTTTTATGGCTTCTTTAAAATAATTACATATTAGAATCGCATTTACTTTAACATAAATCGTGACAATAATCATAAAATATTAAATTAGTATAAAATCTTATAAAATGCAATTTTCATAGTTGCCTTTACATTGTGCAGTAGCGCGTGAAGAATTATTTGCTTGTTAAATTGAAAAACTTTAAATTAGTTCTAAAAATCTGCGACAAGCAATATTTTTTCTTACGCATATCACATTACTTAGTTTACGTTCGCAAATCGTGGTGGGAGTTAAGTTGAGTTAAGAGAAAGTTTAAATTGCATGCTCGGCTTGCTTGTACCGTTCGTACATTTCATTTTATACGCTCCCCAGCGGGAGTAATAAATCAGCAACCGTTTAAATTATAAATATGTGTTTTTGTAGGTATGTTTGTATATTTGCAAAAGTGCAATATATATACATATTGCAGATTTACAGAAATAATAATTTTATTTCAACTTTTAAAAACCCACAACAGCATAAATATACCATTTTAAGGTAATTCAGTTACAAAATTTAATAAAATGATAATATCGATAGATAGACAATTAGGGATATTAACATCATTAAAGCGTATATAAAGTATTATAAACTCATCGATAGCGACAACAATTATTTTAACTGCTATGCTAGAGATAATAAATGAAACAGTCCTTTTGCCTGTCATCTTTATAGTGCCATTCACAAATTTATTCAGTTTGCTTTGTTCTAAATTTGTTAACCATTGAAGGCAGAGGATCCTGACAATATTATACATCATAAATCCAAGAAAAATTAAATCTGTAATGTATCCTCTTCTTTGAACATACTTTTAAATGGGTTTCTTAGCCGCCGTCTACATTCGGATAGAGTGCGCGTGGATCTATGAAAGTAGTTCTGTAATCATGGCAACGATCAGTACTACCTCAACAAAATTTAAAAGAACAAATTTATTATTTATTATAAAATAATTAAGTTGAAAGAAGAATTGAGTTTCGATGTGGTCAGGTGAGATTAGATGATATGAGGCGAGAAGAGATGAGATGAGATAAGGCAAGATAAGATGAGCTTAGATGAGGATAACTGTGGTGAAGAGAGGTCTGTTGAAACGCGTTTAGATGAGGGGCGATCGAATACGGTGAAATTTGGAGAATTGATTTGGGGAAATAAGTTGTTGGATATGGTGAGTTTAGTTGCGGTGAGCTATGGTGTGGTGTATTTAGTCGTGTAGTTAGCTCGGCAACCAATTCTCCATTTCTCTCTCATTTACTATATTGATATTTAAATTTTCTTACCGCTGGTAAAAAGTTTTCCTTCAAACCTTAACTAACACATAACAGAAAATAGCCTTACATAACACAACTTAACCCCCCGTCAAACACATGGTTCTGGAAAGACACATTTAATATTTGAGCGTTAATTAAACATACTTCTAGTTAAGGTAGATACCTGTATTTCCCGGTAGCCGCCTAATTGTTGGCTTTCTATCTGTAAAAAAAAAATTCAAAACGATAGTTCCAACACGACGAAAACTGCAAAAGAAAAAAGTCCCCCCTCGAACAAACACATATGCCTGGCCAGACCCCTATACAATTTGTATGAATTAAATTATTATTATACACATTTTGTGTTAGTTTTCTGCAAATAAAATGCAGATTGTTTTTTTACAGGTATTTTGTTGTCAAACTTTTTGTTTTTTATTTTTTGGGTTGTTTTTCTGTGAATTCAATGCTGATGTTTACTTCCAGTTTGTGCGGAAATTAAAGTGAAATTATTACTATTATTATGGCAGAGGATTTAGAATAATTTTGAACCATACCAAAGTGTAATCATCGATGAGCAGCTATTTCCATACCGTGGGCATGCGATGCGAAAACCAAGGAGAACTGTACACTGGTAAGGAGGGAGAACTACGAGAGACAAACCAAGGTAAAAGAAAAGCTCATGGGTTTGGCTAATCAATACACCAACAGCGGCAGAACTATTATTGCTGATAACTTCTTTACAACATTAGACACAGCTAAACGTCTTTGGTCGATTGGACTAGCATACGTTGGCACCATTAGATCCAACAAAAGGTGTCTTCCCAAAGAAGTGAAAAAAGACAGCCAACGGCCAGTGCTTTCATCTGTGTTTGGTTTCTATGATTACCGTATATCACTGTGCAGCTACGTTCCAAAGAAAAACAAAGCAGTAAATCTACTATCCACTGTGCACTACATCAAGAAAGTTGAAGGCGTAGCAAAAAAACCGAAAGCTATATTATTTTACAATTCAACAAAGGCCGGCGTTGATACAATGGACCAAATGGTAACGCATTACTCCACAAAACGGCCAACCAGAAGTTGGCCATTTGCATTTTTTTGCAACATGATAGACGTCATGGGATTAGCCGCTTACATCATATGCAATGAAAATATAGAAGGAACCAGAAAAGAGAAGCGACGATTGTTCTTGAACACGCTGAGTAAACAATTGGTACTTGCCAATACTGAAAATCGCATGAACAACAACCATATTTTGGGACAACATTCAACCCGTTTGGCCATTGAATCTTCCTTTGGAAGGGCGTTGAATATTCCCAGCAACATGCTGCCTAACCGACAAAGCGGCGCAAGTACACTGAGTTCCAGAAAATATTGCAGAATTTGTGTCACGCACGACGAAAAGCTGCGTAGGAAGACACGTTTTTACTGCGCCAAATGCATTAATCCTGTGTGCCAACAAAATTCTAAAGTTGAGTTGTTTTTCATGAATTCCACAAAATGAATAAAAAAATAATAAAAAATAAAAATTATTTTACATTTAGTCTAAAGACCAAAATAATATACGAACATACTTACTTAGAAATTCATGGCCATACAAATGCATGAATACGTATAGGGGTTTGGCCAGGCATATGTGTTTGTTCGAAGGTTTCAGGATATGTGTTTGACGGGGGGAGAACTTAACATAACATGACTTAAGAATTGTAGAATTTAGATGTGGTGAATTAAGGTCTAGTGAGTTTAAGTGTGGGAAGTGTATGCGTGGGCTGTTCAAATATGACGAATTAAGAAATTGTGAGTTTTCGTCCATTAATTCCATTGCATTCGCCATGTTAATGTGTCAACTTATTATCGCCACTATTGAAATTTAATTTTAATAATAAAGCCTGTCAACCATCATAACTTTCAATTGGTATTCGAATGTTGGGAAAAACTAAAAAAAGAAAAGCTCATTCATTCAAACATAAAACATTAAATATTTTATTTAAAATAACCTTAACATTTGGCATGTTTAGATATATTAATTCGTTAGTTAATTTATATCGTTTCAATTCGTATATACTAATACACATATAATCGTTAATTTTTTGCATTTCAATCCTTTGCAGTAAAATGAAAACTGCAACGACAAAAAGGTGTAATACTCGTACATACGAGTATAAGCGAAAATCACTACTGATATAACGAAAGCCGGATATTGACAGCCTAAGTTATGAACAGCATTAGCGTCAAGCTCCATAGACATCAGTGAATGGGCAATCAGCGGACAAGTGGACTAACATACTCGCATTAGAGTAAACATATAATCGTACAAGGATATATGCTTTCAATTGTGCGTATTTATTACACAACCATAACCACGCTGAATACGCGCTAGCAAAATAGCACTTGATTTGTGGTCAAATGTAGGCGCAATGCAGTCCGGCCCATTGGATTTGTAAAGCACTAAGTAGAGAATTATGAAAACATGGCAATCAATAAGATTTTTTTATTGATATTTTTCGCTTACCTCGCCCACTTGTTCATTTCGCTTGTTTATGTCAAAATATAATTCGCTTTGATTTGTAGGATGTACGATGAATTGCGTTGAACAACAACTCACACGTACACACACACACCTTCAAATGCGGACATACTCAAATAACCTTGTAGGTGAAAGAACTCAGTCTCTGCGTTAAATAACTACTGATACAAATAAATCTGGGAATGGTAAATGTCCCCTCTGTATCTATTACCGTCCCATCAGTTAATGAACTAATCAGACGGTACAACAGCAGCACATTAGTTTACGAAGTAGTCAACGTCTGCATCAACTTCTTTATCAGCTTCTGGTATGACCAGTCCATTAACTAGTCAGTCACTATCTTAACTTTATACCAGTTCACGAAATATTCTGACACTGCATTAAAGTCATACCAATTTTTAAGAATTCAACAACAGGTCAGTTATTTATTTAATCATCCATTGTATCAGCATCATACCGTTTAACGATCTTTGCTTCCGCATCACACCATTTACCGAAGTAATCAGTTTCTGCATAACCAAAGTGTTCAATTGTATAATCCCAGCGTCAACATCATACAACTAAACAAAAATTCAGCCTTAAATAATTATCATCAGACCATTTATTCATTTTATGGTTCCTTTAGCAACTGGTGTAGTTCCAGTCCGGAGCGAACTAGCATAACTACCTAACTAATAAATACCAGTTATTTAACCAGAACACTTATAAAGTAGTTTTTATTATCACTTCAAAACATATTGCCGAACAACTTCACGCATACACACACATGTAGATAATTACCGTAAATCAAGTTGCACGTTGAGCTAGAAAATTTATACAGCTAGCTTTCGCTCGCTTTCTGTATTCCAGCTTCAATATCAGCGACAACATATTATTGATTATGTCGATAATCAGTACCATTATGACTTTTCTAAGTGCAATATTTTTGTTGGCCATCTTTTCAAACTTGACAGGCGTTTACATTTTTTTTTTCCTTTCTATTTTTGTGCCAGCATATTGATTTTCCGCAATTACAATGATCCATATACACCTATGTATGTATGTATGCTTGTGCGTGCGTAAAATACGAGTAGACAACTGCTTGGCAATTTGGACAGATTTTGATTGATTTGTTACTGTTACGTTACTGTTGTTAATTTTGACCTTCGTATCTGCATTGTTTTCATAAACAAAATTCGCTGTGGGAATCCGCACTGTTGTGTTGGACTATCCAAATTGACATTGACACAAATTTCAATGAAATCGTAAACGCCGCAGAGTTTCAATGTGGACTGAGCGGTGCGCTTTTGCCAATATCCTAAATAAATAAACTGCCAAAAAGACTAAACCTCAGCGGGAAATGGCTAAAAAGTGTTTGTTTTCATCTTTCAATCAATTGATTGCAGTGAATATTCGATTGAGTGTTAGACAATTTTTTCGAAGTTTCGAAAAGACTTTTAGGGATGCATAGTAAATAAATAAAAACTCGAAAAGACTATTATATAATATATGTACTATGTAGGTTAAATGTCTTTTACTCGGCGCTGATGAATTTGTTTAAAAAAATTGTACATATATAAATGTGTACAAGTTGTAAGGCAGATTCTGGCATCAGGTTTTGGTTATGATCGCGAAAGCGACTGAACTTTAAAACTTTTACATTATTGAGTTTAACCGTTTACTCGGAAAGTTGAGAGCCTAAGAAAAAACCGAAAATGAACACAATAACATTTATTCTTAAATTTAAAAATTCTATTTACGTTAGCAGTCGATAAATTTTGACAATTTATTTTTTTAAATTAATTTAATTTTTTTTTATTACTACTATACAGTTTAATCTGTAACAAAAAACGAAACAATCAATTTTTTTTACATAGATTCAAAATTTACAACAACAATATCAAGTTCCAAAATTTAAAAAAAAATTTTTGGAACATTTTTGAGTACACAATTTTTAAACATATTTAATTTAGATTTTTTTTTTTTTCATATAAAATGTGCGGCATCGCAAAAACTAAATGGTAATTTTAACTAGCTGAATTTTGCATTTTATGATACCGAAGTTGCGTCACTACAAAAAGGCGTACATTAAAATTATTTTAAAAATTAAAAATTTTCATAATCTTTTGCTACATTTAGTATTAAGTTTCAATAACGTATTTTTTTTGTTTTCGTTAGCAAATGAATTGTTCTTAAAATGAGAAGTAATAAAAATAAATTAAAAGAAAAACTAAATTGTAAAAATTTTTCAAAATCTGATTGTGATATTACTTTTGAACGCAGCGGAAAAAATAAAAAAATTATAAGTCAACTTTATTGCATGTTAAATATTGTTTCTTCTTCTTCAGCACATAAACATATATTGCATATTTTACAAATTGCGTCAGTATAATATTTGTATGTACATAATAAAAGCAAACATATTTGTGTAAATTAGTCGCCGCGCTCAAAACATTTCTTCGCCTTTAGTTAAGTGAGAAAGGATTTCATCCAAGTGCAGACGGCGTGTACCTATGTATGTTTATAATTTAAAATAAGCTCATACCGAATCAATACCAAAACAACGCAATTTTTGGTTTAACATTATCTTCAGTAATTTATGAAAATGCGGTAAATGATAATTTGTAAGCTTCTACTTGAGTGCACATATAAATTGAAAGTAAACACTCGTTCATATATTTTGTGGAGATTTAATTAGCTGTAAATTTCAATTGCATTATCATAATTGAAAATGTATTTAGAGGGTAAGAGAGAAAAAGCCACAACAACAACAACAACAACAGGAATAAAAGAATTTATGTAGATAAAACGTAATGCAAATACTAAAAATTTTTAGCTAAAAGCTCTAATAAAAGTTAGAAATATTTTGTTGGGGATTAGGAAGGGAAGTTATGTGTTATAGTTTACATAAAAATTTTGTTGAGGTCAATTTTCAGTGCAAGGAGCTAACTCTCGTTTGGCAGTTAACTGTCTGTTTTCAACACATACTGGTGGCGACTACTATTAAGTTCTGGCTGTTTATTTTTCCTTCATCTATTTTTTTTTTTTTTTCAATTAAATTTTTATTGTACGCCAAATTGAAATTTTGATAGCTATACAAAATATCGCTAAAATTTCGGAAATTTTTAACTATATTGAAAACAATCTTTGCAATAACAATTTTTAGCTCATGTTTGTTTAAACGATTTTCCGTTATCCCTTGTCAAGTTTGGTTTGAAGACAAACCGGTTTCGTCGTTGTGCCATCTTCAGTGTCAGTTTTCGTTCTCAAAGATGAGAAAAAAAAGATAAGAATACAATATTTTGGCTCTTCTTTTAAGCATATAATTTGGCAGGTTTTATAATATCAATACCATAAAGTACGAAACTCGCTAAAATTCAGCTTAAATTTTATTTATTTTGACTCATTTGCTTTCGATAACATTTAAATCAAATTAAGTTTTATATATGTATATGAAAAAAAACTCAAGACTATTCACAAATTAAATTTCAAAAAATCAGCGGACAAATTTATATACACGAAATTTGCATTTTTCTCTACTAAAATGAGCTTGAGTTTGAAATGTGAATGAAATTTTTGTTAAACTATTATTCATTTTGTCCAATATTTTAAAATACTTATTTATATGGTTTTTGTTTTTTAATAAACTCAATTTGAATATAAAATGTTGTTGAAATTTGACAAAAAATATTAATTGCTCAAAATATTGCATTTCAAATATTGGTTCGCCACTGTATGTAAAAAAAACGCCGTAAAACTTCATAAACGTGTCCTTTTACTTTTAATAAAAGTATAACCAGTAAAAGGCTGAATTGTCTCCAAAGAAGACCTATATTAGAAGTGAAAGGCTGTGCTAGCCAATTCTGAATGGAAATTAATATACTCGTATATTGCTCTTAATTAAAGAGATTTTTACCTACTGAAGAGACACAGGTGACATGCGAAAAGATTTTTGGGTCGTTGCGTTTTTACCTGGCCTTAGAAATTTTTTTTTTTTGATATTTCGCAGTGACACTTGTTATCAGAAAGTGCAGAGCGATGAACTTGGTGTTTGAATATATAATTATTTGGATCACCTCTCATACGATTTGCTGTATGATGCAAATGAAAAAAGCAAAACAGCTGTGCGCATCAAAGTTTCTGACAGCTATTGGAGAAATAAGTTGAATTCGTAATTGTGTTCAAAATTAAGAAATATCTCAAGGTTTAGCTTGATAAATTTCCGGCTAGAATAATGTTATCATTAGAATATCAAAAAAAGGGTTTAATTTTCTTATTTTCGTGCCAACTTCTTTACCTATATATATCTTTTATCCGTTACATACATATAAAAATTCAACTCTCTTAGTTCAATACACGATATATTTTCAAGGAGCAGACTGAGTAAAAATTTATTATAGTCGGATTATTTTATAGGGTATTTATTTCTTTTTATTTGGAGTTTATATGCATGTATTTATGAAAATCAGCTGCTCATTTGCTATTCTTTCCACGAGGCTTTTTCAATTATAAATTCAATGCTGCCCAACTCAAATTTTGCTTCTCGAAATCTTAACTTTTTTCAAAACACAGAATGCCCACACAGAATCACTCCTATATTGACTCAACAAAAGTTTACAATTTAATACTCGTTCTTTAAGCCCACACAACGTCGCAACTCCTACACAAAAATGTGCGGCACGTGCGCATAGTAATGATTATGCTGCAGAAATTCTACCAATTTGCATTTTGTTGCCTACAAAAAAAAAATTTACATAAAAAGTATGACGGAAGTTGAATTACATGTTTCAGCAAAAATAATATAGCAAATTATAACAATAACACTGCATAATCAACGAAATATCATAGAGCCACTGAGTAACTAAAAATATAAAAAAAGTGTAGCAAATGCCAATCAATCATTTAAATTTGAAGTGAAAGAAACACGGAGACAATCAGTGTGTGTGTTTTAGGAAATACGAGTATGTACATTCGAAGCAGAGAGAGTGAGTGGAAGATGGAGGATACAAGGTTACAAAAATATTTTTGCCGACAGTAAAATAAAGCAAAATTGATGTATTGACAAATTCGTATATTAAAGTCTGAAGGTAAGTTCATATAAACATATCAATGTGCACACATATATTCATATACATACATTTATATACACAAAATATAGAGCATAAATATATATTATAAATATATTCAAGGGCATTGCAGTATATTGATGTAACATCAGAGAGCATATTCATATGTACATACCTTGCAAGAAAACTGTGTAAAAAGTGAGTATGTACTTTTGTCCTTTTCATCATTGACTAGATTAATCAACACAAGTAAATAAGGAAGTAATTGAATAAATTTTCTTCCATCCTAAGGGCCTTAAAAATAGCAGAAAGGTTAGCACAAAGGCTACTTCTCTACATACATATATAAAAGTAAGTTGCGTACGTATAAACGCCGATAACTCGAGAATGGGTTGTCCGATTTAAGTAGACTTTGTTTAGTTGAGTTTGGCTTTGTGAAAAATGTATCTGATAGGTGGCGCTGGAGTCGAGTTATTTATAAAAGTCATATTTCTGAAAAGATTTTTAATGAAATTCATGTTGTATTATACTTGCATGATGAAAAATAGGTGTGCGAAAAATGAAGTTTCTTGGTAGCGCTGTAGTCGAGATATAAAGAAAACTCAACTGGGACGACGAAATATTGCTTTTATATTTATCAAAGCTGCATTTTATACTTGGTAAATTTGTTATAACTATAAAGGAAAATAGAAAACTATGAAAACGGTTGCGAAATTTGTGTGGCAGCTTCATTTTTCGCATTAAATACGTGTATAACAGAGTTCAAAATGTATAACATTTACTTCTAATAAATTTTGGGCGGAACGAAATTCGCCAGGTCATTTAGATTTAGTATAAAATACAAAATCTTTATTATCAATATTTCACTTTCGCAAACTGTGATTCACCTACTGACTAGTGATTTTGTTTCGTATTGAAATACTGTAAGAGCAGAACACTGTAAGTTCAGAGTAATAATATAACAGCAAAAAATAAATGCAGAACTGAATTGCTTGAATGTTTAGACTATCTGAATTTTTCCTAGATAGTACATACGTACTCGCTTCTTACTTTGTCTGATTTAATATGTCGTTACTTGTTGTTTAGATTATCGAATTTAGGCGCTTATCAATACTGTTATGGCTGCCAGTCATCGGAATTGCACACAAATCCCAACACAAAAATGGCTTCTAACGCTATAGAGTATATCTTTCAGGAGTCTCACATAATTTGATAAACATTAAAAGATGTATACATTTAAGTTCAAGGACATTGTTTATATGAAATGTACTCTGCTGACATGTAACTTGACTAGCATGGAGCTTCAGATATGTAGACGCAAGCAAAATTAAATTACAAATATTTGTATGTGGAATAAGCAAGTGCCCTTGGTGGCATGAAATTTATTTTGCATCGCTGATGATTGGATTTTTTTTATTTTTATGTGTTTTTAGGCCGTCATATAAAGAGTTTCGATTTTAAGGAGATTAAGAGGATTTTAATGATTTTTTAAAGAAATTTAATCTTAATAAAGTTGGATGATTACATGCCTGTCTGTAAGTAATAATCTTATTTCTTTATTTATTAGCTGATGCAAGCAGACGAAGCGGCAGCGCAGTACCATTTAAAGTCGCGAGTTATTCTCAGTCCACGAAAAAGTGTTTATGTAAACATCGACCGTATCTTTTGCTAATGCAGGAGCAGCTGCAAACCTATGAACTGTTTTCTACCTTCTTCTCCCCCGTACGATAGCTGAGAAAGAATTGCATGCCAGAAAGCCCATAGCTCCATTTTGATACTAGAAACGTTTATTGTGAAAATCGTAGAAATATTTGTACGAAAAATGGATCTGATAAGAACCATTGCTTATTTCAAATTAAAAATTATATATATATTTTGTTATTTTTCTATCGGCCTTACAAATGTTTAAAAATTATTTACAAAACTGTTAGCAACTTCATCTTTAATGTTACTAAGGAAAATTGTCTTTTTTTAAATTCGTTGAAGCTGCATTTTAAACTGTGTAAGAAGTGTACTACGCAGGTATCGGCTGGTGAATTTAAAGAAAGGGCCTTTTCGACTATTTAATTGTCACTTTTTTGTATATGGTTTTGAAACCCAAGTAAAACTATGTAGTACCATAATTTCTCTTATGAATAATATTTTGCTTATTTTCTTCACTTGCTCAAATGGGTGCAGAAAAAAATGTTGGCATCCATATCCATCGAATTTTACTTAATTTGCTCATCTTACTTACAAAAATATGCTTTCAATTCATTGGTCGAAATGTTTCTTGTGTTCTTAATTATCCTTTAATATTCTCAATATCCGTCTGGAAATATTTCAACCAAGTGTCGAAGATATTGATCGAAATACTTTACAGAGCCGTAGTTTGTAAAATTTTCCTTAGAATCCAACAACTGTAGTTCTTATATACTACCTTATTGCAATCTCTTGTATACCACTTTTAAATACCAAATCACCTGATTTGTTCATGACAATATAAACCAGTCTTGTGATCTAAGCAAATATTTATTCATTTTGTCTACTTTGGTAAATATATTTAAGTGTTTTATTTTTGCTTTTCTAATCTGCAATGATATAAAGGTTTTTTTTTTTAAATCCTAAGTAAAACAATAAAAATAAAAAGTTTAGAAGCAGCAAATAAAATATTTAATGGCAGTGAAAAATGGATTACGCGTGTCAAAGGATTTGCATATGAAATAAGCGGCAATCAATCCAACACACAACAAGCACTAGCACTAACACCCTGTCGGAAATGAAAGTAATTTAAAAGCAATTTAAAAAGTGTTTTTCCTATTTTCTTGTAATCAACTAACTTTGTTAATATGGCGATGTTAATTATCCGACTATGCATTTTATTTCAACCACTTTCAAATATACTTGACTGAAAAAACATCAAAATTATTTTTTTTCCAACTGCAATAAAATGTTTTTATTGGGATGAATTGAATAAATGACGAAGTAAAGATTCCCACGCTGCATTTGTTTCAAAGTAGCTAATATCAAACTAACGTTGTTAATTTTTTAGACTGTCTGATATTTTCCGGCAGGTCAGAATGTCTGGTTGCGCTTCAATAAGTAAATATATGTATGTATGTACCAACGTCTGTCACATCAGTGCAACGATTACACATTCTAATTCAAGAGCTGGTATTTTAGAGAAAACTTGTCATTGATATCTGCTTTATAAGAATGTTTTCAAAAGAAAAGAGAAAACCATAAAAGGCCACCTCTACTTCCACATATAATTATTAAAATCAAATAAATACATATAAATTATTATGGAAAATTTCCATGATCGTCCAAAAAATATTAGAAAACGCTTAAAAAAGTTTCTTTAGCCAAAAAGCATCTGAAGTAGGAATATCAATTTCCGGTCTTTTTTATATTCTGATTATCCCGGGATTGGTATATTTAAATCCCGGGATTGTTGAAAACAATAAATTTAATAGAAATTAAAATTTTTTTAAATTTGTATCATAAGTATATTCCTTTCAAGGGCGAAGCAAAGCATTATTTGTAACACTATTTGATAAAATAGCTCCGGAAAATTAAAGTTACTCTGGAAGCTTAATGTGTCAGCAACATGAACTTATTTCAAGGTGGCATCGCTTTAAGTTTTATGCTGAGTTAGTAGGAACAATCCTGTCAGATTTGTACACTTTAAATTTTATCCAAATAATGTATATACTCCTAAATATGACTTTCAGAAGCTTCTTATTTTACAGCCATTATAAAGGGAGCTGGAGAATATACTTCTTGAGTAGAAAATTAGCCTTACTATGAAAGCGATGTTAAAAACACTAAAGAGAAAGTGGTTGAGGTGGATAAGTCCGCGAGTCTCAAAGATAAATTTCATCAAGTTTTAACGAGCGAGTGTCCAACAATAGAATGGCATACAATTTATCAGAAGGTTTGGTAAAATAATTTATTATAATGGGAGCGATACCGGTTTTATATGCAACAAATTTAAGTCCTGGTTGGAGGATAACACACTTAATGCTTTAATTTCTTTATGATCGCATTTTGCTTAAAAGAAGTAATAACTCTGGCTAGTTAATATATTTCTCAAACAGTGATTAAAAATAATTTTACCGAATATGCATTTGCTGCTATACCAAATATTATACTCGTATATTCGTATTTGAAGAATAAATTACTTTATATGTTGGTAAAATTTAAAGTTAATTTTTTTTTTTTTGGATTGAAAATACCTATTAATAAGTATATACATGAATTATGTACAGCAAAGTGTTTTTCTTTGTTAAACTAGTATTAATGTTATTTTTGAATACTACTAGAATAGGACGATTACAGTGGTGTAACATTTTTTTGACAAATTTAAAATTAGAAATGAAAATTTCCCGAAATTTGGGATCCCCGGATTGTCCAGGGATTTTGTTTTTAGATATTGGAAATCGCGGGATCAATAAAATGCCAAAAATTTTCATCCCTACTCTGGAGATATAATGGGGTTTTGACTACATGAGACTGGAGTTCAGCCCAACTAGGTAATTTTCGCTTTTTTATATATAACATTGGTCAAATAAAAAAGTGAACATTTTGGAAAATGTTATGCAGCTCTAAGTCTAAAGCAACGCGGAAATCATGCCGGAATTCAGTAAGCACTTAGTTTTAAGGAAAGTGAACACATTTTTAACCCAGTCGGCTTTTAAAAGTTTTAAATAAAGTCAGTAATGCCGATATTCTGTAGCTTAGTATAATCTCAAATCTCAAAAATTAATATCATACATAAGTTACTTCGCTTACACGTTTTTGTTTTTTAATTAAATTTATTTATTTATATATTTTGTGAGCAGCCAATCAACTCATCACAACCTAAAGAATTTATTTTCAAAGTATTGAAGACTAAAATTACTTACAGTATTTCAATAAAAAAATTCTCATGATAGACACACGCATGATATATCTTACAATCACTGCTTAAATGTAAATACTAATAATAACTGTTTAAAGTCTTTAAATTAACTAAAAATTTTGGATCAATTATATATGTTTATGCAGGTATTAAAACTTTTTTTAAATAAAGTCAAACTTAAAAACTCACATTATCTAAATTTGAGAAATTTTTCCTTCTAAATTTTAATATAAAATTTTAATCTGAAAAAAATGTACAGTCTTGCTTCGAACACAACTAATGCACTTATGCACACATCCAAACAAAAAAGACTTTACTTTCGCTGGTATTTACTTCAACACTCGCTTCTTTGTATATATGTTTGCAACACATATGTATGCACATGGAAGTTTATCTAAGTGTGCCTTCACGTGAGTTTTGAGCTATTAAAAATTTCATTTGTCAAAGGGATTACATCGCGTAATAGGGGAGCTTTTGTGGCATTTTTCGCAGATATAATTTCGTAGCTTTTTTTCAACATTGCAAACAGAGAGCGCATTTGGCAACAGGTGAGTTACATATACATACATAATTACATAATACACTCAAACACACTTACTCATCATTTAAATTGTTCATTTTTCAGGAGTGGCATGACACACATGCACTTAGCTGACTTAGCTGTGGCATTTGATTAAATATACCAGCCTGCTTAAGTATGCCGCGCGCTTAAGACCACTTACGTCGTGTAGAGCCAAAAGTGAATTTTTTTTTTTAATTTTAAAAGGATTTTTTTTTTTGCTAAGCTCCCTTATAGTTTGGCGAAAAAAAACTACAACCCACAAGCGGTCTGCAACTCTAAAGCTGACTATTTGCAACTATGCTGCAAACATTATGCGGTCTGACGGCGCGGTATGTGGTCGCGCTTTCACTTGCACGCACACACACTAACGTACGCCACCCCTTAAAACGCTGCAACAGCAGGCAGCTTAAATTCAACAATTCACTTTTATCCGCCCTTAATAAGTTTGATTAATGCTTCCACACATAGATTATCGTTTAGGCGTGTGTTTGCATATTTGTGTGTGTGTGTGTGTGTTGCGTGTATGGTAGGCTCGCTGGTTAAATGCATTCGACAACTTTGCTACTCAACTTTGCGTGCTACTCCCAAAAAAAAAACGAAGAAGAAAAAATTCAAAATTCGTTCAACAAGGCAACTAATAAACTAAAGCAATTATGTTTGGCTGGTGTTGATAGCGGCTTTGGCACCTGTGGCAACTTTACTGCTGCTGCCGTGCACAATGTGGCAAGGTTAGCGGTTTAGGTAGCATGCAATTTCCATGCATTTTCAAACAATCACTAATGCGGATTGGCAAGCCAAGCGCGAATTTGAGGTGTGTTGTAAACAAAATTAAATCACGAATTGGAATTTTTTTAATTTTAATCTTTAGATAATTAATCTTCTAATTGGTCAACAGATAAAAATTAACAACAGTAAAAAAATTAACTGTGACGATATCATTATATTGTACAGCATAATTTCCAAATTAAATTTTTTTTGAAATTTTTTTGCCTAATAATTTAATTTCAAAAAAAATGTACTTTGTTAAGAGCCATTTTTAGTTTGACAGTTTAGAGATCACCACCTCAACTCACCTTAACTGTTGCTTTAGATTGTTATCGAAACGTATACTACGCAGTATTTATGCAGGTACAACACTGCTATGAATCACATTAATATTTTACTGAGTAACCTTTTATACTCGTACTACCGGATTACTATTTAACTTAAGTGTAGAATATAATTTTGCAGCATAATAAACAGTCAATCTGTTTTGGTACCAGCGGGTAAAAATGATACACCAAATTGTTATGGGCCAAATTTCAGACGAAAATACTAAAGGGAGCATAAATTTTAAATATGAGTTTCACCTTATTTATTTCTTATTTGGACAAGAAAATAGTGCTATTACAGCTTCTGAGATAGCATTTGCGTTTAAAAATGAAACCACATCGACATTTGGAAAATAATTTTATATCAATATCAATTATTTTCCAATTAATGTAATGTTCGTTCTTTTATATGAACTCTAAAACTCCATTTTTGTTTAACTTTTATATCATTTTGTTTAACCTTTATACAAAAAAATAAATTATTTAATAAAATTTAAAAAATACATATACCCAAATTTAAATGTATTTAAAATTTCTTTAATATGCAGTTTTCTATCTCAATCTTATTTATTATAAGTTATTACCATAAAACTCTATTCGAATTTTTTATACAAAATGTGCAAACCTTTAAAAAACAAAATTCATCAAAATTTTAAAAATTTTGAATTAAAAAGAAATTTAAGAATACGGCTTTAAGGCTCAATAAATTTTAGTATAAAATTATGCAAATTAAAAATGGCTACAAACCGACGCTAATTTTGAAGCAAAATCGTTATTTTTTTTATATACACACATATGTAAGATATTTTGAAAGAATAATAATAATAAAAAAATTACTAGATTCAAAAACAGTTTGAATCCATTTAAAATCAGAATTTTATTATACTGAAATTTTAAAACTGTGTTTTAAAATACTCGAAATTTTAATGAAATTTTGTTAAGTTATTGTTAATTTCGTATAATGTTAAAATAGATACATAGACAAAAATATGTGGTTGTGATATACTACATAGTTAATTCAAATTTTATCAGCTTCTCAACTATCCCATATTTCTATTTTTTGTATTCAGTATTATTAATTGGTGCATTTTGTTTTTTTTAGCAAAAAATAACAACATAAGTGCCAACTCAAAGCTTTTAAATAAAATGATTTAAGAAAAATTTTCATTTCAAACTGTTGAATTTGTCTGTTCTCAGTACAAAACACTTTGCGCTCGCATAACTCATACGCCCTGCTGTGCTATCTACATACAAATGAAGTAATGTCGGCAATAGCGACGTCAGACAGTCTGAAGTTCTGCGAATGCATGCATAATTACAACAAAATAACTACTGGACTACCCCACAGACACATGTGTACATACATATGTCCGTGCATATTTAAATGGCAGCACACTTATACTAAAGAGATATTAAGGCAAGCTACAGGTTTACTGTGTGAACTACTTAGTAGCGCATATACTATACATATATACATATACATATACATATAAAATCGAAAGTGTGTATGTAAAATAGCATTAGCAACAATTTTCGTAGAGAGCAAGAGATGCCGTTTTAATTACGTACCAACTGAGAACAGGTAACAAAGTAATGACGAACATTCGACACCATCTCAAAGCCGCAATCGGCCGAGAAGCGAGACCAACTGAAGTACTTATTTGCGTTCAACAGAATTGTTCGCATGTATGTGTGCCCTAACAGTGAATCAAACAATTGACGAATAGTGAAATTTTTTTTTTGAAAAAGTGGAATTTGTTTATGAAAAATATTTGTTTTCTGATTTTCTTCTAATTTTCCGAGAGGGTGGAAATTTGATGTATGTATATTACGATTTTCCGTCATCCCTTGTCAAATTTGGTTTTGCGACATACCGGTTTCGGCGTTGTGCCATCTTCAGTGTCGTTTCGAAAGAGTAAAAACGAAAAATACATTTATTCCCTAAAAATAAAGTTGTAATTCGACAAATGTTCAAAAATTGGGCATTCATTTATTGCACACTTCATTTAAATAAAATAAATATGCTCGTTTTTAGTGACTTAAATTTTACCCCTCTTTTCGCATTTATTTTAAATTTAGTCTTACAAAATTTTGTTGTAGAACTTTATGTTTAGATATTTTTAACCTGTAACTGTCTCAAAATGAACCCGAAGAAACTCCTAAATTTTAATACACTAACTAATTCTGAAAAGGTTCTAAAATAGCTCTGAACAATTAAATTAATCAAGTAGAACTTCCAAATTTTGCCCAAATTAAAAAAAAAAATTGGCGCAAAATTTTTTCAAAAATCAGCATATTCAATTGTTTGAGTCACTGTATATTTATGCAGAACTATGGAAACAAGGATTTGCCGCGGTAATGCCGTTATTATGGCACTTCTGCAATGCAACAAAGTCATACACTCACACTGCATGTGCGAGTATGTGTTGCCACTTTGATTGTTGGCCGTTGGTGCCACCGCGAACGGAATGTACGGCAACATCAGCACCAATTGATGCAGAGGCCACAGCCTGCATTGGCAGCAGCAAAAGCAACGTTTACGGTAACGAAAGTGCACTCCGCGTTGCCTGTCAAGTGTTGCTCAAGTAATTGTTGTTTAACTGCCTTGCCGCCTGCCACTCTCACATTCGCATGCCTTCAACTCGAAATTCAGCCACCTCTTACACACACTCACACACATATGTATATACATACTCATATGTGTACATTTGCGAAATCTCAGTTTTGAGTGCAAATTTGTATGTGAATTTGACCGCTGCTACATTTTCATAATAGCCTTGTTACACGTTGAGCTGCATTTAATCGCAGTTAGCGCCGATAATAATTGTAATTATAAGATGAAGCCACAGCAATCGCTTGTACTGGGCGTGTGGCAAGTTTATGGTCAGCTAGCAGCGCAGTAATGTGGTAATGGTTCACTTGCAAATGTGATTGCAATTTTGTGGTTATGGCTTTGGCGCTACGCAAAGCAAAGTACGCACACACACACACATATACTCGTATATATGTATGTGTGTGCGTGTGTATGTGTATATCGCAAAAAAAATATCTATGCATGTGCATATGAGTAAACTAATTAACATATATTTCATGTTCTAGCTTTTTATCCTTTACTGTTCCATTATGCAATTAAAGTAAAATATTAGTGTAATGATTTTGAGAGTAAAATAAAGAGTTATGAATAGGTAAGAGGGGTGTGATTGAAACTGACAAGGATTTTGGCAAAGGGCAGTAGTTTATATCTAGTTTTCATTCCTCAGCGACGGAACCATAATCTTTGTGCATACGATTTTTTTTTTTAATTTTATAATGAAAGGAACACACTTGGGGGTGCTCGCTATTGATTTACGATATAAGAATAAAATATTTACGAAGAATTTAGCTGTTACATGCCATCCAGGCTGGGTTTTGTATTTGGATGCATTCCAAGGTTTATGGTAGTTTTGACAGCGGTTTTAATGTATTGTTTGAAAATTTTCTCTATTTTAATTGTAAAACAATAAAAATTTTAAAATCATGAAATAATTGTTCAATATATGGGCATTAGTTTATAAAAAAAGCAGCTTATAAAGCGAAATGAGAAAAAAAATACATAGATACATATCTATCCTGTAATTACTACTTTTACTTTCTTTGTAACACTCTTCTTTTATGCGGTTTTTTATTGTGGATTTGAATTTAGGAGGTTTTTCTAAAAAAAAACAATCCGTTTAGGGAATTTTTCATTTTTAGTGTTAACACTTTCTTTAGTGTGAAAGAGACATAGAGAGTTTTATGAGTATTATGACTAGTTTTTTTCTAATTCTTTACTTGCCATTTCCGTTTTTCTATTAATTAAATATTTGTAATTCATGAATTTATTGTCATACTATTTCTTATTTTTGATTAAATCCGGATACAACTCGGTTTATTTACTAATTTTTTTTTTTAGTTTTAAATTGTATAAGACATGTCAAACTGAAGAAACAAATAGTCTTATTTTCCTTAATATAACTACATTGCATTTTTTTTAACGCGCTGTTTTGTTGCTTTTTATATGAAGTATCTATATTTGTTTTGTATAAATGTAAAGATATTTTTAATGCGGATATTTTTATGCAACCTTCTGAGAAACGCATTAAATGCAAAAAAAATACCTACGTTACATAATTTAAGTTTTTTTTATTATAATTCATTTTATTATTTTAAACGTTTAAACCTTTTCGATTATTGCAGTGTCGACAGCAGCCTGTTGTATTTAATATATTCAATTTAATTGCGTTATTAAACAATTTATACATATTTTGGGTCAAGGTATTCTATATCACGCAAAGAGAAAACAAGAGTGGTTTCCATAATGAGACAAGACATTTTTTTTTTTAACTCTTTTTTATATCTCAATATAGTCTCTCTGCAACTCGGCACACTTCTGCCAGCGATGCTCCCACCTCGCTAACCCATCCAAATAGTTACTCGGTGTTTTTCTCTGCAAGAAAATTGTTTCCGAAGGTGCTTGCTTTCTCATTTGAATAAAATCTCTTTCCGCCTAGCGAAGCTTTTAAATAAGGCAAACAAAAATAAATTGCCGTAGTTCGTCGATTTTCGCCATGGCAACCGCTAAGGTGTCGTCTAGCACCAATTGGTGCACTTTCGCGATGTTATCGTGGCTCTTACGGTCACGTTTAAGTTTAGCTGCCCAAAATTTCACTGTGCTAAATGATCATGTCCTCAGATATAGAATCCAACTCAAATTTGATTTGCGTAAGCGTATTGCCTTTCAATAACAAAAATTAAATAACAGCTTCTTTTTTTCCATAAAACGTTATATTTCTTCACCATACTCGCTCTTGCTCAATCACCCTAATTAGGGATCGAAAATAATGATTATTTTATAAATTTTATTTACCCTCGCTCGGTCATTTTTCAAAATTTCTTTGTTTCAACTCGCTGCTAGTATTAATCTTTACTCAATTTCTTCAAATAGATACTGAAAAAAACGAAGTTTTGTTTTTTAAACTTACGTTATATGGGAGGTGGGCGTGGTTATGGGCCGATCTTTATAATTTTCATTTTAAATCTACCCTGGCCAAAGAGCAATCTACGCCGGGGCGGATGAGCGGGCGAGGAAGCGGAATATATCGACAAAAGAAATAAAATTTCGTGTTTCATTTTTATTAAAACTTGACCTCGAGCCAGCAAAAAATACCCCTATACGAGGGCGAGTCAATAAGTCCGTGCCTTTTTGAATGAAACACAAGTTTTTGGATAAACAAATATTTTATTTTTTAACATATGTAGTCTCGTTTGTGTTCTATACACTTTGACCGTTTCTACAATTTATGATATATGATATATTTGTCGAGGGCATCAAAATAGGCGTTTGTTTGTGAGATGACTTCATCGTTGGAGTCAAATCTCTTTTCGCCGAGCCATTTCTTCAGATTTGGAAATAAGAAATAGTCACTAAATCCGGAGAATATGGCGGATGAGGGACTAATTCGTAGCCCAATTCATGGATTTTTGCCATGGAAACTACACATGCGTCCGTTTGCGTTTGTGGTCGATTGTCAGCAGAAGCGGCACCCAAGTGATCATTTAAAATTGAAATCACTGAACCTTGTGAGATGCATAAAGCTTCCACAATCTATCGCACTTTTACTCTCACTTTCACTCTCCGATCGGCCAACACCATATCGTGAGACCTCAATTGGGCGTTCAGAATGTTCGGCATCTTCCGCCCCCCTCGGTATTAATAATTATATTTCGATATTTATTAATCGCTCAGTATAAGCAATAAAACTCATTTTTCGTGTCTTAATTTTTCGTTCTGAAATATTGCTTATTTTATGGTTTTCTGTTTATTAATAAGAAATAAACTTTATTTAATGAGTTGTAACTAATTGATCGAAAATAAATTTTATTTTTTGATTATTGTCTCTATATGCAAGTACAAAAAAAAAGAACACAACTCGGCTTAGGTGTTTAACCTTTTTTTCCTCAATAACGAGTAAAACATTAATTTTGCTGCAAAACTCTCTGTCGTTTCGAATTTGACCTTAATACAATTTCCGAAGAAACTAATTCGAAAAAAACAGTAATTTTACTAGTACGGGTATGTATGTAAACAAAATACTTTAGGAATATATTATTTGTTGCATGCACATACTCGTATGTATGTATATATGTACATATTTTGTTACATAAGACAATCCCTTGCATTGCTTGGCATACCAATTGTAAAAATTGTGTCAGTGAAATAGAAGTTTGCTAAGTAGAATCTCTGAAGTATGAAACTGAATTGTCGATTATCGATTGTGTAGCCGAAACAATCTCATAAAGCAAAATCGTGCCGTCTTAACTGTGTCTACATATTTTTGTATGTGCATACATATGTAACATACTATTTGTTGCACCAAACATAGTCGAATAATATCTAGCCAATATATCCTTTATTGCAACATGCTCCCTCACTTCTTCGCTGAGCCGGAAGCCCACTTTTGCTTTGCCTTCGACGATGTCTTTTGTGAATATTCAATGAAATGGCAATAAAGCGCATGAACATTGCAATTCGTCTGTCAGTGAGAGTGTGTTGTGTGTGTGTGTTTGTGTGTGTATGTGCAGGCGTGCATGCATTTATTGCTTGTATCTTTATACAGATCGCTGAACCATTGCAGTTTGATTGTACGAGCGAGCGAGAGCGCCGAAGAGAAAGAGTGAGGGCAAAAGATGCAAATTCCCATTAAAGCAATGCAATGAAAAGTGAAATTGCAGTAAAAGGCAACAAAAAAAATTACTTTTATTGTGCAAATACCAAAGAGTGAGTTGAGCAATGAACCCAATCGGGGTCGGACATTGAAATCTGTTTGGTTTTTTTGCACAGCAATTCTACATGCGAGTACATACACACAACTATGCAAGTGTACTTGCACAGCTGTTGATGCACAAGAGTGCAATAACAAGGAAAAAATTATTTTTATTACATTTAGGGTAATCGTAACGATCATTATTACTAGTTTTTGTTTTCATTACAATATTATTTTGATGTTGCTAGTATTTATTTGCATGTTGGCCAATATAGGTATACATACATAAAAACATAAATATATACATACTTGTGCACAGTTATAAATAATCCTTGTAATGAAGAGGTAAACCAGTATGCAAACATTACCGTTCACAAACTGTTATTTAAGGAAAGGAGTTTTACCAGTTCATTATGAACCAGTTCCTCGCAGAGAAATATTTACTAATAGGTAGAAATTCTTGTTCGTTTGTCTTATTTAGTCAATAAATAATATCAGTCCGTTTTTGTTAACATAGTCAACATTGGAAAATATTTTTGCAGAATTTTTGGCGGCAACTCAATCTGAAGAGCAACTGATTTGAAAGAAAAATTCGTCGAAGACAATTTTACGCCCACTGAAAAATAAGGTGCACGACTCTCCTTCTCCTGTTGACTTACGGCAATTGTCAGGTTTGATTCACAAATGTACCAGTACAAAATAAACAAAAAAGTACTAGTTCAATTACACTGCGTTACAAACACCGCGTTACACAGATTCTGTCCTATGAAACAAATATACTTTTTTGGAAAGGGGAGAAAAATTATATTTGGTTCATAAGACAGAACTAAAGCTCGTTTTTGTAACGCAGTGTTATGGACCAAACATACTAGTATCCCATGAAGGATCCTACTAATACAAAACAGACAAAGAAATACTATTCCAGTTATGGAACAAAAGTTTTTATTATTTCATTAATATCTATAATTAAAATTACAATAATAATATAGACGCACTAGCTAACAGGGCTATCGGCTTAGTTTCATAAAATAAATTCATTAATTAAGTATAATTTAAAATATTACAATTTTTATTTTAGCTGTTTTAGATTTGTTTGCAAGTTAATAATGTCAAATAAAAGAAGGCATGCATAAATCGTTTTGTATTTGGCAAAAGTCTGGTCCTTTTCGGACTAGTTTAATGTTTCACTCCAGGTATTTGATACTATGAAGTTGTATGTATGTCATATAATCTAAGATATTGCCACAAGTTGGAATGAGTTCGTACCAAATCAAAACATTTGAATAGAACACTTTCTTTAACACATGTTATAACCCATTTTTGAATAAAGATCGTTAAAAACATATTTAACATTCAGCTTTTTTCTTCCAAAAACACTTGATTTTTTTTAACTATTATTTTTTCAATATTAAGATTGAAAGTTTTATGCAAATGAAAGGTGAACATTTGGCATAGACATAATTAAAAAAATAGCCATTTAAGAAAAAAATCATCCACTTTAACCATTAGCGTATTTATTTTAAAATTATAAAAATTTTAAGTAAAAATTATTGAATAGATAAAATAAAAAAAAAAATTCCTGCACCGCCAGTTCCAAAAAAAATCAGAGCAGATTTTTATTTTTATTATAAAAATCAAAAGTGTTTTTCAAAAACTATTCTCAAACGGCAATTTCTAAAAAAGCTTATGGTAATTTTATCTATAAAAAAAATTGTTATTAAATTTTGACAACCTATAACAGGTTTATTTTTATTAAATACTATTTATGGAAAAATAAATAATTTTAAAGCTTTTTCTGTTGTTTTTCATTGGAGTATTTTTTTTGTCACAGTAACTGGTATTTAACTGGTATGAGCAGAATAAAGTGTGGACCATTTACATCTCCTAGGACGTCGCTATAGTAAATGAAAATGCCAACCGCTAAGTGACTTCCATAAATAGTATGACAATGTTCATATTTATATAGATATATATAATATTTAAATACAAAAAATAGAAAAACGAATAAAATATATACAGATTATAATGTATGAAACACAAAATAAAGTGTTGAGCCTTGTGAGCTAAAGTTATTCACAAAATCGTTAAAAAACTTCCACATAATAACAAATTTTGACTACATAAATTTCTTGTATATTTTTTCTAATACTTTTTAATTAAAAATCATATAAAATGAAATTTAAAGTAATTAGGTTAAATGGTTTTAGTTAGAAAACATTCCATCTTTATTGTGAAAGTAAATTACATGCTCAATATGTAGGTGTCGTATAAACATGACAAGCTGTAAACACAGTTGAGCAAAAAGGCAAACTGGTAGCATTCTAATTCGCAACTGAGTTGTAGAATTGCCTGCAGGGATTACAAGCGTACTAAAAAAAAAAAAAATATTGGTGTGTGTCAATTGTGTTGCAGCGCTTGAAGTGAGCCAACAATAAAAATGCCAATAAAATATTTATTGCCATCAACTTGCAATCTCGGTTATGCTTTATTGCTATTATTGGTCACTGCTTGGTTACAAGTATTTCAGTTGGTTTGAATGTGTTAACACTTTTGTATTTATGCACAAATATGTGAATGTGTTAGTGTATTTTTTCATCCTACCTATAATCAATTGAAATACGAATATATAGTTACTTACTTATGATTTTATTATAATGTTATTGGGAGTGTGTGTGCGAGTGTATTTGAGATGTTGTTGTTGTTGTTCTTGTTCGGTTTTTGTCTAAGTTGCAACATTCGAACAATTATTACGGTCACTTTGAATTATTCAGGCGTAATTGCAAAATTGATTTAAATTTAAATTTTTGTAGTAACTACATAGCTATGCGAAGAGAGTGAAATGAAACATTCAATAAATAGTTGAAAAGGACACTGAAGCTCGATTTTTCCGAACAAAAGACTAATCGCTTGTTTTGTTGATTTGTGTGTGTTGCAACTGTACTAAAGAATGGTTTTATAGCAACTGCTAAGGTTGGAAAGAGAGTATTTTTTTTTAAACAAACGTGATAACGAATAGCTTTGCCATGCACCCAAAATTTAAATTAAATATTTATAAATGAAGTTTGATTAAGTTATAATTTAAATTATATTTACACAATTCAACAATTTATATATTAGAAGTCATGATTTTATTTTTACTTAAATTTATGTTTAATAAAATGTTGCTCTTTATAAAACTCTACATAAAAGTATTTCAGTGACATGATGATGGAAGAACGATTGTGGTTGATCAAAGTGTAATAATGAAGTCACACCACAGCTTTCACTCTGCAAGTTTTTGCAAATATTTGTGGTTCAAATACCTACTATGGTCCCCTTTGACTATAACTTTGTTCAGCAATAAAGATCTGAGGGATATATCTTTTTCGTAAAATAGAATGGTTTTTCGGATGCAAGAGTGCTATTGCACAGTATAGTTAACGAAAAAAAATGTTACCTGACTGACAAATTTCATTCAAATAGCTCAAAAATTTTGAGACTAGTTTGCGTTTAAACAGACGGACAAATGGACAGACAAATGGACATGGCTAAATCAAGTCAGCTCATCATTCTGACAATTTCGATATAACTCATATCCAACTTGTGCTTGCAAACATCGGATCAAACTTAGTATACCATTTCCAAGGAAGGTACAAAAATCGAATTCTCAAATAACTTCAGACATGTAAATTTTGTTTTCATTGAAAAATCCACAACTAAAAAGATTTTCTCATAGCAACTTAAGTCTCTAACATTTGCTTTCAAATTTTTAAACAGTTAAACTCTGATTTAAAGCTTTCTTGTGCAAACATATTTTGAACTTAACCTGTTCGAAGCACTTAACTCAGAGGGGTTAAACAAATTTGTCTTGGTATTGCATAGATAGGTTACAAAAAAATGTACAACACAAACATACAAAGCGATTTAGTAGATACTAATTCGCGCTCAAAGTATTTATAAAAAACATAAAAATATTTATTGTATTATATTTTACTTTGATTTAAAATTATTATTTTTTTAGTTAAATTTCGCTGAGCCAATTATTTTCCATTCCATTGAATCAAAAACACTGCAAGCAATGAAAGCACTTAAGAAAATCAAAATTTTTTTTAAAGATTTTATAAATCAATTACCTGCATCACTACCCCAACTTCATTGCAGCAAAATTCATTTACGCAGCGACATTTCTTTACAAAGCGTCTACACTAAACAACGCGTTTTCTCGCCATACTTATACATAGTAAATATATGCACACGTGAGTACTATGTGCAAATACTTTGTGCTCGGCGAAAATTAAATTGAAAACACAAAGTGTAATTACAATTAATGGCAATTGGAAAATTCGTTTAGTAAGATCAATTATAGCTAACGTCATTGCATATTTTGTCAGTTGCTCCATTTGCTCAGCTGCAGCTGTCAATTTTGCAGCTAATTAAATACTGAAAAGCGAGGTCAATAACTGAAAACTATGTGAAACAGATGTGCAAAACGAGGGACCAATTTGTATATATAAATATGCACCTATAAGTTTAATATTGTATATCTATATGAACGGGTAAACATAAATATGTATGTGCGTGTATGTGTGCTAATGGAGTTATACAATTAAATTTTTTTTTTCAAACTCGCACTTTAACGCCACTTTATGATGGTTGAGTGCCGCACTTTTGCATTATTCAATCACCAATAACTTAAACTTATGCAGGTACATATCTATGTATTTAGGTGTATATTCATATGTACGTATGTATTAATATGCGTGCATATGTATAAGTTTTAATGGAATGAAAAACGTTCAAAAACTCCTTATATTTGTCCCCGAAAATTTCATTATGTTAATTGCATTTTATCTCTTAGTACTTTTTGATGTAATTTTCTTTAAAACAACACCTCTCGCTTGCGCTTAAAAAGAGCACGATATACATAAGTGACATTTGTATATATGTAATGATAAACAGTTTGTAAATTATTTTAAACGACGAGCAGAGCCACTTAATAAATAATTAAAAAAGCTACTTTCATCTTTACAGTTTCTTTTATAATGCTTTCAATAGATAATTAACAAGTGCACACATTTTGGAAGACGTGAGAGTACTTTAAATATAATTTGAAACTCAGCTAATTGCATTGGTAAATGTACTCATATTTATAACATTTCATTAACTTAAATTTTTATATAGACTAGATCATATTTGAAAGAGCCGATAATTACTATTTTAATTGTATTACGCTGACATCATAAAGCTCATTGCTGTCCCATTCCATTCGTGAGCACATATCGTTGTTGTGCGAAATATTGAGGTACTTACAGCTTTAATTTGACTAAAAATGGCTGTTGAATTTTACGAGAACTTTTTAATAAAAACAAATTAAACTTAATATTCAGCGGCTTACCCAAAAATGTATTAGCCATATATCCGCCAGTTATAGAGTTAAGAAAAAAATTCCTCAAATATTTTATAAAATAACTCATTCCCGAATTTTTTTAAACATTATTTTGTAAACGCAGTCACATCTTTAAAAAAAAAACCCTAAAAAATATCAATTAAATAGCATAAAACAAGTTATAAAAAACGCGTCATCAAAAGAGTTAAAAGAGAGAGGCATCCGCTCCTCACAAAGCAAGTAAAACTTCTGGTAATTCAAACATTCATTAATCGTTCCATAATACCTTAACAGAATTGTAGCTTACGATGAACTCAACTTAACATAAGATAACATCAAATAAACATAACATAACATAACGCAAATATTAGTAATTTTAAGTAGATTAAATGACATATGGTAGTCACCTTATGTTATGTTATAATAACTATTTCTTGGGTTCTCATAACATAGCAAAGCCTAATATAACATAACATTTCATAAAAGTTCAATAAATAACATAACATAGTATCACATAAAACAACGTAACATATATTACTATAACATTAAATAACATAGAATTAAGTGTTGTGAATTTAGAAGTGGCTAACTTAGATATACATAATTAGCAAAAGAAGTTGCCGTTGCCAACCGCTAACATATTTATGTACCCCATTCCAGTCGCATTCGCCATGCTAATTTTTTAATTAATTGCCTCCGATAAAGAAGTTTACCTACCAAAAAAATTAATCAATTTACTGTTTGATATTTTTTTTTTGCCTTCTAAACATTCTTACTCATCAAAAAATACCGCAAAAAAAGGAGTATAAAAAGCAAAGTTAGCCAGCAATGAGCTCAACGTCAATAATTTATTTGACAATTTTTATAAAAACACTCGAATCAGAAATGTGTAAATCCAAAAATTTTAACAAATAAGTATTAAATAGATTACGTTTTTCATGAATTGAAAAAAAATTAATGAATGATCTACAGATCTTAAGTTTTTAAAATAATCAGATGAAAAATCAATTCGAAAACAATGTTCTCTCTCATTATCTGCTAAAATCTGTAATGGTATGAGTGAAAATTATTCATAATACTTTTGGAGTGGAATGAAATAGGGAATTAGTAATTACTTTATAGAAATACTCGTATATAATATCAGAAACACAAAACATATATTTGTTATCTAGTGAAATCAAAAATGCCATGATAGTTCTCGAAGATACGAGTTTCTACGAATTAAATTTTAAATCAAGAAAACCTTATAAGAGTACATTCTCCAAGTAGAAATTTATAAAACATTTATTCAAGCTAAGAGCTTTCCTTTATGCGTCAAATTGTCATTATGGAATAACAAAACAATTTGCAACTCTTCAAACAATTTATATTGGACTTAAAGGTTCTTTTTTTCTTTCAGAAACAATTTTAAAAGAAGTTTTACCTTTAAAATAACCGCCAAATTGTTTCCCTTTCACTCCAACTTCAATTTTGCTCATGAATTATTCGAAACTACAATCAAAAGCAAATGGTCTGTTCAAAATTGCTGTTTTACTCGCTCTCAAGCCATCCTATGCATTTATATTTGAAAGAAAGATGCAAGTGAATTCGTTTTTTTTATTAAGCAAAAAAATGCAATAATTTTGTTAACAAAGTAGCTCCATAAATAACTAAATTCTTGAATAATTCTTGCTTCAAAGCAAATTGAAATTATGACCTCTTTAATGCTGTACTGGCCCACTGTGAAAGTTTGGAGCACCCATATGATTTGAATTTCGAAAAACTTTGCTATTATGCGCCTATTGTACTACACGTTGAAATATTATATTTACACAAGATTAACAAGATTTTCTATCAACACATAGCACAGAAACTCACTATCTTCAGATCAATAAATATTACTATACATACAAATTATTTGCCTGTAAGCGCTACACTCAAGCGTTCATCATACGCCGTGGTATCTCATTATATATAGTATAGCTTGGCGATGTTTTAGAGTTTAACATTTTTCTCTTCTCTTCTCCTCATACACATATTTGTATACATACATATGTATGTACATATGCGTACATTTTTCTGGCCCTCAACCTTGACGACAAACCAATCAAATTTAATCTTTATGCATATTTATTATGCTTTTGTTTTCTCAATATTTGCATTGCATTAATGGCGTTAGCAAATATAAATAAATTGTTGTTGACAAAATGGCACAAATAACAACATGTACAAAAACAACTGAAAAACCCCAACAAAGTATGTGTGTATGTGTGTGTGAGTAGACAGGCTACTCAACAACCATAACGACATAAAAATCGTTTATAAAATTGAATTTATGTACAGCATACTACATAAACACTTACTCATACGTACGTGTAGTATGCGTTTTTCATTTATGAGCCTGCACTCAAAGGTGTGTAATGTAAGCACGCGTCCAAATAAACCCAACCAAAGCAGAAGAAGAAGAGTGGATGGGAGGCCGCGCGACAACTAAGTGCTGATCGAAAGTACTACTTTAAAAACAAAAAAAAATCAAAAAAAAAAAAAAACAATTTAATACAGCCCATGATGATACCAATAAATTATGCATATAAATTCCTTTACTCAGTGACTACAACAACAAAACCAACAAAACAACATCAAGTCAAGCCATACGCTGACAAGCTGCTATGCACAACAAAATACAGTGAAATGCTGACAATTTCGCGGTCACCATCGCTAACGCTTATACCGTTAGCCACACCATGAATTGCTACCATGAATTGGTGTGTAAATGTTTAACACACACAAACGTACGTACATATGTACAAATGCACGAGGGTAAATGGAATTGGCGACATTGGCTTTTTAGCTGAAATCGATTCGTTTTTTTTTGTTTTCTGTTTTTCAAGCGTATTTTTATTTGTATGTATGCATGTACTTGTATAATAAGAATTTTACAACAAGTTCTCGTTAACATAAAGCAAAATACATAAATCAATTTCGACACAAATGTGTGCGTAGATATATACATATTTGCCAGCTGATTTATTAGTACCAGGTAACAAATTTTCCATTAGCGTTTATTGCATTTATTCAGATTCAGTCTCTTTACGGAAGCATATTTTAGCAGGGAAATTGTAAAAAAGAAAAATTATGGATATTTATTTCGTAAAGAACATATGAAGTTTCGTTGGACGTGTTAGCGACGCATTCTAGAAATTTGTTATGAGATATGAAAAAAATGTATGGTTATTTCGAAGTTGTAAAGAATTAAATGAGAATACCTTCATTTTATATTCATAAAGAGATATAGTACCTTTGACGGAATATGAAATTGGAAGGCTTTTTTCAAGGGAAAATCGGCAACAGTAAGAGTGTTAATCAAATTTTAAAATAGAGTATAGGAAATTGTTTCAAAACCCCACATTTAAACAAACATTTCAAATAACGAAAGCAATATGCAGTTCAAATGGAGCATAACTTGTTAGTTTGTATCAAAAATTGGCTTACGGCTACATACATTATTTTAAAGATGGTATTAAATTATAAAAACTATGGTAGAGAGATCTAATTCATCCAAAATATAATCAGTTAAAGTTCAACAAAAATCCGCTCAATTAAAGCGCTGTAGTCCCATTACAGACCCCCGCAAAATAAGATTCAATGAAATTTTGTAAAATATATTAAATTTAATCTTTCTAATCCGCGAAATTTATAGTTTTTCTCATAAATTCGTAATGTTTTAGAAAGAAAAATTTTCAGATTTATGTACGCAGTTAAAAAAGTTTCAGCACAAAAAAAAATTATAGTGCTCCAAGGTCTTTTAACTTTGTTTATTTTATTGATGGTTTAAGTCTTCTTTTTTTACATAAACTTTGAAGGCATTTTTTTAACATACTTAGATGTTTACTTTATGAGAGTAAAATTAAGGCGACATATAACTGTACTCAAAAAAATACAATACCATTTTTCTATATATTTTGTTTTATATTAATTAATATTTGCCGTATTTAATTGAATTTTATTCATTGCAATTTTGATTTATTACTTTTTTGATATAGTAGGTAATACGTTTTTTTTATAATATATTTAATATAAAACGTTATTTTTATGTATCTATGTTTGTGAAAAAGTAAAAGAAGTAATATGCTTGTATAAGGGGAATTCCTTTTATAAGAAGTTATTTAAAAATTAGTTGGTAATAATTAGGTTTTCATCCAATTTTGAAGGGCCTTTTTTAGACAGTTATTTTTGGGCTAGAGTTTTTTTTACAAACCACCGAACGGGACCCAGACAACAGAATTTCTGACAAAGTTTTATTGTACTCAAAAAAAAAATTCCAAATAAAAATGTTTAAGCGCCGACTTATGAAAAAAATTTCCTTACATGTTCATTTGTTTGCTGGTATCAGTAAATACCTCTATAAAAATTTAATTCGAAAGAACTTGTCTGTTGTTTGAGCAAATAATTGATTCGACTTTGCTAAACGAGGGAAAGAAATTATTATATTTTTCGATGAGGTTATAAATCAATAAATGGTTTAAAAATGGTAAACCAACTGAAGAAGAAAAGTGAAATTGTTTGCCATGAGCCAAATAAGTTACCTAATTAATTTACTTTTATTAAGCTAAGGGTAAACCTAATATTTTTTTTACTGGCCACTTATTCAAAGAAAATTTTTAGATACAACTTTTTTTTGGTGTCCACATTAATTAATTTTTTATAAATGTACTTACGTTATTCATTCATATAATTAAATAATTTTGATATATACTAGAGACTTTAATCTAATTTAAAATCCTTTTCTAATGAAATTTCTTCAATTCAAACTCACATTTGAAACCTTATAAAAAATTTTTAATAATTAAAGAAAAATTCCAATAAAATTTTGCACTTGCAGTTTTGTAGCTCGTAAAATGATAGTAAGATTAAGTGGAAGTTTAAAGATGTTAAAAGTGCCCAATGATTTTAAAAATGTTATCTTTTTTTCACATATTCTTTTATATCGGCTTTACACCAAATATATTTTGATAAGAAAAACCAATGAACACCGTCAAAAAAATCGCAAAAGTCAGCGGACACTTTTAGTGACTTGAGACTTGCACTAAAACTTTTAGAGCGACAAAAAAGCAAGTTTAAAAAATTCCTGTCTTCTTAACTTTCAAATGTAATGAAATTTTTTTAATTATAATAAGTTTTAAATTTATTTATATATGTATATTAATTTTTATCTTTTTAATATTAAGACCCAAGTCTTTAAACGTGCTATATTAAAAATAATAATAAGTACTTAATATAAGAGTAAATAATTAACGTTAACAAGTTTTGATATTTAATATTAAAATTACAATATTTTAAATTATGTTTTTCTTTTGTTTATCGTCCAAAGTTAGTTTCTTCCATTTTTGTTGCGAATTTATATGTAAATTCCGAGATATTTTTGAAGTACTCGTTTATCAGTTTACTCAACAGGATATAGAATATAATCTCAAAAACGAAGGTAATGAAAAAAACTCTAGCAACACCTTTCATTATGGGACGACAAGGTCGAGGTTTATGAAATAACCGATAACGATTACCACAATGATAACAAAGAGGGTAGCTATAGCGATTTTTACCAGGCCTTTTCCGCATTTCGAAACCAAAACTATTTCTTTAGTTTTTTGGAAATCATTATTAATTCTTTCTGTTGCGGATAACAAAAAGCTTTAAAAGCAAAAAAAATGTAATGCTTAATAGACAGTGGTATCAAAACGATAACGACAGCTGTTAACGATTACAATAATGATAACGTTTTTAATATCCAATATCGAAATAAAAAATGGAAATATTAACAGACAGATAACAGATTATAAACGACAAATTACTTTGGCGAAAAATAAACCATAGCTGTATAGGTCTTTGCAAACACCAGCATTTAGATTAATTTTATTCCAATCGATTTTCTAAGTGCTTTTCTAATTTTGATTATACTTTGGTTCAAAGAAATTTAGAAAAATTGAAGGCTTTGATTTATTATAAGATAAATAATTAATTAATAATGAATTCCACTACTTTATACTTATCGTTTAATTGAATATTTAATATTTCATAGTGGCAAATTTTAATTATTCTTAGAATAGTCTAAGTTATCTAAATGTCATTGAAATTTTCCACTTTCACCATAACTTAATTATTGTAAATTTTATACGACACACACTAGGAAATAACACAATTTGACTAACATTTAGTTGTGTTAAGCAATTAACATACCAAAATACTGTAAACATAGACAAACAAACAAAATGACCACAATATTTATTATTATGCGCGCATGTATGTATGTATGTATGTATATGAAACGTTTGAGTAATACGCCACTCGAATAAACGAGCGAATCCTTGTAGCGAGCAGAGACACTTGAACGGATGCAAATTTAAGGCTCATAAATTTCCATGCAAGAATTTATTGATTTAGTTATTAAGTAATTATATTTAATTATTATGCATCCTTCGGGGACAACACACAGAGAATATCATGCGTACGCTCTAGAGATGTAAATTTTATTGTTTGTATGTCAGTGTGTGAATCAAATGACTTGGTTTCAGCTTGCCACCACTTAATATGCTTCATACATACACTTGCGCACACACACACACACATACAATGACACATCAACAAACACACACACATTTGTAGTTGTCCTGAACGATAGGAAGATTCTTATTGCAAATGAATGAAGGATATTTTACAAAGTATATCCGGCCACTTTGGTTAACGACGTCTCTGCAGCAATTTTACTTAATATAATTTTGGAAAAACCAGGCGAAAAAAAATGTATTATTATGAAGGACAGTAAAGTTGGTCAGCCTCCTTTGGCTTTGAAGTCATTGCTGATGAAGCGAAATGAGATGGAGTGGCAAGAGACTGGCGCGCCAGTTAGCTCAGCTGAGTAAAAACAACAATGTAATTGAGAGGAAGAAATTGTACATGCAGCGCGCTATATTCATAATTATGTAGCGTATATGCCATTTCGATATTATAACGTCGGCATATTTTGACATGTTTTGATAACTTTTTTGCCTTGACTCAATTTTTCAAATGCATATATTTTAATTAAAAGTCTTAATTATAATTTATAAAGCAAGGCTTTACAGTTTGTTAAACCATTAAAAAATAGCCTCAGATGTTTATTAAATTTTTAAAGTCTTTTTTAATTTGTTTTTATTCCTTGGTTTGACTTTTTAGTTCCTTATCATATAAGCCTGTGTTATAAGGCTTGTAGAAAAAAATAAATCACACTTTTATCAAAGTTTCAAATATTTTTCAAAAATTTTCATTTATTTTGTTTACTTTTTTTTAGTTTGTACTCACTTTTCTCATAAAATTTTTTATTTTATTTAAATTATACACAAAAACGTCACGAAAAAAAACCGGTAGATGTATACGTATGAACTTAAAATGTGTGCTTTTTTATAATAAACTTAAATAATTTCAACACACCGCATTAGTAAACAAAAAAGTCAGTTTTTGATGTGTGAATTTTTTTTGATAGAAAATGAAATGTACTTATATTTTAATTTAAAAATATTAAAATATCTTAAAAAGAAAAATAATTGTTCATATGTGGTGCAGTTATGATTGATATATAGCATTAATGTGAAAGACATTTTACAACATAATTTAAAATTTTATAATTTAAAATTTTAACAATTTATTTTTTTTTCATTTGTTTTTTAATACTTTTTAATTAAAAACTCAGTTCACTCGCTCGCGAAAATTATGTAAATCGCAATTACAAACTTGTATAATATATGAAAAAAATTAAAACTTTTGATTTTATTTGTACGTTTCATAGTATATATGCACTTTAATTGCCAATTTTTCCATTAAATTACAGAAAATTTACAAAAAAAAAATAATGCAGTTTCAAACACTTTAAAATGTGAAAGAAATGAGTTTCTTTAAAAATAATGTTTTTTTAAATTTTTTTTTTAAACATGAAGCTTTGTAAACCATTTATTTTTATTATTCTAGTTTGAAGTAGCTATAATTAACTGTTGATCTTTAAATATTTTTTAATAATCTTCTTTCGGAATTTTTTCCATTAAATGCTTTCTTGAAATATTTTATATAGAAAGAGTGTAAAAAAATTGTCAAAAATCCGTAGTAATATCAAGCCTCAAGATACTTGCGCTTTATTATACTAATATTAATAAAACTTTAAAACCGCATACTCAAAAAATTTGTTGAAAAGAAATAACTGTTAAAAAATTTTTAATTTTCTGTAATTTAATAGAAAAATAATAAAACTTATTTAAAATCAAAAAAAAAAAACTGACCAACATGTGGGTGTCTTATAAATATGAAAAGCAGTATACTCCTATATGCAAGTACGCAACATTGTTTGCCTGCGCTCCAACGGCAGCTTATAAATTATGCATAAGTATGAATTGATATTAAGAAGGAGTGATGCATAAAAAGTGAATAACTGAATTAATATCGGCAGCTGAGCCAAAATGTTGGCGCTGGGTTAATGCGCGGGCAGGAAATGCGGATAAAAGCGTGTGGCATGCCACAGTATTGATGCAAGTATGTACATTTGTTCTTGCTTCTTTTGTTTTCTTTTTTTGTTTGCATTTTTCGCGCTCTTACGTTTGCTAACCATTCAGCAGGAAATTGAGGCTCATTGATTTAGCTGCCAATTAAGTTGAGTTGTGAATATTACGTATACGCCTAGTATGGTATACAAATAATATGTGAGCATGCTGAGTCATAAAATTGGTCACATGACGCTGTTGTATGCATGTGTGTGGGTGCAATCATGGCTTACAAGGCGCTGCTATGCTAAGTAAATTTGTATGCAAATATTTTTGTTTGTTTAAGTGGCGGTAAAACGTCCGACAAGTGCGTGCATGGAATTTAAAATGTACAGTTTCTCGAGGAAAATTTCCAATGTTTGCACTGAGTGTGTTAAGAACCAAAAAGGCAAAGTGTTTAATAAGAAAAAAAACAAAACCAAGACAATTTACGTACTTGTTTGCACTATGATTTTGAAGATTTATTTCACAAACATTTTTCACTGCACAACAGCGACAGCGTAGAGGCAGAATTTTTACCCTTTGACATACAACACAGCAACACTTTAAACATGCCAATGTCGAAAGTACGTGATAGGCATTTGTAGACACAAGTATGTTCGTTTATATTTACATACATTTATTTCATGTTCACACGAATGACTTGTGAACGGGTACTTTCAATAATAGCATTTGTAACAATACAAACAGAAAACATGAAACATTTCATGAATTTCCAAATCGAACTAAACGCGTAATCAAATGAAAGCTAAATTCAAGTAGGTCCTGAGATTTTTAAACTGGCTTGAGTGTGCTTGAATTTAGGAATAATTTTACAATTTTGAAATGACAAAAACAATACAAATCTCGAACTGTATATGGCACTCTGTTAACTACAGACCCTTAACTCTCGCTCAAAAGTCTCAAAGGTTTTCACTTAATTTCTGGCGAAAACCTTAAAAATATCAATACCATTATCAATATTTTTGATTAATTTCGACACACTGCAGGGTGAAGGTGACTGACTGCTCGCTAACGGGACGGTTCTTAGAATAGATTAATTTATAAGAAGTACCCTTAATTTTTCTTTTTTTAGCTGAAATGTATGATAGCTTTATTATAGATTTTGACAAAGGTTGACTATTAATTTTTATTTTATTTTATTTTTTTTTTTGTTTTCAATTAAATTACAGTCCATTCTCTAATTAAACATTTTGCTTAAACGGGTTACAAAACCCGATGACTTTTGATAATAATTTATTGCCCTTTTTAGACAATGTATGCCACATAAAAATAACTCGTTACATTCGGGAAAAATCGGAAAGGCATTATTAAAATATTTGTAAAAATTCAAACATAATTTCTAGCTTCTTTATTTAGCGCTTTATTGCACATAATTGAGCCAGTTGTAAAGCAACATATGTTATTAAAAATATAAATTTATTTTATTTCATTTTATTGAAAATTTTCTATAAATTTGGAAAAAGATTTTAAATTAAAAAAAAAATTAAATAGTAGTAGTAATCTCAATATAATTAAGCGAGCACTATAAATGCTCAAAACCAAAAACAGTCCTATATATTGTTGTCAAATATCTGCCGTTTTTATAACGTAATTTTATTTTTTTCTACTCAAGAATTAAGGAAAATTGGTACAGCAGAATTTTGTTATACCATTAACTTTTAATTGCTTGGGTATCAGAGGACAAACTAGCTTGCTGTAACGTAATTGTAAAATTAAGCAGTCAGTCGACAGCTTATTCCGTGCCGGCTATCTATTTCCATAAATCTCTACCTTAATAGAGAGTATTTGGCTCGATTAAATATTAACACTTACTGATCACCTTAGACAACCAGCAGTTAGCTTACGTTTATTACAATGAATTTTCATCAGTGCTTGTCAAATTTGACTGTAAGACATGTTCAGTTTGATAAGTCTTCACAAGGAATATTGTTTCTTATTTATTTGTTTTATTTATTTAATTACATTACAAGCTAAAGTTAGAAAATAAAGCAGCCCTCGGTATTTTTGAGGAGGATTTTAATATTTAAGTTACATAAGATAACTTTAAGATAATAAAAGGAATTATTAAGTAAATAGGTTAAATTTTTTTTAGGAAACTAATCTTTTTTTTTTTGTTAAGGACTGTTAAATGCTTAGAGTTGTAGAAATGTGTTTGTTACAGCATATTTTAAAGATTCTAGGATAGCAATAATTTCAGAGTAATAAGTTATCGAACACTCTTCTTTTGATACATCAGTGAATATCAATTCAAAGTATGAGTACTTATGATTTTTTCAGTTCCTGAAAGTATTGTTAAAATACTTTCAAGCAGTTGAGGATTTATTTAAGAAGTGATGGGAGGGGTTGAAAAAAGAGGAATGTAAATGCAATTAAAATTTTTCCGGGGGTATTTGTCGAACTAGCACGAACGGCATGTTTAAGGAGCAGATTAATTGGACTGACTTTTTGATTACCGGTGATGTTTTTTTCTTGTTTGTTCTTTTTATACATATAAGTACATAAAATTGGGGCTAATAATGAGTTGAGACTAATCAATAAGGATTTTACCAGCTTAACGGTTAAAGGGTATATTCTCTTGTACTTCTACTATCGAAGGGTGTTACGTTGGCTTCATAAATCATGGATGTTGAGTTTGTGGTACGAAAAGTACCTAACCTTCAATAAAAAGACATTTAGAAAATAAATATTTTTGAGCTTTTAAGGAATTAACGGGCACAGATAACATTCAGCCGAGGGCAGCGCAAGAAAGGCTTTTTGCAAATATGGACACAATATGCGGTCCGTTTCTAATGAAATGAAGAACTCTAATAAGTTCTGTCAAAATTGTTATGTTAAAATGTTTAAAAAATTGCTCTTTAGTCATCAAAACTAGATCCCTAGAAAATGTTTTCTTCGGTTATATACTACTGTGCAAAAAAAGGTTCCCACAGTTTTGGCAGGTTTTAACCCTTGCCTTTTATTAGAGAATTTGTATAAGTTTTAAAATATAAAACAGTCCGACTACAAACTTTTTCCATATAATTGTAAGAGTGTTTGAGCTTTCTGTTTTATAGACTAATAAATTTTAGTGTTACATAGTTTCTGTTATAAGTGGACTAAAATTCCTATTAATTAAAATAAATATTTATTTTGCAGAACATTATTAAAAAAAATGTATAAATCAATTTAAATTATAAGCGACTTTTAACTTACATCTTATTATACTAAAGTTTAATTGTTTTAAAAATATCATTATCATTTTTATTGTTACAGAATGATTTCTATTTTAATAGAAACCTAACAAAATTTGATTAAAACAATCCAAAACTTAAAAAAAAAAATTTAGTACAGTGCTGTACTAAAACAAATATTTATTTAGCATTTTGTTATCAACTGCTAAAGGTTCTAGTAAAATTCTGTCGGCAAACTGCTTACACAAAGCAAAAATTTTGTTTATTATTTATGTGATTTTTTCCAATTTAAAGTTTGCTCCTTATAAAATATTACATTTTTCATTTTACTTTATGTGTCCTTTACAGAAAAAAAGCACATCCGTTGACCTTTCACGCGCTGTTCTATACTTCATCACCTTGTTTTTTTAAATCATTTTTATAGCCACAGCAACGTAACTTTCAATCACAGAAAAAAAAGCTAACGCGTGACGCTTTGACCACCACTTCGCCACTTCATCGTTTCGCAACTTTTACACACTTAAACCGCAAGCGTTACGCAAATTCGCAATTCATCAATTTCATGGACCTTACGCAAAGCTTTAATTTCCGCCAGACCCATGTTGTTTCCATTAGCGCACAACTGCCGGCAGTCACCACAAGCCGACACACACACACACACACACAGCCTTTGACAAACCTTATTTTCCTTGCTTTCTTGCCCCACCATCACTTTTTTTTAGCCTTTTACTACTGAGGCTTCGACTTTGTGGCGTCAAGTTTTTTCCAAGCATTTTAAAATTTAATTTCATTGCTTGCCATTGCTTTCGCACTCACCGCTTTGATCCTCAACTAGTTACTCATTCTGCCTTGGCTTGAAAAAAAGTGAATCACTGCAGTTGCTACAACAACGCAAACACGCAGCTGGGCAAGAGTAAGCGTAAAAGAGCATCAAGCAGGCAGCATGTCAAAGGCACAACATTATCAATCAATTTTAAAAGCCTTAATAAAACTACAACGGCGCTTTGCTGCTACGCCGTCTGACAACGAATCCCTCAAGACTGCTTATCCGATGAAAAAGGGGTGGTTCCCCCCGCCACCGCTAATACAACACCGAACTCAGCTATTACAATATTAAAAGTAGGTTGTGTTTAACTAAAATACAAAAGCAAAAAATTCAAAAGAAGCTGTTCACACAAAAAAAATGGGAATCACTCAAAGTCATTCGCTTTCATCAGTTTTGAGTGACTTTTAACTTTTTACAAACACACACACACACACATAAAAGTGCATTTTCTCGAACTTTTTGAATTTCCTTTCCTTTTTGTTACTTTCATTGATTGCGCCAACAGCGGCGGTTGATGACTTTGCGCAAATTTGTCCCACAACATCAATTTCATGTCAAATTATGTCAACGCCGTTGTTTAAGAGCCTTCAGCGTTGTCAAATGGCTAAACACACTCGTGCGGCTTTGTAACTTGACAAGGCGCACTCAACAAGCAGATATTTCATAAATTATGTAACATTGCATTTGCACAAGCTCAGCTAGAATGCAGAGCAAGTTGTTTATTGCATTTGATAATAACACATTGATGAGCAAATGAATTGACCAAAATTTTCGACTAGCATTTGGGTGCATGTGTTCGTGTTACATCTACATGTGTGAAAAGTTCATAAATTTCATTTTCATTTCATAGTACTTTGTTCACATATTATTGCACAACCACATATTGACAGATTTTGGCACTTTAATTTTCTTCTAATTTACTAAAATATGGTTCATTCTATAAGAAAACCCTTGAACAGACATTTTTGAACTATTTACAAAATGTACAATGGCTTGAAAAATTTCATCAAAATTTCGGACTTTTCAAAAAAAATATTTTTTCAATATGTAGTTTTTTGGCCCATTTAATTTTGGCCTGAGAAAGTGCAAGTTTCACGTTCCTACAATTTATCACTGATTTTTGAAATTTTGTTTACTGGGAGTTTCCTCCATACAACGCAAAACCGCGATTATTTATTATATTGAAGAAAGGACGAAAGACCGCCAGTAAAAACTTGTCAAAAATTAGTGATAAGTAGAAGATATTCGAAAGTTGCACTTTATTGTGCTACATATCTGCATACCACAAAAAAAAATTTTTTTTAAAAAGTTCGAAATTTTTTATTCATGTTTTCTAAATTTTTTATAAAATTTAAAAAAAATTGTGGTTAATGGTTAATTAGCTATATTTCAATTGAAAAATAATTGTATATAATTGGAGAATAAATAAATTGTGCAAATGTCTCAATATGTGTCTGTTCTATAATTTGTGAACAGAGTGTATGTACATATATTTCTACTTACATTTAATTTATATATGAAGTTAAAAGTATCGAAGGCAAAGTGCAAAATATGGTAAATATCTGAGTAATACGACAATCGCTTGAAAGCCTTGTTATTATTTAATAAAATTTTTAATATTTATAAAAAACTATATGCAAAACTTATAATCATTACAGAAACTTTTATGAGGAATTCGAAGATAAAAAAAACTACTTTTGTTTATTTGTTCGTATACTGATTCATTCAAATTATTTTTTCATCTAAGAAATAATGTTGAACATCAAATTAAAAAATGTTACTTGTTCTAATATCATCTTCACATTATCAATATTATTGTTAAGGGAGATAGCTCTCCGACCTTAGGATGTTTTGTGCCCCTACTGGAATTATGGACTTTCTTTTAGTCAACAAAAAAATAAACGAGCAACACTTTTAGAAAGAAGTAACGAAAAATTTTTATCCAGAAAAAGATTGCGTAATGTAACTAATTACACTGTGATAGTCAAAAAAAAAGACAAGACCAAACTCGACGGTTTCCCCCTATCTCGGGTCCTACGAATCGAACTGCATCATTACTTTTTTGAGTTACAATCATGGTTTCATACAAAATTTTTTGTTGAAGTTTTTCATCAAAGTGGTCCATTGTAAGAGAAAGGCACATTTTTCTTCGGTCTCTAACTTTTTTAATGTTGACTTTTTTGGTAAACTTTCTTTGGCAAAGCTTCTCAGAATAAGTCCGTCTTTAAGTTCTTAGATGACTGTAAACCCCAAAATCAATGTTTTGGGTGTCCTTATAGCCAATATTCCGAAAAAACTGAAATTTAACCAATTTTTTTAATGTTTTTTCCCTCACGTTTCGTCAGTATTTTAATTCACCCTTTGATACTTATACATTAAGTGACATCTTGTAATAGTAAGAAACTTAATCAAAGACAACGTTCTGAGCAAACTAATCATTAGAAAAAAAACTTAACAAAATTTGTATTTTTTAAAAATGCTATGTTTGTGTGCTGTTTTATTTTTTTGTGTATCTTATAAGTGTTATTAATAAGTATCATAAATTTGTACACAATATTTAAATTAAATTTAATAAGACTCATCTATCAATGTCCAACACAAATCAGCAAGCAACGAGTCAAGCTTTTTGCCGCTGTACCAATGCTCAAGGGGAGCAGCGACTTGGTAAAATCTTTCTCCATGCTCATCGGATTCAGTCGGAACTTGCTGCTCAAAATGGTCCTTGTGATGGTGAAGGAAATGAATGCGTAGCAGTTACCAGTATGATGCTCTTGTGGATCTATCCAAATTATTGGGATGCCGAACCCCATTTTTAGGCACAGTCTTTTTGACCAGTTATGCAGGTTGTTGTTGCATTGCGTGCAAATGGTATTTGGCACCCAATCTACATCTCTTATACCGGGCAAATCTAAATATTCCTCGTAGATGCCGGCAGTTCCAGAAGATATTTTGCGTCTACTCCGAGGGCTTGTAAATTTTCCACATACGTAGCAGAACAACGATAGGCCAATTGGACACTTATTAATTTTAATATATTTTCTTAATATACAAGGCACTAAAACAATGTTCTTTCCGCGAAGTCAAAGTCAAATTAACTACTGCAATCAATGCTTAAATTTTGACTCTTAGGCAAGCATTAAACGGTTCTTTCAAACGTTACTTGTTGATATTTCTTTTCAGTGCAGTGGTTAAAAGCTTGACTCGTTGCTTGCTGATTTGTGTTGGACATTGATAGATGAGTCTTATTAAATTGAATTTAAATATTGTGTACAAATTTATGATACTTATTAATAACACTTATAAGATACAAAAAAAAATAAAACAGCACACAAACATAGCATTTTTAAAAAATACAAATTTTGTTAAGTTTTTTTTCGAATGGTTAGTTTGCTCAGAACGTTGTCTTTGCTTTAGTTTTTTACTATTACAAGATGTCACTTAATGTATAAGTATCAAAGGGTAAATTAAAATATTGACGAAACGTGAGGGAAAAAACCTTTAAAAAAATGGGTTAAATTTCAGTTTTTTCGACATATTGGCTATAAGGACACCCAAAACATTGATTTTGGGGTTTACAGTCATCTAAGAACTTAAAGATGGACTTATTCTGAGAAGCTTTGCCAAAGAAAGTTTACCAAAAAAGTCAACATTAAAAAAGTTAGAGACCGAAGAAAAATGTGCCTTTATCTTACAATGGGCCACTTTGATGAAAAACTTCAACAAAAAATGTTGTATTAAACCATGATTGTAAATCAAAAAAGTAATGATGCAGTTCGATTGGTAGGACCCAAAATAGGGGGAAACCGTCGATTTTGGTCTTGTCTTTTTTTTTTATGCAAAAAGCTATCACAGTATTATTTATGATTCGGACAATCCTAGCTGTGGCGGCGCTTTACGATAAACGATCGTGAATTAATTACATATATTTAAAAAAAAAATTCAAAATTTTCGCAAATGTATTCTTTTTGGATGATGTATTAACTTTTATTATACAATTAAATTAATTTAAGGTGGTGAATAAGTTTGAATTCACCCTTCAAACAGTTTTGATTATGTATTTTTTCAGATAATTTCCATGAATAGCACACCCACTTGTCTATGGCCTGACTTAAAAGTCAAAATTCATATTTGTTTTTTTTTGCATCACAATGTGATTTTAAGACCATTCTCGCCAACTAAAAGCGTATTTTATGAACTACTAATTAAACCTTCTTATACCAGAGTCTTCTCTTCATACACGAGTTCTAAATAAGAAGTTTTTCGTTCTCTGTTTGCAAGAGAAAAAGAGTGCAAAATCGGTTAAATTCGGTGCGTTTTATGGCTCACTTCTCATTTTCAGTGAATTGCGAATTTTTTTTCTAATTTTCGTGTCTTATTGTCATACCTTCTGGCACTTTTCGAAAGCTTTTTGAAACACTTTTGATGTCATTAATGAGCATTTAAGCTCAACACAACAAGAGCCTTCAAGTTTTCTAGAAAAACTCAAATTTAAGTCTATTTCCGGACTCCTAACTCGAAAGGCTTTTTTTCTTAGCCAGTTGGGTCAATAATAAATCAATCTATGGAAAAAAAATTATTTTGAAATAATTAGAAATAAAGTTTCTTTCTGCTCGCATTACGGCCACACGCACACAAACGTTGCAACAGAAGAAGCAACTTTCGAATGAAGCAAGCTTTAATAAAATAAAAAAAGCAATATCAATCAGCGCATATTGACTCTTTGTGGTTGCTTTTTTAATATTCAATTAAATTTCAATTAAACCTTTACAAGCAAAAAATTAATAATGCATACAGTGAAACTCTACACTGCAATAGCGACTAGTCTAATTTTAATTTATTAGCAAGTCTCAAACATTGAAATTTTTAATCCAAAATACCCGCAAATTGAGCAGACCAGACGACAGGCAGATGCCCAGACAGCTGAGCTATGTAAACCAGAAAAAAGCAATCAGACATCGCTGCTTTAATGAACACTTTTCAAAATATGCACAAATGGGACAGCGATAAATATCAAACTAAGAAAGCACATTGGCAATTGCATTTGTATGTGTGGGCGTGTGTTTATTTTAGCGAGAGCAGCGAATGAAAATATGTGTATGCGCTTTAATAAAATTTTTATTATCATTTCAGCAGCAACTTTAGCGAATCGATTTAGCAATTCGAAGCAAAAATGGTTGAATATTTCATTAAGCAAATATGTTTGAATTATTAAAACACATCACTATCATTTGCCGTCTTCAATTGTTTTACAAACTTTGCAAAAAATCTATACAATTTTCATGAGGTGAAATTTTCATCCTTTGATAAGGAAAATCTTTAAAATGTTATTCAAATTCCCATCGTCGAATCAATAGCAATATTAATATTATGGCAGCTTTTTATTTTCATTGAACAATGAAATCATGTTCTTTTATATTAATTTTATGAAAGATATTCATGTAATTTTCTCTTACTGCTTCAGATGCGCTCTAGCTTATGCCAATTTGTAGCATTTGCTCTATAAACGTCCTTTTAACATTCCATTGAAATAAAATTTGGAAGTATGTAAGTGTGATGGAAAAATTGTATGACAATTGAAAAAAATTTACATCACAAAAGAACACAATATTGTGGCGTTGAGTATTGCTTAGTAAGTCAATGACTTTCCATTAACATTAAAGAAGATTCTAATAACATTTTTCCGCGATAAAGCAGGAGAATTTGAACGAATTACAAAAGCAAGAAATGAATTTACTAGAATGTTATTAGTCGCTTATTGTTACAGAAAAATCTGATATTCGGACAGAGAAGATTCAATTGCATAGTAAACAAATTTTTATATTTATTTAAAACTTGAACGGCATCTGTTTTTAATGTCGTGTGTAGTATATTTTTTTTTTAATAACATTTCAATTTACGAGACATTTTTAGATTTATGTTTTTATGATAATAAAAATGCTAAAAGTACCCCGAATTCAGAGTTTAATAATCTATTGTCTGATAAAAGCAAGAATGGATTATTTGCTTGCAGCAATATTATATCACATTTCATCACTTCGATATTATTATCTAAAAGTCCATACTAATTATATATATCCATATCAAATAATAAAAAAGTTAACAAATTGAACCTGAATTATTAAGTGATATTTTTGGATATAATAAGGTGATGTTACTCTTGTTGTAGAGTGACCAGCATTCGTGTAGATTAATAGATCTTAGTATTCCCAATAATATGATTTAATACCACGTATGTACATGTACAATGCGTGGGTAAACGCTATTTTAATACGCTCTCCTCCTGGAATCTCTCTTATATCATTTGTTATCATCAGATAATTTGATATTTTCCGTAAATTTACTGATGTTCATCATTGTTTGATTTGTGATCTCTTCTAAATTTCTCTTTGATAATCGCAGAGCTAATAAACCACTGTTTCTTCTCTGCTACTACTTAATGATCGGTTTAGAAAGTTTTCTATTCTGGATTTGTTATAGTTGGGACATAATTTTTATAAGATTTTGAAAGCTTTGTTATCGGTTTCATCTTGTGTCTGATATTATAAAATGATGAATGCTTATTGTACTTCTTCCCCACTGCTATTCAGTATTTAAAGGTTTACCGAATATTTTTTGGTTAGTCAGATTGAGAGAGATATTTCCAGCTCTTCAGAGCACACACCTTTCACAACACCGCTGTTTGTTTTGGATCCGTGGGTGTAGAGAGCAACGCAGTGCACTGCATATAACAGATCTCTTCTTCACTCTTTTCTCGATAGAAGGTGGACTATCTTATATTTAACTACTCAGCACTGGCTAGAACGAGATCGAGGTTTGTGGACATACTTTTCTGTGACGCCTTATTCGAAATAAATGTAATTTACCTCTTAAAGTATTGAAACTCAACGTTCTAGATTTTAAATCAATCACCATTTTAACTGGGATTTTGGTTTTAAATGCGCACGTACTGGTGATATTTGGAGTTATTAGACCCGCCAATTCAGCTAACCAGCAGGTTGAAATTTTACTAAGTTTGTTTGCCAACTTTATTTTTTAATGGTTGTTAGAAATAAAGTCGCATAGGTATGTGATAATTAAAAAAATTTTATTTTGATTTTCTTCTGATTTTCAGACAGGGTGGAAATTTTAAAAACACACTGAAGATGGCACAACGCCGAAACCGGTATGTCACAAAACCAAATTTGACAAGGGATGACGGAAAATCGTTACAATATAAATTAAAATATTTGTTATTTAGACTTCTACCGAAATATGTATAAACATTTTAAAATAAATTGTAATATCTGAGAAAAAAATAAAAATGCTTGCATCAAATTTAACGTTCCCAGTGAATGCTGAATATTTCTTATTATTTATTTTAGTACTTCCGGTGTGCCGAAGAAACTTTCCCCATACAACAGCAGCGTTCCTTGGCACCAAGTAGCGTAAAGTGTTTAATTAAGAGAATGAGCAACCGCAAATACCTACAGCAATCTTCAATTTGAGCTTTCTGGTAATCAGTTATCAAACCTGAATGAGCACATGGAGTTTAATAAGCTCCAAGGAATATACTTGAGATAATTAACAGAATAAAACACTGAAGCTTTTTTAAAAGCTCCACTTTATTTGTATCCTACTAAATGCAGCAACGATAATAAATTTTATAGTCACAAGGAAACTTGTAGAAGCTCAGAAAGAATGTTAGTTTAAAGTTTACAATTATCTGAGCTTTTTACATAAACAAGTGTACTAACATACACATACAATAATGCTATAAAGTAAGTCCTTTTTACCCATAGCATACTTTTTTGCCATAAAAATACGTTTAAAAAGAAATTAAAATTAAGTGGGAAATATTTTGACAGCGACATCAGCATGTGAGTTTCAGATAAATTTATAAAGTTCAAAGGATTATGAATATTTGGCGGTAAAATATATATGTATATGCAACCTGCTTCACATGCAATGTGAAGGGAACTTGTGCTTTTATTTACTGTTAGTTTTTATATAAAGTTCAAAAGCTTAAAATCATAATTTTTATTAAAGTTTCTTCGTTTGAATGTTCTATTAATTTTAATGTTTCAATACCATATTTTTAACATAGTCATCTAATGATAGCTACCAGTACAAAAGACTTTACCGAAAAACTTGATTTTAAGGGTAAAATTCTCAAAAGGTTAATATTTGAAAATAGTATTTGTAAGAATTCTTTTTTAAGTTGTATACAAATGATTAGCATTTTTTTGCGTGAAATATAAAGTTATTATTCTATTAAATTAATAATTATGAAAGCTTATACAATGTCGCTTGTAGTTCGACTGTTAATTATACAAACAAATTAATCTAAACACTCGCCCAACTCGAGGCCTATTATTATTATAGTAATGCTGTGGTTTAAATTTTTCTCCCTGGTATTTGGATGATTTAAAGGAATTTAATGTTTTAATGATGCAAATAATATAGCATTAAATAGTATAACAAAAAATATTGAATAGCAATATGGCTGTCCCAGATCAAAAAAAAATCTATTTAATTAAATGAAATACACTGATTGAGTTCAAGAACAAATTCTGTAGTGTTGACAATTTAAATTTAAAAAAATATTATTTTTAATGAGCAAATCTAAAAAAAAATATATTATGTCCGCGATACTACAACTCGAAATGAGTAAATCTGCGATTTTGGGTCTTCACCGGGAAAAAATTATTGATGTGTATATCCTGGGTATATGGATATCAAACTAAATAAATAGAACAGAACAATTTAAAAAAATATTCTTCTCATTGAAATCGTGGCTTAAATTTATAAACCTTTTTTGTATCTTTATATAATATGCTTGCAGATGTTCATTGCAAAAACTTCCAAAACAAATTCCATATATTTTTTTTTCAAAATTCTATATACTACACTCCGCACTAGCTTCCAATCATTTCCAATTATTTTTCAATAAAAATATTTTTTTTTTAATTTTATGAAAAATGTAGAAAACGTTTATCAAAAATACATCAAAATTTAGAAGTTTTAAAATAAAATATCAAAATTTTTTGCGGTATACAGATATGTAATTCATTCAATTTATGAACAACAAAGTGAAAGTTTCTAAAGGCTAAGACTTATCACTGAATTTTGACAATTATTTGACTGACGCTCATTCTCAATTCCTTCTCGACGAAACTGCCAATTAAAAAATTGTCAAAAATCAGTAATAACCAGAAGATACTTGAAGCTTACACTTTCTCAGACTTAAATTTAATTAGCAAAAGAACTGCATTTTCAACCGATTCTAAAAGCATTTTTTAAAAAGTTCAAAATTTGTATGAAATATTGTTAAATAATTGTACATTTGGTAAATAGTTTAAAAAATGGATATTTTTGTTTTTTCTAAAAATAATAATAACTTTAATAAATTAGAAGAAAAATTAAGTACTCAAATCTGTCAGTATGTCAAAAGGTTATACATATATTTAAACTCTCTTTACAATCTTCTTCTATCTGATATCTATATTTTTAAATAATTTTTAACAACATCTTGATGATGACGTCGTTTCAAAAGACGTCAGAGTAGAAACTAAGCACGCACTTTTTTATATTTGAACCATATAAACATTTTATTTTCCCGTGTATTTTGAATAATTTGGTTACAAAACCAATAGCAAAACCAAAAAGCCATGTCATTACAAAAATATCACAACTTTGGCATTTCTAGAAATGTTTTATTTTTGTTGTTTATATGTATATTCTTCAAACAATTCTGCGGCAATGTTTAATTTAAATTTTCAGATTAATGAAAGTTTTACCAGCAACAATGAGCAAAGTTAATCCACAAATCGTTGGCAACACGTTACCCCTCCCTACAAAACAATTACCATATGTTGCTTGAGAATTTTTCTTTTCCCCACTTACGATACACAATTCACTGCCAACTGCGCATGACTGTCGAATGGCAGTTCCACAAAATTTCCCTAAAACAAAAATGTGCAATTGAAGTGAACTGCTAAGAGCAATTTTTAAGGTGTAGCATTTTAGTAATGACACTGCATGCGATAACATTAAAAGTGATTCTTATGATATGGAGAGGTGTTGGATTTTAAAGTATTTCGAAAAAAATTTCAAAAAAAAGGAGATGGATTATGAGCTTCACATTTTTAGTTTCGCATTTTATCGATTTTTTTTAAATTTTTTTTTAACAAATGTTGGTGCAATTTTACGTGCGAAAAAAAATTATTATTGGAACGTTATGTTATTAAAAAAATAAAATTTAAAATTTTATATAGTTTTTTCCATCAGAACATAACAATTAATTTCTTTTGTCAAAAATAAAATGCTTGGCTTCGTAGGGAACAAGCCTTTAATCCTATAGATATAAGAAATCTAAGTATACATGGTTTGGTATTAATTTCTAGAATTTTCTATGTATACAGTGTGTTTTGGGGTAAGATTTTTCTCATATAAAATTTGAATGAGAAATTAGAGAGTTCTATGAAACGTATAAAGAAATGAAAGTTAGAAATTAGTATTTAAAGCTGACTTTTATTTTATTAAAAAAAAGCATTAAAATGCATCCTTGCACCTTGTAAAGGATGCCTTGAGAATGAAAAGTTTTCTTCTACGTAGTATATATTTTTTGGCCTTAACCTTTCAATCTCTGAAGTATGTCGCAGCAATTTTTTTTCGTAAAGTTTTTGTTTGACAAATACAAATGTCTTACCATTTTCTTGATAGAACACCACATGCTCACATATTTTTACTCGTAAATATAAACGAAAATCGTTTCACCTAAGCCTTTTTTGTAAACATGCAAATATCCTGCACAGTTATTTAAGTACAAAATCCAACTATCCTAAACTCAAAATAAACAAATGCGAGTAAACAAAATATTAGCCATGCAGATATTCAGTCAACAAGGTAAAATGCTATTTTGTGTTCTTGATAGGTATACCGAAGACAATTGCGTCTATCAAATGTCAACTGGATTGCCATTTAACATCAGTTGCACCTTTCATGCCATTCAGCCGTTCAAATGCCATTTGGCAGCTTAGTTGCACAAACAAGCATATCACTGGTGGCATAAAGAAAACCAAAGGAGCTCACCAGCTAATGAAATGTCTCGTAAGTCAAAAGGCTTGACTTAAACCATTCGATATACTACATATGTACATACATATACTCACACCTATGCAACTATCTACATATAAACAAATGCACACTGCCAGTATTAGTACGAGTATGTTTGTATGTACGTGAAGCGATGAAGCATTTCGTGTGATTTGTGTTCACTGCAGACGCACCAAAATTCGAGCCTTGCAACAAAAGTGCATAGACATCGAAATGAAAACAAAAAAAACAAAAAAACAATCAACAAGGTGACATAGAAAGTAAGAGAAATTCTTATCGCTAGTTGGCACTTGGATTTCGATTTCATTGTGCTGCATAATAGTTAGAATAACAACAACTGATATGTTGCAGTTTCAAAGCTTTTGCCGTTGACGACCACACTTTTGTCTTAATTTTCTAGCAGTGAGGGCGAAACATTGCTAGCCGGTTGACATAAATCATTAGTATAATTAAAAAAGTTTGGTTCGTTTTTTTATAGTCTTCACATAATTTGTTTTGCCAAATTCAGCATATATACTCGTAGATATGTATATGCAGAAAAAGATGGCAAATTAATATTTATTTTAAAAAAAAAATTTAGTTCCGGTAAATTTAATTTTTGTTTAAGGTCAGTGCACGAATCAAAAGCCACAGAAATTGTTCTTTTGACAATAACGAATCTAAAAAGTATCGCTTAGAAAAACGAAAAAAAAACAGGAATTGATCTTTTCAAAATCTTTTAAGAGAATATTCAAAATAGTTATGAATTAATGTGTATTCATAACCTATATTTATAGGTTGGAGGCAAAATACCAAAAAAAAAGTTAGAAGAAAAAAATAAATTTATATACAAACGGATGCATATTTATTTATTTGTTTATAAATTCAATGAACACAGATTCTTACAGACTACACTTATTAGATAGATTTTAAATATTATTATAACTAATATTACTTAAATAAGATTCGAGTCGGTTACAGAAAATATTCTTCGGCATAAAGAGATCAAGCTGTAGAGAACTCAAAATCGCATTGAATTCTTGAAAAGTTAAAGGAATAGTTTTACTGTAGAGAGTTTTGCTGGAATTGACTAGCTAAGCAATAAGCAATAAAAAGACATTACCGGAAATCAAATATGAAAGTAAGATTCTTTGATATATACTATATAAAGTGTGTTTTTTAGACATGTGTTTTTAAGAAGAAATAAATCGCATATAATGTTTTTATATGGCCAAGATTTTAGCTTATTATAAAGATAAGGGTTTGCCATTATGTTTTAAAAATGATTTCGAGCAAGTGACCGCCGCGGCTGGCTCTAATAAATTCCAATCGAGAACCCCAATTTCGACCACTTTTTCCAGCAATAACACGACGAATATTCTCTTCCAATAAATTGAATGATTAAATGACCAGTGATTCCTTCAGCCCATAAAGCACACCAAATAGTGATTTTTTTAAGGATGTAAAGGCGCCTCAACAATGGCTTGTTGATTATAATCACTCCAAATGCGACAATTTTGTTTATTAAAGCACCTATTCAACCAAAAGTGAGCTTGATCGCTGAACACATTTTTTTTGTGAAAATCGTTCTCGGTGGCCATATCGCTTTGGCCCCATTTGCAAACGTTGTTCCGGAGTAAGTCTGTTAATTATGAAATGGCAAACAAAACTAAGTATAAATCAAGTAAGTGCTGTCAAAAAAAAACGAAAAGCGAAAGAATTGCCTCATTAAAACTAACCGTCTAAAAAAACAGCATTTATATGTTTGTTTAGGGAAGTGCAGATAACAGAACGTCAATAGCTAAAATGTCAACAGAATAAACATTCAAGCTAGTCCATGGAATGAAAAAAATCCCAATAGTATTTTAAATTAAGATGTTCTAGTGCAGGAAAAGAATCTTTCGAAGGTGTTCCATTTGACTGCAGCCTTCGTCGTTTGTCAGCATATGTAGATTACAAGTCAACTTTGCCAAACAGTTATCGCCTGTCAAAAAAGTCGCCTCATGAAAATTCAACTTTTGGGCTTAAAAAATCGTATAAGCCCTAATTTTAACTCCACTAGACTGTTTTTTTTTTTTTTCAATTTTATTAGAACTTATATTAAGTATTAAATAGAGGTAACTTTGACTACCTATTGACTACCTATTTTTGAATTGTGAAAAAAATACATTCGATAAATGCAACATAGTATCTGTGAATATATATATTTTACAAAAACATACAAGCAAGTTTGACATCAGATACTTATATAGGAGCGTTTAAAAATAAATCTGAAGAGCATTCTTTTACTTTGGAGGGCTTATATCCTTTTTTGCCGATGTTTACTTATACAAACCAAAGTGTGCTGATAAAGTATCAAAATTTTATTTCAAAGCTACTTGGAAATCAAACAAAATCGACTTCATTTGTATTGATAAGCAATTTTTTATATAAGAAGGTTTAATTCATATGCATATTCATGAATTTGCATTTTTCTCTGAGTAAAAAATTTTATAATTGACTATTCAACTAAAGAGAACAATTTACATACGATTACTTGGTTTTTCTTTTAATTTTTTATACCATATATCTGTTCTGTCGAGGCTGCCGAAATATAAGTATTATATATGAACTCTGTATACAAATAGAAGTAAGACTTTATCTATAACTTTTGTAATCTTTATTTATTTTTCTACATCTAATTCATCCCCCTCAATATAAACCCCCCGGATGCAATACAACTATGCCAACGCTTTTTTTAAATTTTCAAAACATATTTTATACTCGTCTTCCTTCTTCGATTCGGCTTTTATCTCTTCGTGCGAATCATCTTTTGAGTTTGCTAAACAGCAAGAAGTCACATGAAGCCAAATCAGGCAAATACGGTGGCAGTGTGCGATGGTGCATTATCGTGGTGCAAAAAACAAGAGTTGTATTTCCACAAATCTGGCCTCTTAAGTCGAATAGCTTCACGCAAACGACGCATAACACTCAAATAATATTCTTTGTTAACAGTTTGGCCGAATGGAAGGAATAAGTAATGAGCAACACAACGATAATCAAAGAAACCTGTCAACATGACCCTGATTTTTGAGCGATTGTTTCGGTGTCGGCTCTGCTTTGGCACGATATTCGCTTGATTGATCGGTTGTTTCTGGATCGTAAGCGTAAACCCTAGTCTTATATCCAGTTATTATACGTTCCATCTTGTCCTGATAGTCAGAAAGCATCGTTTCACAGACTTCCATGCGACGCTGTTTTTCGAAAAAAATTTAGTGTTTTTGGCACCAATCGCTATTTGACGCTTTTCAGGCACAAAACATCTTTTAAAATGGTGTTGACTGACCCATTTGAAATTCCAGCAATATCACCAAGCTCTCTAGTAGTCAATTGACTATTTTGCAGCAAAAATTCTTTGACTTTGTTGACATGTAGCTCATCAGTAGATGTAATTGGTCGTCTTTGATGTGGTTCGTCTTTAACGCGTTCTCGTCCTTCTTTAAACAATTTGTGCCAATCAAAAACACCCGCTCTTGACATTGACTTCTCACCAAAGACCTTCTGCAACATTCTAAACGTTTCGGCGGCCAATATTTCATTTCGCGCACAAAATTTAATGCTACTTCTTTGTTGAATAATTTCAGACATTATAAAAATCGAAGAAACAAGTTTTTTTTTGTTCGCAAACACAAGCGTAACTACCACACCAATGAAGCATTTGACGTAAAATTGTACTCAGATGTCAATAACAGTACTACCAACTTAAAAATAAATTTAAAAAAATATACCCGGATCGATGAACCCGGAAAGTTTAAATTGCAAAGTCTTACTATTTATTTGTACACAGTATTATATGGTCGGTTGACTTTATATGGTAATCAGGTGATAAAGCTTTCAAATTCAAAGTTTTTTTTATTAAAACTGACCTATAAATTGTATTTAAATGCGCCTCTTTACTACTTCAATTAATATTTAAACAAATATATGAAACTTTTATATTTCACAATGAAATATAATAATTGTTTACACAAAACACATCAATTATTCATTCACTCACATACAAACATACACACTTTATGCGAAAAAGGGCGCAGAATTTATCGCACTTGCATTGAAAAATATTTGCTATTTTCTCGTGCACATTGCACATTGTTTTTCGTTTTCTGCTTTATTGGTTTAGCAATTTTTTTTCACACACTGCGATATCTATGTGAATTTTTCAACCCAACCAAGCTAACGGTCTAAATTTTCATTCTTTTCTACTCCACTCACACACACACAGACACACAGCTGTTTCTTTTATACGCTTACAGAGAAAATTTCCCTCACTGATTTCCGCATTTAGGCATTCACACATACACGCACACACACACACAGCAACACATTCATATGCGCTATAAGCGATACGCGTGAATTGCACGCTGATATGTGGATACCTGCTATTTGTCGGTGCCACGTTTTCGTTTCATTGAATTTCAAATGTGCAACGTCAGTAGATGCTGCACCGATCAAACTGTGTTGTGTGCTGCAAAAGCTAGACGCATGTCGGACCAGGTGGGTGGTGAGCGGGCGACGACGCTTAGTTGTGCGGTTGCACCATTCGCGATTGCTGCATGTGGTTGCCAATGCGGCTAGCTGCGACAGCCGAGCTGTGAAAATCGCGTAACAAAGTGTGCTGCTACACAAACTGAATACTATTCGCACACATACATATGTATATATACTAACATACATAAACATAACTTTGTGTTTGTGTGTGCGCATGCCAGCATGAAAGGCGTGCAACGCTTTTGCAGCTTTTCATTTTCGCTTTCATTTTGTACCACCCACACACACACGCACACACAGGAACGCATAACATCGAAATCGAATCGAAAAGGAAAATTTGCAACGATTTGCTTTGAAAAAAGAATTTGATTTTTCGCATTTTTTTGCTCAGTTCCATATTTTCCGCCTGCCGATAGTGCGCTGCAAGGGCGTGCCACGGCGTTTGTGTGTTTAATGTGCAATAGTGTAGCTTCAGTGCACTCGTTGAATGTTTAAAATAACAAAAACAACAGCGCATACTTCCACAGTCAAATTGAAGTTGGCAATAAAAATCGTTCGGCCCACCGGCTGCGGCTTACAAAAGGAAAAAACAAGACAAAAAAAAACGTTGGAATTAAAATTTCGAAATTGAAAAAGAAAGATCTAATAACTATCTTTCTGTGGTGACGGCTGGATATACAAACCAATACCTATTTGAAAATAGACTGTGGTGGTCACAACACAAGCACTAAAACATCTGTTTGTTAATTTATTTTAAATTATTTTAAATTTTACTATACTCGTACACACATTTTTTTATAGGAACGAAGAAAGTAAATTGATAATTATTATTTTCTTTAATATTTATTTATGTTAAAAAATTAAAAATAAAACATGGCTTTACATTTTTCTTTCAAATATAACAAAACTTATGATTTTTACTGCTCAAACACAACCTTAGCGAACGGCGAACTCTACATAGCAAAAGTTCCGCTGACAAAATTAGACAGAAATATACATATGTACGTACATATGTACATAGATAAGAACAGTCTATGTTTAGGCGAAAATTTGCCGGTCGATAGTGGTTTAAATTGAACTTATTTACAAGATTTTTTCTTCTTCTTATCAATAATATTTGCTTATATTTGCGCATCATTAAATGTGTGTTCACTTCATGAAATACTCGTATGGTCATCTTAATCATGATGCTGTCACACGAATTGTGTGGGAGACTTAGTGTGGCGAACGCTGAACAATGGAAACGCTAAATTCCTCTAAATTTTCGCCTTGCTGTGATTTAGCTAAAAATTTTTCGATAATTACATTTCAAGCACATATTTTAATACTAATTTAAATTTTAATTTTTGTTTTTGACTTTAATTTTTTAATTTTTAATTTTGACCAAAAAATCAATGAATTAATAAAAAAATTATTAATAACTTTTTGGACAAAAATGTAAAAAAATATATATAATTTGGTGCTACTTTTGTGTCCACGACGGTACATTTACATCTGCAAAAAAAAAACCACCAACCACACATTGCTAGCCACAAGTCATTTGTACAGAATGCTTCCCGTAAAAGACAAAGCAATTTCGAAATAAAATGGCATTCGAATAAAAACATTTGTATCGGTTTTCGCTTCTGAAATTGCGAAAGGCTAAATATTTTTCAACAGATATCAAAAACCTGCAAATATACATATTTTTGTACATATATAAGCATCTATCCAGTTTTATAATAGTAGCCACTTACTATAAACCAGAAAATGCATGTTCGAAAACAACAGATATAAGTTTTTAGGTCACTCAAAGTGAAAACCCATTGTTTAAAAAATGTGTCAAAATGGAAAAAAATTTAAAATTTATTCAAAGTGACGATAACAAAATCGAAGGCACAACACCAAAATCGATATGTTTCAAATCCGAGGGACGACGGAAAATCGTTCCAATATCCACCATACACTCGAATATAATCCTTTCAAAAATTCAAACCAAGAAACAAATAAAAAGCGATTTTCTTGGATTTTTTTCACTGACAAGAAGTTCTTTATTGAATTCTCAGCTAGTACTCATACGCCCCAGTGTACTCTACATAGATAATCTTTATTTGTGTTAATTTTGAAAAAAAAATTGTATTTGTATAATTTAAAGTATAAAAGAAAAGTATTCCAAGCTAGTTTCTTTTTAATTTTTATAAATGTCGAGTTTTTAGCTTGAAAATCGTTTTATCCATAGTTGCAGTTAAATATGTTAGCTATAAATTTGTGTGATACAAATTGAAACATGGCCCTTGCGCTTATTTAAACTGCTGCTAGCCAAAATAATTAATGCGTTGTCAAATGAAGTTACCAAATTAAAAAGACACTTTGGTATTTTGAAAAAAAAAAATAAAAAATAAAAATTATTTCCAATCAGACAAAGCTAAACCGAGCATATTTTCAGAAAAAAGGTAACTTCCATAAAAACGTTCCGTTACTGATAATTATTCTACAAAATTAAGAACTCAACAAATCGCTAAAGAGCTTACTTTAAAATTTAATTCTATTAAACAGTTGAACACGAAATGTATACACAAAGTCTTTTCATAATAATAGTAAGCGAGATAAATATTTTTAATTCCCAAATTTGGAGTATTCTCATAATAATTAATAATAACAATTTTAATTATAAAAAAAAGAAGAAAAAATATATATGTAATCCTTACAAGCGGAAGTTTATTTGGACCTTATTGAGAGTTTTTTTTGATACATTTTCGGTAAATTATAATATAAGTATCAAATAAAAAAATGTTTCTGACTCGTAAATATTATCAAGGGACCTAATTTTTACGAAAATATATGACTTTTTTAAAGTTCCACCACGCAATAATTTTTATTCTATTAACTAATTACTTTTTTTTTTTAAATCAGTATACAGAACTGAACCAAATGTCTAAAAAATTAACCAAAAATAAAAACAATTTAAATTCATGTGCAAACATGACTGTACTTGTTAACATATAAGCACAAACCTTAGTTTTTTTCAATCGAAAGCTCATATAATTTCGCTGATGAGTTTTGCCTTAGGTCCTACAACGCATTTGCCAACCAAAGAAAACTTAGTTTCGTACTCACGTGTTTTATAAAAATATGGTGCTAAAACTTACCATTAGACATATTTAAATATACAGGGCGAGTCAATTAATTAAAAGTTAAGGTAAAAAAAATTTTAAATTAAATTTCCATCGATTTGTTTTAAAAAAATTTTCGTCTTATTTAATATCAAAAATTTAGATTTTCTTGAGTTAAACGTAGAAATTTAGTTGCCATTTTCTCGCATTGGTCTTTTCAAATCGACCAACATATCTACTGACTTTCAAATATGAATATGTTGCCGCTAATCTTAAAATTTTGTTATATCGAAAAAAATTTTAAAAAAACTTGGCTTGAAAATATGGTAATGCTGGATGTGGATGTTGGACATCGTTATTTTCTTTAGATTTTCTCCATTATTCAATTAATATAAGAAGTTGATTTAAATAAGAATCATGCAGTTTATGCAAGTATAGTCTTTAAAATTTTTAATTTTTTTTTTAATTTAATATATCAGTCTTAAATGACTGATTAAGAGAAAATGAGTGTTCGATTTTCTTTACATCGTGATATATATGAAAAAATATAAATTTTGTTTTTACTTCGTATACATTTCTGTGATGACTTTTTATTAATTAATAAATTATTTATATTATTTTTTTAATTTTATCTCTTGGTTTTATTTTTTATAAAATCATTTTTATCTTAAAACAAAATTTGTATGTGTTTATGCGATAATTTAGAAACGAAACGAGTTTTGTTCACTGCAGCTATAAATGAGTGTTGTCCTCCAGGACGCTCCAAGGGTCCGTAGTTCACAAATTTTTAAGCTATTTTTTTAGCTTATAACTTTGTCATAATCAGCTTCTTTGTATGTGCTTGAATACTTTTTCACCGCGGAATTCAGCTTAAACTTTTATTCTTTAACATTTCTGGTAGAGGTATGAGTGGTTTTTAAAATTTTCAGTGTAACTTGACTCTGATTTAAAACTCTGACTTGGTGTTTCGGCTATTTTTTTTTTTCTATTATACAGACCACTTCTGGGATAATAGTAACAACTGATTAAAACCATTTTTAGCTCCAGTAAAATTTGCCGTCTTAGAGTCGTCATATGGACCAGTACTCCTCACTAATATACATAGTCTAGACCTACCTTCAAGAAAAAGTTTTCATTAATTGCCTGATTGTTTTATTCAAGTAAATCAATAGCACATTTTCTTCAAATATTTTTTATCGGTTTATCAACAACGAGAATCATTATTATAAGCTTGGAAATACTCTCATTTGCTAGAGCTGCGCTCATTGAGTCTTGATCAACAGAGCTTTTTTAAAAACCACGTGATGTAAACATCTTAGCAAGATTTAGTTAAATTGTAGGGTGCAGCAAAAATCAACGTATGTATATCGCCAACTAAAAAATCTTTGTATCACTCTGCTGTCTAAGATGATATCAACCAGTATTATAGAAACTACTTACGATTTGATTTAAAAATCGATTCCATCTTAGTCTTGCTAAAGCCGGCCAATCGTCACATAATATGTCTCGACGTTTCTCCTCGATGGAGGTCTCTATCCGGTGCATGGGGAAGCGTTGCTTTCTATGATCAATCAGCTTACCAGTAAGTAACTTAAAATTCAATGTTCTTGATAATGTTTTGCAACCAAAACCTTCAACCTTATGATGCACCCTATTCGTGCTATAGCAAATGTACACCTTAGATGGCACAACATATTATTAAAAAGCAGCTGGATATTTAGGTCTTTGTCGTAGTACGTCTGTCATGCTCGCGAACAACATAAAGATCATCAGGTCTTTTGTGGTTGACTGAGGCGTCTTTTTACAGCCAACGACAACTTTGGTTATCTTCATTGTATTCGCTGTCAGCGACATAATCTAAGCTACACACACACACACTCACACAATCACATACACAGCATTTATCAGCAGCAAAAGATTTGCTCGAATGTGTGACACACGGTTGCTTTGGGAACACCACAAAATCCTGCCAGAATGAGGGAAAAAGAACAGGTGAATTGAATTTGTCGCCGAGTGGCTGTCACTTCAAGCTGACAAGAGACAGTGTGTTGAGCGCGGGCAAGCTTTCACTGTACTAAAATATACTCAAAATATACTCACAATGCACAAATGTGAAGTATGAGCGAGCGAGAATGTCTCAAACGGTTGGTGAAAAGCAAGAATATTTATTTTTTTATTTTAAGTAAGACCAAAACTTAAGCATTTTCTACGAGTGAATCTGTACGTTTACAAATATTCACAAGCAAAAGAGATGTCTGAGATTAAAATGTGTGCCAATAACTTTAATTTGGCTTTTCAAATTACTTTCCTTTAACGCCAAAAGGACCCGCATACAGCAAATATATTTTCTTCCTAATTAAATTCACAAAATAAGATGTGTAATATACACTTTTAGTTAAGATGACTTAATTACTATTTCTTTTACTTACTGCACATGGAATTTTTTGCTTTCGTTTTTCGAAGAAAAAGCCAATTTAAAAGTTTTTATGGCAAGAATAAACGCATGAACAGAGATGCGCTTTCCGTCTATATTCACTGGCACTATTATGTACATATGTATACATATTTATGTGTATGCGTGCAGTGTGGTGCGTCGGTGTCTATGGCTGTGTGTGTCAGAGCACGGTCAATACGAGAGCTTAGCACTCGGCCAAATCTGACATAAACTCCTTTGACGTGTGTGCTTCTGCGCTTTTAGCTGCAATTTAATAAGTTGAGTGGACAAAAGTTTTCTCATCTTCGCCAGCTCGCAATTTCCAAGTTTTTGTTTTTATACGAAAGCTGCATGGCTGCTGGTTGCGCAAGCCATTGAGCGTCAATGAGATGAGTTAAAAAATTATTTACTAAAAGGAACTTAATAAGTATTTGGTTGTATTTATGCTCATGTTAAAAAAAATATTCGCTATAGAGAAGTCATACACTTAATTCTTGGTGCATTATAGAGCAGAAAATCGTGCAAGTTCATTGGAAAAATGGCAGCTGTTAAATAATTTTTGTATGCAGTAAAAATCAGGAAAACGGAATTTAAAAATTGTTTATTATAAAAGTCTAAGAAAACCAATTAGCTTACCAACAAAAAATATAGCCAGTTCATTTTCAACATATCTGGCTCAAAAATACGCCACCTCAATGTTACAACCGCGGGCCAGGTGTAAAGAAAATGCTGCGTACTATCCTCATTCCACAGGTTAGATGAGCATCTATAATGGATAAAAGGTTATATATTTATTGTATAGCTGTCCCATATTCAATCGTGCTTCCTTCTCAGTTTTAACAATGGATTTTATTTAATACAGTATTTAAAAAAAGTAATTGATGTACTGTAAGCTCCCATGGATTTCATCCTAAAAAATATTACTAACAGCTTCCGAAACTGAGTAAAAATTTCGGATTGTAATTAAAAATTTATGAACTTTATTTTTGTAAAAAAAATTGCCACAAAAGTTTTGCTGAAGCAAAATCACAAGCGTCTTATTTTAAAACAAAGGGAGGTGAAATAGAGGAAGGAGAGGCAGTCGTTAGCTTAGACTTTCAACAAAACTGTTCCTTTTATTTTCAAAACACGATTTAGTCTCATCTTCTTTTTCTTCTTCCAAAGCCTTCTCATCGCTGTTTAGCATCGTCCAAATTTGGCTTACCATGAGAGTAATTTAAATATAAAGTCAGATTGAATTTTTTTTGCAAAATAACACAGAAAAGAAGCCTGCGATGGAGTCGGTGTAACCGTATAAAGACACGCGTATAAGACCAGTTTGCAGTGAATCAATAGTAATAGAATAACCTTTGCCCAAAAACTTTACCATTGGGCGCAAAACTTCTTCAAATATATATTTTTCGAATTTTGTTCGGTTAATGAACATGACATTCACGACAGATAACTTAAACTCGATTGATAACATTACTAACCAATATTGCAAGAACCAATTTGAGACCTAAATGCGATAAAAAACACAATGAGAAGTTCAAACAAATTTTAAGAAAATAGAAAGTTAGATAAAATTTTGAAAAATTAAAATTTTAAAATTTGTTTTCTTTTAGAAAATGTTTTGTATAGATATAAAAAATATTTTACTGCAATTTATTTTACTTACATAAATATGGTTCATAAATTTTTAATTAACAAAAAAGTGATAAAAAATTTTATTATCGGCGAAAATCAAAAAATTTTACTCAACAAAATTTCCCAAATAAAAAAGCGCTTGAACTAAAAAATATTATTGTAAATGTATCTATTTACCACAATGTTTTTCACAATAATGTAATCATTTTTGTATATCATATTTTTTTTGTTTTTATAAATTGCAACTGATGCTAAATAAGAAAAACTGAAACACCATAATTTGTATCGCCAAACTCCATAAAAGCCGAACCCACCGCCTATTTGATAAACACAAACTCAGGTAAACACTTGATAACTTCATTTCAGTAAAACAGTGAATTTTTTCAACTCAGGCTTCGGACTTGTGAAAAAACAGTGGGTCAAAGAGACCCTTTCGTTAGAGAGCTATTGGGGACTAAACTGTCGCACAAAATTTGTTGCTCGTGAAGATTGTCTATATATACCGAAACAGCATACGAATTTTTCGCTCTGATATCAACGGAACTAATTATAAAAGCTTTTGGCAAAAATTTTTTTAGTTGAAACCAGGTTATGACCGCTAAATTATTGCAGAGCGTTATTCTCAAAGATATTTGCTAAAATAATTAAAATTATGAAAAATCAAACTTTGGTAGTAATGAAATTGTCAAATTGGAATGAAAAACCGTCGAACACCAGCCTTTTAATATTTCCCTTAACTTGAGTGTAATTTTATTAAAATTTAAGGGCATATTCAAATTAAATCTGATTTCTCAAACAGCTGGCAACGCTTTTTAAAATAAAGCTATGAATATTTCGCTTCAATACGAACTATTGGTCAGCCATATTTTAATATAAACAACGCATCCTCTATTTTCTCTTTCACAGTACCTGAGCGCAAATAGAAAATCCATCAATCAGTAACAGGTCAAAGTTAGAGTGTATAGAAATACCGTCAACGCCAACGGCTGCTACAACAATCATAACAAAAATAAAACAAAGACTGTATCTATAAGCGATCCGCTGCCATTCATATTTCAACGAAGTTGTCGTCCGAGTGACGCTAATAGTGAAAAAAATAAACTTTAAAGTGTGTGTTAAAAGCACTGTTCTGAAACTGCTGGTAAAACCTTTTAAACAATGCTTTTAAAATAAAATAAAAATATAATCAGAAATGGTGATGTGATTGATTTATGAATTACTGACAGGTAACCGCTGTGGAAAAAATAACAAAAGTATGTGCTCGCATGCGTTTGTGCAGGTAGGAGTTGCGCGGAGCACAATGGGGTTGCATTTTATGAAATATGTTTGTAGAGCATTTGCGCCAAGCGGTTGTTGAAGCCTAAATTATGATCCAGTACCTTTGATTCGTCTGTCCTCGAGCATCTAAGGCAATTATGAATTTTATCACATCAACCAAGATTCGCATAGTTTTGTATAGGATTTCCTCCACTCGTTTAAAAATTGTATGCTAAATTAATAAGTTCTAATAATGTCGATTTTCAATGGAAGGTGGTTGAGAAATCTTAAAATTCAGTAAGTGTTTTAAACGTAAAAATTAAATAAATTATAAGGTAAAATATTGAATTATAAGCAACATAAGAAAGATGTTGAAGAAATATTTTTGAGCAATACAACAAAAATATTTTTAATAAAAGTAATATTTAAATAAAAGTTTTCAATGAAACGATATACGCGATATTTGTCAGTTGGTATATTCATAATTAAAAGTATTTAAAAATAAACGATGTAAATTTAATATGTTTTACTATCAGCTAAAGATATGTGGTAAATTTAGGTTTTACGAGTTTAGTTGTGGTAAGATTGGATGCGATGTTTTCAAGTGTGTTGAGTTCTGGTATGGTGAGTTTAGATATGGTGGGTTTAGTCGTGGGAGCTTTAGGCATAGTAATTTTAACTATAGTTAGTTAACGTGTGGTGAGTTGAGGTCTTACGAACAGCATATGTTGATGCAAGTTGTAGTGAGTTAAGGTTGGGTGAATTCACATAAGTGTGGCTTAAAGTTGGACAGCTTATATTTATGTGGTAAGCTTGGCTGCGATGATATTTGTAGGAACTGTTGCCATGGTAACTTTAGCTATAATGAGTTTACATGTGGTAATATGATTTTAGGTATGAAGAGTTAAAGCGATACGAATTCACAGAAATGAGGTTTGATCATATAAGATATGGTAGGTTTAAGTGTGAGGGTCTAGGTATGGTAAATTCAGGTGAATTTAAGTGTGTTGAGTTCAGATATGGTGAAACAATAAGCAATTAACATAACATAACTTAAGATGACATAGCATAACACCACGTAATATAATAAAGCGTTCATGCTGCATGTTTCTACAATTCTCCAAGGATTTGCTACAATCTTTGAATGGATATATACAGTTAGTAGTACAGTTTTTTCCATGCCATCGATGTAGTTAATAATAAGGGTTTTCTTCGATTGGAACAACATTGCAGATTGATTCGGTATCAAAATCTCGAATGAAAAAATAATATGTAGCATTTACGTAAAGAATTTTTTGATTTACATTTAGAGTATCAGTAAAAGTGCTTTTAACGTTTAGCATGAATGCTGTATCACATTACATAACCTAACATGAGTTAAGACATAGTGGGTTTAGGTGTGTGGAGTTTAGGTATGGTGAACTTAAGATTGTCGAGTTCAGCTATGGTAAGCAGAAGAAGTGGCTTTAATCGTACCTAAAAATTTGCGAATCAGAATTGCCACTTCCAAAAAATTATTCGATTTGACCAAAATTTGCATATTTAAAGTCTAAAACTATGCAGTTATTTACTTAAATTTATATATTCAAAGCACTACACATCTTCAACATTTCGTCAGTAAAGAATCAACCCTAACATTTCATTTTTTCTTTGATGAGATTGAGAGCTGCACTTCAATTTACGAAATGCTTGGTTTTTTGGTTTATCCAACACCAAAGTGGGTTATTTAAATTTGCGGCGCACACGCTCTGAAGGTCACCCCTAGCCTTTAAGCGCAGCATCAAAGAACCTGTTTTCGCACGCACTAGCAGAGCAAACACGACACAAAAAATATATACACAAACAACAAAGAATGCGGAGTAAAAGCCAATAACTTTAACATTTTGCCATGACCTACTGGCAGTGCCTACCACAACGTAACCTGCCAAACGCGCAGCGGAGCAAATTGGGGGTCTTCCAACAGTACTCAAAGCGTAAATTCGTTCTAAATTTTCATTTATGAGAATTTTGTTATCTTAAATGTGGATACTGTTACTATTTGATGCCACCGCCAGTGCTGCTTCACACCTGCTGATAGACAAAATAACTCGTAAAGCTTTGCTAACAACTTGACCCGCGCGTCCACCCACACTAATACACGTACACATGCACACACACATAGCATAAAATGCATTTTAACTAATGAATATGGACGCTGCAAGTCTTTGTGAATTTATTAAATAACAGCAAAGACAACAACAATAAGTGTAAAAGTTAAATCTTTTAATTTTACTTGAACAAAAAAATTAACGTAGAAGAGCAACAGACTTTACTTGGGCAGCATTGGATTACGCTAGTAAATGAAAAAAGGAAAATATGCAAAAACAAAAATATCCAAATCACAACGCTACTGAAGTGCTGTGCAAATGCTCGCGAAGCGCTTAGCAAAGCTCTTGGCCTCCCACTAGCCACCTCGCGTTCTTCTATCTTCCTGCACTTGCCTTTAAGTGCAGCAAATGTTTAAAATTTGTCTTGTTGCAACATCAACAACCTCTTTCTGTTGTTGCAAGCACTGCGGCTGAGATACTTTGGCTGATTGCTGCTGCTGATATGCATGAACTGTGTTGCTAGCAACTTTCGAAGTTGCCACGAAATTACGCGCGGACGGCGTCACTGGCTTGGCGTGATTTACATTTCGTGAATGCAACTCTGCAAGTATTTCACCTTTTCGCTACAGTTTTGATTCGAGTTATTTAAAAAGTAGCTTCAGTCTTAATTTAATGAAATACTTGTGCGAAATTTTAATGGGCGAAAGAGACGTTTAATTTAAGTGTCGAAAACGCTAATTGCAATTTTATGGGCAAGCATTCGGTTGAGCATTTGCATCGCTAGTACAGAGATAAGAAAATTTAAGTAAAAGTAATGCATGCAAAATTATTTAAATACAAACATACAAATATATAAATACATAAGTGCATAAGGACACAACTTTGTAAATGTAAATTCGTGCAAGTTCTTATTTTCAAAGGTCTTTGAGTTGGATATCATTTCTCCGTAACTTTGTTTGAGTTGGATATCATTTCTCGCTTACAAAGCATAATTCTAGCCTTGAAAGGCAATAATAATCTAAATGCTCAATGTGTAATTACTGCATTTAAGCCCTTTCATTGCTAATATAATTAAAAGACCGAAAAAAGACGAAACATTAAAGCATGTCTCAACTTATCTGCCAAATCCGGCAAACACAGAAGACAGTCGGAAGAATATTTCTTATAAGAAAAGTTGTACTTAAAAAAAATTTGACAAATTAAAATTGTTAAAATTAACACTAATTTTGTAGTTGTTTATAAGCTTTAAGACCGATAAGATTTTGGAAAAAACTTATAGAAAAACTATTCGGCCTAAAGCTCACTATATTTATATAATTGATACATGGCCTAAGAAAAGTATGTGGGTCATTTCTTGTGCCGACGACGTTGAAGTTATTGTAAGGAAAAATCTTATGCGCAGCCCTCTTGCGAATATCTCTACAAGAAATAAATTAGATAAGTACATCTAGAATTTTTAGAACTGTGAGCTTATCCCGCTACTGATGGCCTACTATTTTACATATTAGCTAAATGTCAATTCAAGAACGCTGAACTCGTAGAACTTCAAAGAACTGTTTACCAACGAGTTAGAGAAGGCCTCTTCAGTTGGTTGGTTGGTTGCTAGCAGTGCAGTTGACGCTATTCCAACCTATAATTAGGGGAATTTCACTTTTTTGTTGATATTGAAACGGAAGTTTCTCGCGGTCGCATTTCGTTAATCATCGTTTCGTGTCTGAATTGGCATGTTCTCAACTCGCCTGATAGGCCTACGAACCTCTTGCAGGCAAATATTTGCATTCCCTAAATATGTTCATGTTGCAAACAGTACTACGTTGCACAAAATAGCTGACATTGTCATACCAAAAGACAATTTAATATTAAAAGTTCAATGAACTGAAAACTGCTCTGTTCTAACTTCTTTTTATGTTATATTTAAAATTTATGTGACAGGGTTTATAGCTTGATTTACAATTACGCGCTGCAAATGATATTCGATAATATTTTTTTTTGATTGGTCTATCGAGAATTTTCTTGGGCTCCTTATAAAAGCTGAAGGTATAATTAAAAATCAATGGTAGTGGCGTGCTATATGGATGCAATAATCAACTTTTACCAAACTCACTTTGAAGCACGGCAATCTTTAGTACAATATCTATTGACTTAGACCGCTAAGGCATGCGACAAATAAATACGTAAGAATTTTCATGTTCAAAATTACGCTTTTCTTCACGTACACGTGAGTTTCATTGACACAAATGCACAGCACACGCTGTGATAATCCTTAATGAAGTCACTCATTAACTTGCAACTTTTCGACAAAGTGAAGTTACTTAGTTCATACTTTTCATACTTCTTGTACATAGCTAAATGTGTAAGTAGTGAGACCTTCCAACTTCAGCGTCGACTACTGCACTATTTATGTGACGAAAGCGCAGGGATGCTGTAAAAAATCCACTGACCACAGAACGTGTGCTCCATTTATCACTGCAATGCACAGTCGACAGCCATCTATTCACATACTTAGTTAGATACATACAAAAATACATTTATACGTACATATGTATGTGTATACGTGGTGATTTGCTCACTGGCTAGGTGTCAAAAAGTGGAAAACTCGTGGCTGTATCTGCGTGCAAGAACAACGTTGCTGCAGCCAACAATGCGTGGCGTTAGTCGACGCACTCGATCCTCAAAATCATCCGTTACAATGTAGCCTATTGTATGCGCCAACATGATTTTACTTGCACGCCGCACAGTGATACAGTTCTAGACTATTTTTGTAAAAAAAAAAATTCAAAGGAATTTACTTCGCATTCAGTTAGGTTAGGTTAGGTTCATTGAGCTAAGATGAGGTTAGGTGAAGTGAATTGAGTCGAAATTAAGAAACGTAAAGTGACGTAGAAATAGTTGACGTGAGGAGAGTTGTGGAGTGGTGAGTTTAGGACTGGTAATTTGAGTTGTGTTAAATTTAGGAGTTTGAAGTTAAAATGTACTTAGTTTAGATGTGGGCAATTAAGACATGGAAAGTTGAACTGTGATGAGTTCATTGTATGCCAATTCCGTCAACTTCTCATTTTTTTCATGTTAATTTTTTTAAGTTAATTTTGCAAAACAATATAACATAACATAACATAAATTAACACATCATAACACAACATTACTTAACATAAATTCACATAACATAACGCATAACATGGCATAGCAAAATTTTACATAGCAAAACATTGCATGGCATTAAATGGTAAAAACATAGCATACCTTTATGAGACGTAACGTAACCTAACAAAACATTATAAAGCGTAACATAACGCAATGTATGATAACATTGCATAGATTCAGGTGTGATGAGTTTGGACTACATATATACATATGTATGTGTACAACATTCACGTCGACATCATTTGAACCTCATTTTTTGCAAGCTAACTTTACATTTTAATTTTGCAATTTGCCATGGCCAACAAATATTGCCTAATATAGCATAATTTAACATAAACTAACAGTACACAAAATAAAATAACATAACAAACATAAAATAACATATCATAAAACAGAATTACTTTACAAAAATTAACATAACGCAAAACATAACATTGATTAGCAAAACATGGCATGGCATAAGATTCCTAAAATATAACATAACTTAACGAGACGTTACAAAACGTAACACAACATTACATAGCATAACATAATGTTACATTACGTAGGTTAAGGTGCGGTGAGTTTAGGTACTATGTTGAGCAGATTAAGTACTAGTATTGTGCACCACTCTTGTCGGCACTAATTCTATCGCTTCATTTTCGTCGCATTTGTCATATTGATTTCACAATTTAATAAAATAAAAAATTAAGGGCTACAAAATTGTTTACTAACAGTTTTTTATATAAATTTTGAAGAACGTTTTTCTATTACATTTTATTTTGTAAAAAATGTGAACCTTGGCTTCATATGGTTTTTGTGATGGAATATAAAATTAAATTAATGTCGCATGGTTATGATATAGTATAATAGTTTACCATGCCGACTATTTTCCAAAGATGTGACAGATATTGAATTACAACCTCATATTAAAAAAAACTAACATCAAATATCCTCTTTATTTCACAAATGTACCATAGTAAGCCGCTCAATGCAGCCAAAGAGATAGAGAGGAGGTGGTAGCGAGTCAGTGTTAATGTCACGCGTACATGTATTTGTGCGCGTGTGTGCGTGCCCGGATGCGTCCATTTATGTTTGCATTTGCATTTTGTAGCGTCATTCTTCGCTGTCATTTGTGCGCGTCGACTTGTAAAATCTGTCCTGATTGAGAGTGAGGCAAGCAACATCAACGCAAAATTGAAGGGTGTTGCTTGTTGGCTCCATTGGCGTCTGTGGCTATTTGGCTATTTGGCGGTTATTCATTCAAATTCAAATTCATTAGCTTTGTATACGCATTGGGTGTATGTGTGTGTGTGTGCGTGTGTTTGTATGGCAAATTGTATGCCAAGTAACTTTGGGCCAGGCAAGTGGTTTGTGCGACGCACGTTCTTTGACTTGTTGCCTTGCATTTTGGCGACCTATTTGCGTAAATTTGCATTCATCGGACTAAGCGAGTTGTCATTTGGTTGCCTACTCGCCGTCGCACTAAAAATGTCACAGCGACCAGACTCGCTGCACTCCATTGCACTGCTGTGTACAAAGTAAACTGAGCTCATTTCTCTACTCATTTCCTTCTTTTTTTTTTTGTTTTTTTTTTGTATTCTTGTTGTTGACATTGCAATTGGTGTTGTTGTTGTGCTGTTTTCATTTGCATTGCAGATATGTACTGTCATGAATCGCACAATTAAGTTGCTAATTTGGATTTGACTTGGCGAAGTGAATAGCAAGGCGAATTGTGGATGAGATTGACTGGTTTTGTGGCACTAGATTTTTGTGTTTTATGATTATTATGAAGGGCAGCCATAAGCGTTGTAGAGGCACAAAGAGCGAATCAAGTCAGAGATACTTTCCGTTTAAGTAATAAGCAAATTTAAATGTCTCGAAAGTGATTCTCGCACTTAGTACTAGTTTATGCGTTTTATCGGCTTATTAAAATACAGGAAATCGGCTGACATTATTTCAGATAAAAATCTCAAACTGTAGAAGAGGAGATACAAATTTTCATTATGTTTGCATTTCTAACATTACTGTTCAATATTTGCCACTATAGTTTTTTGTCTCTTTAGTTGAATAACACAGGTCTGCAACAAAAATGCTATCTGGATATTTCCATCTGGTTTCTATGTATTTAGATGTTCGGAAAACTGAAAAAATACTCAAAAAATTCCAGAACGTAAGGTTATTTTACAAAACACAAAAATTTATTATAAAAAGGGTTTTTTGGGCTAACTTGTAGGCATTTATAATAGGTACAATTTTTTTTTGATTACTGTTTTTAAATGTTTACCATAACTATCATAAATTTCTAAATAAGGAACTAACCTTTGCCGGGAGTGTCTTCCTCCTGTTTTAGATATCGTGAGAAGCAGTTTACTTCCTACTTTGCCCAAGGGGACGAGTTGGTTTATTGTACCAATATTGAAGGGGTAATGGATACATTTAAGATCTCATACGACCCAGCAGAGTGGCGTATTTTCATAGATTCTTCAAAAAGAAGCCTCACAGCAGTTCTGCTTCACAACGGCGGTTTCTATACTTCCATTCCTGTCGGTCATTCTGCACACCTCAAGGAAACCTACATATACAAGAACTTGGAATTGATTCTTTGCAAATTAAAATATAAAGACCACGGTTGGCAAGTGTATGGTGATTTTAAAATCTTGGGCATGGCGCTCGCACAACAATCTGGGTTTACCAAATGCCCTTGCTTTTTGTGTATATTGGACCAAAAAGTGTTGGCCTCCGAGGAAGCTTAAAGTTGGTGAAAAGAATGTCTGGGACTGGTGAAACGATTTGTAAAGTCACTTCCAAGAGATGGAAATTGCTTCAAATTCTTAATATCAAAGTTTCCAGGTCTCAAGGAGGCAAAGTTGAAGGAAGGTGTTTTCGTTGGACCAGATATTAGACGGTTAATGGCTGATCCACTATTCATCACAACCATGACGGATCCTCAAAGAGAAGGGTGGATTGCCTTTAAAGAGGTCATAAAGAAAGTTTTAGGCAATAACAAAGATCCTAACTACAAACAAATCGTTAAAAGAATATTTCAAGCTTTAAGTTGCTTGATGAGTTTAAAAGTACATTTTCTTCATTCCCACCTCGACTACTTTCCAGAAAATTTAGGAGACGTGAGTGAAAAGCAAGGTGAACGATTTCACCAAGATATTAAGGAGATGGAAAAAAGATACCAGGGAAGATGGTGCGTTTCAATGATGGCAGACTACTGTTGTGTTTAGTGCTTACTAGTTTATGTATTTTACATAAATAAATTAGTTTTGTTACGCAATTATAAATTTAAAAAAAATTTTTTAATCTTTTATATTTTATATTAAGATGATAACTTGTTTAACATAGACACCTACACTGTCAGAAAACTTGACGTTCTATGACAAAATTAAAGTTATTTTCGGATTCAGCACACCCAAAAACATAAGAATTACACAAAAAAACCAAAACAGCTCTCAATTTTTTTTTTTTGCTGACTTGGGTACATAATCATTGAGTAAATTTTTTCTCAGTTAAAACTGAATTTATATGCACATGAATTAAATATTCTTAAATAAAATATTGCTAATCATTATAAATGAAATCGTGTTTGTTTGATTTCCAAGTAGATATGAAATAAAATTTTAATACTTCATCAGCATACTTTTTTTTGTATGAGTAAACTTCGTTAAAAAGGGTAAAAGCCTCCCACAGTGAAGCAACACTCTTTAAATTTATTTTTTGGCGCAACTGCAGTTATGCCAAACTCGCTTTTATGTGTTTGTCACACGTATTCACAGATACTAATACATGTAAAACCTGCGCATGCGCACAACGTACATTTGTAGTAAAACTATTTCCCTTAGATTGCTTAGTTGTTACACATTGCGCAGATATGTTACCGCCAATATATAAGTATTATTTATATGATTCTAGGTTGTGGTAACTTTTGAACATAAAAAAGATAGAGTTGAATTGAACAGGGTCGTCCTCTCAAATTTTTAATTGTTTATGAGCTTTAAGGTCGATTGGTTTTTGAAGATAATTGCAAGGAAAAAACAAGAATAAATAAAAGAGGTATAGATGATAGTAATATTTGGGAGATCACCACATCTCCTTATCAGACTTCTTTCTTCTTGGCTCCAGGAGGTGTCGAAACCACTACACCGGACGCAACACTTAAGCCGGCAACTAAACGCGCTTATTCAAAAAAATAAACTAAATATTTCTTTGGCAATACTTTAATAGTTGGCATTATATCAATCTTTGTGATTTTTGTCAAGCCTCACATAGTGTGCTTGATCCTTAAAATGCAGAACAGGCTTCCTCTGATACCACTAGAGATATAGTGACGAATACTCTAATGGTACTTTCATCCATTCGAAAGACATTACCCGGCTTGCAAAATCTGGAAGGAAATGGACTAAAGTATGGTGGTACGCAAATTGACAATTTGTCGATTTGGCAAAAGCCTCTGCTAAAATGTATTTGCATATTTATAGAAGAAAAACGTCTTCGAGAGCCAACCAATGCATTCTCATACCTACGCTGATTTGTTACCATAAAGCGTTCGCCTGGATCAAGTAAAGCTGTTTGGAATTAAATTATAGACCTGAACTTATTCAAATATTATGTCAAGCTATAGCTTTATGAAGGGAATGAACTAAGAGCTTAAAGAGATAGTTCCACAGATTGAACGAACTCGAAGTGAAAAAATCCTCTATGCGAACCATTTAGATGATGCAAATGAAAGTGAAGAATGAATGAGTATTATTCTTTCAGAATGACGCTAGAGTTAGTACAAAAATCCAACGAGTTTTCAAAAGAATTACTTAATTTTTCGAACAAGAAAAACACAAATCATTCTGCTCAAATTGCTATAAAATTTATTTTCAAAGAGTTGGCAACCACTTATTAATTTACTTATGATAAATTTTAAACATAGTTTTTTTTTAACTGGAGGTTACCCTCTACTGTCTGCTTTAACCGCATACTTAAATTGCCTTATATGTACGTATTGCCTTTCTTTAATTGAATTTGATTTTTTTAAAAGAGAGCAGCCGCTGCACTATGTCGTTGTCCTTGTAAAGCTCGTACAGCTCATCGGTCCTTCGTCTGTCGTAATCGCAGTCGCAAAGTCATAAAAGTCCATAAATCTTTCAGAGAATATTTTTCTCGAACACTCCAAGAGCTCTCTCATCTGACATTGACATCGTCCATGCTTCTGCGCCATACAATAGGACAGGCATTATTGACATAGTGAGCAAGATTTTGTTCTACGGCCTTAAAATTTTAAAGTTGCCGATTGCTGTTCGCAAACTTTTCCACCTTTAAGTTATTATTTTCGCTTCCAAGAGACCCTTCAGCGGCATTAGTAATGAACGAAAACATTATTAGCATATTTACAATGTGTGATGGTTTTTCCATTGCATACAAATATAGAATTGTACCTACGCATTGTTTATATTTTCTTTCAGCATTCACTTCATTAGTCTTTTGCAATGAAAATTGGCTGCAGATGCATTTCCAAAGGAAATGACAACCGCACTGGTTACTACTGTGATTTAAATACATACAAACACATACTTACGAGTACGTACATAAATATAAAGGTAAGCATCTTTACTTGAAAATCCTTCTGTTTGTTTCTTTTCGCCGAACTTTGCTTTTATCAGCATCATTTACAAGCTGTTTTCTTTAGCTACAATAACAGCAAATGCAAGAGGATAAAAACAAGTTGCACGTGTAATTTACAATGCAACTCAGTGTAAAATTATAAAAGGTAGTATGAATGCTCTGCAATTTCAACTGGCAGTAAGCGAAGGAAATATTGTAAAAGAGTTTTTGTATTTCTTACACCAACTCGATCATAAATACAGCGCACTTGGCAGTGGAATATCAAAAATATACATACGAGCATAAGTATATTGCTTTTAAATTCACGTTTAAATATATAAAATACATTGCAGTTCTTGCCATACAAATTTAGTTTGAAATGATGTACTTTAGCTTTTGACTTTTCCCAGTTATTTATGTTACTTTGTTTTCATATTTGATGAAATATATTTTGCATGCATTTTTTAAAAGCACAATCCACAAACGTCAACAAAATAAAACTATTGTTGAAAATAATAAGCAACAAAAAATGCACACACCCACTCTAGCATGTGCATTAGGGTGCTTCTTATTTTTAACTTTTGAAAAAATAGGCACACCAATTGCCTCTTCTAGATAACAAGTGAGAAATATATATATATATATTTTTTTTTTTTCTTTTTAATCGCATCAGCAACCAAATATCGCTAGTTTTTGTAAAATGTTTACACTCTCTCACAATCTCGTACATATAACTCATTCTACACAGATTTTTATTTGGAAGAATATCACAAGAGCGTTCGTAAATGAAATAATCAAATTTAAGTTTTACTTTATAACCACATTTAATGTTATTTCCTTACGATAAAATTTTATGAACAAAAACGCTACTTAATAAAAAATTAATTATTTTTTGTATTAATAAAAATTCCGAAAAAATTGCTTTTTTTAAATTTTCACATGCATTTAGCGACCGCTATTACTTAATTTTTTTTAAAGATTCACGCAATGAGTTGCTTTACCTTTAATGGAGGTGACAAATATTGCAAATGCATTTTTTCAAAATTGAATTAAATTATTCACAACAAAATTTAATTATTATAAGGATTTGTGAATTCATGTTTGATTAAATAAAATATAGGTGATAATAAAATACAACAAAAAGTGAGTTAACAGACATTTTTTTTATATGCCCAGCAAATTTTTTAATCGCGGAAATTTTTTCGATTTTGATATTTTTAAAAGCACGGCAAGCCTTTCAAAAGAATCTTTCTTTTCTAGAAATCTCGTGAATTTATCATTTCAGTTATCTACGAATTATTGGCTGGGTAAATAATTGCATAAGGATTTTAAATACGTTTGCAAGAGTTTAACTTTAACATTATTAATACAAATAATTGTTTACTAGTTCAGTAGTCTCATAATATGGCTGAAGTAATATGTCAATAAATCGTGCTCGACATAATGATAAGGTCCCGCATGTAGCCAAATTTTCACAATACATTTCCTTCTGTTTAATTTCAATTATTTATGAATTATAAAACGATTCACTTTTCGTATAAGAAAGTATAATTTTGAAGTGGCTACAAAGTGCTGTTGATTTTAAACAATATTTATAATGATGATAGTTTTAAGTTTCTATTATATAAAATAAGTGTTCAAATTCATTGTTAATATGTAGCTACATAAAGTCTATAACTTTATTAAGCTTTTATAAATTATAAAGCGAAAGGGCTATAAAATTACATACATAAAAATAGATTAGGTTCTTAAAATAAATTTTTAGATAAAAATTCACAATTTTATTGACCTCGGGGCCACTTTGTGGAAGATTTTATTTGGAAAAACCAACAATATTTTTTAATGGTATAACTTATAGGCGCTATTTCGAAAATCACCACAACTCATCATCAGACTTCTTTTTATTTTATTTAATTATATTTATTCTTCATCACCACTTTCCCAGGCTTTGAACCAAGGACGTCGAGGCCGCAGAGCCAACACGCTCCATGCTGTACTACACTTGCTGAGTGGACTGTTGTGTTTATTCCATCTTCCAACTACAAACAAGAGCAGCTAATCTGCCGCTATTTAAACTTGCTTATGTGGTTGTTGTTTGTGTTTAAGGTAATTCTATATTTGTAATTAGTTTTAGAATGCATTTAGGCGTGCTCATCCATCCAATAAAAATCTTAACAAACTTTGAATAAAATATTCGTATACAGAAGGGTTTACCTTAAATAATTTTTGAAAATTCACTACAAACTTAAACCAGATTAGAAGCAGTTAATTTCGAGTAATTTTCGAATTATGTAGCTAGTTTGTGCGTTTCGACGCTGTAGGCTTACTATTAAAGCATTGACAGACGGCAACATTAATGCCAATTATTTAGTTAACCAACTAATTGATACGAATGAAATTGAACACTGGTTAAGTTTGAGATAACATGTGTATGTGTATTTGATTTTTTGGGCAGGATTATAAGTACAAAATAAATTCATTCTTTTTCGCAAATGTTTGAAATATATAACTTTTCTGTTCACTTTTGAGTTTGAAAATTTTGATAAAGTAAATATCAATAACTACCAAATACTTCGCAATTTATTTATATCAAATATTCCGAATAAACTAAGGCCATTTTAACCTAATTCTGGAATGAATGGGGAAACATACTGCCAATTTACTAAACTTGTTTAATTTTATTTTAATTTAAAATTTTTCTTTTTATAAATGTTTTTTTTTCTTATTTTATTTTTAATTTATAACCGATTGTAGTACCTTCTTTCTGTTGTGCTACAAAAAACGTAAATTGTTCTTATTGCACTAATACCTTAAATCGTAATTGAAATTGAAATTATTTTACAAGCACGTGCGGTATTTGAAGCGGCCCTTTTGGGTTAAGGAACATTGCTATCCATAGTCAACAAGGTGAACGTACAAAAACGCTCATATTTTTTCAAAATGCAGTATTTTATCTAGAAAATTTTTCTTTTGCATTATTGTCATTAAAAGTTCCTATTAATTACTATGATCGATGAGCTATCGGTCTGCCCTTTCAGAGAGATTAGAATAAGCTTATTATTCGTATCCAAAATATTATATGTATATGACTTACAGAAATTTTTTGTTTCTATATTTTTATCTGCGTATGCTTAAAAAAAAATTGGTTTCGCTCCTTCCCAGGTGTTTGCAGAAATTTTGCGAGAATAAATTAAAGATATACAGCAGGAAACTTATAACCCAAAAGCAATATCGCATGCTCAAGGCCAAAAGAGTTTAATCTGTTCCTCAATTCTTTGCATTGTCCTCAACATTTTTCTTAGTAAAATAAGTATATACCGAGGCAAATGTAGCATTTGAAGATTATACAAAGATGCCCTTTTATAAGAAATTGAAAATTAGTTAAAATGGATCCAAAAGATTGGAAAATATTTTTAAAAAAATCAATACATTTTCAATGATTCATAATTGCTTAATTGACATTTTTATGTTTATTGGCACGGTTCTCCATCATCTCGTACCTATCGAAGAATCAAAAGAGCATCAAGAAATTACCATTATTTTAATGTATTACAAAAGTTTACGAAAATCACTTGATCCGGCAAAACGACAAATAAAAAGTATGATTAATTTTAAATGTATCTAATATATACAAAGAAATGTAAGTAGACATTATATTAACTCACATTAAATAAATTACTTAAGTGCGCTAGTTGTTAAGGTGATCCAATATAGTAGCACTTGAGACACTTACAACAATTCAAAAAGATAAAGTTATTAATTACAAATAATATACAAACAAAAATATTTCCATTGTTCAGTGGTAGAACTTAAAATTGTCAAGAGTATACTAAGTACATACATAGCAGCAGCAGACACTTATTTAAAAACAAAAATAGACAATCAAGAAGCCGCTCAACATGCAATAAAAAAATTTACAAAATCAACATTTGTAAGGCAGCTGATCGTCAGTTAAAATTTAAACGTTACACCATAAGCAACACAATGAGTAAAAATATTGTTTCGATACCTTCGATACAATGGCCTGCACTACGCGATGTTTATCGTCAAAACTGGCCGCTAAACTCAAACAGTTATTACGGTTTGGAAAATTATATAAAATGGTCACAAAAGGATGCCGAATTATGTGAACGTGAAGTGCGTGTTTGGAGTATTGATGAAAATTGGCGTGAGCATGGAATTTATATTTTGGAAGTATGAGGATGCAAGGCGCAAAGAGTGTTGTGCTTTTTTATTAATGAAAAACATATATTTCTAGGATGAAACCAGCTTAACACACATAATCAGAGCAGATGTCTGCTCAGTGGAACATATCGCACTCTTTCAGTTGGCCTTGAAATATATAGATTCCATACCGTTTTCTGAATTTATTTTTCGTGATACAACGCGTTCAGCTGTTAAAAAGCAACTCGAAAATTTCGGTTATACACCGAATATAAAGCAATGCTACCCAGCTAAGTTGTATCACATTTCCACGGAGGATTGTCTAAAGTTAGAAGTAAGGTAAGAGCAATATTAAAATATTGTAGTCAAATAATTTGAAAAAAGTTGGTAATTTTTAAAAACTTACGCAGTTCGTATTCTTACTTTCCTTATACATATATTTCCAAGGAAAATAGTGTTAATTTGAAACATTTAAAAAAAAATTACAAAATTTTAACAATTTTCGATCCTATTTGTAAGAAGTTTTATAATATTTTTGCAGCTCATTAAATTTTTGGAAATAATGTGCAGTGTTCAGGTCGATTTTTAATATTTTTTATCGGACATGTTGGACTTTTTCCATATAAAAGTTAATTGCTTTATACAATGGAATCAAACGCAGTAAAAAAATATAAAATTAACTAGAAAATTTTCTAAAATTAGAAAAATTCAAGTACATATGTATATGTCTAATGAGAATTTGGAAAATATAAAATTTTCTAAAACTCTGAGCAAAAATATTTAAACTTTGGTGTCTATATGTTTAATTTATATGAATTTGGTAATACATTTGTGCCTTTTGTTGGCGAATAAATTTTGTTTTTATAAATAAAAAAATTTAAACAAAATAAAAGAAAAATTAAAGAACAATAATTTTCCAGAATTTATTTTAATCAAACCCCTCTAATAAAATAAATAAAAATATTCAAGTACATATATATGTATATGTGTATGTGTATTGACCAGGTCTAATGAGAATTTGAAAAATAACCTCCACTCAATTTAAACGTTACCGAAAGAGTAGTTTTAAAGAAAAAAAATTGTAACCACCTAAAAATCGCAAAAAATTTGTAAAATACAATTTCCTGAAATTCAATATTTTCTGAAAGTTATAAAACCCAAGAAAATAGTTAATTTTCAGGAATGTGATTATCAAGATATATTTAATACGAATAGGGAAAAAAATGTTGATTCCTAAACAACAAAAAAAAAATCAATTATAAAAAAATTTCATTTCCCTAGCAATTACTTGAAATTAATTGTCGCAATTTTTAGAACTGTTAAAAAAGAAAATTTTAATATATATATTTTATAAACGAAAGAACTCATCTTTAGTCTTTTTTAGACAGAAAAATTAATTTTTATCATGCGGCGAGAAAAACCTTTAAAATCAACAGAAATTTTTAGCAAATATTAACTTTCAAAATGAGCTACAGAACTATGTATTCGAAAAGTTTCTAAATTTTTTTTTAATTTTTTAAACTTAAAAAAAATTGGTTGTTTAAAAAAAATGTTGTGAAACACTTAAAACTGAATTGAAGATATTTGATAAAAAAATTCAAGAAAAATAACTATTATTATGATAAGTGCTATACTTGAATGTGTAATTGTGAATATAACCATTATTCGGTTTTAAATAATAATCTCCCTCTCAATTCTCTATTTCAGCTCCCGCACGGATTTTATTATAAAACCCCTAAAATTATCAGACGCCAAAGAAGTTGACGATTTCTGGACATACAAAGCACCTGGCACACAATACATTCTCGAACGCAATATCAAATACAATTTCTCTTTGGGTGCTTATCATCCCGAAAGTGGAGAACTGTGCGCATGGGTATTGCAGTAAGTATTTGCACATAATATTCACAATCAGCTCGAGTCTCTAAATCGTTTCATTTTCTTTATTTCTCAAACAGCTCCGAATTGGGTACTATAGGTTGTTTGTATGTGAAAAAAGAATATCGACGATGCGGTCTAGCTGAGGATTTGGTGCGTCCAATGTGTCGTATGTTGGCCGAGCAAAATTATGATGCCATCGCTCAAATTGTAGATACTAACGTAGCATCGGTTAAGCTCTTCACGAAATTGGGATTTCAAGCTGTTGAGTATAATTATTGGTTCTTAAAATCGGATTTTGAAATTGAAATGAAAGGTGGCGAGCGAGTGGACATTTTGAGTGGACAGGCTATGAAGCATGGTTAATTTATATTTTAGTATACATAAATAAATTTTTGATAGGTTAATTGAAATTAAAAAGTACCAAAAGTAATAAAAAAATAACATAATTACTCGTATATAAAAAAAAAAAATTTATTTTCTCTTTGACATGTGCATACCTCTAAAAATGCTTATTAAAAATATCGCAAGAATATAAAAAGTTCGGTTTCGTTTTTCAATTTCATTAGGGTTTATTGATATTCCCTCTCCCTGCGTTGTAGCATAAGTCTTTGTACCTACCTAAAAAAGAAAATAATAAAAAAAAAAATGTTCCGCAACCAAAATCATTCATATTGAAAACACTGCAGCTAAACAGCTCAAAACTAAAATTTTTCAATTTTTATTTATTTATTTATTTATTTCAATAATTGTTCAAAAACTTCTAAAATCTTGCAAGCGCAACTAAATTTCTCTCTTAAATTTCTTAGATATGTTACATCTGCAAAATTTTTCCAATCTTATTAGCCCCACAAACGTCGCAGCGGCTTTAAATCTTTTACTCTAGTATTCACTATTTTTCTTCTGAAACTCTTATCAGTAGTTTTTTTTTTTTTCAAATGCACTTCAATGTCTAAGCTGCTTTTACTGGATGCAAATGGAAAAGAACACAATTTGACACAGACTCACTCGCCAATGTACGCTGATAAACTATGCGTTCATACAATTTGAAAATGTATATGCAACGATACAGACAAAAGTTTTATTGTTTTTTTTTTCAAATTAGTAAAAGTTTATACTTTTCTAATTTTTTTATTTTTTTTATCATTTCCCTTTGAAAGGAATAAAACTCAAGTCGGTTTAAATTCAATTGAAACTATAAAAGGAAGCTAAATATATACCTACATATGTATGTATACATGAATGTATGCATATGTGTGCATATATATGTACGAGTATGTATGTGTAATCTTATTGATAAAACAATAGTCTTTGAAAATGAAGAGTTTCACTGCAGTAGCGCAAAATAACTGGCAGCAAGAAACTTTGAAAGTATTCGAAGTTACACGAAAGTCAACAGACGACTTATGTCCTTTAATTTGTTTGCAAGAAATACAAAAAAATTATGCATGAGTTATTTATAGGAAGAAAAAATTTTAAAAATTGACAAGGCTATAAATAACATTTACACAATTTGAGTAACTTTTATTTAACAAATTTTTTTTTTTTGGCAAAATATGTTTACTTTTGTGGCAGACCAAAGTAATAAAAATATATGTTGATTTTTTTAAATTATTATTTGATACATTGTTCATTAATTTATGAAAAACATTTCGTTCAGTCCACAAATATATGCCAGTAGTAACGAATAGATCCTGTAAATAGCTTACGGATCTAGGTTGAAGAAATAATGGTTCTGAATATATAATTGGTAGCCGCTCTATTTATAGTCTGATTTGTATACCGAATTCTCTACGAGACTAAGTTATAGTCAAGATAAAGCGAAAGCTCATTCTTTGACTGTTTTTGCGAAAAATTATATAAAAAAGCTAATTCTTTAGAGTCATTTTTATCCCGACTATACATAAATCGGCGTGCCATCGGTTTTAAGAATGACCGAACCTATTTATTTTTTAAGTAAAAAAAAACCGATTAAAAAATTTTGCAGAAAACTTCAAATTTCGGGATAAACTAAATTCAAAACTAGAATATCTCCTCTCTCTTACATCTCTATAGCAATATTAAAGGAAGCGAGTGGGCTGATAAGATGGGACGCGGGCAACTTTAATGATGAAACTATGAAATATGAATAAACCAAGTCGTTATTAATGATTTGCAGAACATTCAGGAAAACTTTGATATCTTAAGATTTTTAAGGCTGCGACGTTGTATGGAAAATGACAGAAAACTTTGTTAAACTTTTCTAGTGTACTAATGCTGCAACGCTGGCGAAGCATCTGAAGCGCCTGCGATCACGTTTTTCAACAGTTTTGGGGAGTGAGAAAGTGAAGGTGAAATGTTTAACGCAAGTCCTACTATACTACAAGCAAGAGGCTACACATTTGCTACCTCTTCAAAGCGACAATAATCCGAAGCGTCCACCTTAAACACTTAGTGTTTATGCCAATTGGAAAGCCAGGTAAGTATTGAGATTTTATCCTCGACATGCAGTTTGATAGTGGACATTGGTATGTCTGCTCGCACCTTTCCTTGCCAATGCACCAAGCAAACATCTGATTCAAATATTTTAGTGCCGAGCGAGCACGTTTTCAGATTTGCGACATTCTGTGGATAAGTCTAGAGTCTTTAAGACAACTTGACTGTTGGTGAAAATGGAAACTTATTTTTTCTCCTTATGACCTTTTCTAAGGTGCTGAGTACTATATTTCGACCGAAAAAAAAACAAAAAATCATTTCGTATATATTCTTAATCTTTGACTTTCTTATCTTTTCTACATAACCGTCATTAATTTTAGTGCATTTCTTAAGCCTATAGATTCACTTCTCAAACATTATTTTTAAGCTTATCAAGTTTAGATTTAACCGCATTAAGTTTGTAAATATATCCGCTTTGCTGTAAAATATCTTTCCCCTCTAATTGCATTCAATTTTTGTAAATAACCAGAAATCGCAAGAAGAGAGATCGTGATAAAAATTAATCGTTATTATTTAGTGTCGCAATTATCTTTCTTCCTGTTCTCCAACAAATTTTTGAAAACTTTTGGTGAGCCCTCTTCGGTGTACCAGTTTGCAGTTACCGACTGACTTTTTACCTTCTGTTGCTTAGCTTTTACAGGTGTGTTTGCTCCTGTTGGGCTCCATGCTGTTGTTCGATTTCTAATTCCTACTTATAAAACCAAAAGATTTTCAGCAACCAAGCCTTTTTTTGGGCTTGATATAATTTATTTGTGTATCCCACAAGATAACTTAATATTCGAGATACTGTCATGGCATTCAAATCCAATTTATCAGAAACCATTTATTGTGTCAATCGTGGATCTTTGTCGTCTTTCGACTTCACCAGAGCCACAAGTGACGCCATCAGTGGAAGATTTTGGTCGACCATGTGAGTGCCCGCTGTGGTCGAGGTGTTAACGGTGCGTGCTATAACTCGATATGCTTCGAGGTTCGAATCTCAGTCAGGGCAAGCAAAATCTTAATCATAGAAAAAGTCTTTTTTTCTAATAGCGGTCAAACCTCGGCAGACAATGGCAAAGATAGGAGGGTTTTTTTTTGCAATGAAAAATCTTCTCATTAAATACATCTGCCGTTTGGAGTCGGCACAAAATTGTACCTCCCTCCATTTGCGGTAGAATATAAAGACGCACACCAAAAATGGTAAAAAAAAGCTCGGCCAAACACTGAGCTATATATATAGTGTAAGCGCCAAATTATTATTATTGTTATTGTGAGAACTCGTCCTCTACAGAAAAATGTTCCTTCTGGAATCTTCGGAGCCACTTGAAAAAGGTCTGTTCCATATACACTTTGGCATTCATTGAATATTTGTACTAGCTTTAGCTTACGCCGAAAATCGAAGAGAATCTCATAGCGAATTTTTGTTTGGTGGTGAAATTTCGTCTGATATATCCCCACACCCAGACTCGCTGCACCTTATCTATCAATAAATTTACCCACCAAACGCAAACTTACCTATCTAATCGACCCCACACTACCTTATTTACGAATATAAAATTCAATATACTCACACTCACCACACATACACGCACCATATTTAAACGTTTAACATCTGAATTTAAAACACCTAAACATCCCTTGCCTTGTTCCATCATACCTTAAATAACCACACCTAAACTCCCCACACCTTAACTCACCATACCCAAACTCACCATACCTTAACTCACGAAACTTAAACTCAACAAACGTCCACTCTTTTCACATCACGTCATTCAATCTAACCTGATCCCCCATCTTCCTTAACTCATTTCGCTCGACCTTACGGTATTACTCCACTGTTTTCTTCACCCCACCTTAAACCTTCAAACCTTACAGACAGCTAAACGAAGCAAATTAAAAATGAAATTTCTTTCTTCTATTTTTATTTGAACAAATTGAACGTTATACATAAGTCCAGCGTTATGTTATGTTATCTTCTTCATTTTAAGTTAAGCTCAGTGCATATCAGCTAATAACTGCATGCCTACATATGTAACTGGTATGGAACGAATAAGAATACCACAATCTCTTTTAGCAAAAAAACAACCATTTAAATTTTACACTTTGCTATATTTACGTATATAGTACATATGTATGTATGTATGTAGTATATATACAACGAATTTAAATACCAAATTGATTTCATAATTTAATTTTGCATAAACTATTTTTTTCATTCTCACACAGTAAATACGCATAATAAGATACAAAATGGTAGTGTAATGAGCGCTAAAATTAAATACAAACATCAAATCAATTATGAATGATGTCGAAATGCATCGACCGGGAATCGAACCCGGGTCATACGCGTGGGAGGCGAACATTCTACCATTGAACCACCGATGCTGGTAATAAGTATAGTTTTAAAAAATATTTATGAAATTTTATATCAATAGCCATTTAAGTTTTTTAAAGCTATATTTACATAAGTACGTATGTTTGTATGTATGTACAAACAGACTTACATATGGAGTCGTATATGAAATCACTTTTGTTTATTTAGAACTGAGAAGCTCTCACTGCGTGCTCTACTGGAATTCCCAAGAATTTAGAAGCAGTAAAACTGAGGAGTTCTATTTGAAAGCTTTTGAAAATTAGTCATCTTAAGTTGATAACCTAATTGTAAGCAATCGCGATTAGAATAAAAATTTTCATCGTTTTACACTTATACAGGGGCACGCAGATCATTAATGGATAGAAATTAGAGAGCTTTGAAATTCATTTTACGAGCTTTGTTTTGAAAATAAAAAAAATTGTGTTGCATCGGCCGGGAATCGAACCCGGGCCGCCCGCGTGGCAGGCGAGCATTCTACCACTGAACCACCGATGGTTCTATCGATCTCGCTAGAAGCCAAAGTTTCGCCGAGATTTCGAAAAAGGCGCGATGGATCTGCAGTGCAGTGTTAAAACAAATAAAAAAATTAAGAAAATATTTAAAACCCCACTCATGGCCAAACAGTTAGTCTACCACTTCTTATAAATATTTCTATTGTTTAAATTATTATTAACTCTACATTATAAAACTTTTACATTTCTGCAAATTCAAACAATCCATTTGTTGTTCATAACTTTTTGACATTTTTTTTAAGGTAATTCTATAAAAAATTTACGTATCCAGTTTTCTGACCTATTCAATTTTAGTAAAAAGAGTTTTAAGAGGCTAGGGACTACCGTTGATTTTTGATATTTTCGGTTTGCCGAGGTTGTTGCGCATTTGATTTCATATTACACATGAACAAACTCGAAATTTTTAATGTATTAAAAGAAAATTTAGTACATCGTCCCCGCTGCGTTAAAAGCTGCTAGCTCCTTTTTCGGTCAAAATAACTTTTTGATACTAAAAGTAAGAAAAACATTCTTTTTAGCTCCTTTCTTTTTATTTTTACTTAAAACTTTAGCCAAAAAATCAAATATTTTGCCGCTGTGGTGACGAGATACCAAATTTATATTAATTAAAAATTCGAAGATTTTCCAAAAATGTTGTGTAGAATAAAGTTTACTATAGTTTCAATAGTTTAAAAAAAAAATTACTAAATTTCAATAAACAAAAGAAAAGTAGTCAAAACATATCAAAAAATCCATACTAAATATTTTCCATGCGTGCGTATACATACTTTTAAAATAAACACTCTTTTCTACACTTCCCAACATAAAACAGGGCTTGATTCTATTAATAATAAACTTACGGCTTTAACAAGCAGTATATCCATTTATAAAGCACAATTTTATTAGTTAGTTAATAGCTTTATTACAAAATATAAAAACAAACATATATGTACAAAAAGTTAAATTGCATCGGCCGGGAATCGAACCCGGGCCGCCCGCGTGGCAGGCGAGCATTCTACCACTGAACCACCGATGCTTGTGTCCAACATTACTCCAAATTAAAGTTTTCCCCAAAAGCTCCACTCAATGCTGCTCCCCTAAATATGGTTGCGTCGCAGTGCTGTTGATCTTACATTTCTCTAGAATATTTACATACCCACAAACATATGTACATATGAACGAGTGTATCTTACTGTACGTTCACCTTCACTGACTGTTAGTAACAAATAAATAAAGCAAACAAACTTGCATAATATCGAAAGTTTACTACTACCTTGCTGGAATCACTAATGTTGCTCCCCACTAATTGTGTCTCACAATTTGTCTCTCCCTCTCCTTCATTGATTGAGTTTGTGTAAAATGAAATTTACCCAGCAACAGCAAAAGTACACATACTTATTTACATATACCGCATTTTAATACATACATATGTATGTACATATGTACATACATACATAGAGATACAATATTTGCAAACAAATTCACTTCGAACAAGAAAAATTTGCGAATGCGAAAACAAGTATTAGAACATCGTCGAAGCAAAAGTAGAACCGCGGTTGCTGAAAGCGTCACCCTCACTTTTGATAAAGCTTTGCTACCTGAACTCTCATTGTGTTGCAAGTAATTACAAATTTAGTTTGAATACAGATATCTTATTTACACACTGCGGCACAATGAACTTGCCGCAAGTTTGGAAGGAGTCGGGGTACCGATAGAACATTTGAGATTCAGGTACTACAAATACATATGTATGTATGTATATTGAAATTTAGTCAGTACATACATATCTACTTATTGGGCGCATACGTAAGTGTGTACGTTGCTTGTATAAATATTTTTATAACATCGTATATATGAATAAATTGATTATATGATATGTATTAAGAATTTAAATTTTTTTTTAGATTTTAACTTTGAGCCAATCTCATTGCACACAGAAAAATACTTGGATCAAAAGACACACGCTTCAGAGTGTCTTATTTTTTTCTGTAGTATGTATAGAAAAATCAAATATCATGATTTTGGGTAGAAAAACATGAAGTTTATTGCTAAAAAAATAATTTGCTTTATGAATTCGTTTTCAATACTTAAAATCTCAAATACCTCATTTCTATTTTTAGCATCTTTTCGTAGAGCACTATAATTTGCAGGAAAACAACAAAACTTGGCGAAATCGTACTAGTACCGAACCACAAATATCTTTCACTGTTTCCCTACGGGTTATGTACATACACACTCATATTCACATTGATGTTTAAAAGAGCTTAAAGCTTAACTGATTTAATACATACGAGTATGTTCCTAAAGCTACTTAACAGCTCCTATAACAACAGCCGCTCTTGCAACAACAGATGCTCCACTGTTAACGAAAATTTAAAGAGCGTCTATTAAATTGTAAGCTCCACTATCTCAATTTATATTTGTACATTCATAAGATCGCAATATCAAAACGATCTCCAACTCTGTTTAAATTTTAAAGATCGGCAGCTAAAGAGTGAAAATAGCTTTTACTCTGTAAATAAATACAAGCATCGGTGGTTCAGTGGTAGAATGCTCGCCTGCCACGCGGGCGGCCCGGGTTCGATTCCCGGCCGATGCAATTTCCTTTTTTTATTCATTTTAATATTGCACACATATAAAATAAATAATAAATAGCCCACTTGAAAAAAAAACCTTCGCAAATACTATGTGATATTAAACTTCAAATGAAAATATAAGTAAAGAAAATTGTTTAATAACAAGTTTTTTAATATGTAGTCAAAGTCCATAATCAAAATAAATTTGGTAAATTATTTCTGTCCTGTGAAGCTCAGAATGTGATCATTTACATTCGGGGCATCAGAAGCGATATTTTTTTAAAGAAAAAAATGGTTGCTTCAGATATATAGCAATAGGTTTAATTTCGATTCCGACTAAGTTAAATAAGACTGCCTTCGAAAAAAATTAAAAAAAAAAACAATAGTTTCCCAAGACTTGAATGTTTATAAATATTAAGTAAACAGAAATTCTTAAACAAATATTTCAATATAAAATAAAAATTTTGTACAATAGTAGCAAATAGACAAACTTCCACAAGCTTAAGGACTTTAGGGTTACCAACAGCATCGGTGGTTCAGTGGTAGAATGCTCGCCTGCCACGCGGGCGGCCCGGGTTCGATTCCCGGCCGATGCAATATAATATTTTTTATGTTATATAATGTCTATAATATTTATAATATAAAACTTTGTTTTTGCATATTGCAGGCTGAATGTGACAATTTTGATTAAATACAAATAAATCTATTTGAATTTTTAGTTTACCATAAATTGCTTCTAAAAACTCTTTGGAAACATTATGTTCCAATAAGCAACAAAACTTCTTTGTCGGTATTATATTGAATCTACAGTATAACAGAGTAGTACACTTCCCCTTAATAACTTTGAATATGCACAGTTAGCATTTTTTAAGTAAATTTTAAACGTTTTGTATTAAGTTATGGATTAGTTATAAAATAGTTTAGTTTCACTATTGAAAAATTTTGTACGTCATAGGATGAAATTATGAAGTTTTGAAAATGCAATAGTCCTTGTAATGAATGTGAAAGTGCGGCTTCGTAATAGCCCAGTGTCAGATTAAAGGTTTCGATATGATTTAAATAAGTATATGAACAGTTTGATTAGATTGAGGGTATCTAGAAAAATAAATATATAGCAAAATTATTTAATAATTTTAGGTGAATAAATAAATTATTGTAATGTGCTTTATTATCAACTGCTATCAAACAAACAAGTTAAATATACACCTTATCAAAACTGCCACGAGCCACAGATTACAAATTTTCCAACTTATTTGTCAATATTTAATTTTAATTGTTCAGTAATAAAAATCGTATAACTTCAAATCTCAAACTGTGTGCAAAATTAAAATAAAGTTCAGTTAATTTTCACAAAATTTTATAATTTGAATGAAAATTTTAAAACACGTGCGTGTGCCGTTTTTGTTAATTTTTCTGCGAGTTCTCTGTTCATTTTCTTCCATATAAACATATGGAATATATACCCGCCGCAACGCAAAAAATGCCAAGAAAGACTATATAAGCATAACAACATAAATATCTTAACTAAATCAGAAGATATAGTAATTTCATTTATCAAAAATTCTTTATTTAATTTTACAGTTCAACTTGCAATGGGTATTACTATAAAATAAGCATTATCAATTGTCTTGAAGCCTAATTTTTGGAAAAGCCCCCATGATGCTACATTAGTAAATACAACCGACGCAGTTACTTCGAGGCCCTTTGTCGCAATCCTTTTGGACAAATGACGCACAACAAGATTACCCAAACCCATACGTTTATGAGTGTCCAACACTTGCAGAATACCCAAAGAGCCCATTGGTAATCTAGAAGTAGACAACACAAATTTGTTTTTATTTTCCAATATGCTTTTTTTTTGCAGCCTTTACGCACATCAAACACCAAGCAACTAAATTTCCATTGGCATCAAACACGCCAACGCTGTCATTGTAGGTGATTAGAAGCTCGACAAGAACGACTGAACCAGGTTCGCGATGTGGCCAAAGGCTATCCACAAGCTCAGCATGTTGTTGCTCTAAGCGATGTAGTGTATAACCTTTTGGAGGACTAATGGTATTTAAAAAAAATTGTAATCTCATCGTAATTAGTTGACGTTTTTACTTACCTCACTTCAAATTGTTCGGCTTTTTCTCTGTCGACGTGATGCCAAGCAACACCACTTGGCTTGAAATCCTCTTTCTTAAAGCCCATATCCACATAATGTTGTTTCACAATGGGCATCAGACGTTCATGATAGCCAAGTATCATATAAGATTTACTGCTCTTCATTTTACTAAGCGCTGTATATAAACGTTGCTGGTTTTCGCTCAGTGTATTGATGAATACGTAGTTAATGGACTGTGCATTGATCTGGAGAAGATTTTTGGAAAGTATTAAGTTAATCGTGTAGTTAAACAATGAAATGGAAAAAGCAAACAATAGTAGAGAAGAAGGGGAAAAAGAGGATTTTGAAAAAATTGGAAGAGCTCTAAGGCATCATTAGGAGGTCAAAGAAGAAGTATTGATAATGCAACCGGCTTTAAACTATCCAGCACTTTTAAAAAATACTCACTTTTTCCTTAAGCGATTTTCATAAAAGAAATAAAGAAATAACTTTATAGAACTCTGAACATTCCAATCATCAAAATTAACGTATGTCTTTGTATGAACTAACTCTTTAAATAAGTGACAGCACTTTTCAGAAATAGTTTCAAAACAAAGTTTTTTTTTAAATTCCTTTTGTTTAATACCATATTGTTTCAAGTATCTACAAATTCAATTAAATTTAACATTTTAAACCAGGGACCGTAATCGTAATGAGTTTTATCAAAAAATTATGTTTTTATTAATATTTTAAAATTTTTTAAATTCCGATCAAAAATATTAACAATTTTTTGCGTTTTATTGTTTTGTTCAGAAATAAGTATTTAGTATATTTTTTTTAATCAAACATAAAACTCATTTCTGGCGTGTTAATTTTTAATTAAAAAATAATGATAAAGTTTTGAGTTTTAATTTTTTGTTCAAAAAAATAAATTAATTCGATATTTTTTTTTTTTTTTGTTTTTTGACAAATCGAAAATCTCAAAATGGCACACCGCTTTTCTAATAAGTGCTAGGTCGTTAATTTTTTTTGCTATGACCTCGACAACACATGCACTCAAATATGATAACAATTTTATGCACAAATATTTTGCGAAAGAAAAAAAAAGGGTCTTCAAACTGCATCATTACTCGAAACTTGGTTCTCAGAATTTCTGCACAATTTTTGAATATACAGTTTTGTAGCCGATTTTCTTGTAAATGTGCAGGTTTCAAGTCTGTTAAAATTACCGTTAGTTTTTGGCAATTTTTTTTTCCAAATATTTTTGTTCCGTTCATTTCACATGGAAATTTTAGTATTATTTCATCTGAAAATATGAATCGAAAATAATTACCTACATGTTAATATTTACATAAATGCCAACATACTAATGCACTTTCTCTCAAACTTCTACATTTACTTTCATATCAAGGCGAACTCATAAAATGTGATGTTAATCAATCACCTGATTGGTGGTTGGTTGTCAGAATCTATTTTTGTTGCAAATAATCAATTGTTCCGTTTAACTACAAGAAATTTAAAGTAACTGTAACTTTTTGCGGTGATAGTGTAAAAATTATATCGCGAAAATTAAATACAAAGGAGATAAAAGTTTGACAATAACCCACCAAAGCGTCTTGATTCATATAATATTAAAAAAGTTTAGCACAAATTTTACTTGGGTTGCTAACTTACGATGCCCAAATAAGTGCCATCATTTTGCCAATCTCCATCCAGTGAAAATAGATTTATATCTACATCCTTATTTTGAGTCTTCCACTCTATGAAACATTGTATTGTATTATAACAGGATGCTAGCTTTTTCTGTTCCTCGTACAGATCACGCAATTCGGGCCATTTGGATTGTGGAATTTCCACTAAAGTATGTTGCATTTTAAGGAAATTCTGGTTGATTGTGTGTAGAGTGGCGGGCGTACCACAAGCGTTTTTCACTTGAACTACGGGTACTTAAGTCGAAAAATGTGCTAATAAAATATGTAAAGTCATCAGTCGTAGTCACATACATATATTTACTGGCTTTACATTTACATCTTATCTCGTAAAAGTGCTAGTATAAAAATAAACTAATTTAAAATGTAGGAAATGAGAGTTGGATATAATTTTTATAGCTGGATAATAGTTGTGGCTTTTAAATGTGCTTAATAAATAGTAGAAATAAATGCATATGTGTCATACATTTACTACCAGAAAGATTCCAGCCTTTATTTATATATTTTATAATTTTATCCTTTTAAATTTTTTTTAATAAAACCCTACTTCTTTTGCATAATCACTATTCAGTATATGCTCATAAAAGGTATAGTTGGTAGAGTTCGAGAAGCAGTACCATTGACGAATAGAATAGTTTCAAACTAGTTAAGTGCTATTTGCTGTCCAAACGCGCAATTCTTCTTTTGCAATATAATATTTTGTGTGATATGCACAATGCTAGCGTAAATGATTTTTTTTTAAATAATCAAGTTGATAAAATATGTTCAAACATTTTCATAGGTTTTTAACTTTTTTTTGTTTGCACCATTTATTGACTCTTCTTTTTAATTATTGCAAATTACCATTGATTTTTAGAATTTTTGCTTGCTGACGTTGCTGTGCAAAACTGCATATAAATTGCTCCCGAGACTAGATATGGAAGAAAACTCAAAGTAATTTATAGCCACTTCGAATTTGAACTTGTTTGTGTTAAAATTAAATGGAATACATACTGCATTCTTAAAAAATTCTAAAAGATTATATTTTACTCCTTGCCAAATTTTATTGATTTAATGAAAATACTGTAGAATGTTTGAAGTTTTGTATAAACTATGACAAACTTTAATCTTCCAGATATGCGGGTATTCACTGGCCGACGTGATATACAGATTTAACCAAAAGCGCTTTGAGCCAATTATTTTGTGTGAATTTTTACTTACACACTTTATCCTAGAATTTTTACTAAATATTTTTGGATAGAAAAAAGTTTAACAAACCGCCATTAATATTTATTTTATATGTTTAAGAGATCAGAAAAAAATGTTTAGTGCAATATTAAGAGAGAAAAAATATAATAAAAAAAATCCAAAAAAAAAAATGAAAATAAGGAATCATAAAATTTTAAATAAATATGGAGTTATCACTTTTCTGGTTGAAAGCTTATAAATGCATTTCTAGTTTCTGCTATATGTACATCAGACTACGAATTATTCTCTCTTAGTAAACGCTCTTTTGTTTAACCTTTTGTCTTTGTTTAAATGTATATATTTAATTTAAACAAATAAAAATTGCATTTGTTATCATACGTTCAAATAGAATGTCTATGTGAGCTGCTTTAAAGCTATGAAAAAGTGATAGGCGAAAGATAAGAAAATATAAAGATGTGGAAGTTTTATTAAGGACCATTAATTACATCAATAATATTAATAATATTTTACTAAAACATATGCTTTTTGCTATACTAGTATGTAGTACATACATATGTAAATATTTATGAAGTGACAAGATTTCAATGTATATTAATCGGAGGACGAATATAAAAACTTGTTTTAAGAACGGATAGGTGTAAAATACTTTCATAAAATTTTTGTATACGTAAAACAAAAGTAATAAAAGGGAATTAGCAAATGGCAACAAAATTGTATAATAGTTAAAATAAAGTTTTTAATAATACCAATGCACTTTTAAGTAAATTGGTCCGATTTTTTTAAAAGCATAAATTTGACCTGGAAACGTAGTCAACAATGAATCTTTAAAGGAAATTATAGCTTAAATTTACATTTTAAAACCGTGGAGATTTTTAAGAAAATAGATATCATTTTTAAAATATTATTTAAATGAAGGTTATTTTATAGTATTAATTTAAATGTACAAACTTTGAGTAATGTTTTTTTCTTGTTTTGATAGATAATTTGTTGAAGTAAATTTTTTGCTGAATTATTGCAAGAAGCAGATCAACTTTATTATTTTTTGTCTATTTTCAATTTTTCAATATTTGGAAAGTTAATATGGTTTTCAATGAGAGGTTCTATGTAGTATATTTTACCATCGTCTTTTTCAGAATGAAAATGGCCACCACACAAATAGGTCCTGATTTTAAGAAAATTATTCAGCGGGACATCTTTCTCAAAATCGGTACTACCCTGCCAAAATTGATAAGACTTGCCACCGTACATACATATTGACGATGAGTATAAGTATCTTATGTAAATATAGGTTTTTCAAATACAATTTAGAACTGGGGATATTTTAAAAAAACTTACATTTTACCGCTCGACCACATTTTTACATCGAATGCATTTGAAAAATATATTTATTTTATTAATACGTTATTTTATATACATAAATACATAAATAAAGCTTTTTCATATAAAGATTGTCTTTATTTATGCAGACCACCATAACAAATTATTTCACAATCAAAAAGTGCACCAATCAAGTGCAAACTTTCAAGCATCAGCACAACCTACTTACATGCAATACACTTTTACATACGTCCTTTTATTAAATATTTTATACTACAATACTATTTACGTGCTGGTACTGACGTCCAATAAACATTATCAATCGCCTTAAAGCCCAACCTCTCGAACATGGAACGTGACGCTTTGTTCGTGAACACAACAGGTGCAGTGACTTCCAGGCCTTTTTCAGCAATTAATTTAGAAATTTTACTAACAACTAGACTGCCTAGACCCAAACGTTTATGCGTATCGACAACTTGTACTAATCCCAAAGAACCGAGTGGTAATCTGTAAGCAAAAAAAGTCTTGTGAATGAATTTAATTTTTTTCTTTATTCCTTGCTTCTTGCCATCACATTAATATACAATTTTTAAAAATAATTTTTTATCTTTCAAATCAAATAAAACTAATGTTATAGACAGAACAAAATCGCTTAGCGAATTTCATCGGTCAGAGCGATGCCGAGACGTAGCTAAATTTCGCATAGTAAAACGGAGCTAAAACAAAACTCACAATGATACTTTCTCAATTATTTTATGATCTTTTCCGTTTAATAATCATAAAGGTCAGCGGTTTTATTTCGTTTATGCTTTAACTCCTTTTAAAATAATTTACACGAACCAGGCCTAAGGTATCCACGCTTTTCAATTTAGTTTTCACATACCACCGAAATACAAAAGAATGCCAAATATCTTATTATGTCTGCTTACCGCAAAGACCAGGCCACTAAACTGCCTGTAGAATCAAATGCTCCCACACTGTCGCTGTAAGCGATCATCCTTTCCACAAAAAGTATCGAGCCAGGCGTACGATGAGGCCAAATATTATTCACCTGCTCGGCATGTTTCGTTTCCAAGCGTCGTAAAGTAAAACCATCAGGTATGCTTAAATCGATTAAAGTAGATTGATTTTGAGAAAAATAATTTTATAAAAAATGTTGAGATTTTTATGTCATTCAAACTTACTTTACTGACAGCTTTTTCGCCTTTTCTCTTTCAATGTGATACCAAGCTGTGCCATCCTCTATGAAATCTTCCTTTCGCAAACCCTCCTCTATGTAGTATTGTTTCAAAATGGGCATAAGGCGTTCAGGATAACCGAAGAAGAGAAATCTTTCTTTAAGGTTTAAAAGTTTAAGCGCTGTTAGTAAGCGTTGATCGTTCTCGCTGAGCGTATTGATGAAAATGTAGTTTATCGGGTCTCTTTTCTAAAAAAGAAATTTATGTGGCTGCATGATGTTTGCTTTTATTTCCGTTTATTTACTTCTTCGCCATTTTACAACTTCAAACACTTACAAAAGCCACGTATGTGCCATCACGTCGCCACTCACCATCCAAAGAGTATATCTTTATATAGATTTTCTCATTTTGTGCTTTCCATTCAATTAAACATTGTATGGTATTAAATGCGGAGGATAATTTTTTATGCTCTTCGTAAAGATCACGCAGCTCAGGCCATTTAGTTTGTGGAATTTCCACTAGGCAATGCGACATTTTTACTAGTATGGCAATGATTCGCTAATAATTTTGTACTAACTCCCAGCAAATCTCAACAAAAATGTAAACCCATGCAATTTGCTTTCTGTGCTGAGGTCGCTTAGACTGCATATTCTCTTTGCAACTATGTATATATATACTAGGGATGTTAATTTTGGGCATTTTATCGATCCCGGAATTTTCGAGATCTGAAAACTAAATCCCGAGACAATCCCGGGATCCCGAATTTTACGAAGTTTTGATTCCTAAATTTTAATTTGTCAAAAAATTTAACACGTCTGTTTATAGTTGTATTATAGAATTATGCATTTATGCATTGGTATTTATGGGTATTTTCAAAAATAAAAAAGAAATAAACGTAAAATTGACACAAAATAGTTTATACTACAAGTACAAATATACATACATATTTGGTACAGAAGCAAATGCACCTATGTACATAAAGTAAAACTATTTTTAATGCCTGTTTGAGACCGATATTAAATATTAATATATAACTTTTCAGTAAAAAAAGAAATACATAAAGTAAAAATTAAATACATCACCCATTCCATTTTGAGCGCGGGAGAATTGTTCCTTATTTCGATCAAAATGCAATCTAAAATAAATAAAAGCCTTAAGTGTGTTATCATCCAACCTGGACCTAAATTTGTTGCATTAAAAATCTGCAGTGGAGAAGCACAAACTTAACACTTGTTGCTTGGATTGTCGGCAAAAAGTTAAAGTTAAAAAACTATTAATTTCGTTTACCAAACCCTCTGATAAATTGTATGCCATTCAATTGTTGGATGCACGCTCGTTTAAACTTGATGCAATTTACCTTGGAGACTTTCTGTCTTATCCACTTCAAGCACCTCGTCGTTAGTTCTATTAACATCGCTTTCATACTAAGGCTAATTTTTTACTCAAGCAGGATATTTTCCAGCTCATTTACAATGGCAAGGGCAAAACAAAGCTAATACAACAATTGAAAACTTCATATTTTTGTTTCTCATGTTAAATGTTATTATTTCAATACAACTCTGAAAGATATATTTAGTGTGTTATTTGTGTGTTTTATTCGATCTGCCCTTTATGTTTTAAATCATTTAAGGTTCATTTTTGTTTAAAAATTTGTAAATTAAAAATTTTAAAAATAAATGGCTATTAAATTCACTGTTTTCTGCCATTTCGGGGATTTTAATAGACTAATCCCGGGATATTCGGTAGTTGAATACGTCCGGGATCCCAGGATTTCGGAATCCCGGGATTGACATGCCTAATATATATATACGTCAGTGATGCCCAGCGTTGGCAAAGCTACCCATACAAGCACAACATTGCAGAGCTCGTGAAAAATTACTTTCGCAAATAAAATTATTTGTTCATGTGAGTAAAATGAAAGAGTAAAAGTATTATTTTGTAAGTTTTTGAGCTGGCAGTAGCGCTTAATTGAAATTAGAAAAATAATAATAATAATACTAACGCAAATAATTCAAAGGTTTCTAATTGCACAAGATGTGATTCTTTAGTTGGTAATTTTATAATATTATACTTAATATTAATAAAATAAAACTAAATGAAAAAAAATGAATGTAAATTAAACAACATTTCGCACTTGTGTGACATTTGCCACGCAAATAAAAAATAAACTTCCGCAGATCATATGTTCATCACAACGTCCAAAAGCAAACCGATTCGCTGCCAGCGTCGCGACAGTTCGTTATCTGCGCACACACGACCTGTATATGAAATCTGAGCAGCCCCATACGGCTCCGGTCAAGGCGAATTTTGTATTATTATTAGTATATTATTATGTACTCTTTATATATTATAGTATATTATTATATTAATTCGCCTTGGCTCCGGTGGGCATCTCTGACATACATACACTTTAAAGAGAGCCATGTAGTTCTTACTCTGCTTGCGTGTGTGCAGGTCTTTCATTTAGTAGTGGAGACTCCATTGGAATTATTGATCGTGTTGGTTTTCTTATTAAAAACTAATACATATGTATGTATGTGTACAAATGCTGTGAACATTTTCAAAGGTTTTGAAAAATACTCATATTTATTGCATCTAAAAGCACTGTAAACTGGTCATCGGTTATATTTTTCTGTACCCGTTTTCAGCACTTTTCCATTTGCCACATAAACATACTTACAGATGTTTTTTAAATATCTAAGAATTTATTACGAAAAAATCTTTAATTGCAATTCAATCAGCCAAATACTGAAATTTTTTGTTCGTATGTGGAATAAAACTTTATATTTACCTTGTCCGAATGGAAGTCAACAAATCATGAATATACTAAAAACTACTAACTACATTGTTTTTTATTTATTTTTTTTTTTTTTTCTGGTTTTCATTGACACTCTTCCATAATTATTTAATTAAAAATTTTAATTTTAACTTTTACTCAACATTTAATGTGAGGGATATACTCGTACTCATAAAAAAAATATAAAAAATTTTCAAAACAAAAACCTTAAACCTTTGTGAAAGTGGCCTATATTAACTGGTGCGCTGTTTTCGAAAGTTACCATTTATTTTCTTCTTATTCTTCGTTTTTTTAATAAGAACAAGCAAACGCCAAAGGATGCGGGTGTTTTTGTATTTCAGTGACTTCTCCTGAAAAACTAAAAAAAAAGGAAAAGTGAAGTGTTGGAAGTCATATCGCTGCATTGAAAAAAAATCGGAGACCTTTTGTAGAAAATTTCCAACATACTCATATTGAGCAGAAAATCGCAGTAACTATAGTATTTCGTATATTTATTTTCAAAGGCAGAGGCTTTCCCATGCATTAACAAGTATCTTGTGAGCCTCCACGTGTACAGGGAAAATGATTTGCCACTATTCAATCAACCAATACAGAGCTCGTTACTTCTACGATCTTCGTTTCAGAAAGAATTTCGAAACTCAGTTTTTTTTTACAAAAATATTTTTCTAATAAAGGTGTAAATCTGGCATCAAATTGACTTTCTGCATGAGATCTATGATGAAGCCGATAGTAACCGAAGTATTTGAAGAAAACTAATTCTTAAATTGGTTTTCAATATCATAGTTTCTACTTGCAATGCTGCTCAATATAATAGCACTGTTTGATATTTAAAAATGTAGGTAATTTATTTTCTCAATTGTGATTGTTTAAAAACTGTATGTCCAATTTCAAACTATTATGAACCATCTTCACAAGCAAATTTCTTTTCAAAGTTTCAAATTTGTTAATATAAAACACTGTTTTTTTTTTTATCCGCCATTGTATCAGTGCAAATAAAATACACTTGAATAACCAGAAGAGTCAGCTGTAAAGTTCATAGAATGGAATTCATTGTAATGGTGAGTAGAATGAGCGCAGCAATGACAATTTGTCTCATAGTGCAGCGTGTTTATCAATACTCAAGCAAAACAGTTTGTGTATCTTTGATTGTTCGACGAGATTGCACCTTCCAAGCAACGGCGTCTGTCCGTGCATATTTTTTGTTGTTGTTGTTGCAAGACAGTGCATTAATTGTAGCATTGAAGTAGTAAAACTATATCAGAATATAAGAGCGAATTTGTGTTAATATGTTGGTGTATATAGGGTGTCACAATAGCAGTTTTCCAATAATTTATATGACATTTTTATTTGCTGTGTAAATGGGAGCTGTCGTCTACGATACTTCCGATAATAAACGGCTGAAAAAAAGAATATTTATCAGTTTTCTTCCTCAATAAATCTCATTTTTACCTGAATTTATTTAACCATTAATTAAATAAGAAATAAAAATAAGAATGCATCAATAAACAAAGTTTCGTCGAATTTTCGGCGCAGTAAATACGCACATGATTTAAAAGAAATAAAAATAAGGATTAAATTGGAGCAACGATTTCAAAGTGCGCATTTCTATAGAGACACCCTATATTTGCTAATCTGATTCTCCATGGGCGTAAACAACGAATTACTAGCTGCATATTACGTTATGTTCTTATGAAAATAGTCTATAAAGTGCAATTGTAAAAACTTTGTTCTTTGTTTATAGTTAATCAAGTTCTTTTAAACAGAACAAATGGCAATCGAAGGTGTAGATCTATTGCATTTATATATTAATAAAGAAAATCGGTCATATATAAATAGTGAGAAAACTGAAGGAATAGAAAGTAAGTCGAAAATGATAAGTTTGAGTTTGCAAGGTAAGAATCAAGAATTTCGTTTTCTACTCTGTGCTTGTTAGTTTTATCTTTCAATGATGATTCAATAACAATAGGTCTCTTCGAATAGAGATCCAGTGCAAAATATCCAGCAGCAATTTGCAAGAAATTTAAGTACAAATAATTCTCTTCCTTATAGAAAAATATCTAAAAAAGTACGCGAACGCCAAATTTGCAGAAACCTGCAAGTTTTATGAAGCGCTGATTGAATTCTTATTTGCATCCAAATTGGCATAAGTGTTTCCTTCTACAAAGTAGCCAAACTACTTTTTTTCTGATACCAAATATTTTTCCAGCAACAACTAGCAACTTCGCCTGTAAGTCAACTGTCAATGATAAACAGAATGGTGAGAGATAGTTTTTCGCTTTTGTTCGTACTTCCCGCTGTTAAGCGGACTATTTCTTTCCTTGTTCTGTTGAGGAGGTCTACCGTTTTTGATCGATCATAACTAGACCAAATTTCTCTCGCGATTTTGCACGTCGTTAACCTGCTCCTTTGGAACATATTAGTTATTAATTTTTTTAAGATAAAATTTACTCTTTCAATTACATGAAATTGTTTTCTTTATTTCTTTAATTAAATTTCTAGTAATCACGAAATTTTCAAACTTTTTAAAATAAAATTTATATAAATTAAACAAAGTCTCTATATTGAATTGAAAAATTAAGTGTAAGTTTTGTGTTACTAAATATTAACTCAGTTGGCCGCTGTGGTCGAGTAGGTAGCGGTGCGTGCTTGATAAGTCGGTGAGTTCGTGGTTCGAATATCAGTCAGGGCAGGCAATGGCAAACCTCCGAGGGTATTTCTGCCATGAAAAAGCTTCTCATTAAATACATCTGCCGTTCGGAGTCGGCACAAAACTGTAGGTCCCTCCATTTGTGGTATAATATAAAGAAGCTCGGCCAAACACTGAGCTATATAGTGTACGGCCAAAATTATATTATTATCCTAGATTTTCTACAAAATTTTTACTGACGCTCTTCTGAAATTTTCTCCATATAATTTATGCTCAAAATTTATTTGTTTATGGGAGAAACATTGGAAGAGCGTCGCTAATAAATTTGTCAAAGATTAATAGCCAGTACTTAAATTTATTAATATTTAATGGGAAATGCAAAAAAATCTAATTATTTTAATGTTAAAATTTTTAATTAAAAAAAAAAACGCTGGACTATAGTAGAGATTATGTTAGGATATAGAACGCCTTTTTGCAGAAAAAAATATATTATATCTAAGAGGTCAAACATTCTTTAAGTCGCGTTGGTTAACACAGAAAAACAGAAGGTTGTATGATTTTAGAATGGAACAAAAAAAAACCATGTGACATGATCAAAACTAGCTGAAGTGTATTTATTTATTACTTAGTACCCGTTTTAAAAGTTGTTCAACTCTTACAAAGTACTTAATGATTGCTAGCTTTGCTTAACTGCTAAAGTCTTTGGAGAAACATTAAAAATATTCAAATCAGTATTCAGATCTTGTAGGGCAATTAAAACTATCAAACTTATACGTTTAACTATTTAATATTATTATTATGCCATATTGAAGATTTTCTTCTTCGTTAAACAATTGCTACCACTCCACCAAACTTGGCAGACTAACCAACATCAAATCCACACAAATTTGACTATTATATTTAGCTTAAAGCAAAATTCCAAGAGTACGCCACAACTAAACAAACGGTGGCTAGAGTTATTCAAGAAGCAAAGAATAATCTAACAAAGAAATAAAAAAAGACAAATACACATAAATAAATACTAGTTGAATACCACTCACTGCACATACAAACATAAATGCATAAACACAGAGAAAATGAGTGCAAATACGAAAACGGCAAGAAATTGCACAGTAAACAACCGCAAATATTCCAACTGCCAAAACGCAAACGAATTGCTATCAAAAGCAAAAGCAAGCAGGTCAAAGTATAGAAGAATCGAGCAACGCTGCTGCTTGCTTTGTGGCCAGCAGTTGTGCAGCAAAAGCCGACAGACGATGGGAGGAAAATAAGGTTATGAACAACTTCTATTGCATTCATGCCAAAAGCAATGGTTTGAAGTAGTAAAGAACAGATGATGCAAAAGCTGCGCGATGGAGCCAAGCAACTGCAGCTAACTAATATATACTTGCAACAAGGCGTGCAACAAAGCGTGCGGACACGGCATGCAAATACATACATAGAGTGCATCCGTAGTTGTGTTGTATTGCCTTTCACTTCCGACGACGGAAGCGTTTAGCGGAAACGTAGCTGGGCGAACGGATTTCTTGTAGAAGAGCAGTGGTAGTGATCTAACTCACACGGCGTTGCACAAGAAAGTTGTGCTTTGGCCGTTGCTTAGCTACCGAGCTACTATGAGCTATGAGTATTTCAATTATAATTGCGGTATTTATGTCGAATCTGGCAGCGGAAAAGCAAGAAAGATGTACGCCAAAAGCTTTCCACTTGCAACTGATTGAATTTGTTAATTTTGTGGTGTGTGGCTTAATTTTGGGCTGCGGAGAGATATACATAATTGTATGTTTATTGGTATATATGAGTAAACGTATTTGACATCTTAAGTAAGTTTAAGAATTATAGAAAAATTTTTTTTTTATTATATTAAAAATTATTATGTAAATGGATGCACTAAGAAATGGAATTCATTCTAGAACATATAAACATCAGTTTGCGTTGGATGTTTTTATATATGTATGTATGTACTTATCTCATTATCGGATTATAAATGTGCAATAGTATTCCACAGAAAAAATAGATCAAGATCAAGCTAAACATTTTAAATTGATTCGCCTTTTCCACGGATCAGATAAATATGTACAATGAGGTAATTTTCTTTTTGAAACATTCAACTATCCCATGCGCCATTTGAGAGCATTTTCGTAAAGGAGGAAGATGGGACGTATTCCTAATTTTTTCTTCTAATTTGGTCGATGACTTCGATCACGCAAAGGCTTTTCTTCAATCTATAAGAGCTAAAGTAACGACAGATCCAGTTTTACGGAACAAAAAAATTATAATTTTTGATACTGCTTTGTGAATGAGCAATTGAATATGGTTTATTTTGTAACACACATCCACAGTCTATTGCTTTTTTTCGACTCCTATGCAGATAATGCAATATCGAGCATCAGTTTTGATAGCGTAGATGTTTTATAAAACACTTCGAATTAATTTTTGAGTAATTCATTGCATCAATTTGCACGATTCTATTCTGACCCTCACTCGTTTTTTTTCGCATAGCATCAATGTTTGCCGCAACTTCTTCATTAGAAAAAGGCGAATAAAATTTGTATTTTATGCAAAGCGCATTTTTTAGACACACTACGAGTATTAAGTCAAAATATTGCATTGACCAGGCAAAGCTACCTTACTGAACTTGTCTAAGGATAACTCTTATTTCGAGTGACTTCCAACCTGCGGTTAAAGCTTCTCCTCATTCGAAATAAAATCGTCGTTAGTTTTGGAGTGTAGAGAGACTGAACGCCTTGGCGAAGTTGAACCGGATCCAATCATAGCGGTGGGTCCTTTGGTATATATGCAGTCTACTTTCTTAACATGCTTATAAAACCTTTATAAGAAAGTGGTTCTGTTCTAACAGTTAACAAATCTGAAATAAATTTCCACTAAAACTATATATTACTTTATTTAATATATCTCATATTTTATGCTGATACGCAGCAGCATAAAAATCAGAAAAAAAAGTTCCCTTGATTTAAACACGACAAAAGTATGAGCTCATTTTTACTAATAGCAAACATAAAAAACATTTTGTTGCTGTTTTTTATATGTAAATAGTTGCTCTCTGCACTTGCGTTGGCATTTGTCGCTTGAGCGATGTGGCGTATACGCGACCAACCTACCAAATTAATGTACATATGAACATACATACATACATACATACATATGCATATACATATGTACTAGGAATGTCAATTCCGGGATCCCGGCCTTTTTTAACTCCCAAATATCCCGGGATAAGTCTATTCAAATCCCTGCATTGCAGAAAACAGTGAATTTAATAGCCATTTATTTTTCACATTTTGTATCATCAAAAGTTTACCTTTCAAGAGCCAAACAAAGCCTTACAGAGTTCACAATCAGTGTTATTTGTCTTATTTCTATAGTTTGCTTTAAAATAATAGTGGAACGTATGGATGCACTGTACAATATCATTTACTATTGTATGTGATTTTCAGGCAATTAATCAGCAATTAACAGTTTGTAATAAATATGAGAGTTCTGTTTCTTAAAAATATGTATAAGCACAATTCCATTTAACTTTAATTTACATTTTTTTTTTCAAACAAAAATAAACCTCAAATGATTTAAAACAGAAAGAGCCGATCGACTAACAAAGTTGTATTGAAATAAGAAAATTTAACATGAGTTAGAAAAACAACAAGTTTACAACTGTTGTATTACGGTAACCAATACGGCTTGTGAACTCCCTATAATTCCATTAGAAATTAACTGAAGAATATTTCCTTCTCGAGCAGAAAATGAGCCTTACTATGAAAGCGATGTTAATAGAGGTGTTTGAACTGGATAAGGCATGAAGACTGAAAGATAAATTGCATCGAGTTTTAACAATCAGATGGCAATTGTCCATTAATCGAAAGGCTTATAATTTATCAGAAGGCTTATTAAAAGAAATTCATAGTTTTTGTAATTAGGCGATAAAGGTTATCTCCTATAGAGAGCATTTAACTTTTTGTCGGAAATCCAACGAACAAGTGTTGAGTCGCAGCGGTGCTTCTCCACTGCATATTTAAATGCAACAAATTTAGGCCCAGGTTGAAAGATAACACACTTAGGTATTTAATTTCTTAAACATTGCATTTTGTACACAATAAGGAAATTCTGCCTCACCCAAAATGGAATGGGTGATGTATTTAATTTTTATTGAAGTATTTCTTTTTTTACTCAATGGTAATATATTAATATTTAATATTGATCTCACACAGTGATTAAAAATAATAGGGGTATTCGGGATCAGTTGTATTCGTAGAAATATTTACTATTTTTACAACGAATTCGGATTTACACAAGTGAATCGCGAGCACACCTCTTTGTAATATCTGTCTTCGTGTCATTGTAAAATTTCACGAACGACTGATTTACGAGTACATACATGTATGTACTCGTATGTGTCACCAACAAATAAACAAAAGTGGGTAATATGCCGCGAAAAGGCGAAAAAACGAATATATTAGATTTTATTACTAATAATTGTAAAAATAAAATTGCTTAGACAAACGATAAACTTGAATACACACAAATAAAAATCTATTTATTCGGCTAACATCTTTGTAGATGATTTAACGATATAAAAGAAAAACCACATTTACAGCAGGGTCCGTCCATTGTATTTGCTTGCACTCTTCTATTTGAAGTGGAACGTATATTTTAGTGTTGGATTTTTGCTTCATTTTCTATAAAAACCACAGAAACCATGAATATAATGGCAAATACCACAGATCCCGAATACCCCTAATTTCATTTATGCAGGTGCATTTGCTTCTGTAATATTGGTACTTGAATTATAAATTATTTTGTATGTTTGTCAAATTTTACGTTTATTTCCTTTTAAAAATTGAAAACACCAATAAAAACATACATGAATTACAATGAATCGTTTTTTTTTTGTTATATTAATGTTATTTCGTATACTTCTATAATACAAACGTGTTACTTTTTTGATAAATAAAAAATTGCAAATCAGAACTTCTCGTGAAATTCGGGATCCCGGGATTGTCCAGGGTTTTTGTTTTCAGATCTCGAAAATCCCGGGACCAATAAAATGCCCAAAATTGACATCGCTAGTATGAAAACATTATTTTTGCTCGACAATTTTTAATGTTGCATTAGCGAGGTAAATTCTTCAAGAAATGCGACATGCCACAGTGACGAAAAGCTGTTCCTTACGCTGAGCTAATGTTGCAAGCTGCAGCTGTTTGTTGCTACTAATATTTATGCATAGTGTGCGACAAAATTGTAAGTTCACATGTTGATAATTTTTTTTAATATTTATTTTTGCTTTATTTCCCATTAACAATTATTCAATCAAAATACAGATTATTCTATAACAAAAACTATATACAAGTTAACAAAAGTTTCCTAATTCGTACAAAACTAAGAAAAACTCTTAACAAATTTCCCTGAACAATTTAATATTTGAAATCAGAATAATTTTCTAGAGACGGCAAAGGGAATAAAGGTAAGAAAAATAAATTTTTCTGTTCAGTTCAAAATTTTACTTTGTAGAGGGATCAATTGACTACATTTCTTGTCGATTAGTAAGGTTCCTAGGTATTTTGAAGTGTTAGATATTCAAAGCAAATATGAAAGTCCACATTTTGGACGTACTCAAAAATGGTTGGCCAAAACCGACCCCTTATTTCTTAGCAGAAAATCGGAAGCAAAAATATGTTTTAGAATTTTTATTGTAAGGTGCAAGAAAAATTCAATAACATAGAATGAAATTAAATAATTTCAACACATATTAAAAAACATTTTTAAGCCTCTTTCCAGAAAATTCAAGAGAAATTTGCTGTTCTGCGTTAAAGCGATTATAAAGATAATTCCAACCTAAATTTTTTACGCTCGGCGATTAAAACATAATTTGAATCTTACCGCTTTGAAGTCCTTTGACACAAGTTTTATGTTATTCACGTTCACTTCTTCCAGACGTTCTGCAGCTTCACTTCATTCTGGTGTTGTATTTTTATTATTTCTGCGATGCAGCGGCCGGACCTTTATTAGAGTATGATGAGTATTATAATTGAAAAATTTTAGAAATTTAATTTAAAAAAAGCTGGTGTGCTTATTATTTTGTTGCGCACTATATACTTGCGTATGTATGTATGTTTTTATAATCATGTTATATGAATTTAAGCGCATTTTGAGCTGCTACACTCCTTTTGATGATAGCAATGACGACGCTGATTATGGCGTCGATAATGTTGATAATATTTCTATTTATATAAACATAAATGCACACACACACACACACGCTTAAAAACAGTTTTACAAATGTACAGTGCATAAAAGTTTAGCGACAAATGCACGCTGATATCGAATTTTCACGCAATGCTGCTCGCCGGTCGTATTAGTGCATGACAACAACATTTTGTCCTACCATTCGCATCGTCAAGCGTTAATGGTATTGTTGACGCTGCCATTCTCACCTCTCTTGTTCAGAACTTCCTTTTGCTTCACTTCTATCGCGCTCGACTCCTTCGTTTGTCGCTTATTCCTTTCTTGGTATTTTGCAATTTCATGCAAACGTGAACTTGCATTTGCACATAACCCTAACACCTTTAAATGCCAACAAATGCATTGAATTGTTGATAAAAATATTGTTGACAAAGTTGTGAAATTAAAAGTTACGTGCACACACAAAAAACTATAATGAGTGAAGGAAGGAGAGAAAAAAGTGAAAAAACGAAAAAAAACTAGAAAGGAAAAGGTAGCTGTAATGATGAAATAAAAATGTTTTGGACAACGGAAATAAACAGAATTACATTGCTGCGGGTATGTCAATATTGCGGCGAGCGCAATACACATACATACATACATACATACATACTTACCCAGTTGCATGCAATAAAATGCTACCTTTACTACCAACTTGCCACAAAAATGCAATAAAACTTGAGTCGCACAGTCTAAATACTTCTTCGTTCAATGCTTATCAAATTTTCATAGCTGCAATTTCTTCCGCTTAATGACTACAAAACTGTGATATAAAACACAAAGGAAGTTTTGATGAAAATGTGATGTCGTTGCAGAACTGCCAATCTCTTCATTATATATTTTTTTAATTTTCTTTCTTATTTTTGTTATAATTATTTGACGTTGTGAATGCAATATTTGGAACTTGTTGCAGAAATATTTTAAACATCAAAATCCACGAAACTTTTTGCGTAAATATCGAGCCTTTACCGCCATTTTAGCGTAAGCGACAAAAACCAAATTTTACAGGAGAAGGTTTTTTTTAAATATTTTTTTTTTTTTTAAGAGTGAATGTCGCTTACGATAAAATGTAAAGTCGTACATCTCCATAACTACAACGATTAGCGAAACAATATTTAGCCAGATGACGTATTATCAGTTTTAGAACAGTTCTGCATCAAAAAGTTAATTTTGGAAAAAATGTCGCTTACGTTATTTTCGCGGTTAGGGCTCGATATTTTTAACATCAATATCATTCTATTCATATTAGCACAGTTAAAAGGTGTACCCACAAACAATTCCCTAGCGAAATGTTTTTTTTTTTTTGTTAAAAATTATAACCCGCATTTGATTCTAGTTCATCGTATCAAACTTGTCAAAATGTCTACTTAATTTCACTAGAAAGTTCCACTCCACGATTTACTACTTTCACAGAATTGTTTATTGAAAGCAATGCGCAATAAAATACAATTTATTGATTGTTTACTATAAAGCTGATATGTTTTCCTTTTAATAACAGTAACTTGGTCACTGATGGATTATACATATTTACATATCATTTTTTCAATAATATTTTTGATGTGAAATAAAGTGATCTGTTTTTGTAGGGCTGTCTTTAAGACAACAAATAGCTTGGTGTATCTTAATCGCTAGCAAAGCCACATATGTATATACATACATTTAAATTCTTACGTGAAAATACCAGACTAGGTGCATTAATACGAAAATATAAGGTTAAATGAAATTTAGTGAGTTAGATGTGTTAAATTTAGGGTGGGTAGTTAAAATGTTTCTTGCAAAGAACGTACATAACAAAGGAGTTACACGGCGTTTCGTTTCCTGTGGCAAATTTTATCGGCTCATTTCACCACACGGAATTCCAATTAGACCGAATTAGAATCTAATATCTATCAATGAATGTGAAATACGTTTCGGTATGGTAAAATAAGTCGAGATATTTATTAAATAAATAAATAAATATTGTTGGCAGAACGGAACGGGACTTACACTTTCTTTGTTATAAGTATACCTTCTTTGGTTTCGTGTTTTGTTGCGGTGATTTTTACTGTGATTAGTTTAGGTGTGGTGCATTGAGGTGAGTTTCTTTTATTTATTTACCTAGTGTATCACCTTTAACTTATTCTATACTTACCTTTGTTTTGATGTTTATCCTAAACATTCTCATCTGAACATAAAAACATCATTTAGAAAAAGGTGTATAAGATAATTTATTTATTTCTGTAATATATACAAATTTATCACTGCCTTTGAATTCTAATTATTATAAGGGCACATTAGTGCTACGATTCAATTCATTCTATTGTATTGCTGCTTGTGTTCTTACTTTAAAATCTTTGACGTGGATCCTCGGGTCGGATCACAAAAATCTTGAGGGTAATACAGAATCCATTGAGTACCGCCTTTTGCTAGACAAACATCCGATATATGCTCATCAAAACTGTGATATTATTTTTTTATTAAGCAACTATTTACCAGTATTAACTCCACCTTACAAAAGCCTTGAGAACTCAGCGAGCGAGCTGACTTTATTTAACAAAATCCATAAATATCAAAGTTCCAAACCATATATACAATTTATAGTAATATAAATTTTTTTTAAATTATTTTGATATTTCAGACTCAGACTTAAGGGATAAAACCTTTGGGATTATTATAATTCACTGAAATTGTATCGACTACAAAACTGCATACGCAGAATTTTCCTAAAAATCCTGTATAATAATGAAAGGTAATAATTTGGCGCTTACACTAAATAGCTCAGTGTTTAACCGAGCTTCTTCTACCATGAATAGAAAGTAGAAAGTCTTGAATTTTCAGGAATTGGTTTAATTTTTGCGAATTTAATATAAGCTATGGGACTTATATTTATGTACATATATGGGTTCGGTTAAAGGTTCTAGAGAATTAAAAAAGAAAATTATCAAAAATAAATAAATGAATATAAGTGTCAAGTTAAGTCATTTTAAATTTTGTTGCAAATGACATGTTCGATACCGTAGCTACAAATATTTTTTTTAAAAAATATTTGTTATTCAACTATTGTAATTATTATGGGCCAGTTTTTTCCTTTTCTTAAAAAAAAACTTAAAATTTTTGAATTTAAAGCGTAATGTTATAAACATAAAAATATATTCAATGCAACAAAACAATTGCAACTTTGTACTAAAGCAAATGGCTAAAAGTACCAACGAAAAAATATACAAAAATATATTTACAAATATCTTAGTAGAACATTGACGCACCACCCTAATGCATATGTTTCAAACTTAAAACAAAAAACCAAATTTTACGTATCAACAAAAGTTTTCAGATATTAAAACTCACGCCTGTGTATACATATACATATTTCCTTAAGCTTAAATGCTCTTAGTTGAGAGCAACAACATCAAATATGTATGTATGTATGTATGTAGCAAGAACTTGCATTTGTCAGAGAGCAGTTGAAATAAGGCAAATCATGCTTACTATGTTATAATTTAGTCGTTTACCAAAGACTTGAGTGTGTGGTGTGTGCAATAAATAATTCGGTTGCTTGCAGTTTATTTTTGTTGTGTAAATTAGTGTGAAATATAAGGCGGATAAAAATGTGCGTACTTTTGTTTAAGAGCTTGCTAATTTAAACAAAAAAATAAACTAAGCCAAGCTGTTCGCTTGCTCTCCCCAACTGTAACAAGACCCAACTGCAGCGTAATGCCACAACTGAAATTGCTACTAAGCAAAAAACAAAGTGTGGCCTTTGCAACTATCAAATAGCTAAATGACTTTTTTAATTGCTTTCCGATTTGATTTGGTTACCTACTGCCCTTTTTTTGTGTGTAAATCTTGCGTTTCCTATTCAAATTTTTTTTCTATTTATTTTTCAAATTTTTTCTACTCTTTACAAACAAATCCAACCTCAACACATCAACACATGCGGCGTTGAAAATGCTTTTGCTTGTATTCGAACAGCGTTTATGTGTACGTACTTGTACATTTGTGTCGTATTGTCGAATTGGCGGACGCATCGCAGTTTGATGCGTAAAATAACAACTTAAAAAACAAGATCACCTTCTGCGCCAATACCTGCCGTACTCGAAAATAGTAGTACATACCTATACTCGTATGTTTGTGCAAACTATCAGCACTATCGAATATGCCATCTACGACCACATCCATTCCTATGGCCATATCGTCAATGGCCAATTCGCAACTCACTTCCATCAACGAAATCAGCGAACTGCGTCAATTGCGTGATTTATACCGTCGTGATTGGCCTACCCACTGTGTGGGCTACTATTGTCTGAGCAATTTCATTGACTGGCTGGAAAAGCGTCAGCAGCTGAACTCAGTCGCAGATATGCAAAATCTGGACATTTTCACACTGGACAACGATTGGCGTAGCGATGGGCTTTTTCTAGTTGTGGTAAGTAATTGGTTGGCTTAGTTAGCAGTGTATCAAAATGAAGAGAGAAAAATTACTACTAAAGAACAGAACTGGTAAGAAGTGAGAAGGCAAGAAGTGAGCAATGTGAAAATTGTAAGTGTTCGCCTCATAATCCAGGTTGTTAAAGCTATCACTACTTTAAAATGATAAGATTAGAGAGGGTGGCATTGGAGTATCGTTCTTATCTTTTGGCTTAGAATATGATCCAATGTGTCTGGTTGTCGTGCGCAGATTGCTGTGTTCATAATCTAAGAGCGTTATCAAAGCGCCTAATTAACGTAAAACAGCATCCAACATAACATAAAGTTACAGGGAAATTTTTGTAAAGAATTAATTTTAGTTTCACTCTCTTATTACTCCGAGAATTCGTCACTAGTATTTAATATTTCAGTTTTTTTTTATGTATGTACATACATACATTCACATACATATGTATAAATAAAATTACAAATAATTACCCAACAGTATTTTTCAGCTGGAAAATTGCACTTCTTTTCTACTGAATATTCAGTTTTAGAATTAGTTTTTGAGCCCAAGGTTAAGAAAATCTAATCAGTTGTTCAATCGATACTACCGATACTACTCGAAAACTGTTCCAATTTTTTTTTTAATTTTTTTTTTCTTGTTAAGCTTTTATTATTTACCTTTGGTGAAATATTTGAACACAAAAAATAAATAGATGTGAAAATTTTGAACATACTTTTAAAGAATCTGGATTTAAACTTTTAAAGTTTTCGAAGTTGAGTCTACAGTATAAGTAATCATGAAATTCTATGAAGAGATGAAGAAGAAATAGGGATGAAATGCTTGCGCATTAATTTTTAGTTTGTTTCTAAATTTCTTTGGAGTCTTTCAGATAAACATACAGCTTAAAATGTAATTAGTCGATTCAATGTATTGGAATATGATGCACTTGAAAATTTTACTAGTTATTCAGAATTAGCGGCTGTGACTTCTACCACTTGAACTGTGGTTGTTTTTTCAAAATTAAATTTTTCATAAATTGGCCATGAGTTTGATAAAATTGCCAATTCTTAATAAATTTATATAAAAAAATCATTTTCGTTAGCAAATTAGCCAAAAGTACGATACTTATAATAAACGCTTTTTTTTCGTTTTTCGACAAGATTTTTCAATATCAAAACAAGTGTATTGAAGACTTATTATATTATAAAGAACTAATTTGAAATAACACTATAAAATTAAGAGAAATAGTTTTATATAATATTCATATGGTTTCATTATTTTTGTTTTAATTATCCCTTCGTCTTAAGAAAAGGATTTTCCAATAGGTATGATTTCTAAGTGTCGTTTTGGCCATTTTTAATATGTCACGTTCTGTCATTATTTTTCATTGTATTCAGTAATGTTGACAATTACATCATGGAAAGATATGTATACGCAAGAAAAAAGTTTACAAATTATTCAATTTTATTATCAAAATAATCTTTCTCTAATTCCAACTCTTTTAAGAAAATCATCTTCTCCGACGAGGCTCACTTTCATCTGAGTGGTGCGGTAAATAAACAAAACTTAGTTTTAATTATGGGAATTTTTTAAAATTTCTTATCTATCGGCAAATAAAATAAAATAAAAATTATCAAGTATTTAGGTTTCCAAATCTAATCTAAATTCACTGTTAGTCATGAGCTGCTTGCACTGTACACAAAAGAATTATACTCTGGCACACTCTGATGGAACATCTGTACTTGGTGCTATCCACCAAAAAGTGCCAACCGTTGCAATTGTATTAGTTTATGAAAGAGAAAATTTTCTAAAAACTGTATGCTCATTTACTTTTTTAATCGGACTTTCGTGAAAAGCATTTTAAAGATAGTTTTCTTAAGAATATTTTTAAAGTTATCTGCCCTTTATACAGAAATTTCGTTACAAATATTTTATAAAGCCGATAAATGCCTAAAGGCTTAAACTATTATACAATCTTTTTTTTCAAACATTGTTTGTGGATTCAAAAAACTGCAATAAATGTCATATAATTAAAACAACTTTAAAGCTTGCTATTAATCTTAAGTATTTTCTCTTTTATTTGAGTATTTTGGTAAGTCGTATTTTCTAAAACTCGTACTTCATGGAATACTTATATGTATATGCAACACTTAGCGCTAATTAAGCATATTTTAATTTTTAAATTTTTATATGAAAAAAAACACCGAAATATTACAAACCAACTATAATATGTAGTTTAAAATCAGCAAAGTTTCCACTCGAAGTATTGTTAGTACAAATGTGTAATTTTCTATCTTTTTCCAGGATCGCTTTCAGTTATTCTTGAATTCACTGCTGCACAGAAAAGACAATGAACGCCTTAACAAAGCGCTTGCTCTGCTCGACTGGACTTGGCCTGGATTCAAAGTGAGCTCTTTTCCCGAATGTCATTATCCGTCGGTCATTAGTGTCATACATGCAAAACAATTACCAATCGAATATGAGAGTCAGACTCTTTTGTATTACAAACCTCGAGATGAAGCGCTGCAGCTACCAATAAAGTAGGTAATTTTGTATTTTTTTATCTCTACCCTGAAACTCAAAACCTCACTTTGGCTATATAAAAATACAGCTGCCCCGATGGTTATGTGTTACACGCTTTAAATCACGCAACTGACGCTGAGTTTGTTAATGAAATCTGGCCGAATCGTCATCATGGCTCACTCTTTGTGATTAGACGACTCATTCAGTGGAATGCGAATATGGGCGTTTACACAGTGGATACCGGCGAGTTGGTTGCGTGGTGCTTGCGGTAAATTTTTACCTTGCACTTCTTAGTTATATATCTTTCACTTATTTCTTCCCCTCCCTTACAGTCTGCAGGGTGGTTTTCTCGGTGCTTTGCAAGTGAAAGAAGATCACAAGCGTCTCGGATTGGGCAGTTTGGTCACCGCGGCCACATCACGTCTTATAGCCGAGCAGGGCGATGATGTTATGGCACTGGTGAGCCCTGATAATACTGCCTCATGTGCTACGTTCAACAAATTGGGATTCAAGGTTGTCGATAAATGCATCTGGTTGCGTACTTTTCCTACCAAAGATGTGGACCGTGGTTGGCCAGATGGCGAGTAGTGAAAGTTGCTTTAAATTGATTTCCATAACAGTATGCATAAAATCTTGTTAAATAGTTTTAAAGAAGAAGTAATTATTAATAACATTAAAATTAAAGATATGAGAACACTTCGATCAACTACTAAACACTGTGTAATTCCGTCAAGTGGCAAAAGTGCGATAAGCAACTGCAACGACTATGTTTGTACTGACTGGACAGCGACAGCAATTACTTGAATTTTTTTTTCTAATGATGCATATTATTGCCCGAAAAGGGGGGGGGCGGGGGTGTGTGTGGTTGTTGTGAAAAAAAATAAATCGACTAAAAGTGATTGGCACCTTAATTCCCTTCTGATTGGTTAGGCTTCTTTCCAGCTGTTTGTGTGAATATACTGAATGGAGTGGATGCAAAATAGCAATTGGCAACCGGCGCAAAAATTGTTTGCCACAAAGTCACTGCCGTCAGCGCCGTTGTGCACAATGATGCAAGACACGATTTGTTGAATGAAATACAACTGACGTGGCCTGGCGTGCGACTCAAGCAGGGGGAATATTACAAAATGCGGGAATGAGACTTAAACAAATGTTTTTTTTTTGTTATAATGGAAATATTGTTATAAATTTTGTATTAAATTTGTTTATAAATATAAAGTTCATTTTATATCAAATGACATTTTACGAAATCAAAGTTTCAAACTTTGTACAATATGAAGGAATAATTTTTTTTTAATTTTGAACTAAATTTTGAACTTTTTGCTGATTAAATTTGAGCAAAAAAAAAGATACGTGACTCGGACTACGCATAGATTTTTGTTAAGTTTTAACATTTTTTTTATATTAATTTCCACTTTACTATTTGACTTGCCCAGTATTGCACTAAAATTAAATGAAGTATGTAGATTTATACTCAAAGTTATGAAATGCTTTCATTCAAAATTTTCGAATAAAACTTAACTTTGATTTACAGAGCAGTTCTGGCAAATATACTTCTTTACTCTTTTAAAAGCCAACCACTGTTTGAAAGACTTATCTTATAAAAAAAAAGCCTAACTTATATGTATATTGAAAAGCTTTTTGACATAAGACAGAAGCTTTGTTTATATTCACCTGGTGTGTTCAAATTAAAAACGAAAACATGTTAGACGGGCCTGAGCCAGTAAAAAAACAAAATATTTTCGTGTACAAATTAATTCGCATTCATTGTTGTTGTAAAATATAGACATTTTAGGGCCAGTTTAGCTTATTAGCCAAAAGCTTTTATTTGCAAAAAAAAAAGTGAAATGCCATTTCGCGAATTGCTCTTTTTTAACTCTAGCTGAGTAATGTATAACAACTATCCTAGCCTTGTGACATTGTAATTCTGTAAAAAAAAATATTATTTGCAAAAATGTGAATTTCGTCATTTTGAAAAATTAGCAGTTAATTAGTTTAATGATTAATCAGAAGGGAAGGGAAGAAGGTTATATTTGTATTGTTCGAAAGATTGCATGTGAACACTTGTATGTATGTTTAGCTTGTATAGCTCGTTTAAAGCTGCTAACTTTCCATCAAATTGGTGTTTGCACAAAATCAATTCTTTAATTATAATTGATATTTCGTAAGATGCAGTCAAGTTCAAGATATCAGTTCGTATTACTTAGATGTGATTGGAGGGTAAATACTTAATATAAATGCATTATATTTCTAAATGGAACCAAATATACTAGTAATAAAATATGCGCTTAATAAGCTCTGAGTACTCCAGCGTTTAGATCAAACCAGCAGAACAATATAAACAAAGTGAATATTTTTAAAAAAGCCCCCTTTATGTTACTTCGCTCACGCTTTTTCATATTGCAACAGCGCTATTGTGCATTCGCAAAGAGACAAGTACACACAATTCAGTTGTAATTCGAGATTTCAAGGGAAAAGTTACATTTACATACTCGTAAATACTCATAAATTTAAAAATAAAAACATTCAGTCCATGGCTTTTGTTGCTAGGGCTGTGTAGTAAATACTAATTTTATTTTACTGCCCTAAAAACCTATTCAAGGAATAATAAATATTATAAATACGAATATAAGAATGGCTAATCGTTTAATAACTTTACAAAATCTCGATGAATTAACAACATTACGGGCGTTGTATATGACTCATGGTCTAACTCAAATACTTGGCTATCAGACGCTTAATAATTATATCAGCTGGTTCGAAAGAGAACCATTTCAAAAACATATCAATGTGTATACGCTGCCTGAGGTGTGGAAAAAAAGTGGACTGTTTTTAATTGTGGTGAGTAAAAAAATAAAAACGCTATTGCGTATTAGCCAGCGAATGCCACAATTGAGTGAGAGTTGGGGAACACATGATGTAGAGTTGCATATACAAATTCAAGAGAATGTTTAATCTCAAATAATATATTACTGTGTAAGTAAAGTACGAAGATCATTAAAAATAAAGCTGGTTTCTCTGAAATTATTTGCATCATCAATTTTTAAAAACAAAGAGCAGCAGAACATGAAAAAGTCGCAATAGGATCTCTCCCAGTCGAAGAAATTGATAAAATCCTATACCGAATCATTATTGATCTTTATATGAAGAATTAGTCATGAAATCTACTGAATGATCTCAAAAAAAAAGAACAGTTAAAGTCACATTCAAAGATAATGAAGGATGGATGGATCGGAAATAATTTCCAACATCTATAGTTCAATGGAATGCAGAGAATTTGAACTTTGTAAAATCCTACGCTGAGGCATCGATAGGATAAAAGAAGCAACAATAGAGCCTAACAGCCAAGTGGCAGTGTTAGCTTTAGCAACATCGATCACTAAATCTCAAATTGTCCATAAGTGAAAGACGGAGATATGCTCAGCGCATTAGTTAATAAGCGTCTCTTTTCTTGGGTTCCTTGCCTTAGAAACAAACAAGGCAATAAGTTGGAACAGGGAAGAGAATGTTGTGGGCAATGCAAGCCCTTTTGGAGTCATCCAGAGAGAAATTCATATACACTTTTTCATACCACAGATCAGGCACTGAGGTATATGGAGACCATTATAGTCCATTGTCCCATTGGCAAGCATGTGGAAAGAATAGAACACTCATCCAATATGGCGAGACTGCAGTACTAAATTTAAGTTGAAGGTAGCAAGCAGGGTGAAAAACGCTTCCTTTGTGAATACCTCAGTCCTGCGTCTATTAGACATAGATGTAGCACTTGGAAGACATATAGTAAGAACACTAGCAGATTTAGTAAAATCTACTTTGATGACGTTGGAAAGTGCATTAGGGATTAAAGATTGTTAAACCAAAGCAAGCCGTCCGAGTTAAGTTACACACAGCCAAAGAAATCGTCAACTGAGAGAGGAACGGCGATTCGTCTGGTACCTTAAACCAAGCAAAGTTTTCTCGACTTATTTGTCATAATCTCATATATGTTCTATTAAATTAGTATATTGATGTTCGTTTAACTTCGCACTAGGGCCGTGCGCATTAAGGGGAGGGCTTTTGAGATTGATACCTCCTCGTATTCATCAAATTTTATTCGTAAATGAAAGTTCAATCCAGAACAGAAACCCCCCTTCCCCCCCCTGGTTTTGATCATGTGGTCCTGCTTCCCACAGAGTGAGAATTTGGTGTATAGTGACAGCTTATTTCAAAAGTAGCTTTGTCATTTCAAGTGATTTTTAATTGTTCTTTGTCTTTTAGGACCGATATCAGTTAATGGTAAATGTTCTGGATACAAAAGAAGCGAAAGCACAACTAAAACTTGCTTTACCACAACTCGACTGGAGTCGTGGATATAAAATGACTGGAGCGCCCTCTATACATTACGAAACCATAGTCAAAATATTAACAGGCATGCGAGTACATATCGATTTTGTACGCCTACATGTGATGCATATGCCTAGAGAGCAAGTTTTGAATATTGAGGTTAGGTGTGTGCTTAAAAAAAATAGAGTGAAACGCAGGTTTTATAAAGCTTTACGCAATTTTTCTGATGCGAATTTTTTTAGTTTGCTTCCGGAGGAATTCGAATTCCGCCCGCTGACTATAACGGATGCTGCTATTGTAAATGAGATTTGGTATTCACGCACCAATGGTAGCTTAGAGTTTATAAAGCGACTCATTACTTACAACCACAGTATGGGCATTGCCTTAAAATCAACTGGGGAATTAATCGCGTGGTGTATTAGGTGAGTTATTTTATTTTTCTTTTTTAATTTGTCTATAAAACTAACTAACTACAATATTTTCCTACTCAAGGTGCAATTTGGGTCTGCTGGGCATGTTGCATGTGAAAGAGGCTTATCGTGGACATGGATTGGCCATTCAAATCGTGCATTATCTGTCACGTCAAATTGCCAAATCTGGCGATGATGTCAGCACAATGATAAACGATAAAAATTCAGCCTCAGTGAAGTTATTTAAAAAGCTGAAATTTAATGAAATTGGCATAACATTTATTTTGAAAACAAAACGCCATGATGAGATCGAAAATTGGTCCGAAGAGCTTGAAGCAAGGGAGAGTTGAACTAAATTTATCTTAATTTACGTATGCAAGTTTGTGAGTAAGCAAGTGAATGTATATTTATTTTTATCTTCTGATTCGAATATTTTAAATAAAATCATATTTTTACACTTCAATATAGATATGTATGTATTTTTTTCAATCAAATATTTTACAAAATGTAAATCAACAAAAAATGAAAACAATTTTTGACATGTGTAGGACCACTTCGAATTTCTTCAAATGAAAAAAATCAAAATATGAACCATGCTTCTGCTACTTGTTTAATATGCCTTGGTTTTAAAAAAGAATTTATTTCAAAATTAAATTGAATGGAATTACCAGCTGTTCAATAGGGTTGCAATACTTAAGTGTTATTCGGGATCTGTTGTATTCGTAGTAATAATTTATTATTTTACCAAATGAATTTGGATAAACACAAATAAATCGCGAGCACACCCTGTTGTGGCATCTTTCTTCGTGTCGTTATAAAATTTGGCGAGCAGCTGATATTCGAGTATGTGATACAAACAAATAAACAAAATTGAGTTGTATGCCGCGAAAAAACGAAAATATTAGATTTTATTATTGATAATTATGAAAATTAAGTTGCTGAGCTAAACGATAGACTTGTAGATGAAAACTAACTACATTCAACGATTCAGCCATCTTTTTTGTTGTGATTTGCTGTGAGAAATGTACAAAATAAAAACCACAATTTGAACAGGGTCCAACCATTGTATTTCCTTACACTGTTGTATTTGAAAGGTGCGTATACTTTATTATTGGCCATACAATGGCAAATACAACATATTCCGAATACCCCTTATATTTCGTCAAGAAGTTATCAGCATCGCCAATATATTCGGATCACGTGATATATTGGTATCAGGGTCGCCAGCTATTTAAAAAACTATTTGTATTAAATTTATCAGTTACTTGAAATTAAAGTAATGCAAATTTCAAAAACATTTTCATTAGGATTGCTACTGCGTCAAAAGTTACAAAAGCTTAATTCTGAAAATAATTTTAAAACTTTATAAAAAATAAAATCATTAAACGAATAAAATCATTTATTTTTTTTAAATATCAAAATTTAAGTATTTTCTCTGTCTAAGTGAAATCAGTTATAATACATAATATTAAATTGAGAATCAAGAAAATTATTAAAGCATGCTTCTGTTCAGATCAAGGCTAATTCATGAAAGGTAGTAGCGATTCTAAAAATGCAACGCTTTGGTGGGTTATTGTCAAACTTTATCTCCTTTGTATTTAACTTTCGCGAAATAATTATTTACACTATTAGAGTCACCGCAAAAAGTTAAAGTGAACCATATCTTTAAATTTCTTGTAGTTAGAGGGAACAATTGACTATTAGCAACTAAACAATTAATTATGGCAACCAACCACCAATCAGCTGATTAATTAACACCACCTTTTATGAATTCGCCTTGTGTTCAGATACTCTTTTGAAAAAAGGTGGCCGCTCATAAAATTTAATTTTAAAGAGTAAATAAAATTTAAAAACAAAGAGCAAAATTTAATTAAAATAACTCGAATTAATTGCACGTATTTCTTTTTTATGCTATTTAACTGGATTCCGAGCAGCTGAAGCCGCAACGCATAAGGTTCATAAAGCATAAAGAAAAACTTTTATATTTTAATTGCATTTATTTATATTTTTTCCACACGTTCAATCTTAAAAGCTATCAATTTACATAGAAGTAAATATTTATTTTTGTAAATAAATTATAAATATAGTACATTCGCATGATAGTATGGCTATGGCACTTGAGGTTCTTATCTCTATTCTATTTGTAAATATATTTGTGTCTGTGTAAACGGATGTTTCTTAGAACGCACTGCTAGTATTTACTCTTTATTTGATTATTACTCTTTGGTTTTGTGTTCCTGCCCGGTCTTGAACTTACTCATTACTTCACTTAAACTGGTGTCGAATTCGATTGGAGTTCTTGTTCATTCACACTCGCCGCTTCTGTCGGCTTTCTTATCTAAAAAAGGGTTTAAAGCGCGGTTTATAAAACAAAGCAAAACAGCAATAATACATGCAAAATTATCTTTTCAAATTTCCCCATCGGCTTTCATTAAATCGACATGCTAATTTACATTTAAATATTAATATTTATTTTACTTTTTTTACATAAAAAAAACGACATGCATTTTTAAGACTACAGCACGGCAGTGAAGTAAGAAATTTTAAGAAAAATTTAATTTGTTATAATTCTAAGGAAATTTAAGAAATTCTTATGTATCTAACAAATCAAAAAAAAAATTCTAAAGAAATTTTGCTGGAATTGAAATATTTTTTGACAAATTTCATAGTCACAATAATCGAACTAATTGTTGTATTAAATAATGCTACACAATAGTAATCGTTATCGGAACTACTATTATTGTCGTCATTACTTTCGTTATAATTGTCAATATCTTACAATACGCTAGAGTTATAACCTCTGTTTATTAGGTTGTCGATATTATGAGTTATATCTTTTTCTCTATAGTTATCGAATTTATTTTAATTATGGCGAGCTTTCCATTTTGTTATAGATAAAAATTGTTTATTGCTATTTAAACTAGACTAGCTATCTACTATATATCGGTATTTAGGTTACTGCCGCATTTTTTACATTTTTCTAGCGTTATCGATATGACTATTTATTACTAACGACATTTCCATCGTTTTGGTTATATTGTCATTACATAGATCACTATTAGTATTGACATGAAATTTTTCATCGATTATTTTATCGTTATAAATATTTATATTAAGGGATCTTAGTTCTCTACTAAGGAATTAAAAACCCGAATTTCAGAAGTTTTCTGATTCTGCGAATGAATATTAACCTTCTTCAATTTATTGAACTATCTTTCTGACAAATTTAAATTCGTACTCAGTTTGGAATGAAAACGTTTTCTTTAATATTAGTACAATAAACCTGAATTAATTTCGATTATATTATTTTTCATTTCACTTAAAAGTAAACATAAGTCAAAATAATTAATCAAGTTTGATCAAAAATTAAAGAAGTGAAAATATTTTTAAATTGATTGTAAACAAAATCCTTTGATGATACCACCAAAATGAGTTTTACACTTTTCATTTGAAGAGTCTGTGACGCTTCAAATTAACTACAAAGTTTTAGAGTAACATTTTGTTTTTTTTTTTGTTTTCAACGAAATCTTCTTGCAAAACTTTTCACACAATTCGTATTCAGGCGTTAAAGCGTAAAGCACAAAGAGAAAAAAATATGTTTTTACTTGCATATTTTATGTGCATTTGTATTAATAGAAATATTAACTTCAATTCACTGCCATTTCGTTTAATTAATTTACTTCAAACATAAATAAACATTTAACTTTTATTAATTTACCACTGTAAAACATAAATACGTACATGTGTTATTTTTTTTATTTTCGCCGCTTCAATGTAAAGCAAATATATAATTTATGAACATAATTAAATTTTCCACCCAACATTAGCGACACATGCAATTGAAAATAATTATATGTACAAATATAGTTGTTGCATATTAAATTCGAAAGCACATAGATACAACATATAGGTACACATACACAAAGGGCTTATATACTACATACACAAATTAGTAGCACACACAGACAGTACAACAAGATAAAGTGACAGTTACAAATAATAATTATTTAGTGCAACATTTCATGCCACAACCCAAACTTACCCATTCTATTGAAATTAATTACTTGTGGTTGAGTGTTAGTGAGCGCTTCGAAAAAAAATACATTTATTTAGATCTACATATGTATGTACATGTACATACTATAAAAATTATTAATTATCGCTATTTGCCTTGCTCACTATGCATGCTCACGAGTATAAATGTTTTTATTTTACACTAAATTAGTAATTTAAAGCAAATACAGTTACAAATAAATAAATAAATAAATCCATATTTTTTTAATAAAAAAAAACACGTATATGAATATAATTTTTTTTCCAAAATTTATTCTGCACATTTATTGGCAGGCTTTAATTAAAATATCATCTTCATTTTACATAATTATATACTTGTACATATATTCATATTTTCATTGTATTTTGATGGCATTGTATTTCTAATAAAACTAAACATTAGCTGTGTCAGTAAAATTCGCATGAAGACTAATTATATTCACTAAATCTACAGTTGGATCGAAAGCAGCGCAACATGCGAACACATTTTGTCAACTTATTATTCATTTATTCAACTTTTATTATCTAACAGCAATCATTGAAATAAAAAAAAAAAAATTTAGGAAACAAATTAAAAGGTAAATATATTCTAGAAAATATCAAACTTTTTTCAAAAAACTTGATATTATATGGTCTAGTAAACACTTTTACATTTAATTTTTTAATAAGTAAGTTTGAAATTGCACTATCCATAATCATAAACATGTATGTCGCGCAGAGCAATTTTGCCAAAGAGAATTCTGGTACTTAGTCCAGCGAGTCTTAGATTTTTTACAAGAAGTAAAAGTAGAAAAATTTTCCTCGAAAAGTTATTAAATTTCAAACCTTCTTTCTAAGCTCGTTTCCCTTTTTTTAATTTATTGAATTTAAAAAAAAAAATTTGAAAAAAAATTTACCGATGTAGGCTGCAGCCTACGTAATTTGACTTCAAAATCGGAATCACAAGTTCAGAATTTAAAAGTTCTGCAAAATACCAATATTTGTAAAAAGTTTTACACTGTTATTATTTAAAATACAGATTTAAACGTAAATGAGAAGCAACTAGCAAAAAATCATTAAATACTATGAAATCAAAATTCTTTTACATCAAACATATTTACTAAGTAAAATTATACCGCCAAATCCTGATTATATTCAAAATTGTATTTTTGATACTTAGAGCGTCGCAACATATTTTTTAAATTTCTTGATAAATATAAACAAAAGCATTTTTATATTTTTATTTTTATTTATTTTTATTCGCTAGGCATTCTTGCGCACTTACCTCTATTAAAGCCATGGATTGAGATCGTATTCAGGTTTTGATTTAATTCTGCACGATAAAAAAAAATAGTGTACCAAGAAAGTTACTTTAAAATAACCACACAGAAATACAATTATTGAAAACATTTTCAACATTTGAACCGGAACAAACGGCGACTCGGAAATGCCAAAAGAAGAAAACAAAACACTCGGAAACGTACTCAAAAAAAAATGGGAATAAAACAGTCGGAAACGTTTGCAAGTAGAGCAAAATGAATGCACATTTATGTTAAAACTTTACCGCAAGTTTTGTTTTCATTTCGTTTTCAGTATTCTTAGGAGCAAATATTCGAAAACGACGACTAGTTCGATCATACCTTCCTGATAAAAACTTTATGCGTAAAATTTCTGCTTGCAAATTTGTGATAAGCAAGTTATCTATACTTGATACAGAGACTGATTATATTATTGTTGTTTAAGAAAAGAAACGTCAATATTATTTTTTATTATTTACTTTCAGTTAAATTTTTAGATTTTCCTTATCTTAATGCAATTAATTATCTTTAAAATATATCTCCTTTTTTCGTTGTACGTATATAAATATTTCAATTTGCTATGTTTACCTTAAGTTAAAGCACTTTAAATAAAAATGTGAGAAATATAAACTTACATTTTAGAAATATTTGTGTTTCTTTAAGAATTAAAACATAGTCAACATTTAATTTTCTACACTTATCAAACACTTGCAGACCTCTTTATGACAAGACTCATCTCATTCTCGTACGCCAAAAAGTATGCCGAAATTGTTAACAATTAAACTATTAAAGCATTTATTGAACTTAATTTAATTTTCGTCAATGTTTAGAACGTAATTTTAGCGTCATAGTTTTAAGCGCCTAAATCATGCGATGAGTTTGGTCATAGTCTGAAAAATATTCTTCTCATTTTCCGCTTCAACTGAAAATTATTTTTTATTCATAGTCTCAACTATTTAACACATAGATAAATATACTTTTCCGTAAAAGCATTTTAACGCTGAGAGTATATACTTGTTAGTAAATATTAAAAATTGCTACCCATACATTAAAAGTATAAAACTACTTTTACATGCAATCGCAGTATACTTTTAAGCAAATTAAATTTTTTTATTATATTCCTTAATTATAATAAACCCATTGACGGATAGATCTTTTTTTTTGTTTTTTTTTTGGTTTCTATCTAAGTTATGTTGACCCATTTTTATTATGACATAAACGTTTGCTTAGTAGTGAATCGGTTAAATGTGTCGATGAATTAGTGTTGGTAATCGCAGATGAGTTCTTGGACGATGTATTTGTGATTTTTTGAGCCATATAACAATTATCTCTTACTTTGAAGCAACGTATATGAAAGTGATCGCACATTTCGCAAACCTGTAAGAAACAGAGGCAGAGAAAATACAAACTATTTTAAAAAATGATTCCAAGTTTCGAGATATAAAATTAAATTTCTGTGTTAGGATTTTTATAAGTTTAATACATTTTCGTAGTATATCAAAATTTTTAGACAGAAATTTATGGAAAAATTTAATAAACTTAAATAGCTTTATAAAGTGATATTTCCATAAAATTTTCTACTTATAAAACAATTTAAAAATATTTAAATTTTTCTGAATAAAAATTAAAATGTAAGTACTAAAAATTATCATTCTAAGTCAATATTTCTGCGCCTAAAATAATGCCCTAAAAAATTTTAAATAACTATTCTGGATTACCTAATCGCTTAAAGTCAACTTTTCGTTTGACTAATTATTTTTCTGAAATTCTACAATGCTCAATAAATTCTTTCTTTTATTCTGCCAATTACATAAAAATTTATTTTCCCCTTGTATTATTATTTATACTCACCACACTCTGTCCGTAATGCAAATGTGCTATTGTAACGAATATCGTCAGCGCCTGCACAATCCAGCATTCCATATCGGAGCCGATATCAACACCCCATATTCGTTCGTACCATGGAAAACAGGACACACCGACCGTAGCCAATAGCGGCCACATGAGTAGATTGAAGCCATCACAGCGTGTATCGGACATTTGTGCCACAATCAAGCGACACTGTAACCGCAAGCAAAAGAAAAAAAATTTTAAATATTAAATTGTGGAAAATAAAAAGTTATAACATTAAACGAACATATTGCAATTAAATGGCAGATTGCTGTGATATTCTGCTTTTAAACCAAAATGCACAAAGAAAATCAACCTCAGAAATGCTGATTATCAGCTTAAAATATATACATAAGTGCCATTAGTTTTTAGTGACTAGCTTTATATATCGGTACACTACATAAATTGATATTCCCAGAAAACCCATTGCTTCACCATAAGGTGGAGAATTGATAATGCTTAATGGAATTTTCGCAACTAACTCGATCAAGTTAAATTGGACATTTCTTCACACCAATAATTGTACATATGGACAACCAATAGAAAAAACATATTGCCAGACAAGTTTCCAACAAGTTTGTGGGTAAATAAGTATTCAACAATAAGATCTTACATATTTAATTTTCTTATTTATTTCAATTTACCACAATAGAACTACGATCAGTACTTGGTCATCGGAAATAAGGCCATTTTTGGTACGGTCTTATTTCTCACTATGAAAGTGAAATAAGGCCATTTTTCGTTATCGCAACTTTGATATATATATTTTTGTTTATCGTGCCGCGCAGTTCTTTCAAAAAATTTACTAGCTCTTTTTCATGACCCAAGTTTCATTTTTATCTTTTTCTATATACATATGTATATACTGGCGAGCCAACATGGACCGCCGCTTATACTTTTTGTATTGAAATAAAACTATTTCAACATGTTTCTCATTTTTTATTTTTTTTAAATAGTTTAACATCACTGTAGAATGAACTGTACTTATGTAGAGGATAGTATAAATAACTGTCGGCTATCAACAACTTGCGCCATAAAAAAAATTACGAAACACAAATTTTACGCATAAAATAGTATCATTTATTAATTACTTACTAAAAAAATACTGTTAGAACAACTAAAAAATATCTTCTGTCAGGTGCAAATAGATTGCTAATCCCGTACAATTTATTCTGGAACTTTGAAATTATATTTATGAATAGCTATCAATATATAAAAATTTTTCGGATTTGAAGTGTTTTTCTAAAGCACTTACGATTATACATACTTTTCAAAATACATGCTTGAGATCGGCGCCGGACTACATAATTAGTCAGATATTGAATTTTAATTCGGGAGCTCGCCCATACCGACGTTTTGAAAGTTTTTCCGGCGAGTCGAAACACAATAAATTGATTGACAATATTTACAGACCTATTCCCATGCCTAAAAAAAATGTATCGCATAAGAATTGTCATAACTACTGCGCCTAAATCTAGGCCACAAAAACTTCATTATATTTTACTATTAAGGAAATAATTGTTTTTTATTTGTCTTTTCTTCAGATCAATCAAATCAAGTTTTTGCTACAAAGTTTTAGATCTATAGTCATGCCATGAATTTCGTCATAATTATGGAAAAGCGCTAAGCCTAAAAATATGACCTCCCTTCGTACCCTTCTATGCCGGACATTTTGTAACTAGTTCCTCGGATTCCGCGCGTGTCAATCTCCCGCGGCACCTGTTATTATTACTCGCGACCTCATACCCGGAAAGAATTTTTCGGTTGTTCAAATTTTACTAATAAATGCATTTTTTTATATCATTACAATTCGAAGAAAAATAGTAAAGCAAAATTATCCATCACAGGAAAGATATTTTACTCACTAAATTCCTGTTACGACAATTGCTAACTATGTACCCATATGAGTACGTACAAAAATAAATTACATTTTTGATAACTTTTTGCAATGCATTGCAATCATTTACAATTTTCGCAATAAAATGGTTCTTAGCCAGGGAAATATCGTTCTATTTTGTCACATGCAGGCATTCAATACACACAAATGCACATATATACAAAGGCTAAAGCTTAAGCCTCAATCAAATGTATTTACTAGGCAGCGCTTGGCAGATATCAAAGTGTGCACTCATGCACATATCCATATCCAAGTGGATATCCACTCACCGCAATATTGGAAAATAACGTTCCCAAGAGGACGAATAGTATGCGCGGCGACAGATCAATGATGCCATTACGCGAGAAAAAACACCAAAATGTGGTGATTGCGAAAAGCCACAAGAAGGGAAAGAGTGGTCGTGCCGCCTCTATTAGTGGGTGCATTTTGCCGGTTTTATTTTTGTAAGATCTGCAAAAGGAAAAAAGAGAAAATATGAGTACGTTAGTATTTGCACAGATATTAGTTTGTGTTATTGTTGCTGTTGGGAATGTAATGGCTTTTTTTTATAGTTATGTGCATATTAAATATTATTGTGTTTCATATTAGAATTTTTTCTATTTTAAAAATGAAGCAAACGCATTTTTTTATCGAAACTTTACTTATGTTACACATCACGTTCATATTTTTAAATACTTACAAATATATATTTTTGATGATAATTGGATGACTGCTGATTATGCTCGATGTAAGCAGAACAACCTCAAATATTCGCGCTATACTGACATCCAAAAAGGGACGTGCATGCCAAATATTCGGTCCGACCAATGTGGTAAAGAATAACATTAAGCTGACACCCTGTGAAAATATTGGGAGAAAAATTGTTGGCTTAACATTTTTGGATGCTCAAAATAGGGAAAATTAGTCGACAACCGAGCCCACTTTTGTCATGATCGTTGGTTAAAAAGTTCACAAAAGTATAATTATTTTTCAGTGGCGCGACGAAACCGAACAGACAGCGATTTTCTTACTCTATTCGCATTATTTTTTTAAATTATTTTTGTCTGTATTTTACTTAGAAAAATATGGCTCACAATTTGCATAAATCGAAGTGCTTCTATATTTATGTAACGTTCAGAAAATTTCAGGAACATTTAAACTTTTTCTTTCGAGTTTTGAAGTTGTAGGTAGCTTGAAATTGGTATTGAAATTTTTGGAAATTTTCGTATTGCGAAGTTTTTTTCCTTTAATTTTTTTTTTTAATATATGTATGTATTTAGTTCAAAACTGAGAAAAAAATTAAGTAAATCAGAGTTTTAAACTTTGTGAACAACACTTAAAAAAAAATAGGAAAAATTTCAACAAAAATTTAACTTTTCATTTGGATCTTAAAAATACCTTCGTTATTTAAATAAAGTAAACTGCAAATTTTACGTAGTTAAAAAATATCGTTTTAATTATTTAAAAATGCTCAACACAGTAAACTTAAAAAAATTCTTCAAAATCACCAAAATTGCGAAGAAGCTATAATTTAATGAGCTTAAAACTACATACTCGTATTGAAAAACATTAAATTTTGGGTTTTTGAATTTTGTAAAAAAAATTTACGAAATTTTATTAATTTAGTATAAATTTTGAAAAGTTTACTTATATATAATAGACTAACCGCTATATGTACAAAAATCTAAATATTTTCAAAGTAAGTTATAAGTAAAAAATTTTATGAAATTTTTCTTAATTTTTTTTTGTCTTTTATTAATTTGTGTGTAAAAAAAACCTCCATTTGTAATAGAAGTTATCAAAAAATTATGAAAAGTATATAAACTACAGTTCCAGTTCTAAAAAAAAATAAAATTCTGTTTTACGCATTTTATTTGTATGTGGCAATGAAAAGTTATATTTCATCATTTAGCAAATATTCATATGTAATTCGAATTGCAAGTGATATTGTCCACTTTATTGTGATTTATCAGCACACTTCGTAATTGAGAGCAAAGATAAATTTCGCGTGGAACATTGAAAATAATTTAAAGTATTTAAGAAGTCATTACCAATGGTTGTATTTTTTTATTACTGAATGATTTTATTTAATTTGAAATATTATCAATAATTTCCAACTCTGATTTAAACAAAATTATAAAGAACTGAAATATTGCTCAAGAATGCTTTAAATTATTTGGTATCAACGCAAAGCACTCGCCAATCCGATGTTGTACTTTTTTCAACTCTTTACTAAATTTCAGTTCTCAAAATAGCTCATTACAGTGTGAGTATTGAACCGGTAAGCATCATTTTAATATTTAAGTTTTCTCAAAGGCACGGGAATATCGGCAATATTTTTAATGTAATGAAAACTGCTTGAATAATGTAAAATAAAAAAGAAAAGTTTTCCTTCACTAACAAAACTTTTATATATCATGATAAAAAACAAGGTAAGAAGTCGCCATATTAAAAAACTAAAATTTAAGCAGATTGTATTATTCATTTTTTTTATGCAAAAACATTTTGTTCATGGAATAAAAATTTTAACAAGTAAACTTTATTTTGTTTCGATTTCAGGCTACTCATTCTCTAATTATAATTCTCACTGCTTGATAGCTCGCCCAATAGTGTACGCCTGCACTGGAAGAGGTTTTAAATTTATACTAGAACATAAAAACAAAACATATATAAATCCTTTCCATTTAAAAATTATTACAAACCATTAAAAAAAGACTCGCCTTTTTCGCGCTCATAGTTGCATGGCAAACGACGACCGCCATCATTTGGCGGTTTAAAAAGTAATAATTTTCTTTTTTTATCCATTGCCTCCTTAGCAATCACAACTACTTTACTGTAGACTCGTATATGGCTATGCCAAGCGATTGGTGTATTTTTGTTTTAATTTTTTTTTTTATTAACTTTTTTGACGTTTTTATTTGATTACTTACCCACATCGTACAATCGTAGCCCCACGGCAAGAACATAACTCCGGTGTTGTACTTTTCGACATGTGTTAAATAAAAATTAAGAACAACATTCCAAATAACGAAAAACATATGAATCGGCGGCAAATCTTTTGTGCCAAATAGTGAAAACATATAGATGGGTATTAGCGCAGCGGAATAGGAGTCCAGGCCGTGGTCAAAGAGCTCACCGAGTGGACTGCTGGTACCAGTGCGACGTGCCTGCTTGCCATCCATGCCATCTGTTGATGGGGGGGAGGGGGTTGAAAGAAGCAAAAGAGGGAATTAGTGGTTGGAGTGGTGGAATTGAATAATAAAGCTATACAAAGTGGTTAGTGCTAAAAAATATGCAACCAAAATATGTGAATGTGAGTGTAAAAGTGAGTGGACTCAGTTTGAAATATTTCGCCATTGCCAAATTACCGGGCATATTTAAGCAAGTTATAGTTGCATACACACTGATGTATGTATGTATGTAAGTACAAACACACTAAATCATATACGTATTATTGTATGTAAAAATATTTAAGTATAAGCAAAATCACTGCTAGCTCTGTTATTTAAGCGCAATTCTACCTTTTAAAAGCACAAGGTACCTAAAATCGTGTTTTGCAGAGACCAATAATAATATTTACTTCATGGCGGAATTTAAAAAAAATCATCCAAATTTTTGTTAGTTAGTTAAAAGATTTTTGATAATAATTATGATTGCAAAAATGTTTAAAGTTATCGATGAGTATTAATTTGAAACTTATGTATATAATAAAAATCGTTTCTTAATAATTATCAGTGAGATAAATAGTTTAAAGTCTTTAAAGACTTTAATTTTGTAACTTATGCATATTATATACATAGTTTCCATGATAATTATGAGTGAGAAAAACTTTTGGGCGAGACTTATTTAGGACCATTTCGAGGTTTTTTTTTCTAACACATAATTCTTTTGAGAAGACTTATAATATAGGCTTATAAAAACGTATCCCGCTGAGAATTATTGGGAGAAGACCTTTATAAAATAAGTCTTGGAATAATAGTTATAGATAACTTAACAAATTTTTATCTTACTATAATAATTATTGAATGATTTTTATTATTTTCTCTTGTTATAGTTACGTATGTATGTCTCTGGATTTTTGGATTATGAGTACTTCATGCAATTGAGCATTTTATATTTTTTACAAGGAATGTTAAAAGAGACCTAGAGTTTGTATGTCCCTTTTTTACTTTTCTTTGTCGTAATTGTGTACCCCTATTCGTTATCGTCATCGTTATTTTTATCTAAATCTTTATCATTATATGTACAGTAAAAATTATAAGACTTTGTTATCGATATCCATATATTTATTTGTGGTTATCTTTGTCGTTATATATTTCGTCCCCGTTATAATTATAAATAGCATCGTATTTTCTATAGTATTGTTATCGATATCTTTGAATATTTATCGTAACTGACTCTTGAGGGAAGAGGCTGTCCTCACTAATATCGTTATTTGGGATAACGTCTGGAAATATTGTTCACTTTTATCGTATTCTCGTAATTATCGTTATCGATATCGATATTTTTCACATTTATCATTTTGCATTCTTTATAAACAATATACTATTATGGTTATCATAATCAATAGGGGTAATATATGTACATATATCGATTTTGACTCTGCATTACCTTCGTTATCGTTATCGAGAGTTTTAATTTTTTAGCGTATTCGTATTGTTATTGTCATAGATATCGATAACACTTCCACATTTATTGCTAATACTTCAGCTGTAACTATGCCATTAGTATTTGTATCTTAACGAAATTTCATTCTACCGAAATCAAAAATGCTTCACATCACTCGCGCGAACTGTTTCAAATTGACAACCGCATTGACACAACTGCCATGTAATACCACTTTTTCTACAGGCATACTTACCTAAATTATAGTAAAGTAAAATATTTATAGCCGCAACTGACCAAACCCAGCGCGGCACTGTGTGTTCGGCGTGATTCGCTCCCTGAAAGTCCCAGTCGTAATATGCAATTAAAATGAAATTGACCACCGTCAACAGGAAGCCGGTGAATGTGATGAGATTCGGTGCTAGCCATTTCGGTAGAAACTGCAATAAAACATTTTACATACGACAATTTACGTTCGAACATATGTACATGTAAATGTGCGTTGGGTTGTGCGCGAGCGGGAGTTTTTTTTTTTTTTGCTAGTTTTAAACTTGTACCCAATTTTACAATTCCAACAGACACTGCACACAATTCCAAAAGTGAACAGACCGGCACGCTTCGGGAATTGCGGGTCACAGTTTTAGCTGCTGTTTGTTGTTGTTAAAAATGTTGAAAAAGGCTCTACAACCAAAAAGTAAGGACTATTTAAATAGCACTCAATCCTTTGCGCGCACACACAAACGCACATCTAGAGTGACGTTACTTATTAAACATTCATATGCACGAATGTGTGCGTATGTAGCTGCTGTCAAAGGCCTTTTACACTCAAAAGCTCTACATTTTCAACTTACCTGCACACACCAATTCCAAAGAGGATGCATAATATAGACGCTGATGTAGCCGGTGTCGATGCAGTTGTACTGCAAAAAGACAAAAAGAAAAGAGTATGAGAATTTGTTAAATTGTTAAATTGTGACAGACAGCGAAGGAGGCAAGAAGTCATTAAAACATTGAGCAAAATCTGGACATAATTACAAAAAAAAAAAAACCAAACAGGTATTGCTTGAGGGCCACCGTCGTTGTGGGAGTAGCAGCTGCAACCGCTTGATGCAATTAATTTTTTAACCAATTTCTGTTGTACCCTGGCGGGTTTGTGCATTATTGACTAGATGCGGTAATTGAATTTTTCGGCAGCAAATATACAAATATGTTTGTGTGCAAAAGTACTCTACAATTTGGACACAAAATACAAATTTAATAATTTTAGTGAAAAGAGATACGAATGAGCAAATTGTATGAAAAGATATGTGAATAAGCTGTGGTTTTGTCTCAATTTTCAAATGTTGCATAGATACAGTAATCGTTTTCAAACCAAATATTTACAAAGCAATGTAAACTAATATTCAGACTATTCACGCTTAATTAATTTTAAAATATACTTATGTAAGCGATGGCAACCATACCACCAACTTTAGAGACGGCAACGCTGCCACAAAGGTCAGCAACAAGTAAAGAGCGGAATACAGTGAGATAGAAATCACCGAGTCGGCCATACGCCAACAACGACAATAGTATTCTTACAATTTAATTTTTCATTTTCTTGTATTAAATACTTAAAATAACTTGTAACATAAATTTAAATAAACATTAAAGTGAATTTTCTTAAATAAAACGAACTCGGGTTATTTATCCTCTACACTTGGAACAATTTTACTGCGTGTTTAGTAAAATAAGACTATTACATTTGCAAGTAAATTGTTTAAGTAAAAAAAGTAAAAATGTATCAAGAGAATGGCAATTAAAAAATGTAAACTTTTTTATTATTTAATCGTTTATGAGCTTTAAGGCAGATTGGTTTTTTGGTAAAAATTATATGGAAAAAACAATACTCAAAGCGGTAGAAGTGGCAGCACTATTTCGGACATCACCCCATGTACTCATCAGACTTCTTTCATTTATTTGGGGAGACTTTGGAATTTACATTTTCTCAACTAAGTGTTTAGTTCTACCTTTTTGTATGTTTGAACTTTTTCTTACATTCACTCTTATTCACTTTTTTACGAGAACCATTAATAAAAACCGATATCTCTTTTGAAGTTTCGATATTTCTGTGTTTTATAACAAGAGTTTTAAGTATTAACTGAAACAGTTACAGTTAGTAGGTTATAAAAATGTTTAAGAAAATTGCAAATCTATATTATTGCCACTTGATAAAACAACAAACTAACTACAAATAATGGCTTAGTGAAATTGTGTGAACCTTAATTTGAATATTCGAGTATTTAGATTACAAAAAATGTAGTTACACACGACACACCAACGTTAAAGCGAGATATTTTCAATGGATGGAAGAAATAAACTTAAGTAAAATAAAGAAAAATATCAACTGAATTTAGTTTTATAGAAAGAAGAGATAAAAAAGGAGAGTGTTTGCAAAATGATGACTAAATAATCATTGGCAGAAAACCAAACAAAAATTTAATTGAGTGAAATTCTCGTTACTTTTTTATCTATACTAATATATAAAATTGGTTCTGGGGGGGGGGAATGTTTGTCACGTTTTGGCTCTCAAAATACAGAACCGATTTGAATATTTTTTTCTAATGAAGCATTTGTGAAAAACAACTGAGTGGCATACTTGTATTTTTAATTCTTGCAATATAAACACCCTTTTCTGCTGGTACAATTACAAAAAATACATAGACGTGGGAGCATTAAAATATTTGTTCGCCAAATACAAGACATAGCTTTAATAAACCACTTTTTATATCGGGGGGAACCGAAGAGTTATTTTTCATTCGAATAAAGATAAAAACGTGGGCTACGCCGCGGGTAAATTTTAGTCTTAAATAATAAAAAAAGTTAGGAAGGCGCGAAAACAATAAACAATAATTTAAAAAATATCTTACTCTAAAATACATATGCAGGATTTGTACCAGTTGTGGGCTCTATTAGAAAACTGAATAATTGAATGACTGGATGATGAGAATAAATTTTCGTTCGTTATTCAAAACTATTTCAATGATTACCGAATATTTATCATTCAATGAATTCACACATATTTATTACTGTTGAGAAGTATCAAGTATTTTTGAGGATCAAGTTCCTCGTTGTCAATCATTTAAGCTCAATTACGCGAAAAGAAAAGGTCAACGGTTAGTTCGATGAGAATTTCTCTGGTAAAACGCTGGATTTTATTTTTTGAACATTTTTATTAAAATCTACATATATAAACTTTAAAAGTATAAATAGTACGTATAAATAAGTCATTGCTTAAATTATTTTCGCTAAATGTTGTAAATGATTTTTGCAAATAATTTTTTTTTTTTTGTTTAATGTCAAAATTTTATTTTTTTAAGGAATCCGCTATATGTACTACTAGAAATTTAGCCTATTTTCCGGCCATGTATTTTTCGCATGAGTTATAAAATTTTTTTTTATTTTCTGTTATTTGTTAAAAAGTAGTTCATTGCATTTAAAATTGAATTTTTTTCTTCTGTGAGAGAAATGATGTGCACGATTCTGTTTATTTTTGTTTAGTAATTATCTAAAAAATAAAACTAAGTATGGAACTTACCGGAGAAAATGAGTACTTGAAAGTTAGTAACTTAATATTTGCTAAATTTAATATTAAGTGAAAATAGCTACTGTTTAATGTGATGATCGTATATCTTTTCAACTTCATTGAAGTTTTCCCCGGTTTTTATTTTTTTTTGAGATACATTGCATTGTATTGAGAGTTATTTTGCAAACTATTAAGTTTTTAGGTAATCAAGATGTTGTCAATAGATCAAATTTTTTGTTTAACAATTATTTTGCTGCTTAATTTTTTTTTGTAATTTATGAAAATTATGAGTTTCTTGGTTAAAAAAAATATGTAGAATTAAAATTGATTTTTTAAATTTATATTTCTAGCAATTATAAATTCGCAAGATATTATCAATAATCGAATGGACTATAAAACTATACTTCATACCTTAACACAACTGGTGATTTTTGGTGATTATTTTTTTAAATGATCTTGCATCGCTTCTAAAGCAAAATATTAAAAAAAAAAATGTGTTTTTGACTTTGATCAAAGCAATAAAAAAGCATTTTCAGCTTTAAATAAATGTCTAGTTATTTCAAATAGAGAATTGCCTACTCATCACGCTATCATTAATATATTACTGTGATGGGATGTTCACTAAGTTGTTGAGCAGAGAGAACGGGTGGCGGTTATATTGCACGCCCACTTCACATGAATCGATTATTTTACAATTTTGTACTACTCGCAAGTATCTCATGCAATTAAACTTAGACACTTCAAGCGGTAGAGTCACGCAAGCAAACAACAAAAATTAAATCTACGCATATTCTCACAAACGATAAAGCACTTATTTTTTAAATAAAATATTTAAGTATAACGTACATACAAACAAGTTTTGATTATTAAGGGGGTCCTCTACTCTCGCGATTTAAAAAAAAAACGATTTTTTAAATTTAATTTTATCCAATAATACGCCACCGAGATGATGGAAATCAAAAATCACATTCCCTGCCATGCTTCTGGGATCCGAAATGTAACCGTCTCCTAATTATGTTTAAACTCCTTTTCCTGAAAGTAGTGTTTTTTTAGCTGCCGATTAAGAATTTTCATTAAAGTATTGATCCGATTTCAAAACAAAATTTCTTGAGTGGCAAAATAAAAAAATTTTGTCTCGGGAAAACATAGCCAACGTAACTGGGATTATAAAGAATATTTAATTTCTGATTACAAATTTCCCAACTGGCCAGAATTTTACTTCAGCGGAACCCATGCAGTTTTAACATCTATTTAGTCAAAGACGTTTCAAGGTCGAGAATTTTTTTGGTATTCAATACCAAAATTTTACAGTCAAAACATGTACCTTTAAAATAAAATGTAAATTTCTTAAATCCCTTTAGTAGATCCTTCGCAATTTATTTCCTAAAAAACCGCTCAATTTAAGGCCTTGGAAGTAGAGGACTCCCTTAAGTTTTCTGCTTATACATATTTTGCAATTGAAAAACGTTTAATTCGGTAACAAAAACTATTTAAATCCAAGTTTTAAACGTTATTAAAAAATAAATAATATTTGGTCAAACTTAATAAAATGTAAATTCTTTTTTGAGTAATCAGTCTTTTTTTGCCCAATCTGTTTCAATATAATAAGATACAACCTTAAAGTCATTAAAAAATCACGTCGATTTTTAACAACTTTTTAATTGATTTTTGTTGCGCAGTTTTTTTTCTATATAAATAAAATTCTAAAATATAAATATCAATAGCAGTGCCTAAGAAATAATCAATAATTTGTAAATAAGGCCACACTTTTCGCTGATAACAGAATTTATACAGATTAAATTTATTTCATAATCACGCCACATCACTTAGGGTGACCAACTTAAACTTAGCAAATATTAGAGAGTCGTTACTTGTCACTTCCACTAATAACTCATACAATTCTTATCATTCATTGAAACTTTTAAACATTTTTAGTGTATAAGTCAATGATTCATTTATTCACATATTGCAATAAAATTTGAATAAAAAATGGAACAGAGACAAGTTAATTTGTTCCATTTCCAAATTCCAAGACGTTATTTTATTTGAGTTCGGTTGTCTCTTCTTTTTTAATGGCGATTTTCTTTGCTGTTATAAGTAAGCTCGCGATATAATAAATCGCCTCTATTCCCTATTTTAAAACATGTTTATAAATATTCGTGCCGTTTCCTTTTTTAGTTTATATCAAATTTTGCAAATTTATGGTAGAAACTCAGAAGTTTAAATAAAACTTAGAGTCAATTAAAGACGATGTTAAAATAAAAGTTTATAAGACAGATAGTTGCATTGAATATACATTCATACATATGTATATGAATGAATTGAATAACATATATAAGAAATATAAAAAACAACGCACACACATACAACAAATACACATTGAAAGAACTTCCTTCTAAATTATCGAATTGAATTATTAAAAAAATAAACGTGTTTATTTCGACATTTGACTGATATCTAAAATATAAACGTATAATTTATATAAACTTACGTAAGTTAAGACAATAAATAAGTTTTACATACTTTTAAAATGTTCAATTATGCTATAAATATTTAAAAATATACAATGTTTTTTTAAATTTTTTATCATAGATACTGCACACAAAATGTACGAGTGAGTATTTTTAATATCTTAAACTTTTTTTGTGCCCATTTTGTTTTTCAAAAACACGTCCGCGACATTTTTTATATGAAAAAGCTTTCTAAGGTCATCAGCAACAAACAAGAGATTACCAAAATGTGTAGGCATTTTTTGATCGCTTCAAACTTGCTCTCTATGTTAAGGAATAAATGGTGATTTCATAAATAAATAATAAAATCACATTTTAAAATAAACAATTCAACAAATCATTTCAGATTGTAAAAATAAAAATTAAAAAAAATTTTTTTTTTGATATTTTCAATTTTGCAGTTTTGTAGTCTCTTGAACTTTACTGCAGTAGAATGACAATTTAAAATGCATGCAAATTGCAGTTGTGTTCACAAAAAAAATATTAGAATTTTTTTAAAAGGTTTGTAATTTTTAGTAATGTGCATTGATTTTTTAAATTTTATACAATGTTTAAAGCTGAGATTTATACGGTTTCTATTAGAAAAATATGTTTAGATAATAAAAAAATTTAATTAAATAATTAATGGTAAAAATTTGTCAACTTGTGTTGAGCTTATTGTAATTCGAAAATTTTCTAAACAAATTTTTTATACTAATAATGTTTTAAATTCATTTTGCTTATATGTATATATTTGTGTTACAACATCAAAAGGCGCAAACCACATATGCTAGAAGAAGTTCGGCTAAACACTAAGCTGCATAGTGTAAGCGCCAAATTATTATTATAATTATAATTACCTTTTAAAGGTGGAACGTTTTTCACACAAATTATTATATACCTGTATTTATTTTTTTTAAATGTTGTCTGAAATGAATTTTTTGTAAATTTGGAAACCCAATGAAATATTGCTTTATAGAGAAAATGTTCTAAATCGAGTTAGCTTATTTCAACAACATTTCACAGACACATTTGGGTAAATTTTTATTTTTTTTTAATTTTGGGACAATTTAAAACAAAATTTACTTTTCAATAATTTCATTTTTAATTTCACAAAATTCCTTTTTCCAAAATGTTACTTATACGCCATGCACCATGAGACTCCAATAGATCTTGAGCTACACTTTCATAAACAAATAAATATATATTTTTGAAGCTTGGCAATCTCCGCCTCAAAGATTCCTCAAGCTGCACTTGTTTATATAAACAATTATTTTTAGAAAAGTAATACACGGACTTTGACTTACTAAGTTCGCCACTTACAAACATTGCTCTAAGTGGTTATCAGTAAAATGCAAAATAACTACAGAGTCAACATTTGTATAAATATGTCGCTCTATGCATTGCTGCAAATATGTGACAGTGATAATGCAATAAACCCCCTAACAATCAATGAGTACAACAATTGACAATTAAATTTAAATTGCTGCATAGTCAATTTGCATGAATGAAAATACAACAAGCAAATTAGTCACATCAAAACGTCAAAGGCTGATGGATAAGTGGATTAGTGAGCATAAATAAACACGAGTACACAAAAAATAACATAATGCATATATATGTATGTATATACTCGTATGTATATGGTCGCAGAGAATTTGTGGTCAAGTGTCGAAATCTCGAGCTATTTCTATACAAATATGTACGAGTATATAGAAATGCGCTTGTATGTATTTTGCCAGTTTAATTCCATGCAAGCTTTGTTTTATTCTCAATATACAAATTTAGCGCACGAATACTTATACAAATGTACATACATACATATGTACACATGTGTACATACACAGAAAATAGGGGAAAAAAACAATTCACAGCTTGTCAACAAATAGACGAATGAGTAGTCAAAGTGATAACGCTCGGTGTTTGATGGCCGCTCGTACACGCCTCAAAGCGCTTATCCGCTGATCTGCTCCACCGTTCGCTGACAAATGTCATTGACCACACACAAGCGTGTGCGAAGGATTTTATGTACTGTTGTATATATGTATATATGCATGTGAACGTCTAATAAAAATATTATATGATTATCAGATATATTTTCACGTAGCTCTTATGTTATTATTTTAAAATGGCTTAAAAATGTTCTCACTTTTACTATCATTATGACCAAACAAGAGATCTGACAGAGCATTAAAACTTTGGAGTATTTATGTTGGAATAATTTTTTCTTTTTCTTTTGTTGACAACCTGGTTTCAGCCGTGCTTAATAAAACTCGTTTCGATATACATATGTATATAGAGATTATATTTTCTCGAGTAAGAATATCTAGATTTTTACCTCAATAAAACTTCACTGTTATCCATCTGAGTATTAGGAAGGTCGTTAAAAATCAAACGAACGAATTTACCTCGGTCAAAACTATCCGAGATAAATTTTGGTACCAATTGGAGATGATTAAGGCGTTTTCCACAGGTGTTAAATTTTATTTATTTATTTATTTAAAAATAACTATAATATAAGTGAATTATAGTATAGTTAGAGGTTTAAGCGTTGGCGTCTATTGCCTTATGCTTATTTGTTGCAATTGGGTATAACAAGTGTGTATTGAATTTGTAAAGATTTTTTTTCATCTAAAAACAAAGATAATACTACCGTCGAAGATAGCCCGATTAGAGAGTGTTAATTTTTTTAATTCTCCATAGGCCTATTTCTGATGTGCGACAAATCTGTTATTAGGCGAAAAAGAAATTAATTTTATTTTCTAAGTCTTCTTAAGGCAATCTGAACTTGTTCTCTCTATTTAAACGGGACCAAAATTTGTATTTATACCTTCTTCCGTATTACACAAAAGGGTTGAGGTTTAGGAAATCTTATGTAAAAATGTATGTTCCACTCCAATCTTTGTTGACATAGACAGAGCAGTCAAATTTTAGTGTATATATAGTTTTTTTGTTCGAGTTTTAGGTTATCCTAATCATAATAAACAAGTTTCAACAGTTATTTTAGAATATTTTTCTAGCGCGGTTGTCCAATATTATAGCATGAGATTTTATGTAGATTCTTAAAAAAATGTATAATTTGAAAATTATTTAGTCCCACAATCAGAAAATATATTTTAAAATATTCTATAATCCCGATATAATCCATTTTCCATTTTTGCTATATTGACATGACAGTTCTGATGCGGAGGCTGTTTTTCAAGAGTAGTTCTTATCTTAACATCTCATGCTATTCTTTTTTGACTTTCGTTATTTACTTTTGATTTAAGACATATATAGATTTTTAATGAGCTCAAGGCCGGAAAAATAAAACAATTGAATAATATGTAAATTATTTTATTTAATCGTCAATATTTCGACTTCAGTCTGAAGTCATCATCAGGAACTATCGGCTGCGCCTGGTAGACATCTCTGGACTTCCGCTTTTTGATGGTCAACCCCAATACAAAGTTTGTTGAATTAATTTTACCACAGATAAGAGCGTAAATATATGGTTTATTTTCGTACGGAATTTAAATGTTGTTTCTTTTACAAACATGAATGAAATATTTATTATCAGTTTGTACATAGATTATTATTATCAAAAGAAAAAAACTCATAGCTCGCTAGGTGGCGCTGGGGTTGATTTTTTTATAGATGGATATGATCATAAATCGATTTTATTCAAACTTTATGAGAAATAATTTCGGTAAATATTAAGACACGAGTCGAGTTTTACATAGATTGGATGTCAAGGGTCCGATCTAGTTCTTATTAAGATTGGATAGTAACTAGGAAAAAATAATTAATTTTACGATATAAATTTACGAGATATACTCATTATTTAAAAAAAAAAGCCGTGTCAATAAATTCATATTCCAAATGGGCACTAACTGTATGATAATCAATAAAAAAAACTCGACCTGGATAACATCCATTAGCTGGTGGTATAATGAAATGGGGTAAATTGAGTAAACATCTCTGGCAAGAAAAATTGTCGTAATTCAATTAAATTAATCTGAAACTTCCGAATGGTTTTGCATTAAATATAGTCAGTTTGACCAAGGATTAAACATTTTCTAGAATAAAATAAGTTATCGGGTATTATTAGTTAAATATCAATTTGTTTAAATCTAATCGATTCGTTATTGAAAATCGATGAAGTAAGATGAAACCGTCTCTTAATCGATTAACAATTTAATTGAACACAGGAAACTGTTATACAGTGTTAATTAAAAACTGGGATACAGTAGTCAAGAGAATCAATTAGCTATGATATCTGAAAAAGAATGAAAAAAATCCCCAAAGCGTTTATAGAATATGAATTTCTCCTAGCAAACATTTTTAAAATACTTATCAAGCTTTGTCAATCATTTCTATTGTTTAGGAACTCGTCTAAAAGTGTGTAAGTCTTTATATGTTCTAAACGCCATGATCAAAATAAAAACAGTAATAAATATCGATAGTACATAAAGTTTCGCCAAGAAGAGTATTTTTGATATTCAAAAAAAAAGGATTCTTGTAAATATATAATTTTTTCATAAATCATCAATTATTCGTAGTTGCACTCACCTTATATCGTTCGAAGCCCTTCAGGTGGTCGTCTGTTAAATACTTTATGCCAAACATAGTGGAATTGTTTTTTCACTAACGTTCAGGCGGCGTTGATCGTAGAAAATATGCAGTTATATTACAGACAATAATTTTTATAATTTTCAGAGTCAAATTTTTAAATGGAATGCGCAATGTCACTTAAAAGTTTTTACTTCATTTCATGCACTTCATTAAACTGTAATTGAAAGGGAAATTTGATTAAAGGTAGATCATCACTAAAAGCTGTTGTTAATTTGATTATGAGAAAAAAGCATATGTATTTGTTTTATTAACATTATATATTTGCGAGTATTGTGGATGCAGAAGTATTTAATTTTTTTTTGTTTTTTTTTGTTTGCACTTGCAACATTCAATATTGCACACTGCGACGCAGCACAATTTCCACTCATTAATTACACTAGCATTTTTTATTCACTTTACTTTTTTCACATCGACACACTCATTATGCACAAAAACTTACTCGTATGTATATATGTATGTATGTTTTTTTTATGTAACGAAATTTGCTTCACGCACTTTTTTTTAATTTTCACACTTTTTTACATTATTGTCGCTTGTTATTTTTTTATTTTTTTTTGCTTTTACTATCCGTGTTGTTGCTGCTTTGCTTCACGTGCGTATGTAGCTACCATGTTGCCAATTGAAAGTGGAAAAAAAATAATTTCATGGCATACGCCATCAGCAGAAATACGTCAACGAATGCAACAACTTTCCAACAACAGTCACTCGCTGGCGGCCAACTTAAGAAAAAGCTTTTGAATGAAAGCAATGTGATAAGCAAGCCATCAGTAAACGCACATTTTCACAAACCTTTATACATACATACATATATGTATATGTATTTACCTCTGTCTATGATTCTTCATTCATTTAATTTAATTTCCAATTTTATTTTCCATGCTCCAATGAAAAAAGTCATAACCAGTAAATAGTTCGTTGACAGCGCCAGTTGGTCAATGTTTAACAAGCGCTCGGCTTTAAATGACGAGTAGCCACAAAGTATACCGTCCTGACATACTAAGATATGTATATATTTAATTATATTTATATTGAATGTACTTCAGTGGGCGTTTGCTTTAAAAGGTAAACAAAATCGATTTTAAGGATGGACGCTGTGTTTGAACAGCTAGGAAGACGATTTTCCCCAGTTCCCGAATTTCCGGTCGTATGTAAACATAACATATGTATAAGCCGTTTTCTACAAATAATAATAGCTTGTTCTCTAAAGCGCTTACTATATTATCTGCTTTTATAATTAAAAATAAAAATTGTTTAAACTAATTAAATTAAATTTTTTTTCAAATTTAAATTCTTTTTCTTCCGATATTTTTAGATCGCGCAGAAAGAAAAATGCATATTATTGTAACAGAATAATCATGGTATTTTTCATTTTTACATGTTTTTTAATTTTCGCTTCAATTTTGACGGGGTCACAACTGATCTTTGTACTACAATTTCAAAAACATGAAGAGTTACAGCCTTGATGACTAAAAAAAAAGTTGTCTCCTGTGATATTTGAGCATGGTTGTGCCTCCTCCTGCCAATTCTGCATCAATTCAGTAAAATTTACACAAAAGGAAGTAAGAAAAATATAAAAAAAAAATTGATGTTGAAAAAAGAGGGAAAAGTCGTTCAAACATGAAATTTCCGTAGGGTTCAGCAATAAAATAAAAAAAAGCAATGGTCACTTTAAACCAGTTCAAACATGCAACTTATTGTACTTAAATGGAGTGAGCTACAAAGTTGCATGCTCGAAAGCTTTATAGACAATTTTAAATAGAAAGTTTGACATTTAATGCAATGTTTTGAGTTTTTTCAACTTTTTGAACTTGATACTTGCACTGAAACGTGTACGTATGTACATATATCTAAAGGGTTTCTATAATAGATCCAGGTATATTTTTAATGAAATTCTTAAAATAAATAAGTAAATAAACTTTGCAAAAAATAGTATTTAGGTCGAACGAATCGTTAGAAAATTTGTTCGAACTCGGATGATAGACAATGAAAGCATAAGGACTTAGAATTTAATTATTTTTCGGCCCAGTAATATATTCCTATTCAAATTCGAAAGTCAGATGGGATTTTACAAAGAGAAAATTTAAAAACTGCTGATGTTTGCGAAAAAAAAGAGTCTACTCTAATAGTTAAGTACATATATGAGATTTGTTCTAAATAAATTCTTTAAATTCATTAAAAGCCCATAGGTGGCATTGATTTACGTGCATTTGTTTTCCAAGCAACTAATACTTAGTGAGCGGAGCTACTAGACAATCAGATCCAACTACTTATCAACCTACTTATACAGATTATCTATACACACAGACATGCTTTCCTATCATTTATATTGTTTACTTTAAACGCTGCAGTCTTTTTATCAGTTTTTGTGTGTACATGAGATTCGACCTTTTAAATATTTTCTAACCAGAAATCTATGTAAATATTTGAAATAAAAGCTTACGTATTAACTATAGACCCTGCACTACTTAATTTAAAGATTTTCAAATTTATGATATGAGCATACCAGAGCCCAAAGATTATCAGCGCAACATATTTATATTCTGTAATCTTATCAAATCTGATTTCGAGGAATCAATGTTGTTTTGATACGCATAAATCAAATTCAATAGGTTTCAGAACACAATTATGCCATAATAATCAGTCTCAATTCTGATTTTTTGATAAAAACAGCTCTATAGGTTTTACCTTGTATTGATAATTTTCTACACCACAATGACCTTTCGACGAAATGTATAATCTGGATCTCGGTTCAAAAATGTCTTAAAAACTTGTAGGTCTAGGTATTTCATGTTAAAATCAACTTAAGACACCTTATTTCAACTCATTCAACGCATCCGAACTCACCAAACTTAACAGAAAGATGTAGAAAAAGCGTTACAGTGAGAGATGGGATAAAGACCTAAAGTCATCATACTACACCTAAACTAATTAAGACTTAATTCACCACACCTCAACTCATCACACTGTAGCGGAACGGAATGCAACTTTCAACTTATTCGTAATATACGTTCTTTGATTTACCTAATATTTATTTCATTACAACGTAACCTAAAATTACATATCAGGATAATGGAACGATCAATTTGATACTGATAAAAACTTTATTACCACGCGCTTTTGCTCACTGAAAAAGATGGCAGTCCGGCATTTTCGGCTACTCAGCAAGGTATGAAATTATTTAAATCACTCAATGATTTAATTTATCAAATTTCACTACCAACTGTGTGAAGTTTAAATGAACAAATGTTTACCACCAAATTAATATCAATATTATTTATGCTTTTAGCCACTCATCCACCGAGAATAGCAATGATGTATTGCCAGATATTTCTGAACAGATACAAATTTTCAAATACATAGCATTATTGTTTTGACAAGGAGTGTATATATTTACGCATGTGAAATACGCTCCTATCAAGTTTTAAATATATGCACAAAAGCACTTGATAGATAATGGCGTGTACTGAATGGTTTAAATAATTTGCCACTTAGTATATTAATGTATGCTTATGGGTTTCTTTCGTAGCTTTTTAGCTTATAATTGTACTTAAGTTATCGCATAACTTTTTTATATCAAAGTACTTAGCTTTCATAACATTTGATTGTGGCAATTCGACAGTGATATACGACTAACTTAATCCAATAAGTTGCATAAAAAATACGTTAACCTTTTTTACCAATGCTTAAATTTCAAAAACAGGTCAGGTAATTAGGAAGATATTGTCTTTAAGTTACAATCACCAAAGGTTTGATATACATAACGGGTGTTTTTTTTAGGGGTATAGAACTTCAAATTGAAATAAAACACAAAAAAATCGTTTTAAGGTCCATCAATTTAACTTTATTGGAAGGATAATTTTATGCCATTAATGTTTAAATATGATTTCGGGCATGTGGCCGCCGCGGCTGGCTCGAATAAAGCCAATTCTACAGGTCCAATTTTCAACCACTTTTTCGAGCATATGGGGCCGTATGTCGGCAATAACGCCACGAATGTTGGCTTCCAATTCCCCTAACGTTTCTGGTTTGTTGGTGTAGACAAGCGACTTCACATATCCCCAAAGAAAATAATCCAATGGTGTCAAATCACACGATCTTGGTGGCCAATTGACAGGTCCATTCCGCGAAATTATGCGCTCAGCGAATGTTTCCTTCAATAAATCGATTGTGACGTGCGCTGTGTGGCATGTAGCGCCGTCTTGTTGGAACCACAACTCATCCACATTCATGCCATCCAATTCGGGAACAAAATAGTCGGTTATCATGGCTCTATACCGGTCTCCATTAACGGTAACTGCCTCTCCAGCATTATTGCGGAAGAAGTATGGCCCAATGACTCCACCAGCCCATAGAGCACACCAAACAGTCAGTTTTTGTGGATGTAATGGCGTTTCAAGGGTCTCATGTGGATTCTCTTCACTCCAATTGCGGCAATTTTGCTTGTTGACGTAGCCATTCAACCAAAAATGAGCCTCATCACTGAACAAAATTTTGCGATGAAAATCAGCATCGAGATCAATCTCATTTTCGGCCCATACACCAAAATCACGACGCATTGCATGGTCTCGCGGCTTTAATTCTTGCACAAGCTGGATCTTGTAAGGTCGCAAGCCAAGATCTTTGCGCAAAATCTTCCATAAAGTTGATGGACAAAGCTCCAATTGCTGTGCACGGTGGCGAATCGATTCATTCGGGTCCTCTTCAACACTTTGCTCTACAGCGGCAATTGTTTCTTCGGTGCGCACTGTTCGACGTCTCTGCGGATGCGTATTATCACATAGAGTAAACGTAGTGCGAAAACGATCCATGGTTAACCGAATTAATTGCTCTGATGGACGATTATGTCGACCATAAAATGGACGGAGCTCACGGTAAACTTCGCGAACTGAACCATTATTTTCGAAATAAATTTGCACGATTTGCAAGCGTTGTTCTTTTGTCAACCTGTTCATGATGAAATGGCAAACCAAACTGAACATAAATGACATTAGAGTTGCCAGATTTGACCACAAAATCCCAGTTTTACCTCTATTCGAAAAACAAACCTGTAAAAAAAACACCCTTTACATGCAATCGATCACTATACATTTAAATAAACTAAACTCCCAGGAAAAAATGGGAATTTACATATAAATCTAAGATTCCAAAGTCGCCAAAAATAACTTATTGTATCAGTAAGAAACTTTTAGAAAATTTTTTGTGAACAGTAAACCAAATCCGAAGGGCTCAACCTTCTACCAGACGCAATAAAAAGCTCCGCTTGAGAGCTTGAGGTAGAAAATCTTCACTAGCAGATCAAAAATATTCTGTTAAATTCAATCGCACCTACGCTGGAATACTGATTGCAACTCGTAACCGCATATTGACAGAAATGGATTCAAACATTATTGCAAGTAAAGAGTACAAAAACCAGCACTTGGACTTTAATATATGTACGTATGTTATGTATATAGGTCAATAACGTTTTCGCGTACATTCCCTCCGTCCTAGCTGAGAGAAAAGAGCCGCCTACCCAAGCAAGCCGATAAGCTTATGCTCTGAAAAACATAACTATAACAGTACTTATTCCCACAACTTTGTTACCAAGAAAATAAAATAATATGTACTTTGTTATCTTTGGAGGTTATCAAATATGCATCAGGCGCATAACACTTTTAGATAAATTTGTATACCATATTTTGGAACCTGCATAATATTGCTGATTTGCAATCGAGCATGGTGAACCAAAACAATATCAAATAATCCTCTCTACATGTTCTTCCTATTGTATTTCGTTGAATAGAATTTCTTAAATCAGAAGATAGCATTTTTTTGTTTCATTGCACTTTCTCTGATTCTCCGAAAAAAAAAAAAAATAAACTCTGTTCCTCACATAACTGAAAAAACTAACAACAGATCGTGGAGAAAGGATTTATACTCTCCGAATCCTACCAAATTTGTCGAAATCGGAATGCAGAACAGACTTGATAGACGAAGATAGCAGGAGATGAGGGCGCTCATAGAGTTATAGAGAGAGAGATATATGAATATCTTCCCTTGGCGACGAAACGTATTGTAGATAATGGAATAGTGACACAGACGAAGTGTAGGGAATTAAGTTCCTGCGACACTGCTACGCGCTGGCTAGGTCGCCTCGTACAAATGGGTACAACAATTCCAGCCATGGAAGTGATTGTCGGCTTGGAAAACACCAATTGAAAGGTATCTAACTGTCGTCAGGTAGCACAAGAAACAAGTGATTCATCCCAGAATATATTTATTTGGAAGTAAGCAAAGAAAAATTGTATGAAATGCGTTTAGAATTTTCTTTTCATAAACTTGTTTAGTTCAAATTGAAGATAATTTTGTGCTAAGATGAGAAAAAGTAATTTATTCTAAAAGATTGATAAGCATTTTTTCTTTTAAATAATAATCGAAAAATCTAGTTAAAGCTACCGAACGCATATCTGTTTACGGTTTTGTAACCTCACCATTCTCAGTATTATAACTCAGACTAACAGGTAGCAAAAGTAGAATGAATTCGAGATTTCAACAAAATTTTTAATCGCATCACTTGTGTTCAAAAAGATTTTACCTTGAACTTCAAAAAGGGCTGCCATCATCGAATATGTTTGTATGTGAAACAATATTATGTTCCCTTTTATAAGGCTATTTTTTCTGCCACCACTGTGCTTCTTCTCAATCACATGGAACCAAAAATAACACTATCAAAAAAATTAAATGTGCTCAAACACATACTTTATATAAGAGAGTATCTTTACTTATGTTTGTGCATTTATTTATACTTTTATGACAACAGAAACATAAGAACAACCAACCATAGCATCGACAGAGCCAATGCCAGCTGAATATTGCACGTGGTGCATTCACAAGCCACCAGGTATTTACTCGTATATACAGTGACTCAAGCGATTGGTCACCTTGTGATTAATTTTTTCTAGTATATAGCAAAATGTTTTCATGATAATTTTTGCTTAAAGTTTTACAATAATATGGTACATGGATTTTTTATACCTTTTTCTAATTTTACTGGTTTTCAAAAATTGTTTAACATTTTATTCTGTAAACTCCAGAGAAATTTTTAGTATACCCTTTTTAAGCCTATTAAATTTCAGTATACATATACATAATAAAATTGATTTTTAAGTCGCTTAAAACTTCGAAAATATTTTCGTCGATTTTTAAAAACTCGATTTAGAAACTTTGTCATACAACACATTTATACATACATTAAAAAAAAATTACTAATTTATAACAAAATTGAAAACATCAAAATTTCCGTGATTTTTCGTTAATTTTGTATAAAGTTATACACCGAACAACATGAAAAATTAAATGGATTTAAACATTTTCATAAAGTTTTTTCTATATTTAGAGCATTTTAAAGCAATTTCAATTATAATAAACAAGTAAAAACAGATTGTCTTCATTCCTGTGGAGGAATTGGATTGGAGCCATATGTTCGATATCAATGGTTTTGATTGCAATAATAGTCCCAATAATAATAAATATTTGTGTGAAATTTCAATTATGGCCCAAAATTCAATATTTTAACTATCGGTTGTATGGCAGTTATATGTTATATTTATCCGATATTAATGATTATCACTGTTAAAATAGTTCTAATAATAGCTATTATTTGTGCAGGCTTTAGCTGCTTCAATGGAGAATTTTTCGTGCTAAATGGAATATCTGAACAATCGGTTGTATGAAACTCATATGTTATATTTTTTGATCTATATGATTTTATGAGCTAATAGTCGTCCGATATGGCCAGTTCCGGCAAATGTCTAAAAGATTATAAAATACACTTGACTGTCAAGTTTCATTCAAATAGCTCAAATATTGAGGGACTAGTTTGCATTCAAACAGATGGACAGGCAGATTAACTAAATCGACTCAGCTCATCACACTGATCATATCGATATACTTTGGGTCTAAATCTTATCATTCTGTTACTTACAAACATCGGACCAGACTTAATATATCATTTCAATGAAAGTTATAAAAACTTTAACCATATTTTAATCAAAATTCAAGGAAAAAATAGGTCATCAAGAACCTTTTTCCTATAGCAAAAAAAATCCTAACCATCTCAATTGTTTGAGTCACGGTACGTACATAACCGACGACCTTTAACGAAACTACCTAACTGACGTCTAGTGGTTTTGTTTTTCATGCACAATTGAAAATCTCACAAGAATGAAAATTTTATTTTTGCACAAATTTAATTGAAATAAATTACTTAACTGTGGCTATGAAAGATTAGCATGATTCAATGTGACACTATTGCTCGGATTTTTTGTAGGGAGCTTGTAGCAAGTGCCAAATCGACTTATGTTGTTTTATAAAAAGTCAACAGTGCACCATATGTTGGTTCTTTCGTACATTGCAGAGTATGTCTGCCCGGCAAAGACGCACGCGAGCACAAAGCAGCGACAAACTTTAGACTACGATGCTTCTCATAAAATAATCATATATATGTACATATAGTATATGTATGTACATACAAGCACACTATGTATAAATAAACATATTCATATGCAAGTATGTTCGTATGTACACAAGCGAAATAAATTTTCCACGTAAGTTTCTTTAAATTGATAGAAAGTAGTAGTTTCCTTTACTCTTACAAAAAAATTATCTTTAATAACACTTATTTAATGAAATTGATAAATTGCGATTTACTCTTTTTTTCTTTAACAAATTCAGTTAGTTGTAAATGTACACTTTATTGTCGATTGCACTTCCTCACGTTAAATTTGCCGGCGAGTGCTACCTTAGTTACGGTCCTACTCCTGTAACGCGCCAATGCACAAACAAATCAGCCGGTTTTAGTAGCAACCTTAAGGTAGTATTTTGAATGGCAATGATACCGCGACGCGGTGCTCAGGGAAAAAAGGTTAAAGGTGAGACGTCTGTTACGGAAGGACAGTGAGTCCACGGCGTGTGTCTATAGCGACAACAACTAGTGAAACCGAAAGTAGACGATACAACTTCTACCAGAGGCCGACATTTACGAGTCGCGGCTCTGCTCAAGACTGACTGGCAACCGCCAGACGTGAACAAAGGCAAGAGCATAAGCAAAAAAGCAAATGCTGAGGCCGCAGTAGCCGTTGTTGTAGCCGTAGCGGCAGCAAATAAGCTCCGGCACTGGGTTTCGATTATTCCAACATGTGTTTGCTTTTTTTCTTTTTGTATATGTATGTATGTATGTATGTTGGTACTGCGTGTACCACCCAGCCGCACTCAGCCCACAATCACAATCAACACATACACTGCCGCTCAAAATAATGGATACAACAGGATTTTGAACCCATGAACAAAATCTATTTTTGAATGGCAAAACTTGCGCAACACGTTCGGCAATAAAATTTCTTCACTATAATTTTTAGCCACTTGAAATTTAAATGGCATATGTCTAAAAGTTCTGATTAAAAAGCTTGAAGTTTAAACGGCAATTATTTAAATTTATTTTTTAAAGAATTATATCCAAAGTATTTTTTTATATTGATTTTGTAGCAGATTTCTTTTTAAGTTTTCTCTTTTCTTATATATGTATGTATTTATGTATGTTTTCGTTTTAATTTGTTTCATTTCTATTCATTTGATCATGAAAAAACTAACGGTAATCCTTAGCGCTTATGAGCCTATAAATATTGAAGTCAGTTTTTCTTTTTGTTCAAAATATACATATATTAAAAATAAAATTTTCACGAGAGTATTAAAGTTAATTAGAATGTAACCTCTCCAGACTAACAGACATCACAAAAATCGTGCCGGCGGGAGTAAAATTTACAAATGTGGTAGGGACGACATTAAGTACTCACCAGGTCTTAATTCACCACACGTAAATTCATTTCATCTGAACGCAGCACTAATTTCCTCTTCTTATGTTGTGTTGCGTTACGTTATGTTACTTTGTGATATGTTATGTCACTTTACTTCATTTTATATCACCTTATGTTATGTTAGGCAACGTTATGTAATAATATTTTATACTATGTTACGTCGCTTTATGTTATATTGCCTTGTGTTACGTTATGACATATACCGTTATGTTGTGATAAGTTAACTCTTGTTATTTTTACTTATTTTATGTCATATTTAATTATACGCTGTGCTCTGCTAAAATACTATGTTATGCAATGAGAGATGTTTGTTCCTCTCACCGCCCCTAAATTAATCGGACCATAACTCACCATACTATGAATTAATTTAGCCTTACTTACCTAGCCTTATAACTTGTTTTTTTACTACCATTAAATTAAATTATCTATATGTAGATATGTGTTTGCTGTTTATTTTGTCAAATTTCCGATATAAATTACGTTATTTAAGGTTATACTCGTATCCTGAAATTGGCAATGAATTTAAAAAATGTTAAATTTTTTAAACACAATTCTCTACCTACTTCATAAGTCGATAGCGATAACTTTTTGCAATTTGTAGGAAACAAATCCAAAAAACTAATTAACACCTTAAGTTTAGTATACAGCTCTCTAAAAAATGCATATAAAATGACACTCAAGAAAATAAAAAGAAATTTTCTGCTATAAAAATATTTTAAATCAGACTGAAGCTCTCAAGAAAAAAAAGCTCGTTTATTTATTTCTTCAAGAAAATTTACAGCAACGGCAAAGTACTTTTTCAAGCAACTGAAATAATGAAAAATATGTCTTATCATTTTTCTTGAGAGCTGTGTCTAAGCTTTATGGAGAAATATTTTTGCTTTTAAGTGTAAAATTTTGAGTGGAATTGTTTTTAAATTACTTCATGTTTAATAATAATTTTTTGCAACCGATCAGTTAACACAAATCAAGTTTCTCGTTTGTTCCTATAATTTTGAGCAAGAGTGTAGATTATGCCATGTCACGGCATAAACGTTTACGTCAACAACAATAATGATAGTGTCGCCCGCGCAGATGGACTTTATATTTATCTACTCGCAATTTTAAATTTGCTGTTGTTTTGCATAAAATCTATTCTTTAAACTAAATATATTCAGTTTGTGTGCTGATCAGAACTATTTGTTGTATTCATGTTTTTATCACTGAGTTCTTGCTTTCCGTAGAATTTTGGTCTATTATTGTTATTACGAGTATTTCACATGTACATATGAAGGTATGTATATAACATAAATAAGTGTTTTTGATCCGCCCTATTAAATTATATGCAGACATACATATATACATACAACCACACTTATGCCGGCTGCTGGGTGTTAGTCACCTCATGTTTTTATTTCTCGGCTGCTGCTACAATCACCACTTTACTACTTTTCAAAAACAGCAAAGTTTTTTTTACTCTCTTCTACTTTAAAAATTTTACTCTCGATCGCGTGATATTCTGCTTTTGGGGTTGTTGCTTTTGCTGCAATGCGGCATTTTAGTTCGGTTCGCAATCATAGCAGTACTTCTACATTTGTATACCATATGTGTATGTGTGTGTTCATAATTTAAGTTGTACGACGAAGATTTTAGTAGGAAAGTCTTATCAATAAATTTGTTAGGCTGATTTTGTTTGCGTTTGATTTTATTGTATTTTTTTTTACTTTTAGTTTTTTAAATATATCAGTGTGTAAGAGATTGATACACTGACATTATCAGGCGATGGGCGATGCTGTAAAGCTAATTGCGCATACACTCACAACAAAAACAATGCTTGCATGTATAGTATACATATGGTAGTTAGTTATGTATGTTACACACTATGCAAATTGTGTGTACATATATTAAATTTAAACCCAGCTGTACAGTTGAATGTTTACCAAGTAGTAAGTGAAAATCTTAAAGATTTCCCACCAACCTAAAGATAAAGATAAGGGCAAGTCATCTAGAAATTTTAACTTTATATATTTTTTCTTCATACAGAGCTGGGTATTTTTATCATTACTATAATTTTTTTTAGAGCAATTAGTCAGCAATCAGCAAAATTATACAGTCTTAATTTTTCAAGCAAATGCATTCTGCAATTTTACACCATAAACATATGTATACTCATATATGTACATATGAAATTGTATTTTTGTATGTCGTATTTTCCAATAATTTTTTTAGAGTTTTATCAATAAAAATCATATATTTAATACTTAAAATTTTATTTTTAATTCTTTTGTCATTTTTTTTTTGCTGTAGAACTCATTTATATTATGTAAAATTAAAGATTATAACGCGGTTCTTTTTTTTTTTGTATACAAGAATAATATTAAGCTTCTAATTTTAATATTTTCCTTCAAAAATAGTGATTACTTGTTGCGCTTTTTATTGTTTTCTCTCAGTCATATTGAGTATTTTGTGAATTTTAACTAAACACCTTATACAACCTGCCTTATGAACTACACCCTGGAACTGTTTGACGGTATCACCCTACAAATAATAAAACGTTAAAATTTCTCAGATGCGAAAATAAATGATTACATTTGCGCAAATACATCTATTTCGCATTGTCTTGAAATAGTTCGAACAAGGGAGCAGATCCGCTAAACTAATTGTGACACCGTTTATAAGGCCAGCAGCAGAGATAATCTATTGCCCGAATTTAGTAACTTGGTATTATCTCAAGTCTCAAAATGAGCTAGAGATTATGGGTTTCCCTCGCTTCACGTTTATTTATTTTGTTTTCATTTAAATTTTTTGTAACCTGCTCAGCACCGGGTCACAATTTAGAGACTTTATTTTGAGATTAGAGGCCTTATTTTGAAACTAATGAATGCCAACTGTTCTAAAATTGTGACTTTTGTATCTATTAGAGACTGAGACTGCTTACTGAATTCGGCCATATATATAATTCCAAATCCTTCTCATCACAAAAGCTGCGAGGAGAAAATTATTTATCTGGAATGTGCAGCCTATAGACAGTTGTCAGTTTAAATTCTCGTCTACCTTTTTGTCTTATTTGTACAAAAGATTAAAAAAGTTAAGCTTCTGAAAAATTTTTATTTAAGACGTGTCCTCTATGAGTTACCTTTGCAATGGAAACCAAGCCCAGCTTCTATAGAATCATATAACAATCGTGTAGCTAATGATTAAAATTATTTCGATAGCACAGACGGCAGCTGAACTTAAGCGAGAGTATATCCAACTCTTTACCTTTTTATTGTTTCTACTTTGTACCATTTATTTTGTCTTTTTAGTTAGTTGAGATCTGAGAAACGTCATAAATCTATGTAATAGAAGCAACTACGCTGGACGATTGCACTTTTTCAAATTTATCTCGTACTGTCTTTGTCTATAAACAGTACGCATAACTACTTGGTGAATTCACTTTAAATATTTAGAATCATACCAATTACTTTATACCATAAGCTTTAGCTTTGTTGCTACTTGCTTTTCAATTAATAATTTACAGCAATTTATAGCGAGAACTATTACACTGTAATTAATTGAACTGAATAGCATTTAAATCATGTATCTAAAAATTAAGTCCGATTTGTTTTCTTAAGAAGATACCGGATGTTGCTAATATCTATCATTTTAAGTATCTTGTGACTTTGGAACAATAAAGTAATTTCTCGGGGAAGTAATTGACTACAATTCCGTCTTGAACTAAGCATAAAATATATGAGATTATTGAACGTTATGGCTAGCCTCATATTCTCGTATAAAAATTACCAAAAATAGCTTAAAAAGATAAAAGTGATTGAGACATCGACCACTATTCAATTCTGCTACGGACTCGTACTCGGGAAAGTGTGTCGAAGTATTTAATTCTAAAGTATCTAGCTAACTATTGAGCTTACAATGAGTAGCAAAGAGAGTGCCTTGATCGATTCTTTGTATAGAGGCGAAACCTCGCAGATTCCTTTTTTACCCTTCGCCTATCTCTCTTTTAATTCCTCAATGTTTACTTGAATAGTTTTTTAATCCTTACTGAAATAGAAAGATGGTAGTCATTTAAAAATTTTAATTAGACTAGGAGTAACAAAACATTCTGATACAATTATGTAAACAAAAAGATTTTCAGAAACAGTAAAAACAGGGCTGTAAAAGACGCTGTGTGATCTTTATAAAGATCCGCGTACAGCTGATGTGTACTTCAGAGAGCTAGCTACTCGGGAGTGTCAATGAACAATGGAATATGAGCAGAGATATTTAAATATAAGCTATTTAATTTAGGCACTATATTTCATTGGATAATGCTCGATCTCCCATCAAAGTTGAGATTAGTAGTTTAATAACCATAAGAAACTTCCCAAGCAACCCAACTATTGGAACTGCGTTCTAACCTGACTTTTCAGCTCAGCTACAATGAACTATTTCCCCGCTGTATCAAATTCCATGGTACCCAACTTACCGGTATGCAGCTGCGTCCCGAAACCTAGATCAATCTCAAAGGGAAGAAGTCCGAGGTAATTCTATAGAAATTCTGGACACTAAGGTTTAGAGCAAACGGGTGTTCCTAAAAAAAAATATTTGCTTTAAATCTGCCATACACCTCCGATCCATTAAAAATTGCGTTCAAACTTTTTTGTATAATAAAATATGTTAATATTTCTTAAAATTATCACATTTTTCTAATATAAACCATTGGATTCGGACCGAGTTATAGTTTTGAAAATAATTGATGAATATAAAACAGGCTTTCTTAACGTTAGTTACGTTGAAATTTTTAGCTTTCGGGACTTACATACATATTATGATGGCGATCGAATTTTTTAATATTTGAAATGTGACCACATTGTTTACTTTCGACCGCATAAGCGAATCAATTTACCTTTTAGTTAAGAAATGACCAACGCACTTATTTATAATTGCTGTTTAATAAAATTTGACGCGAAACTCACACTTTTCATTAAAGTTATTGCGTAAATATATATGTATGTACAAATGAGCAAAAAATTTGCGTTTATACAGGTAGGTAATTAAAAAAAGAAAATAAAATATAAAATAAGTATGCTGCCGCATGCAGTTACAAAAAAATAATAATAATATTATCAATACCGGCATCGACCTTTGGGTTTATTTTTTTACAGCGATTGTACATGTATTTATTAATGAAGTGAATTTACGTAGGAAATATACTTTTGATATCAGCAGCAATGGAGCAAATCAGCTATTTTTGTTTTCGTAGAATCTCTCAAGTAAAAAATATAAAAGTGCGTATTTATGTAAATACTCGTACGTAAAGAGTTTTTAGTGGCCGCTGTGCTCGAGTTGGTAGCGGTGCGTGCTATAACTCGATATGCCGGTGAGTTCGAGGTTCGAATCTCAGTCAGGGCAAGCAAAATATTAATCATAGAAAAAGGATTAAGAGTTTTAAATCGAAAAACTGCATAATATAACTCGCTTAAATTGACCGCTGATTTATGAGATATTTATTAGGTCGGAATCAAATGCGGCAAAAGAAATTCAAAAAGCAAAGCAGACTTGGCGACTTTAAACTTGCAAATATTTTAGGAGCTACAAACCAGCATACTTAAACAAAATTTTAATTAAAAAAAAATTTTAATTTAATTTAAATTTATTTAATTTAAAAAAAAAATTGTAAGTTCTAAATTTTAATAATTTTTTTACGATTTTTTGTATAAAGAATCAACTTTTTGTTTACGTGGCTTTTGTTACAGAATAAATTAAAAAGTAAATAATTAAAACTTGTCATATTGTTGGAGTCATATTACTTTGCCACCAGGCACCAGAGCTGGTCTTTACTCGGGAACCACTATTTTTGACTGCCAAATGAATGAAATAGGATTTAAAGTAGTTAACTAAATAAGAGTGTGTATGAAAATTTCGTGGCAGCTTTGTACAATTAAACTATGTATGTCAATGTAAATCTCTACTGCAAACCCCGGTATTTAAATATTGAAGGGAAAAAATGGTATGCGGTGATGACCACATTTGGCTCTAAGATGGTAAATAATGAGGTACAGTTTAGTAATATCAAATATTAGGAAAAATGTATGAACATACCCGTAGCCGTTTTTATTTGCATTCGCAAAAATGGGAAACCTCAAGATTATTGTGGGTGTAGCTTAATAGGAAAAAGACAGAAGCCTTCTTAAACTTAAGAGATATGCAATGCGGAAACCGGAAGCCTTTAGTCGAAGAGCCTCAAGCGCCTAGGATAATGATTCCTTTTGGTGAACGCTTTGACTTAAGTTTAAGCATTTAGCATGAAGTGAATTCGTCTTTGAAAATAAAAGTATGATTACATTATTGTAGGGTATTGTCCAACCAAATTCAAAAAATACATACCTATGTATATAATTCCATAATAATCATTCCTTCTATTGAAAAATTCATATATTTTCTAAGCCCTGCTAAATTTTTTATACAATTAATCTATACCCAAATAAATCATTCTCAAATTGCGTTGCCATTAAAGACAACGGAAGCGAGTCGCACATTATTCACACACTTAACAGCCTCACCAATCGCCACACCAAATTTCATGTGTCGCTTTGGTCTCGGATTTCGTCATTTGCTGTTTGAGCAAAAACTTTTGACGTTAAAAACAAGTGAACAGTGCCCTGCATGTGCTGAATGTCCTCCAGCAACTGCTCAAGCGCAATACGTTCGGCAAAAAACAGAAAACAAAGAGAGAAAAAGTGGAGAAGAGCCAACGCAGAGCTGCAAAACTCGTCCTTGTTATTAAAAAAAAAAAAAAAGTCCATTGAGCATTTCGAGAGGCACATTGAATGCGCTGCAAATGCAACCGGAGCAGACGACGCAGATGAACGCATCGTTAAAAATCATTTATCACTTTCGGAGAATTCATGTGCGCCCATCGTTCAGTGCACAGCCACCAGCACAAATACACACACACAGTCGTTGTAGAGCCACAAGCGTACTCAAGGCGTTTCAGGCAGGTGTTTGTGGTGGTGGCCACAATCGACGTTGAAGCTTGTGGCAAGTGTTGCGTGGCAAAGCGTTGCAGCACTAAATCAAAGCAACGGGACACAAGTACATTTTTTCCAACGCTTACATTAAACGAAACAGAAAAAAAACTCTATTGCTACGAGGCGTGAATGTTGGCGAGTGCAACCAATCTTAGCAAAAGACGAAGGATTCAGCAAGAAGAGCACAAAAAAAAAACGTTTGGAGCACGTAAACAAATGCGATTTCGAGTGCGGCAGGCAGACAAGCAGGTAGTAGCTGCTCCCTGTAGACAACGTAGCTCACGTTCTGCCTCAGAGGACGCTGACACAAAGGAAACTGCAAAAATCATGCCATGGAATGCGGGCAAGTGAATCAATAAACAAAAAGGGACAAAAGCGCAGGAATGGCGTTTAGCATCAGCTGAAGATTGTGTGTGTTAAATGCTCAATTTAGCGCTTTATAAAAACAAATTTGTTAACCTTTATCTAAAAAAGTGTTAAATAAACTTTTTGAAAAAAAAAATTGCTTTAATTACCCACATATTAGCTAAAATATTTCTCATTTGAACAAGCATTTATTGTTAGACTAAATATGTATATGCTTGTGCACGAAAATATAAATTAATTACTTTACTTTATGGATTTTACATTTTTGACTACAAATGTACTTACATCGCAGCACCTACATACATACATAATACTAACAACAACTAGTAAATGCCACATAAAGATAATGTAGCATTTGCCGTGAGTGTGACAAATTGCCATGAACTTTATAACCCCTTCTGTACAAAGACAAACCGAAAAGGTATGCTGTAAAAATTTCAACTACGACAATTTATGGTCACGGATAACTAGCGGACTCAACGAAATTTATTGAAAAAAAATTTTACAAACAAACAAGCGTGGGAAAAGTAGTCTTGGGACGAAAGGAGAAACATCGATGATTAATAGCAGAGACAAGAAAGTTTGGCCAAATATTATAGGTCATGCACTCAGATATGCATGTAAAAATACATAGGTGTATAGCTGCAATTCGTTTAATAAAAAAAAAAATGTATAGAGTAGAGAATATTTAAAAGATATTTGTTAGTTACAATATAAAAAGATACAATATTTTTAATTAAACCTTTTATAGGCATCCTATTCAAAAAAAAAGTGGCCTAAAATTCATAGCAAGACTACTTGGGTTGTTAAGTTATTAAATTTTGACCCAATAAATAAAGAATTCGGTCTCGACAAACTGTTGCAATTCAAAGTTCTTAACAGAGAAGTGTAAAGAAACGAGGTTCCAAATTATGACTCCATATTTATACATTTTCAGACTGACTACTCGTAGAATAAAAAGCAGATGCAAGAATATATTTTATATGAACCTAAACTAGTATTATCATCGCTATAGGCAAAAGATCCAATCTAAATAAATGTTTGAAAGACACCTTATTAGCTATCTTTTTTGACATTTACGTGACCAAAGGTCTCTCTCCAAGCGAATAATTGCGTTAGAGCTTGTCGAGAAGTGCTATGAACAGGGTCCAAAATACTGTCCTGACAAAATAGTCGTCAGATTTACTAAGGAGAGATCGAAAACCGCCTTAAGGAGGCTTTAATTATATTAAGCTTATATACTGCTGGATAAACTTAGCGCGAATAACTACCGAGGATTTATCTTCATTGGAGAGACTTAAGAGGTCCTAGAAATTTGGAGTTTAAAGTATACTTAAGAGATACAAAAGTATACTTAAGAGATACAAAAAGACTTCTTAAGTAAGAAAGTGTCTTTATGTGGACATTAGCTTAGTTTCTAGACATTTTTACAAATTATCAGCTCTAATTCAAATTATTGGGTGATATGTATTTCTCTTTGGAAGAGGTTCAAAGACAAATCAAGCCAACTTTCTTAACATTTTGTTCGGCGATGAGGTTCATTTCTCACCTAATGGTTGCGTAAATGGGCAAAATCGGCATTCTTGAAAAAAAAAATGTCTTAAACCAAATAATTGTTAAGAATGGTGAAAGAAAATCGTTTTTTGCCAATGTTTTTAATTTAAAAAAGCTACGCAATTCTTGATCAAATTGATCAAGGAGATGTTTAGCAGTTAAGACAGAACTTGTTATTTCTAAAAGTAAAGCTGACCGAACCTTTTCACAAGTACCCAACAAAGTTGTGGGTGTCCGAAAAGGTTTTCTTAAACTAAAAATTCATTTGAATTTTTCAGCTCGATTGAAGGTTTTTGTGAGCTTAGAGCTTCAAATGCCTCGAAATTTTGACAGGTTAAGAAGGTTACTCTCAAGGTCTGGAATTACTGCCAGCGTCGATGTTGAATGAGCATTGCAGCAAGTAGAAGTCAACCATAGCACAATAGTAATATTATCAATATTTGATAAGTTTTGACCAATCCTGTTCGAATGACCAGATTACAAATGTATGCATACACAAATTACAAAAAAACGTAATTCCTATTGTACGAGTGAGATAGACTTACTCTATTACAAATATTTATGTATAGGAAAAGAAATTGTATTTAATTTAATTTTCAAAATGTGTTCTAAAACCAGTGCGAATTTCGAGTCACTAGAAACATGACGGGATAGCGGCTTTAACGCGAGCAGACTTATATTGGGATGCCTATTGCGTTGGCAACCGAGCGACATTGGTCGGGTGGTTAGCCATAGGAATAGAGGCTGCCTTGATGCGTTTGTCTCTAAGTTCAGTCCGTCCTTCTTCAATGTGGTTAATAGTTTGAGTCACTGTAAGTATCTAATATGCCGATGCTGAAGATCAGCTATTTTTAGGGATACGTTCTTAAAATGGAACCGTTTCAAATTATACATACAATATATACATACATACATATGTATGTACATCAAAAATTTTTTTTATTAAAATAAATAGTTTTTTCGAAACGTTGATACATACATACACATGTATACCCTTACATACAAATGTCTACCCACGAAAACCTACGTGACCGAAACTCTAATACAACTACAAAAATTTTGAAAATACTAACACAAGTGTACGCGTATTTTTTATACATATGTATAACATTTGATGTAGGAGTAAGCAGTCAAGCTAGTCGATTAATTAATTAACTTTTCAAAAATAAAGTGAAATTTTCCTTTTCAACAAATTATTTATTTTTTTTGCTGTGTGTGCTTTTTCAAATTGTTCTGCCTGCATTTGTTTAATATATTAATATTTACCATATAAAAAGTTAATTTTGAAAATGAAAAAAAAGCACTTTGGCAAATGTAATGTACCATTAAAATAAAGTGTGGCATACATTCATACATCTGTTCATACATAATTTTTGACAGTCTTTTTCACATCTTTTAAAACTGGAAAAACGCTCTATTTTTGACACAGTGATGCCGAAGTCCGTGAAATTGAGTCACCACATTAAAGCAGAAGGAATACCGTCACGATTTAACTTTTTCTTTAATTTGTTATATATACATATGAACATTATATGTATTGTACATAAGCATCATTATGTACATATATGCATTCTTATGTTAACTAATTTATGAATTTATTCTCTTTTTTAATTATTAATTTTTTTACTTCTTGTTAATTTATTTACTTTAGATAAATGTTCTTTAAATAAAATAAAAAAGAAATAAAAAACTTATGGTTGATAGGAAAGGATAGGCTATAAGCCTTACAGAACAACTGGGCGCTAGTTGAAGTTTTACTTTACAGCCTACGAAATAAAGACTAAAAAGCAACGGGCGGAACAAAGGTAGATACATACATATGTATAACATCTGTTGACATAATCGTGTATGTTTGAGGATGATAGATGATAGAAAATCACACGTATACAAAAAAACTTTGCACGTGTATCACTGGGCTCTTAGCAGAGTGATTTTAATATGAACCGTTTGGTTACCCATTAATTGACACGCATGACCGTAACGTTACTAGGTAAAGTGACCGGGACTGTTCTTACTGGGTACTTAGCTCTTAAACCTATGCTACATTGAAAATACAAAACTATTTCATGTCTTAATTTATAATTCTCGTTGTCTCTGTCGCCGTCAAACCCTCTGCGCGAAGACGCTGCAACATTGGTCGATAGATGTCAGGCGAGAAAGGCAAACATACGCCACGTTCTTGTATTTCACCTGCAAAAAATTGAGATTCTAGGTTAAGCAGAGAGTCTACAAAATTTAAAAATCTTTTCCCAACTTACCATCCAAAATCATTTTAGCTGCTATTGCCGCTGGCTTGCCTACAGTCTGTGCCATTGCCGAGTGTCCACCAGGTTCGCCGTAGACGACAAAATTGATACCGCGCTCCTCACGACGGCCATCCTGCCAGCGAATGCCAACTTCGTGACGTAGTATGACCAAGTCACGTTCATTAGGTTCTATAATAAAAAATTAAAAATACATTCTGTCGTGCTCCAATTTTATTGAGTAATTCTAGAAATTGTACGAACCGAACTCTAATCGTTTTGCAAGATAATGACTCAAGGTATCCAAAGGCGTATTCAATTTTTCCACCGGTGTTTCATCCAGCAGCCCTAGACTCTCGACACCAGCGGCATCTCCAATGCGTTCAACTAGTTTTTGCTTTAAATTCTCATAGAAAATACTCGAGTCGGACATACCGAGCATATTTATGACCAGTTGACGCCATGTCACCTCCGGCCCATGCGGATGTAACATTGGATGTGGCGCTGGATCAATCAAGCCGAGCAATTGCATTGGCTGTACACACGACGAGAAGCCTTTGTAACGAATAGTGCCACGCAACAGTGTATGCACATCTCGGCCCAGCCCATACAGCTCGGCGTACTTTGTTGAATCACGATTGGGAAAACCTTCTAAAGCGAATCCTGGCAAGAAATTGAGGCATCTTGGATTGGACAACAAGTCCCCACCTCCTGATATCTCCACAATTTGTCCTTTGCTTAAGTACTTCGCCGCAGATAGAGTATTCAACAGCACACCACGCGGCGACCAAGAGAATTTATAGCGCAGCGCATTGTCGGAATGTTCAGGCGCCGGCAAACCACCACAGAAACTTACGAAAGATTCAATCACGCCACCCTTCTCCTTCACCTCGTCAATGCACTCCAATGCAAGCAAATGATCAATGCCCGGATCGAGACCAACCTCATTTAAAATGGTAACACCATTGCGACGCGCTTCTTCATGCAATTCCTTAATTTCATCATTCAAGTAGCTTGCCGTCACCATATGCGTCTTCTCAGCCACACAATATTTGGCCACCATGCCATGCAAACTGTAGGGCAGCAAAGAGATGACAACATCTGACTTGGCGCACAACTCCTGCAAATGCTCGGAGCTCTCCGTTACATTCAGATATACACTGTCCACGCCATTGTATTTCCTAGCGAGTCGATCAGCTTCCTCTTTCAATGCAGAGCACACAGTAATAGAGACGTCCTTCTCGCGCGCGAGCCATTCCACGAGAGGCGCTGAAACCATACCAGCACCCAGTACAAGTACTTTTTTGTCCGCGTCCAAGCATCCTTCGATTTTGTGGCGTGAGCTAGAAAAAAAATTATGAGCAATATCAATAGCAGTTATATGATTTAAGGTATTTTTAGAAATATGTATGTACCTGTTGGATCCACGTAACTCCTGTATATACTGGAAGTTGTCTGTCAATTTACCATTACTGGCGATGATTGCCTGTGAAAACAAAAAAAAAAACACAATTGGATTCAAATTAGTCGTTTAGCAAATAAAACCAAATGTCTAACGTCATTTAAGTTCATGTTTCGCACTATGCGCGCAATTCTTATCAGCGATTGAAAAACAGTTAATACGATGGCACAACTAATGCGCTTATGCCGACATCGAATGACTCGCGTTTAACTCATGTGACTACCTTATCGGCTATTTGTCTCTATTTTTAGCTGAGAAAATGAACACATTCATGTAAATACAAATATGTACGTACATATACATATGTACATATATGCAAAGTTAATTATAATTATGTAAATCGAAGTATAAATATGTATGAAAAATAGCGGTGCTTATTCCATAGAAATGTTGTTTTGATGATGAGTTTTTAAAACCCGAAATGGTACGAATGCATATGATTATACAAATCAATCTAAGCCGAATTTTATGCTCCCGAAGCTTTGCATAATTTCACAGTTTCTACCTAAAATATAATTATGGGTCGATCTTCTTTATTATTAGAAGTAGTGATGCTTGTTGTAAGTAATTTTTCAACTAGCAATTTATTTCAAAGCGTAGCCAGCTGAGCTATTCAAGATAGAGGCGAGGAGCTGGTTAGATGCATGCACCAGTTCATTTAGATAATATGATTGAAAGGCATTATAGCCAAAGACAGAAGCCCTCCGTCAATGAATTTATTGGACTTTATCAGTGAGGCTTTAGATATATTAAACAACTATCGACCAGATCTTAGAATTTGCCAGAACTGTGTCTCTCATCCCAACAACATCAGTACTTCGAACTGAGCTGGTCAATGGCCACTAAAATCCTCTCTCGGCAAACAAAATAATAGAAATAAATGAGATGGACCTTGACGTTTCTTATTGGTGCAAGTTAGAAAAGGCTAAGAAGAACAACTGACATGCTGTGTTGAGCTTGAACAAAATTGACTAGTTAGATTTAGTTTTAACTACTCAGAACTAACAGAATATTCAGCTTAGTTGGTAGTTGCCGATAAATTGGGTACTCACTTTTCTTCACGAAAGATTATACTGAACTGAAAAGCGTGTTGAATCTTCTTTTTCGAGAAAAATTTATTGAACATCTTTAAGCAATTGAAGACCAAACCGCAAATTAACTTCATAATCCTTCATGCCAAGGTCAACTGGCTTGCAAAGACTTTTGGTGAAACTTGTAAATACAATGCTCTTAACATATATGTAAGTCGTCAAGCAGACTCCAGCTTTTCAGAAGAAATTAACGCAATTGTGACTTTAAAATCGTAACCCTAATTTCAGGTGATGATTGGCCATAGTTTCATTCAATTCGTATCCAAATAAGAGCCCATTATTGAGGCTAATTTTTTGACTATTCGACGTTGAAGTGTCCGATCAATCGAAAAATGTTTATTGCAAAAGTTACGTACGACCATCAATGGCTACCTTTATCAATTGTATTACTATCTCATAAATAAAATCTTATATGCAAAGCTACCTTCCCCTATAGGTACAAAGGCTTGAACTAGATACTCGGATGTTGGATATTATCAAGATTTCACGCACTTATAACTGGGTACAAGAAATGATAAATGAAAAAAAAAAAACACTTTCGCGAGATCAAAGAAACTTGAATATGTTATGATGATTATCTAAAGTAGCGTAGGATTTCCCAGCACGTGGTTGAAAATATAAATATTATTTATCACTGAAATGCTAATACTAAGATATTTCTATATATACGAGTATTTTTCTACTCACCGACTTGATGGGATATTCAAAGTTTTCCTCTTCCAATGGTTTCTTCGCATCACTTTTGATTATGGCATCCACAAATGGACTAAGCAATTCGCCAAAGTAGTCAGTCGATTCGCGCGGTAGTTGAGTTGGCATATTATCAATTGAGCACACCAACACACCGGGACCCTTAAAGCTCTTCATGTCCTTATTGCGATCCGCATCGTACAAACAGAATGGCGTATCAATCGTAGTACATTCGTTCACGAACTCAATGGAACCGCCCGGATCCGCAGAAATATCGCAGATAGCTAGCATACGATGCGGCAGCGCCGGACTACCTTTGCTGGTGGGTAACCATGGCGTATTCGCTGGACGCAGTAAGTTTTTCGCATCCGGTATACTAATCAGCTTCGGACTACCGACCGCCCAATATATACCATTGATAATCACCGAAGCGTATGGCGCGATTTTCGAACTAAATGTGGAGATATAACGTTCGGGAAACTCATCATATTCGCGTGCATCAAAACCGCCACCTTCGCGACGCTCCAAGTGATCCGAACGGCTCACTTCACAGCCATACAATTTGTTCTGACCTAGAAACAAATATACTCATATATATGTGTATACTACATTCAGAATGCGTGTGATCAAGTCATTAATGCTACATAAATATGTTCATAATGTGATTAACTACTTTCTACTTACTGCCGTGTTCAGCGACCTTGCGCAACATCTCAGGCGGCACATACTCAATGGGCAATTCCTGAAAGACTTCCTGCGCACCTTGTGATACATTGCCCGAGCCCGTGAATACAACGGTCAATGGCCCAATAGATTTTGGCATCATCCCCAATGAGATTTCATAACCACAATCTCTTATCGCCTGTCGTGCCATTGATGAGTTGCGGTAATTATGCGCCGGGCCGATATGCATGAAGGGGGTATGATGACCCAATGCTAATAAACGTAGACCAATACCATGTAGTATATTCACCATTCCGGCTACACCAGCATATTTGCCAAATGCGACTTGACGTGCGCCACGCTCGTCCACTATGCGTTCGTAATCAATCAGTCGAATATTCTGTGAAAAGGTATCAAAATCAGAGTGACAGGTTGATTATAATGTAATCAAGTGCGAATATCTGATGCATACATTTACAAATTAGTGGTGTAATTATGTACTATGCACACTGTGCGCACTGTGCAGAAATAATTACAGAGATGAACGCTCGCTTTATGTTACAAACTTCAATTGAATTTTCCTTTTCGAATGTAAGAGTACCAATTCTGGAATGTTGACCAATGCTTTTAAAATGTCAAAAGCGTGCACTCAACAAATACCAAGATATCTTTTTAATAAAGCTTTTCAATTAAATAGTTTTGTCGGTATAATTATCAAGTAGTTTTCTGTTACGCGGAATCTAAGTTTGCTGGTCTCAAAAACTATTAGTGTTGGTGTTGGTTCCTCAAGCTTTTTAAAAAACACATTTTTTCTGCAGAAATTCATGTTTAAGTTTACCACAAGTCTCTGTCGACTAGTAAAATATTATGGAGAAACATAGTTATCAGTTTACTAAAACCAGATTGAGTTTGCTTATGTTAGACTATTTAGATTAGCTAAAGTTGTGATACATACTCGTACCACTTTACTAACAATGTATTCAATACGGGGTTAAAAAGGGAGAAATATACCAAATGAGGAGATTATCTTTATCTTAAGTGTTTATTTAATCAGCTCAGAAGAGAGTGGTTAGAACTGAACTACATGATTGTTCCCTTACTAAAGAGGAGCTTTACCTGCTCGCTACTACGTGTGTGTATAGAAAGAGTATTTAAAAATATGTTTCTTTTACTCAAAGGATTGTAGTGCATTGATACTGAAAATTGATCGATTTAAAGATGTTGCGGACAATGGCGATTCCCTAGACAGTTATTTCTGCGTGTTTGTTAAATTTTTTTAACTAACTGCCATAATAAGAAAGCTTGCCTTTATAAGAAAGGTTACTGTGTTCATAAGCACGGCATTTCTTAATCAAATATTAGCTTATACTAAAGAATTTATTTTTATTTTAAAATACAAGTACTTACTTTTTCCAAAACGGCATCCAGCAATGGCATATTGGACTCTTGTGCTTTAATTGTATGCGAGAAGAAGCAATATGTTTTGCCTGGAATTAGCGCATCGACGGGCACCTGTTTAACACCAAATATCACAGAAGCCTCACTTATATCCTCCTGCACTGTAGCGCCGGAATGCAAGTAAACCTAGCGTATGAAAAAGCGTTTATGTATAGATATTATTTTGAACATAAAATAAAAAATAAAAACAAAAATGTTTAAATCGTTTTAAGGCGGTTCATCGTGCTTTAAAATTTTAGTCCGCTTTAAATATTTTGGTGTGTTATAGCACCATGAATGAAAGTGGAAGAATTGCAAAATATTACTGGCGATTTTAAATTATGTTGAAACATTCTTCTTGGGTAGCTGATTTAATTTAATATTTATATTTTTTACTTTGGAGGTAAGATGCTATCACAAAAGTTATTATTTTTCGGAAAAAAATTTAAAAAATATGAAGTGATAGTTAATTTGCAACATCTATAGTCTTATCGCTACCGTTATAATTGTCGTTTTCTGCTCTTGTATATTTTTTAGCTGCTATTGTTAAAACTTTATTTATAGATGTAATAATTTTTGAAATTTTTTTAGTTTGTAATTTAGTTTATTTAATATTTTATATTACATTAACATTCATTTCTTTTATTTTTATTTAAACTCGTGGAACTTACCTAGTTTTCGTTATATTAAATTTGAATATTTGGCTAGAAACTGTATTTTACCTTTTTCTGTAAATTTTTTATTATAATTGGATTTAATTTATTGCTTATACATTTTTTAAGTATATTATTTGTTTTTTAATTAAAGCAGCTTTTTCCCAACATTCATTGCACCATTGAAATTCGGAAATTTTTCATTTTTTTAAGTTCCTAAACTAAGAAAGAACTCTTCTTGCTAAATCGTCTAGAAAAAAACGCTATTTCTTATTCTAAATTCCTACACGCACATATTTTTTTATAATTTTATTGAGCTCAAGGCCAGTTTATGGAAGATTTGTTTGTGAAAAAACAACAACAGTTTTTAATGGTTGAAGTTATAGTACTATTTCGGAAATCACCACATTTCCTCATCAGACTTCTTTTTGATTATTAAATTAAATTATTTTTAATTTTTCATAACCACTTCTCTCAGGCTTTGAACCCGGGAGCTCGGAGTTGCAGAGCCAATAAGCTATGTACATGCTGTGCTACGCTAGCCGAGTTGGCTGTTGTGTTTATTTCATCTTCCTTAAACAAACCAACTACAAACAAGAGCAACTGATCTGCCGCTATTTAACTTGTTTGTGTGGTAGTTGTTTGTGTTTTTATTTTGCAAATTCTTTATTATATGCATTTTTAAGGCGTGCTCATCCTTGTCTACAATGTTTGTTCATTTTTCTGTTGGCCTAGTAAAATGTTAATATTTTTTTATAATTTTATTGAGCTCAAAAAAATATCGTAGTTCGCTTCAAAAGCTGCAACTGCTCCTCATCGTGATTTAACAGTTCTTCTAAAGACAATGTGGACCCCTCAACCATTTTTGAGACCTTCAGCGACTTGCTCTAAATAATTAATTTTTTTTTATCACTTTCTTAGTTTTCATTAATTTAATGTTTTTAGTTATTATTTTTGTTTTTAGTTATTATTCATTGTTTCTTCACTTTATTTGATGGTTTAATCTTTTGTTTGAATTTGAGAGAAAATTTCATCAATCATTCTCAATAACGAACACAAAAGGAAATTCACTCTCAAAATTGTTTATATCAAATTATTGTATAAATAATATTTATTTATTTTAACTTCAAATACTACGCTACAGTTAAAAATATAGAACATTTAAATCATATGTATGATAATATGTATGTTGGTATCATGTGTTCGATAAAATACGTAGTATAATAATATTGAATATAAAAGTACTTATTTACATTTTTTCGAATGATTAACACCTACAGATGTCGAGTTTTGCATTAACTCGATTTTGCATTTTCGGTTATGCCTGAAAGCCACTGATTTCATAAATTATTACGGATATACACAATTACAATTAAAGCGGTGAATTTTTACTAAACAACTTGTGGCAAGAGTGAATTGCCCTATTAATTTTTGTTTTCAAATTCGGCTAGTGATGCCAGTAACAAGTATGTATGTACATATGTACATATGTCCTTGGAATAGGTAAAATATGTACGAAAACAACCGTCTGATGTTCATATGTACATATCTATGTATGTATGTATTTGCAATCGTAAACAAATAATTTGTTTACTGAAATATTTTGTTTTTCTATTTAGTGACTTTATGTGTTCGATTGGCCCCCCGTGAAGTGATATCTTATCGCTGAAAGTATCGTGTGATGCAGTATATACTTACATACATTTATAAGTATGTATACGTGTGAGTATTTATATGTACATACATACATGTATGCCTTATTTTTAAAAAGGGATGTACATTATATTTATTTATTTGGGCTTGTTTGATAACTTTTTCAATAATCATTGCCACGTTATAAATTTCTTCCCTATTACTGGAGTTTAAATATATTAAACGAATACTATAAGAAAGCTATATATGATATGAATATTTTACTTCGTAAAACAAAAATGTGTTTATTACTTTTTAATAAGTACGTAAATACATATGAATGTACATGTTAAGTTTGCTGCTGGAATCTCAAAGTTTTTGCGTGTTAATCAAATCATAAATCGTGTGCTAATAAATATGGCAATATTTGATAATTGTGACAAAATCGATTATACATATTTATAAGAAACTGTTCAGTAGCAAAAATAACTCTGACTTATATCTCAATATGTATGTACATACATACATATGCGTTTATTTTTTAAAAAAGTTTGGTCTATTCACCTGCATTGGATATGCTCGTCGATTCGATGGCTGTACGATAACTTTTACTCCCTTTTTCACAAGTTTTTGCACATGTGAGGGGCCGAAGGGTGCTCGTCTCTCCCAAACCGATTGATCCTCTCGTCGAATGGCGATCACTTTGCCTTGCTAAATGTTAAAATAAATAAAAATTTAAATAATAATTATGTTTGATTAAAATTCAATTTAAAATTTATATGAATTAAATTAATATTAAAACTGAAAGTAAAATTTAAATTACAATTAAAATTAAAAATGAAATTAACGTTAAAATAAAATTAATATTGAGATTAAAGTTAAAATTCAAACTAAATTTTAAATAAGATAAGATTTAAAATTTAAAATTAAATTAACATAAAAATTAAATTTAAAATGAAATTAAAATTAAAATTAAAATTAAAACTAAATTAAAATTAAAATTAAAATTAAAATTAAAATTAAAATTTAAATTAAAATTAAAATTAAAATTAAAACTAAAACTAAAACTAAAATTAAAATTAAAATTAAAATTAGAATTAAAATCAAAATTATAAATAAAATTAATATTTAAATTTAAGTCAAAAATATAAATAAAATTAAAATTAAAATGTTTAATTAAAATTAAAACTAAAACAGACATTAAATTTACATTAAAAATTAAATTTTTAATTTAAATTTAAATTTAAATTAAAACTAAAACAGACATTAAATTTTGAATTAAAAATTAAATTAAATTTTAAATAAATTTAAATTTAGAATTAAAATCAAAATTATAAATAAAATTAATATTTAAATTTAAGTCAAAAATATAAATAAAATTAAAATTAAAATGTTTAATTAAAATTAAAACTAAAACAGACATTAAATTTACATTAAAAATTAAATTTTTAATTTAAATTTAAATTTAAATTAAAACTAAAACAGACATTAAATTTTGAATTAAAAATTAAATTAAATTTTAAATACATTAAATTGAAGTTTAAATGTCATCCAAAGAAATTATCAAAACATACTTTTTTAAAAGCTAAATTTTTAAAGCTACAAACGCCAATTAAACGGTAAAACAAAGAAATATAATGGCAACATAAAAACTGACTTTAATTTTTCATTTTGAGTTGAGTTGTCAAATTTTGTATTTCTTTAAGATAATATTATATTCAGTACAATTCAAGGTGGTTGATAAAATATTTTTGAAACCTTATCATATAGTACATACACATACATAAATATGTATGAACAAACCGTCATACATGCAAATGTGTATGTACATATGTATGTTTGTATGTACATGCATTTGAACAAAAATCACTTATATCAATCTGAGTTGCAAATTTAGTACACCTTCTAACCTTTAATATCACCTTATTGTTTTTTTAATGTAGAATCTAATTTTTTCACTCACATGGCGCCATCTATTAAAAGACTTCGTCGCTCCATCCTTGACCGTTATTAAATTTCTTCTAGTTGCCGTGGCCGTTGCAGTTGTCACTGATAGTGTTGCACGAGACTGCAACAATCGCATCATTTTGTTGCGTATTTCTTAAGTATAATCTCATCCACCCGTTAATAAATTACATAAATTAAATAAATTAAAAAAATTAGCAAGCACACATTAACACGGACTTATATTTTTTTTTTTTAATTTGTTACTTTAATATTCTTATCAGCAGCTGAATATGTAAATTTTAGAATCAATATTATTGAAAATTGAAAGCAAATACAATTGGATTTAGTTTCACTATGCCGGTCTTCGAACTGTTTTCTGCGAGAGTTTAAATCGTTCTAATCGCCACCAGAGTCGACGAGCCCCTATCAGTCACCCAGTCTACAGAGAAATTTCGCATGAAATCTTTCATGACCAAAAAATAAAAACCACCAAAAACGAATACTTTTTGAATTTATTGAAAACGCTCTCCATACTCTACACTGCACTGATAAGACGATTCATCGTTATCAACGAACGGCTGCAGCATATGTACAGTGAATACACTTTAATCGGTCGCTGGCGGTCAAAAAAAAGACGTGAGATAATATTCAAGTATGAATTTGAGGCACATGCATTAGGAATTTCTGATCGAAAATGTTTATTCATTATGAATTTCGGTAAATAATAGAAGACAAGATTAAGATTTTTGATTTTTTTCTCTTTACCTCTTTGAAATTTCCAGGATCGAAATATTCCACAAAATTGTTTTGTTGCTACCAATTGATTGTAATATTATCTTTATAAGCATTTTTGTTGAATACTTTGTCATGCAAAACGTGGGTCAAATTGACCCCTTAACCCAGGGTTAACCCAGGGTTAACCCAGTTGTTACTGAAACTATTTTTTGTCCCATATCAACGTGATTTTTTGATATTATTACCATAACGCATATAGTAATCAAGGGAAAATAGTAAAAAAAATCTGGGTTTTCTGGAAAGCTCGGAAAATGTGGATCGTTATAACGATCAGTAGTAATAAGCGGTTAGGTAACCGCTCATACAAGTACAAGTTAGCCGATCGTATCCTATTTATATAAAAAAAACCAATTGTTATACTGAAAAAGGTTTATTTCATTTTTCATTTTTGTTTCATTACATCTCATTTTTATTTCATTAAAAAAAAAGCTAAGTACTTAGTCCATCTATGTAGGAGTATGGTATGTTACATAACATGATTTAGGGTGCAAATTTTTTGAGTGGCGTAAATATTTGTATATGTAACCAATAAGTCTATGACGCCATCACCAAACATACAATCAAAATAATACATAGGCGTTTGAGGGTATCTTGGACCCTGGTTTTCTTGCCATTCTAATTGGGCGCGTGGATTCTGGCGATTTCTCCAAGTATATTTTTGATTGTTTGTTATGGTTGGATCAACAAAAGGAACGGCTGACGGGCTGCTAATGATTGGAGCTAAACTACATGTCGAAGATTCAGGTTGACGTTCTTCAGTGATCGGTTCCTCGGTGGTTCGACGCCTTTTAGCCAATAAAGACAAAGGCGCGTCGTCGTCGTCACTGTCAGAGGACATGTATCCGATCTCTGCCGAAGCTCTTAGCTGAGAACCTGCATAGATAGATATATACTTAAAATAACTTAGCAAACAAGAAAAACATAAACATTTTGAAGATCTATATCAAACCTGGAAGATTGTTCAATGTTACTATCTCCTCATCGCCAGAATCTTCATCGGTAATTTCAGCATTGGCGTTGTCCGGTGGAAATATCGTTATATTTTTTGGAAATGGGGTATCATCATCTAATTTCTCCAATTCGTCAATGATTTCATTGAGAGACAATGGTTTAATTTGCCTTGGCCTTGAAGTAAAAATACATCCCCATATTACTACCGATCTTTATAACGATCATGAAGTTTAACATCAGTTAAAAAAAAATATATATATAAAAAATCAAACTTTGCTTTACTGTTATTTTAGACAGGTTATAAATTTTTAAAAAATTGTGGAAAAAACAAATTTATACTACAAGGAATTTTAGAAAAACTTACCGCTTCGAAGACATAACAAATTTTAATTCCACCAATCTGAATCAAACTGCAAATGCGTTGCGAAACTAAAACCTTAAATTAAATATGTATGCACCGAAACAATGCTAAACGGTCACTGCGACGATCTGTAAACGATAAACAATAAATTTCTGGCCGTTACTTTTATTAAACTGAAGGTAATTTTTAAGAATTTTTTTGATCGTTTAAACGATCGGTCGCTGTAAGTGGGTTAATATGAAATTCCATCGGTTCAAAGATGCTACAGAATTATTCCTTGTACAATTTCGGGATAAGTGAGCCGACCCATGAAAACATTAAATACTCGTACCTACGATATTCCATCTAAACCATTTCTTTTGGTTCTGTAGGAACCGTTTTCGATGGTCCCGGTGAGCGAAAAAACTGTAGTTATTATTTGGCCTTGATTTTCATGGAATTGCACATTTGGTTGGAGTATTTGCTTAAATTTCAACCCCCTTTGCGGAAAATAATTTCACAAGTGACTTATTCACTTGCCCTCGTATGTCATATACAAGTACATATGTATGTACATATGCAAATGTGCATGATCACGAGATTCCTTTTACGCAGCATCTAGTGCGTCATATGTTTTACAAAAACATTAAAAAAAATATGTATATAAACGTAGAGTATTGCAACGGAAATTTCCATGTCGTCGGGAAAATTTCCATACGCACACAAATAGTTCTGCTCGATAAGCTAACTAGAGATTAAGCTCAATTCTCACTTAGCTAATAAGTTACATTTGTAGGCATCAGCCGACTTGAATTGACTTTTCATTCATGATGAATGTTGAGTATCTCAACTTGTTGGCGCTATCTGAAGTATTTATAAATCGCTTGTAAATAACGCGTGTTTTATGCGCCGGCTCTTAGCTGATAAATGAGTAATGTAATTTTGAAATATTATATTGATAATTTTTTGGCCCAATTTTCGTACTATTCCAACGGCCGGTAGTCGAGATAGTTTAATTTAATTTGAAGTTACTTCACAGCTTTTGTACAATCAGGCCTCTGATTGCAGAGGTCGCCTTCGCGCCGCTTATGTCACAATGTAATTTGAAGATGTGTTGAACTTGTGACATGTCATGCATGAATTATGGGTTGCATTGTAGTCGCCGACGTAAGTACATACATATGTACATATGTAGATGTTTTTGTAATAGCGACTTTTTGCATTTTTGCGCTTAAAACGATAACTTACCTTGATCTAATAATGTTGCATTTCCGAAATATCTTCAAATAAAGAAACACATACATATTTCCAAGCATATTCTGGTTTAGCCGTTTAATTTGTAATTTTCGAATTCAATACACATCAAATGTACATAGTACCATATTTAAAAAAGCTAAAGTAAAAATTTTCAAAACATGTGTATTATAAATTGTACTTCAAACAAATAAAACTTATTCCAAATTAAAGACAATATTACTAAGGACTAGAACCACAGTGCGCGCTCTGAGTGATCATTCTTCTTTTCCAAATTTTTATCTGTCATGTCATTCAACTGCTTCAAAATAGTTTCGGTTAAAAAAGTCAGATTTTCTTGTTTTCGCTGAGTTGCATTGTCGAAAGTTCTGCGCTCATTTACATCTCTGCAGCGTTGAGTCGACCTGCCAGTGAAATCTTTTTTGGACGTATTGTATCTTTCCGTAATCGCCTGTTTTTCACTGAGTATTTTATCTTGCTTAAACATTTTGACTTTTATATGCCCAAAGGCGTATTTTATGTTGAAATCCTTATTTAGCATTGGTTGAAATGATTCCTTATTCATAGTTATGCAAATGCAACGTTCAGCTTTACGAGCTGCTTCGACGTTCAACACCTCCCAGTTGTATGTTGGTAATTCTGGATTGCTCACCTTAAGAATTTCTAAAATCTTTTCAGGATCAGACGGTTTATCTGGTATGAAAGCTTGATAGCGTGGACGATGTGGCAAGCGGCTCTTGGGTAGCACTGCTAGATCCGCACCCGGCCATAGTTGACCCAGTTTATCAACAGCCGATTTGAAGATTTTTATTACACTTGGATTCTTAAAAGTGAATAGCTTTATGCGTCCCTGGTGACAACTTGTCTCGAATGTTCGGTCAGTTAATTCAGGATGTCGTTTTAATTCAACATAGAACGATGGCATTAAACGTTTGTTAACTAATTCCCAGTTCGAGATTGTACCATTTATATTGTTAAGATCGACGATCGCAACCTCTAGTTCTTCTTCTGACGCTTCCGTCTCAATATTATCCATTAAACGCGCACGCTTAGCACCAACTATAGATTGGGACGAAGAACTAAACTCTTTAAACTGTTCTAAAATAAATTCTGCAATTAATTCTTCGTTTCGTTTTTCTGTGGGTTTGGAATTTTGCGCAGCACTTAAGCTCTTTGACAAGCTGTTAATACTCGACGATGGGTTTGATGGATTTACAAAGTCTTCAATATTTTTGCGAGACTGGAAACTTTTGGCCGGTTTGTTTATTTTATCGGCGGGTTTTTCGGATGAATTTTGCACAACATCTTTGAGCTTAAGAGACTTTGAGGAGGTTTCCCGTGGGGATCTTGAATTTTTCCGTGCTGCCTTAGAACTATTTACATTCTTAATAGGAGCATCATACGCGGAAGGGATTTGAAAACTTTTTTTATCTGTCGACGCACCCGTAGACGATGTAAATACTGGAGTCGGTGCATTTAATTTAGCAGAGTTATATGCGTTAGAAATTGGAAACTGATTAAACGGCGCAGTTGAGCTCATGGCCGGCGGAGGCACAGGATGTGGAGCATTCGCAGTTTGATAGCCATACATGAAAGAATTTTGAAAATTGTTCATCGATGCAGCTGGTTGCATATTCGCAGCGTAAGGATTGTATGCATATGGATATTGAAAGTTATTCGTTGACGCCATCATCAGCCCCGGCATGGTTGAGGCTTGAGCGCCGTAAGGGTACATAAACGCAGTTTGTGGATTGTTGCTAAAGTTCAGCGTCGAATTGAACGCATTAACAGCGGGACTTGGTGCATTTACAACAGTGTTCTTTGCAGCACCTTTGATGGGCTTCTCATTTGAATTCGATATAAGTACTGGAATGTTACGTGAGCTAGTAGATGTATTAGTAGCTGGTATTTGAACTTTAATAGTATCATTATTATCCGGCTGTTGCTTTTTAGCTGGTGCTGTAGAATTTGTTAAAATCTTCAAATTCGCCCGATTACCAATTGATTTGTTCGTTTCGCTTGTGCTGCCGCCGCCAATAACAGTAGAGGGCGTTACTTTTGGATGGCTTATCGTCGATGTCTTCGGTGGTGGTAGTTTCGGCAATTTAGTCGCATTATTATTCGGATTGTTTATTGGGCCTGTTGATATTGTTAAAATCTTCAAATTTGCTCGATTTTGAGTCGATATATTTTCACTTGTGCTGCCACTAATTGTTTTCATAGGCGGCGCATTTGATTTTGTAGGCTTCCCAAACGAGTTTAGAACATACGAAATTTGATCATGCCCTAAATCCAATATGCGCTTCGCCCATAGAAGTTTCTGTTTCTCATCATCAGTGCGGTCTGAGTCTGCAATCGCCAAAACGCGTTTATATAAATAAGTTGCAGTTTTGAGCTGTTGAATATTCGGCAGCGCAGTGCCATCACTCGGAGTTGGATTCGTGTTTATTTGCGGTTTGATTGTATCATCTGGCACTTTAGGATACATACCACGTCCTAAATCGTATATACCATTGGCCCAGATAAATTTTCGCTTTTCATCATCTGTACGAACGTTTACAGGAATTTTCAGCAAAGTTTTGTAAACAAAAGCTGCAGTCTTAAATTGAGTTTCGCTTGGGAATTTTGATAACTTAACGGAGTTTGTCTTTTCTTTTTCATTCTTTTTTTTCGCTTCATTTATATTCGTTTTATTGGTTAATTGATTTTTATTCATTTTTGCGTTGCGGCCATTGTCCCGGCTTAGAGCAAGGAACTGATAGCCAAATAGTTAATATGAAGGTAAGGGTTAGTCGGCCATGGCAGCGCCTTATACCAAGGCAAGGTCAATTTTACCACCCCGAGGCGACCCGGTGTCGGGGGAGCTCCGTTCGAATACAGCCGATATTACTCCCTGGCTGCAAATCAACCGAATGGGCACGGAACGCCTAACACCCTCGGATTAGGGAGGTTTTTTTGCCACATACTTATGTATATACATACATTGTGGTTAAGAGGGTTAACTCCCTCCGCCCGAACTAACTTAGCCGCCTGCAGCAGAGACATGACCATACTGCAGACGTTGCCCAGTCGCCACCACGAGGAGGTGTTAGTTCACACTTCCACCAAGCACTGCATACTAACGCGTCTGTTAGTATGCAATGCTTGGTGACACGACGACCAAAGGGGTTTGTAGTTGATTATGAATTCTATGAGTAAAATCCCCGATGTTGCAAAAATGTCAAAGACTCTGAAGTTGTACCTTAATGAAACAGTAACCAAAAGTGAGACAGTGCCAGAAACGAATTCATTCGAATATTGATTAATTCAAATCAATTAATTCGAAGATGGATTAACACGAATATTGATTAATCAATTATAAATTTGTTTGAACATAGTAGATTAATTTAAAGATTGAGAATTTCTGACACTTTTATATTTAGGACATAATTCGAAGATCGATAAGAACATGGATTAATTCGAAGATCGAGGAATTCGGACACTTTTCTGTTTACTTTTCGAATTAGACACATTGAAACCCGATTAAATCGTAACTGAAGAACAATATGCTTGAAGATCAATCAAAAATCGATTAATTCATTCGAAGTTCGGCTAGTACGAAGCTCGGCTAGTAATAAGCTCGCTTAGTTAAGCTTTTCAATAACAATTTTTTTACAATTTTTTAAATCGGTGTAAATATGTAAATGGAGATTCCACAATCAATATTTCGTGTCAATCATCAGGCATTCAATTTGTACATACTATGCATACAGTTATTGAATAGAAAATCATTTTTGTGACATGTTTTTTCAAATCGAAGTTTTATGAATTAATTTAACGCAATAATTGCAAGAAAAAAATATTTGTCCTTCATTAAGATAATGATGTTGTTATTTATCATACGAGTTCAAACTATAGTCTTTATTCAAGATCGATACATTTTTCAAATAATTTTCTTGTCATCGATCATACTTACATATTTCAAATTGAAAAGATTTTACAATTGAAATTCGTTTAAAAATCGATTTCTTTAGTTTCGATCTAGCACTACTAATTACTGTGTACAATAAAATTAAGGCAATGTTTTTATACAAATACAAGCAAATATGTTTGTATTCCCACATACATATAAATATGTATTTATTACATATTAAGAATTGCATGATATGAAAAAAAAAAATCAAGTTTCTAAAGGAAATTAATACAGCTGTATGATTCGAATAAGATACGCTTCATAGTCTATAAATGAATAAAGCATTTTTTATTAATATTATTTCAGTTGAAAGTTCTTATACCACAAATATACTTCCCATTGTTTATATTTGCATATGTATGTATATGCGTAAGTATATGTACGTTCATTCATTACTTAAAAACTATACAAAAAAGACGCCAGGAGGCGCAACAATTGCAAAAAATCACTATATGTATGTATATACTAAAAACAATATTTAGATAATTTTATAGGTGCTGTTTAATAGAGTTATAACCATTATAAGCAAAGGAATTGAGTTTTCTGTTTCTTCTAGACAAAAGCAAAAATGATGCTTCACAAATCAAACACAAACGATTGCAATTAATGATTGCGTTTTGATTTGTGTGTAGCGATAACTGGTTATTTCAATACTTTTCTTTTTGTTTACTCCTCAAAATTTTTAAAACAAATGAGTTAAAGGAATATACTAAATTTCATTTTGTGAACAATAAGCTTGCACATATTATTATGTAAATATTTCTTTTCCTAGCAGTTCACCAAAAAGTCTATAACTTCCAAACAAAGGTAGAACGAGTTTACATTAATGTATTTGCGAAATAAACGACAGTGTTTTAAAATAATTAACAACAATCGTTTCTAATTTTTTTTCTCAAATCATTCAGTTTTTACCAGCATCGCTTTCGTGTAAAACGTAAAACAAATATTGAATAGATGAAATAATAAGTGTTAAATATTCATATAGAAAACTGTCTACATTTTTTTTTTTTTTTTAACCAATCAAAAGTTATACCAGGCGACTTTCAAATCCTTTCGCAGCATCCCATTTTCTTTACAGTGTCGGCGTTTCGGGTAGTAGCGATGTGAAAAAAGTCACCACAAAAGTGCGCAAAATAGAAATCACAGATGCACTATTGTCTTCGTTATCGTTTTCAGTGGCCCCAACTGCAACTGGCGCCGCACCTTCAACTGCAGGCACGTTCGCGTTTGACTGTGGTTCACCGTCGACGGCATTATCGGCGGCGTCAGGAGCGGCGTTCTCGGGATTTCGTTGTTCATCGGCCTGGGCAACTTGTTGCACTTGTTGTACACCACGACGAATTTGATCGGCGTCCGCCGCATTGTTATTACGATTAATGTTATTGTTGTTACGCTCGTTACGCAGACGCAATACACCGATGTGATAGCTAAGCAAAAAATAAAAACATTATTAGAATTGGAACACAAATTTGATTTGATTGCTTAAACAATTACGAAAAGAAAAACTTTTGAGAGTGATTGGATAACGCGGCGACCGCAGCAAAAAAATTAATTATTTTATTGGAGAATTTGCAGCCTTTTTTGTTTTTGCATTAGTCGATTCAGAAAAATTCCCATTGTAACAACTTAACGTGTAGTTCTCAAAAAAAAATGTCCAAACATTCTTCAGAAAAAAATAAATTTTGTGGGGAATCGGCAGCTTTTTGGACTCTTATTTTTTGCATTATTACCTTATTCGTGTCTTCGTTTCTTTATATGTACATATGTACGTATATTTAAAAAATGTATCGTTTCTCCTATCAAGATATTTATCGTTATTGATATTTTGAGCTTATGTTCGCTAAATATTTATTCATCGATAAAGTTATTGGGTTAGTTGCCGATTTTTATCGATATGGAACATTTAAGATATTGCTACTGTCATCTCTATCGATATTTTTTTGCTAACGACACTTATCGTTATCGATGTCAAAGTTAAAATCGATAATGTAGTTTTTTTCCTTAAATTTGTTTTGACGGCAAACAGGTTTCGAAAGAGAAGAGGACACAATGCTGGAACTAGTTTGACGCCGCATCCGAAAATTCCGAAATTTGACCAAGGATGACGGAAATCGTTATAATATATGTATGTATTTATAAATGTAAATCAATCTATAAGAGATTAAGGAAGACCTTATTTGCTTTATTTTTACAAAAACTTTAAACTTCGCTACAGCCGTGTCCATTTCCCAAAAATTTAGAAGTCTTATTGTATGCTCAAAAAATGTTTCAAATTTTTTCAACTGTCAACTGTTAGTGATGTCAAGTGCGATATGTGAACCAAATTAAGTGACGGTGCCCAAAAAAATATATATTTTACCATAAGTAAGCGTGGCAACGCCTTTTCTATGTTTATAGTCGGAGAGGTATCTATACTAACAACCCCCAAACCTCCGTGCACACGGCCCCGATGGACATATGGAGCTCATTGTCGTCAATTTGAAAAACTTTGTCGCAAGCATATAATAATAGCTGATAATGCGATATCAGAACACTATTATCAAAGCTCAATCAATCAATTGGAAAATTTATCAAGATTATGTAGTAATCAAAATAATACTGTGGCACCAAAGAACATTGAATATAGACAAGTTAAGGATCTTAGCTATTAGTTGTTATGCGGATCACCGCACAATCATATGATGCATATGTTAAGCAAATGTATCAGGTTCCTGAGTTTAGTATATAATTTTAAGCCTACGAACTGAACTTATAGTCTTCGTTTTAAAAATTAAGAAAAATTTTCCACTAGACTTCATTTTGCCCCAAAAACATAATGTCAATCATTTTACTTACAGATAAATAATTCCAGCAATAAAAACCACAGCTAAACAGCGCATTGGTGATGAATTAAAGTAGAGAATTGTTAGAAAGATAGCGAGTCGTGTTATCGAAAAGAAGCTATCCAACCAGTCACGATTTTCCTGTTCCTCCTGCACTATGTTGGGAAAACGTGGTGCAGCCGCTTGCTGTTGCCTTTCTGGCTGCGCCTGTACCTGCTGCGCTTGCTCGCCGACAGCTGCTTGCGCTGCAATGTTACTTTCCGCGCCGTTCACGGGTTGTGCCAACGACTGTGCAGCGCTCAAATTAGCTGAGCGAGTCTGTTGCGACAATAATGTAGCCGCTGGTATCACAGGATTAGTAACGCCGGCTGCGTTGGCCATACCCGCCGCTGCGTTTGGTGCTAGAAAAGGCATCTGTTGTAGAAAAGGATTAAAACCGAACGGACTGACTCCAGCAGTTTGCATATTGGCTGCAGCAGCATTTATTGTGGCTAAGTTAGGAATATCAGCAGCGCTTGCGGTCGTACTAGACCTGTTAGTAAATATAAGGTAAGAAAAATTGGATCGTATGCTCATAACTGTATACTTCAAGTCTTTACTTACATGCGAATGCACTGATCCATATATTGTGAATACACTTGTTGCATCCAATTGTATATGGCTGCTTGTTGTGTGGCCATGGCTTGTACATTAAACTGACCGGGAATGCCAAATGGTAGCGCATTTTGTGGATTATTAGGATCATACACAGGACAATGCTGATTTTGCAGGTGTTGATTAAATTGTGGATTTACAAAATTTGGCTGTTGTTGCTGGTATTGTTGATAGTATTGATGTTGATAATTAAGTTGAGTTGTTGCATTTGGCGTTGCGGTGGCAGCACCACCAGCAACATGTCGTTGCCGTAAACCATCCGTTGTATTGCCATTGGGACTCATGTTTGAGGTTGCAGGGGAGGCGGTGGTGTTGCCTTTGGACTTTGGCTTAAAATTTGTGTTCAATGTATTTTTCGGTGTATATACTAAATGTATTATGTGATTTTGAGTATAAACGTCCTTGTAGCTACGTATGACATCCTTCAACAACAAATTATCATTCAAAAGTTGACCCGAGTAAATTAGCTTCTGTTCATCGACTGGCTGTAGGGGAGATAAAAATATGGTATTTTAAGAGATAGTTAACAGTTAAATAAATTTTAATTAGTGTAAAATGAACATCCGTTTTGATTGTTGTTATTAATATGCATCGGGATTAGAATAATCACATTAGCAAAATGTACGATTTTTAAAATCCTGTTTTAAAGAAATTATGATTTACGAAACATCTTTGAAACAAATATATGTATGCACTCATACGTACAAATCGTGACCTGAAATTGTGTAACTAACTAAAAATTAAAAATAAGTATACTTTTTGATTGAATGTGACGCATTTAATCTAATTAAAAGTCGCCACATTATGTAAACACATTTAGAGCTGGTTTCTTAAACGCCGGTTAAGGTCTAATCGGGCTATATGAGCCGGTTAAGGTCAATCGTCAATTAAGAAAGCGCTAAATATAGCTAACCGTGTAATCAGCCTTAAAGAAAACGACCCTTTATTAAATATAAGTATGTATGTAGGTTTTGTTAACAAAATACTTTGTAGTTTTAATGTTTATAGTTTCTGTAACAAAAAACTTATGTATGCATATACACACACACATACTATGTATGTATACATATATATGTATATTTTGTATGTATTTGTACATATTTATATGCCAAACATAGTATACTATAGTATGTCTGGCATAAAGATCATATTGTATATTATTTACACAGCTGTTTTTGTCTTATTTTGTTTCAACACATGCAAAAAGAAATGACGTGTCCATTGCATTTTCCGCATTCAGAGACTCTGATTATATGAAAACTCAAATAGGAGCTTGTACACACACATGCACTTGAATATAATATGTTTACATACATACATATGTGTGTACATAACTATCATTGCATGATTGCTTTCTTTCCTTTACTCTACTTCACTTGATTGACTTTCGTTGAGTTCGTTGGTCGTTTTGTGGCGTCATCAAGCGCGGGAAATGAAATGGAGTAAGTCTGTGCGTATATTTGTTGCAATCTTGTAATCATGCGATATTTCAGTTCGCATGATCAGATTGTTACTTTCAATCACTTACGTAACTTTTAATTTTTTATATACATAAATTTATCAAATCAATACAACTTTGAGGTTTTCAGGCGCAAACTGTTTAGACGAAATCACTTCTTTTTGTTTCAACTTTAATATACCTACATATCATAATTTACAATAATTCAACATTTTTTCTTTTCACTCTATGTAGACGGTAGTAATACCTACGTGTACCAATAGAAAAAGCAAAAGTGCAACCTTTCTGATAACGAATCCGCAATAAATAAATAATTAATATACATACCTACATATGCACAACTTGACGGTAGTCGATTGCTGCCCCACAACTTGAGAAATAACCGACTAAATTCAATTGCGAGCTGTGAACAAATGCGAATCGCGAAATTTCTACCAGTTCTATATAAAAAAAATTCGAATTGTATATTGGAACGAAAACAAATTAAAATACAAAACTAAATTATCAGCAAACAAGCAGAAATACGAACTCGATCTTATTTATGTAAATTCGTTAGTATGGAAAGCAAAGTTTTACAACTACATACGCATGTACATACATATGTATCTAAATACTAATGTCTACATGTTATTTTAATTTCACCCGACACTATATGTGCACATGTAGATAGGCTTATTTACTTTTTAGTATTTGAAACAATTTACTGGGAGTTTGCTGGAACACTGATAAGATAAGCATATCGCACAGCACTCAAATGAACAACTGAAAAAGCAAAGTATTCGAATGGCGTTATTCTTGTACATCCATATATACATATTTACATATGTATGTATGTTTGTACATTATTAAGTATCTTACAATACATTAAGCCAGCGAAGCACACTTAACAAATTTGTGTAGTTGTTTGTAAATAAATAATAACATTATAGTTATTATGCAACATGGGCACTTTTCTAAATAACTTTATGTATACCTACGTAAATACATTTATTAAATTTAAAAGAATAGCAGATGGCTGAATCTACGATACTATGTCGATTCTTAAAATAAGATGTTCTTATAAGGTACTTCACGCCTCAGTACCCAGGTTTACCATTGACTGACGAAGGGTGACCGCTTAACAAAGACTTTACGTAGCTTTTATATACTTATGTATGGATAAATATATATGTATGTATATACATACATATATGTATAAGACGACGTAATAAATTTGCAAATTGATGAAATGCTGGGTCGAAACAAATAAATAGTATGCTTATTTCATTTAATTATTATACATACATATTTACTGTGACTTCCTAATTAAACTATTTAGCACAGTTCAGTTTATAATCAGCACTTACCGGTTTATTGGGGTACACCAGAAACAAGTGTGCTTTCAGTCGCTTCACTGTCCACAGCAAGTCAATTTCGAGTATCTCATCTTCGTACTGTTGATTAGATGCTTTAATTAGAAGCTTAACACTTGTTGCTTTTGCAGCTGTTGTTGAATTGACTGCCGCTGCTGCTGCACTACCCGCTACAGACACTGATGCTCCTACAGAGTTCGCCGTTTTTGTAGTTGCGGCAGCGCTGACACTATCCGCTACTGCCGCGGCCGACGATGTCGACGATGAGGTAGTAGCTGCTGCCGTTTCGTTCATATTCCAAATCAACAATTACCAATTGAGTTGGGGAAGTGTCAATTTGAAACTGCGTCAATTCCACAAGGCAAAATTTAAATTAATGTCAATTCTGCGGTTAATTGTGTATGCCTCCAACGAAAATGATGGTAGTTGTTTACTTAGCATGTATTTAGTCTACGTAGAATACGCCCCCTATACTAATCAAGCTTTCCCAGCCAAATTGAGGCTTCGTCTTTGTACAATACTTCAGCTAGCAATTTAACAACTGAATCAGCTAAGCAATTTGCCGTTATTGGTGTTAATATACGTCTTTCATCTATTTTTAGTATTACACTTATTTATTTTATCTGTTCTTCACTTTATACATGTGTCCCCACCTTGGGCTTTTGCCTACTTCCCAATTTCTAAATAGCACTTTTTTCTCCCCTTCAAGATTCTTCGTATTTGCTTTTGTGTGTGTATTGAAATTTCTATTACTCGGTGATAAGTCGTTTTAACTTTTTTTATATATTTTGTTTATTACTTGGAATTATTGCAAGTTTTCATAAATTCCAGGTGATTTCTTTATTTAACTACAAAATTTTGTCAATTTTTCACAAAAATGTCTGTAAATTAAAACGAAATATTCGATTTTCTTTCACTACAACATTTCCTGAAATCCTACTCGTTCACTCGTTTGATTCGTTTGTTCGGCTTCATCTGAAAAGAAATGCAACACTGCTTATTTGACAACGAACCCAGCACGAAACGCTTAACATGCAACACTGACTTGTATTCAATGCAAGGCGGTAAAATTAGTAAGTTAAACTTTTCGGGAAAAAGCATTCCTAAAATCTTAAAAAGAAATTAAATCTTTTAAGCAATTGGCAACCAAAAAACAATAGGACATTTTAACAAAACCGGGGATATTTAAGTCCCATTTATCCCCCTTATTGCTTTTCTTTTCCACCCTGGTTCTACCTTTATTTTTGCAATGTTTTGTACTGTATGCATATATTTGGTGCTTTCTGATTGGTCAATATGATGATTCTCACATTTAAACATTTATATATGTGTATGAAATTATCTGGGCAAACCACATCATGAATTCGTTTACGCTACTCAATCCGCTTATATCTGGAATATGAGCCATATATAATAGGTAATTGCGTCATTCGTTATAGACAGTTGTGACGGTGCAGCGTACTAAAGATCAAACCGAATAGTGTGCCACTACCTTTGTTTTGGCAATTTGACATAATCAGTTTAGTGGTGCAATCATGCACGATGCAGCACACAAGAGATGGCGCATTCCGGGGTACCGTTACTTTGGTTTTGCCGATTTTGAAATTTCTGACAGTTTGTAACCCGACATCTCCACAGAAAAAATCTGATGTCTAGAAAATATATTGTCAATCAAGACCGCTTTTTTTCATGTCAGCGTTTATTTCTTGGCATCTATTGTATGAAATAAGCTGTCACTTAGTTACTTTGACAGCTAATTTTTCATTTGGCTGTAAATTTCGTGGGGCCAACATCTTCATTCAAAAGTAGAAACTGAGTTGTTTTCTGCTGGATAGAAAACATATATCTTGTATTATTTTCAACATATTTCCGCTTTATTAAATGAACTTACTTGTTTGACGCTATCTTACAAATGTTAATGTCTAGTCATCAAACTGCCCACACATACATAGATACAATTTTACAAAAAAATTTTTAGATTTTTCTTGATTGGCATGTTGATTCAGATTGAATTAACTACAAATGAGATGATTCGCTCACAAAAATTTGTATAGGGCATCGAGTGGATTCGGTTCGTGATTGGGCTGCCAGTTACGAATGAGATAGCGAATCATGTTTCGTGGAAACATAGTATAAGACAACGTCTTAACATGAACTGTCATTTCAACGATTAAGAACTAGATTTTTCATTTCGAGCAGTACTTATTTTAAGAAACATCGTCAAAATAATAAAATGGAGTGAAAATTAACAGGAATTATAAAACTTATTAATTTCTATGAAAAAACGACTGTTTGTGGTATTTTAAACGCCTTTAACCCACAACTCGACTGGCAATTAGCACATAGAAGCAAATTGAAAGAAATTGGCAATTTATGATTTGAGATAATTCAAGTTATCAATTGCACCATCGTTGATTAGTATAATATAGGTTTATAAGAATTTTAAATTAGATTGGATCAAAGCACATTATTGTTTATAGTGCCATGATGATGACATTTTCATATGCCCTTCTTGTGGAGTTTTACGCAATTTACCAAAGAGGAATTAACTAATTGGCCAATTAGTGATTAATTGGAAATAAATTGAATCAATAGAACCTGTGACGTGTGTTCAGTAAAAGAAGAAAAGCGTATGAATAAGAAAACGAAATGTCACCAAAAGAAATGACAAAAACAAATGTCGTTAATATCAAATACAGAAAAATTCGAAACAAAAATGGTTGACAAAATCGACGGTGAGCTAATTTATTGAAGTTTTACATTAATATATGTTACAAATAATCATTTATTTCAAAAATATTAATTATGATAGAACAAAAACTCAAAAGGAAGAGACTGGGGTGGAGTGAAGGGGGCGAGTTGGCTTTTCTCAACTTATGGGAGGATCGAGTGGAGCAGCTTCGTGGACTGCGGAAGAACGGCCACGTCTATGCGGAGATGGCAGATGAATTGGCTAAACTTGGGTACACCCACAGCACGCGCGATGTGCAAGTAAAATTGCAGAATTTCACACAGCGGTACAGGTATGTACTACATACCAGTGTATTATAATTTGCAAGAACTTAATTTTTTATTTACTATTTGTAGAAAAGAAAAGGCAGCAATGGGTACGTCTGGGCAACCTTCTACATGGGTTCATTATGGCAGAGTTCACCAAATAATTCGTGGAATAAAGGCCAACTTGTACGCCGAATACAAGCACCAGCTTGAAAGCATCGATGGTACGTGCTGCCAAAAATTAGAATCGTATTTTACTACCATACATGTCTGATGCTGGGGAATATTCGATATAGCGCCGCATAAAAAGGGGGTTGTAGGTGGTGTCTTTACTAGACCCTCTGTGAGGCCCTAGGGAAACCTTTAAAAATGGGCAAAAATCATCTTTCCATATAAAATCAAGACAAAGTTATCCATCAAATATTTTTGGTTAAACTCGAGACAATACTACTTGCCGCAAAGTATTTAAATTGTTTTTTATTTAAAAAAAAAGGTGAAAATCGATAATACACTGTGTTATGCGAGTGCCACAATTAATGCATTAGTGGCTCGATATCAAGCACAATCAATGGAAATCAAACACCATATAAAAAAAAACGCATTTTTAAAGTTAAATTGTGATGATATTTGCGAACGGTTTTTTACAAAACGATATACATATGTATAAAAAAAAAGTTTATTTTGGTGTTCATCTATGAGCATTTGAATTTTTCGAACCCGACCCCTGGGCTTTCCGGCATAACCTCAAAAGTAACTTTATTTTTGCAAATTCGAGTTAATGCAAAATTTGACATGTGTGGATGTTAATCATTCGAAAGAATGTAAATAAGTACTTTTATATTCAATATTGTGGCTGAATTCTCAACATTTCTAAACCGAACAACTGCATTTTTCAAACAGCTTCAAAACTTTAGGGCGCGTTTTCTCGAAGTGAGTGACTTTTTCGGTTATGCCGGGAAGCCACATATGTTCATATATGTATATAAAAATCAATTATACTTTTAATATTGTTATATTAATTCGTGTTGTTTTATTCAACTTTTTAAATTCAAAAAGACTTTTCCACTGCTCCCAATGCAACGTCTATTGCAGTACCTTTACCAAGGACACCGCTACCCTCACCTACATCGCCACAGCAGAATTCACCGTCGCCAGCCGCTTCAATGTCGGCAACTTCACAGTCACCAGCTCCTTCAACATCAGCGGCGGCGTTGAATGCTGGAAAAAGAAAAAGGATAGAAGTAGAACTTTTAAAAAAATTCGACAGTTTGTCGACGGATATTACCGAACATCTAAGAAAAAACGAGCAATATGAAAGAGAGCTCTTAGCTATCGAAAGAAGAAAAGCAGAAACCTTGGAAAGAGTCGCTAAGGATAACAGCGAGGTGAAAGATGCTCTCCTAGCATTTTTAAATCGCAAGTTATAAATAGCATGTATATACATACATACATACGTATATAAGTAATAATTAGGTTAGGGAATAAACTGACATATTCCAATAGTGTTTACATGCACATATGTATATTAGTAATAATTAGGTTAAGAAGATAATGGATTAATGTAAATATTGTACATGATAATTAACTAAAAAGTCAAACAAAGAATGGAATAAAGATATTTTTTACTTACTAAAATAACGGCACAGGGATTGTCTTATAATTTCAGTAGAGAGTTCGTTATCACCAATTACAACTTGCATGTGAAAAAATTTTGATGGGATTGTATCGTTTTCATCGGTTAGGAAACTATGCAAGTCACAGCAAGCACGAATAATTATAATTATGACCAAACGCGTTTTCAACCACTCTTCCGCATTTTAATAGTTTATAGTTGAACAATTTTTGTTCCTCTGTCTGTGCAGTGGAAAAGACGTAGTACTATAACTGACATCTGTGTCCCACCTGTACTATGAGTTATGTATGTGTATATATGTGCATACATATGTATGTATATTGAAACGTACTGGCGCACCGACGTTAATTTATAAATAGTTATCAGTGTTTTTCGTTAAATTGTTATTAAACAAAAACATTTTGTACCTGAAATCCACACGAGCCAGGAGCATCTTTTAATATAACATTCCATTTGTAGTTGTAGTATAAAATAGCATCAGTTGAACTTGGTCTCACCTCGATGTAGCATCAATTAAGAAATGCATTTGAAATTATTAAATCTGCATTGTTTTATAATGAGGAAGAAAAATCGTCCATATGCTACCTATTGCTTCCAGGCACTGTGGAAACCCCAGATGATGAAAACCATCCTCACTTTTTTCTATACAATTTTTTACAAAGTTCTTTAAGTTGCGTTTAATTGTAATGCTTCAAGGAGCAATAAGTTTTGCCTCCTTAAGTTTTGAATAATTACAAGGTTATACTTCTTGATTGCAATTAAAACTGGATTGAATTGACCGGAAAAGTTAAATACTTCTATTGTTTTCTTCTTTTTCTTGTCCGACAGGGTGGAATGTTGATATTTGTTGGAAAGATCTTTCGTCATCCCTTGTCAAGTTTGGTTAGGAGACAAACCGGCTTCGGCGATGTGCTATCTTCAGTGTCAATTTAAGTTCGATGACAATCGTTCCAACAAATTTTCAATACTTCTGTTATAAACTAATGAGGCGTTCATACAGCGCTTGATTGAGTCAATTAGTAAATTTTCACCTTTCAAAATACACGAAGACAATTTGCTAATTGCCTCAATAAACGCTCTGTCTGTACGCCGCTTAAAAGTTGTTGATTTTATTCAGGGCCAATTTTTCCTACAATAGTATTTAGATGCGCAAAATAAGTTGATTATATATTTTCATTTTTTGTAAACCAATTTTTAACTTTTTCATAAAAACAAATACATATGTAAGTATGTACATATGTATATGCACGTACGAGTACCTACATCGAACATTTTTTAAATGTTTTAATACCCCTATTATGTATGGAGACTAGCAGGTGCTAGTAGCCGCTGGGTAACTATACTAGAATTTTCATTACGCAAGGCAACCCGCTACTGGCTATCGGCTACTGAAAGTTCGTTAATGTTTCCATTTTGAAACGCTCTTTATATTTTTGTAAGTTAATTTTCATTCACATTTGAAAAAGTTCCCTATTACACAAAATGTAATTGTCAACAAAGTAAAATCAGTATAAAATAAGTAAGTATAATGAGATCAATCGCCATACCGGCAACACTAGTCTCCATACATAATAGGGGCATAAATTTAAAACTTTGGATGAAACCAAAGTCAAACAGTCCGTCGTTGACAACGCGTGCATATTTCTATTTTAAATAAATATTCCCCCCCCCCTTAGTTTCAATAATTTATTTATAAAAGAAAAATTAAACAAATTTTTTTAGAACATTTTTTTTATTATTTATTTTATTGAAACAAATTTATGTGTAAAATAAATTATAAATTAAAAATTATTTTAAGTTTTATTATTCGCTTTCAAGTTGCTCGTCTTCTTTTATGCATAATTTTACAAATATTCTTCGCTGTAATCTAAAAGAAATTACAAGTTTTTGGTTATTTTTATCGCTTTATCTACATATGTATGTACATATGTATTTCCGATGGTTTATTCTTTTCCGCTGATTTCTGTATTCGCTTTTGGTTGTTATATAAATATACATATATAAGAAGTAATTCTTACTTACATACGTTGCAATAGTCTTATGATCTAAAGAGTTTTAAGTATTTTGTTGTTCGTTACTCTTAAATGTACTATTAGTTTATTAGTAATTAATATACTCATATTCATCAAAAGCAAATAATTCGGTTTTCGTTTTTTTCAAATATTTTAATATGTATCAATTAAAAAACTTATTTTTAAAACCATCTTTGTGGAAAATTTAAATAAAACATTTTATGATCACAAAATAATTTCTATACAAAAAATATTTATTTTTTTTTGTTTTTAGCAGTTCAGTAGCGTTTTGATGTTGATGGTTAAGATAACAAAATCCTTTTATAGCAAAAATTATATACATACATACATATGTATATTGAGAACTTATATGAAAAAAATTAATGCAATTCCTTAGTCCTTTTTTCACTTTTTCGCTATTCCTTGTTATCAACAGCATATCAAGGTAGCAAACAATTTATTTGACATTGAATCACGTTTAGTGTTTTTAGTTTTTTAATTTTTTCTTCTTAGTATTAAAAATATATGCATACTTTGGAGTCTTGTTAAGCTTTCTAAAGCTTACAGTTATTACAGTTTATCATATTTCACTTAATTTTTTTTTGGCCACTGGTTTTCATCGTTTTTAAAATTTGAATATTATACTAATTTTCGCACCTCTTTGTTCGCATATGTTTTCGTTCCGTTCCCATACTAATGGAAATTCTTTAAAAAGCTATTTAAAATGGGTCTTTAGCGCTTCAATTTACACAATTCGAGCTTTATAAATATAAAATATAAAAAATGGCGACTACAGGGTTTAGGCGGATTTAACGACATGCAATATAAGACGATTTTCGACCGACTGTTTGACAGCAATTACAACAATTTCAGCTTCAAAAATGGTTTTTAAATTGAAACACAAAAAAAAGTTTCTAAACAGCATTTCATTGCTTTGTGCACCTTTATATATGTAACTTTTCGAATGTTATTCATTCCAAGATTTCAAAATACATTACAATCTCATTAAAACGGATAGTCCTTACGAGTTTTGTTCTGATTATAAACAATTACAAGTTGGCTGTTGTTATTTTTGCAGACAAATCATGATAGATGAACTGTTACATACATTTAAATTTTTCTGCGTTCAAGGTTCTGATATTTCGGGGGGACGAAGGAGGTTCCGTGCAGTTCGTCAATTGCAAATGAAGTGAAATCATTTGTCTTGGTTTCCTTCAAACATCAACTGATCTGCACCTAAACGCCTGTTGCACGACAATCAAACGAAGGAAAATACCAAGGTCGAGTCGATAGTAGTTCGTTTGATTCCTTTTCGATAATATCGTTTAAAACTCATTAATCTTCCTACACTTGCTAGTCGTAGAGAAATGCTAGGCGTAGTATTTTTAGTGAAGTTACTGACAGGCTTGATCTATAGCCCATCTCTTCTTGGTGAAATAAAACTAAACGTTCCCTCCCGAATTTCAAGACATTTCCGGCCTCTTTTTCTGAAGCCATGTAAAAGTAATTTTGAGTTAAATGAGCCACTGCGTAGTTTGTGTCAGGATTTTAACACTCACTCCGGTTCTTTTGATATTTCAGACTCACTTTTTTACATAAAGAAAACTATACTCAATGCTCTCAATAATTGATACAAACATACTTATATATTACTACTCGATCAGCTGATGAGCATTTGTTCTGTAGCTGAACAGTTTTAGATCTCGACACTTAACAAACTTCTGCCTTTCATGACTCGGCGCAGCATATGTATGTATATGAAAAAAAAAATTTTTTTTTTTTATATATCCGTGCGTCATACGGATGCGCCCCTCGCGTCGGTCGGGCGGGTATGGAGGGAAAAAAACCGTTGGGATTATTATTATTATTATATTGATTGTTGGTTTTTAATAATTAGCCGTTTTTTAACAAAAAAAAATCTGGTTGGGGCAATTTTTTACCTGATATTTGCAGCCTTTCAAAGCATATGAGTTTAATATGTATCTACGAATGAAAAAAAAAACACATATTGAATGAATGAAATGTTTTTGCTAATTTCCTGTCTCCAAACTTTTTATTTTTTTCGACCTGTGTTATCGGAATTCCTTAAATTTTATTATTATTCTTGTAGCAGCTAATTTTGGCAAGAAAAATAATTAGTTAAATCCAAGCTTCACTAACCCGCGACCCCGTTCAGATCAATCGCGTGTGACGTGTATGCTCAACTTAAAGAGTTTTCCGTGGGAATGTAGCAATGTGAACTACTAAGAAAATGTGCGTTTAATCATTTAATAAATAATGTTTTTTTTTTTAATTTTTCACGCACATACTCGTATGTTTACTCTTAGTTTTTTAAAATTTATTTTTAATAAACTAATGAAAATCACGAAAGTATAGCCACGGAACGTCTCGGTCCGCCTTGGCTTATGTTGTCCATTGACGACCATTTTTTTATGCCATTCTTCAAAGCTTCGGCCGTCACTTTATCCTGCATTACCCGTGACATGGCCTCCAATTTTTGGGCACGCTCCTTAGAGAGTGGCTCGGTCGGGAATGACAGATCGTTCGCCTCGGCGAGCGTACGTAAGTCAAAGTAATATTTGGCGTAGACGGATGATGGTACATTTATATTGAATTGTAATAATTCAAGGAATTGACGTTCCAGCTCATTCATATCCTCCACGGTTATGTCTTTTAATATCTGGCAATAGTCCACATTCCACACAGCTTGGTCGTCCCATACTTTGGAGGCAAGCAGAATGGCACCTACATATATACATAGAAAGAAGTTGTTCAAAATTATTTATTTTTTTTCAAATACTGCATAAGTATAAATACACTAAACATACCCAAAACCATACGCTTCCAATTGCATGGTGCCAAATCCAACTCCGCATATGTGAGCAAACGCTCGAGATAGACTAGCGTTATAATGGCACATTCAGCTGTCAGTTGGGCGGCATTGAAGAGAGTACGCACGAATTTGTAGATTTGTCTATGCTCGGGATTATGCGAATCATAGTCATCCGGCACAGCATCATGCGTTAACGGATGTAGCTTTTCATCGAATATGTCTAGCCGACGATCTGATTGTCGATTCTTAATGTGGTAATATATAGCGAGGGAGACACATTTTACTGTGTTTTTGAGATTTGGTTGCGATACAGTGCTATCATCTAAATAAATGGTGGAACACGATGAACTCTTCTTCAGACCACCGCCAGTTGAATTCGCCGCCTGTTGGGCGATTTGATGTTGCGAACGTTTACGTGAAATACCACCATTTTCAACTTTGGAGCGTTCAAGAAACATTGTCGCTGCTGTCGGATCTACGGAAGGGTCCTCCTCACCTTCGAGTGCTTCACGTTCCGAAATATGTTGCAAATTATGCGGATTGTCCAGTGTACCAGCACTGTGATGTATAGCCGCCGTGGAAGCAGAAATGTGACTATCTAACTGATGTTGGGATGCTGAGATATGATGGCTACTATGTACATGATGGCGCTCTTCGTAGACGGGTGGTATATCTTTCGATTTACGATCGGATTGAGGACTCGAATAAGCACAGCAGGAATTTTTGTTGCCCATTTTTGCACACGATTCTATTTGTCAAGTGATGTTTAGTGATTGATGGAGTGTATATGAATGTACATATATCGTACGATATACGACTTAAGAAGAGATCTTTCTTTTGCGAGGAAATGTCAAATCGATACGGAATAGTCGTACAGATTGCGCTATATAAAGTTTGCGTGGCTTTAAATGCAAGTTGCTTGTGGTCACTTGTTTTTCTTAGTGAGTCCCTTTTTTAACACTAAATTGTTGTTGTCTTGTATTTATTTTTCTCTTGGTTTTGACTAGTTGGAGTTTTCATATTTTTATAAAGATTTTTTTTTAGATTCTTAACATTTGGAGATTTCTTTAAAAAAATATTTCGCGTTCATTTGCGTATGCCTTTAGCTCAATCTTTGACTACAATAAAAATCTAGCTGATTACGCTACGAGCGCTATTTCGTGTAAATGTATGTAGATACATACATATATCATTTTATAGTTTGGCTGTCCACAATAAAATTATTTACAATGGTTGGTATTCTACGCATAATAGTATTTAATCCTTCAATATTTGGCACTTCCATTCAGTTTAGCCTAAATTATATTTGCAGGTGATTCGTTGTTCCTCTTACAAACTGAAGTCGTTTCTGAAACTGCAAGCATTAATTCATTAGTTTATCAAATAAAGAGTATGTAGTAAAAGACGTGAGTATCATGTTTAGAAATTAAACATTCAATACATCTCAAATCGGGACTAGCTCGAGATGATTTCAGGACTCTTTCCGAACCACATTGGTATTAGTTCAACATCGAAATGTACAAGACTTAGTCTAAAAATTTGTTCCGAGAAGCACTGTAAAACTCGTGAACTAGCCAAGAAATGATTTCGATGAAGACTTAAAAGGATACCGAAATGGTACTTAATACTTCCATAATAATAATCAACTAGTCTCGAAATATCCCCGAACAGGTCACGTATCTGGTCGGAAACAAGAAATGTTTCAAAAATAGTTTCGAAGTCGTCCACCACTAGATACGAGAAGGTCCTGAAAATCTGGTAAATTTCTCCCGAAAGATTCTGTGAGCCCAAAATGAACCTGTATAGTCCCGATGACAAAAGCCTACATTTCATTTTCTGCTGGTTTGAAGTTAATTTCATATATGTATGTACATATACCGAGAGCTAAAATGTTTGTGCATCAAAAAGTATTATGGTTAAGAATAGAAGAGGTGAACTTGTGGGCAACGATTCAAGTTTCAGGAATAAAAAATGTTCATTGTTTTATCGGCTTATATGTATAAGTATTTCCTTTTTATGACTAGGAATTAGAAGAAGTATGCATAGATACATACATACATACATACATACATATGCATGTATGGACACAATTCTCATTTTGCTCTAATTTGATAATGCCTTCAATGATCTCGATTTATCACGGACAACTAACAAGTAGCGAACAACTTTGTAATTTTTGGTAGTTATGCACCTACATACATACGTAGATACATAAGTGTATATAAATGAATGTTCATATGTATATGTACATATGACCGTATATTGTCCTACGGCAAACAAGATAAGAGACCGGCAAGACGTGACGTTATTCCATAAAAACAGTATAGAGAAAAAATGAAAACAAATATAAATATGTATTAGGATTTTTATTGTTAATTAGGCAGCGTTAGGTAATTTTAATGGAAGTCACAACCAAAGATTACGTTTAAAAATAAATATTTACCATCATTACTTTTCACTTCATTTCGGCATACGTATGTATGTATATACTATACATATTGTATATGTTAAAAAAATATCTACTACGGATACAAATAAATAAATAGGTACTTATGTATGTATGCATTTACATACATACGCACAAACATATTCATTTTACGGTAATTGAATAGTATTTCCACACAATGTACTCTGGTCTTTTTTTGCATTTTGTTGCGAATTGGGTTTGGGCGTAAGTTGTTTGGCTTACGTTTACCAAACTATTTCCATATTTGTTGTTGTTGAGTAACGACGAAATGGGTGGTTGATGCCGTCAATTGTAATAAAGGTTAGTGATTTATTCACTGAATTGAATCATAAACAATGAATAATGCATATGCAAGAAATAAAATTGGTCTATGATATGAATAAATATACAAAAGTATTTTGTAAGTATGGATGTTTGTACATATGTACATATGTACATAGATATTTATTGGTAGAACTACAATACATTTGACAAAAATACTATTTAGAATTTGATGAAGTGTGGGAAGTTCCCATGCCAGTACGCAATATTTATTTATGTAGGTATTCATACCTTGTATATGCCCAATTACTATTGCAATTGTGTTTTTTTTGAAATATGTAACTACTCAAAGCTATTTACTTAAATTTAAAAAAGGCAGAAAAAGTTTATATTGTGAAATGTGTGGGAAGTTAAAAATAACAGGTGCGCGATCTTTATATATGTATGTATGTACATATGTCCATACATTGTATGTATGTATGACAATTTTCAAAAAAAAAAAAAATATATATACATACATACATATCAATTTATATGTCACTGTTGTATGTAAAATAGTACTTCTCTAGAGCAAAGTGCTTCCTAATCTTAACAACTCTTCTTAGTATAGTAAAAAATTGTCGCTTTTTTTAATTTCAAAATTGTTCTAGATTAAGATAAGAGCATGAATAATTGGCGAAAGTTTATCAAGCATGTTATGTATGGACAAACAAACATGGATGTAGGCATGAGAGTGGGAAGTTTTGCAACAACGCTGACAACGTCTACATATGAACATACATACATACATATATAGATAGCCATCACTGGGAATGAATATGAATACAACGTTAGATGATTGATAGATTTTGTGTGCACTTTCCAACCGACAGCTGGGTAACTAATTTTTCGGATGTCAGGAAATCATTTATGCGACTGTCACTAAATAAAACTTTCTCATATACATACCTTGTACATACATATGTATGCATTTGATTTATTCCGAAAATTATTTGTATTAACTATGTACATTTAAATGAAAATCTATGTCGCAAGTCACAAACTGTCACACCTTTCATGATTTCTTAGATTTTCAACTGAAAGCACGCAAACCGGGGTGTGTACACAGGAATTCTGTGTACATTTCACGGCTTTCCGGCGAATTAAAACGGCTATTGGTATTGACGGGCTTGCAAAAGTGCATAAACTGATTTTGAACATGTAGTGTTTAATTCACATTTATTTAAATGGTTTTTACCTTTTGCAGTTTTCATTCAGAAACTAGTGCTGTTTTTATTTTTTCTGTAGTTGTCCGTCTGACACCTTGCAAATACGTTTGGTGTGGCACTACCGCTTCCGAAGTGTTTGTGTTTTTGCACAATCTCGAGATGCAGTTGCTCACATAAAACTTACTTTCTTGCTTGTAGCCTTTACATTTTGAATATTTTGATTAATAGCACAATAACTTACTTTCGCAATTTTATTATTTCTAACCGAAATAGTAAGAATTTAATGACAGCTATTGGTAGAAAATTTTATTTTCGCCCAGCTTCTGCGGTTTTTGTGACTTTTTCGGTATTTCGTTTATCGGTTTACAGAATGTGTGTTTGTGTGTAAGTACGCATAGTTGCATTTTACATTTTAGGACTTTCAGTAAATGCGAAAATTTTCTTAAAATATAAACCATCAATTGTATTTTGATTTTAATAGAAAAATAAGTTGCTTGTATATTAATACAAAAATAGTTTTTCCTAACAACAAAAGCAAACAAATAACCAAATAATCCAAGATTCGTCAGTAAAAGCGCATGGTTCAGAAAACAGAGAGGTCAGATTTACAACTTGCTACGAATCGATTGCATCTCTATTCCCAACAGCTGTGAAAGTAACGAGTTGCTAAGGTTGCCATATCATTATATATAAAATTTTTTGTTTTAAAATATTCGATGTCACGGGCGGATTTTTTTTGACGAGAATTTCAAACATTAACCATACCTATATATATTGCATATGCACTGAATTTCATGAATATGGAAGTAATTATATAAAGTTTTTTTAATGCTTTTATATTGTTTCTATTTTTTCTTTTTTGTCGGTATGAGAAAGCCCAAATTCGAAAAACTTCAAACTGTAATTTCAAATATCAATATATGCACATTTTAGGAATCAGACGTTTAAAAAAAATGATCAGCTTCTATTATGTCACTTAACTGTAAAATTAAAATAACGGGATGGAAGGGACAACTTTACTCGCGCTCCTAGTGTTTTTTTTAATAAACCGAAAGTGTTTTTGCTGGGTCGAGTAGTCTCACAAAATGTACGAGTATAAGCTATCCTTTGAATGAGAAAACCCTTTCGTACACCCTTAGATGTTTGCCCGATCCGATAGTTTTTTCTATATATATCGAAGGAAAATACATAAGGCTTGTAACAATGAGGTCATAGTCACTATATAAAACAGAGCTTGCGGCTTCCGCAAACCGCTATTCGCTCTCAGAAAGTTTAGACAGAATTAGTTGTTTATGCTAAGTATGTACATATGTACGTAATAATCTTTTGTTTGAATATGAAGTCTATGTATCTGTGGTGTCAAGTTGCAGATCATCACGTTTACCAATGATACGGCGCTTTAAAAAAGTGATGTGAAACAGAAGTAGCGCACTTGGTTTCAAGTCTCGCTGTTTGCGTCTCCCAATGTTGTTCTGCGAGGCGCTTAGTCATCTAGTTCGAAATTATGCTGTGGCACTGTAATCACCAGGAAATCACAAACCATTCACATCCCACAAGTTTTTCGAAAGCATTTTAGGGGATCGAAGCTTGGAAAAAAGTATATTGAGCAAAAGTAAAAGCTTTTCCTCGAAAAATAAGACTTAGTTCGCAAGTATTTATTGTATTTGCATTTATTAATATTCCTCGTATGTATAGCATTATTCTGTAATTATTTTACTATACGAGTAGTTTAAACAATTTAATAAATTTCATAGTTATGCATTTTTATTCACAAAATCATTTATCAAGTTTTTGTTATAAACATTATTAGGTAGTAGTAATAAAATTGCCATGTCACTCGCATAAGTAGAGCAACCTTATCAATATGTATGGCTTTAATATTGAAAAAAAAAATTATATTATTTTTTTCTGTATAACAAAACTGAGATACTACTTATTGCTTATAAAAAATAAAAAACAAATTTAATTCTAAACTATTTTATAGTAAATTTGTGTTTAAGTGCTGCTAAGAAATTTATGTGGCACATGAAAAAATTAACTTTCTTAAAATATTTACAGTATGTTTTTAAATTATGTTGATAGCGTTAATGGCAAAACTACATGTTATGTACTAACTTTGTTTATATTTATTTGAATTATTGTTTTGCATGATAGTGTATTTTATTTTATATTATTTTTTTCCGTCGTATGTATATCTTTCTCATTATATACATACGTATTTTCAATTATTATTATAGAAGCATGTCTAATAATATTTTGTGTGCATTGTTTCGATTAAATTAATTTCAAACAGCTTAATTTTAAAACTATTTATTTATAACTAATTACTTTAAATGATTGCTTTCTTTCCATGTTTGCTAACTCGCTCTGTTTCATCGTTCATTAGGATGCCTATAATTCTACAAATACGAGTACATAACCTCAATTTTTGCATTCTTTGCTTCGTCACTAAATATTTTACACTTTCTACAGTTTCTAAAAACTAAACTTGTTTTTGCTACTTTTTTATTTAAAATTTTAAATTTTGGTTTTTCTATAGCATTCATATATACATATACATATGTATGTACATATATACGAATGTTTAAAATTTTGAAATTTTAAACAAAATCTTCGCAATAATTTATATAAATCTCAATTTTCCAATCATATTCTTCCGACGTTTCTCATAACATGCACTGAAGTTTACTATATACTTTTTTGTTTTTGGTTTAACAGTGTTGCACAGTAGGAAAGTTCAGTGTTTTAAAGTTTCACAGTTACATACTTATATGTTAGTATGGGTTTTAAGTCGTAATTACCACTATATTTCAGTTGCATATTTTAAATATTATTAATTTGTACAATTTACAAGAAATGTGATAGTAATAGGTCAGTAAAAAAAATAAAACACAGTTTCAAAATGTGTTACAGGCACCGATTTTCTTTCATAAACTATACAGTATTTACGATTTTATGAGATTATTCAAAAGTCACTGGTTCGCCATTCATAGTTATGTGCTCAGATACAAATAAAACACAAACACACATATGTATATGCTATATAAGTCACCTCTGTTGAAAAAGTAACAAAATAAAAATTTAAAAAAAATTTTCAAGAGTTCGCTCACGAAGATAAGTCTAAAAAGTTCACTTACAGCATCAACAAATCTCGCAGGTTTTGATGTTACACTACATTCCCACTTACAATATTTGTGTATGTTTGTAGAAATGTTGTAGTAGTGTAAGTGCGACATGTGTGTTAGTTTGAGGAAAATTAAAATGAGGTTAAGAATTTGAGATTATTAGGTTTTTTGAAAAATTATGTATGTATGTATATCATTTTCTGTGCATTTCATTTGAAGGGCAACCGTCAACAGATCTCTGTACTTTTTCTCAAGTAAGTTTACTTCGTGTAAACGTTTTTTTTCTACCCAACTGTATCAATGTGCTTGTGGATATCATAAATCTTTCGAATTAAGATTAACGAATGCAGCCATCGCTCAGAGGTGTTTCGAAAAATTATTTACAGATTCTGTTTAATTTTGTAAATAATTACTCTTTTGGATTTGCAGCTTTATTTTTATATGAATTTCAGCATGAACAATATTATTTCTTTTTAGCTGGGTTACTAAATTAAAGATTTGAAAAAAAAACATGTACACACATACATATGTTACATATATCCGAAATTATTTTTCGATCAAATTTTTCGTGGCAATTTATCGGTACGAAGATATTTTGAAAAGTTTAAATTTTTTGTTTGAAGTATTCATTTTTCTATAAACATGCACATTTGTAACAGCGTGTCTTTAAAAAACATGTATTTATGTATTCATTTTTTGAATTTTCTGTAAATATCAGATTTTTGTATATTTCGAACACTTTCAGTTCGAGTTTAGACTTTGAATATCTTTATAAGCTGGTTTTTACGCACATTTTTCAAGCAATCGTTTCGGATATAACAATTCTGTGGACACTGCTATAGTATATAAAACTAGTTTTTATATGCAATTCATATATTTTTTTAATTTTTACATATATATATATTTATTTGCAGCTATTTACAGCTTTCTTTAAAAATAATTTTGTATGACCTCTCCATACGAGCATATATTTTTTTGGTTATTGCATTTAAATTTAATAAAGTTGCATCATGGACGTTGTTAATTTTAACTTTAAATTTCACAAAAACTTGCTTGTTTCATACTAAAGTTAATTCCCTTTTTTGTTGCAAAATGCTACTTTTAATTTTTTTTTAAATGTTATAATAATTTGAAAGGAACAACGAATTTTAAAAAATAAAATTTTTGATACACATTTTTTAATTTTACTTCTTTCTTTCAACCCCTCTTTGTTTTTTCCGTTTATTATTTTTTCAAAATTTGTTATATTTTAAAGTTATTTCTACCACCTTATACTGTTTAAATAATAATAACACGATAGCTCATGTGTATGTATGATTATGTACATACTATTTGTATGTTTCCAAATATGTATGTATGGCTTAATTTTTTTATGTCTGTGCATATGTATACGCATGAGCGATATTGGAGTTTATTCTAAAATATTTTTAGTATTATTGCAAAAATTTAGCTACATATCAATAGCGATATGCTTTTTATCGATTATTTTTACAAAAATGACATAGGCCAACAAATTTTGGGTATTTTAAAATGATTTATTTATGTTATTTATTTAAAAAGTCCTTAAGTTTATCTTTGATATTGTGTAGAAATTTTTTTAACGAAACTTCTTTAGCCGCATTGAAAATCGAAAAACCGAAATTGCGAATGAGACGGGAATGACGATGAGATGGAAACAATGAAGATGATAATGATACACATGGAAATGGTTGGAGGCCGCTAAAAGTTTTTATTCTGCTTACCTCACCTGAATTCACCACTCCCAAACTCACCAAACGAGATCATTGTCACATGTCACTCTACTTCATATCAACTTTTTTCACCTCAACACAGCAAATGATAAATAAAATTGATTTCATAAATATGTTATCTTATCTTATTTAATACTTAGAAGACGACAAAACAGATTTTTTGTATCAGGATTATGGAAGGTTTAAAAAATAAATTAACACATGTTTCACTTCCATAATGTGGCTTAGACGCGCACTATCTTTTTTCCTTACTTTGTTAGCTAAATCTCAAAAAAATGTCTGAAGAGCGAGCAGTACGTTTATTAATTAAATCGGACGAGAGATTAAAAGACTTTAAATGTACTAAGAATAAAATGAGATAAGAACGTTTAGCTAAAAAAAAAAAGATTATTGTACTAAAAAAAATTTCAGAATTGTTAATACCCTTTTAGATTTAAGCAGAAATCAGATGAACAATCCTGAAAAATCGTATGAACTTAGTTCAGAGTTATTTAATTTTTTAGTTCTCTTAGGTATACCCTGTATTTTTGTCATACTTAAAGCAACAACAACATTGTTGGCCTATGGAACAATCGATATATAAATACATAAATTGTCTCATACAAATGTAAAATGCGCATACAATTTTATTTCAAATATTACACATATATGTTGTATATTGTTGCTAAGCACAAATGGTGTATATAGTGTAAAAATGTATGTATGTATGTTTGTATGTATGGACGCTTAATTGTATGTGAAGTGGTGTTTTTTATATGAGAATCATACAAATGAATGTGTATTTGGTGTTTGTGTGTGTACTCACATTATGCATATTATTTATTTAGTATATATTTACTACCTTAATAAAGCTATGATCCCAATTTCAGCTGATATACTCGGTACCGAACCATTAAGAGTAATTACCATTGCTCTCTAACTTCAGCCATTGACGATTCGGCTACAATAAGAGTCCCTAATGCTTATTATTATTAATATAAAAATAATGAAATTTATTAGAACTTTTCGAGTTTGAAGTTTTTAAACTAAAAAAAATTGTCTTACTTCTTTATACTAAATTTTATTATTTTCCTTAAAACTAAATAATATCTTTTAAATCAGTTTCGAATTAATGTTAATTTACTTAGAACACAAAATATCAAAATGTTATCATTAACACTGAGCATTGAAAAAAATTGCTTAACAAGTTTTGACCTTGATCGCAAAAACAACAATCCATAACGAAGGTAAAAGGAAATTTTTTATAAAAAAATTATAAAATAATGTACCTAAACTAATAAATAAAATCTCCAACAATTTTTTTTTAATTTTAAGTAAAAAATAAGCCAAAAAACAAACTCAATATTACTTTAAAGAAAAAGGAAAAATAAATAACAAAAATTATAAAAATAATCGAATCATTTGAATAAAATTTTATAATAGATTTTATAACTAATCATAAAAAAAATTAAAAACAAAAAAAAAAATAGATTTCATTACTTCGCTAAAAAAAATAACAACAGTAACCAACGAAAAATAAAATTCATAAAATTATACGGAATTATATATGTACATATGTACATACATACATACAGACATAAAATAAATCTGTCCGAAAAGGCAATTATTTTTTCTACGTAGAAATCATTAAGAGAATTTTTAAGCATATTTAAGTATTTCTTATTAAAAATACAAGAAATTAACATATTAAATTATAAAAATTGTTTTGCTGTGCAAAAGATTAAACTATGAAAACGATTGATAAAACTTGTAAGATTTGTTTAAAGCAATTACATTTTTGAAATTGAAGAAACTGAAATTTTTTAATTTACGTACAATTTTTTTTGGATATTTTTCTTAAAAAAATGCTATTTTTTTAAATACGTTCTTTTTTTGCACAAATATTTCGGTTTATATCAAAAATTCTATGAGCGAATAACAAATTTGTGATAAGTTTAACCACACAACATTTCATCAATTTAGTTCTTTCGCCGTAATTTTTCTCTATCTATAGTCAGCTTCATTACTTATTTCTTCGCATTCCCAAAGAAAAGAGCAATGGTAATTCTTATAAGATATGGTTCCGCTATCAGACATTTGAAAACTTTCAACCAAAAAATTATCTTCTTGTTTCTCATTGTATTGTTAAAAAACAATGTTGACGAAAATAAGAAGACAAAGAGAACATAAACCCAACGACAATTAAAAACGAATACTTAAATATTATTCAACAGACAACAAAAGTGTCGCGTATAAAAATAAATTTTGCCATATACACACACACACACATATGTATGTACTTATTATTATTATTAGTAGTTATTACATTTTATTTTTCATATATGTATGTATGTTGGTATGAATACGTGTTTTTGTTGTATTATATACGAGAGTTTTACTTGCAGGTAGGTATATACAAAAGTTAGTTTACCCTTAGTTGTAGTTGTTTTGTGGTTAATATGTATGTATGTATGTATGTATGCACATGTAATTTATACGTGTAAGCGATACAAGTCTAACGTCTAAGAATTAGATTTTACAGCGCTAATTAGTGCTACATTACATAAGTATGCAGCTATAGTTGTATGTATAGTAAGTAGATAGTACAAATACATATACACATGTATACTTTAGTAGCTTAAAATAGTAAAATACAAGCATTGGGAAATTAGTATGCAAATGTTTTGTACTATTCTTTAGAAATTTTAACTTAACATTTCTTCTGCTAATATTTTTAAACAAATTCATTTGTGTATGTTGTATATGCAAAATGGCGAATATTCAAATTTTTTTGTTTATTAATAAGGTTTTTTTTATATCTTATATGTTTGTATGTAGACGGGTGATATGATTTATTTATTTTTTACATTTAATTTCAATTTATTTACCAATGATATGGCTCATTGCATATTCGGCTTCAAAAAGTTGGAAATTTTTGAGTTACTAGTAATTTAAAAAACTTGAATAAAAATATCAACGCAAAAGTAAACCAAATGGCGAAAGTTTTAAATAACTAGAAAAACTAGTTCTAAACGATAGAAACCAAAAGAAGCAAAAAAATACTGGAAAATATTAAATAGAAGAATACAGGTAAATTAAATAAAAAATTTACAACAATGAATGTTTAATTAATAAAAAAATGTGTAAATTATTTTCCTGTAAGCCCTTTTTACATACATACATGTGAAAATATATATACATATACAGAATTCGAATTTTTTCATTGTTATTTTTTGGCTTTTTCTTTAACTCAAAACTACATAAGTTGGTAAGAAATTAAGGCCTATTTGTATGGTGATGACGATACATAAACAATTTATAAAAAAAAAATGCAAAAATTTGTAAAAAAAAAGTAAAAAGGAATATCAAACAAAACTAATTAACTGTGGAAAAAATTTTGTGAATGTCATAAATTAAAACTGTAACAAATTAATATTTGTTTGATACTGAAGAATATTTTCTTTTATTTAATTTTTCATGTATAAACAAGAACCAAAGTTTTTAACAGGGAATGGATTTTAAGAACGTTGACAGGCTAAGTGGTTTCAATTTAAGATCAACAGGATCCCAAATATTCACATTTTATTTTGCATTTATTTGACTTCTTTGAGCTTTAAAAATATTTTTAAAAATAAGAATATTCAAAATTTGATGTCAGTTTAGGATGCACCAGTTGGTAATTTTCTAAATATTTGGAAAGCAGTATACAGAAGTACAGAACCTTCTTCCAAACTGGTGTTGGGCAAACTTAAAGCAATGCATTTGTTATCGATAGTTTGAAAGGTTTTAAATTTGCATATTTTTTTAAGGGTACTTGTAATTGTAGTACATTTAAGACTTTTCAAGGTGCACTGCTTATTACAACTACAAAGGTAAAGCTTTGGAGTCAAGCACTCTACTCGAATCAAATTCACAATCAAGTACATACAAAATATTCATTCGACGAATCTTGTTGATATTGTTTTTCGTTTTACTTGTTAAATCTACAATTACAAAACACAAGTTTTAATTTACATATGCTTCGTTTTTAGTACATTTAGCAAAATTTACAGCCACACCCTTTTTGGTGACGCCATCTCTACAAATTGCAAATTATAATAACATAGTGTAGTGGAATAAATATGTAGACCGCTTCTGAAGTGGATTTACTCTTTACATATTGCATATTTTCTGGCACATTTGACAGTCATTAAGCAACACTGGTAGATGCAAGTTTACAGCCGTTTAACAACGTCTTTAGTAAAATTAAAAACTGGACGACTGTCAAAACCATTTCGCTTAAAAGTATGCAATGGAAACTAAGTTATTTTTTAAAAATGCTAAATATTTTGTGCATCGTTTAGGACATCTTTTTAAGCGGAGTGGCATTGACATATCTCACGCGATCAGGTTTGTGTAAATAAGGTTGTTGTTATAACAAATTTCATGATATACGTAGCTGTTGGTCTTATTTTCGCCGTTTCAAGGCTTGTGTGATTGAAATTTCAAGCAATGCGCCTTAAAATATGCAACAATTATCGATCTTTATTTCCGTGCTTCAAACATCATAGCTTGAGAAAGGATTAAAGAAAAGCATAGAATAGTAACTTAAAAAAACCAAAGGTAATATTATTTTAATTTTTTTATTTATAATTATGTAAAGCTTAAAATTAAATTTGAGGCTTTCATCAATGCGCATTTGTTAGTCAAACAATACATAAGGTAAACATGAAATGTAACAACAGTTCTATTTTTCTTTTAATTCTAAATTTAATTACACACAACTTTAAATTATTGCCAATTGTACACATTTCGAAAACGATACAGAATATGTACATACATATGTGTAATTATTATAACCATATCAGTAAATATAGGTATATTTGTATGTACATATGTACATACATGTGTATGTACGTTTATGTATTTAGCGCCAACGCAATAGTCACATTTTGCGTTGAATTCCCTTTCGCTGAATTTTTGTTTTGCACTTTTATATGTAACTAAATACTATTCACTTTTGTTTAATTATGCCTTTTACATTGCAGCATTTATTAAACTTAATAACAATATTATTTACTTAAAATGTACTCGTATGTATGAATGTTTGTTTGTTTATTTGTATGTATATGAAAATTTGTCATTGCATTGCTGATTGATTTACCACTTTTTATTTTGTAAATTCATAAATTAAAGTCTATATGATTTTATATTGTATATGTATGTATGATGCCATCGGATGAGAGTGGCAGAAAATTATTAATCAGATATTATTTAGCGTTTTTGCTGTGCGAACTCATTTTAAACTGCAGTAAGCAGTTATCTCCCTTGTAAGAAATTAAAAAAAAAAGAAAATAGGTTTTGCCATTTTAATTTTATTTTCCTATTTAAAGTAGTTGTTTTTTAATGATACTGACTTTTTGTTATATTCATAAATTTTTTGTTTGAACTTTTAATGCATTTATTTTCCATTTGATTTATTTACAATAATCCTGTTTGTTGCTGTAAACACTTATTATGTACAGACTACATTCAAATGCTGATTTATATTTAATTTAAACTTGATTATCAACAATTTATTTTCAAAAAAACATATTTATTATTGACTTACCAATCTTAAATAAAAAAAAATATACCTATATATTAATTAAGTAGGTAATTGTAACATGTTTGCCTCTACAATAGCTCGATTTCTGTTTGACAATATTTGCTTTAAAAATAATAATTTCATCAATTAAAGTTAATTACTATTTAATAAATGTGTCTGTGCATGTAAATTTATGTATATCTCTTTGTTGTACCTACATACATACTTTCTATACACATACAACACATTACACATGCAAGTCTCTATTCAGTTCCAAAAATATGGTGTTGCCCTTAATTAATTCGACTGCGACAAATTCTCAGTACCGCAAATACATATGTACAATTTATTCCTCCTCATCAGCATCCTTGTTCTGCGCTTTTTCATTACGAGCTGCTTCCTCTGAAAAGTAACAAGTATCATTTTTTAGAAATTGGTTTTCGGTTGTATTATTAAAATGTTTATTTAAATACGCATGGCGTATACGTAACATTCAACGAATCAATATGCATGAATAGGCTATGTACAGAGTAATGTAAGCATAAGCATTTTTTTTTTAGCAAATAGCACAACTACAAGTGCGGCTTTTAATGCCTTTAACGATGTGCCGGCTGCATTGTTTTGTGGCACGATGATTGGAGTTCCGGACGCACAAGGATTGTTGGGTAGGTTTTCGGAGCAATCCCAATAAGAAAGTATGTACAAGTATGTATGATGTTAACTTGTCACAAGAGAGCAGTGAAGAGATCCAAACACTCTTCTGGGGACTTCGGTACAAACTTTTCATACGGACGGCTTCAAAATTAAAAATGGAACTGAAGTGGGTTAGCATTTAGAGCGCAACTTTAAAAGCTTAGCTTCTTTAAGTAAAATTGCGACGAGTTTTTAAAAGGCACTCTATGCCTTACCTAGAGTGACAGACTGGATAGTCAATTAAAGGTGCCATTGATACCAAATTAGTGTTTGTAGTGTCAGCTTTGGCCACTGATTGTATCTATTCCGAAAATATAAGGTGAGGCTGAAAACCATTACAACATGGAATAAAATTAAAATTTTTTGTTTACCAGGGTACTCTGGCGTTCCAGGTAATAAACTGGCCGATGACTTTGTGAACTGTCAGTGTACTGACTGCCTAATTGAACGCTTTCATATTATACGGCCAAGTATAGCTGGAACTATCAGGACTGCTGATGCAATACAAACTTCCGCTAAACAACCAAGAGGTGGCGCATATTTAAATCAAGTTACATTCGCTCGCCCTCGACAAGCTGCCAAGTTTCATTTTATGTAAAATTAACAAATTTGCCTGAGTGTTGGGGAAGCTTGGAGTTTTACAGCTTAACACAAATTCACATCAATTCCATATATCTACCCGACTTTTGGCACACTACAACTCTACGTTGACTTTATGGCAGTAAATAAAGCAATATCTAACAATTATGTATTCATATTCAATGTTAATTGAATGTTGAAAACAATACATAACAATCAATCAAAAATCCTCACTATAATTAACAATAACTAGGTAAATACATAATTCTGTATGGTCAGTTGTAGCGAGAGCACAAAAAACATTTAATAATTTCTGACTTTCGAACAATGGCGTCGACTTACTAGCTTGCCTTGTGGTAACGAGTTGTTTCGAGTTACTAGCTTGCCTTGTGGTAACGAGTTGTTTCGCAACAAAATTCTATTTATTTAATAGCCAAATTCGATGAAATGAAATGCCCTAAAAGCAGTGATTTATATATTTGAGTTAAAGGAGAAATTACATGTGACATATGTAAAGGAATTTGTGCGCAAATCAAGTGAAATAGTATGCGTCGAAGTTGAATGCAAATCTACGTAGCTTAAACTGAAACTAGTTGAACAATGAAAGAATTAATGCGATGTAACTAGCTTTTAACCACTTCGCAACTCTGCATTAAGATTGTGGTGGTGTGAAAGCTAAAAGTGAATCTCTTTGATAAATGTTAGTAAATTTTCATACTGAGTAAAGCCAAACACTTGCTACGGGCCACTGAACTAGCCAAACTAACTATCGCCTTTCGGAATCATACAACTTTTGCAAGCCACAATCGCACATTTTCGGTGATTTGTCGAAATTGGCATAGCTTAATTATGCAATATGGCTAAATTTTGTTTTTGCTTGCACAAAAATGGATGCTTTGAAAAATTGCAGATAGCAATGGAATTGGGGCATGTCTGCCAATATTCAAAAATCATAGAATTTCTGTTGTTCAGCTCAAGGGTATTAACGGTATGGGTTCTGAGTGAGTACTTTCAAAAAAAAAAAAAAAAAAATGATAAATCTGTTGCACTAACGTGCATTCATTTCTATTACAAATTCATGTATACTGCAATTTAGGCTACAAGTTTTTTTTGCGACCAAAACTGAAAGAAATGCGAACAACAAAAAAAATGTATTAATTAATTAATGAAGCCAATAATGTTTCGTTTGTATAAAAGGCAAGGTATGCATTTGAACCAATGAATGGTGGACACGCAGCTTGCGAAGGTCAGGCGAAGTTAAGAATAACAAAATACGAGTAGGTTTAATGAAATTTAATTAGAAGTGAGGCGAGTAAGGGTAGAGATCAAAGCTCAATTGCATTTCAATTAAAGTAAATTTCTGGTACTCAACGTTAAGTCAATACACGAAACGAGCGTGTTAGTGTAAGCGAAAATGCCAATAAATGACACAAATAAAAACAACCAAATTGGTTTAATATTTATGAAATATGAAATAAACGAAGAGGTCGCAGAAAAGTAGCAGTGGTGATGAGGGGGGAAATAATGTTGGTTCAATTCGATAAAACAATTACAATGGTTATGGAAACTTTTCTCTTTATCCCTTTTGCCAAGCTTGAGAGATACAAATGTACGAGTATACTGATACATTTTGACAATTTATTATGCTGTTATTTAATACCATATATTTATTAACTAAAAAACAGCTCCTTCTCTAAGGAAAACCATATACAATTTCCTTTTCAAACTATTTTGTGTTCATAAATTTTTTTAAATTTTTAACGTGAGAAAAATTATTCTAAACATTAAACGGTAATCTTTGGGCACTTGTATTTGGCTATACTCAAATTAATATTTTCTCGCTTTTTTTGTGTTTAAAAATTTCATTTCATTCAAGCAAGTAATTTACCTTTCAGTGACTGCTCCTTCCATATTTTCTTGTTATCATTGAGACATGTCAGCCATGGCTTTCGTATGCTAAACTTTGGCGTCACCTTTCCTCCACCCGACTTTCCGCTACCATCCTCTTGTAGCGCAGCCGCTGCTGTGGTGCTCTCGTCACTGCCTGTACCTGTCCTACTGCGTGGACTTGCTGCCGCGCCATCTACAGGCGCATCGCCCACATCAATACTAGCATTCGTCGTTTTGCACATGGGTGCCAACGGTGTCAACACATACTCCAACATATCGGACATAACCGATAGACTGGGGTCGACAATAAAATCAATAAAACCGATTTGTGACTCGGGAAATAGTATATTGTTACGATCACACATCGGGCTAAAGGGTAGGCCAAGTTCGCGTTCCAGATCGCCCTGTCGAAAGAACTCCTCGAACAATAACATCGTCCAGCGATGATGAAGATTCCAACGTTTTGCCGGATGCGAAATATCACAACAATGCAGTACCAATGCCATCGCCTTGGATTTATCAACCGACGCCTCATTGAGTGTCAGTAGATTGCGCATATTTTTAAGTTGTTGAAAATGGAAGGACATATCGGTGGCCAGCACCATGTCAATGATGAGTGTACGAAATTCACGAAACTCTTCGCGTGACAAATTGTTCAGTATATTGCAATCGTCTTCCTTGAGCAAACGAAAAGCGGCGCTCACATGATGATTTTCCAGTACGGCGCGATCGTTATAGAGCAGAGCCTTCTCCGAACCGGACATTACGTGGAAGTTGTTGGTGGTGCCGGTGTGTTCGAAATCGTGTATAAGAGCGGCAAGCAATGTGGCGAAGATCTCCAAATCAGTTAGCCAATTCATGAGACCCGTCTGGCAGAGTACATAGTGCGTCGTTTGAGTAACATCGGCCGCATGTATGTTATTGTGATATGGATTGCGATAGCGACAGTAGCCCTCTTCGACGCGATTCAAAAATATTTCCAATGTGGCAGGGGCTATCTTAAATTTATGTATGATGCCGTAGCGATTGAGCAAATCGTAGCTGAGGTATTTGATCGGTTGGCCACCAGCAGCTTCCGCCAGGGCGAACACGTCAAACGACCAGTCGTCCAAATTCTGTAGACAAAATGTAAAATAGGAGAAGTTAAAGTTCAGGCGATATCTTAATTTTAACTTTATTTCCAATAACATTTAGGAAAATTTCCATTCATTAATTTTCCAACATTCATAATTTGTGCAGTACACTTTAAAACAACTTGGATGTTCATTTGAGCTCAAAAAATGGTCGAATCTAGAAACTAGTAAAGACTTTACCCCCAATGGTATTCAATTTGATATCAAATTTTGGATATCAAAGTGCGGCAAAATTTTAATAATAATTAGAGAGCTTTGGAATTTCTCACAGTTTTAAACAGTTGTCTTAGTATATATTGGGCCATGAATATATACATAATTAAACTCCACAATTTCTTCATTAAATATAAGCTATATTTAACAAAATTATTATACTTAATAACTCGGCAGACTGGAAAGGATCCAGAAGACTAATCAACTAGATGTCGGTCTGCAGGGCACTCAGCTCCTTTGAACTGTATAAGCCCCAGGGGGAAGGATGGCATTAATCCAGTGATGCTCAGACAGGGTGGGGAGCACCAGATTCCTTACCTTGTGAATATAATGAGGGATAGCTTAGCACTGGCCAATATCTTAGATGTGGAGTAGAGCTCGAGTTATACGATTATTTATCGAAAAAGATAGGTAAGAGAGACTACTCCCAAGTAAAACTGTTCAGACCGATAAACCTCACCTTCTTCATTCTAAAATGGATGGAGAAAATTATCGACACTGAAATAAGGCACAATCAATGCTGCACCCTGGTCAGCATGCATACAGGGTATGCAGATCAACTGAAACTGCGTGGTATGCTTTAACGGGGGAGATTTAGAGAAACTGGCCGTACAGCCAACTCGCAAAGGAATTGCTGAGCTGTTACTCACTAGGATTGATAAAACTGTAACTGGGGATAGCACAGTACAATTAAAACAGAGAAAGGGATAAAGGGATGCCCGCAGGGAAGAGTTCTATATTATCTCCTGTAGAGACTAATCATGAATCAGATTCTACATAGTTATTATTCCAAAAGGGAAGACCGCAAGTACCTTCTGCGACGTTGTCCAGAGAGGACTGAATTTGGCGAAGATGTGGCTGAAGTGGGACTGAATGTAAACCTCTCAAGAACAGCCATCATCGGCTTTACCAGAAATAGAAAACTTCATAGTCGCCACGGAGGTTAAGTATCTTGGCCTGGGCTCCAAATTCCGGTGGAGGACCAAAAGGCCGGAGATATATGCTGAATGTATTTACTTTTGTCAGTATTTTCGAATTCCGATAACTGTTGAACAACTACATGTATTTGTTATTGAACTAATACTCGTAGCCGAAAAGCTTAGCCTGTTCGAAAGTATCAGTAGTTCTCCAGTTTGATATTGCAATTTCAAGTTACTGCCTCGCTTCTACGACTTAGATACCCTTTAGCCCCGATATTGATAAAGTTTACCTTTAGAAAATGGATAAATACTTTACTCAGTGAGGACTGGCCGCTATCTAGAGGCTGACGATTAAAGGCACCGTAATTTAAGATGTCGTACGGATTTTGTAGTTTCTATAAAAAAAATTATTTTTATTATTATGTTATGATCTTTAATTTTACGACTCGCCACGATAAATGCTGATTCGATTATTTTGTAGCATACTTTTTATCAGAGAAGTAGTTAAAGTAATTTTTATTCCAGGCCAAGACATAAACTACTTACCTTAAGTATTTGAACAACTTCAGGCGGAAATTGCATGAGCGCCGTACGTGACACGCTGCGATATATTCGATCCACAAATATACCGGCGCGTATTGCATGGGCAACCGTACGAAATTTCGGCTTCTCATCGTTGCGTCTGCGCGTGGTCGCTGATTGCCGCGTAAAGGTGGAGGCCAACCATTCACGCACCTCGGGTGGCACAGCATCCGGTTGTACCTCAGATAATTCGTCATCTTCGTCAGCGAGGCGTCTGTGTTTTTGGTAAATTGGGACGTTTTAATTATTTATTTTTTTGGTTTTTTTTTTGGAAAGGGTAGGGTAAGTTGGAGGAAAAGAAAGAATATGAAAAATTTATTAGTATACGCATTAAATTGAAGTTTTTCTTTGTGAAAAATATAAATGAAATAAAAGCAAAACATACTTTTTACAACTTTTAATACGATTAAAGTTAATAAGAAAAAAAAACTATAGTTTTTGGGGCTGAAAACTAAAAGATGCAATTTCTCTAAGAAATGGCAAAGCAAAAACACAAAAACATAAATCAAACAAAAGTATATTACGCATTCGAAGTCAAAAAAAAAACGAACTTGAATAAATAAATAAATATGCAGCACAGCGCAAAAACTTAAACTCAAGTTTGTACAACACGTTTGTGTTTGTGTAAAATCGGTTTTAGTGTTTTTTTTATTTCTTTTATTTTAGCATTGTTAGGAAAATTGAGAAAGTGTGGAAAGTTGAAGCTGCAAATACTAAGAGAAGGAGCATGTCTGCAGCGGCAAGCGTTAACGGAAGTGAAAGTGCGAAAATGCGAAAATAGTTTGCGAACAGAAATTTGCTGTGAGTTTTGAGTTTATTTTTGGTTGTTTGCTTATTTTTTGTGGTTGTTGTTGTGCTAGGGGGTGCCTTGGTTTTCAACGCAGCACACATACACTCAGCTCAAGCTGCTGTTGTTAATAAGAGCGTGTAAATTTGGTAAAAGGCGTCAGAAAGTACACAGTAAACAACACAGAACAGGTAACATACGAACAAAGTAATTAAAAGTGTTGTTAAGTGGGCGAAAAAAGGAATCATTTTAACTCAAAAAACAAAAAGAAACAGAAGAGAAAACAGAATAATTGCATGTTTTCAAATCAAATTAAAAGTTCGAAATAAAGTCAAAATGATATATACATACATAAGTAGGTCTTTTTTACAGTGTAAAAAGGAGTGTTAAATTTTTTCATTACTTAAATGTATGTAAATATGTTCGGCTGTATGCATGTATGTACATAGTGTATTTATAGCGGTTAGTGGCTAGCTAAGCTGTCATTAATCTAACTGTTAAGTTAAATAGGAAGCACTGCACGACAAGAAATGGCGCGCGTGTGTGAGTGTAACTATGTGCGTATTAAGAGCTGCGTTTAGGTGTGTATGTAGAATGTAGTGAAATGCAAATGTTCTATAAATTATACTCGTATATAGATGTTTGCATGTTTGTAGTGCGCTTAGGTGTAAGAAAGAACGGCTAGAGCTATTAAAATTGGAGTTGCAAGTAGTCACAAATGATAAAAGTTGCTAGAAACAAGAAGATATATATGTATGTATATATACGAGAATATACACAGAGTTAATAGTTTGGCCAGAAATTGATATGAAAGTTATTAGAGAGTCTTGCCAAATTCAATTCAAAGCTGCGTTTTTGTATAATTTTTTCTTTAACAAATAACTTTTAGAAAATATTACAAAAAATCGCGCGTAAGAATTCAAGCTGCAAGAGTGAATTGTTTTTTTTTTTTTTGAATTGTAATATGTGCATAGTATGTATGTATTAGGGTGTTTTTTTTTTCAAACCAGGTTTCTTCGGTTTTTTCATAAACTATTGTACGGTTTTTTTGAAATCTTGATTTTTCGAATATCGAATAAATCGGCTTTTTTAATCTTCAAAACCTGTTTTTTACCTAGTTGTAAATATATATAGCGTTTGATCGACTAATTTAACATTCTTTATATTACCATTGTATATATTCGAAATCCCAAAAATTTGCGGACAAAGCAAAGCAAATGTAATTAAAATGAAGACAGTAAAACCATGAAAAATTGTATAACGCTTAATGACTGTAAGTCCTTCCAGCTCGCTCAATGTGCTTAATAAGGAATTCAGTAATTTGGTAGATTATTACCTTTCCTCGGTTTTACGTTTTTATTTTTTGTGTTTGTCTTAATTTTTGCGACCTGCTTATCGACTGAAGACTGGTCGAAAATTGTGACTTTTGTCTCTATTAGAGACTGAGACAGCTTAATGAATTCGAGCATAAACTACATTTTATTTTCAAAAGATTTCTTTCATAGAAATAATTGCATTTGGTTACATAGAAATAATTTATTTTAGTTACTTAGAACCAGAACCGGTTAGTCCGGGTTTTTCTTGATTTAAAAATTAGGAACCGGTTTTTTTCAATATGCTTATTTTCGAATAATTCGAAACCCGGTTTTACAAAAAAGCCTAGTATGTATATCAGTTTGTATGTAATTTTGTAAGCCTATACATCTCTGTATTGCATTGTTAGTGAAATGCGAATGTGTGAATGGGCCTTTACTCTCTAGATCGTATCGAAATATAATCTTATTCGAAAGCTTTCTTTTTTTAAAGTACAAAACATTCGAATTCGTACAAATTTACTAACACGATTCGAACTACAGAGTATTGGCAAGTTTTTACTATTTATTTTATATAATATTTTACAATTTTATTGAGCTCAAGGCCAGTTTATGGAAGATTTTTTTGTGAAAAAACATCAACAGTTTTTAATGGTTGAAGTTATAGTACTATTTCGGAAATCACCACATTTCCTCATTAATATTCTTTTTGATTATTAAATTAAATTTTTGTTTTTTCACAAAAAAATCTTCCATAAACTGGCCTTGAGCTCACTAAAATTGTAAAATATTAACATTTACTAGGCCAACAGAAAAATGAACAAACATTTATTTTTATTTAATTTAATTTGTAAAGTCTTTCAATTAAAATATTGTAAAGTATAAAAAAATCGTATGAACCCAAGTTTCTACCTTTAAAAATTTAAATAAAAAAAATTTTTTTTAAGTACCGCTGACTTTTGACAATTATTTTACTGGCGCTCTTCTGGAATTTTACATATAAAAAATCGCGAGAATTTGTTGATGTATGAAAAACAAATTACACAAGCGGGTTAGTAAAAATATTGTAAAAATCAACGATATTATTTAGATATATGATTACGCACATTTTAATTTCTAATTGAAGGGGATAGAAAGCGTCATATTACTACTCTTGCAGAGTTACATGCACATTTTAATTAATACTTATTCTAAATATACTAAATATACTACACAGATTTTACATAAATATTTCATTTGGTTTTTTCAGTGGCTTCAGCGATATTGTGCAATCTACTTAAAAAAGTGGTAAATGTTTGCACACTTGTATGAAACTGCAAACAATTCGACAAGCAATTCAATAACATTTTTCCACAGATTTTTTGTACAAGATTTGCGAATCAGCGATCAATGTTAATTTTTTTCTATAACCGTTTTAAACTAGAACACATTGAAATGTACAACATTCATCTGTTTCTAAAATATAAAAGAACAATTTCGACGAAAGTGTGCATTTTTCTTTCATCTGGATGACGTGTATCACAAGCCCCCGAGTACTATAAAAATCCATAAAAATCCACTTTTGTTCTAAAGCGCAAAATTGATACACCTTTACGAAATTCTAATGAAACCTATCTTTTCTTTTTTTACGCATTGTTATGCGTACTCAATATTTGACAAACGGTATGCGCACAAAAACGTTGTTTTATTAAAGTTTTTGTGTAAAAACAAAACCCGTCTCAAAACACCCAAATCTCCCCTAATATTTATACTCGTAATTATTTTGACAGAGTTTTTTTTCCTAAATTTTGAATAAAAATAAAACGATTGTTAAAACTATTTAAGTACAAAACTTTGAAAAATTCATCAAAAAAAAATTAATTTTTTAATCATGATTTAGAAATGTTGGGTATATATCAAGCCATGTTTTATAGGTAACAGCAGGTTATTTTAATAAAATTTTACAATCCAAATTAAATTAAAATATTATTTTGTTGCTGCTAACTACCTGTTAGCTGTACCTTCTATACATATGTAAATTTTCGTCTGAAAAATACCGTTGATCCAATATAACTTTTTTGATAAATTTCCTCGTTGTTTTTCTTTTTACGAAAAATACGTTGATAAAATTTCTCAAAAAAAAAAATTTGAAAAAACTGGTTTCTAAATTAGATGAAAACTTTTGGATATTTTAGTATAAATATACATGTTGTATATGGCCGCTGTGGTCAAGTGTATAGTGGTGAGTGCTATGGCTCGATATGCCGCAAAGTTCAGGGATCGAATCCCAGCGAGGCAAGCAAAATCTAATTCATAGAAAAAGTGGTTTCTACTAAAGCTTTATGCTATCGCAAATATACTCAATTATAAATAAATGAAGTGTGATCCAAAACATAGCATAAATACGCTATTTTCGAGTAATCTCAACGACAGTGCCGCTGGTAATAATTAATAATGGAATAATTTACCATGTAAGCTATGAATATTACTTGACTTCAAATTTAGATGTGTGGTTTTCAATGAGGCAATACTTTTTTCGGAGCTGGTATTTTTGACAGCTGTTACTTGATTTATGTATACTCAGTTTGGTTTGCCATTTTAAGACGCCTTGGAAGAGAATATTCGGCGCGTTATTGCTGACATACGGCCCCAATTGCTGTAAAAAGTGGTCGAAAATTGGGTCTCTCGGCTGGAATTGATTTGAGCCAGCCGCGGCGGTCACTTGCCCGAAATCATTTTTAAAACATAATGGCAAACCCTTATCTTTATAATAAAGCTAAATTCTTGGTCAATGCATTAAATTATATGCGTTTTATTTCTCCTTAAAAACCAGATGTCAAAAAAACCCATATATGTATCATATAATTTGATTGGATATTCTGACTACAACGCCTTCAAGCGGTAAATAAAGGATTTTACAATTTTTCAATGCAAATCTTTATATAAAAAAATAGAAACTTTTAAAAGCCATCGAAATTAAAAGCTCTCGTTATAATTTTACAAAATAATTTGATAACTTTTGTAAATTAGGATCTTTTTCCTTTTGCATCATTGAAGAATACAATACAAAACGTAGCCAAAAACATATATAAATATGTAAACTACTTACTATAACTTGTATACCTACATTTTAGTTACATAACCAATTTAATGTGATATTCTTTGAAAGCCTCAAGAGAATTTCGTGACGTAAAACCAAACACAAAACCAATTTTTGCAAACTTTTCAAACCCAGATGTAACTTAAGCCAAATGAAAGTTTTTTTATGCTTACATTGTAAGGCTAAAAAGAAAAGCAGAAATTCAAAACGTCCATTGTCGTTCTTTTTTCGCTCAACAAACTAACAAGCATGCACTGGCTCACCACCTACATAAATAAATATGTACTTCAAGTTCTGTGCATAATATGTTGAAAAGTTGCAAAGTTTACATTGCCAACAAACATTTTGCACAGCTTAGCAAAGCAAAGGAATTGAATCTTAACGGCATTTTGTGCTTAGTGTGATGCCGTTCAGCCAAAAAGTTTTAGCGTAGCGAGAAAGTTTAAGCGTTCAAGCTGCCGATTGGGTTACCGTTGGACTTTAGTGCTAGCGTTGTTGCCTTATAATACCCAAGGTTTAGTAGTTAATTGTCGCGTCTGCCTTTGATGTGCCAAATAGTTTAAAAAGTTCAAAGAAGTTTCTAAAAATCTAAAATTTTTCAACTAGTTGTGGCAAAACGCGCGAAAAATTAATTTATTGCAACTTTAAGGTTTGATGAAGTTAAATGCATTACAAAGGCATGGGAGGTAAAGGAAATATGACTTGAACTTTATAACTTCGCGCTAATATAACGAGAGCAAAAAGGCATTATTGCTTCTTAGAAATGTGTTCTTAAATTAAAAAAAAAAAATAGGTTGACAACATCGCAAAATTTTAATCTGAAAATTGTTGATTTTTTTAAATAAATATTATTACATAGCATTAAGTTGATCAGACGTATTCCTTTTACAAATTCGGTACATATTTTTCCAAAACCTCTACTCAGTACTATTTGCAGTCTTTTTGAACTCTTTTAATAATTCTGGTAGTTTGGTGCGATATTTCATTAGTTTATGATTTGCGGTGATCATTTCAATGTTGATTAATTGATAGAGACATAAATATCAATTCTGAATAGTACAGCATTTTCTGAACTGAAGTTTGTTGTGAACTTCATATTTGCATCAAAGAAATGTATTTAACTTATTTTGAATTTTTTGCGCGTTAAAGGAAAATTTGTCCAGCATGGTTTTAGGCGCTGTAAATATTACATGAGTGATGTGCACATTTTTGTGTTTGCTGTTAGAATAGTGAATTAATTAATTTAAAATAAAACGATACAAATAGTATTTCGAAACGCTATGCAACCAACCTCCTATGGAGAGATTTGTTCTTATTATAATATTTTTGAGACACTTTCAGCTCCATGAAAAGTATAAAACGAGTGCACTTAATGTCAATCGAAATTATTTTGGCATTTTGTTTTAAAAATTGAGCCCATCGGTGGGAAAATTAATTATGATTGTAGAATAAATCATTTAAAATATATTTTTTGAATGAATTTTAATACATATTTTTTTTTTTGCGAGAGGAGGAAAAGTTAGTGCGTTTTTGACTTATTTTTTTCGCTGCGTCGTGGCATCACTATGTCTATTACATACATCTATACTGACGTTAATTAGCAGCTACATAAAAGTAATAAAATATATTCATCGCTATTTTACTGAAGGAAATTATTAAGAAAACTGCAAACAAAAGTAATATTCCACCCATTATGAGAGTCGTTATACTGATATCGCGCAGTTAATAATCTCTTTTATATTCAAATAAATTGTTCGCTTTTATAACAATTCATATCCCTTTCTCACAGTTTTATACCTCACATACATTATTATACTTTCGCCATTCTCCATGCTCCATAAATAAAGTGTTTTCTCTAAGAATTTCATTTAAAAACAAATACCACACCAAAAATGTAATACATAGATACATACAAACAAAAATGTACAAAAATATAAAGGGACATAAATGTTTTTGGGTGCAATTACCCGCTTAACTGTTGCTTTAATATGCTTCATTGCCATTTCATTAATGTCAACCTTTGTCAATTTTTGGGCAAAAGCAAGAACAAGTAACAGGCAAATAGTAATTTTACCAGAGCGCCTAAAAGCAGGCAATCGTAAGATCCCAACTGTCAGCGGTTCAACAATGTCACTTGATGTTGGTAGCGGACAGTGCGTTTGATGTTCACCCTGACACTTAACACAGCCAGAGAGAGGATAATGAACAAATAAATGGAATGGTCCTTTGAGTAGCCTCGGGCGAGGCGAAAACATATACATATGTATGTACGTATACAGACATATAAATATATTTATATGCATGTATGAAGGCAGGCAACTGAATCAGGCTGTGACAGTGAAACGGAGAAATATTGTGTCATACATATGTATGTACATATATTTAAATATATGTATATATGTACACCCAAATGTTTTTTAATACCCATGCATGCGTACGTACTTCACTTTAGTATTTGCAGAAAGTTGCTTTGCTTCGTCAAGCAACATATTCGTACATAAACAGCGATAAATGCAAACATTTTAAATAACAACAAGAGTTGTTAAACAGCAAGTAAGTATGCACTTTAACACCACTTCCAACGAAAAATATCAAAATTCCAAGATTGTGCAATATTTAAGTTTACGACAGTAATTTCTGGAGTTTTGTTGGTTGCTTTGCTTTTGATTTTGGTTGCTTTAAGATGTCAGCATACTATTTCTATACTATATTACAGATACGAATGTAATCTTTATTCACAAGTACATATGTATGTACATATATGTATGTAAACAGTTAAGTTGAATTTAATACTAATCATTATACAATGCACCCGGAAGCACCAAGTGTCAATATTTTTAAATAAACATTTTACAAAACATTGTTAAAAAGTATTAATTTTATATACTGGGTTTAAGTTTTGACACAATGTGGACACAATATTTTCTTGCAATTTTCGGAATTCTTAAACTCTGTTCAAACAGACCCCTAGTTAATTTGCAATTATAGACCTTTTAAGAGTTTAAGCCTTCTTATCGATCCAATTGACCATAAACAATTGCAGATATCTAATAATGAATATTAATAAAATTGTTCGCTTAGCAACCCTGTGCAGCTTTGTTTTGGAATATATTCCATAAACAATTGGCAGTGAGCTTTCAGTGTAGCTTCATTTGAGCTTATTGGCGTGTTCTTTAGCATGCGAAATTATCAAAAAAAAAAAATATTGAACTCGAGAATTAAGCTGTTCTCCAGCAAAATGGAAAATTGTTTTTGCAATATGTATATATTCCACTCGTTGCACTGTAGGGATGGGCAAATAATAAATTATTTAAAACAATACCGAATAATAACGGTATATGCATTGTAAAAATATTGATATTACAATGTATAGATATTTTTACCTTAAGGCGCATTTACTTAAAGTATATTAGCTTTATTTATTATTAAAAAAGTAACAATAAGGGAGTAAAGCTAAGTTAAATTATTATTAGAATCAACATGTTTTTTACAAAGGTTTCATTTAAAAATTTTCAGCTTATCAGTATTCGTCGGCTATAAACATCAGAAGTACTCTTTCTTTACAAAAGAAGCAAGCCTTTCGGACGATATTGCAGAAGCTTTAGTATTTTAATTAATTTTAACTAAATATTTTCAAAGAAAGCCGGTGTGATATGACGACAGTTTACTCAAAACTCTATTGGTTTAAATTTTCTTTTGTGTATGTAAAATATAAAGTGATATCACGCACAGTTTCGTTCAAATCAAATCAAATTGAGCTTTTAGCGTCCTTAAAAAATATCGAATTTGATACAAATTTGATATTCGGAGATAAATATCGATTTTCCTTCGTTATGAATTTAAAATGCAGTACATTCTCGAAGAAACATTTGTATGATTGAAAGTCTAAGGACATTTTCGAATGATCGCCAAAATGATTATTGGGAATATTTTGATAAAAATAATTTAAACAGGCAAACCGAAAATGAAAAAGAAATTTAAATTCAAGTAATTTATTTGTAAGCTTTCGTTCAATAAAAGCGTTATAACTTTCAATTGAATTTACTAAAAAGCGTAGAATCAACTTGCCTTTGCTTGTAAATAAGAAAGTTTATAACACTGAAATTCTTAAAAAGTGCTTTCTCCTTAATGTATTAAGAAATTGGAAAGTTTGAGAACATTAAAATAAACCAATTTCTGTATTGGATAAGTGTTGGTACCATTATTATTTCTTTAATGACAGAATTTCATTAGCACGCGTAAAAAATTTCGGTCACATTTTTCAAAGCCCCAAAGTTTGGTATTGATTATTTTCTCAAAGAGTTCAGTATTATCATTTCTAAACAGGGAAATGAAATTGTTATTTTTATAACATCACTTACATACCTACATTAAATTACATCAAATTTTCAAACACAGCCTTTCTTTAAGGTGTCGATATCTAAAGCCAATTTTCACATTTGCGTTTCCAAATTTCTACTGAAATGTTGTGTACTGTTGAATCAAAACAACTTATTGTGTACAATTTGCTTTGCTTAATTTTATTTCGCACAAAAGGTCACTATTTTCGCTCGGGTACTGAGCAAATCTGCTGGGAGTGCGTCTAAAGTTATCTGTCAGTGGTTGTTACAATTCAAATCCACAAAACTGTGTTGGCTGACCCAATGGGTATTTGTTCGCATTCGCATTTCAAGAATTTTACAAGTACTTTCAATCAGCAAATCTGTCACTTTGGTTTGTTTATTCTTTTTTCGGTGCTCTGCGCTGCACTGTGCTGCAGCGTACCACTTTTTGCGGTAAAACAAAGAAAATGGGAATCACGTAAGCTTTCCAAAGTTTTAGGGAAATGAGTTTGCTGTAAACTACAAATTATAATTTTCAAATTTATTAAACAAAAAGATTGAATATCGGTGCAAGATCTTCGTTTTCAATATAAAAGTTCAGTTGAAATGGAATGAGCCACGCTGCTTTTTTCAACAACCTTCATTTTTCTTTATGAGTACAAAATTAATTTAGTTTTCATTATAACTAATTTTGTTGCTCTTCAGCAAATACTTTTCGGCATACAAGTATGTATATATGTAAGATATGCAAGAATTATAAAAATTTTATCGAAACTATTTTTAATCTGTTATCATCCTTAGAATGTTGGCGGTCGGTACATATGTTAAATTTGATTTTGTGAGGAAAACGGGTTTCTTTATTTGTAAAATACAAGCTATTTTGAATAGCTCTTTTCGGATTTGTCCAGAAAATTTCAGCAAAATATTCTGCTGGTATTGTTTTACGAGCTATCCACGTTTTATATTATACAAACAACAGTTTGAAATCGAAAGATTTAGTCCAGAAATTTTGTAATTTTAGTTCAGTCGGTCAAAAAATTTAGAACCACCTTCTATCCTCACACATTTTACAAAAGTAAGGTCTATTTCAAAATCGTTTAATGCGGGTATTTTTAAAATACAAATAAAATTAAAGACCCCATTATACTTAAAAAAAATAAGAGAAAATTTATTTTATTCTACCTCTTAGCATTAAGCAAACATTTCATAATGTACAAACAAATTTTTAGTAAAGCATGTACTGGGGGATGACAGGCGAGTTCATAAAATTTTCCTTATAAGATTTTTGTTGCTTAAAGTACTATTTCAAATCGAAGTGCTGTAATTGAAAATTTTTCTCCGCTTAAAGCGCTTCTCGGTCCTACAGTGCATGGGTTTCTCTAACCACTGTACTATTTTGGCTGCAAAAGTTTCGTATACAACAAAAGGTTTCGCACTTTGCTGTTTGTTGCAAGTAAATTATGGTTCTGGCTTAGAGAATTTCAATAAAGTTTGCATTCAAGTGTGGTAACTTACGAGTAAGAAGTGCAACAGTAGACGTCAAAGGTCGACGAGACTTGGCTGCTGCCTCATCAATATACAGTTAGCTGAGTGTGTGTGTGCGTTCTTATGTGGCACATTGTATATAGTAAGTGTTGCATGAAACTTTACGCTATTTTGTTCTAATTTTATTTTGGTTTATTTTCTTTTTTTACTGCAACAAGTCAAATTGTTAGTTTTTGCAAGCCGAAAAGTTTACTTTTCCCAAAGGCCCAAAGCAATACGATTTGCAATATGTTTGCTTGTGTGTGTGCATACTTTGTTCTTACACATTTTTGATTTGTTTGTCAAAATGTGTAAATGGCTTGGTGTATGCTGTTTGTTACTTGGATTGACGTAGTCTAACACAGGCATGAACGCCCCACATCGACTGTGTTGTAATTTGTCCAAAATCATTTGCGCTGCCGAATTTGTTGTGCTCGTTATTGTTAATGGTAACATTGTTTGGTGGTTTAGTGTTGGTACATACATATATTTTATGTACATACTACTTTACTTATGCACAACGTTATTTGTTTGCGGTTGTTGCTTGTTATAAAGCTGTTATGTCTCGGTATGAATACAGGCATATACATAACTTCTAATACTAACTAAAGTTTGAAAATGCATGGCAGTGTGGCAAGGCGGATGTTGTTAACATTAAAAAAATTGTTATGAGAATTACGTAAATTATGCGCAAATTGCTTTGCATCGTTATATCAAGTTAAATGGGTGATGTGTTAAGGGCTAATGCATATCGAATAAATTTAGTGCTTGTAAAAGTAGACCATTGAGAGTAATAAATGCCATGAAGTAATACACATGTTTATGTTGAATGTTGCTTAGATATAATTTATAAGCTCGTTTATGTTGTATCCAATAAATAAATAAATTAAGTACATACGAGTATATAATATAAGTAATTCTTCTTCCTTTAATTATTTACTCTTTTAATTTAATTCGTAAGGCTAGATTTTGGAGCATATTATTAGGGCGAACGCTTAGAAAGTTTTACATCGATATTTCTATTTCGTCATATACATACATATGTACATATGTTTGTAGTTTCAAATAGGGATCCACAGATGAAACTTGAGGGATAACATTTACTTGTTTGCGTTGAATGAAACACAAATTTATTTTTTTGCAATATTTTTAATGCCGTCATTGATTGTTTTGTTTTAATTTCAAAAAAAACTGACATTGAAAAGTTAATCTGCAGCTCAAACGTGATTAGCTCAGATTCGAGTTCTTTGAAAAGGAGCCAAAACTTCTAGGTCTACTTAGTTGTTACCAAAAGGGAAAAAGACTCACAATTAAACTTTCAAAATTTTTGCAAAAACCTTCGTTCACGAAGTGCATTTAAGTGGATAATATTATAAGCTTAATGAAAGTAATTCATATATTGAATACGGGTTGGGTTTCTCTTTTTTGATTGTTGCTTTATGAGGACATTGTTGCGGAGAGTGAATGTTCAGAATATTGAGGTTGCATTAAAATAAAAAAACCGTTCCTTCTATATATCTCGATATATGTATTTGCTGTTAGACATAATCCTTATGCAAATAAGGTTAAAAAAAAACTAAATATAAAAAAAAAAACAATGTAAAAATATATCTTTTAATATAAGATTATCATTTGGGTAGCATATATTCATCATCACACTTTCGTTTTAAAGCCAAGATTTAACGGATTAAACTGCGTATAATTTTATAAAGCATCATTTTATTGGAGTTCGAGGAAAGTTCAATATTCACTTTGTTAAGAAAATTTTGGGCAGATATGTGCCAAATTAAAATTCCTTCATTATTAACATTAGCCAATTTATTGACAGCAAGGTTCAAACCACTGCTTAAACAGCTTTTGTCCAGTAAAGTTCCGTGAAAGAATATCGGTGTGTTGAGAAATATTTCGACTAATATAATTTGATAACGCAGAATCCCAAATTTCGAAGTCTAAGCCGATTCTTCACTGGCTTGTTGTAGAGACCAGGTTCACATTTCGGAACGCTGGTGGTAAAATAAATAAGAAGTACACCACTTTTGTGGTTGCTGATATTAAAGCATAGTAGCTTTTCAATAAGTTTTTGGGGAATGATGCTGACAGTTCTTGTCAGCAATATAAGTAAATACGAGTATATTACAAATGCGTTGTCAAAATAAACCGAATTTAATTTAAGTATATCCGCCAAAGGAGTGTTGCTTCAGCGAAAATCTTTTTATGATGACTGTCGAGCGAACGTACGTCATCATGATCAGCGTTGCTAATTGAGTTTGTAATTGCTTTGCAACGAGAACTCGGGCATGAGCAGTGGATCTGATATGACTTGTGCGTAAGGCTATTAAAATATTATTTATATTTATATTGTTTGTTTGTGAGATAGAAAAGTTTCTTCGAAAAGGTTGATGTTTACTTTTTAGTTAACCTTTCAGTGCACACTCGAATACTGCAAACAAATTCGCTTTATAAAAAATAAACCGCTATTGCCTTTTCGAAGGGTGACCGCCATTAGAAAAAAACTTTTCTATGATTTAGATTTTACTTGCTCTGGATGGTATTCGAACCTCGAACTTCGCATACACCGCTAACCACTCGACTACAGCGGCCACATTATATCATTATACATATTAGGTAGAAAAAATGCAGAGGATGCAACCTACAGTGACTCAAACCATTGAACACATTGTGACTTTTTTTTGCAAAAGCGGAAAGGTTTTTTATGACACTATTTTTTTTTCTTGAACATTAAACAATTTATCAAAGTATTTGATAAAGTACAATAAATTTTAGCATTTTTGGATTATTTCAAACGTAAACACAGATCGTTTTGTATTGAAATACGCCAAATATTATAAACAATGTTAGTGCCAAACTCCATGTTTCCAAAATTGTGTCGATTTAAAAATATCGAATTTAAGAAAAGAACAGTATATTTCTATGAAAAATTAACAAAAATTTATTTTCATGCAAAACATTTTCGCTTTGGAAAAAACACCACTCATTTGTTTGAATCATGTACGTTGTATCAAATATCTCAAGCTATCAAATATCTCAAATTATTGCACAGCTGGCGCTAACATAAAACATACATATTTTTTGGTGGTGTAAACAAATAACTAACGTTACAGTTAAAAATCACTTCTAAAGCCAGTAACACCTATTAAACGTTATCTCCTTTAAAACTTTTCACTTTCCTTTCAAACATGTCAAAATCGAACATGCTATAATTCAATATTTTTATTTTTTTTTAATTTTAATTATTGCAAGACAACTTGCTCATAGCACAATATTCACATGAAACTGTCAGACACTTACTATGTCAGCTATCTATTGACAATTATAACTTAAGGATAACGAACGAACACAATCTAAAACCATAGCAATTAACTTAACTAATGCACACCTTTTGCGTTTCTCCAGCAATTCCTTGGCACGATACTGAATTATGAATTGTATTAGCTCTACAGTAATGACACTCTGTCGGCTATTTTCTCGCCGCAAACGACTCATGGCAATTGATTGTCGCGTAGTTCGGCGTCGGCGTCAACTCGTACACACACACACACACACACACACAAACAGTTAAGACACGGTAAGCGGATCTAGTCTAAATGACATTCAAACGAGAGCGCATGGGAAAATACGAAAGGGCGTAGCGTCACAACGTCGTTCGATGCTACAAATAGCAGCTGGTTGGGTTATTAAAATGCCGATAGTCGCCAAAGTGGGCAGGAAAGGAAATAAATGCTGCTGGTTGGCAACTAGATGCGACAATCGTAATTGTCGAGTATCAATATGAAGGATAATCGGTTAGCGAAGCAGTATGCTGTGCATACAAGACTTTGCTGGTGGCAGTTGTCGGTGAATGACTTATTTAAGTGGTTATGAAGCAGTTTTTTTCTTGCTGTTTGTTTGTTTATACAATTGGTCGATTGTTCAAGTTGCGCATTGAATTAGCACATGTCCGTGTCCATTAATCCTTTTCCCATATTTATTACACAGTTTTTTCGATTTATTTTCATATAGCACACTTTTTTGCACAAATTAATCACTTGGCATTAATTTCACATGTCAGCTGGTGTTTGCGCCTTAATCATTTGGACTAATATGAGGGTATCTGCCACATGTAGGGCCGTGAGTGTTGTTTACACGCATAACAAGAAACTGAGCATTCGTTGCGTTTTCGTAAAAGCTGATTCACCGTTTTTATTGTTGTTATGTTACACTTTTACTTTATATAGTTAAGTACGCGACACATATTAAAAATCTCGCAAAGTGTGTTCTTGCATTTTGACGTCGATTATTCTTTGTCTGTGCGACTTTCGAAGAATAAGCAGAAAAGTTGAAAAAATGTTTCTAAGTCCATTTTTCCAAGTTGCATAAATTCTTGATCTGATTTTAGAATAAGATTGTTTAAAAGTTCAACTCCAACATTTTTGAATGACGTTTCGTCATTAATTCTCAGCACAACAAATTTCAAATGAAATATAAATTTTACCATTTTCTCAATCAAAATCGGGGAAAACAAAATATTTTCGAAATTTTCGAGAATTCAGTTCAAGAAACCAGAATTTTTTAATAAAGCAGCGTGATGCTCTTGGGTTAGTGAAAATTTTTTTTAAATGACAATTTTTTTTTGATTTATTAAAAAAAAAACTTAACAATTAATTTTTTTCGATATATTTCCAATCGAAAATAATAGTTTTAATTAAATTCTGCTTTTTTTATTAAAAATATAACTTAGCACTAAAAAAATTAAAAGTGGGCTTTTATTGCTTTTTGTGTTTTCAATTTTTAGAACAAAAACTCAGTTTACAAATTTCGGTTTTTTTTTCAACAAAAATTAAAGTTAAAATTTCGTTCAAAATAACAACAGAAATTTGGCTTATATTTTTCCAATCAAATTTCAATAACACAAAAAAAAATTTCGAAAAAAATTTACTTTAATATTTATATTCAAATATAACTACAAAATTGTGTATTAAATTTTTAAGTTCGAAAAGTAGGGTTTAAAAATTTACCAAACTTTTTAAATAAAAAAAAACTATTTTTTTTTAACAAAAATGAAAGATAAAAATAATTTTTTGATTTACGAAACAAATTTTTAAATTTAATTTATCGAAAAAAAATTTTTGTTGCAATATAAATTAAATTGACAACATGAGTTTAACTTAAAAAATTATCTTATTGTTTGTAAAACTTCTCAATAATTGATGTTTTCCATACAAATATAAAAAAATTTTAGTGCTTGCTCAAATTAAAACTTCAGTTACTCGAAGGAGTGCATATTTCAGAATCAAATCGCCAAACTTCACTTTATTTCCAAAGTCAAAAATTATACATTCTTCTAAAAATAGATAATAGTTTTCGAGCACTTTGTATTATAATCGCATACTATTAAAAAATTCACAACTCAAAACTAAGTCTAGTAAAAAAAAAAAAAAAAAAAAAAATATGTTTAGCTCATAAAATTTTCCAATGCGTATTTTCTGGAATGCTTCATATTCTAAATTTTTTTTTAAAAAAAAAAGGTTAAAACTACTATATTCTGATAGTGTTGATGCGTAAGCATGGTGAAATTATACACAGGTGATGTCAGTTCGAATTCACCAATTGCATACATACATCGAAATTGAAAAAAATAAAGATTATAACTAAAACTTGCACATCGGCTATTCAAATTTTCTTCCTGCAGTGTTGATATTAGCGCCCGAGATGAGATATGACTTAAAACGTCAATTATGCATATAATAAATTTCTTTACCAATATGTCATCATATCATATATAACACATGAAATTACGTTAACATCGCACTAGTAGAAATGTACGATGATCAGAAATCAGACTGTGAATAAAGAAATGTAAACAAACAACATCATTTCGACATTTGCTGTACCATTGCAAAGAAAAAAATTATTATTTCTGCTGTTTACAAACGCCACCTAACTAAATTCGCCTCGAGGCAAAACAAAAATACGTATCCCCTAGAAATAGGTATACTTCCAATAAGAAATATTTTAAAAATTTTTAAATAACGAAGAGCTGTTGGACTGGATTCTGTTTTACGAAATATCACTTAAAATATATGGGCCCGATGGATATAAACGCTGCTGGCATGACAAAAGAACCAAAAAAGCAGTTAATTTGAAACTTTCAAGGTGTGGTCTGGATTTAGTTACTCAAGAAAAACTCCAATACGCTTTCTAATAAAATGAACTCGTCCGCATACATTCAGTTGCTAGATAATGTTCTTATTCAGTTTTTGGAAGACGTTAATGAAGAATATATCATGTTTCAAAAAAGATAATCCACGATGATTGTAAATCACTGGTTTCAAGAAAAATACATATAAGTTATGCCGTTGCCTGCTCTAAGTTCCGACTTGAATCCTATAGAGAACCTTTGGGGAATCATTTCTAATAGGATTTATTCGAAAATACGGCAATATTTAAGTCTTGCATAACACAGGTCCGAAATCAACAAGATATGGAAAGAAATCCTAACTTCTGAACTCCAACAGCTGGTCGAATCAATGCCACAACGTATGGAAGAGGTCATCAAACAATTTGATGGGCACACTCATTATTAGCGTAGTGAATTTTTAAAATACAAATTTTTTAAACACATTTTTTGTGGTATGGTAAAGTGAAAGTATACCATGCATATTTCTTTAGAAAAAATTCTTGGATTATCAAATTTTCATTTAAAATTTCTCAGAAATGTTAAGTTTTCGATTGAATTTGTATAAAAATAAGCTCATAATTAATATACTTAAGAACGAGTTTAAAAATAAAATGTAATAATGATTTTCAAAAATATTGTTTCGTGTATTTCTAATACGATTTTAGTTTGCTGTTGCAAATTAGGGCAAGAGAATGGGTGACACCGGAAATAAGCCAGCAAGCAATTTCAAAATTTACAGCTATTCGGGTTACTGACATCACCTGTATATATTTCCACCATGACGTGTAAGCATTTTTCACAAAAAAAATTTCATCGAAAATGTAAAAATTTTAATTTCTAATTTTTTAAAAATTGTCTACATAAGACGAACTTTTTGACCATGAATTGTAAGCATACCGCTCCCCACAATGACTCTGAGAATATGGTTCTGCGTATAAAATAAATTGATGACGTCTGCACGCTTAAGGTCAGACGTCATTACAGCACTTTGCGTGATTTGCTAATAACTATGTACGTATTTCTTAAATTCGCAATTGTGTTTGTAAGTACAGACGGTATTACACAGACGGTAAGGTAAATAAAAAATAAAAAACGTTTTATTAAACACACATCACTTTGCCACACAATTGCCTACAGATTTTTCTACGCACGTCGTCGCGTAACACTTCTTTCCATACAGTTACGTTCCGCATAGGTTGCACGTTAAGTTTAAACTAAAAGTGAAATGCGAAGTGCAAGAGAATTCCAAGAAGCGAGAATAGCAAGCAATGCCACTTTTACTATTTATTCATTTTATTCTATTTTTTTTTTTAAATTTTGCAACTGCTTTAAGTGCTGCCGTGCGGCCCCCAAGAACGTCATGAAACATAGCAGCAAAAGTAAAAATTTGTTTGGGACGGGGTAGAGGAGAGGGGCAGCAGCGTGATGTTGCCGAAATGTCTTGGCGTGCTGCCGTTCTTCAGTCAGCAGAAATGTAACAACGGCAACAATATCAGCAACACTAAAAAAACGCAATTATAACAGAGCAACAAACAAACAGGCGCTGGCCAATTCAATGTATGTACTTACAAAGGCCACAAGAGCAGTAAAAAATACAAATAATGAAGGAAAAAGGTGGGAAAGCGTTCTCAACAATTAATTTTGTTTAACTTGTGGATATTTTTATTAGTTCTTTTCATTTCGTTTAGTGGCACCACAACCACTCCTGCTGTCATTTCATTCCACTAAGTCGGATTAATAAGTTTGTGTGTGTGTTTTTGTTGCTCGGCTATTGCCAATTGTTGCGAATGCAAACACGCTAACTAGTTGGTTTTATAGTTTGTTCTATGATGTGCGTTGTTGTTGGTGCTTCAGTGACACACTTAAAGGATAACAATTATGTGGGCGCTCAACTGTAATAAAAGTGAATAGAATTAGTAGCTTGGTGCCACAGTGAAGCCTAGTATGCATAAAAAAATGGTATTTAGCACAGTTCTTTATAGTACATTATCTTTAATTTTCGAAAATTAAATTTTTGGACACACAAAATAAATTGAAAAACAGTGCTGTTTTGCCCAAGATTTATGGCCGAAGAAGACGGACAAAGGAAGAACCAAGTGCAGATCAATATACGGTTTTAGTGCCATATAAGCAAAAGTAGAAATTATTCATTAAGTTGTCAAATTTTAGTTGCTCAGTAAAGTATTATGTTACTTATACGCCCTAGCGTACCTACATATACAGTAAACCGTAAGTTCTAATGCTTCATATTGAAGCGGTTTCCAGTGCTTCTAAATCGAATGCTGATAAGATACGGATCAGTCAAAACGAGAGCGAAATAATTTTAAGGCAACCATCGAGACTTTTCTTAAAGATTGTATGCGATTTTACGAACTCACCATAACTAAACTTTTAATACTCTGGTCTTTCACTTGAACTTATTTCCACTGACCTTCTGTTCTTTTCATAGCTAAGTGAATTAATGAAACAGTTTTCTTAAATTGTGATACGATGAGTTTCAAACAACAAACCATAGATTTTTGTGAGTTATAATAATTCATCATATGTTCATTTCCGTGGTGGGGCCAGGCGAACTGTTTTGTGAGTTAAAAACTAGTTTATAGAAAAAACATAGATTCGTTTTTCTTGTGAAATTAAAAAAAAATTAAAATATAGGCTCTTTTACGTTTTTTATTGCCTTTTTCGAGGTTTTTAGTTCCTTTCTTGCAACTTCGCAACTTTAATTTACTACTTTTCGGTTCAAAAAAGCCGTTACTAGAGAATCTCTTTCCACTCTGCAGTTATTGAATCGGAGAATTAGCTAAATGCATCACTGTACTTGACTCGAAAAGCCTCGCTTGCCAGGTATTTAGTATGCAAAGGATAAAAAAATATATGGAACACTTGCGAACACGGTGATAAATATGACATACTGTGGCATTAAAGCAAGAGTTATAAAGTCGTGCGTGCTGCTGTCTCCCTAAAATTACAAGTATACACATTAAGTAGTATGTACATACAAACTTACACAACTTACTTGCATTGAAAATGCCATAGAATCATGAAATGCCATCAATTTACATTTTACTTCCTAGAAAATATGTTACATATTTTTCTTATTTTTATAAAGCACCACAATAAAATGCGCGTAGTAGCACGAACAGCAGCAGGATTAATGGCCGAACGGGACTTTTGCACGCGAATTTCGCGAAAGAAACCTACGACTGAATGCAAAAGAAATTCCTGAGTTGGCGCCGACAATAGCTACAGGCAACGAGCACCTGGCACACTACCTTATATACCGAAAAGACTAAATATGTACTCGTAAATATTGCAAAGTGCACACAGACTGCAGCAATGGAGCAGTGCCACTTCTGAAGTATGCTTGAAATATGTTTGTACATATTTTTGTGTCGAGTACTAGCCAGCATTGCGAGTATGTACAAACTCTGCTCCTGCGGCTGCGTGCTTTGACGCCATTATCTCGACGTGGTTATGGAGCACTGAAGTTTTTTGTGTGCCGCATCGCGCATAAAAAAGAACAGGAAATTTGACTTGAAAGTTGGCAATCACCAAGGCACGCATAAAAATATTCTTGGAATTTTTGTTTTTTATTTTTGTAGTCAATAAACGAATATTTGTGAGTCAAAATGTCGCACAGTGGTAAAGTTTGTTAACCCTTATGATTTAAAAATAATTATAGTTGACGTCGAAAACGGATATTTGAAACGAGCATTATTTCATATTTTTAACGCTTTTCTTTAATGCAGGAAGGCACTGATGCGAGAAAAAAAATTTAATTAATGCAATTTAAATTATGGCGTGATCACATTTTTCTTGAGAGAAAATAAATTTATTGGGAGAATAGTGTCCTTTAGAGTTTAGATTTTCACAGACACTTGCGAAATTATATTTTTCAGAAAACTAATTTTTGAAGTGAGTGCAAATAAAACGAAAAAACGACATGACTGTTACTTATTATAAAAATCGTATTTATAGTCCATTCTGTTACGTTATGTTCTACGATGTGAATTCACGATGTGAGGCGTTGATGTGATGTGATAGTGTGATGTGATGTTATATAATATGATGTGATTTGATACGGTCGCAACAATGCCCCATATATGCAATTTTTTATAATAATTTACAATTAAGTGTTTTCATATCCTATTTTTCGCACAACAAACCGATTTAATATTTTCTAGAACTGGAAATAGTATAGAAATTAATGAATACACATGGAAACGAAAATATCAATTATCTTATTGCGATAAACTAATTTCTCAAAAAAATTGTTTAACAAAGTTTTACTTCTAACGCCAAGCTGTCAAGGCTCGCATTTTTTTCCAAATTTTGTTCAATTATTTTGAGTTACGAAAACACTGTTTTTAGTTCAGCAGTTATTTGTATAATGCTTATTGTCCAAATTTTTCTATTATAGTAATGTTAATTGCCAGTTTTCCGCCTTTTACCACAGATCAATCCTCAGTACATTTTTCCTGTTTTTTTTTTCTTCTCAAGGCAAATAGCTGAAATTTATAGAGCTTATTTCGCCATTAAATAAATAATTTACATGCATATATGTCGAATAAAATAGCTTTCAACATGAGCATATACCATTATAATAAATAGTAATTAACATATTTATGCATTAACATATGTACGTATTAACGTATGTAGATTTACGTATACGTTTATAATCTTGTGCATGCAACAGGTGCTTGGATTTTCCTTAATAGACGAATTTATTAACATTTAAATATATGTGGACATGAAAAGCTAATCGCGCAAAGTTTAGCTTAGGTGCTAAAATACAAATGCATTGAAGTTGATTAGAACAATTTTAGCGTTTTTTTTTAGTTCGAAAAGCATTTAGAAGATTTTAATAAAGATTTTAAAGACTCAAATATCGATAAATAAAACAGCACTGATAGAATAGCGGATGAGAATAAATTAAAAGCGAAATTTTGTATTATAAAATGTTGGGATCCTTAAGTTATCGAAAATTAAATAAGGAAAATTACTCGCACTCTTCACGTCGAAACACGAGATTCCCGAATAAAGCAAACCCCTACTAGCAGTTTTCTTTAAAGAGTTTCGATAGTAGAAGACGACAAGTAAGAGCGTGACTGCATTGCGCTTAACATTCATATTGAGAGTTATTCCCTTTTTTTATGAGAACTATTTGTTATTTTATTTCTAGTGAAAATCTTTGCTCGGGATTTTACGACGAATGGCAAATGTAAAATAGTAGTTTAAGAATCGCACAAGCTATTAAAGTGAATGGGGTTTCTTCCATTAATTCAATTTGTGTTTAAATGTAAACTTAAATCAGTCGAATACATAACTTACTTTATGTATGCACTTCAGTAAAGCGTCCATTTAGTGTGAAATATCCTTAAAAAAGCGAAACATAAAAATATTAAGTGCGACCCGCTTTCTAAAGCAAACACCAGCAATGGTTTCATTTAAAACTAACACATAATTTGCTTCATTTATTTTTGCACACATTAAAGTTTATATCCTCCTCAAATAAACTCGTTTTTTTTTTTGGTTTTTCTTGCAAGTTTTTACACTTAAATTTGATGTGCTTCATTGCATTTCAACACCAATGATTTTCACTTTGTGAAAATACGCTTACTTTTTTCCAGGGCGACACATTTAAAACTGATATTCATAAATAAATATGTAAAAATACTCGTACAAAGACGTGTAGTAGTAGTCAAGATAAAGTCGATTTTAAAGTAACGAGTACCTGTGTTGACAGATATTCCGTGGAAAATTATGTCAAAAAGCTGTTTCTACTTGATAAATATCAAACTTTTTTTTTTGTAATTTCCAGATAATATTGTCGGTCATTTTCGCAGTGTAAAATCATTTGTAGTTTTGAATAATTATAAAAAAATAATAATAATATTAATGATAATATTATGCATTCTATGGTTTTCCATTTTTAATAATATTTTAATTTTAGAAAAGATTACATTTGTTACGCTTAACAAATTGCCAAATACAAATTTTAATACTTGTTTACTTAAGTTCAACAGCGTTATAAATGAATACTTAAGTTTAAGGGAAGAATGGAAATTTCATTGATTATTACGGTGAGGTGAGGTGAGATAAGCAAATCAACATACACCATATCTTTGTACGTCGTTTAATTTGAGATCCAAAGAGTGACATTGGGTACCACTTTTAGCTCCGTTAAAATTTTTAAGGAACTCTCCCAGCCGTTCGAGACCAAAAAAAGTTTTAGTCAAGGCGACTCGCTTTCGTGCAACTTCCATAATTTGATGCTGGAAAGCAAAATAAGAGCTGTCCATCTGAATCGCAGATGTTGCCGGCGAATGCCGATAATATTAACATCGTTGGCCTTAAAAATAGGGCGTCAATGCTGCATTTTTAAGTCTAGATAAGGAAGCAAAAGAGCTTGGTCTTGCAGTGAATGAGGACTAAATAAATTCATTCTAGGCCACAAACACCAATAATATCAATCTCGAATCAAGCGAAGAATAACATTTGCAAACAGGTGCTATTTGGGGCATAGTAGGCAATTGAAAAGCAGAGAATTTTCTTGACGAACACAAATTTTGCTGTATAAACCCCTGATCTGCAATGAGAAGGCTGTGGAGACTTTCGAAAGAAATGTTCTTGGCAAGATTTATTGCCCTGTTCGCGTAGGCGAAGAGTACCGAAGGAGATAGAATGATGAACAGTCAAGCACATAAAATTTCAACGATTGCGTTAGCTTGGACATGTCGTTCGTATGGATGATGATGCTGCGGTTAAATCATCTTCCGACACGGAAACGAGGTCTAAAAAGACCTGTCTTCACTTGGTATTGGTAACTGGCCTAACCTAGCAAAGGAAATGAGCGAAGCTTTTTGGGCTTAAACCGACGCACGGTTGTAGTGTCATACAAGAAGAAGAATAATGGTTTTATTCGGCTATTGGAAATGAAACAAGCACAACCGCCACTGTCTATGTCTATGACGGGTCAGGCTCAGTGATGAAGGTCGCCCATACGCTGCTGTTGTTGCGGAAAACATTGTGCGAAAAATTATCCAGATGAGTCGGCATGTGATAAACAAGGTAGTCTGCAGTCTTTGGACACCACATAAGTTGACCGGAGCTCAAAAAACGAACGTTGGGATTTGCTGCGAAAATTCAATCGCAGTGCTTCTGAAAAAATTGTCCACTCTCAGGGCAACCCTCGTATACAGGCATAAAACTTTTAAACAAATAATTGCCACACATGTTTTTCACTACTTATGAACATTCGACAAAATGCGTATGACGGAAGTAATCCTTTTAAGGCATTTGCAAATGGCGTGTTGCAGAGCCAAACAACTAACTTACTAGCTAAGTTTTTGCTTACTTTCGCGTATATCAGGCCAAAGTTTTGTTATTAAATATTTGTTGCATGTGTGCACGGAACTGATTTTGTAACATGAAAACGTCACCAAATCATTGGAAAACTAAGTACTTGTATTTGCGTAAGCAAATATGCATTTGACTGCTAACCGAAATTGGTTTGCGTTTACTTAAGTGTATTTGCTTTTGCTACTTACTTTTATGCAGACTTTTAGTTGTAAGCAAATTAATGTTTATGTATATTTGCTTTTTTTTTAGATTTACAATGAATATCATAAAAAGTTTGCTAGTTAGGAAAGTTCTTAATTGCATTTATGAAGTTGTCAACTGAGCAAGCTTTGCTTAACTGTTTGAATTAACCTGTTAATTGGTGTAAGTTGCATGCTCGGGGGAGTTGCGTTGTAAGAAAAAGCGTAAGGCATAAAAAGTTTGACTACACAAAATTAATTTAACTTAATTTAAAACTTTATGTTAAACAGTAAAAATTGTATGCAGAAATTGCAATTGCAATGTTTAAACCCCAAACTCTTGCTTTGCTTCCAATTCACTACAATGGTATTTCTATGTTGCACTATTGTAATTTTTTGTAATTAATTTTGAAAGGAAATAGCTGTTGATCGTATTTACTGGCTCTTGAAAAATCTTTTACATATCTTAAACATTTTTCGACGATTCAAGTAAGCTCCTCTCATCATAATATAGAAGCAAATTAATTTAAATAAACGACGTAAGATACCATTTTTTAGGAAATACATTTTTATAATTCAAAATGAAAATTGTGTTATTCGAATTTCATAACTTAGTAATTACTACTCTGCGAATGTTATGCCTTAAGTAGTTCGCTCGCCCCATTAAATTTCATGTTCATAGTGCCTTTTTCAAAGAAACTATAAAACAAAGTAAATACAAAATTCAAAGAAATCTGCTGATAATATTTTATTTTGTGACACGCCAGCCAGCACAAAGAAAATATTGATCAACTAACACTTATGCAAAAATGAAACATTGCCAGCAGACAAACTGCGTATTGGCAAAAATGTGGCGTACTTCTTTTTCGCCGAAAAATATGGCGGAAACACATTCTCTTGTGCATTGACAATTTTCCTTACAGACGATTTACTTTGTAGCGTGAATTTCTCTTTTATCACTGTTGCTGCATGTTGACATAAATTTAACGAGCGTTGATCATTTTAAGTAGCCTCATTAGCGAATGTTTTTCATTTTAGCGGAAATTCCGGCAGTAACAACAAAGAAAAAAGAAGTGAACTGTGGATGCATAAATTCAGTAAGAAACACAACGAACATTGAAAACATTTTTTTTTTATAAAAAGATAAGAAATTTTCATTACAAGAATACATACTGGTACAAGGTAGCCTAGGTATAAAGTACTCGTATAATTCGCTTAGCACAGGAAATGAGCATTTTTCCACATGATTAACTAATTTTTGTTTTAGTTAATGGTTCGTGAATGAAAAATATTTATGTAAGAGAATGAAATACTTACCAGACCTGTTCTCTATTTCGATTCCAACAAGTTTGGTCATTTCGATGCCGACTAAATTATATGGAATCGTATTACAGGACAGGCGGTTTAAATATGTATTTCACTTTGAACTACATTCATGATAAACAAAATAAAGTGAGATCATTGTAAGAAGCTTTTGCCGTGATACGAAATTAAAAAAAAAACCTTTTTAAATATGTGAATAAATTTTTTATCCAAATATAGTTTAAAATACATAAATATTAATAGCTATAGGGAAGAAAAAGTCGAAAGTCGAAAACAAGCCAGTGTGATTAATATTCACAAGGACTCAAAGTGGTCGTTGGGGTATTACAAATGACTTAATGGTCGGCTAGCATATATTTCTCTGCACTTCTGTTGAAGGCAAAGAAATAAAGTAATAAATAAAATTAACTGTCGGTAGGCTTTTCTTTGTACTTTCTTCTGATATGAGATTGCCATTTATAGGAATAATCTCGCCTGAATTATATCCGCTTCAACTTCTTCATAGTCAGAAATACGATATGAACATTTTTAGTTTTAGTCATCGTTATGGACATTGTTATCGCTAACTCTATCGTTATCATTTTTGTTATTTTTTTCTTTACATTCATGAATATCGGTAAGTTTACCAATATCGAATTTGTTACAATATCCATATTATAGTCGTTATATTTATCGTAATAGTTTTGAGTATTTTTATCTTGACCGATTTGGGTTTAGTGTTATTATAATCGATACTCATTTTTATATGTATTTATGCATATTTATATTCGAATTCTTGTGCAAATTAATATACGATTGTCATATAATTATTAAAAATATCCAACCAATCAAAGTAAATAAAAGAAATTGCATTGCATTTACTTAAAGTCGGCAGTACAACGTGCAATTGTAAATGATTCAAATGCCTCCGTGTCCAAGTAAAGTAAATTATACGCTTTTCTCTTACTAAAATATTTTTCTCATTTCATCTTTATTTGAATATTTCCATTGAGTGATGCCATTTAGTACATTACAAACAACAAATTTCAGTTTTTATAGAATGCAAAAAAAAAACAAAAAAAAATAAAAAAAAAACAACCCGCTGCGTGCTTTCGCCAATTTAAGCCTTCAACTATTGATTGATTATATTGGAGTGAATTGTGTGTGTCAAAATGAAATACAATATTATATAACAACAAAAAATAAGACGAAAAGGACAATTTTTGCAGCACGCTTCAATACTTTATTAAACAAATATGCTTGAAATGGCCTTTTTGCGGGTCGTCTAGATATACGGTAAAAAGCTTTGCAAGTATTTGAAGTGCAATTTGACCCAATTACCAAATTAAGGTCATTAAGAAACAAAGAAAAAAAAGACGCTTTTGAGAAACGTCTCTGCAGATGGCGGGACAACACGGCGTATGAGTATCTCATCATAGACAACAAGTAGCTAGCGCAGAAGTGAGTTTAGGAAAAGGGACAGAAATTTGAGTTAATTAAGTCAGAAAGCGGTTGACAGGCTTACAAGTTTGTTTGTCTATGAATATAGATAGAATCAACGAAGCCGCATTTTGACACAACTCATTTTGTATATACTTAGATATGTATGTATAATTTTATGTAAATATTTATTTTTAAAACTGATTTAAATAAAAGCCAATCTGTTGCACACGATTTAAACGATTTAAACGCTTTATTGCACAACATTATTCTCAATAATTTTAATTAATTTTTTAACTGCATCATTGGAGTTAATTGCTTTATTTTGGTAAGTTAATAATAATAATAATAATTTTGGCGCGTACACTATATAGCTCAGTGTTTGGCCGAGCTTCTCCTACCATTTGTGGTGTACGTCTTTATATTATACCACAAATGGAGGGACCTACAGTTTTGTGCCGACTCCGCCATTGCCTGCCGAGGGGTGACCGCTATTAGAAAAAACTTTTTCTATTATTATAATTTGGTAAGTTATTAGTCGAATATACATATAGTAAGTGAGTATTTATGAAATAAGTGTGTCTTGTTTTTCGTTATTGTATATGACAAAATAAGGTACAACTTCTATTGCAAATTTTACAAAACAAAACAAATTTAATTTAATTCGTTTAAAATTTGTATAAATACATTTCCTTGTTTAAAAATTCCCCTATTTCTCAAATATATTTTTACTTATTCTCTACTTTTAAATTTAACTAAAAACTTGACTACGTTATAGAGTCTAGGTTTGATCACAATTATTACACTGTGTTTAACACAACTACATATTGGCAAATGTAGAAAATTAATTTAATATTTTAGTTGGGTCTTCCCAACTTCAAAGCTTTAAATAGTTTTATTATAGACTCATTACATTGCTTCTCTCCACGGAAATCTTTAGTAAAAGGCGAAAGATTTATTCGACAGCAGAATATAAGTAAAAGCTTTGTATAAAACTTTTCTGAGAAAAAATTTAGCACATTTTCATTAACACTTTTAATAATTTAATATATTTCTCAGAGCTTTTAAGTGTAAAAATAAAAAAGAGCAGGCTTCAAGTGACTACAAAAAACCGTTGATTTTTAATTATTCTTTGGCCAAGAATTTTGCATTTTTTCACTATAAAACTTATTTTATTGGCGCCACGACGATAGATATAGTTCAGTAGTCGACGATAACGAATCTGGTAACATCTATTAAAAAGATATTAAAAGATGTTTTTAAAGAGTTTTTATCTAACTTAGTCTGTTTTTCTTTCCCTATTAAATATTGCATAGCCTAGAAATGTCAGCAATACCTATATAAATTAAATTTTTCTTTATATTCCTGAAATTCTTCACCTACTCTTATTCGACGCTACCAAGTTTCAGCGCATTTTTTTCATTTCATTCTTATTTCAATTACAATCATCCAAATGATTCAAAAAAAGTTTAATTTACCAACCATTTAACGGTAATACATTAAAAAGGCGTTAATTAAACTTATCTGCAGTGTACACGCGGAAAGCAATTTAATTGAATTTCTTATTCACTGTTAGCACACTCGATGCATGTAATTTTAGCAATATATTCCTTAACACGCATACTATATCTATACTCATATATGTATGTACATACATAAATACATATTTACATACATATATGTATATCGCATATGTAAGTGAAATTCCAATTTGTGTGAAAGTTTGCGCCCTACACACTCACTCGCACATCCCTTTCCTCACCTCACTCCCACACACACGCACATTTCCAAACATGTAGACAAAGTGCAAGAATTCAGTAATTATAGCCGACAAATACACAGCAATACTGATGCCTATCAACAGCAGCAGAACTTTCAATTATAATGGCTTAATTAAATATAACTACAAATGTATGTACATAAGTATGTGTATGCGTATACCCACCACAAATGCAAATATTTTGTGAAAATTGCATTAAATATCAGCTAGTAATTGCTAGTTACCTTAGTTACACATTATGTTTAGTGAAATATGTATTTTAAATCAAATAATACACAAATGATACTTTTGCATAAGCTAAAAATGCATACCTCTGCTCGCACATTTTCCAAGCGCTGTTTAAATATTTCTATTGACAAATATTTATTATTTTAAATAAACATAAAACAGCACTGTTGGTTTAATAACGAAAATTTTAATTATTATTCGCATTCATTTTCCCGCACAATTCTTTTACAGCGAAGATCGTATCGCACTGAATTTAATGAGTTAAAAAATGTCCACAAAAACTACAGTGCAACTTTTTTTTATTTTTTAAACAATTTCACAAAAATATGACGTGTTATCTAAAATTATAAGACTGAAAATTCACTGATATCTGCATACCTACACAATTTCATATACTCGTACACATTTGAAAATGAGTTCTTATTTAGCATGATAGCGGCATATTTGCCTGGCTATCATTTCGAGCCATGTTCGTATCAATATCTTTTTGGCTCATTATATTAACAAGCGTTTGTCAATGTTTTGGATATTTATCATGGATTTTCTTTCTAACGCTTTTTACTTATCATTGGTAAATAAATAGAAATATGATTTCATATTTTTTGGATTTAACTGCAATGATAATATATTAACACGAGGGTTCTTATTTTGGTTTGTTTTTTATATGAAATGCAGAGTGTAATTTAATTTGTGGTATTTATGTTTAAAATGATGTAGCAAACATGTATTGAATTTAACGGTGAGCTGTTTTGTGATTATATACATATATGTACGTATGCAAATAAGTAATGGCCAACACTTTTGGCTATCATTTCTTTCTGACCTTGTAATTTTGTGCCTTTTTTATTAAGTGAATTATAAAATTTATCTCCATTTAAATTTAAATAAAATTGTTATCTTAACAGAAAACTAATTTCAAAACTCACTTGCAAAAATTTCTCCTCGTTCGAAGATTTCAAGCAAGCTTTAAACTGATTAATATTCTATCTTGCTTTCAGATAGTTAAATATCATTTAACTTGAAATTTTGGATTTCAAGAATAAATAAATGTAATAAAATAAAGTACTGCGATTTTGTTTTAATTAACTGAAATATGTCTTCACATAAAATATACACTCTTTTATTATTAATTTGTACCACAAACGGAGGTACCTATAGATTTGTGCCGACTCTGTACGGCAGATCAATTCAATGAGAACCTTTTCATGGCAGAAATAACATCGTAGCTTTGCCATTGCCTGCCGAGGGGTGACCGCTATTAAAAAAATATTTTTATTTAAACTCTGGTAGCAGAGACTAAAATATTCCTGAAAGTTTGTTGCTTTTTTTTTAATTTTGTACAAAATTTTTATACTCGGACACTTAAAATGTTCATCGAGAAGATAAGTCCAAATATATAAAAAAAAATTTTAGCTTTTTATCCCTTGTACAAAACGAGTGTCTTACTTTCTATGCAAAAACCATGCCCAGCACTCGCGATTTAATTACTGGCAACTTATTTGATAGCACCACCTCTGCTTTGTAGATACTGACACTGAACTTGGAATCAAAATATTAGTTGACACAGAGTTCCCGAAAGAGTACACAGCCCCCTACCCAAGGTAAAGAAGAATCTAATATGACTTAATGCATTTCTTTCGGAATGAACTCCACGTTTCCAAGAACTTCGAATTTAATGTAGCTCGAAAGGCCTTTAATCAAGAATCCTCAACCTAACCTCACCAAGGGCAGCAGTAACCCCTCGGTTTTCCCAATATTCGTACCATTTTGCAATTGTATGCTAATTAATGTATATAAGTTTACTAATTTTTTTGCAGATAATTTGATTGTATTTTACACAGTGGCGTAGCTACAACTTTGGACGCCCGGGGCCATGGATGTTAAAAAGATTTGTTTGATAAGTTAAATAAGTTTAGTTAAATTAATATTTTTCGTTGTTATTCAGATTATGACAATTTAAGTGTGCAACTCTTTTTGTTCTATAATAAATTTTGCAAAAAAAAATAAGGATTTTTTCAATTTTTAAGAACAGCGTTTAGTCGCCGCCAAGTCGTTGCGCCCTAGCTACTCCACTGATTTCACACACAGTTATAACATTTTTAATTATGAATAATTGGCTCATAAAATTCCAATGCTACTAAATACATAATTTTTTGCGAACGAAAATTCGCAACTAAAAATACGTATACCAAAGTTCAATCGTTGCCACTATCGGTTGGCAAAATCTGAAAATAAGCATAATACAAATTTTCACCTACACAAAAATATCTAACAGACGCCCTACTAAATCCACCAAAAATAAAAAGAGCATTAAGCAAAATATTCGTGGTTCCCTCGTGTTTGTAAGAAAATCGGAATTGACCTTAAAGGCATTAGATATCGCGTAGGGTGAGGCAAGCTTCTGATTTGAAAATACACCATACCATAGATATAACACGCATAATAAATCAAATTATTTATTTTCATGCACACCCCTTATTTGAACACTTTTAATTACATATATTTGAATATGTATGCAGATAAGTAAATGTGCCAACGAAAGCGGTTATCGGCAGGTAAGTGCGAGAGATACGAAAATAATTCATTTAATTCTTTATGTTTATGGAAAAGGCATAAATCGAATGTACAAGGAGCCATTGTACAAAAAATTCTGACACTCAATAAATCGTCGCATTAATGAATTTACAAATTCGTTAAAGAAGTTTTGCTCACTTAAAAAATTGTTTTACTTTCTTTGTGACTTATTTTTGTGTGTTTTCGGTTCCCAGCGCTACTTCTAAACAGTAAGTGGAAGCTTGCTTTTTTCTCTTTTCTCTTCTGATAAATGTGTCTAATGCTAATGAAAATCAAAAATTTTTTGTATGTCATCAGCTTAAGGAATGCTAAAAAAAGCAATGCTTTATTTTGTAAATGCATGCGTGCATTAGTATTTGTGAAAAGCACGTCTAACCAACCTTAACGTAAAATAGGCATTTTGTCGTAAGACATTAAACGCACAACTAAATAACCTTCAATCTAAGAAGCCGCAACAATGAAACATTAAAAAGATTTAATCAAAAGGGAATACATGCATACATACATACGTTTGCATACCTACAATGACAAAGAGCAAAAGTCAGAGTCGCAATGCCAAAGACTGGTACGGCGCTCTAAAGAAACACAAAAAATTTGTTGCAACCATTCACTCAATATCTTAATTTTATTTAGTAATTACTTGAACTTTGAATGGAATTGAATGCTCACAATTAGCACACTCGCTTCTTTTTTCTTTTTAAAATGTTGGAAAATCAATCAATCTATATTTTGAAATACCATATGTCTATATCGTTTGAATCAATTTTAAGATTATATTATATTTATATAAATTATTGGTTTTATTGTATTTGGTTTTCTTAAAGATAACAGTTTTTTATTTAATTTTGTTTGATTTTATTTCGTGAATTAAAAAGTTTTAATAATTTTGTAATCTTTGCGATTATTTTTAATATGTCCAGATTTTGAATATTTGCGAATATTTTTTAAAATTTTTTATACAGCGGCCATATACTCGTAAGAATATATTCGCTTTATTCAGCCCTATTCTGCATTTCGACTCGGATCGAAATTTTCTACGATTGGCTACTTTGGCATTCTGTGTTCCGTTCCCGTTCGATCGAACTTCGAATCTTTCGATTTTGCCTATTCTGAATTTCGATCGTAGCTCCGTTTTGTTAAGTTGCAATTTTAGTGGCGGAGGAAATTCAATTTTTTAATTTTACGGTCGTAAAGAGTATAATATTCATAAAAATGTAAGTAAAACTGTTTTTGATAATTGTAAAAGTGACCATGATGACTTTTTTTTTGTTTTTTCTGTGCTTTAATGACTTTTTATGTGTTTGCAGGTCAAAAACAACAACACTAGACCAATATGAAAAATTTATTATATATACATATATTATAGTATAAAAACCCCTCTTCTGACGGCTTGATTATCCTTATATGCTTACCATCAACGCACATGATGACTCCTGGGAAGCCTGCCTTCGCATAAAACTCCTGTTTTGCTTGCGTTTTTTCCTCCTCAGTCTGGTCAAAATGTATCCATTCACGGCAAAGCTTGTGTTCCATGATGTCGAGAAAGTTTGAAAGTGTCTTTGACACTGTTGACTGACCCATTCCAACGTTGTAGTCCGCACCAACTCCATGTTGATAACTGCCTTCGGCAAAAAATCTCAATGCAGCTACTACACGATTGAGCGGAGACGACGTCGTCGAAGTACTTGCTGGAGCTTCTACCACAAAAGTATCTAGGACATACTTGAAAGCGTCCTTGTTAAGTCTAAAGTTTTTTTTGAATCTTAATAAGCAAATAAGTTATTTTAATTAATAAATTTAACCAGTTTCAACTAAACTTCTTACAATTCGTCACTCATCTCAAAAGGATTGCACATATCTCGCAATCTTCTTCTTTCAATCCTTGCCACAGCATTATCGGATGCGTTTCCCTCCTCCTCAATTAAAACGCTGCAGCTATTGAGTCCATTTTAGTTACATATTTTATTTAAAACAACGTATAATTGTTTTATTTTCTGTAATTTTGCTTTGTTGTGTTTCATTTTCACCCGTTTCAAGGCAAACAGCTGATTTTCGAAAGAATTACAGCTCTTCCTCTTCTTCTTTCGATTCAATCGTAAAGCAGAATACCAACTTTCGAACATGGCGGAGCGTAGAGCGGGAACGTAATCGAAATGCAGAATAGGGCTGATTATTTCTTACTAAAGCACTTTGCCATCAAACCGTAAAAAAATTAAATGTCATACTTTCTTTAACAGTAAAATACTCCTACAAAGAAAATGCCAATATTTTTCTTCAGAATAGCATACCAGACACAACCGCAACCGCCTAAAAGTATGTACTATATTCAAATACAAAGGCTGCAGGATTTGATTAATGTTCTGGATACTTCGATTGTGTTATTGACAAGACGCAAACAAAGCTTGCATGTTCTTCATTTTAGTCGCAAATAGTAGGTCATAATAGGCATTGCTGCCCGATATTTTTTTTATTTGTTCCCAGTAAAGAATTTTCTTTGACTAATTCCATTCGAATTGATGAGGCTGGTAAAAGTTATACTTATGGTATATGTGGAGATGAAGTGGTATTTTTATAAATCTAATTAACAAAATGAGTGGTTATAACTACTATATTTTATGTTTTTTTAGGAAACTTCAGCGAAGAAGAGAAATAAGGTTTTTGAGAAAGAATTTCGAAGGCATTGGGTAGCTGACTCAATTCCATTGTTAAAATCAAAAATAAAATATATTGGTTAAGGAATTCAATAAAATAAAGGAATTACTGTTATTTGTTGAATTTTAAGTAAGAATCAAAAACAAATGTTGTGAAATAAATGCTATTAAACAATTAAATAAGTAACGGAATGCCTGTTAAAGGACTGTTAAGGGCGATTTATGCTTGCTGGGTTCAACCGAAGGTCATCCATCGAGCTATCACATAAGCAAATAGAAAATAATGAAATTTGCTAACCATTGTTAGGATTGTATTAAAGTGAAGTATATGTATTCGTAGTGACTTAATTAAATTTTCATGCACATATTTTTGCGTACATACAATTTACTAAAGTGAGTTAATAAAACTCAGCAAACATGAAATCAGTGTATGACCACGCTTTAAAACGGCAGGTGTGCGGCTGTATTCCATGCAAAGTCAGAAATGAGAAATGAACTCAATTATAACATATTATATTTCGAACGCATACGCAAATTGCGCAAAAATTAAGGCAGCTCTGTGGCAGTTGTGTGTGTTTTCGTTTAGAAAAAGCAATTTGTTTTTTTTGTTTTAATTCATTCAACTTCTAACAATCTGACAAATCGGATTTTTAAACCAAATTTTTTAACTTGACTGAAAACACACAAGCAGCAATCTCAGAATAATGCAGGGGAAGTCAATCTACTCGAACGTGTGTGCGTTCAAGCCTCAAAGGTATGAACGAGTATATTCAATCATAATAATTTTGCAACGCTTAAGGAATTTATTTACTTACGCAAGTTGATAAGTTAATTCATTTCTGAAGTACGACGAATGTGGGTATTTGAGATACAAATTTTTGTAAGAAGGTATGCAAAGAAAATGTGTTTTACTTGTTATAAGCTTTTGTTCAACTTTTTCTTGAACGATGAAAGTGGTATAAAGGAACATTTATTACGTTTTTGAAAATTTAGGATTTTCAAATGCTCTCAGGAGAATGATAGAAGAATAGAAAGAACTCTATAGAAAAGAGAAAATGTTCCAATAAAATATAATTTAATTTAGCAAAGAAGGGGTTCGAACGAGTTCTGGAAAATAAAACAAAATAAAAGGTTTGAAAATATTTAGATTAACTTATTCTAAGGAAACCTCTTTAAAATATCCATGTTATGTATTTCTAAGAATTTTCAATCAAAGCGCAGTTCATCGTTAACTAAAAAAAATCAAAATAAAATTTGATCCAAAACCTTTTTTTCTCACAAGTGTTAGCATTGTTTTAAGCATAAAATTTAAAAACACTTTCAATTTTAATATAAAAAAATAATTTTCAAGTATTAAGATTTTTGAGAATTTGCTTTGTCTCATAACGCACAAATACCATTTATTTTTGTACATATAAAAAAAAACGTAAAACTCTTGAAAAAACAAAAAAAATGTTAAATACTCGTTAGCTATAAGTCAATTGAAGTTTACACATTGTTCCAGTTAATAAAAGTTAATGGCACATAAAAAAAAATATGTTCTCAAAAAATTCTGCAGCTCTGAGAAGAAATCTTAAAATTTTGATAAAATTTTGCTGAATACTTTTTTTGCATTCTACGAACTTTGAAACTTGACTTAATATGATTTTAATAAAATTAATATAAATAATTAGCTTGGGAAAGGAATTATTTCTCTAATATTGTATCAGTAACTGAGAAGCTTGTCTAGAACGCTGGAAGCCTTCCACGGCACTTCCACGGCACTTCCAGGGAATTCAAAAAAACAACTGATTTCACTGTCAATCAAAGAAAAACTGCAACTAGAAATAGCAAATCAACTCATCGTTTTGAGAATTACTCTTCCAGTTAAATATAAACGTAGGTAAATAAATAAATATGAGCCAATTATTTTCCGACGATTGTTATTGCCGCTCCTTGAAGAGATTGTCGACAAATCAGAGCATAAATATAAAATTTCCCCCATTATTTTCTTCAAATCTCGGTTAATTTAATTTCCTCAACTCACTTTTGAAATTCATTTCGACGTGTGTGTGTGTGTGTGTTACGCGTTAACGATTTCGCAGCAACATAAAGAGCTGTAGGGAATTTTACGCTTGCACTAATTTCAAGCTGACGAGTGTCAAATTCCCATTAAAATTTTTGATGAGATTTGCGATCCATCACATTTCGTATTCTGTCTTTGCCACAAGCCTCCAGGGGATTGAGCCGCAATGCTTATTATAGGTAACATTTTACCCACGTAGACTTATTTATATACGAATAAGTACATATGTGCGAATATTTACTTAAGAATTATATGTATGTATGTATGTATGTACGAGTACATATAAGTATTTATGTCTGAATATAATTAAATGAAAATCAGTTGACTCAGGTGTACACATATGCACATGCAGTGATAAACCACATTAGTCCACAAACGTTCTGACTGATTAACTGGTATTTAAAGGGCATATTCATACCAGTTGGAGAGTGACTGTGACTTAGCAAAACTTTGATCGAAATGTGGAAGTATCGAAGGTAGAAAAATAATGAAAAGGATTTCCTTCATGCCACCACCGCTTAAGTTTTCAAAATAATTGAATTTGGTTCGTCGATGGTTCAGCTTTAAAATTTGTAATCTATTACAGTCGCAATTTTGTTAAAAAGGTATTTTGTTAATTATTTTATTTTCAGTAATTATTTTCAAAAGTTAAAAATTCGTCCCAAGGATCTTCTGCTTAATACACCTCTGCAAGCTACTCAAGGTTTTTTCTCGCTTAAATAAAAGTTTTGAGCTTCAAAATGGTTCATTGATTTGTATAAAACTCCTTTAGTAGCGACTAGTTCGATAACTAGTATGGTGATGATGCAGACTCTGATTATTGGCTTTTAAAAGGGCAACTCTTAGAAAAATAACGAAGGCGAATTTATTGAGCTGCAAACCGAATTTCTAAAAAAACTTATTTAGGACTAGTATTTTTGAATGCAGAGTTCCGTATGCGTTGTATGTATGTATCTTTACCCAGCTATTCTAATTTATGTATGTTCACTTACATGTGTGCTTCGAGGCGGCTCAACTGAATTTGTAGCTGTTAAAATTACGAGTACTTATTCGTACGGCATAAGCCTTCGATAAAAGTTGAACGCTAGAAATTATTCTAACAGAAAATTTGCGCGACAATAAAATCTGCGTGATTAAGTGAATGTGACGGCCTGACACGTTTACAGCGTGAGATGAGTATGCGCGTAGTTGTGAGATGAGTTTGAGAAGCTTGCATAATAGACACGCATAGTGCTTTGACAATAATTGACTCTGAGCACAAGAACTTAATCATGATGAACGTTTACGAGTATTTACATATAAGCGATGTGCATGCTTGAAACGTGAGCACAAGTGCCGTTGAAATGTGAATGAGTGTGTGTGCATTAGCGTACTGGTGTTACCGATATGTATTTACATACATACATACATATGTATGTCTGTAGTCGCTTTGAATTATATTTAATTTGGCAACTAAGTGCTAACCATTAAAAAATTAAAGCGCATCAATTTTATTATTATTGCAGAAAATGTTGAAAATAATTGAGTTTGACGTGAGTAAGTATTTGACAACAAAATTTCGGAATTCGATTTACTTATTAAATTTTACTTCAATAATTATTGCGTATTTATGCTATTTAGGGTTAAATTAAATAAACCTATTTATTTCGAGATACTGAATTCGATTAGGAGCTACATACATACACGTTTGTATTAGATATGTGGAGGAGTTGATAATCTTTGTAGACTCTCTAAATTTTTGCGATTAAAGAGATAACATAATATCTATCTCTTCGGTCTAATTTGACACGATGAGTATACCAGTATATGATGCCAGTTGGAAAAGTGTCAAATATAAAGAATAGATGAATATTTAATTAGTCAAACACACACGTATTGAACATAATATAATAATTGATAGAATGCTTCTATTGAAGGTAACCAAATGCTTAAGATATTGGCACACAAGTGAGCACTGATCAATTTAAAGTTATTAAAGAGAAATATTCACCTTTTGTATTTATTTTTTATCTATGTAATGGCAAAAAACTAAATTGTGTGATCTTTATTGTGAAAATTTTTTTTGACTTTATTTTTCATATGGACTCTTAAGAAACAAGCCAAAAATTCTACAAATAGAGTTGTTATTTTTCTAACACCATGAAGTGGTGAGTCCTTGGCCAGACATAAATCGGTGTCGTTCAACTATAGTAGACCCGACAAATAGAGCCGTTTGTTTAGATTGCAGTCAGTTTACAAACTAAGCAAAGTGTGAAACAGAACTCTTTATATGTATGTAAATACTGAAGTATTTATATTCTGATAAAATGTGTATTGAAATTAATCGAATATTTTTTTAATATTTTAAATGAATTGGAATAAATTCGGAATATCGATTCATTACCATTTAAATAATATTTATATTATTCTGAAGCGATCGTACTGGCCTATCGTCAATCTCTACAAGAGATAGCTAAGCACAACAGGCTTAACCTCATTTGGATTCTAGCAAATTCTTCCCGGTAAAGCACGCATTGATATGTCTCTAGGTACTTGCAAGCTACTTTTTAAATATTTTGTTTATGCTTGTGCAAATGACAAGGTACGACCAGTATAATTTCTAGGCAGACTTAACCCAGAGGGATTGTAAATGGGCGCGTAGTCCATATTCCCTAAAAAGGTATGAAATATCCCCGCCAATTGACGCTCTTACAAGGCACTGCCCCATGGGGAATCACGCGGGGCGTCTCGGAGTACCTTTTGACAGATGCTGCAAAAATTCAATGACCTACAATAATAAGTACTCATGTTTATCTATTTTTTTTATTCAATTTTCATTTTAAACAAAAGTTTGTTCAATTTATTTCAAGTGTGTACAAAGTTTAAAGGTTGGGTTTCATTAGAAATTCTCTATACTTAATTAAAAAAAAAAAAATTAATAAAGGAAATGTAAATGGTAATTTTAGTTCTGTTTATAATTATGAGTATTTAGAGGGTAGCAATCATGAAAAATTAATTATATATTTAAACAAAGATTACCCGTCTCTCTATGTTCTATACTTTATTGCTTGGTAAGCAATATAACGAGTTCTGCCTTTTCTGCAAATGAAACTACATATTACGGCTGAGTTTTCAAAGCTTTCATATACATATGTAAGTTAACATCAGAATATTGCTGAAATATGTATAACTATTTTAATTGAATTTATTTTTTGCAAGACGAGAAAGTACTTGCTACTTTTAATAATTATTTAGCAAATATTAAAGAATGAATGGCTAATATCAGAAGGTTACTTATCTGCCATAGCACACATTTCAAAAGACTGCCATCTCAACATTGCGTTAGAAAAGCAATTTAAAATAATATAAAAATAATTCAAAATTTTAACTTGTTTTGTTTCAACTTGTAAAAATACATTCCTTTCAAGTAGTTTATGATTGGAATGAACATCAAATGAATGTTATTAATACGCCCTGCCCTGTTGGTCAAATATATATGTATAAATGTAGTTAGTATTAACATAAGTTGCCAATACGCCTACACTGCTCTTAAGTTGCTTGCTAATTTAAAAGTGTGTCATACAACAACAAAAGCCACACAATAGCAACACATACACACATACATACATACATACATATATACACGAACAACAACATAACTTGTTTACGGCCAATAAATAATTTCCATTGCCATTCATTTGTATTAATGGTGTGTGCGTCACACACAATTTTATAGATAAACAATTTGCCAAATTCCATTTAGAATAAATATTTATTTAAATTTCCAATTTACATTTCAAGTTCTATTGATGTGTTATATTCATTTTTGTTGTTGTTGTTGTTGTTGTTGTATTTTATTTCATAGTGATTGGTTAGATTGTTGTAATAGTATTCGGTGCAACGACGTTGTCCTTGTGTTCGTCGTGCAGGCAGAGACGAATGTCGTTGTTGTTGTTGTTGCTGTTTGCTCTTAAAGACAATAACACTTGACGCATCACTGGACCATTGACTGTGTGAGGCTGAAGAGCAGCCACTAAAAATACATACATACATACTTACTTATGTACATACACACATATATGTATTTGCTTTTATTTGTATTATTTATTAAGACTTGCATAAACACACACACACACGCAGATACGCTTAGTAAGCGGCGAAGGGGGGAAATTTGTGTTAAGAGTTTTGAAATAAATTGAATTGATAGACAAATATTTAAGTAGATATTTTTGCACTTGACACGGAATGGCTTTAAGATGATTTTTTAAGTACCAGACAAAGAAATAACTAAAATAATAAAACACAAAAAAAAGTGACAACAAAAACAAATTGTGATTGCAAAAATTTTAAAGCTTTCGACTTCATTTTAGGGGCAAGAAATTTGATGCATGATTCCTATATCGTTTTGAATTTTCGAAAAAAAAAACATTTGTTTTGCTACACTGACGTTACGCTGCAAGCATTTATGAAACAAATTCAAAGCCATATAGAATAACAATATGGGTTTCCGATAAAAACAAAAAAACTAAAATAATTAAAAGAAGCTAATTTTTTTGCTAATACAAGCACAAATTATTATTTAAAAAATTCATACATTTATATTCTCGCAAAATTCCAGTATTTTGTTTTGAATATTTTAACTCACAGGCAGTAAATCCTAATTAAAAATTTTCCGGCTCGTCAGATATTTGCTTAAACGATCTCAAAGTTTCATAGCGTTGAAACAAATTAAGGTATGAACATACATATATGTATGACATACACAAATAGTAGTCAAATGAAAGAAGCTGCAAGAGATTTTAAAAATTTACTATTTTAATTTGAATCGTGGCCTAAAAATGTTGAAACTTTTCTTGCAAAACTTATTATTGCAGATACTCTATTTAAGGAAACGCATATATTTAAATGCTCCTTACATGATTAATAGTATCTTCCACACGTGTCCTAACTGAAAGTTAGATGTTTTTAAGTAAAAAATCCTGATTCATAAAATAACTGTATTTAATAATGCACACATTTAATTTGTTTAACTCTATTATTTTGTGGACTTTTAGTAAAAATTTAAAACATTTTTATTTTATAAATTTGGTATAGACATTTTGAAAACCGTATATTTTGGAAAGTTACAGTCTTTTTTGCTCACAGACCAGATGACAGACGCAAAGATGAACTGATAACGTTGTTAACAGAATGTGTTCTAAAAATCACTAATGAAAGAATAAGTAGACGTCCTGAAAACCATGAACACATTTTGAAAAATACTATCAGCACTGTGAGACAACCGCTCAAATGCGGCAAAATAAAGAAATTCGAACCCTGCTAGGGAAAATGTGTGAACCCCTTCGTGCTAAACTGACATGAGTACCATCAATACAATCATGAAGTACAGCTTGTCAGAGTTGAGATTTATCCAATCAATGCCACTTTGGGGATAACGTTTACGGAGTACCCTTTATTGCCATCTGGGGCAAGTAACCCAAACCCAAATCTTTAATGCACTTAGAGTTAAGATTGCCAATTGGCCTTTTGAATGCAAGCTCACCTCCCTGATAGAAGTTGGCCGCTTGAGCTGAGAATCCACAGCCTCTATGACGATTGCCAGTTCTGCTGGAAAAAACACTAAAACAGTATGAAAGCCTAAGCTCAACCTCGCCATTAAAATGTCAAATTAAAGTAAAATCCCAGTCGAAAGTCAATAGAAAGAGTAAAACGGTCTGAGCATACTTTTATACTTGAAAGCGAAAAGAATATTTTTATTATATTTTAATATTTTATTACGAAATGGTTTTATTATTTTTGGTTGCTTTGAAAACATAACCTTCGTGCAATAATAAATAAAATTTCAAATGATGTCTTATTAAAAAAGTTGAGAATTAAACCTTTCCAATTGCTGATGCACTGATCGTCAAGCGACCAGCAGCACAAAGTGGAATTTGTTCAAACTCTGTCTGCATGAAGATGATAAAGTTATTTCAATATTTTCTGCTTCTGCGCTCAAATGAGTGCATTTATATTTAATTTAAAGTATGAGACAAAAGCAGAAAAGTCCGCCAAGATTGCACACGTGTTCAAGTAGTGAGCTTAGTGACTAGTTTTTACTCATTGAAATTTTGTCCACTTTACTTAAAAACACAGTACAACTACATACATTGTAAATACATACAAACCTCGATGTGCGCATCCAAATCAGCTATTGAGTCGATAAGTCACCATAAATGGACACTTAAGTGGAGTCCTTTTTTTGCGCTTCCCAAATCGCAATGAGCAAAAACTAGGCAAATGTTGAATGGAAAATTTCAAAAGCTGCAAAATTTAGTGATGTTACACGATTTTTCTTTATTGACTTTACGTGTCAAGGATTAGAAAACTTCAAAAATGAAAAGTGCTGCAACGGGCGATTAGTATGCCAATTGACACGCTTTCAAATTCTTTGCTCTACTATTGCGACATTTTCGCATGATCTTTGCCGCTCCTGTAGTTACGTTTCAATTTAAAAAAAAAAAAGAACTGTGGACGTACTCGTTTAGTTTAGCATAGCTTTCCATATCGTTTTATGCATTTGAACACGTTTCTCGGTTGCCTCACACCAATGTTGCTACGCATAAAATCCCTCCGGGAAATCAGCAGTTACAAAAAAATCTACAACAACACAATTAACAGCAACAAGTATGCATACAACGTATATTTTTTTGTATTTGAAGATTGTGTCTGTTTTGTACGTTCGTCGAAGTCAAAGAACTAAGCTAAAAGCACAATCAAATTAACTGCTTCTTGCGAAAAGCGAGATAATGCAGAAAAAGACAATGTGCAAAATTCGCAAAGAAATTGACCTTGTAATTGTTGTTTGTATGTATGTATGTATGCATATGTATGTACGTCTACCAACACTGGCACACAAGCGTAATAGGTGGGGAATACAATTGAAACATTTTCCTTTGGAATTGCATGCCAAAGTCAACTGAAATGAATTGGCAGTGCAAAAATATGCAATCGTTCGATTAGACACCGGACACTTTGCGGCAATTGTGCGTGCATATGTACATAGTTGCACTTATTACCGACATACAGACGTTTACTACTTCCATTTATTAAGAAGCATACTTGGGGGCGCATTGCGAGGACATTCGAAACGTGCGTACGCTGCATTGAATACCCCGCAGGGAAAAGCCAACCGTGAGCGGAAATATCATTATTTTTGTGATTAATTAAGAGAATTGTTATGAAAAGCTTGCAAAGTAGAAGAAACTAATATTCCAAAATGGCAATCGTCGTGCGTTTTGGTATTAAAGCTAATCTTTTTTCTGATAAATTTCCTTGACTGAAAAACACTATGCAACATCAATCAAAATCACCGATATAGTGGTGGTGATTCGTATTACGTATACTTAGTTAACAATAGAAAACAAATTCATATTTAGATATCACGTTCCAAAACGTAAATAACGGTAATCTTACTTTATTTACTTTTCGTTAGACTTAGTTGAGGGTAGCTATAAAATTATAAAATTGGTGTGTACAAAAGTCATCAAAACATTTAGATTATTTATAAATCAACAAAATGCCGCGTCGCATTACCTTAGCTACCTTTTATTCAAAAGAAGATTAATGTTCTGCAATAATATTGAAGGATTAATGTCAGAATTAGGTCAGAAGCATATATCAAAACATGGGTTCAGTAAGTGATAAACACGATGAAAGATTTCATCAAGAAATTGCAAACTACGAGAAGCGTTATCAGAGTAGATGGGAGCCAGCCATGTTTGCGGACTATTGTTGGAGCCTCCAGAGCGATACTGCCACTACTGACTGCAAGAGGAAAGCCAATCGATAAAAAAAAGTTTTTTAAATGTAGAATAGCAATTTATGTCACCGCTTCATATAATTTTAAGTAAAATCAATAAATGCGTTTCACTACTAAACTTGACGTGATAGAACAATTTTATTTCAATATTTCAAATAGTTTTAAGGTGGCGAATCATAATTACTTACACTGCGTTACAAAAACGAGCTTTAGTTCTGTCCTATGAACCAAATATACTTTTTCGGAAAGGGGAGAAAAAATAAAAATACACGTGTATCGGCGATTTTCATGTACACGTCAGAATGGTTTTTTTTATGTATAAAAGTATTTAAAGAATATATAGAAAAAATACGTGTACATGAAAATCGCCGATACACGTGTATTTTTTTTTCTCCCCTTTCCGAAAAGGTATATTTGGTTCATAGGATAGAATGTGTGTAACGCGGTGTTTGTAACGCAGTGTTATTGTGAACCCAGTGAAAAAAAAAATGTTTACTTTGTTGCATAATGTAATAGGTTTTAGTCCAAAATTACGGGAAAACATCCCAAAATAGCAAAATAAAGCGTTATACTATGTGCCCATTTTGAGATTTAATGAAATTTTTAGCCCTCTGACAAGACTTAACGCTAAATCTTTCGGATAACATACGAATATTAAAAATTGAAAATTCTTCCCAAATATTCATTTTGTGTTTTAAATTTAATATACATTCTATAAAGTCAATGTAGACAAATTTTCAATTAATTATTCAACAGAAATAAACGTCAAAAAATCTCAATAAGGAAGTGTTGACGGTGTAGATTTAAAGAAAAGATTTATTAAATCGCACTAAGTAAATCTTCTATTGTAGATTTAGTATTAGTCTTAGTTTTTGCTTATGAGTCCGTGTTATTTTTGGTAAATATTTTGACGTTTAAACATTTACAGTAAAAGTTGATATTCGAGTTCCAAGTAACTTTCGGTTTTTTTTTTGCTTGTTACTCACTTTCAAGAAAGTAATTTTGTTATTTGACAGTTTTACAGGTTTTTACAAGAGAACAATAGCTGAATAAAAGGAAAGGCAAATACGAGTAAATAAGAATACCACCGGAAAATTTGCCACCATTTGCAAAAACCAGTAGCGAAAAAAACTTTCAAAAATTTTAAATAACTTACTAATTACCAATTTTTGTGATATCGAACAAATTCAAATCAAAAAATAAATATTTTCCACGAAACTTGTGAAACAAAGCGTTTACGTACGTTTATGTTTTCTTGAAATTTCTCTAAGCACTTGATTGCTCATACAACTGGGTTACACAGTTCACAGCAAAATTCCTTTATGTTGGCGAATGTGAACGCGAGGAATTATTGAAATTGCCGGCTGAAATTTTTCTAAATAGTTTAACTCCCTTTCCCAATGTCTCTTTCAACAAATACGCGATAATATTCCCCGCACATGCATTTTATCTATACCACTTTTGTATATTTACCTACTCAACACTAGAAATATCACGTCCCGTAAATACCTTAGCACATACTTTGAACTTCTCATCAGTACATTCATAAATACTCATATTGTATGTACATATGTATGTATGTGCAAAATCATATTTTTAAATTTGTAAATAAAGAGTGCAAGCCCAACACTTCAAAGCCCACTTCTCAACTGCTCTGGCCACATTCTTTCCGGTTAAACTTTCAATGGATATCCGCTCTGTGTTAGCAAATCAAGCATTGTGAGTGTATTTTTCAATTATACCAGTGATTGCAGCATTGAACTGCCAACGTTGTCCATTCGTTATGACCGATGGTGTCGATTGATGAATACCACCAAGAAGAAGCGCAACCACTGAGTATTTAATTATGTGTGCAATTCGATATTCTCTCGCGCACAGCCATGTAATCAGCGAATATCCGGTGGATTCGGTGAATGTAACGCAAAGCTAATTACGGCGTCAAATCACGTTCTATAGTGCCAGTGCTGGGGATAAAGGCGACTTTCCTTTGAATAATGTTTTTGTTCGTGTAGTTGTTTGATGATTGTATGCGGTTTGTTGAACGTGTCTCGGGCATGTAGTCTTTTAATATGGGATATGGAGATTTATTCATTGAATTATACAAGGTTGACAGTGTTGACAAATTGCGTGAATATCTCGCGCATTCCGTAAATTTTCAATTAATTATACTAGCATATATTCAGCTAATAGCTTATTAAAAATTGAATTTTCATTGGATTCATTATAGGTTTTTAGCTTAGAATTTGATTGCTGAACCCTTGTCAAGACAATTTCCAATGAATAATTGAAGAAACTCTTCACAAATATAACTTGAAATAAGATGCATGAGCTTGTTTTTATAAAATATTAATTGTTGGAGAAGCTATTAAAACTTAAGATACACACTTACATATAACAAATTGTAATTGGAACTGTATAACATTTTCATTGAAAATGCGTAATTTTTAATAAATTTTTAGTTAACAGAACTATCGCACAGCATTTTATTTTTTCTATCAATACTTGAGCTAAATTTCTTCCATTTAATTTATGTTCATATTCAAGTTGAATATCTAATGATTTCTTATTCTATATTCTCGTTTATCTTCTCATTTTTCCTTTCCACGTTTGGTATACTTAAATTGGCATTTTCGATTTGGTTAGTTGTTTTTTGTTTATACTAAATTGCCTCTATATACTAAACAGTTTACCTATTATGGCGTTTTCTGTACCATATTGGTTCGATTCCATCGCCAAATAGTGCCATCGTCACATACGTAGACCAGCACACTAGAGTCACGTGAGAAAGCCACCTGCCGCACTACTGAGTTACACTTTAAATTATTCAGTGTACTTGTGTGTGTATGACCAGGATCGCTGGGATCGAGTTCCCAAACATACACTTTGCCGTGCTGATTTCCCAGAGCAATTATTTTATGGCAAGGATTGAAACCGAAACGAACAAACCATATCTCACATTCATCATAATCGAATTCCGCTATAATAGTGCAGGAAGGGTCACTTGGTTTTAGCTGTGACAATCCCTGATGCAATTGTCCGGGCTTCCAACAGATTATGGAATTTTCACATGATTTCGAAAGTACAAAATCACCAAACCATTGCACACAATCCACATAGTTGCGATGTATATCACGCGTTGAGAAATCTGGAAAATGCTGCATTATTGTTGGGAAAGGGCGCTGAGATTTGCTTGGATTGAATGTTCGCGACAATTCAATTTTTTCCTTAAAATCATCCGTGTTGATGCGCCACAACTTTAAGGAATGATCCATGCCACTCGACATAATACGTTCGCCACGAAAATCAAAATCAATTGAAAGTACCTCATCGCGATGCCCCTCAACACCGCCGAAAATTGCAATACAAACATGCGATTGTGTATTCCAAAGACGTATGGCATGGTCTTTACTGCCGGAGAGTAGCAGGTGTGGTTGTCGTGGATGATATTTCAGTTCATTAATGGCCTGTCCATGGCCAATGTAATTGCCCACAGTCTCATTTTTTTGTACATCTATAACGCGAATGACACCACGATAGCCAGCAGTGGCAAGTACTGGTAGCGATGTTTTAACATCATACGACCAAGCGCATGTGTAGAATACTTCATCGGGCTGCAATTGAAGAAGATTGATTACTATTGCGTCAGTGTAGAATTTGAAAATGCATCAACTTACATCTGGATCCGCATAACACATAAGCAATGTGATGCCCCCTTGACGTGGGCATTCATAAACTGTGCAGCGATTGCTACCAGCGGTAGCGAATACTAGCGGTTGATCATTCCCAAGCCACTGATTAAAGCAAATGCCGAAAATGGCTTGACCATGATTCTCCTTTACGTGGTAACTAAAGCGAAGCACATTCAAAGTATAAACAAATTTGATTTGCCCCAAACAAATTAGCTTACTCATATTTATACGCCGGTTTTCGTGCTTTTGCTTTATTGCTACGCTTGTGGCCACGTGAACGCCGTGCAGAAGGCGACTTGCTGCGTGAAGTATTGTTGGTGCTAACGCTAGCTGTGTCGTCCTTGAGAAATCAAATTATAAACATTATTTATTCCCATAATCTAATTTAAAACAGCCTTACACCGCCCGAGTCGTCACTATTTTCCCCATGCACACTTTCCTTTGATGAGACTTTATCGTTTTTTACTTTGGACATTTTTGATACGTAAAAGATTAAATATTAAAAGCTATTTTTTAGCTCACAATCATTGAAAAATTATAAATAAAAAAAAATTATACACGTTTGCCAAATGCCAGCCGCTACTGGTTTGTTTGTATTTTGGCGGCAACTTTTAGCTGTCAAACATGCCAGCTGAGTGAACCGCTGGCTGTGTTCATAGATTGCTCAACGTACACAGGGTTGCACATAACGCGATCGTTTATTCAAAGTTGAGTATCCTATCGTGGTGAGTACCTTATATATTTTTAGCTTATTACCGCGAAGAACCCATTATGTATGTTCTTTGATTATTATCACAAATGTATTTGTATGTTTTATTTCAGCAATATTATATATGCTAGTGCTGTATTAAATTTTATTTTCTAAACAGGTTCGAACACAACACAACAATGCGTTGATATACATATGTATATTCTAAGAAATATGTAGATATTTTGACCGACCAATGATGTCATAGTAAAGATCTGTGTAAACAAAAGTACTCGCAATAAGTTCTTCCAAAGAACGTAGGTACTTAACATAGAAGTTGCATGGTGTATCGTTCCCTGTGGCAAGTTATATCGGCTTATTTCACCCAACCGAAATCCAATTAGATCGATTTGGATTCTGATATCAATCAACGAATGTCCAATTCTTGTTCTTTGCTTCCTTGAAGCTGCTGTTGGCGTAAAAAGAAAATATTCTCCAAATTATTTGTAAGACGTACTGCCGAAGTGACAGCGCTTAGCCACACGTCATTTCGGTTCGGAAAAAGTATGTTGGCTTGTGTCTTAAACAATCTCAAGCTTGAGATTTAATGACTAATTTATTTTACTTAAGATTTTTAGAATAAGAAAAGTTTAGTTTTATATGTATAACTTTTTCTTGACATCTCTTTCGCGAATAAGTGCTCTTACCATGTATCTCGATCTAATAGATTTTCGGTGGTTGAAATAATGCTATATTACCAACTAAATGCTGTGACTTCTACGTTATGGAAATTCTTTTGAGTATATTTCAAAATCCATTTGTAATGCGTCTATTAAAACTTTAAATGTGCTTTGCAAATTAGAACTTTTTAAATTGCATAATTACGATAATTAAATTTTTTGGTTTGAAAACTAATATTTGCCCTTGTAGCTATTTAAATAATGATTATGAATTTACATAAATCAATAGAAAATAAGTTTTTCTGTTCATTTTATCCTTTTTTTGTCATGACTTCGCTAAAGAAGAATTACGGCCTTTTTCTCGGGTCATTTCATCACACCGAAAACCAATTGGATGGAATAGGATTTTAATGTCAAGCAATAGATTAAAAAAATTTAATATCCATCAACGAATGCTAAATCCGTTCAGGTTTGGTGAACTAAGACGAAATATTTTGTTAGCATAACGGAACGAGAATTGCGGATTCTTTGTAGGATGCTGAAAAACTGAATACCGCAAAAAATATTGATGTCAAATTTTATTTTTTAACATACTGCAAAAAAGAGTTTTATAAAATGTCTTTGTTTAATAGCCTGAAATTTTATTGACGTATTTTCTCTATACACATAAAAAATGCATACATGAACAATTTAATTTTTTTTAACATGCATTTTCAACATTTTATGAACCATTTTTTGAAGTAATAATATATACATCTATATTTAAACTAGGATAAAAAGTATATATATATTTTTTAGTAAAGACATGCGAAAAATTTGTAGCAAAAACAGTGGTCGAAGACACAATGTACATACATATATAAAAGAAAAACTGTGCGTTATGGTTTGGGAACTTTTTTTTGTAAAAAGTGTTAGAATATATGATGCCGAGGTATGCTGAAGAAGCTTTATACACAATTTTTGAGTTATAAGTAAATGAGTTAGACAGTTTCACAGTTGGATAGAAGAAGAATAAATGGCTAAAAGAAGACATATACAACAGAGCAAGAGAAAGAGACGCAGAATGTTTGCCAACAAGAGAGCAAGACAGCATAATAAAGTATGTGTTTTATTTGTGTGTTATTTATTGTTTAATTTTCAATAAAATGTTTATTTCATTGTTAAGTAACTAGTGTGCAGATTAAAAAAAATTTCGTAACTTATCGAACAAAACAGGGTTACAGGGTTATTCTTAAATGAAAATCGCATTAAACTGTTAATCTACATTTTATTATCATTAAATTAATTTAAATGATAAAAACTGAAGTAGTTGCAACCTTATCATTTAACTCGAAGTCGATTCACTTTTACGCGTAAGAATTAAATAACTACGAATAAGTTGTAGCATATTTACAGGCTGGTGAAAAAAAAAACTTTTTAATTTTTGTTTTCAAATGAATTTTTCAATCCAATTGCCACGTAAGTGTGTTTCTTCTTCGCGATACTTGATAAGGCGGTTAGTGTCAACAACATATTTTTTTGAAAAATTAAATTCAAATATTATAAGATCTTATGTACGTTTTATTTGTCGACGACATGGACCTCGCCCAGATCGGTGTGCGCAGGCGCCTTTGCCTCTGCATGGCTGCTTTATTACTACTACTGCTGCCGACACTCTGACCATCACCGCCACCACCACTGCTGCATTGTTTATCGCCTTTATCAACCGCTGAGGCCGTCGCCGTTGTCCTCTCAGCTTCGGCAACATTTGCTTGGCCTTGCTCTGCTTGTGCATTTGTTTTTGCATCACCTGTCGCATTTTCTTCTTCCGCTTCCGCTGCAGCTTCAGTTTCCGCATCTGCTTCCAAAATCGTGTCCGGTGGTCCTGTCGGCCCACTATGCGTTTGTGGTGCTAACGTTACTCCTTTGGTGCGACTATCGATGCTGGTTTGATTGTCAGGCGCATTACTTTGTTGTTGTTGGTTAATAGTACGCAAACTACAATTGTTACACAAATTGTTATTATCCTGATTGCTATGACTACTAACATCATCAACACCACCACCATCACCATCACCATCACCATCACCATCACCATCAGCATCAGCATCAGCATCGGCATTAGCTCCACCATAATTCTGCTGCTGATGCTGTTCATGGCTGCGCTGGCTACAATTTACATTTCTACAATTGCCGTTGCAACGTTGTTGCGAATGGCTCACTCCACGCGTCTGTTGACTGCAGCGTTGGTGATGCGGATGGTTTGGAGGACGACAGCATTACCGGCGTTGTGCGATTTTTCAGTTTTTATGTAGTTTTTTTTTATCGTTCATTCGTTTGGCGAAGTTATCAGCAGTGTGCAGTGAGTAATAGCAACAGCAACACACACAGAGTACAAGGAAGGCGTTTTCGAGTAGCGAAATTTTTAATTACAATATTATTTTTGTTTTTCAATTCAATAGGTGGGCAGAAAGAGAGAAAAGAGATTCAATTAAAATTTTTGAAAATTAAATTAGTTTATTAACATTTTTTTGTATCATTGACCTTTTGGGTTAGTTGTAATAAACTTTTAAGAAAAAGTGTATTAAGCAAGAAATTTAAATATAATTAAAGTCTAGTTAATCGCGGTCACAATAATATTGATACTTGAAAATGAAAGTCCTACTTATATTCAGTTTTAACAGGATAACTGACTACTGAGTCTTTCTCAGAGCCTCACTGAGCTAATTGTCAGTTTAAGAACTTTGAATTGACGATGATTGCTAAGTGTCCTAAAATATCAATATCCATAATACGAAAATTATTTCATCAATTTCATGGTACGAGTATATTTATATTGAACCTCGGCCAAAATCGCTTAGGCGGTAGATGCGCCAATTAAGTAAGTAAGTAATTGGAAATTAAATTTATGATTCCCATATCTGTGGTGTTCATTTTTTAAGCGATAACTTAGTGGAGTCTTTATAAAAAATCCATTACCAATAGGGATCTTCACACCCAACTTCGTAAGACTTAGATGCTCGTTAGACAAATAGCAGTTTTGCCCAATGAGCATCCAGTTTTGTTTTTGTGGTATTGTATCTTGCTGCTGTGGCATTTTTATCAATATAGTTTCCAACTATTATCCATAAAATCTCAAAACTTATGGATTTCTCAAAACATATTACGAATTAAAAAATAGTTTAATCGTTAAAATTTTTGATTCTACAGTTTATTTTTTACTTTGTTAAATCGATTGATATCAAAGTAAGATCTCACTATGTATGTATGTATATGACAAAAACAAATAATTCTGCGAAGTTTTGTAGTTTTTGATTTTTACTCTTTACAATTTTCGCTCTTTCTCTTTAGTTTAGGTATAAAGCGACGAAAAAGACTTGCTAATAAAAAACGGACGTTGAAGATATAAAGTTTACGGAGCATCGAAATTATTGTGAATATCCTGAATAGCTTATAGCTCTATCGGAAACGGGCATTTTGCGTCCGTGGTGAAAAATAGAAAATATGTAGGTGGACCAACCTACAACTAATAATGTGCTTTATAAATCTTCTGTTGGTTGTGCACACTTAGCTGACAAGTAACACTGCGTATAGGTCAAATGAAAAACAGCTGACCACAAACAGCTGTTTTTGATTTACATCGATAAGTGAGAAAAGTTGGTTGAAGCACCTAAAATTGCAACTAATTAAAGCAAATACGAGTCGTTAGTTAAGTGAGTAAGTAATTGTTTGGTCAACTGTCTTTGTCAGGGAATCGTTTTACGATGTTGGATGCTTTTAAGTTCCTTTTTGGGATAATTTTCTTTTTGAGAGAATATATGACGCCCTTTTTTTTTTTTGATAATTTTCTTTTTGAGAGAATATATTACTAATTACCGAAATCAATTCTTAATAATCAATAAAGGCACTTGATCTATATTTTTAAGTTTTATTTAATAATTTATTGTACTAAATAAGCGTTATAGCTTCAAAATTTGCTTTCCTAACATATAGGAATATTTTCACAAAAGTCTTAATTGCTCAAAAGTCAAAAGTTAAATAATATTATTAAATCAATGTTTATACCTAACACCACAGACATGTATGTACATATGTATATAAAAAGTAAGTTAGGTTCCTTTTAAAGCAAATTCAACAATTTCATTCATACATACATATATGCAGTATATGTATATATTAAGTTCTTGCTTCCAGCGAAGTGTTGTGGGCTGTACTCTATTATTTCTTAATTGACTTTGATGGCTTAATTATTTTCACAATATAGCAACCCACTTACATTTTCTTGTAGATAGGAAATACAAAGTTCAATTGCGATTTTAATGATTACATTTATGCTGGAGTTTAAAATGAAACTAATTGAATGGTAGAAACTTGTCTAAATCTGCAGTAATGCAATTAGCTAAACTTTTATATTAAATTAAAGGAAATATCAATGTACAGATATATACACACACGAAACATATGTATGTATGTTTATGTACTCGCGTGTATGTATGTAGAGTAAAGTTAATAAAAATACCATTCTGCTTCTTAGTCTGATCAACCAACTTGTGAAAACCTTCTTAGAAATACGTCTTAAACCTGAGGTTGGTAAAATATTATTTCTTTACCTTAATACGAAAATGCTCTAACTCAGTTTTTGGTTAAAAATACAAATAATTCAAGCTCATTCAAATATTTTTATTTTACTTTTAAACGAACATTGTTTAACTTATTTTTTCTTAAAAGATGTCATCTTTAATGATTTAGGTTGAGGAATTTTAATTTACATAATTACAACTAATAAGTGTATATGTTTTGTTAAAGTAGTTAGCAGGCAGTTAAATTTTAGTATTTAGAAATATAACTTTATCTCCAATAGTATAATTAAAAAGAGAGCTTACAGTCCAATTTACATGTTTTTTCTAAAACTCTTCTCCAGACTACAGTCAATCCAATTGCACCTAACACTATGCCACGAAAATTTGAATATTTAATATGTTATACCATTATTGTGATCCCATCCGGTAAATTTTAACAAAACTTTTTTAAATTTTTTTGAAAGCGATTTCATAAGCAAAAACTAGTAAAAGAGAACCAATTTCCAAGAATAAAAAAAGTTTCTTTTATTTAGAAGTTAACATACGAATATGTAAGTATTTAGCCTAAAGATATTTTATGTAAAAATTTGTCAAATCTGTCAAATCATCAACAACAGTCTGTTTGACACAAAAATTTGTTCGCAAAAAAAATATTTACTAGACTCCGAGATGTAAGGGATCGGAATTACGTTCTTTCAAATCCGAATGTAAACGCTAAACGGCAAGGTTTTTCGGCATAGTTCTAGGCGCATTTGTATTGACAAAATTCATAAGATGAATTTTGTAAATTTAGTGGAAATAAGAATTAAAATAAATTATGAAATTCTAACTGAAGAGGCAATACAATTAGACACTCATTTTAAGATAATCAGCATTGTAGCATAAAAGATGATGAGTAAGAACCTTTTCGTATTAAGGTAATGGAATGATATTTATGTTTCATATTTTATTGTAACAATATCTAAACATGCAACCACTGCTTATACATAATATAAACATCTTCATTTTGAACTGCACCAGGGTATTCTGCCTTAGGGCACATTATCACACTTAACCAATCGCTTAGTTATCTTCACAAAAAAAAAAACATGAAATGCTGGAATTCTAAATATTTGTATACAATCCCCAAAATTATGCACTCATGTGTACATACGACTACACATGTATGTATGTATTATTGTGTGCATTGCAAAATTTAAGACATGTTTCCTCTTTTATGTCCCCAGTCAACACTAAAAAATATTGCCTGTTTGCTTCTTTTACAAACAAAAATAATCATAATAATATTGTACGTATGCAGAGCTGATGCTGAACCAATGCAAGCAACAAAACGTTGTACGAGTATTTACAGATGTACAATGTACAATGTACGTGTATGTATGTTTGTACGAATATGTATGACAACGTATGGCAATGTATGAAGACGAGAGACACAATGTTGATGCAAAAGTATGTATGTATGTACCATATGAGCATGTAAGAAGTTAGATTATCGTGTGAAGTGAACAAGCACTGAATAGCCTGCGGACAGGTTACAGATAGGAAAATAGAAAAATTGGAAAAATATGTTTTGTAGATTTTTCAAGAATTTTTTATAATGCTCCTTTAGAAAAATATATCAGATTTTGTTGGAGACTTAGTAAAGTGTGTTTGTACTTTGCTTACTAAGGAATAGCTGTGGAGACGGGGTGGGGAGAGTATAATACAAATATTTATAGATATCAAGTAACAAAGGGCTCAGTAATGTAAGTAGTAAGAAGAAGTAGAACGAAGTGGAAGGCAATGCGACATAAGCTTGTCTTTAGCTTTGTGAAAAATAAGTATTGAAAAGTATTATATGCACTTTGAAGGTACACAGAATTACCCAAGGTAAAAGCTGAGACATGCTTGAGTATACATACATATATTCACTTAATACCAGTACACACATAGTACAGAAGTAAGGATGTATGTACATAATATGTACATAGTTGGATAGCAGGAGTTGTAGAAGTAAAGAGTTGAGTGCGTAAGTGCATAAACAGAGATATCATCCATAAATCATATTATTATATGTACTTTCTTTACATTCTAATATTTAAATTGAGGTAAAAATTTATTTATGCAAGTACAATAACTAAGCTAAAGTTTTTTTTTTCGTTTCGAGAAACATGCGCATTTAGGCGTAATACCACTCAACTATTTAGCTATGTATGCATGTAAATATGCATATACTACACCTATTTATATACATACATATGTAGTGAAATGTATGCAAGCGTCTACACATATTAGTATATATTTTCTTTAAAACTAGTAAAAGTTCTTTTTTAATATAATAGCTAGAAATAATTTGAATATGGCAATCACATTTAATAAAATTGAGTGCCTTCACCTAATTTAACAATGACTGTCAATAGTTGATAACTCAATTTAGGTACATATATGCATACATACAAATATTTCAATAAATTTTATTTTTTTTGACTTTGAAAACTTTTGTGCCAAAACTGCTTCAGGGCCATTGCCATTTTATGAATTGCTTTATACTTTGCACTTTGTATTGATTGCCGCATTTTTTAAGTTCGTTGGATTTTGGCTTAACTGAAATCGAACTTATTTGAATTTTGTGCAGTTTTGACAGCAATCTACAAAGTTTCACCTTTGCAGAGTAAAATGTGCATATGTATGTACATATACAGACCAACACAAAGAGTTGACACTTAAAAATCTCTGACCAAAGAGAGACCAAAGAAACTTTTAGATAAATATATGAATAAATGCTAAAAGCCTATGGCGCTAGGTATTTTTGTAACACTAAAGACTAGTTTTTCTGCTTTTTTTTTTACTATTTTCTTCAGTATTCTAATCATATACCAGCAGTATACAGCTATTGAAGAGCTAAACTTGCAATTTTGATGAGACAAATTCCAAGTGAGATTTTTTGTGGAAAATGTTGTTTGGTTTTTAATTAATATAAAAAAATTACAGCTAGTGAAAGTAACCTTCGATGACACAGTTCGATTGCAAGGATTGTACAGGTTTACAAGTATGTAAGGATCAGATATATTGTGACATTTGATGACAACTAAATTCTCTATTTCTCTGATCTCTCACGCTCTTGTCCTGCTATTCTGTATATTTGTCTCTTTCTTTCCCACGTCTTTAATCTTTCAGAGTCATCTTCTAAAAAGCCTTAAGACTTGAGAAGCAAAAATATATATAAATATACGGAAAGGCATGAGAGAAAGTGATATACCCGAGAAACATAAGATATCAGCTGCCATTTAACATCACCAAACATCACAAAAGTCAGTACTTAGTCCGGGACCGGCTTTAAAAATTCTGTTAGTTATTTAAAAAATTTCGTATAGAACCTTGCGGAAAGCAGTAACGAGATCATCGAAATCCAAATTTAAAATAGTACCACGCTCACAGCTCAGAAGAATTAAACTTATTATTTTGCCAGCAACTAATACGCAAGATATTTGGTACCGGTTTGAGTTTCCAAAATTATCTCCTACTCAGGGAGTTTGCTTCTTTTACAGAAGTTAATACATATTATTAAATAAAAAATATTTTTAATTAAACGTATTCTAATTTTGCTTTGGTATCAACTTTGACACATAAACACACACAACTTTTCCAAAAAATTTCACTTAAAATTATTGCGTAAATGCTTAATGACTATTTAAATATACAGGGTAGCCCAAATAAAAATTTATTTTTAAATCATAAAACGTATATGTTTTGAAAAAACTTACTTAGGCCACTTCTTTTGATTTGAGACCTCAATTTTAGAAAACTAATACTTTTCAGCAGTGTTATCTAGGTCCCGGCGTTTTCTCGTTATGAAATCTTGTAAAAATTAACGAAACTTGAGAATTGTCAACACTAGGACAATTCGCCTAAATTTATGCTTTAATTTACAAAATTTACTAACATATTTTGTGCAATTTTTCATAGCGTAAGACCAAGCTTTTACAGCATAGTCGCAAGCATAGTAGTATTAATAAGTTTCGTCTAAGGCTGTCAGACAGTTATAAAGTTACAATTAGAGCAAGGACAAATATTTCAGGTGGGCAAACAATATAATTCAAATGCTTGATATACGCAAAACAAATAAAGAAGTGATGCCGAAGATGCAAAATGCTTAATGGAAAAAGCGTACGGAGACTTTATTAGCCAAAGTTCTTAATCATTTTGGCAGCTTACAAAGATTTTTTTAAAATTATGATTTTAGCAATAAACTTCTATCTAGACCACCCTCAGCACAAGTATGTTTGGTTTACAAATGCAAAATGCTTTGATGAGTGCATGAAATAATCTATCTGTAATGAATGTGCAATACGATTAGTATTTGTATTATTCAGGAAGATATATGTAATTTCAAGCTATGCAAATGACGAAATGAATACAAAGATGTTCACAAATTTACGAGTATTTATAATAAACTATAATTTTTATTTTTAATATTCATCATTTTTTTAATGCCTCCATATGAAACAATATACATTTAGAGATGTCATAAAATGTCTTTACATACATACATACATACATCAAATTTGAGATGAAACTGGGTAAGGGTAACTACACATGTCAGAATGTATGCATGTCAGTCAAACTAACACTTACTCTGCGTTTGAAGTTTGAGCGGTAATTTTAGAAGAAGATCCACTTTTAGAACATATATTTGAAGCAGACGATCTTCTTCTCGATTTAGTTATGAAAGAGGATATATGTATGTAACACACATATACACAAGTAAGTAAAAAAATGGAGAAAAATTAAAAACAAATTATGATATTACAAGTTTTGCTTGAGCAATAATAAAAAATAAGGAAATACATTTTCTGAGATATAGTATATGTAAGTACAACTAGAAAGTTTTCACATAAAGCAGCTTTCACCGTATTATGAAAGCTTTCACATTTACACATATAAAGGAGTTTTGAAGATTTGTGAAAGTTTAACTGATTCGTTGAATACATTAGATACATTCATATAGCGCAGCTTTGAAATATTTCTGCACACAATTTGGAAATGTTTAAACAGTAAACACCTAATACAAATATACTCAAATGATTATGTTAAGTATGAATCATCACAAATAACATTTATGATAATATGAAAATGGAATGAAGCTGAATAACTATGTAAATGAACATTAAACACAAATTGAAAATGAAGCACGATGAAGTGATAGATTCAAAGACAAGTGAGTGAGACACAAATAAGTGATAAAATATAAGTACGAGTAGTTACATATTTGTTCGATTGAAGTGCTAGTTATTTATTATTTTGTTGACCTAAGACTTTTAAAGAACTTTTCGAAATTTAAACCTTTTTCTAACTGTCTATTAAAGCATCTAACACAAGCTCATTTGTTGCAAGACTTTAAGCGCTTACTTTACTACAAAAAGCTACGCAAGCCAGCTATCGTCCAACTTGTGTGATTTTTGTAGCAAAATGATAAGTAATTTTTGAATGAACAATCTTGCAGCCAATGACTTATGGCAACGGCGTTAGCGTGAGAACTTACTGATGTCTGTTCTTTTGCCTAATTTCAAAAAAGCTTTTCTAATAATAATGCAATGAATATTTCGGATCAACTAATTCTGTTTTTTTTTTTTTAAATAAGGAATATTTTTGTCGTTATCGAACTAAGAAGATGTGGTAGCTTTAATTAAAAAAAACGTAAAAAGTTGAGCTGCGAAATCTGATTATTTTTAATCGGAAAATATCACAGATAAGCTTTTTAGACTAAAAAAACTCCATTGACCCAATCAATTTCAATCATTTCAGCTCTAAACTAGTTCTTATATTAATACTTGAGATTTAAGATGTTCTCGATTGCATGTTGGCTTAGTTAATATTTTCTTGTTCGCATATGTTTTTTTCCGAAAACATTGCTTACTCTACATACATAGTAGTTCAGTAAAATTTAACTTTTAACAAAAATACTTACTTGGACTCGTCGAGGAAAACTGCTTCGAGAACGCGTGCCGCATAATGTAGATTGCGTTGCAAAATGTCATTTGAAAGTTCGCCGGTATTTATTAAATGCAATAAGCAGCGTAATCTGTAAGGAAACAAGTAAATGAGTTAACTGTTATGAATTATTTTTATTATTTTTTTTAAATAAAAGCGTGCAAAATTTTATAAATAATCCCTTTACCTACACATTTACACAGTTGCATCAAAAGCTTTGCTGACTGTGAAGGCATTCATGTAAAAAGTTTATAGTGTTAGCTAAAACTTTATATTCTATATATTTAACCGCAATTGAGCTCAAATGGTCCGGTATCAAAAATTTACACAAAAGAATTTGGATTAGCAAGTTCATTTTTAATATATCTGCATGAGACCTGCTCGAGCAGCCGAAGGCAATCCCCTATTTCTTGCGTCTTTCGCCGGCAGTGTCTGTTTTTAAAAGGCGCTGCTTTAAGATGGCCTCAGAAAAACTATAGCTCACATATTAGAATGCTAAATAACATAATAGAAAATTAGCTAACATAACAGAGCATAACAACATAAATAGCATAAAATAACATAAAATAACATAACAAACACATAACATAACATAACACAATATATCAAAACCCAAACAATAACATAAGACTTGCTGCTATGTAAATTTGTAAATCAGTGGTGCACAACGTTGGCGAGCGATAGCAGGGCACTGAATAAAACACTATCGCAAAATAAAATGAACTGTTCATAACTCACATATTAGAACGTTTCATAACATAATAGAAAAATACATAACATAACATAACGTAAAATATAATAACATAACATTACATAACATAACATAATAGAAAAATACATAACATAACTTAACGTAAAATATAATAACATAACATTACATAACAAAACTAAAATAACAAAAAGAAACATAAAATAACACTACATAACACAACATGACATGACATAACATAACTTAACATAACATAGCATACCCCAAACAATAACATAAGACTGGTTGTTATGTATGTATATTTATAAACCTTTAAAATGCTCTTCTCTTTACATATGCACACGTACATATGTACTAAATATCAGCTCCCAGTAGTCTACGAGCTTTTATAATAAAAAATATCAAATTTATTTAACTTACCTCACGGCTGCTTTATCGCATGCGTCCGGTGTATCGACAGCTGGTAAATTTTCGGTTGCCAAATCCAGACTCGCCGCCGATGAGTCTGAAACGCCCGTTGTTACGGTCACCGCCGACGCGCGTTCCTCTTCTCCATTGTCGCGCATATTATCACGAAAATTGGCGGCATCCGGTGAACTCGGTGGTGATGATTGCATTTTGTTGGCGACGATGTTGGTGGTGGCTATGCAGCTGCTAATATTTGTGGCACTACTGCACTTCTTGATTGTATTGTTACTGGAGTTGTTGTTATTGTTGTTGTTGGCGGCGGTGGCTTTATTGCTGTTAGTGCTATCAGCGTTGGCGCTATTATTGCTAATGCCAATTCGAACAGCCGTTGAATTATTCGGTGTAAAACTCGCAGGAACGTTCGATTCAATTTCAAAGCGACTATCGCTACTATTGCTATTTTTTCTGTTATCTTTTGAGCGATTGTCGGTGCTTGATGCTGTTGGGAAATTGCTTGGCAATTGTTGCCCCTTTTTGTCACTGCTGCTGCTGCTGCTAAGCAATTGTGCAGCTAAATCGGCGGTTATGCCGGCGAATGGTTGTTGTGTGTGCAATTGTTGGTGCGTAGATGCACCGATAGGTGTTGTTGCAGCTGTTGATGGGGATGTGAGAATACTTTGTTGTTGTGCGTCAAGTTGTGTAAAGCTTTTGCGGCTATTTGAACGCCGTACAATGGTGAGCGAGCCGTGTCCTGGTAAGGAGCAAAGCAAAAGGTATATTTGAATTTTCAATGTTATAAGTTTACAAATAACTCAACAAACTTCAACAAACTGTCATTAAAATGTGATGTTACAGGTGTAATGTTTTGTGTTATTCAGGGTGATTTACAAGGTGTCGTAATTTGTTCTATTGCCATTACATTATAAATATTACAAATTTGTAGTTAAATAGCATTGACTTTAAGACTTTTAGTCTGATTTGAAGACATCTGCAATAATAAAATTTAGGTTTTTATCTGGGAAATTAAAAATATAAGCGCAGTTCGCTTAATTAAACTATTCCAAATTTTAAACAATCATGCACTCAATTATTTATTTTGATTAATTTAAAAAGGGCGAATATTTTAGATTGATGATTAATCGGGATTGTGAGAATATTGAGAAATCAAACTTTAATACTTAATGTTTGCTTTTTTTCTTTGAATTTTTGCAATAATTTTGGGCTATTGGAATATGTTTATACAAATATAGGCATCTATGTATATAAAATTTTGTAAAAAAATATCTCTATAATAGTCCTAAGGCACAAAAGCTTTTACAAAAATCCTTTCAATTACTTAATTTAACACTTTCTTATTTTCCATTAATCGAAAGTCAAACTAATCGGATATTTTAATATTTCATTTATTCATGTATTCACTGTGTGCGGCAATATTTGAAAATTAAGAATTTAAATTTCCGTTGAATCCTGCATTTTTGTGCGATTTCCAATTAATTAATACACAAAATTTTAAATAGTCATTTACGCAATTAATTTAGAAAAACCTATTCCTATTCAAGTATATAATTTTATTTTTGGCTGAAAGTATACTTTAGTAAATGGTATTTATCGATTTATTGATTAATTTGAAGCAGCACGTTGATAAACTTTCGCCCGCTTTTATTAAAGTCTGAGTTTGGACGAAATCGATACGCATTCTACTTTCTGCGGTCGATTAAAACTTGCTCGTTTGAAACTTAGGTCATTGATTCATAACATTTTTTTTTATTTCAAACTTATTGTACAAAAATCGCAGGATAAATTCAAATGACAAAATTTTTTTTAATTCTTGATTAAGTAAACAAAAAAGTGCTTTAGTTGTCTACTAAAGGATAACTAGCAAAAATCACTTTAACTCGCCGCATAAGTGGATAAATAAAAACGTATATACACACACACACACACATATAATAAATAAATATCGAGAATGAGTCTAAATAAATAGAATGCTAACCAACTTTCTAAGCCAATTAAATATTTTCCCTAAAGCCAAAAATCAACAAGAACATCATTTACTTAATAAATCAAATCTGAAAGAGAGGTATAAAGAGGAATAAATTACTTTCTTTGTACATTTGATGTGGGCATTTTGATGCTGTAGTCATAAAGAAGAATTTTTGTGTACAAATGTACATAGTTGTGATGTGTAGATGTGATATGTAGATGTCCTAGTAGACAAAAAAAACACGGAATAAACATTTTGATCATTGTTCTGAGGCAAACATAACGAAGCATAAAAATAAGTATACCAATATGTACATACATACATACATATGTACAAATATAAAACAAATACTTTTGATGATGCGACACTCAATAGAAGTGGAGAACTTAGTCGCTCTGCATAAAGGGTTATGCATTTAGTGTAGCTCTAAATTAACACTGCAAGAAGAAAGACTCGGAGTTAAGAAGATGTTGCAAAAACAGTAGAAACTAGTTTTCAGTAATATTAGAAACTATGTTAGTGATATACTTGAGTGATATGAAATAGTCCAGCGGTTCCACTTAAAAAAGGCTGGTCACACTTAAAAGCGCTCTGACCTCTTTGTTCCGAGAGAAAAAGCTTAGTCTGTCCTAAATTCATTTGAATACTGCTGATTGAAGGCCATGTCCATCTTAAATACAAAAATATGTACACTAAAATAAAATTTAATCGTTTAAATGCAGAAATCATATTCTAAAAAGAAATTCTTTCTGGAAAGTTAACAAAACTTCATTTAGGAGTGGTGTGTGAAGGAAATTAAGAAGCAGACCTTTAAACGAAAGAAACTACTATCTATGTATATACTCATGAGGCCTGAGCCCTTCTTGGTAGTGGGATATAACACTTTGAAGTAGATGCTATGGACGGAAAACAAAATGCTACAGTATACCATTGAAGAAGTACTACGAGGCTTCGACGGTCCAAATGTCTGCAGGGAGGGGCTTTAATTTATATTTTAAAGCTGTGGAATTGAATGTGGCGTCTGTGATTCAGACAAGGGAAATTCTTTTTTTGCATTAAATAAATGAATATCCAGTTCCCAACTCAAGCATACTTTGAGGCGATTTAGTCAAAAATAGCTTGACTATCGTTTGAAGTATACATATTTTGTATTCTAAATAACGCCTAAATATATGCAACAATTTATTACATATTACTTTCATTTTACGCGAATATGTGACTACTTCGATGTACATATGTGATTGAGCGGTCAAACTGTAAATGGATCACAAATTCCAAGCGCTAAGCAATTAATATTAAACAAAAGAAACGCATCAATCTTTGACGTTTGCTTTTTCTATTATCAAAAATATTCTGTAACACAAATCAAATAACCCCATACAATTCAATTAATATGGGCTTCGCCTGAAAGCATGTAATCCAAACAAATGTGGAGACGCCCTCAATAGGCGGCAAATAGTGCAAAACATTTTCATATTTGCATCACTTTATTGCTTAACTGTAAACGCTGCTTGGAATTTGAATAATTGTGAGTGGCTTTAGCTGTTTATTTGCATGTGCATGCGTGCTGTCGTGCATACATTAATGCGCACAAGCACTTATGGTCCGCTATAATTACAATAACGCCCAATGTGGGTTGGGCCAACTGTGGCTGCGATGGTTTTCTTCATTGTTTATTTTCATTATTTATTTATGTGTATATATTTTTTTTCACATATTTGCTTCTTTTTGCTAACGTTGAAGTAAATAAAATTTATTGTAATGTTTTTTCTATGGTGTTGCGGTAATTTCGTAGTAAATGGCGTATATTTTGGGGATATATGTATATTTGGCAGACAACAGCATCGCGTATACGCCGCGGTGCACAACCAATTTCTGCGCACAAAGTATGTGGAAGTTATTTATATACATATGTATGTATAAACAGACTTTTCGTGGTTTTGCAGAAACTTTTTAATTAAATTTAATATTCTCACAAAGGTTAAAGAAAAAGAAAGAAATAAATAAACATAGATTTTTTCCTTTTTATTTCAGTTTAAGACTTTGAAAGATAGCCTAAGTGATGAATGTTCCAAAATATGCTTAGCTAAGTGAAAAGGAATATTAACATAAACCTTAAAGTTTTCGTTTTTAAGCTCAGTGAATTTTTTATAAAAAATTACACATCTTTTAAATTATTTTTAATTTTCTACTCACTTCCTATTTGACCATTGATAGTAACACTCTCAACTGTGCCACTTGTTGTTGTTCCTGTTGTTGTACTGTTTAATTCATCATTCGGCAAAACACCTGCGCCGCCACTACTTATAAGCCCCGCAGAATTGCTGCCATTTGGACTGTCTGCTTTTGAGCGCCTTTCGTTGGCTACACTGCCACTTGTTGAGCTAATGGGTGTTGTATTGCCACAAATTGTACCACTGCCACCGGTGGGTTGATCGTCACGGTCACGCTTCGATATACTCTCTGGTGTACTGGCGACTGGAAAAAAAGAAGAACATAAATAGTTGTTGTAAATATAATTTAATATGTTAAAGTACGAGTATTTAAACGATTATTTTAATGTCACATAGCTACGATTATTACTAGTTATCAAATATACAATAAATGTATTAAAATTTATAGATAAGAATTTCTCAAAAGTGCTGTAAGAAATTATTATATTACTCGGTAAATAATTATCAGTTTAGGCCGGAAACATTTGAAAGGAGCTGCGAAAAGAAATTTGTGTTATTCGATTTTTCTAAACACTCTTCTAATCGACTAAATCAATTATAATAAAAACTTTGGAAGAAATTATTCAATAACCTTTGCTCTGAATTCCAAAACTAAACATAAAACTTCATTCGACGAAGTCGAATATAAATATAATTAAAAGGTTAAGTAATCTCAATTGAAAGAAAATTCGAAATTAGCCTCTATAATTTTTGTTTGTACCAAAAGTTACACGCAAGATGGTCGAGGCTTATTAGAATATATAAATCATGTAAAACTATTTTTAGTTTTGTTTACGTCGAATACTCAATCAATCGGTTTTGCGATCCCTCCTTAGTTTTCTTACGGTAACCTTATCTTATTGTAACGGTTACACTCACTTAGATGGGAAAGTACTCGTATGTGTCTTCCGATAGCTGCACATTTACGTATAATACTTACTGACGTTTCTTTGTTCCTCTTCCAAAAATGGTAGACACTTGTCTCCTTCATTTTTATTTAACTGAGTTGATAATAAAGTTAAAAATGTCCCATTAAATATCTATTTTGAATCCTGAAGTCCTTTCTGCTTAATTTAGGGACCTATTTGATGTCTTCATTGACGATAAGGTGAGACACTTCATCTTCTTTTCTCTTAAACTTTTCCTTTCATATCTGTAAAATTGTTAAGTAGTTGTAGACAATAAAATAGTGAATGCAAAATATTATAAAAAAAAAATATTTAAACACCTTTACTCGAATAATTTATTATTTGCCACGAATTCCCTGCTAATTGATCTCTTTCGAAAATATAAAATTTTTTTGAGGCGGTACATTCATTGCAGTTTATTAGAGATGTATCCAGAGATGTAATGTAAGAAGCACTTTCAACTTATCTTTTTTATGTACAATCGACTGTCCAACTTATAATCGGCTAGCAAATCATGGCTAGAAATATAACCAATCGTTATACATATGTATGTATGTATATTGTGTTTTACATTTTATATATTAGCTTTATCTATATCTCTATCCATTTTTTTCATATTTTTAACTTAATATTTTTTCACTTCACATCTTCTTTATTTAAATATTCAACTTCAACTTGTTCCTTGTATAATTTTTTTAAATTTAAGTTCACCTTCATTTTTATCTTTATCTATATATCTCTTTTCACATTCTAACTTTTATCATTCGTTCGTCGACAATCGTGGATTAAATTAAGAAATTCGCTTACGAATATTTTTAATTTTTTGAATGAGAACCAAAAACCTGGATTGAACACATATCGAGCCATAACCGCCAAATTGACGTAACCGACAAATAAAATATTTTATATAAGAAGGCTGATTCTCTTCAATTTCTCGGCAGAAGCAAATCGCATTTTAATAAATATAGTTGCGTTTTTGTAGAAAAAATAACGTAAATCTTGTATACAAAACTGCATGAAGCTTAACTGCGGAGAAAATTAGCTAAAAAGCACCTTCTGATTAAAAAAATGTATTTGTTGCTTACGTCCTTGTGGCGGTTATGGCTCGATATGTACAACTCTTTACAAAAAGTTTTTTTTTTAAAAAAGGTCACACAGTCATTTAAAATCACGTTTTTCGGTATACTTTAAGGCGAAGTAGTTAATCCAATAATGCATTGACTTTTACCAAATTGTACCCCCTATATCACAATAGTGAGGCGGTGATTTTTGTGATTTTCCTTGCATTGACATATTCATCAGGATTTTTTTAACTCTCTACCGCCACACATTGCGAAAAAATACAGTGTCTTGAATATTCATTTCATATTTTTGAATGGTTTACCTCTATAAAGCATATACATTTTTCCGAAAATCACATCTTAAAACAAATAAAAAACGTAAAACGTAAATAATGTCAGAAGATTTGTTTCAGCTAAAACTTCTTGAAATTTTTGTTCAAATATGTTTTTCTAATACATTCTTTTTATTTGTAAAAATAGAAAAAAAATCAGTTGCAAATATTTTAATAATTATAAGCTAGCAAATATTATACTCTATAAATGTTGACTTTGACATTTTTCATAAACAAAAACCATTTTTTTTTCATGGCCTTTCAGCTATAGAAAATTAAAAGAGAATAACATTTTCTTTCCATTTCTGCAAACAATTAATAAATTTATATTAAATATACTTATGAACCAAATTTTGAAATTATTAATTCATTGGTGTACTTTTTATTACATTTTTAGCACTTTTTGAGGTTAGATTTGTATGAGAGAAATGCATTTAAACAAACTGTTGCGCTCTTTCTTTGTCTGCTCTTTTATAATACGAGTAATAAACCTATCCTGCACATTTTTCCGTTTCTTCATGATTTATATCTATTAAGGTTACATACGAAAAAGTGATACCCGAAGCCAACTGCATCTAGTTTTTTTTTTCAATGGGACCCAACCACTGGGTGGGGAGAAATTTCACCTAAAAATTTATGTTCTCGTTCTTGTTTTTTTTTTAAACATACGAACTTAGGTGGTTTTCAAAATATCGACACTCAGTAGCGTTGCTACAACTTCGGACGCCCGGGGCCAGACACGGCCTCTCATGAACTGGAAGCCTACACGACGTTAGCGACAGCTTTCAAAATACTACTTACTATACCGGTGTCGGTTGCATCTTGTGAAAGATCTTTCAGCAAACTTAAATTGATTAAATCGTACTTGAGATCGTCAAATTTTGCAATTCTTTCAATAGGAATTGAAACAGCTTCAACTTTGAATTACAATGATATACTAATATGCGATTTTGCAGCGATCAAAGCTAGAAAAGTGCACCTGTGAGTGTACAACTCTTTTTGTTCTATAATAAACTTTGCCAAAAAAATTTGTTTAAAAGTATTTTTCTAAATTTAAAAGAGCAGCGCTGATCGTTTTGCCACCCTCAATTCAAATAAAATCTAATATGTTTAGTTTTATGACTACTACTTAATTAAAATCTTTCAAGTCCTGATTGGTTGCAAAAAAAAAAATCGGGATTTTTTTCGAAGAAGTGGGTGACTAGTAGGTTATAACTAATTTGGGTAACAAGTTAATTTTCATTTACCGTAAGACATCTCTTTTTTATATTAAAGCAATATTAGTATGGTAAATATACAATTTTACACTAAAATTGCTTCAACTGAACCCTTTTTGTTCCTGGCATAATTCGGTTAACTTACCATATAACTAAATTTCTTTTTAATGCGTCATTGCCAGCACCTATTAAGTTATCAATATTTTGCGATTGATAAAAAAACGGTAGCGATAATTTACTACGGCCCAAACAATTTATTACCAGCTATTGCCAATATCTGACCATTTACTCTTCAGTTCATTCGAGCATATTCGCAAAATAACACGTACATTTTTTCGCAACGCAATTAAATAAAAAAAATATACACAAAATTGAAATCGTGCAAAATGCAATTTTCAATGAAATTTTCTCTTAGCCTGTTGCTCCTGTTGTGCTGCGTGGTTTACCAATCGTACGCCAGCATTGGCGTCGATGCTGCTCCTATTAATGACACCGAGGACGATTGCATGTGTGGCCGCATATATGAACCCGTTTGTGCTTCCGATTCGAAAACCTACAACAATCCTTGTCTCTTTGAATGTGCACGCAAGCAGTTACTCGCTAGAGGACGCAGTTTGGTGTTAATGCGTCAGGGCTCTTGTGTTGACGAGGTACAAGGTAGACGACATAAAATGGCAGAAGAGAGAACTGTATTGCGCGCGGCTGATAAGGATAAAGATATGGAGTCGTGTGCCTGTGATCGCAGCTTTATACCAGTTTGCGGCTCAGACAATCGGACTTACGGCAATCATTGTCTCTTCAACTGTAGGCGTTCAATTTTAGCTCGCTTTGGTAAAATTTTGACTCTACTGCGGCAGGGAGCTTGCAATTGAGCTGGAGAGCGATGGTGAAGAAAATGTTGTAGTATAGTGAGCTGATGTTATAAGTATTCAAAGTTTTAATAAATGATCAATTTTTAAAAGCAAGTATTATTTTTTTTTTGTTTTTTTTTTAAGAGCCGTTTTTTCATCGGCCTGCTTTATCTAAATGCAAAATCATGCGGGATGATTCAAGGCGGCTTCGTCCAACTTTTCATAGAATTTCTATGCCATCTTAATGACATAATTTTACGAGATAAAAAACAAGTGAATTTTTTTCCTTAAATGGCGGATGAGTTGATGAAATTCAATCAATTAAAGATGTGTTAATAAATTTCTGAAATATAACGGTTATCGTGGAGAAAGTTGAAAGTCCATCGTTTATGTTAAATGGGTCCTTAGTATATCAAAACAGTTTTTAAATGCTGCACAATACAATTTTTTAATCAAATAATTTTATTATTTAAGAAAACAAAGTGTCCACCCATAAGCTTTTAAAAATACTTAACAAAAAAACAAATAATCTCCTCACGTAGCCAAAAGTAATCCTGTAACATATGTACATCAAAAAAAAAAAAGAATTCGATGAAATCATAGTGTCCTCCGTTTTTTGAACGGCAAAACGCACTCATTTTGTTTACCGTACCTGAACTCACCAAAACTGAACTTACTACACTTAAACGCAATACATCTGAATTCACCACACTTATGTAAATACACTTTACCTAAATTCAGCAATCCTAAAGTCACCAATTCTTAACTCATATTAGGTTATATTTTGTTAGAAGGGAGCGCAATTGGGAAAATGGTTGTGTACATCATATGTGCTTATTCTTTTCACTATGCTTGCATTTACCAAATTTGAATTCCCCACACCCCTAAACTCATAATTTTTCAACTCGCAATATCTCAACTAGGCTCACGTCAACTCTAAAATGACCTTCCCTTACTTACTTACTTACATAATTGGCACTAAAACCGCCTTAGCGATTATGGCCGAGCTCAACATCGTAATTGTAAATATCAAGTGTACTCAAGCCTCACTACTCCTCTGTAACCACTAGCGGTAAATACTTGTAAGACTAGAGCGCCTTTTTAGATTCGGACCAATCTATGTCCTTGCATAGCTTGTTCAACTCGTATTATCTTCTGCTGTATTCGACGTCGCAAAGGCGTAAAGGTTCATAAATCTTTCCAATAATCTCTATCTATAACATTCTAAATGTCATCGTTGATTTACTTTTTTTATCGCTGAATTGCCTACTTAGTCCAAAGTAACAAAATTGAGAAGATCTTCCCAACTCAAATTACCGGACTTTTCTTAACTACAGCAGCCTGCCCAGTTGGCATTTGCAAAAGGCCTTCAGAAACAAAGTCCTTCTAGTATACCTTCCTATAGAAGGCCTGATAGCGTGTTGCCATTAAATGTGCTACTAATCGACCGACTTGGGAGATGAAATGGGATTATCCTTTTTGTTTATTAAAAAACAAAAAGAAAAAATTATTTTTGTAGCTTTTACTTTCATTACTTACTTACTCTTTAGAAAGGCCACACGAAAGCCCTTTTGGGTAAAAGAGGTTATAAGGCCTTGCCAAGTGAGCCATCTTATACAAAAAAGAACGGAGAGTGGAAGGAGAGGCTATAAGTATTTTTAAAAGCGATTCCAAGTCCTGTCTGTGCCAACTGGATTTCGTCATCTAAATTTTAACCTCCACTTATTTTTTACTTAATTTAAATTTTTCTTTATAATATTAGTATTTAAAGTTTTATATTTAAAAAAACCCTTTTTGAAAACGACCAAACTAATTTTGATCTTATTTAAAAATTTTTGCTTTTTAAAATTCTATTGACCAAAATTAAAAAGCTATATTTTGTTCGATTTTAATTTGCATAAAACTTAGCAATAACAAAAGTAACGTAGCGTAGAGTTAACAATTAAAAAAATAAACTTTTTAATAAAACTTAAACGCTATTTCTTATCAAAAATTGCATTAACACAATAAATTTTATATTTACTGTGAGCAAAATTGCGATCATGGCGGCGCGTATTAAATCGCTTAACCAATAGTCGGTTTTAAATGTTGGTGGCTATACTCATACATGCAAACATATGCATGTTTTTATATAAAATCGTTTCATTGTTGCCAGTTTTTTCGATACAGCCAGTATATTAAAATATTATCGGTGCGATGCTTGATAATGTCGACTGATAACGTGCCTTGACTAATAAATTGATAACACTATGAACGTATAGATGGATGTAAGCACGCATACATTCACGCATACTATATATGTATATACATTTATTAATGAAGTCGATGATTTGTGGTTGAGCAGAATCAGCTTTGCAATAAAACAACGATTCTTGGTCACTGCAGAATATAAAATTTATTATGTTTTAACATTCACATAAACATTTCATCACTTTCGTATATTTTATTGATAAATATTAATCCATATATCTATGTTCGTATGTATGTATGTATGTTTGGTATATTGTTAAGCCAAGTATTTAGATAATCACATTTAACATTTGCGGAAGCACTACAAAATATTATCATTTAAAATTTAAATAAATTAATTAAAATAAAAGCAAAAACGGTACCACGCCATTCATGTTTAGCACGGCCCAGAGCGTAGTAAGTTCAGACTTCGTCCTCGGCGTTCTACATCGCGACGTACACAATCATATTCGCAACGATTCGGATAGGTGATCAAATTGGCAGCACATACTGGATCATAGTTACGTGGACAGGGGCAATAGGCTCTTTCCTCGTCGTTGGCGGACGGCGCTGCTGTTGCCAAAGCCGCCAGAAGAGTGACGACGAGCATCAGTAAAGTGATGAGACGTAGAAATTGCATGTTGTCTTTGAATTGTTTTTTTTTTTTTAATTAATAAATATTAATTTCGTTTCGACGTAGTGTGACAGTGTTTTTTTTTTTTTGTTTATAACCCGCGCTAGCTTTACGTAGAAGTATGCGTAAGTGCTTTTGAAAATCAACTAAATTGCCTGGCCCTGTGCCGATAAGTTTTTATGCACATCAAGGCAAGTGTGCTTGGGTCTTATCGCTCGCATAACTATGAATATACGGGTGTTAAGTGTTGACAACCAATATGGAATTGGTAAATAGAACAGGTAGTTGTGTAAAAGGGGAATTTTTGTTTTAACCAAGGGGGATTTTTATATTACCTTAAGTTTACACATATCAGTAGAAAAAAGAATAAAAAATTACATATTCCTATTCAGCTCATTCATTAACAATTTACTATGGCAATAATGTAGAAATGACGCTAATCTAATATGTATAAGATTCAATACTGTTGACAACAAAGCAAGTCGCATGGAAGCGCCAGAGAGTGTGAAGTATAGATAAAGAGTTTCGTGAATACGAGTTAAGAGTAGAGCATTTGAAGCACTAAGAGCGAAATGTTTAGGAGTAACCATCATTGTTTGTTTATTATTTATTAAGCAATGCGATTTCTTATGTGAGTTTGATATTGCGATTGAGCTTACACTGCTCAATTAATGCATTTGGTAATCCCCCAGGTCGTTACTTCCGCCTAAAAAAATAATAATAAAGCACTGCTGAATACTGGGCAATACACTTTTTATTACCACTAAAATTGCAATTCAGAGTTCTATGAAATTATCGACTTTTTCGTAAAACAATGTAAACAAAAGTGATTAAAAAGTAGTTTTTATTCTACTTATTGACTTTAAAGTATTTTTAAAGCACTTAAAATAGAAAATACTTTGTATAGGGTAATTGACTGCTCCTATGACATTGTCATGTTATATCAATCAACTAATTATATAGTTATATTTAAGGTTCATAGAAGAGAAGATTACAAAATGGTGCTGTCGAAAATCAGTTTTCCCTTAATGAACTTTAAAATATTTATGCAGATTGTTGAGCACTGGCATTGGAAGGCCATTTAAAGAAAAATAAAAATACTAAACAAAATTACAAAAAATTATGGAATGATATCAAATTATTACAATATCTACCTACATACATAGGCACATCAACGGAGTATATAAAAACAGCTTTGTTGGAAATTTTTTCCGAATACAGAAAAAAATGTACAACATACATATATTCCACTTTGTTTTGTAACTCTTTGGTCATTCGCCCGGATTGAATACGCTTATTGCAAGTTTCGCCGGAAATAAATTTCACTTCGAAAATTCTAACATGGTAATTACAACTCTGAAAGGTGTATACTTGAAGTGTAAAATTATCGAATAATTCTAATTCATTAGAAATTTGACAAACTATATACATTTTCCAGATCTTTGAATTATAAAAGTAAATAAAGAATCGTTCAAGTATTTATTAGATCTGTGCTAACATATTTAATGCCACCAGCAATACTACAATTTCTATTCCGCCATTGGGAAAGCATGCCTGCGATTTTTCGCTGAAGGTGGATACTATAAAGGCGTATGTAACAGATGTTTAAACTAGTTCTGAAATTGGTCTGACGCAATCGTCCTTTAGTCAGATCCTGTCAGAAGTTGTCAAAATAACGAGTCCATATTATTTCCACCGTGGGTAAAGCGGCCAAGCCTATTTTGGGTAAAAAGTTTATTTCTGCGCACAATTAAATATAAATGGGACTTATTTTTGTTGACAAATCCTCTTGCAATATCCGACTTTTCATGCATTTTACCTAATAGCATCTCTATTTGAAATTTGTTAACTGTTTTGTTTTTGGAATTGCCGATTATGTATTCAAAAATTTAAATAAAATTACTTACATTTTAAATTTGTGTACATTTTTCGCCTCTCAAAAAATAGTGAACAAATTCAAATATTGCGCCAACTATTTACGCCCGAAATTAGTGTTGCCGATAAGGAGAAACAATGTTCGAAAGCTAAAAATTTCCGCCCGAAATTTATACTAAGCGTACTGTGAAAAGTGAACTATTTCGGGCGATAACGAAACTCACTATAAGGGTGAATATTAAAATGATTGCAGACTAAAAAATAAATGAAAAATCGTATACGAAATCGTTTAACTGACCACCGAAAATTACACGAAATCAAATATTCGAATGTACACAAAACTTAATATCCAAATGCAGTATTTTCGTATAACTACTAGTTTATAATCGAACAAAACAGGTACGAGTAGAAAACAGATGTGCTAGCATTAAGTGTTTTTTTCTTAGCGTTCAAAGGCCTTGAAAGTAAAGTTTTGCTGTTCTTTTTATGCCAAGGTTATTTTTTTCAGCTGAAAGACAAACATATTTTTAACATTTTACATAATCATTTTATATTTGCAATAAACTTTTCAATACAATTATTTTACAACCGTCAAACAAATTCAAAATCCTTAACATGGTTTATAATGCAGTATCTCTAGGCATTCTCCTTCAACTTCCTTTACCTTCCGTTCACACTCAAACAAGCACTCATTTGCATAGGTTACCAAATCGGAACCGCAAATCGGCATATAGTTACGTGGGCACGGACAGATGTCATACTCAGTGGCAGTAAGTGTTACAGCCATTGAAGCCATTAGGAAGAGGACGAGCGTCAGCGAAGTGATAAAATGTATAAATTGCATTGTGGTTTTGATGTTTTGTATTTAGACTATCAGTTTTTGCAGTTTTGGTTGTGTTATTCGGTCCGAAAAGGCTAACGATTCTTCTCTGGTCAAAAATTATCTGAGTTTATTTACATTTATTGTGCTTAAGTTTATATATAGTTTTTCTCTGACTTTCTTTACGCTTTTATTTTTAATGCAAATTACAACTTTTGTTGCTGTTAATAGCATTTTCTGGTGCAACGGAAATAAGGAAGTAACTATTTACATTTAAATTAGATGATGATATTTGTTGTTGTTGACTAAAACAATTACTTAGTGTAACAAAAAATATTTTTTTACTGAGAAAAAAACATATCAGAAAATGTAGGAGTATAACAACACATATGTATGTATTTTCAAGCTTTCTGCAATTCTTAAAGAAGTTTTTTTTTGCAAAAAATGGGAATTTTACATTTATATATGCAAATTGTAAAAAATAAATGTATAAGAAAAAGATATTAAACCATTTTTTTAAACCGCTCTCAACATAGTCTCGAAATGGTACAGAACAAGTTTAGGAGCCCCCAAAATGATCCTAAAATAGTCTGAGCACCAATTCTGGAACTAGTTCCTAAAGTAGTTTTCCACAAGTCCCGAAATAGCCTGCGAACAGCCCCGTACAAATGCTTAACATATCCCTAAATAAGCCCGAAATTAGTCCCTAATAATCTCGAGTAAGGGCCCTATACGATCTTGAACACACAACAAGCATTTTTGTTTATTACGACTTCACTGCAGTGACTTTTTTTTAAAGAACCTTTCGTACATATCTCATTTGCGTAAAATCATTTAAAGCAGTTAAATGTAATGGAAACTACATCTTTATTACTTTTGCCACCTTATGTTCATAAATGCTGCTCATTTAGTTCTAAATAGTTATACAAAAATAGTTAATTTTCGTTGAATATTTAATCCACACATAGTTTTTGTATTATTGCCGAGCACATAAAATACTTACCAAATACTTACTGCTAGCAACTGGCATAAAGCTCAAAGCTTTAATACAAAAATTGGCGAGTATTAGCAGAGCTTTCGCAGTAAGTGAACATGAGCTAGAACTTAGTGCACGATTAACTTATGCTTTTCTGAATTAATAATGAGGACGTACATATGTAAGCTGTATATATATGTATATGCATTTTTTAAATATTATGCTTACATACACTCATATAACGATGTTCGAAACAAATTTCTTTAAAAATTAGGTTTTTTCTAATTAATTTGTTCGTCCTTTTATCTTCGCTGCTGACTTAAGCTGCTCAAATTAAATGCTAATAGGGAATTAAAATAAAAACAAATTGACTTTTAAATCTACCAACGCATTACAATACTTTCGATTGGGGCACCTCATTTTCAATTTCCCACAATTTAAACATTTTTTGCACACTTAAAATTAAAAGCAAATTCTTAATTTTCTTCTGCAAATATTTATTTAAATCACATACACGCATAGAATAACGGAATTATTAACATGGTCCTTGATGAACTAAATACAAATCGTTGCGTGAATTTTGCTGACACTTCAACTCGCATTCATTGCTATAGTTTTGTCCATCGCTGCCACAAACAGGCCTATAGATGTAGGGACACGCGCACAACTCCTGGCCATTCGATGGTGTGATGAAGCACATTGCCAATGCCAAGAGAAGTACAACCAATAAGTGTAAATATTTCATTTTAATTATTATAGTTTTGTTTTAAATAAAAATTGACAAACTAGTTTTTAACGACTCGTACGCTTGGATTGTTAATTGCAAAATGAAAATAATGCGCTTTGTTGTACAGAATTTATAGGCATGAATAATGTATGTTCGCATGTATGTTTGTATGTTAATGAGTTTGTTTAAATATAATGACCCTTAGAAAATAAACAAAAGCTTAGATAGTAAGCAATTAGGTAATATACAAATACACGTATGCAATACAAGGGAATTTTTACAAACAACTTATATCAAATTTACCAAGTTTTAAGCAGAGCAAAATAACAAATCAATAGACCAGTAAACTTTTAAGAAGTACCTGAGGAAACGAGCGTTAATAATGTTTATTATTGTTATTCGGAAAGCTCAACTTATCTTAAGACCAACGTGAACACAATTTTGATTATTTCTCTTGTTTAATTTAAAGGTCTACTTTTAAGTAAAAAAATAAGTAAAAATAAATAATATAAATCATATAACAACATATCTCTCCAAGCTGTTACTAAGTTTATTCAATCAAATAAGTCAAATTTCTCCACCTAATTGTGTCATTGCAAAAAGTGCAAAGTTTTACTTTAGAATATTCTCAACACCTTTGTCGACAGATGGCGGAAAAGCTCCACTGACTTATTTATTTAATAGTTCGTTCACTTGGATATGTTAATAATGTTCAAATAAATCAAATTATACATACAAACATACATTGAACAATAACTTATATTTAAATAAAAAAAAAACTTATATATATTTATACAAATATATTTATTTCGGTACAAAGTAGGTATGTTCAACAGTAACTTATGCAAAACTTAAAAGGCTAGCGCACTTTAAAAACTGAAAATCGATTAAAGATGTTGCCAACAATTGTTGCTCGTATCTAATACAATAACCAAAATATTTAAAATTTCCCCAAGCTCGAAATAAGCGATTTTTAAAAAAATTAACTAATGTTTTAATAAATGTAAGTGTATACTTAATTCTCATTCAAATTGAAGTATCAATTTAGCTTTGTGTTTTTGTTTATTGAATAGCGAATAAATGCTTGCTAGAGTAGCGAAAGCTGTTATCGCTAAGATGTCAGCTGGCTGGAAGTTTTAATTTTGTTTATTCTTTTTTTTTTAACGCTGAGTAAATTAATTGAAGTTGCACATGTTGGTTGCAAATTAAATTTTCTTATTATTATTTATATAATGCAGTAAAATCCATGTGCTATTAATTAGCATTATAGTATTTGTAATACGACATAAACATATGTGATTCGAGAAATTAAAAATTTTAAGTCGACAAGATTTTGAAGTTTTTTTACGAAACTGCTTATGGTATTGATAATTTATAGGATCTTATTAATATTATGCAATCTTTTTATCGATAGCAAATAAACTTTTTAACAAAGCGTACGATTTTTAAAGCATGTATGTATATTAAAGCACTTTATTTTAGAAACTCTAATAATATACTAAAATTGCCAACTTTTGTAAAATTAAGCTTCAAATAGTACAGTGGAGATCTACAAGCTATACAATTATATTACAAAGTTGTAAAACAATAAAGAAGTGCTTAAGAGTTTTAATAAATATTAAGACTGCAAAATATAGTATTCACTGATAAATGATTTCTTTGTTTCTTTGTATGTACATTTAAAAATGCACATAAATATTTTCAGTCAGAAAAAGAAATAAAAAAAAGCCCAAAATCAGCTAGTGACTGGTCTAAAGCTCTTAGAACTGTGTTGCTGAGGTAGTCGAGTACTAGTAGAGCTTTTGCAGTTAGCGAAGTCAGCTAGAGCTAGAAGTCAGCCTATGGCTATGACAAGCTTTTCTGCTTTAGCAAATATGTATTTCTGCAAGTATGTAGTAAGTGGATTGATTCTTTTCACTTTAATACAATAGCTCGACTTTCAGACGCATCAAGTGTTGCTTTTAACTATGTTCACACTTAGGAAAGAGTAAACACTTCTCACTACCTCCCTTCTTATCTCCTCTCTTCACTATGCGAGCAGAATTGCTTTCAAGTATTTGACGCGTCTGTGAGTCGACTAAATAAACTGGCAAGCATATAATACTAGATCGAAATTTTATTTGTTTTTGATTAAATTTAATTATGACTAAAAAGCGTTTTTACGGTGATTATTATAGACTTTTTGCTTGAAAATTTCGAATAGTTCACAAGTAATTTCTGCGAGATGTCATCACACTCGGTTAGTTAATTGCTTAAAATTTGAAAAAGTTGTTAATAAACTTGATAGAATTAAAAATATTTGCATTATCAAATTGAACTTTGTAAGCTTATTAAAAATCAGTTTGAGACACAATTTACTAATTTATTCAACAATATTTTTGTTTGAATGCACAAATTTAAGGAAATTTAACTCTGAAAAGTTGAGAGTGGTTAACTTTCGCAAATTTTTATTTATAATAATGTTTTTAGTCACATTTCTCTGCAGGACTTAGTTAGGAATCAATGGAATAAACATGTTTTCGACAAAATATAAAAAATTTGTAGTTCAGAAGGTAGTAACTTGAGCACACAATATCACATACATTTTCAAAGTAGTATAACTAGAGCTTTACAGCAGCTCAAGAAAAATTGGACAATTTTTTATTTTATTTGCATTATTGTTTAATTGAAATATAGTTTTTTTTTAAATAAAATTGCACGAGTAAAGCTAAAAAACGAGATTTGTAAAAAAATTTAACGAATTTGTCTCAAAACTTCAAAATATTTTAACAAAATTTTCAGAATATCTTAGAGTACGCAATATACAATTGATTTCTGATGATTTTTTCTTATGGGTTTTTCTATATAAAAAAGAGGTGTGTTAGCGTTATATGGAAGAAATCAGGAAGAGCGTCAGTAAAAAATTTTCAAAGTAGTGCTCGTTTAAAACCAGTTCAAATTTGAAATCAAAATCAGAGAGCTATAAAATTATAAAAATACTTTTAAAATTCTATAAATGCTTAAGAAAACTTGAAGAAAAACTTTAGCGAAAGGTGTGGACACTTGTTCTGCTAGTAAAGTAGTGATATACGCCCGTCTTTTATTGTAGTAATAATAATTTATTTTTTTTAAGTTTTACAAGTTAAATGTTTTTTTAAATTCAGAATTAAGATTAAAAAATTTTAAGAAAAAAATGTCAGTATATGCTAGTATATGTATTTGGTTCGTCCTTTTGCCAATAAATTTGAGATTGTTAGGTACTTTTGTTATGTTTGTTCCAACTATAAGCGGTAATTTTTAGTTAAATTTCATAGGGAAAAAATTAAAAATTTTATATAAAAAATCGAATTTTGTATGAAAGCCTCTATAAAGTTTGAAAAATTTGTTAAAACTGTCTTTGTTAGATTATGTACTGTATTTGAATAAGAAGTAATTGAAATTAAATAAAAAAAAAACTGTTTAAAATTCTCAATAAGTGGGAGCACAATATTTCTTTCGCACACTCTAGTTACTTATCGAGTGTGCATGTGTTCTTAAAAAGTTACCTTCCATGACTAAATACCTATCACACTTTTAACAATTGTATATCTCTGCTAATATTCACAAACTTTTACTAATTAAAAGTTTGGTGTGAGATTTTTGCTCTTAAATTTGTCGTGACAAATGCTTCATTTCAATGATTACGCGGGCGGCTATGAAAATAATATCAGCACTTCTGGTTAAACACTGTTTGCCTTCTCTAGAGCGTCTCATTTTATTTATTATGTTTTTTATGGCATGAAGAATTCTGCAAATGTTTTCAAAAATAAAACAAGTAGGCAATTAACATAACACTTGTAGCGCACTTGAGGTAAGCCTTTTGTATTCTCTCATCGTTCGCTTTGGCGTGTTATTCGTAAGACAACGAATATTTATGCGCCGGATAGAGTCAAATGATTCTCTAATCAAGTATACCAATTGGGAGAATTGACGATAATTAAAACCAAATGTAAATAGTAAGAAAGAAAAACAATAACGATAGTAAGAGTCGCGATGAAGTGCGGGAAGATGTGCTTACTCTGACTTTGTTATTATTTATTATGGTTGTTTAGTAGTTTTATCGCAGCTGCAAATAAATGTGATGAGTAACTGCGGTTGTGATGCCAATTGAGTCAGAGAAAAATGTATTCACAACAATATGTTCGTAGTAGTTGCGTGTTTATTCATTGAGTACTTAACTAATAATTTTTACTCAATCATAAAGGTCACCTCTACAGAGGCCGTTATTTAAAGTCAGTATTTAGAGAAAATTGTGTACAAGAAAATATAAAGTGAATATCGGATTTATACGGTATTGAAATATTGACACAATTATACTTTTTATTTTAATTTTATATAATTTCTTATATTTTTAAATAATAATAAAGCTAATTCTCTAACAAAACTCATACATATAAACCCAATTTTTAAACTGAACACAAAATTTATAACAACTGAAAACGTTTAATCAAATTTTTGAAATATGTTGTTTTTTTGCATTTGTTTATTGGCGAATATTTTAGAAAATAATTTTTTTTACGAAATTGTTTGGCAGAGTTATTTAATACCACAAGTACTACAAAACTGCAAAATTTATAAAGAAACTGTAATCCGTCTTTTCCCATTCTTCCAAGGGCACTGCTACAGAGAACAAAGTGTGTATATCATTTCTTTATCAAAATTCATATATTTGATTTACTTGTTAATTTATTGGAAAATGGAAAAATAAAGTTAATTGTTATACAATTGTTTTGTTTTTCAGATTTCAATAGAGCTTTTTCCTTCAGTTTGAGTTCGTTCAACTCGATCCCATAATCAAATTTGTCTCATTTCTTTGCATGGAATTCGTCAGCTCAACAAGTATCGTATACAAAGCGATATAAATAATAATAAAATAATTATACTTTTGTTACAAAAAACTTGACATTGTAATTGAATAAAGCTGTTTGAGGTAGCGAGTGGTTCCATCGTGGGGTTTAAATATATAATTTCTGGATTTCTGAATTCAGTTAAAAGTTAAACTTATACTTGGAAACGTACAATTAATTTATCACAGCGCGAAATGCGATTCTCTGACTACCTTGTAATTATTCTTATATTTTTTACTACGCTGTCAACATGTGCAACGTTAAGTTGTCAAACTTGCAAAATACAAGAAGCACGAAAAATACACGCAGAGGAAGTGCAGCGAAAGGCTGTTGCTGTTGTCGAAAATTTATAAGATACAAAATATGTTTAAATGTTTGTAGTAACTTTCTATAATAAATAAACTTAACCATTTATGAACACTGAAAATCACCATTCGCTGAACTCCCAAGGGAGTAGCGGAGAGAGCGTTTAAATATTGGGTTTTTTAATACTAGAAATACGGAAAGGGGTCATTTGAGCCACTTTCACACTTAAGTACCATATTTATTTTAATATTTGTTATTTTGAATTTACGTTTGATGACTTTCGAATTTTTTTAGTTTGAGTTTTTATAGCCAATTAATTTTTATAAAAATTAAAAGCAATTTCATAAGTATACAAAGCTTTTAATATTTTTTTTGGCGAAGGTGTTGCGTTTTTCTTCCCTGTAACAAATAATATATCGTTTATGCGCAATAAGCGAAGAAAACAGAAAAAATTGTCAAAAAGCAACCGTAAATTGTATTCCCATAAAACTTGCGCGCTATTAAACTAAATTATTTCTACATAAACTAATCAAACACAAATTTAAAAGAGTTGTGTCAAAAGTGTCGTTAAATTATAGTCTTTTAAATAGATTCCCAGAATACCCAGAATACTCTTTCAACAAGTGATCGAAATTTGTGTATGCATTACAAACTTTTTTTTTGATTATAATTATTATTGATAAGATTTTTATTGGTCTTAGAAATTAATAAAAATTCACAATCTTATTGAAAAAATCTTCCATAAACTGGTCTCGAGCTCAATAAAATTGTGAATTATTATTCATTTCTTTGGCCAATAAAAATCTTAACAAAATTTATATGCATGGATGAGCACGCCTAAATACTTTTTAAACTTAATAAAACTAATAAATATTAATAATTGCTAAAAAAAAACACAAACATCAACCACACCAGCAAATTTAAATAGCGGCAGATCATTTGCTCTTGTTTGTAGTTTGTTTGTTTAAGGAAGATGAAATAAACACAACAGCCAACTCGGCTAGCGTAGCACAACATGTAGTGTGTTGGCTCTGCAAACTCAGAGCTCCCGGGTTCAAAGCCTGGGAAAAGTGGTTATGAAGAATAAAATATAATAAATTTAATATTTAAAAAGAAGTCTGATGAGGAAATGTGGTGATTTCCGAAGTAATACTATAACTTCTACCATTTAAAATCTGTTGTTGTTTTTTCCAAAAAAAAAAAAAAAAAAACTTCATAAACTGGTCTCGAGCTCAATAAAATTGTGAATTACAATTATTATTATAAGCAGCATTGCCATTTGAGCATTTTACCAAACTAATTCCATTTAACCGGAAAATTATAACTTAGTCTCCAGCCTTTTTTTAACTTTTTCTTAACATTTTTCGCTTGTACACAAAATTCAAGTACGATTTTGGTCCTCTGAATTTTCTTACTTTAACTATTGTTTTGAGAAATTTGTAAAAATTATACTAATAAAGAGATAGAAAAATTGTATTGAAATAATCATGATATGTTCCTGAATAAGTCAATAGGCGGACTTCTGAATTTTCTCTCTCTCATAATTTTTATAAAGAGACTTCTTCAGAGAAAACATTTCTTATTAAAGTCTCAAAATAATAGTTTTATAGGACACAATAAATTATTATATTACTATAGCAATTATTGGTTGACTTTTAGTCCTGTATCTAATAATAGATATATCGAGCGATAACCGCCAAAATGCATAACCGACAAATGAAAATTTTAGAGAAGTAGTGCTAATTCTCTTTAATTTCTCGGCAGAAGTAAAACATATTTTAATAAATATAGTCGTGTAGAAAAAATAACGTTAATCTTGTATACAAAACTGCATTCAAATGTGAAGCTTGACTGCGAAGAAAATTAGCTAAAAAGCACCTTCTGATTAAAAAAATGTATTTGTTGTTTACGTCCTTTTGAGGGTTATTTCCAGTCTTACTAGTGCTGTGTAATTAATTGATGAAATAATTATTAAAATGAAAATCCTTACACTTGATTTTCCATAGCAATCGAACTGCACGTAGTGCTACCAAAAGTGAAGAATAATCTTCAAAATAAACATTTATTTTTAAACAAAATCTTAAACTATAGACATAAAACCGGATTCGAATATATTAATACAGACATTTTTGAAAATATATAAAAACTACATACAAATCTCCAGTAGCTTGGATATTGCTCTTGTCTATAAAAGCTTCTTTAAACTTTTTTCATTCGCTATAATAGCATGACATTCAGAAAATGTATCTAAAATTAAATCCATTTGTGATGATTAAAAATTCTTAAATTGTTTTATGCTTTATATTTTGCGAAAAAATCAACATTAAAGGGTCTTTTTTAATATAAACATGAAAAAAATTGTTTCTTCAAAGAGTTTTTCTTTTTTAAATTTCTCTTATTTTTCGTGATTTAACCATCAAGTGTAAGATTTTGTACTACAAAGTTCTGGCAACTCTGGCTGTGCACACCTCCGATAAATACAAACACGTTTATGTGAATGTAATCGTTTGTTAATATGTACATATGTAATAATTCAAACAATTTATCAGCGATATAATTAAACGGCAAACATATGTACATACTCATATGTGGAATATATACACATGGTATGTATAAGTTATGATGCTTAAAGAGAGCCAAGTTTGCACTTCAGTACTTTCAGTGAAAAAAAAATAAAACAATAGTGTGTCATTTACTCATCATCGGCTTTCGTCATCGCTCCATTTGCTTCCAGTCGCGTTAAGTTGGTTCGATTGACGGTGCTACCCTTCAGTATAATTTGAACGCGCAAGCCGATCGTTTGCTTTTAATTTAAGCAAAGTTTAATTAAAATATACACACATACAAGTGTGATTGTCATTTGGATTATTTATATAAATATATTTACACATAAGTATATTGTGTATACGCTCACATCAAACACCATGAAGTCCTTCTCGCTGTTCGCCGCTTTGTTGCTACTCTTAGCTGCATTCACCACCTTGACGCAAGCCTCTTTTTGTCCTTGCGATCTCACACAGAAGGGACAAATTTGCGGTTCAAATGGCATCACCTACAAGAATCGCTGTGAGTTCGAGTGCACCCAAACGGACTACAAGAGATTGGGACGTATGTTGAATATCGCCAAGGCGGGTCCTTGTTAAATGTATATACATACATATAAACATACATACATATATACATATACATACATAGAAATTGGTAGTGAAGGCAAGAGGTGATTGTTGGAATGACGTATGTATATGTGTGTGTGTGTGTGTGTATTTGTGGCAGGTGAGGCAGCTGCTTAGTTGTGGTTAAGTGCGTGTCTGGCGACTGACAGCAATCAATGTTGGGAAGTTGCGTTTAATATAAAACGGAAGGAAAGCTAAAGGAAGGATTGGCGTTGCAACAGGAAATTGAATGGAAAAGCGTGTATTTAATTATTTACATACATACAAACTTAGTAAAATAAATATGTAAATATATCCACACATTTTGCTTGTTTTTCAAAGTAAAAAATTTCAAAGTAGCAATGTTTAATGTTGATCGCACTTATTTTTGTTGAGAAAAGTTATTGAGATTTTAAGCACTTTTCGTGTTTGTTTTATTAATACAATTAAATAAATAAATATGGCTTATTAACTTGTAAAGCAAATTGAAGTGTTTCTTCGTAAGAGGCAAGTAAGCTCTGAATTACTGATTTTATTATTATTATTTTGTTATGCGGGAAACATTTAATAAGAATTCTTCATATTCAGTTTTAAAATTTAATTTTTTTCAAAGAATTTTCAAGTCTCAAAGAACTAAAATTTGTTTGTAAACATAGACGAAGTAAGGCATGTTAACCTGTTTTAGCTTATTTTTTAATTTCCACCAATACAAATGCCGGGGCGGCGCAACCTTTCATCTCCGTATTGCGAGGTTTACTTTGAGTATTTAATTTTCATCCACGATTTTTATGAAAACTTTGTAGATATATTTCGAAACTAATTATATAAGAATCCAATTTTTTTACTTGATACCAAATTTATGACAACTGAAAATTTAAAAAAAATTTAATTTGCTTTCAATATGCCAATTTTTATAACGTACAATTTAGTAATTTTTGAAATTTTTTACCGTAAGTGTTGAGCATTTTCTCCATATAACGTGTGAAAATGTAGTTTTTATGGAAGAAAATATTCTTGAAAATTCCCAATGAATTTGAAAATTTTATGTATTTGTTAATGACATATCACGTTGTTCTCTCTGCTATTTTATACGAACATAAAAAAACTTTGTTCCTTTCAAATTTAATAACAAAATCTATAGTTTCAAGTGCGTCTATATTTTTTGCCTGTCGCACAGTGTATTCTAAATTAAGTCTCTCGTAAATATAAGTTGTAACAGCAATATTATTACTTTAGTTTTTAATATGTTTTTTTTTTTAGAAAAAATAATAATGCTTTGATATACTACATATTTATATACATACGTATACTTTGAAAAAAAAGTATTAGCTCAGAGTTTTAATATTGTTTTAATATTTAATGTACACTAGACATTTTAAAACCATTCTAAGTTTAAGAAACGTAAAAACTCGCTATAAAATTTGCTCCAGAAAAACTACTCGAGTTAAATTTTCCTATGCAGTACAAAGCTCTTTTTACTGCACTTTCTATAGCTTTTGTTGAAAAATAAGCACCAAGCAAAACTGACTTTGCGCAAATATATGTATTTATGTATGTATATGTATTTTATGAGTAGTGTTTGCGAACATTTATGGGAAAATTTTGCAACTTTCGGCAAAGTGTGAGCCTCAATTTTTTTTTCTCATTTGCCACATTTAAAGGCAAGCTGATCCTATTCTGCTTCTTTTATTTTCTTTTTTTTGTTATTATAAATTTGTAAATATGTATAAATGGAAAACTTTTCTTGGGTAACCCTCTTCCGTAGAACCTTTACTTTATTTCAAGTTTTTTTTATTGAATAAAAAATATTAAAATTTGTTTGATAACTAAATTGTGCTTTGAATGATTTTGATGCACTGAATTTGAATACAATGAAAATCACATTCAATTAGAATGTGGGAAAGTTAAAAAATTTTGTAGCATATTAGCACAAACTTCCGATAGTATTTCTACCAAGAAAAAGCTCCTTATAACAGCACTACTGCTGCTGGGATAAATTGTAGGGAACCTTCATTTCTGGTAAAACATAAAATGCAAACCAAAAATTGTTGGAGAAGCTCGTTCAAATATCGTGCTATATGATGTAAGCTTTACATTTAGTTATTATTTACTCACTATTGAAGGTGTGTATTGCATATTTTTCAGGAAAAAAAACCATGCGTACAGATGTGAATTGATTTCTTTGTTTAAAAAAACAAGTAAGTAAATAAATAAATACTGCTTAAAATAAATACGTGCATACATACATATGTATGCATGTATATACTATGTAGTATGTACGAAGGGTATAGCTTTCAACCACATGCATAGATATGTATATATTTTTACTTTTCACCTTCTAAGTGAATTGCTAATGATTGTCGTTTGTTTTTGTTATTATTCGTATGCCTTTTGAGCTCGCCGTTTATTATGTATTCTATTTTTTTTTTACGTAAGTAGGTGTATACATACATAAGTATGTATTTATATAGTAAAGTGTGCCATATGTATCGCTTTATTTTGTATACGTTTTGCATTTATATTAAGTCATTGCTACATTGTTTGTGTTTTTTGTTTTTTTCGTTGTTTTTGCTTTGTTTGTTGTCGCAATTTAAATGATTGAGGTTAAATAAAACCTTAAAAATGTGTACAAAAAAAGAACTTGGGAAATGCGCTAATTAGAAGCTTTGCTTAAGCTTTTGGTAACGTTCTTTCATACGTTTTTTTTTTTTGTTTGTGGGACCTTATTTGTGGGTGGTGTAAACATTATGAGTCTTGATAATATTTACATATTTATTTTATAATTAGTCACTTGCGTTCTTGTAGCTGTGTTTTATTTTATTTTGAATACCTTATCTCTGTAAGGGTTGTTCAAAAATATGGCTTTAAATTATGCAACGTATTGCGATTTTACTTTTTATTATAACTGAGGTAAATAGGAAATATTAAGGCTGCTTGTGTAAAAAAAATATTGATTGATATCACACTAATAAGTTATCATGAGGCCAAGAAAGCATTTCAAACATATTGCGGCAGCAGAAAACTCGAATAAAAATAAAAAGCTCTATGTATGAGTATTTTGTTTTTGCTTTTATCAGATAAGTAAAAAAAAATTATTAATTACCTATAATTATACCGAAAGCATTTTCAACTAAACAAAATACAATATTTGGCAATTCAAGCTGAGAAATATAAAAACAAAAATTTGTTTAGCTGATATACCTTGCATGAGCCGTGATTTGGTATGAAAATTTTAAGTTTTCAAAAGACATGCGCCCTATAACATCATCTTTCATCAAATCGAATTTCACTATTTCACATCACATCAAATGATATCTTACGAAATCATGTCACATTGCGTCACATTCCGTTTCATCGACTTTAGTCTTTCAGATAATTGTCTATAAACTACTTAAAGTAATCCATTATAACGAAATTAGAATGCGACTTTTGTCAGAATTCAGTAAGCAGTGCCTGTCAGTAAGTAATAGAGACAGAAATAAATTCTCTGAATTGCTAGTAGGTGAAAAAATAAATAAAATGGAAAAACTGGAGAAGTTAATTATCTCTAATTATCACCTTGTTTATAGGAAGCATTTGCATAGATCGTATCGACTTAATACACTTCATTTGCTTCTGTTTATAAATTCGAGTTTAAAGCGTTTCCAGTGAAAGCGCATTGTAAGCTGAATGAATTTCGCATCGATAAATCTAGAAGTTTATATGCTCCTTCTTACCAAATTAAAGTGAGTGAATTCACTGAAGCATTTCAAAGCGTATTCAAAATCAATTTCTACGAAGTGATGTGTATTCGGTGAAACCTTTTTATACCACCGTATAAACGCATGTATATAAGATTATATGATTATACCAAATTACAGAATTCCAATATGGAGACTTGAGTTTATACCAAATTACTGAACTTCGGCATTATTGAGACATTTATCTTTAGAATTTATTCTTCTATGATGTCGAGAACTGAAGACCGCTAAATCACTAAAATATATATAAATATATTGAGAAAATAATTTTCGTTGACGGAAATGCGTAATAAAGATAAGAGACAAGCAATCCATCAACCAAAGATTTTACCACATTCTCTGGGTTATTTAGTATTTTATTTTATACTCTAAACCACTTTGAATTAGATTTTTGGTTTAATCCGTTTTATTTTCAACATTATAACCAAAAATGATGGCATTTAAAACCGCCTTTTCACAATAAATTTTGTTTTCTCTACTCATTTTATAGGCAGGCAGACAAACCACAGACTGGCAATTTAGAAACCTTCAATTAAACGTCAAGACATCAAATTAAAACAACAGCTTGTACGAGTACAATTTCTTAACCAGCTGAGGACCCTCATTAATTTTCTAAATTGAAGCCACCAATGGAAGCGTCTTGCGTTTAATCCCCAGTCTACACTCACATTTAAAATTCAATTTCTTTGTGTTTCATAATTGAGTTCATATATCTACGTCATAGCGAGTCGCAACAACAGCAAAGTGTAAGAGCTGCAACCAAAACAAGGTATTTTTGTGAAATAAAATGAATATTCTTAACCGTAAGCGCCATCAAGTTAGGTATTATTTAAGAATATTTGTGTTTGGGTGTATGTATGTAATGAACAGATAGACCATACCTGCAATCAGCTGGTGTAAGCACAAAATCTATTGAATGTAGAGAAAATGAAAATGCTAACTCATCCTTTTTTGTTTTTGCTGTATTATCAAATAAATAATCCAGCTAAAGGATTCTCAGTTAATATACATATGTACTTACGCTTATATGTATGTACATACTCGTATATCAAAACAAGTCGTGATTGACGTTGTTAGTATCAGTAAGGGTGTGTGCTTAGTGAAAAGGGTATGAATTGCTAAAATTTTGAAATGAATTTGCATATCCTTTCACATTTCAATTGAAATTGTCGAAATTGAGCGCCAGATAAGCCTCATTGTATTTTGATTATTTTAACAACAACGAGAAGAAGGAATAAAAGATTTCTACATCGTAAGCGCCTCAAAATATGCAAAGCTTTTGTAAATAAATTTAAAGGTTGGGATGTGGTTGCATATTGTTTTTTTATACCTTTCATGGAAATGGTATATTAACTTTGGTCCGATGTTTGTAAGAACCACAACGATTAAAGTTCGACCCATCAAAAAGGTGACGAGTACAGTCGATTTAGCTATGTTCGTCTGTCCGTCGGTTTGAACGCAAACTATTCCCTCAGTTTTTGAGCTATTTTTTTTAGACATTTGTCGGAACCGAACAGATCGGACGACTATTACGTATATAGGAGCCGATTATTTAGATATCATATTTTCCTTTATAACTCCTACATTTAAGCATCCTGAGGCTTGAAGGCAAGAATATCCACTATTGTAAGCTTTATAGAAGATGTGAAAATCATATAAAATCAAAGATATGCATATAACATATTGCTCCCTTATAACTGATTGTTCAGATATTTTCATTTAGCACGAAAACACCACCATTTAAGCAGCTAAAGTCTTGAAATTTTGCACAAAATGTAGCCGAGAGTTCAAAAATTCCATTTTGGGCCAAAACTCCCTCATTAAATCAGCTAAAGGCTTGACATTTTTCACAAATATTAATTATTATTAGAACTATTATAGCAGTCAAAATCATTAATATCGAATTAATGTTACATATGGCTCTCATTCATTTATTCCATTCATGAAAGGTATAAATGCTTTCGGCATAGCTTTTTTTACTTGTTTTACTTTCACGTACTTACATTAGGGTGATCAGCATTTACAAAAGTGTACAGAACATCATATTTGAAATACAATATATTTTATTAAATCTTTATTAGTTTTCAATTAAAAAACAAATAATTTTCTAACGAAAACTTTATAATCCGTAATTTAAAACTTAAAAGAGTATTTAATAAATAAATAAATTTAGTGGCCGCTGTGGTCAAGTTGGTAGCGGTGCGTGCTATATCTTGATATGCTGGTGAGTTCGAGGTTCGAATCTCAGTCAGGGCAAGCAAAATCTTAATGATAGAAAAAGATTTTTTCTAATAGCGGTCACCCCTCCGAGGGTATTTCTGCCATGAAAAAGTTTCTCATAAAATACATCTGCCGTTCGTAGTCGGCACAAAATTGTAGGTCCCTCCATTTGGTGGTAGAATATAAAGACGCACACCACAAATGGTAGGAGAAGCTCGGCCAAACACTGAGCTGTACGTGCCAAAATTATATTATATATATATATTTAATAAAATATCAACAAACTTAAAGGAATTAAAAAAAATGTTTTCTTAAATTTATTCAAGTATGCAGTTTTAAAGCCTATGTAATTTCAGTTTAAAACACGATATTTAAACAATTTTTTACGGCCGCTTTTTTTGTAAGGAAAATCTCCGCAACAGCATGACTAAAAACTTCTTAAAATCGACGGTAATTTGTAGCCACTTGGAACTTCCATTTTATTGTTTAATAACACAGTACAACACATGATTTGCCAACTCAATTCTGAGAACTGTATGTGAAATTAGACCCAAAAAGAATAATTTCTGCATCATTCGTTTTATCTTCTTATCTGCAAAAATATTTTTAATATCGATTTGAAGTTAGTACTATCGTATTGGGTCTAATTTCACATACAGTTCTCAGAATTGAGTTGGCAATCAATGAATTGAAAAATGTTGTACTGTGTAATTGAATGCCATTTAAAACTGCACTTTTCAAAAATATACATTTATGCAGTTATAAACTGGTGTTTAAATGGTTTTTATTGGCAATTTATTAAAAAAAAAAATTTTAAATAAAATAAAATAATAAATCTGTCAATATCAAACTTATTTTGTGTGTCATATAAATATTATAAGCAGTGCCTTATACTCAGAATATTTTTTTTTAAACTGGAGACCATGATTAAATTTTGCTTTTTCATTCATTCTTATGGTTTTTTGTTCAAACAAAATAAATCTATTGCCATACTTACTCCTTTACACCTTAATTGAGTATTCAACTTCCTTGAAAACTAGGTGGTTTATTATATCTATAAAAAAATAATAATCAGGTGTCAGAGCTTTATGCCGTAATTTAGTAATTTGATATAATCTTAAGTCTCAAAATTTCAAACTATTAGCTAGAGATTATTACCTTTTTGTGTTAGCGATCGTTTCTTAATTTTTTTGTGACCTGCTTATCATCTGGTCACAATTTAGAGACTTGTATTTTGAGAATAGAGTTTTTATTCCAGATACTAATAGCCGAATTCCTTTTCCTCGCTTTTGCGTTTTTTCTCTTGTTTTTATTTGAACTTTTTGTGACCTTCTTATCTCCTGGTCACTATTTAAAGATTTGTTTTGATACTAGATGCTTTATTTTGAATCTATTCAATGCGAACTGGTCTAAAATTGTGTATTTTGTCTCTATTAGAGACTGAGACTGCTTACTAAATTCGGGCAGCCTACTGTAAATACATATTATTTATGCACATATGTAAATTTATACAAATATTTTGTTTATGTAAATATGTACGAGTATATGAATATGACTAAAGGTACAATGCTCATGAAAAAATATTACATACTTGTTAATTGAATTGAATTTTAGACTTATTCTCCCGGTGAAAGAACTTTTGAAAGACGTAATTGTGCGTATTTTAGAAAAACACATACATATGTACGTATACTTAATCCCTTTGTTGATAAATTCTTTGATGTTACAAATCTTTTGTTTCAGAAGGGTACAATTTCTCTTAGGTATGATAAGCCTTTAACAGCTTAAATATTAGAGTAGGAGTAGTATTGCACGAAGATGAATAAGAGTAGATAATGTTTTACTTTAGAACGAAAATAAATTCTCATGAGCATATAAGATTATCTGATAGTAGTGGTGATAGTAGTCTCTTTGTTATCGGCTATGGTAACGGTAATAAATTAGGTAATCATAATGGTAATGGTAGTGGTAATGGTAATGGCATTGTCGTTAGAATTAATATTGGTATTGATGGTCATAATTAGTAAAGTTCTTGGTATTGGTATTGGTGTCTCTATATGTAATTGAAGTGATAATAGAATAAGTAATGGTATTGCATATGTAATGTAATGGTTGATATAGTCGCAAGTCACAGTAATGGAAGTTGTAATTAAACAATTGGCAATATTATTTTTCCTAAAAGAAAACACACGTCTTCTTCTTTTGTATACACATGATTTCAAAGGCATAAAGTTAACATATGTATATGTATATTTTGTTTTCAAAACTATTGTGAAATGTTAAACATAAGGCAATAAATCTATTCATCACATACATTAAAAAATACTTTTCTGCACATTCAATAAATGGTTGAGTTAAATTTAACAAATATTTGAAAATAGTAACTCAGAGTATTTTTATTTGTTACAGGCCAAGCAAAGTGAAAATTATATAAATTCAAGTGCTTTTCACTTCTCGAAAGGATCAACAAATGTGTTTTTTATTTTTATTTTTTTTCCATTTTTTTTAATTTGCATTAAGTTTTGTTGCTGCTTGGCAGCCATTGTGACGATAAAATATACATTACGAAAGAATACATAGCTCTGAAAGAATAATAAAAGTAAGAATAAAAAAGAGAATAAGGAAGGATATTCATATAAGATCGAACAGAGAATCGAGTAAAAAATATCAAAGTTTATTTGACACACATACGTAAAGCTTATGAACTCAAATAAATAAGTGCGTAGGGATTCATATAAACAAACATATGTACATTTATATATACCCTATAGGAAAAAAGTTAGGCTATTTACAAAATGTACGATGATTTAACAAAATTTCTTTAAGGTTTTTAGGGTTATTAAATTCTAAATGTGCAAGTTTCAAGTGTCTACAAGTTATCACTGATTTTTGACATTTTTTCTACTGGCATGTTCCTCCATAGCGCGATTATTTTTTATATGGAAGGAACTGCGAAGGAGTTTCAATATAAAAATTGTCCAAAAGCAGTGCTTATTTGCAGCAACTAAAAACTTGCAACTTTTTGTACAAAAATTAAATAAGCTACATATCAGCATACTTTAAAAAATTTAAAATTTTTTTTTATATGTTAGAAATTTTGATAATTTTTAAAAAAATACTTTTAAAAAATTTAAAAAATTGTTTTTTATTGTGTTCGTTAGAGAATTAACAATGTTTTAATAGAAAAATTATTTGAAATAATTGGAGGATAAATAAATTGTTCAAATGTGTCAATATGTGTTTGTGAGCGACCTACGAGTTTTCTTGCGGGATACCTAAGGATTCGCAAGCTTGTCAAACGAAGAAAATACAATTGCACGCATCATTGCAGAAGAACCGTCAACAAATGTGAACGGCAATGCGATGCGATGGACATCAATGGGGTTGCTTTCAGATGAGGAAGATATAACGGTACTTACATATGTGCAAATACAAACGATGGCATATTCTTACATTCTGCATTTATGCATGAACATATAAAATTTATACCCATACTTATCACGAATACGAGTACTTGCTACTTGGCTACATTTTCCTTGTCTTCTTATCTTTAAAAAAAGAAAAGGAAATCTTAAGCGAAATGTTTCTTGCTGTAAATAAAAAATTTAGCAACAATACGACGCAGTAACAATGGGTATGAGCTAAGGAATGTGTCCTCGAAGGATATAAAAACGTGTATGTACGTAGAAACGTATTTGTAGTTTTTCGAAAGAGAGCGCAAACATATGTTACTTAGGTGTGATAAGAGCAATATTGGTGGGAAAAGGCAACAATGTAAGAAGTAGATAAATGCATTTATGTTGGGGCAGCTCGAACGACAATGTGTTCAAATGACTATCGTGCATATGTATGTACATATATATGCAAACAAATTGAATGTATCCCATGTAAGCCGTCACGTATTTTGTTGAAATAGTTATTGCTTAAACAGAGTAAAACTTTAAAAAACATTCCCTTTGCGAGATGTGTCACTTGATATTTACCAAAACGAGCTTCATTTAATGGAGCAGTACATTTCAACGATTTATCATCGTCAAAAAAAGAAGACACACCTAGTTATGTTTAGAAATTATTCGCATATGTACGCGTTTAATACATACATATATTCCAATTCTTTTATGTAAAATATGGCAGTTTTATCTTCAAAAAGTAAAATCCTTTTATTACATTAATCATTTGCCTTGAAACTAACCACTTTTTTTACACCGTAAGCATTTAGTACTCGTATGTACAAACTAGTAAATATCCCTTAAGATATATAATAATATCTTTTTTTTTCGTTATTGAAATAAAACTTATTTAGGAGAGGTATTGAATTGGGAAAATCAACATGACGATTATCATACAAATTGTATAAGCTGGAATACCTTACTTAAAACTCATCACATTCAAACTCATCACATTCAAACACACCACACTGAGACTTACCATACCCAATCTCATAACACCTGGACTTACCACCCTTAAACTCACCAAATCCCACACCTGATCTCTCCGCAATTTTTTTACTTGACTTCATCACTTTTAATCTCCTCTCACCACAGCTAGCTTGAAATACTTTGTTTTAACTCATCTTATACCATATATAGAGCAAAGTTTGTCATAAATTAAATTGATTGATTAATTGAATTTGATTAATTTTACTTCCATGTCGTGGTCCAGGCTCAATTTTTGTTTTTGCTATTGTATTATTTTTGATATTTGATTTCTGGATACTGTAATAGCACTGACATGTTAAATTGGCGAAAAGTTTCTATATTTCACCAATCGAAGTAGCTCTCGAAAACTTTGAAAGTATTGAAATTTTTAATTCGAAATAAAACTAAGAAGTACTTGCAAATATGTATAAAATAAAAAAAGTTCAGAATATAATAATCATAAACACAAATATAAGACATTATATAGAGTCTGCTCAATTAAGGAAAAAATAACTAAAATAATAATTATTAAAAAAAAAATTATAATTAATAAAAAAGGAAGTTAAAGAATACTTTTTTTAATTAAACAAGAAACATGTTTTACATAATAATTTTCAATTAATATTATGATTATGTAAAGTTCTATTCATATAATTTTTTTTTAATTGGCCTATAAACTAAAAATTTTGAGTATTATTTTTAAATATGTTTTATTACAGGAATCATTATAATTATTTACATATTTCCAAGGAGATAATATACATTTATAAGTCTATATGTAAAATCTACTCCAACTCCTTCCTTCTAAATTTTTTGTTTTGTGTAAACTAAAGCGAAGTCAGTTGAAATTTTATTTCTTGTTTAAAAATAGACTATTCAATTGCTTTTTGAATTTTGCTTAAATTACATAATGCAGACTTATACAACTTCTTGTGCTTAACGCAGTTTTATCTATTAAAAAAATATGTAATTAATAATAATCAAATAATTGTTATTAATAAAATAATGAAAATAATCCAAAGATTAAGAATAATGAGATGATTAAACATATTCAAATACATAAATAAAATCAATCAAATAACGATAAAAATCAGATGGTTAAAAAATAAATTAATTATTTTATTAATAAAATTGCAAATGTTAATGACTATTTTCAGTTCTAATTAGTTATTAATATCCTGCATGTTAGAGAATTAAAACAACAACTAAAACCAAATTTAAAAAATAATCATATTATTAAAAATATAAATTCATTAATTCTGATTATTTTCATTTTTTTTTTAATTACACACAGTCATGACCATTTTTAATTCGAATTAATTATTTATTCCCTAGATTATGTTAATAAATTAAAATAACACCTAAAACCAAAAGACACAAAAAAAAATGAAATAAGAAATTTGGCAGCTCTGCTTGGAATACAAGTTAAATCATGTCAAAACATCACATCATTCGATAACATCACATGAACCCATCACGTGATGCTACATATGTGAACGATCTTACATTGCAATTTTGAATCTGTTCTGTTCTCATTGCATTAACACATTTTGTGATATTATCACATGATTAAATTATGCATGTGATGCACTATCTTTTTGATACTTAGTGATTCAGTCCGTAGAAACGTCCATAAAAAATTTACTTTTCTGAAATGGTGAAGCGAAATAAAAAAAATAATAATAATTACAAAAGAAACGATAGAAACTGACGTATCATATCTGTCACAATTGCATCATTACTTGACTATATTCGGTACCTATCTAAGCAGAATATTGGATTTTGGAACCAGCGAAGGTATGTTTGAGATATATCGATAAATTAATCAATATTAAATATAAATTAATTTTCAACAGAAATAAATAATTTAAATATGGCTTTCACATCATTGGTAAATAGTGGTAATTATTGGTTAGTCAAATTTAAAACCTCACCAAGTAACCTCTCCAATATTTTCACAATTCTTTATGAAGTTTAATATAATGTTCCGGTCCGAGTCTCATTAACACAATAGTTAAAATTATATTTAATCCAATAAAAGGAATAATGAGATTGAAGAAAATTAATATTTATTAAAGTCGTTGTCTGTCAGTTGTGCCATAACATAATTGGCATTTTATACCAAAGGGTGTCACGTAATTTCACAATATTTGAAATTAAATAGCTTAAATAATAACAATGAAAATGCCGACACAATGCTTTGTTTCTAACAGTAAATGCGGAAAATTGCTTCAGGTTATTTAAATAAATAGCTTAAACAACAACTTTCTCAAAAATTTTGCCTTCTAAAGCTGACCCGAAACTTTTCTTTGCAGCGAGTTCGTTAACTACTTTTCTCTAAGATGTGCCTACTTATGGCAAATAAGTTAAGAGGCACGTAAGTATTTAGAGCATTCTAAGAGGTGTGTAACTTTCAGCTGACGCTAAGGGTTACTTTCTCTCCTACTTACAACAGTCAGCAGCGTGCTTGAGTGTCCCTATTCAAAACCTGACTATCGCTATTAACAACACGAGGATTTTACATACATAGTAAAGGTAAGGTATGTTTATCATTACTACCCTGAGTCGCATCATTATCATCATTAACATGATAATTGTCATTTTCATTATGATTACAAGCTCATTAAAAGCCAACTCTGCAACACGACTTCATAGCTCGCTCAAACTACGAGTCGTTGAACACATAATGGAGTTGCTGCTGATATGCCAGTTACGAGGTCGCTTCCTGTTGCTGCCATGACGGCAGCGTATCTAAGCAAATACTATTTATGTATGCAAATCTTCCCTGTGCTACTTAATTTTATATACGACATACGCCTCCTAACAACCTCATAAGCAGATTGCTGTAGTCGGCATCTTCTTAACCGCTTTCTCTGTGCTACGTCGCGGAGGTGCACGAGACAAAGCAGCATCTGCGTCTTCCTTCCCGTTTTCAACGCCAGTGCGCCAGTACACATTCCGCATACTTTCACTGCTGCGGGAAATTCGCACATTAACCTCATTTTCAAAGGTTCGACGGCATCGTCTGCCACTACTTGATTATTCTAAGATATCTAGCCTACTTAAAATGCAGTCACCACCCCTCGTTTGACGCACTTTTCCCCATAGTTTTCACTTATTTAGTCGTAGCACAGGAAACAAGAATACAAGATTTTTTTTTTGCTTTGTATCCTTCTTCGCAACACTTTGTGCTCGCACTCATTCACAATTTTCTATGTGCTGGAAATCTCGACCTGGTGAGCGTTGTGGCGTAAAAATCGAATTGAAGTGGAAAACTGAAAATGGTTCTTAGTGAATAATTATAGAATGTTAGAAAATGTTCATTTTAATTATGCATACACACATAGTTATATGCAAGTAAGTACATAAGTACATCTTTGAGTATGCGAACACTCTGAAAAGTATAGCTTCTGAAAAAATTGCTAGAAAGTAGCAAATAATTTGAGGAGTTGCGGAAATAGCTGTTAACGAACTTTGAATAAATCTGTCTATTTGTGTAAGCTTTGTGAAACGTCTTTGAACATACGTTCAATAACATATTTTGACATAAAATGTGCGGTGGAGCTTTTTGTTGCATAGCACTTTTGTTTCTGGAAAATAAAAATTTAAAAAAAAAACTGCAAAGCAAATAAAATTTCTATTGACAAGCAAGATTTGAAACGAGGATTTTCTTGACGATTTCGCTGACGCGAGTTTTCGAGTAGAAAAAAATCAGACACTCGCTTGCTTTCTTACCTAAAATAGAGTTAACTAAAAACTTTTAATTTTTGATATTATCTACCAAAAGTGTTCTGAATTTACGAAGCGAATGCTATTAAGATTTAAAAAAAATTTAATTTCCTTAAAGCCACTTTTTGGCAGCAACTTTCTGTCTTGATGTGCTGTTCTCCAAGTTAAATGAAATAAAATTGGTATTTAAAAGTGATACATAAAGCCAAAAAGGCAGTTTTTTTAAATTTTCTGAAAACTAAAAAATATGTTTCTTACACAAATGTAATTTGTATATATTTTTTCTAGTTAAGAGGACTAAAAGGTAATTAATCATCGATTTACCAGGCAGCACTATTTACAAAGAACATACATTTATGTTCTTTGCTATTTACTAGCAGTTTTATACAAATTGCGCCTAAAAGCATGCTAAGGATAATAAGCATAGAAGATTATTGTGCACAAAATTAGGTTGCCATTTATTTGAACTTAACCTATGTAAATGGACATGTATTTACTCAAACAGTGGTATTGTCTACTATTGGCTAGCTGTTTAAAGGCTAAGGGCCAGTTTTCCAGTGCTGCTATAAACTCAGTTCAAATTTAGTTTAGTTAAACTCAGTTTAAATTTAAGCTTAGTTTTCTTGCGCTCAATTACATTTTTTGCAACCAAAACGAAGTAGACGCACGCAGCTGATAAGTTAAACTAAGTTTAACCATGCGTAATCGGCCGTTTAAACTTAGTTGAAACTCCATTTAAAGTTGACTGAGAAACTGCAATATTGAGTTTAAACTTAGTTTATACTATAAACAGAGTTCAACTTGCACTGAAAACTGACTCTTAGTTTGTAATCGTCATCATTTTTTTGAATCTGACTTTTGCCATAAAATCACCATGTAATTGAAAACTAAAAATCAAAAAAATATTCTTCGGCCCTAAGTAAATGACAAATTAAATTTTATTTTTCAATATAAAGGCAACACCCAATTTTTAAATCTTATATACGATTATATTTTAAGTTCCAGTATAACAGATTATACCTACTCTTGATAGTCTAAAACGTCTGCGAGACGTTTTAATTTTTTAAAATCTTTATTTCCTCTCTCTTAATTTTTATAATATAGATAATCAACAGAAATTTAGTATACAAGTATTTTTTTAAATACTATTATAAAATTGTGTAAATAAAACTATAGGTCGTCTTAGAGACGTGTTGTTTTTTATCATCAAATTTTAATATTATTATCAAAGAAAAGTTATATAGCCAGCGAAAGTATTATAGCACTTCCATATATAGGCATATTAATTAATCCTATATTTATTTTAAATTGTTTTTTATTTAAAATATAATTGATCCTCTAACAAAACCTTTAGAACACCACTTATTAAAAATAATACAAAATTAAAATACATTTAACAAAATTTAATTAAAATTTCGCACTTAAAAAAATATGTAGAATTTTTCTTAGCGCAAGTGATAGTACCGTGGCTAGGAATTAAAACAAATTTTTGAAAAAATTTTTTCTGACTCGCTATGGCTATAAAATATATAGAAAACAAAAAACTCTAAAAACTTTTTTTAATTCGAAATTTTGTTAAATTATCGCTAATTTCGTTTTATATTAAATAATTAGGTTTTTATGACTTTTGGTGGAGGATGAACTGTACTGTAATGTGGAAGTACTATAATTCTTTCGCTGACTGTACATGTATTCAATACGGTAAAGTATATATTTGTGTTTTGTATATGCAATAAAATTTTAACTTTTGAAAATAAAGTTTAATTTTAATGAATATTTTTACAGAGAAACACCGAAACAATATGTTAAGCTATTATTTTAAGAAAAATCACAAAAAAAATATACGAGATCTAATTTGGTTATAACATAGAAAGCAAAAAAGGCTGTTTCAACCTTTCAAATAAAAAAATCGATTAAAAAAATTTATTCGCGTTTAATTTGATTTTTATAAGTATATACTTGATACGTAAGGGATCAATGATACTCTCAAAATATACTTTTTTTTTTTGAAGAAATCAAAAATTTTTGTGTAGAGTTTTAAAATTTGTATATGTACACTTTCAATCTGGCAAAATTGTCGCAAAAGCAAATCAACTAATTTACAATAACAAATGCATGGAAAAAATATATATGACGCAAGCGTTAAGAGCAACAAGTACCCCATTATCTTTTCCACAGAGTAGTCTCACTTATAAAACACACAACTCAATGAGCGCAAATAGCAATGAGAGCAGTGCCCGAAAAAATACCCAATATTATTTTTAATAAGAAACAACAAAGAAAGCACGGACAGCATAACACGCAGCCGGCAAAGCGCTGAATGGGACAGACAGTTTTGTTGGTGGCGCCAATGGAGAGAGTCACCTCTAACGCATTGTGCAAGTGAGTGATCAACGGTAATTGCAGCAGATTTGTTTTTCGTAAGTAAATATATACAGTTATGTATGGGATGATGTACTTGCAGAATGGCTGAATAGCGAATGAAAGCTGTGCAATGGGCTGACACCCAAGTCACTGGCGCGCACTATTAAAGGTGTGCGTTGAGGTGCTAGTGACACTGTCCATCGTTAGCCCTTGTCTAAAGTACATATTGAAGTAGCAAAACAAAAAAAATTTTTTTTCGATGTTGCATTCAGTAATTTCCGAGCGCAAAAGCACACATTAAAAATAAATAAAAACATTTAATTAAGAAACCAAAAAAATAAACTGTGATAAAATTTTGTGTGTCTTTTGCAAGTAAAAAAAGAAAAAATTTGGGCTTCAGTGTTTTCGTTCATTTTGTATGCGTGCGTGTGTTTGTCATAATGTTTAAAAAATATTTCGGGCTAAAGGCCCTATTACTCGTTTTCACTTTTTGCTTGGTTTTACAACGATCGCAAATGTCGGCAAATGCAGCGGTAACGTCAACCGCATCGAAGCCAGCTCGAGATGCCGATGCCAATGAGAAGTTAAAAATACCCACAACTGCAACGGTGATGGAGACAGCAGCGGCGGCGGCATCTGAAGAAACAAGCAACGCCGAGATGAGAACGCCGATAGCTAGCGATGAGAACGTGCAAATGGAACAGATGATACAGAAAGATGCTGAGGCGATGATGGATGAAAAAGTAGCGCACAAGCAGGAGAACGATTGGTGGACGCATATGGTGCTCTACCAAATCTATCCGCGTTCGTTTATGGACAGTAAAGGCGATGGTGTGGGTGATTTGCAAGGTGAGTGGCAAGAAGAGATAAGCTTGCAAATTTTTAAATGCATTAAAATTATAACAAAAAAAAAATGTTTGTTTTTGTATTTCGCGATAGGTATCATCACGAAACTGCCATATCTAGCTGAAACTGGCATTCAAGCTATGTGGCTAAGTCCTATCTACAAGTCGCCGATGGTTGATTTCGGCTACGATATAGCGGATTTCAAAGCGATACACGCGGAATACGGTACTATGCAGGATTTCGACATGCTAATAACGGAATTGAAGCGCTTAGGTAACTGTTAACTGTTAATGCCGTTATGTGCCGCAACATTTCATGGATTTACACATTACTGCATATTTGTAGGCATTAAGCTAATTATGGATTTTGTGCCAAATCATACATCAAATGAGAGCGTTTGGTTTGAGAAATCGATTAATCGAGAGGATGGATTTGAAGATTTTTACATTTGGGCTGATGCGAAAATTAGCAAGACTGGTGAGCGTATGCCGCCAAATAATTGGGTGAGTAGTTAAGCAAAATCTTGCCATTTTTGTTTTGCAGTTTTTACAATGTTGAGTAGAACTTCTATAAAACGCTTTATTGCCAAGAATATTCTTTAAATTTCTACTCTTTATTTTTTATCTACTCCACAGCAATCCGTCTTCTACGGCTCTGCGTGGACATGGAATGAGCAACGTGGTCAATATTATCTGCATCAATTCGCAGCTGCCCAGCCTGATTTGAACTTCCGTAACGATAAAGTGGTAGCCGCCATGGATGAAGTTTTGCGCTTTTGGTTGGAAAAGGGTGTTAGCGGTTTTCGCATCGATGCCATTAATCATCTCTTCGAAGACGTAAAGCTGCGCGATGAACCACGTACTGGCAGAACAGACGATAAGCATTCCTATGATTACACCGAACACATCTACACCAAAGATCAGGTAGTTGGTTTTGTCCTACGAAAAATATTTTTTTTTTTAGTGGGAGTGGTTGCATTAGAAATGTTTTAAATTTAAACATTCTTTTTTTTACAGCCCGAAGTTTTAGATATGTTACAACACTGGCGTCAGTTGTTAGATGATTACACTGCCAAACATGGTGGCGCGACACGCATACTGATGACCGAAGCTTATGCTGATTTAAAAATGCTAATGGACTACTATGAAACGAAGGATGGCAAGTTGGGAGCACACTTTCCATTTAATTTCAATTTCATCACCGATTTGAATGAGAATTCGGATGCGCGCGATTATGTGTTCAATATACAGAAGTGGCTGACATATATGCCACGTGGACATACCGCCAACTGGGTCATGGGCAATCATGATAACGCGCGCATGGCATCACGTTTCGGACCAAAGCGAGTAGATGCGATGAATATACTGCTGATGACGCTGCCCGGTGTGGCTGTCACATATAATGTGAGTGTACTCGTATGCCTAGCTAGACTGCTGTAGTTGAAGGAGGCAACAAAATTAATGCTCTGCTTTTTCTTGCTTGCGACTACTACTTTTTAGGGTGAAGAAATTGGCATGCAAGACTATCGCGATATCAGCTGGGAGGACACTGTTGATCCACTAGCCCGCAATGTGGGACGTGAGAAGTATAAGCAAGTGTCACGTGATCCAGAGCGTACGCCATTCCAGTGGAGTACGCAAAAGAATGCAGGTAAATTATATGAGTGAGAGTAGAAAAATTAGAAAAGTACCTACATATTAACATTTTGAATTTTTATTTTCCTTTTTGCTTATAGGTTTCTCAACTGCTGAAAAAACATGGCTGCCAGTGAATCCGAATTACAAAATTTTGAATCTCAAGCAACAGAAGTCGGAGCGAAGTCATTATTCGGTTTACAAATCGCTTATTGAACTACGTCAGATGCCAACACTCCGCACAGGACGCATACATGTTGAAGTGATTAACCGTGATGTTTTTGCGTTTGAGAGGTGCGTGGAGAAGCAAATTTGTTCCAAATGTTTAAGACATGTTTAATATAATTTTCTTTTGCAAATTTTATGCTAATTTTAATTTAATTATACATTTTTTAATTTATCATAAACCAATGCTATAGTTGTCTAAGCTATTTTTATTAGAATTAAATATTAAAGTACATCTTTTTTCTTTTATAGGCAACTTAAAGATGAAAACTCTATAATAACTGTCATTAATATCAGTCCACGCGCACGCGCTGTTAATTTGACTGAAATTTTTGATCTGAAGTATCAACAAAAGCTAACTGTGATGGTTGCTGGCGCCAAGTCCACACACGAAATTGGGTGAGTAAAAATAATAAATATTTTATCTTTTTTCAGTTATGCAGTTAACACATTCATTTCCTAACAAACACTCTCTGTTATACCCCTTGCAGTCAAGCGCTACCCGCCGAAGCTTTATCATTGGCACCCTATGAAGGAATCGTTTGCATGCTCGAGTAAATTATTCAGCTAATTAAAAATGATTTTAAAAATTTTGCTTCGATTTGTGTTGCAATACCGTCTCAAGTAGTTGTGAATGTGCTTTTAATAAATTAATAAGTTATGCATTATTTAAATAAATGAGATACATAAATGCAAATTTTGCAAAAAGTGAAAATAAATATTTTTTCTTTTAATAATGAGGCTTTTTCAGAAGTTAAAGAGTAATTAAAAACTCTCTCTTATTTCGATTTAAACTGAAATTTTAATTAAATAATTTATATAATTCGCTTTTCAGTTACAATTTAAATTTGAATGTTTCTTTTTATTTAATTTAAATTTAAATTTAAAGTTTTAAACTTGATTTGAATTTTTTTTTATTGCTAATTTTAATTTTAAGTGAATTTGAATTTTATTTTTATTTTAAATTTTTTTTTTTGATTTTAATTTGAATTTAAATTTAAATTTAAATTTGCATTTTAATTTAAGTTTTTATTTTAATTTTAGTTGTAATTTTTTTAAAAATTAAAACTTTAATTTTAGTTTGAATTTTTTATTAAATTCCAATTTTAGCTTTAATAAATTTAATTTTTATTTTCTTTAAAAATATTGATTTTAGTTTGAATTTTAATTAAATTTAAATTTTAGCTTTTATAAATTTATTTTTTATTTTCTTTAAAAATATTGGTTTTTATTTAAATTTAAACGAATTTTTAGTTAACATTTGATTTAACTTTTTATTAAAATCCTAAGCTATTTTATTTGAAAAATGTTTTTTTTTCGGGGAAAAAGTATGTAAATAAGGTTAAAAAAAAATGTTGAACCGTCGCTATAAAACCAACTTTGTCATATTATAAATTATGATCATTTTTAAATATTGAAACAAACTACATTTTCCGATGGTTGAAAATACTGCGTGTCACAAAATATTTCGTGTAATTTAATCTTTCAATAACCGATGTAATATTTCACATTTGCAAAATTCAACTGACAGCATGTGAAGTTGGCACTTCAAACACATCCAGCTTCTCCACCCTCAAAACTGCTAATTAATTGTTTTGTATGAAAGCATACTTTAGTTTGTAGTAAATTAGCAAAATGGAATATATTTTACGCTTGCACTCCACTCATGTTGACGTTATGCAATGCGGTCGAAAGGCTTGTTTGGCAGTTGGCCAAATTTTGCTGAAGTAGTCTAAAGGCCAAACGTCGCACAATTACAACTACACACATATGTATGTAACTACAATGCATGCAACTAACATTAGAACACTTTGCATCACCCTACCACCCCCTTCCCCTCATACTGACATTGTGCATTTCGACGTCTCCATAATGTCTGCATCGGTAATTTTTCTGTTTCATGGCTACATTACAATTTTTCTATTCTCGTAATTATATAAGCATTGCAGCAGTGGCTGCCACTTAAATTTGTTATGTTGGCGTCATGACAACTGCATCAGTTTGAAATTTTTCGCTTAGCGTTTGAATTCGCTTTTAGTGAAGATTAATGTGAAGTGCTAAATATTTAAGAGCTGCTGATTTTTTCGCACTTTTAATGCATTTAAGTCTGCTACTGTAAAGCGAATAAAACAGATTTAGAGTGTAAGACTATCAATCTTTTGTAGTGACAAAAGCTAGCACGAGGTTGTTGAAGATAATTAGCTTTTCTGGTTGTCTGTTTGTGGCTTGGCACAGTTGGTAAAATAATTTTTGCTAAAAGTTGAAATAACACTAATGAAAAGTGAACAGTGTGTTGGAAAACACTTATTTTGGAATATTGAATATTTAATTACATAAATTACACATAAAAGTACCTCTTCTCAGAGTACTTCATCCAGACCTAAATCTTATTGAAAATTGCAAAGCATTAGTACCAGTAAAATACTGTTGTGCTATTATTTGTCTGTTAACTAACTGCTACCTTACTTCCGTACATGGCACACAAAACTGAGCGGATTGTCTTCTTCAATTTGCACTTAACATATCTATTAATGAAAATTTGGTTTGATATGGAAAATTTAGCTAAAAAGCTGAAAGCTTATACCTATTTTTTGACTTTTTTGAAACTTATCGGGATTGCGAAAGCTTAAGAAATAGTCATGTAAAAAATATGTACATATGTACATAGCTATGCACGTGGTTCAGATTCTAAATTATTTCCTCTGGTTTTTTAAATTAATGTCATCACCATTTAGTGTGTCAGATGTCTCTCTGTACTGTGAACTGTCCAAGCTGCTTTAGTAACATCTCTGGGAAGCTTATCAATTTACAGCCACTTTGCAAGATTTCCTCCAAATTATTAATTAACCCTAAGCCCCCTCTAGCTATATTAGTAAATTAACCTAACCGCATGAGTACATTTTAAAATTTTCATTTTTCATTCAAATAACTTCAGTTCATACCTTCCCAGTTGAGATAAAGTAAAAGTTTTTTAAAAAATGAATCAAAAAAAATTAATTTATTATTTCTAATTAATTTTGCCACTCTAAATAGCATTCAGCTGTGGCCAAATGCCACAATTCTGTTGGATGCTTACGAGGCCATTGTTCTTGACACAATAACACCTGAGGCAGCGTCCCATGCCAGAGCGTAAGTAGATTGAAATAATGTAAAAGTTTTAAGTAAAGTTCTTAACAACTTTTAATTTCATCACTTCGCTTACATACAAACATACTTATTAACACAGCTATCAACGCACCGTTGTCAGAATGTTAATTAAATCGGTGAACATAATTTTGGTGGCATTGCTTGTGCACCAAACGTCGACGAAAAAGTGGACTCAGCTGCGCTGTTGGAATCGCATGGACAGACGTAACAATGAGCATCGATTTCGTGGTTAAATTTATGGCTTTTTTTTGCAGCGAACTTCGTTGTGGATAAACTTAATTTAACGCAATGCTGATTCTATCATTAAGTTGACAAGAATATTTTGCAAAAAAAAAAAATTTCCAAGCTAAAAAAATGATGTGTGTGTATGTGTGTAATATAAAAACCCAACCACTTAAGGTTTGTATGTTTGTGTCTGCTTATTTATTTGTTACAAACAATTTAATTAGTCATATGAAGTGTTTGTGACAATGGCATTAAGCTAAAAATAAATTGAATTCGCAATAGAATATGTTGCTGTTTTTGGGTATTTTTTGCTGGTTAGACAGCTGAAAATAAAAAATGTATTAATTCGTCAGAGCATCTGGGAATTTTTTTTTGCGATTTTACCGAAGAGATCATTTTAAAACGACTAAATTAATATTTGGTTTTTTAGATTTGCGGCAATTTTATCAAATTGGATATGTTATAAAGATTATTTGGGTGAAATTACCTTAACTACGAGTATGTAGATGAAAAGTATACATCAAGCTTACCTGAAAAGAAAACAGACAATAAAAATTGATATAACTTTTTAATAAGGTTTGGATCATTCATAAATATTGCATATACTGATTTGGTAATTGTAATAGAAAGTTTATAATTTTGAAATGTTTAAAAAAAAATGTTTTTATTATACAGTTTTCTATAGTAGTAAGTTTAAAAAGAATAATTAAAAAATTCAATATTTTTAAACTCAAAACTTCACATTTTAATTTCCCATAAAGCGATCGTAAAAAGGAAAAAATGTTTCTAACAAACTAAAGCGACTTAAAGAATATCTGTATCCGAACAATAATTATAATTTTCTAATTAAAATTTTTAGTATCACAAACAAATAAATTATAATAAATGCCAGAGATCGATATTTGATATGTGGTACTCATAGCTACTATTCTGAAAATAAAATTTTATTATTGTTGACAAAATAACCCATCCATTCGTAAGTGGAATAATCTGATTTACAACTCCCTGCTAAACATTTATTGGTCCCACAGCTATTTAAAACTTCGAATGTACCTTTTGTGCTCTGCAAGGGTGTATTTGTTTTGCTACTAAATTTACTTCACAACAAGTAATTATCTCAAACCCAACTGGTCAGCCAACTGTCTTTTTTCAATACAAGCAAAAGGTATTTTTAACTACGCAATTGTCAGGTTTGGATCAGAATTTAACCAGTTTCATACTAGTACAAAGAAGACAAAAAAATACCAGTCTCTTAGTCAAATTGTTGACCAAAACCACTAGTTCGGAAATAAAAATGGGAGTTAAATAAAATAACTTCATGAATTAAGTATAAATTTAAGGATTACAGATTTTTATTTAGAATTTTTAGTTTGGCTAATATTAGTTTTTAATTTTCTAATTACTATTTTGATTTCAATTAGGAAATTCTAGTTGTAAACTAGTATTTATTCTGACTAGTTTGGTGTTTCACTGCAAGGTATCTATACTTGCCTACCCTTAACTTAAAATTTGTTTCCAAAATAGTTATTCCATCAATTTAAATTTACAAAACCCAGCGCTTCAGTGTATGTTATATAATTATAGGTTTTGATCGTATTCATAAATTACGTATCTGGATTATGGAACGTTAAAAAATGAAGCACGAGACATTTCACTTCCATAGCATGGCCCAGAAGCATTGTTTATTTAACAAATTATAAAAACAAATAAAGATATATGTAAGTAAGTAAATTAACTTAAAGTGCTACCATAAATTATTAAACAATAAAAATTATGAAATAACTTTACGATTTTGTTGCTTTACTCTTCTGAAAAAGTGTGAGAAAAAATCACTTTACCTTTGAGTTATACAATTTTTCAATAATTATTAAATGGTAAAAAATGTTAAGGTTCGGCAGTACCATTATTAACAGGTTATGGTGCTAAGTTTTCTTTGCCATTGCAAATTTGTATTGAAAATCAATTGACACTGAATGCAAAATTTTATTCATTTTAAATGCATCATTTTATTTGAAACCATTGTTTTATGCGCACACGTTCGAAGTCAACTTTTTGTGGGTGCAGAAGTACTTAATAAGAATATGTAAGCGCTACTCGCTTTCTGATTTTTTTAGTTTTAAAACGCTTTTAATTTTTTTATTCATTAAAGTAAACTCTCAGTTTAAAATTATCTGATTTCATTATAAGTATTTTAATTTTATTTACAGCTCAGCACTTCTACAGAGGAAAGTGTTGTATATGTGTTGCTGCGCTGAAAGTACGAAAAATGAAAATAATTACAAATAAAAGATTTAATTTTCAATTACCTCATTATTCTGAAATGAAATTTATTGTAGTGTGATTGACGCGCTGCCTGTATATTCTTTTCACAAGATGATAATTAAAAAAAACTATTTATTTCAGTTGAATAAGTTTTGCTAATGAGTTCTGCCGAACGCTGTTAGAAGAAATGCTACAATTTAGAGACGTAATGACATTAATTTCTATTACGCACACACTTAATTAAAATGTTAGAAGAGACCAAAACTGACATTATTTTGCACTTACAACACTAAAAAGCAGAAATTCGTTTAAAATGAATGTTCACTTGTTAACAAAAACAAATGCTACACACACACACACACACACACACAAGTGCGTACGCCATTTTTCATACTAATTGAAAGTTTAACGAAAAAGCAAACTATTCGTAAATTCCATTAAAGTGCAGTAATGTTGTCAGGACAGAAACAACAACAAGAACACCGCAAACAATGGCAAGCAATATCAAAAGCATTTTGCTGCAATTCACCAATACGCAAACGTGCTGGAATGGGCTAACGAATTTATTTATGGGTGGGAAATTGGGTGGAAAGCCACGCGATTGTAACATTGTCTTTGGCGTTGCACCAAATGCATCAAATAAAGTACTACGTTCTTTATTGCTTTAGATTACAAAGTTACGTGGCATAAGAGGTAGTCAAAGGGTAGAAAGATAGCGCAGACGTTATAGTTGTGAGTGAAATGGCGACGAAACTTGTGGTGCGGTAGGGAAAGATGAGCGATAAAAATTACGACGATGACTAAGAAAGGAATGTAGCAGCGCTAAATGTGCAGCATTGACAATGTACTTACAGTTAGAAAAGCTGAAAGTATTTGCCGTACATGTGCACATACATACATATATACTGACAGTATTGGCAGCTGCTGCCAAATGCTTTTCACATTTATTAACTTCACAGCAGTTGGAATAGTTTTAAGCGAGCGCAACCAAAAGCAGCCGCCAGTAAGCTAGTACGCTTCTAAAAACCCACGACGAAACGTGCAAAAGACGCAAGGGAAGAAAGAGGAAAGGAAAAGAAAAGAATGGTGGCAAAACAAAGGGAATGGCAACGAAAGGGAAGGATACTAGACGAATAGAGCGCATATATAGCAGCATATTTGAGAAAATACTCAGGCATGCAGCGCCATAATTTTTGTTTGTGTGTAAAATACTGCTGCAGGGTATATTTCAAATCACGCGCGCGATTTTATCACGTTTCAACGTTCTTTAACTCACTTATGCGCATAGATGTGTATGTACTAGGGATGTCAATTTTGGCCATTTTATTGATCCCGGGATTTTCGAAATATGAAAACAAAATCCCAGGCCAATCCCAGAATCCCGTATTAAATTTGTCCAAAAATGTAACCGGTCTGTAATCGTTGTATTATAGAAGTATACAAACTAACATTAATATAACAAAGAAGAACGATTTGAATTCATATACATACATACATATGTGTTCATTGGTCTTTTCAAGAACAAAAAATAAATAAACCTAAAATTTGACACACATACAAAATAATTTATACGTCAAGTTACATATTTGGTACAGAAGCAAATGCACCAACATAAAGTAAAGTTATTTTTAATCACTGTTTCAGACCAATATTAAATATTAATATATTACCATTTAGTAAAAAAAGTAATACATCAAGAAAAAATTAATACATCACCCATTTCATTTTGAGCGAGGCAGAATTATACCATATTTCGATCAAAATGCAATCTTAAAGAAATTAAAGCTTTAAGTGTGTTATCCTCCAACCTGGACCACAAATTTGTTGCATTTTAAATCTGCAGTGGAAAAGCACTGTTAAATGCTCTCTGTATGACATAGCCTTTTATAGCCTCATTACAATAAATTTCAATTTCTTTTACCAAGCCTTCTGACACAATTTTATGCCTTTCGATTATTAGACAATTCCGAGCTGCTCCTTTAAACTTATTGCAATTTATCTTAGAGATTTTCTGTTTTATCCACTTCAAGCACCTCTTTGTTAGTTCTATAAACTTATCGCTTTCATAGTAAGGCTCATTTTCTACACGAGCAGGATATTCTCCAGCTCATTTATAATGGCAATAGCAAAATGAACAATTTTATTTGTGCATTTTATTCGAACGGCTCTTTCTGTTTTTCATCTTTCACGTAAATTAAAGTTAAATGGAAATGTGCTTTTACATATTTTTAAGAGACCGACCTCTCATATTTCTTATAAGCAGTTTATTGCTAAATAATTGCCTGAATACCACATACAAAAATAAAAAAAATTGCACAGTGCATTCATACGTTCCACTATTATTTTAATAGCGGACTATAGAAATACGACAAATAGCACGGATTGCGAACTCTCTAAAGAAAAATTTTTATGAATGATACAAAATTTAAAAAGTAAATGGCTATTAAATTCACTGTTTTCTGCAATTCCGGGATTTTAATAGACTTATCCCGGGATATTTGGTAGTTAAAGAAGGCCGGGATCCCGGGATTGACATACTTAATATGCACATAAGTGTTTGCGAAAGGATGTTGGTGCTTGCGACAAACGTTAAGGTGCCTGGTTCAGATAGTTGTGGATGTACGAGTATGTATGTAGGTGAGCAAGTGCCTCGAGTGACAAATGCTTGACTAACAAAAGGGCGTAAGGCATCTGTAAGACAATGCAGCAACCTTTAAAGGCACAGGGTGTCCAGGGAGTTATGAATAGTCATTTAACCGCCGGTGGGTGATATTAAAGTACAACAAATAAATAACACTGTGATAGCTTTTTTCAAAACAAAAAAAAGACAAGACCAAACTCGACGGTTTCCCCCTATTTCGGGTCCTACGAATCGAACTGCATCATTACTTTTTTGAGTTACAATCATGGTTTCATACAAAATTTTTTGTTGAAGTTTTTCATCAAAGTGGCCCATTGTAAGAGAAAGGCACATTTTTCTTCGGTCTCTAACTTTTTTAATGTTGACTTTTTTGGTAAACTTTCTTTGGCAAAGCTTCTAAGAATAAGTCCATCTTTAATTTCTTAGATGACTGTAAACCCCAAAATCAATGTTTTGGGTGTCCTTATAGACAATATGTCGAAAAAACTGAAATTTAACCCATTTTTTTAAATGTTTTTTCCCTCACGTTTCGTCAATATATTAATTTACCCTTTGATACTTATACATTAAGTGACATCTTGTAATAGTAAGAAACTTAAGCAAAGACAACGTTCTAAGCAAACTAACCATTAGAAACAAAACTTAACAAAATTTGTATTTTTTAAAAAAGCTACACTAACTATGTGTGTGTGCTGTTTTATTTTTTTTTGTATCTTATACATAAGTGTTATTAATAAGTATCATAAATTTGTACACAATATTTAAATTAAATTTAATAAGACTCATCTATCAATGTCCAACACAAATCAGCAAGCAACGAGTCAAGCTTTTTGCCGCTGTACCAATGCTCAAGGGGAGCAGCGACTTGGTAAAATCTTTCTCCATGCTCATCGGATTCAGTCGGAACTTGCTGCTCAAAATGGTCCTTGTGATGGTGAAGGAAATGAATTTTTAAGGACATATTCACACCTATTTCTTCAAAAGCGTCTAACATGTCATCCACATATTTTTTCCAATATTCAGACCGGTGCACTCCTAAGCAATGTTTTATAACGGTCATAACGGAGTTCCAGGCAATTTTTTCATTTGGCCTTAAAAGTTCTCCGAATTTTGCGTTCTTCATAAGTTTTCTTATATCGGGGCCATTAAGAACACCTGAAAATAATGTTATGTTATTTAGTTCTATTAAAAGACTTAAAATGTTATCCATATTCCGCTGATACCAGCTAATAACATTTTGCTACCACCACTGCAAATAAAATTGGGAATTGTCAAAAGTTTCATAAAAGCAATAAATCGAGATGCCGAAGCTTTTAAATGTTTGACAGAAATATTTCCAAGACTAAGTGTTGCGAAAATAAAAGAAAGTATTTTAAGTCTTTTAATATAACCAAATCAATAAATTTGCAGCGCCTTCAAGTTTGCTCTTAATGACCAATTAAATGTCTACACAGCTAAATAATCCAATTTTTTCAAAGTTTGAAATTTAATAAATGCTTTAAGTTTATAATTAAATTCTGCAAAGTTCTAATCAACCAGGAAAAAAGTAAAAAATATGTAGAAAAAACTATTCAAGTTAATGGAAATGTCAGCAAACTTTTTAATTCAAAAGCAATTAAAAATACAAAATTAAATACAAGTTATAGCTTTTTTGATTGTAACGTTCGTTACATATTTTTTAATTTTTCATCGAGACACACCATGGGTAGAAATTAGTTTAAACAATTTTACTTGAATTAATTATTTAATATATTAAAGACAATCGCAAAATATATTAAATTTTGTAGATAGCGGATTAATTGAAAATAAAAGCGAATGAGCTGAAATTTAAGGGTTTCTTTTATAAAAACGGCATAAAAAAACCAAACAAATGACTGGTTTTGAGCCAGAAATAGACTTAGGTGGTTGCAATGAAAATTTTTTCATGTTGTACATAGATATTTTTGGACGCAGAAAATATTTTCTTTAAATTTAATTTATTTATAATAAGATTCGTAATCTTTAAACTCGAATGCAGAGACACTTTTCCTCAAGTCAAATCTTTTCTTTTGGTCAAATTTAACGCCACTCATCAAAAAGACGAAACGCGACTTCCTGGTCACCTTGTACATTTGTAGAAATGTGTATTTGACGCATAAAATAAATTAACCAATGTTGGCGCGCTCAAGCGTATCGTAACGAAAATTGCACTTGTCACAAACTGAGTGCGTAGCTGTGGAAGAGAAAGAGCGTATTCGTAGCAGTTAACCCGAAAATGTTAGATATTGACTTGCAACAAGCTGTGCATTTGTGCGTGCCTTGCAACTTCGTTAACTTGTTTGTTGTTATTTTTGCATGCCACTGCTAGTGCTAGTTGACATTTGTTGTGGCCACTTCACAATTGACTGCCTTCAGTTTTGTCAATGTTGCAAGCAGGAGCAACGTATGCCGCTGACAAGCGCAGGCCGAGATATTTTGTAGATGCGTCTTCGTAATTTACTGCTGGTGGCAGGTTAACTCATTGCTGCAAAATGCATCTCTGTAAGTTTTCGTGTTACATTTTCATACCTACGATCACTTTTGAAACTCTTGTGTGGCTAGTGATTAACGCTTTGTTTGCTGTTAATGATGTTGCGAGGAGACACTGTTCTGTTGGTGATTGCAATTGTTATAATTCAGTTGTGGCTATTTGTCATCATTTGCCGCATGACCTCATGTCACGAGGAAAAATGTGAAAATAAGTGTCTCAAGAGTTGAAGTTTACAGTGGTTTAGGCAATTAATGAACGTAGTAACACTTAGTAAGGTCAACATTGCTGACGTTAAAAGACATCGTACTTACAAAAAATAAAAACACAGGCAAGAGTATTGAAAATTTGAAACCCTTTTTTGTGATGCTTGCTCTTTGCGGTACTTCTCCTACTAATTATGTAGATACAGTTCAACGTTTAATGTAAATAGCTTCGAAAGTGCGGCCAAACTGAGAGAACGGCGTTTCACTCAATCAACAATACTAAGCGCTAAATAATCAAGGAGAGGCTTTCGAAGAGAATAAGTGTGATCACAAAATGCTTCATAACAAACAAACGTAAATATAAATAAATTAAACCACAAATCCAAATGCATATTGAAGAATGTGATTAGGAAACATATAACATCAAGTACCCAGAGAAAACGAATAAAAAGGGCGTTCTCAGCGTTAATTGTGCTTCCGGCAATTTTACTCTAAGGACACTTCTTTCAACTAATCAACCAGACCGATCCATACATAACTTTCAGGTCAAATTGTTTTTTGTTAAGGTGCTGCTCAAGAAAAAAAGCGGCTTCTTTGAAAAATGAGCAAGGGTATTAGGAAAACGTCGGTGAAGATAAATCAACTTTAAGTTCATTGAGCAAGAAAAAAAAAAGAAGGCCGAATAACGTTGTCCTCTGTCGTTTGAAAAAAAAAAGTTTCTGGACAAAATTTAATAGTGTTGCAAGAAGCATTTAATATAACTTTTTAATATAAAACTTTTATGTATTTAATATTCATGTCTACTAAGTGGAAATTAAACGTTCGTTAGCAACATTCTTTAAAAAAGACAAACTGTTGGAACAGGGTTCAATGAACTCCTTAACTTATGGATCGATATTGAATGGTGGATAGTAACCACTTGAAAATAATGCAGTGAATTTACTGAGCACTTTATCTTTTTTTAAATTTTTGTATACTTGTATTCACAAATAGTTTTTCCAAACTAGAAGTACGATTTTTTTCTATATTGACTCGGAAAACAATAAGAAATTCCTAAGCTGCTGACTGATAAACATAATTTCTTAACCATCGTTCCGAGTCGAGTAAAAAACAGGTTCCTTCACACGTGGCAAATATATTAAAGGTCAATAATAATATGGCGATAATCCTTTCGTTTTGTGTTTGGGTGGTCACCAGTTTGCAGGACTTGCATTATATGTGGAGGTAGCATTTATTAATAGATCCTGGTTTATATATGTAAAGTCAGACATTTGGAAAATTTTTTTTTTCAATTATTAAGATAAATTTGTATAGTCCACACTGCTACTTGATCAACATTAAGAGATTTGGTAAAATTAAGATTTTAAAAAATTAACTTGAAATTAAAAAATGCCCACAACTCTAATATGATAATTACTTTCTCTATATTACGTTGCTACGCAATTTAAGAAAAATGTGAAATTTACTGCGCAACTTGAATTTGTTTTTCACAGCAATGGACCACAGCTGGCTAAAAACAACTAACTTCGCAGCACAGGCGCATTGTAATAATGCAAAGGCACCGGAAAATTCCTTGCAGTAATCACAAATCACATTTACATGCACATTTTATTTTCCTGCTCTTTTCTATGCTTTATTTTCAGGAATGAAAGAAAAAAAATCTTTGTGTACCATTTCCTTACCATTGGTAATCCTGTGCTGCTAACAGCGCCTGCAGCACAAATCTCTACTGCAATTTAAAGTGTGCCAAGCACTGCAATTTCCACAACGCTGTGCAACATGCCACATAAATTTACTTTCTTTATTGTGTTGCCCGCTTCCGTTTACATTCTGCTTTGCATTATTGCATTTCTTCGTTTCGCATAATTGACTTTCGATGTTTACGCGAAGGCGTCAGGGCAGACACAAAATATTTGGAAGGCATACAAAACTAAATCTAAAGACCGCAAATATAAACGTACATACATATGTACGAATGTAGTATGTTTACGAGTATAGTGGCATGTGGGTGCTTATTTATGAACACAGTAGCAGCTGATATATAATTTACATTTCGCGACTGCATTCAAGTTTGATTCGAAACCGGCTTAAAACGAAGCAGTTGTTCAGAGAAACGAAAGAAAGGACTTACTGTTTGGGGCATTGTGAAAAATGTTTGTAAATATACAAGTATATTTTTAAAAGATCGTTCAAAATATTTTATGTTTAATTATGTTTTTCGATTGTGACTCACTTTTTTGTGCATGAGGCTGGAAAATAAGCGATCTTAATTTTCTGTTGCCATCAAATTAATTTTTGTTTCGGAGAAGCGCATCAAATAGCTGAAAGATGAATTCATCACATGACCGTAGGCTCCCCCTCCATGCCTATGCCAAAATTCATTGCGTGGACTAAACATTAATAACCTTTTGGCATTGACTTGGCTTGGAAAAATTAGAAGCGCTGGTTTGGCGGCATAGGAATGAGATGAGCTTAGCGATTCACGAACGGAAGTCTCATTCTCTACGAACTCTGAATCAGCAACGATTTTATAAAACTTATTAGGGTCTCTTATAAATCAAGAAAGTATTTCAATTAGAAGAACATCAAAAAATCGCTTAAAGATCATTTATCGTAATTTTGATAGTAAAAAAAAATCAACGGTTAGACACCAAATCTTAAAAAGAAAATAAAAAAAATGTGTTAGTGTTAAAATATCTAGCAAGTTTTGCAACAATTGCAAGTGACTACTGTCAGCTATTCGTTAACAGCATTCAATACTCCTGGGAATAGTATTTCGCTCATCCTTGCTGTGACTAAGATGCTGCACAAAATTTCGTATACGAGGCGTCCATCGAACATACCGTATACCATCATACAAGTATACTTCTACACATACCAATCTCACAAGCATTCTAGCTACCTATGTACCTACCCGATTTATTATTTTTGCTGTTGTTGCTCATGAAAGTGTCGAGACACTTTGCAATTTACACCTTAACTCCTGTCGCTAGAGCAAGAGCTTTTAATTAGTCTGCGTAAATGACTAGAATTTATGTGCTTGCCTCTGGACATATTAGCAGTGTTTAACACTGAGTGCAAGTGTGTGGTTGATATACAAACCCATACAAAACGAGGGTATGCGATAATGTGTGTGTGTGTGTATTTGTAAGTTTAAGGATTTTTGTATAGTGAGAGTACCAGTTAATTTCATACAAATCGTAAATTTTGTGGTGTACCCAGAAAGAGTGAGTTAAATTATGCTGGGAGGAGGGATGCAACGAATGTATGCAGCTAAAAGTGTAATAGGATTCAATATATTTAGTTATTTATTGAAAAAAATTGAAATGCACGGAATTCATGCTTCTTGTAGGTTCGAAGGACATAAGTTCTATTGTAGGACATGGTACGACGCTGTGTAAAAAAAATTTCGGATAATGTGTTAAAACATTTTCGCGTATGCTGAATACAGTGAAGACATATTTTTTTTATGGTTGAGGTCATTAAAGCGTCTGTTTCTAATTTAAAATTCTTCGCAAGTACACTTTCTAATGAAATTTTTTGAATATTTAATTAACTTTTTTTTTACTAAAATGATTTGACTTATGATTTTAGCAGAATATACTAAATAAAATGAAATATAAATAAATTTACTGTTGAGGTCAACGAAAATAGGTAGTTTTACATTACATGGCTAGATGTTACTCATACGCCACGACAAACAAGTGTCTTTTGCAAGTTGATGACTAGGCCTGTTGTCAATGCTACAATGACCGGTTATATTCTCCAGTTTTGTCAGTAGAAGTTATCAGGCTGAAAAAAAGCATACCCTGAATTAACACATTTTTGGTAGAAAGCTGGACTATAGTCAGGCTGTCTAAAAAATTTATGCACACATGCATTTTCGAGGCAGTCTAGTGGCAGTTGTAAAATTAATTAAATTTACTTTATATGCAGGCAATATAATTTGCAAGCAATTCATAAAATATTGTGTAGCCTATTTATTCTTTATATCTAAAAAATTGTCAATTGAAATTGTGTTAATTCAATGAAACGAAAACTTAAAAAACTAAAGTTTCAAACTTTATAGAAAATTAAAAAAAAAACCAACTAATTTCCATTCAAATTACTAACTTTTTTCACATTAGTGTTAGAACCTTTTCGGATTAGCACTTTTACAGCTCAATTAATTTTATTAAAATATTGTGTAAATTTGAAGCGTATAAAAAAGCTCGTTGATTTTTAAGAAAGATTTTGTTACATATATTTTTATATATAACTGACACAGAATACTTTGTATTATAGAATTCTAAAAAATCAAAAGCAATTTTTAGTCTTTTGAAACTTGCACTTTAACATACTAAAGAAAACGCGCTAAAAAACTTATTACTGAAAAAATGTCAAACATATCCGAGAAAAAGTTCGAAAATTGTATGAAAATTTGTTAAGGTGGTTTCAAAAAATTAATTTTTTTTTGCATTATTCATCTCTAAAACATGTTACAAATACACTCTTAAATGGTTTTAACGGAATGTGCATTAGGTTAGTTTTTCGGGAGCTTCGAACATGACTGTGCGCGTCCATCCACTTCAATCTATAAATGCGATTACCCAAAAGTCGTGTTTTTGCAACTGGCTGTCAGGATATCTAAAGATCAATTTATCAACCGATTTAAAAAAAACTTGCAAACCGCTATCGTCTGACACGAGTTTTTTTTTAAACTTTGTATTTTTACAAAACTTACAGCTTTTTTTCCTAACCAAAAACACGGAAAACAAATTTTTTGTTTGTTTAAAACTCCTGTGTCAGGCGCTAGCCAAGGGAATACAAAAATAAATTCTTTTGAAAATTCATGTTTAAAGTTAAAAAATAAATAAAAAAGAGAGGTGTTTGCAGAGGATCCTCTTAATATTTTGTTTTTAACTTTTACAAAGTATAGAATTTGGTTTTATATATTTGTGTTAGAGAACGTACTGAATTTTAATTGAAAATTTAAAATTTTTTTGTTGAGCATACATATGTGGTAATTGGGTTTCATATGATGCAGTAAATATTGTAGGCTCTGAAAATTATTTAAACGATACATTTTTTATGTTGATACGCATGTAAACGCGTTCACGTTTAATTATGCTCACATTCGCGTAAAAATGCGCAAATATTTCTATTGCATTTCAAATACGATATGCATATTTTTGCATATAAATTTTCCACTTAAATAGAACAATTCCAGTGAAATTTATAATAGAAAAAATTCGCTGCGTCAACGAATTCTCGACACCTTAGCTCGATGGCCTACATAGTTATTTCCATAGCATCGACTTTGGGCCATAAAAACTCCGCGTAAATTACCGCCAATTGCGTGAATTAAAATATTTGTGCAAATAATTTTCGCCCATTCTCAACTACGTTCATACATATCAAAGGGCGGGTGTCGGAAGTGCGTTACTGGTGCCATTGAGCTGCGTTTTCAAGCATGTAAGAATGTGTGAAGCTTGTCAGAAGAATGCGAAATTCATTGATAACAGCTGTTAGCTGCAAGCAATTTCTTTAAGCATGTTCAAAATGAAGAGTTTCCACTTCACACCCCCGTAGCCTTACACGCATACAATGCTTCCTTTCTTAGTACGAGTACTCTTTATTTTCAAGCTGTCGCTTTGTTATTTATTGATTTGGATTAAGCGGAAAACATGTTCCATTTGCTTATTCGTTATCACTTTTTCGCATCTCCTCCATATAACATTATATCTATTATAGTTTAGAGTTTGTTTTATTTGTTCTTTGCTTTTTATTTTTCTTTAAAACGCTACGTATTTTCTATTATTTTTGTACTCGTTGCTCCATTGTCAATTGTGACACATATCTGACAGGCAAATACATGCGCATTTGTATCCAATTCGCTTTTCAATGCAGTTGTGCGTTGTTCACATAAAAAGCAAAAAAAAACAAAAAAAAAAATGCTTTGACTTCCTTTTTAGTTTTCACTATTTGGCTGTTATTCAAGCTGTGCGCGGCAACACAACGAATGCTTTCTATGTTCAGTTGTTTTTCTGCTGTTGTTCACAGTTGGCATTTGCTTCGTGAAAGCAAAAAGCAAAAAAAAGGAAAAAAGCGAAGAAAAGTGAAATAAAAATGAAATATTTAAATGCAGTTCGTAAGTTGAGGTCCTTCTGTGTATACCAATCAGAGTGAGTCATTTCAAAACATGTAGGCGGTGCACTTGCACAGAGCTTTTGTGAAATTCCAACAGCATCTTTAGCGAACTCCTTTAAGTTATTTGCGCATCATTTTTTTTGGCAGCCACAAGAGGCTTTCAGTTAAGGCGTATGTAAATTTAAGCTATGCTTTTAAATAAAAAAGGATATCATATTTGCGTAACCTTAACTTAAAAGTGAACGTTTGATTGTGTGATTTCCCAAAATGACTGTGGTTGTAATAAGTGATGAGTGCAGCAAGTCGCTGGTATTCACATTAAATTCTGAACGATGGCATTTGACAGTCATTGGCATGGGGAAATATGCCGAAAAATTTCGCATTGCCGTCTGGCATTTTGTGTGGAACGTGAGTTATTTAACAAGCTTGGCAGTCAAGGTTCAACGCAATTTTTCAAGGACCACGTGCATTTTAAATAAATTCATTGGATTTATTCGATTATTTGTATTCATCTTTTGTGTTTAAGTAGTATATTTGATACATTTCATATACTAACACAGCACTAAAAAAATAAGAACGTTGATTAAAAACGAATGCCACATATATTTGTACTTTCATGGAGAGCTTTCTTCTTATACTGAAACAAATTTTTTGCGTTTAAACTGCTTGTGAAAAATAAAGTTTAAATTTGTTATACAACTTTTTTTCAGTATTTAAGACAATGAAGTTTGTTTTTACATTGCGGCTGGACAAAATATTTCCTTTTAATTAAATATATTTATGAGAAATCAAAACCGACATGCAATTTTTATTTATTAATTTTAAAAAAGGAAAAATTATAAAAATAATTTGGATATATTTTTTTTTAACCAAAGTAAAACTTATTTTACATAGTTATGTATATTTCTCAGTAACTATCGTGAAATGACTTTTGTTCTGTTGAAAGTTTTTCATTACGAAAACAAAAATAATAAAAATTACATATTTTTATTTTGTTTGGTCGTTTGTTTCTTTACATATTTATTTTAACTGGGAGAAATATTAATAAAATTAACGTAATTGAATTAAATAAAATTTGAAATAAAAATTATTGCTTTAAATGAGAACAAAATATTTAGCCATTAAAAATACATATAGGCCCCCTACCACCGTAATGCATTAGGTGTGAATTTTATACAACCGCTGAAAAAATTACCGACCTCCATATCACTTTCTTTATTGTTATACTACAACGTAATTGTCATTTTTGTTGACATTGTTAACGTGACCGTTATAGTTATCGTTATAAGTTATCATAGTTGCTATTGTTATCAATATTGTTTTCGTTATATTTATATTTTTCGTTTTCTTTATCGTTATCGTTATCTTTATCGTTATTGTTACCGTTATCTTTACCGTTTTTGGTATTGTATACTTAATCGTTATCATTATATTTATCGCAATCGTTTTGGCTATAACCAACGCTATCGTTGTTCTTATCGTTATAGATATCGTTGAAGGTATCGTTATTGTGAAAGTAATTATTGTAGGTTATGTTATCGCTGCGTTTTATATAATGTTATCGTTAAATTTATCGTTATCATTATCTTTATCGTTATTATTATATTTATCGTTTTCGCTATAGCTATCGTTGTAGTTATCGTTATCGTTATCATTATAGATATCGTTCAAGTTGTCGTTATTGTGAAAGCTATCGTTATTTTATCATTATCATTAGGGTTATCGTTTCATTTGACACTATCGTTATCATAGTTTTTACTTGCCTCGGCTGAGATGCGAACCCGGCGGCATATCGAGTTATAAAATTCCAACCCACCCTTTTATACTTGTATATATTGTGTTTGCATATAAGCAATCATTCAAAACTTTAATTGACAACGATGCAGTTATTAAAAATACATTTGATACTTTGCAATCAAAACAAAAATGACCACAAATTGTTGCAAACAAGCAATTTATTTCGCAGCAATTCAAAACCACAACGCAAATCTGTAAGCTCAGTAGTTGTGTAGTTTTAGAACTTTATCTCTCCTGTTGTTTAATGTATGTATGTAGTTTGTTGTTGTTGTTGCACCGTAGCCACAAAAGTGCAAATAAAGTTTTCCAGAAGTTGCATTGGCTTCGAGTGCAGCCCTATGTTGCAGCGATTTATGGCGCCCATGTGAACTATTGGAACTGTCACATACACGTTTATGACATTGTACTAAGCACATATGTATGCACATACTCGTATATGTGAAAAGTTTAAAAGGACTTGCCGAGGCAAACAAGTATTGATTTATTATCTATGGAGAATGTTCTAACGTGGTTTGTGAACACATATGTACATAAGTCAAGCAAACATACTTTCGATATACACATGTGTGAGTGTTTGTGTGCATGTGTTCTTGTGTGAATGTCAAAGGTTGTGGGCGTTAGCAGGTCGTGGGTAGCGCGTTGCATGAATGTGCTCAAATGGAGCATCTGATTTATAGCAAAAAGTAAGACACAATTACTTAAAGGCAATAGTGAATTTGCACACGCTTTGAAATTTGTCAAACAAATTAAAGTTTCTCATTTTTCATTTCAACTCAACGTAATGGATTAAGCAGTTAACTTGACATTGTTAAATGAGATTTAGCAAAAAGGTGGATATAATTCTGTTTCCCATTTTTTGCACAATTAAGAGATGAGTGCGTACAGTTGCCGAGAGCTACGTTTTGAAGTTCAACAGGTAGTTGATAATTAGTCTTAAAAGTTAAGCTATATTGTTTATGAAGTAGGAGAATGGGAGGTCAGCCTCTCTAAAGATATTTTGATGAAGCCGCCTCATCGCCCTTATAGGTAATTGAAAATCCTGAATCTGAAGCCTTACAAAATTTGTTTCTAAGTAATGCAAGGAGCAACCCCAGAAGAGTAGATTAAACGTATATCAAAGACTAGCACCTATCGAAAATACTGTTCCTTAATAGTTTGAGTTTGACTACGTGCTCTCACTGTGAACGCGGGTTCCTATGAATAAAGAATAAGAAATTTGCATTGTTTTTAAGACAGAAATCTATGGAAATAACTGACTAATACACTCTCCTCAGATCTATCAGGCCATATATTTAAAGTTACAGATCTTTCGAAGCTTTCTTTTGTAAAAATCGTGATTGATCGTCCAATTAGCTTAAGTCAAGTATAATTTTAATGGTAATTATTTTTAAAATAAAAATAAACGGCGCAGTAGTCTAGACTTATTTAGACCTTGGATAAAAAGTACAGCTGTAAAAAGGTGTATATCTTCAAATACACCCATCGATTATAGCAGGACTTCTATTGAATATATCGTCCACATTTCTTTCTGACTATTCAATAAGCGCCGAATTCTTTAATAACGCCGCAACGATATAATCACCAACGCCAATATATAGATGTCCTTATTGAATTTCGACTTGCATTTTTTTCTTTTGTACCTCAACAAAGAAAATTTATGAGATGACGAGTAAAAAGCTCAGCTATACAAAAGGAATATACACCATAAATGCAGGACAATAGCTGAAATGGCGCACAGCTGTTGTTCAAAAGTATTTAATGTACAAATTGGAGTGTGAGAACATTGCTGACTGTTATATTGTCTCTTCTTCTTACAATGTTGTTGTCTTTTGATGGTCAAAAACAATTCTTGTTGTCATTTCATTTTCATGCTACATTAGGCAGCATAAGAAGCATTTTAAAGGCTAAGACGGCGAAAAGTAAACAAGTATGAGTGTTGATTTGACGCAAACGCGCTACTTGTGCGGGAGTCGGGGGTGTTGTTGAAGAAGGTGGGTAGGTCAGCATACATATATTGCTCGCATCTATTACACTTTTGCACAGGTTTAGCCATTAACTGCCTTTTGTATACATTTTCGGTCGGCTACGAAGTTGGACTTCAAAGAGAGCTCTGGAATTCTATACAATTTGCTTTGTAGACAAAAATTTCGCGTATTTTTTCTTTACAAAGCCAAAGAAATATTTAACACTTCTGTGGAAAAAAAAAATAATAAGATGCGACAATATTTAAAATGCCAAAAAGCACAACGCGGCAACCATTTCATCTCATCGACATTTAATTGAAGGACACGCAGTTATTTATTTGCTGGTGACAAAGACGTGCTGAAATTCGAGTAGTTTTCAAAATTTGAGGTATAAATGCGGGCGATTTCACTGCTTATCCATTTCTCATAGCAAAGAGCAAAACGTGCTTAATAACGTCGTTTTAAATTGTAGGAGTACGATGCTGGGGTTGAAGCTTTAGGCCCCTTGGTTGTAGCATGGTGGCATCCGTTAAACGCTTTCGCCTATTATTCACTTCTAAGCAAAAGCACAAACTTATGTTCAAGGCATAAAAGTTTTACCTACGCAATGAAATTTGCTTGCTGTAAAATGCTATTTCTAAAGCACCAGTACTTGAAGATTTTGCGTCTTAACGCCTCGTTTACTTGTCTCAAGTTGAATCAACACGCTAAGCATACTTTTGTGCACGTGGCAAATAATTGTAAGTGGTAGGCAAACAACAGACGGGAATTGCTAAACGAACCGGCGTCAAGGAAATATGTATTGTCGGCATTCAGAGCAAAGTGAAAATAAATAAATAGCTTTCAAGTGTGGAAGTGGTAGAGAGAAAGAAAAGAGAGAGAGAGAGGATGAGTGTGTGTTTAAGTCAAACAGAAAGAGTAAGATAGAAGGAAGAGGTGAGAAGTGAGATGTGAGAGATTCATCGGTCTAATTTGTTTGCATAATACCATAATTCTTGGCTTGTTAACGCCAATTGACAGCCTACAGGCTACAGGCTAAGTTGCAATTATTTGTGTACCAACGGTGTAAAGTTGCAATCTGCAAGGCTCGTGAATTTTGCATGAAATGTAAGTTAGATCGCACGCAAAACTGTGTTAAAGTGTGAAGGAAACACAAAGGCATAGGAAGTTGGATAACTGTTTCTGGCACCGCTGACATTTTGTGATATCCAAAGTCAAGGTACAGGCAAAAGTTGCACTACGGTGTGTGGTAAAAAAAAGTGAAATATATGGATAAAAAGTAAATATTTTTAATATTTTTTAAAGCTCCAGTGAGATGTACTTGTTAAGCATCTTTGTAGTTTTGCAGTTAAAACAAAACTCCTTTTTCCTATAAATATCGCTAAGCTCATTGCAACACTGTCTCAATAATTACTGCGCCTAAGGTTATTCCCAATAAATTTAAACTAAGGGCCAGTTTTTCAATGCTGGTTTAAACTCATTTTAACTTAGTTTAGTTAAACTCAGTTTAAATTTAAACTTAGTTTGCTTGCGCTCAATAAAATTTGTTGCAACCAAAACGAAGTAGTCAGCACACAGCTAATAAGTTAAACTAAGTTTAACCGAGCACAATCGGTCATTTAAACTTATTTTAAACAAAGTTGACTGAAAAACTGCATACTGAGTTAAACGACAAACTGAGTTCAACTTGCACTGAAAAACTGGCCCTAAGTGGTTAAAATATGCCGAGAGATGGAACATTTTTTTGCACAGTTTAAGGCACGTTAATTAAATTAAATTTACTCTTAGCAAGCATTTAACAATCAATGAAATAAACTTATCTAACATAGCATAAAATAACATTAAATAACAAGGTTTAACGCAATAAAATATAACTTAGCATAACATAACATAACTTAACTTAACATAACATAACAAAACACAACATAATATAACAAAACATAACACAATATAACAGAACATAACTTAACATGACAAAACATAACGTAACATAACATATCTAACCCAAACTTGTTTTTAAATCTATGAAAAGAATTTCATATTGTTACCCCAAGATACATACATATATCGAATAATAGTATGTGAATGGGGGTTAATCAATATGTAAACGTTTTACAGCTTTTTATTTTGTTCCTTTTAATCTTTTCATTGTTTGTACACATATCAATTTCACACAAGTCTACAGCTACATTTCCTACAATCACCTTTCAGCGATCGATAAAAAAATCCTACCATTTTCAGTTTTTTTCATTGTTGCCTCTTTGGTGCAATAATTTTGCTTTTAACTGTTTTTTTAGCGTTCGGAAAGCTATCAAATTCCATCTCTTTAAAGCGTTTGCAACGTCTATGACCGACCGTGCCGGATGACCGTTGGCGCAATAAAAATAACAACAAACGATTATGCCACTAACCGCAATCGGATGTGATGCACAAATGGATTGCCTGCAGCAAAGCAACCTCCAACACATACAAACATGTGTACATACATATATATGTATGTTATGTATGTAATATAACGGAAGTAAGCGTATTACAAACTTGCCTGGACTGAATGGCTGCCACATGTTGGGCAATTCTGTTTATTGTTGCCGTTCGATTGCTGTCATTATTTTTATAACATACTACAGAATCTGATACAGAGCACGTATGATGGTGTGTGTGTGTGTGTTTCCTCGAGCAAGCTTAGTGCCATGCTAAATATTTGCTTTTCATATTTTTCGTATTGGTTGCTTACAAAGTCCTGGCTTTCGAATTTGTCTTCGTAAATTAGTTTTTCTCATGGTCATCACAGGTTTTTTTTTTGCACGGCAACATTAAGCCGATTGGTTGTCATTTATTGGTGACAGTATCGATCATTAGCATTTAAGATGCATCATCAGACAAATTGTGGAAAGTGTACAATACATAAATACGTAGATAGTAGTTGGTATTAACGATGATTTTGCGCATTTAGTGGATTAAATGTCACTCTGAAAAATTGAGTGAAAAATGTGGATTTATATATTTTCAATTGAGTTCAAAAGTTAAGTAAAATATACAATTTTATGCTATATTATTTGCTGGTTGGAAATTAGTCTTGATGAGTATTTTGAAATTTTAAAATTTCTATTCTTATTTTAAGTAAACTTATAACTTAATAAATTTTGTGAATTTTATTACCCTTAATTTAATATCATTGGTGTTATACCATATTGTTACATATATTGTGTGTAACGAATTTACTCTCCAAATATGTAAGCATCTTTATTGTTATAAATATTTAATTCATTATAATTATTAATTTTACATGTTAACATTTTTATTAATTATAATTACAAATTTTATCATTGATTAAATTCTTTAGTTCAGTTCAGTTTTATTCATTGTTTATCATGATCGGTGTGAATAACATATAGGGTGATTAAAAAAAAAACATTTTTTTTTCTTGCAAAGAGTGACGTAAAAAATACCATTTAAAATTTGAGCCTTTAATATTAATATTACCACTCGCATTTTTCTACTTTCCATACGAGTAACATCCCCTTATGAATTTTATTACTAGCCTCTCGTGTATCATAAAAAGGATCCTTTTGCTTATTTTTGTAGAGAATCGAACGCTCTACAAAAAAGGTCTCATATGATATTTCGATTTACAATTTTACAATCGAACAGTTTAACGTGCTTTTTATTTTCATAAAAAACTTTTATTATAAATTTCGAAATTTTCGATTTTTCTTTGGACAACTACCAGCAATTATTGTCTAAGAAACAAAAATTAAGATAAACATGAATTTTTTGGGTTATTTGTTTCAAGAAAACCATAAAATTTGCGATAAATTGAATTTTTGGCCTTAAATAACTCTCAAGCTATTAGGTAATTTTACTTTGTACTAAGTATTTTATTTTTAAGGAATACAATGCCAAAAGAAGTGTTTTATTAAATTATCATTATTTTTGAATTAAAAAACCAAAAAATGTTTAACAAAAGTTATGTTAGTTCAACTTTCAAACTTTCTAGGTCCTCATAAATGATTTTCGAATTTTAAAGAATGAACATCAAAATTTCTAACTTGTTAATAGTAGTTTTTTTTAGGAAAGTTTTCCAGCAGTCTCAGTCTCTAATAGAGACAAAAGTTACAATTTTAGACCAGTTTGTATTCATTAGTTTCAAAATAAGGCCTCTAGTCTCAAAATAAAGTCTTTAAATTGTGACCTGGTGATGAGTAGGTCACAAAATAAATGTAAATAAAAAGAAAAGAAAAAAACGTGAAATTGAGTAAAAGCAATAATCTTTAGCTCATTTTCTGACTTGAGATGATACTAAGCTACTGAATTCGGGCATAAGCAAAGCTCGGAATTAAAAAAATTTATTAGAGAAGCAACTGGGTGTGTTTTTTTTTGTTATTTATTAGCCTTGTAATATGTCTAATAATTCACAAATTAATTGAGCTCGAGATGGAAAAACAACAACAGTTTTTAATGGTGGAAGTTATAGTACTATTTCGAAATTCATCACATTTCCTCATCAGACTTCTTTTTATTAAATTAATTAAATTTATTCCTCATAGCTAATTCTCACAGGCTTTGAACCCAGGAGCTCAATGTTGCAGAGCCAACACGCTACATGTTGTGCTACGCTAGCCGAGTGGACTCTTGTGTTTATTACATCTTCCTTAAACAAACCAAATACAAACTTCTACCATTTAAAAACTGTTGTTGTTTTTCCAAATAAAATCAATAAATTTGTCAATTATTAGAACAACTAATTAAAAATTTTTTAAACGTTAATCACTGCTTTTTTTTAATTACCACTTTATTATAGAAACAGTTTGTAGCTTCTAGAAGTAGTTTGTCACCAAAAAGAAGTTAGAATATTAAGTATATATACGAGAAATTACGTATGCCGATGACTATTCGGCTTGATGTGAAATTCAATTAAATTGACTCCTCAAAAAACATTCGTCAAATTTAATTTGTGCGCAAAAAATCTTCTTTAAGTATCCCCAACCTCTGTCAACATTTAACGCACCAGTTACCTTCAGACATTTTTCATAAAAATTCAAGTTGGTTAACAAGTTAAACATTTTAGCCGACTAAATTTTTACTAACCTTTACGATTTCCATGCTTCAATTAAGCTTTCTAAAAGAATTCATAATTTGCCTGTCAGCCCTTTTCAAACTCAACAGGCTGTTGGGCATATTTACTTAGAAGCAAAATTTAAACTACGAGTATATCATCTTTGCGATAAAGAAAACAAATTAAAGAAAAATACAATAAAAACACCAACAATGTTGTCCACTCAATTAGGTCTTGTTTTCACTGTCAGGTGCAGGATCCAACGGTCACATTAGGCAGGCACTACCACACTAACAAACTGATTGCTCGCGCGTTAAGGTCCCTTAACAACCGCACACAAGGCACTAGGAGAATGCTGCTACTTGCCGCTCGGTTGAAATCATGATTTTGCGAATATCGAATAAATCAAAAACCGGTTTTTTAGAGAGTTGTTAAAGTAAAGTCTTTGATAAATATTACAAATACGGCAGCACACCGACTATATTTTTATTGAAACGGAAACCACAAAGTGCTTATTGCTTAGATAATACCTTATATTTATTCGAAATCCAAAAATGTATTTTAGAAGACAAATATTTAAAATTTGAGATTATGTATGAGTTGAAGATTATTGCCTTTCCTCGCCTTTACGTTTTTATTTTTTGTGTTTGCCTAAATTTTTGTGACCATCTTATCACCTGAACACAATTGGTCTAAAATTGTGAGTTTTATCTTTTATGCCCGAATTCAGTTACTTGGTATAATCTCAAGTCTCAAAATAAGCTAGAGATTATTGCTTTTCCTCGCATTTACCAGGTTACAATTTAGAGACTTAATTTTGAGAATAGGGGCCTTATTTTGAAACTGATACTGCTTATTGAATTCGAGAATTAAACTAAATATTATTTTCAAAAGATTTCTATCATAGAAATAATTGCATTAAGTTACATGTACATTGATGTAGCTTATTTGGAATAAAAACCGGTTTCCCCGGTTTTTTCTAGATTTAAAAATTAGGAACTGGGGTTTTTCAAATTGCCATTTTCCGAATTACTTGCAAGCCGGTTTTACAAGTCGAACAAACAAACACCCTAGTACATACATATACTAAGGGTCTTGCTGTCCGACGGCTTGTCTCTTTTGATGTCATCGAGTCGTCCCAAAACGTTGGCGTACAAAAGTAAACAAAAAACGTTGAAAAAGAATACAGTGAAACATACATACGTACATATATATTTTGTGCTTTGGAGGCATTAGAAGGAGGTCATATGTATTACCTACATATGTATTCGTTTACAAAAATAATTCATATATAGATATGTATGTATACATTAAGGATGTCAATTTTCGGCATTTTATTGATCACTAAGTTTTGATTGGTAATATTTAATTTGTCAAAAATTGTAACACGTCTGTAATCGTTGTATTAAAGAAGTATGCAAAATAACATTAATATAACAAAGAACGATTTCTTGTAATTCATGTATATATTTATAGGTCTTTTCAAGAACATAAAAGAAATAAACGTTACATATTTGGTAAAAAAGCAAATGCACCTACCTAAAGTAAAATTATTTTTAATCACTGTTTTAGACCAATATTAAATATTAATACGAGTATATTACCATTCAGTAAAAAAAGATATATATCAAGTAAAAATTAAATACCTCACCAATTCCATTTTGAGCAAGCCAGAATTATTCTTCGTTTTGATAAAAATGCAATCTCAAAGAAATAAAAGCCTTAAGTGTGTTACCCTCCAACCTGGACCTAAATTTTTTGCATTTAAAATCTGCTATGGAGAAGCACTGCTGCGCATCAATACTTGTTGGTTGGATTGTCGCCAATAAGTTAAATGCTCTCTGTAGGACATAGCCTTTATCGCCTTATTACTATCAATTTATTTTACCAAGATTTCTGATAAACTGTATGCCTCTCGATTATTGGAAAATTGCATTCTGCTCGTTTAAACTTGATGCAATTTATCTTAGAGACTTTCTGCTTTATTCACTCCAAGCACCTCGTCGTTAGTTCTATTAACATCGCTTTCATAATAAGGCTCATTTTCTAGTCGAGGAGAATATTCTCCAGATCAGTGTTATTTGTCATATTGCGTTATCGTAATGCAACAGTTGTAAACTTCTTGTTTTTATTACTCATGTTAAATTTTCTTTTTTTAATACAACACTGATCTATAATTTTAGAGTGTCATTTATTTGTGTGTTTTATTCGTCCGGCTCTTTATGTTTTAAATCATTCGAGTTTTATTTATGTTTTGGAAAAATGTAAATTAAAAATTAAAAAAAATGGCTATTAAATTAACTGTTTTCTGCAATTTCGGGATTTGAATAAACTGATCCCGGGATATTCGGGAGTTGAAAAAGGCCGGGACTGACATGCCTAATATACATTCATTTATACGGCACTTTGTTGTTGTAGTATTGAAATAAAAAGCTTGTTGCTCCCCAATGTGTGCTTTGTGCAAAAGTGAAAAAGTTGCAAAAGTTCAAAGTCATTTCTAGTTATTGTACGTTTCATACTAACTTGCTTATTGGTTGTTGTTTTTTTTTATTTTATGTTTTTGCTTTTGCTTGCATACCCTTAAGAACACTTAGGTTTACTATATGCAACGCAGCAAAATGTATGTAAGTATGTTTGTGCGGTTTTCAAATCATCGCGAATTCGTGACAGAACTTTGATTGCGCTTGCTTTGGCCCTTCAATACTTTTCACTTTTCTTGCTACTTTTAATTTTGTTTTCTCTGTTCTTTGTCTAACTTCTTTTTCTACAGATATCAGCATCATATTGCTGTCAAATATATTGTAGATTCTTTTTTTATTGTCTTTTGGAGCGTTATGATACATTTTTCCTCATAAGTGTGTTAGGAATTTAATGTAACCTTTTCTTAGTTTTAGTAGTCAGAGAAAGTTCAAAGAAAGTGTGAGCTTCTAGTTTCCACATGAACTCTTATTCTGCTGGGATTGTTTTTATGCAAGGATTTATTAAAAATCCTTTTCGCAAATTGTTTGTGAAATCTGTGGTATCTTATAAAAAAATGAAGTCTGGTGAGAAGATGTCGTAATTTCCAAAATAGAAGCTATAGAATGTACGAACTTTAGGTATTTTCCAAATAACATATTTATACAAAAAATTATCTTCTAGGTAAAATATAAAATCTCATATAAAAAATACCATTTTTATGCATTTTGTGATGGCACGTGTCCCAAAGAAAGTTTTAACATCATCAAAGTTGGTTGAAAATTTGAAACTATTGATCGATTTCAATGAAACTTTGTATAAAACAGGTAAGTATGCTATGTCGATACGAATTTAAAGTCTGATTCGAATAAAAAAATTGCTTGAACTCGTTTTTTTTTGTATTTGCTACTATATATGAAGAAAAATTTAATTCGATTAATTTTTTTTCAATCGAGTACAAAGTAACCCTCTTGATTTGAAACTTAAAAACGACTATGGGTATATTGATTGCCAATATAAATAAAAAAAAATAATATAATAAAAATAAAAATTTGCTTTAAGAAATATACAATTTTTTATTGTTAATCGCGGCGCTAATATTGCGGACAACTTTAAGATTTTTATATAGTTGGTTGCGAACGATTTCAAAATCAAAACTTTCATATCTATTATTTTACAATTAAAATTTAGGCCAGGTTATTACCAAAATTTTATCAACCCAAGTTTGACACCTTAATGATTACTTAAGACAATTTCAACAGAATTTCGCCCTTTTTCAATTCTAAATTTTTTATTATGACCACCATGCTTCCAATTAAGTATAAGTTCCAAATTCGGGTATTTTTTCTGCAGTTGCTTGTATACAGCAATTTAACAAAATTTATTTAAAAACTGATAAAAAAAAGTTTAAATTAACCCTTAGTTTTTGGTGCCATAATAGAGCTTTTTTTTACTTAAAATGAATGGGTTATAAAACAGCATACTCAAAAATGTAATAATTCAGAAATATTCGGAAATTATAACGCAGACATGTTTACGACGAAAATTTCGATTTGAATTTTAAAAAGAACAAAAAGTGACCATAATTGCTTCTTGTGTTTATTCTAAGCAAAAAAGTGATTGTATGTATACTTATTTAGAAAGACATCATTTCCTAAACCTTTAAGGAATTATTAGTTTCATATAATTTGTCGAAAATGTAGAAAGTAGGGTACAACCTCTTAAATTTAAAAAAATATAAGTTTAGTTGTACTTTAAACGGTGCAATTTTTTTTCTATAAAAAGGGGGAACGTGATTCGAATAATTTTCTGAAACTATTCTATTAAAAATTTTCAATCCATAATGTTCCGTACAAAAAATATTGACTTCTTATTTTACAATGTTTTTTTTTTTATTTTTGCCTAGCACCATACATGATTCTAGGACGTAGAAAACTAAGTATTTTCATTCAAATTTTTATATTACTGTTTAGGGGTTGCTAGCAGAAAATGCAAAATGTGCAAAGGCATCGTTTACAAAATTTTTGATTTTGATTGAAGAAAAAATATTATTAAGAATTATTTTGCACAACAAAGGCAAAATGAGGAATTTTTTTGACTGATTTCCGCATATTCATTTATATACTCTCTTCACAAATTAAATCACAACCACATATTGACAGATTCGGGCAATTTATTTAACAAATTATTTCCTTAAAATATTTTTCAAATAAAATATGATTCATTCTCTAAGAAAAACTATAAACACCAATTGTTTAAACTATTTACAAATGCACAAGGACTTAACAAAATTTCATAAAATTTCGAACTTTTTTAAGAGTTTTTAAAAATATTTTGAGTTTGAAATTTTTTTAGCTCATTCAACTTTAGTGTAAGAAAGTGGAAGTTTTAATGTCTACAACTTATCACCGATTTTTGAAAACAATTTTAATGGCAGTTTGCTCCATACAAAGCAAAACTGCAAAAGTGCGAAAATAGTCAAAATTAGTAGTAACTCGATGCAGAAGTTTGCAATTTTGTACAACAAAATTTAAAGAACTACATATCTGCATTTGCTAAAAAATTCTAAAAACTTGTTTAAATATTTCGAAATTTTGATTAAATTATTAAATTTTGTTAAACCTTTTTTTATATTTTTATAAAATTTAAAAATATTGTGCTAATAGTAAGAAACTTAATCTAAGAAATACAAAAAACAGGTTGAGGCTGATACTTTTCGAAAGTTGAAAAATAATAAACACCCTAGTACTATGTAGCGTTTTAAAATTTAAACATTTCCCAGTGTTGTATCGCAGATTATTAAAATGACACCGCTTTCCCTAGAAGCTTTTACAATTTTGTTAGGTAAGTATGGGTTTCGTCTATTTCTTAAATCCAATTTTCTACCGTGCGTCTTTTAATTTACTTTATTGATTTGCTTACGCAAAAATTCAGCGTACAAATGTGTACCACATAAAATTTATACTCAAATACGTGTTATCACATGTAGCATTAAATTTTTTTCACATCTGCATTATTTCTCACAATTTGCACATTGCTTGATTAACCGCATTCAATCGCTCGAAAAAATGCATTTCCATGCGAGTGCACCACAAATGCGCACGTTGCTAGCGCGAAATATCAAAATGAAATCAACTGCAGCCCTCCCTTAACGCAACTCTTTGCAGTACCTCTATCATCTGCGCGAATTGCAATATTCTTATTTCTTCTTACGCTGAGCACTTTACATTTACTCGCACGCACGCTACTCCCATCACCCCCCATCCCCCGGCAATGGTATGTACTTACCTATAACATAAGAGTATCCGTCTAGCGTGAGCACACATTTCCTGGTCATGCCGCCACCAACACCTGTGCGACTGTGTGCGGTGCGTCCGAAAATTGCCTTATTGAAGCTGTGACTACACGGACTTGTGTCCTCGTAGTTGAGACTTTCTCGACGCCGCGTATTATCACTAGCCGCAAATTCGTCTATGCCACTGCCACTACCAAAAAGACCGCTCGCTGTTACACCGCCACCGCCACCGCCGCCACTGCCACTTAGGCTGTTGTTTGCACCACCGCCACCGCCACCGCCACTATCACTGACACCACTGATGCTCACCACACCATCACACGAATGCTTGCGCTCATCACGCAATGCCTTTCCCTCAATACCACCACCACCATCACCGTTGCCACCGCTCTCACTACTAATGTACCGACTACCGATTGTACGCGAACGCGCCCGATTACGCGCCAAATTCGCTGCCAATTCCGCTTGCTGCACGTCACTTTGCGCTTCCGCCATATTTGTGTCTGCTGCACCGGATGCAGTTGCTGCTGACAGATTGAGCGCTTTCGTGGCTTCAATGCCACTGAGCGTTTGCGGTTTATCACGGCGCGTGTGTGAATCGCGGTTAGTTGATTGTCGCGATGCAGATTCATTCAGCGAGTCGCTCATTGTTGCGGTCGCGCGGTGATATGAATTCGCGCACACAGAACCAATTTTTGATTAGTTTTCGTTGGGTGATTGAAATGAAAATTTGGGACGTGACGCTTTAAAGGTTTACACACATTTTGAAATATTTTATTTACTTTTTCTTAAAAAAAAAAAAGCCCGTTTTGTTTTTAAATATTTAGTTCTTGTTATAAAGTTGTTCGCATGACTTGTATAAATGCATTTTCTTAGTCGAATTTGGCGCGCAAAGTTTTAAAATTTCGCTACGTTCAAGGATTTGGCGTTTGTCACAGAGCGCTTAGCTAATCGCGTGATGTTGTTGTTGCAGCGCGTTTACCAGCTGTCGAGCACCTGAAGAATTTTAATCTGCTTCATTTTTAATGCCTTGCTTTTTTAAAGTTTAAACATTTTTCCATTTCCATCACATTTTTTGTAAACTTGGTTTTGTTATAAATTAAAGTTGATGGAAAAATTAAAATGATTGTACAGTTAATGTGTAAAAGAACTGTTTAAAAATGGAGTAACCATATTTATAGAGTACATAAATTAAGAAAATAATAAACGAAAATTCTCTATATTTAGATTTATATGAGAAACACACATTGAAAAGGTTTGTCTATATAATTTTATTGTATTTAATTTATAATGTTTTTTAATTGAAATAGAGATAGTTCTCTAATAAAAACCATATACTCGTAATTCCGAATTTTTAAATTATAAACAAGTACTAAATTTTTAATAATTTAAGAAAACCTCTGAACTTAAAAAAATATTTAAATTGCAGATTTAGAGTTTGCAATTTTACAAGTAGCACATTAAATTATATTATAATAACGCGTAAGTTTCGAGGGCCTATAAGTTCACATTAAATTTTGAAAATATTCCTTTTTGGCACTCTTGCGAAATTTTTTTCGTTTTAAAAAATCTAGAGGAAATGTTGTGTGGAAACAATGCGCAAAAGGTTTAGTAAAAAATTTCAAAATTCAACAGTTATTTTTCGCCACATACCACTTGCCCGCCATTATGCTAGAATTAAAGGGCAACAAAACAGTTTACTTAAACTAATTTAAATTTTTTTTTAAATTTTTTAATTTTTCTTAAGTTGAAAATTTTGATAACTTTTTTTTACATCTTATGTTTATGTATATTGGCACGATTTTCCGTCACCCCTTGTCAAATTTGGTTTTGTGACATACCGTTTTCGGCGTTCTGCCATCTTGTGTTTATGGCATTTCGAAATTTCTATTCAATTTTGTAACATTTTAACACACATCTTTTAAAAATGTTTTAAAACACATATTCTATCATTTAGTCATTAAAATCTAAACCCTATTCGTAGGCAATTAAATAAATAAAAACAAAAAAAGAAAAATAAATCAATTTGAATTTTTCAATCGAGTTTTCTATATTAAATTATGACTCAATCGCGCAATTTATTAGATGTAAAAGTAAATAAAGTATGCTCCTAATAACCGTTAGAACGCATTTCACATTTGTATTTAATATTTGCTTATACAAATTCCAAGCCGTTCGATACAAAACGAGGTTTAAGACAAGGCGACTCACTTTCGTGCAACTTCTTCAATCCGTTGCTGGAATCCGTAATTAGAGCTGCCAATCTGAATCGCAGTGGCACTATTTGTAACAAAAGTACGATGCTGCTGGCGTATGCGGATGATATAGATATCGTTGGCCCTAACAACAGGGCCGTCAGTGTGGCATTTTCCAGTCTAGAGAAGGAAGCAAAAGAGGTTGGTCTTGCAGTGAACGAAGACAAAACAAAGGGCCTTGTGGCAGTTACGGCCAAGTCAAGTATTCAAGGATTTCGTATATCTTGGATCCAGCACTAACACCACCAATAATGTCAGCCTCGAAATCAAGCGAAGAATAACACTTGCTAACAGGTGCTACTTTGTGCTCGGTAGGCAATTGAAAACCTGAGCCCGTTCTCGACGAATGAAAATCTCGCTCTACAAATCGTTCATCCTCCTTTTATATGGCGCAGAAACATGGACGATGCTAAACAGCGATGAGAAGACTTTGGGGGCTTTCGAGAGAAATGTTCTACGCAAGATTTATGGTCCTGTTCGACGTTAACGACGAGTATCGCAGAAGATGGAATGATGAACTGTATGAGCTGTATAATGGTATGGACATAGTCAAGCGCATAAAAATTCAACGACTGCTATGGCTTGGCAATCTCGTTCGTATGGATGATGATGCTCCGGTGAAAAAACATTCAGACCGGCACCCATGGGTGTACAACGAAGGCAAGGACGCCCACGAATACACTGGAAAGAGCAAGCGCAGAAGGACCTGCATTCACTTGGTTTGAATAATTGGCAAAACTAAGCTGAGGAGAGAGGGAACTGGCGAAGCTTTTTGGTCTCGGCCCAAATCGACAAACGGTTGTAGCGCCTTAAAAGAAGAAGAATCCAAATTTTTCAAAATTTTAATTTCAAATACTGTACGCATGTAATTAAAAAAACAAACATTGATAAAAGCAACAAAATATATTCCAATCATCAACAACTCTCTCGTTTGATAGCAACAATATATCTGTGGTCACAAGCGATAATCGCCTAGGTCCTATGTTAAAGCAAAGGACTTAGACGGTTATCGGTTGTGACCACAGATATGTAATAGACATATAGAAAAAAAAGGCTTTTGCTATCTAAAAGAGAAATAATTGCACAAAATGTATGATTTATCTTAAGTACATATGTACATATGTGTTCATTTGAATCTAACAAAAAACGAGTTAGATGTTCCTCCTTTTTCTGGGCTTGCAAATTGCAGAAGCTTCCTCCCTCTCCATTCCCTTTACAGTGTCATTTTTTTCGCGATGTATATTGTTTTTATATAAAATACATTTTTTTTTGTTGTTGTATAAGTTTCCGACTGAATTTTTGAACGATTTTCCGCCATGGGACAACGCCGAAACCGGCAAACCGGGCAAGGGACATGAAAAATCGTTTCAAAATTCATTAAAATTATTTTAATGTCTTTTAAAAATTTCTAAAGTTATTTGGCTTCAGAAGCCAGATTTAACTTTCAGCGTATTCATTTCATGATTGTTTAAATTAAACTAACTGAATTTCCCTGCACTCTGCTTTTGATATTTTTCTTTCACAGAAAAGTAAAAACAACGCTCGCACTTACAGATGTACACATAATTTTATACGTCGTTTCTAGGCAACAAGTTTTTAAATGCTATCCAATAACTTGAGTGGTCTTTTATTGAATTGAACTTATTATATTTTTATAAAGAAAAAATTTAAATCAAATGTATACAAAACATGTACGTTGCTAATTCTTCTAAATACCATGTGAATCTATAATTTCTTCCACCGCTGCGTATTCTTACGTATGTCAATTCAATACGAATATAGTTATTGGCACGAGTGTACTCTCACCTAGCGCGTTGCTGGCAATAATGACACATGACGCACAACCACAAAATTTAAAAAAGTTTGGCAGTTAAACTCAAATGTGACTGACAATCTTAAAAATAAAAAAACAAAAAACCAATTACTGGTATTTGATTGGAATTTGTTGCTCGTTATACTAGTATGTATGTATTTATGTATGTGTATAGTGGCGACTTAAAAATTGTTGACCATTTTTGACTGTAAAATTTTTCCTGCAAATATGCAAGAGTTATTTATATAATTTTATTGTGCCTTTATGTATAAGGAAATCGATTTTGCATGCACTGACTGTATTGTCAGTAACCACGGCAACTCCAGAACGCTCATTTTCAACTTTGAAGATAATAAGAATCTATCTGTAGAATTCGATGGGTCAAGTGCTTCACAATGGAATTGCTTTTCTAAATATTCACAATCAAATCGATTTGACTGAAGACGAAATTCGACACACATTCTTTAAAAAGCCTCTCTACATATGCAAATATAATTGGAATATGATAATTATCAATATTCTCGTAAAGTTCTTTAAGCACTAAGCTGACATGATTGCAATGTTAATCTATTGCATTGTATATCGCACCAATAACAACAACTATCTAAAAGGTCAAATTGAAATATTGTTAAGCTAAAGAGATACAATACGTTTGCCTTTATTTCACATATTCAAAACCCTTGAGTATGGCTTTGTTTCAATTGTTCTGTGGAAATAAACATAAATACCTTTTTTTCTCAGTGTGAAGAGAGATAAAGCCATTTGTTGATCTTGGAATTACAATGGACCCAAAATTCAATTTTAATCTTCACATCAATTTTACAGTTTACAAAGCCAAAGGAGTTTTTGCATTTGTAAAACGATGGTCTTAGTACAACCTGCCTATATATTAATCTTCCTACACTTGCTAGTCGCAGATAAATGTTAGGCATAGTATTGTTGGTCAAGTTCCTGACAGGCTTGATCTATAGCATATCTCTTCTTGGCGAAGTAAAACTAAACGTTCTCTTCCGAATTTCAAGACATTTCCGGCCTCTTTTCTGAAGCCATGCAAATGTTATTTTGAACTAAACGAGCCACTCCGTAGTTTATGTCAGGATTTTAACACTCACTCCGGTTCTTTTGATATTTTACATTAAGAAGACTATACCTAATTCTCTCAATAAATGATACATCTTCTTCTTCTTTCATTGGCTCGATAACCGCCTATGCGATTTTGGCCGAGCTTAGCACAGCACGCCAGTTATTTCTCTCTTTCGCTAACTGGCGCCAGTTGGAAATACCATGCGAACCCAAGTCCTTAACCGCCTGGTCTTTCAAAAGCAGAGGAGGCCTCCCTTTTCCTCTGCTACCACCGGCGGGTACCGCGTCGAATACTTTCAGAGCTGGGGCACTTTCATCCATTCGAACGACATGACCAAGCCAGCGAAGCCGCTGGATCTTAATTCGCTGCACTATATCTATGTCGTTATAAAGCTCGTACAGCTCATCGTTCCATCTTCTACGGTATTCATCATCGCAAAGGCGTAAAGGCCCATAAATCTTTCGGAGAATCTTTCTCTCGAACACTCCCAGAGCCTTCTCATCAGATATCTTCATCGTCCATGCTTCTGCGCCATACATTAGGACGGGCATAATGAGAGACTTATAGAGCGTGATTTTTGATTTTTGAATAATTGATACATATTATAACCCAACGGAAACCCACTTTCCCGCCCAACCGGCACGAGGGGCTCAATCCGCATAACGTACGGATGTTTTTTAAATATACAAATCTTAGGTGCCGAGTCGTGACAGAAGAAAGTTTGTTAAGTGTCGAGATCCCAAGCTGCTCAGCTACAGAATAAGAATTCATCAGCCGAATACAAAGTTAGAGAAATGCAAAGTAAGAAAATTGGATCGTAAGCTGTTATTAAGAGAGGATAGAATAGTTCTTTTAATTATAAAAAGTGAGTCCGATACATCAAAGGTGCTGGAATGATTGTTAAAGTCTTGGCATAAACCCCGAAACGTTTCATTCAACTCAAAGTTAGTTCTGCATAGTTTCAAGAAAAGTGGTTTAAAGTTTCTCATTGCACGGGAGGGTACATTAAAATTAATTTGCTCTAGAAGAAATGGACTTGAGATCCATCCATTGACTAATTTTACCAGAAATATTATACCTAACATTTCTCTGCGACTCGAAAGAGTAGGAAGATTAATAAGTTTTAAACGACTAGTGTAAGGGGGAAGATTGTATGGCGAATCCCATCGAAGATTTCTCAAAGCAAAAAGTAAGAATTGTTTTTGTATTGACTCTAGTTGGTCTGAGTGGACCTGATAACGAGGATTCCAAACTATGGAACCATACTCCAGTATTGGTCGTACTAATGAAGTAAAAAGTGTTTTAGTTATATACGGGTCGCGGAATTCCTTTGACCAACGCTTTACAAAAGCCAGTACACCCCTTGCTTTATTAACTGTGGAACTAATATGAAAATTAAAATTGAGTTTACAATCCATACCAACGCCCAGGTCAACAAAACTGTTTACATGTTCTAGGACGTAGTTATTTATTTTGTAGGAGGCCGGCTGAATGGTTCGTACATACATATATTTTATTATTTGATCAGCTGATGAGCATTATTTCTGTAGCTGAACAGTTTTAGATCTCGGCACTTAACAAACTTCGGCCTTTCATGGATATGTGTATGGACTGATAAAAACCGTTGGGATTATTAATCTTCTATCGCCACGCAATAAGTTACTCGTAGACTATACACAATTCTGGCTGTTATCTAAATTATGTTGCGGCTGAAATTTAAACTATTTCTAAGCTAAAAGGAAAAATATCGGCTTAAAAGTCTAAAAAAGGACGAGAAATTAGAATGAGTTCGAGCGCTTCAATATGTGTTTAAAATTCAAAACGTTGAAAAGGGATAATGTCAAGTGACATTTAGTTTAAAAAAAAGCAAAAAAAATAGTGCTCCGTGACATTGGCCATTGTTTACAAGCTCAGTTTTCAAAATTTGTGCAAGAAATCCCAGCATGACTCAAATGTCGATTGGACTGCAAAAAAAACAACAACACGTGATCCTATGTACATACACAAATTGGCACTTAGTTGCTTGAGTGAGCGACTGAATATGCTATCAGAGATCGCCACCTTTCGGAAAAGTGAAAAGCAAATGGTTGGCAAGTAAAAACAAAGAGGCAGTGACAATTTGTAAATGGTTAATGGTTGCAGCAAACTGACGAGTGCGTGTCTCTGGCGCATTTACAATACAAGCGACGCAGACAGGCAAATAGCATAAAAACATAGCAAGCGAACAATTTTTGCAGAAATTGGCTGGCAGTAAGGGAAATGTGTTTTTTATGCTATGTAGAGACACCAAAGCTCAACTTAACATACATAAAAACTTCGCATACACACATACTCTTACATGAAGATGCGTGCGTTCATAAAATTTTGTTGTTTCCGACAATGATACAAAAACCGAAATAAAAAAAAAAAACATGGCAGAATTGAAATGTGAAAATGCACTCATCGTTAACTTACTCAGCCATACATGGCACATACATACATATATAAATGCGTACAATTAACTTGTTTATCTACTCGTATGTAAGCATGTGTGGGTGTAGATGCAAATTAACAGTGGCAACACACTCTGAATGAAGGACAAATGATTGCAGAGTGACTGAAACGGTAGCAGCAATCATAAAAAGGAAAGTTGTAATGTTGAACGAAGCTATCTCTCAGAAATGGAAGTGAAAATGAACAAGAAAAGCAGACTGCCGCAGGAAGTGTAAAATAAAAAATTGTCTGGCTATGAAAACTTACGCAGCGTTAGATAGACGCATCCAGCCACAACTGACTGTTAAAAATCGTTGTACATTCGTCTTAAACTAAATAACAGGAAATGCTGAACCAATAGGCGTTCTTCCGCGTTCCTTTCGCTCATTTCAGTTGTAGCTGGTTTTAGGCTTGTGGCATACGAAAGTTGTGTTGACGGCAAGTGTTGGCAGTTCTTATTAAAGTGGTGTATTATTTATGTAAAAAGTTTTGTTTGAAAATCAATTTGTAAATTCTTGAATTAAGGGAGCAGTCGCAATGCTTCCAAAATATGAAGTATCATTTTTTTTCAATTACTTTCTAGTATATACAGATTGCGGTTTAGTACACACAAATATAATTCAAGTATTACTGCTCTTGCGAGTGAAGTATGAAAAATTTAACTATCTTATTTATAAGTATGTTTTTGTTTTCTTTAAAACTGGCAAACCTCGGAGCGTATTTTTGCCATGAAAAAGATTCTGATAAAAATACATATGCTGTTCGGAGTCGGCACAAAACTGTAGGTCACTCAATTTGTAGTAGAATATAAAGACGCACACCACAAATGTGCAGTTAAAGCCTTTATTTTGGAGATCACCACATCTCCTCATCAGACTTCTTTTTATTTATTCTTCATACTTCTTCAAACTTCTACAACTTAGACTGTTGTTGATTTTTCCAAATAAAATCTATATAAACTAGACTCTAGCTCAATAAAATAGACAATTATTATTCATTTAAAGCCAATCAAAAATAATAAAAAAATTTGTAGTTTTTGAATATATTTATTTTGTGGCCACAGTTGACCTGTAAAATGTGATGCCGGGATGCTTAAATACATTATTAATAATTTTTAAATCTATAGCTTTTATTATTTAGAAAATTAAAGTTTTTTAAAAAAACTTTTGATGTCCTTCAAATGTGTTCGTTGTAATTCCAAGTTCATCAAAACTTTCTCAGTTGTTTGATTGAGAGTTAAGCTCTGAAAGTTTACAGAGAATTCAAAAAGATTTTAGAAACCAATCAGAATTTTAAATGGTTTTGGTGATATAAAGTTTTTCTCTAACTAGTATTTTCATACACAAATACTCAACAAGTGATAACTATATTTAATATCAATTTCATTAGTGTTGGTAACGTGCACCTCAATCAATTATTATTTTATAACAAGATCTCCCTGCAATAGTTTTTTTTTTTACAAACTCTTATTACATTACTTGGTCGCTAATATAATAAATATGGCCAAGTTGGATGCCTCTAAGACAATCAGCTTCCTTCCTAAATTTCGTAACGAACTGCAGTTTGAATTATATTGCTGAGTTCTGTTTTTATGGTAAACCTCAGCATATTTCAAAGTGACTTTCTAAACCAACTCATCATGAGTTCCGAGAACTTCAAGAGTGTTAAAAACTCTAATATTATTATTCATTTAGCAAAACCCAGCATATTTGCGCTTCAGTTAAAAGCTTTAGCTTGTAGTTTTGAGGCCAGAAAAAAATGTGTACTATATCCAGCAAAGTTTGGAAACGTTCAAAAAAAATTCACAGTTTTTCCGACATCAATCAGTTTTGTATAAAAACTTGAATTTTATTTACTACAATCTCAGTAAAAATGATATTTACTTAAAAAAAAAAATTGTTGTGTGTTTTGCAGCAAACTATGATTTATGATTCCACTTACTTGCACTTGGCAACAAACGCCCACGCTGTTAAACAAACACAAACACACACACAAACGTCCTAACATAAATACCTGTCGATGTGGTATACTGCTGTCGCTTCGACAAACATTGTAAATAAAATTTGAAATATTAACAAAAAATTGCTTCAATTTATATTTTACGCTGTTTTCCATTTTACCACGATTTCTTTTTTGATTGCCATAATTTTTTTTTATTTTATAAAAAAAACAAATTGTTCGCTGGTGTACAACAACAACCATTGCATGTCACTGCAATGCTGAATATTTTGATCCGCTGTGTCGTTTAAAATCTGCAGCACTTGTCGCAAATGTGTGGTTCTTGGTTTTTTTTTCTGCCAACAGCCACACAATTTGTAGTGGTGCTCAACAAAGTATTTTCTTTTTTTGCACAATGTATACAACATATCGAAATTGTGGCGAGTTGAGGAAGAGAGCACTGGTTCCTGACTGATTCTAAGCTGGGACTAAGTTGGCATGCGTAAATGCGACAAGAAATGAACAATTGAGAATGTTTTGCTGTGTGTGAAAAAGTTGTTATATTCATAATCAAAAGAGGTATATACAAATATTGTATATATTTAGAATCATATGCTGTGAAATCAACTCACTTAGAAAATGGGAAAAATCATTGTTCGGCAGTCATTCAATTGAGACCAGTTTTAAGCCAACATATTTTTCATCTAAATGTATCTACAATATATATAGTTATATATCTAACCAATTTGTTTATGTATCCATATATAAACAAGTACAAGTGGTTGAAGAAGTGCAAGCAAAACGCTATTGTAGTTTATGTTTATGTGTGTGTGTGTGCGTGTGTGTGTGTTGACATAAAATATTGCGTTGTTGACACGCTTATAAGCTTGCTTCAATTCACATATGCTTGGCACTACATGTATGCTTATTTATTTATTTATTTATTTACACTAGCATACTATAAAGAGCATATAAACGTATGTAAAAACATATTTCCTACATGTTATGTAAGTGCATGAAAAGGAATTATGCACAAAATGCGTGTTGGCACAGCCGCTATGTAAACATAACTGCAGCTAATCCTTTAGCAATAATAATAATAACAACAGAATTTGTTGACATCAGACAAGAGCTCTTAATACGTTTTTATGTTGCGGTAGTAGTCTTGTGTTGGCGTCAATCCATGGTAGCTGCTTATTCAATGCGAATTTAAGTAGAAATCATTCGTTTTAAGGTGACCAGAAATATCACCTTTTTGGAGTTTGAAATCTTTTACCGCAGTCACATTTTCTATCCGTAGAACTTTTAAAATTCATTTTTTGGCAAATGTAGGCCGGGTAGTTCATTCAAAAATCATGCGAAGGAGTTTTGTTCTAATCGAGTGTAAAGGGATTTCACAGAATGCAATACCTGAAGAACTTCATTATAATTTATAATTTGACGCTGTTATAATGACAATAAAAATGTAGGCCGGGTAGTTCATTCAAAAATCATGCGAAGGAGTTTTGTTCTAATCGAGTGTAAAGGGATTTCACAGAATGCAATACCTGAAGAACTTCATTATAATTTATAATTTGACGCTGTTATAATGACAATAAAAAGTACATGGAAGGATATAACTTTGTAAATATAATTAAACTGACGTACTATATTACATTTGATACCATTTCGAGTTCATTAAAAGGGTTTCATATTTATCTTTTCCAATTGCAAATGTTTTTAAAGTGACTATTGACTCTTTAAAATCAGAACTCAAAAAGGCTATACAAATTTATATCACAAAATAAGTGAATGCACCTTAGCACATTTTATTAATACCTTTTTAGTTTTTCTCTCCGATTTTTTCACTATATTAATCAATATTTACTGGAAAAATTTGTAAAGGTCGCTTGACCAAATGAGCTTGACTGCTGACTTTTTCTATTGATCTAATATAATAACGGCAGTGGTGTCGCAACAGGTATTGTCAGCCAAAGTGTGCCTCCGTACTCCGGCAGGGTGGCAAGCTACTCTAATCTAACCTAACCTAATATAAAAATATACGGGAGGAATTATCCTATAAAATTGCTTCAAAATATAGCAATCAAGCATAATACTAAAATTTTGTGTTATTCTTACAAAAAATATTAAAAGCTTTAAGCCATATCTTTCCTATAAATATATTTAAAATAGCCACACCAAACTTGAACTTAGTCAAGCAATATCATGTTACGAGTATTATCGAAGTATGATCAAATTCGGAAGATATATAGAATCATCGCGTTTGAACAAAATGCTCAGTTCCTACATAAGTATAGGTAGTAGGTATATCAAGTAGCCATAAATTTATAACTATTATAATAAAAGTCGTTAGAAAAAAATTATGATTGGACTTTTATTTTATATATAATATAATTTTGGCGCTTACAGTTTATAGCCGAGCTTCTCCTACCATTCGTGGTGTGCGTCTTTATATTCTACTACAAATGGAGGGACCTACAATTTTGTGACGACTCCAAACGGCAAATGTATTTAATGAGAAGCTTTTTCATGGCAAAAATACCCTCGGAGGATTGCCATTGCCTGCCGAAGGGTGACCGCTCGCACCGCTCGAACCGCTACCAACTCGACCACAGCGGCCACGTTCAAATAAAATAATCAGTCAACGCGATCTTTATTTTTTTAGTTTTGTAATAACAGTTAAGCATGACCAAATATTTTCAAGAAATACAAGTTTTTTACTAATAATTAACAAATCGGTTGCCCAAATTAAACAAATTTCGTATCATTACTTATTAATAGGAAATTACTAGTATTTTAGCCTTAAAAGTATTTGTACACACACGTTTAAATGTTATTACTGGACAAACAAAGTAAAAGTCCGGATTTTTCAGTTATTATTGAACTTTTTTACAAATAGTTTTCAAAATAAAAATAATTCAGGATACTTGTTCAAGAGGTCTTCTGCAACAATAATTTACCTCTGACTTTTATAACATTGAAAAAAATAGCTGTACATTTTTTATTTTTTTAAACTCTAAAATTCGTTTCTATTTCAAAAAAAAAAAAAAGATTAAATACGTTTTTATTTTTTTTATTGTTGCTTACTAAGATGTATGATGCGATGAATTTTGGGACAGATATTCTCAAGTTCTTTTTTTTTTGGACAAACTGGTTTAAGGGTTATTCGCTATTTCTTGCAGAAAAAGCCGCTAGACCAAATTTAGTTTTGACAAACAAAATATTTGACAAGGAATGACGAAAAGTGAGAGCGAAATTCTTGCAGTTTGACTAAATATTTTTTTATAATAATTAAGAAATTGAATTAAAAATATTTTTTATGAGTTTTCGAAATATACAAATATAAGGATTACATTATCTTTGGCAAATTTTTTTTTTATAGCAAAAAGTTTCGGCTGGCTTCAAAGAACATTGGCGGTAGTGAATTATGCAAAAGAAAGTAATTATACACATTTTTTTTACTCAGCTTTGCTGAAGTGGTAATATTTTCTGATCGGGTTTTAATGACACCAAAAACCGGTTTAACAATTTTATGAAATAAACAATTAGGCGGCTTTTTTTAAAAAATACGTTGTGCTCTTTAAGTTTTAATTTGGTAAAGAATTAAATGCTGGAAATAGAAAAATCAAATATTTTCATTTAATAAAGCTCGTAATTTTTTGTAATCGATTTTCTGGCTGTCCAGCTTGCTAAATTATTTATAACACTTGCTTTCAAATTAATGCAAAAAAATTGTTTTTTGGCCTACTTTAATTTCTTCATGCTCCTTTATTAAAGTTTTAACCTTTATCATTAAACATTTCTACTGTGCAATATTCAAATGTTACATTTTCTCTGCAACAAATTATAAATAATTGTTTGCACTCAACAGCCACACGCCTATTTTCTGCAGTTAAGCAAAAACAATTTGCTTGTGTGTAATTTCAAACAATGCACCAAAAAGGCATTAAAACAAATGGCGGTGCCTGCTGTTGTTGAATGCGCTCGCAGGCCATTGCATACATACATACATACATATGTATACTTGTATTTATGTAGCTTGTAGGCGTGATAAATATTCGACATAGCGGCGGAAAGTGCAACACTGGCAACTTCCACATCGCCAGCGAAAATTCATAATCGTTGTGCCGTAAAAAATTTGTTCTGCAGTAAATCAAAAAATATAAAAAAAAATTAAAAATGCAAGCGAACTAAGCGAAATGCGCTGCTGCAAAATATTCATGTAACCTTAATGCTGCTTATGAAATTTTCCGTAAACTATCTAAAAATTTGGCTTACCATTTTCCACTGCATAGAAGCTATGAACCTCTACCTCATAATTATTTTGAAACGGAAAGTTTCCATAACTTTTATAATTTTCATGCTACGCTACTTAAGTTATTATCATTAAAAATTAATTAAAACACACTTAATTTTAAAAGCTGGCAAAAGTAGTTGAAGTTTTCGTAAAACGTTGCCGCTGCAAGAATCGACGCTTGTCGGTTGTTGTTTTTGTTGTGATACACACACTCGTATGCATGTATGTACATATGTATTTAAGCAATGTGCAGTTTTTGCTGATCAGCAGTAGTTATGTAGTTAGCATCAACAGCAAATGTGAATAAATTCGTTGGACGCCACAACAAAAGTGTTGAAAGCTAGAAAACATTAAAACGTCAGCTAAGTGCTTAAGTCGATGTGTGCGCAACTTTTCACCAACACATGTGAGCAATTAATGAAACAGTTTGAAATTTGGGAATTATGGTGTTTTCGAAATTCACCTGATGGTTGGCAATAAAACTTTGGAATTATTATTTACATGAAATTGAGAACCAAAGCGTGTTTATGATTTGTTTTGGATCTCATGAAATTCAAAAAAATTTACTCATTTGCATTGCATTGCTTTTTGTTTGTAAAAAAAACGTTTGGTGCTATTTGCGTTGTGAAAATTTTTGAAGAAGATAAGAAGATCAAAAGTTCTGCAAATTTTTCAGAAGCAGGAAAAGTGCAAAGAAATAAAAAAAAAATTACAATTTATATGATTTGAGAAAAAACCATATGTACTTAAGTTTTAGATTTTGTACAAAACTTGGAAAAAAGACCTCAACATTTTTCCTCGAAATTTCAAAATCTTAGCGGTTTACTCAAGAAAATCGAAGAATTTATATAAAAGGACACTCGAAAACTATGTAAACAAGACATTTTTTTCTATACCAATTTCTTAAATTAGTCTGAAGCTCTCAAGAAAAAAATGCTCCCATATTTATTTCTTCAAGAAATTTAAATTTTCAAATATCAAAAGAAATTTGTACATAAAAAAAGTTTAATATATGTAAAATTTAATACATAGGATAGGAAACCAAGAAATCTTAAAAAAATGTTCTTAAGGAATATGTATCTACATATTATGAAAGATTGTTGATTTTATTGTGATTGTATTTGAAGCTCGTTAGTATGGCTTTAAAATATTAATTGTAGGGGATATATTTTAAAAAAGAATTTGAACACTTTTTGATTAAATTATATTGGTCGTGACAGTTGCTTATCATGGGAGATTGCAAAGAGACTCAAGCAGATTATTTTGACTTACTGATTTCAAATATCTAACCATATTTTATATTTAGGGTGGTGACCATACAAATCACTCTAATTTTTATCTACACTTCAACGTTTTTCTCAGCCGAGTTATAACTTTTTCCAAATAAGCAGTCAGTTTTGTAGCCCTATGAATGGCCTTCGATGGCCCAAGCAAAACTGTACAATGATTTAACAAAATTTTATTAAAATTTCAAGTTTTTAAAATTTGTTTGAGTATGAAATTTTTTGGCTCATTAATTTTTATTGTAAAAAAGTGCAAGTTTTCACTAATTTTATATTGAGAGTTTCCTCCATACAACGCACAACCGCGATTGTTTGTTATATGGAAGGAATTGCGAAAAAGTGTCAGTAAAATTGTTTTCAAAAATCAGTGGCAATACCTGGCTACATATGACTGAGCTACATATCTGCATACCCCTTAAAAATACGGAATTTTTTTTATTTTTGGTTTCTACATTGTTTATTTAATTTGAATATCAATTTTTAATATGGTTTTATTTGAAATTAATTTAAGTGATTGAAGGACAAATAAATTGGTCAAATGTCTCAATATGTGTTTGTGCTTTAATTTGTTTAAAACAGATAGTAAAAATATAAATATAAAAAATAGTTTTCTGCTTCCCTACGCTTTGTATGTAACTAAAATACTGCGTATGATGAATATTTTAATTTGTTTATGAAGTAGCGCCCTTTAACAAACTTATTAAACTTGGGCATTAAATTTATGCTTCTATTATTGTATTCAAAGTCATTGGCTTCAGCAGCACTGCTTTAATAGGGTCAACGTCATCTCGGCAAAGCAATAAAATCTTGAGTGCAATTAAAAACAAATCTCCCATAAAAAGCAGAGGTCACGAAGAAGTCGCTGCTTGTGCATACGAAATTTATGCGGCTATATGCTGATTTGACATATATATTTATGTGTAAGATTCGTTTATTCTCAATGTTTTCTTTTAGTTAAATGGATAAGCTATTGGCTTTTGACCCGCCTGTTGCTTAGTTGCTAATACCAAAGGAAAAGAAAAATAATAAAACTGAAGTACAGCGAAAAAGTTCATAGTTCCCGTAAAACATGAAATTTTGTTTGAGCTATCATTCTCTGCAAATGCCAAAAGATATCAGATTTCCAAGCTCTTTAATGAAAATGCAAGAAATTTTGTTTTGCTTGCGGGTTCAATGACATTCAGTTTATTAAGAAGACTGAACCATAAGTAATATGCTATGACAATCGTAAAGATATAATTGTTTTAATAAACTCAACAAAGATTTCATCATATTTTGCCCAAACATATTAAGTACATTTAAATAATTAAACGCGGTTAATCAATATATATCTTAAAACGGTTTTAGTAATTTAAGAGTTCCATAACAAAACGTAGTATCTCAATTTCATTAGTCATATATTCAAACAAAATATTATAGAATTATATATTCCAATGAGAGTTGAAATTTAACAAAAACATGAAACGTGAAAAATGAAATTCATGTATTTTTTTGTTGAACTTCTGCATTACAGTATTTACTTATCATTTATTTGAAAACTTTGGTCATCAACATTGACTAAAATTGCTTTACTAACAGTCACGAGTATGTTAATTTTTGTCACTTGAGTTCATACCGAATGTCGGTTGCTACTTTTGATGTAGGAGTATATTTAAATACATATCTATACATGTATACCCTTTTCAATCTAATAGAAAAATAGTTTTGTTTTATTTATTTTAATGTATGCATTAGCTTTATGATAACTGTCTAAAGTTTTAGAGAGTAAAAAAATTTGTATTCATATTATGTGGAAATTTTGCTTCATACTCGTTCAGTGTGACGTGTTGTATATGTGACTTTTTTTATTCAATAGTCCGCTGCGGAAGGAAATGTGATTTCACCGCCACAAAAATATTTTGAATGCACATTAGGTTATTTGTGTGGTGAATAAAGTATGTTGAAGGTGCTTTCAATGTTATGGAGAAATAAAGTTATTGATCTGATACCTAATGACTTTCGAACGTTTACTGAAGTACTTATTGAGGGTTTTTATGAAATTGTGAACAATTTAACTTAAACTGAACCAGTTTAAGAAACTGACTGATTACGATCCCGATAATAATAGTAGTAAAAAAATAGAAGAAAACTCTGCGATGTTGAAAGGACCTGGAAAAAAATTTTTCGGTAGCGGTGACCATCTTCATGGAATTCATCTAGTTTGCCATTTTTCACCCTTCTGCAGAATCAGCCTGGGATGAGATGAGGTAAAATCATTTCACCACTAACCTTCCAAGCATTTGCTCGACTAGGTTTTATATACTTGGACTTTGGCACGTATTTACCTAATAATCCTGAGGAGCTCTAAGAGGTGTCAACAAAGCTTAATTCGCCGATTCGTTATTACCTCGAGATATAACACAGAATAGTATTTTAATTTTTAAATGTGCTGCACGGGTCAATCACCTTAATCGTAATTGGGATTCAATTTTCTACGACCACTTGTGTCAATTTTCTAAATAAAAAAATTGCGTTTTTCGCAAAATTCTGTAGTTAAAAAATATTTAATAAGATAATTATTCGAATTATTGAAAAAGCTCATCTGTTTTTCAGTGAGCGAGGAATATTCTGTAGTTCCGATGCAGGGGAAATATAATTAATGTGAAATGAGTTGAGCTGTGGAAATTAAGTTGTACTCAAATACCATGTCATTACAATCTAGATTAAAAATGGTTTCGCGAATAAAAATAAAAAAAAAACGATTTATTCAATATTTTAAAAATTTCTTAAAAATCGCTCAAAAATGGATGAACAAATTAGAAAAAAAAAACGTGTGAAAAAGAGCATTATATTACGCTAGTTGATCTATGTATATCGAAAAGCTGCAGCAGTAAAAAAATTGTCAAAAATTAATGGAGATTTATAAAAATTCAGCTTTTCTTTTGATCATACTAAATTTAAATGATTTATATGTATATAAGACTGCATAGTCAAGAAAAATATGTACACTTTTAAGGTTTGAAATTTTTTTGATTTTGTTTTGAAGGCAACATGGTCTTCAATGAAGAGTTTTTATCGAAAAGCAAGGAAAATGAAATGTAAGTAAAATATGTATTCTGTAAAAATTTGACAATATCTACGTGATGATGTTATATTCCTGAGGCACAGTATATTGCTAACATACATATATTATATTATAACGTAAAACAAAAAAAAAATGAATGCTTTTTAAAAGTCACATTGTTGATGTTGTTGGTCGAGTACAATACAAAACTGGGTTCGAAAAATTTTGTAAAAAGTGTGCAATTTAATATTGATTATAACCTTTCATGACAACCATTTCATTACAATTTTGAATTACAAATTGTAGTTGCAGCCTATAGACCTTTTTTATGGAAAATTTCGTATCTTCGAGAATCTTTGACAATTTTTTACAAATTTTTCATAAAGAACGCTTGTTTTGTTTGTAAACGTAGAAACTACAAGAATTTGTAGACACTTATTTTTTAATTAAAAAAAAAAAAATACGAGAAAACAGTTTTTAATTAGAAAAAATTAAAAAAAGGCAAACATTTGAGATTGTTTCGAAAAAATCACCTACTCGGTTTGTTCAAAGTCCCGTTGAACAATTATATTTCAAAAACTGACCTTTCTACTGCCATATTAAAATTACAATAGTTTTGTTAAAATATTTTAAGTGCCCAAAAACATTAAAAATAAGTTTTTAAGCGATAACAAATTTTTTTAGGGTATAGAAAATTGTTCGAACCAAGTTTTGTATTGTACTTAACCAGACCAACAACATCTACCATGTCACTTTAAAAATGCAAAACATCTGTAGCACCGTGTTATATACATTTTTTTTTAATTTTCGGTGTTAATGTTTTTTTGGCAGACGTGCAAATGAGTTACTTCTGCTCATACTATTTTTAGATGCTCTCCTAACCAACTTTATTGCTTTTCATTCCAAATCTTTTCCACTGCGATGCATTGCCACTAGTTCAACCTGCGGTTGTCTTTGTCAACAAAGATGGTTCATCCAATAAACTCTAGGAAAAGCGTAAAGCACTTATTATAATAATGAGGAAAAAAAGGAAAAGACAATAGCTATTTATGAAGAATACTTTTAAAATATGACAGTGACTTTTACAGCGTCATATAAAAAACGCTATCTTTATTAAAAAATAACTAACAGCAGTGCAGTACATAGTTGAGCGTATTTATGAATATTACTCAAACACACACATACACAATCGGAGAGGGAAAATAAAAGCGAAAAACAGAATTATAAAGATCACTGCGCCCCTGTGGGCAAGGATAATAAGGCAGCGTCAAAATAATGCTGCAAGCTGCCAAAGCAGGGGATTGCAAGATGAAAACCATATCCACGCTTATGGGTAGTTGTATGCGAAAGCAAAGCGAGAGACAACAATTACACCCGAGGCGCAGGCAAATGCCGCTGCTGTTGGCACAATTACATTAATGTATTTGTAGGATAAATGTGAGTGAGACTAGCGCATCGCATACACCAGCCAACACACAGTTACAAATGCACTCCGATATCCTTCGAGAGATACATATGTACGTGTGTATGTGTGTGTGTGTGTGTGTGTGTGCAGCAGTGGGATTATACAAATGCTTGTGTATAAATGTTTGCCCATTTAGTTGGCATTCAGTCGGCCTGTTGTTTTACGCTATTGCGAATGTTTGTACTATACGCTTGTATGTATTCGTGAGAACGTGTGTCTATTTGCCTTTTTGATGTAATGTTATATGTTGGTGACGGAAAAGCGGAAAACGTGCGCAGACAACTCTAAAGTCCGCAGTCGAGAGTCGACAGTCGCTAGTCGCCGCGTGTCAATTTGCCGCCATTGTGTCGCCACTAATACGTGCACACAATTGTGTCAAAGAGAACTGTGCCGCAACGGAATGCCAACCGAAACATTTAATAAAAGAGTTATGTTTGTGTGTGGCAGTCAATGCATACTGCATTCTCATGTTGCCATTCCACAATGACTTTTTCTCTGTTTACTTTGACATTCGGTTGCGAATATGCCCAGTGGTACAATTTTTGCTAATTACCAAAGGATAATGAGCTCAGACTTGATGGCAAGGTATGCTATTGTTGGTCACTGAAAGTGAATGGGAATATAATAGCAACTTAGATGACCAAGTGTTAATTAATGATGCATAGCGACGATGCAAATACCTTTTGGATACCACATATTCTTAATATAAAGCGTATGCCAATGCGATTATACAAAAAGCTTTCTTGGTTTAAACTAAAGATTTATTTCGGAGTATATCTGGTATATACATACATAAAACGAAATAATCTCCCGAGCAAAGTTGTCAATATGATATGGGTAACCATTCGACTATCCATGTAATAAGTTGACCTATTTTTTATTTTGATTCATAACAAAAGTAAGTAGTCCCCTTTAGTTCCAGCTGTGCATTTTTTATATATATCGCAGATATGATAATTTAAAATTATTGCCCCAGTTAATCCAAAAAAAAACATTTGGTCTCTCCAAAAATATTCTAATTTATCATTTATTGTGACCTTTCGAGTTTTGCCATTTTTCTTTACATATTTTTAGGCATATCTTGAACAGATTTACAATTTTATAGACTTTCAAAACAAAACAGCGTAATTAACGTCCGTTTGAACGAATGTGTGGAATACCATTTAATATATCCAGTTTTCGTTATGACAATTGTAATGCTATGCGCTTGTGCCACATTCGTGGAAATAGGGATGAAGTTCTAAAAGATTCATCGATAGGGTTTCCAAAATGAGCTATGCTAAATTTTCGTCGGCGAAAACTGTCAAAAATATCCTCCGGCTAAAAATAGGCAACAGCTGCAGCCAAATATAACCTTTTATATAAACTCAAGACTTTAGTTTATACTATAAAACATCTCCGCTTTTGCTGTTGCATAATTTAAGGCAAATGGGTTATTCATATAGTTATTTTTGAGATTGACTATGAAGGCACTTTTGCGCCATATCTGGTTAAACGATAATAAAAATTAAAGGCGCCAGTTAAGACCATATATCCGTAGAGTAATCGCTGAATAGTTAGCCGAATTGTAGCTAACCATTCGTAATTTTAACCACACATTCAGCAATCGGCTCTAAATTTAGTAAATAAATTCAGAATTCTAATGCCAGCATGCAGCGGAAGACCTTAGACAGATAAATGTTTTTGTCAGCATGGGGACTATTTTTAGGCGCTAAGGTTCATTCAATAGCATTGCAATAATATTTGTCATATAAGTATAAATAAAACTCTTGTAAATATACCAATTGGAGAAAATTTAAAATAATCTTATCTGATTCGCTTTGCAAATGGAGGTTATTTTGAAATACTCTTTATTTACAGCGTAGGATACTTTTGTATCAGAATATCAATTATCGTCAGTAATTTGGTTGCATGTGGCCTCCTTTTTATCTAAAACAGTGTCTTGTATTGATATTTTTATCCTTAAAACGCTTTTCGAAATTTAGTCAATAATATTTTAAATATGTTCTTAAATTATCTATTAATATTGGAGTAATTTTTCATTTCATATCTGATTTATCTATAATAAAACCAGTTTTATGATAACATTTTGAGTATGAAATTTTTTTTGGATTCCTGTTTCCGAAGAGAAAGCACAATTTTTTGCTGTACGCAAGAATCAAAAGTCGTACCTACATCTTGAGTGTATATTTTTATTCATTGTCTTTTTTCCTACTGCGAAACAAAGGCAAACGTAGTAATCGACACAAAAACAAGTAGAGTAAACGTCTAAAAATAAATAAATTAAAGCTTAACCCACGTAGATGAATAAGTTCAATCAATATGGAGTTCATGTTAATTAAGAAATTAAATATACAAAGAGCTATTTGTGTGTATGTGCTATATAGAATGCGTGTACGAATGGGTGAAGGGTAGAATGGCGTGTCAATAACGACGTAATAGTAGCTACTTCCGCTATGGTGTTTGCATGTTTGTTTGTTGTAGGAGGTCATGTCTTGGACAAATGAAAATTGAATCGTAGCAACAAAACATTTATTTTCAGATATTCAATAGCGCTTAAGCAATAGAGAAAGTGTAGCAAAATTGCTGTGACGGAGAATTTGGTTAAAGCTTCACTGGTTTGTTTGCTTAATATGACGCGGAAATGAATAAACTGAAAATAACTAAAGGAAAAATGGATAATAGGTTGCAAACAAGAGTGGAAGGATAGTTAACGTGTGTTGGTATAAGTAAACAATCATTACTTAAGGATTTCGTAATGCTGACTTAAATTTAGTTTAAATTTACGGAATTTAGTAAAATTCACGTTCAATATTTTTTAAGAATTTCCTAAAAATTTAACTGCGAATATTTACTTTATTTGACACTTCTCGTTTAAAATAGAGTTTGTAAGTGGCACAATTCTGGAACTTGGCGGATTAACGTAATGAAGAAAGGAGGTATGCGTTACAAAATTGTTTTTGATTTTTGCATATTATTTTGTGATATGAATTTTTATGTTGGGAATTCACGTACACATAGGTATAAATTTGATATCTGTAGACAAGGCCATGAACAGTGTCTCAGATTACAGATGACGAAATCGAAAAATTTTAATATTAAGAATATTAAAGGCAAAAATAAAATAAAAATAAAAAAATAAAATATTAAATCAACTTTAATTTAAATGAATAAAGTTTCTTCTAATAGGACTCTTTCATAAATTTATATAATTTCCAACACATATTATTTCTATATATGTACATACATACATTCTAAATTTCCAGAATATTTTGTAATTTCGATTATTTTATAAAATTTATGCATATGCTCATTTTCAAAATTTCAGACTGTCAATGATAGTAAAATATGCACACAAAAAACTATTAGATGGTTTTGCCTTTATTAAAACCGAAAAGTTTATTTTTACAAAAATTGCGGAAAATTTTGAAAGTTTTTACAAATGTCATAACTGTTGAGTCGTAAAAAAAATTTAACAGGTAGTTAGATTTTGAATTTCAAATTAAGTTTTTTGATTGACATTTCTTTTGTCACAATAACAGTTAATAAAATTCTATATAAATTCTCACGCTCAATAATATAAGATATTCTTTTTAACTTAAAGTAATTTTACTTCAAATTTCCATGTTCTTCATTTAAAAAATTACTTTAAGAAAATCAAAACTAGGAAATAAAAAGCGCGTATATTTTGAGTGTTATTTTTATGCTCAAATATTATATTTACATACCTCAAATGTTTAATAAAGTTATTCTATTTTTAGAAACTTTAATACTTGTAGCATAACAAAGTATTAAGTTTAGCTTGTTTTGTTTAATTTTTTCATTTAAAGTTAGTTGTTAATGCTAGTAAATTTTTTTATAAAAATAATTTTTCAATTTTATTTCATCTGACACCACATTTTAATATTACTGATAAATAAAACTCATAAAAAATGTTTGTATTTAAAGTTTAAATTTTAAACTTAATTTTTGTTACACTTGCTGGAAACTGCTGCTATCTGATGATATTTTTTTTTGAGTAATTATTTTATTTCCCACCAAAATGTGTTAACAAAAAAAATGATAAACCAATATCATAAATATAAGTTTATAAATGTCTAACAAGGATAATTGCTTGTATGTCTGCAAATTGTTTATGTTGTTTATCAAAAGCTGCAAAGAACACCCGGGGCTGCGTAAGTTATATATATACATATAGTATGTTTATGTGTTTGTTTTCTATACATACTCGTACATACATACTTTTTCAATTAATGTAATACAATGTGTTCTACAACTAGTAAATAACATAATGGTTGATACATATATGTATACGAGGACTTGCCTAATAAACGTTGTTGTAAATGAACCTACGAATGTAGTTTTTTGCGACAACATACATATATTATGAAGAAAATATCATTAATATTCAATATAAGTTATAGTCGCTAAAAATAAGCGACCGTCTACGACTTGTTAGTCACTCATACGCCATGGCATGTGGCGTAGAGCAAATTAGTTCGCAACAGTATGAGTAACTGAAATGTATTGAAAGTAGACAAGAAAACTGAATAAGTTTAAAAGGCTGGATATTGTGTGAAGCTACTTTGTGCTACAAAGCATAAAACACTTCACTTTTGTGTAGGCTTCATTTTCAAAAGGGGAAGATGGTAGGCAGCTAACCGCAAGCGCAATTTGATTGAAGGCAGGTGGGCCACTCAAATTTGCATTGCAAATGTACAGCTGTGCCTTTTTCTACCACTCGACTACTGCAACTGGCAGTGTTTCGCTTTTATATTTTATTTTTTTGCTTCACCACACTGTAAACTAAATGTGAAAAAGCGAATTTAATTTTTATTTTATGCGCGTGAACTTTTTGTTACTAGTGTCGGCAGCAAAGGCTCTCAATGCCGTAGGGACAAATGTCGGCGAAGGCGCTGAGTGGCAGTAGAACGACCTGAAGTCGCACATTTTTTCATACGATCCTAACGGCAAATATTTCCAAAGGCGCAACACCAGCGAAGGTAAATGAAGGAAAAAACGTAATTGTAGTAAAGCGACTTTGCAAAAGAATTCAGCGCTCAGCGTTGAAAGAGAATGTGCTTAAAGATTTGTGCTACTTTCAATACCAAAGCCGATTGTTGCGCAAATGCGATAAATTTACGTTTTCCGGTTGTAATTTAAAAATTATTGCCTTGAAGTTTGTGAGTGTGTGATATATTTGTGGATTTCAAAAGTGAACAAGAAGTAGAAGTGCATTACGGTAAAGGACTTTGAAGAGAAATTTAACATATTGCCATCACAGTTGCATTCGCTTTTTGACCCTCTAAGTGGCTTTAAGGTAAATGTTGTGTTAGTTAGAGGCCCTATGTTGATTAAAATACGCCAGTAATATCAAAGACTGCAATGAAACCAATCGAGCATTGTTTTTATCGTTATCTCTATCATTTTCGTTGTGGTTATCGTTATCGTTGTTGTTTTCGTTGTGGTAATAGTAAGCATTATCGTTATCGTTGTTTGTATTGGTGAAGTTATCGTTATTGTTATAGTTATCGTTATAGTTATCGTTATCGTTATAGTTTTCGTAATTGTTATCGATATCGTTATCGTACTCGTTATCGCTGTTGGTACTATTATGGTTAGTGCTATCGTTAGCGTTATGTCTATCGATATCGTAATAATTATATATGTATATATAATTATATATATATATATATATATATCAGTGTTTGGCCGAGCTTCTCCTACCATTTGTGGTGTGCGTGTTTATATTGTACCACAAATGGTTTAATGAGAAGCTTTTTCATGGCAGAAATGCCCTCGGAGGTTTGCCATTGCCTGCCGAGGGGTGACCGCTATTAGAAAAACCTTTTTCTATGATTAAGATTTTGCTTGCCCTGACTGAGATTCGAACCTCGAACTCACCGGTATATCGAGTTATAGCACGCACCGCTACCAACTCGACCACAGTGGACACACTGGACCACAGCGGCCACTTATACTAATTATAGTTATCATTATTTTTGTCGTAATCGTTATCTTTACTGTCGTCGTTATTGCTATCGTCATAATTATAGTTATTTTTATCATTATCTTTACTGTTAACGTTATCTTTGTAGTTGTCGTTAACGATCATGCACCAAAAGCATCACAGTTAGCACTATGGCTTAGTGCAATATTTACATTTGCAGTAGGAGCGAAGAAGAAATTTTTTTTTTAAATAACGAAATACTCGTAACTTAACATTTTTGCTCTACATATGTATGTATGTACATATATGTTTTATGAAATTAAAACCAAATTGCTGTGTAATTTGTTTTACATATTGCCAAATTCCAAAATTGTTGCATATTCGCGGAAATTAATGAAATTTTTCACTAAACACGTAATTTGCCACACTTCACCAACATAATAATAGTGCAAGTGATTTTTAAGCAATATTACAGTTTCAGTTTAATATTCATTGTAAGCATTTGACTATGGCAAAATACAATTTAATTAAATTCAAATGCCGATGCAAATGTAGTACAGATTGTTGTGTAGCTGACAATTCTGACAGAAAATGTGTCAAATTAATTGCGCTAGCTTGATCGTAGGCATAAATACACATACATAAATATGTATGAGTGCTTACGAGTCTGTATATGTATGTACATACGAAGAGCTGCGATAAAGTGAAATAAATTTTGCTGGATGACAGCATTTGCTGTGAAAATTACCAAAGCGATTTGCGTGTAGGTGTATGGGCTATACAATGACAATTTAATCCATATGGTGAAATGTATTCATTATACGCACGTTATAACTAAGATTATTATCATGGAATTGTCAATGAATAGTAAAAAAGGGTAGTGAATTCTAATTGGGATTAATATTAAATACAATTTGTTTGCCACCTTTATATTTATAATGCAGATTACGGATTATTATATTCATTGCTTTATTCATTAACATTTTTAGTAATTTAGCTGGATTGAGTTTAATTATATCAGCAGTTATTAGCAAAAATATTGTCAATTCATTTCGAATGGGTTGCGGTGCTTGCCGCAATCTGCTACTGAAAATGAAAGTAGGTATTCATTATTTTTATTGGAGAACAAAAGTATTAAAACGTGGAAATAGATGTGCATCCACATTTTAGAACAAAATTGTAAGGAATCGCAATTGTGATAGGTTTTCGCAAATAAATATTTGCAAATCAATTATTTTATTTTAGGTATATAAAAATAAGAGAACTGACTCTTTTACGGAAACCGCATAATACTTCAGATCTAAAACTGATGTACATAATTATTCGAAATTATTTTGCATAAAAATATGATATTTTGTTCATAGTTTCATTTGTTGACATATAAGTAGAAAAATATCATGAACCATTATTAACGCGATTTGGAAAACACTCCTATTGACAAGCAGGTCTAAGTAAACTAATTTAAGTTTAAGTTCTTCTTCTTAATATATGGTGAGTTAATCATACCAATCGAACATATGTCATTATACAGCTCACATATTTAATCTCTCACTCTTATTCTGTACCCGTTGCGGGCCGCACAGGCCCAAAAGCCTTACATAAAACAATTCTCTTCACAGCCACAAAAGCATTCACTCCACTCATCGTCATCGTCCATGTTTCTGCGACGTATAAGACGACGAATATGATCAGGGATTTGTTAAGCGCGATGTTTGTGCGTCGAGAGAGAAATTATCCTTCAAAATAGTTAGAGCGCAGTTTGTATTTCCCAATTTAGATTTTTCAAAATCTGGAGAAAGGTTAATTTGTTAAATTTCTAATGTTTGATTAGATTTGGACTGAAAGCTAATCAACAACTAAAGGTGTAATGTAAACTTGGTTCAGTTTGCATTACGCGTTTAAAGTTAATTCATAGTTCTACTCTTATCCTTCTATATCTATAATATGTAAAAAATTAAAGCACAAATTCTTTGTTTCAGCAAAACAGCCGATCTGCTGGGTCGGTTTCTATGATTCAAATTTTAAAACCATATATGCAAGCGACACTGGGTTATAGGGAAATTTTTACACTGAAGATTTATTTTATTAAAACTAAATTTTAAATATATCGACATTTTGAAGAAGTTTTGTTTATGTAATTATTATAACTTTTGCTGAAGTTTGAAGCTTTTTTAATCTATAAAATTAATATTAGTGTCGAAACTTTTAGGTTGGAAATTTTATAAAGAACGAATGTACGTAACTTTTACCTAACACCGATGTTTGTAAGTACCAGAATGATATCACCAATGAATGATACTATCAAAAAGTATACCGAAATGATTAGGATGATGAGTTGAGTCGATTTAGCCATGTCCGTCTGTATGTCCCTCTGTCCCTCTGTCCGTCTGTCCGTCGGTTTGAACGCAAACTAGTCCCTCTGTTTTTGAGCTATTTGAGTGAAACTTTGCAGTTAAGTTCATTTTTGTAATTTATTAGACATTTGTCGAAACCTGCCAGATCGGACGACTATAACGTATATGGAAGCCGATTGTTCAGATATCATATTATACTTCATAACTCCTTCATTTAAGCAGCTAACAATTTAAATTTAATTTTGCTATAAGGTCTGCTCTTATTAGCTCTAGATAAGCAGTGAAAATTATATAGATCAAAGAAATACAACATATAGCTCCCATACAACCGATTATTCAGATATTTTATTTAGCAGGAAAAACTCTCCATTTAAGTAGTTAAAGTCTTGAAAATTTCTTTAAACTTAAGTCATTTGGTAGTGAAAAACATTAAGATCGGATATATAACATACAGCTCCCATACAACCGATAGTTCAGATATTGCATTTTGAGCCATAACTTCTTCAATCAATCAGCTAAAGACTTGAAATTTTGCACAAATATTAATTATTATTAGGACTATTATAGCAGTCAAAATCATTTACACGGAAAATTTAACATATGGCTAACATACAATTCTTCCATTCACGAAATGTATGAAGCTTTCGGCATGACCGAAAATGTAAATGTAAATTTGTCTTTTCAATTACAGGTATACGTTATCTCTTCTATATATGTATATACGAGTATAAATATAACTAAGTTGCGTACGTATAACCGATTTAATCATACCTTTTTTAGTTGTATTTGCCTAATAATATGTTACGGAGAGAAAACCCCGATAGGTTGCGCTGGAATTGGTTTATTACTAAAAATCGTATGTATAGTACAATTTCGGTCTATATACGTATTGGTAAGGGGAAGAAAAAAACCGTGAGAAAAATGTGTTCAGCTAGGGTTCATACTTCTAAATTGATTTTGATGAAATTCACGTTGTCTGCTACTTGGAAATGAAATATGGCTTGCAAAAAAAAAGTAGTTATTTGGTTGCATTTTTAGCTTTGAAATCTGCCATAAGTAGTCTAAAGAAAAACAGGCTCAATAGGAGGCAGGCGCAGAAGCCGAGTTATTTCCAAAAACCGTATTTAAGGTGCGGTTTATATTGATCTGATGGGATTCTAAGAGCGCAGTTTCAAAAACAACGAAACAAATAACGTAGTTTACCACAAAACTTTTTATTGATTTGAAAAGTTATTTCCTTAACCTATTTACATTCCGTACATATGAAAGACATTAAATATGGACACAATAGAGTTCAAAAAGTATTTCGTTTATTTCAGTTTGGGGCGAGACGAAGTTTGCCGCGTATGCTAGTAGTATATATACAATTACAATATAGCTATTTAGCCTATTTTGCAGTACATGTTAATTTGTTTAATTGCCGACATCGACAAAAAAGCTGTTATATACATATATGGTATATATATATATGTAAGTATTTATCGACCGGCGTATGGATAATTTAATATAAGTGATTACACTTGGGAGCGGCTTGAACCAAGCAAATAGAACAATACCAGCGCATCGCATCGCGGCTAAAATGTGAATAAACCAACAGTACTTGTACGTATGCAAACAACAAACATTTAACGACAAACCAACACACGCTCACACGAGTATAAATAGCGTGGTATGCGGCATGTGGCACACACAGGGAAATAGTCACAAGTAATGAGGTTAATTGTTAGTACATACTACTATTTTTGGTTTTATTATTGTTATTACGCTTGTTGGTTGTTGGTTGTTGCGCATATTGGCGCCAACGTTGATGTCTCAACTTCCTACAATAATAACTCATTGTCTATGCTTGTGGCAAGCCATCAACGTACGAGTATATGGGGCCACATACCGACAGCATGACCGCCAATTACACGTTGTACGGCCGTACTTAGTGCTTAATAAATTGTAGTAGTTATATCCTTTTAGTTGAAAATGTTTATATGTGAGTTATTCGTAAGTTATGTATATGTATCTATGTACGTGTGTATACACAGTTGAGTTATTCAAACTGCAGTTGCAAATAAAATTAACAAAGTGAGCGAATAAGTGGCATATCTCACGCAAGCCACATAACGGCCAATGCACTTTGCAACAGACAGAGTTAATACAGCGCCAAATGGGCTAATTGCTAAAGGATATGGCTGTGTCAGGCGCGTATGATAGTTTTTATGTGGAAAAAAAAACGAATAAGTCCTGTTGTTATTTGGTACTAAAAGTGAGGTGTGTGACGCAATATACTGCAAGAAAATTTATGTAATTTTGATTGTAATTAAATTTAATTTTGTGTTATTTTTTATAGATTCAATATGCTTTGTTTAAAACACCAAAAGTCCCCAAACCTATGCACTCATGTATTTTTGTGGTTAACCTGTTGATGTCACTTTATTTGCTTTTCGAATGTATTTAACAAATAAATATTTTCTGGTTTACTTGTTTGTTGCTGGCTTTTGTGGTTATAATTAAGGTTTTCATTTGAGTGCGTTATTGTTTTTTTTTTCATAAAGCTTTGCATGTGTTTATGAAGAAAATTTACATTTTAATTGAAAATTATTTTGTGAAATAAATTTAGGTTTGTGGTGCATTTAGCTTTTCAAGCGTAACTAAATATTTTTGTATGTAAATAAATAGATGAAAAGAAAATTAGAATGCAAATATTTTTCATATTTAATATTACATAAAAAATTCTATTTAGATTTGTTAGCATGTTGCTTATATTTCAACGCAAGCGGATGAGTTCATAATGGCGTCTATATAATAAATAGTTCTCATTTTTGATTACACAAAGCCGTTGAATGTAAAAACAATGTCACATTTGCATTTTATGCTGGTTAATATGTGGGCTACTTGAGTAATATTAAACAGAAGAAACAGTAAAAATAATTCTAATAAATTGGATAAAAAAAAAATAAAGACATTTTTAAGATACAAAGTTCTTTCTATTAGTCTTACGAAAGATGGACAAAAGCTTTAGAAACGTTTGCCGCCGGAAAAGACAACTTTTTTACAATAAAATTTCGTCTTTGGAATAGAAGTGAGGTGTTTAAATAAATTTGCTTTATTATATACGCTTTAAGAATAGATGCCACAGATGATGATGAAGGCCAGTTTGTTTTCAGTTTTTGTAACGAATTTTGCTGAAACATTTCTGTTATGTTTGGACACACAAAAATGTATAGCCTTAACGTAGAATGAATCATATTCACGCATACCTGAAGTTTTATTAATAATTTTTATATTATTAATTGTTGAAAATGATAACTATGCAGCCATCTACCAAGAAAGACTACAAAACAACATAAATAATTGAAGAACTACTTTTAAAAATTATTATGAAGCTTATTGTATCGTATAATACTTAAGACTACCATATTTTAATCATGAAAGCAAAAAAAAAAAAAAATACGCAAAAATAGTAAGGAAATCGGATTAAACCTTTAAACTAAATGTGCTATATATTTTTTTTAAAACCTAAGCAAGTTTAAAATTCACTTCGGGTAGCTATATCCTATTATAAAAAATGGTACATACCAATATTTGGAAGAATTTTGAAAGCAAAGCTCTGAAGTCAGACTCATTTTCAGTAGTATAGAAAGGGGTGAGAAAAGTAAAATCACTTTAAAGCAATGAAAATCTTCCACTCGAAATCTTGCCAAATCATTATCCACTTTATGGTTGTCGTACTACAAAGGCAAGAACACTACTTATAATTGGTAGAAAAAAAGCCATTTCCAATATCAATTTAAATCAAATATTTTTTCTTTTAAAATTTTGAGATTTCTACTCAACTTAGCGAATGAAAAATTAAATTTAAAAAGTCGCAACAAACAGCGCACAAAATGCAATTCATAACTCTGAAATTAATGCCACGTACATATTTGAACGAGTTGTGGTGTATGTGGCACGTGTAGAAACTCAGTTGTGACCCAAGTGTGCAACGGTGCGTATGAGTAATCTACCAAGTCGTTATACTTAGAATAAAACTATTGTATTAGTAAGCATTTTTTATTGTTTTGTCACTGCATAATTTGTGCGTTTTTATATACCAACACGTCTATACATTAGCGTGGAAATTTATGAACGTTGCTGATATGTCACTTATTAAATTCCGTATTCATGCTGACATTTGAATTGTATTGAATATATTTTGCACATATTTTTCTTTAAAGAAATTTCCAATGATAAAAGTTGACCTGCATTATTTGCTTTTCAAACAATATTTAATAGAAGGGGCATTGAAGGAATAATTACATATATAGCTTTTTTTAACGAAATTAAAAAAAAATCTAAAAACTTAAATTGTCGCTTTGCTCAATTGAATATTTAGTTATAAAATTAATGGCATTTTGTGACATATTGTATTTTTTTTTTAACATTTTAAATGTTACAAACTGAATTGATCTTATTAGTGGAATATGTTTTTAAAGGTTCGCACTCCTTCAGTTTGAAATTTTATTTACTATTGCTTCACAAACATTTATTAATAAAATGTGCTCTTATTTTAAATAATGGTAAGAGTTTCACCAAAAAAAGGTATCAGAAAGAAAGTTTGTCGTCTATGAAGAGTAGTTTATTGCTAGTGACAAATGTTGAAATTGATGTCAAACGAGAATAGTGTCTGGCATCAAAGTAAATTCGCTTTTGTATGAAGTTATATATATATACAAGTATCCATGTTTTAGTGCATTTATGGAACAATTGTAGCGGCCGATATACAAACATATGCACCATAAGACTAAATATGTTTTTCAAAAGAAAAAATTCCATTTATATTATAAATACTTTTCACGTTAGTGCATGTGAGTGTTTGTGTCTTTTTTAATGTTATTTAAATTTTTATTTTACATTTTTATTACATTTAACGGTGTTGTTGTCAATGACAAGCACATCAAATATATCTTCATCGCTCTTGGCCACCGTCTGGCAACCTTTTAGGTCAAAAGTCATTCAACGTCGAGTGTCTTCACGTTGATGTTCATCAATTTTACATTTTTGTGTGTATGTTGGTATATGTATGTATGTATGTACATGTAGTCACATACACAAACAAAGTATTTATATATATATTTGTGTGCTTCCATGCAGCGGCTGCTAAAGTAATGGCCACACATTTATCAGGACTATAATGTTTTATTTTCACCCGGTTGCACCACCACATACAAACACACATAAATGCAGCACGATTTTTTAGCGCTTCAATAAATTTGCACAAATATGAGTATTTAAGTTAAAGTATAATACACAAATAAAAATTTTGTAGTCAAGGCAAAACGCACAAGCATCAATAATGTTGGAATTTCTTGTAAATTTGTGGGAATCAATCTCAATTGGTATAATTTGTAACGACTTGTATTAAAATTTTTTTAAATTTTATGAGCATTATTTCATGTTGATGATTTTATAAAATTAATTACTTGAAACACAAATTAAAAGTGGGAAAATAAGTGAGACCAACAACTTTTGAACATTCAATGCATATTTCCAGTAAAAGCGCAGACTTGCTTATCGTTTTTACAAATATATCAGTATTTTAATATTAAAGTTTATCCTAATATGAGGACATGGTATTTACGTAGTGATTTAAAAAAAAAATTAAAAAACTATAATTGTAAGATATTGTATTCCACTTGCTCGTTTAGAAGCAACATGTCCGCTATTTGCTTTATATTACTAGCAACAAAATTTTTACTTCAATGCCAAATGAATATGGGTGATAACAAAAATTTACTGAAATTATTGTTTAACATGATTTTTATTGCCTTCTTACCTACTTTATTTAGAAAAAAAAATATTGACTAAATCTATTCCTTCCGCATAAAGTTGAACGCTTTATATGGCATAGTGAATAGACGCCCCAGAACCATTTTTTTTGGGTTATTATTTAATTGAAATCAATACTTTTTTTTATAAATATATATTGAACGTATATTTGTGTTTTTATTTTGCGACAATAATTAGCAAATAACCACTAAATTTTTTGTTATAAAATACTTCAGAGAATCGGCTTCGATATTTTTCATTCCTATTCTTTCCCCTCTCGAACAGTGCGGATTTTTTTAAATTTATTTCCCTTTGCGAAAATAATTGTATATTGTGTCTTTTATAGGATATGCTCACCAACCACCGAGCTACATATGTATAATTTTATAGTTAAATGTCCAAATCCTTTCCCATATAGTATGTTCCAAATGTTAGTCGATTTTTATTTTCTTTCCAAACAAATTTTTTTTTTAGCTTCCCCAGATTTACATACAACGTACTTGAACAATTTGAAGACTTGTGTAGCAATTGTTAGTCTTTCCTTTATCAGTCTAGAAGTTTTTAGGCTGGCAAAGAGGAAGTCTACCACTTTGTTCTCCAGATAACTGTGATTCACAAACAATATTTAGGCTCACCGTGGAGATTCCCATTGCATCATGTCCTGCCGAAACCTGAAGAACCACCGAGCTTATTGGAATTTATTAGAAAATTGTATTGAAAGGAATATTGATGTCAATAATCGTGTCAGATTCTACTAAAGATTTGCGGATATTCACGCCCTTGTAATGGCAAATAACGCAGGCAATAGAACGATGAGTCGTACGTGTTTCACAAGAACGTCAACATTGTACAACGAATTAAGATACAGCGGTTAAGTAATTTCGTTAGAATATATAAAATTGCTCCATTACCCGCAGTATCCACTGTAGGTAACAGAAGAAAAGAAAGGCCTGCTCTACGTTAGCGAGAGATGGAGAAAGCTGGCGTGGTAATTGTATTCGGTCAAGTGTTTAGCCTGAGGTTCAAAATGCGACCGAAATGGAGCAAATCCTATTCAAAATCTGGGCTATTGATTTCCATACCCTTGCTGATAAATGCAAAAGCCTTCATAGATCGACACAAAACATGCAAGGCTCCCTTCAAAGTCAAATTGATATTTCTTTTTTTTTTAATCTACCAAAGGCCTTTTGGTGACAACAGTACAAAATCTAAATTGATTTCTCTACAGCTTTTTCGTAATCATAAGTATGCTAATAATTCCATGAATACTCGGTTAAGCTTAGGTAGAAATTTACATTTGCCTTTGAATATGCTTAAATTTTCGCAAAGTAAATATCTCCTATTTTACCAGCTAGCTATGTATATATGTAGTATTGCTTATATTTGCTCAAAGGATGGAAATAGCAAAACAAAAAAGCAGGAATCTGCTGGAAATATTATTTTCCATTTTACTTATTTGCTCTCAGCTTTTATAGGCTTTCGTTTTGTTTTCCTTTTTTGCAAATAATTTGCATTTCTGTCATGAAATTGCATACAAAATTTGGTTGTGCATTCAAGCTGATAAGCGTTTGGTAGCTATATTGCTTGCATAATTTAAAAATATCCATACGGACACAGACATGTACATATACATATATATGTATATGTATGCCCACGTTTACATGAATATATATGTATGTATGTATGTATGTGGAAATATGCAAAATATGTTTAACTCATTTCTAAAGCAATTAGTAAAATTGAGCTTTTGTAACAGAAACTCAAGTTGAAAAGCAGAAAATTTGATAAAGCAGTTATGGAAAATAATAAACCAAACATTATTTGCTGTAATGCAGAAGTTGTAAGTGAATGCTTTTCAAGACTTTGTTTGTGCCTATTGATTTCAGATTTTTGGTCTTCCATTGCAATTGGCTATTTTGTAAGTAAATTGAAAATACTGTCAATGCATACGTAAAATATTTTTATTTTGACAAAATCTTATTATTCGCTGAATTATTCCCAGACATTGGAACTAATATATTAATTTAAGTAATTTAAGAACAAAAATCCATTTAACAATGCAATTTGATTTATCAAAGAGCAACAGAGATTTTAAGCTTTAATTAATTAACACAACCAAGTTAAAAGAGAATTGCTTGAAAACTGCAGAAAAGAAAGACACGGAAACAAAAAAATGTTTACTCAAAAAAGCTGTGAGCCCAATTCAGCAATTTTAAGGACACAGCCATTTGAATTCATTTAAGAGTACTTTCTTTTTATGTTATTTTAACTATGCATATATGCGCCGCAAATTACCGCTGTCTGATTTCCTTTATTTGCATGTTTTGTATTTTGAAGCCAATTTTTGCTCATTTGCCGTGTATTACCTTCCGAAGAGAGAGGCAAAAAAAAACTGTGAAACAAAAGCTTTGTTTTATGTAGTTGCAAAAATTTCGTCTTAGCCACCGACATGTTTTTTTCTTTCTTTTTCTTTTGTATCATCATTTTTCCAAGTCACGTATTCCATTTCTAGTATAAATATTGATGTTTACTCCCATTGTTGCGCATTTGAATAATTTTAGGCGGTTTTTTTTTACTTAAAAAAGATTTTTTCATAAGTATGTATGTAGTGTTTATAGGTTAACTTGGGATTTTGAAGTTAAAAAATAAACCAAAAATATGTATCGTCGGAACTAAAAGAGAATATTTATAATTTGGTATGGTAGACACTTTACTTTTAAATAAGATTTGCATATTTTTAGGCTTGATTTTTTTTCCATAAAAATCCAATGTCTATTAACTAAGCTACACCAAAGAACATAAATGTATAAGAAGGGACAACACGTTACTTTAAGCAACTAGTGAATCTCCAGGGGCATGCTTTCTCTTTTGCTCAAATGAATTTTTTGATTGGCTAGAGTAAGAAAGCATGCCCCTGGAGATTCACTCGTTGCTAATAATAACGTGTTGTCCATTCTTATACATTTATGTTCTTTGGCTACACCATCTCATCTCTCGCTTAGTGAAAATTGGCGGAAAGTACGTCGTTCCGGTTTAATGGATTATTGTTGGCTACATACACACACACACACACACAAAAGTATCTGTACAAAACTGTTTATAGTTGAAAATTTTGACAAAATCATCAAACAGCCGCTGAGTAATCACTCACTTAGTCACTGATGTCACATAAGATCAAATATATTTGGATATTATGTTTGACATTTATGCGACATCAGTCATTAGGCCGAGTGTGGAGGAAGAAGTCAAAAATTGGAAGGAGCAGCCAAATTAGTTTATGGGTCTGCATTAGCCACTTAGTCAGCGGAGCAGAGCGCCATCAACGCTACCCAAGTATAAGAAATTTAAAATGTGCTTTAAATATGTTTATACACACACATATACATTAATATCTTTATTTTTTTGTTGTCTGGTTGCTTGGTTGTAAAGGTGTTAAGCTATTTGTCAAACTTTTCGCACCGTAAAAATGTCAAATATGCCAATAAAGTGGAAAAATGAGAGAAATTTAGCCACAGCAACAAGCAGGTAAAAACAAAAAACAAAAGCAATTTATTGGTATTTTAACAGATTTGCCGCCATTCAACTGTTGAATTCTAACATGTATACATTATACATGAGAAAATTCAAAGCAATCCGAAGTTTGAAAAATTGTCAATTTGGTGGAGCTGCCATCAACCAAATCGTGGTTTTCATGCAAGAAAAATAAGTCGCTAGGTGAGAGGACAAGCCACTGGTATGCTTGTCAAACGTGAATGCAAGACCACAAAATCGACGATATTAAAATTCTGAGCGAGTTTAGGAAAAAAGTAAATACTTAAAAGTTTTTGGCCATGCAAAAAATTATTTCTTACAAAAGGGAAAAATCTAATAAAAGTCTGCACAAGTGACTTTACTATTTTTTAGGAATAGCTAAAAAGTGAAGTATTAAAAACTTATATAAAATGGCTGGAGGATGTCGTATAATATTTTTGTACTAACGTTTACTTCGCAACCATTTTTATACTAAGTCGTCAATTGTTCTTCGATGATTCCAGATATATAAAGAGTAAAAAAAAGATCGACGCTGACAAACGAGTGCATGTAAAAAATCATTCAATCAGTGCAAGGATATGAGAAGGATAAAGAAAAATTTGTTTTCGAAACTTTGTGGGATTAAATTTCAATCCGAGAAAAAATATTTCCAAACATTACCCACAATAAATGAGTAATATATACGTATAGGCATCTTCAAGATCTAGTGCTGGCATTATCATTAACTCTTCGCACTAAATGAAATTCTATTATTTTAGGCGTCAGATAAGGCAAAAAACTTGACAATGAAAATTTTAACAAAATGGATTCGATGTTTGAAATACTCTAAGTGACTCAAAAAAAAAAAAAGCCGGGAACCATAAGCAAAGGGGTAACACTACATATAAGCTCAAAAAAGAATTGAAAGTACATCTTGAATTGGTTTGAATTACGAGCATTAATTTTTATGATCACTTTCAGTAAGGATTTCACAGGTCACAAAAAGTTAAAATAAAACCAAAAGAATGAAACGTGAAAGCGAGGAAAATTAATCTCTAGCTCATTTTGAGACTTGAGATGATACAAAGTGTACAAAGTTACTGAATTCGGGCATTAATTCTAAAACAATTTTCATTGAGAGCCTAAAAGTATGCACCGCTATAACTAACATCTGTGTTTAAGCTAGTCTCTTTCCAACTCAAGCATGTATATATTTTATAGCTTTGGTTAAAAAATTTAGCTTATGCGTTGCATACTTTCAGGGAGAGCTCGTACTTGCGTAGAACGAAAAAAATGTGATAGTAAAAATTCGGACATTGTTATATATCACGTAGCTTTTGTAACTGTCCAGAACTCGGTAATTTATGATGTGACTACATTCGATCTGCGCTTTTCATTTAATTGAAGGTATGAGAAGTAAACAAACATTTAGAAATTAAACTTTGATGCATATTTCATCTTAAATTGCGTTTCGTGCCATACTTTTAGGCACAATTGTGTGTTTAGATTTAAACTGTCAACAAACAGCTGATAAGTTAAACTAAGTTTAACAATGCGCTATCGGCTATTTAAACTCTGTTTAAAGTTGACTGAAAAACTGCATATTAAGTTTAAACTTAGTTTAAACAACAAACAGGGTTAAACTTGCACTCAAAAACTGGCACTAAGTTCGTTATTATTATTATATTTTCATAAATTTCTACATCGCTCCATAAATGTAAGTGAAGTATAATTTTTTTACGCTGTGTAATCATAAACTTATGGGCGCGTGAAATATTCTATACAATATACTAAGTTTTATTAACTCATGTCAACATGTGCAAATAATTGGGTAAAATTTCGCATATATTACACAATATTTATTTAGAATATCATTCTCACATACAAAAAGCAAATTGGAATACCCAGTAGAAAATGTCACTGAACCGCGATTAAAAGCTTAAATGACGGAAGTCATCCCTTTTATCAGCAGAAATTATTCTGCGTAACTATTTAAAATATCAGCGGCAACCGTATTTTCTCTGAACAAAGTTATTGTATTAAAAAATGTCTTTAAATGAACCTCCAATATTGAGTTTTAATGTCTCGTAGTCTTTTTTCATAACTATAGTAAATATGTAAATACAGAAGAAAGATAATATTATAAAAAAATCCCTTAGTATATACTCGAATACAAACTTACATACCTGCATATTTACTCGTACATACCAAAATTATTACTACCGTGTAAAACGAAAAATGAATAAATAAATATTAAGGTAAAAATGTTGTCTGCATTATTATCTCCACCCACTCACAATTGAGTACAACGAATTTCATGTCCAAATCGTCATCATCGTCATCATCGTCCCCATTTCTCCCATCAATGTTTGTTGTAAGCCATTTCGTATACAAACATTTCATTACAGTACATTTCTACATATGTATGCATGCATGTTTTGGGCTGATAAAAGCGAAAAGCGAAAAGCTTAAATGTCTTTATTCGAAGTTAAATATCAATATTGACACATGCTCAAAAATATTGTGTATACTTGGCTGTATAGCATTTGTTGGCTTAGAACTCGATCAACATAATACAAGAAAATATATTTGTCGCCTCTTATAAGACTTGCAGGCAATTTGATTAAGGGACGACAGATTGAAGTGAATATAAATATGTACGAAGGATATAAAAAAACCCGTTGCGTAGCTTTCATATTTACATTTATTTCTATTTTTATTAAACATAAGCTCGAGTTTATAAAAAGGGTGTTGTGTATTTTAAAATTTTTTTTGCACCAACTAAAATATGTTGTTGAAGGTGAGCGGTATTTAAGCAAGTACATAATTCAATATGATGTAAGGAATGCAGAAATATTTCTGAAATATGTGGTGAAAATTTATAATTAACAGAAGACATGTACGTTTGCGGAAAATTTTTATTGCTACGTAATATTATAAGTAAATATCCAAGAATATATTGAAATATTTCATTTAAAAGTATTCTGTAGTAATTAAAATTAAATATAAGTAAGGGAACAATTTTAATTACAAAAACACCAAACCGAAATGTCGTACTCCTTTTTCGAATATCGAATTAGTAGCATATGAACGTATGCACTATTGAACATGTTAAATTGTACTCGTTAATTTTTCAGAAAACGAGATTTTATACTACTTTTAGTTTTTAATTATAATACGTAAATGTAAATTTCAAAAATTTTACAAAATAATTGACTGAAAATCGTCTAAAATCGTTTAAGAGCATACAAAAAACAGAGAAAGATTTTTCGGAACTAAGAAATTGCTTGCAATATTAAACCAAAAAATGTTCCAGAAGTTATTTATCTATATTGAAAAATTCATTTAACTATTGTATACACGCACTAAAATCATTCAAAGTTTTAAAAATCAGCATTCAAATTTCGTACTTTTAATCGCATTAATTTTATTTACATATGTTATAAATTCTGAGTACGCAGTTTTGTAGTCCATTCCATTTTGGCGTAACAATGTCCAAATTCCTAGTCAATCAGCCATTCACTGATTTTTGAGAACTTATTTGCTTGTGGTGTTACTCACTTTATTGCTTTTAATTTCAAAAAAATTAACCAACGTCAAAAAAAAAATTTTAAAATCAACGGTTTATTTACATAAGTCACTTGAAACTTGCACATTATTTTACTAAAATTAAATGGGCTTTAAACATTTAATACACAGAAATTCTTTAAAACTATTACTAAAAATTTTGAAATTGTTGTTGCTGTTTTTATTTTAACTGAAAGATTTTGGTGAGCACTTGACTAATACTGAAACTTTGATCCCTATAGGCTTAGTTAGAGAAACAACTATATTTAGGGAAAAAATGTTTGTATGTGTACACAAGTATTTAAAGATATGTGCATTCAAATATTGTTCATGCCTTGTACATAATTATTGACGAAATTATTTCTAACAAAGATAATAAGCATTTGTATGTGTCGATAATTAACACTATCTCACTGAATAGTTTATTATTATTAGTTTTCTCTGAGCATTTGAATCTCAGTTATAAATACATACATACTTACATAAGAGTACAATTGTATGTATTAAGAATAGCTATGAATTTGAATTTTACTAGATCTTTTTCCCATTCGTGCCAATAATCAGTTATTTGATTTTGTTCTTATTTCTGTTACTCCTGTTGAATTTCACTTTAATTTGCATTTGCCAAAAAGAAGCGCAAATAAAACTTGCAAATATTACTTAGCAAAGTGACACCTGCGTAAATTTTTGGTAGCTAAGCATGAAAATGTGAATTCATGAAAAGGGTGTAGTGTTTGGAAGTTTGAAAAAAGTTTGGAAAAAAATATAAGTAAAAAAAAATGGATATAAATTGCTCTGTCTCTGACAAAAACCATATAAACAAATATTTTAACTATTAAAAATTAAAATAATTTTTTCTCCGAAATATTTTTTTTTAAATAGGATATTTTAAATGGTCTTGTTTGTATATAAATTAAAAGTTCAAAAACCAACGCGAGTTCTGCGCAACTGTAAAAATTTACATTATTGAATTTTTATTATTGAATGTTTATTGATAGTATTGGTCACTTTTGTGCAAACAATAATATTAAGAACCGATTTGATTCCACAATATTTGTAATGATTTTTTATTATACATATTTTTCGGTAGTTTTTGATAATATTTTGGACTAACATCAAAATAAAACTGTTTAAACTAAAGTTATAAACTTACTGCAGAATCAGCAGGGAATTCGAAATTTTAATAAACTTCATTAACATTTTAAATGTTAAATCAATTTTTTAAAAGGTTTTGGATATGCAGTTTTGTAGCGTATTTAATTCTAATAAAATAATTGAGAAATTTTTTCGGCGAGGATATTGCGCTTTTGTTTTTTCTTTTTAAAAATAAATTAAGTTTATTCTATATTTGGAAGAATGCGCAAAACTCTCTTTGAAAAAAAAATTAACTGAACGGAATTTTTAAGTGATTTGAAATTTACACTTTCTTCGATTAAAATTGAAATGGCTACAAAAGCTCCGGGGAAAAAAATGTGTAAAGTTTTAGTTAGAAGTTTTTGAAATTTGAAAATTCACTTCATATTCAGTACAAAGTTTGATATTCAATATTAAACTATATCGCTGACTAAATATTTTCTTTAAGCTTCAACTACGAATTTAATTGATGTTGACATAGTTGACTGGTTACAGAACAACATTCATAAATCCGAAAACAATTAAGTATTTTGCTTTTTCTAAAAAAAAATATGAGTATGAATATATTATAAATTCATACACATACTAAATGCTCGTTGTATTATTTCTTTATTATATTTTCACTAAACCATAGTTCACGTCAGAATATATAATGCAAAAAAAAAAAATAAAAGTAGAAAACAAAAAAAAAATCAAAGAACGAATAAAATGTGTGAACATGCTTTTCTTGTATTTGTTTTGATTTTAAAATTCTAAATTTTTATTGATTTTGCTTGTTTTTGTTGTACATTGCTTGTTGTTCTTGTATTGTTGTTGCTTTTGTTAAATTCTCAACATTTATCTGTTTTCTCTCATTTATTCGTGATATTATCCGTTTGTAAATATGTACATAGTGGACTTCTATACTAAAGGGTTATTGTAATTAAGGCTATGACTAACAGCAAGATTAGGTCTTACAATCGCCTTAGGCGACAAAGAAAAACAAAAATTTATATAAAAGTTTATTTTATAGTAAGTAATGTTAGTAGAGGATACTAATTTTTTGAATTTTTACAAGCAAAATTGTTTTTGTAATTTTTTTTTTTCTAGTTAACAAATAAGATAGTTTCTTATTATTTCTAAATTGATCAGATTTTTTTTAATAAGATTTTATCTTAAAAAATTCTTTGCAACAAGTGAGTTTCGTCGTACCTAAAAAATTTTATTATTTTTCTTACTTCAGAAAAATTGAATAAGAAACCTAAACACAGTGTGAGAAAGAAATTTACTTGTTTGTTGTTTTCATAAAAAACGAACAGCTTAGTCTAAAATAGCGCCGTTACTAATTGCTACCAATTTATTCTACACTTGATTGTTGTTTTTGTTTGTTTCGATTTTAGGTTTTGTTTATAATCCACTAATTAGCTAAATGGCATGTTGCTCTTCCATTTCAATAGGAAATTTTTCTGTATAAATAAGCAAGAAAAAATTGCAACTCCGAGCTCCCGGGTTCAAAGCCTGAGAGAAGTGGTTATGAAAATTAAATTAAAAATAATTTAATTTAATAATCAAAAAGAAGTCTGATGAGGAAATGTGGTGATTTCCGAAATAGTACTATAACTTCAACCATTAAAAACTGTTGTTGTTTTTTCACTAACAAATCTTCCATAAACTGGCCTTGAGCTCAATAAAATTGTAAAATAGAAAAAATTGAAGAAAATATTTTATACAACGAAAAACTATATACTGTGTATTTAAATATTAAATTAAATCGAAATTTTTTAGTTAAAATTTGAAAAATTCAAATAGCGCTTTTAATTGATATCGGACTATCACAAAATCTTCGCATCTATGTTTAGTTACTTACTTTGCTTCAAACTATGTCGATGGTTGTTATATTGTTTTTCTTCAAAATACTACTAATCAAGTTTAATGCGCAGTAGTTACCACAATAGAGATGCGATAATTTTTTGATAGTCGCAAGTATAGGGGGTTTGCATTTAATATATTGACATATTTTAAATAATTTTTTTAATTTATGTTTAGTATTTTTATGTTAGAATAAATTTGTATAAACCTATGTCCCTTCACGTTTTTCGGTATTTCTCTCCATATAAAGCGCGCGAGAAATATTTTTTAAGGATAAAATGGCTAAATCAAACGAAAACAAAATCCAATAAATAAATGGAAAAATTTAACCTGTTAAAAGTTGCCTTAAATGTATTTAAGTTGAGTACTCACAAAATGTTTAAAAACTCAGCGAAAGTTTGACTTTCTTAAATTGTATATAAAGTTTAGCCATAGTCCATGTTGACGTTTATAATGTAATTTAATATCATATCGTGGAAGAACTATCTGTACAAACTTGAAAAAGCATTTATTTCTAATGACTTTTTTTAGTGCATAACTTATTACAAATTATCTATAATTGCATTCAAATTCTACATACATACATCCAAATCGTTACATTTTTCTTTATTCTTTGCTATCATTTTAGCTTTTGTACCTTTGTTATTAATTTAATTGTGGGGATTTCGTCATAGGTTGTGGCCAAAAATTTTTTTTTACAAATTTTGGTGTCATTATGGTGATGATTATAATTAACTATACCAATGTCGTGGCCGCTCTGGTCGAGTGGCTAGCGGTGCGTGCTACAACTCAATATGCCGCTGAGTTTGAAAGTTTAGAAAAGTTGTTTTCTAATAGCGGTCACCCCTCGCAAGGCAATGGCAAACCTCCGAGGGTATTTCTGCCATTAAAAAGCTTCTCATAAAATACATTTGCCTTTAGGACCCTTCATTAGTGGTAGAATACAAAGACGCACACTGCAAATGGTAAGAGAAGCTCGGCCAAATACTGAGCTATATAGTGTTAGCGCCAAATTATTATTATTATTTAAATAAACGTATTTAAGAGTTTCGACTTTTTGATATTATTATCACAGTTATTGTTTGCCATCGACTTATATTGGTTTAATTAAAGTGCGGCCATTATCGATATCAATATAATTAAAATTTTCATAAACGTTTCAATTTTTAAAATCTAAGTAATTTTTTTTTTTGATAATTTTGATGCGCCTCTCGAATGCGCTTTTGTTTTCTGTCTTAATTTTTGCAACATGTGGCATGTGAGGCAGATTTAATGGCTATCATCCAAGATGTGATGACTGACATTTAAAAAATAATCAAAATAATTATCATCATCAGCGTCATCACCATGACACCGTTGTGTACAAATAATGCCCAAGGGTAGCTCTTAAGAGGCGTATACTTATGAGCCGAAAATTCACAAGCCATATTATACTCGTATATATTTATATACATATGTTTGCATATGTACAGTTGTGTTCAATTTCTTAGTAGTGGTTCATTTTTATATGGCCTTATTGACTTTAGTTTTTTTTTTTTTTCAAATAAAACACAGTAACTTCTCTAAAAACAAAGATATAAACCCAACTTTTCAACTATACAAATATTACTATAATTTAACAAATTAACATTAAAATTTTTCAACTTTTTCTACTTTGACTTATTTTAGTTTAGTATAATGCTATTTATGTTAGATGTATCTGAAAATTACTGTTGATATTTGAAGATTTATATAAATTGAACACTACACCCCATTTCGAATATATAACATCACTAAATGTACAATTAACTTTTCATTTATTTAATTATTTTTCAATTTCATTACAGATAATTCTATATAAAAATCCATCCAAACGCAAGCTGAGGGTTATATTTATGTAAAGTTTAAATTAATTAAAATAATTTTTTTAAGTGGAAATTAAAAAAAAATATTTTAAATATTTCTAAGTTTACAGTAAAAAATGATCAAAATTGAACACTTATTTTTAACTACTTGAAATCTGCACTTTGTTATAACAAAATTGAATAACACACAAAACTGCATACCCAGAAAAATTTTAAACAATTGATTGCAAATGGCCAAATAGCGTTATAAAAATGGAGCAGGGTATATTTATGTACGCATGTGCAAATGTGTGAAATTTAACAAGCTTAATGTTTAAAAAAACTGTTAAGTTTATATACTATGGTAGTAAATAACCGCATTTACACATATACACCTAAACTCGTTTCTATTGGTAAGTGTGTATGTAGACTGCATGCCAAGCATTCATCAGTGACAGCAGCTGTCATGTTGCTGCGATGATGACGACAACAACGACAACGGACACAGCTGCGAATCTCTGCCGAAAAGAAGCTGATTTTAAGTAAGCTAGTCAGGCGACTTACTCAGTGCGCCGAGGCAATAAAATCATATGTCTACATACATACAAACATGCAGCTAAAGAGTGTATTTTTTTAGACATGTGGTTTTTAAAAATAAATAAAACGCATATAATTTAATGATATGGCAAAGAATTTAGCTTTATTATAAAGATAAGGATTTCCCATTATGTTTATGAAATGATTTTGGACAAGTGACTGCCGCTGCTGACTCGAATAAATTCCAGCCGAGAGGCCCAATTTTCGACTACTTTTTGCAGCAACTGAGGCAATATGTCAGCAATAATGCGCCGAATATTCTCTTCCAAGGCGTCTTGAAATCGCAAACCAAACTGAGTATAAATTAAGTAACAGCTGTTAAAAAGACCAACTCCGAAAAAGTATTACCTCATTGAAAACCACACGTCTTAAAAAAAAACACCCTTTATAAAAGTGCGCACAGATAGGTATGTACGTAAATATGTTTGTAAACCTGCCGCTATGTTGCATATACATATGTATGTACACATGCTGCCACAGTATTTTAGTTGCTACGTAAATACAATTCACAAAACTTTACAAAGCACTTGAGCAGGATAAGTGCGCCAAAACGCAAAAAAAATTCGAATCGATCAAAACCAGTTCGGTGCTGTGATTTTTAAGTTGGAATTTTGATTTCTTATTTTTTTTCTCCTTAAAGTGTTGTTTTAAGTTTTCGATTTATTTTTAATAAGCTTCTCTTATTTTTGCACTAAGTACACACTTGTACATACACTTGACGCGCTGATAAATTAAAATCATACGACGTACTTATCACTTGTTGGCTGCACACTAGCTGCCTCTGAAATGTGAAAATTCAATGTAACGAATTTAAATTAATCAAAAAAACAAAGAAGTAATATTTTCCCGATAAATTAAATAACTCATAGCTTGCTTTTTTTTGCACACATTTGCGTGTTGAAATACATATATTTCGTTTTATTCAATTGCTTTCGGCTGCTGAGGTAGTCGTAATCAAGATTGAAAACAAGGAAAAAAAATCAGCACTTTTCGAGACAACAGCCATATCCTGACAGCCGTAAATATAGTACATAACTTGCTACTAGTCGCCAGACGCCGTCGGTGCAAGATGATTGCTGGACATTATCGTGGCCATTGTTGCAAGTGTGGCAGTTGAAGCAGGCAATTTATTTCTTAAATAATGCAATTATCAATATAATAAACGGGATGGTTGTAAAGCTGCTGCTGCTGCTGCTGTGGATGAGCGAGTGACCTAAATTCCTTGCGTTGAAATTTTAATTTATTTAGTTTTCTCATTACACTGGCATTCATTGCACTTTGCACTTTCCGCTCTATTGTAAGCAAATCATTTTTAAACACCTTCATGGGTGTGTGTGTACGTTTTTATGTACTTATTTGCGGATGTATGAAAGTACATTAAGGTGTCACGAAAATTAAATAAACTAAATTTATTTCATGCTGTTTAAAAAATTTCATTTTGTTTTTGACAAGTTCGAAAATGTTTCGGTTCTATGAGAACCCTTTTAAGCTCAAAAAATAGTTTAATAAAAATTTGAAGTTTTGTTACGAATTTTTGCCATTAAAATATTTAAACTTTGAAGATCTTGATCAAAGCATTAAAGAAATCTGCCACCTACTCACAATTATGAAATTTTTAATTTAATTTCACGCAATTTTTTACTGGCGCTTTTCGCAAACTTGACGAACGCAGCCATACATTTTTATTGTTAGCTATCAAGTTAGAGCAAGCTAATCAGTTTAGATTTTATTAATTACGTAAACATATCTTACTTAAATCGCAGTAAATATTTTTTTTTTCAATAAGAGATTTAAATACAGACAATAAAATTACAAGAACTTAAATATTTTTCATTAGTTGTGTTGCTTGAAAAAGTACTTTGCCTCCGCGGTAAAATTGGTTGAGGAAATTAATATTTTTTCTTGAGAGCAAAAGACTGAAATATTCAATTTTTTTAAAGAAAATTTCTTTTTTTCCTTGATTGTCATTTTATTTGCAATTTTTTGATTTTCTAGAAGCTTAATTGTGTCATAAAAAACAGGTAGCTTTTCAAAATAAAAAATTTTAAAGGGAAATATTTTATACAAAACTTATCGTTTGTCAATAAATTTTTGCCATAAACTACACACACAGGCCACAAAAACTTTATAGAATATAAATGTAAGTTTTAACATTTTTTGTGTGCTTAATAAATTCATAACTTAATTAAAGTTTTTTAATCGATTTATTAAAATTTTTAACTAAAATTTGTTTTTTTTAATACTTTGTCGCTTTCTATTGAACTTTTAAGAAATATTCAATTTAGAAATTCATCAAACGTTTTACTATTTTTTGATTGTGACATCTAACATGATTGTCTAAGATTTGGCGGCTACTTCTTCGCTTCCAAAATCATTACCAGGACAGCGCGATGGAAGACTTATCGTGTTGTAAAGATACTTCTAACGTAATTATTTTCTGCAATCAGCTTATCTAATTGCTTTCAACAGGTCGTTATTTAAATTGTGTTTAATATGTAGGATGAAAGATAACGAAATACAAAGTTTACTCGACGATTCGACCTCGTTGTAAACATACCGAGTCCTTCACTCTGATATGTACCAAAATATCTTTGTGGAAGTGTTAAAATCTTTAAAATTTTGTAATTCTCGATGTTAACTAATAACTGATTTATTCTTACGACACTTCAATGTATATGTACTTACATATATATGGAGTGTGTAAGCAAAGAATTTTTGGCGTTAATGTGATTCAGTTGAATGTACGATTGATACAAATATCGCTCCTAAATTCCTTAAACGCATATTTTTATGTGTGTATATATAAACGGTAGGCGACAAAAAATTACATATTCAGCATTAATTAAAAACAGCAATTTTTTTTCGAGATAAATATAGTTCGGACACTTTAACTAAAACTAGGGTTTAATATGAACTTTATACATTGTTCTTAGTGATTTAATATTTTCGTAAGCCATTTTAGAAATATTCGGATTTTAAAAATCGCTACCAAAAATATTTATAATGAAATATAAATATTTATAATGAAAAGCATTGTAAATATTGTAAAATAAATCAGGGTATGCTTAGTTTTGTCGCCCACTGTATATGTGTGTACACTCTGTTCACAAATTTTAGCACAACCACATATTGAGACATTTCAACAATTTATTTATCCTCCAATTATTTTAAATTAATTTTGAATTTACCCATAATAACTTCTCTAACAAACATCATTAAAAAATATTTTATTTTAAATTGTATAAAAAATGTAGAAATTATTAATCAACATTTCATCAAAATTTTGAACTTAAAAAAAAAAAATGTAATTTTGGTGTTTTTGTAGTTGTAGTAGCAACGATTTCTGACAATTGTTTTACTGACGCTCTTTCACAATTCTTAGATGTACGAAATAATAATATGGTTTTGCGTTGTATGAAGAAAACTGCCAGTAAAAAAATGTTCAAAATTCAGTGACGACTTAAATTAAATGAGCAAGGAAATTGCATACTCCAAAATATTCAAAATTTTTTTAAGAAGTTTGAAATTTTGGTAAATCATTGTACATTTTGTAAATAGTTTAACAAAGTTTTTTTGTGGCTTTTCTTATAGAATGAACCATATTTTATTTGAAAAATAATTTTAATTAATTAGAAGAAAAATTTAGTGTCCAAATTTGTCAAAATGTGGCTGTGCTATAATTTGCGTACAGGGTATACATAAACGTATTTGAAAATGAATTTGAAAGTGCATTAACTTAGCTTTGTTCTCCACCACTCGCATACGCTGCATGCCAACGCCGCTACTCATTCTCATACATATGTACATAGATACATACTCGTACATACATTTGTTATACTACCTATAAATACGCAGTTGTTCATAGAAAAGAATGCGCCAACATTTTTGGAACGTGTTTATAATTTGCAACGGCAGCAGCTAATTACATACATATGTTTGTATGTACATGATCTGAAAGCTATACGCGTATTTCGCGCGCGCACGCAGCGTCCAAATTAGTCGACGTTGCTTTGCTGTGAACGGCTGTGGCGGTAACGCGTAAAAGGCGCATTACCGCAATAAGTGTACAACAAGCTAAAAAATACAAACATATGTACGAACACGAGCAACTATAATTGCAAATGCAACCAAAACACATCATCATATAGCGCTGATAAAAAGGCAAGAGCTAACTTGACGTATACTTAGGTTTGGTAGTGTGTTTATGGTTGCCAAGTTTTAAACAAAACATCACACACCTGCGTTGTGATTTTTATGTGCAAATTTCTACCTTTACTAAAAGATGAATCCGGTAAGTTAAGTCAAATCGTCAAAATTTGTATAATCAAAACAATGGCATATATTTAAAGTTTGGAAAGGTTAGGCGTGGTTTAGAAAATTTTCCATGTGAAACCACTTAAATTTAAATGAAACTTTATGGAAAGATAGGCGGAAAACTGTCTGATTGATATATTTTTTTTATTGTCAATAAGGAATATATATAAGTATATGTTCATATATTCTGATAACCAAAAGGCAATAAATGCTCGGACTGACTAAAAATTGTTTGGTTAATACCTGTCCCCTTTTCTTTGCGTCGGATTGGCTAAGGACAATAGACTCCAGATTAAAATTTCCGAGTTAGGAATAAGTGCCTACCTGGCTGAAGCGCAGCTAAATTGTTCAACAAGTTAAGAAATTGTAATTAAAGATAATTTTTTAATAAAGAAAGAACAGCATGCTGAAAATAGTGGATTATACGATAAAACCTTTTTAAAACTTTGTCGAGCAAAAGTATGTAAACAAGACTGTTTATGCGTTACCTACCGGTTGCTTTCGATATTCCAGATTTCTTTCCCTATAACCGTAAACTGGCTAGCTGCGATTGTTGGTTATTCTCCAATATTAAGAAGGAGTTCTTTTGAAAACATTTTTAAGCGATGAAAAAGTGAAGAACGCAGTTTCGGTATATTTTTTGGGCACAGGTAGAATAAAATATAAAGTCGCAAATGCGATTCCGAATCCTAGTCCCACTCTGGATTTTATTTATCTGATCTAGTGTGGATCAAAATTCATTAAACGCTACGTTAAACGATACGTCAATAATATTGCGTATACTTCATGATAGTTACACATACAAACGTAGAAGTCCAAGTACACACAAATCTTGAACCAGCAACTAACCTAGGCAAAGTTTATTAAATATGTTTTGGAGAAACAAAAACTTTTATATCCTAATTTTTGGTCGACTCCGCAATAATTTTTTTCTTAACTTTTCCTCGATTTCGATTGTAAAGGAGATGTAAAAAATTCAAAAAAGATAGACATCAGATCTGATCATGCCTTTATGTAGACTTATGTATATACATATACTCCTACTATGTAAAACTAGAGATAGGAAAGGAATAAAAAAAAAGTTTTAAGTTTTTCAAATAATTAGTAAAAATATAAAATACACCATTGAAATGTTCGAAAAGAACAATAAATGCTTTGCTTTACTGCTGCTTTTTCGAATTTTGTTGATCAAAAAATCTTTTTATTTTCATTTCTAGAAACATAGTATGTAAGAACATCAATATGTAACTTGAGCTCTTGAATCAAAACTCGTTTAACCTGTAAATTTTAATAGTCCTGTATGTATGTATGCATTCACATCACAGCTATAAAATATAATTGTTCACTATTGCGGCTTAAAAATAAATCAAAATTTTCTTCAAACTTCATAGTTTCCATTAAAAGTACGCTGATTTTGGCAATCTCGTACGCAATACCGTACAAATTACAAATGAATTAATTAAAAACTCTGTTAAAACTATTAAGGCTTTACGCTGCAAAAATAACAAAAAAAAAAAAAATAGGAAAAAATAATAAATTCCCAGCGGCGACAAAAAAAAATTCGTGCGTGACATGAAACTCAATTCTGAGCGCACAACTGTAGTCGCTGCACCAGCAGAATATGCAACAAGTATAACGTATGAAAAAGCGAGGAAAAAGAAAAACAAGCTTCTAAAAAAACATTTTTTCTATAAATTGCTAACGCACAACTAGCCGGCGGCTGTGAGCTTGTTTATATATGTACTTACATATGTATACACCTGTAGTAAGTATAAATGTAGTTATAAAAATAGTTATACAAATGTATATACTTGTTCATATATGTCTATATTCACTGCGGTACTAAGTCGGCAAATTTTGGGAAATGAACCTGCACTTTACCGATTAAAAATTCACCATTCGATGTTTGCGTGCAACGAAAATTTTAACTTTCGACTAGTGCCTAAGAAACCGGTGTATAAACAAAAAGTTAACGATAAGAGAAGCACTGGAAGAAATGTTAAAAAATCTGCCGATCAGTTGCTGTGTGGACCGTCTCTAGTGACAGGTTGGGACGTAAAACCCCTTTACTACGAGGGCAATTTAAAAATTCATTGGCTTTTTGAATTATCGGTAGAAAATTAAAATTCATCACTGCTGCCCTTAACAATGATTATTTTTTGCATAAAAAACTATTACCGAAACCAAGGAAAGGCTTGATAAATATTAAGGAGACACTGCACGATCAATTTCCATGGTTAAGAAGTGGTTTGCTGTGTTCTGTTGTGTTAGCACAAGTGACGCCGAACGTTCAGGTCGATAAATCCATGGAATGATATTGGATGACCGAAGAATAAAAGTTCGTGTGTCGGCTGAGGCTTTAGGAATTTCAACTGAGCGGGTACATCACATATTAAAGAATATTTGGATATAAAAAAGTTATCTGCGCGATGGATGCCGCGATTGCTTATACTCGACCATAAGCGCAAATCCATGACTAAAATCGATTAATTAGTTACCCCATTCATTATATTCTCTAGATTTAACCACATGCGACTATTTCCTATTTTCTCACACAAGGAAATGGCTGGGTGGTAAAAGGTGTAGGCCAAATAAAGAGGTTAGTTATTACAAAAACAAACGACTTTTTGAGAGTTTTGAGAAAAGCTATTAATTTAAAGGAATAAGAAAATTGAAAAAACGCTTGACTAAGTGTATACAGTTGAAAAGAGATTATTTTGACAAATATAACGCTTTTTTGCCGAAAAAAATTTATTCTATTCCCAAAGTCAATGAATTGTATTCGCAAGAGAAATCAGTGTTATATTCATTATCGTAGAAATTAAATTAAGTCAGATCCAAATACTAAATGATATTGTGATTAACTCGTAATATGTCCACAATCTGCCTTGGTTTGGTGAATTGTGTGTGCAGAAAAGGTAGTTTTAAGATCTGCAGACCGTAGACCTTACAACACATAGGGAATTAACGACAGTCGGCAACATACATGAGGACAGGCAGGTCGGTTCTAAATTATTTTGTATTAATAGAGATGACTATCGTCCAACCTTGTCGAGATTGCGCAATTTCCAAGCCTCCATTTTGTTAACCTTTACGATAATGACTGATGGATTAGTTGCGGATGTAAAAACCCTAAGATGATATAAGTACTTAGTATTCAACATTATTTGTTTCAGTTTTTAATACTTCGATAATGTGGAGATTTCGATAATCAGGATTTTGTAAAGTTCGTTAGAAAAACGAATGAACACACACTACGATAATACTACAAAAAAAAAAAGAGAACAGGGCATTTACAGCTCCAATTAAGCTTTTCCATTTAAACATCTTGTGAGACCCCTATTTTATTTTATAACTTTTTGCATGTATTTATTTTTTCCCACCGAACACACACATTAAATGTGGGCATATGCAAGTGGGGACATCTGCATACAAATTACAATTTTTTTCCCGAGAAATACATATTTGATGCACGCGCACACGTCATTTAAGTTTGTTTGCTGTGACATTTATAAGTGTTTAAGTAAGCGGATAAGTCGAATCACAATTTCGATTTATACACAATTTGCCAATCGAAATGAGATGGAGTGACAACATGCTGCGCCGTTTTACAGATGGATAATACTAGTAGTTGAAAGAGAGAAGAATAAAAAGAAGAAATATGTGTCGAATTGTAGAGGTATGAGCATCGGAAAAGCAATGAATGATTGGCGTAATACTTAAATAAAACGTTGAATGGCTGTGTAAATGTTCAACTGCCGCGCTGCGTGTAATTGTCATGTTATTTTTTAAGTTGCAACTGTGCAAATAATGAATTGGTTGTTCGCAACAAAAAAAAAACGACAATTACAAGCCCCATGCATATTTTATATTCGTACATGCATTTGTATATGTATATGTAGTTATGTATGTATATGAAAATAAAAAATATTTTTTTTTTAACTGCAGGTGGAATGCAAATGAAAATATTGTGTGCATAGTTTTTATTTTGAAATTAAATTTATTGCAATAATAGCCGCGTTATTAAAGACAAACACTGAATATACATACATATATCACTTAACAATGATACATTTTTATATATTTTTATTAATAAGTTTAATAGCGCATGGATGTTGGCTAAATAATTTTGTTTGCAGAAACATAGCCGCATCTTCACAATCAAGCGTTGTATCAATCGTGAGACTGCCTTAGATTTGCTTGTCAATAGATTTGACCGGCGCTACGATAGAACTACACATTGTTTTGATGACGAAAAAAGATCCAATTAAAGGAAGAAAAAATAAAAAAATATTAAAAATGATTTTAATTTCGATATTTGATTACATGACTGGATCCTTAATGAGTAAGATACCTTTGCCCAGAGCATTCTTGTTTCTATGATACTTCGGTAAAAAGGTGAAATAAAAATTACCTCGCGCATTTCGAGGCCTATAAGAACATATATTAAAATCCGAACGAACATCCATAGAATAAACGCGCCGACAATTTTCCCTATTCAAATAATTGGGAAATACATTATTGATGCTGCAGTCGAAAGTTTCAACCATCTGACAAAGCAAATTATAAATTACCAATTCTCAGCAGAAAAACTAAGAGTGTTTTACGTGGTAAAAAAGTGCTAGACCAAATCGACCCTTACATGATGACACTGCTTGAACAGGGTGTACATATAACTGAACATCGATAACATATACATTTATCGGAAAAAAATATTCCCGTTCTTGTGGTTAACGAAATGGTTATCGTTTTCATCGCTGCTTCATAGATTTTATTATCAATAATTCTCAACTCCAAAACCTTCAGATTTATTTTTATCGAAACTGTTATTCTTCACAGCAGATCTTGATATCGGTACTTATCATAATCGGTATGATTGCTGAACCGATTTAAAATATATCGTTATCGAATTTTAAATTGGTATCGATAACTTTTTAAATATTGTATTATTATCACAATTGTTAGCCTTTTTTGTAGTTGCATTTATCGTAACTTTTATCATTATCGATCCATAGTAATACGTATTTGATATATGTATGTATAACCGTTATCGTTAATCTTATGGATGTTTGGAAGGGAACAATTATATATATACTCAAGGTTATCGAAATTATTTTTTTTCACAACTTATTCGTTATGATTCTTAAGGTTTTCGCAATCATTTTGGATGTTTTGATTGATTTTCTTGTTTTTTCGGTATTGTTTATAGATCATATTCTGTTGATATTACAAATAATATAATATTCTTTGAAGTTATTTATTTTTATTTTATTTTTAAGAAGTTTGCTTAAAGAGTAAATCTTACAAGCTAATTGTAAAATTAAGCAATAGCATCGAGGCCTTACGCTTAATATCTACATGTGTACATTTGTATGGATTTGCGTTAAATTTGTATGTTATATTGTATGGTATAGATTGGTAACTTTAAGGAATTTGGTGATTAAGGACATTGAATCGGAGGTTGGGGAGGATAGGTGGGTTATTGGGGTTGCGTTGTTGATGACTTGTCTTCGACGCACGGAGTATATTGGACAATGGAGAATGATATGGGTTATGGTAATTCATATGTCCGCGTTGCACGTACATGCAACTGGATTAGCGTTTGTCATGAGATGTCCGTGTGTTGTCTTTGTGTGGCCAAGGCGCAAGCATCCGAATTTTATGACCTCCAGGTGGGTTACTTTATTTTTATTTATTTGAAGTTTCTTGATGGCAATTTTTGTTAAGCCCTTCTTTTTATTCGAATAGATTTCTTCGATATATCTTTAGTTATCATTATCGGTATATATACTAATATCTTTCCAGTATAGACAATTTTTATATTTTTTATCAGTTATGTATGTATCTTCTCAAAAACCATGGAAGATATCTCGCGGCCTGAACAAATTTTAAAAAATTAATACAAATACTCTTTTAACTGTGTGCGTATATATGTATATAAAGGGTGCTTTTTTTAGATATGTAGTTTTTAAGAACAAATCAAACGCATATAATTTAATGCTATGGCAAAGAATTTATAATATAATAATTTTGGCGCTTACACTATATAGCTCAGTGTTTGGCCGAGCTTCTCCTACATCTTTATATTATATCACAAATGGAGCGACCTACAGTTTTGTGCCGTATCCGAACGGCAGATGTATTTAATGAGAAGCTTTTTGGTGGCAGAAATACCCTCGGAGGTTTGCCATTGCCTGCCTAGGGATGACCGCTATTAGAATAAACTTTTTCTATGATTAAGATTGGCCGAGAATTTAGCTTTATTATATAGACAAGGGTTTGCCATTATGTTTTAAAAATGTTTTCGGGCTCGTGACCGCCGCGGCAACAAATCGAACAAATTCCAGCCGAGACCCCCAATTTTCGACCACTTTTTCCAGCAATTGGCGCCGTATGAAAGCAATAATGCGCCGAATGTTCTCTTCCAAGGTGTCTTGAAATGGCAAACCAAAAGAGTATAAATCAAGTAACAGCTGTTAAAAATACCAACTCCGAAAAATGTATTGCCTTATCTAAAAAAAACACCCTTTACATGTGAGGTATTTTTTTTTTAATGAAAAAATAAAAGTTTAAGATTTGGGTGCTACTGAAAGTCATTAACAAAATGCTTTAAGATTGTGACAAATGACTATTTCAGTGGAAAATAAATGAAGAAATATGTAAATTTAATTTCACATTTTTTTTTCTTCCTATCGCATAATTTTCTAATTCTGAAAACTACTTATTAATGTTTACTTTGCAATTTTATAACCACCTCAGTTCATGACGCAACCAAAGAAAACATACGCGGTGGCACAAAAACTAATGCGTCCGGCTGAGACATTGGAAGAAAACACAAAAAGTTAAAGGAAAAAAAAAATATAATAAGAAAACATACATATATACATACACACATACAAATATGATAATTGCAAACGGAAAATAGCACCCAAAACAGTAGAGATGATAATTGCGTAGAAAAAGAATATGCTTTCTATGAACATTCTATGAAGTGAATTTTTGCATGAGGAACATGATTTATATTGCTATTGTGCTACGTTATCGACAATTGGCATGAAATACAGTTTCAAATAAATTGGTAAATTCATAGAAGGAAAACTTAGTTTGTAGTAAGGATTTTATAAATATTTATTTACTTTTGATTATCACTTTGGGACATAAAATTTCCAATAAGGCACAATCAGGTAAAAATATGTTTGTCAATACAAACAAATATCACAACGCACTCATTTTCTTAAATCCTTCTATATGTATATATAACTACATATATCAGCTAGTTATCGCGTCTGTTTGTATGTCTGCGCATTATTTACCGCACAAGTAGCACAAGTAGCACAAAGAGCAATAATGCTTTGATCACATTCTCGCACTCACACTTGCCTAGACCAGCGTCGCGCTTCGATTTATTTATACAAAAAAAAAAAAAAAATTAAGAGTCAAACTGGCAGCACAGCACCACAAAGGCCAACTGCCAATGAACTGAACGAAATGGAGAGTGCTGGCGAAAGCGTCAATGCGCGTGGGCGCAGAGGAGCAGTTGGCGGGTACAGATTTAGGCGATAAACAAAAAATCAAATCATCACAACGCAAAACATTAATAAACTCATTTTGCAAGTGAAAGAGCAACGAGGAAAAGTGGCGAGGAAAATTGCATACGAAGAATGTTTAGTGGCTAACGAGTTAATTATTTGGAAAATATTAAAAGGCGGAAGTAGTTGTACAGATGTTTGCCCATATTTTTGAAAACAGACTTTTTTGTTCGATATGTTTGCATTTCCATTGAATTGGCTGTGGTTAAATAAACTTTGAAACTTTGTTATGCATCTTTTGATTTGTAAAATGGCTGTAATTGATCACTGAGCTAACATATGTATGTATGTACGAGTATTTATATTGTAAATACATATAAAAACTCGAAACGAAAATATTCTCTTGATTTAAGATGTATTTACATGCATATATGTATGTAAATATTTGCTGCAATTGGATTTGACGTATTAAGATGAATTAATTTTTGTGTAGTAAGCATGTTTCAGAAATTGCAAAAAAATTCTGTTCTACTTTGTGCATAGGATATCGAAAGGAATGTTGTTAAGATAAGTTAAGATGAAATCGAATTTCTTTAAGAATAAGACTGTTCGCTAGAGAAAACATTTGAGATGCCTTAAAATAGTTTTTCAATATTGTTTATAAGAGCCAGTTTTAAGAAAGCAATTTCAATGAAAAGTGATTCTAATTAATTGTATTTTTTACGAAAATTAAAAGAAATTAAAAACTTACATTTTTTATTTTTAAATTGCTAGTGAATTTTATTATTGTGAAATTTTGACTCATTTTTGTAGCTCTTTTTTTTAATTTAATTTTCTTGTGCTCTTTAAAAATCACTTTTTTCTAGAAACAAATTTCAGATTTTCAGGGAAAGTTTTCAAAAGATTGAGGTCTTGTTAGCCATTTAGGCTTCCATCACCTTTAATTCCTAGGGATGAAAGGACTTCAAAAGAATCCAGGCCTGTTCACTGAAGTGGTACTCATATGGCGGTTAAACTAGAAAAACTTGTTAGGGCTATATTTTATGGCGTTTTTTCTTCGTCAAATAATGTTGCCGTATTTGTTTTTCCCAGCTCTTTCAAGGCATCGCGTGTCCATTTCCTACTTTATTGAACTTTAACCAATCAATATCGCAGCAATTTCTACTAGTACAGTATAGAGAGCTTAGGGTTGAACAATTTTCCTCTGTTTCGATCTAGAATACATATGTACATACATACAAATGCGTACCTATAAATTTTCCTACTTAGCGGCTTGTTTATTAGCTGACACATCACTCTGCTGCGCTTCTTTTCGGGTGCGAAGAAAACAAATTTTGCGATGAAAGTTTACGCGAAAGGTGTAAAATGTAAATAAGTATTGAATTTACGTTCAATTTCGATTACGCAGAATTTCCCAGTAAATAAATATAGAAATTAAAAAAAAACACTGTTTTGAATATCCGTAGCATAACCACTTATTTACTCACGAATTAGGAAAATTTATTTTTCTTTTATATTATTTAAATATTCTGCTAATTAAAATACACTTCATTCACCAACAAAAACCATGAAAAGTTTTTTCAAACTTTATATAAAATGTACAATAATTGTTGGAATAATGATTATATATATAAAAAGTTTTTAAGATATCCATTTTAAATTTTTTTTTGAATTTTCAGAGTATGAAGTATTGCAGCTCATTTAGTTTTATAGAAGATGCAATATTTTAGTTGCTACAAGTTAGCGCTCAAATTTGGAAATATTTTTTTAATCTTGTTCGCAGTTTATTTCAAACACGCCAAAGTGTCAATAAATAATTGCCGAAAATCGACGGTAATCGAAATCTGCAAATTAATGTTCTTACTAAAATTAAATGAACTTTAAAACTGTTTAATCGAATGAATTCTAACATTATTTAAAGCTCGAAGTTTTAATGAGATTTTGTTAAATTAATGTTCATTTTGTATAAAGTTTAAAAAATGGATTTTTTTTTTTCGTTTTTTGTGATGGAACGGTTCCATTAATAAAAAATAATAATTTCAACAATAATTACAAATAATTAGATTGGACAATGGAACAATTTGAGCTATTTATTATTATATGCCTTTTATTTAATTGCTTTTGAGAAAGAAATTGAACATTTTTAAGCGTATTTTTTAAGCTAAGATTTCAGCCAATCTGAGTGCAGTATGTGAAGCGGACAAAGAGTTTTATTTCTCTATCATTGTTTGTAAAATATAAGGCAGATAAATCCAATCAAATATTATAAAAACTTTATAACTTTTATAACCATTTTAAGGCAGTGTCATCCAGTAGCCAAACCGCATTTACCATAATACAATTTCTAAGAAAAATTCATGAAATACTTCCATAAAAAAGAAAAACGTTTAAGACTTGTAAGTGACCCGTGCATGACATTTGCTACGGGGCTAGCATATAGTGCGATTTAAGTAAATACGCATATATAAACATACACATGTGTGTTTGTAAATACATATAAATATGTAAGTAGGTAACATCTGCTTGCGCTAGTAAACATACGTTTTTGCTTTCATACACTTGGCTTTTATTTATTTGTGCAAATATTTGCTTGAATTATTAGTGTGTATATTCCATTTGTTCATATTGCCGCCAAATTACAATAATAAAAGCAACAGACGACAGCATATGTTAGTATGTACACAAAAGTTTAATAGCGTAATAGCAAGAAATAGAGGCAACGAAAAAAAATAAAAAAAAATATAAAAAAAATAACAACTAACAAACCACAGACCTCAGCTAGCCATAAAATGTATCTCGCCATTGCATATTTAATATCGGATAATCGATTTTGTGAACATGCATAGCCAAAAAATCATAAAAAATGATAAATGAAAATAAAAGCGACCGAAAATTGCTATCAAAAAATAAAACAAGCAAAAGAGTACGTACATACATACGTAAATAGTTGTATGTGTCGTTCGAATTGTGCGTATAAATATGTAATGTAAATGACGCTTATGTTAATGGGAAATCTGAGTTAAGATATATATAATTTGACTTGCCTACGACAATCTAACGGCAATTATATGTACATATAAATACCGATACAGTCTTGTATGTATGTAAGTACATAAATAGCTTACATTTTGGTTAATGATTGGGTGTGGGCTATAACGACAAGTGGCAGTGGCGTATGTGCAAGCACTTACCCGTATTTGAGCGGATTTGACTGCATCGTCATTCAAAATGATAACAGTGTACCTAATCGTAGTAGTGGCGGTAGTGCTTTACCACCAACACCATGAGCGCGATAAATATAATAAAATGAATCGATAGAAATGACTTTATAAAAATAGTATAAATATGTTAAATCCATATCAACATATATGTATGTATGTATGTATTTACATAAATAGAAATGGATGAGCTGATATACCTACATACATATATACATTTGTATATATTTATTTAAGTTCCTATATAAATGATAAATGTTTATCTAAGCAATGGACATATACTCGTACATACATAGAGCTTTTGGTGTGCAGCTCTGGCTCTTTACAACTTGTATATAAAGGTTCAATTAGAGGTGCCATAACCATAACCATAGAAAACAGCTGATCCAACCAACCTTATGGGTTACACTGTAATCGATTAGTGGTGCCATACCATAACGCCATAACCATAACCATAACCATAGCGACCAACTGAATTTTGGTTTTTGCCGTAACCATAAACAAATGATTGCTGATTCGCCTTGTTTATTGTGATATTTTTGTTCTTCGTGTGCAGTTTATTTTGTTTTGATGAGTTTTAATTTATATTTTGCGTCCGCGTTTTACATACTTTACTAAATTTTTATTTACTTTCAGTTTATTGTAAATATCAGCTGTTTATGGTTATGGCACCACTAATCGATTGCTTAAATATGGTTATGGTTATGACTACGATTATGGTTATGGCGTTATGGTATGGTACCTCTAATTGAACCTTAAATATGCTAAAATTTGTACATACGTATGTATGTGTGTATGATAAAGCATAATCTACTTCTATTTCTCTTAGATGTCCCATAACCCCACAGCTAACACCACTGTAATGGGAAAAGTTTTTGTCGTAACGCTCGATTGACACTTTGTGGACATCACTTACGGCCAATTAGTGGAAGAGTGTTCATGAATGTGCTGGAAAATATCTGAAAAGTATTTTAATCCCATTAGATGCATGTTTAGCTTTTGTTTTGCATCTATTTTATAACTTTTCATGAATCGCATTAGAGCGCTAATTACCTTTGTATGTCGTTGGCTATGGTCTACTAAACAAACAGCTAATTATAAAATTAATTCTTAAAAAAAAACTAAAGAAAAATACATAGAGCTCAGCTCAACTTGAAATATGATTAAATATGAAGTTTCAACGGCGGTTATCTTGCAGTATTTTACCAAACAAAAATTCTCAAATAAGAAACACACAGGGCGTAGGATAAGCTAATTAACTTTCCGAATTATTTTAAATAATGGGAATGAATTAGCTCTAAGAAGCTGTCCGGTTTCAATATAAAAGTCGACAGGTAACTGACCGATGAGAACCTCAAGGATTTTCTTAGAAAATTATTAGCAAAATAAACTTTTGTTTTTTGTCTTAAATTGTGAACAAATACTTGGGACCTGTTTCAAATGAAAGAATATATGCTGCACAAATTTCTAACAGTAGAAGCAGAGAAATTCAAATAATATTTTGTTTGCTTAGTGATTACTTTTTTATCGATATTTTCCAGACAGAAAGAGAAATATTGAAGAAAACTTCAAATGCTTTTTGACTTTAGATAGAATAACAATGATTTTCTTATCGCCAGTCTTTGCCTTACTTGAGGCACATATCCGCCTATATAGTTGATGAAAATAAATTTAGTCCATTTTATTTGTTATTGTTTGGCCATTTCACTATTTATTTTAAATATTTTTGAACTTTAAGGCCGATTGGTTTATTGGAAAATTAATAGGAAAAAAAACTAAAGGTTTTGGAGTTCGGCGGTTGCTTCACATATTTATTAAAGCATTTCGAAAATATCTAAATACTCGTACATATATTCGACTTGTCACATCCAGCGGTTTTACCTTCTCCTTTCTGTTTTTTATCTTGTAGTCTATAAAATCTGAAAAACAATGGTGCTTTAAGTTCAAGTTCACTTGTACAATTTTTAAACTCTATAAAATTACACTAAATACTTATGTACAAGAGTACGTATCAGAGGTTATATAAGGAAGACATCAACTAAAGTTTGTCTCAGTTTAATACTTATCGTATTTCATCTATACTCAAATCAAAGAAGTTAACTTAAGCGATTATTTTAAATAGTCACTTCATTTTACTATATGTCAATTAAAATTCTCACTTAAATAAAAAATAAAATAAAATAAAAAATAATACTAATTAAAATCAAACAAAAAAAAATTCCTTTGAAACAACAACTAAGCATGAAAAAGGTGTAACCACTTTGTGGTGTTGATAAAGATAATAAAATCTAAGTGAGTAATATTCGTGTTTGCAAACTTTTGCCGAATAAAATAGAAACAATGAAGTTATCAAATCAAAGAGCCAATGAGCGGCAGTGACGCAACGAAAGAAGAAGGAGTGTTTGGATTACTTTTTTTTATTAATGAATATTTTGTTTGAAAAATAAACAAAAATAACTGATTGTAATGCATGAATATTTATTACTATTAAAAAATAAAATATACTCGTACATCGTTATAGGTTGCGTGATTAATACAATAGTTATGAAAAATACAAAAAATATGTAACTCATGCCAGAAGAGCTCAAAATAATACCCAAATTAGTGAAGGCCATTTGCAACAGGTAGTGTACAATATCATTAAAGTTAATCGATATAAACTTTATTTCTTCAATCTCTGACAGCTTTCAATAGAACATCTGTCAACATATGTTTCGATAAAAGTGTAGCCAAAAACTTTGGAAGCTCATTTTAGCTTTTCTTAAGCTTTTCTTAATTAAAACATAATGACATTGAATTAAAGTGTCAACATAATAAAAAAAAATTAGATAATTTTATTTTCTCTTTCAAAAGATGCAGCCAAAGTTTTATTGCGTTATTTTTTTTAATTATTTATTTAAGCCAATGAATGCTTTTCTAACAGACTATAAATAAAAGTAACGTAGTAAAAACTAATCATATGCGTATAACAAAGCTACATTTCAATACAACTACTTATAATATAAAATATAAAAGATTCAAACAGGCAAACCTTGAAAGCGAAAAATTTAGAACGACACAACTATTAATGCAATTTCAATCAATTATAGCGCGAGCATTGGGGACAACACCGGAACCAAGTTGAAATTATCCCCATAAAAAGGGCAGATATTCCGAAGAGATCGCTGAGGAACAATAAATCGAATCCTTTCCAACAAGTAAGGATATTCAATGACTCCAATTATGATACTATGGGTAAGAACTAAAGACCTAAGAGTTTGAAACAACCAAAATAGGGTTGTATGGGTTCTATGAAGTTTAGAGACCGATGTGCATATTTAAAAAAAATTGTGTGTACACTTTCGATTCCATTTATAGCTTGCTGACAACTTGTTCTCCAAATAAAAACAGCATATTCTAAGTGAGCATACAAAGTAAAATAACAAATGATACGTAGAGTTACGCGATATTATAGAGATCAAAGGATTTGAGGCATTCCGTCTTACGAAACCAAAAATGGAGGTAGATTTGGGAGTGATATTATTAATGTGGTTATAAAAAGATAATTTATTATCAGAAACAACGCCAAGGTTCCAAATCTCGCTAACACAATGAACGACACAATTCGATAAACTGTAATTAGAAGGTAAAATGCCATTTGAAAGCACTTTAAAAAAATTCAGCGAGGGCACCACAACTAAAGCTTATCAATATCAGTTTGAAACTTTATGACATCGGGTTTTGAGGTTTTTTGGTTTATGCGATTTTTGGAATAACAATCGATCACATTGTTATTCGAGAAATCATGGAAGAGGGATTTATGATTTCTTCAAATACAAGGTGGTTTGGCCTTAATATTTAAGATTTTGAAAGGGAAATCCTGACGTGATAAGGAAAAACTTATTTCCGATTTAAATTTAGGTTGACCAAAAACATATAGCAAGATTTGTCTGTGTGCTACTTATTTTCGAAATTATTTTGTGGACATCGGGCTTTGAGGTTATTTGGTTTATGGGTTTTTTGAATAACGATCGATCACCAAAGATTGTTATTCGAGAAATCGTAGAAAAGGAATTTATGATTTCTTGAAGTACAAGGAAGTTTTGTCTTAATATTTAAGGTTTTGAAAGGAAAATCCTGACGTGATAAATAAAAACTTTTCTCCGATTCAAATAAAGGTTGACCCAAAACATATAGCAAGATTGGTCTGTGTGTTGTTACTTATTTTCGAAATTATTTTGTGGAGTTGTGAGAATTTTGTATGTCCTCAAAATGAGCATTTCTTCCCAGTTAAATATTAATTTATTATTAAAATAGCACAAATTTACTTGTTATTCAAAATCGAATATTAAACGAATTCCTCAAAAATCCGTACAGTTGTTAGTTACAAATTATAGTAAAGGAGAGAAAGTGTAAGCATGGGAAGAAGCTTTGGAAATCTCTCTCATTCTCTCTGGTTCTATATGTTAGCATATTAGTCTGTAATAGCTTGTTTTTTTAAATAATATTTTTGAAATAGAAAAAAATTGGTCACTGTAGTCGAGTTGGTAGCGGTGCGTGCTATAATTCGATAATCGAATTTCAGTCAGAGCAAACAAAATCTTAATCATAGAAAAAGTTTTTTTCTAAAAGCGGTCACGCCAACTCGGCACTCAATGGCAAACCTCGGAGAGTGTTTCTGCCATGAAAAAGCTTCTCTTAAAATACATCTGCCGTTCGGAGGCGGCACAAAACTGTAGCTACCTCCATGTGGTACAACATAAAGATGTACACCGCAAATGGTAGGAGGAGCTACTTACGAGTATGTAGAGTTTTAAATGAGGCTATCTAGTTCTTGAATGATTTTCAACAACTTAATGTAAACGAATAGTATTGTAGGAAACATATTCCATATGTGAAGAGTTTTATTTTACGATTATCGAGTACGATTATTAAATTTTCAATAACTGTTTTTTTTTCTGATTATATAAGAGCGACCAAGTTTTAAATGTTGACAGCTTAAGGTTGGGGTTTTCAAAAGTTTCGTAAACAATATATAATGTGAATTTGTCACAACCTCCATGAAAAATTAAAATATGAACAAAAATTTTAAAAATTATTTAAATATTGTTGAAGAACTCATTGCTTTCGTGATTTTCGTAGTTTTTTTCTTAGAAATATTCATTCAATTACCACCAAAATGTTCGTTAATATTTATTCGTTTATATATATTCTGCTATTTAAGGAAATACAAATTCAAACATTAGTTTGAATAAAAACATACAAACAAACTTTTTCATTTATAATTATGTATATAAAAAATAACTAAATCCAATAATTAAAGCGACAATAAAGAAGAAAACAATGGAAGAAATAATAAATCGTGAGATTTAAAATATTTGTATTTTCACTATTGTAAATTTAAATTTACTTGTACATATTTAATTTGCGGTCACTGCAACTTTTTGTTCAGTTGCAATTTTTTGCAGTTATGAATTTTTAATTAACTTTTTTTATAGTAACTCGTAGTATTAAAAACACTTATATCAATTAATTAAATCACTTTATGTCGATTAATTATTAAGTGGCATTTTTAAAATATTGTTGAAAGTATTTTTTTGCTACTTACGACTTATTAATTTATGCTTTTGTTGTGTTTTATTTTTTTTTTATTTCTTTACATTTTATTGTGAATGAATTATGAAAAAAAATATTGCATTATTTGTGATTTGCTGAGTTGAGAACACGTTTTTTTTATTTCACTTAAATTTTTATTCGTAATGGTTAGAAACACACAAATAATTAATGAAAACAGAAATTCATAGTGGAATTTTTTTCGACTTTAAACCACTTTATCGTGTTTGTATTTTGTGGATGTGTGAAATTTTATATTTATGTATTATGAACGTAGATTATGGCTATACGAGTATGTGGATTACACTTTAAAAAAAATTAGTTTTTGTATTTTTTTAAACCTCTTTTACGATATTATATTTGTGCAAAAATTTTTGGACATTGATTTTTAAGGGTTATCTATTCCTCTTTTTAATAGCACAGTATAATTTTTGTGGTAAAATACACGAGAGATTGGTTTGTATAATTCTTTTGAAATTTTCTGATTATCAAATCAAATTTTCATGACACTTAGGACTTTGAAAATTTTTTGGATGCCATACTTTTCACACGTTTCAAACATTTTTTGTTGTTTTTAAAATGTTTATCACTTTTGCACGACTTTTTCAATTTTTTTCATTTCCTTAAATATAGCGCGTATATTTAATATATTTTGATAATTTTTTCAATACATTTTAAAATAGTTTTTTTTTTATTGTGTTTCCTATTTTTTTCGCGAAAATTATTTTCAACAGTTAGAATAAATTAATTGTTATACAATTTGTCTTGCATATGCTTTTAATATAATATTTTCTTAAAATTTTCATTTATAACTTCGCGGACGGTTCTTTTCTAATATGCGACTGCCTTGGCTGCAGAATTTTACTTTTGATAAGAGTCTTTATTAATTGTGCACTAGCAAGGTGTGGTTGAGTGTTCTCAACTTGATTGTATTACCACAACGGACAAATTTTTTATTCTTAGTGAGCCTCTTGTTTGGGGCTGCCACCTATTCTATCCTAAGGTGTGGTTGCACGTGCGTATTTTTGTATATTTTTGGGTGTGTTGGGTTTGCACAGATTTTTTTTCACTTATGATTGTTATCAAATTTTTTCAAATATTTTTTTTTTACATACATACATATCTATCCGTAGCGCTTGGTCCCGCATTAGTTATCGGCAGGAGTATTTTTTGTTGATCATTTTTTTTATAAACTTTAAATTTTTCATAAAGGTGGCTTTTTTCTAAAAATTTATTTGCAGCTGCTAGTGCAATTGAAATTCCGTTTTTAAAAACTTTGCATTAACTATTTCGAACACTGTGCGTGAAGCAGGAATTACATCGCGCTTGTTTTGAAATCTCCCACCGCGATTGCTTTGTTAGAGCGAAAAAACGTCCGTTTAACGTGCGACCGACCAACCGACCTGGGTCCAGGCGTGTACGCGTATAAACGCGCCGCTGCCGTTGCAGCTTCAGTTCAACGTTAACGCGCTCCGTTTAATTGATGCCACAACAAGTGTGTGCACTCGTATGTGGTTATTGTTGTTGGTGTTGTGAATGGCACTCACTCATACGAACTAATAATTGCACTCAAACTATTAAAACAACAACAACATAAGTAAATATGTATGCAACCGAAATGCGTATGATAACGCGACGCGGCGCGCAGTTCTTTTTTTTTTTTCTTTTATAACCAAAATAACAAGTTCTGCTTGTTGCGTTTGCTACAACGTCCGTACATGTTGCCTTCTTGGGATAAACTGGATTTTCGGAGTTGGCAATTGGTAAAAATCGCAGTCGCAGTCGCAGTCGTAGCGCCTCAGACAGAGGTGCAGATAGCGGCGGCGCAAAGCAAAGTAGAGTAGTGTAGAGCGGCAGCGCCAATTATATCAAACAAATCGAGCGATAGTAACACACAACAGAGAGGAGCCAACAGATGGTTGATGGACCGAAGAGAGGCGTACCTTGGTGGAAGCGACAGGTAGGGAACAACCGGCCAATAACAGCTGATAGTGAGCGCGCAACAAAGAATTCAAAAATCTGCGCATAGAAAGCAGACGAGAGTGCCAAGACCGCCGTTTAGAAGGGAAATACCAACGCTAAAATGTGGAAAGAGTGCTTTTGAAGTGATAGGAAAAGAGCGCAGAGGTGATAAAGTCAACAAATCTACATGGTTTGGGGTGAACGCAGTGCGTACGTGGCAGCGGCAAGGTGGTTACAGTAAAGCTGAGCTATACACACACTCACACACATGAAATTTAAAACGAACGCGAAAAATGTATGAAAAAAATGACAAAAAAAAATTTTAAACAAAAAACGAAATATTAAATATCGTTTTTTTATTTGTGTGTGTCTGCATGTGTGCAGCATCCACCCGCACATCCCCAAACAAGCTCTTCAATTTCAATAACAAAATCTCTCAAGCAACAGCAGCTGTTTAAGGTGCCAATAACATCAACACCCAAAATCACTGAGAGAGATTGAGAGATTGAGAGTGATGCTGTCTAGCAGGTGGCCGGCATATGTGAGTGTGTGTGGTAAAAAAACTTGACTCTTTGCTGAAAATCTGCTATTACTTATTAGCCCCATTTGATTTTCTCTATTCACAATCGATTGAGAGTAAAATTTATCTTTTGTTGGGAGCGTCAATGCAAATGCTGCAAACATAAATTGCAAAGAAAATTGAAAGCTTGTTAGATAAATAAGATTTATTTATGTATGTACATATGTATATGTAAACATGTCGCGATATTTGTTTCTAAATTTCGTATAAATTTTTGAATTTTTGTAAGCGTTATAAGCAATGATTTGGTGGCACCAAAAATTTCAAACTAATCAATTTTTTTTATTATATAAACATGAAGAGAAGTTAGAAAAACGAATTTATTTAAAACGAGTTTTTTTTTAAGGCATTAAATGTAAACATTTCGGTACTCGTCGTTGATGTACCATAAAAAAATGGTATTGATTGTTCCAACTAGAAAATATTCAATTTATTCTTCTGTAAAAAACCTCGGTTGAGTCAGAAATTAAGTCAAGACTTGAACTATTGAGCATTTGCTGAAATACTTAAAAGAAATGTTGCTGTCCTATATAAAAACATATGTTTCTCTCACTTCTTTGTATGAGGTTGAGTTGATAAGTCAGTCACTTTTTGAATAAAATTGTTTGACAAAGTATTTCCCAACTTAATATTCTTTTAACTCTTTTAACTAAGTGCAGCGTTTTCTATTTACATTATTCGTTACAAATAATAACTTTTCTAAAGACTCTCAAAATAGGCGTTTGTTTCTGTGATGAACTCTTCATTTAACCCAAACCTCTTTCCACCCAGCCACTTTTTCAGGTTTGGAAATAGGAAATAGTCGAATGGGACTAAATCTGGGAAATACCCTGAATGTGTTCATTCAATATAATTCCATAGTATTTTTGGAGCCTTTCCTTTGTTTTGGTGATGTTTAATGAGAAAATGAAATTCGGCTTTTTCCATTTTTTTTAAAAGTCAGTCCGCTTTAAATCGCTGGCAAGCAAAAATTATTATTACTCAAAAGTTGACAGCTCTCTATCATAGTAACAGAGCGGAAAATTCATAAAGTCACTGACTTATCAAACCGCCCTTTATAAACAGTCCCTTTTGTGTTTTTCTGCAACCAAGAGACAGTGTAAAATCTCTATACGAGTATGTAATGAATCACTTTAAGTAATCAACCTTAACTTTTTAGGAGGTACTTGCAGAAGCAAACAAACTGAATTAAAATTAAAAAAGATGTTTATTTCTGGATCTGAATTTTATGAGGAACCTTTTAAATGCACACCGAACGAGAAACTAAAATTACCATTTTTATTGCGGAGTTATGGCAAAAAATTAATAAAAAAATACTAAGTCTGCAGTTCCAGAGTCTAATTGTGAAACTTTCGATCAGAAATGGCCCATTTTTTTTGGAAAGAGAACAAAAATACGAACTTATATATTATGTACGAAAATGAGGTGTATGGCCAATGAAACAATTAAAGGTATTCTCTCTCTCTCTCAATCTCTAAAGAAATCCATACAAACTAAAATCCTATACAAACATAGGATTCCTCTATCTTTTCGGGCTATATTTTTAGTATAATTTTAGACGCTGTAGTCTTGACAATAGTCATTCGATAAATTCCATCTTAAATATAGGAATAGTGCTTCGATGAAAAAAGAAAAATTTTGAAATGAATAGAATTTTAAATAATATTGAAATATCTGTTGTTAGCAATATGTTGATGCTCAAGCATTTACTAGGACAGTGGACCAAGAATTGTAAAATCTCAATAAGATTATGTTCGTATTAAAGCAGATAATTCGCAATACATAGTCGACTATATTTCAACCACGAGCGGTTGATTAAATTTGATAATTAATAATTAGTAATAATAAAAATTAGTTTAAAAATTAGAACCCAAAAATCTATGTATACTAAAAAAAGGGAATCCGATCTAAAAAACAACTTAAAAGCTATGTTTTGAAATTCGATAGCTTTAAATAAAAAACATTGAATTTGAAGTGAATATTAGTAAAATTTCAATGTGGAATGCTTGTTTAAGTTATTGTATAAAATAAAATAAAGAGGAATGGAACTGCCATCCAAGTCAACGCCTTGGACAAGCGGTTTGCATATTTCAAAGTTTCAAAATATTGAAATTACAGCCAAATTCATGAGAGCCAGGTGTATTTGTAGCTAAATAAATTATTGTATAATTATTACAATTTAAAATATGTAAGAATGTATATGTCTGATGTTTGAAATATGTACATATACAAGTATGCTTGAAATTTTATTATTTTAAGTTAATTTCGTAGCAACAATTCAGTTCACTGTAGACAAATGAGAATTTCTGTTTAAGTTGTTATTTTGTTTGCGGCTATGTTTTGGGGTTGCTCGTATTTGTTCTCTTAATTTTGGACCTGTTAAGAGAGAGCTACGGTATTTGTTTATTTCTTTCATAGGCAAAATTCCCGTTATTTGCAAAAGCTTTTCTGAGGAAATAGAAAGCTTTTTATGCTTTTTGTCTTACAAGTGTATGTTGAGAAATAGCAGTAAGAAGTGAAAAAAATATTTTTTATATGATTTTCTTAACAGTAGTGGCTAATTCATAACATTTATCGGTGAACTTAAAAGCTTTATGCTTGAAATTTATTGTGACGGGCTTGTGACACATAGCAAATTGCTTAGATAAGATTGTATTTGTAGGAACTTTGAATGTCCACACATAACTAAGTGAAAATAATATATGTATGTTAATATATGTTAAAGTTAATAACCTTAGAAGAAGCTTTCACAAGTTAATTTCAAAAGTGGTTTTTTTTTTGCTTTAGATAAAATCAAAGCTGTTCAACTCAAATAAAACAATGGTAAAATATTTCGAATTCCATAAAAAAATTATCAAATAGTACTAAAATAAAACGGAAATTAGTAATTTATATTTGTCTTATGAGAAGAGTTACGAGTCATGGCCAATAAGACTCGCCTAGCCTCCAGACTTTCTACGATAATATAGGGAAGCAAAATTTTATTATTCTAGATATACAAAAATATACCTATTTTAGGTGTAAATTTTTTAAATTTACATCCTTCTACTTGCTTGCTTACTTTTTTAAGAAGCGTTCAGCAAAACTATACTCTGTGCATAAATTATAGCACAACCACATTTTGACAGATTTGGGCACTTTATTTTTCTGCTGATTAATAAAATTTATTTTTGAAGTAAAATATGGTCCATTCTTTAAAGAAACCCATAAACACCCATTTTGTAAACTATCAACAAAATGAACAACGATTTACCAAAATGTCATCCAAATTTCGAATATTTTCATAGTTTTTAAAATTTTTTTGATAATGCAGTTTTTCGGCTCGATAAATTGTAGTCTGAGTAAGTTTCAAAGTGTCTACATGTTATCACTAATTTTTGACATTTTTTTAATGGCAGTTTCCACCCTACAACGCAAAACCGCTATTATTTTTTATATGGTGGGAATTGTGAAAGAGACTCATTAAACATTTTTTCAAAAATCAGTGGCAATTCGTAGCTACTAGGAACTTGCACTTTGTTATTAAAATTAAATGAGCTACTTATCTGCATACCCAAAAAATTCTACAATTTTTTTTTTTATGTTCGAAATTTTGATTAAATTTTGTTAAATAATTTCTACGTTTTTAAAAAAATTAAAAAACTTTAAAACACTATTATTAAAGAAAGTTCCCATTGCAAAACGTTCTAAGCATTTTAATAACAAATACAATTTATTTAAAAAAGCTTTTATTTCGATATATATATTTTCAAAAAAAATTACGATTTTGAAAGCAGTTGAGGTTTTTTTATTTTATTTTTTTTATACATTTGTTTGGTAATATTTTTATATTAAAGAAAACTCAGCTGCAATAAAATCTTTATACTTCTTCTAGTCTAATTTTAATATCAACGAAAATTTAAGGGAAATCTTTGAAAGTCCTTAGTATTTTTATCAAAAATATCCTTAAGCGGAGCAAAAGTAAGAGTCGCCAAATGCCTATTCGTCTCTCTCTATTCTCACTCTACTCTTATTAATTATAAACAGAGTAATCGAGAAGGATAGAAAAATACTACAATATTTATGTAGTCTGCTTTTAGGCATTTTAGCGCGCAACAAAAACAAAAGTCCTTGCTGATAGCCAGGGTAGCTGCAATCACAGTAACCTTGATGATGTGCATACATACATACATACATACTAAGCTAGTTAATGCCGCGAGCTATCAACAGGTTGCTTTTTACTTTTTTGTTCTAAAAATTTTCGGAACTTTGAGATTTTATTGACTGTCTAGCAAAGTAAGAAGAAATCAACAAAAACCGAAAAAAGCATCGAATGTCTCAGTGCGCATAAAAATGTGTAAAAAACTTCTTGCAAAACTTGTAAAGAAACAAATTCTCCTGATTGTTTTGCTCCTTTTTCTGCTTTCTCTTTATCTCAATTTCCGTAGCGATTTTTTCGCTGCCTTAAAGTGTATTTTGATGTACACATAAACGTTGCTTACCTGTAGAGATTTTCTAATTTCTATTTTTTTTTCATACTTTACTTTTGATGTTTTGTAAGTCGTCGGTAATCTCCTTTTTCTTAACATCAAAGTTGAAATGCATTAAAGCCAATGGAGGAGAAGTGTATGTTATTTGTATGTTTATACATTCATAGTTGCTTACCTGTAATGAGTAAAAAGAAAACGAAAGCATTGCGTATTAGGTTTGTTCGATTTAAGTAGGAATAGTAAATAAAATTTAACGATATAAAGTAATAATATGTAAAGACGCAATTGATATATTTCCTTATTGGAAAAAAAAGAAATAAAAATATAATATCAATCAAAAACAATTTTACATTTATTATAAAATAAATTGAAATTATTTTTTAGGCACATGCTGCTCATTAACTCCGACTCTTGAGATGAAAGAACTATTCTATGCATAATTATCGTTAATAGTATGAAATTTCTAAAATGTATAAATTGTTTTTAAAATTCTGCATCTTTTTTATTTCTGGACCATAAGGACCACTAATTTTTATTGCAGTGTTTTCTTCAAAAAATGCCGTGAGTTGCTATAATTTTGACGATTTGTTCAAATACTTAAGTCGCTTTACCACGGCTGGTAATTTTTAAGATAACTCCGAATTGACCCGTTAATCGTTATTGTGGGCCGTTGTAAGAATTTTGAAAATGTAAGTTTCAGCAAGCGTTGTTCATTCACAACTTATTAATTTCAGCGCCAGATAATAATTAAAATCACAAAGAGTTTATGAATCGAATAAAACACACATTGCAGTACGCTTAAAGAGTTAATGTAAAAAGATCGCTTGACTAAAAACATTTTGCAAAAGTAAACTTTAAATTCAAGAGTGTTTTTAGTCAGAATCTGGGCGTGATTTGACATTATCAGATTAAAATCTTAGTAATTTGAAGCCCAAGTCAAGAAAAATTATTTTCTTTTACCGGGAAGTCGGCGCAAGAGTAACTTAAACCAAAAAAAAAAACAAGTAAGAAAAGCAAAATTCGGGCGAAACCGATTTTTATATACCCTCGCGATATAATTTTGTATGGTCGGTGCCCATGATTTCATAAAATTCCCGTTTCTTCGTTTCAAATCGAAGCTAGTATTAAACTTTACTCAATTTCTTCCAATATGTGGTTATGGTCCGATTTCAAAACTTATTGACGGTAATGCTAATGGTATTAAGGACAATATGTTCACCAAATTTTGTGACGATACCTTACATCGTTGTTGAGATACCTACATACGTTTTTTTAAGTGGGCGTGGTAACGCCCATTTTTCAAAATTTCATAAAAATCAGGTTCCTTAATTATCTATCCATCTAAATATCAAATTTTAAATAATATGTTTCAATTGATAAATAAAAACAAAATTTTAGCATTTTTCAAAATTTCCGTTATATGGTAGTTGGGCGAGGTTATGGTCCGATTTTAATAATTTTTAACGATTATAACAGTGATATTAAGGAAAATTTGTTCACCAAATTTTGTGATGATACCTTACACCATTATTGAGATACAAAAATTTTTTCATAACTGGGCGTGGCAACATTCGTACATGTGTCTAACACCTTCAAGAGGTTACTTGCAACTTAGTCCTGCAAGGTTTATATTTGCAATCGTTACGTTGGTTGTAAATCTGTGTTAAAATATTAACTTTGTCGGTCAGTTTACTTTTTAACTGCGTTCGATATCAGTTTCTGGTAGAAATAATTAGATGGACGATAAATAGAATCTAAAGTTTATAACAGCGAAAAAATTATAACTACGGAAAAGCTTACGCCTACAAATTATCGGCAACCATTTTGCATTCCTTTCTTTTTCTCAACTAATTCCTGGTGCCATGAATCAATAACTAAAGCGAACACACCGATTTTATATCTAAACAAAAATTTCACTGACAATTGTTTGTGCAATTAGTTCCATAAAAAAAGCGCTGGATTGTATTGATATTTCCACTCACTTTACATTCAATTAGAAAATAATTGCACAATTAAAATTTGGAAATTAGAACTCTACATGAATAAGCTTATCGAATTTCTCTAACAATATTGTGCGGGGAAAAAGAATAATAAAATAAATAGTGTTAATAAGTTAATTTTGTCAATAGATACGTGTGCACTTTGCTTAACGGCTCAATAAAAGATTGTGTGACCATTGCTTTACTTGTCCTGCACAAAACTAGTTTGTAGGGAGTAACTTTCAATATTCCATTCGTACTGCAAATCACCTAATTTTTTATTATTATTTAGATAAAACTTCACAAAGTTTTCAGTATCTTGGTAGCTTAAAACTCAATTTTTAATATCATATAATATTTCTTAAACGTAGCTCATCGTATTTCTACTTGGAAATTCTATTCTATTTATATAAAGTTATTAAATTATAACAATATAAAATAATTTTCTTCGGAAAAAATGCAAATTAACGACATACATATTTTAGTTAAACAGAAATTCAAATCATAAAAAAAACTTACGTAGAAGATATCTAACGTTACGAACATATGTATATAAAATGAAAATATAAAAATTCAATTCTTAAAAGAAAATCACGTGCTTCCTCAAAAAAAAAAGAATTTTTTCACAATTTTTTTCTTTAAAATAAGATTTTTGCGAATTTGCGATTAACTGGTACACAATTTATTTTGTTAATTCTTAAGAATTTTAATCCTATAAAAAAGTTACATAAACACAAAACTTAAATTGCTAGAGCTCTTTATGTAAGTCACAAAATAATCGCAACATAAGCCAAAACTTGTCCCAATATTAGCCAATATTAAAAAAAAAAGTTTTTAATGAATGAATAGAAAATCATTTCTACTAATTGTAGTAAGCAGCATAGTGAAGATCTAAAATTTAAGCAGCAGCTTTTTCTAAGAAAAAAAATATAGATAATTAAAACAAAAAAAAAATAGTTAAAACCGAAAACCGAAGAACAAAAATAATGATTAATCTCCGCATAGTTTAAGGTAGTAAAATCATTTGTACTTCGGAATAGTTAACGTTAAATGATTAAGCAAGCTTTCTTTATTGTTTTGTTTTAATCATGCAGGTGTAGTGCCACAAATTGAAGTTTATAAAATAAGTGCGTTACTGCAAATTTTTTTTCTGAAAAAATATTTTCGGATATGTACATATATATTTTACAGATATTTTTACCATTGTGTGTTTTAGCTCTGTGTAGGTTTCAAGTTATTGGTGAGAAAAGAAATTTAGGCTTCACAAATAAGTGGCACTGTATGTAACCGCACTTTCCGCCCCTATATGCGAACTTTAAATAGCGATAAAAGGGTGGAGGGCTTTTGTATACAACTGTATAGTATAGTATATATGAAAATATTTTGACACCTGCGTTGTCTATCATGATTGGCAATAGTAGAAATTCTAAAATTTAATAAAAAAAAAATCCATAAAAATACATACGTGCACACCTGCACCTAATATTTAATATGCCTCACACGTCTATTTACACATACTTTCAGGCGCACAGGCAACGAGCTAGAAGCGTGCTGTGAATTTACATTAAGGTCGCGTTTCGAAAAACACATACACATTAAGTGATAAATTGGGTTTGAATAAAAGTGGTGCGCAGGTGTAGTATTTTCAATGTCACTGAAATTCGCTCAAACGTAAATACAAAATTTTTGAAGTGATTTTTAATTGACGATAATGAATGGAACTGATTTTAATGTACATGATATCAACGCGATAAATTTGTTAGAGCAGTAATTAATTACATTACTAATGAAGTACTTGAAATTAATTAAATATTTAAGTGATTTAAGCTTGCAATGAGCTACACGTACATACTTACATATGTAGAAACATACAGCGCTTGTGAGAAACTAAAAATTGTTGCATTTCTAGAGCAATGGCATTAAAAAGCGATTTGACAGCATTTGTTATGCAAAGCCCCATTGTTAATTGAAATAAAAAAGGAATTATGGATTTTACCGCATCGGTTTCCTTTATTGACGTGACAGCTGGATGATGATTTTTTCCTATTTGTTTTTGAAATCTACCACTAAAAACCCATAAACTTTTGCTGCCAGTTTCAATTGCGATATTATTGGATTTTCATTTTAGCAGAAATGTGGCAGTGATTTCGAGTCGAGTGACACAGTTTGAATCAATAAAGCTTAGTATTTCTATACACCATGGCTTTGTAGTTAAATATGCACACACATATGCACATACCGATTTTCGATTTCATCAGCGTCCGGTTGTCAGTTAGTGCGACAATGAAATTATTTAGGTGCTTTTCATAGTTGCTGTAAAACCTTTTGCGCTAAAGTTTTTGATAACATATTTCACCAAATATATTTCCTAATAATATTTGAGTTTAATTTAAATAAATATTGAAAACAAATTTTAGTCTAAGCGGTATGTGAGCTTAGTTTTAAATTTGCTGACAGGATCGTATGCAATCTTAAAGAAACCCTTGTGGAAATCGAAATACGATGATTTGGGGAGAGTGCGAGCTCGAGGTCTATTATATCCACTAGTTGGTTTGAAGCTTCTCCTTTAATCCCGTTTGCAAAGTTAACTTTCAGGAAAAAATGCCACCATCATTATCAGATAGTCATCGGGTATTTCATTAATATCAATCACCATATCATATAAATACCATATTTATATTAGTTCCTTCTCTTCCCTGCACTATATACAGTGCTCTTGCGAACATTCTTCCAGTTTTGTGAGATAACAATTCAAGCTGTATTACCTGAGATAAAAATTGATAGACCCAATTAAATTTTCCTCACTTTCCTCCTTTTTCCAAAAACGAAAAAATATTATGGAACTATACAAATATTTTATGCACTTAGATACTTTTGCGAGCCTATCCGCACTCTTATTACCAACTAGCACTTACCCGCGGCGATGCCCACGTTCATATCTTTATTCGTATGAAGTACAACTGTTTGGTTCCCCCCCGATATAAAAAGTGATTTATTAAAGCTATGCGTTGTATTTGGCGACCAAATAGTTTAATGCTTCCTCGTCTTTGTATTTTTTTGTAACTTTACCCGCAAAAAATAGGGGGTTTATATTACAAGAATTAAATATATAAGTATGCCACTCAGTTGTTTTTCACAAATGCTTCATTAAAAATAAATAATTATTTTAATCGGTTCAGTACTTTGGGAGCCAAAGCATAACAAAAATTCCCCATAGAACCAATTTTATGTAATAGTATAGATATAGGGTCATGCTAATACCCAGATAACACAGACCCGATTGGTCAGATTAAGGGTCCTTAATAGCCGCAGATTTGATATTGAAAGATGATAATTTTTGAAGCCATAGGTTCCGTGTATTTTGCGAACGGCCCAAATACATACAAGCAGCAAGAATACTATATATTAAATATTATTTATACAGGTCACTGAAGTGGTTTTTACGCGCATATTGATTAGAGCGCCTTTGATTCTCTCCTTGTTTTCAACATCATCTTGCTGTTCACCCGTCTGTTGACAAATTGTAGTTTCCGCTGACAAGAGTAGAGGTAAAATTTAGTTATAAGTATCCATATTTCAGTATAAATAATGGGAGGAATATAAGTCCGAAGAATTTTGAATCAATTGAGATGAATACTATGCTCTTTTGAACAAATTTTTCGAGTTTAGACTATACCAAAATAAAATTTATTTGGTGTTTGAAGTGCACTGTATACTTGTTTAGCTTACAAATTCATTTTGAAAGGTTGTTCTTAAAAAATGAACTCAATTCTTATTGTTAATTAAATCAATCAATTTTAATTAGTTAAATATTGTCAAATATATGTTATTGTTTAATTATGGTAAGCTGTTTATTTTTAGTAAAATTTTTGTTTGTTAAATATGAAGTTTTATGCCCGTTTTATTTTGGTATAATTACAAGTTCGAAATATTTGCAAATTATCGCTATGTCTTGAGACTTTTTTCGATGACAGTTTTATGGATTTTTCTCCATAAAAGCACGGTTGCCGAAAAAATAATTAATCTTTAATTCTTAATTTTTTTTATAGCAAAAACAGTGCAAATTCATCATTAAAAAAACTGTAAGATTTCAATGGAAATTTGTAGCCACTTAAAACTTACTTTTAATTTATTATATTAATTTAATTAGCCCAACAAATACGTATCCAAAAACATCTTAAATTCAGATTAAACGGACTGAAGGTTTTTAAGAATTTTTTTCACATTTTGCGTTGTTTTGTATGTGTACTTAACTATTATCTTTAAATAACCAATAATTGAAATTAACCACAGTATTAGTGTCCAAATGATTTTTCCAAATCAGCGTAAAAAATCGAAAGCAAAACCAAAAATTTAGCAACCAAGAGTGCTTACCTTTGATATTTTTGCTTAACGAAATTTTAAACCAAGTAAACAAAATTCACTTTATTCGTAAGTTCAGGCAAGTTATGTTTTAATTTTAGTTATTCGATTTTTTTAAGGCGTGTAGAGTATTTTTGTAGATATTTGGGACCCTTATTGCAATAAGCTAATTCTTTGTTTGTGTAAGTTTATATGAATATATGTGCACGCGCGATCAACCACACGTTTATATGTAAAACACTTTGCTACAAGCTCCTCTAACTTTCGAAAGTTGCTGCTAATTCACTTCGTCACAATTTTTCATAAAGGCACTGTAGACTAACTTTCACATATGTATGAAACAAATTTTTTTTTCAAATATTAAAAATAAAATTCAAATTTTCTTTTTCTACTTTTCTAGTTTCAAACAAAAATTTTTCGTTCACTTCGCTAGCGAGATCGCGTGTCAGCGCTTTGACGGCCGTTATTGCATTAAAGTATTTTACGCGCTTGCAGCAAAGCTCAAGCCGCCGTTTGATCAGCGTGGAAAAATAAATATCTGCGTTGAAAAATGTTTGTGGCATGCCACAAATTCGCCATACGCACAAGTGAATGTTTAATCTAAGTTTTTGTATTTTTATTTTATTTTTTATTTTATGTTTTCCAGATAAAAAGGTGCTGCTGCTGGTCAGCTACTGTAGATAAATTGTAAGTATAAGGAAAATACTTTGAAATGTATATATGTATGGCTGTGTCAGCGCATATGGCTTGCGGTTTATTTGTTTAGCGAATATTTTTTGAATTTTTCTTGCTATTTATGTAAACTTGCTAATTGATTAGAGCCTGGGAAATAATTAAGAATTTCATATCGTTGCTTAGTTTAAGAATGTAGCGGAATATACAAACGTTTATAGTGTTATACTCAAACACATATCTACATACGTGCATGTGAAAGGACGTACATACATGTATGTATATAATTGTACGATTTACATAAGTAATTTCTTTTTCTTTCATTGGCTTGATAAACGCCTATGCGATTATCGCCTTATTATGCTTATCATTGCACGCCAGTTATTACGTAGGTACTAGGTGGAATAAAAAGTACTTTCAAGTTATTTGCAAACAAATTCCAGAAATAAATCGAAAATCTTAAATTTTTCTTTACCAAAATTTGTTATCTAATTTGTTTTAGTCTATAAATTAAAATTTTTTTTAATAATTCCGAACATTTATTTCTGATTAGAAGTGTAACAAATAAATAATTTTCGAGATAAATATTTATTTTAAATCAGGTATTTTTATAAGTAAAATCTGTAAAAAATGGCTGGTTTACGCATGTCTTGAATGAAAATAGCTATTCTGATTTAAAGATTCTGAAAAATAATTTTTTCTTTAACTTATTTGTGTTATTTTTATTATATCTATGCACAGAAAAATTTAGTTTATTTTGTAAAAAAAATTAAAAAATACGGCAAATAAGACCTTAAGTGAACAGAACGAGAATTTACACTGGAAATGGCACAACACCACGGTCTGTTTGTATTAAAACTAAACTTGACAAGGGATGACGGCAAATTGATATAATATATGTAATTAAAAACTAGAACTTAAAAAAATTTATAATTAAAAAAAAATTTTAATTATATTCAGTAGAAATATTACTAAATGTCTGAATACTCAGTTTTATAGTTCTATTAAAACTTGTTAAATAACACGTTAAAATGTATAAAAAAATGTAACAATTTTTCATCAACAATTTAATTTTTTTTCAATAGTAATTCTAATAAATTTCCGTTTACTCAGTTTTATAGTAAATTTAAGTTAAGTAATAGCATCGCTTTTAACTTTGAACAAAACTTGAAAATATAACATGTAAATTTGCTACAAATTTTAAGACAGTTTTATATCTTAGCACGTTTATAAAGACCCATACCTTAAACAAATAATAAAAAAAAAATTTCAAACTGCAAATTCCCATATACTCCCATACAACCGATTGTTCAGATATTTTATTTAGCACGAAAATCACTTAATTTAAGTAGCTAAAATTCTGAAATTTTGCACAAATTATAGCTATTATGAGAGACATTTAGCTGCCATACAACCGATAGTTTAGATATTCCATTTTGGGGCATAACTCCTTCATTTTATCAGCTAACGACTTGTAATTTTATTGTAGCACTCAAAATCAATAATATCGAATAAATATAACATATGGCTCCCAAACAATTGTTCTCTCCATGAAAGGTATGAGACTTCGGAATAGCCTTTTCTTACTTGTCATATAAAGTACATATGTCTTCTTCAACACTTTTTCTAAGAGTCAAACCAAGAGAAAAATTAAATATTCACACTTAGCCTCGTATATCAGCAAGCGATACTCTATAATTGCAGTCGCAAATGTTGCACCTAACTAAATTATATGTTGGAAATTCGATTTTGTTCCATATTGCATGTGTATATGCATAAATGTATGTGTATGCATATGTATACGAATTTTCCGCACTCAATATCTTAAATATATTTAAAATATAAATCATGTCTTTTAGTGCCAACTGCAATGATCTTTGACGTATCAAAATGAGAGGTTGTAGTTTCTTATTTCCAACAAAGTTAAGTGATTGCAGTGAGACAGTCAGACGACAGGTAACTTTTTTGAAAATCTATTTCACACATAGCCGCACCCAATAGGAAATTTGAGTAAACCTCTCAAGAGCAATTGTAATTTTTTCTAGATGAACTTTGGGCAAAATGCAAAAGCATAAATTTATTTGTTATACGAACTAATATAAAAATCTTAGTTTTGAAGTAGACATTTTTTTATATTAATTTTATTTCAATTTTTATGAATATTTGTGGAAACACCATCCATGTAAATATCAATTAATAATCGCTAAAATTTTTTTATTGCAATTTTGTGCAATTGCAAACACCTGATATTCATCTATCGCCATAATTTTAACAAAGCGATTTCGCATTGGGTTAATTGAGCTGCTAAGCTTTGCTTGGATATACTTTTTTACTTTTCGCTGCTGGTTGTCAAATTTTTTTCTTGCAGCATTGGATATCTGAAATTGTAAATGGCAATTAATTTCAGTTCACTGTGATAGAAAAAAAAGGCGAGTGAATTACAGTTATATGATAGTTTTTATTTCCATGCTTTGGTTATTTATACGTTTACAAGCGAGGGTCGATTAGGCGGCGATTTGTTGTGAACTGAGTTAAAAAAGTGTATACACTTAAAAAAGTTGTGGAAAAAAGTACTTTTATGTAACTAGCGAGAATGAATTAATATTTTATTTATTAACTCTTAGAAATCAGTGGCGTGCTGGTTAATTTACAAAAAAGGAAAATGAGAGTTTTATTTTTATAAATGTGAATTTATTTGAGCAGCAAGTAATGCCGTGCTTAGGTAAATAATTTTGAACCTCTCCTTCAAGGGAAGTTTGTATTTTAAAATCTTACTCACAGTTCGATGTTCCATCAGAGATTTATCGATCAATGTGATTTAGATTAGATTATATAATTATTAATGGCCGCTGTGGTCGAGTTGGTAGCGGTGCGTGCTATAACTCGATATGCCGGTGAATTCGAGGTTCGAATCTCAGTCAGGGCAAGCAAAATCTTAATCATAGAAAAAGTTTTTTCTAATAGCGGACACCCCTCGGCAGACAATAGCAAACCTCGGAGAGTTTATTTTTGCAATGAAAAACCTTCTCATTAAATACATCTGCCGTTCGGAATCGGCACAAAATTGTAGGTCGCTCCATTTGTGGTATAATATAAAGACGCACACCACAAATGGTAGGAGAAACTCGGCCAAACACTGAGCTAAATAGTGTAAGCGCCAAAATTATTATTTTATTATATAATTATTATAACGATTCTTTTCCTTTTTCTAAGGTAGTAAATTTATTAGGTATTCTAGTGCGAATTTAAACTGTAAGGCTGTAAAATTTCACATGCAAACCTACTAAAATTTATAAAGACAATCTTTTGTTACAAATATTAAAGTTCTAATATTCTTTTCATAAAATTTCACAAGAATAAACTTCAGCAAAAACACCAAGTAATTTCTTTTATTTTCATATGTAATAATTAATTCTAGTGATACATTTCGGCAATCATATTTACGAAAGTTGCTAATTTGGCAACTTAAGTTTGACAATAAACTTATAAACTCTAGAAAGGAAACTTTTCGAAATTTTCTTTGGAGGGATTTTAAAAATTTCTGCAAAAACCTTTTTGACAGTATCGATAACTGTCCCCTGAATGGTAGCAATCTTTGTTTCAAAAATAAACATAAAACTTTAATTTTTTATACAGAAAATTTAGCAAGTTTGTTGTCCATTAAATTTTAGAATAATTAAAAGTAAGTTCGAAGCGCCTAATAATTAGCGCTTATGTTTGAGAATTCGTTTTATTACCAAGGATGTTGCGCATTTTCATACCAATAAGGACAACAAATAAGACAACAAAAAAAAAATCTCAGAAATCAACGATAATTTCCAATATATTGTAATTTGAATTTGAATGGGTTACAATACTATTTATATGTTACACTTAAATTTAAAAATCGAATAAAAGTGTGATGGAGCCTTTTTATTTTTGTACAAAGTTTTAAACATAAAAAACTTGAAATAAAAAGAAAAAAGAAGTTCGTGAGTGTAAGCGCTGGTGCCAGGTTCGAATCTCCAGAAAGCTTCATATTATAAATAGAAGATGAGGAATAATCATTTTAAATTAAATTTAGGACACCAGATTTCTTTAGAGCCTTTCAAGCCGAGGTGGCTACTAATAAGAGATCAACCGACTGTCTGCGACGACATTGCAGGAAACCGCAGTGCCGCTGAGTTGGCTAGGCAGGGCACTATGAGGTCATCAGCGCTGAGAAAAGGGGTATTGCAATTCCCCTGTCGGCGGGCTGCTCATGAACAATTGGGCTTTTAATCAGCACAGCGAATGCTAGGCGGAAAATACGAAATGCAAAGTTGAAAAATACCTTTGCGCGGGAGTATGGGTAGCTTCTTCAGGTTACCAAGCGTAAGATTTGGGCTCCAAGCAGTCACTGTCCGCATTGCTTTGCAAAGCTCAAGTTCAAACATCCCTCCTCGTGTTTTATATTTATATACTCCAGAGAAGTTCTCTTTATGAATCATTCGCATATTATTTGGCACGAGAACGCTTAAGAAAAATTTGTACAACTCTTTTGTCGGAAATTTCGTTAAAAAAATTTCAGCGGGACATTTTTGGTATCGAATAGGTTTTAATAAAAACACGATTTATTCTCTTACTAAAAGGACCTAAACCCTAAAATTACTGTTGACTGTTTAGATTTTTTTTTACTGATAGAGCAGTTTCTTTCCATATATATAAAAACCAAAATTAAAGCAAGCCTTAGAGGGTAGAAATAGCAGAATGGTGTTTTTATAAAATATATCAAAGAATACATTTTTATTTACTTGAAAATTACATATTCGCTGTAGTCAAATGTATTAGTTTTAAACTTCTTCACAACTAGTATGCATCGCAAGCCCAACTAGTCAGCCAACTGTTTTTTTTTCCATACAAGCAACTGGTATTTTTAACATGGGAATGTCCTACGAGAAGGCAATTGTCAGATTTGGATCAGAAATGTACCAGTCTCACATTAGTACAAAATAGACAAAAAAATAGTAGTTCAATTATAAACCAAATATAACAGTGTTCTACTAATTCAAAAGAGAAAATTAAATACTACTCCTATTTCGTTACCAAATACACCAGTCTTATACATAAATAACGACAGAGCTTTTTCACGATACCCAAATATTTGAGATTAGATAGCAGCATTGAATGTTTTAGTTGATATGTATAAGAATAGTTAATTTTAATTGTGCACAAGTTAAATAAGGCAAAATTAAACAAAAATAGATCGTTTTGTATTTGGTAAAAGTCTGGTATTTTTCGGACTAGTTCGATTTCAATCAGGAAATACTAGTTGTAAACTAGTATTTTTTCTAACTAGTTTGGTGTTTAACTGCAGTGTTACTACATTAAATAATGCAATAATGCATAATGCAGAAAATTCTAAAAATAAAATGATAGAAATAATTTTTTTTTAATATTCTTAAATTTGAATATAAAAGCTCTGACAATATGCAATGCACTTATTTAAATTTCCAAAAAAAAAAAATTTTTTAATTCATATGCCTAATGCACAAATGCACAAACATACTAGTAAAGCTATCAAACAACCAAGCATTAAAGTTACTTTCCCGGTATTTATGCCACAACGCCCGCAAAAGGTGCTTACAGCCCAAATGAATTTTAAATTCTATCAAATTGAATTGAATGTAAATGTCAATACGCTTGTCTCCACCACAAATGCGTCAAATGCCAATTTGACGCCGCTGCAAATCAAATCAATAAATCAAATGTCGGCGAGTCGCGAATGTGCATTCGTGCAATTTTAGGCTAGCCAAGAAGAGGTACGCAAGCGCAGGCGTAGGCACACCTGTACCACCTATGGTTAGCGGCAGGCTGGAGCCGAACGCTACTCGCCCATGTCGTTCGTCGTTTATATTAATGTGCGAATTAAAGATGGGGAACAAAAAAAGTGTTAACGAACAAATGTTCAACAGAAATAGAAACATTAACAGAAACATTGTGTTTATTACTGTTTTGATATAAAAAAAAGCCTAAGAAAATGCGCTGCAGAAAAAAGAAATGAAGTTGGCGCTAATTAACGCCTCATGTATTGATATTTAATTGTGGTTAGCTGCTTAATGAAGTTGTAAGTTTTGGGTAATTACAAAAAAAATGAAAATAATAATTAATCTAAGAGACCAAAAAGAAAATGATAATATTAATTGCAATAATGAAATTAAATACTTTTAAATTAGTGTGACATTTTCATAGTGCGCCAGTTGCTTGCTTGCTGTGGTGTTTAAGCGAACATACATACATATGCATGTACGTAACCACTTATTTGCCAGCGGCGATAAGCTATTATCTGCTCTTTAGTTGTTGTTGGCAGTTTGTGGTTGCCATGATTTGCTCGCACGCTAACTAATTGGCTAAACAACTAAAATGCGGCATGTTTTTTTTTTTGCGATTTTGTTGTTGCACTTATAAATTTTCATCTTTTTGTGTCACATTGTCACATTTAGTGTCTTGCTTGCTTGGTGCTGTAAAATTTCGCTAGCGTTGTTGATTTTGGTAACTAACAAGTGGCAAGCAAAACAAATTGACAATAATTTTTTGTTGCAAGCCGAACAAGCGACGAAACGCTTAGCAACTGCTTTTTGTAGCATCTGACTATAATAAAAATAATGCAAAAAAAAAAGTTCAGTAACAAATTTATGCGGAATGAAAAAAACAAAAACAAAATTACAACGACAAATCTTTAATTCTTATATATATGTATGTACATTTTTTTTTAAATTGTCACTCGCTTGCTCTTTTGCAATATTTTTTATACGCAAGTCGCAATCGATAACGCACAGCTGTTGCTTTAAAATTGTTGCTCAGGGAACGCTGGCCATTGTTGCGGCTTGTAAATATTAATATACGTATGTATGTACAAATATATTGAAAAAAAAATGGTAAAAATATGAAAATCGAAACGAAAAATATTCATGGCTGCCACGTTTGGCGTTGCATTCTGCACACTTTACGGTTTTATCGCCTTTTTGTCGCACGCTCCCAAAAATGTGTTGATTGAACGCTTGAGCGACGGCATGCCAGCACGCATGCTCAACGCACTGCACTCGCGCGGGCCAGTTGTGACAGGCGCTCGTGCGATCGGTCGGTCGCTCACCCGCTCACCCGCTCAAAAATCTCATAGTGGTTCAATAGCTCTTGGCGCATTGGTAAGCCAATGTGGCAGGCAGAGTTTCGCATTGTTTATTTTGTAAATTTTTATTTTTGAGTTGCCTCCTGTTTGACATATGCGGCAGCTGTTTCAATTTGGATAGGTGCTGTTTTTAGAGCCAACTAAAATGTGCATGAAGGTGTTGTTCGGAAACTATGTCACTTAATTGGCTGAACATACGATAAATCTGTTGAAGTTTTTATTTTTTTTTTTGCCACATTGGTTTGTTTTCGTTGGCATATTTACTTTGAGCATAATATTTACAAAATAAATTTTTTAAATGTTTTAAAAAAATTAAATTGAAAAAAAGGAAAAACAACGTTATCTTTGTAGCATGTGTTCGTTAAAAAAAAAGCAACACACAGTCATATTGAAAAATTTGGCTAATACATTTTTACTTTCTTTATTTCTCAATTTAGGGTTGTATTCAAAGCTCTCAAGAAAAATCACAAGAAATAATTTTCATTATTTCTGTTACTTAAAAAAGTACTTTGCAGTTGTTTAAAATTTTCTTGAAGAATTAAATATACGACAATTTTTTTTATAAATTTAATACAAGAAATTTTCGTTTTCATTTATTGGGTATCACTTTATATGAATTTTTGGATTTTCTTAAGAGCTGTTTAGTAAGCTTAAAATATAGAGGAATCTAAAAAATCCCTGCCTAGGTTTCAAACTTCAGTAAGATTTTTTTTTATTAAAACTACACATTTGTTTCATAACTATTTTGTTCTCTTCGATATAAAATAAATAAGGTATGCAAATGTGACAAAAAATGTTTAAATCAACGATATTCTTTTGCAATTAGGAATATGCTTTTTTTACTATAACAAAACACTATTTTTTGTAGTATATAGTCTTAAAAAATATATACATATTATGTATTGACCATATTTGTTAATTCGGACAATAAATTTATATTTTCAATATTTTTCGTATAAAATAGAGATAATTCAAAAAAGGCCATTACAATTTTACGAGATTTTTTAGCGACTTGGAACTTGCTTGTTTTTATTAAAACAGAACGCACCACAAAACCGCATACATAAAAAGTAAAAAATAAATGTGTATATATTTTATATCAATTATCTAGAATATTATAAATCTTGTATGGCGTTTGAGGTGAATAGAGGTTTTGTTTGAGAATGGTGTATACCATTATGGAAAAATAAAAGAAATTTAAAGAAGTTTATTGTACTAATTTTCCGGACACACATCTTATATTTTTCTCGTTGATCGAAAACACTGAAATTGAGAAATTATGATTTGATTTATAGTTATAGCAATTTCTTCCAGTAATAATAATTTTAAAAGCTAAATAATAACCCAGTTGGCAAAGGCAGGGTTTGAAATCGCTATCAGGCCTTCTATAAGAACCAATATTAGGAGGCATTTGTTTGTGGCTTTAGTGAACTATAATTTGTAAAAATGTTGCAACAACATATACATAAGCTAGCGCTTTTCTACATTCTAACTTTTATTATTACGCAGACATTTTTTTTTAGAGTTGTACGTATGGGCGTGTGTGCACATAACACAAAGCTTTTTACAACGCAAACTTGCAAACTTACCGTTAGTTACTCCCTGAACTTTCATCGTGTTCGTTGCGACATCTGCTGCAACTTTTTTTCAATTTCCAGGAATAAATCTTCATTAAGCTTTCGAGGTGGAATGCTATGACTAAACTTTAGTCAAAGCTTGGCTAATGCGAAGAGACTAGTGTCTACAATACATATGTATAGATGTGTATATTAGGGTGTGCGATTGTTCGACTTTTTGTAAAACCGGTTTTCGGATTATTCGAAAAATGGCAATTTGAAAAAACCGGTTCTTAATTTTTAAATCAAGAAAAAATCTAGTATACCGGTTCTTGTTACAAGTAAGCAAAAAGCTACATCAATGTACATACATATATTTAACTAAATGTTATTATTTCTATGTAAAAAATCTTTGGAAAATAAAATGTAGTTTAATGTCCGAGTTAAGTAAGCAATTTTATAACAGTTGGCCGTAATAAATTAAAGTATATCACTTATGACTACGTAATAAGCAGGTCCCAAATATGAAGACAAACACAAAAAATAAAACTTGAGATTATACCAATTAACTGAATTTCACATTGAGTAAATTAAGCAAGCCTAAAGGACTTATTGTCAGTAAGGCGAAGTACAAATTTTCAAGGTTCCCGTTCTCATATGACATTTGTTTAAATATATACATTTTTTTAAAATACATTTGTTGGGGTTTTTTCTGCAAATTAATTGGATTTGATAAGAACTTTGTGGTTGTCGTTTTAATAAAAACACAACGAACATAAAATTAGTCGATGTGCTGCCATATTTCTATCAAAGGCTATATCTTCTTTTGGAGATTAAAAAATCGATTTATTCGATATTCGAAAAATCAAGATTTCAAAAAACCGTACAATAATTTATTAAAAAACCGGAGAAAACCGTTTTGAAAAAACCGAGTCAATCACCCTACTGTGTATGCAAATAACATATATTACATATAAGAGAACGTTATAAATTATGTTATTTATTGTTTATTTGCAATGGTTCTGATAAAAGCGAAGATTAATTTTGCGCTGCAATGGGTAAACTTGGTCGCCTGTAATTAAACCATCTAAAAGAAAATACCGCTGCTAATCGTTAATAAATTCTAGAATATTTCGAGTGGCTTTCTCTAGTTATTTAAATCCATAAGTATAAAATGTCGTGGATATAATTGTTTTTCCCTTTTATTAAATTATATCTCTGAACTGATGCTTATAAATATGTACATAACAGAATGAGGCGATATACTCATCAACATAAGCCAATAAAATTATGTCTACATACGTAACATACATATGGTATATGAATAAAAACGAGGCGCTCAATCATTCAAAAATTATTAGCAATACAACCTTTTAGTGATTCGATTCATTTAGTCTAATAAAAAAATAGGTATGAACTTAAAAAGGTTGCTATTTCTAGCTCACATACATGTATTTGAAGAAGTTAATTGAATTTATATAGTTTAAATCCTTGAAATGTGTTGATGTTCACACTTTAGTGGTGTTAAATAAAGATATTTTGTATGAATGTATGTCTGTATACATATGTATTACATGTGCAGTGTAATTGCAAGTGCGTGACTTTGTCAATTAAATAATTGGTCTATGGTAAATTCTTAACAGCAGATGCATAAGAAAACACCTAGGGGTAAATCTTTATCAAGCTCGTGAGCATTTGCAGATGTCTTGTGTGTAGTTACATGTTCAACAGCGCCGTATTACGGTTCACAAGGACTCTGTGAATATAATAGCAATATTTTTGCAGAAAAGTTACAGATTCAAGAGGGAAGAGAAAATACTGCAATGAAATAAATCAAGGTGGAGTTTTTAAGCTAACCTGGTAAAACCAAAACTAAAAGATTTGACTTTGATACATATTTGTAAACAGATTATCGTCCGTCATATCAACAGGTTAACAATTTTTTTTTTACAAATAGAAGAAATTTGTTTAATAAGAGCCAAAAAACAATTTATTTGAAGAAAAATTTGGAGAAAAAGGGAACGATAAATAATTGTCACTTTTTACAAATACCTATGTTATACGCAAATAATAAATTTTGTTAAAAATATTGCTAAGTTCAATAACATTATTTTTGAAATTCAATGTATCTTAGAACAAATATGATATTCAAGTTATTTAGACTTTATTTAGGGTTCACTAAGTTTTTTTTCAAGTGAATCAAACTTCAGCGATTTCAATATGATTTATTAAAATAATAAAATATTTCAATACATCTTTTAAGGCGCCACTATTGTGCGAATTTAAAAACGCTGACTAAAAATAATTTATTTAAAACAATGAACAAACATTTATTTAAAACAGTTTTAACTATACAATTTTCTTTGATCTAATACCTTATACTTTTTTATTAATATTTAGTTTAAACTACAAATAAAATTAATAATGAAACAATAAATCATATCAAAATTACTCGAACTTTTTTCAAAATCATTTACAATTTTTTTGAGCATGCCATTTTGGATCGCAAATTACACTAAGCCAAAGTGTAAATGCCTTTTGCAGTGTCACGTTTGAGTTTTATTTAAAGGAGGTTCCTATTTTTTTGCCAATATTAAAGAGTGAAACTAAGAGATTTTAATTATTTAGACTTTCAGCCCTTTTATTTTAAGTTCTGTAGATAACATTTTTGTGGAATATTTTGAACATTCAGCTCCTCAACAGAAGGGTCTTTTATGTCCCTATCTATAAGATAGGCAGATCTCGGTTATCTAACTCATAACGAAATGTTCATTATTTTCCAAAGTTATGGTCTGCTCGTCATGTAAATCCCAATGGAGAATGAGGATATAGAACTATTAAAGCATACGCGAAGTATGAAAGTACACTTGGGCGCATGAGTAACTTTATAACAGTTATACACAACATTTTATTCTAAGCGATGACAATTTATTTCAGGAGAAAACGAAAACTATGCTACTTACAGAACAATTTGTTAACAATATTTTGCGATTTATTGTAAAATAATCCCTTAAGCGCGTTGATTTTATGTAATTTTACATATCTTAGTGGTACTCAGAAAATAAGAGCGCTTTCAATTTTAATTTTCCCAGCCGGCGAACATTGTAAAACCATCTAATTGACATCATTAAATTCGCATAAAAGGTTAGCCACAGATTGTAGTGTAAAATGGCATTGCTAAAACCGCACCCAAAAACTTCTAATTAGCCAAAATCTACATTAAAGGTAAATCCAGTTTCAGCAAACTGTGCCGTCACTTTTAACTATCGTCCGCTCAAGAGATTAAATGGCTTAATTGCCACAAATTAGAAAGGATGGAGAATTCTCATATCTCATCGCTTTCACTTAAACACCCAAGCCGTAGCGAACGATATTCTATACTCGCAGTTCAAGCAGTTGAATTAATGAGTGTAAACGCGTAGAGATAGTAAATGTGAAATGTACCTATGAAGGAAGCATTGCACTGATAAAAATAACAAAAGAGCGCACAAAGGCAACCATTTAGTGTAATTGGATAAATGTGTTGTGAAAATATTGTTGCGTAATTTGTATAAAAGTTTAAAGTCGAAACGTGAATCGACAAATAACACAAACATTAACGACAACTAATTAGCACCTGTATTTTCAACACCAAAAATTGATGTGAAATTAGGATGCGCCGTTGTGTTTGTGGGAAAGTTGGGTTTTGAGTAACCAAAAAGGGGGAGGAATGAGGTAATAAGGATTTGTGGTTTGGGTTAATTTGGGTTGATGTGATTTAAATGTGAATGTTCAGATGCAAAATGATATATTAAAGGTTAAACTAAAGTTCAACTAGGAAACTTTATTTTGGTTCAACGTATGGGCTAATTTAGTTGTTTAACTTATTGCTTAAAATTTACTTTGCGACCTTTTTGAATTTGTTGTAACTGGAAAAAAAAATTAGATGGCCATTGATCAACAGTGCACTTTACAGTTAGAGAGAATTTTAAAAATTTGCACAATTTAGGCATTGTCGCTAAATTAGTCATCCGAAATAAATCAAAACGCCATTTTTTACAAATATCTTGTCCAAAACTTTGACTCTGAAATTTATACGATATATCGTAAAAAGTGAGAAAAAGGAGTAAATATCATGCACTTTTGGTATATTCACGTTTTTTCTTTTTCCGTAAAATAAATCCCATTTTTAGATAAAATTTCATTTTTATTTTCAATTAATCGCAGTAATATGAATATAATCGAATGTGTTTAAAATATTTTAAATTTATTTGCCACTGTATTAATTTTGAATTACAGAGTTTTTGCATGCATATTTTTGCGCTATGTCGACCTAATTGATTTATGGGTTCGTGTAATTTTTACGATATATCGAACATTTTTGTAAGAGTGATTTATTGTTTAACCAACATTTTTTATTAAAAAGTGAATAGTGGTTAAGACTGAATATGGAATATTCAAATTTTGTATATTCTTGGCCTATAAAATGAATTTGAAAAATAATAAATAGCCAAGTTTGTAACCAATTTCAGTAAAAACGAATATCTTGCTCTAACGTTCTACGAAAATTGCAAATTTATACAAAAATATGCTGGTTTGTTTTTATAAAGTCTACATTTAGAAACACAAATAGATGTTTTGAATATCAGATTAAGCTTTTGCCATGTGACGACGTTTGAAAAAGAAAAAAATTGTATACCTTCACACATCACAAAAAAATGTGTACGATACATCATAACAAAGAGTTATATGAATTTTAATAATTTTTCAAAATTAAATAATTTTACCCAAACAAATAACGAATATAATTTTTGTAAAAATTTTGTTCAAAACTGATATAAATAATATTAAACATAATTTCTAACTTAAACGAAGCGATTGTTTCTTTGTGTATGCGCTTTTGTAGCCCATTCAGTTTTATTGCTTAAAATTTCCATTGAACTTTAAGATATTTTTCCGCATTGACTGCCAGAAAACTCATGAAAAGAATGTATTAAAAATGTTAAAAATTCTTACACATAAATCGTAAGGGTTGCAAAACTGCGTTATCAAGTAAAAATATCTATTTCAAATTTTCTTGTTTTTTTGGATTTTTAAACATTAAAGACGAACACTAAGATTTTCTTAGACCACGAGCTGTGGTTTAATTGGAAATTCATGAACATGATATTAAAAAAAACCTCGCCATTTTGGATAATATCATATTGTGCCTTATATGTTAAATGCAGTGTAGTTTACAAGGTAAAATTCGTCAATATCGTTTGTATATCCCTTAAATTTAGTTTAAGCATAATTACTTACATTTATATATTTTTAAAATTGTTATTCCATTTCAATCTTTACTAGGTCTTGTACCCTTTCTTTGTTTGATTTTGAATCATTGTATTATAGGTAGTAGAAACACTTTCTGCACATGTCCTTAACAAATCAAGCAAAGCTGTTTTTAGAACTCATAGTAGTCTCAGTCATTTATGCTCATGTGAATGAGCATTCATTCTCTTGCTCCTTCGTCTGTGTGTGTAAAATCGTATATGACTTTGTTTTGTTTACATTTCATGTAGATAAGTGGTTGTGCATAAAATTGTTGCAAATGACTGAATAATTTGAATGCATTTGCCTTTTCGATTTATGTAGCGTGAATTTCTATGAAATCGATTGATGTTGGATTGAACGCAGCAGGTGTTTATAAGAGAGGAATATATTTATGGATGTCCATTGAAGTTTGCTCTGTTGTGAAAGCAAAGGTGTTTCGGAATGGTATCATTGTTTTAAGTTAAGTGATTTTCATGGTAAATCAAGTGTAGTCAGGATTTCGAGAAAAGACATAATTACTGGAGTTCTACAAAAAAAGAACTGAAGGTATAAATTTCATGGTTGAAAATCTTAAGTTTCAAAGCAGCAAAACTCCACCGATATGTGTGGCAAAAGGGGCAAACTATAAGTTTTTAATTGATCACTCTCTTTATTTTTCTTGCGATGTTAAATACCGAAACATTTTGCAGTGTAAGGCGTTCATCAGAAATTATACCGAAATGATCAGGGTGATGAGCTGAGTCGATTTCGCAATGCCCGTCTGTCCGTCTGTTTAAACACAAACTAGTCCCTCAATTTATGAGCAATTTGACGGAAACTCGGCAGTCAGGTGCCTTTTTATAATTGATTAGATATTTGTCGGAATCGGCCAGATCGGACAACTTTAAGGTATTAAGAAGTCGATTGTTCAGGTATTATATTTAGTTCCATAACTCCTTCATTTAAGCAGCAAGAAGCTTGACATTTTACAAGATGCTCCGTCATTCTAAGCTCTATTGAAGTATGTAGTAAATAGCATATTAATCAAAGATATATAACATATGGCTCCCATACAACCGATCGTTCAGATATTACATTTAGTACGAAAACTCTTCATTTAAGCAGCTAAAGTCTTGAAAATGTGCACAAATTTAAGCTATTATGAGAACTGTATTAGCAGTGAAAATCATTAAAACTTTTGCCTCTTAAGATTTACTTATAAATCAAGATTAATAAAAACTTCTGAAAAATTGGGTCCCACAGAAGAAGAAGTCTGATAAGAAAAATGTTTTTATAAGAAAGTTAAAAATGCTTCTATAACTTCTACCGCTTTAAGTATTGTTGTTTTTCCTAATTATAAACTACCCTTTAATGCTCCAAAAATATTAAAAAGTATGAAATAATTTGATGGAAAATCAAAACTAAATAGTTGTTTTTATTTATTTAAATTCTTTAAATTATTCAAAGGTTCTTGCAAGCGTTCGTTTAAATACAATAATACACCGAAGCAAATTATTTATTCTGCATTTCCGTTACATAAAAAAAACTATAACCACACAAGGACAACAATTACAGCAATGCAATTACGCTTCATTAAGATCAGATGACATATTTTTGATACGTGACATACGTACTATATGTTGGCAAATTGAACCGCATTTAACCTGCAAGTCATAGCCTACACACTTTATTTCACGCGCTACACACTCAAATTTCATTTAACACCTCGACTGCATTCTGACCTTTAAAATTAATGTCAACGATGATGTTAATTAAGTTGTCATATTTCAAATTTGGGTAATATTGCATTATTGTATGAATTTACAATGAACTTAACTCCATAGAATGACATTGCAAGTATTTACTAGTATATATGTAGGTATGTTTGTGTGGATATATCCATGGTGGCATATGAGTGATCTAAAAAAGCTTGATTGTGGTGCGAGTAGTTTAAACAATATACATAGGAATTATCAGCTGCTGACAAAATATAATTTAAATCTTTAATAGCAAATATGTCATTGATAGCGTTTGAAAAAAGTAATACAAAAATGGTCAACGCATCTGAACTCACCACACTCAAACTCACCACACATGTACTCCCCACACCTGTACTCACCACACGTGCACTCACCACATTGAAACTTTTCACACTTTAACCCATGTTTTTTTATGTTTATTAAGTTTACGTTACGTTATATAATATTTTGTTAACAGACGCCACGTTAATATGTATTATCTTATGCTGTGTTAGTGTATACTATGTTTAATCATATTTTCTTATGGCGTGTATTATTATTTTATGCTATGTTATGTTATGTTATGTCATGTCATATTATGCTATGTTGTGATTTCTTGTCCTCTCTAGCAGCCGTAGTAAATTTCATAACCAACAATATAAAAAACCATAGCATAGCCACAACACCATCACAAATCCGCGTGAAAATTGGTTAAAATTTACTCCAGCCGTACATAATCTATTTCAGATTGCTTAGAAACAAAGTCAACGTTAATAACGTTACCAAAGCCATTTGTATAAATACTTCAACAGAGCGATTAAGTAGATTTAAAGCATATTATTGGCGATTTCATATATTTTAAATGTAATAAAATTAATTTTTTTTCAAAATTTTTTTAACTAACTCGCTATTTAGAGAGTTCATTTGCAAGTCGTATCTAGTTTGCATTGCAAAATGTTAACGGCAAAATTGATTATCTATTTGCTGAGCATAAACTTAGTACTTGGACAAAATTGCAAACGTATTTGTACTCACCTCCGCTTACCGGTTTGTGGATCGGATGAGAAGACCTACGAAAATAAATGCCTACTTAAGTGTTATCGAGCAGGAAAAGTGAGAATTGCACACAGTGGACCATGCAATTCTGCGATAAAATCTAACTGGTTCAAAAAATATCCTTAATAGTAAGTCTATTTTACATTGCAAATGTATACGGTTCAGAAAAATGTAAATAAATGTGTATTTGGTGGATAAAATTGGGTAATGTGTTATTTGGATGACGCTGGAATTTTGATGTATTCAAGTGCGCAATAAAATATGCCAAAAGTGTTTTACTAATAAATTAATGAAATATTGTGTTAAGAGCGTTACTGAGGGCATATCATTTCTGCAGCCGGATTCCAGCTTTCGCTAACGCTAAAACTCGCTAAAAATTATCCGAACTTTTGATGATTTTTCTTAAATACGATTCTGGCTTTTTCATCAATAAAAATCTTCAAGAAAAATCCTAATACTTTTATCCACCGCAGGCGTCGTTGGTGTAGTTGAAGGGAAATGTAAGATTTTGTTAAAATTTAATTTATTAAATCTCGGCATATTTCGCAAAAAGTATTTGGAAAGAGTATTGTGATAATAAATATTATCAAGATGAGTGCGTTGGTATTAGCAAATTGCGCAGTATCTCAATGCATTATCAGCGAACTTTAAGGAACCGTTTGTTACCGGAATCGACGTACGCTTTTCTTATTAAATTCAACTGGAATTTTTCGATATACAAGAGAAATGTGGACATTTTTTTTTAATGAATGTTTTTAACAGATTGGATTGTCGAAAATTTTAAGGTCTCCTGTAGCAAGTACGAGCTTATATTTTTGGCGCTTTGTCACCCTTTTACTATTGCAGTTTTTCACTCTGTTTTATTAATGTAAATTTTTTCTATATAATTAATCATTTAAACAAACAATAATTTAAATATTATTTTATTATTTTTTGTCTGATATTTTTAGCATCAAACTTTTCTCGTCGCTAATTTTATACTTCTTTTAGCTGTAGGAGCTGTCAAAAACAGATCACTCATTTTATCCGGTTCATTTTGTTTATCGCTAAAACCTGCCAAAAAGTAAGTAAAATTGGAAAAATTTTGGAGATTTTCAGGGCTACTTTTTTATATCATAATCGCGAAAATAGCTTAAAATTGCTAAAATTCATTTAGCACATTTTTGCGATGGAGTTTAGCGTTAGCGAAAGGGAAGCAGGATACCGGATGTGGTACTCAAATACTAAACCCATAAAAATATATGGGACCGATAATTGCACAGGTGTCAGAGGGACTTTCTCGTCAGCAACAGTAAGGCGCTGTTTGCCGTTTGCTGGCTTAATATCTTAGCTCTTGAAATAACAAGTGGACAAAGTCATGAAAAATAATAATCAACCTAAACGTAGTGATTATTAATGCGTACATCTTTTCCGGTTCTTCATGTCATCCGTACAAGATTAACAATGGTATTTTTTCTTTTGATTTATTGCGAGCAGTGTTGCGTTAAAAAAGTGAGCAGCAGAAAAGTTGATTTTCATCCAAAGTATAGATAGAGCTGAGAAACTTTGCACGTGTGTAATCATTTGTAAGATATACATAGGTACTCTAAGCGAGCTCAACATTTTTTCTACAAGTGGGAATACCACTTGCTTTAGACATTATTTCCAATGCATGTTAAACTGAGCCCATTAGTTGATAAAAAAAAATTCTTCTTCTTTGACTCATTGTGTGCTTCATGATTGTGGATGCCATGGCGAATAAGTAATGCTGCGCTGCATGACCATTTGTATGCATTGATGCTTTTCTATTAATTCATGGCCGCAGCTGCATATGAGCTTTCATTGCTTTTGTAATTTTTTCACTTTTTCCTAGGCAAGGACGGATAACACGATGATTGTCAGCAATTCATAAATTTCAATCGACATCCGGTGGATAGTGTAGAGTCGATATAATTGTTACGGTACACCGTGGCGGCTGAGTGACATGCCAGTGCAGCTGCAGCACTGTCGTTGCATTGAGAATTGTTGGCTTCCTGTACAACAGCTTTAAGCTTGTTGTCACTGGCAGCCATAATGACTTGACTATGAGTATAATTAAAATGCCTGCAATCTACATACAAGTCAACTGTTGTGAGAAAGTTTATGAGCTTACAGGATATAGACAACGTTTTTTTTTTGTGTTTTTTGTGCTTAAGACTAATGGTAGCTGCCCTTAACGGCAGTAGCTGCTTATTTCCTCCTCTACGCATTATACGCTTTTATTTATCCCCTTTTACACATTAAATTCATTTACTTTGCATTATTACTCGGGAAAAATTTAAGCTAAGCCGAATGTGGATATTTTTATTGTGTTGAAGAATCAGTTTGTGCAATGACTAAATATTTCTTTTTGTTATTGTTGTTTTTAACAAAAGTGAAAATATCTTTTTGTTGGAGCTTTCCTTTTTATGAACCTTCACGATTTACGCTCTCCTATGTCCCACATAGCCACTGATTACAATCCCTTTTACTTAAAGTTATTTATTATTTGCAATGGATCATCCTAGTATTACTCACCCCGATTTCACTATTAAATATACTCTTAGGTGGGCGAAACCCATTTTAATGATGACAAATATGTGGTTAGTCCCGCAGCGACTAAGCTGGTGACAACAGTGTGCGAATATATATAAAAAATGTGTAAATTTATTGGCCACCATTTTTATTTCACTTGGTCTTAAAATAAAAACTTGGTCGTAGAAATATTTAGCGATACCTTATATAGATAGAAATATAAAAAAAGTTAATATAATATTTTATTCCCTTATATGAATTTAATTAATCTCACATTATTATTAGTAGTTGTACAAGAGTGACAGTGCAGTTGTTTGAATCTCAGTCAGGTAAAAATTAATTAGAAAAATTATTTCTGAAATTATTTACATATCCACTTTTCGAAATCTAGTGAAACTATGATATCTATATATATTTATTCAAACTAACGCATTCGAAAAGTCCCATTAAACTTGTTTGTAATTCTACCTCAAAGGAATATGCAATGATGTAGATACGAATTTGAATGAAAACTAGAAATATAAATTATCAAATAACTTAGGGCCTCCTAAGAAGACATCTGAAAACAGAATTAAAAGAGTCTTTATTTTTTAATGAATTTTATTGATCTGGAGTTCAGTTTTTTTAATTGAAGATTTTATTTGTAATAAATCATAAAAAGATTGTTAGAAGTTATATATATTATATTTCTTTTTCAGATTTATTTTTGTGTTTTGAGAAAATTTTTATCACTTTTGAGTTGTCATTTAATTTTGAGATATTTTTAAACAAGGATATTTTGCACTGTCTTCCATAGGTTTCGTCCATGTTCTATACGAAAATAAATCTCATAACTCAATGGCATTTCTTCGTCGCTTGAAAGGATGCCTCCAGGCTTTAAAAATGTCAAAAAAAAAAAACTTGTGAAATCAATACGCGGGACAGTTGGAAAAAGGTGCTCTCCCGCACAATGCTTATGAGTTCATATCTCAAAAAGTTAATAAAGAAATTTAAAAACTTTTATTTTGTACTTCTAAATAATTAATGTGTGTATTTTGATAAATATTTTTTTTTTACGTATGAGCTTGGCTTGCTGGTGTCCATGGAGTTTTACAGAAGTATGTTTACATATACATAGATATCCGATTGTAGTATATGGCAAGCGTACCTTGAACATCTGTGAATGGGACACAATCGCTAGAAGAGGTTTGATAACAAATGTTACAAGCTGAATACGATCTATGTAACAGGAGTTACGGTGTTATTGTAAAATGCAAAGACAAATTATCTGTTTTTCTTTTGATTACTGCTAAGTGAGAGTGAATATCCCTGATAAATTATTGCGTTGAAACAGTACATGTAGCTGCTGCATTCTCGATTTTTTTCTCGATGATGTGGATCTATATTGATAAAAGAGAGCTGCTTAAACGATTTAGTCAGCTACTTGTTCGAAAGAGAGATTTTAATTTTTAAACTGATAATTATAAAATATAATACAATTAGTAATACACTTTTTTTTACTCCAGCTGCACTTGACACCAAAAATTACTCCGAAGAGAGTTGTTTTTAATTTTCTTGCGATTGAGTATTCTAGAACACATTAGAATATATGGGCTAAATTATCTACCCCGCATTGTAACCTTGCTTTTTATGCGCCTAAGTTTCCTTCACAGTAAGGCGAAAATAAATATATTTTACTCATACATTGCGACTGATGTTAACGCATTAACATTTAATTTGATTAGTTTTGCTCTTTTTCATCTCCAAACCAATTCCTTCGCTTCGTTATCGAGCTAGATAAAGATAAGATCCCCAATTACTCGTATATACATATGTACATATATAAAATGCTCGTTATAAAAGTCCATTAAACGGAAATTTCATCAGATTGATTCGATTTATTTTATAACCTTGGAGTCAATTGCAAATCAAACTTTGTTTAAAAAAAGCAATTTTTAGCTATTTATCAACTAAATTTAAGGCGTCGAAGCATGTCTAGCTTATTATATTAAAGCTTGTTAGAAGAAAGTTCAATTACGCTTATACCCAACTTATATATTCTGCCAGACGCACGCTGATCAAACACCCACATACCAACACACATTTCCACTTCACCCAAAAAGGCAAGCGCTTCAACACAAAGCACAAAGCAAAATAATGAAAGAAGATACGAAATGAAAGGAAAACTTCAAATGAAAGTCAAGTTGAAAATGTCGAAAAGTTGCGCAAATTTATTTTTGTGCTTCTTTGCATATAAACAGTAGTGTCCTCTTAATTGGAATCATGTATTCATAACAAATTTTTATATTAAATAAAAATATTTTTTATTAAAACAAAGTCAATGCTATTAAAGCCATAAATATTAAATAATAAAATTGTGTACACTATGCACTCACAAAAAAGTTTGTAAATTTGATGCCTTTTTTTAATTTAATTTTGTTTGCCAATTTTCAAATTATTTTTTAATTACAAATCAATTAAATTTTTTTTATAAAAAAAAACATTTAAATTTAATAAACTAAAAGTTAGAGCGCATTTCTAATTATGAGTTCGCCACTGTATTTATGTGCGTGAATGAGTTTATGTGAAAAGCTACCCAATGATAATGGCAGGCAACAGAAAAAGTCGACCGCGGCAGTGGTTGAAATGCAATTCCATCAGAAAACTCGTAGACCAAATTGGTGATGTCACAGCCTGCCGAGATGAGGTGATGTAGTACAAAATGCGCAATGGCGTGTGAATGACATTACTGAGACAGAATTTAAATGATATCAGAGAAAGGGAAAACTGTGATAATGTGCGTGCAAAAGCGGTCAAAAAAAACATCCGCTAAAAGTTGATTTCATTGAAAAATTATAGCCAATTATGTTCAACATATCTGTGACAGGTATGCGATTTTCGAGCTATCAACACTTTTGTCATAGAGTGATTGACATTTGTAAATAGGGGAAACCGAAAAAAAAAATAAATTAAATTAAATTTTATTCCTTCGGATAAACATTCGCATTTAATATTTTATCCCATTTTGAATATCTTCTTAACACACTCGTAAGGTCTCATCGAAATTTTGATAGCCAATTTTTTTTTACTTTTATTCTCTTGCTATTTTTGGTTAACACTTTCTGTGGCTTGGTGTTCGCACACGCCTGAGGTTCTCAAAATATTTACTCTTTGTCACACATTGTGCAAATTTAATCGAAATTTCTGCTATCGCATGCACATTCTCAACCACTCGGAGCAGGCTTCGTATGAAGATGTATTGGAATGCAAAGGTGGCTTAAAAGTATGGCGATGTATGTACATAGCTACGAGTGCATACATGTATCATAAAATAAAATTTTTACACATCTTTTGTGTGTTAAAAAATTTTTTTTTTAATATTTTCTAAAAAGGCCTGAAAGATCATCGACATAACCATAACATGCATAACCCAGCTCTTAAAAAAAGTAAACCTCACATTAAAATCGTTCTGAAGGAAATGGGAAAGAAATGAATTTGATTGAATTTATAACGAAATAAATTTTTGTAGCGGGTTCTTAACGAAAAATGGATAACCAATCCAACATAAGAAAAACCATAAGAATTTAATGTGCGCTTTGCAGGCGCAATGTGTTACTAACTCGGTCTAACTTGTCCAAATTGTGCGATTTTTTAAACAGTCAAATCCCACAATGTCAAAGAAATTCTTAAGGCCAACTGATCAAAGCTGTCATAAATATTCTGAAAATTTGGCAAACTGTTAAAATGACCAACACTCAAAACTATGCTTCAAATTGTAGTTTAAGCAAAATTGTTTAATATATCGTTTTGGATTTCCCCGTATATCTGGAGCTGCTCATTTGCATTGCAGTATTTTTATTTATTTATTTGTTATCCCATATTTCGAAGTTTTGTTTATCATTCGCGCTATAAAAAGAGACCGTCAACGGATACTTTAAGAAAACTGAAGCAAACTATAAACGGCAACGCGTGTGTGTGTTTTTGCTGCACTAAAAGTTACATTTTGTCATCTGTAAATATGGAGTTTTTCAGGAGAGTTTTTTTGTTAAGCACAAAAAAGTACTAAACTGCTATTTGTACTATATGCAGCTGAATAGCTTAGTTTTTTGTTTTAAAACACAAAAAAGAACTTTGCCAATGGGTCGCGAGCCTCTAACAGGTGAATTACATGAGAGTATTGGGGGAGCATTATTTTTTAATCGTTAATAAATGTGACATTCCTTTAATACGTAAATTAAGTAAGTTTTGCGGTTTATTATTTTTGACAGGTTTAGTTTGTTAAATTGTTAGAGTCTTAGAGCTTATAAGCTAACTGAATACAAGACAGGAAAGCAATATAATTTTAAAGAAGGATATTCTAATGAAAAAGCTTAAAATTTGTAAGTTAAATTTTTAAAATATATAAAAATATCTTTATTTTTTATTTTAAAGTAAACTGCCAACCTTAAATTTGTAACACAATTTATTAATCAAAAAGAGTCGATATCTTCTTATAACGTTGCATTGATATATATCAGAAAAACTATTTGATTACGTAAGATTTTTCTTCTGCTTTTATTTTAAAATATTTTCATTAAAAGGTTATTGGTTTTTCTAATTAAGAAAAATTCATTATTCGAAAGATCCACCATAAAACGGGCTTTCTAAAGAGTTTTTAGGCAATTGCTTTAAACTTGTTCAGAATTAATTAAAAGTTTTTTTCGCATAATCTGTGCGGAATCTGTTACGGATTTGTTAAAAATTAATTCGGTTTTATTTTGGAATTCGTTCAGTCGGAACAACAGCTTAAATCCAATTTAGACCAAGTTTGGGCCCGATTTGGGCTATTGTTGTGACGTGTATGTTTTGCTCCATACAGAAAAAAATAACGCTTTACATTGAAAATAAATTTATACGAATATAATTGCCTGATTCACTGTAAATGAGTTTCAACATTTTAGTCTTCAAAAATAATACTTTAAATTCGTGCATATTCTCTGTACTTTAAAAATTTTGAATAATCCTGTTTTTTTTTTAAATAAACCTCAACAAGTTGTATTATTTTTCTCGAGTTGTCTATAGCAAAAGCAATGCCATGAAATGTTCGCCCCACATTTTCTCACCTCTCTACAAGTAGGTGCGGCTGGTCGCTGTGCTCGCTGTCAATCAATGTATTCCTTATATTTCACAGAAAAATACATTGGGTGTTTGGTTGCAAGGAGTAGCAAAAAATAAAAAAAGAGCAAGGAGTGCATCCCTCTGTTGTAGCATTGCAGTACATACGCTGTAAGAATATCGAGAAATCAATGTATAACACAATTTTCTTATCAGAATTCACACACATGCATTTATCTATCTATGTAACTGCAGCAGCATGTACGAGTACACCAAAGCAACAACAACAATATTTGACAGCCATCTATTTTCACCCTAAACCCAATACTACTTACAATGCTGACAGGCACTCATTTTATGCGCTTTCAGCAATGTGAAGTGAGAGATACTTCTTTTAAAGGAGATTGATTCAAGTAACACATATTCGTCCTTACATATGTATGTATATTTATTTATACGTACGTATGTGTATGCAACATTTGCAATAAACTTTTGTATTATTTTTCCTGATTATTTATTCGCAGCAATTTCTCTAACATTATTGAACGGTATATGTACTTATATACACATGTGTTGAAGCACAATGAAAAATGTGCAAGTGTGTTATATATGAAAGTGTATATTCTTTGCTTCATATGTGCTATTCTCTGTTGCAAAAGCTGATGTAAGTCGTGCCGCGACATTGGCAACGTCTGAAGTAGCTTGTGTGAGACTTTCATTCACATTGAGGTATTTTGCCAGCTAGGTGGGTACACATTTATGTATATACATACATACATGAATACTTTTGTAAATAAATATGTAAATCAAAAGGTTTGCGACATGCACTTGTGTGCACAATATTTCACAAAATCCATATATATTCGTAGTAGTGCAATTTTATATACCAGTCTAGATGAAAGTTTTAAGATGAACGCCCGAGATTGTGGGAGAGCTCACTCTATTAAATGTTTAAAAAAGATGAATGCGTCCATATTTTATGTACTTCCAACTTACTATAAGTTTTTCAATTATTTGTATATTATTTTTTTCTTTTAATATTCCAAACATACTTTTCGACGCTAAAGTTTTTGCTAATAGCAATATTTGACGTGTGATGTCTTTTAATTTGAATTCCAATATTTTCAATTAAAACTAAATTCTCTCCATAGCAAAGCCGATTTAATCGTTATTTTAAACTTTATATAGCATTAATAATATTCCAAAAAAATGTTATTACTAAAAGATCCAAACTAAAAAAAAATATTGATAAAATATTATAAATTTAGTAAAAAATTACGTTATATAATTTTGTTTCAGGGACCGTGCCAAAAATTGCGTGATTAATCTGTAATGAAAGTATTCCGGAATTAGCTTATATCGGGTACAACTTGACATTATATAGTCGCAACTAATCGCGAACGGGTATTATTGTAGTTTAGTCCTGCGTTCGTGATATATGCATTGATATAAAAAGGGTGTTTGTTTTAGACATGTGATTTTTAAGAAGAAATAAATGCATATAATTTAATGCTTTGGCCAAGAATTTAGCTTTATTATAAGCATAAGAGCTTGCCATTATGTTTTAAAAATGAATTCGGGCAAGTGACCGCCGCGGCTGCCTCGAATAAATTCCAGCCGAGGGCTCCAAATTTTCTACTACTTTTTGCAGCAATTGAGGCCGTATATCAGCAATAATGCGCCGACTATTATCTTCCAAGGCGTCAATCGTCTCGGGCTTATTCAAGTAGACAAGGGACTTCACATGACCCCACAAAAAATATTCAAGCGGTGTTAAATCGCATGATCTTGGAGGCCACGCCACAGGCCCACGACGCGAGATAATGAGCTCACCAAAAGATTTATTCAATAAATTGATTGTTTCGTTGGCTGTATGGCATGCAGCGCCGTCTTGTTGTAACCAACGGTCGTCCACATAAACATTCATCAATTCAGGCACGAAAAAGTCATTAATCATGGCTCTGTAGCATTTCCCCTGGACCAATGATTTCATCTGCCCATAGAGCATACCAAACAGTGATTTTTTGAGGATTTAACGGCGTCTCAACAATGACTTGTGGATTATCATTACTCCAAATGCGACAATTTTGTATATTAAAGTACCCATTCAACCAAACGTGAGCTTCATCGCTGAACAAAATGTTTTTGTGAAAATCGGGATCGGTGGCCATCTTGTTTTGGGCCCATTCACCGAACGTTACAAACGTTGTTCCGGAGTAAGTCTGTTTATTATGAAATGACAAACCAAACTGTGTATAAATCATGTAACAACTGTCAAAAAAAAAACAACTCCGAAAAGAGTATTGCCTCATCCGAAACCACACGTCTATAAAAAGGCCATTTTCATGCACTTAGACAACGAAATTTAAAGCGCGCCGTTGGCGAGTAAGCAGAGCATTTGCTTAGCAACCCTCGAGGAGCCGGTTCGAATCTCACTCAAAGCTATGATTTAAATTTTTATTTTTATAAATAGATTGATCCTGATTTATACCCATTCGGGTATAAAAGGAGACTCGTTATAGAACATGCTCGAACAAAAGGGAACAGTTCATTCCATAAAAAGAGATACAAAGTTGTATTAGTCGCATGTTCTCTTGCGATTATTTATTAAGAGGAATGAACTGAATTTTTATAGAAAAATAAATGGTAGAAATACTACGAGTATATGTTGGAGTGCTATCATTTTAAACGTCTGTGCACTTCAAAGTATTTATTAGAAATAAATAATAAAATTAAAAAAAAAATTAAGTATAATACAATTCTTAATCAAATGGTAATTATTTTAATCTGTTTTTTTTTTAAATGGATATTTGTTATTGGTACTTGTAATGCAGAAAGTGGAACTAATTTAAATATTATATATAACAATTTTTTTTTTACTTTATTTCAACGATTTTTGTTTTAAATGAAGGGATATGTTATCATTATGCACTTAAGTTTTCTTCGAACGCATTCTTATAAATTTACAGAAAATTTGTATTAGAAATTTTGCTAATTATTTTTGTAAATTTGTTTGGCTTTTGATCGATACTTTATTTTGTCACATTCTAAAATGATATAACTAATTTCATTTTAAGAGTTATGGTTAAAATAATCTTATAAATTATTTTGTGTCACTGTTTGTTCATATGTAAATGAATATTTATTGTACATGCGAACACATAAACCTTTGTCATAGAGCAGTTTATATGTACGTCTACGAATTTTGGCTTTGAATGTCTTTAGTTGCTCGTTCTATTCCTAACAAAATTTAAATACTAAAATCCTCTAAGCCTCTCTCCCGCCACTCAGTCCTTCATGAATACCTTTCTATCATCATCAGCATCTTCCAACACCACAGTTTATTAACATTTCAGATGCCAGTCCCCTTCGTGCTTTGTGCTTGTAGCAGCATGTCATGTACAATATTTTTGGAAGCTTGCAAGTCATGTCAGCAAAAATTTCAATTAAAACATAGTACTTGGACACGTTGATATGTGTGTGTATGAGAATCAACGTAGGTATAAACATAGCAAATCAATGAGTTACGTGTAAATCGATCCATTGTGTGTGTTTATACTACGTTTCATGAATGAATGTAAATAAATGTATATAAATAATTTAAAGAGTAAAAGACTTGCAGAAATTTAGAATTCAGTGTCTTCATTTGAGTTTTTTGAGATTTTGTTTTGTCGCGTTCTTACTTTTAAGATATTTACTGATTAAAATTAAGACTATAACTTAGCGGTAATAATTTTCCATCAGTACTTTTAACGATTATAAAACATTTATTTAAACTTCACACAAACGCTGCTTTTCGGTCTTGGCTCTCCTGGGTGCTTCCATTTGAATAATTAGACTTTGATTTCGACGTCATAACGATGTATCCATGATTCGTCACCAGTTATGACTCTTTTCAGGATCATCACTGACGTCATTCAGTATCTCCTCAGCGATGCTCGTGCGGCGGTTCTTCTGAACCAAAATTCAGAAGTTTCGGAACAAACCAAAATTGCATGACACGATTCGACTGATATGTCAACATCCTCAGCAACTTCTCTTTTGGTAATTCGAAGCTTTGCAAAAATAACTTTTTTCGCTGCTTCGACTATGTCTTTTGTTAAATATTTATTCAGATCAGTTCTTTATAATTAGTAGTGTGATTTAACTCGGCTAGTCTGAACTGAGCCTTGAGGTGCGAGAAAAACAAAGTTATTCCACTTTTCAGCCCAACGTTTCGCTAATACTTCTTAGCATCTTCAGGGGCAATTGTTTATTTTATATAAATTTTATTTACATAAATCACTTTCTATTAAAAGTTGTTTAAAATTTTTTAAATACCTAACTATTCAAATATTTAATCAGTGTGGAGTTTGAAGTTTGCCGCTTTTTATTTGGAAATAATTATAATGAACATTAAGTTTGAGATTAAAATACGAAAACCTAATAGAAATACATATATAAAAGATGAATGATTTATCAAGGTTTTTTTTGAAACGGCATTAAAATTGATCAAATTTTCATTGAAATTACAAGCTTTTTTCAAAAATCGTTCAAAACATTTTTATTAGTAGTTTAAGGGGTCTCCTCATGTGATGCTAAAAAATTTGATTTTTCAGGATTTTTTTGATGACAAGGCAATTATATAAATGGTTTAATCGAAAGATATATTTAAAAATGGCGGAGTAAACAAAAGTGCACTGGAGCGTGCCGATGATCAATTGGTTACATTGTGTACATGATAGCGTCCGTAATTCTCAACTGATTTTTTTTTTCTCGTTTTGAAACTGGAAATTAAATTTTTGAAAAAACAAAAATCGATTTTGTTTCGATTTATGTGCATGAGGAGACCTTCTTAAATAGAATAAAATTTTCAACTTGGTGCTCTTTATACTCATTTTTTACGGAAATTGAATGCGCTACGGAACTGAACATAAAAAAAAAATTCAAAATTCAATCAAAGTTTCTATTTATTTCAATATCGTAATTCGTACAGGAAATTAAATAAGAAGAAAACTATTTGTCTGTATACGTTTTTAACAAAAAATTATAAAATTTTAAGTTTTTGAGTATGCAGGTTTTTGGACATGCAGTTTAATTGTAACAAAAAGCAAGTTTCAGATCGCTTTTTTGGGCGAGGTTGTTACGAATGTTGCGTTGTCCACTTTAACGCTTAAAACCCAACTCAATCACGACCTGCCGGTGTACGTGTCAGTTCCATCTAACCTAACCGAATTGTCTAAATTTAATAAGGCAAAAAGTGACCATCAAATTTTTTCCACATAAACCAGTGCTACTATTTTGACCGGCACTGTACATACATAGATATTTATATTCATACTTGTTGCAAGTATTTCCGCTGCGCGCCGCAAGCACGTGCTTAAAGCAAGGATATGAGGATCATACGGAATTACTTTTTTATTGTTTTTGTTTTTTGTTGCCGCAAGCTAACCAGGCGACGGAAAACAATTAGGAATCTTGCGGAAGACAATAAAAAAATCATTATTTGAAATATAAATTATGTCAAGGACATACTTACTCTATCTATTTCAATTGTATGTGAATTGCATTAGCAATCAGCGTGCGTGAATGTATGAGTGTGATTGTGCAAATACAGAAATTAATGTCTATGTACCGGGTGGTAACGTGACTAGACTTAGAATACGAAATGCTTAGTTTGTAAGTAAAAAATACGAGATGACAAAATGACTAAACTTTTGATGTACAGAGTTATCATTTCATTACTAAGCCACTGGTCGTGTGACGTTGATTTAAAAACGTGATCAAGTGGCTTCTGTTTTTTTTTTGGTCTTAAGTGGCAACCACAGACCTGTGGCAAAATTGTATACATAGTGCATTTGTAGATATGTAGCATTTTGCATGGTTTCGACTAATTGGTGATGAAAAAAAAAGTTTTACTAATATTTTAAGCACAAAGTGGCACATTTTTGTGCATAGACTTCCTCCTTATCGGCAGAAAAAAACTTTTTTGCCTTTGTCAAATTTAATATTTAGGGCCACTAAGGAAAATCATTTGTGTCAGCAACAGCGTTAAGTGAACTCTAATGTTCGAGCGCTGCTATTACTTGACATTTTTTTCTATATATTTATTTTTGCGTCCTTTGTTCGTTTTAGTGTTTACCATGGCGCGTCTAAAAGTATGGTTTACTCTCGCTGAGGCAAGGGAAACGTTCAAGAAAAACAAATACGTAAATGTAAAGCGTGAATAAAATTAAAGCGACGTCACAAAAAAGTCTTGCTTATTTGGAGCTACATACATTCGTGTTTATGAATTTCAAAAGCACAAATTGCTGGTATTTTTTTTTTAACTTCGGTGTTTTTTCATGTTACAGTAACAAATCTTTAAGGCGGTGGTCAGAAGAAAAAGCGTCCATTTTATTTTCAACGTAATTTTTATGCTGCTAAAAGAAAGTGAGGGATGGTAATTCAGTCTTATCTTTGTCGTATATTACTTTGCAAGGTTTTTCATTTATTTATTTATTTTTTTGATGGCCTGCACTGGCCACTTTCCGAAAAGAGATGAATGATCGCAATTGTGTAAGAAAATATTCCGAAAATATTTGCTGTCATAAGCACCTCTGCTCGGGGTAGCACGAAAGATAATAGTGGGGGTCGTGTTGGTGTTGTTAATTTATTGTATCTCAATTTTTCTGTATGGAATTCTTTGCTTATTTATTTTAAATTGCGCCCATTCGTAATTTTGGCCTCAAGCAAAGTAATATTTTTACGCTCTCAAAAGGTAATAAGATCTGCGGATGTACATATTACTTACAAATTGTAGGAAATGGCAAAATTTCCTTAGGTTAAACAAATTAGCGCGTTAGGTAATAGAAACCAAATTTATGAAAAATTATAGGCATCTAGTATCGTTATTATTCACCATCGAGTGCAGCGTAAAGGAGCCGAGAATAATTTGCTGAGGTATTGCGTTCACATCATTTGTAAGACTATCCTAACAAAAAATTCCTCTTTCCAGGATTTATTGATTGTCCAAATGCATATTATAAGAAGGCACGTGGGCACGCACACCTTTGTTGCTCTTCCTTGTAGAAATGTTATATGACTTTTAAATGTTTATTAAATATTTTAGGAATATTAAAGAAAAACTTCAAAGAATATAGATTATATAGAGATTCTTTGACCAATTTGGAAACTTGACTGTTAATATTTTGAAACTAGAATTTCTTTTGAATTAAAATTATCAAAAATAATAAAAAAAATATCAATTCAATGTAAAAAATACTGGTTTTTGCGTTTTTCTTCAACATAAAAAAAAATATTTCCATGCATTAAGGTTTGAATAAAGCTCTCATGAAAAATCACAAGAACTAATTTTCATTATTTATATTGCTTGAAAGAGTAATGAAGTATGTTGCTGAATATTTTCTTAAAGAAATAAATATATGAGCATTTTTTTTTTGGGAACTTTACAGCTCGATTCTGTAAATACAGACAGCGCTGCTTGTCAGTGTTGCTATGTCAGCAACATTGTCAGTTGAAAGTTTTTATACTATTCTACTTCGGTTACTGACAAGCTGAAAGGTCTTTTAACTCACCACGCATTCAAATAGCAAACAGCTGTTTGGTAAGTTAAAATTAACAAATGGCAACTGAAAAGTAGTATGTTTGTTTTAAATTTGTTTTATTAAAAATTACTTACTACAACATTTCTTTTGTTACTATTTACATAACATAGGTGAGTGAGGTTTCATCGCTCTAGTGCGGTTTCAACGCACCGCGATGTATGCAATTGCTTTGGGAGGAGGTTACCCAAGGTATTAACTCCCTAAATGGTACAACACGTACGACAATTAAATGGAAAGAGGTAATGCATATGCATGGCCTTGTATAGCCAATATAAACTTTAAAATTTCTTCCTCCATATTTTCCGTTAAGCACAAAATAAACTGCTGTCAGCACTTTTTTGTGAACTGACAAGGCTCTCAGTAATGGCAGCTTTTGTCACTGCGATAGAATATTAAAAATAGACTAGCTGTCATGACAGTGACTGAGGTGAACTTGTCAGTGATAAGGAATCGAGCTGTTAGACTTATTTATAGAAAACATTTATTTTTTTATTTCTTGAGTGTAATTTTATGTGCATATTTTGATTTTCTTAAGAGCTGTTTACTAAGGTTTATGTTGCAAAATATTCTCGGGCACTACTGAACGGATTGGGATGCCACTTTTTTTAAATTGATGCTTGCAGTTAGTACTACTATGATAGCTACTTAAATTAAAAGTTAGCCTTTTCATTTCTGAAATATTAAAGTGTAAAGTTTTAAAAAAATTTTACACTAAGTATAGCATTGCTACAACCGAATGTAAAATCAGTGTCATAGCGGGAAGATGTGTAGCTGTGTGAGTAGTAAATCAACTGCTCTTCATTACTACTTCGTTCGGCTATGCGCAGAGAGCTGTGCTGTTGACTTTGTTAATAAACCGATGCAAGGTGAAATGATAACTTTGATCCACACTGTTAGATATGTTTGTTTTTCAGATGCTTTGTTATCATACAAGAAACTACAAACTACAGCTGAATTTTTAAAAGTTTTTTAGTTTTTTGCTTACGGTATTGCAAATTAGTTTTGTTGATGTGTTTATGAATATACATACATATATAAGGATATGCTATATACATAAACAGAAAGCGCGTGGCGAAGCCTCGCGCAACCGTTGCCAGCTAGTAAATTATATAATATTGTTGCCTATAATTAATATTATGCGCGTACATAAATTACATAAAGAAATTATAAAAGACACACGATTGTTTCAATAGAAAGCAGAACTTTTAGATATTTGAAAAGTTAAACATTTAAAAACCTCAATTTTTAGTTTCAAGTCAATTTAATATGTGGCAAGTGGAGAAAAGGAAATATTTTTATAAGCTTAGGCATTAACGAAACTGAGCCCAAGTAAGTGTTAAAAAAAGAGGAAAAAAATATCGAGTAAAACCCGAAAGTACCGCAGACATTCGATATGCACACTGCTCTTAAATTTATTCACGAGAAAATTGGTGGTTTATTTCAATATTACATATTTTACTCCTACACCGATTACAGATGCCATTTCATCTGCTTGCGTTAGAATTGTTCAAGCAGTCATGCGTTGAAACGCAGATAAATCGTAAAAGTGCCACCTGCCACAGCAATTTTAAAACATAATTGAGTGTAATTTTTCAACGAAATCACCGCATGACTGCAGATTTTCAATTTCTCTTTTTCTTTTGCGAACCTCCGCCTCAAGCGGTAATGCGGTGTGCCAATAAAAGGCGCACTAAAATTATCAGACACACATTCACATACGCACAACCTTCCAGACAACTGATTAACATTTAAGGTTTGGCTTTGGAATGTAATTCGTTCACTATTAAATACTTTATATTGAACTCACACCGCTGACCTGTGACATCACCGGTTTTGGGTCGTTGCGTTTTTCAACGCAATTATCTCTGAATGTATGTTTGTGTGTGTATGTACATATGTATGTACATTGGATATTGTCGGCCAATGTTCAGCTGTTAAGCGTGTTTCCAAAGCTTCGTATACGTAAAATAATAGGTATAATTATACATATGTATACATATATTTATGCGGATATATGTATATACTAGGGTGGGTTAAATTTTTGGTCGATGTTTGGTACCCCCTAGTTGTGTTTTATAAATCATTTTAAGCAACTTTTCCAATGGAAGTATGGTTTCATTTTGAATTCCGAGCCCCCCAATTTTTAAAAATAGGTATTTTTTTTTCCTTTTCTTAGATCTTCCTCTATCTACTCGCTAAATGAACAAAGCCTATTTTTCTCATTTCAAATTTATTATTCTTTACAATTCCAACCTTAAAGATAAAAACTTATATAAAATATAAATGAAAAAAATTCAATTGAATATTGTAAGAAGCGAGAAGGACTTATTCTTGAAAGTCTTTCTTGCTGTCAAGTTTAGGAAATTTTTTACGGCCATCACATCTTCTCTTTTCTGTTCTAAAACTCGTTTGGACACGCTAGCTACCAATTGAACATGTCTTTCCGTTGCGAAAAAATACCTTATTTTAAAAATTGGGGGGCTCGGAATTCAAAATAAAACCATACTTCCATTGGAAAAGTTGCTTAAAATGATTTATAAAACACAACTAGGGGGTACCAAACATCGACTTTTTTGACCCATACAATTTGACCCACCCTAGTATATACATATGAATGTATGTAATAGGAATGATAATCCCGGTATTCCGAAATACCGGGATCCTGGGATACCGGTTTTTTTAACTCCCGTATATCGCGGGATTTGCTTATACTTATTCCGGAATATTTTAAGTATCTTCAATGGCGAAACAAATCATTATTTCTAACACTGTGTGATAAAACAGCTCCGCCTAGTCAAAGTTACCCTTGAAGCTTAATGTGTTCGAAACATGTACTTATTTAAATAAGGCATCGCTTTAAATTTTAGGAAAACTACTTTGAGTAATAAATTTTTTAATAAACTCATTTCAAGAATCAGACTACAGAGTACAATCCTGTCAGATGTGTACACTTCTTTTTAATACAAATAATGTATATAATTTTAAATTTTACTTTCTGAAACTTCTAATTTTAAAGCCATTATAAAAGAGCTTTGAGTAGAAATGAGATTTTATATGAAAGCGATGTTGAAAACACTAACGAGGAGGAGGTTGAAGTTGATAAGGCAGTAAGTCACAATAATAAATTTCATCAAGTTTTAACGAGCGAATATCCAACAATACATAGAATGGCGTACAATTTATCAGAAGCTTTGGTTAAAGAAATTATTAAAATGGGGGCGAAACAGGTTTTATTAGCAAAAAATTAAACTATAGGTTGGGGAATAATAAACTTAATGCTTTAATTTCTTTAAGATCGCATTTCGATCAAAAAATGTAATAATTTTCCCTCGCTCAAAATGGTATGGGTAATGCATTTAATTTTAACTTGCTTTTGATATTGTATTTACAGTCGGATTTTGTGTTCTTCTTAAATTATCAAACATATACAAATTTTCGCAAAAGTTATAATTTGTCAATACTTTTTTTTATATAAATATGTTAATTATTTATTTTTGATTAGAATACTTGAAATTGGTGAATTTTTAATATTGAATATGTATAAATTATTGATGATTTATCAAGAACAGGAATCGGGATGTTAATATTTATCTCAAACAGTGTTTAAAATTAATGTTACTGTATATTCATTTGCTGCTGTACCAAATATGTGCTCATATATTTGTACTTGAAGAATAAATTACTTTGCATGTTGGTCAGATTTTACGTTTATTTTTTTTGGGGATTGAATAGACCAATAAATATATAGTACATGAATTACAACTTTGTTGTTTGTTTTACTAGAGTTAATGTGATTTTGAATACTACTATAATCGAACGATTACAGACGTGTTAAATATTGTTGACAAATTAGAAATTACGAATTAAAGCTTCCTGAAATTTGGGATTCCGGGATATTTCCGGGATTGTGTTTTCACATCTCGAAAATCCCGGGATCAATAAAATGCCAAAAATTGACATCCCTAGCATGTGTGTTCTTGTAGAACCACGCAACTTGTTGCCATTATTAACTCCACCTTCATTTTAGGTTTTCCTTTCGCTACGTATCTCCTTTCATGCTTGGCTTTGTGCTTTAAATTGTAGCGTTTGCGATTTTAAGTTGAGTGGCTGTGAGTGTGTTTATACATATATACATTCATACATATAAGTAATACACATACAGATATATAAGAGGTCAAAGCAGTCAGTAATTGTTTATTTTCTTATAGAATTTTATATAACACATATATTTCTAGTCGTATTTGCAATCCTTTTAAACGATATATGTTGAGTGTTGATCCAAATGATTTGAGTAGGTAGGTATGTGTGTATGCTTTAAAAATAAATCTTATGTGTATGTTTATAAGTTCGAGCTGACAAATGAGACTTGAGTGTTTGATTTTTCAAAAGCTTTCCATTTGCGCTGAAAGCACTTGGCGGTAAGGAAGCCTATTAGCTACAGATCCATGGTAGTTTTAAAAGATGCAAAAGTCACACTACACTTATTTGTGAAGGCCTCTTACTTTTATGCATTAAAATCGATTACTTTTTTCACATGCAAAGCTACGGAGTACTACATGCGTTTGCTCAAAGTGAGTATATCTTTAAATAAAATTTATACAAAAATAAGTAAATATATAAGATTCTAAAGAGAAGTGCTTTAACTGTTTGAGAAACAAAAGTTTTTAGAGAGAATTCTTCGTCTAAATATTCAAATAATTGAATATTTGTACGTCTATAAATGGATGTTGAATTGTTCTATTTGGTCATAAACCTCGGGATATAAAACCTGTGTACGATTGGTTATTTCCGAGTAATATGAAAGTATGTGGCCGCTATAGTCGTGTTGGTAGCGGTGCGTACTAAAACTCGTTATGGCGCTGAGTTTGCGGTTCGAATCTCAGTCAGGGCAAGCAAAAACTTAATCATAGAAACAGTTTTTTATCTAATAACGGTCACCCCTCGCATGGCAAACCTCCGAGTGTATTTCTGCCATGAAAAAGCTTCTCATTAAATACATCTGCCGTTCGGAGTCGGCACAAAACTGTAGGTCCCTCCATTTGTGGTATAATATAAAGACGCACATTACAAATGGTAGGAGAAGCCCGGCCAAACACTTAACTTTATAAAGTAAGTTTTATTATTGTTAATGTGAAAGTAAGAACTTGCGCTTATTTGTATAGATGTCAGTTATTAATTAATTATAATAACTCATAAAATGTTTAATTAACGAATTATATTAAGGATTTCCAAGCAAAACTTCCGTACAACCTTTCGTTGTATTAAGGCTCTAGTTAAAATATATGTATATAAGGAAGTGTAATATTTGGTGGTAAATCTAGACAGAGAGCTAACATTGAAGACTTATGTAACTATATTAAAGTAAATTCAGCGCTGAAAGTTTTAGAAAAGTTTAAAAAAAAAACAGAATTAAGACCTGGCGATTCACAGGCTGGCTCAGGTTTTGGGTATACACAACTTAAATCAGAGTAGTGGATAAGCACGGCTGATGGAATACTGACTCAGGCAAAACAAACAAATGTTTTCTGAAAATACCGACTGAGACGGTGGCGAAATTCGCAAATAATACCTTCTTTGTCTATTTTTATCAATTCGTCGAAGCAGAGTGTGATTGAATTCCAAAAATTAAATAGAAGATAAAGAATCTTGCGCAATATTTGTTTGAAGATTTGCTCTTACCTTTTAATGTCTGCAGTTTGTGAAATAAGTATACCAGAGAAAAAACAAGTTTTATTAAATACATTTTGATACACCTTATTGGGAAAAGAGTAATTTTTGTAAAATAAAACGCTCAGCATTCATTGGTTGGAACTGAAACAAATTAACTTCGGGACAGCCTTGAGAATCCGGCAATCACAAAAAGCTTGAATTTTTATTATTAAAATGCCCATCACTCTGTACCAAAAAAATCGTCTGGAAAAATGTAGTTCGCAAAACAATTGGTACTGAGTTTACTCCGTTTAAACAATAGTAATTTTTTTTTGTGTAGGCGTGGACACCCATTTGAAGACATTCTACAATGGGTTTTGTGTTTGTGCTGCATATTCCATTTGCTTCCTTTTCAAACTAGTTGAAGAGCAAAGACTTAGTATAAAATGCACTCACACATTCTCACCTTGTCACAAGTGAACACCGCTGCGACTTTTGCCAATCCATTTATTGCTGTCAGGAAACGTAGTTTGACAGTAGAATGCATTGGGCGATGACAGCTAAGCGCTGCAGTATTGGAAATCGCACGGAGTACCCATTTGAGCGGAAGTGCTGCAGTTGTGCTGTTAAAATATATAAGTATCAAGAAATCTATACCATATATATGCATATAAATACATACACACACGCATACAGGAAATTATAGAAATACCACAATTGTAATACGAGTATTGTACTGGTTTGACCTTTACCTTCGAGAGTTACGAAAGCAGTTGGACAGTTGGGCAGTTGGCTAGTTGACGTGCATTCTGCGCCTTGCAGTTAGTGTCCTTTATAAGGAAATGTATTGATTTAAGTATGGAAAATAATATATTTACACAAACACACAAGTGTAAGTATATATACTTGTGCATCGACTATATGTGAGAGGACCATTCAATGCTTTATTTTATGCTTAGAGATTACTGCTCTCTGCGCACTTGCCAGGTGCATTATAGCAACTATTTCTTTTACATATGTGTATATACATACTAGGCAAGGCCGTGTGCCGAACTCAGCCACGGGGAGCTTCTGGTTTGAAATTTCATATACGAATAAAATTTGGTGAATACGATTCACATCTTTCCATTTACGTTAATTTTCCCACGGGGGGTTTCAACCCCCAAACCCCCTCCCCCCGTCCATACGGGCCTGTTACCAGGTATGTGTGCATGTGAGTATATGCAATTTGATGTTGCATGCTTGAGTGAATGGCTGACATAAGATGGTTGCAGCTGGAGGGAGAACCTTGCATCATTTCTAGCGTCTTAGGTGCGCTTGTCTTTGACTTTCATTGACATTGAGTTTCTATGCTAGTCAGCTCAACATAAATATACACACAAATGCATACCTACGTGCATTTTAAAATGATCTCATATATACTATACAAAATGATATAGACTAAACTTGATGGTGTAACCAAGTAGTGAAAGGCGCCTCAAGAAGATTTTTATGTAAAATAAAACTTAAATGACCTTGTTGGATTTATCCAAGTTTTAGTTACATATATTATTAGGTGACTTCATAAAATAATACTATCAATTACTTTCATTCATCGAGTATGGGAAAACAGGATACAATTTTTTTTTAATTTTTATGAGTTCAAAAATTAAATTATTTATTTTGTTTTCGTTTTTCTGTCGATTATTAAGGGATGAATCAAGTTATATGTATATCCTGGAAAGTATAAAATGTTTGATGATGTCCAAATTTTAATTTTATTTTGTAAGATAAAGAAAGAAACAAATTTCAAATATTTTTCAGATTTAAATATTTTATGAAAAATAAAATTTTCAAGTTTTTTACAAAATGTGAAACCTGAGTTTATATTGGTTTGGTATTCCAATACTGATGAAACCTACATTTGTATGTGAAACGAGTATGTATGTATGTATATGCAGTTATTATTTTGCCAATTACGGTTTTCTCACATTCGCATTATAAATTTGTTTTGTTCAATACATCATGTGTGCATGAAAATAATGTATATTATTTATAGTACATATATGTTTTGAACATACTTATTTATGTATGTAGATAATAAAATGATTTGTATACATAGAAATTTGCTTTGCTTTTTAACAGTTCAATGAATCTGTCTATCACCCATGAGTTGAGTTGATGAACAGCTTGCGAATTTTGACACCTTAACGTTTTTTTTATATTTCTTCTTTTGTTATTTTCTGCTGATATATGTATGTATGTACACATATATACTCGTACTTGTAATGACTGTATGAAATCTGTTGAAAAAGGCGTAGTTAAAGCTTTAATATGACAATGATAATGTATGAGAAAGATAAGAGATTCCTTATATTAATGTTACGGAGTTTGCTAAAAGGATGTTTTTAGTATATGTTATAGTAAGCGCTACACTATTATTAAAACAATCTAGCTACAATGAAATTCTCACTTATAATAAAATATTTGAAACAAATTTATATTCTTTTAATTTGCTGGAAATTTGCAAGCATTAGTCTACCAGATTATTTTCGACATTTCAATTTAGAATTGATAATCGCAATATTGGAGATAAATTGTCAATTATTGGGTTTCAAATGTATACGATAAATTTTTAGTTCCAAATAGAAATTGGGTAACATCTACTCCACTCCGCTTGGCCGAAGTAAGCGAAAACAATCTCGCACTTCAAAACTGTTCGGATTTTTTTCTCCATTAAATTAAATTAAAAAAAACTTTAAGTGTTGCGAATCAATCATAATAAATTACTATATAATTTGTTGTATACTTATCAGAGGTGACGGGCATACATTTTAATTTGTATTTTTTTTATATTTTTTTTTTTAATTCATTGTTAATATAATTGAGTCTTAACAATATATTTTAGCTTTAGCGACTTTGGCCATCAAGCTTTATATATTACTAGAGTACTTATATTTAGGTAATAATATACAAATTACGAATGTATGTATATGTCGCACTTCAAAATAGATGTTTGCTTTACAATGGAATCTTGCAACATAGGCATACAAATTATAACTCCATTTTCGATGAATACCTTTCTAATTGCACTTATAAGACTTTCCGGTTATCCCTTTCGCAACTTACCTTAAATGAAAAAAAAACAATTTTATTTGTAAGTGTTTGATATCAAGCATGTAGACATAATGATATTCTATTTTTATATTTCATTCAAAAGGGGAATTAATTTCACGTTTTCGTAAAGGTTTTAGCTTAACGAAGAAACTTCCTCATAATCTAAGTTTTATAGTATTCAAAAGTATTTTTCAATAGAATTATTAACAAGATCTGATTAGACTAGTTTCAACCTGAAAAAACTTTTTTATATTTCATGCCAATTTATTAAAATTATTGATCTTTCAAATTCTGTTTTAGCGTAAGCTTGTGCATTGCGAAAACGTGATAATAGTATATTCATTCGATTTACACTTTGTTTGTATTTAGTGAATTATTAATGTTCATACATGAAACATTTTAAGAGACAATTAATTAAACGTCATATTTACTATAAAGATTTCACAAAGAAATCTTTCAATTACTTATTGCCTTCATGTCGGGTATGTGTTTATAAGGGATGTCAAGCTTGGGGATTTTATTAATACCGTGACAATTTCGGAATCCCGAAATTCCCGAAGTTTTGATTCATAAATTTTAATTTGTCAAAAAAATGTTTATAGAAAATATGCAAAATAACATTAATATAATAAAGAACGATTTGTTGTACTTCATGTATGTAATTATTGGTCTTTTCAAGAACAAAAAATAAATAAACGTAAAATTTTACCAACATACAAGATATTTTATACTTCAAATACAAATATACATATTTTGTACAGCAGCAAATGCACCTACATAAAGTATAATTACTTTTAATTACTGTTTGAGATCCATATTAAAGTATTAGCATTCAGTAAAAAAAGAAATACATCAAGTAAAAATGAAATGATCTCTGTAGGAATTAGCTTTTATCGACACCATTAGGAAAACTATTAATTTCTTTTACCAAACCTTCTGATAAATTGTATGCCACTCTATGGTTGAATACTCGCTCGTTCAAACTTGATGCAATTTATCTTTGAGACTTTCTGCCTTATCCACATCAGGCACCTCGTCGTTAGATCTATTAACATCGCTTTCATATTCTACTCAAGAAGGATATTATCCAGCTCATTTATAATGACAAAGCCTTTAGGGAGTTAACAAGCCGTTGTCGTATTATGTTATCGTAATACAACAGTTAAAAAGTGGTTGTTTTTGTTCTCGCGTTGAATTTTCTAATTTCAATAGAACTCTGAAAGGTATGTTTAATGGTTATTTTTGTGTTTTATTCGACCGGCCATTCCTGTTTTAAATCATTTAAGGTTTATTTTTGTTTAAAAAAATGTAAATAAAAATTTAGAAAATAAATGGCTATTAAATTCACGTTTTTCTGCAATTCTGGGATTTCAGTAGACTGATGCCGTGATATTCGGGAGTTGAAAAGGCCTAGTGTGTATGTGCCAACATGTGTAAATATGTTTCTGCGTATGTACTGCATACACGAATCCTGAACATAAGGGGACAACATTTTCTGTTTTATATTTGAAATTAATTTAAACTCTAAGAAAATTAATAAAAAATAGGAAATTTTCATTGAAAAAAATTACATACTCTAATGTTTTTTTTTTATAATATCTAATATTGGTTTGTCCTATAGAATAAGTCTTTATTGTTTTTAAACTTTATTGCTAGTAGCCATCTAGGGCCTTATAAAGAATATTTTATATGCAATTTTACGATAATTGAATTAAAGCGGTTTATTGAGAATAACAGTACGATTTAGTTACAATTTAGAATAAAAAATGTGTGTAATGTTAAGTATGTACGCTATCGACCTTAAGAAAATCTTCTAAGATTAGGACAAAGATTTATTTTTTATATTAAACTATACATACATATACTAACACATATTTTAATTGTTAATAACACTCATATTTATATAAAGGGCATTTTAATAACTATTTTTAAAATTTGAAATATTTTCTGAAGTAGTCTACATTGAGTAAAATGAACGAACATACACACTTTAGTAAAAGTTTATGTACAGACCGCAATTTACCTATTAAATTTTGTAAACAACATTTCAACTACTCTTACTTATTTTTATCGTTTTAAAATTTTCAGCTTTAATTGATGAACACATTTATCAAGGATTCGACAATACTCTTATGGTCTTTAGCGCGACTCGTACGCTGTTAATTTAACTTACATCCAATATGTCACTGGCTATTTTTATTACATGTTCAAGGCATTGCTTTCGGTTGGCTCCTAAGTTAAGTGAAGTGACATACAAGTATAGTGCGTAATTTTCATAAGACACCAACTTATTGACCACTTATTTTAATTTAATCAAAACTGTATTGTTTTTCAATTAAAAAAGTAGAATAAAGAACTAAAGCTACAGCCTCATAAACTGAAAATGAATCAACATACTTTTCATCAATTTTTTTTTGAGAATAAAAATTTTTTTGCGTGTCCTTAAATACTGTCACAAATAAAAAAACTTGGAATTGTATGCCGACACTGAACGTCAAATGTATTTTATGAGAACTTTTCTAAGATAAGATATACCCTCGTAGGTTTGACATTGGTTGCCAAAAGGCGACTGCTATCAACCCTGGAACTCAGTGACCTAGTGAGATATCATAAGCGCCATTACACACTCAATGTACAATTTTATATTCCATCTAACTTTATTATAACAAAGTACAAATTTCATGTGACTAAAAAAACTATTAATTTTTGAACAAGTCTTTGCCCAAAATGCTCGACATATTTTTTACATCGAGAATATTACGCCACTTACAAAAACTTAACTAACATACTAGTTTTATATAATTTAATGTGCTCTGTATCAATTTTTTTTAAATTTTTTGTTTAGTTTCCAGCAAGAACTTTTAGTTTTTTTTTTAGAATGAATATTTTTAAATAGAAATTTTAAAAATTGATAAAAGAAAAATTGTTAGTGGCGTAGGTATTATAAGGATATATGAACACTCCACAGAAAAATGCCACCACAAGTAAGGAAATTAAAAAATTATCCTCAATTTTGATTAAATCTTTTACAATGCTAAGTATGTTGGACAGAATGAATAATACATTGCAAATGTAAAAAATAGGTACTCGTATTAATTTTACATCTGTCTTCTCACTTACTGCACTTTTATTTGCTTATTATGTTTAATATAATTTATATTTCATTGCTTACGGGTGTGCGACTTAACTCAACGTTTTGGCATAGATTTCAACCCCATTAGGGTTATATAGAAAAATATTTGCATATGATATGATTTTTTAAGCGCGAATTCAAGTTCCGACATAATATTTCATTGCAGATTTAATTTTTTTATGCAAATCTGTGTACATACACAAGCATGTCAAAAAACCAATCACACAAACAAAAATCGGGCACCTATTTCAAAGTTAAATATCTATGCAAATTTAAAAATATTTTGGAATTATATTGGTGATTCGCTTATTTTGATTGAATTGTGAAACCAACAGTTGTATTGAATAAAATCGAATTTGTGTACATTGTCGTACTTATGCAAATAATTGACTACAGGTGTATGCAAGCCCAATAATGAAATGTCAACCGCAGATTTTTCGATTTGATTTATTTTGTAATTGTCTTTTTTTTTACTTACTATACAAACTTGTATGCAAAAATCAACATATTCCAATATATGAACATTCATAAACACTATGGTTATATTGCAAATATGGCATGTGTGAGCGCTTGGTTGAAAGATAATTTTAAACACTTTAACACAACAATTAAATGAAACAAATTTTACAAAAAGATTAAAGATAACTTTTTATTGGAGAGGTGGCTCTTTTAAACGGCGGCGTAGAATTTAAAATAAATACGAAGGTTGAAGCCGAAATCTCTCTTTAATATTTATATGCTCTGTTATTTATGCTGCATTAAAAAAACGTGTAAAGTTGTTTAAAGAAAACCATTCACATCCGTTTATTTGAGCAAAAATATAAAGGAAAATGCACTGGTGTTAGATGAACGAAACTAGGAAGGCTACGACACACATACTTACAGATAACAATAAAAATACTTAAAATTTCATTTCAATAGTTGTTTCTGCGCCATCTAGTTGTAAAGTCAACTACTGCACAGCAAGCGGCAACGCGGTCAGCTGTCAACCTGTTTTTACTCTCTCTTCTTCGTCATCCAGCAGCACTCGGACACGTACAACTCAACGTGATAAGCACCGGCTCGAAAGTATTGCTGCACCGCCGGCTCAACGCGACTGGTGCCGGCTCGAAATTCGTTAATTTCTTCAAGATCTTAGAAAATTTTGTTCGCAGGAAAGTCTTAGTTTACCTGAGAGAACACGATTAACCTTTCGGTGTTAGTGCGTTTTTTTGAAGTTTAATTAAAACTTAGGAAACTTTCTTCATATTATTGGTGTGGTTAAGTCCTTGTTTCAAATCACAACCGAAATATGTTTATTACTTGAAGGTAAATTGGTTTTAGTGACGATAAACTCATGTAACTTTCTTCTACATATTACTTTTAAATTAAGTAATTCAAATTCAGAGATGTGTATAGTTTAGAACAAATGTCGGGGCGAGCAAGTCGCGACTTCTTTTACAAATGTTGGACAAAACTACTCTAAATAGAAAGGATCTGCATACATATGTACATACATATATATTTATTATGCTTTTATACGTGTTTGCATTCTTGCATTTGAGACTTTCCGCTAAAATGTTTTTATTCCCGTTGCGAGAGCTTTGAGTGGTTGCCAAGTACAACTTATGAGTGCGAAGTATTGCCTTAGAGCGCCACATTTATAAATGCCTGCAGCTGGCGCATATTGAAGGTAATATTTGTTTTCGCAGATCGCAACCTGAACTAACAATACTTAAGTTGATGGCGATGGAGCTCTGCTGTGTGCTTGGCAACTGTTGTTTAAATTGGTACTGCTACCGTGGCTACTGTAAAAAGTTTTTATTTATTTCTTTTGCCATTTGTTGCTGTCAAAGGTTAGTGCGAATAAGTGTGAGTTTGCGGCAGCAAATTGTCGCAGAACACAAGTGAATGTGTTTCTGTTTTGTGACACAGTTGTGTACGCCAACAAATGCAAGATAAAACTTTTAAATAGAAAAGTTGCCACAAAGTCATTGTATTTGGTGGTTGCAAGCGAAGTTGTATAGATTTGTTATGGCATGCCATTGACGTTGTCTCGCGATATCAATAACGGTAGAAGAAGTAAAATGCGTATAAATAAACGATACAAGTTGCTATGATTTAGAGGTAATTTGAAGTAATTGTTATTAGAGAAGGAGAACAGCTAGGTAAATATGCGCAACTTGTAAATATAAGCCCTCTCAACTGAAGGTTTAACAATATTTCACAGTTAAGGGATAGTGGTGTTTCCCGTAGGCATAGATATTTTTGTCTCATTCTGATTACTAAAAGTAAAATAAAAGCAAGCGCGAGACTTAAAGAGCTTTTAAAGTCTTGAAAACTAGCAAAACCGTAAAGAGTTTTGCATTTGATAGCCAGAAAGGCAGATATATCTTAGGACACTGTCCTTTTAAAAAATATGTATTTAGCTAACTTAAAATACTTGAATGCTTCTAAGCAGCAACTATAAATATAAGGAGTATTCAGATATTATTTTAAATTATTAAAATTTATTTTAGCTCAATAAAATTGTAAATTATTAAAATTTATTTATATATTAATGTCAATTCTCATTTTCATGTTTACATTTATATTTCTGCTCGTATTCATATTTTTTTTATCTTTTATATATTTATATTCGTGTTAACATGCGCTTTTATATTCATATTCATATTGATATTCGTATTCATATTCCGATTCAATGTCATTTTAACGCGATCCCAGTTACGAATCTCATATACACCTTGTAAACATAACTCCCCATAGAACAGTTGTTTCTATAAACCTTAGCCCTTTGATAGAAAAAAGTAATCTCAGTGCATTTAGGCTTTTAAAAAGTTAAAAAAGCCTATAAAAACATCTGCCGTCCGGATTAGGTCTCACTATTTGCGATTAAACACATAAATATCTGCACCAGAAATGCAGGCAAAGGTCAAACAAACAATGAGGTGTTCTCGTATATAGTGTAATTACCAAATTTTTATTATTATTTCAAAATTTTTATTAAAAAGCATATTCGTTGAAATTCACATTCATATTCATATCCGTATATATGTATTTCAATTCTCGTTTTCATTTTCGTAATCAGAAACTACAAAGCAATAGAAAAAACTATTTACTAAGCCCCTCACATTTCGCTCTGAATTTATAGTAAAAAAAAAACCAAGAATGCATCCTTTCGTTTGCCTAGCGATTGAGGTTCCAAACGAAACGCTAAAAGCTCTTTATGTGACACTTAATTGGCTTCATCAAATGCCTGGTGGTCGCCCGATAAATATATATTATACGAGTACGAAGAGTAGCTGCCACAAGTGCCAGTTAAATTTTCTTGACGTGGTTCACTTTTTCACCGCAAGCATTTAAATTTGTATTTCCCGCATTTCCTTTTGTCTTTATGCGCATTATTTTGCTGTCCATCCTTTGCCATCATCACTGCACTTCACTCGGCATGGCTCTGTTCGATTGTGTTGCGCAAAATAAAAGCGAAATTGCAGTCATTACCTGAGCTTTGTGTGGCGTTTGAAAGTAATGCACAGCTGCATTCATTATGCGACATTGTTGAGAAGAAAAATTTTGTGAAAGGCGAATAAAAGGCAGAATAATGAAAATAACAAAAGCGCAAAGTTATCACATTGCTTGACTGCTTGAATGTGAACCTTTGCATATCTTCAGGCGCCGTACCATTGATATACACACTGCAAGCTGCAGCGTCTGGCACGCGTTATTACTTGTCTCTTGGTCAGGTCATTAAAACGTGGCAATTACAGCTATACAACATTTTTTTTGCAGAATAAATTTCTCTATTTTTAAAAGGTAAAATTTTAACTTTTTTTAATTTTCATTCGACTTAATAAGCTCCTTAACTATTAAATAGGATGATAATTAAACGTTTATTTAGCGCATTAGTTACTAAGAAGGCAGCGGAAATTATTGTAGCATTGCCCGCAATGGTTGTCGTCAGAAGACCAGCACGTGTTTCGAAACGGAAGATTCTCTGTCGATGCTGTTCGCCGTCTCACTGAAATAGTGAGAGAAGCTATTTCAGGCAAGCGCTGGAAACACGGTTCGAAAGAATACTGTGCAGTAGTAACCTTAGAAACAAAAAACGTGTTTAACTCATTAAAGTGACCACACATTATTAATGCGTTAAAGGAAATAAAGAATCCACCGTGTCTTATAAATATAGTAGATATCTTATGGACAGAGTTTTGTTTTATAGTAGTGTTCTAGGTAAAAATATATATGATGTAAACATAGGAGTTCCTCAAGGCTCGCCTGTTCCGAAAGGAGTGAAGGTAATCGGATACGGAGATGATATTGTGGTCATTATTGTAGCTAAGGTTCTAGAAAAAATTGGCTTCGAAAGACACGGCTTTAAGCAGGAAGAAAAAGGAAACTACAAGCCTAGACATCAATAGGTAAGTATTCGCCCTCTAACTACTTACAAACTAGTTTGGCAATGCAAGTCCCGACTGAACTATGTTGGTAAACATAATGAACTTGCTTTACTCTGGGTGCCTGGTCACTCAGGAGTACCTGGTAATGAGACATCTTACCATTTGGCCAGAATTGGCTCGGAGCAGGTGTTCCTTGGCCCGCAGCCAGCTATAGCACTCCCACCTTTGGCCATCGATGCCACCATCAGAAACTGGGTTAATACTTCGCTCAGCAATGACTGGGACGCGTCGAAAGGTTGCAGATTTGCAAAACTCATGTTACCTTCAATCTCAGAAGGACTATCAAAACATTTGCTCTCGCTTAATAGGCAAGACTGCAGGCAACTTGTTGGACTGTTGACCGGTCACTTCACGTGGCATAGACATCTGACAAATATAGGCGTACATGACAACTCTATATGCCCATCCTGTTATGAAGAGAAAGAGACGGCGAAACACTTTCTGTGCTTCTGCTCCGCCTTTGCAAGATCTAGATATGAGGCATTTGGTCGCGACGTGTTGAGAGACGAACACCTGAGGTCTTTGACACCTGAGTGCTGTTTTCTGCACGCGTTGTTTCGTGCCTGATTCATATATTAAATATTAAAAATTTGAACTCCGTATTTCGGATTAGTGCCCTTCGCGTATGCACCGCTTTCGCACGGTTTTATATGAGGAGGCCTGAGTAATTACTGGCAATGCCTGCCGATCTGCTGGCTAACGAAATCCAGCGTAACTATCAGACGGCCCGAGACAAAGGCAGACCCCATTCAATACACGAGATAGCGGCCGAACGCCATAAATTGGCGCTGGACTTAGCATAGCACGCCTGTTATTTCTCTTTCGTTAACTGGCGCCAGTTGAAAATACCAAGGGTACCCAAGTCCCTTACTGCCTGGTCTTTCCAAATTTTAAATTTGTACTGTTTTCTAATTAACAGTTAAATGGGGAAAAATGTATTCTTTCAGCAAATTTGTAAAATCTAAATCACAGGAACGTTTTTTTCTAATAGCGGTCACCCCTCGGCAGGCAATGACAAACCTCTAAGGGTATTTCTAGCATGAAAAAGCATCCCAGCATCGGAGTCGGCACATAATTGTAGGTCCCTCCATTTGCGGTAGAATATAAAGACGCACACTACAAGTCTTAGGAGAAGCTCGGCCAAACACTGAGCTATATATATAGTGTAGGCGCCAAATTAATATTATTATAACTCCCAATGAGTTAATTAAAGTTATGATTTGGTGAAGTGAATTGAGAATTTTTATGTATGCTGAGTTAACGTGTGTAGAACTTGGGTGTGTGGCGTTTGTACCGTAAATTAAGATTTCCGGAGTTGAGAGATGTAAGTTCAGATCCGGGGAGTTTGTGGATGGTGAGTTAAGGCGGCGGACGTGACTTTAATGTGGCAAAATGTGGTGGGGTATATTCATTGTGGAAGATTAAAGTGTAGGAGTTAAAGTGTTGGCAATGCAGTTGCAGTAAATTAAACTTAGGTGAAATGATTTTTGAAAAATGTTGCGTCGTAATTAAATATTAAATGAAGTAAGCAAATTCATAGTATGTATTTTAGTCCTCTGCTTTTTTTCTTAATCTTTGTCTTTGCTTTATAATCTACGTCTACATAAGTACTTATCTTTTTCTATTGCTCTCTATTCCATCTTAGGGGTACCTCTACTATTTTCATTAAGAATGTTGAGATATCAATTTAGGCGTTCGGGCATTAAGATTTCAACTATTTTTTTTTTGAACCACCACCTCTGAGTTTACACATCAGCCAAGCAGATGCATGAAAACTGATAAAATTTAGCAACTAGACATAGCAGTAATTGGAACTACCGGCGCTTTCGCATACAAATTAAATGCAACAGATGCGGGTCAGCGGTGCAAGCAAGTGCACTCGTACAAGTAAGCAAAGTAAAAACGGGGGGGGAAAAAATACAAACTTAAGTTATGGCGTAATAAGTCGTAGATGTAGTAAGGAATTTGTGATGGTACTGTAAAACTTTTGTGCGTACTTCTGCATGAATTCTGATAAATGAGTAGAAAATGTGGCGTGCATTTATTTCACGTTTTCTTTCTTATGCACCACAAGACAGATTCCTGAAATTCCAGAAGCATGATAGCATAAGAGCACCACTTAAGTAAATAAAAGCTATATCAGAATGCAGAAGAAAGCAATTAAGCGTGTATTCAAAACATTTCGCATACAGCGCCTTCTTGTGGCATGTTGCACGCGCGTAGTGTATAAAAATTGCAAGCAAAACAAATGAAAAAAAAAGGAAAATCTACAACTAAAGTATTTATACTACATAAAGATGGTGTGGTGCAAGCCGCAGCTGCTGCTGCAGCGCACTTGAATTACTTAAAGTGCGGCAACCACTGCCGTTGCGAGTTTATTTAAGTCGTACTATTTGTTGGCAGTACTTGCATCATTGTGCAGATTGTGAGATTTTACGACATCATTATATTTTCTACATATTTGGCTCCTTACATTTATGCGCATTTTTTTTTTAACCGCCAACTATGTTAATTAAAACTTTTGAAAATTTGGCGTAATTTTTCAGAAAACTTTCAATTTCTTTTTCATCTGGGTTTCGATGGGTGTAATTTCGTTTTATTAGGTAGAAATTCCTATTTGCGAATTGAAAAACTTTCACGGTCAACTAAAATTTTCTCGTCACCTTGAGGTATTTGCGAATTACTGGAAGTAAAATCACAAAAGAGGTTCTTACACCAGAAATCGTAAATAAAATCCATGTAATGATATTGGCTGATCGTGAGGTGACTGACTTACTAGGTACATCACATTTTACATAAATATTTTTATATAAATAAGCTATCCGGGCGACTATTTCCAAACCTGACCAAATGGCAGGGAGGTAAGAGGTTTAGGTCACAAGAAGTTGTCATTACAGAAAAAATTGCCTTTTTTGAGAGTCTTGAGAAAAGCTATTATTTGGAAGGAATAAAAAATAGATTTTAAAGGAGATTATGTTAAGAAATTTAACGGTTTTTTGCCGATAAAAATATATTTCATTTAAAAAGTCGCTGTCTTATCAAACCGCTCTCGCAAATCTGCGCATTTCACTTGTTGCAGCAATTTATATTTGTTTGCAATTATATGCAGACATAAACAGCTGCTATAATGGGTGCTCAGATGTGGGGTAAGTTACTTCACTTCTGCGAACACTAAAAATATATCGAAATAATAAACTTTATGCAAAGAAAACATTCAATTTTAAAATTATAAATATGCATAAATATATTTAAATACAAGAATACATAATATATATATAACTTAATACCGGATTTCAAAATTGAAAACAAAATTGTTTCCAATTGAATCATATTGCAATAAATTGTGGGAAAACGTTGTATGCAAACAAAAAAATATAATTTTTTTTAACTATATTGGAAAATTAAACAAACTGCTGGATTTATTTTTTAACAAAGTAATCTTTGAAAATAAGTTACATGAACAAAAATGAATTCTTAAATTCTTTTTATGTTTCAATTGCAATTTTTACTTTAATTTTTATCAAAACACAAATTGCTTAACTTTAATGACAATTTTTTTATAATCTAACGTTGATTAATAAAATTTCGTCTATTACTGATAGAAGTTGTTCAAAATTATATAAATAGGAATACAAGAAAGTTTAAATCAATAAATTTTCTTGCTTGATTTCGCGATTAAAAATTTGAGAACAATTATATTAAGAAAAATTCAATAAACTTAACGGAGACCGGCCATTATAAATATTTATTGCTGTCATTTAAAAACGAATACCATTGATTGGTTTTTGAATAATATTTGTAAAAAATAAAAAGCCCTTTATTAACTGTTAATACTCGTAGGAAACTATACAAATTATATTTATTAAATAGATGCGCGTGGTAATTCTTTCAATAAAATAAAGTTGTTTAAGTTAAATCAAATTAAGTGGTACATTTTTTTTTTAAATGTGATGACCCTATTTTTTTCTTAAACAATTTTATTTTCCTTTGATTGACCGAATTGACGACTGTTCTAAAGTAAAATAAAAATTAATGCTGATTGTACACAATTAATTGCTTCGAAAAAAAAATTCCTCAAATATTTATGTATGTATATGTATGTAGGAATAGATTCTGACATGGTGGCAACACCAGACAAAACTGGACGAACTCAACGACCGGACGAACTACATGAACGAACGACGAGGACACGACATAAAAGAAGTGACGACAGAGTTTATTCTTAAGTTGTAAACCGGACGAAATTAATCGTAATCCGCGCTCACAAATACCTATTCGTAATTTAATAACATACAAGATTATCTTAATTTAATTTTTATAAACATTAATAATAATTGTTTAATCGTTCAATAAACAATGAAATTAAAAGTGAAGTGTACAGTGCGTACGAGTAAGTACCCACATGTATACAGTGAACAAACTTTCGGTCTTAAATAAATAATTTTTAATTATTACCTTAATTATAAGATACACCTTCTTGAAATACAGATCTATAGTTTCTGATAAAAGTTTATAAACTTTCTTCGCAGCTTTAAAACGTGTGTTAAATATATAGAAATCAGCCATTTAAGTTTGAGTCAAGTTATCCTTTTTTCCTTACCCACTCTTCTCCTGTTGGTCAAAGTAAGTTTGTCACAGATACAACTCTGTAAGTGCTTAATTTGTTTTAAACATATGAGACACTTCTCAGAATCAATAGATTCGTTTATTTAAAAGTAAGTAATTTCTGTCGCTTCTGAGGTCTTGCTTTATTATACATATTTAAAAGTTTTACATTTTACTTGCCAGATATTATTTTATATACTCATTAATACTTACATAATATGAAGGCACTAAGGAATAAAATTAGTAAGATAGTTTCTTAGTAAAAGAGATGTGACGTTATTTTTATTATTACTAATACAAAATAAAAACATGTTGTACAATTATGTATGCAAATCGAAATTGAATTTTTGTAAAGATAGAATTTAATTTAACTTGCCGAAAGGTCAAAACCTCTAATCAATTTTGGCACAACTTTATAATCCCTTAAGTATTATCCTTTTTGATGAGAAACTTTTCATAACTTTTTTTCATTTCTCACAAACATCTCAATGGAAACCATTCTATGTTTAATACTGGTAATTGAGTGTCCTTTTTCACACGTAAATAAATTTATTTTCAGAATACTTAAAGTAATCAAACAACTTTTCTTCCAAACCCAAGGAACACAAACGCATTAGCATCAGCAAAATTGAAAATAGGTAAAGGCGGCTGATACGAGTAATACTCAGATATATACATATATGTATGTATGTCATTAGAAAAACCCCGTTGGAAAATAATTCACGGAGGGCAGTTTTAGCAAACAACTTCTTTTAAGGAGAAATTTGGTAATAGCTATTTTAGCTTATTATTTTTATTAGAAATTTTTAATGTAATAATTTTGTAAAATACATTAATTTATTTAAGAGAGAAATTAGTTTGCATAAGTTTATAGCGAGTATATGATTCTGACTAATTGATGATGTTCAACTTCTTCAGCAGGACGACGTCGATTTAATGATTCCGCAAGCGAGTTGCCTGATATCAGTTATCATTTTTCAACTGGGCATCGCTTAACAACAACAACTTCAAAACAAAGAAAACAAAAAAAAGATGATGATATGATTTTAATTGACACGCATACTTGAAGGTGGTTGTATATTTGTGTAATATACCCTGCAAGCCACGTCTAAGCAGTTTTCGCAGAAATTCAAAAAATTTACCCAAACTTTTACAAATTGTACGAATTTCACCCACACATTTACAAATTTGTTTTTCAACTGTCGACAAATTTCCATTTGTTAGAGCAGTATTGCCGTACTCCAATAAGAATCGTATGTGTTAGAAGGAGAACGATAGAAATGTATAAGATAATATTTTTATCAAAGTAGGCTTTTCAGCAAAAATTGTATTCCAAAAAATTTATTTTTATGCATGGAACAATTTTTTTTGGATGAACATTGGGGTGTTCGAGCATCAACACTGCAAATAAAAGGCGTTGGTTATTCTTATCCAATAGTGAATTGAAAATAATCTAGTTAGCGTAAGTATTATCAAAGGCAGACGTAATCATGTGTTAACGACGATTGTTTTTGCAGTGTTGCAGCAGTGATTGACGATTTGATTATTATTTTTTACTTAATAATTAAAATTATTGTTTTTATTTTAGAGTTAATTCTAATAAAAAATTATAAAATTTATTATAATGATTAGGAATTTGTCTATTAGTGCTGAGGACTTTGTAATGATAAAAATGAGGAGTTTGTTTTTTAGTGCTGAGGACTTGTACCTAGCAAAAAATTGTGTGACTAATCTCTAATGATATTATTCCGGGATTACAATTGGGTATTTATTGTAGATTAGTTCTACATTCACGTTTTCGGGTATAATAAACGATGAATTGATATAAGTGCGGGATGAGGCAACAAAATTTCATGCGCGTCGTTGGCAAACCTCGGGAAGCCGGTTCGATTCACACTCGATGCAAAGATTTTTATTTTTCATTTTATAAATAGACTGGTCGTTATTTATACCCATTCGGGTATAGAAGAGGACAATTAGGCTTTTCATAGGACATTCTTGAACATAAAAAGAGATCAGAAGTTGTATTAGTCGGACTCATCCTAGACTAGTCGCATTTTTTTGCAGTGTAATGACAAAAATGCGATGTTTGTTTATTAGTACTGAGGACTTTGTAATGATCAAAATGAGTAGTTTGATCATTAGTGCTGATGAGTTTGTGATGACAACTATGAGCGCTAGTTACATTGTAAGCATAAAAAAGATTAGTTGCCTTGTCTGTTAGACCAAATTAGATATATTCTTCACCTATATGAAATTTTTGTAGAAATGTAGAAATAATACGTTTTTTTGAAATTATAAAAAACGATAATTGGAGCACTTATTTCATACTCTGCTATCTTTTAGGGTATACTTAAGTTCAAACACACATATGATATCTATTTTATAATAGCAACTCCTTCATTTCTAAGACTCTCGCATTCTGCCCCTACTACATATGTATGTACATACATATGTACCAGTGATTAATGCGCAAAACTTTTTAATTGCTGAAATATTAGCTTAATATATTCTTCATTACTCTACCATAATTCTGTCAGTGTATGTATGTATTTGTATGTGAATTGATGTGTGAAATTTTGATAGACAAGTTTTATTGCTTCCGAAACTTCCATCATTGTTGCGACCACTCTCATAAAAGGTATTTATCAATTTTGTTTATTCTTTTTGAATGAGTTTCTTAGAGCAGACGATTGATGATATCAAGAACTTTAACTGGTTGGGCATATGTTGAATGAAGTGAATTCTAACTAAGAAGAGAGAAAAAATGGGGATTGATGTGTAATGAAGATATATTGTACAAAATTTGCTTGATAATTTTTTTGCTTTTTATTAAATATGCCTTGTCAAATCAAAGTCCACATTGTAATAAATAATCAAGTTTAATAAATATATTGAGGGGACTCAGAACGTGTCGTAAAATGTCGTAAGGTTTATAAAATCATACAAATTGTCGGTAGTTCAAAATTAATTGGTTTTTTGTTTTTGTTCCTATGCCCAGAAAAGAGATGTAAATGTCTCCTGAGGAAGTTTTCAGAAGATTTTATAATATGAGTAAATTATTTATTTTATCTTAACAACACGTTGCGTACGAAACGTGAGGTAAGTATTTGAGATATATTTTCCCAATTATTTTGTAGGGGCTAAAATTGGAATTAATTTAAATTTTAAATTTCTTAAATTTTTAGTGTCAATAATTTCTTATTGAGTAAGAATGGTAAACCGTAACATGAGTATTACATGTGGTTGCGCAATTGCTAAGCGGATGAATTGGCAAGGAAAGGTACGACCATCCCTATCATTCCGAGAGAGTACACGGTAGGTATACCATTGGTAACTCTTTAACTGCATGTCAAGTATAGCATTTCAAAGATTTCAAACGAACGCTGCAGCCTCCTCTCCTACTATGAAATCGCTAAGTTTACTTGGTCTTCCTTAAAAAGAAATTAGGTATCCACTCTCACACGATCCCTTACAGAACACTGTGTAATTGGTATACATGCCAAGAGGTTAGGAGTGAAAGCTCCAGAGTTGGTTGGTTGGTTCAAGTGGATTGCCACCCTGGTGGCAAACAATTAGCAAGTGTGCCATTTTGATTCCACATCTCGTGCAACCTACAGCCATTTGGCGGTTTTTATGAATCGCAGTATATCATACAAAGAGAGGCGGCTGCACTCTAAAAAACTCTGCAGGAATGGTTTCCCAAGGGTCTTTAACCTTATTCTAGCAAGGGCCGGGCGCTCGCACATAAAATGCTCAACTGTCTCCTTTGAGCCTGGGTCTTCACAGCTTCGACAGAACCGGTTAAAGGGTATGCCTATCCTTTCAGCATGTACTCCTATAAGCCAGTGCCCTGTGCATACAGCTGTAAGTGTGTATATGTTTTCTTTGCTCATTCCTAGAAGAGCCTTTGTTTTAAGCGGATCGTAAGACACCCAAGCCTGCCGGGTAATCCTGTTCGATCCTTTATTACTCCACCTGTGATTAGCTTTCCGGTGGTAGATATCGCAATTCTGCCCTTTATTTCTCTAAGCGAGACGCCCAAATTCACCGCGTTGGACCTGTCTAGCGCAGAACCACACCTCGCTAGTTCATCCGCAGTTTCGTTTCCATAAATGTCCCTATGCCCCGCGACCCATATTAGGGTAATTTCGTATTCGCTGGAGATTGAAGCCATCTCTCTTCTACATTCATCTACGAGTTGAGAACCGACCGAGGTAGAAGAGAGTGCTTGAATGGCAGCTTGGCTGTCCATGAAAATATTCACTCGCGTACCTGCTGTTGCATTCCTCTGAACATACCTAATCGCCTCCTTTATTGCAAACGTTTCAGCCTGGAATACGCTTGCATAGTCTGGTAGACGGTATGATATCTTCAGGTTATGCTGCTCAATGAAAACCCCCGCACCTACCCCGCACTCCATCTTTGATCCGTCCGTGTAGACTGCCAGACCATCCTGTAATCTGACTTTTCCGCGAGTCCAGTCTCTAGGGCTAGGGAATTTAGTCTGGGTTGTACGGCTAACGTAAGATTTCGGCAGGATGTAATCAGTGGGCAGCGCCTTAATCTCAGCTGGGATTCTGCCAAGAATAGTGCTATGCCCCATCGGCCTTTCTTTCCAAAACCCCAAATGCATGTAACCTAATGGCACTGCTAGCAGCTGATTTTTCAATAAAAAGATCTATTGGTAATAAGTCGAGTAGTACGTTCAAGACATCCGTTGGGCAAGAACTCATTGCACCCGTTACACCAGAAGCTGCTGACCTTTGAATTCTTCCCAGTTTCTTGACAACATAGTCTTTGGTGAGAGCTGGCCACCATACCAGCGCCCCGTATGAGAGTATGGGTCGGACTATAGCTGTGTACATCCAGTGCACAATCTTTGGTTGTAGTCCCCATTTATTGCCTAACATTTTTTTTGTGTCGTAGAGAGCCACCGAGGCCTTCCTTAAACGCTCCTCGATGTTCAGTCTCCAATTAAGCTTTGGGTCCAGAATGACTCCAAGGTATTTCACCTTATTTGACAGATCAAGTTCCGTCCCTCGGAGCTTAGGTTTAGTGAAGTAAGGTACTTTTGTTTTGTTTGTGAAGAGCAACAGGTCCGTTTTCCCAGGGTTCACCCTAAGCGAACAGTTTATGACCCAGGAGTCCACTTCCTGTAAAGCCCTCTCCACAATTTCGCTGATGACCGGAAGAAATTTTCCCGATACCAGTATTGCAACATCATCTGCATAGGCTACTACTTTGATTCCCCAGGAATCTAACTTTGTCAGTAGTTGGTTTAAAACCATGAGCCACAGTAGTGGCGAGAGAACTCCTCCCTGGGGTGTGCTCCAGAGTACTGTCGAAGTTGCTTCTATGATGAAGAAGAAAAAAAGTTTGCAATACCTGCTATGCCACTGTGCAGCCTAAAGTAGAAGCGTGTGAAGTTGCACGCTTGGGAAACCAAGTTTATCGCATCAACAAAATGGTTTGAGCCTGAGTGAGAGGCATCGCAAAGGACTTAAAGAAATCACATATGACAACACAATGGGTCACTATGGACCAAAGTGTAGGGTGTTCACTTTCTCTTCCCAGCCATTCCAACTTAATCCAACCTAACCTAACATATTATTCTACCTAATCACAATTCAATTGATAACTATACCAATATTTTTGAGCTTAAGGGACTATGAATTTTATTAATTTTCAGATTTATTTTAGGTGCAAAAACCAATGTAAAGCATATTTTTAAGGCTAGAAAAGATTTATTTGTTCAGGAACTAGATGGTTAAATTGACTCTTGATCTTAAAATAAATCGCTGAAATAAACTTTCTGAACGCCGAAACATATCTAATTTTTATAGATCCCTTTTCCAAAATTCGTAGTCAAACCGTAGTAGTTTATTGCGGTTTAATGTTATACTATTTCTTATTATCGATAAAGGAGGGGCGAAATTTCGCTTTTAAATACCAATAATACAAGAGATGTAAAATATATATTAATTTAAAAGAAATTAAAAAAAATACTACGAAATTCTACAAAACCACACCTATTTAAACACGTGAAAGTAAACGAAATTATAGTTGAAATGAAATGGGTATTTAACCTTATAAATATACTTAAAAAACTAATAATTTAAAGAAACTTATGCTTAAGTACAACAAACAGGTCGTAGCAGTAGCAAAACTATTATGGATTAATTTTTTTTTAATCATATACGCTGAAATTTATGTTTTCTTTAAGATTTATTGCTGAAAAGTTTGCAATAATAATTAATAATTTATATTATTATTATTTTTTTAAATACCGACCTCCTCCAATACAACGATACCTTGCGGGTATCGACAACATTTTTATATTAATCAAATCAAGATATTGCCTGGTCAAATTTCTTTACTAACTCATATTATTATTATTTTCGGCATAGATTTTATATCGCTATCTTTGTTTTCAAAAGGTGGCAATATCGTTTGTTTTGTCATTACTATTATAATTTCTTCCATTACTGAAATATTCTTTACTTCTATAAATGAAGCATATATTTCGAACTAAAGGTGTGGGTATTAGTAATAATAAGAATAGTTAAGTGGTGATTTATTCACCCCTTTTCATGTAATTAAAATATTAATAATAATAATATTAGAAAGCGCAGAACCAGTTTCAATGAGCACTTAACAAACTTCAAAGCGATGCTAATTCGATTTAAGGGAAGGTTTAATATGTGTCGAACAGTTAAGGAAAAACTAAAGCTCATTAATCAAATTTAAGATTGTTTAAGTTTGAATGCCTTTTTGATATGTGAATGCCGGATGATATAAAATTTTCGTTTCTTTTAAAACTGTTTAAAACTGATCCAAAAAAATAAAATTAAAATCATCTGTTAAAAGTAGAGAAAAGTGCAAGGTTGACTTCTTAGACTGATTCGGAAAAATGTCTAGATTGCAGCCAAAAGAAAGCAAAGCAACCCTAATTTGATATCTTTATCATTAGAACTGGTTAAAGACTGTTGAAAAATGTTTATGTTAAATGTTAAATGAAAGATACCCCAGTTTTTGAATTATAGATTTGTTGGTAGTATTTTAAATTGGCCTTGATGGTAATGCAGAGCAACCAAAAAAATATAATTGCAGTGAAATTACCAAATGAATTTTTTTGTAATCTAATATTTCATTAGAAGTGAAACTCAATGCGAACTAGTCATGATGCATATTTCATAAGAAGCAAACCATTTCGGTGATAGAAATTTCTCTATGCTGTTAACAGCAAGATAAGCAAACACGCATGACCAAATAGTAGTAGTAAATGAAAATTTTGTTTATTTTTCGAAACAAAATTGCAGCTTAGAATTTGTGGTTAACATTCTAGGCACGTGTGACAAAACGCTGCTGGCCGTCTTGTTTTTATGTACATGTGTATGGTAGTGTAAACAAATTCGATTGTCTGCTGAAAGTCTAAGCTTAAAATGGACGGGCTAGCCGGTAGATGTTTGTATAATAGAAGAGAAGGAAATGTCCGCTGGATTGCAAAGATGATTGGGAGGTTTAGTTAAGTGTACTCGTATGTGCGTATTTTCAATTCTCTTCATTTTGAATTACTCACTATTTATTAAGGAAATGAAATATCTATGGTCACTAGTTGCACGTTTCACTATCGATTATCTGAGCTTGTGAGTAAAAAATGAAAGCAATAAGAAAAATTAGAATTTTCTAAAAAACAAAATTCCTATGCAATTCACGGCCGGCAATGAATTTAGATGAGCATGAGAAAGTTAATTGATGAAAAAAGCTAGAAAAAGTACTCAATGATTCGTGAATGTAAAAATGCGCCGATTTATTAAAAAATCGTATGTGGATTCTATGAGAAAAACAAAGCTAAACATGCACAATGATATCCTTCTAGCATCTTGCAAACATTTACTTTTATTTCCTTGGATATTTCTTTTTTTTTTAATTTCAAACATTGTCTGTAGCTTAATTTAAAAAACTTGTTGCTTTGGTTTCTCCAGCAAGTCACATTAAAGTACTTAGATTAGATGTAATACAATTGTGCACCGTTGCGTATGAGTTACATCTTCCTTCTTCACTATGCTCTTATGAAGTTGTGCGTTTCCTGCCTTTGCCGTTCAGCTTTTAATTAAGCGATCCACGTACATATAATCAAATATGTGTACATAGAAAGAACAAGCTTGCTTTACTTTTTATTTTACTCTTTTGTGTGGGGTTTCCCGTTAGTAGCGTTGAAATTGCTGGTTTTGTCGTCGTTTAAAGACAATTTGTAGTAACAATATATAATCCAATTGCATATATGTAAGTATGTATTTATTTTGGGGCCAGCCTTAAACTAAATTTTGTATAGTTAGTCAGTTATGGAAATTGGTTTATGGAGTAATTCTCATTCGTTTTTTGTATTTTATATTGATCGAAATTAATTTATTATTTATTGAATTTATTTCGTTAACGTACATATTTAGTTGGCTGTGCGAATATTTCAGCTCCTGTCCGCCCAATTTATTATTTTCACTTAATTTTATTTTATAGAATTCTCGAGAATTTCATATGCTAAACTTTTGATTTTCATATAGTAAAATATTTATTTTCATACAAAATCTACTTAAAAACATCTTTCGACTTGCAAAATATTACTTTTTATGCATATTGCTTTGGAAACATTTAAAAGCCTTATTTTTATGGATTTATTGTTCCACTAGATATATATATATATGCTTAAAAAATATTGATAAACTGAACAAAAGTCCAATTAAATGCAAGAAGCTCTTCTGAAGAGTTGTAAGTGGAATATTCATTATTGTAAGAATCGTATAAATTCGAAATTTCAGCCAATTTATACTAAAACAGGTTTAAGTCATTATTTGTCAAAGTAATTATAGCAACGGTGTTCTTTTTTAAAAAAAAAGTTAAAATTTTTAAATACTTATTTGAGAAACTTTTATGGAAAATTATCTTATTGAATTTAACAGCCAATTTTTTTAAAGTTTTACATTTTCCTAATATTTGAATTGACTTCAGTTAAGAGACATCTTTATTAAGGTATTTTTTTAAGAATTGTTAGGTTTATTAAATAAAATAAAAATTATCACGAAATTAAATTTAAAGCTAGAGACGAATGGACTAGTGTAAATCATTTTTAATATGGCATCGTATTACGAAGAATTTCGTTTAACTATTAATTGCAAGCTAAAGTTATATACTAGGCCTAAGCAAGAACAAATTTAAATATTCATATATTAGCCAGAACGCTGTTGGCATTACCATTGGCTAAAAATAGTTATCATTGAAGAAAAAACATTTAAAAATGCATTTGCATCGCAAACACAAATACATACAAGCTTATTTTGCAAATGAGTATGAATATGTATAGCTATAAGCCATTTCATAATTATAACCGCACTAAATATGAATCTTTACTTCGAATAGTTTACAATTTTTAAATTAAAAAAAAAGTAGATTCTTTATATAAGGCAATGAAAGAGCAAAATTCAAACTAAGCTTACAACTTAAAAAAGTTAAACAAATTTGTACCTATACGCAGTCGAGTGTGTAGTGGTGCTATAAGTCGTTATGACGCTAAAACAGTGGATGCAATCTCAGCCAAGGTAAATTAAATCTAAATCATAGAAAAGTTTTATAGCGGTCACCCCTCGTCAGGCAATGGCAAACCTCCAAAGGTATTTCCTCCATAAAAAAGCTTCTCATAAAATATGTAACATCTGCCATTCGGACTCGGCACAAAACTGTAGGTCCTTCCATTGGTGGTACAACATAAGAGACCCTCACCACAATTTGGCAATTTTTTATATTGCACTCTACCGAAATAACTTACATTTAATTTTTTTATTTTTTTTTCATCAAAAAAAAAAACAGACATATGCCAATAAAAAAATTTGTCAAGATTTGATAGGTGCTATAGATTAAGGACATTGGTTTTGTATGTTAAGCTACTGTAAGGATTTGAGTGCAAAGACGTCATTAAATAAATAAATAAAATTGTTATGAGAATTTCTTGAATTTATTTAAATTTTAAGATTTTTAAGGCTTTTGTTAGTCATTTAAAAACCAAAGATTTTATAAAAGAAAAGAAAAAGGTGTTAAAACTGGTCAATATGTGGTGCAGTTATAAACTTGAAATGTGATTGTTACTACATAACTGTAAATATGTAAGCACATGTATGTGTAAGTAGCTATTCGGTCGCAATTATACGTGCTCTCGTTATGTAAAGGCGTCGAGTACCACAAAGGGAAAATGAGAAACAAGATATAAGCGGAGGCCATAAAGGTCAGCGGTTTATAGCCGTTGCGAATTATGAAATTTTTCGTCAGGGCGTGTGTATGTTTAAAGTGAGATTTAGCTTAAATTCAGCATTTGAAATTATTTTGTAAGAAAGAGCAAACATATTTAAATAATTTATTACTTGCAGAACAAACGCTGAGCCATGTGAATTAAAAAATAATTTTAATTGAAAAAAAAAAAATGTTTGGATCTATGTTCTCTGTGAAATTTTTGCTATCAATACAATTACAAACAATAATTTGCAGCTATAAAAACTGACCGATGGTCGCAATGTCATAATTATAGATAATATCATTTTTCATTAAAGATTTTATCAAGTCCAAATATCGACAAAAAAATTTATTTTCCGATAAAAAATACTTTAAAAAGCATTTATAATTTCCTTCAACGCTTTATAATGGCTGAATGGCACATATAGTTGAACATTTTTATCACGATGAGGTTTCAAAAGAAGTTATTAAGTACTTGTCATTTCACAGTAATAAGCCAAAGATTTTGAAGTAATATCATTGGAAAATTATTGGAAAATAGACCAAAATACAATTAACAATTTTTTTTAATCAACATTCAAATCATGATTTATATGGATAAAAGTAAGACAACTAAAATTATTAAAAACAAACGGCCTACAAAATTTTATACACGAAAATTTGTATCTAGCATCGAAGTTTTGATGAAAGCTTGTTGATTAATTAAAATTTTGTATAAAGACGAAACTTTTACGATTCGGTAGGGGATGTAATGAATTTTAATTAATAAACATTTTAAATTAAATAATTGAAGAATTCCAAAATACGTCAAAGAGTCGGGCCGCTACAATTTTGAAACACCCTGTATTTACTTGCATATTTATCCTCAGCAAAGTCCTCAACGTTGATTCTTTCTTAGTATTTTGCAACAAATGCTCGACATTCTGGGACATTTGCAAAACAAGTGCACGAAATGTTCTGTGCTGCTATGCGCAATGTACTTCAACAAAGCTAACAACAACTAACAACCGTCATTGGTATGTATTTGTATACATATTTACATACATATATTTGCACATAAAGAAGTTAAAAAAAAAAAAAACATAAGGAACTTATGTTACCAGCAACTTTTTTTTCTGCAAAATTTTAGTGGAGGGCATGCTATTTTTATATTAAGCAAAAGAAGAAAAACTGTGGCTTTGCATGCTCTGTTAAAGCTTTAATATTAGAGCCAACCAATTTCTGACAAAACTTAGAAAAATTGCATGAACACATTTTGCTAACAATTCCAACCGTGTAAAAACTTTTAAAAATACTTTGAAAATTATTTCTAAAAATACCTGTTCCCTAGCTCGACTTAAGTTTCAACATTTGTTTTTTTAAATTTTGCTACAACTTACACGATCCACTCTAGGGCACATACTGCAGATACTTTGTATTTTTGTATCCATTTCAGCTCGTTTAACTAAAACTACTTTTCAGCGAATGTGTAAATCGTTTTTGCTTGCTTGTTAGAATTCACAAAAAATTCTATAAAATCGTATTTTTTGCTGCCATTTAAGCATTTCCAGACTATGTTTTCATTTAATAATGCTTTTTGTATGTCACATAACAAAAAATTCCACTTCTGTGCGCAGATGTTTTTTGCAACAATGTGATAGTTGTTCGTGAATTGCTTGTTTGTTTTTTGTAATTGAGAGAACTTTGAGTATATACGAGTACAATAGATTATAGCAAAAAGTACATACTTGTATATTCAAATGAATTGCCACAATAATTTAAGTCATTACAAAAATAAAAACTTAAAATTAATAAAATTATTTTCTGATAATTTTGTGACTTTTGTCGTCATCTCCTTTGATATATAAAAAAACTATTTTTTCAAGTATGATGATTACTGATCACTTTGTCAGAGAATTCCATTGTCATTTTATACAATTTTGACTATTAAACTTAATTGAAATTTAAAATTTGTTTTAAAGTTTTTAAGAGGTTTGCTACAAAAACTTAAAATGCGCTACACAAACACTCTTGGTGAGATAAAGCTTAATTAAAAGTTTTCAAGTGATTGAAAGTAATGCAACCGGTGAGTGCTAATAAAATGTTGAGAAAATAAATACATCCCATCATTTGGAGTACTCTTCAACTATAAGAGATATCGAACTGCTTTAGTCTTTCATTTACATTTTAAGTAATAAACACCAGTCACAAACAACATAAATACTTATATGATTTTTTTTTCTTTTTCTATCGGCCTTATTTAAATATTAAATTGACAATTTTATTAAGCTCGAGGCCACTAAAACTGTTGTTGTTTCTATCAAATAAAATCTTCCATAAACTGGCCTCGAGCTCTATAAAATTGTCAATTAAATCAATTCTTATTATGAAGTTAACTTCTAAATGTAAGTAGGTATAAATCCATTTTTATTGAATTATTAATGATTATCGGTTTGTTTATATATTTAGCAAACAAAATTATTCAGCTTCATTTAACAGATATCGCCTAATCGGTACCAATTTCAAAAGCATCTAATGCATTGTATACTCGGTACCAAAAATTTATCATTTCTAACAAAAGCGCAAATAAATGGTTTTACTTCTTGAAAGTAAGCATATCGGTATAAGATTGGAAATATAAATATGTATATGTGTACGGAATTTTTTTTTTATTATTGGGTAAAGTTTTGAAGCAAGACAAATATCAAAACAATATTATTGATTTATACCTGGGAAGCGGTCACGAAGAATAAATATTTGAATATTTCAATAAATGAGCAATTATTAATTATTAGAAGAGTTGAAATGACAAAAGCACATTAACAGAAAAAATATTGTAACAATCTGCAAGTATGTTAGCATTAAAGAAATTTTCTCGAAATTCGTCCATAAATTCCACACGTTACAAAAACCGCTTGAGACTCACAAATTTTGCGACGCTTCACAGCCGTAGAGAGATTCTCGAGATTTGTTTTTATATATTAAATATGAATACCTGTAAATGTTACATATCAAGGGCTATTATTCGATAACCTCTATTTGTAATTTTTCTTAAAAACTAGCCTCTAATATTCAAGCCCTTGTTTGGCTAAACTTTAAACTCTGATGTCATTTCAAACATTTTACTCTAGTTGTCAATTTCAATTTAAAGCAAAAAGCCTTAAATAATCGATTGAGTTTCATTAAGGTGGCTTAATAATTTAAATAAATATTTGTTTATTTTATCTGAATTAAAAAAATTTTCGAGTAAACCTTGTACCAACGTGATTAAATAGGGTTCCTTTCGAAATTTTTTTTTTCTAAGCAATCCAAATTATAGAAGAGTGATAGATTCGAATGCATTTAGCAGTTCGTAAAAAGTTTTCTTCCAACTTTTTTTGATTATCATACTCGTTTTTAACCATTTCGGAACTCGTTTTTAATTTTGTCTTTTAAAACCATTACGAGTATTAGATTTTACCTTTCAAAACCATTATTTACGTATTGAAAAATCAAAAACAAAACATTTATTTTATTTCTTTTGAAAAAGGTAGTTTTTATGGGCATTATGCCCGTAATTTTAAGAGATATTTTTATATATTTTCAAAATAAGTACAAGATATATCGACCAAATTATTCACAAAAGGTTAACAAACAACCTAATTTTTGTAATAAAACCTACAAATGTATGAAATGATATTTTATATGAAATATGAAACTCGAGAAATCGACGCTCGCTTTTTGAACGCTAACAATTTACTGGGTACAGTTGTCAAATATTTATATAAATTTATACTAAAAACTTCATAGAAAAATACAAAAATATAAAATAAATGTATCCAAGAGTTTTTAGAGTTAAAACGTGCGTTGAAAAACGACTATGCCATATGGCATAGAATAACCGAAATGGTTAATAAGAATTCTTTTAATGAAGAGACTTTTAATTTGTTGAGGGCTATTTGACTTAATTTTTTGGATTATTATTTTAAACGAATTCGTATGAATTGAAATTTTAAAATATTTATAACGTGTTATTATATTAATTAAAAAATAGATTAATATAACTTTTAATTCCAAAGAACTCTCTTAAAATTGAATTTAAGTTTAAAAACAAATCAATTTATATTAATATCCTTTTTGTCCTATACCTTTCATTTCATTGAGAATCAAATTCAATTTAAAAAAATATTATTTGAATGTGAAAGTAAAATATGTGATTTCAAATTGAAAATTTGTGAATATGAAACTGTGAGCACAGCTTTTGCGCAATGGGAAAACCTATTAAAATTAATAAAATTCAAACCACTCACTGAAAGCAGCTGTCGGGATATAAAACTTAGAGTGTTTTTTACAGAGTGGGAAAAATATTAAAAACATTAGATAAACTTAAAGATTCGTCTTTTTGCAATGTCATCCGGCAATTGAAAATTTAATAAACGAAAAAAAGATTTTAATCTAAATTAATACACATTTAACGACCTAATAACAGGTCAAGGATAATTAATAGCTTATTAAAATACAGGTACATACATATGTACAAACATATAAACTATACATAGTTCCAATAGTATATGTATGTACTACAATATATATGGTAAGTTAATTGAAATTCAGCAGAGCAAACGCAACAGATGCGGTCGGTTTATAAATGCCTGAATATACAATTAGCAATTCGTGCTACAAATATGCTAACCAATACACCTCAACACACAAGAACGCATATACATACATACGTAAGCTTAGCCGCAACATGCCACATCAAATGACGGTGCAAGCAAGCAGAAAATTCGCGCGCTAAGTACCACGACGCCTCCACTGTGTCTGCTAAAGACAGGTGAGTGCCCACCAAAACCGCACGCCGTACTGCAAATTTATGTATTTATATTAATACAATATGTACATTTATAATTTGCGCATTATATGTGCATAAATGAAAAGAGGTATGGGGTGAAGGTAGAAAGATTTGCCAAGCTCTCATTAAACATTCCAAACACTTGTCCACCGCATGTTGTTACGAGCTTGTGCCCAAAAAAGTATGCTACATTTCAAGTGATTGCAAGCGAAAAGTTTTCAGCTGTCAATTTCGTTGTTGTGTTGTTGCTATTGTGGCTGCGATGGTAGGTACGGCATGTAAAAATTCACACAAAATTTAATATACATTTTTGAAACGCTCTTCGACACTAAAAGAATTTCGCTTAAGCGCGCTTTTTAAACACACACATACACTCATTCATACATGAAATAGGTGAGTGGATGGAAGCCAGAGAAGTGTGGCGAAGTTTTGCAGTGTTGAAAATATTTTAATTCATTTTTGCAACAACAACAAATGCACGTGTGTATTTTTAAGCTGCGTGGGATAAAAGATATACTCGTATGTGCAACAAATTTTTGAAATATTTTTAATACACACCTTCGTAAGTATTCATAAGTGTTTCCAAATATTTTTTTCATACTTAAATTTACGCATTTGCACACGCAAATTCAATTTAGCCAAATTTTACGTTTACACATATTTGCGTATAAATTTGTGCCCGCTGGATAAAAAAAAATAAAACAAAATATTATCAGCAAAAGTTTTATCAACGTCGAGTGGCAAAGTGGCATTGTCAGTTTCAGCTCAGAAATCCGCAGCGACAAACTTTTGTTCACCACTGCCATTCACCGATATTTTCGTTTAACTTGGCTTGTTTCACTTGTAACGGCAGACTTTGTATTCCCCTGGGGGCGACATGCGGCGACGACGAATTTATGCTTTAAGTGTCCTGCGAACGCGCAGGAAAGTCTGCTGAAGTGTCAACTTCTGAATTTTAAACGATTTACGTGACATAATTCCGCCTGTGAATATTTGTGTGCATAAAACTTTTTCAGACAGACACATACACTAAAAACTTACTGAGCAAATGTGTTGGCGTGTATGTGTGAATGCGAGTGAATTAAATTGAGTCTTATCGCAGCCTTCGAGCCACCGTGTGGTATGAGTAACATTTATTTTCAGACACGACTTTTGTAAGGTAGGCTTGGTGTTAAAAATAAAAAAAAAATTCAATTACATGCTTAGTTATTAACTACATGTGTTATAATGTAATAGTGAATTAGCATTAAAAGCCTTAATCATTAGGATGATATAGAAAACAAGAGTAGATATGTTTTGTTGAACATCTATGAAAAAGATTTATAAGCAATTTATATGTTCACAGGTGCTTTATTGTAACACTGGTTCGCATATTTGTAAGCCACTGAGGTATTGATATTTTATCACTTTTATTCTAAAATTTATTTAAGTATACCAAAAAAAAATTTTAAAAAATTTGTATAAAAACTGATGACTTCATTAAAATTGTGTAATGTTTGAATCTTGGTTTATAATAGTTTTTGCTGGATAATGCGCGATATTTTAATTGAATAAACATAGATGAAATAAAAACATAATTTATTTATTTAATTGAGTGTATTTTAAATATTTTAATCATTATATATAACTATGATTTTAAAAAAGAAAAACGAAAATGATTAATCTAATATTAATAATGGCAGGTGCTGAGAGTACTTTTTATCACGAACCGTGATTTTCTGGAAATTAATTATTAAGAAGATGTTTTTTTTTAAATAGTAAAAATCCAATAGAAAGTCTGAGAGAAAAAATATTTGTAAAAGTGAATAAAAGTTATAATGAAATTCACACTAACACAAAATTTATTGATTTTTTAAAAAACATTAAAAATTATGACACATGATATTTATGGCTTTTTCAAAAAATATTTTGATTTTTTAATCCGAATTTGCACTCAATACTCGGAAACATGTACATTTTCGAGGCCGCTTTGTTTGAGCATATTCGATAGCAGATAAAGATTGCTCCTTTTTCAACTGGCTCTTAACCTGTTCAAGATTAATTTAAATAACCATAAAAATCTTACAGGCAAGATTCATAATTTCAGACTTGCATTCCATTTAAAACAAAGAGCTAAATCAAGATCCCGAACGAGCGAAATTGCGTCAAGGCAGCTAAATATTCTGTTAAATTAGATGAGAGCAACGGGGTTCAAAGTTTTGATGATTCAATTTAATTAATTTAACATCAAGCTGATATATATTCAAAACTGATATATACAGCTTTGCACTACTTAAATCGAATGGAAATTTTCATTTATGGTATATGCTGTATTTTAATCTGGTTATTTTGAAGAATAACTCTTCCATTGATGCATCTAAAAACTGAAATTTTATATTAAGTACACCTATCACATATAAAATATTGTCAGTGAAATGCATCAATATCGGATGACTATAACATATAGCTACCACAGAACCGTTCATTCAGATAAATCGACTTTTTAGTATAACTGTTGTAGTCTCAAGTTAATGAAATATAGTTTCAAAATATTGTTATCATATTGTAATTAAATTAGTTTTAGTAATTTAGAAAAAAATTTAAGATAAAACATATATAGTAAGAGATAAAAGCACCTGAATCTTTGCATCTTTTTTCAGATTTCAAAAACGAAAATTCGGCAATATCTAGAAAATGATTAATCAATTTCTCATTCTAATTTCACAATTGCACTCAGCATAAAAATTTTATTAAAGTTGATATGCATAATCGCCAGATTATTTTTCTGTCGCATGTTTGCATATTAAAGATTTTCTAAAACTCAACTTGTTCCATAAAAATCAAATTCTGGAACCTACAAATTCATTTTACACCCATGTCGTGGAATAATTTTTTGTTAGAAATATTAAGAGGAATCGTAATTTTGACGGCGCGACATCGATAAATTGTAAACCATACAAATCGCCCCTTTATTGCATTATCATTTATTTCGAAAAACTTTATGAAAAACTAATCGAATTATTTGCATTCATGCCACTATCTCAATTTATTTCTTTTATTTAAAACTCTATCTTTATGTACATATGTAGTATGTTTGATGCTTTAGCTCGTATTGCCAAGGCGAATACGTTTTCGAAGCAATCAAATTGTTTCAGGTCGTTCTACATATTTTCCACTTTTTCATGCTTCTCGCTTAATATTTCCACATAAATACATACATACATATGTAAGTATATGTTTACACTTGCTTGTGTATATGCAGCTGGTCGCTATCAACTCAAACTCGCTAAGCTTACCGTTTCAAAAAAATGTTTGATTGCTTTTCAATTTATGGTTAGGCGCAGGTGAAATAAAAGTCAATTTCCAATCAGGCAAACTTTGTATCCTCTAGCCGATAAAAACGTTCACAAAAATGAATATTTATGTACACGCAAGCTTGTATATACATACATTTCTATCGAACTTTGAGTTGAAAACAAGTTTTTTTCTTTTTTTGCTATTTGCTATGTATATTCAGGCGCACACTAGACTGTCTTACTAACCGCTGAATAGAGTGGGCGTGCGTAAGTGATAGTATTTCATAGGTTGATATTTATTCTATGAGAAAGTTAAATGAAATTGTGCATGTAGGATGGTCTTTTAACATCTAAACTATCACATTTGATATCATGATTCATATACATATTGGAAACCACAAATAAAAATTTAATTAGATAATATTAGATATTTCTTCATGTCCGCTCGTATACATATATGAATAAATTTTGAGACGGGTTTAGTTAAAGAATAAACTAAATTTTTCTAAAAAAAAAATTATTACTTTTAAATATATATAAAACATTAGGATTAACAACTTGTTTATTAGCTAAATGAATACTAAAAAATCTTACTAGCTAAAAGGACTAAGCTATAATTACTTAAAATTATCTCTTAAGCTAAAAGTTACCAGATACTTGTAAGCCTGATATCTTACACTGATTAAGTTCTCTTAAAGTTCTAGCCAATGGAGCATTAAGAGAGTAATTGTATTTAGCATTTGGGGTGCACAGAAGGCATTAACACGTCTAAGGTTACGAGGAGAAACATTACAATTTATTATACTAAGAAGTTCAGGGCAGTCAACATAGCCACTTATAACGTTTTTACTTATTTTTGAGCTACTTACATAATTTTTTTCATTTAGTTTACAAAAACTAGTAGAAAGATCTGCAAAATATGTATATAACTGTAGCATACATAAAAAAAATATAATAATAATTGGTATTTTTCAGAGTTCGCAAAATGTTCGTAAAAGGACATTCATGAGCATACATTTTTGAATTTACTCGCGAACGTGAAAGACATGAAAATTTTTAGACCTTCTCGTTCGCGACTGCGTACGAGCGCGAGTGAATGATTGGGAACCCTCGAATTTTTATTCTCATGACTACGAATTTAGAAACGTTTTTTGTATACGAAACGATTGCATTTTTTAGGTTTTTCTGTTTGCTAAGAAATAATAACAAAAAACATCAGTTGATAGAACAATTGTATTATTATTTCACAAGGAGCTGTTTATTAAGAAGTATGCATTGTATGCTGGCATATTTTTATTATTTATTTCTGAGTAACAAAGATAATTTTTCACAACTTTCAGCTATTTGTCTACATATTTATTTACTCTCATATATTTATAGAGTACGACTTTGCTATTGTAATCATCTTTTTGCTGGCTTTATACATTTTTAGTGGCTGTTGTGGTAAATTATTTATGGGAATTACACAAAAGTCCCTAAAGTAATTTGTGAAAATTATGTTTTTACCCTTCTCATCATTGATCGCTTTAACGGGTGGGTCTCTAACCACTAACGAGTAAACTTTTGCCTACGCACGTATGATTGTATGTAAATATGTTTGTTTATACATATGAATGTTTATGTTTGGTCACATTCACAATTCCATGAATTTAAGTGTGCAGGCATTTGAAATATTTGGAATTCCGCAATGAAATGTGTGTACGAGCGATTGTTTTTTTTAGTGTGTGACGCGCCTTTAAGTTATTCAATTTAAATTTTTAACTCTTTTCACTAAGTGAAAAATTTATTTAAATACAAGTTTTTTGATGTGATCTCTAACCGGAAGGTCATATGACATTAAGAAATTCCATAGTGAGGGAAGTGGTTTGTCTTGTGCTGGAAAATATTTTCATCATATATGATAAACCTTTAAAATTTGTAGATAATTTAACCCAAAAAACTCCAAGGTAACAAGCTATATAAATTTGTTACAATATTTGGCTTTATTTGGGTACCTCTTATCAAGAATAAAAAAAAAATAATTGTGTTACTGCAACCGAAAAGCTTTCAGGCTGCTCTTTTGAATTTTCACTTTAAGATTTATTTGATTTGGTGGGCATAATTGACAAAAAAAAATCAAAAATCGTAAGGAACTTTGCAATAAGAATTATATGTTAGATAAATTGTTTCTCGTTTGTTTTAAACATTTAGAAAAATAAGATATTTTGTAACAAAATGTAAAATTTATTTTCTGAAAAATTACAACTTTCTTTCCAAGAAGTTACAAGGTTTAATATTTTCGTTTTATATTTTGGGATTAATTTACAGATAGTCTTTGCAGAAATTAAGCAATGAAATTATATTTCATAATCTCTATTATTGTACAAAGAAATTAATTCTACATATTTTTAAATATAATTTCTTTGCAATGTTGCCAATGTAAAATGAAAAATTTCATTAGCCATTCATATCTTGCAAATGCGTTTAAGTGATTTAAAAAACCAATCTACCATCTTACAATACTCCAAAAACTTGGCAGAGCTCATTAAATTTTGGACAATTTATTTATGCTCGAATTATTTAAAAATATTTTTTAAATTACACATCGTTAAGTCCCAAACAAATGCAATCAAAAACAATTTATTAAATTAAATTTTATAAAAAAATGTAGAAAACATTCAACAAAATTTCATCGAAAATTCAAACTTTTTAAAAATGTTTATAGAATTTTTTGGAATATGCAGATATAAAGCCCATTTAATTCTCGAAAAACACGAATTGCCACTAATTTCAGACAATATTTTTTACTAACGCCATTTCGCAATTCCTTCCATATTAAAAAAATTGCGGTTTTGCGTTGTATGTAGGAAACTGCCAGTAAAAAAAATTTCAGAAATCAGTGATAACTTGATGGACACATGAAATTTGAATGAAACTTTTCTCATACTAAAGTTGGATGAGCCAAGAAACTACATACTCAAAAACAACCCCACAACTTTTTTTTTATAAATCGAAATTTTGATGAAATTTTGTTAAATTGATGTTAATGGATTTTCTAGAAAGTAAACCATTATTTACTTGAAAAATAATTTTAATTAATCAAAAGAAAGTGCCCAAAGTTGAAAATATGTGGTTGTGACTTAGGTAGTAAAACATATTTTTTTTCATTAATCTGCTTTAACCATATAACCTCGTAGGTTAATACAAAAATTGCTGCTAATATGATGACATATGCTGGTCGAATGTATCATAGTCAAATGGAAAAAAACGCACACACACACACATGCACATTCAATTTGAGAACATTCATTCCAAGCGGTAGCTTAAGTCGGATTTATGTTTGTCTCTCTGCAATCTCTCTTTAATAAATACAAATCTAAAGCATACAAGAAAATGAAAATTATGTAACAGTGGAAAGTAAACATTTACTAATTTCCGGCAGACAACTGTCGATAAAATGGCAAATGAATTCGACCTTAAGTGCTTACTGCGATGAGCATATATGTACATATAAGAATATATATACAAACACAAATACGTGCATAACTGCAAGGACTCAGCAGTAAAAGGGCAAATAACGCAATGAATATTTTAGCTCCTGCACTGGTTTGCTGTTCATGTCGCAAATAGACATTTTTGTAAAAAATTTTCTACTTTCATACATACATAAATACAAAGGCCTTAAAACTATAAAATTTTTTAAAATTAATTTTACGGAAAACATTTAAAGGTTTCAAATTTGAACAAAATTAATGTATATTATTTTGAAAATAATAAATTGACAAATTCGGATCAAATTTAAAATTTTTAAGCTGAGCTGAGCTTCTATCCTTTTAACCAGGCGCTAAGCAAAACTCTATGTAGAGTTAAGCTGGAACGAGTACAGGAAACGGCTTCCGTACTTGTTAACCTCTACACACACCAGTTCGGAAGTAATGAAAAATCGTCCATCTGGATATCTATGACAAATTTCTGGCGGCAAGGTTTTATTTAATACAGCAAGGTTTAATTTAATGTATGTAGATACCGATACCTAAACCATAAACTTAGCGGTCACAGTAATACTCGTTTATTTGCTTAGAAATGAAACCAAACGACTTTAAAATGTCCTTTCGAAATTAAGTATTTGCACCAACAAAGATTGGAAATAAAAGACGTTTTAAACAAAAAAACAAACACTCGGTCAGGTTGGCCGTTTCTATCTCAAATTTATTGTTGGGGTATTGACCAGATACTGCCTTATGCGCAGGACGCGCAGGTGAAGAGCTTTGAATACTATCTCTGCCACTACCTAGCCCTGGTCAAGAACCGACCTAATACCTCAATAATTCCTTTTTTAATGTTTAGCCGATCTGGGCTATGCAAACATCTTTAACCTTTTGCTTTGCTTTTGCTGCTGAAAAATATTTAAGGGAAAGAGCTAAGAAACCTTATTTCACCATTGCTAAAATAACGGGCTGCATACTTAAAGTCTACTTTTTAGCCCGCATGCTTAGAACGGTTGCAAAAGCCAAACTGGTTCACCGATAGCTGTGCCGTTGATGCAAAGGCTGACTGGTTCGTAAATAGGTAGGGTGCTGATTGATTTATAAGCATGCGAATTATATTTAGGCAGCTGCTTTCAATAAGTTAAACTCGCTTAGCTGTTATGCAAACTGATTTGATTGCTGGGATATAAAAGTAATTTACTTTCAAGCAAATACTACACACAAGCATGCATAAAAAATTTATATTTATACTCGGCCGGTTGTCAACTTGTCCAAATCTAATAATTGTGACGGACAAATGCCGTATGTAGCAAATTTACACAATAGAATGAAGCAACAAATGGCTGATAAATTGGACAAGTTGCTCACAAGAGAATAGACAGAACAGGAAAACTTTCTGCAAGCATGACAATCTTCGGAAAGTTTTTCTAATAATAAACTCTGTAGGGGTTACACGCCAGCAAATAAGAATACATCGAAAAACAAATAAAACGCTTAAAGGGATTTGTGAATATGTACGTACGCAAATCAAATGAAAGCAAATATTTAGAAGGCTTTAGCAGGAGAGCATGCCTCTGTTGCCATTTAGAGTTTTATTTTTCATTTGTTTACTATTGTGTATGTGCGTATGTATTTGTAAATATTTGAATGTACAGATAAGAGATTGCATAGTTCTAAGCGTGCTACATCGTATTGAATTAAAAATCAATGGCATCAAGCATCTATCAACGTCACGTCTCGAAGCCTTCAACTTCACCTTCACACGTCGTCAGCCGAACACACACTTTCGCCTTAGCCATTACGCGCAGGCAATTACAATTGCATTCATATTCTCATTTCTATTGACATCCACAACGTTTTGATGTTGACTCGTTCACTTTCACAGCCTCGTTCACATTTACATAATTACATTCAGCATCACCTTCGTTGACTTGCTTACATTGACAACTGTAGTTTTGTACATTGACAATGTCATCGCGTTGTCATCACCTTCATTATCATCCTCATCCTCATCTTCGTCGTTGTCGCTGTCGTCGTTAGCACACACATGACAACGTCCATGTTGCGACAGCAGTTGCAGGAGTAGCAGTAATGCAATTTAATTATGACACACACATACACACTCGTACACATATCCCTTGCTGCATAAAGACTCAAGAGCTGCTATGGAAGATGAATTCGACATGTAATACTGAATTCACATACATATGTAAATACATACAACATACACACACACGAATGAAGGGAATTAAAAGATATGTTGTAATGCACATTTTAATTTTCCACTTCATTACCCGTACATATGGACTCGTATGTATGTTTTTTTGTACGCGCAATATATTGCAAATTGTGCATTTTTAAACACAGTGCGTTTAACAACTATAACACAAATACGTAACACCCAATCTGAATTTATTCTATTTTATAAGCATAATTTTTTCATTTAAATACGGTTCATTCTCCAATAACAACTAAGAAGAATAGTCGTCATCTTGTGTAAGCGACTAGCAAAAAATTCTCCAACTCGCTTATAATCAACTCTCATATATTTTAAATAGATTTTACAACACTAGTATGTCAAAATTAATGGTCGTTTGTAAAATTAGCTAGCAAAATAAAACAAAATGAGTAATTCTTATAAGAAGCGATTTTACTCAAGTCTGCTCTATCTTGTTTTTTTTTTTACTTATTTTGATGTTTAGCGAAAATTTACTAATTTCCCTCGATACTTTCTGATTATCCATTCACAATAGCATCACTTTTTTTTATTTTTTTTTTTAAATGAGCTTAAGGCCAATTTTTGTTGGAAAAATTAGAGAAAAAACAACAACACCAAAGCGGTAGAAGTTATAGTACTATTTCGTAAATCACCACATTTCCTCATCAGACTTCTGTCTTCACGGCTTCCGCGGGAGTCGAACCCGCGCCACCACGCAACACTTAAGCCAGCGTCTCAACTGGCTGAGCTAAGCTTACGCTGTGTGAGCTGTTGCTATTTTCTCCTTTTCACTTTTTACTTTCCAACACTATCAGTGAGGTCGGGTATTGTTTAAGCGAATTTATTTCAACTCGGTGATTTCAACTTAACTTACTTAATTTTGTTACTGTTTTCAACGCTATGCGATAAACCTCGTACCTAGTGTTACAGAACATGACGACTTATATTAAAAAAAAATCAGCTAACATATTTTTCATAAAAATTTCAAATATTTTCATACGTTGCATCTGCGGTAAAAAAAATTTTTTTTTGTGATATCTTGGCTTTTTTTTTTAATTTCCACTTTGATGTACTACAATTTACTGCGCTTAAGTCTTGCAGACATAAAAACACCTTAAGAATTCTGAGAAAAAGAAAATTAAATGTTGTTGATTTTTAGTCAGTATAGTGGGGGCTCGATGTAATAAGATCACGACTAGTTGCTCGTACAACAAGATACTAAAAACTAACTTTATTACATGAAATCGAATCGTATATATATACATATAGGCCAGTGTACAACACGTGTATCAAAAAGTTCTAGAAACAGGTGACGTTTTGATCGTATGATCTTTTGCTGAATACCAATCGAGGGCTGCCAGCGATTGTGCCAGAGTTGCCATATCGGATTGTTATGGTGCGCCACATCACTCCCCCTATGCGGGAAAGCGAAACCGTACACGCCGTCCTGCCCGTGATATATATGATCGCTGTACTTTAGCCGTAGATTCCGTGACGTCTTCTTTCGCTATGAATGCTGCCTTAAGACGGTCGACGCTGACGTTGGTATCTTTCCCTCGAATTTTCACTTTAAAAAATTTTTCGTTGCGGTCGATGACTGGAAATGGTCCATCATATGGAGTTTGTAGTGGCTTTCGCACGGCATCGTTGCGCACGAAAACTGCTGGTGTCGAATATAAATTTTTCTCGACGAAAGGTGAGTGGGAAGAGTGATTTGACGTCGGCGTGGGTTTCAGCGCTCGCATGCGCTCCCGAAGGTTGCTGACGAATTCGCACTCAGTTGAATTTTTGTGCTCTTCTATAAAAAATTGACCTGGAATACGCAATGTTTCGCCATACACCATTTCTGCTGGCGTAGACTTCAAGTCGTCTCTCCATGACAAGCGGAAACCTAGTAGGATGAGAGGCAATACTTCAACCCAGTTCTTGGTCGTGTAGCACTTAATTGCGGCCTTTAGCGATCTGTGCCAACGCTCGATTAGCCCATTAGACATTGGGTGATATGCCGTTGTTCGTAAATGCTTAATTCCTAGAAGTCGGGTTAGTTCGCGAAAGAACGCCGACTCGAACTGTCTGCCTTGATCTGTTGTCACCTTGCATGGCACTCCAAATCTTGCCACCCAGTTAGTGTAGAATGTTGACGCGATTGTCTCTGTTGTGCTATCCTCGATTGGATACGCTTCCAACCAACGCGAGTACCGGTCGACAATTGTTAAACAATACCTAAAACCTTTGCACAGAGGTAGCGGGCCAACTACGTCCATGTTTATATGCTCGAACCTGTTACTTAGCGCATATGAACCGAGTGGTGCCCGGTTTTGTCGTTGTATTTTTGCTCTTTGGCACGGAATGCATAATTTTGTCCACGAACGGCAGTCTTTTCTAAGGCCAGGCCAGACGAATTTTTCCGCTACCAATTTTGTTGTTTTTTGTGCTCCCGTGTGGGCAATGTTGTGAATGCTTTCGAAGCCCAATTTGCGAAATTCTTTTGTTAAATACGGTCGTGCTCTGCCTGTGGAAATGTCGCAGAAAACTTCCACATTTGTGCCTGGAACGGTTAAAGATTTCAGTAATAGACTTGTGTTTGAGATTGATACCTGTTTCAGTTCTGCGTCACTTTGTTGGCTCTCTGACAGTTTCGTGAAATCAACCGTGTCTATAGTGTGAATAGCATCGATTCGTGACAGTGCATCTGCTATGACATTGTTTTTTCCTGGAATGAAACGAATGTCGGTCGTGAATTGCGAAATGAAGTCAGAGTGGCGTATCTGTCGCGGTGATGATTTCTCTAACTTCTGTTGGAAAACATACTGGAGCGGCTTGTGGTCCGTTAAAATAAAAAACTCTCTGCCTTCTAGCATGTGTTCAAAGTATTTGACAGCCTTGTAGGCCGCGAGCAGTTCTCTGTCGTATGTGCTATACTTTGTTTGTGCTTCTGTTAAACGTTCAGAGTAAAATCCTAGCGGCTGCCATTTACCGTCGTCGCGTTGCTGCAGAACCGCTCCTACAGCTGTACTGGATGCATCAACTGCTAGTGAGAACTGCGCATTTGTTTTTGGATACGCGAGTAAGGTGGCTGCACACAAATCGTCTTTGCATAACTGAAATGCTTTTTTGGCCTCGTCCGTCCATTTTATTATTGTTTTGTCGTTTTTCTTGTTTCCTTTCAATAAAGGCGAAAGAGCGTGTTGTTTTTCTGCTGCTTTTGGCAGAAATCTACGAAAAAAATTCACCATGCCTAGAAATCGCTTTAGTCCGCAGACTTGTTCTGGAAGTTTGTAATCGTTCAAAGCACGTATTCTCTCCGTCGGAGGTGATATTCCATCCTTGGTTATTTTAAATCCCAGAAAGTGGATTTCTGGTTGACCGAGCACGCACTTCGATGCGTTGATGACCAGACCATTCTGGAGTAATTTACCAAAAACCAATCGCAAGTGTTCATGATGTTGGCTTATATCTTTCGATGCAATTAAGATGTCGTCAAGATATGGCCATGCGAAGTCATACTCACGGAGGATATTGCCCATAAAGCGTTGAAAAGTTTGGCTGGCATTTCTCAAGCCAAAGCACATGTATACGAATTCATACATGCCAAATGGAGTAGTGATTGCGGTTTTTGGAATATCGGTAGGTTCGACGGGAATTTGGTGATACGCACGGCGTAAGTCGAGGGTGGAAAAAATTGTGCATCCATGTAAATCGTGAGTATAGTCGTGCAAGTGCGGCAGTGGATACCGATCTGGCTCCGTAATGGTATTCAATCTGCGGAAGTCTCCACACGGCCTCCATTCTCCGTTTTTCTTTTTTGTCAAATGGAGGGGACTTGCCCATGGACTTCGAGACGGGCGACAAATACCAGCGTTCAATAAAAACTGTATTTCTGCTTTGGCGGCCTTCAACTTTTCCGGTGACAAGCGCCTTGGTTTTGAAAAAACTGGCGGTCCTTTAGTTACAATGTGGTGCGTTACGTTGTGAGAGCGGTTTTTGCAAGTCATGTTTTCCCTAGTGATGCCCTTGAACTCATGTAGTAGTTCCTGGAATGGTTGATTGTTTTTAATAGTCGATAAATTAAGTATAACCTCTTCTGATGTGGAAAGTTCGCAGACTTTGGCTAAAGTTGTAGTACCGTCGATCAGTTTGCGTTGTTTTAAATTTACCGATAGGTTGTAGTGCGACAAAAAGTCAGCACCTAGAATGGCCTGCGAAACGTCAGCGACGATGAAGTTCCAACCAAACGGCCGGCGCAGCCCTAAGTTGATAGTCATATGTTTTTCGCCATACGTTTTGATTGCCGATTTATTTGCGGCGTATAAGAAAAAGTTAGTGTCTGGGTGCCTCTTTTGTGACTGCGTTGGTGGAATAACGCTCACCTCGGCCCCGGTGTCTACCAAAAATGTTTGTGGCGTGTTTTTGTCGGTTACTAATAGGCGGCGGCTTTTTTTGCGTAGACTATCGTTGACCGCCATCGACGATAGCTTTTTTAGTTTAAACTTTTCGAGCACGGTTGACGGCACTTCTTTGCCTCACTTCCAAATTTCGTGTGATACCAGCACAAATTCTCTGCTCTCTGGCGCGACGAAGATCGTTCTGACGGATGTTCCCTGCTACGGCTCCTGTGCCGATAGTTGCGATTTGCCTTTAGAGCGGCGATTTCTTTAGTGATTGCAGCGAGTTGTCGCTCTATGTGAGAAAATTGTACGGTCCCCGGTTGGGTCTCAATTGCTCTTATCTGTGGCGCGTCGCTTACCTCAGAAACCTTATCTGCAAGAAGCGCCACCTTATCGAGTGGTTCTGTGCTTATTGAAATTACAGCGCGTATGTTAGATGGCAGGCGACTCATCCAGATCGATTTGAGGATTCCATCATTGATCTCGTTGCCAGACAGACTTCGCATTTCCCGCAGAAGATGTGATGGTCGCATATCGCCTAGCTCTAATTCTTGAAGAAGCTTCTTGACCCGTATCTGTTCTGAATCGGCAAACTGTGTGATAAGGCGCTGTTTGAGCGTTTGATACAAATCGTTACTAGGAGGGTTGAGAATGATATCACTTATCTGAGCCAAGACGTTACTTTCCATAGCCGCCACAACAGTGTGATATTTAGTCTTGTCGTTTGTGATGCCTGCCGCAATAAATTGCGACTCAACCTGAGCCAACCATAGTTCTGGTTTTGCGTGCCAGAATGGTGGGATTTTGACTGAGACTTTGGCTAACTCCGTCCTTTCTCTCGCAGAGAATGCATTGGCTGTTTGCGCTGGATGCTGAGAAGGTTGTTCTGCCGGTGCAGCTTTAGAGACTCCACTTTCGTCAAGCATTTTAGATTGTCGGGGTCACCAATTTGTGGGGGCTCGATGTAATAAGATCACGACTAGTTGCTCGTACAACAAGATACTAAAAACTAACTTTATTACATGAAATCGAATCGTATATATATACATATAGGCCAGTGTACAACACGTGTATCAAAAAGTTCTAGAAACAGGTGACGTTTTGATCGTATGATCTTTTGCTGAATACCAATCGAGGGCTGCCAGCGATTGTGCCAGAGTTGCCATATCGGATTGTTATGGTGCGCCACAAGTTATATAGTCATTAAACGGCACGTAAAAATGAATTTCTGGATGTGATTTATGTATATACATATGTATGTACATACATATACTCGTATATAAGTATCTACCCAGTTTATGTTTGTAAATTCCAAATTAGTGACAAATTGTATTTGCCTCGTTTGTCATAATTTTGTTCGAAATGTTTACTAGCAGTTATGAATCTACAACTTAACTCAATTTTAAATTCATATGTGTACCTACATACATATTTATGTACTTCCTAAAAATTTTCTATGACAAAATTTGTTATTTATTAATTTTTAGACATTTAAATTTACATCTTCAAATTCGTTACTAAGTGCTTAGATTTAGACTTTGAAATATTGTAGTTCGGAAATAATAGAAATAGGAACCTTTGTTACACAAACAAAACAAATTTGTAATAAAATTTCTTACATACAAATATTCATACATACATACATACATACATACTTTTTTTCAATATATGTATATATATGTATGTACTAAGAGAAACTAATGAATTTTTGTACTCTTTTGAAAATTGCGATGCAGTTTCTTAAAAAATACATAAATCGAAAGTCCGTTGAAAAAATAAATATTATAGTTAATAAATACTTATTTTTTTTCATTTAATAAAATAAAAAAAAAATTATATAGCCAATATGATATCGAAAATAGATTAATCAATTTTACAGCTGTTGGCGTCTATATGAAAACTGACTCTTAATAAAATAAATAAAATGTTTTGCAAAGCAAATTCTTTCCACAAAACGTAAGCAATAACATTTTCAATTACTATTAAGTAAATGGCACATAATAATAATATGTTACACAATTTCTTAAACAATTCTTACTTTCAGAATGTGAATACATAGTTACATACATACACATGTTAAAATTACAGAAGGGTCAAGCAATTGTCAATGAAATTTCGTAAAGTTTATAAAAAGGTTTTAAAAACTCTTCAAATGGAATTCCAATTCTTTGTTTAATATTAAAATGCAAGCTCCATTTGTCTAAAAGCAAATTTGGGCCGAAAATGTAATATTTATACGGAAAACACTACGCTGTTATAAAAGCTAGTGGCCAAAAATTTTTCACGCACTTCGAAAAAACTTGCATGCTAAGTATACAAAAACTCTGCTAGAAAGGCTAAGAGAGTAGTAAGGTTTACTTTGCCAATCAGGTGAAAAAGTGCATTTAAGGAGAAGCATTAGGATTTTCCTCGACCATCTTACACCTTGCCGAACTTTCACCTTCTTTTTACATATGATTAAGGAGTACTTCCTTAAAGTAGAAAATCGAAAAGCTGACTCTTTGTTTCTTAAAACCTGGGCTATATTGGGTCATATATGTTATACTTATATATTGGCAGTATCGACAAGTACAGTCAGCAAACATTACAGGACAGATATACAAAAATCTAATAAAAAAACAAGTAATCGTATGTAAAAATGTCGCCTGGATTGAAAAAAAAAAATTCAGTGGCGTAGCCAAATGTATTTCACAAAAACGCAAATTTATTTCAGAAAAACACAAATGTTTTTTAGAATAGGCCAAATGTATTTCCGAAAAGCACAAATGTATTATAGGAAAGGTGAAATTAATGCATTTGTATTTTTCTGAAAGACATTTGCGTTTTTCTGAAATATATTTGTGCATTTCTGAAATACATTTGCGTCTTTCGGAAATACATTTGCATTTTTCTGAAATACATTTGTGTTTTTCTGAAATACATTTGATCTTTTCTGAAATACTGTTGGAAAAGGTCTAGATGCTCCTGCATGTATATATAAAACTTGATTGTATGTGTTTGTCACAAATATTCACAGATACTAATGCATATAAAACCTAAAATTTTAATCGACTACCATTTGCTTAATACAACAAAGGATACATACATATATAATTTTTTAAGAAAAGTGACAACTTTAAAATTTTCTACCTAAAATAATATGTATGTTTACGCATTATTCCTCAGAATTAGCCGCAGATAGTGGTCAATTTATAGAAGATATATATATATTTAATTTTTAATATTTTTTAAGATTTATTATGGTATTCCTATTGTCAATACAGTGTGGCTTGCAAAACTGCATTACATTGTTCACATACAAGAATGGATGAAAACTGAATTCACTTATTATTTCTATGCGCAGTTTGAAACAAATTTTGGATTTAATTATTGCGGATGCTGAGCGTGGTTCTTCATAAGGCTCCCCCGTCAAAGAGTGAATCGGTGAAGAGACGTTGCCAGCGAACTAGCCAATCCATAACTTTCAGTTATTCAAGGTTAATCTAATGTAGTTTTATTGAGCACAAACCGGTACCACATAGCGACGGCTTGGCCCCAGGTGGGTAATATTTATTCTTTAAATTGGAATCCGACTGTCCATAAAAGAAACTATCCATTCCAGACGGTGAACTCATTTCACTCATTGATTGCGCTTTTCGTTTATCGTTGTAAAAAATATATTCAAATAGAGGACAATATTGATAGAAGTGCCAATGGTTTCAAACTAACATTTCATTTAATAGTTCAGCTCAAAAAATTTTACAACTTTTAACGAAGATCTTTCGAAGTACATATGCAATAATAATCGAATTTGTTCTCTTTGTAGCAAAGTGCAAGCTGCTGCTTTTCGTTAACAACAAATAGGAAAATATATAATATATAATTTTGGCGCGTACACTATATAGCTCAGTTTTTGGCCGAGCTTCTCCTACCATTTGTGGTGTGCGTCTTTATATTCTACCACAAATGGAGGGACCTACAGTTTTGTGCCGACTCCGAACTGCAGATGTATTTTAAGAGAAGCTTTTTCATGGCAGAAATGCCCTCGGAGGTTTGCCATTGCCTGCCGAGGGGTGACCGCTTTAGAAAAAACTTTTCGAACCTCGAACTCGCCGGCATATTAAAGTATAGCACGCACCGCTACCAACTCGACCACAGCGGCCAAATAGGAAAATACTAAACAAAAAAATCCTAAGCCAACGTATACTAAAAAAACAAAGCATATACATCATAGGCTTAATTTGAACAAACATGAATTTATGAATGAATTTACTAAAATAACTCATAAATAATGAAAATGTATACGAGCAGCAGATTCAACTGATATAAATCACTTAGCTTGCCAATACTAAATAATGAATCAATTTATGAAAAACACTTCCAAGGCATTAATTAATATGGCGCACTGATATTGAATTAATAAAACTCTTAGCAGATTTACGATAAAGGCTATTGAATAATTGCCTAATCACTCAATAGAAAAAAAATTTAAATAGAAGAAAAAAAGTGCACAACTGTTACATATTTTTTCTTTTAGTAATAAGTTACAAGTGAATAAATTTTAGTTGGAAAAGTAAAAATTTATTCAAATATATTTTCTGTTAAAGAAATTGTAAGCAAATGTAATGTAATGCAATATTTCAAAAATATGCTAACTAGGACGAAGGGCCTAGATTGATATTTGTTCGAGTTTTGTCTTTAATTAATTAATTTTAGATTACATTCCACTTGTGCACCATTAAATTTAACTAAAATAATGTGCAAATTTTAATTGGAATTGAATTTTTAATTTTGACAATTTTTTCCGTAATTTTTTCTATATTAAAACTTTTTAGCATACGTTATATGTATGGAAGAAATTGCTGAAGAGCGTCTTTAAAAAAAATCTCCTAAATCAACGGTAAACTTTAGGGCCTTAATAAATGCAGATTATTATATAAAAATTAAATTGACTGCAAAATCGTATACCCAAAAGAAATTTCATATTTTAGGTTTATAAAATACGATAGTTAATACGATTTTTATTAGATTATGAACTATATTTTAATATAAAAATATGATAAATTCAAGTGAATACGTGCTTATGAAGATTTATTGTTTACCTTTTTATCAAAGTAATGTTTAAGTGATTAGAACAAACCATTTAATTTGAGTCAACAAATTTCTAGTTGATTTGTTTGATAAAAAACCACTTAATATATGTTTCATTACATACATACATACATATTAAGTACCCGCAAACATTAGCTGCTCATGTTAATATTAATGTTGGATTTTCCTCGGTTAACAACTTGGTCACTCACCTGAAAAGATATAGAATAATAATAATATGTATAAATATGCTATGTATAAATATTTTTTTTTAATCAAATAAAATTTCTTGTTGATTATTTAATTTCGTAACATATTACGAATTATTCCAAATGAAGACACGAGTAAAAGCATCTTCCTCCATCAGAAAGTCAGTTTCGAATCCTGGAGCTTTTTCTGTAGCACAACCCTGAAGCAAATTTGTAGGCTTAGGCTCTGCAGTGGAAGGTTTATTTGTCTATCTTTCTTTGGCACAGAATCGGTTGCTATGAAAAATTGTTAAACTGGTGGCAGATTATCATACTGCCTCCTTCGTCAAACAAAAGCTAAGGAAGTGGGTTGGGCAACCCAGTCGACACCTGTTCGTATTGTCTACAATCATTTTGTCTTGTGATTGTGCAGTTTTGTCATTTTGGGATAAGAAACAGTATGTGTTTTATTAATTTTCTCGTGCTCCAAATCACGACCCAGCAATTGCCCAGTAAACAACCCCGAAGAAAAAGCACTCAATTCTACCGAAGCCAGGACGCGCTACTAAAACTGTGCATTATGGTAGAGGATATACTCTGAGGCGTCCCATCTTCAGTGATATACTGTAGATAGCAAGTATTCCTAATTGTGGATGAATTAATCTTCCCACGAAATAGTTCAGCTGAAAAAAAATTAAGCTTAACTAAGCGGTAAGAAAATAAGTTACACCCAAAAATAATTGGACAAACTTTCACTTACAATAAATCGAAAGCAGTAATTGGAAAATGTTTTATAAACACTTTGGGTGTTTAGAAAAGTTTGAAACTTTTCCACTTCTTGTTTATATTAAAATGAATGTTTGTATGGATGTTTTAAAGTATAAGTTGCCTCTGCTGATGTTTAAGATAGAGTTGGGGAGAAAGTGTGGGGAAAATACAAGGAGTAAGTTTAAGTTTTGGTATTTTATAAAGCATAGCATCGCTACTCCTGTATATATATGTCTGCGGAATATAAACGAAATTACATTTAATATACACAGTTTTGCCAAAAAAAAATGTAGTACTTATAAATATTAACGAGTACTTTTGGAAAACAAATCAATACAAATATTTCATGGTTAAACCACAAACCGCAATGCTTAAAATAAGTATTTTTTCCCTTCGAAATAACATTTATACCTAAATAAATTTCAATGTTGGACAACAAGAAAACGACTTTAGTTATTTAGTAGAAAAAGAGAAAAAGGAAAATCAATAACGTTAACATTATTCATTTGTTCAGCAATTCAAATTTATTCGTATTTTATTTGTTAATATGTTGCCACTGGCATATTAAGGGCCCATCATTGTAAGTTGTAATGATAAAGTGATTTGTGGTTGCCTAAGCATATTTTGATGGTTTCGAGTATTTGCGTTCAAGAGGCTTTTCAGCTTAGGGCAAGATAGATGTTTTATTTATACTCAGAATTGATTATACATACTTGCATAGTTATGCATTTATTTATTTGTTAGGTATTTACGATTGAACACATCTACAAATACAATGAAATTGTAAATATTATATATTGACACAGCTTCCGTATAAGTGCCGATGTACATATGTATAAGATAATTTCATATATTACAATCGAATAAATAAATACGAGTATATGTATATTGGAATATTTGCAGTGTGGTATTTGACCCAAATGGTCGGACAAACACTTACTTTAGTAATAGTGTGTAATTTCGTAGGATTTTCATTGGACCACAGTCCCATTTGAGTGACCTCACATTGTTCTCTTATGACCAAGCAATTGTGCTCACTTGATGTTGCCATAGTGAGTAGTTCATTTGAATGTACTGCTAAACATTTGTATGTAGCTATGTAAGTATGGCAATTATGCAAATTTAAAGCACATAATTTTATAGTTTAGAAATGTTTGATATCTATCTGGTAATTATGTTCAACCAAATTTTACAGTACTTCCTCAGAATCGGTATAATCTTTAAAATTTTTTTTTTTTTAATATGGAAAAGTTAATGTGCCCCTTTTCATGTGGCGGTTAGTTCTTTCGATGTATTTGTAATATTTGCTTCCCCGTATGGTATACAATATCTATTGTTATATGAAATAAATTCGCAAGATCCTCGGCAAAAAAAAATATTAAAAAGTTTCAACGTAATTGTTTGCACTTTCTAAATTCACTGGACGTTCAAAAAAAGTGTGGCAATTCTCAAAAAAGATTTGAAATTACAATGAAAATTTGTTGATTGTTTTCAACTTTCTGCTATGTTTGAAACCTGAATTTATATAAACTTTATTAGAAAACTCATATTTAATAAAAATAATTTTACTACATTTGTTTTAGATAGGGTTGCCACCTATTTAAAATTTCGTAATTCAATTTAATTGTACACTTGTTATATGAATTATTAATATAAGGCTGTCCAACGGTTCGTTTAGACAAGAGGATGGTTCATTGCTTGGTTGCGAAAGGGATTAATTAGCACTTTGAAAAGTCGAATTTAATTTCATTATACACAAAGTATAAAAAATACTAAAATATGGATGGCAAAGTCTACGTGGGGGTGAAAAAATTAATGGGAATATATGAGCAGAACAACGTCTGAAGGATTTTTTCTAGTAAACAAATTTATATGAATTGTAAGAAATATTATTTTAAATGTGGTTGGAATTGATGAGGTCAGTAGGATATAAACACTAGGATGGTTCATTAATGTATGACGGAATAGTGGAAGTTTAAATTTAAGTTACTTCCCTATACCTATATTTATGTTAAAATCAAAAAAATTTTTACACGAAGCTCAAAGTTTTTTAAGCATGAAGTATAAATGTAAAACGGTGAAAAAATATTTAACAGAAATGGCTCTGAGGTTTTTGAGGTACAATTCAACATACATAAGAAGTTCAAATAATAAAAATAATTATAAATATAAAAATTATAAATATAAATTAATATAATTTTTATATTTATCTGAAGCTTTCCACCAGTGAAAATCACAACACGTAACGACAATTTGGATTCGGGACGAAACTGGGACCGACTGGTATTAAGATGCTTTTAATACAACATATTCGTGAATAAAAAAGAAAGCAGTTATATATGTATGTAGGTAGATATTTTTTTTCGCAAAATGGTATATATTTGAAGATATACTTATAAGTTCGTCATAATAATAATAATAATAATCATTTTAAGGTTTTATGTAAAAAACACTACATGCAAAAGTTGAATAGGAGGCAGGGAAAGTATAAATTAAAATCGTTTATTTAAAAACTAATTTTTAATGATAATCATCGAATAGGACTTCCTGAATGCTGGCTTTTTAGTCAAATTTATCTTTAATTCTGGCCAAATATTAAAGTTTAAAGAATTTTGACATTTCATAAATATAAAATACGAGTATCTTTTGAAATTGATTAACAAACTTTTTTTTTTATGAACACTGATTTCACATGCATTTATTTAGTTAACATATTAATGGTGATTTTTAGTGGCCGCTGTGGTCGAGTTGGTAGCGGTGCGTGAAAATTATAATAAAAAATCAAAGATCAAGGTAAACAGCAGATATAGTAATTGTAACTTTCATTTTCAACATATGCGATATTTAAAAAAAAAAAGTGCTTGAATAAAATTGGACTAAAGTCGGTGTAGAAATTCCTGATCTATGTAAACTAAAACTATGATATGTTTTAATGTACAAAATTTTAAAAATCCGTGGAAAAACCTCTCTTGGCTATTATGATGGTGGATAGGATAGCAATTTTCAATTTGGGTTTGATATTTAAACGAAGTTATAAGCGGTGTTGGTGTCATTTTAAAAAATTTAAGTTTTATAAAATAAATTTTATTTGCAACTGTTTCCTTTGTATTTCGTCTTTAATCAAAGATAAACACGCGTGTAGCCTGCACTATAAGTATACTGTTTGTACAAAGGTTTAACTCTTTATATACTTATACAATTTATATGCACTCTCCACCTTCAAGAAGTATGTCTTTGTGCACGGGTGCGTGTGGCAGGTTGTCCAAAGTGACACCTGCGTTACTAAACTCTCTCCACCACGACCACTCTCCCCGCGGAACTGCCAAAAGAGGTATTACCTCACGGGGCTGGTTAGCTTACTCGCTCTTTACCTGTGTTGTTGCCTAAGTCTTGCCACCTCTGCACGCCTAAGATCTATGGGAATGCGCGATACGATAGCGTATATTTTTTTCCACCTTTCGTTTGACTGGAGCATGAAGTCAATGATGTTTACTCTGTCTAAGATTGTGCGAACTTGAGGAGCGTAACATGGACGTTGGAACATAATGTGTTCTGCGTCTTCTTCGCTGTCTCTACGTGTTGGGCAGCGAGGGGAACTATCATGGCCAAATTTAGTTAAATACTTGCGATATACCCTATATCCCGGGAGGAACTGTTCAAAGGTCAAAGTTTGTGTCACCATGGTTTCTCTCCATCCATTTGCTGATATTTGGTATATTCCAACGATTCTGACAGGTGTTCATTTATTGGCATCTTTCTTCCTCTTTTACTTCGTTTGGGTTTATTGTTCCGTTACTCCCGGAAAGCCTTTCATAAATTCGTTTCATTTCATGAGCCATAATATCTACTGGAATTTGTCCAGCTATAACATAAGATGCTTCGTCTGAAATTGTACAGAATCCACAAACCGCTCGTAAGGCGCTTAGCCGATAGACAGTTGTTATCTTTTTCGCGTAGTTTTTCATTAAAGTGACACCGGTGTATATACATGCATACGTATAGCTCACATTCATGTGTGTGTGAGACTACAGCAATGTACTTCTCGCATGCATAGGTATGTGAGTGAGGGCGAAACACCCTTTTTTTTGAGAAGACGATTTAGCTTGTCGTTGTTTAGGCAGAAACAAGATGAATACAATAAAATAGGTTGTTAATAGCTTCAATGTGCACGAAATTTACTTCCAGACTATTTAAATGGTTCTTACGCGGATTAGAAACAACCATCAACCATGGGAAGCCAATGACTACGGTCAATCAGCAAATATACCTTTTGAAAGAAAACCAAGTGAAATGGTTTTAAATCCTTTAAATTAAATTTACTATATCTTACCTTTTTACACTTTTATTTTAAGTATATTTGTTTAAGGTATCTGAATCTTACTACTTCTAACCATTAGATAAAATATTTACTGATCTCACTCTTACAGAAAACAAATCCAACCTTTGTTGATTGTAAAAAAACAAAAAACCTCCACAGCCTGCACAACCTGTAAATAACAACTACAATAGTTAAAACAAACGATGTATAAAAAAAAAGTCATAAAATAAAATCGATAATCTGTTGAACAACTGAATGAATGGTCGAATATTGCAGTAAGCGAAAGGATTAATGCGATAAAATGGTGGGGGGTAAAAGTGATTGTGAAATGAAAGTGAAAGAAAAATACGCGGCAAAAAGTTTCGATACGCTACGCTAAAAAAAAAAGCACGCACACGGGTAAACCAACATTTGTACGCCGCTTCACAGATATGCACTTTATGTATGTATGTGTGTGTTTATGCGCACATATTAATACCAGTGTGCGGCATTCATTTTAATTTCGGCGAAAGCATTCGCCAAAACCAATAAATCGCCAATCGCCAGTGAACCGACGGTAACGACAATGACCCAGACAACAGCTGTGAATTCCAGTTAGGGAAATTTTATACACAATAATTCAAACGGTAGGGTTATGGCAATGGGTAAAAATGCATTGAATAGAATTGGTAAATTTTCATATTACGAACGTTTTTTAAATGTGTAATGTTTAGGGGATTAATATCAAGCTGAATGAAAACATTTGTATAGGTTGGGATATGTTTTAACTTTATGGCTGTGGAAGGAAGAAATTCTTTATATTCCATAATAAGAGTCACTGCTTTATAATATAAATACGAACACCGCAAATGGTAGGAGAAGCTCGGCAAATACTTAGCTATATGGTGTAAGTGCCAAATTATTATTATTATTATTATTTATTATGTTAAGATATATATAAAAAAAGAGAAAACTATGTTATGTTCGGATCTCCTGAAAGACATATTCTTCATGAACAAATAAATTTTTTTTAAAAAGAATTGTCATTGACAATATTAAAGACAAATTAAAGAAATAGCAATTAATTGTTAAAACTTGTGAGCAAGAGTTTGAAAAAGCTGCTTGAGAGGCATGTTTAACGAGGTCGATCAACATACGAGTATACAGGTAAAAGCCTTTTTTTAAATTAAAATAAATTAAAATAAAGTAATTCTTATTTAGATCATACATTATAACAGCAATGATGTTTACAGTTTTATAAAAAAAATTGAAATTACAATTTATTTTGATTTTTTTTTTAATTTAATATAAAAATTGGCACAAAAAAAATTTAAGTTCCATTTCGAAAGCTAGTGAAACCAGGAGCTTTTATTTAAAACTTTTTGAATTGAGATCATAATAAATATACAGAAGATTCAGCTTAGAATTAACCCTAGATTGAAAGGACTACTCGGTTGAGGTGATTAATTAAAATTATGTCATTAAGTACTCTGTATAGCTAATTTTGAATCGCATAAGTACTAAGTCGAAGAAACATCGCAAGTTGTGTGAAATTTCAGTTTTTTTACAGTTATATACAAAACCATGTATATATGTTTTAGTTCTTAAAATAGTAAACATTTTTTTATCCTCAATACACTTTTGTACATATATTAATTCAATCTCGATTGAAGGGACAGAGGAAATAGCTCTTGCACGATTAGTTTTCTCTACCCCAAGACTACTGTGCGTAGCTAAATTATTTTTTTTTTACAGTACAATATGGGCATAATATTTCTTCATACTCTAAGGTGCTTAGTAATAGAAAACATAAAGTCGACTCCGAACTAGGTAGCAGATTTTTGAGATCATACTGCTGCTAATTCGACAATATTTTAACTACGTTCTAACTACGTGCTTATAATTTGAATGCTTTGCGCACTTTTTGCTTAGCAAACTATTTATGTTTATTGAAAATATGTTCAAAGTAAAGAGCAACATTTTCACTTTATCACCTTTGTGGACGCATGAGCTCACATGACAGCTGCTGTAATTAATATTCACAATATACAATCTGTAAAGTGAATATTGCTCAAATATGACAGAGCATTTTTTGCAGCTGCTGGCATGCATGAAATGTTTTCTTTCTTTAACGGATTTCACTTACTTATTGCAACCAAGAGAGTAGAATTCCGCGGTAAACATGTGTGCTCAATATGTATGCGTGTATGTACGTACATAAATAAGAGTTCATTTGTAGAAATATATATAAGGAAATAACTGCACTTCAACGTAAAAGTTGGTATGTATACTATTTATTGCTTGGCAAGTAGTTTGACTTTTTCTTAAAATTTGTACGTGTTAATGTAATTTCGGCGATGACTTTGATTTTATTCGTTCTCTGCTGTTGGTTGTGATATCAGAGCTTAAGATTCTCATTAAATTGTATGTACAGTTAACTATATGTGTGCTCAAATATATAATAAGTCCGACAGCCTAGATATTTAAGCTAAATAAATTTGTATCTAAAGACATTTTTAAGTCTACCTCTACTATAATTCCCATTCCCGGTTTATAACTTTTACTACTAACAATTTGGGTTTCATTACCATTATTATTTTAACAATTACCAATACCATTCACATTACCATTATTATAACAATTACCAATTCGAATACCAGTACCATTTCCATTTCTATAAGCATTACAAATTACCATTGTCATTATCATAACCATTTTCAATACTTTTTCCATTAATATTACCATAAAAAGTATCATTACCATTACCATAACAATTACCATTACCATTACCATTATCATTACCATTACCATTATCATTAACATAACCAGCACCATTTCCATTACTACTATTATAACAAATTACCGTTATAATTATCATAACAATTTTTCTTACCAGTCTCATTTCCATTACCATTACCATAAGCATTACCGTTATTAATACCAGTACCATTTGCATTACAATTACCATAACCATTATCATTACAATTACCAACTAAGTATCATTGCCATTCAAACTGCGATTGTCAATAGCACTTCAAATTTTTTCTCTTACTGTCTTAATACTGCATTTCAGATCGAATGGCTGTCTGTAATCATATTGACTTTGTGAATTATTGCATTCATTTATCAAGTATGTATGTTCTTCCTTAGTGTATGCATGTCGGCATCTACCATATACATATGTATGTATAAATCCTTTCGGAAATCAAAATACTTTAAAAGTCATTTAAAAAGTACTTTTTCCAATTACAAATTGATTAAAATTACTTTGTGTCCAATTATTTAAAAAGTTATTTGTTTCCAACTACTTTTAGCTGCACCTGCCTTTTTCCAACTTTATGAAGTAAGTCGATTTAATAGTAAATATACAAGTTTTATATCTATTTTTTTTTGTTTTAAATAAAATACATATGTACATATGAATTCACTTCATTTTTAAGAGAAACTTAACATAACATAGGTTAAATAAATGAAGAACTTAAGTTTTTTTTACACGTTGCATTTGTTTGAAATCCATTCCAAACAACTTTAAAATTATTTAATTTTTCCGACTGTCTGCTTTTTCCAACTGGGAACATAAACTACATACATACGAGTATGCACATATGTTTATTAATTCACTAAATAATCTTATTCTATTCACTCACAGTTCAGTACTGCACAGAATAACCTTCGGAAAATATCAAATAGTCCTTCAACACATCCTCGCACCCATACGCCATTGACTAACACAATCTAAAGCGAAACGTAGCAGAACCTCAAAACAAAAAGCAGTGCAAAGCAAAAAGCAAAACCAACAAATAGTATTAGTGGCATTGCAACATCAACAAGTTGCAAGCATGAAATTAGTATTACGAGTATGAAGAACTCAGCGTGGGTGGATGGCAGTTTAAAAGCAGACACACCAACAGATCAATGCATTTTATGAGCGAAATATTTTTATTTTTTTTTTGTTTTTTGATTCATTCGCAAATGCTTGAGCGTGTGTGTGTTTGTGTCGTGTAAATGAGTGTCACATATGGAGGTAGTTAATTGAATGCAATCATAACATGACCAACAATGTAGACTACAGGAAATCGACAAGAATGCACGTAAAAAATAAGTTGAGGAGACACAGCAGATGCATAAAAAACAGACATTGTAGCTGTTTGTAGGATTTGTAGGAATGCGAATGCATGTGTGTGTGGCTGTGTGTGAGTGTGTGTGCTGCTCTTCACTTTGTATGTATGCTTCAGATGCTCATTATGTATTGTTGCAGCAAATTGTGTTATAACCCAATTAACCTATGAAATTGCAATCAACTCTGGTGACAAACGTTGTCTGTCATTGTTTATAATTATGTGCATATATATTTTCACGAAGTTGTTTACGTACACTTGCCTAGACAAACACACACACACACACACACACACACACACACACACACACACACACACACACACACGCAAACCTCTGTGTTTATGCGCCATTATTATGGGTTTCTATTTTTAGCTCAGATTTAGTTGCATTTACTTTGTTGTTATGTTTAATTGATAGCGACACAAATGCGCAATTGAATTATGTATCACACAAAGGCAACCAACAATCATACATTTGTATGTAGGTACATAAATATGTACTGTACATAGCTGCAAGATTAATTCCCGTTTCAAATTATTAGCACTTTCTTGTTAAGGGAATATCTATTAATTTGCAATTTGGCTGTCGGCTTTGATTTTGTGATTATTGCATCATCATTATTTCCTGAATTGCATTGAGTCAACCTAAAACTCTCAAAGGAAACGTAAGCTTGTTGTGTTTGCCAGCTCTAAAGCATTGAAATTCTATATGTTGATTGAAGCATCTACATAAGTGGCTTAGTTGGTGTTTGTGTTGCCTTCAATTCTGTAAATTCAGTTTAAATGTTCCCAAAAAGCTAAATTTGCTATTGACGAAAAGTTTAACGTAATGCAATTATCGCCAGCTTAAAAGTGAAATAGCAAACAATTTAATGAGCAATCAGGCACGAGGCAATTTTTGGGGAATAATTAAGATATAAGATCTCAGTTTTGCCAGCAAATTATGCGCCTCCATGCGTTGTATACTCTAACTTAAATTCACTGAGTTATGTTTAATCAGAGAAGGTGATCCATCCAAGTAAATGAAAAGGCAGGCGAAACTTTGAAAAATGTAGTTTTTGTTTTAAGACCTAATTATACCGCTGCTAGGTCAGCTTATCGATCATTCATTATCGTTTAGGGCGTCGTTATCGATCTCTTCATTGGCACTAAGTGGCTCGGCTACGACAGCCGACTTTATACAGGCTGACGATACGATAACTGACGATTGTGTGCGCTGATAATTAAGGGTCGTACAAACAAGACTTTGCTTCACAGTTTCGCCTTGACGGATAAGTAAAAGAATTGAAGTTATATTAGTCCTACTAAATATATATAAGGCGAGTAATGTAAAGCTAGGCAAAGCGAAGTAAAATCATGGACAACTATCATTTTTATGTACACCTTGACAATTAATTATCATTTTAATTTTGGGTGCATAAACACACGAAGAAAAGAAAAAATCTAAAACCTATAAATTCTAAACAACAGCCAAATATCTGCAGTGAAAAGCATACCTATGTATAAAAGTTGAAAATAATTATTGACACATCTATTTTGCCACATTACTTACGTAAGCTTGGAGAACAGTCACCATTTTGCTACTATCGGTGGTCTATTCGAATCTTTGGTCAAACCTGAACAAGTCCAAATAGCAAATGAAACACATCTGTGTTTATCCTGACCGTTTTCTTAAACTCCTCTGGATCGTTTCTATACATTTCGTCGAAAGATGCTGTAAAAAAACTTTAAGATAGCGGTCATGATTAAGTTTCCTATCCCATATTCGACGCTTCGGTTTTATTTGTCTCAGACGCTCGATGTGTATAGTCCTTAAAATCGGCGGAGACCATGTAGAATGGGACATTAATTACATTAGAGATCGTTTGGAGAAAATCAAAAAATTAAAATTCTTTCTGCACACTTTTTAATTTCATGTTCAATAAAATTTGTTTAATGCACTGTAAAGTCAAATGATGATAGATCTTAATAAGGAACGACTTAAATGAAGAAAATTATGTCCAAGCTATCAAAAAGAACAAAAAAATTGTTAAAATTTTATATTTTGCTTAAGCTCTTAACAAAAAAGTTTTAATGCATTAGTGTTATACAGAGAAAACTTTTAATAAGCTACTTAGAAAATTTTGTAGTACAGTTTTTAGCGCAAAATAATTCAATTAATTTTTTTAGTACGAATAAAATAATTAAAATTACTTGGCCTATTTCCCATATATACCAGCAAGTCATACCTTAATTTCGGGAGCATAAATTCAAAAATGGCGACAAATTATTTTTTCAAGTTTGATGTTATCTCAGTACAACTAGATATGCCTTCTAAATAGTTAAGTTGAATAATGTAGTATCAGCGTATCTAACCTTAAAATTGTTTCTTTAATTATGAGACATAATTACTAATATTTGTATTTTATGTAATTGAAAGAACAAATACGAATAAAAAGTTATGTTTTCAAAAAAAATTGCTTTTTTATGTTTCTACAAATCACAGAAAGTCGGTGGAGCATATATACACTTTTTTAATCACAACGTTAAAGTGAAGTCTACAATAAAATTAGCAAATTATGTGAAACTTATTTAGTTTTGAACTTTGCCTTACATCACTTTCAATACATACAATACATACAAATTTATATTCTTCAATTAATCAACAAAGAATGCGGAACGAAAGTGTTCAAGATCTACGTCACTTGACAAAGTGCGATAGCGTGAAAAGTATTTACTAACTGCTTACGACACACTTAGAAAACACCAACAAAAAAAAACTATAGACGCAACAAAAACTACAATAAACCCATAAAAATACTTACGTTCTATATCAACAAAGAATGTAAAAACATAAAATAAAAAAAATATAAAGAAATAAACACCAACTATGGCTTGGCTGATGCGCCAGCTGGCTTGCGAATTGCCTTAGCGTCTAGCTGATGCAAGTTGGGTGTCTCTGACTAGTTTCGTTTTTCGACTGACTGACTGACTGAACTACTTGAGCGTTGAGTGTTAGTGTGCCCTCGCACAATGCCTGCGCCACAAGGATTTGTTGCTTAGTTGTGGAGCAGAGCGAGTGCAGCAAAATACAATTTGTTGTTTATGTTGACATTGTGACGCCGCCGCCATTGTCAGCGCAGTTGTCGCAGTTGTCGCAGTCGTCGCCGTTTCTAATGCTGCTATTTCGCTATTATTGTGTTATGTTGCGATATTGCAAAAATACATACAAATACAAATACAAAAAAAATGTCAATGCATACAGTTACTCAAAAGCGCAATTAGAAGGGAGTTTTTGTTTCGAATAATTTGAAATTTATATTACAAAGCATCTTCAAATGTTTTATTTAATATATTATTGTACGCTCTATAAATCATAATCTGCTGCTATAGCCAAGTTAATATGTGGCGTTTTTTTGACATCACTCAGAAACCTAGGTTTCAAGTAGCGGCGTGAAATTTAAGATAATTCAATCCTATGAATTTTCAAGCAAATAATAAATTAAAAGTCAAACCAATACAAATACGTAATAATCGGCTATGGAATTTTTTTAAAGTATCTTTGCAGATGATTAATTTCAAATTTAAAAATTTATCTTGCAATTCATAGAAAATTCCGCTGATTTGGGTTTTTTATCTTCTGATCACGCTCTTTCGCTTTTTATTCAATATTAAACGAGACAGCCAAAAAATGTTCAAACAAAAAATTATGTTCTTTTTAATTATGAACATTTTGTATGCATGTTGGGACTTGAAAAAACACAGCAAAATGCCTAATGTTAATCTAAATGTACAGTCGAAATATTAATAGTGAAAATTGTAAAAAAAAATCCATGAATGAATTAGCTTTGTTAATATGAACTTACATACATATTTTTCCTCAACATCAATTTAAAATTTTTCCTATTTTAATTTAATTGGTTGACTGGTTGAAGACAACTGCAATATCACACAAATGAATTTTAATAGAAAAATTAACTTTTAAAACCGATTTCTCAGCGATTTTATTTCAATACATTTTTGTTTCTGGCAAAACGAGCATGATTTTATGTAATATAAAAGCCGATAATCAAATAAAAATGTATGTTAGGAAACCATTTTCCAATCAAATTCCCCTCTGTCCCATCGCAGCTTCGAACGAACAATTTTTTTTTTTGACACACAACAAATTTTAACAGGGAGTCTAGACTTTGTTCCGTTGGGGCTTTTTAAAAAAAAAAAACCGTCTAACCCCAAAAAAAAAAGGTTTCTTAAATGAGTCGTCTCGTTGGATACGATATTTTATTTAATCCAAAAAAAGAAAGTAAGATTATAGTCTTAAAAGTACTTTAACTCAAATAGCTATGAACGAAAACAAATTAATTATATCATTCAACCGCAATCAGTTCTCAAAGTAACATCAAAAGAAAAATTTCAAGCTAACTGAATGACAAAACTAAATTCTTTTAAATGCTTTTATATTTATTCTGCTACTCTCAAAGATGGATTAGGAGATTATGAAAATCATTCCAAACGTTTTAAGTTATAAAGGGAATGACTAAACTAACTTTGTGTTTTATATAAAGGATAAAAAATCCATTTATTTCTGATTAGAATTACATTGTGAACATTTTTTTGAGTAACTATTTATATTTTACGCTAGCTTGTTGATAAGCGTTGCGTCTTTGTATATCAAGCAACAAGGCTTGCTTGGTACTACAAAACAAGTTTACACAAGCATGCATTGTAAAGTAACTACGAGCACATACTTGCCAACATGTCAACATGTTGATGTGCAAGTGTGTATTTTGTCGCCTTACATTCTAAGGCTTACTTTATTATTTTTCTATTTTTCTTTTTTTCGTTTTTTAAGTTATCGATTACCTTGCCAGGAAGTGACATTGACAATGTTGCGGCGTGTTAACGCTTGCTCTAAAGCATTTATTGCTTAAACAACAATACGAGTAAGGGTTGTTGATATTTCATAAAAATCATTAAATGAAAGTCAAGGTAAGCACATGCACACATTCACACGTTAAAAAGTACAAGATACAAGAGATTCTGCAAAATGTTCGTTATAAATTTTCTTTATTAAAGAGTAAGGTGGAATGGCGATTAATAAGGCTTACTTATCCATGCAGAGCTTAGCCATCCGGAGGCTTCCTCCACCCCCCATATTACCCCTCAAACACAGCATGACTTAAAGGCTTTCATATAAATCAACTTAAATTCATATTAAATGAAAGCGCCACATATAAATTGCAGTAATTTTTCAAAGCGTCCATTTCACAAATGAATACCAATGCGATCCGCAAAGTGGAGGCTATTCAAGTAGTTTGGGTTGCTTTTAAATCTTTGCGATATTTGCGAATTGCCAAATGTGAATTTCAGTCTGGCACACTTACACCGACATTCGTCAATACTTGTACATTCACAATCGTATGGAAAACAAGTAAAACAAGGCTGTATACGAAAGCTGCATACCTTTCATGAATGGAAGAATTGCATGAGAGCCATATGATTTAATTATTCGATATTAATTATTTTGAAGGAGTTATGGAACAAAATATAATATCTGAACAATCGGCTACTATATACGTTACAGTTATCCGATCTGTCCGATTCCAACAGATATTTAATAAATTATAAAAAAAGAACCTGACTGCCATTCAAATAGCTCATAAATTGAGAGACAAGTTTGCGTTCAAACAGACGGACAGACGGGCATTGCGAAATCGACTCAGCTGATCGCCCTGATGATTTCGGTATACTTTTTGATGGGTCTAACTCTCATCATTCTAGTACCTTCAAACATCGGACCAAACTTAATATACCATTTCCATGAATATGGCAACAAAATATACATAAATTTACTCAACAGGCAAGCAAGATTGAAGAAACCCATAAAATAAAGTGTACGCCACCGTAGTAGCTGCCACCACTTGCGCTGTCATTGCCGCTGCCGCAATCGCTGTTGCAGAGCAAGGATAAATTGACAAACCAAATAAAAAGAAAACCAAGAAGCCAAATTCATGTTCATGGGAAATTAAGCCAACGTATGAGTGTGAAGGGTATATGGTAATTGAGTGATGAGTATGCCAACGCGTCTCACGAGCTACTACGATAAGCATACGCATACTCGTACGTGTACGTATATGTGAGTATAACAGTTATGGTATTTAAAAGTAATAGATATGCAGACATACATATAAACACTTGCATGAAATTTAAATTGAATCTATTTACATATCCACACACATGCTGTTCGGTTATATGTAAATTCATTGCTTGAGAATGTGTAAGCTCACAGTTGCGTTAAAAATATCAATTTGACATTTAACTGTCAGTTTGATTGAAATGAATGTAGAGTTGGCTAATGCCACTTGGCATATCATTGTAATTCAGATGGAAATTTCATTTTAATAAGGAAGATAAGTTTTTTGCAATGAAGTGTTTTAATAGATATTAATGCATAAACAAATATATATTTGAATGCATAAGCAGGGAGAGAATTTTGCTTCATATTAAATACAAACATAAACACAAAATAAAAATTAAAAAATGTAACAGTTTTTATAAAGAAATGCGTATGTGATTAAGTGTGTAGTTTTAAATTCCATATCTTTTATTATTACCTTGTAGAAGATATAGACTAAGCAATTAAATGTTATTTATCGAGCTTTTACATCATGAAATCTAAGTTATGAATCCTATCGACTTTCATTTATGATTAATAACTTTTATTTTTCATAAATGCTTCCTTATTTTTTTTATTTAATCCGCTAGCTGCTACAAAAACTATATGTAAATAATTGAACATTTTTTTTTTTAACAAAGTTGGGTTTTTCGTGATTACTTTAATATGTTGTTTATTTTTATTACGTTTTTTAATGACCTCAATGGGCTCCTCTACTCTCGCGGTTTGTAAAATCGATTTTTTTATATTTAATTTTAATCTATTTGTATCCAAGAATACGTCACAGAGAGGATTTCCTAGAAATCTCATTCCTTGGCATGCATCTGGGCTCCGTAATGTACTTGTCTCCATCAAGTTATACACCGTAATTTATCTTTAAACGCTTTTTCCCGAAAGTAGTGATTTTTTTAGCTGCCGAGTAAGACTTTTCATCAAAGTATTGGTCCGATTATAAATATTTTTTTATTTAATTATTCAGTGAACACACCGCTATGTTTTCCCGAGTAAGATATTCAAAATTTTATTTTGTTCTATTTGTAGAGTTTCTAATATGTCTAAAAATGACGTGGAAATTGGAAATTTTCACAAATCGTTGTATAAATTTTACAATTTGTACAATAAAAAAATTCAGTCTCGGGAAAACATAGCCAACGTAACTGCGATTATATAGAGAATATTTAATTTCTGATTACATATTACCCAACGGGCCAGAATTTTACTTAAGCGCGACGCACGCAGTTTCAACATCAATTTAGCAATGACGTTTTAAGATCGACAATGTTTTTTTTTTTAACTTTAAAGTCAAAACATATACCTTTAAAATAAAAAAAAAACTTAAATCTGTTCGTAGATTACCAAAAAAATCGTTCGATTTCAGACCTTTTAAGTAGAGGACCCCCTTAAATGAATATTAAGATTTGATTTGGAAAAACAAAAACACTAAAGCTTTTGTTTTAAAAAAAAACCGCCCTCGAGCTCAAGAAAATTTGTTAATTATTTTTTTATACTCTTTATACTTGTGTATGGGTCCCGGGGCATACGGACATTTACGGAAATGAAACAGCGGATGAACTAACGAGTCGCGGACCTGCACTAAATAGTTCCAACGTGGTGCACATTCGCGCCTCCCTTAAGAAATTAAAGAGAAAAATTGCCGATATTTACCAACGGCAAGCGAAGGTGGAGTAATACAGGTTCGTACAGGATTTGAGTCTCCTATGATTATCCTATGATTATCTTAGAACACAGGCTCTTTTAGAAATGAGCAAAGAAAACATATACAAATTCATAGGTGGCACAGGGTACATGCTCAAAGGACAGGCATACCCTTCACCCGGTTTTGCCGAAGCTGTGAAAACCCATGTTCAAAGGAAACAGTTGAGCATTTTCTGTGCGAGTGCCCGGCCCTAGCTAGGATGATGTTAAAGGCCCTCGGTAAACCATTCCAGCAGATTATTTCAGAGTGCAGCCGTCACTCCTTGCTTGATTCATAAAAACCGCCAAATGACTGTAGGTTGCACCAGATATGGAATCAAAATAACAAATTTGCTAATTGCTTGTCCACCAGCGAGGCGATCCACTTAAGCCAACCTACCATACTCTTTATATTTTAATGAATGTATTTAGTTTGTTTGGACAATAAATACAAATAAGTGACAACTTGAAAATTTTTTAGATAATCTCTTTTACAAGTTTATTCAGCATAACTTATAACCAATTTTTTTATAACTACCTTCGTCAACTCGAAAACCACCACTAAGTAATCTCTCCTTTTGAAATTCAGTTAACTTCTAATTGTCTACAAGCATTTATATTTTTGCGACTCTTTTTGAGTTGTAACATTACTGTGTTTACACTCCCTGTAATGCTTTGCCTTATTCTTGATTTTTGCCTATGTGTTTATATATGTACATGTATCTTGAAGACAAAAACAACACCATCCAAAAACTCTTATTATGAGAAAGTCTTAATTATTTTTGTGTCACACCGAATATTTATTTGCAAATAAAGCCTTAAGGATTTTATGTGTTATATCATTAAATGCAAATCTATTTTTATGTTCTTCGAATATGGGAAAGGTATTAAAAGCTATTTTCTTTCAAATGTAAAAAAAAATTTCTATAGACCGCTTTCAACTGAAAATTTCACTACGCATTTCAGAACATGCCGAATAAATACTTGAAAATTAAGATAACCCCTTCCAGTCTTCCCAAAATGTCGTTTTCAAATTTGTATAATATTTCCTTTTGAGACAGACAGGTTTCTGGCATTATGCCTTAATTGAAGTATCCTGAAGTAGAGTCTTTATTAAAAAATCTGAAGGAAGTGAAATACTAATGAAACTTATATGGAAAATATCAGTCTGAAAGAAAATGTGAGTTTGGGTAAAATATGTTTATTTTTCTCCTTTGCTACACAACTCCTGTATATGTTCATGTACTTCCATGTACTTCAGTGTTTTAATTTAGTAAAATTAGTTCTTGTTTTATGTAAATAGAGGTTGTTGTACCAAATGAAAAGCTGACTTCAGTGCCATACTCGTAGCAGTTTGTGATTGATAGATAGCTATTCAATCAATGTTTGCTTCATTGCTCAAGTAAGCTAGTAAAAAAATACAATTCCTTTCGCTTTTATATACTAAATATACACGAGTGCAAATGTATATGAAATCATGAAGTGGCGTTATTTACAAACATATGTATTATCAAAACATACATATTTGTACATATGTACCTACATATGTGCAATGTAGGCACGTGTGAACGATATCCCTTAGGGGCTGTTAAGTTGATGGACGTGTTTCCCTTATGTGCAATTTTTACAGATTATCTACGATTTGTTTTCAACGCACGCTTGCTTTTGAATAAAATACTCGTATTAACCCTGCAGTAAATCGAGCTAGTTCACAAGGAACAAACTTAATTAGAAAATGTTCTCTGAACTTAAATTACCAATCATAGCCAAATCAGCATTTAAATCGCGGAAGAATATTTTTCTACTACTACTTATGATACATTTAATTGCTGGGTAGAGTATTTTCTAGTCTAGGAAGTGCGTAAATTAGAAGAATATGTTTACCTTATGACGGCTCTTCTAAAGTTATGTAGATGATGTTTAAACCACTTTAGCGCAACTTTCATAAAAAATTAAATCATTAAGAATGGACTCAATTTCTTACAGAAGAGAACTACTCTAATCGTTTTGGAGACAAAAATAAACGTAATAAGGTCTTTCGATTATATTTTTGATAGAATTTAGGAAATCAATCACTTTTCTTGGTACAACCTATTCTAATTCTAGACTCAAAGCTAGCCAGGAAGAAGAACACACAAAGGTAAATTAATAAGTTTGTTAAGAGGAATTATTGAATTAGTCGATTTGCAATTTTAGTTTATTATGAAGAAATCTTGACGCAGAAAAACTCACTGAACGATTTTACGAAGCTAAAAACGCTATTAATGTTTCTCTGTGAAAACTTTCATTTCTGTAAAAAAAACTTGAAAAGGTATTTAGAAAATCCTCCCCAATAATAATTAAGCTTAGTAAACCATTCTCATCCATCTCTTCTTCGATATTAAATGTGAAAATAGTTTTTTCCCCATTAGCGGGATACGTAGCAAAAAATTAAAAAAAAAACAAATTATAGAGCTCAGTTAAAGCTAAAGTTTCAAAAATATTTTTTAACTACCTTGAATTGAACTGATAGCATTCTTTTCTAAACGAAATAAATAGATGTATCTTGCTTGTAACCATGGTTCAAATATAAATTCAACCCATTCATTTCTTCAACTATTTTAATTTAGTTTTCGTTAATACACTTAGTAGTTATACAGTAAAAAATATTTAAAAATTATTTATATTTTTCAGAGTGATTTATCAAATAAACACGATTATTCATTGGATGTGGTTTTATAAATATTTAAAAACGATTTCTTTCCTCTTCAATTTCCGATTTCTACAGTTATTATTTAGGTTTATCCAGCGACACAAAATTTTAACTCCGTTTTTATTAGTTATTGTTTGGCCATTTCACTATTTTATTTTTAAATATCTTTGAGCTTTAAGGCCGATTGGTTTATTGGAAATTATTAGGAAAAAAACAACAATACTCAAAGCGGTAGAAGTTATAGTACTATTTCGGAAATCACCACATTTCCTCATCAGACTTCTTTCTTCTTGGCTTCTGCGGGAGTCGAACCCGCAACAACATGCGCAATACTTAAGCCGGCAGCTAAACGCATTCAGCTAAGCTTACGCAGTGTGAGCTGTTGATATTTTTCCTGCTTTCCCTTCACAACTTACTTCAATCAAGTGCGGCTGTACTGCCGCTATTTCTACTTGACTGTGTAGTTGTTGTTTGTACAATTTCTATTTTGTTAGAATTTGTTTGTATAAGGCTGGCTCTTCCTTTTTATACATTTTTATTAGTTATTGTTTGGCCATTTCACTATTTTATTTTTAAATATCTTTGAGCTTTAAGGCCGATTGGTTTATTGGAAATTATTAGGAAAAAAACAACAATACTCAAAGCGGTAGAAGTTATAGTACTATTTCGGAAATCACCACATTTCCTCATCAGACTTCTTTCTTCTTGGCTTCTGCGGGAGTCGAACCCGCAACAACATGCGCAATACTTAAGCCGGCAGCTAAACGCATTCAGCTAAGCTTACGCAGTGTGAGCTGTTGATATTTTTCCTGCTTTCCCTTCACAACTTACTTCAATCAAGTGCGGCTGTACTGCCGCTATTTCTACTTGACTGTGTAGTTGTTGTTTGTACAATTTCTATTTTGTTAGAATTTGTTTGTATAAGGCTGGCTCTTCCTTTTTATACATTTTTATTAGTTATTGTTTGGCCATTTCACTATTTTATTTTTAAATATCTTTGAGCTTTAAGGCCGATTGGTTTATTGGAAATTATTAGGAAAAAAACAACAATACTCAAAGCGGTAGAAGTTATAGTACTATTTCGGAAATCACCACATTTCCTCATCAGACTTCTTTCTTCTTGGCTTCTGCGGGAGTCGAACCCGCAACAACATGCGCAATACTTAAGCCGGCAGCTAAACGCATTCAGCTAAGCTTACGCAGTGTGAGCTGTTGATATTTTTCCTGCTTTCCCTTCACAACTTACTTCAATCAAGTGCGGCTGTACTGCCGCTATTTCTACTTGACTGTGTAGTTGTTGTTTGTACAATTTCTATTTTGTTAGAATTTGTTTGTATAAGGCTGGCTCTTCCTTTTTATACATTTTTATTAGTTATTGTTTGGCCATTTCACTATTTTATTTTTAAATATCTTTGAGCTTTAAGGCCGATTGGTTTATTGGAAATTATTAGGAAAAAAACAACAATACTCAAAGCGGTAGAAGTTATAGTACTATTTCGGAAATCACCACATTTCCTCATCAGACTTCTTTCTTCTTGGCTTCTGCGGGAGTCGAACCCGCAACAACATGCGCAATACTTAAGCCGGCAGCTAAACGCATTCAGCTAAGCTTACGCAGTGTGAGCTGTTGATATTTTTCCTGCTTTCCCTTCACAACTTACTTCAATCAAGTGCGGCTGTACTGCCGCTATTTCTACTTGACTGTGTAGTTGTTGTTTGTACAATTTCTATTTTGTTAGAATTTGTTTGTATAAGGCTGGCTCTTCCTTTTTATACATTTTTATTAGTTATTGTTTGGCCATTTCACTATTTTATTTTTAAATATCTTTGAGCTTTAAGGCCGATTGGTTTATTGGAAATTATTAGGAAAAAAACAACAATACTCAAAGCGGTAGAAGTTATAGTACTATTTCGGAAATCACCACATTTCCTCATCAGACTTCTTTCTTCTTGGCTTCTGCGGGAGTCGAACCCGCAACAACATGCGCAATACTTAAGCCGGCAGCTAAACGCATTCAGCTAAGCTTACGCAGTGTGAGCTGTTGATATTTTTCCTGCTTTCCCTTCACAACTTACTTCAATCAAGTGCGGCTGTACTGCCGCTATTTCTACTTGACTGTGTAGTTGTTGTTTGTACAATTTCTATTTTGTTAGAATTTGTTTGTATAAGGCTGGCTCTTCCTTTTTATACATTTTTATTAGTTATTGTTTGGCCATTTCACTATTTTATTTTTAAATATCTTTGAGCTTTAAGGCCGATTGGTTTATTGGAAATTATTAGGAAAAAAACAACAATACTCAAAGCGGTAGAAGTTATAGTACTATTTCGGAAATCACCACATTTCCTCATCAGACTTCTTTCTTCTTGGCTTCTGCGGGAGTCGAACCCGCAACAACATGCGCAATACTTAAGCCGGCAGCTAAACGCATTCAGCTAAGCTTACGCAGTGTGAGCTGTTGATATTTTTCCTGCTTTCCCTTCACAACTTACTTCAATCAAGTGCGGCTGTACTGCCGCTATTTCTACTTGACTGTGTAGTTGTCCGTTTGCTTATATCTTATGCCATGTCACCTTGATTCGTCTTGGACTGAATTATGAGACCAACTTTTCAGCATTTTTTCTTAAAACAAATTATAATTTGGTTCAACTTCAGCACTTTCAAGTCAATCAGAAAAAATCACTTTCGTGGCAAATATATAGATACAACCAAGTCGTGATTCATTTATAAAAGGTTAGCTCGCTCACTTTTTGCACGGCTCCCTTGTATAATTGCACATGAATTCTTCGAAGAAAATTTGTAAACCACACTGAAAAACTAATTTTCTTAGAGAATATAAAAAGACAACACTGATTAAGTTTTCACTATTTATTTTATTTGCATTCGGTGATATTTGATTTTTTTATTGGGAAAATTCTGGTAAGTTTTCTAACCAAATCCAATTATTTTATAACTAAATTATATATTTTCGAACTTATTCCGTACTTCTTTCATTTCTGCGTCAGAATATTAATCAAGCTTCGGTACAATGGACATGCATTGTATGTATATACAAGCGTACATACATATAGGTCTGTAAGTTGTAATTATAATTTTCTTTGCCGAGTAACTGAATTGCGAAACTCCAATTTGCATGCATTTCGTGAGGATATAATGAGGGAACCGTTTTTGTTCGCAGGTTTTATTGGCCCTTTACACACGCGCTACTCTGCCTTAATGCATTGGTGCTGCATACGTGAATCAACATAACACCGTCAATTGAAAATGGTATTTTTTATAACTTATCTAGAGCAAAACGAATATTAAGTGAGTAATTTCTTTTTTAATTTTTTGTTGATCGCGGTCCTACGCCACTGCACAAAAATATTCGATATGAGTACTCGAAAGAGAGAGATCATTATTAAAAAAATATTGCAAATATGTTCAAATTAACAAATTGTATTCAATCACAATTTGCAAACATTCCATACTCTGCTACTCCTAGTTTCATAAAAAGCGAACGCATTATTTACCCTTTTTCCGTACTTCGTATATGCAATATTTTGTAAGGGAGTGTCAAAACTCTCTTGTCAATAATGATCATACCTTTTATTATTGAATAATGCGACCAAGGCACATCAAATAGGTAGGCGTTGAAATACAATTTTTTTAATTATTTTAGTTTTTATTTTAATTCGAATTATACAATTTTTGATTTCGTTGTGATAAGAATGCCTGACTAAATTTTTGGGAAACTTTGGCTTTTACTTGTAAAAGCAAAAACAAAATACAGAGAACCCATAATTTTTTTTTTTTGGAATTCTGCTAATGCGCCTACGGATTGAAAATGCCTTGGTTGTGACCGAACTTGGGTTTAAAATTTAATTTTTTCGATGGTATGAGGCATTGTGGATATTAACAAGTAAGATATCTTTTTGACAGATGCATTTGACAGGATATCTAAAGTAGCGTCGACAGAGTACCTAAGCTGGCTGCCAATATGTCGATAATTACGAATAAAATAATTCGAGTAAAACGAACGGGGTGGCGAACTTATATTTTGCTGAAATCGGTAAATTGATGCTTTCAACAACCCTAAATAGGAAGCAAAAATAGGGTTCTGTTTGCATTTAGGTCACAAAGTCTTGCTGTGCTGTCCTTTAAATATTATTATTTCAGTTCTAAAAATTCTTATATTCGAAATACAAAACTACAAATTATAAATAAAAATGATTGCTATTTACTATTTCATATTGAATTATATAAAGCTGTAAAATTAAAACATAAACTTATAATTTATTTGCGCTTATTACGCTTTAGGAAATTTTGATCAGAGCTGACTTAGATCTTTATTACATATCTTCGTTATTTAGTATTTCCGCATTACATTCATGAAAATCAAATAAGCAACTTTACAAAAACAAGTGATCTCAGCTGATCCAGATTTTGACGTTTACCGAAAAGATATCTTACTATTTCACTTGTTATTCGTACACAATGATATGAGTACTAAGGCAAACCTGCTTTTATTCGTTAAGCAAATCTCTCAGTCTTTTTGTTTGGTTCGTGTGGGTTTTTCACTATAAATGTCGTTATCCTTGGCCCATCTACAATCTAAATTTGTCAGGGAATGAATGAAGTTCCTTTAAAATAATATGAATTACTTTGTGGTATTCAAATAAAAGTCAATGATACTGACTTACTTATCAGTCCTGTCACAGCTCGATGGAGCGTTAAAAAACTACGAGTACAGATGGCAATAGTTGTTTTCTTGTCCTTATATCAGCAGAGATTACTTAAAATTGCTAGTAATTAAAAAAGTTATCAACACTCAACATGCCTATATTTTGTAGGTAACAATTCTCATTTCAGTGCTGAAATATTTAAAACTACTAAACATTTTCAACTAAAGAGTAGTAAGTGAAGTGCTTCCATTAACAGAAATTAGAACTAAAATATTTTAAAGTCCTAGCTTGTTGCCCGCCCCTGACTTGTGAGTTATGCGCCGTTGAACTTTTGAACTATGCGTTCAAACTACTTTTTAAAACTTTTACAGCCAAGAAGGTATAAAAAACTATTGGCACACTTTTTCCAACAAACCTTCAACATTCACAATCACACCCAATATGTTTGTATGGACGCATATATAAAGATATACTCGAACAGCAATAAACTTTCGAGTATTTGTAAATGTGTGTGTGTGTTGGTGTGTATTTATTGCACTTACCTATTGTATATGTGGCGCCATCGACAGTAAAAGTGGCTGCTTTGCATTTGTTGAAGAATCGCGAAGCGAAACCCAAAGCTGAGCTCTTCAAACTTGACGAAACCCGGCGAATGGGCGAATCCGGGCAGGAAGAGGGCATATTACGGTTACCAACACCGCTTACCATACCTGCGCGAATATTTGCCACACTAATGTGACTCGCCATGTTGGTGTTGGCGTTGGCGTTGGGGTTGGTATTGTTGCCGTGAATGTTGTTGTCTCCACCAGCAAAGGGATTGTTGGTTGTGGCACTGGTGATGACGCCACCATCAGCACTGCCACTCAAATGTACAATACAATCCGTAGTGGAGGTTGTTATTGTTGTTGTTGCGTGCACGACGACAGGTGATGTGGCAACAGTTTGTTGATAACAGCCAACATCAACAATGTTGGCTGCTTTTATTGTTACATCCGTTGTTGTTACGTCTGCGGGCGCAGTGGCAATTTGTGTCGCTGTGCCGGGCACCACGAAGGCGCGTCGAAAGTGTGGCGGTGAAATGCGGCGCGAACTTGATTGCGACATATTGTTGCTTGCCACTTGCCACTTGCCACTCGTGCGTGTACCTGCCTGCCTGCTTGCCTGCTTGCTGGCCTACAGTGCGCTATGTAATGTTGCGTTGTTAGCGTTTAGATATGTATGTATTTTGTGGCGACGGTTGCATGCAAGCTGTTGCAGAGATTGCACTCACGCGTTGGATAAACTTTTACTTTCACTTATTTCGAATCTTTTTTTTTTGGAATTAAATTTTGTGCTATATTATTAAGTGATATTCTTAACTTTTTATATATTTTGATTCAGGCGGGAATTTTTGCATATTTGGTATAACTGTGGAACGTTTAAGGCTCACTGTTATTATTAAATTTCTGGAAATTCACTTTTATTAGCAAAATACTATTTTAGCTTGTAAAATAAATAAATAAATAAATATAAATTAAGCATTTAATCAGTTAAATTAGCATTTCAAGCCCAAAATAAAATACATATTCTTCCAATAATTTTTGTTAAATAATCGCTGACGTGAACTTCATTGGGTACAGTAAAGTAAAGTTTAGCTCAAGAATGATCATTGGAATTTCTGGTGGACTTCAAAGGGCATAATTATTTATTTTTAGATACTGAGGACAAAAATAACCTGTTTATATATTTAGTGGAGCATTAAAAAAATCATCCAGACTTTTTCCTGAGTGCGAAAATTTTCTAAAATCATCGTTAACTATTATTTGAGACTGAAGAATTTTTATAATGGAATTTTAATAACTTTGAGAGCGACAAAAAAGTTTTAGTATAAGAGATAATACACGGGAATTTCTCGGGATAATATCGAAACTATCTACATTTTCTAAAATTTTTCTGTCCTTTATCGGGACATTTGTGTTAGTTGTTAGGTTCATTTTCAGTGAATTTAAGAAAATTTTGCGGTAAACTTTTGTTATTATTTCAGTACATTTTAGGTACATTTTGGGTTCATTTTCGGTATTTTAGGACACATTTGTGTTAGTTGTTAGGTACATTTTCAGTGAATTTAAGAAACTTTTTCGGTAAACTTTTGTTTTTGAAATATTATTTCAGTATATTTTAGATACATTTTGGGTTTATTTACGGTATTTTAGGACACATTTAAGTTACTTTGTCAGTAACTTTCCTTATATCTTCGGTAATTTTTAGGTATAACTTCGTAACATTTTCGGTACATTTTGGTGCTTATACAGTGTACCGTATATCGTAAATCGTTCGGAACATATTAGTTCCGTTTTCGCCATATTTGTGGCGCCTTCTCTGTTCGATCGAAAGGGTACTAAACTTGTACCGTACTTGGCCCTGAACTTGTCCCAAAATAGTTAAGAAAAAGTGTTAAACTAGTTCCGAACTGGACCTAAAAAATTGTCTGAAATTGTATTAGTTTTGAACAAGTACCGGATATTCGGTATTACTATATAAATATTTCTTCCTCAAAAAAAATATTAATATACAGCTGCTGTCGTTAAAATAGTAGTGAATTTTAAAATGATATTTCTTGAAACATATATTTATTTATTTGGTTTTGACAGTTTCCATTTAAAATTAAGCGGAATCTATAAGAGAAGCAATATATATATATTCGAAAAAACGTTTAAAAACTGTCATAAAAATTTCCAACTTTTTATTCACGACTTCTACGAAAATTCTGAGTATGAAGCCCATTAAATTTTAGGAAACATAGAGCAAGTTTCAGATAGCTTAAAGGTATCGTTAATTTATTAGAGCGTTTTCTTCTATATATCGTATTTTCAAAATCTAATTTTATAAGATTTAAGAAAATAAAGGGGGCAAAGAGAATAATGGAGTGGCAGCTGCGGTCGAGTGGACAGCGGTGCTTTCTATAACTCGATATGCCGCTGAGTTCATAGTTCGAATCTCAGCCAGAGCAAGTAAAATCTAAATCATAGATAAGTTGTTTTCAAACTGCGGTCATCCCTCTGCAGGCAATGGCAAACCTCCGATGGTATTTTTGCCATGAAAACGTTTTTCATAAAATAAATCTGCCGTTCGGAGTCGGCACAAAATTGGAATATAAAGACGCACACTGCAAATGGTAGGAGAAACTGAGCAATATAGTGTAAGCTCCAAAACTATTATTATTATTATTATTATAAAAAGAAGGACAAATGGGTTCGACTCCCGAAATAGCACTATCACTTTAACCGTTTTGAATATTTTTGTTTTTTCCTTATAATTTTTCCCAAAAAATTTATAAGCTCATAAGCAATTAAAAATAAAATGACTTTTATTCCGTACTCCTTCCTCAAAATAATTTTGATTTCAAATATATTAAATGTATAGATAAAATATTTTTTAGTACTGATGTTATATGCAAAATAGGTGTCAGCCGTTCTGCCCCTTCTTCTTTGGCAGACACCAAATATTTTATTTTCATATTCTCCTCAACTTTAAAAATCTTTGACATTTGGAAAACTTGGATATCAAGTCATGAGTGCATATTTAGGCGTAATACATAAAATAAATTTTAGTTTTACAGAAGTATGTGGGACAAATCAGTGTTTATCAAATAGTAGATTTTGTAGTTTTCTTATTTTTTTGCTAAATAGAACTCGATTTAAGTTTTACACATGTACCAAACAAATTTAAGAGATTAATTTGTTTTTTTATTACCCATTTTGCTAATCAAGTGCATATGAGCATTTATTTTTTTAAACCACACTTTTTTTGCATACGAGGCATGTGTTTATTTTCGATATTGTGCATTAAATAAAAAGTGCACTTAATCACTTAATCCCCTCAGTTTAATGTATCAGAAACCACGACACAAATTTCAATAAAAACAACTTTTGAATAGATGTGAAAATAATTGAGGTATTAGAGCAAAAAACTTTAATTGGCCACTTAATTATTCTACGAAGATTTCGAGTGTGTATATTTATCTACATACATATATGCATTTTCTATGGGTTTTACAAAAACATTTACACACAAAAAGTTTCAAAAAATAAGCACACAAAACAGTTTACTAAATTTGAGCTACACATTAAAGGCTATTCTCAGATTATATGCCAGCATATGACTAACAGAAAATATATATTTTTGTACAAAAAGTTTGTACAAAGCAGATCACTCCAGCAACTAAAAATGGTTTTAGCAACTTTGTTTGGCGAAAGTTGAAACAATTTATTGCTGCTATTATTAAGGTATTATGTAGATACATATATATACATATATATATATGTGTATTTATGTTTGAGAACAAAGAAATGTTTATTGAAGTTTAAAGAAGAGAAGCGAAGCTTAATGTGGATTAGATAAAAATAGAAAGAGGATTAAAATATTAGAGAAGGCAATAAAATGTACCGTTGTACTATGTGAAGGTTAAGGCAGAAATAGATGGCTTTAAAAATCAATAGCGATTGTAATTTCAAATTGCTTTATTTAATCAACGCACTGAATATTATTTTAACAAAAAATTTAGTGAACTTGGAGCTCATTTAACACCTTAACGCCGTATACAAATTAGTTTTAGCGATTCTAAAAAAAACACACATTTTTAATGCACTCTTTCTGTATCTCTATCGGGCTCCTAAATTATAATAAAAAATACCTAATAAATTTTTATTTCAAAATTGAAGTTTTTAACTGATGGCTACTTTCCTACTTGCAGTTTACATGTTAAGCCTTTTCAAGATTAGTTCGATTGATCCATTTTATTTATACAATACTTCAAATATTTTTTAAGGTTGGGTATGTAAATCATTTGACTTGAATATAATTTTATAATTTATGAATTTTCGAAGGGATGACAATTATCTTTCTAATATTTTTGATTATATTATTAAAAGATGGTAACCATCCTATATTAAGTTTAAAAATAAATAATTTTTCAAGTAATTTCAGAGGGAAGACTTTACAAGAAAATAAAACCTTTAATTTTGGATGAACATTGTCCATCTAAGGACCTTCGCCTTTGATACAATTATATACCAGCAATGAATTTATCTTTCAAACACTTTCTTTTTTTAATCAGAATGAAAAAAAAATGGTTGTTCTTAGTTTCTCACGCAAACGTCAAGAATTTTTTAGGACTCTGAAATTTGAAAAAATCGAAACAATGTTGAATAACAGCACGGGTATCCAATAAAAGAGAATGTTCTACTGAATTGAAGCATATAAAAAAAATTTCTATTGCAAGCTCGCAGTGGTAATGAAAATGTGCTTTTTAAACAGAGATAATAATAAAGCTTATTTTTTAAAATAAGCATATGTTAAGTACGTCAGACTCGAATTTAAAAGTTTTAAATCGAAAGCTTAAGTTTTATTTTTCAGTTACGAAGCGTTATTAAAACACAATAATAATAAAAGGCATAAACAAATGGGCATCAATTGTAAAAAGAACAAGAGGCGCATTTAGAATTTTAAGTACTGCACTAAGATCCTGAACTAAAATGTAAATGTCGCTTGTGACAAAGTTTTGTCACAAATTTATAATCAATCTTTATGAAAATACATTTCTAAATATAAAGTAGTAAAATTGATGTGTATTTCTTAGATTCTTTTTTAAATTTTTGTTATTTTTTTACAGTGTACACACTCAAGAATTTACACACACATTTACGTACATAGAATTGTGCATATTTATAATTCAAATACGCTTCTCTTATCAGTTATTCCCATTCATAGTCATCGCATAAGAATTTGGCCAAAATTATTTGAGGACAGTTTTGCCATTACGCACTTATCGCACTAATTTATCTGTTGCTCAATTTTGACAGGCACTAATATATACAAAAATATTATGTACATACATAAATATATGGTGTAATGTCTATTAATAACTTTTGTCCACCATTATTCGGTTTTGCTTGGTCTGCATAAATGTCACAAGACATCAACTTGCTGGAGTTATTGACAGAAAAACTGGGAAGCGGCGCGACTTCAGTATCCATCTTTTATGCGGAAATTTGGTAAAAACCAACAATTGCTTCTGTCAAACAATAGAACGAGAATATCGGCAAGTTTAGTTTCAATATGTATAAATCGATAAAAAAAACTTGACCTAAATTTCTTAGCTGGTCTTCCATCGCTTTTATTCTTTTGATAGCGTTAAGGTCAAAGATAGCAAGATTATAATAATAATAAATACATGTAACGATGCTTTATTTAGTCTGTGATATGCAATGCACTGAGCATTATAGTTTTTTTCTTGAATTTGACTGCGAAGAGTTTACCAATTGAATGCGAAAAGTTAACGAATGTTATAAAATAAAAAGCAAGATTTTTATAAAAAGTTTCTCTTCTGGTAGAAGCTAAAGGAGACAACTGGCGAGAGGTGAGGTAGAAAAATTAACCCTTTTTAAGAAAGCTTCTTTGAATTTAATGTGTTAAATTATTTAAGCTAAAAACAAATTGAGCACAAGGCAACTTTTTTAAGTCTCGCGAAGTTCAAAACTGACCTACTTAATTAATTTTGTTATATCCCGAAATCCTCACATACATTCAAATGTAAACAAAAACTTAAAACTTTTAGCGTGATAGTAAAGTATACGATTGCATTAATTTCCCCCGTTGTATTCCTGCATGCATGTACATACATACAAATACAATGTATATACATGTATATTATACATGTACATATATAAAGGTCTTTCCTTTCTCTTACAACTTTTTATTAACTAATTAATGCACGAAAGTGTAAGTAAACAAAAATTTTTAGAAAGTAGCCCGTAACAAAGTCAATGTGGTTTGGTTAAGCATTTGGTAAACTCATTAACTAAATTAATTTTGGCGCAAGTTTCAATTACACATTTAACTTGTGAAATTCACAATCAGGAAATCTTTGAAACTAAAGATAAGACACAAGCGGAAGTGAAATGACTACAAAAAAAGCACACACACACACAGAGCAAATAATACAATTTATGGTACGTTAATTTTGTATAATAGAAAATGAAGAAATGTGTGTTTAGACTTTACTAATAATTTTTTAATATAGCTAAATCATGCTTTTAAGAACTTTGTCCAAAGTAAATCATTACGTCAGCTGTTTCTAGCAGTTTTTATATACCTTAAACGCAATCAGAAGAAAAATTTAAAGATGTCACAAATTTAAATACAAATTTTGTTTTAAAACTTGGCTAAAAACTAAAAGTATTTTCTAGAAATATAATAATAATAAAATAGTTATAAAATAATAATAAAAAATAATACATATTTTTAATGTGCAATTTACAATAAAAAGGAAAAATTAAATAAATAGTTAATGCTCGCCTGAAAATTGGAAATATTTTTTATATTTTTTAGTGACTTTTTTAGTTTGGAAGCGTATTAATATAAAATATTACGTTAAAATGTGAAAATATACATACTTAATAATAATAATTTTTCGCTTGCACTATATATTTAGCTCAGTTCGTTTGCAATAGCGGAAATTTAAATTTTTTCCCCGAAGCCTTTATTAGAACTATAATTGATTTTTGGTAACTATTTTTTTTATAATTTTGTTTCGTAAAAATGAATATGTATAAAAAGTTAACCCTTTTGAAAAAAATCTATTAATCCCAGATATTCGAAAAGTGGTTTGAAGAGAAGGTGGAATTAAAGCGTGAATCCTTTATTCATTAATATGGATTTTAAATAAAAAATTTTAATAAAGTTTGAAATAAGTGTTTAACATAAACCAATTTTCCATTACCGAAACAAAAATATTCCATGAACACTTCGTTGAGACACTGTATACAAAAGATCATGCAAGTATATGTGAAGAGGAAACCAGAAAGTAAGATATACATTTGTATGTTGGAACAGCAAAATAGCCAAATTCAATATTACATTAGTAATCGTGCGACTTGATTCAAAAAGTTTATCAATTAAAAGCTACCAAGACTTACATTAAACTTTTCACAGATGGCTGGTGGGTTACCATGCTCCCGATACAATTACCGGAAAGTAGTTAATATAATCGCTTAATTTATCTCAGCGAATGGTGGACTTTTTGAGAGTGACTAAGAAAATATGCGATTATCTGAGCTATTACTTCTTAAATTACAAAGCCAAAATATAAACAAAAAGCCATAAAATGTTGAAAATAGTTCAACATTTTTGTCTCGATCTCTTGAATAACGAAAGACAACAAAAAAAAATATATATTTACAAAATCCTTGAGCAAGCCCAAATAAATATAAAATTTCCTATTGATATTTATTTTGGTCATTTTACTTTAAAGAAAATAAAACCTTAATAACAACAATAAAGCCTGCGGACTAAGAAGTTTTTGTATAAAGCTTTTAAGCTTTTAAGTTCATTACAATTTCGGAGCTTAGCTGTGATCAGAATATAACGCCGTAAGACATTAAATTTGGTAAGTCAACAAAAAAAATTATGAGCAAAAAAAAATATAAAAATAATAAAACCAAAACAGAAATGTAACACCAATGTACATGCAAAGTGAACAGGAAAGCACACAACTCAGAAAGGTTGTGTCAAATGGTGCCCTACAAAAATGGCATCCTTGTGTGAGCTCTTACAAAAAAGTTAATAAAGCCCAGACGGTCAGTTGGCCGCAAGTGTTTGGTGACAATTTGAAAGTTTTACAAATATACGATTATATTTAAATTGTCTGCTGTTTTTGGGGTCATAACAACTGCACTGAATAATTTTTGGGATAATGAACCATGTGATTACAGACGAGTGTGTATTCAAATATGTAAAATGAGGCTTTAAATAATTAATCGTCTAACTTTTCACTTCATACTTAAAGCTATAAATAGAAAAGCAAGTTGTTTTTGCTTTTGATACTGACTTTTGACGACGTTAAAACAAAAATAAATACGCGTAAAGCAAAATTAAAAAAATTGTTTAGTGATTGAAATTGTGAAAAAGGGTATAGAAGTTTTGAAAACGTTTTTGTCATTAGACATTGGGGTCCAAATTTGTATATTGCATTTAAGGTCTTTAGGAAAAGGTAGAGACACATAAAATCCCAGTTGGATGTGGGTAAGCGTAAAGACGTGGTATGTATATGGAGTAATAACAACTCGGTTACCAAAGCAAAAATAATATTATTTTGGTAAACGTTTTTTACAGTTTTCATAAATTTATAGGTAAATAAAACGTTTTTGTAAAATTTTTTCTTAAGCCATAAAGAGTTATACCATCAAAAACTAAAACCCCTTTTAAGTTAGTTCAAATTTAACACCATTTCCTGTACCTAGGATTTTCTGACAGGTATTAAAGTTTTCTAAAATAAATCAGCGCATATTATGAACACTACAAAAAATTATCATTGAACTCAAAAGAGGCGGTAAAATCTCTTGTCTGGTAAACTTAAAATATTGCACAAACTTGTGCTTAGGCAACTCTACGAGTATTGACATTGTTTACTAGCTTAAATAGAAAACATATAGTACTCAAAATAAGACTATTTGTTCGACATATCAACTCAATATTAACTTTTAGAATTTTACAAATTGTTTTTTTTTAACGTGCGGTTTTTAATGAGGCAATATTATTTTCGTTGGTCTTTTTGACAGCTGTTACTTGATTTGTACTCAGTTTGCTTTGGCATTTCAAGACGCTTTGAAAGAGAATATTCGGCGCGTTATTGCTGACATACGACCCCAATTGCGGTAAAATGTGGTCGAAAATTTGGCCTCTCGGCTGGAATTTATTCGTCCTAGCCGTGGCGGTCGCTGGCTAAGCCTTATATTTATAATAAAACTAAATTCTTGGCCATAGCATTAAATTACATTCGTTTTATTTCTTCTTAAAAACCACATGTCTTAAAAAAACACACAGTATATAAAAGCCAACAGTCCTTTTTTTGTAAAATTAAATTTGAGCAAATTATGGAAAAATGCCTTCCTAATCCAAAACAACTTATTTGTATCCTAACTGCTTTTTTATTGACTATTAAAAATGTTCCCATTTGATGTTGTTGAAGTTTCCGTCAGGGTAAGAATCTATTGAAAATTTTCCCGTTACTCCTTGCCAAATTTGTTCTTCTACGAGAACGAATAACGGCATTAAAGATAGCACAACGCTGAAACCGGTTTGTCTTAAAACCAAACCTTACAAGAAATGACGGAAAATCCTTCCAAAATTCAGTAGACTATTAAAAACTTTAGCCAGAAAAATATAAATTTTCTTTAAGTCAATAAATAGTTTATTTAAATTTTGAAAATATTTTAAAGTTATTACTTGTTATATATTTCATACTTCTACTGTAGTTTTCCTTAAATGCATTTAAAGCTGTTTTTGTGGCGGCGGGGATATATCGCTAACCAGTATGTATCATATAAATAATAGTATAAATAAACATTTTGAATATTTTGGTTATTTTCCGAAATTGCACAAATAAGAACGTCTTAATTTGGGCTAAATCAATTTTTTTTAATCCGTCGTTATATATTCTACAATTGTGTTCTTAAAAATTCCAAAAGGTTTTGTTTATTAAAGAAGTACCTTTAAAGGAAAACTGGTTGGAGATATCTTAATTTTTACTTATGCTATTTTGTAAACTGCCGTACGGGCAGACAGTTAGCGTTTGTGAACTTTCCTGTTCATTATGACATTTTTTTAATATAACTATGTATATATAAACTTAATTGTTTATTGCTGCAACAAAACAAACATAAAAATTTGATTTTTTTTACCGACCAGGCTCGTATCAAAAAGCGTTACTTCTTTTATCAGTCCGTAATATATTTATTAACACATTTAGCAGAGCTAAAATATCTAATATTTTTTACTACTTTAATAAATTTTTTTGTTAATAGCTATACATTCTTATATCTATCTATATACATACTTGTGTATACTTTATTTTTAGTCTTTAATAAAAATGCTCTAGCTATTAAATAATCGCCTTCATAAACAACCGGCCTGCATCAGCAAATTACTCGCATTTGAAATAAGTTAAATTAAATCAATGAAGCGAAACAATGCAATGACCTAAAATACCAAACTTGGCGATAAAATAGCGAATAACGAAAACAAAGCAGAAAAGGAAAATATAAAAGCATTGACAGCGCAAAGAAACAAAAAATCAATTGCCCCAACAGCGGCAACAGTTGAATGCTTTCGAATGTATGTATGTATGTATGTAGGTATATGGTGAAGGCCAACAAACACAGCAGTGAAAGTAAAGCAAAGCAAGATTTAAAAAAATAAAAAATAAAAATAAAAAAAATAAATGTATAATAAGTATTTATGTATGTACATATGTATATAGGATGTGAGAACAAATCCCAACGCACAGCAGTGAAAGTGTTAATCCTTTTCAACCTGCTTTTGCTTTCATTGCACAGCTGTTTTATGTTCTCCCACTTCCGCTATTGGCGAGCATGTTCTTTACCCTTTTGCTTTGCATTTTTTATTTTATTTTTTTAAATATTTGCTTTAGGCTGTAGAGATTATCGTACTCAGCTTTTAACGAATGCGGTTGGAACGCGAGTTAAGAACAAATTTCAAAATAAAATTAGTAAATGGGGTACGGCTGCGAACAATTAGCTATTTTTCGGACACTTCAGGTGGGGGTAAAAAAGGGGGGTTTGGGCGACAGATAGTGGAATATAAAATGTTAATAAAATCTCATTTTGTCTGACAGTATTTTTGGAAGCTTTTAGGTTTCAATTAGTAATTTTTCAACAAATTGAATCCAGCAGTGGTAGTTTTGAATAAGAAAACTTGCTCTACAAAAATGGTAAATGATTAATATAAAAACTCGCTTTTATTTAAAATTACATGAAAGCATATTTCTGGAAGGGTTGCACTTTTGTTACATGTACGATATTCAGGCTATGCCATAGTTACAAAATTATAAGAAGGTTTTCAATTAGATACCGTAAATTAAATAAAAAACTGAGGTTTTAACATTGTTTATTTAAGTAATTATTTGTCATGAAACATAACACCGCTCAAATGCTAACCGCGCGTTCTTACGTTGGCCAAGGACCACGTGGTTTAATTTGTAATGACTCAGTCGCCTAAAGGTTTATAGAGTTAGCTGAAATGGAGCGTTTGTGTCAGGTAAAACAATTTATCCTTGGCCAGCGAATAATAGCCTGCTATAGCAGCATGAATTTCTAAAGAGCTTAAGCGCTGATATGGCGTGTTTATGGCCAATTCTTGGAGAATGAATTCCCGAATATCTCTTCCTTTTGACTATGAATTAATTTGATTTATTGCTTTGTTACCACGCCTATGATAAAATTCATCGCATGACTATTGTAATAACTGCTGCGCCTAACGCCACAACGCCGAATGTGAACATTAAAGGGGCCAACTAATTTTTTGCGACATAGATCCAGGGGCAGTTCGTCACATGCAATGAGTTTTTATATGGGGAAAATGGTTATATGTAAATGGGTACAAGTTGCAGCTAATATGCGTCTACAGATTTTAAATAAATTCAGACACAACTGTTATGCATTTTGACTTGACGGATACAAAAGCAAAACCCAAAACAAAATTTATTTACAAATCTGAGAAAAGATAACCACCAGTAAGATATAGGGATTGCGTCACAAGCGAGATTACGATTGATCTAATTTGGAACTGGAGGAGTCTGTCTCACTGGTCCTATGCTTAAATAAATTAAATTGTCTTAGACGTATGAAAAAGCAGCCAGCTTTTGATGCTCAACCACGCATATTATACTAATGAAGGAAACTGACTATTCTCTTTCTTTCTATTATATTTAGTTGAGCTCGTACGGCAAAGCACATCCGAGCTGTATACTATATCTATATTTCTTCCGGATGTTTGTGAATTAATTTAATCAAATCGTATTAACGCTAAAAGTAACGTTGCAAAAATTTGTTAGACTCAGAGGGGTGAAGTCTGCTGTATGTCACACTGTTGTAAGTTGTATGTATTAGGGTTTGAGTGTTGCTCATTTTGTTGGTCGTGGACGATAAATAGCAGCGCGCATTATAAGGGATTAAGTAAGCTTTTTTCGTAGTCGTTGTTGTTGATGAATATTTTGAATTATTAATAGATTTTTATCATAATTAGATTATGAATAAAGCTTCAGCATTAAAAAAAAAAACAAAATGCGTGCGAAATAAACAAGCGAAAAGGTATACAAAATAGTGAATAAATCTTTTATTTTTACTTAAATTAAAACCAAACTTGGTGTACCAAAAAACTATCGTTCACACCGCCTTGAAATCCAGCAAAGATTCGCTCTTGCCAATAAGTGCTACTTAATACTGAGTAGGCAAATGAGCAGTAAAGTTTACTCTCGACAAAGCAAAACTGCTCCTTGAAGGTCTTTCATTTTGCTAGTCATATTTTATGGCACACAGTGGTATAGATCAGAAAACTAGCCGAGAATTTTTTTTTTTTAATTATAGTCTTCCAGAACTTTGTTCAAATTCCAATCGTGCAATCGTAAAATTTTTTAATGTTTTCATTTATAATAGTGAAAGAAGTAAATGTTTGTAGATATACCTAACATTTTATTAATCTGAATATCAAAAATTGTAGACAAAATGTTTGTAAAATTTTTCCAAAAATCGTTTTTATTCAAAAAGTAATAATTTAAAACCGCAGTTTCCCAAACTTGTTTACCTAATATTTGAATTTAATGCGGAAATATTTCTTACCACATATTATTAACTTCCACTTTGAATTGGTAATTTTAAATTTTCGAAAATCTGCTTCTGGGTTCGTAATAAGTGACTTCAAAATATTCTAAATACTTTGTGTAATTACAGATATTGATTTTTTTTATATTTAATGTCTACCAAATTGAATCCACCATTTTGAATTTTCAAAACCTGGCATCAAATTTTTAATCAGCTATATACAAATCCATCAAAACGAATGTGTTGAAATATCTTTGTCCAACTAATATCTCTACTCAGCCCACTGTGCGACAGAACAGCAACGACGCTAACAACATCAAATCAGATTCCTTTTTGGAGTGTTAGAGAGAAAGATTCATCGAAAGATTTACGGACTGCTACACTCTTGTGATTGCATACGGGAACAATGGAAAGATGAAGTTATATGAGCTATGCTGACTAGGTCATATCGCTAGAGTGAATGCAAATTTTATGAATGAATTAAACTTTAACCTGATAGTTCGACACTTAACCCGCTCGACTTGAAGTTTTAAATTAGCGTCAGTGAGCAGTGATCAAAAGAGAGAAGATCTGGTGCGCATTGTTGAGCTGCCAATTAAGAAGATGGGAACAATTATATCTCAAGACCTTTATGACATTTTTAAGTATTGTTTTTTACGCTCTATGGAGTTAAAAAAACTTAAATTTATCCCTTAAATTTATACATTTTCTTATTAAATAATACAATTTTTATTATTTAGGAAGAAGAATTAATAAAATAAAAACTTTCATTTTGTTGGGACAGTGCAAGTGAACTTTGAATTATTAATGAACTTTATTCCAGGGTCCCAACAAAACGAAAGTTTTTATTTTATTAATTTTAAAATAACAATTTTTTGTGCCATAACTCCACTTCTTTCTGCCATAAATAAAGTAAAGAACTAGTTTTTAAGCAGAAAAGTCCAAATTTATAAATGCCAATAAAGTCTTTATATATTATTATCGCTAGAAAGATTAGAAAATCAAAATACTTAAAAGACTTATTTGTTGAACTGATTTTATTTTATTTTAGCAACAAAATACATTTTGTTTTTAAATTAAATGAGTATCATTTGTTATATAGGTAAATATTTAAACTTATTAGCATACAAGTTTTAAAGAACTTAAATTTACAATAGTTTTTTTGTTTAAATTTTCGAAATCGAAAGCGGTCCAAAAGTCCCAATGTTCAAAACGAGTTAAAATTGTTTAGTACAATTTAACGGTTTCGCCAATTTTTTGAATTTATTTTTATTTCTGTTATCATTTTGTACATATTGAGTTTGTTATTATTTTTAATTAAATGATAAAAATCTACTGAGGCTTAAATTAATGAACATATATTTAATAGGAGTTATTCTTATGACAATTATTAATATATCTTCTCAAAGTGTTTAAAAATTGGTTCTAAGACATTGGCATCCATTGTCTAGCAGAAATTATTGAAATAGTATGCAATAGTCGCAAAAATATCGAAGAAGCAATGCACTTATTCTACTCTCTCTGAACTCATCTTCAAATGTCCAATTATAAATAACATACATACATATAATTTTTTGATAGTAAATTGTTGAATTTCAGAAAATTATGCTAACAATTTTTTTGCAATTGTTGCATGAAAGCGAACCCCAAGTTACCAATTTCTTTGATTCGCACGCAAAAACTGTTTTAAAGTCTGAGCGCTTCTGTTAAAACCCCATTTGATAGAAGTACGTGAAATATATACAAAGGATTTCCATAAAATTTCAAGATTTCTTCTACAATTTCCCCGCGCACATTTTAACTTATAAAGCTTAACAAAAACAAGCACTTAATTATAAAAAATAACCACTTAGGCCTCTTCAATTTATTTTAATTTTATTTCGCTGTGTTCGTCAGATCTGCCACTTCTGCGATTTCACTACCTAAATAATCACAAGCACAATCTTTTCACATATTCTCACTCATTAATTTGTGTGATTTGTTTTTGCTTTTGCGATTTTCTGCATCGAAAGAACACAAATTAATTATTTAAATGCACTTTTCAGCGCAATAATTGCGAATAAATAAGTAAACAAATATAACATTGCGAAAGTGTGTACGCACACATTTACAAATGAACACACGCACTTAGCGATACACAAACACAAATAAGCGCTGCACGAAATCGAAAAACAGCAACGGTGAATCCAAGCAAGTGTGCACTTTTCAGGATTTTTTTTTTCTTAACACATCCATATATCAAACACACACACACACTTGTATATACATAAATAAGTGTGTGTAGATTTTTTGTGTGATGCTATGTAAACAAAAATACCACAATGAACTAAAACTCTGTGGCTACTCTAATTACACGCATTTGGAAATTTTACGCGAGCGCTTCCTTACCTTCCGGCGGGTGCGTTGCCAGTCAACTGAATGGTGAGCCAGCCAACAAATCACTTCCTGCGTTCGTTGCATAGCCGATGCGAACAGCCGACATTGGCTTCATTTTATTTCGACGCAAAGGCGCAAGAGATGTGAACGGTTTGCCGCGAAGTGTGCTGGGCTGTTATGGTGGCTGACAGTTTTGTCATTACTCTAACAGCAAATACATTCGTACATAATTGCCGCTATCAACAACAAACTGGCCAACAACAGCAAAACCAGTGGTGTGAGGTAAATTTGCGAGTGCATGGTTTACGCCTGCTGATAGGCAATGAAAAATTAACGCAACATAAATGAACGGCAGAGAATTGACATTACCATCGAGGCCTACATGCACACAGGTGTGCCTAACGATGTTGAGAGTTGAGCGCTTTTCGCAAGGATGAAATGAACAGTTAAGAGTACATTTTACGACTTTAAGAGCGGCAAAAGAGTGTAAGATTGTACTCAGCACTATATTTAGAGGTATACTCGTATGTGTGAGTGAAAGTTATTCGAGTTATATTTGTTGTTATCAGCTTTACTGGCATTGATAATGAAAATTGATTGTCAATGATAAGTGCTGAAAAAAGGGAAATGTCGTATATGTAGGTGTGTGTGAGCTCTGAACTAACCTTACATCAGAGAAGAGGAAGTGCATAAAAAGGGTTTTAGGCAGTATCAATGGCATACGTCAAAAATTTATAAAAAATTTATAAAAAATTTTTATTCACAAAAAAAAAATTAAATTGTTGCTTCAAATATGAAAAATCTATGGGAAACTTATTTGCCACTAATGCAATTTAAATTTATTTGAATTTTTTTAAAGGAGGACGATAGTCCTATCCTTAAAGAAGCAAGCTTATGCCCCTCGTGCACAAATTTTAGCACGTATTTAGAGCTTTGGGCTCTTAATTTTTCTTCTAATTTTTCTTTTTTTTATATTTTTTCTTCTAGTTAATTAAAACTATTTTTCGAATAATATGTATATGGTTAATTTTCTAAGAAAACAATAAACACCCATTTTTTTAACTATTTACAAAATGTACAATGATTTAACAAAATTCCTTCAAGGCTTTGAACTTTAAATAAAAATTGTTAGAATTTTTTTTAAGTATGCAGTTTTACGGGTCATTTAGTCTTAGTCTAAGAAAATGCAGAAGTTTTAAGAGTCTACAAGTAGTCACTGATTATTTAACTGTCAGTTTCCTACATTCCTTATTTTTATTTGAAAGTAATTGCGGAAGAGTGTTAGTATAAAAATTGTCAAAAATCAGTGGTAATTCGTAGCTACTAGAAAATTGCAATCTTTTGTAAATAAATTGAATTTGCTACATATCTGCATACCACGAAAAATTCTAAAATTTTTTTTTAAATGTTCGATGTTCAAATATTTTTTTATAGAATTAAAAAAATTGTTTTTAAAGGTGTTTGTTGGAGAATTAATGATGTTTTAATTGAGTAATAATTTTAAATAATTAAATGATTAATAAAATATTCGAATGTGTTTGTACTATAATTTATGATCGGTGTGTATATAACATTTTTCACGATAGTCGGACCTACTTTGCGTTACAACCCAGACAAACATGCATTCTTATGTATTTTCATGTATTCGACCAAGAACTACAATGTTAGAGAGACAAAAACAAATGCTTGCTTACCAGTTATCAGTTGTATAGAAAATAAACTTATGAATAATATATAATATGCAATTGGCAAACTTGGTATGGAAAAAACTATTACAAGTAAAAAATGCATACATTTTGGTTGTTATTGTTATTGTTGCTGGTATACAATTTTGCAAAAACATTTTTTCAACTTACATATAATAACTACACTGAATTCATATCAAGTGTTAATAAGCGTATTATTTTTTTTGATTTTCTTTTAACCAACAACCACAATTATATCAAATAAATGTATTACCTACATAAATCAGCTGTTTATCCGACATAATAAATGTGTATAAAAACATACATAACTTCAAACACGCATACGTTGTTTTAGCAGCAAGTTTCAATGTCAACGTTCATCCAAGAAAAGAGATTAACTTACGTTCATGCAAACTGCAATGACTAGCTTTTTAACCACTCTTAGCAAAGAGAAAAGCTTATGAAACAGGGTGCATTATGAATTTAATTGATTGAAAATAACAGCTTTTGAAAAATAGTAGGTCATTTGTATTTCTTTTAATATAATTTTTTTTTTAACACTTTCAAAGAAAGTCGGCTAGTTCTGATATATAATGTACGAGTATAATGAAAGCACAAAAGTTGATGTAATTTACTCTAGCAAACTCTATGATTGTAAACGTATCGATTTAGATTACTCAAAATGAAATACAGAATGCAAACTTACATGCTTTTCTAACTTTGTTTTCTCATATGCAAAATTTAAGTAACCTTTCCCAAAGCAACCACTTTAAGGACGGTATTATATGATATTCTTTGTATGCTAACACATTTTAAAGGATACGTGATTTTTAAGGAATACAGACTGCTCGAAGGCTATGAACGGTTAAACATATAATTTAAAAAAAATAAGTTTAATTCTCATTCGAAACAATAAAAAAGCATAAAACTCTCTTAATACAGCGCTTTTGGCTTTCACTGAGAAACATTACCAAGCTTTTCACCACTTTGATTTGAATACAAGAGTGGGGTGTGAGAAAACGAAAAGCTTTGAACTTGAACTACAAAATACGTTCAGGAGCCCAAATAGTAAGGGGTAAAAGCTTTCAAATAAACAGCCTTATAAAAGTAAACTTTTAACGGGTAAGCTGAAGCAATAAGCCGCATCGTCCTTTCAGAAATCTAAATACTAAATCTGCTTGTATACTCGTATATGTAAATTTACAACAAAAGCCGCACACTTACCACTACGCTAAAGATTTTCTACTTTCTACAATATACACTACTTCTCTACGAATGATTATGGCAAGAGGAAATGGTCGATAACAGCTGTTGTTTGCCTCAATTCATGAAGCTTATCTCGTTTCCACAGAGGGCGCTGTTGTTCTCATCGCCGACAGCAAATTGATGCTCAATGCAAAGGATGCGATAACAATAGACAACAAAATGAGCAGTTAGATGATTTGAAGGGAAGGACTAATCAAAAACGACAATGACAAAGACACTAGTTATATGAAGAGGCAAATGAAAGGGTGTTTTCTTTAGACGCATGGTTTTCAATGAGCCAATACTTTTTTCGGAGTTGGTCTTTTGGACAGCTGTTAATTGATTTATACTCAGTTTGGTTTGCCATTTTAAGACGCCTTGAATGAGAATATTCGACGCGTTATTGCTGACATACAGCCAGAATTGCTGCAAAATGTGGTCGAAAATGGGGCCCTTCGGCTGGAATTTACTCGAGCCAGCCGCGGCGGTCACTTGCCCGACATCATTTTTTAAAAGATACTGGCAAACTCTTATATATATAATAAAGCTAAACTATTGGCCATAGCATTAAATTATATGCATTTTATTTCATCTTAAAAACCACATGTCTAAAAAAACACCCTTTATCGTACATATATTTAGATTAGCAGCAAGATAATCGGAGAGATAAGTGAGTATACGAAAATATGTACGGACGTATGTATCTACTCGTGTCCGATTTCCGTGCATACATGTTGCAGAAATACAAATATCTATGCATATCTAAACTATGCTGGAGTGGGATTATTTTATTTTTATTTGTTTTCCCCTTGGAAAACACGTATATTTTAATTAATGTATGCATTAAGCATAAAATATCTGAAATGTGAATCGGAAATTAGGGAAAAGGTCTGAACAATTTGTATTTGTTTGTTTTTATTTTATTTAAAATTTTGAAAACCCTCGGATCTTAGAAACTTATGCTTTAAACAAAAAAATGTGTCACCCTTTAATTTGAGTTATTTAATTATGGCTCTCAGCCTGGGTACAGAAAGTCTAAATACTCTTTTTTTTAAATATTCTAATAGACAGAATTAAAAAATATATAAATTAAATTACATTAGAGATTTTTTTAGCTAAGCAGTATTTAATTTCACTTAATGATTTAATTTCTCTTGAAGATTTAAACAGGTGTGTGCTTTCTTACTTTTATATAATAATTTAATTTAACTTTTCCAATTGCTGGCAACTATTTTGAATAATATTTTTGATGAAATTTAACATTTTCAAGTTTCAAAAAGGTGGCAACTCTCTCTGAAACCTCGCTTAAAATAAAACCATTTTACATTTTTCTAGTCTGATACTAAAATAACTGTTTTGGATTTTTAATGCAATTAAATTAATTTTAGAAGCAACTCCCTATTTAGTGTTTCAAAATTAAATCATTCTTATTAATCCTTTATTTCCATATATATAATACTCATATATTGGTAGTAACCTATCAGCGCAATGAGTAAAAATTCAGCAAGCAAAGGGAGATAGTTTTACTGTAAATGCAAGTTTTACATGTTTGACATATCTGCAGTTGCGGCAAAAAATAAATTTGCTTCACTGTGGGGGGCTTATACCCTTTTTTGACGAAGTTTACTCATACAAAATAAAGTGTGCTGATGAATTATTAAAATTTTATTTTGTAGCTCCTTGGAAATCAAACAAAACGATTTGCATTGATAAGCAATTTTTTATATGTGAATGTTTAGTTCATATGCATTTTTATAAATTTCCATTTTCAGTGAGTATAAATTTAATCATTGACTATTCAACTAAAGAGAAAAAACATTGTTTGTTAATTTTTTTGATGAAAATTTCGAATTTTTGCACATAGTATATAATTTAAAAGCATATGGTTTTTGTCAAATGAACTATAATTTAAAATATAAAATAAATAAACGAAAAATTTTGAAACGATAAAAACAATTTAGTTTGAGAGCTAATTTTTGGCTACACCACTGGATTTTTTGGACTTACGTTTACTCGGTTTTCCTTTTCTAATTTTATGTATCTGTACTGTAATGTTTGCTGACTGCACTTGCTCATACTGCCAATATATGAGTATTATATATATGTTTATTTTACACCCATATAACACTTTGTGCTTGAGTTTTTTACGTTATTGTAATCTGACTCATTACACCGGTGATAAATCTGTCTTTAAATGTGACCCACATCTGCTTTCAGGCGAAAAGCTATTTAGTCATGTTACCATTTTTTACAACTCCGTTTCGCAATTTCGGCGGAAAAAAGTAATAAGCATGCAACCGAGGATAATTAATAGGATTACTGGAAATTATGTTTATGGGTAGCGTTAAAAATATCCCTACCATTTGAATAAAATGATCGATTTATTAATTTTTTGGTGTTAAATTAATATTATTAGTGCATTTATAGATAAAATTGTCAATAAAGTTAGATATAACGATTCGCCATGGTTAATGTCAATTTCATGACTATAATTTGTATCGTAATCTCTTTTTTTATTTCTCCAAAACTGTTTGTTGCTAGTAGTGCTGTCATTTTCTTATCATAAAAATCCTCGTCATCACTGTGAATATTTTTGCCATAAATTGGAATATAAAAATTTTCTTGCCACGAACTCGTCTCTAAATTGTGCTAAACTTGTTGAGGAATAGTTCCGAACTGATAGTTAATATCAAAATATTTTCGAAATAAAACTTCGTCAAGCGATTGTTGCGAATTGAAATGCCGAAATGGCGAATGCATCGAGAATGCTTAGGGACGGTTTTCCTGTGATCTACTTTTGTTTAATATACCTGAATTAAACACACTTCAGCTCACCATACCTATATTCACTACAACTTTACCCACCACACCTAAGCTTGCCACTCCTGAACTCACATCACCTAACTCTATCTCATTTTACATCATCTCATCTCAGAGATCGAAGCCATTGATAAATAAAATGTAGGATTCTGTAACTGTAGGTCTCTTTAATTGTCCATTGATCTGATTTAAACAAAAGCTTATTAAAAAAATAGAACTCAGTATTTAAATTACGATTATATGAGAAATGAAAAGTAAAGTTACGCAAAAAAAAATCGAATATTATTGCTTGTTCAAATATATTATCCGAGAATGAATTATACATCTCAAGAAAAAACTTGTTTGTATTACCTTCTTCCAAATCGACCTGTGTACTTTTGTAAATTAGTATTTCTAACAAATTCTTATCACTGCAGATTGTGTTTTTAAAAACACTAAGAAACACGTCTTCCAAAATTATCAATTGTTGCAACAAGTTTTGATTTCGTTTTTTGAGAACGGTTCCTCGTTTCTGAATAACCCAGATCCATGTACCATCAGTGGAAATTTAGTCTTGTAGATTTAACTTATGTATTACAAAAGCCTACTCCGTCTTCATAAAATTACTGATATTTAAATATAAATTCACACTGGGAATTTTGGCAATTTCCTTGCGTACCGAGTTTTCTTTCAAAATGTCTACTTCATCCTTCAAACATTATTCTGCTTCTCGCGCCAACGTTATTCAATACATATTATTTTCCAACACTTTTAACTCAAAAAACTAAAATTTATTTGAAAAAAAATAATTTTTAAAATAATTTTAAGACAATTCAAAAAAATTGGAAGTTTGTTACTGACAAATAGGTTAAAGCTATGTATGACAAATTGTTGTCAAATAAACTTAATAAAAAAAAATATCATATATTGATTTCAATTTGTTTAATTCACTTTGATTTAAACTAAGTGGCTCTGCATTATATTGTCTTATGTTAAGTTCAGTAATTCGTAACCTAAAATTAATTGCAAGGATTACAGAATACTTAAGAAACGGATCGAGGGAAGTTTCACTTCCCTAGTGTGGCCCAGGCGTGTGTCTCTTTTTATAATTAAAGTATACAAAATAATCATTCTCGTTAACGTTAACTGTAAGTAATCAGAATAATTTTTTCGAAGTTGTTGAATATATATATATTTTTTTTTTGCGCCTCTGTTAACAAGGCATACACAAAATATATCCTATATCTTAGTAAGATAATTTTACTGAAAAGTAAAAAAAAAAATTAAATCACTTTAATTTGTTTTTCTTTTTTCTATAAATTTTATTATAAGTGGACTTACGCACTTTTTCGCTTCCTCCATCGCGATGTAGCTAGACACAGGTAACAATTTTCAGTAAACAAAATGTGGTATATTTCCTGTGCCACGCTTAACCCACTACAGCAGAGGAAATCACACAGCGTGTTTCGTATTGTAAAAATGTTGGCTACGCTTCAATGCAATTCTATCTTCTACACCAACTCCTCTGCTACTCAGCTGTGGCTGTGTCCGAGTTTGAGAAGATATATTGACGCACGATTTGTTAGGAACAAGTAATGGTAATTTATGTGAGAGCGTACAAATAGAAGTGCCTACTTTGGAATGTATTACATATGTGTGTATGTATATATGTATGCACACGTATATGTATTTATAAGTAAAAGGATGTTTAAAAGTATGTAACTATGTGTACACGAACATTTACCGGTTTTCTCAGGAATCGCTGGCTTAGTGAGCTTTGTTTCGCTTCATGATTTCTGATGTTGCACAGTTATCCCACGCTTGACTTCACTCAAAACGAAATAAGCAGAGCTTTCGGGTACAACTCAAATGTGTATTTCTGTTCGTAAATCTTGTGAAAGAAACGACATTCTTGCATGTAAGAATTTATGTAACTCTACTTATGAATTGAACAGAGAGTTGGTTGAAGAAGGAGTATAGGGGAAAGTTACTTTGTGCTAACGTAGAAAATATGGCGTTAAGTAAAAATGCCATTGCCTAACTCCGGCAAACTATAAATCTTCTTACATATATACAAAAGTATAAACTCCACAGCAAATGTATGTGTTTATGTCAAGTAAAATATTTCATTTTAAGAAAGCACTAAAACGGAAGGCTTCTAAGAGCTTACACAGCTAAATTTGTTAGATTATAGCAAACTTTTGCAGAATGGTATATCTTTGAAAGTCACACATTACACTTTAATTACTTAACCTTATGCAATAGATTTGACTTAGTTCAGTGCCAAGTCGCCAATTCACTCTCAGCACACAAACTTTGCCAGTAATCGCTGCACTTTCTGTTAGCTACAGAAGTAGTTTTCAATCCTTTACCACTTAGACGACAACAAAACAATCAAAAACAAGAATTGTATCAGTGAGTAGTAGGAAAAGAACAAAACAAAAGATTAGATGTGGCTTGCATTTACAAATGCTGCATATTTGCATTTTCATAAGTTTTTAAAATAGAGTGAAAAAACGAATCAACTGAAATACCTTTCAGAGAAGATCTTTTCTCTTGCTTACATTTTACGAATCTGGTTACTGCGAAAAATATTTATCAGTTTAGTTTCTTTAAAATAATAATACCTACATAACAATTTAAATCGTCATGGTTACAGTGGGGTTAAATTATTTTTTTTTGTACTTTTTTGCTTCTTATTCGGCTGCTCGTCTATTAAGAATGTATGTACAGAAATAACAAGAAGGTTTTTTTTTAATATATACCGCTGGCAATATTTTTAGTAATATGATAATTTTTTTTTTATTTGTGATACCGCATAGAATTTTTTATTATATCACAAGGTAAAAAAATAAGTCAAAATTTTTCAAAATTATGGTACTATTGAAATTAAATGGATTGTTTAGCACTTCTTTTATCTTCTTATTATTTATACAAATACTCTAAGAAAATTAACATACACTTTGGCATTTCTTTTTTAACGAGGATATTACTTCCTCGTTCCATATAAAAAAAAATTTTAGTCATGCGTTTACACATATGTAAGCTATTGCGGCAAAAGAAATTGTCAAAAATCAGTGGTAGGCTTAAACTTTTTAAAGCTTTTACATAATATATAATATAATATAATTTTGGCGCGTACACTATATAGCTCAGTGTTTTGCCGAGATTCTCCTACCATTTGTGGTGTGCGTCTTTATATTCTACCACAAATGAAGGGACCTACAGGTTTGTGCCGACTCCGAACGGCAGATGTATTTAATGAGAAGATTTTTCATGGCAGAAATACCCTCTATGATTAAGATTTTGCTTTCCCTGACTAAGATTCGAACCTCGAAATCACCGGCATATCGAGTTATAGCACGCAACGCTACCAACTCGACCACAGCGGCCACATAATTACATAATATAGTCAAACTAAATTGTCTCAAAAACTTTTTACTCAAGTTATATTTTCTTAAGGTTAAAATTTTGACGAAGTTATTTTTTTATTCCTATAATTTTTAAAGCTTTATGGAATTTTAAAATAAAACTGACAAACGTTTAATTAAATGATATTGATAATTAAGTATATATAAAGTTTTATACTATGCTTACTTGTAGATTTGAGAATGGATAGATAGACGAGGGAGAAAGCAACAAACAAAGAAAATTTGTTTTTCTATAAGTTTTTGTAGGGTTGCAGTATGTTCTTTTTCCTTATCCTTAAGAAAGCTACGTCTAAATTCTTTTAAAACTGGCACAGTATAATAAAAAGGCTTGTTGAAATATTTAGGCTGGAAAATTTTTTCAAATCAGAATTATCTCTCTTTTAAAATGGGCCCAGCTAATGCCTGGCGATAAAATTATGTTTAAAATGAGAGGTTAGAGATAACTCAGCCGCCTGAGTCGTGATGCAGAAATATCATTTTCATTTTATTGTAGCTTTTAATGCGTCATGTATAATGCGTTGTAGTACGTGCTGATATAAATAATAAATAATTAGTTATCTTTCGCACTTTGCAATTAATTTTAATTTACTGACAATATCTGTGTGTACGTATCATTTAACGATCTGCTCAAATTTAAATGTTTATTGCAACTTCACAAGAGCATCGCTATTAATGAGCCCCAATATCTTAAGGATCATCTCCAGTTTTTCAAATATTCCCATTCACTCAACTTAGTCCCAATGAAATTTAGTTGTTTAGTGACTAAACGCCAATACTTCCCATTATGCTTTAGACAAGAATTGCTTCGTTATTTTGCCGAATATTGCTGAACGTATTATTTACTTTGATTCACACTATTTTATAAATTAAACTATTAATCTACTGTTTAATTTTTCTACTTAATCTATTAACTTTTACTTTACTACCATTAAATATTTCACATCTGTTCTTACCTGCTTACTATCATTATTATTATTTTAAAATGTGGTTAAATTGTTACTTTAAGTTTTATACTCGTATATGTACTCCAGTTTTATTGTAAAGTATTGTAAAAATAACTTATGGTTGTATGTTTGACTTAATAAATAAATAAATAAGTAAATAAATCAAATATCTGGTTGCATTTACTAACTATGACATTAATAAGAAAAGAGAATACTCAAGCTTTCATGCGGATATGTACTTATTATCGGCAAATTTTGAGGAGTTCCAAAAAAAAAGTTAAAGAAAAACTCGGTAAATCAAAAAAAAAAAAAAATAAACCTTTTGATTTCATTCCATACCAATAAATACTCACATTTTCAAAAAAAAAAATAAAAGACTTCAAACTGTATACAATTTTTAATTCGCGCAAAAAATTACTACAAACTTTTTTAATTTTTTTTAATTTATAGCACAAAATTTCATTCTTTAAAGCCACGCAACTTGTAGAAAAATTGAAAAACTATCAAATTTTCAATGCTTTTTATATTATAAAAATATGGAGATTTGTTTTAAAATGAATATCATTTTTAATACAGGCTTATAACATATAAGTTATTTTAATATGCCAATTAGTTATGTCCCTCATACGCACCCCATCAGCGTCAAACGGCATTAAGCGAGGCATGGATATTTGCATAATTCATGGCAGCATTCACATGAGAAGTCATCTGTGCCAGATAATCTGCTGCTGTTGAATTACGTCAACAAGTTATCACTCAACGCGTGTGGGTAAATTGTATGCGCAAGTAATATTGTGAGAAATTGTAGAAGAAATGTAGGTAATAAAATATGTAGATGAAACCACCTGAAAGAGCAACCAGACAGAGCAATTTGATATTATATTCGACAGTACGGAAGCAAAGCATACGTGTATATTTATTACTCCTACGCCTTAACGCTTTGTAAATACGCACTGAGCCGATTAATTATGCATGCTGTAGGAGAAATATTGCATATACTTAGACGCACTTGCATACACTCGTTTGTGTGTAGGCGACAGATAGATGAAAATTTACATAAGTTATATAATAAATGGTGATAATAACATAAGTGATATGCTGCACAATTGTTACAATTTGTCGAAGTCTTACTGAACTGAACTCGAACGATTGGATTTAATGCGAATGACTATTAATATTAGAATTTTATATTTTTTTCTTTAAGATAAAGGAAAGTTATCTAACTTTCGAAATGGCATTGAATGATTTTTAAAAGGAAATTTTCCTTAGCAGAATTTATTAAACTTCCCAAATCTGTTTTAAAAGGTTTATAGTAAATATATCAACTACCATTCGAATAAAGTACGAGACTGAGGAGTCACTTCGCTGTAGGAAAAAAAATTTCTATACACACCAAACAATACAAAGTAGTCTCAGTCAGACAAGTCTTTATTTTTTAAACGCCACCGATATATGTAAGAGTAGATATGCGTGTGTATGTGAATGAGATGTGTATGTAAAAGAATTTAAATGCCTGAAATTATTACCACTTCAACTTTCACCCTTTCTTTGTACATATTTGATTTACAACTTTTATTTGCTCACTTCCCAGTCGCAGAAGGGTTTGCATTTTTTGTTTGTGTCTCACTTATACTACAGAAGGGAGATCTCAGCAAGAATCATTTACACAAAGGCATTATATTTTGTCCCGCTGTGCATAATTTATGTGTTTGGTTTTTAACAAAATTTCTTCATCATTTCTTCATACAATCATACATTTGGAAGAGAATTATTTGCTCAAGTTGTGTGGTGGTTTAAGTAGGATGAACACTTAAAGCGTGACGCTTAGTTGAGATATTAATTTAGTTGGTAATAATTTATTGCTCAGAAATTTATGCTGACAAATATTGGCGTGCATTTCAGTTGATTGCTTAAAGGAAGCAAATTAAAGATTATAACGTAATTCTTTGTGATTTGTGGTAGCATGGTTCGTATAAATTGTCCAACACCTTCTAATAAATAAATATGAAAAATTTTCAAAAGAGAATTGCCATCCACGTAGAAGATAAATTACATTATTAAATTACAAAGTGAAACTATATTCTGGAATATGGGTAAAGAGGAGTTTTTCCAAATCTGTGGGATTTGGCACCTGTTTATAACTTCAAATTGAAATATAGAAATAAACATTGCAATGTGCATTGATAGCCATCTAGTTTGCAACCAGACTCGTTTTTTGCCAATTATGTTTATTTTTTTATTTTTAAACAATTTAAATACTCTAATAAAAAGCATATGTGAGCCCAAGTTTAAGCTTTTATAAAAAAATTAAAATGAAATTCATCCAAATCTCAGACTTATCCCGTTTTAAAGTAAGAATTTTTTCAATGTGAGTTGGTAAAAGCTATTTCTTACTATATTTGGAACTTGTTTTAAAAATTCATTCAAAAATCGCCTGTGAAATATTTTATTCGTTAACCTAATAATGATTGAAGGCTTTACATATGCGCTCTTATTATAAAGTCTTAAAATTAGAATGAAATTAGTTTCATTCTAACAATATTAAGAAGAGATAAAAAAGTGTTATGACTTTAAAAGTTTTTTAAAACAAGCAAAGACGCCTATTCTTGATTTTTAATTCTTTTTCCAACAATTTGAATTAAATCGCTTAACAATTGGTTTCGAAACTATTAAGATTGGATTGCTGGCTTTTTAAGTAAGTTGATAAGTCTTTTATTAACAAAAAATATGCGATATATTTAAAAAAATGCTGAATTTTAGAACATGTACAGTACTGAAATCTGTACAATATTAAAAATAACATAGAAAATTCAACGAAATATCGCATTGGTTAATTAAAAATGATTCTGTTATTCGGTTTTAAATTTGTTTTTTTTTTTTAAATACGAGCATGTTTGAACATTTTTTAATTTTAGTTTTTATTTTAATTTTTATGCATGACTTTTACTATTTTATGAAATAGTCAAGATTATAGAACTTTTGCCATAAAAAAAAGGGAAATCTTAATGGGAAAAGATAATATAAAATTACTTTAAAAATATTCTTCATTCAGTTATCATGCTACAGTCATTAAAAAATTCAAATATATATTAAAGCTAATATGTATGTAGATATTTGTTTCATTTTATTATTTTTGTACCTGATAACAACTTTTGAAACTTGAATATTTTTGTTCCAATTTCAACAAACAGCGGTGTCACAGATTAAAATCCGATATAATGACTGCAATTTAGAATTTTTTTTTCTGCTTCCCAAGCAAATTCTGCGTTGAAAAGTTTAAATAATATGCAAATAAAAGATAAATTAATAAACAATTCACTCTTATACAAAATGTATATTAAACAAACAAATTTTTTTCAAAATTTAAACATTAAAAAATTTGTTTAATTTTTTTACAGAAAACAATTCTGTAAGACAATTTATTACAAAAATTTAAGTCCTCTAAAGCGACTGTGAAATGCCGTTGACTTTTGAAATTTTTTTTTACTGACACTACTGTAATTTCTTTCATATAAAACATGCTTGGTCTTTTTTTTTGTTTATTGAATAAAAAAATCTGCACAGCACATAATTGTTAAGCTGTTGACTTTCTTATGTCACACACTGATTGCATTTGATATACTCGTGTAAGATAATTATTGTATTTTGTGGGTGTCATATAAATATAATACTTAACATGTTTCATATAATAATTAAAGTAAAAATAAAATTAATTTATATATAGATGTAAATTCATTCGTTGTTATATTGGTTATTTATTATATTATGAACTATTATATTTGAAATCCATTTCATTATTTTCATTTAATAAGCCACTCTTGATCTAAAAAAATTAAACATTTCTCTTTCAAAAGTTATCACATTTTCACCACTGAAGCTAAACTGTTATTGCTAATTAACTTTTGAATTTAAATTCATTCATCAAGTCTTTTTCTACGTTGACAATCCGAAGAATAAAAAAAAAGCAATTTATTAATAAAATGGCCAAGGATGTTAACATTCAAACACTTGCATTAGCACAAGTATACAGACATACTCATACATTTCACACAAAGTTCTTTCCATGCAAATGCTTTCATTAAAATTTAACTGCCAATACTAACGTTTAGGAATCAATAACTTATTTAATAAAAGCTTTAAAAAAACTAAAATGGCAGTTTTTATTATCGAAAATATATGCGAAAATAGTCACGTGCTGAACATAAAGGAGAGTAAAGAATATTGAGAATAGCTGATTTGCGTTTAAGTATACATAAAATGTGATATTCCAAGTGGTTTGCAGCACTGTGAGACGGGGCGGTAAAATAATTGTTAGTGATTTATATTTTTTTTTTGCTGTTGTAAGTTAATTTCCAGCTTTAAAAAAAATAAGACCTTACGTTTCTGCCCAACCAAACTAAAATATATGTATTGTACGTAGTTATTTACGTATTTAATTATTTTAAAGTTAGCAATCCACTAAGATTATTTTTGATAGGAGTAACGATTTATTTTGGAAAATTTTGACAATTTATTCTCTTGATATAACTTCATAAAAAACTTCAAAAAAATTTATCAAAGTTTTACCAAAATTTCATTCATTTTTAATTTTTTTAAAGTTGTGCTCAAATTTCAAGTGGCTTGGATCTACAGCTAATTTATCAGACATTTTCTTTTGTGGGCGGTAGTGGGCATTTTCACCATACAAAAAATTATTGCACATTTGATATGAAAAAAAGTGATATACATACATTCCTAGCAAAAAGTATGTCTGATAAATCGACGGCTGTTACTGACCACTTCATATTTTGCTCTTATTATACTAAAACTGAATGGGCTATAGACTGCGTACTCAAAAAAATGCTAAAAACTGTGAAATAAGCTTGAAATTATTGTGGAAATTTGATTACTTTTTTTAAATGTTTCACAAAATTAAAAGATTTTATTAAAGAACAAACGGTATTTTATTTAAAATGTTTTAAAAATTAAATAAAATAAAAAATATTATCTAAAATATTTTATCGGAAGCAAAAAAGTTTTAATAAGATTGGAAACATTTTAGTTTATTCGTTTATCCTTTCATTCGTAAATTAAATAAATTTTATATTCACGAATATTTTGAATATGAGCCAAATCGGTCATGGTTTTTTTTTTATCATAACTTGATTTCCAAGTCTCTGTGCAGTTAAGTTTTCTTCTTGGATAAATTATCACAAATTTTAGTTTAACTTGACTGTAGCATGATTCTTCGAATACAATTATTAAGAACATTTAAAGGAAATTTCAACTATAAAGGTCCAACCATTGGCGTGCACCCGTACTGCAAAATAATTAATATTGTCACAGGAGTCATCGGCAGGTTTTATATTTTTTGAAACGTACGGCTAATATCGGCTTTGAAATGGATTACAGAAAAAGAACATCTGGTGGCTATTTTTGTAACACCTTGTGTAAAGATCCATTGCTATAAGAAATCATATTTTAATTAAATGATAAGACAAAGCATTGCTTCCTTATTAAAGATTAGGTAGATAAATATTACTCCGTACAAAAGGCAAAGTATTCCGTTGAATGCGAATCTGAAGTCATTTTTACAGAAATTTCAGATTTCAGGTATTCAATAGAAGGCCTTGGTAATTTTTTATTTCGTGTGAAACAAATCTCTTTCCATTGCTGTGCACTTACACACATACATACAAATGGGTATATTCCCTACAGTGAAACACCAAACTAGTCTGAAAAAATTTAGAATTTCCTGAATGAAATTAAACTAGTCCGAAAAGACCAAACTTTCACCAAATACTAGACGATTAATTCATGCCGTTTTTATTTGAAAATTTTAATTTACTCGTTGATACATAAATTTCTTGTAAAAAATAAAAAAACTTACTAATTAAAAAAAAAAATGAAACGTCCTTCAACACCAAGTAAAGCTAATGAATTTAATTGAATTCTTCTATTTTTATGTAAGTTTATGCAAAAATTAACTCAAGTTATTTTATTTTTACTAACATTTAATGAAAAATATTTAAGTTTAATCTTCTGATTGATACCAACTTTGCAGTATTTATGGATTTACATAAAAAATATTTCCTTTCTATCAATACTGAGAAAATATAAAACTAATTATTAGCAAATTTAAAACTGCTAAATAAAAATGTGTTATGAATTTATTTTATTTAACTTCCTTCTTAATAATAAACTCTGGATTTTGGTCCATTACTCAAATAGTATTCCTTTGCATGATTTGAATTAGTAGGAGACTGGTACATTTTTGATACAAATCAGACAATTGCCATCTCGTAGTACATCACCATGTTAAAAATACAAGTTGCCTGTAAGGAAAGAAGACAGTTGGCTGTCTAGTGGGGCTTGCGATGCATACTAGTTGTGAAGTAGTTTACGACTAATACATTTTACTACGGGGTTTATATGCATTGGCATAGCTGCTCCTTACACACACTCACTCACAATTTGTTTGTGGTAGTTGCGTGGTGTACTGCGTGCTAGCACTTTGTCGCTTTGAACTGCGCGCGGTTACAATGAAATCATGACTCGGAAATGTGACAACAGCAGCAGCAAGTGTTCGAGACTCACCCTTTACCCTGTGTCACATAGAAATTGCATCTTTTTTCGCATCCACTGAAATTGTGAAAATTACGTTGCGCTGCGTTGACAATAACGCGACACATAATTGTCACAAGCAAACACGCAGTCATGTATGTATGTACATATGTACGAACATACATGGAATAAGTGAGCATTTATTTTGAATTTTGTGCATTTGCAAGTGAAGTGCAGTTGACACATGTTCTCGTATACAGATGCTGCATGCCTAAGTGTACATGTGTATGTATTTATATCAATGTCATTTATATATGTCCACATATACAAAGTATAATATAGTTTAATGCGCTGCACATTAAATCTCATTTGGTTTGCTTCCAAGTAAGTTGAAGTTAAAAGCGACAAGCAACGTCCTGCAGTCGAAATCTGTCACGTCTTCTCTAATGCGATTTGATGGCATCAAAGCGGGGTTCGCTACTTGCCCAAGTTTTGTTTCAACTATTTTGCCACAATGTTTTCATAACCATTAACCATTTCGCTGGATTGCATTATTACTTATGGTTAGTAAGCAGATAAATGTTGTGACTATTATACTGCACGTGCGCTTTGTTGCGCTGTAATATTTAAAAATTATCCGAAATATCTTCAGCTGCGTTTTAAATGTTAATCATACGCCACGTTGAATGGTCAGCTATAACATACTAACAGATAACATCTGTTATATCCCTATTGCATTAGGATGCCTCACGTCCAGGAGCGGATACAAAAAATAATTTGGGAGGGCTTTCGGGTTCGGGTGTTCCAAAAAAATATTTTTGTAGACAAATCTTGAGAGATAAACTGTTAAATTCATTTAAATTTTTCTGCGTGTAATGTTCTGAAGTTTCGCCCTATATCCACGCCTGCTTGCGTCCAATTAAAACTTATTTAAATCTTGCACCACAATATTTTCACTTAACAATGGACAGTTTGTGTTTTGTAAAAAATATAAATGTAGGACTGAAGCAATGAAGGGATCATAAAAATGAACTTTGACGAGGTTCACAAACCTGATGGGCCTGATAAACACTTCAGATATAAAACGTAGTGGCTAATTTAAAACAAGGCGGGTCGAGCCTTTCTTTCAAACCTTATTTACATGTATACGTATGCCTAGTTTACAATCAAAATTTGTTAAGAAAGAAAAATAGGTGTTACTTCACAAGAGTAAAGTTGAAGAGTTTTGACGGAGTTTGTATTTAGTTTTGTAAAAAAATTTTTGTCTATTAAGTGTGATTATTTAAGATACATTTAAAAAAAAAACCTTAAATTTTTGATTGCGGTTGTACTTGAAAAATTTTTTTGGAATTTTTATATTCAAAATTTATATACAATTTATATACTCTAAATTTACAAAGGTTTAAAAATCAAGCCAATAAAACTAACTTTAGCTCCTGTTAAAAAAAAGGTGTTCAATTTTAGCACCAAAAGTGTTATATTTCTAATAATTATTTCAATCGAGCGTAGTTGTAATAATCATAACGACAAAATATCAGCAGAAAAACTAATTGCAGTGAGTTATAACTAAATCAGGGCTAAATCTTGTATAATAAACATTTTTTGTATAGTCTTTTAAACAAAGATTTGAATTAATTACCTGTTAAAAGTTAGGAGTAAACAAGTTTTAGATTTTCATTTCGCAGTTCTTAAAATGACATCCTATAAATATTGAAAACGGTGGATTAGTGTGTGTTTATGTAGGAGCTGCAATAAGAGCGAAGATAAGAGCTGCGATAAAAGCAGAGAAAATTGTAAACGGATACCTCGTGTTTGTGTTTATGTTCGAGCTGCGATAACAGCTACGAGAGGAGAATAGCAGAGAAGATAGTAAATGAGCATCGCGTATATGTATGTGTTCACGTTGGAGCACAGCTGAGAACAAAGACTAGCGATAAGAGCAGAGAAAATCGTTAATCACATTTTCTTCGCTCTAGTCGTTTTGATCACCATGAACACGGAGGAACTAATAAGTGAACTTTTTGCAAGGCCTGCTATATGGAACCAAACAAATGCAAACCACCACAATTGAAAAATATTAATTTGCTTTTTTAAGTTAAAAAAAATTATAATGTTCATGTGTTTTGCAATACTCCAGCATGTTATACGAGAGTGAAAAGTTACAATAAATCGCTCGTCATGCAAAATAGGTCTGCTATGACAATTATACAATTTTTTTCCTAACTTTTCTTCAATTTTAAATAAAACATAATCACAGGTTTCAGTATTCATTCGCATATACTCCGAAAACTTGACAAATTATAAAACACCGCAAAAATCTGTAACTCCTAAATAATTGGGTTTGCAGAAAATTTGCGGGCTTCCTGTGTACTTTTAAATAAACTATATAAAGAAGTTGAAGACGAAAGCAACACTCGTTCATCGGAATCGGACATTTTTTTTTCTTTTATTCACCTTCAAACTAAAGCCGCACTGATATCAACTCTTTTATCGCAGCTTCAACATAAACTCCAAATCAAAGCGTTGTTCTACGGTATGCTCTAGTCGGTGCTATTTTCGCTATCTCCGCTATCTTCGCTCTTATCGCAGCTCCAACAAAAACGCATCCTAAGAGATAAAAGCTGCTAAGTAAAACTATTACAGTATATTAAAATTTTTTTTATAGAAATCTGCATTACCGAAAATGTATTGAAGAAGATAATAACTTTGCAACTGGATATTATAAATTTGTTGGGGACTTATTTATTTTATCCCATTACTTTTGATGGGTTAAAGATATTGGCATTGATTTTAGTTAACTTAATATTCTCAGTGCAAGAGTGGCTTTGTTTCTCATTAAAATAGTTTAGTTTTTGTATTGATTCGTTCAATTTATACCGAACAAATTATTGCCGTGGTTGAAAACTTATATTTCTACCACTAAATTGAAGTATTTTAAATCGTTTACATGTTTTTTGTAACAAAGAATTTAAAACCATGTTTCTTTTCCCCTGAATTGAAATATTTTTAGAAGACTCCATTTCACAAGCTACTTTATTGTTTCTTATAACAACATAGATTTGCTTTAAATATTCAATAACTCCATAATTAAACAAAAGCTTATTTTAGAACGTGCTAAATTTTGTGTGCAGAGAAACTTGTTTTGGAATAGTGCCACCTTTCCAGATGCTAAGGCATAAAATCTACAAAAATGTTTGATTCATTTTTAAAACAATTGTATTTTATCCATCTTTTATGATAATTGTAATATCTACCAAATTTATGTATGCACTTAAGGCCACACAATTTAATTGAAAACTTAAGAATTTGTAACACTTTTAACGCGCATTGACACGCTTACAGAGTTACCATCGTAAAACCCGTAATATAAAATTTCGTGCACTATTAAATTCTTAGCGCCACAACTAAGCAGATTTCATTTCTGCTATTCTAACTACGCAGAAGTACCTGCACACACTTGGCGTCCAACCCTAACCTCACTCACAAATTTAACTCAAAGAAGTGCATACATTTTGAACACACAAAATAGGAAAGCTAAAAGTGGTTAATCATATTGGACTAGAAAGCTTAGTTATCATGTCGAAAATTTCTCAGAAAATTTCAAGTTGAATGTTAACTTAAAAACATCCGTTTTTAAGGAAACTGCGGAAAGAAATTTTTTATTGTTTTCTTAAATTGTGTACAAAACTACATTGTGTCTTTCTAGAGATATTTCATTTGGCACACAACGCAAACAATTTTAATAAACCGCAAACGCGGGTAGAAAGCTTCAAAGCTCTTGCGGATTGAATACTTTAAAACGGTTGCTCATTTAGCATTCATTCCTGCTTTTGCGGTTTATTAAAATTTATTGCGTTTGAGATGTGTGAGACGAAGTTTTTATTAAACATAATTTTTGTATATTTCTTTTGTTTTTTCTTATTTAATTGATTTATTTATTTATGCGTGTCGTTGCGTTCGCGTACACTACATTGGGCATACTTCTTTTGTAACTGACCTGTTTTGCTACATACAAGGTGATCCGAAGTAGTGGAGAACCACGGGGACAAAATAAGAAATCAAAATATAAGTTCAAGGATTTTGAACCTATTCAAACTTAACAGACTTACTTCCTTTTTTGTTTGCCATAATTTCATCCAGGGATCTACGGGACTTTGCACTAGCGGTAAGTTGCAAAATTACATAAGAAGGTAAATAAAATAAAATAACCACAATTTTTACGAATTTTCTACTTATTTGTTATCTAAAAAACCATCTACATTCGAGTATTTGTATGCGCCTTACGTTAGATAGGTTAGAGTGGCTGCCACCGTGCTCTCTGCGCGTTATGAAGCCCAATGTGGTATACGCCTTACTCGTACGTAAACAATTTTCATAAGCTTTTTCGCGATATAATCCAAGCCAAAAATAACTTTGTTCTCATCACCTTTTTCCTTATTTGAACCCCAATCGTTTTTTTACCACTTTTTATTTGCTGTTATTTATTCAGATTTCATATATTCAACAATATATATGAATTATTGTTACATCACTTTAATCGATTTTCTTGCCCTTTCAACACACTTTAAAAAAAATTGGACTCAGTATACATAAAGTATATGTAAAGAGATTACTTAAGAAGTCCTTTGAGCAAATGTTGTACTAATTAATATTTTTATTGATTTTCAAACTGTAAACGAACTTAATATATATTTTGCTTACTTATTATAAAGCTATTAAATTTATTGGTTATCGTTTCCATCTGCATTCAAATAAACGCAATTGTTTCTCTTTATCTAAAAATTAGTTCCTTTTTGTTTTTAAATTTTTTTTTTTTTTATTTTAAATCATTTTCGAAGCATTCTGTCAATATAATTTTCGAAAATATTTTCTCTTCGTTCTCCAATAGGGTGTTTAGTTGATGTATGGTCCGCGACACAAATGCAACGCACCCAAAAAAATTGAATATATATTTTGAAATTGAATACCAAAACCATTTAAATTAATTCATTAAAATTTATAAAAGTTCTATAATAATTTAACAATAAGATTTTTTTCAGCATAGAGTGTGAAGTAGCTAGAAGTTAGCGTTAATTTTAAATATTTTTTTTGTCGCATTTTCTTTCAAGTAATGTTCAAACTAAATCTATGAAGAAAAATATTTTTCAAAAACCAAGTGTAATTTTTTACTTCAATTAAATGAGCTATAAAACTGCATACTCGTAAAAATTCTAAAAAAAAATATTTGATAAAAATGTACTCTGTAAATAACTACATTTTAATTTCTATAAAACATTTATAACGTTTGAAACAAGAGTTCATATATATATAATTTTGGCGCTTACACTATATAGCTCAGTGTTTGGCCGAGCTTCTCCTACCATTTGTGGTGTGCGTCTTTATATTAAGCCACAAATGGAGGGACCTACATTTTTGTGCCGACTCCGAACGGCAGATGTATTTTATGAGAAGCTTTTTCATTACAGAAATACCTTCGGAGGTACCATTGTCTGCCGAGGGGTGACCGCTATTAGAAAAAAACTTTTTCTATGATTAAGATTTTGCTTGCCCTGACTGAGATTCGAACCTCGATCTCACCGGCATATCGAGTTATAGCACGCACCGCTACCAACTAGACCACAGCGGCATACTCTGTATTTTAATTGAGAAGTAAAAAATAAAATAAAAATACGTTCACTGCATTGGTAAAATTTTACTTAAAATTAGTTTTCCAACAAAACGATATTGACGATAAGCTATCGTTGGAATACTAAAAATGTCATCGATAATATCGAATTTAAATTCAAACAATTCCAATACAAAAATAGGGTATTCACAAAGTTTTGTAAAATTTCGTAAAATTATAAAGTCATAAAAAACTTCCGGCAGCCAAACATTTATTTTTATTGATTTTATTGCATCGCACATAATAAAGAAGTAAAATAAAACAACATCGAATTTTTTAAAATTGTATGACTTAACATTAAGGAGACACTTTTTTACACCTTGTGAATATACTAAATTTCTTTAAACAGTAATGTCAGTTCCTTTCGAAGCAGAGTTGCTTTTTAGTTTCGTCTGGTCAGCATATTTCTGAACCTGTAACCAAACGTTCGATAGTCACGCACAAAGCCACCTTTGGCTACCATCAAATAATTAAATCAGCAACGGCAACTGGCTACTTGTTAATGAAAATTTAACTGAAGTGGAAAAAATCAATAAACGTCGCAGACACTTGGTAAAATATTGCGCACATATACAAATGTATATACATACGTATACACCGAGTAGGTTGCGAGGACACACAAGTTTCAAGCTATTTCTGCTTGGAAATAAGACAATTATTGATTAGTCGTAACTCATCCATGCCATCCGCAAGTATAGAGCGCCTCGATTGGCTGAATCAGAATATTAACATGTGTGTGTGTTTGTTATTAATAGAGACAAGCTACCTGTATTTGGTTACACACACATACAGATATGCATAGATATTCTGCTTTTCGCTCATCATAGCAGAAAATATTACTAAACAATGTTGTGGCATGTTACTGATATACATATCGATTACTAATTATGCGCTTATTAATTTGATTATGCAGTGGATATGGAGATGTACAAATAGTATATGTAGAGTGGCAAGGACAGTTGCTGTCGTTTATATATAGACGCGACAGATGCGGACATTAGTGAACTCACTGGAATGTTATTGATTGCCAAGTATTGTGATTGTACAAACAAAGACGATACTAATGATGAGAAATGGAAAAATCTGTGTGAGCTACTTTTAATGTACAAAAAAAAAAAAATTATTGAAGTAAAGTAAAATCTGTTACATTTTACAGAAATTAACTGACTTTTGTTTGCATATCAGATATTTTTAAAACTAAAATACTGAGTAAATCAAGTAAAGTGGATAGGTTATGATACTGCATAATTTTTTTAACCTACAAAAAAAATATTTTAAATTGATTATGAATTAAAAAAAAAATAAAAATTTGAAGTAAAGTAAAATCTGTTACATTTTACAGAAATTAACTGACTTTTGTTTGCATATCAGACTTTTTTTTTATAATGGATAGTGCATTATTTTTTTAACCTACATAAGAATTATTTTTATTTTATTACGAAAGAATATAATTTATGACTATAATAAAAACTTGTACACATATTTACGTAGTATAGGCCATACTTTAAGGCACTAATTATTTGACAAATAGGAAAATATTACTTGCAGTTCGTGCCTACAAGGGTTGCGAACCCCAAGAGTGGTAGATCCTTATAAGCGAATTTGAGAAATCAGAACTTCTCTCGCTCCATCATTTACAGCGAAATTCGAAATTTTCTTTATTTTTCCCAAATGATTTTTCATTTAATCTTAAGTCTGAAAAATAAAAATAAGTACGAGGAGATGTGTAAACCTATGGTATATCTCCTACAATTTTAATCACTTTCCTATTATGTTAGAAGGGATTGAGATGGTGGACTATCATGCTAGAAAAGTCCGGAGCCCTTCTGTGGGCTATCATCCAACACAATTGGAAGTTTTCTAGACAACTGAAAGAAGGCTAGAAGAAGTCAAATATGGAAACTGGCTTAAGACAGTCGAAGGACCCTTCCGGGAGATTTAAGTCCCGAAAGAGCAAAGGCATGCCTCGGGGAAATAAAGGATTCTCACTTGTTTTTTGAATAGACATTGCCTGCTTAATTATCACTTGAATAACATTGGAATGGTCACGGAGTCAATCTATAAAATGTGCGGATAATGTGACGAAACTCCAATGCACTTGATCGCGGAGTGCAAAATCCTAATGCATGTTAGATTCAGATGTTTTGGAGATGTATTCTCCATATCTGGAGTTCATTTCCAAATTTGGATCCATCCAAAATATATTAGTTTAAACGAGTATGTATGGAAAATCTTCTTGAAGATCTTTAGGGTAGATTACCCTCGTCTTAAGAACAAAAGCGGTATCATAATAGATCTTTTAGGTCACAATGTATATCACCCTTCCAAATTAATCCTAATCTGAACTTTTGTGTTTTCCCTAAAAATAGGCATGAATACATGTATGTATAAAAATATTTCACTAAAGTCGCAAATTAGTAATAAATTATAGAATATTTAAAAAACTGAGCTATTTATGTTCCAATGGAAATTTATATTTTAATAAAAAATATATACAATGTATTTATGTAGTAACATACACGTCTAGATTCTTGTATTTATCATTACGTTTTTATGGTTGGCCTTAGTTACGATAATAAAAGTAAATCTCATTCAGCAACGCTTAGCCAACAATTCAACTAACATGCATACAAAAGAGTATTACTAATGTTTTATTTAGTTACATTGGCAATGGCTCATTGCAATTAGCGTAATTAGTGTTGAATATATTGGCCCCAAGCGGGTTTTAATGTGAATTTCTTATTTTTACGATGTAGTCAACAGTGTTAGCAAAAAGCTTAGCAGTAGAAAAATTTCAGCAGCTAATATCTACAAGTACAAATGAGTATGTAATTCGTTTGCTGTTGAACTAGTTGACTACAAACAAAGCCAGAGCGAACTTCGACGAGTATATAAAAGTCACACTGACATAATCACTTAATTGTAGAGCAGAGTTCTCGAATGACAATTTTTCATACTAAAACTTAAAATTTTCAAACGAAATTATATTTATTATACAGCAAAAAAAAATTGTAAGAAAGTATATCGTTCTGCTTTCGACTATTTTGTTGAAGGCTTCGTCTAATTTGCTTAATGGGTAAGGAGATATAGCAAATTAACAACTAACAGCCAACGTCACGAAAGCTATTTAAATTAAAAAATTAGTTTAGTTATTTAAATTTTTTTTCTACACTGCCAAAGAATAAACATCTCAATACCAAAAGTAATTTTTGGTGAAACCTAAAGTCAGTTTTTATTAAAAAATGATGTGGCACAATTTTTTTTTTTTTTTAATTGCCTGTCGTAATCAGCACTTTAAAGTGTACATACATTTATAAACTGGAAAATAATATTATTGATTAGTTTTTGCGTAAATAGATTTTTAATGAAATACCTATTGTAAGAAAACTACTCACATGATTACCTTTTGTAATTTTTTTGATTCATTTTTAAACTTAAACAATTAAAATATTAAAATTTTTCTAAAATACTTTAAACATAGTATACAGTTCTCAAAAAATTCAAAATTTACATATTTAATGACACTCAAGAAATGAAAAAAAGTTGTCTTCTATAAAAAATTCTTAAATCTGTTGGTAGCTCTCAAGAAAAAATGTATCGTATATTTATGTCTTCCAAAAAAACTAACAGCAACGGCAATGTACTTTTTCAAGCAACAAAAATATTAAAAAATATTTTAGTTTTAAACAAAAAAAAATTCTTAAAAATGGCATTGCAATGTTTAAAAAAATTATATTTTCCACAAAAAATAAGGCAAAAAACTTTCAAATATGTATATAACCTCATTACTCACGATTTAGTTTCGTTTTATTTAGTTTTAATAATTTTCACACTCCTTTTATTCTTTTAGCTAAAAGTAATTTTGCTTAATTTTGAAAATATTTCTAAATGGGAAGTTTGTTAAATTTCAAGCAAAAAACGCCTTATCATTGAACGTGTACAGAAATTAGCCGATTTTTGCACAAAGTAATTCGAAAATAAGGCTACAAAGAGTCTCTTGACAGTTGCTTTGAACAGAAAAAAATAAATATTTTTGAATTACTAAATTGTTTTCTTTTTATAATTATTTTTTTTAGTTTGAATAACGTGCTGTGAACTGTCATGATATGTTCACTTAAATTAGACTATGACATAAATTTACCATTTATACAACTTAACAAGAACTATTAATCCACTCAACCTCTACTGAAAGTCGTGTACGGGTATATATTTCTGTCTCTAATGAAATTATTTTACTGATAATTATCTTTTGTGACCAAGGAAACAATAAAAGAATCTATCGCACGAGTAAACTTATGCTCATTTATAATTATAATTATGTATATGTGTAGTCTCATGGCGAGTTTGTTCAAGTGTAAATACATTACTAATCTTCGCTTATCGTAAGTTCGCTCGCACAAAGTGAAGTCAAGATAGAAATTTGTATGAATGTAAACAAAGTGAAGATGCTTAATAGTTAGACATTAGTCCAAATGTAGTCCAAACAAAAGTGCATATATTGCTAACCAGAAGTTGACTTGTTGTGTTAGTGATTCTATTTTTTTCTTTTTTATTTTAGTTAATTGAAATTATTTTCTTATTAAAAGGCAGTTTATTCTCTAACAGAAGCCACATACACTTTATTTTCAAACTTTGCGCATAATTTACAATCGTTGAACAAAATTTGCATCATCCACTTTATCATACTGAAATTATGTAGAATATAAAATGGCATATGAAAAATATTCTAAACGATTGTTCCTTAAAGTATACACATTTAATAAAAAAAAAAGCTTAGTTATTTAAATTTTGTATAAAAGTTGAGACTTTTTAATGGAAATTACCTTAAAAATATTGTCAAATCAATACAATATATGTGAGGCGTTTAAAAGTGCTAGACACTATACGTCTGAATACGGGCAACAGACAATTAATTAACTCAAACGACAGTGGCAGTGTATATTTTTTAAAGCGGATATTGCCGTTTATCTAATACCACACTTAAGGGAGAATGTAAATTTGTGCGCACACAAAGTTTTGTATACAAAACAAACTTAATTAAATGCCCTTAAACATAAACTTATGTACTCGTATGCCTGGCAAACGGAGATGAAAATAAGTCGTATATTATGCATTAACAATTATTTAAGTACTAAACAATTTAAAAACCGCCAGCTGAGAAAGACAGAAATTTGTTTGTAGTTGGTTTGTTTAAGGAAGATGGAAAAACGCAGCAGTCCACTCGGCTAGCGTAGCACAGCATTCAGCGTGTTGGCTTCGTAACTCCGAGCTCATTGGTTCAAAGTCTTGGAGAAGTGGTTATGAAGAATAAATATAACTAATAAAATTAAGAAGTCTGATGAGGAAATCTGGTGATTTCCTAAATAGTACTATAACTTCTACGATTTAAAAAAACTGTTGTTGTTTTTCCAAATAAAAATCTACTGCAAACTTGTCTCGAGCTCAATAAAATTGTCAATTACTAATAAATTAATTAAAGTCCGTATCCATTAAGGTTAGTCTATAAAATTGTTGGTGTTCGTTGGTAGTAAAACACTAGCAAATTTATTTGTTTTAAGTAAAAATGATTTATGACGTCCTTACCATGATTTTTGGGAGCAATCTTTTAAAAAACATGTTTGATAATCACTTTGAAAAACTTTACTAAACATATGTGTACTACTGTAAAATTTTAAGCAAACTGTTTGATATGTCTATATGTGACTCATTAGAAGTTACATTCCTAGGACCACCTCAACAGCGAGTTACAATTAAAATTCAACTCGAAAAAATAAAAGCTTGCAACTTCTTGAAAAAAATTGTGTTTTTTCAGAAAATAAATTCTTAATTTTTTTACAAAATATCTTATTTTTAATTTCTCAAAACAAATGAGAAATAATTAAGCATATATTTTTACTACAAAGTTACTTAGAATTTTTTTTTTGCAATTGTGCCCACCTAATCAAGGAAATCTTAAAATGAACATTCAAAAGTGCAGCCTTAAAATTTTCGTTAAAACTAACCCAAAATACTTTGTATTTACAAGAAACCTGAATAACGTTTTACCATTGAGTTATTTTCGGTTACATTATCTAGAAAATTTAAGGGTTTTTCGTATATTGAAAATATTCTGTTAATTGGAATTTAATTACTTTGATTAAAGTTATTGTATGAAGCTGCCTATGAAAAAAAAAAACATTTTTCATTTTTTCTATTTTAGCAACGTAAAAAATTGTTATACGAGAATGATTGCTTGAGAAGAGATTTTAATTATTTTTAAGAAAAAAAACAACAACACTCAAAGCGGTAAGAGTTATACTAGTACTATTTCGGAAATCACCACACTTCCTTATCAGACTTATTTATTTTTGGTTTTTGAGGAAGTCGAACCCGCTTATTTGGGGCTTTTTACGTGAAGTATCTAAATTTATACGGTTTTTGAAAATTCTACAACGAATCCTCCGTATTTGTATGAATGCAAAGAACTTCTAAGGAACGAATACATTACCTAAGAAAAACTCAAGTGTATAAATTTATGGCAGCGACATTAAGTTTATGGTTGACGACGTTTTCTGCAAGCGGCCGTTTATCATCAATTTACCGAGCCTTGTAGACAACATGTCACACTTTTCTAAATTGCTATATTAATTTACATAAATATGTTATTTTGACACATTAATTTTTCTGGTTATTTCATTATCGGAAAACCATAAAAAAAATATTTGTATCCTCTGAAGGTAATTTTCACCTTTTCATATTTCGATTGCACGGCACAAAAATTATATCATACATTTTTTCTTTATACACACATTCAAATTTCACATCAAAATATAGGTATAAATAAAAATTTATTACTTCTAAGTGGCACCTTGCAGAAAATGCGCTGCAAGCCGAAATCATTTCATATGCATAGCAGAATGTTAATAGATACAAAAAATGAAAAATGCAAAGTGGCGCTGAATGAGCAAAGTATTTATTTAATCATACAACAAATGCAAATTAGCAAGTTACCAAGTGGCAGGTGGCAAATGGCAAGTGGCAGGTAGCAAATGGCAGGTAACAAATGATAAAAGCAAATGGCGAGACCGTAAGTCAAAAGTGAACAATTGTAAGCTGTGAAGGAGCGAATATTGTCAACGCAACACAATGAGCACTTTTGGAGAAAAAGAAGTGTCATCGTGTTTGTTCACTGTTATTGTCTTCTTCTATCTTGGTTAGCAGCTCAGTGTTCGCTTTGGGGTGCGAGGAATTACATTAACATTACATCTAACCAAATGCGGTTAGCTTGTTTGTCTGCGCTGCGTTTTGTTGCCATCAGCTTATTCGTGCCACCAAAATGCTGCTTTGCAGTTTTGCACAGAACTAATAAATTTCATATTATCTAAATGGGGAATTTTTAATCAAATTTTTTCTAGAGAGGATTGCTGTCTCCATCAAATACATTTTAAACGAAATATTATTTGGAAATAATATTACCGTATATGAAGTAATAATTTAAATTAAATATCTTTCTTAATTGCAAATAAATGTAAACAATTTTTGTTTTCTCTAAAAATGTTTTATTTGTAATCTTTAATTTAACAAATTTTTTGCAAAATTTAATCTTTGTCATTTATAAATTACTATTTTATCTGGCAAATTTATTTTGTCAGTAAACTCAGCAAAGTAAAACCACTTAAACCCTTTATTTCGACTATGTAAATTTTCTAATTCCACTTTAAACTATTTATTACTAAATCCTCTTTGTTCAATTCAATTGTTCGAATTTTCATATTTATACAATTTAAATATAATTTCGTTGTTTTGTAGATTTAGCAAGCAAATACAATATTTGTGGCTAACAATTTGCAAAAGTTTACTTAGATACATGAAAAACTGGATTACTAAGTATTGAATTTTAAATAGATATTGATAAATGAACAAATAACAATAACCCGCATGAACACCACAAAATAAAGGGCATTTGCTATTAACTGACCCTGAGTAGCTGCATTTGATTGATGATTTTACTAATTGGTTGGTTGTTTACTTTTCTTGTTTGCTTCGCTTTCTACCAAGGAAGATGATCTACTATTTATAGATTTATACATTTTACACTTGTATTCATAAAATCACAGCTTCCAACTCGAACACAGCGGCCACAATCAACCCCATTAATAGTAGCAAAATTCTCTCCCACTCCGTACACCACGCAGTTACTCACACGCCGTGTGCTTTGTGGTGCATAAAGCTTTAAGTAGGACGTGTTTGAGTAAAACATTTGTATACAATCATTAAGGGATGTTAATGAAAACTATGTAGTAAAAATACAATAACGCATTCAACCATTTCAAGTCTACTAGCAGTAACTGCTTTAAATTCCAAATAAATATTTTAACGATGATAGGTTAAAAAAAAATCTCTAACTCCATCTCCTTTTTCATATAACCATTTTTCAGCTACTTTATCCATATCAAATGTCAAGTGCCCATATTGATTTTCATTTATCCCACACCTAACTGGCGGTTCCCTTAAAATTTGCTTAGTTGATTGATTGATTTGTGTGGAAGGCCGCTGCACTGAATTGGAAAATGTTGTGAACAGATTTTAAAGCAAAATCAAAGTAGATTACTATCACGCTATGTTTGCGTATGTATAAGAGTAGAATTTTTCCTTCATAGGGTTATCAAAGAAAAGTGTTTGTGTATATACCCCTGCCGAATTTTCAGAAAATTCGATAAAAAAAAAGTACAAATAGAAAATAAATCTAATATGCGAGTATACACATACAAACTTAAAGGGTTTTTAAGAATGTAATTATTCGATTATTCAATAAATATTTTTTTGTTCTAAAAACTTGTGTAATTCTTCTTCAGGCCAGCACTTTAGTTGGTCACATTAACAAAATAAGTTGTTCAGTCAAATAACAACTCAATTCATTTAGTTTACAGTGACAAAGTTATGTACCTTGCAATTCATAAAATCACAACAACAGTTTTATTATAATTGATATACATCCACTTAAATAAAATTCAGGCCTTTCATTTTGAATTCGCTTATCCTATTTCCATACTTATAAATTGCAAGCAAAAGCAAGTATACGTATACTAGTATACGTATGAATTTCTTAAAAATATAATCTCTGGCAATACAAATGCAAGTCAAAAATATATACCAATTTCTGTTTCAAGCATTTATGACAGTCCTTAAAAAGCACATTCCCAGGATAAAAATTATATATTTTTTTTTTGTGATATATATATAAATATTATTTCACGATTTTTGTACCCAAAAATTATCTAACAAAACCATATAAACCTCAAAAAAATTTAAAAAATGCAACAAATTTTCCTAAAATATTTCTAGTTCTTGAAGTACACATGTTTATAGCACATTTAATTTAAGTTGAACAATGAGAAAGTTTCAAGTGGCCGCAAATAAATTTAAAAAATTTAAACAAGCATGTGATTATGTTAATGAATAAAATGCGGTAGAGAAAAGTAATGAAATAAAAATTGTTTTCAAAAATTAACTACGAACTAAAAAAATACTTTATTTTCAAAGTCCACTCATTTTATATACAACTTTTTATGATTTACTCACCAAAACAAACCCTGCATTTTCGCTTAAATTCGAAACAAAACCGAAGTATTTATCCATAGAATTTAGCAAAACAAAATTGAAAGTTGAAATTCGATGCAACCCTAATTTAGACCCGTATTGCTGTTTTCATGTTTTAATAACAAAATGCTTGAAAGGGGAGGCTCTTTTTGTTTCTGCACTGACTGCCTTACTGCCTTACTGCCTTACTGCCTGACTGTCTGGTTGACTGACTGACTGGACGTGACATGACAACAATGATAAATTGATTTGGCTTAGAGTAGTCAATGTTAACGAAAAAATAAACAGCTCTACTTGCATAAGTTCATCAATAAAAATGTCATCAACTTAACATTCCTTATTGGAAAATATGTACAATGTGGATGACAAACCGATTATCATAAATAGTTTTTTCGGCGAAACACTAACAAACTCTTATGACAAAGAAAATGTGGGTCGATGACTATCTGCGTAATAAATTTCTATTTCTTACCGCACTCTGGGTAACATTTTGTTTAATTCATTAACCGATATTCGCTACTCAAGCACATTTCCAGCTGTGAATTTTCTGTCAACTGAATATTTATAAACTCTTTGATGCGACTGTGTTTGTAATGCTCACCAGGAAATCAATAGGCTGTGTAATATGCAAATATGGTTGGCAGTGATTTTAAGCTGATTAGGAAAATCACCGAATCTCCCGCCACGCGATGGCGTTCGTAAAAAGCTTATAAAATGTATATGTACTAGGGTGTTTGACTAGGTTTTTTTTTTCAAACCGGTTTATCCCGGTTTTTTCATAAAATATTGTAAGGTTTTTTTGAAATCTTGATTTTTCGAATATCGAATAAATCGGTTTTTTAATCTTTAAAACCGGTTTTGTTTGTAGTTGTGAAGATATAGACTTTGATAGAAATATGGCAACACATCGACTTATTAAAACTAGAAAAATTGTACAACGCCTTTTTGAAAACAAGTTCTTCTAGGTCGCTCAATTTGCTCAATGTGAAATTAAGCAATTTGGTATAAATCTCAAGTTTTAAAATTTGAGACTATGTATGAGTTGCCGATAATTCAGGTAATTACAACTCTTCGCTTTTGCATTTTTATTTTTTATATTTTGTCTTAATGTTTGTAACCTGCCTATTATCTGGTCATAATTGAAAGACTTTCTTATGAGACTAGGGGCTTTATTTTGAGATCAGTTAATGCCAACTGGTTTATAATTGTGAATTTTGTCTATTAGAGAGTGATAATGGATACTTAACTCGCACATTAAACTACATTTAATTTTCCAAAGATTGCATTCATTGAAATAATAGCATTTAATAACACGTATGCTCATTGATGTAGTTTGATTTTAATTGAAACAACAACCGGTTTACTCGGTTTTTTCTTCAAATTGCCATTCTTCGAATAATTCGAAAACCGATTTTACAAAAAAGTATAATAATCGAACACCCCAATATGTACATTACAAACAAAGGTTGGTAATACTATTTAGGGAAATGTGAATGAAATGAAGCAATATCAAAAACAGCTTTGTTTTTTCTTCTTCTGTTGTCTTTTGTACGGACCTCAAGTATATAAAACTTACTGTAATTAATGGTTACAAATATTTACAAATGTAATTGATCAATGAAATGTAATTGTTATTGTTGTCATAATTTATCAATGTAATTAAATTAAAGTAAATATATTCAGCAAATATTTACACTAACCTTAAAGTTAATTATCCGTCCAGTTGATGGCATCTAATGAAAGAGAATTGAAAAACGTTGTTAGCTGGTTTTATAAAATAAAAATGTGATATATGTTTACATTTAAGTATTTTGAGAAATTTTCATAAGCTGCATATTTAATGAATTTACTTATGTAGATAACGTATTTTAAATATACAATTATAATATAAGAACTTAAGTATTTAAATATAACTTCTAACACATACAAGCTTTAATAATATCGCTTTAAAATTTAGAACAAATCTAAAAAATCATTTAGCAAAGCATAGCTGGCTGTGCAACGAACATATCCAACCATGACCGCCAAAATAACGTAAACCACACATAAACTTTTTGAATCAGAAGAAGCTTTTTACCTAATTTTTTTCGCAAATTAAGTTGCTACAACACGCGAGTATATTTATTAAAATGCGCCCTGCTACTGCCGAGAAATTTAAAAGAAATAATCTTTTTGCCTAAAACTGTTCATGTGTTGCTTACGTTATTTTGTTTGTTAAGTTTCGATAGTAAGAATGAATGAAAAAATATTCGAATTAAAAATTAAAAAAAAACCTGTAACCAAGAGTTGAATTTAACTGAATGTTTTATGAAATATTACAATTGTGTCAAGCGAAAAAGTTTTCGAAATACTTTTATTTCAAAAATATTGCACACTGAACACAAATGTTATTCATATGGAAATTTATCGTGTAAAAAACGACATTGTTGATTTAATTTAAAGAAATATTTACTTATTTACAATTTATAACTAGTTTGTGTGCAAGAGACCTATCTATCTAGTTTTGGCATTAATTTTTGGGGAATTTTTCCAATTCTGTGAATTTCCTATCCCAGAAACTTTGACGCTAAATGACTTTCAGGTTTATTACTTAAAAATTAATCAAATGTAAAGCTCACACAAGACTAACTTATTTTTCTGCATTCTGTAAAATATAAGTGTCGCAACAGAATAAGAATTCATACAAATTGTAATCTCTTTTATCATTTGGCGTATCACGATTAGTGCAAATTTAGTTTTGTAGTTCCTGAACTATTGTCTCAGGGAACAAGATAAGAAAGATTGAAGGCTCTCGGACCAGTTGAAATAAAATATTTTAGGACCATGGCAATGGTAACAAAGTGTGTGAACCTCAGATAGTGGATTAAGGTGACAATCTCGTTTAAAATTGTGTGCATACGTTACCGTGATATGTTACTGCAATAAATTTTATGACTCTATTTATTTTACTTGTGAGGCGTAACATAACTTTAATATTTTTTTTGGGTAGCCAATTGAGATTTTAAAAGCCCCATTAATTTAATATTAGGAAGTAATTCAAAATTTATCCGAAAGTTGAGAGAGGAAAACTTATACATACTTCTTCCATACAACTGGTCCTTATCCAAAATTATTGTGTTGTTCAACTACACAATGACAATTATACCTACTTATGTGTACATTGAATATTGTGACGTAAAAGTTTTCTTTATAATAGAAAAGTGTCGGTAAGCCTTGACAGAAGCAAAAATATCCGAATAAATGATAAATGTTTTGTTTACATTTACAATGAAAATTATTTTAGTATGCTTTTTCGAAACTCTTCCACCACTAGCTTGATGTGATAAGCAAACAAAATTGCTTATCTTTAAGCAAAATGTGACTGTATTGTTCTTGTCCAAACCAACAACCTTGCAAGCTTGGTAACAAGAAAATTTAAATAATAGCTTGGGAAACTTGATTGCAAACACTTAGCTTATTAAATTAAAAAAAAAATGTACGGCCGTTTGCACCATCTCCGGTTAAGAGCTTAACCAGAACTAAAAGCGCCGTTTAAGACCATCTGTCAGATAAGTAAGCGCTGAATAGTAAGCTTAATTGTAGCTAACCGCCGGTAATTTTAACCAGAGATGGTAGAAACGGCCCTAAGTTACCTTATCTCTATATTAGAGGCGAAATTTTTGAAATTTGCGTGCATTTAGGTTTGATCATCCGAGACATCCGAGGTTATGTTTTTTATTCTTACAAGTCTGATTTTTTTAATGGAAAATTACAAGTTAAGTAGTTTATATCCTTAGTTTTATCCGAACTCTAATGTGGGGCATTTTCTTATTCCAATATTGTTCCCTCTAAGTAGATTTCTTCGGCATCATTTCCACACAGTCTCGGCAGCTGTTCTGGTTTATTTCATAAATTTAAGGATAATTTCGTGACTAATTAAAAATTTTAGAAGAACTATTTTTAAACTAAAATTCAAGGATTTTTGAAACTATGCTCATACTCATGCTTCAATTTTTATTATTAAAAAAACATTTCCACACCATCACAAAAGAACAGGCTTCAAAAAACACAAATTAATACTCACTCAAAAATTAAATTTCCTATAATTTAACTAAAGGTTTGAACCAAATTGTTGATGTCCTGTTTGAATTAGCTTCCGTCAATGCCTCTTCCTATGAGTTCGTATTTTTCCGTAAAATGTTAAGCGGCTTACTCTCACGAAAAAAGATATTGACTTGTACTGATAATATGTGCACACAAACATAGTTAAACATATTTATTAAGCGTACTCTTAAATATTTGCATGGAACTTTTTTATTTTCGCATTCCGACTGTATATTATTATTTTTTATTCAGGCATTAATTGAGAACACCCTTAATGCGTCTACTGAAGATAAGCTCATGTGAATCTATCATAAAAAAAGCAAATGAAAACATACTTGTTGTACTTAGCAGATGTTTTTCTATTTGATATTTGCGGAAAAGATGCATATTGCCGTAAGTATTTTATTATGACGCACATTAAAGGCATATTTTATTAAATATTCCTCACACTCTTAGCACCACAGCAACAGTAAATGGCATATTTCTTTTACTTATTCCCTTTTGAGTGCTACAAAAATGTGCTTAATTCATACTCGTATGTATAATAAAACCCATATATTTAAGACATTATGATAAACATGTTGTTAAAGTAAGCTGCGGCAGACCACGTATTAGTACTACAACAAAAAGCTTAAGGCGAGCTTAGACAACATACAAGACAACGTAGCAATATTTGTTATTTGAACATTAGTATGTGTTTATATGTATGTATGTATGTATAACTGTGTTTGTATAAATATATTTATCTTAGAGTGGTTTACGCTTCCCTGTAAAATTTCTACTATTTTTAAAGACTTCTAACAAAATATAGTGGTTCAAAATTTAGCTCTAGATGAACTGGAAATGTCGTCAAAATCTGAAAGGTTCTGAAAAAAAAAAATGTTTTTAATTTTCATCTTAAAAGTTCAAAAAATAAAACAGGTAATCTGCATTGGGTACAGAGTAAACAAGTAAAAACTCTAAAGAGGTATTATTTATAACAATCGAATGGATCCGAATTTCACGACTTTGCACTACACACATAAACATAGAGTGACTAAAGCTTTTTGATTTCTTAATTACATAAATTACATAAAAAACATAGACATATTCTATGGTATAATTAACGAAAATGCATGTTTTGTAAGGTATATTTTTGCTAGTGAACATTCAAAAAAAAATTGGATGTGGCTTTTAATAGGTCGTAAAACTCGGATACATAAAATTTAAATTTGCTAAACACAGACGCTTCAATTGTCACAGTTTTAAGTTACGTTTTTTTTACAAGTTAACAATTTATGACACTTAAGAAATATAATCGGTTTGTGCTTTTGAATCGGAAAGAAAAAAAAAATATCCTCTACTTGTTGCTTAATCGTATTCGAATCGCGCTGGATGCCTACCTGACAAATTTTGAAACTAGTTTTAATATTACTATAACTGATGTTAAACTAGTAATATGTTTTCCATAACAATATGTTTCATACGCATTTCTTTCTCGTTTCTATTGAGCTCTGCGAGTTTTAAATTTTATTTTATATGATTACAAAAATATTTTATAACTTACCATTTTGTTTAAAATAAATAGTTCAGTAAAGTTAAAAGTGCAAGCTAAACCGAAAACAAAGCGGTAAACTAAAGGCTAATTTTTCAACTTTTTTGTCCTTTTGTTATTTCAAAAGCATAAAGTCACAAAAAATGTATTTTGTAAAAATTTACAAATATGTGACAAAAAAATTATATTAAAGGACAGGTTCTAGTCTAGAAAACAAAGCAAACGTTTGGCAAGATAAATAAAAATTATGTTTGCATGTTCACTGAAACTAAGATAGTTTTTCTATTTTATCTATCCAAAAATTAAATAAAAAAAAGTTAAAAACGAATCGCTCCATTCCTATTGAATCTCTCAAGTGTCGCACGTGCACAATTTCAAATTCATTTTGGGTTTTGGCTACTTACAGTAGTAGTTTAACTTAAAAGAAAAACAACAACCTATGTATAAGTTATCTTTGAATTGGAACTTTTATATATTTCCAGTGCCATTTGTATTAAGGCATTCAAGCATAAAAACATTTATTTTGATTAATTTCAACATAAGTCTTTAAGATAAGCCAACTGCAACTGTCCTCCTACTACTTACAAATTTATATACATACATATACATTTAAGGGTAAAAAAATTGACCTACAAAGAATGACAACGTAAGTTAATTTACTGACAAAGCAAGTGCGAATAGCAAATTAACAGACAGTCTAATGGTAGCCTTTTAATAAATGACTTCTCATACTATTGTTATGTGAAATTTGTATTTTTTTACTCACTTTTTCTAACTATTTTCTCGCCATAATCACTTGTTCCACCAAGTGATAATTCTTGCGCAACTCTCAGCCCATCGTTGTTACTATTGCTGCTTTACTCATTAAGTATTACTATTGTGTCTGCCAAGCCGTTCGCTATGCGTTTCATACAAATACAAGTTACATTTAAACATAGATACATAACAAAGGATATAGACTTATTGTGTTGTCATTACTCATTGGCAGTCTGACGTCGTCCCAATAGCAGAGCAACGCACTGCGGCCTAACAAGTATGCACCATAGACTCTTCAGTTCATATTTATTCATTGTTATGATTAAAAGGATTATATGTGTGTATGATACGTATGATTGTATGTGCGTTTAAATTAATTGTCTGCTCTGTCTTGAAAACGTAGACAGACAGTGGTCCGACCACGCGTCATTGTTATTTTATGAGCCTTCAAATGTTTCCCTCCTTTTGTTTCATTTCAGTCTAAGTAGTGCAGGTGCGTATTTATTATTGGGCATATTGTTATGTCTATTTAAGTTACAGCTATGTATTACCCTTTTGTCTATATGGAGGGGAGGTACTTAGTAGCAAAAAACTATTTAGATTAATGAAGAAAACTGAAGTTTAATGTTTTAGGGGTTTGAATACTCTATTATAATTATTTGATTAAGCGGTTAAAAATGCAGATGAAAAAAAATGTCAGTTTTTTTTTAGCATTTTTATTACAAAAATCAGTTTGCTCCTAATCCCATTTAGCAGGAACGACAAAAACATTTCAATAAATTTATCGAAATTCAAATGCTCAAAACCTCTTCTTACAAATTACCATTTATAAGGCATTCCATACTTTTTCAATGAAAGCCGATATTTTTTTAGATTTTGATATAAAGTAAAAAAAAATTGTCAAAAGTTATGCGACTTTAAAAATCTAAAGAGTCTCGACATAAACCAATGTTTTGTTTAAATACAATTTTTCAAACCTTTGTTAATAAAAAAAAATCAATTTGCTAAAAAATTATGTTTGATTAATAAAAATTTTTTTTTTAATAATATGTGATAGAATGTATATCAAACAATAAAATGACCAATTTTCAAACGTTGTCTCCTTATATGGCCAGAGATATTAATTTTTTCCTAGCAACGAGCAAACTCAGCGAAACTTACTTACTTACTTACTTACTTAATTGGCGCATCAACCGCATAAGCGATTTTGCTCGAGGTCAGTATATATATGTATATATATATGTATGTTTATTTATATATATTCCGCTTTTAATTTGAAACAACACACTGCTAGTATTTTACTATCTCCACGCAAATTGTAATTATTTTTGCTTTAAGTCCTGCAACAGCCACAGACAACATTTTTGCAATTGAAGTCTATGTATAACGCTTATAATTTAATTAATTTTCACTAAGTCAGAATAGTAAAAAAACACATTATTTTTATATGGTTCATTTAATTTTGTTTATAGAAGCTTCTATGGTTTGCGCTTCTAAAATTTTCCGGCGCCATCCAAACATTTTTTTATCATCATTTGCATTTTCATCGGTTCACTCACAATTGCAAAAATTTCCATTACTACAAAATTGTTTCCATTTTATTTTTTTAAACCACATAAATTGTTAATTCATAATGAGCCATCAGCGAAGTACGTAATTTATGTGACGAAATAAAAATGCACGCTCAAAGTGAATATTATTTATGCTGTGCTACGAAATACAAACTGACATACTTACATAAATTCAGCAGAGATATGGTTGTATGTATGCGTGCAACCACTTGTCACATTTAATACTCTTACTCCACAGACGATGCGTCAAGCGATAATAAAATGAAATATTCTTGAGCTGTGATAATGAGCGTCATTACCACGCACCCGAAACCACAAACGTCCAGCATTCGATTGACCCTTGTGGCAGCTCAGCAACTCGGCGTCAACAACATTGACACGCAACAGCGCATATGTCCAACATCACTCCACTCCCTCTCTCTCGCTCTCTCGCTATGATATACATCATTAGCCGTTCTTCTATTTTTTCGAGTAGCTCTTGATTTTGGTTTTTTGGTTTTGCCTCCTTCCACTCGTCAGTGAGTTGTGTCCAAGTGTTGGTCATTAGTTGTGGATGAGATTAATGTTTTACTGGGGAGGGCGACGGAAGTAAACCGCTTTCATTTATTCAACTGACTGCACCGTTAGTCTTTGCAGCTATTTGCCATAGCTGTTGAACTGATGGACAACGCCAAGCGGCAGCTGTCTTTCACCCTCAGTTCCGCTTAGCTGGCTAAACAATTTAATCTGTCCAAGAACTTTTGCTTAGTTAGGCGAAAGTGTACAACACAACAAATTCAATGGGTGTTTACAAAAGTTGGTAAGCAAAAGAAAAAAATTATAAGCGGTAAATGTAAGGATAAATATTAAAGACGAAAAGAAGCAGCTGCATAATAAGTACATAATTTTTTTTTCGCCATTTTTGTATAAAAAAGTAGATCATTTGTAGCGAACAGAATTGCTGGTCAGCAGTGATGCGTAAAAACCAAGAAGAGCTGTTCATTTGTAAAAATGCCCGATGCAAGCACGTTCATTTAAATATAAGAATATATGAAGGTCGTTGCGTTGCCCAAAGGTGGAACGGGAGTTTAATTGAAACCAAAAAAATAAAAACAAATTCAATGAAACAAGCTGTATAATCATTATATTTAAAAATGAATTCAAATTCCTAATTTTCTTAATCTTCGTAGTCTAGTCTCGAGATGGCAGCTATTATTTTAAGACATCATTTGGCAAGTTGCTAACAGCCACTGATGTCGAACACGAACACGATTGGGGGCATGGGGAGAAATGGCTTGGAATCTTTCTGGCTGAGAACTTCTGAACTTCATTTGAGATTTCAGTTGCTTTCTTTTTGATAAATTTTATTAAAAAGTAATTTATTTTACTTTGCGTTGGAACCCCCATTAGCTGATTGTGTCTCTATGTGAAGATCGCTTAATAAGACACTAAAGGTAAACAACTATATCTCCAAGGAAAAACTGAAATGATTTAGGATTTTTATTTAAATATGAATTACATGGACATCGCAAAAATAAAATTACGAGTATCATGAAAACGTTTTCGCTGTTGCGAAAACACCAACATGTGATTAATTATACTTGTGATCGAAAGTAACGATTTTAGAACATAAAATTATAATAAATAATAGTTTTTTACTTGCAATTTCCCACAAGCCAATTTATTTTAAAGATCAAAAATAATTTTAAAAAATTAAATAATAAATAATATGCTAAACAATAAAAAATAAAGTGTATAAAAGGATTAACCTGTCTTATACAAACAAATATTCTATACAAATAGAAATTTTACAAACAACAACTACACAGTCAAAGCAGTCGCAGCAGAACAGCCGCACTTGATTGGAGTAAGTTGTGAAGGGAATATAAGAAAAATAAAATACAGCGTAGGCTTAGCACAGCGCGTTTAGCTGCGGGCTTAAGTGTTGCGTTGAAATCGTGGGTGTGACGCCCGCGGAAAGCAAGAAGAAAGAAGTCCGATGAGGAGATGTAGTGATCTCCGAAATAGTACAACAACTTCTACCGCTTTGAGTATTGTTGTTTTTTCCTTATAGTTTTCTCAAAGAAAACCCCGATCGGCCTTAAGAGCAAAAACTATTTGAAAAAATAAATAAAGGAATATTTTTGATATTTTAGGAGGACGATTTGGTTGACAATGCATTGTGTAAAGATGTGGTAGAAAGATCTCTAGATTCAAGCAAGCCCTGTACAAACTAGAACTTTGACAAGCGAGAGTCAACTGAAGATATCTTTTATGCCCATATTATGTATGGATACTAGCGTATAGTTGCCGGTCTACTAGCCACAGCTACTAAAACCGTTCTTTGTATTGTGTTTTGCGATTGATTTCAGCGCAGACAACAATCCTGAATTTATTGTTTTAACAAGTAAATTTTGAAGTAAATGGCAATCAATCAAATGTGAATGAAAATTATCGGAAACAAATATAAATATGGTTCAAAACGGAATCATTTACATACTTTCAGTAGAGCGGCTACTGGTCTCCTGCTAGTCTTCATACATAAATAATTGGGGTATTAGTCTCAAATCACATCTGCCCCCAGTTGCAGTGCCAATTTATGAAAACTTAACATATATTTGTCTGCACACAATTCACACTTTCTCTTAAAAAATTGCATATACATATATTTAAATAAAATTTTTTTTTTAAAACTGTTCATAAAAGTAGTTTAAAAAAATAGAAGCTTTTACTATCTTAAACGCCCTAAAAAAATATCTACCCACAATGTGCTAAGATTTTTGCAACAAGCTGAACTTCGTTTGACGGTCAATTTATTTATCAAAATTCATAGATATAAAAACGACAGGGAATATTTTGTATTAAATTTAAATTTCCTCTATTACAAAATAAAATTTCATTTAAAAAGTTTTGTAAAATATATTAAAATTTAAATTTCTTCTAAAGACCCATGACAGTACTTAATGGTCAATGAAATCTCGACGCAATATGTAGAAAGCGACAAGAAATTGATATATTAAACAAAAAAAAACAAAACACAAAAGCAATTTGCAGTTACTTATCACCTGAACCATATTTGTAAGTATGCACATACATATATTTTCACTCAACTACAAAAGTACAAGCATGCAAATCTATGCACATACGAGTACATTAAAGATAGCAAATAAACTCGTATGTATGTATGTAGATAATGCTGACTTTCATAAAATCATTCGCGCGGTAAATTTGCTCCGTTCATTTTCCACTTTCGCCTGCCACGGCTAGATAATGTCATATTTGCGGTATTTTTCGCAAGCATATTTGTCTACACACAAATCATCTGTAACGCCCACTTGAACACGCCTAGCACGAGCACAAAATGCGGTGCTGCTTACACCATTCCTGCATGAATGGATTGCAAATTTCGCAAAGCATATTGAATTTTAAGATTTGCGTTGCCTGCGTGTTAATAGTGGGCGATGTGACTTGCGGTGCCAACCAACAGTGCTGTCATTTCAGCCACCAATGGCACACCACTAATTCTCTCTTATCACGGTATTTAGCATACGAGAAAGCTGCGGCTCTTTGGAAGAAGATGTTGAGGCATGGTTGGTAATAAAAGGTCGTACGCCTAGAAATATGTCACGAGCTGGCCTCCAGCCAAGCTGTGGTGGCAGCAGTCAACGAGGCGCGCATTCTGAATTTGAATTCGACATATTTAGCAATGCCTAAATTCTTCCTCACGTTCTAGTTTCGTTTGTCTACTTACCTACTTATTGGGTGTGTGCGGGCGTGTGTGCCACATGAAATTGCGGTAGCATATTGCACGCATTGTCGCGGTGAAATTTCAATTTCTTTGCGAATGTATGATTTGTGAATTTTTAAACGATTATAACGACTGTGGGCGCCAGTGGAAGGGAAATGAAAAAATATAGTGGAAAAAACAATATCCATAACGTGTCGTGAGCGTTGAATGAATGCAAATACAAAGATGTCATACATAAAGCTTTCGTAATATGTCAACCTTCATACTCATAGCTCTACTCATATTCATACTTATTATCTTGTTCAGACTACCAAAATAATTGTAAAACATATTTTTTATGACGCTATGGTGTGGCTCCAAAAGCTTGCTTTTGCTTTGTTGGCATATGGCGTGATTAAATTTAATTGTCGCTCAAAGCGTAAATTTTTTGTTCTAATATTTTCAAACGGCAGACCCCTCGGCACACGCTCCTCGCTTTATTGATACATTCCTTAATTATTATCAAGTTAAAAATATATGAAATCACTTATCATTGTATGTACTCGTAAGTGTTACTTTTATAAAGCAAAAAAAACAAAAAAGGCCGCAATAGGTAGGTCGTAAAAAATTAATTGTATCATAAAAAATAAACGCCCATCTAAGCATTATATATTTTCGGCAGCAATGTGCACTTGAGCGCATTCAATATTTTGTAGAAATTTGTTTTTATAGAGTTGCAGTAGATACTTAAAATATATCGGCCCGTCGGCTTTTAAAAAATTGTATGCTCACTTATGGCGGTCATTAAAAATAAATACTAAATGAAAGTATGACGTTTAAGTACCAAAGCTAAATTGATACCAGAGGCGTTATTTATTTTAGGAATGACTGAAATGAATGAATCAGTTGAATCTTTTCAATTTTTTATTTTGAAAATTATTGAAATTGCCGTCATTTGCATTCATTTTCAGCTGTTTACTTTTAAAGTTTGAATCCACCCTTAGAATTGAGTCCTTCAAATAAGTAAAACAAAAGCAAACAAGTAAGAAAAGGCTATGCCGAAGGCTTCATACCTTTTATGAATGGAAGAGTTGTATGGGAGCGATATGTTATATTTATGCAATAGTAATGATTTCTACTGCTATAATAGTCGCTATAATAATCGGTTGCTTTAAGTCTTTAACTACCTACATGGAGGAGTTCCAAAGTTAATGTATAATTTCCGTGAAAGGTGCGAAAAGAGCAGAATAAAAACAAACTTAACAATCAAAAAACATAAGCAATAAACAGCACACACTTTAGGATGTACATCTATATTTCAAAAGCGTTTTTCAAAGGCGTTTATCGAAAACAGTCGGAGACTCGGAAACATATTACCTAAAATGGAAGATATTGCGTTAAGGAAGCACTTTTAACCATGCCTTTAATAATAATTTTTTTTATTAACCCCCAAGAGAGTTGGCTTTAAGTTAAGTACAATCTATCCATTTTTTTATATTTGAATGAAAAAGAAATCTACTGTGATTAACTAACCTAAAAAAAAGTATTATTAAAATTTTTTTATTATATTTTCTCCGATCAGTTTGAGTTGTACGTATATAAAACTAAATTGTTATAGGATTTTCTTATCTTTTTAGTGAGTGTAAGTTTAAAACAATAATTTCACTTGCGGTCCAACGATTAGCAAAGCTTTCTTAACATCCGCAGCGACGGTGAGAATTTAGTTTTCCTATATCACATTTAAATAGGAAAAACAATTTGTAAAATGGAAAACATATAAAATTGGTTGACGATAATTATAAAATAAACAATTTATATATTATTTATAATTTTTTCCTTATGGGCAATTAAAAGTTTTTGGTTTTTATATTGTTGTGGTTTGCAGTAATGGACATCTTAAATTTATTAAATATAAGAATTTCTCAAAATATCTACGCATGTAAAATAAATATGGCTTAAAACTTGAGGTATAACTAAATGGTGGATACTTAAATTTTTTTATTCTTAATTTGTATATTTATTTAGTTTGTTGGAAATGAATGCATCACAATGCGAAGTAGGCTTAAATAGCAGCCCCGCTAACCTATCTTTAGCTCACACGAATTTTTGTTTACAAATTTAATATCTTAAAACTATCGGGAACTTAAAAAATAGTTCTTCATAATATCGCAACAGAATGGAAATTGAATCTGTATTGGAACGATTTTTGTTCATCCACTGTCAAAGTTGATTTTAAGACAAAAAAAAAACACACTGAAGGTGGCATTTCGCCGAATCTGTTTTGTTTCAATACCAAATTTGACAAAGGACGACTGAAAATCTATCAAATATACATCTTTATAATTGAGTGTGAATCACCACAGTTTGAGTTCATTTACACATTCAAATCAAAAGTGTTGCATGACAATTTTAATTTCCTTAAATGTGTCATAAAATAATCAAATGCCATTATTCATAAGCAGTCATTTGGAGTTAAACCCTTCAGTTTGTATTCTTATTGTTCCCAAAGGTGAAAAATTTTGGTCTGCGCACTAGAAACGAATTACCATCCGGCTGAATAAAATGTTGCTCAATATTGAAATAATATTACTCATACGCTCCGTTTCACGCGCATTCGATCTGTTGCCTCACTCTCAATTTCACTTTGCATCAGCTGGATAGCAAGAAAGGTTTATCCAAAACTCAATCTTTTTATATAATGTTAAGTTACTCAACTTTTTTCTTTTAAAGTATAAAATGTAGAAAAAAACCTGATACAACTTATCTTAAGAGTTGTAAAATGTGTCTATTATATCACCCAATTTTTACTGAAATCTTCACATAGCGGTTTTCGTTAGAACACGCAGTAACCAACATGGATATTCCATCACTTTTACAGATAATTGTATTATGGGTCATTTCATCTCAAATCGTCCAGGCAGTTAGGGTTAGGTCTTTTTTTCCAAAATTTTTTTTTTATAGTTTCTACATCAAAATCCATGAGACAGACACGCCTTCTTTTTGCTTGATTTTGAGATTTTTCGTCGAGGAGAATTTTTGGAAATTTGTCTGAAAACTCGATTTTTCTCCATTGGTGTATGTTAATTTTTTTTTTTGAAAACTCGATAACTGCGAAAAACCGACCGATCTTAGAAATTTTTTTTCTGTTTGTAGGTAAATGGTTCCTCTAAAAATAAGAAGTGTGAAACATAATATATATTTAAAAAAAAATTGTATATCGTCATTATAAAAAAAAAAATATGTAGGCTAAGTTGTTAAGGTACAATTTTGCTTTAATAAGCAACGCCTTAAGTCCCATTCACACAACAACAGTAGACTGAATGATTCAGTACGAAATAGTCTGCTTACATATTTTCATCCTCTTTTCCGATTTCATTTTCATTTTTACTCTCTACGCCTCCCTGTTCACCTTTAGTGCACATTTTCAATGGAAAGAAAGTGAACACTTCATATTTGATGATTCCTTTTAGTTGAACGCCCAAAATGAGAGGAGAAATTGAGTATATATTCCAACACATAATGGAATTTAATTTCATCATTGTCCTTAATATATCTGTCACAATGGACTATAAACTGAAGTCTAAGTGAGCCCTTAAGCCCCTAAGAGGGCTGCCACCTTACCATAATGTATCAACTAGGGATGTCAATTTTGGGCATTTTGTTGATCCCGGGATTTTCGACATTTGAAAACGAATTTTTAATTTGCCAAAAAATGTAATACGTCTGTAATCATTGTATTAAATAAGTATAAAAAATAACATTAATATAACAAAGAAGAACGATTTGGTGTAAATCATGTATGTATTTATTGGTATTTTCAAAAAAAAAAAAAGAAAATAAACGTAAAATTTGACACACACACACGAATTTATAATTCAAATACAAATATACATATTTTGTACAGCAGCAAATGCACCTACATAAAGTATAATTACTTTTAATTACTGTTTGAGACCAATATTAAATATTAAAGTATTAGCATTCAGTAAAAAAAAGAAATACATCAAGTAAAAATGAAACAATCCACCAATTTCATTTTGACCGAGGCAAAATTATTCATTATTTTGATCAAAATGCAATCTCCAAAGAAATAAAAGCCTTAAGTGTGTTAACCTCCAACCTGGACCTAAATTTGGTGCATTTAAAATCTGCAGTTGAGAAGCACTGCTACGCCTCAACACTTGTTGGTTGGATTGTCGACAATAAGTTAAATCCTCTCTGTAGGATATAGACTTTATCGCCTCATTACAAAAAATATCTATCTTTTACGAAGCCTTCTGATAAGTTTTATGCCTTTTCATTATTGGACAATTGCGAGTTGCTCGTTAAAAGTTGATGCAATTTATCTTAGAGACTTTCTGTCTTACCTACTTCAAGCACTTCGTCATTAGTTCTATTAGCATCGCTTTCATATTGAGGCTTATTTTCTACTCGCGTGGATATTCTCCAGCTCACTTATAATGGCAAGGACAAAACAAAGCCTTAAGGAAGTTAACAAACTGTGTTATTTGTCGATTGTGAACTCTCTAAAGGTTTTGTTTTGCCCTTAAGAGAGGAATTTTTAAGAATGATACAAAATTTAAAAAATATATGGCTATTAAGTGCTTTGTTTTCTACAATTCCGGAATTTGAATAGACTTATCCCGGGATATTCGGGAGCTAAAAAAAGCCGGAATCCCGGGATCCCGACATTCCTAGTATCAACTAAATAAACAATTATTTACCTGAGATGAGATTTATTAAGAGCAGCACAAACAGAATAAATCATTTTTATCATTTTGCAACAAAAATTACTCATTATTTAAGTAACTTAAGCACTAAAAGCATCACCAAATCTTTTTTTATTTCAAAACTCAAAGGATTGTATGGTTAATTTGCAATGTGATGGGTTTTATTGATGTGCAGAATTTACTCCATTCAAAATACCGATACAAGGGTTTTTTTCGATTTTGATATTCGTTGCTGGAACTTTGTTTTTTTTTTTTTCTTAAATTTCCAAATGCTACAGCAATATTTGCGATGAATATATTTTGTGTATTCTCCAAACACTTACACTAAACTGAGTCAAAATTCATTTCAGATAATTTCAACATCCATACAGATCTTCGCAAATTATCTTCAAGAATATTCCTTCTTGTTCTACATTAGCATTTCTCGTCGTAGTGGCTTTAAACAAATATAATTTTAAGTAGCTTGAATTTGAGTTGACACACAAGATGACAGTGCATATTTTCTGATGCAGTAAATCAGTGAATTTCTGCTTGACAGCCAGCATTCTTCAGACAGATACCCTTCATACATGCATATATATATATATTGACATCCATATACATATGAATATGTCGCAGAGGCTCAAATTCGGCGTCGGTACTATCCATGACTGTACTTCTATGTTTTAAGTAGGCGTTGAAATTATTTAGGTATTTGATATTGAGTAAGCGCAGCGTGTACCTGCGCGACCGACTTCCAAATTTACAATGCCCCACAACCTTTCTAAGAAACTTCGTTTTACTCATACATCTGGTGTCGGCTGTTACATTACAGCATACCTTCGGTCTCTTTCTAACACTTTGCATTTATATAGCTTACATCACGTCGCGCAGGGTCACACTCAGCAAAACATAATGTGTTTGCCTCGCTCTCAAAAGGGAAACGTACCAAAAATAGAACAATAAAAAGATGTTGCCAGATCGAAGTGAATTACATAAATTTATTTCTATTACCATAGTTACATTGATACGTAGATAAAGTAATATTAATTTAAGCAATCTATACAAACAATTTTTATGTCTTCTCCGACACGGCCTTCCTGACTAACACACGTCCCTTGGTGTATCTATAAGAGAATAGAGATCTCGCTGTCATATTTATACTAGTTATAGCAAATACTATTTTATATAATAAATTAGAAAAAAACAACACGTCGACCGGAAAATTACCAAGCGGGGTAAGAAAACTTGTGTTCATCCTTTGGCGTCTTTTTTAAACATTTTGTACATTTCCACTGACGTCTCTTTCAACGCCTTTTTCATTTTCAGTGGCGTCTCTCTCACCGCCTCTTTCATTTTCACTGACGTCTCTTTCAACGTCTCTTTCATTTTTACTTTTACTGACGTCTCTTTCAACGTCTCTTTCATTTTCACTGACGTCTCTTTCAACGTTATTACATTTTTACTTTTACTGACGTCTCTTTCAACGTCTCTTTCATTTTCAGCCATGTCTTCTATACCCATTGCGCATAATTCTGAGGAAACCTCTGCTGATAGTAACTTTCGCAAATGTTCGTGTGCATACTTATACGTTCTTGCGTTGCTCAAGGATTTCAATATGTACCGATCCCCGTCCAGGACCTCTGTCACCAAAAACGGACCTCTATACTTAGGATCTAATTTAGTCTGGTGCCTTTCCTCATTTTTAAGTAAAACGTAATCACCGATACTATGTCTTATAATTTTTGCCTTATTCTTGTTAAACCTAAATTTTTCATAGTTAGCATTACTTTCTATGTTTCGAACTGCGCGAGTTCTTATATAACAAACGTCAACGTTATTTTCTTCTACAATAGGCAGTAGGCCAAATGGCCGTGCTTCTTTTCCGATCAACAATTCTAGTGGACTAGCTTTAGTGACCCGATTGACCGTACAATTCAAAGCCAGTTGTATTTCACCTAGAGCTTCTTGCCAAGAACGTTGGCTTGTTTCAACTGCCGTCAAAAGATTTTTGAGTGTGCTCATGACCCGTTCTACTTGTCCGTTAGCGCGACTTAAACCGGTGGCAATTAAATGTAAATTTATCTTCTGCGAGGAACAGAATTCACCGAAGTTTTTACTAGCGAAACAACGACCTTGATCAGCAATCACACGCGAAGGTACCCCGAAAATTGACATTGAAGATCTTAAGGCCTTAATGCAATTTTCGGTGTCTATGTTTGTGGTGTGATACAAGTAAACAAATTTTGTAAAAGCATCGATTTGAACTATTATATATTCCTTACGATCATTCTTACCGCTCAACTTGCCTGTTATGTCAATATGGACAGTATGCCAAGGGATATTTATCTTTGGAATGGGGTGCAGTTCAGATTGAATCTTGCCTGAAGACGTTTTAGACAACCTACAAGTGATACAATTTTCGACAAATTTTCTTACGTATTTAGACATATGGTTAAACCAATAGTTTTCATAAACCTTTTCGAGAGTCTTCTCCCAACCCAAATGCATAACAGATTCATGAACATGATTTATAACGGACCACTTAAAAACTCTTGGAACGATTGGCAAACACCGCGTTTTACCATTTCTTTGTATTTTCCTGTATAGTGTGCCTGCTCGAAGCTCGTATGTATTTGCCATATCTTCTCCAACTTCGTTATTGCGAAGATTGGATACGATGGATGCTATTTCTGGGTCTCGTTGCTGTTCAGCAAGGAGCCAATTTCCTGTGATCTCCGCTAAATTAACACGCTTCTCCGGTATTTTATTGTCGAGTATGGGTTTTGAAGGTAAGTGATTGCGAGAAAAGAAATCCACATGAGCCATGCGTTTTCCTTCTCTATATACGATGTCAAAATCAAAGGACTGCAAAAATGCCCACCAGCGTTGAACCCTTGGCGTTAAATCTATTTTAGTACGAGAAGCTTTGAGTGAATTGCAATCGGTGTATATTACAAACTTATTTCCGTGCAGGTAGTGACGGAAATGTTTTATTGAATTAACGACAGCCAATGTCTCTAGTTCATAGGAATGATATCTAGATTCTGCTGGAGAAGTCCTTTTGCTATAATACTCCACGACGTGAGGTCTATTATTAATCCTATGTAGCAAAATGGCACCATAGCCATCGGAGCTAGCATCGGTATGCAACTCTATTGGGTATTGGGGATCAAAAATTATTAACACAGGCCTATTGGTTAAGGCAGAAATTATTCTCTGACGTATTTGCTCATGCTCAGGTTTCCATAAAAAGTTCTTTTTATTAGAGACCAGAAAATAAAGTGGTTTCATAAGTTGCGAGAAATTAGCCACGAACTGGCGAAAATATGAGGCTAAACCTATAAATTGTCTCAATTGATGCACAGATTGTGGGGGTGGCAACTTGGTTAAAGCATTTATTTTGCGAGGATTGGGCTTAATCTCGCCTGCCTTGATTTCGTACCCAAGATACTCTACGCTTAACTTGAGGAATGAACATTTAGTCATGTTAAAAGAGAAACCAGCTTTAATTAGTACATCTAAAACTACTACAAGCCGCTCGAATGCTTCTTCTTTTGTGGAGGCAACAATCATAATGTCATCCATGTAGACTATAACAAATGAGTGAGCAAGATCGCCTAACGCTTTATTGACCGCTCGTTGAAAAACTGAAGGCGCATTCTTAAGGCCAAAAGGCATGGCCAAAAATTCATATTGGCCCTCCGGTGTAACAAATGCTGTACGTTCAATTGAATCAGGATGAATAGGAATTTGGTGAAACCCACTCGCCATATCCAAACAAGTAAAATAATTGGCTCCCCGAAGTCTAGCGATTTGATCGGATATTAATGGCAAGGGATATTTGTCAGATACTGTATTTGAATTCAGTTCTCGATAGTCTACACAAAGACGATCGGATCCGTTTTTCTTTTTGACAAGTAACATGGGACTGGCGAAAGGCGAACAACTAGGACGAATATCGTTAAATTCTATTAATTCTTTTATTTTATTTCTCACGACTTCTTTTTCTTCCGAACTAAGTCGGTATGGTCTTCTCTGAACAGTTTTATTAGCATCTGTCAGACGTATTTCCAACATACCAGTGTTGACCCGAGTTCGCGGAACCCCGTTTATAAAACAGTCAATATATTTTTGCAAAATTGAAATCAACCGAGCTTTTTCGTTTTCGACTAAATCAGTATCAACATTGAACAAATCATTCGCACACTCTGACGTAAAGCAAGCATTAGCTGTTTTGTTTTTAAAAATATTAAATTTATTTGATGTTATAAGGACACCTATACCCTGACTCAGAATCTCACGGCCAATCATTACATTGTATTTTAAAAATTTATCCAAAACTATGTGAAACAAAATCTCTATCAAATAACCACTTATTTCAACTTTACATAAAATTTGAGAACTACTACATATGGTGGTATCTCCGATACCTTTTAACACAACGACATTGTTTATTCTTTCTCCTGAAAATTTTAGAGAAACTGTTTCTCTCGCAAGCGAACACTCCGCACCGGAGTCAAAAATGAATGGATACGACTCACCAGATAGTGTTAACACTCCCTTTGGCTCCAACACCTCACACGTATCCACCCTTCTCTCATACGATTTTATTTTGCTGCTATTCGTTGAACATTTTGATGCGATATGTCCGGTGACTTCACACTTGAAACAAGTTACTGAAGAATGATCTCTTGCCGCTAATGTACTAGTTGAAAACGTATTGGATTTTGATGGTAGCTTCGTATTCTCCTTCTTCAGACGACAATCGGCAATTTTGTGGCCGAGTTTTCCGCAAAAGTGGCTTTTCAACTGGGGCTGCAGCTTTCTCTTCTTACACTCGGTCCAATTCGAATCTTCAACGGCGAAATATTTTCTTTTTCCAAAAGCGGATGCTTTGAGTTGCTGCTGAAGTTCATTACGAGTCTTTATATTTAAAGTAAATGACAATCGTTGCAACCCAACGTCAAACCGAGCAACGTGTGCAAGAACAACAGAAACTGCAATTGCTTCGGTGCTCATCGACTTCCATTTAGACAAAAGTGATGTTACTAATCGACTTCCGTAAACAGAAAGGCATTCTTTCTCATTTGGGCGGCTATTCAAAACGTTCATCAATGCTGCTGCGGGAGTCTCGACACCAACAAAACGTTGCAAAAATAGGTCTTTAAACTCGGAAAACGTCATACAAGTAAAACACACTTGCGACAGCCATTGCGACGCACATCCCTTTAATAATTTACTAAGCGCAATAATAAGCGCGCTGCCTTCAAGAGGGCTTTCTGATAAAATCATATCGGCAGTCGAGCTCCAAGAAAACGCGTCAGCACTAGTAACGTCGGGGTCAAACTTTGGCAAGTGAATTGTACCTCCCTCTGATGTTGTTGGAGTTTTCACTATTTTTAAAAGCTCCAGAAAATTGCGATTCTGTGACTCCAAAAGTGCACGCCAATATTCATTTGGTTCTCCTGTTGGCAGGGCTTTAATCCCACTTCTGATGTCGCAGTAGGCTCAAATTCGGCGTCGGTACTATCCATGACTGTACTTCTATGTTTTAAGTAGGCGTTGAAATTATTTAGGTATTTGATATTGAGTAAGCGCAGCGTGTACCTGCGCGACCGACTTCCAAATTTACAATGCCCCACAACCTTTCTAAGAAACTTCGTTTTACTCATACATCTGGTGTCGGCTGTTACATTACAGCATACCTTCGGTCTCTTTCTAACACTTTGCATTTATATAGCTTACATCACGTCGCGCAGGGTCACACTCAGCAAAACATAATGTGTTTGCCTCGCTCTCAAAAGGGAAACGTACCAAAAATAGAACAATAAAAAGATGTTGCCAGATCGAAGTGAATTACATAAATTTATTTCTATTACCATAGTTACATTGATACGTAGATAAAGTAATATTAATTTAAGCAATCTATACAAACAATTTTTATGTCTTCTCCGACAAATATGTATACCTGCATAGGCTATACTTTTTCATACTTGCACTGTGTTTGTTAATAAAATTTGGATTGATCAAATTTTCAGTTTCATATATGTGTTTCGCAAATTTAATAATCATAGTTGCACAAAGTTGATGTGTAAAGATTAAAAGTAAACTCAATTTAAACTTTATTACACTTTGGCAGAGTAATCGCTTTTCATATTTATGTATGAAAAAGTGCATATACTTATTTTTATACGTATGTATGTATGTACATATATAAGTATGTACACAAGAACATACATACATTTACGTTGCTCGCAGATCCTAACTAGTAGAGCAAATCACAACTGTGGCATGCAGTAACGAAGAGACATTAATAAAAAAGGACTTTGGTTTTTACTTTGTAGTATCCTGTCAAAACTTAAACGGCAATGCCCTTCATAAATTTAATACATTTTTCCTCATTTCATTTTGATGACTGTCAATCAAATTCACAAATTAAAAAATCATTTTTCGGCGAAGTTGATGGATGGATTTTGTTACCCCAAGTGGCGATTATTTGTTGATGAGGCTGATTAAGAAGAAATTATATTTTCTATATAAAACTTTTAACATCTTACATATAGTTTGGGCTCTATCTAACAATATGAAAATAGTTTACAGAAAAAGTAAGAAATTTTAAAACTCGTATACTTTTAATTAGTAAAAGCGTACTAATTATACTAGTAATCATAAATATACGATACTCAGACGCTATTTATCTTTTATTTATTTAATTATAAATATTTACAGTGAAAATTCAATCTAGAACCAAATATTTTTTAAACTTACTTCTTTTTGGTGCAAACATTTGCATAATTTAGATAATTATCCTGGGTAAAAACTACATTAATGCCTGGCAACAAAAAAATATTATTTATATGAAGATTTGGTTTAATTAATTTAATTACCAATAAACTTGCTTCTGGATGGCCGCTGTGGTCGAGTTGGTAGCGGTGCGTGCTATAACACGATATGCCTCTGAGTTCGAGGTTCGAATTTCAGTCAGGGCAAGCAAAATCTTAATCACAGGGTATTTCTGCCTTGAAAAAGCTTCTCATTAAAAACATTTGCCGTTCGGAATCGGCACAAAAATATAGGTCCCTCCATTTGTGGTAGAATATAAAGACGCACAGCACAAATGATAGGAGAAGCTCGGCCAAACACTGAGCTAAATAGTGTAAGCGCCAAATTATTATTATTATTAAACTAACTTCTGGATATAATTAATTTTTCAAAAACGGTTTTCCCTTTTTTTTTCTTTAAGATAATAAAATAAGCTACATATGTATGCAGATAATTAGACATTCCAATCTCTTAAAATTCAAGTACTTTAATCGAATTTTCAAATTCACTTAAAAGTCGTTTATTTATGAATTGAACAGTATTTTGTATTTCTGACCTAGTTAAAATTCCAAATTTCTTGAACAAGCAATATTTGGAAAAAATTTCGGAATGGTATAATTAACCAAATTTTTAAAGTTAAGGTTTCAATGAAGTTTTGGAGAATATTTATTTTGTTAAAGTATTATAAAGGATAAAACTCCATTTTAAACAACCTTTTTAAATGATTCAGAACTTCTTGTTGTCTGGAGAATATTTTAAACTAAATTCATTTCAAGAAATACTTTATAAATTTATTAGCGAGCTGATAAATAAATATCTATAGTTCTTAAATTCCGCCACACTAAAACACACAATTTGGCTATTTTTTAAATAAATTTATTTACAAATGATTTTTATTTAATTATTAAAGGCAATTATTTGCATCGAACTTTTTATAAAATTCCAAAAATTACTAAACCTTAGTTACGGTTTGCTTTGTGCCAATTTACAAAATTATGCTTGCTCCTCATTTTTTTTTAACTCCGGACTAACAAGACTTTAAGATAAACTCGCTCATAAACTGAAGCCTTACTGCCCGATTCTGTGTTCCTGACAAATTAACAAACACTTATAAATACATAAATATTCAAAAGTTTATAATTTGTAAATAACATTTTTCATATTTCAAATTAAGCAACGATAAATTTTTTTTTGGTTATAATACATAAATCTTGATAAATTTTCAGTATTGCATATTTTCAAATGTTTGTTAATTTAAAAAAAAGCACAGTTAGCACAAGCGGTTAGTGTTAGCTTACTAAAGATATTTTTCTAGAATTTTAAGAAATTCTGAAAATTAAGAAAAAGCATAAGTAATGAAATACACTGTTGTCGAAATGAGTTTTTAATAAATATTTGATGTAAACAAAGTTGGAGACTTGTATTTGCATTAGTTAAATTCTCACCAATAGGCTAATATTACCGAAATACGATTGACAATCTAAGAGACATTAGAAATCTTAATTAAGTTTTATCAATTTAATTTTGAGCTGAAACATAAACAAATTTCAAAACAGTGCCTAAAAACACAACTCCTTCTTTCAGAAAAAAAATCCTAGAAAATCAAAACAAAGAAAAGTAAATATCCGTAAAAGGTGTCAAGCTGTTAGATGCAATATAGTCGTACGTAGTCAGAGCAAAAATAACCTGCTTAGCAAAATCACCTGAAGTATTGCCATTAAAAGGTGGCTGCTAATCCATGCGAAAACCAATTAACACGTCAAACGTCTCAGGCTGAGTTATTTATACTACAGCTGGCAGGCGTTTTGTGGCATCATTTCGGCGTGTGTATGCATGACATGCGTCGTTGTGGATCCCGCCGCCTTTTTGCCTATTTATTGATGTTTATATAAGTTAAATACGAGTCTCTAGAGAGCAATAAAGTCAAAGTGCTAGGAAAGCAAATATGGAAAGCAACTTGCTGATGAATTGTTTATACATATTTGCATATAATCGCACAGTGATGAAATTTAAATTCGTAGCTGCTTTTTGTAATAAAAAAGTATGAATATTTTGCATTGTTTTGTTTATGCTTTCGACTCACTTGCTACTTCTTTAAATGCGAAAAAATTAGAAATATAATTTTATCTTCGCTATCTCCCTTGCATAAATTACACCTAAAGTTTAATTATATTTTGCTGGCCGTAAATCTAAACACAACATTTTTTTTATAAATCTTTGATTCTATCAATAAAAAAGTTAAGAATTTTTCTACATCATACTAAATTTATATCAACATCTAAAAAAAATATATTTTTCATTGAAATAGCGTGGAGTGCCTCAAATACAATATATTATTTAGCAATTTTAAACACTGCGGCAAATGCAAATTAGATAATTGCGGAGTTTTTTATCACAATCCAAACCTGACTTTTTCTTCTATTTACACATAAGTATCTTTCCATATTAAATTAGTTAAGATTTATATTTTGGCTTTGTCACATGGAGTGAAAGCCCTTCTCTTCTTGCACCCGCAATAAGAAAATTTGTTTTATACTGCAGCTATCGTCGTATGTTTTATATAAATTACTCATATAGTTTTCTTTTAAATTAAATTTTTCTCTTATTTTTTATTTACCACTGTAGATAAAATAACATTTATGTAATAACATACATTCACAAGAGCATACATACATACTCAGTTTACATTAGCTATTTTTGTGCAAACTCTTTAACCTTTTGTTAGCGAAGCTTGTCAACCTTTTTACAAATCCATTAAAAAAAGGTCCTTTCCCTAAAGTGAAGGAACTACTCGTATTTTAGTTACTGGTGAGAATAAATGAAGTAAGTGACTTGGCAGCTCCGACAGCAAGAAAATGACACATACTCAAGATTGACAGTGAGTAAAATGAATGGCGAAGTAATTTAAGCTAGGAAGTGAGACAGTGGGTAATGAATATAAAAAATATATTTGAAAATCATCAAAATTAGATAAAATTTTTTTTTATATACCGTGGTAGCCAATTGACTTGCAACAATATTAAAATACGTATGCTTATTTATTTATTGTAACGAACTTTGAGGAAATAATAAAATCTAACAGCCAATTATTTCATTTGAATTGCGTTGATAGAGCCGAATTTTGAAAGCTTTAAGAATTATTTCGAAAAACAAAAAGAATTGCTAGCACAAACTCGTTATCAATCTCAAGTACAAATAAATAAAAAAAAGGTCTGTTTGATTTTATGTGATAAATAACAAATTTTCTCTCAAAATTTGTTTAAAAAACACTTCATCTAGAAAATTAGGTGAGAAATCCATAAAAAAAATTTTCTTAAATCTATAAATTCTTTAAGAGTTGGCTACATATTTTAAAAACATGATTTGCAGCAAACTTTTAAAAAATTCTATCACAAAGCATTTAACTGTATTCAATAAAAAATTAAAGTTATCAATTCACTGTGCACTTTTGTGTTGTTACTGTGTTTTTGTTGTAAATAGCTGGCGCTCAGGAGTTAAGTTGCGCTAGTGGTTGTCGCAATTAATTGCGTGTTAATGCCCATCACTGTCACTCTAACGGAAACACACATACACACACACACACATACATATATTTTACTATTTTGTTGAAAGTGTTAATCTGCAGCAAAAAAAAATCATTTTTAATCTCCTGCGGCCAGAGATCAAACTCGGCTCCAGCGTATTGCCATTCATATACTCGTATGTATCTGCAGCGTTATGTATGTGTGCGTGCATGCTAGATATGTATGTATGTATACGTACAGAAAGTGTCATAACTCATTTTGACCGCATTTTGGCTTTTCGCCATAATCTCGATATATACATACATACGAGTATATTCACTTGAGTGACTGAGCGTATAAAATCAGCGCAGTGATGACACCACTTTAAGCTCATAAATTGCTGAAAATTGATTTAATGAGGTCTTTTTTTTCGGAATGTCAAATTAAATTTTTGTATTTTGAGTACTTAGTCGTCCATTTAGCTGCTTTTAAAATCAATAAATATTAACTCATTTATAAAAAAAATTGTATGCGCACGAATAGAGTTTATTACATTTGCCCTCTTGGCATTTGGACTAACATACTTTGTCCAAATATTCGAAAAGCTACAGATAAATAATTGAAGCGCGTAAGAGTAAATTTTGAGTGACTTAAATGGCCAGAATCTAGACTTCTAAATAAAGTGTTGATCGATTTTAAAATAGTAATATTGTATTAGTTCGCAATGTCTTCGTCTAAATGATTTCTATTTCACATATTTTTGTCGTTTTAATTTTTTCGTATTTCTATAGCAATCAATAGTATTCCTTTTACTTTTTTTTGTGACAACTATTCTATTGGTCTACGGCGTTTTACTCGTACGTCCTTGTCCCTGCTATTTTTGTTGCTGCAGCGGAGTTCACTCTTCCGGATGAGTGCATTTCATGGCAATGGACAGTGTGTAAAACTGAGGGCATAAAAAAATATCAATCACTGTAGCGAATCTATCAAAGTGGCGCGGAATACACAAAAAAGAGTCTGCAAAAAAGCAAGCTGCGACAAAAATAAAAGTAAACTTACATTTTTTTTTCATTTAATATTTACTAAAGTGAAATGTATAAAAGCCACCAAAGCAGTCACAAGAGAAAACTTTATTATTTAATATTTTCTTTTTGTGCAGCGTTACTTGCACTCTAGTGTTATTATTTTGATCCGTTGCCATGATACGCAATGAAACCCTGCATTAACACTGTTATTTGTGTGGCCTCGACTGCAAAGCTGGCTTTAAAGTGTAGCATGTGTTTATCTATGTAACATATGTGTGTGTGTGTGTTTGTATGAAAGCACATACGAACATCAAAAAACATAATACAAACTAATTTCTCAAACGGGTGGACGTTGAGGGAGTGTTGTAGTTTCCAAATAATTCCGTTGCGCGTTGAAAAAATAAAGGATTTCAACTGAAGTGTGATTGTTATTTTAAAGTTTGAATTATATTTCAGTATTGCGGATTGGACCAAAAACGCTTGCATTTATAAAAAAATGGACAATTATTAATATTTTTTAATACTCATATCATGTGAAAAACTTATTAAAAAAATGTATAATAAAAAATTTAGTTTTATTTAAATTGCTGCTGATATGACATGTTAGTATTAAAACAAATTTTATATGTAAGTTTAATACTTTTTAATGATATTAATTTTTGAAACTGGGCAGTGCGAGGCCTATCAAAAGATATACAAATAAGTTAACCATTTTTTTTTTTAATTTAAATATTTATATACAATGTAATATTGTATATACTTATATACATATATATGTCATATTGCCAGGTGTATTCAAAATTTTCTACACAAATATTCCCAAAAGATATGTATGTTTGCTATTTAGTTTTTAATAGTTTTTGGGAAAATGTATAAGAAAAAAAAAATACAGTACTCAAAGCATTAGAAGTTATAATAATTTTTTCGAAAATCACCACATCTCCTCATCAGACTTTTTGCTTCTTGGCGGAAGTCGAACCCACAACAGCATGCGTAATACTTAAGCTGAATACTAAATGTGCTGTGCTAAGCTTACGCTGTTCTGCCACTATTTCTACTTGACATGAGGATTATTCGCTTCTGTCAACAGAAACCCGCCGCAAAACAGAGGATAACTCAGTTTTGAGTTTTTTGAATTTTTTACAGATATGTTATCACTTGCGAAAACAAGACAAAATTCGCAAATTTTATTCACTCACTTAAATTCGTGTATTTATTTGAAGATCTTAACACTGGGTATAAAATCAATTTCCAAAAATTTCTACGTACGATTTGTAAAAGATAGAAGGGATTGTTTTCCAAAAATCTAATTTTTGAGAAAATTTTTTTTTTTTATTTACATTAAAAGTAACACATGCAGAGATATCTCTGGTAATAACATATGCATTTCACTAAAAAAAAAAGGATTTTTGGTGGTCAGAAAATTTGAAATTGTTATTAAAAATAAATATAAAAAATATATTTTAATCAGGTATTATATTTATTAACTCTTTAATTTAAAAATAAATCCTAAATTATTAATAGAATTCAAATATTTAATGAAAAATTACACTGAAATTGGCACAACGCCAAACCCGGTTTGTCTTAAAACCCAACTTGACAAGGGATGGCGAAAATTCATTCCAAAATCAATTAAATCATTAACCATGTGATAAGAGAAAATTAAATTATTTATTTACTTTTAAAATAACTACTTATCATTATGATCACTCTGAATTTTCTAAAAATTCAACGTTTTTTAACAAGGCATATCAACAACCCATTTGAACATAAAAAAATATTATTAAAAAGTCTTCTCTTTGTTTTTAAATAAAAATTCATAAGTAAAACTCATCGCCTGAAATATGTTTTTAAAGAATTATTATACAATTTCTAGAAGTTTTTCGCGAAAGTTTGAATTTTGTCGGGATCATTAACTTAAGAAACAGATATTATTTTGATATATTTTACGTTCTAGAATTAAATTCGATCGAAATTTAACAAACAAAAAAAAGCAGTAAGAGCTTTTGTTATGGATATCTGCAGAATAAAAAATGTAATAAGTGTATTTATTCATTTAAACGAGTGGTTTTTAGCCCAGCAATTTATTTTGCAAAGATCCACAGCACATCTTCCGCAGCATAACATCCAGATAAGAGCAAATTTCCCTGGGAAACTAACTAATCAAACGTACGATTTTCGGCAATAACATTTTTGAAAAGCCAGCAAAAAAAGAAACCAAAATTTAATAAAAGGAACTATTTTTCTGACCCAGTTTAAGGGAAACCTATTAGCACTTCTCATCTTTGTTTTCAAACACCATCGCTAGTTCTATACTCTCTAAAATTTTTAGTGGTTAGTACGCGGCTCTGTTTTCATCATCCCTACAATCCAAGCACTAAAGCTTTACATACATATAAATGTTTTAGTAGCTTTCACGCATTCTATATTTTATGAATTTTTCACACATATAAAATATTATAAAACGCAATGCAAATATAGAAAATTTGCAACAGTACATGGAAAAAATATAAAATAAAATACGAAATGGAAAAGCAAAAATCATTGGAATGACATGAACGAGAATAATTTTGGTATTTTGTGATATTTCACATACTCGTACATCTAACAAAAAGGACTCATGAATACAATTATTTATATGTAGTTTTAACTTGTATACTTATACATACATACATGCATGAATGAGTATGTGTGAGAATATATACACGTGTTCAGCCAACAGCAAGTCATTTCGCAATTCACACCTGAAATGAAATAAAGTAATAAGCACACTCCTCCCTCAGTTTAACCAAAATCAATTCATCAATGCATACAATGTTGTTAGTGTAATACATAGCGAGCACTTTCATATTGGCATTTCGTAATGTATTATAATAAATAAATACACGGATATCTTCAAAGAGATCATCACAGCAAATGTTCACATAGAAAAAATGTGTAAAATTGAATGGATTTAATGTGAATTTGTTATTTTTTGAATTCCTTTCATCTGTATTGAATGTATTGCGAAAGTTATAATCTTTGTGTATATGCATACATACATATGTGTATATACATACATATATTGAGAATAATTTTTTCCTCGGATTTGATTGCTCAGATTTGATTGATGGCTTGTTTACAAGTGTTATTGAATCGAAAAAACTCAAACTCATTATTTTTTCACACGTATTGTGTAATAAAAAATAATTTTACATTTCAAATAGAGATTTAGTGGTTTTATCCGTTTGCTAACAATGTGCGAGTATAAGTTTTTTTGATATACGAGCAGCATGACATATTTGTTAATGTTTTTCTAATATAGTCATTTTCAACAGAATTTATTTGACGGTGAAGGTATTCAAGCGCAATTCGCATGATAATTTAGATTTAAATTTACTGCAGTAGGCGTTAAAAATAAGATTTATATTATGCCAATGCAAAGTTGTTATATCATTCAATGTTATTTTTTTCAGCAGTTTGTTGCATGTAGCAATGAGATAAGAAAATAATACGTGAGTCCCAGGTACTTGGCAGCGTTAGACTCAAAATGTCATAAGGACGATTTATTTACATACTTTAATACCCCGAAATCTTCCTTAATTAGACTGTAAGCCAGTCTAGAAATTAACCCTAACCAGTACCGAAGTTGTTCTTAACAAGTCGCAATAGATTCTTAACTAGCAAATAGATCCGAAATTGTTCTAAAATATACAGCTCTTTCCCAACATGGTCCCTAATTTATTGTACGCTTATTTCAAAAATGCTCGTGAAGTGGTTCCGAAAAAAGCTTGATCTTGTCTTGAAATTATCTCAAGAAAGTCTAGAAAATATCCCGAAATTTAAATTTTAGTCCAAAAGTTATAAGTAACTACTGCCGAAATTTTCCTGAATCAATCATTACCTGGACTCGAACCTATTACAAAATCATCCCAACATATGTAGTCCTTAAATGCTCCTGAAATAGACTCTAAAAAGGCGAGAAATTATACAAATAATTTCTTGCATTGGCCCCGAAATGGTTTTGAAATAGACTATAGACATAATTATACTTAAAATTTGTTTCTTTAATACGTGCACTCTGTACAGAACAATTTTTCTTACATTGCTTAATGATCCGATTTATTTTTGCTTTACCTTCCTCTCTACAGTTTAACTCGCCCATAAAAGTCGAATGTACATATGTATAAATGATTTTTAAGAATATTCCCTATAGAATCGTTTTGCATTGCAATAAGTGGAAAAATAATTGATATGAAATAAATTCACTGCAAATTGCTTCATAAATGTTACATTGCGCTTTTATAAGCAGAAAAATTTAATGGATATTGCTACCGCAGATATGAGCAAATGTAAATGAATACATAAGGGACTTGCAATGCTCTGCCCTGTAGGACAGTTTTAAGTGATAAAAAAAAATTTAAATTGGCACTTAATTTTTTAAGGCAGAGTTATTCAAAAAAAGTTTTTTATGTACAATGAATTTTGTCTCACCCTCCCCAAATATTTCATAATTTATTTTCGATCGGCATCGTTATTTTCTGCTTGGGTGAAGATAATTCGATGATTTTTCAAAAATAATATTTTCTATTATTATTTCATATTTTTCGATGAAATACATATAGCACCACTTTATAATTTACCTGTGCGAAAAATATATTTTTTTTTATTTCATTTAAATGATGTTTATTAAAATCGAGCTCCTTTTCTACCAAAAACCAAAACAAACCGAGTTCCCAACTTTATACAAAATTAATATTAATTGAACAAATCTGCATTGAAATTTCTCCATTTTTAAGAAGTTCATATGAAAAAAAATTATGGAAACAGCACATACATAGTTAGATAGCTAAACAAAACCAACGGTCGCAAACCAGGATTTAAATTTACAAATTTATTGAATTTTGTATAAAATTGAAAATTTGGTTTAATAAGATTTTGTTAAAGAATGAATTATATTTTAATTGAAAAATCATACGTAATCGCAAATTAAATGATCTTTAAAGGAAGCGAAAAAATGTTGCATAATAAACTTTATAAAATACATTAAGCGCTCAGTTTAATTACTCAATAGCAACTCAATATTCGTTTTGAATATCGACTACAAAAAAAAGCAAAAAATAAATCTTAAAAAAAAGCGTTCCAAAGTAGAAATAGATGAACGCATTTGCTAAAAGAATGGCGAAAAAAAAACATTTTTTATTAAGCAATAAAATTTAAAAATTTTTGCTGCTTTTCTTCTGTGAAAAAAAATTAATGATTATCTTAATTTATATTATAATAAGACACTTAATAAAAACGTCTAACAAATGCTAGTTATTTTCTTCATTCTCTCGTTTATCAATATTAATTTCGAAATATGAGACACTTCCATCAAACGTACAAAATGTGTTTGCTGTTATATGAAACTTACTACTTTTTTATTTGTCTCCCCTCACTCAAAGTTAGGTAAAGTAATGAAAAGATTGTAAGCCCTAGCTAACATACACAAACACAGGCGTGAATGTACATATATATATATATATATATGTATATAATAGGGTGTCCATTATTACAATTTTTGAATATAATACAATTTATAAAAATAATAAATAATACAATGTATAAATAGTTCATTGTTATCTTTCTCTTTGAATTAAAGTCTCAAACCTCAGGCAAAATTTATACAAATATTAACCAATTTTATAATATTTGTGATCTTATATTTAGAAAAAAACTGCTCAAGCGTGGCACTGAATTAAACAAAAAAAATCTGAGCACCGGCTTTGAAAACTTTTTTTCGTATCACGCATTAAATTTTGTAAGAAAGTTTTTAAATTTTTTATTAATTTTTTTACAAGTTCTATAACAGGTTGATGATATATTTTCACTAGGCTGTATATAAGCAATAAAACAAAAAATATGTAATGAAAAATAATGCCACTATGTTGTTCTTCTTATATGTCACTAACACCGTTTGTTGGTTTGAACTAAGATCAAATGAACCTCGTCAGTTGCTTCAATTCTACGCTTTTTTCTTTGACTGTGTTTGTATGGGTTGGCCACGTGAACAGCGCCTTAGATCTTGTGTATAACAGTTCTCGCAAAACTTCGCATCGGAGAACTATATCGCCCTTATTTCGGCGTTAAATAAGAGAACGAATATCACAGGGGAATTATAGAGCGAAATTTTTGTTCGTCGAGCAAGTGATGTGCTTTTTAATATCCTAGCAAAGAAGCCTTTAATTGCCTACCGAGTCCAAAGGAGAATAAGCGAGGAAATTTTGCTTGTTGCCGGGAGGTACTCTGTTTTCTCATCGCTCACTTCTAGATCCGTCTCTCAACTGGAAAATGTCCACAGACGACATGGCCCATTCGATTCGTTAAACAAAAAAAATCTAAATTTTTAAATGGATTTAACGAAGTGCGAGTAACTTTAAATCTAAAGACGTAGCTTTTTTATATCAAATTTTTTTATTTTTTATTAATCTAAGCGAAAAAATATTAATAGCCTAATGTACATACTTACTTACATATTCTATGAGTATGCATATGTATGTTATGTAGCTTAAGAGTGCGTGTTAACACACGAAATTGCATTTTAAGAATTAAGCAGTTACTACTACGAACATCAGTTGGTATATAAAAGATAACTCAATGTTAGATAATTTTCTGTATAATTGACTTACTAATACTCGTATTATATGGCGGTCATATTAATTTGGATGTAAATAATGGTTTTCGTGATGATTGCTTAGCAATTCAGTTGCAATTTATAAAAGTGAAAAAAAAAATGATGTTACGGCGTTTCGAATTTATTCTCACAAAATCATTTCAGTGAAAAATGAAATAAAGTCATAATTTTTATACTCGACACGAAATTAAAATTTCTATATAGATGTGCCTTTTTAGAAAACTTGCAGAAAGTCACATACTCGTACTTAGCTGTCAATGTATGCTCAAAGAGGAGATTTATATTAGCATGAAAGAACGCCTAGCAATAACCGAACTACATGCGAGTCTACAACACCAAGAAATTACACCCCTAAAAACTCGTACTTGTGTTTACATTTTACTTCAACATTTTCCATGTCTCACATGTATGTTTGTAGTAGTTGTGTACATTCTTGCATGGTATGTACTTAAGTTGTCAGCAAGCTCATATACACTGTAATGCAGATTGGACAAGCAAAGTAGAAAATAAATTATTATAATGAGCTTGCTTAAGCCCTTCACATTTCTACTCACATCGCCAAATGTTAGACGGTACAATGCGAACAATATAGTACATTTATATGTACGAGTATTTAAGTTTAGAACTAAGTATATTTTCAAGGCCAATTTCATATGCATTTATTTTTTGGATTTTTATGACTTAAAAAACATGTACATATGTAGGCGTATGTATTAATGAAATCATTAAAGACTTATATGTTTGGCAGCAAACTTTATTTTTATATGAATGAAATTTTTGAGAGGTTATAAAAAATAAACTGGCAACCATTTTAAACTTGCATACTCAAAAAATTTCCGAATACAAATATGGAAAATTAAAAAAAAAAATGTTGACTTCTTTTAAATTGTATACGAAAGGTCTTATAAGTTGAAAACAAAATGTGTTATTGGAAAAACATAATACAATATATGCAGCGTCTCAATAAAGACGTGAAGGTCGTGCAGTAAAAGTGAAATTAATTTTGATTAAATTGTCAATCGATTCGTGATATAAAATTATTCGTTAGCATCCAATGCACTTGTGGTGCCATGAGTTTGAGTATCGTGAATTTTGGTTTATAGAAATCAAGTATGGTGCGGTCAGGTATGTTGATATTGGGTGTGGTGAGTTTAATATTGGTGAATTGTGATTTTTGGTGTGGTGAATTTTTTGTTTTAAGCTCAGTGGTCAGTTGAGGTGCAGTTGGTTATGTGTGGTGATTTCAGCGAGTGCATGTCATGGTGAGTTGATTATAGTGTACGTAGTTGTGGTGTTTTCATGTGTCGTTAGCAGAAAAAGTATACATATATTGCCACATCCAATAATTACCATCGTCTTTCCGTCATATTCGCCATTTTGATTTTTCTTTGTACTACTGGCCGTTTAATAATTTTTACATTGAAAAGGCACAGAAGAAATTATAAATCCCTTTTTTAAATGAAACAATTTTATTAAACAAACTCGTTTGCTGAACTGACCCATATTGGTTAAGTATAAAAGTACAAATAGAAACTACTACGAATACGAGTGTATACTAAGAGCGTGAATATGAATGATATCATATACGAATACAATAATGAGTCCAAATAAGAATACGAATATGACTTCGATTAAGATAGCAAACAAAAAATACGAATATGAAAACAAAACAACAAAAAGTCGAACAAAAATTAAAACGAATACGAATACAAATGTAAATGTGAATATGATCACGAATAAAAATAAGGTGTCTCTCACCGAAACCTTTGAATATTTTTGAGAACATAGAAAGCAAAAACATAAACGAGTTCGTCGTTGACAACTTTAACAGATGCGTACCTACTTATTCCGGTGAATCAAGAAATATATATATTAAAGCGGAAATAGATATAGGGAGCTCTACATAAGGACTCTCACGCTAAATAATTTAATTTTTTTGGTCTCTTCTTTTGGCTTTAATTATAATGATATAGCTTCTTGACGTGGTGGAGGATGTGGTGGATAAAAGAAATAAGTCTGATTAAAAGATTTGTTGATCTGCGATATAGTAGCTATGACTACTAGCGAAATAAAACCATCCACTAAATGAATTACAAAACATCAATAATGAAGATAACAACTTATTAAAGATTAGTACAGTTATGAAAACTAAAATATCGATGTCGACATTATTGACATATTTCTAAATACTATTAGACGTATATATGAGGCCGCTCCGAATATATAAGACAGTCATGTTGTTAATAACATCAAAATCTTTAACGATCAGGAATAGTAATATAGTATTTTTTATTTGATTGTTAACTTATTAAAATTGATTTCATTTAATTATTATTATCATTAACGAAGCAATAACTTTCAGAGATCTCGACTGAGTGTAACATATTTTTATATATAACATAGAAATATACATACATATATGAATGTGTACTTCAATAAAAGTGTCAACTACAGCTGGCAATCCTAGTGCTGGTTAATAGACGATCGATAGAGAGTGAGAGAAAGAGAGAGAGAACCAAGGAGAGGACATTAAAAGTCAGTCGGATTTTTGCAATGGTAACTGACAGTTGGCGACTCTCAAGTCGATCGTGATTAGTTTAAATTTCATTATTCTAGAATTAAATATCATTTAATTCTCAGCTACAAGCTCCTTTAAATAAAACCTAAAAGAAATTTAGAGCATAAATTGTATCTTAAACTTGTTGTTTGTTTACGTTAAATAATATTTAAATAAAAGCTTTCAAAACTGATTTCTACTAGTTGCCACACGCTCAATAAAATTCCAACACTGCAGCTGCAAAATTGTATGAATCTATTTTTTCCATACCGCAGTAGCGACATTTGTCCGACAAAACAAAATTAAACACTAGTCAGATAGAGCGATGCTTTAGACATCCGCCATTTACACTAACACATATGCACACATTCAGGTGGAAAGTTATACACGTATTTGCATGTGTGAGTATTTTATTACAGCTGAATGCACAATTTCGACACTGGAAATAATCCATCTTCCACTCGAAAGTGTCTGAGTCATACGCTCTGCCACACAATGTGAACGATGGCTTCCAGCATTCTAATCTAGGGTCGAGTGGCATTACAGAGACGCACTTGTTGTAACACACACACACAAGCGCACCCATCGACAACTAACCACCAACCGCTTGAAAACACCGCATGTGTCTAACTATGCCCATTACGCAATACGAGCACACTATGAATTGCAAATTCTTGAATTGACTCACAAACGAAGCGGCTTGAAATGAAATTCCAGCACATATTTTTACTGCTTTTTTTCGTTGTTGTTGTTGTTTGGGCTTTGCGCAATGCAACGATAACAAAAGGAAAATAGGTCAAAGTGCAGGTAGCACAAATGCAATGCACTTCAATGCGGATTTGAGTGTTTGTGTGAATATGCACATTTTCCTGTAAATTTGTATTTGTGGATTGTGGTGAAAACTAGGACCATATTGACCTTAACGCGCACAAATTATTTCGAGGAGAGAAACCAGTGAAGGCAAAAGAGCAGACAGATAAATTTGTTTAAATCAAGCGACGATGCAAACAACGGCAAACGTTGAAGAAACAGCACAAGACAAGCAAAGTACAAGATGAGGGCAATTTTTCATTTTTCATTCGATTCTTGCTTACTTTTGTGCGCTACGATTGGAATCAAAGTGCAAGAATTTTACGTATTTCTCAACTGCGTATTTCTTGAATAGGCAAACTGGCAGCGTTTGAGTAGAGAATAAAGCGTAGCAATTCTTTTATTTCATTTTAGTTTTTCATTTTTTTTCATTTTTTGTTTGGCAGCATTTTGATTAAAATTTTGCAATTTTTCCACTGAAAATCATACGCTAACCAAATGAAATTTGTTTTATTTATTTTACAATCTTTGCACGGCAGAATTCCATGCAAGCGGCGAAAGTTTTCGACACTCATTCACCGGTGGATAGTCAAAGGCGATTTTATTGCATTCAGTGAAAATAGTTCACAACTAACGAATGCGGTCAATGTAGAAACATTTCGCGTTTGAACTAAAGTAAAAATGTAAAACTTCTTAGAGATATAGGTGCAGTTAATTTAGAAACTCTGCCGATTGAAAATTGTTTCCACTCGACGGTCACTATTTCATCCTTGGAAATAAATTATAATCGCTTAGAAGAATGTCAGGTTATAGGAACTTTTTGAATAATTTCTGGAGTGCTCACTTCGAGTGGCCTTCAAGCAAACCCATGTCATTTTTTAAAAGACTTTGTCACTGTTAACGCCATATGACCTGAGAAAAAGGTAAGAATATGATTTTATAACATCACAGTACATGATTTTCTCCATGTCCTTCACTATCTTCCCGCTTGAATTGCTTCTTTGGCGATAGCATAAAGATTAATGACTTGATTGCGTAAAAATGTTGGTAGTTATACCTGAAATGAGTCAATTGATTTGTTAGGTTTTGACAACTGTTCGCTATTGTAAATATGCTTACCCACTACGTGAACTTAGAACTACAAAAGAAATATTAGGCTGGACTGATGAAAAACAGATCAATACAGTACGTAATTTAAGGAAATAATGTACAAATAAAGTTATTTTGATCTAAAAATAAATATTCAAAATACCCAACATCATTGCCAACGTTTTTCAGCATTTTTTAATTTATCGTCTTAAAGTTAAAGGGACTGTTGCTGCTATCACAATTAAGCTCAACCGGACTCTGAATACTAAAGCATTCCTAAAGAATTTGACTACATACATGTTAAGATGATTCAAGGTCTCTTTAGCTAGCAATATTTTATCAACCCCAAATTTAAGCTTTCAGACTGCTACAATGTCTTCTATGTAGACGTGTCTTCCTCAAATAAAGGTATGCATAGACTGCTTTCGGTAAAAGAAAAAATATCTGTTTCTGGATATTACATGGAACTTGCTAAAAAAAAATAACAGGCATTATGGAGTGGGCTTTTTAATCGGAGATAATCCTCTCTCAACTGCTGTTTTGCCTACTCAATGCAAAGTACCACTTTTTAGAAAAAGGGAGTTTTTAAGAATTTCACTATTATTAGTATTGATTAGGGACCAATACAGGAAGTCGCCTATTAATTTTCAAAATTGTAACGGTGAACGGTGAGGTATGTGCCTAAGCATATAATTTGCTGACTATCTATTTATTTGCGCGATTGCTAAGACTGAGGATATCAATGTCGCTTCTATTACAAATCGTGCCTGAGCAATTTAATTCTGCAGCTCGAATTATCTTCTCCAAATTCAGGTTAAAAATGTCGCATTTGATGATGTACGAAGTAAATACGTTAGTTTGACGTCAATCGTAACCCGATTCAGGGTCAACCGATGTAAATACGTCGCTTGAGGCAAGGTTTTAGTGAGTCAAAAGGTCACTTATTTAAAAGGCAATCATTACTAACAAATACTTATAAAAATCATAAAGTCAGTTGCCACAAATATATTCACAATAAAACAAAAAAATATGTCTTTGCACTTGTTTGCACCAATCACAAGATAGTTTTTATAAATGCATGAATGTATGTGTATCATTATACACATACAAGAATGTATAGCAGCATTTGTCAAACTCATTTTTTTTTTTTACTTTAATTTAATTTCCAACCACTTTCCTTTTCATTTATTCATGCACTCACCCAACTTCCCACCTCATTTTGCAGCCAAGAAGTAGCAAAGGATAATCAACTTTAAATACAATAGTTGCGCGTGTTTATTTGATGCGGCCTTTCTATATGCTTTGTTCAACATTAATCGATATTGATTATTTTATGTCTGTCTAACAATAGCTAAGTGACCATCAGAAATTCTGAACATGCTCAAAAGCTATAAACACAATTGCACAAATATATGTATTATAATTTATAAGTATGTGTATGTAACATAAGTATGTATTCATATAAGTATCCAACTGTAATAATACCTCAATTTTTTTTCCGCCAAACTTTAATTTTATTTATATCACGTTTTTTGTGCATATTCTACAATCACTTATAGCCATTTTTTACTATTTTTTGTGTCACTTTAAAAAACTGTATTGGCAAAAGTGAAAAGCACTCTTTGAACGCCTAAAAATGATGTAAAAACAAAATGCGTTCGTTTAAAGCTATTTCATTATTTTTTTCATTAAATGCAAAGATGGCTCTGTACGTTATTCGCAAAGGTGACATTTTTTAAGCTAAGCAACTTTTTTGTGTAATGTTTTTTGTTGACAAAAGGTTTAGCTGTTGGCGCAAGAAAAGTGAATAAAGGCTTATTTTTTCACATTCATACAAAGTGAGATAAAAAGGTGTATCTGCAAATTCATTTCATCAATATGCCCTAATAGAGTTAAAAGCCGTTAAACAATAAATTAGAAGTAATTAAAATCAGCCAGTATTCACATTTAATTCTCATATGTCGATAGTGTTAGAAAATATAAAACAAATTGTAGACACCTAAAAAAATATTTTTAAAATAAATCGTTTTTTACTATCAATTCACAGAAATGTTTCAATATTTGAACAATATTTTTTTAACCAATCGTAAATGACTTGGTCCTCTAAAGGCCTTAAAATTGTCAAATTTAATAGTTTTCTATTCTATCTAACTCCGGCTAAGTATTAACTTTATTTCAAGAAAAATTATTAAAAATAAATAGAACAATATAACAATATTTTAACTTAAGATTGGAGGTTTGTAAGGAAAAAACAGGATTTTCTTAAAGCATATATTTTGAGGTGGTAACATTTCTTAAAATTTTTTTTTTGACAATATATAATAGCACGCACATCCAGCTCTGTAGGAACCTTTTGATCTCCTTACCTCCAAGGTGTGGACATTATTTTAAATAGATAAATTAATAATTTGCGTGTTTCTTTAGATCAGCGTTGTCCACGGCTTATGCGCACAATAGCGCACGGACAGTTAGTTGTACAGCAAGCCAGACACCTCACACCGACAAGTGTCTGTGAAAGCACGATTGTGCTACTGTATTCAACTTCGTAGGCAAGCAAAGCAGAATTTTGCGATCAGTTGACGCTAGAATTTCAAGCAAGCAACACCATTCACGTTTTACGCTTTAAAAACAGAACGCACTAAAAATGTTCCAACAAATTTGGGAAATATGTTATTTTTTTATTGAGAATAATGAAAAGCATGCAGAATGCTTAATTTGTTATAAAAAAATAAAGCGTTGTAGCAAACATGATATAAAAAGACATTATGAACGTTGTCACAAAAATCTTGTAAATATCGAGGGAGACGCCCGAAAAAGTCTTCTTGATAATTACAAAAGAAAATTTTATTTACAATTAAATTCTCAGCCTATGGCAAACAAAAAAGTATGCCCACGTGAAAAGGCATCTTTTGTAGTTGCACTTGCATTAGCAAAGCAAGGCAGACCTTTCACTGATGGCGAGTTTTTCAGAAACTTATGTTTTGCAATGCTTTGATGAAGGTAAAGAAATGCAGGAAATTTTGAATTTAATAAGTATGCCAAACCTATCATCACTTGCAGAGGAATTTTCAATCACAAATAAATTAGAATACTATAGCCAAATTATATCCCGCATTTTAGAAAATTACAACAAAATATTTAAAGATCTAGCTCAAATACAACCAATTATAAACCTATATGATAATCCATTGACGTGTGATGTTGTTACCTTTGATCCGTTACTTCAAAAAGAAATCAGAGAAATGCGATCAGATTTTTCGTTACTTATTGACTCCGGTATTGATTTTTGGAAAATGATTGATGAAAAAATGTATCCACTAGCGAAAGATGAAATTTTAAAAATATTTTCAATGTTCGGATCAACATACAGTTGCGAAGTGGCATTTTCCACTTTAAAGCATATTCAAAGCAAATATAGAAATCTACTATCAAACAATCACATTTCTGATCTCATTAGAATTAAGCAATATAATAAAGAAATAAATATAGATAATTTAGTGACCGTAATTTAAAAAGTACGTTTACTTATTTGTACGCACTGTTCCGTATTCGTGTTGTCTGCTTGTAGCTTTCCGAATGTACGCTAATAACCAACACAAGCATAACGTGCACACAGTCACGTTGGACAACACTGCTTTAGATCAAAGCGCTTAAAGATTAATGTTCTTTGTATGGTGAAAACAAAATTTTTAATCAACAAACACAATTTCTCTTTATGAGACTTCACAAAATAATATCAAATTGCTTGTTTAAAAAATGTTTAATATTAACTATTTCTTTAAGCATGCGCTAATATAAAAAAGACTAAGTTCATTTTAAAGAACTTACAATTAAAAAATGGTTTTATTACAAAAATGTTATTGATTTAAAAGTTCCAAGAAGTTCCATTCTCATTTAAATTTTTTCGAAATCTTTTTTGTTTTCCACATAACTTTTAACTTTTTGAGCGACATCAATCAATTTGGTGTAAAATATAATTCAAATATAATTTTTTTTTTTTAATATAATTATCCTAGGAAGTGAGAGCATTTAAATTCAAATTTTGTTTTTCGCCATACATTTTAAGGCCCTCCAAATGTCTTTATGTTACTAACTAACTTACTTAATTGGCGCATTAACCGCCCAGCTTTCCCTATATCTGGCTATAGCCGGGTCTTTCGGAGAATCTTTCTCTCGAACACTCAAAAAGCCCCCTCATCTGGTGTTGCTATCGTCCATAATTCTGGGCCATACAATAGGTCGGGCATAATGAGAAACTTGTTATATATGTACATACATATGGCAATGTGCTCTATATCAGTTCTTACAAGTCTGGAATCATTACTGGTATAAAAAGTATTTAAAAATATGAGTTCAACCGATTGCCTCATAATGTCGACTCTACAAATAGCAGAAACTTTTAAACATTATTTTCTATTAGATATCTGTCAAAGAAAATCACTATTAAATTTAGATTCGATTTCAACTTGACTATAACAACGCGCTTTATATTTGAATTTAGCACGACATAGTCCATTAGCATTTATGCATGAATTATGAGCCAAGCATATCATAATATTTTTCGTCATCCCATCAAATTCACGCTGGTAACACCAGCACCAATAAACTTTAGAAATTGCAAAGTTTAGGCGCTTTGTCAGTCATAAAAAGTTTATCGACGCCTGAGCGCTAAAACGCGCATAGCCACAGCACATTTATAGGCAACAATTAAGATTTGAAATTCTTAAAACAGCATGTTTTAAGTGGGCAAATAAATTTACTGGTTTTTATGAGAATATGCACTAAATTCATTGCTAAGCTATAAAGTTAAAAAAAAAAAAAAAATTACGCTAAATTGAGAAGGTGTGTAGGAAACGTGCAATCATTTTTTTTATTGCAACCGCGGTCATATAATCTAAAGTACAATAAAGAAAAAAAAATAGCAATAAACTTCATAACCACAAATAGCCAATAAAAAAAACACCCCCATTTTTTCTAGGTAATTTCATTTTGAAACTTTAATAAAGTTGTGCAAGTGCAAACAATACACTCTTCCTGAATACCAATCAGTTTTTCTTATTTCTATTTTTTAAACCTTTTTTGTTTGCTTTTACTGTACATGAATAGGTTTTGAGATTTATTATTTACGAATTTATCGCCTAAAGACAGTCAGTAGCTGGTAGGGAAAAAAGTGTATATAACCACTAATGCAACTGTCGCCATTTTCCCGCAGTTGCTTATTTATACCCTGTCGGAAATCAAAGTAATTTAAAAATCATTTAAAATGTATTCTTTTCCAACTACAATTGGTTTGAACTGATTATATTTCCTTGTCATCAATTAACTTTTTTAACATGACGATGTCCTAGAAGCATGTCAATTATCCGTATTTCAAATATTTATATTTGACAGAAAGAACATTAAAATGGCTTTTTTCACAACTGCAATAAAATGTTTTTATTTCCAGCTATTTTAAAAATGCTTTCTTTAAAACTATTTTAAAATCTATTTATTTAAAAGATCTTTTATTTATTCCTTCTTTTTTTCCAACTTTTTCAAACCGCATTTTATTTTATAGTTTTTATAAAATATTTTTATAATTTTATTGAGCTCAAGGCCAGTTTATAGAAGATTTGCTTGTGAAAAAACAACAACAGCTTTCAATGGTTGAAGTTATAGTACCATTTCGGAAATCACCACATTTCCTCATCAGACTTCTTTTTGATTATTAAATTAAATAATTTTTAATTTTAATTTTCATAACCACTTCTCTCAGGCTTTGAACCCGGGAGCTCGGAGTTGCAGAGCCAATACACTACCTATTGTGTTACGCTAGCCGAGTTGGCTGTTGTGTTTATTTCATCTAAAATATGTTTACATATGTATTTTTTGTTTTAACTAAGTTAAGAATTCAGTTCATTTTTTTTTTGTAGAACAACTTAACCTACGTTTACACGTTTTTAATGTAATCTAATTAAGTTTTTTCTGCATACTTACTTCTTAAAAGTATTGCTTATTTACCGTCTGAATGGCTTTGCGAATAATTTGTTGTCAAATTTGTTTCCCTTTCATTAAAGATTTCATTCCATCAAGCTATGGAATATATGGAAAATAGCTTTAGATAGATGTATTTAGAATTTTATGAATATAGTAGCTACTTATGTAAGTTGTTTTGTTTTATTCTAATGCATCTGTTTGAAAGCAGTATATTTCCAACTACTTTATATTTGGTTCAATCTTCAGACTGTCTGCTATTTTCCGACAGGGTATAGTATGTGTATATTTGTATATGAGTATACACCCTAACACAAACAAGTAAAATTACTATAATAGCAAAGGTAATAACTCAGAAATTGCATTGGCTTTGCGTATATGTGCAATCAGCACAAATAACTAAAAAAAAAAAAAAAAAAAAAAAAAAACCTATCTTCGAATGGTAGCTCACTGTCACAAATCCGCAAGATGATGTGGTAAAAGTACACGTACATTTTTGCTTGCATACATATATACATACATACTTATTAATAACTGTATATGTATTAATAAAAAAAAAAAACACCTCAAGCTGTAATATACGCTAGAGTACTTAGGAACGAATTGAAAAGAAAAAACACAAACTCTAAAAAGAAAAATGAAAGTGAAAAATACGTTTAGTAGCTCCTATATACGCTGCTGGTCATAAATTTAGCGCAACTTCATATGATGGAATTTATGGAATTTTTACTAAAGGCAAAACATGTCGTTAACACTAATACTATTTTTTTAATATACAATTTTATAACCTTTAAAAAATTTATCTCAATTCTTATACTTGCCTTAAAAAATGTAGCTTTTGAAAATATTTTAAATACCTATGAATTTCGAAGCTCTTTTTATACTTTTTAGCGGGAAGATTACTTTAAATAAGAAATGAAGATGCAGTTGTAATTTGATCGTGGCAAAAATTGGCGCAGCCATATTACGCATAAGACAGTAAAATCATGTAGCGATTTTCCCCAAAAAACCCTTTTATGAGTTTCAAAGACTTTCTTTTGTAAATAAATATTTCACTGTGAAGCCATATAGTAGGCTCTTGGGAAAAAGTTGGCAAAAAATATGTCGTGGAGTGACCAGTTGAAATTTTTCTGAAATTAAATTTATTTATTCCCCACAAAAACGGAGATAAAGCGATAAGTTATATTATTATTAAAAATTGGCTCTAAGACAAAATTCGTTACATAAAAAACTTGTTTCTCTTCTATAAAGAAATATCCAAGGCTTTAGTTTTATTTGTCTTATATGACGATTATTTTAATGTGGATTTTTTACGACTTCTTTAAATAACTTTACGGCTTTTTCGTTTCTCAGGCCAACAACATATATCAGAATGGAATTTTTTGTCGTCAACCCTTAAAATTATTACCTTAAACTTATTCCTCTTCTCATATTTAAATACTGAAATATATTATTATTTAGATAATATTTAGTAATTATAGCTTTCGTTTACTGAAATAAAATATAAAACCATTTTTAAAAACTACATTCAACGTAGAAGCACCTAGGTTCCAAATTTTACTGACGACCCGTCTAAATTAAATAAAACTTAATTTTGTCAATGTTATTCTAAAAGCTAATTAATTAATGGTTTACATTGAACTTCGCAAATATCTGCTGTAAGTGTACAAATTCGGTTAAGAGAAAACGTTAAATGCAAATAATTTTCGCTTCGAGAGATGAAAATAAGTCCAATAGAATTATTTTCAGAGGCTGGAAATCATGTCTCTCTAACGACAGATACAAAAATATAAGTCCAAGTTATTTATGAAGAAAAGAAGAAAATCACGTTCGTCTTGATGTTATCATCTCAAAAGAAAATAAAGATATTCGTAATACAAAAATAATGTTTCTTTTATTTTGAGCCCCTGCGGAAGAGACCGTGCCGTGAGGTATTATTTCCAGCATGACGTTTCGCCTGTAGGGAAGATTGGCACAATAATAGGAAGCAAAAGTTAAAAAAAGTTGAGTTTAAAAAAAAACATCCCTCCTTGTATTCAATTTATATACAAAATAAATACTCTGCTAACACGGCACATTTCTCAGAGGGAGCAAAAAAGTTTGAATGATGAACAGATTATTTTTAAAACTAATTTAAGAAAAAAAATCATCAAAAAAAGCCTATTGTTTTTTTGAAACACTTGATAAAGCTTAACAATTTTGGCGTAATGTACTGAATCGTTCTTGTATAGCTTGTTTTCTAAACGTTTTTAAGCATCTTTCAATAATAAAGAGCATACAGGAAATCATCAACAAATGGTTTTAATAAAGGTTTCTTTTAAATAGTTTAAATTAGTATTGGTTGGTTTGTATTTTCAACCATTACGAATTTTATTCACTGAAAAAGCCAACATTAAATGACTTAACTTCTTATAAAACTCACTAGAAACATAAGTGAACTAATGTTTCATTAGTCAAATGAGTGAATAAAATACTCGTTTGAGTAATAAAAAAAATTACTTTTAATTTAGAAAATGTATGTGTGTCAAACTAGTGACCACCACTGTACACTACACCTTTATACGACGCTCTGTACATGTCTAGATGTGCACAAAACACATTAATATCGCCGAGTGTTACTTGTAGCAAGCAATATCGCTCGCTTTGTGGGGGCAGTTTATTTATTTAGCTTGGCAACTATACGACGGTGTAAAAATGTGAAAACTGGTCGGTATGGTGTGTTTGGCGGAAATGCGCTCAATCACTTATCGCCTTGAAATAAAAACCAGCTAATGACGGAAATTAATAGAAATCATCGGTTGGCAGCGGATATGACGGTGAGCCGAATGCTCGTGGCTAAGCTGTGCTAATGACAAGTGTCAATATGAGGTTAAATTGAATGGAATATACTTCTGTTCCGGTGTTTAGTAGTATTAAATAAATTATTTAATATATAATATATTTTCCTTATAAACTTTAGTGGAGTTTAGTTTGGATATGTTAATATAATTTTATATGGAGCGAAATAGTACATTTCTCTGCTGATATAAATCATTTTATATCTAGCTTTAAGACATATATAATTTTTTTATGCACTTACATCGATATGTAGAAGTATGTATTTTTGAGATACCTAAGTAATTTAAAGTAAACTATAGGAAAAATGTGATATATGATACAAAACTCCCTAAATTGCTTCTATAATAGGGAGAACCAAATTGCTTCTTAAGCTGGAAATATCACCGATTATATATATTCGTATGTAAGTTATACACAGGCTGGTCAAATTCCTTTAAATTTCCTTTCTTAGCTTATACAATCATATTCGCATTTTTAATTTAATATATTTGCCTATATGAAAGCTGTTGTTATTTTTTTTCCTTCAGATAAAAAATTTCTGTAATATATAACGTTTTTATATTGATCTTAAAAATGTATTTTTTCAATATATAATATGCATACCGTTAGCATTAAAAGAGCACATTTTGACGGCGCTTTGACGAGTATGAAACTTTCGGATCAGTCTCGAATAGAATATCGCATTCCTCCCATATTTGTAATAAGGTCCCTTTAAGTTTTGTCAGCATTTAAGACTCAGGTTAAAAAAATTGTTGTTGCATACATTTTATTTCGATATTTCATTGGATATTGTTATCGATATTGTTTTCAAAGTCGAATGGGTTTTTTTTATCGTTATCGAATTGTGATTTGTATCGAAAATTAAAATAGTTCGATGTAGTTAACGTTACGAACTTAATAAATAACGCGACAGTTTATTAAACTTGATAATTTTTTTCTAATATAATATCGATTTGGTATTAAATTTCCCTGCGCATTTTATAGGCTTATAATATTCGTTGACAACTTTTTCGGCAAATTATCTAAAGAAAGTTTAATGTTTTACATTAAACACTAAATAAAGTAATTTTTTATGAAATCTTCTATCCGCAATTCAGATCTCTTCTGCGATTACTAAAATACCAAAATATGTAATCAGAATATTCAGTTAAAAAGATGTTAAAAAAAATTTTTGAAACCAAACACTTTATTAGCAAATGACGTACTCATTATCAGCTAACTCTCTTTATTTTGTAAAGTCTTTATATCAGATATATACGCACGTTTACGAACAGATATATGTATGAATACGAATGTATCCTTAGAAAATTCCTTTATTGGTCACAACAAGCAACAAATGTTTTTATTCTCATAACCTTGAAATGCACAAGTAACGCAAGTATGTAATTTAGACATCCCTACTTTAACTGAAATACGTAAACCTTTTAAGTAAAGCAATGAAAATAAAAGTCCAATTCTTACTAGAATCTAATCGTGGACACAAAATGTGATGCGCGTAGTTTTGTGCTTATGCACTCAGAAAATAATTTAACTGCAGTTGCGGTTTTGATTAATATAATTTTTTTTTCCGTGCTGTAAACAAGTTCAAAAAGATAGGATTTTGTGCACTTTGCAACACAGAAATATGTAGATCATCATTTTCTTTTTTTTTATAATATATATTACTGCCTAAAGGGAATAAATGTAGATTCAAAGCTATTTGTGACACACTTTACCTAAATACCCTAAATACTTATTGAGCTTGCTCTAATGAATGCAATAAGTTTATATTTCCGTGAACTTCAGGTACTCAAACCAAATTATTGGCTGTAATTAAAGTATAATATTGGATAATTGAAGTGAGGTGGCGCGAAGAACAAATTAATGACCCACTCTTGAGTATTTCGATATAACTCGCATCAAAAATTGATCAGATGTGTTAGTAAAGGCATGTTTAGTTTACATTGGTAATTAGGCGATTTCGGACAGGATTTTCTAGCGATAAAAGTGAGTAATTGCCGTGACTGGAGCATTAAAATTATTTTAAATTCTTTATTACCGCTTCCTTTATATAACCGTAAAGTTTTTGTGGAATTTTGTGGTTTTCTTTCGGCGTTAGGTGATCTTGAAATATCCCAACCCAATAATTTGTTCTCTCAAAATATTATTGTACAATTTTCAGATGACTTATTCGCCCCATCTCGCGGATAAGCATTAAACAGAAATTGTTACTTTTAATTAAAATTAATTATATAAAGAGGTATTACAACAATAACTTAGTCCAGGCAAATATTATCAGTGTTTTAAAGCTTTGAATTCTTTATCTTACCATAGAGATCAATAAATATAGTAAGCATCAGAGTTTTATTGCAATTTTAACTAATATAATATATACATATATTTTTGCTATTAAAAACGACATTTCGTTAATTAATATTTTTTGATCTAAAAAAAAATTAAATCATCTCTATATCTATTTTCTTTAGTTTACTGTTTTTTAACATCATGAAATGATAATATTTTGCGTTTTTTATAACTAAATTAGAACTCATTCAATCTCTCAAAAGTAATAAATTATTTTCAATTTAAGGTGATGATCAAACTTATTACGCGAAAAAAGGAGTTTTTATTAAGAGAAAATATGCATATGACTCCATATTTCATTATTTTTCTGAGCGATAATTATACATTTTCATTCAATTACTAATAATAACATTTTTTTCCGATATTTACTAGAATCATTATTTTCGGACCTGTTAAGAATAGTGCAATGGTTGATTTGAAAATAATAATAATAAATAGTTTAAAAAAATAAAAACAAGCTTTTAATTCACATCAAATTAATAAGTGAAAAATAATTCTTTATATAAGCTGAAAATAATATAATAAACAAAAAATTCTAGTAGTATTGTGGCAAAACCGTGGCTTATATTAAGAACTATTTTTCCCTTTTCAGTTTGAAAACGTGTTTTTTAGTTTTTTTTTAACTATAATTATTCTTTTTATTTTCTTTTTATGCTTTAGACGCAAACCAACATTTGAATTTCATATTCTTTTAATTTCTAAAGCTCTCACAATAAATAATGCAGTACACAGGACTACAAGCAGTAATATGGTCGCTTAAGGGGGAATGGTACTTAAGACGGTTCGATCTTAAATACTTTTCGATATAAAAAGCCATAAATTGAATTATGCACGGTGCACGGTGGTGTATTCATGAATCTTTAAACGCGTTTTTCTTAGAACCATTATTTTCAAAACGGTCGCCACGATAACTAAAATAATACTAGTTCGATTCGGTATAAATTGTTAGAATTTAATCAGCAATCTCATATATCTAGCCGGAACCAGAATTATGCACAACGCATTTGTTTAAAAATTTTTTTCCTAAGCAATTGACACTCGAAAACATGGTAAAAATCGTATATCGTTATTTAACGTAGTGTAAAATTTTCAATTTTAACTTTATCGACTATTTTCAGGTCCCAGATATAATCACAAGTCTACTGAATACAAAGAAAGTTGAATTTTCTGTTTCAGATTATCTAAACGTGAAAAATCGTGGCAACATCTAAGCAACGTATTTCTGCTGGCTCAAATTTGAAGCGCCACTGTTATGATTTCAATAAACTATTTGACAAATTAAAACCGTCAATTCATTGATTATATCCCTTAGTTTAACTTGCAAAAAGCGTTTAAAAATATTAAATTCTTTTTTTGACAAAAATTATAAAACAAGGTAATTTTCCGGTCACTTAAATCATTTCGTTTTCGATCAGGTTACTCATACGTCCTGTACGACATATTCGAGTTAATTTACTACCGGCTATATAAACTTACATTGGTTATTGATAAAGTGTATAAAGCTTAGATTAAATATATCTGTTTAAAGGGGGTCAACAGTGAGTCTAAAGAAGTCGTTTACAAACAAACATATATACATACATAAATACAGGTGTAACTAATATAAGCTTGTTTAAATGGATTTAATTTCACATTTTCTGCATGATTTAATTCGAACATAAAAAGACATTCTATAACTGAATTTTATAAATTCACATATAGCCTTTATAAAACTTATCCAATGTATTTAAGCTTTTAATATATGTTTTAAAAAACTTCAATGAACTGCTAATTATGTGTAGATTATAATGCTAAGCATATGTAAAATATAAATGTCTTATTTATTTTTACTGTAACCTGGGTTTTCAGCTTATTAAATGTTATTGGAATTTCATAAGTTTCAAAATCAGTCTTTATATAAAATTTGTGGAAATTTGAATTTGAAAAAAACAAAACTTTCTTTTTTGAATAATAACCGTTGAATAATAACCGAACTACTGCTTTAAATTCAACGCTTTCCAATACTAACTCGAAATGTTGATAAAAAAAGTAAAGCATTTTCTCGGTGTAAACTTGCATCTCCTATTTAACTTGTGACTTGGTTTATATATAAACAAGTATTTAAATCAAACCGCTTCTCTCATAGCTACCCCAACCACTTGCTAATACATTCGAATATATATATGTATGTCCATATGTACAACGGAACCCTCATAAAAAATATAATAAACAAATTGCCAGAGAGCCTCAGCTTGTTTTCATGTTTGGGGTCAAATGTATAAAAAGCAACAGTTACCCCTTTTAATAGAGGTGACTATGCGCTACATAAATGCTGGTAAACATTCTCTGTACAAAAATACATACATATACGTTTACATACATACTTACGAGTATATGTATTTGAGTAGTGGCACAATTCAAAAGATACTATACAGAAAGTAAGGCAGCAAATAACAAACTTAGTAACAAGAATATTTGAAAATAATGTAACTCTTTACCGAGGCGCGTGGAGGATGTAACGATATCTGGCGCAAGCAACTGGCACTCAGCCTAGTATTTGATGGTGGTGCTGCGTAGGAAGCGTGTAATTTATACTTTTCTTTATTTATTTATTTTTTGCCAAGCGAAAGGTTATTTGGCATTTTTTCTAATGTAAGAGGCAAATTTTTTTCTCCATTGTAGTTTATTATTATTATTTTTTTTTCTTTTCAAATGTCAAGTAAAAAGTTTCGCCCCAACTTCCATTGATAGCCTTGCCGCGCACTCTTTAATCCTACACATATGTTATGTATGTAGTTGCGATCTGTGCGCTAAAGGCATATGTTGAAAAAGGAGCATAATAGCATAAGACAAATTATGTTCAGGTTCAGGTATGTAAGTGGATATTTTCACATTTTGATTTAAGATTTTAACCTTTTTCCGGCCATTTGCTCTGCTTAACAACATTCCCATGAGTGCAATGCTTTTGGTGTGAGGCGTATGGCAACGCAAATTACTGTTTGTTGTAGATCTAATGCGCTTTGCATGTCCGGTAATTTGACTTAAGCATGTTTCTTTTTCTCTTTTTTTTTTGCTGTCAGCGTTTGTGATTATGTGCGCGTATTTAGCTCGTTAGTATCATATGCAACATTCATCTATCAAAAATGAGAGTTTCGTTGCGTATTTTAATAAAAAATGTTGCTTGTGCTTTGTATAAACGGTGGATAATGCGCGAAACTACATAGAAAATAAATATAAATTTGACTTGTTTGAGATTAGCGAGTGCAAAGGAGCAGCCCACCTTACCTAACTTAAAATTCATTTGGTGGAGTGTTAAAAACCTAATTGATGTTGTGTGAGTATTTTCAAAGCAGATTTGCTTTAATGTTTATATAGTGGCTAACGAGTTTGAAAAACATCAATCCTAGGAAATGCCAGAATACAAAGTTTGTCAATTTTGCATGGAAAAGGAATATTTTTTACTGAAAGTACAAAAATTCGCATACAGTTAAATGATTTTTTTTAAACGTAAGTTCGATATTTCTCATTCGAATTGAACTTTATAATTCAGGAATCTTAGATCATCGAAAATTAAAAAATAAATTTGATTTCCTTAAAGTACTAAGCTCTTCGTACCACTTAACTTCTATTTAGTAATTTTTATATTGCAAAAGCAGATCGTTATGAATAAAAAATTCCATGGAATACTTTGAAAGGAGGACTTTAAAAATCGTGATAACAATTAGTTATTGATGATGGAAAATAAGTTTTCAATTATATTCAATTGAAATAAAAACCTTGTGACTAATTTGAATCAAAAATGTAATAACACTAAAAGATTAAGGCAATCAATGTATCTTCTAATGTTTTAAAATTTTTTTCAAAGTAAAATATGGTTAATTCTCTAAGAAAAACCATTTATTCAAAATATTTACAAAAAAGCAATAAACTAATAAAATTTCATCAAAATTTCGAACTTCAAAAAAAAATTTTAGAATTTTTTTGTGTATGCAGCTTTTTGGCTCAATAAATTTTAGTCTGAGAAAGTGCAAGTATTTGACAATTTTTCTACCAACAGTTTCCTTCATACAACGCAAAACCGCGATTATTTTTATATAGGGAAGAAATAGAAAATAGTTCCAAAAAAACAGCTGTAATTTGTAGCCAAAGAAACTTTCGCTTTGTTATACTAAAATTAAATATTTGCATACCCCGAAAATTTCAGTAAAATATCTTTAGAAAGTTCAAAATTTAGATGAGATTTTAATTAATGTTTTTTACATTTTTTTTTTTATAAGTTAAAAATAGATTTTAATGTTGTTCGTTAGAGAATTAACGATATTTTCATTGTTAAATAATTTGAATTGATTGGGGAACAAATAAATTGTCCAAATGAGTTAATAAATGATTGTGCTATATACAGGGTTATTATAAATCCATATGTAAGTATTCGACGACAACGCAGTTGTGAAAATTCATCTGTGCCAGGTAATCTGTGGCTGTTGTATTAGGTCAACAAGTTCTCACTGATCACGTAAAGATACATATATGTGTCAGGAGTATGAGAACAAGCATTAAAGAAAGATAACACACCTTCCTACGTACATACTTGTACATTACTGATGCGAGTATGTTATTCAGATATTACTCATACGCACTGTTGGCTCGAATAAGCACGATTATTTACGCAAGAAAAAAATAACGTTCATATATACATAGAATAAAAAAGTATAATATATATAATTTGTGGTGTGCGTCTTTATAGTCTACCGCAAATGGAGGGACCTACAATTTTGTGCCGATTGGAGGTTTGCTATTTCCTGCCGCGGGGTGGCCGCTATTGGGAAAAAACATTTTCTATGATTAGGATTTCGCTTGCCCTGACTGAGATTCGAATCTCGAACTCACCGGCATATCGAGTTATAGCACGCACCGCTACCAACTCGACTACAGCGGCCAAAGAATAAAATATATAGCAATGTTAAATTAAAACGGTCAACTTTATTAAGAATTGAAACCTTTCTGAAATTGTGTTCTTTAGGAAGAGAAAGAACTATATATTCCTCTTTTTTCTAACGTATTCTATATTTTGTAGTAAAATAAAATACAAGAAAGTTTAGCTTTTTTCTCACACATGACAATAGCGTTATGTTTTGTAAGGGTGCTCAAAGTTTCATTTAAAAACAAATTTAAGAACATTGTGAGAAAAGTTGAAAAATATATATATTTTTCTTGAAATAATATCAGAGAACGAAAACGACACTGAACCTGACACAACGCCGTTAATTATTTACGCCAAGCTTGTTTTAATAGTCAAGGTTTCTTTTGGTTTAAATAAATTTAAATATCAAAGCCATTACGTTTCCTTCATTCATTCTTGTTGCTTGTCATATTTTAAAATTTCCTTCTTTCTTTAACTTGTTGCTACAAAGGAAAATATTTTATCTCTCCCTAACTCAACTAGAAAATGTCTGAGTATCTTTAATGCGGCTGATTTACGGTAGCATTAGAAAAAAACAGTTTCACAAAGTATTACACTTTACTTCGTTATGTATAATTTATGTGTTCAACTTTCAAAATGATTTTTCTTCTTTTCCTTAGTAAGTAAAGGACGTTCAGTCAACTTCTATTTGCTTAGCCATTAGTACGCCTTTGCTTGAGCAGTAAATTATTTCCTATAAATGAACGGCTGGCTGTTCCCTAAGGACGCGATAATTGCTATCCATTATTTTATCACAGATTTGTGACATGTAAAATTACACTGGCAATTATTAGTTTACATTGACGAACCGATTAGTAAAGAGAAAAAGGTCGTTTATGTAAATGCAAATTTTGATTAATTTTTTTCTATTTTCATAAAATAACTTTAACTTAAAACAAAATATCCAGCTTTCTCTGCCAAGTAACGTAATCGACAAAGAAAATATTGTCAAAGGAAAGCATACAAAATACAAGAGAATATATTTTGTTTACTATATAAATATATATTCTGAAAAGCGGCGCTTAGTCTGACTAAACTACAATAGCTACAGAGAGTATCAAATGAAAGTTCTTGATGTGTACATTTGCACAAAATTATTAAATTTGAAATCAGTCTGTTACATATACAAATTTTCATATGGTTTTTTATAATTTAAAGGAAACACTGTAATTGTTATTAAGAAAAATGTACAATCGCGTACAATCAAACACACCCTTTAACATATTTATTTTTGTTTTATCAAAACTAAATGTTTGCGTATTATAAAAAATTTAATTTGCTCTTAGTGTTATCAGCATATGTTCTATATTCACACTTAAGCTTATTTATCCCATTGTGATACCGCCTATAAAGCCATTTTTCCCAGCCACTCTCATACAAGCAATATAAATTTGAATGAAAAGCATAAAGGATGGGGTTAGTTAGACAGTCGTGTAACCGACAGACATAGGGAAATGTAGAAAAAAAAATATTTCCGCTAATATCATTCTACCGATATTTACCTTCGTAAGACGAAGGCTTATTTTAACTTTTCAAAACATTTCGCGGGTGTTCCGAATTTGTATTGCTTAAGTCTGAGCATAGTTTTATTAATATGATTAACAATAATTGTTGTTGGATTGTCCTTCAAAAATATCAAAGCTCTGAGATTATAATTATTATAAATTTATTTAAGAATAAACGAGTTACCAAACAGATTTTCCACTATACATGTACTATTTCGACAAAAAAAATCGAAAAATAGTGGAAGTTGAATGCGTAAAAACCAGCGATGTTTAAAACAAAATTCGCTAGAAAAAATATTTTTAGACTTTTTTTTTTAAATAAAATTATCGTTCAATTTTTTAGTCAAGTAATAACTGCTAAACTTGACAAAATATTTTTAAGTACAAAAAAAAACTACTTTCCAAATTATATGCAAACCGCTTATACAAATTAAACAAATTTTTTCAGTTATTATTGGAGTTTTTCCCAAAAAGTTAGAAAATTAAAACGAATCAAGGATTCTTCTACCAGAGGTCTTGGGATGAAAGCAACATTGAAAACTTTTTGCTACAACAATAGTTTGCCCCGAACTTTTAAAACATCGAAAAAAAATGTTAATTCCGGTATACGTTTAAAGCTCAACCTCAAGAAGAAATCACCTCACAAACCCAAGAATCCCATAAGTTTAAAAGCTGACCAGATATAGGCATCTCTGATGTCAAAAAAATATAGCATGATGGAGAAATTCTAACCTTGGGTTTTTATTCTGTGAGTTGTGTTCTGCATATATGAACTTGATTGGGTTGCAATGAGTATAGAACCTTATAAAAAAATAATTTTGTCTTATTTTCTGATGTAGCGCCAGGGGAGAACTTTAAGAACTTAAAGAAATAATATAAACAATTCATCATGATACAAAATTCCCTTTATGTTCGATATATTGTTCTATTTAGTCGCTTTCTGAAAGTAAGTTTTTTTTTATTTTTCTCCACAAACCGCATTTATGTTAAGCCAAGTGCTTTACTTAGTTAACGATAAAATCCTAATCAACTTCTAATTTTAGTTTCAAAATTTGTTTAACATACAAACGGTAATTTTGAAAAAGCAAGCGCAAATAGCACTTAAAAGTTTTTCATTAACTTCCAGTATTTCATTACATATGCGCCATGGTACTCATATTAAACAGCTTCCTTACGCTCAGTTAGTTATCATAAATATTAAATTAGTTTGTTAAACTGACACAAATATTTTGGATTTATTTTAAGCTTCTTGCAAAGAATTACTAAAAATGTAAGCCATATCCAGCTTCCTTTTCATTTTCCGTAAATAACTTTTCGTTTTTACACTCATAAGTTATTTATAATTTTTAAATGCAACTCATGAAAACTCAACTTTGCATAGCAACAATGAATCTATTAAATGGCAGACAATGAGAAAAGTGCAAAAAAATTCAACAATAATAGGTATTTCTTAATTTTAGTTAAAGAAAGAAGTCAGAATAAAATGGAAGTTGTTATAAATTTTACTTTAAAAGCACACAATTCAACGTAAAAATTAAAAATGTTCAACTTTACGAAACAACAATTTTTTGAAAGGTCCATTTACATATAAAATCTTCCATTTTAGCAAAAAATAACAAAAAACCCACAATCAAGTAATCATAACTAACTTAAAATAATGAATATAAAAATCTAAAAAAGCAATTAATTTTAATTAAATTTCTTTAAATCTCCAAAGGCGTTGTTGCTTTCAAACATTTTTTACAAAAATATTACACTTAGCAATTGGCACAGTTGGGTGATCAAAAGTATAAATACAATTTCTCCAGACAACCCTTTTGATTAAACAGCCATCATTATATTTTTCCTCATTCATTTCTTAATAAATACATATATTTTATTTAGCAGCCATTATTATATATGTATTTACAAGATGTCTATATAAAATAGAATTCTCTTTAAGATCGATGGTCTCACCCAAGGGGGCTAAAATTTAGACGCAAACTTAATAAATATACAAATTTTATACATAAAAATAAGTTTTAATCATAATTAATAAGAAAGTGAAAAAGAGGAGAGTTGCAAAAATCTGGTTAGGTTTCTAGCCTCTGTATAAAGATAATTGTCCTTTTAACTTAATTAAAGCGCCAGATTTCAACGAATACGTGACACAATGAAAACGTTTGTACGTTTTTTTTTTTATTGATTACAAAGGCACGTCGCTCACAACTATTTCCAATTAACGAAAATGAAGACAAATATTTGAACACTGAATAGCCCTTGAATTGGCATATAATTAACGTTAAATTTATTTAGCTTTTTCAGATTTTTCGCTATTTCGGCTGTCTCTCAATGCAAAAAAAAAAGTCAAAAAAAAGTAAGCGTATTTAAATTAACATTGAAAGGGGCGAGTACGCAATTCTAATCGGAAGCGCTGTTTTGTATTTCGGTTACGCAAAATGGAGGAGCAAACAATTGTGTCGGTAAACCATACACACACACACAAGCAATTTCCTGTTGACACACTAAATACCGGACACCAGCACTGCAGTCAGAACGTTAATTACATAGTTACAATGTGCGACTTGCATATAAAATACCTAATTAGAACAGCTCATTTGCGTTGATTGGCAACCCTAAAATTTCCCCCTTTCACCTCGTGACACATTACTCAATGAAAGCTTTGCAAGTTGGACGAGTGTGTGTGTTTGTAGTGCGGAATGATTGCAACAACAAGCCGCATCGCATAGTCAACTTATGCCCCAACAGGCAAAAAGTCATCATAGTGATTGCCACCTACTTTGTGGCATTAAGGAAAGTAACTTTATATGAATAATATATGTGTGTAAGTGGGTATTTCAACAATGGCCGAAATGTGTATGCACAAACACACACACACACACTAAAGCTTGTTATGCGATACCATAATTAGCTAATTTTTTCGCCGCACAAAGAGGGTATGAAGTTGTGTGACAACGAATGAAGTGGAAAGTCATTATATGGCGTTTACATAAGAGTGTAGTATACACCAATTGGTGGTATTTTTTTTTTTTTTTTGATGCGAAGCATTAGAATTTACAGTGACACACAAATTTTTTTGGATGGCACTTAATTAATAGCTTGATAGGTAGATACTTTAAAAGGAGAGAAAGAAAATATATATTTGCCTACTACATAGAATGGAATATTAATTGCATTTACTAGATATGCCCAAAAAAATGTGGTTCTAATGTCGCTTATATTGGTTATAATTATGATAGATAATGCAATTAATATTCTCAATTGTAATGGCAATGGTCAGTTATCTTAATTAACAAAGCTATTGTAATTATACCTAATAAATGTATTAAAAATTATTGCGGCAGAGTTTATGATAATAATAAAAAGTGATAATCATTCATTATACCCCTTCATAAGACCGGTAGTAGGTCCTCTATAGAAAATTATCGCGGTATAGCTAAGCTTTCTGCTATTCCTAAATTATTCGAAGCTATTGTTGTTGACCATTTAACGTCTTCCATATCCTCTACGATTTCTAGCACTCAAAACGGGTTCTCTAAGAGTAAATCTACCGTTACAAACTTGCTTGAGTCAACAACTCATGTTTCAAATGGATTCAGAGAATTTATGCACACTGATGTTATATACACCGATTTTAGTAAAGCATTCGACAGAGTAAGTCACTTTAAGTGACTCGATCTCCTTGATTTTCAACCTAATCTCCATCATTGGATATCTTCTTAGATCATTGACAAACACAACGAGTTCTTTTTAAAAAAAAACTTTCTCAAACATTATTCATGTATCTTCAGAGGTCCCGCATGGAAGTCACCTTGGTCCGATTCTGTTTTTAATTTTTATAAATGATTTACCTTCTGTAATAAATTATTCAAAAATTTTATTGTATGCAGATGATGTAAAACTTTTTAGATCGTATCATTCTGTTGACGAAAGGTCCTTACCACAAGCGGATTTAAATAGCATGTAGCAATGCTTTTAACTGATGTGAAATAAATTACATGCCACTAAGCCTTAAAAAATGTAAAGTAATGTAAGCATAACATCGAACAAATGTTTAACTTTGTTGATCTTGGAATTACAATGGACCCGAAAATTAATTTTAATCTTCACATAAATGTTAAAGTTAACAAAGATGTTTTTGCATTTGTAAAACGATGGTCAAAAGAATTCAATGACCCTTACATAACAAAGGCTCTGTTCACAGCGTTAGTGAGGCCAATACTGAAATATGAATCTGTTATTTGCAACCCACTCTATGAAGTCCATTTCGACCAGATAGAATAAATTCAAAAACAATTTCTGATTTTTGCTTTAAACAACTTTCATTGGGATTCTCAGTACAACGTGCCGCCATATATAAGTCGTTTTAAACTCATTAATTTTCCTTCACTTGCTAGTCGCAGAGAATTTCTAGGCATAGTATTTTTGATCCAGTTACTGACAGGCTTCATCTCTAGCCCATCTCTTCTTAGCGAAATAAAGCTAAACGTTCCCTCACGAGTTCCAAGACATTTCCGGGCTCTTTTTCGGAAGCCATGCTAAAGTAATTTTGAGTTAATTGATCCTCTCCGTAGTTTATGTTAGGATTTTAATACTCACTCCGGTTCTTTTGATATTTCAGACTCACTTTTTTACATAAAGAAAACTATACTCAATCCTCGCAATAATTAATACATACATACATATACATATTACTATTCGATCAGCTGATGAGCATTTGTTCTGTAGCTGAACAGTTTTAGATCTCGACACTTAACAAACCTCTGCCTTTCATGACTCGGCGCAGCATACATGGAAAAAAAAAATTTTCATATATATTCCTGCGTCATGCGTTGGTCGGACGGGTATGGAGGGATAAAACCGTTGGGATTATTATTATTAAAAACATGTTATAGTAGATAAAGCTGATGATATTGGTAATTAAGTAATTGTAATTTTTAAAGTAATGTCAGTGCCAATTTTTGTAATTTTTAGTAGTATTAGTTAATGATGTTGTAGTATATATTAACAATGATAAATTGGTGTTATGCTTGGAAATGAAGGAGGTTAGCACTGCGACCGATGGGTCTATTGGATAAGATAATGTCAGTTGAAATAAAAGCAATCAAGATAAGGATAAAGATAGTAGTTATGTTAAATATGAAGATAAACTAAATAGTTTTGATAACAGTAAGTCTCTGACAAAGGCTTCATACATTCCATTAATGGAAGAATTGTATGGGAGCTAACTGATATCTGTTCAAAATTTCCAGCCTTTAGCTGATGAAAATGAAAGTAAAGGTGTAAAATTCATTACCTGCAATATCGGTTGTATGCGAGCTATTTGTTATATTTCTCTGATTTTTATGATTTTCACTAATATATAGTGCTAATTATACTTTATTTTTTTTTTTGCAAATCTCAAGCCTTTATCTGCTTAAATGGATGAGTTATTGGGCAAAATAGAATATCTGCACAATCGGCTCCCACATATAAATACGTTATAGTGGTCCGATTTGGCCGATTCCTTAATTATAAATTATAAAAAGGCCGAGTTTCATCTAAATAATTTTTGGGATAGTTTGCGTTCAAGCAGGCAGATAGAAGGACAAGCGGACAGGTAGACAGACAGACAGTCATGGCTACATCGAAATAAAAAAAAAAAATTTAATAAAAAATCAACGACAAAAAAAGGTAAAAGTGTTAAAGTATTGGTATTGGTAATGGTCACGGTTAAACTAGTGGTAAAGCAAGTGGTAGTTGTATCTGTAATGGTTGGTATAGCAAAGATTAAACTGACCAAGTTTTAAAGCCTGTCTTTTTAATGTACATGAATATCTATGGATTTTGCATTGAAATAGCATGGAATGCCTCCTATATTTTATGTCCTCTATGAAAATATAGGTTTCGGTTACAAAATGTATGGCAAAATTTCATCGGATTTTCAACCCAAAAAAAACAAAAATTTAAATAATAAAATTCCATCGTTTTTTTTAAGTTAAATAATGCAATGTTTGAGTATAAAATGTTTACCCATAAATTTGTGCATGATAAAGTGAATTGATTACCGAGTTATAACACGCACCGCTAAAGATTTAACAAAAATTAAAATAAAAATTATGAAAATTATTTTTTTAATAATTACACTGAGCCTATTCATAACTGCATACTCGTAAGTTCAATTATTGAAGAAGTCTATTTTAAAAGAGACTACGAGTATACAATATTTCCCATATAAAATTAAGATAAAAATTTGAAATTTCACAGCCTCTGCTTACCTTTAGCTGAATTTCTTGCCATCTTGTTTTAATTTACAAATATGAACTTTTTAAGCAATTACTTCAAAATTCAATAGCACAATAACCAAAATGGAAAATATTTCACTGCTATTGTTTACACAAAAACCAGCAGCAAAAATGTCGAAAAGTAAAATGTAAAATCTATACCTTGAACTTTTGCAAGTCTTCCGGCACTTTGGATATGTTCCATTTAGTGCAACAGCCAAACACGGAAGTCAAGTAAATTGAAATGAATAAATTTATGCATGCGTCTATACGAAAAAAGTATATTATCAAGAACACACATACATACATACACATACAACCATACAAAAAAACATTTAAAAACTGCAATGACTTGCGCGCACAAATACAAAATAAATCATTTCCATAGCGTGCAGTAACCAACAAATACATAATAAACGCGTTTAAATAAAACAGACAATTAGGAACCATACAAGCAAACAACAAGAAAAGAGAAAAACGGAAAATAAAGAATTCAAAATACTATATGCATCCATCCTTGACTTTAGACAAATGTTTTTTTTTTATTTTTTCATTTTTTTTTTTTTGCTTGCCATGTTTCTCATACATTCTTTTCTGAGGGCCAACAATAAGCGCCAAGCCAAATGAACGCGCTTTTACTCGCTCACTAAAACTTGCCAAGTCGAGGCCGCAACGCAGCCGGCAGACTGTCGGCCAGTTTCTGTAAGCTCGCTCTTCATTATTAACAAAGACACTAAGTATTTAGGCCGCCTGCCAGTTCCTTTCATATTCCTCATTGTTACTTATTTTCCCTACCAGAGGAGGAGCTTTGTATGTGCAAACATAAATAATATGCAAGTAGGTAACTTTTTACAGTGAAGTTATTTTTGTTTTTATTGTTGTTGGTACTATTTTACAGTCAACGAGGCCAAACTGCTCAAAATGCTATGAATAAATGAAGGATTATTAAAGTATGTAGAGCCCAAAGTTTTAAACATGCAACACTAACTTGGTTGCCTGATGCTCTTTGTTTTTGGTAAGAGGGCGAAAGACATAAGGATTTGTTAAAAGGCATGGCAAAGCATCTAATATTATGCAGTATGCTAAGCGAATTGCTGTCTGTTTGGGTATTTTTAGTACGGACTTCCAAACATAATTTACACTGGAACTGTCCGAACGTCGCTGTTCCGAATTTCGAAAAATTGAAATCCACGCGTCTTTGGAAATTTGTCTCAAAGAATTAAATTTCTTTCAATTTGACCCTAAAATTGTTATCCGATATAAACAAAAATTTATTTACAAATCCTGGCACCTACTTATTTTTGATTTCGTACGTATTTACAAAAATTTATTTCGTGACACTTTTTAATGCAATAAAAGTTCAGATATAAAAAGTGCTGTTCTTCAAAAGTAAAAAGTCAAAGACAATCAACCTTACTTCCAATAATTTGAAAGCTTCTAAATTCAGTTCACGATTTGTTTAAGGTCTTTCTCTGCCATATTCGAATGAAAATGCCGCCGATGCATTTTGTGGTTTAATGCTATTAGAACTCTTAAAAGATTGTAAGGTTTATGAGTTAAAAACTGGACTCGAATCAAAAGTATTAATTAAAGTACAACATTTTTTATTATATTTACAAGACAAAGCGGTTGAAGTTATTTTATTTATTTATACAAAAATTAGGTTAAAATTAAAATTTTAAACTAATAATGTTGCGTTTAGCTTTGGCAGCGCAGGCCTTAAGCTTATTCTAAGTAGGGTTTTAAGTCGCGTTGAATATTTATTTGTGTTGATAGCAATGCACTAATTGTGTTGGTATAAATAAGTTAATTTTAGGAATTCTATTGTCTTTTTCATGTTGGCTGGAGTGGGAGACGAAATTAAAGTTAGAGGATCGGTTGAAGTTATAGTTGCTTCGAGTATTTCGAAAATCACCACATCTTCTCATCTGACTTCTTCCTTCAAAACTTACGTAGGAATCATCGAACCCACGCCATTACGCATGCATTAATTTTGTGTATAAAAAAGATCATTCCAAAACAAATAACTATGTTTTGTCTTTTTAGAGAACTGTATCAATAATTTTTTTTTTCATTAAAAGCTGTTGTTGTTTTTTCCACACAAAAATCTTTCATAAACTGGCCTTGAGCTCAATAAAATTGTAAATTTTTCTTATTTTATAGTAGATTTCAGCATCATCGAGTTCTGTATGCCGTATGAAATTTGGGCCTGACTTTGCAAATAAAGTGGAACAAAGCTCACTAGAAATAATTTTCATTATATCTTTTGCTTGAAGCATTACCTTGCTAATGCTAAAAACCTTCTTGAAGCAATACATATACGAGCATTTTTTGCTTTAAAATGATTTGAAAATTTGTATAGCAGACATTTTTTTTATTGTGATGTATTTTGGAACGATTTTCCGTCATCCCTTGTCAAGTTTGGTTTGCAGACAACTTGTCAACCAAACTTGACAAGGGATGACGAAAAATCGTTTCAAAATACATGACATTTCAACCCTGACGGAAACACCAACAACCAAAAAGAACAAATTTTTTTTTACTTGTTCATTGTCATTTTATATGAATTTTTGGATTTCCTTGAGAGCTGTGTACAATGATGCAATAATGAAAGGTAATGTACGTTGGAAACTTCTCGCTCTAAATCAGCCATCTTGAACGCCCTTAGAAACTGTGTTGTTCCTATGCAGAATTTTGTTACCAGTTTTGTACAAAAAAAATGTTGAATTGTAGCAGAAAATTAAGTTTTTCATGTGGAACTCATAACATATATTATCGATTGTTTTGACATTTTGGATAATTTTTCTCATTTTCAAGTATTTGTATAATGAAACATTATTTGTTAAAATATTAAGTGGAATAAAGCTCTGGGGTTCATTTCGGAAGACAGGATAAACAATTTTATTGGCATTTGCAATACAATATTTTATTGGCAAGAAAAAAATATCCGTTTTTTGATAAAGTATCAAAAATATATTTAACCTATGGATGTTGGATTCTAATGTCCGTTTTTGGTAAAGTATAAAAAATTCTTCATAGAGGAACTCCAATTTCTCTTCCGCCTTCAACCGACTCGATCGTCTCGTCAACATCAATTTTTCGTTTTCTTCGCTCGTCTTTGAAACAAGCTAATTTTATATTCACTGTAACCTATGGATGTTGTATTCTAATAATTATACCATAAAGGCTAAAGGAACTCCATGGACCTGTATATTTCTGCTTTTTCAGTTATCAATTAGTATTTATTTCCTAAAAATTCCGCATTCAGTGCTTTTATGCTCATAACCATTGAGGATTACCTTCAGTTTCTTAATGATCCAATGATTGGAAATAAACTATATTAATGTGGGAAAACTTTTCCGAAAAAATGTTAATAGCTGGACAAACATTGTTATGTTGTTGGTACGTTTTGAATGCATTTGCGTCATGTTTGAACATTTTACATTAATTTCTAAAGAATAATCATTATCGAAGAAGTTTGTCTTTATTAATTTTGGTATCCAAAACACTAAAAATTCGTACTGTGCGCAGGTTTTACCAGCAATTTTAATACAAATTATGATGTTTTTAATTTTTTTTTGTCAGCTTTCATATGAAATCCATAATATTCCAAACATTGTGGTTAAATTTAATGTAAATATCTTCACTCATTTGTACCTTTCCCTAAGAACGGCCTTCTTTTATTCCTGTTTCTCTAATACTTCCAAAATACAACATTCAGCTAAGGGCGTTCTATCTGGCGCTGTAACAACATACAACAAAAATCCTTTAAAATCAATCGTAACTTTTAGAGGTTTGCAGAATGAATTTTATAAGAATTCAATTTCCAATAAATCTTCTTTACCAGGATCTTTTTAAAAACTCTGATTAAAGATTTAAATTTTAATAAAAAATTATCAAATATCCACAAACATATTTCTTATATTTATAATACTAATTTTAAATTTCTTAACTCTTATCAATTTTTTGTCGCAAAAATTTTAAAACTAATTGTATTACTTACCAAAATCCTCGAAAAGTTCTTAATTTACTTTCTGCTATTAAACTCTGCCACAGACGTTCAAAATAAATTTTTTTTTAATATTTCATGCCGTAAAATCTGTTTTATCTTCATTGCTTTATTTTAGTTTTTAGCGATATTTACGCTTTTTTTTGTATAAACTTGTTTTACACTTTCACTAATTTTACTTTTACTTTTGTTATAGATATTTATTGCTTGTATTGAGTATGAGTATTAAACTTTCAAATATATTTTCAAAAATGTATATTTATTGCTGCACTTTCAACGCATTTTTGCTTTCCAAGGAAATAAATCTTAAACTATTATTTATTTGCCACAATGATTGCACGTTTCTTGAGTAGTTAAATTTTTATTTATGTTGTTGTTGATGTGCTATATAATTTGTGTGCGTTAAAATTTTTATTTTTTTCAGATATTCGTTATTGAAATCTTTTTATGCAACTATTTATTTGTTGTGTTCGATAGTTGGCGATATTGCTTTGCTTTCAGAGTTTGTGATTTCAATAGATTTTAGATAACAACGATTTAAGAAACTTTTAGCGGTAAAAGTTTTTACTCCGCATATCATTTGACTACATGAAAAACAACCAAAATTCGCTGCATGAAAAATACACTTTACATACAATAAGTTAACAAGAGAGCAATGCAAAATACGCATATAAATGTATATATTTGTTTACGTATACATAGTATGTATGTATGTATGTACCAAAAAAAATTAAGAAAAATAAAAATAGACAAATTTGAAAGCAAATGCAAGAATCATGCGCCCACTTCGCCAATTTCAAGTACATCCCCAACCCAACCACATCACTGCATGTTCGTGCTCCAGCTGTGCTTTTGTTCATTGTTTTTGCGGTATTCTACATCCGCTTTTGGCGCAGCGCAGACAACAGCAGCAGCACGTGCCCTTTGGGAACTTAGTTTTACGAGTCACAGCGCAAACAAGCTAAGAAAAGCGCCAACAAATATTTAGTCGAAAACCCAAAATGTGAATAAAAGTAAACGAAGAAGTAACAAACAAGTCTGCTGAGTGCTATGATGCAGCGCAGTGCGGCGCGAAACGATTCAGATTTCACTCTCTTTTGCATATTCAGTTTCTTTATTGTTTTGTTTACTTTTGCATTTGAAGCACACTTTTTTCAGTTTTGGTTTTCTTTAACTAAGTTTATTACATAGTCGCATCTTGGCGGCTAAGGGCAACAATTGTTCGGCAACTCGCTTGTCTTGTTTTTTCTTTATTTTCGCATCCAACTTAAAAAAAAAACGTTGCTGTTAGTTTCTATTATTTTTTGGCATTTTATTCTTAATTTTATTTCTACGTCTTCTGCATTGCGCACACAATTTCCTTTGCTTTGCTAACAGTCCAGTTGATTTCTACAATATTTCCTACCTTTTTTTGTGCTTTTCTTTTCAATTCTGCTGTGTTGTGCAAATATTTGTAATTCTAATAAGAATGACAGTTCCAACTATCAGCAAAGTATAGACGATAAACGCACTTACCGTCGTAAATTCTAACATAAAAATAGTTAGTTTATTTGCATAGCATTTTGTTGAGAAACCGCAAAAGACTTGCAATTTCTTCATGTCACTTGCGTACAAAGTAAAATTGCACTTCCGCTTCGCTTGAATTTCGTTCCAGAGAACATACTCGTATACTCAATAATAAGGACAGCTACCGAAAGAAGTGAGTTCAAGAGCAATTACAAAAAATACCAGAAATTATAAATTATAATATAAATAAAATTAGTATTTTAAATTAAATAATAAAAAATAAATAATTAATCATAACTGATAGGAACGTAGCCGAAGGTACTTGGAAATTTTTTACAGATGATAGTAAATAATCACATCACTTCAGCTTCAGAACTTTATGAATGGGCGAGGAGAAAACATCACTGACCAATACATCGGTATTGTAGAACAATGTTCTCAACGGGCACGCACGCACAGCTTTGAGCCGAAAGAAACAGATTGAAAGTCAAGACTTATTTTTTTTGTAATGATTTCGAAATAGAAAGCTTCGTAAAAGCGTGCCTCAGCATTTAAAAACTAGGTATTGATACTCATTATTGTAAAAAATCCCCTATTAGAACCCTAATAAAAAAATAAGAAATATATTTAGAAATTGCCTCTTATGTAGTGCCGAAGAAATTCAAAATTGTATTACAAGCGTAAAGGCCAGTTTTCAAGAACAAATTTAAAAACAAATCATTACTAAATTTAAAAAAAAAATTTGTTACTATTTTATTAAAATTAAATTTTTGTATTGACTTCTCGTAAGCCTCATACCAAAGCCAAGAAAAATTCGTAAATGGTACGATGATTAAGTTTTTTTTAATAAAATTCTTAAATTTCAAAAAAATATAACTCGGAAATCGTATGTGCCAAATCAAAATAAAAAATAAGTGTCTCATATTTTGGCCCAAATAATGCAAACGAAAATGATTAGAGCGGCAAAAATGTTTAGTGTAAATTTTGCATGGATAGGCCCAAATATGATATAATATAATTTTTTCTTTCGGTATTTTTTGTTCGCTTAGTTGGTGACTCTTAATTTTTTTTTTTTTTTTTTTACCAAAAATAACAAATCTTTTGCAATTTTGTTACGAGAACATAATTTTAGAACAATCGGTTAAAATGGAGACTAGAAAATGTTAAATATCTGACGATAGATTAGACCAAATTCCACCACCAACGCCAACAGGTAATCGCTATGTGATTATCTCCGGCTTTCGGCGTTAGCTAAAGCCAGTACAAATATACAATAAATGCCAAAGTGCACATGGAACGATTGCATCCTCTCTACTGACTATTTAAAAATGGTTCCGAAGATTCCAGACGAAACATTTTTCAGTAGAGGACGAGTCCCGAGAAGATCGTCCAAAATCTTCCACTGATAACGAAGTTGACGTAGATCCGCCTTTGGCACGCGAAATGATTTCTTATTAATTGGGCTTGAATGCCATGAATGAGTCGCAAATTTTAAGTAACAAACTGGATACCCGAAGAAATCTGCTCAATGAGTTCGAAAATTAGCAGTCTAGCAACTTAAGTAAAGTTCTTACTGGGGGCGAATTTTGGTTCTATTAGTACGTTCTGGAAACCAAACAACAGTTCATAGTATGAAACGAACCAGGAGCGAACTCACTTATAACAGCTAAGCAACAGAAATCAGCAACAAAAGTAATGCTATCAGTTTACTTTACCCGATCACAAATCGTAGCTGCTATTCCTTTGTAAAATGGTAAGACGGTAACTGCGAAATGATATACTGAATATACAGGAAGAAAGAGGTTTGCGAACCAGCTCAGACTACTGAAATACTGAGTAACTCTATTGCGATCTTTGACATCGAAGAAATACGACCAGCAACAAACGCGGACATAAATGATACGATTAATGCTGAACTTGATAAGCTTAACAAGAAAGATTTGAAAATATGTTTTGAGAAGTGAATTTGTAAACTTAAGAAATGCATTGAAATGAATGGCGGTTATGTGGAGCAGATAAAAAAGGCAAAGATTAAGAATAAATATGAAATGATTCTTTGGTTTTTTTTCTAGTCAACTAAGCGAAAATTTGCTAGTCCCCTCGTATATAAAATAAATTTTGACTACATTAAAGCGCATACATTAGTGCAAGTAAATATTGACTTTAAGTATTTGATTGTTTCTACTGTTTATTTACAAGCATCATTTTCGTTGTTTGCTTTTTTTATTTCGAATACTTCGCCGCTGTATTTTCCTTTTAGCAAATGCGAATGCTTCTTCTCTATGCCACAACATGTTTCGTTTTCGTTTCCGCTGGCAAAGGAAATGCGCTCACACATGTGTAAACATCCACAGTGACGATTTTAGTGCTTCCGACTTTTCATTTCATACGCCCCGCCATTCGATCAGCTTCAAGCAACGAACACACAATGAACAAAAATGTAAATATGTACACGAATTCTTTGTAACATTTTTCATGATTTAACTGCATTTTTATGTTTTCTTGAATTTTTGTTGTATTTTATTACGTGCATTTGTTTTTGAATTTGATTTACAAGCATTACATGATGTATTACTATATTTAATGTATACAAATTGAAAATAATGATCTGTCCTCCTCCTTAATGAAATTTTAAGATTTTTTTAGTCAACTTTAGAAAACGTGTAAATTTCTCGTTTTATGCTACTTTGGTAAGAGAAAAAAATATTACTTTACATCGATAAGTTTATTTATTTTTGAAATGCCAAAGCAGTACCCCCTAGATGAGACATCATGAGTCACTTACACTTCCTTTTGCCAGCATTTCGCTATTTTCTTTACAAATTTATTCGCGAAAAATAAAATGAAATTTGGAATCCTTAAGCAGCACATGCTTTTGACATTGCAAATGCAAGCAAATTTGATATACAAACATTTTCTTTGCCGCATCGAATATTATTTTGTGACGTTCGATTGACAAGCAGACTTGAAATGTAAAATAAATATGAAGTATAAACAGCTGTTAGTAAAATAATGGATGGCCTTTCCTTTCGATGAGATAGTGTGATGTGTAGGTAATGATGTGAAATGGAAATTATGGCTTATGATGAGATGAGTCAACCACAAAACGAAGCCCATACAGATAAGGCATGGTGGAATGCGTAATTTTTTTTTCTTTTTGTTTATTTCCACACGGTGGCGAAAAAGTCATCACCACGTCGGAAGTAGATGTATATAATTTTTTTATACTTTAAAAAGAGGTAAATATCCGCTTGCTTTTTCTGACTTATTAGATAAACAAAAAAAATCCTCTGAAAGGAGGAGCGCCGACGCCGAAATTTCTAAATTTTTTGGTATTATCTTACATACATATCTTATGGATAATCAAATTTAAAAAAATTACAGTTACACATTTTTAGTGAGCATATTTGTAGAAAGTTCTGGAATGAATGGTGGAAAATAAAATAAATCTCAGCCATATAATTTCCGAGAGTGACTCTATAGACAACTCATTATTTCATCCCGTAAGCGAAGTACAAAAGTTTTTCATTAATAAAAAATTTAAAGAGAAAGCATTTCGGGTGACAGTGATTGCGATTATTTGTAATACATCGTGATCCACCGCTGTAAAAAAGGTGAATTTATAAATATTTCAAAAACTATTTTCAATTGGTTCTTAAAAAAAACTAAATGATACCGTTTAATTTTCAAATTTCTCTTTACAACTTAAATGCATAAGAAAATTGCAATATTAAAAAAAATGGCTTTTCAAAAACTATTTTATTAAAATAACAACGAGAACTTTATCTCTTAGCTCACATCTTCCTCTAAATCAATCACTACAATATTGTTTTGCTAACTTTCTTAAAAATTATAACTCTAAATTTAAAAAAAATATAGTAAAACAATAAAATACTCGTAGTTATACGGCTAACCAATAACAACAACAAAATCAAAATCTTTTCTGTATTTTATATTTTAAAATACTGAAGTGACTTTAAGCTCTGGTTATTTTTTTAGCAACTTTTTTCTGATGGTCTTGCACATAATTTTGCAAGATTTTTGGAAATTTGTTTTCAATCCGACTTGCTCTTTTTTATAGTAAAAATAAATCATTATAAAAAGTGCAATGACGAAATCTTTTTAAAAATTCTTATTAAAATATTTAAAATTTGTTTCAAAAGGATTCGATTGTACACAATTATAAATACAAAGTTCAAAATATCGGTTGAAGCAAAATATTTTTAATTATGAAATAATAATTTTTTTTTTTTTAATATAAATACATTTTATTTCCTACCTGTCTTGAATAAATTGACTTTTTTTTACATATAACTACAAAAATATATTAAAGCAGTATACACAAATCTGAGGTATAATACATCTTTGGTTAAAAAACCTACCAAACAGAGGGCAATGCGTTCAAAAATATTTTAAGAAGAAGTTCGATTTAAATAATTATTTCCAATTTCCACGATTAATTAATGTTGTTAAACTTATTTGACAACTAGCAGCTCAACAAAAAATATTTTGAAAACTGTTGGCCTTTCATTGCTGTTCTAGAACTCGCATTTGGTTGAATATTGTATTACAATATGTACATTAAACATGTCACGCGCTTTTAAATTTTGCAAATTATACGATGTGAAAAAAAAACATTAGCACACTTCCAGTTTAAGTTCGATTTTGCACTTTGCCTTAAGCTTAGACTCAACGACCTTAACATAAAAGTCGAGCAACAACTACCAAAGCCATGAACTAACTGCGAATCACTTCATTGCTGCATATTTGTTGGCGCGCATTGACCTAATGACCCTTATTTTGACAGTTCATTGAGCAAAAGCGCTTGCCAATTGCTAATGTTTGACATTCCCTTCTTTCGTTGCCGATTACCGCATACCACTTTGAAACCTAGCAGCGCCACAAATCTACATCTAAGCTACAAATGTACTTGACTTTACTTACTTTTCGATTTTTTTGCTGCTTAATGACGTCACTTAGTAGTTATTGTCTTGTGAAGCCATTTCTTTCGTTTTCTTATTTATGTAAAATTGTCGATTTTCTATCAGTTCACTACCGTTCCTATGTTTGTTTGATTTCAATCCCCAACCACGCAAATTTAATTATTCTTGTTGAACGTGTGTTTGTTAATATCCACATACAAACATTAGTATAAAACATACATATTTATGAACATTGTAATATGAGAAAATATCTATAAAATCTTTTGTTATTGAATATTTTTAGGTCAGTTTAGCATTTTGTTTTTTTCTCGATTTTATTGAAATTTGTATTTTTCATATTTTATATATATTTTCCTTTTTCAGAGCTACACGAAATGTCAAGCACGCAATGCTTTACAAAATAACTATTGTAGTTCTACTAACCGCTGAGTAGAAAAAGGGGCAAGAGTGCACCATTAATTTGTTGGCATTCTGCCAATAATTTCCGTTGTTTTTCAGTTTGCGGAAATTTCATATAACCGTAAATTGAAATGAATTGTAATTGCAGTAAAGTTCGATTTTTCCATGCAAATAATTTGGCATGGATAGAGTTTATTTTATTGATATTTGTAAATTTATGCTTTTTGGTAAAGTTTTTGCAAAATTGCATGCTTTGTGAACTAACAGGGCACTTTGTTAATTAATGCATTTTATTTACTTGTAAATGTATGACTTTCAACGTGCGTAAGTAGAGAGACAAATAGTGTTGTTAAACATCAAGAACCAGACAGATAAAAAAAACAGAATTCCTGTTATTCACAATATTTTTCATTAAAATGCTAATAATTCAGAATTCAAGCCGGCGGCGTACTGGACAAAAATCAAAAGCTTTTGAAGCCGTAGATACTCGGACTTAAATCGCCAGTACGCGAAAAATATTCACTGAAGAATTATTTTTACTGGCGAGAGAATTTTTGCAGAAGAATCTTTTAATAAAGAAAACAATTTGATATTTTTTAACATGCCTAATAGAAGCATGTATTTATGTATGTATGTATATATGTTTGTTTGTAAACGACACTTATCAAGAACCGGTCACAATACAATAATTCGACAAGTTTATGTACTTTATGTTGAATTTATGAGCACAGGTGGCCAAAAGTCAATTAACTCGATTTTGTTGTATTGTCGTACAGGGCGGATGAGTAACCTGATTGGATACGAAACGATTTAAACGCTCATCTTACTACTTTTAATGTCTTGCATTATTATTGCATAGTATAAATAAATAAAAATAAAAAATAATAGAAAAAAAAAATATATGCCAAAAATTATTTAATTTACGAAAAATATTAGTAGTATTGTGAAAATAGCGAAGAGCGCTTTGAGGTATATTTTTTGTATATCGAGGTAGCCACTCTTTTTCACAATACTACTAGTACTTTTCGTTTATTATATTATTTATATAAAAAATAATTTTCACTTTTTAAAATAAAGAGTTAACAAACATATTTTCATTTAATTGCTTCTCTTTCGTCCTTTAATTTTTGCAACAAAATGGATGAAAATTTAAAATTATTCTCTTCTATGAACTTTAAGAGTTCTTACAACTTTAACTTTTATAAAAGTCTATAACTTAAATAAACTTTTATTTCCTTACTTACACAACCAACCAGCAATTGCGACACCTTCTTCACTGCGCATGTATGTATGTGTATACATACCTACGAACAAAGCAACAAAACTGAGCGGAAATACGGTTAGCTATGGCATGAAATTAAAAGATAATATAATTAGCATCGTCAGTCAATTAGAAGTTCGTAACCTAGAGCGACTCTATTCAGATAGTTTTCAACAACGAAGCAATCAAATGGCGAAATGAGAAAAATTTAAAATTATGCTGGTGGAAACGTGTGCACTTAAATGGAAATGGAAATGGCAAAGAAAAAATGGGAAATCTATTTTTTTTTTCATCCAATAAAATTGCAATGTCGAAATTCCCGACTAAGCTCATAGCTTGTGAAAATATAAGCATAAAATTAAAGAAAAGTAACAAAGCAAATAAAAAATGGTAAGATTTTGTTTTGCGGTTGTCTATAATAGTTGGCGCTCTTTGCGATGGAGACTTGCCTTTTAAGTGTATTTCATAGAATTATAAATTAAATTTGAAATAATTAAAATAATAATAATAATATATATATATTTCTAATATAACTTTTAATATAAAGGTAAAAGTTCAAGGTATACTCGTAGTTCTTTTAAAATTGGAAAGAAAAAGTATTATTCCTTAGAATAAGTAAAAACAAAATATTGCCTTAACAAAAAATACGCGGAATTTTTTATTTGCACAAATTTCGCTCTAATTCTTTCAAATATCTATAAATGTCTCTAATTGATAAACAACAATTCCGCTTTTTAAGTTTCATAGCAAAATGAGCGTTAAAAATTTTCATAGGAAATAGTATGAAGTTGTATGGAAAATAGTATAAATAATTATTTTAAAAATTAAATCAAATATTGTTGGAAATATTGACATTTTATTGAACTCGAGACAAGTTTAAAGAACAATTATAATGTTTGGAAAAACAACGGTTTTAATGTTAAAAGTTGTAGCAGGAATTCATCAGACTACTTGCTTATAAACTTTTTAAAACTTTATTGGCTTTAATATTTAATCATTGGCATTTTATGTATGTTCTCCATCTTTTCCATTTTTTTTTCATTTAATTAATCAATTCAATTATATTAAATATATCAAGCAACCCTTTTAAAAAATATTTTAAAAATTAAGCTTTATCGAGCGCTTTAACTTTGATAACTATACAATAATAATATATTACTTATCTTGTCAATTTATATAGTTTAAGAAATTTTTTAAACATGCGGCAACACTCTTGGAAACTATTTTCAAAATTATGCTTCTTAAACTTCATTCTTTTTGATACACAAATTGCAATATTTCATTAATTTTACCAATAAAAAAAATAAATATAACAATCAAATTTTTTTTTTTATGTTTTAACTCTTACTGTCTATATATAATAAACAAATCTGAAGAAAAATAATTTACATAAGTTAAATTGTTTTTTTTTTCTTTTGTTCGTCGGGCAAACGAACATACACATACATTTATTTATTTAATTTTAAGTATTTTCAATTAATATTCATATATAAAAATCTTTGTAGGAGCATTAAATTAGCTTTCATATAGCGAATAATATATTTTTATATGCCAGAAAGTAGCAACACCCATGAAAAAAAATTTTTAAAAATGAACGGTAATAGCTTCTTGAAATTTTCGCATTGTTAGACTACAATTTAATGGACTATAAAACTGCATACTCAAAAAAAAATTCAAAATCTGTTTCAAAATTTGTGTTTTTTTTTTTGAGTTTTCTACACAGTTTTAAAATATTATAGTTTATGTTAGAGGAAGAACTGAATTTTAATTGAAAATTCTTAAAAATAAATAAATGAATATAAGTGACATACTATGTCATTTTGAACTTGATTGCTAATGATTCGATTAGTTATATTTATATGCAGATGAGCCGTTGATTTTTTGACTTATACATTTTTGTAAAATAATCTATGTATTCCTTAGCGTTATTAATATTTTTTGTATTCGGAAAATTTGTGTGTATTTGTAAGTACGTAGAATTTATTATTACATAGATACGTTGTTTTTATTTGTTTGACAATCCAGCAAAAAATTGTGCAACTTATCATTAAAGACTATCGAGTTTTAGTTGCATCTAATCTAATATGAGTATATTTGTAGATTTGTTTTCATTTAATCTCTTTCGAAATATAAAAAACGATTCAATGATATATTTTTGTATTTGGCAACGAAGATTCAAAGCGTCTTTGGCTTGTAAGCAGCGTATACGCTAAGCAACCTTTGAGCGGCTACTTCGACTGTTTCTCGGATCCTAAATAATTTTTTTTTAATTTAAAAAAAATGCAGTCGGGTTTAAAGTTCAGTTCATATTCTCGGAAGACATGCTCGAAAGAAGGGAACAGGGTAATCCTAATAAAGCGTTTGAAAGTTGTATTAGTCACTTATTCCTATAAGATTATTTCACTGCCCATTCTAGACTAATCAGACATTTTGCAGGAACTATTTGAAGTTACAAATTTGTATTATTTTGATTAGAATTCTCTTAATCTTTTTTTTTTAAATTAACCTTTTGAAAACGTAAGTAAAATTAAAAGCATTTATAAATATTTTCTTCAAAGAAAATCATTGGTGTTGAAAATATTTTCATAATATTTCAATTATTCGAAAAAATAAATTAAAATGTATGTCTTAACCATTTATGGTTTTTAATATTACAAAACATCCGAACTTCCTAAAAACTATATAAACAAACTAAAATTTTTCATCCGTACACACAATAAATATGAATCACAAAAAAATTGTAAGTACAACTAACAGCAGCTTTAAATACAAAACCCAAAACAACGCAAAATCCCATGGAAGCTCAATTGTCTTGAAAGCTTTTTTCCACCGACCAAAAAGCCAATAAAACTTATTTGTGGCTTGGTAATGAAATTTGAAATGTGTTTAGAATTCAACGCCTCATAAAAATAGCCCCTAGAGGACTATACATTTTAAGAGTTTATTTAACGTACTTGTTGTTCTATAACATTTTGTTATTATTTGTATTACACTTCAAAAGTTGTACTAAGTATTGTTGATTTTCACAAATTTTTTTGTTGCCAGAAGCTAAACAATTTTATACTTGTAGTAAATATACGAGACATGTACGAGTACATGGGCTTCATTCATTATTTAAAATATTACGTATACGCCTTGGTGGAAGAAACGCCACTCAACTACCAAGGACTGACGTCAAATGTTGATTGCAGGCGGCACTTTTCAATGTCTATATGTATGTAAGTATGTATGTATATAAGTATAATTCGTAAGTATGTTTATTTGTTTGTTCATTCGAGTGTTGTTTTTTGTTGAGCCATTTTGCCTTTTAACTGTTGTCGACGGACAACTGACACAACCTTAGAGAGCCTTGGCATGATAAACTGTACAGTGGCACTGACACGTTTGAAGCACAAAATTAAATTTTTATTATTTTTTTATGGCGTATATTAGGCACGCAGGCAGTTATGTGGGGGGAGTGAATGAGATGGAGTGGTATTTTATTTATTTTTTTTTTGTTTTTTATTGAAATTTTCTAAGCAAGAATGCTTTTATGTAATAAACGGCTTTGCGTAACAAATATTTGAATGCGCGTTTGCCTTTGTTAATTATTTTTTTATTTTATTTAGTGGCTTTACTTTCATTTCACCGCCGCTATTTCGTTCGCACTTTCAGCAATTGTTTGTGCGTTAAATTTTTTTCTTGTAATAAAAGAATGTGTTGAGTGATTGGAAAATGAGCAACAAGAAAAATACTCGGTTGTACTGCAGGTGGGTAGAAAATAAGTGAACGGTAGCAGCACACAATATAACAAACATGCGCAGACAGCGTGAAAGTAATCCCCAAAGTGTTGTCGTCTTCTACAGCTATTTTAGCATTGTGACTACTTGTGAAACACTTTCTATTTTCACTTTGCTTTGATATTTTCTAAACCACCTAATTGCGCTCGACACTTGCGCTGCGCCACTCGGCAGCTCATTTGACAGTTGCAACACTTTTAGTGCACACAAATAAAGATATGTTTGTATATTTACTGTTGTGAATTGCACAATTTCGCTGTCTGTTGCTTTCGATCGAAGCAAATCAAATCCCACTTCGAAAACACTCAAAACAATTTTCAACACACGCTTCTATTTCTATTTACATAATCCATTAGTTGTGGCCCGATTGCAACATGAACTGCATTTTTATTGAACTTTCAACAATTCAACTAAGCTGCCCGAAGTGGCAGTTAGGTACGCATTCGATACTTGATGGCGCCTTGCAGTATGCAACGTATTTTAAATTGCACAATAAATGTAGATGCAAAGCTTGAACACGGCTAACAACTACAAGCGCTTGCATTCACTTACACACTGGTAACTTTTTGCGACGCGAATGGCTCTCAATCTTTTTACATTTTTTTTTCTCTAATTTTTTTTATTTTTAATTGTATATCTTTTATTCAAATATTCGCCTTCGCGCGTTTTATTTGCCGCTGCTAAAAAATTTTGCACACCTTTACTGAGAGTAGCTTCAACACAACTGAAAGTGAATGTTCGTCATGTGGCAGGGCTGAGTAGCGGCATTTTATGCCGAAACGCTACCCCAAGCCAGCCCCAACATTCAACATGCTGCATGCAACACGCAACATGTTCGATAGCGTGTTTTTTACGACAAACAGAGAAACCAAAGAAAATGAAAGTCGAAAATTTTCACACAATTCCTCAGCAAAACACTGCAGCACTGTTTTATTGCGTTTGATGTTTTAGTTGTTGTTTCTTTTTATTTGTTTTTTTATTCGTTCTTTGTGCTATTCACGTTGTAAGCGCATAACCGTGTGGCAGGTTAGTGCCTAATGACAGCTACAACATCTGATTGCAGCGCATACAATTTCGTTGCTACTGAAATGCTTGCTTTCACTTTGTATGTATGTAAAGGACATTTACGTATGAATCAGAAAACGAACACTGCGTATGTATGTATATACTTGCATTCTCACATCTACTACTATAAAGACATATGTGCCTGTGTGCGGAGGTGCAAATGTTAATGACAGTGGCTTTCCCAAGAGAGATACTGCGGCTGGCAAAATAGGTAAATGTAAATTTTATTCATATGTATGTGTTTAATATTGGTAGGGTTGCCAAATAATTTAACAAAAATTAAATATGAAGAGCGATGTGTAACTCAGTTTAAATAAAAATTTGTGTTTGCAAGAAGCTCAAAGTTCGAGCTGGTATTCGTAATTCAATGAATGAATACATTATTTCGTCATTAGATTTTTCTTAATAAAAAAAATTAAGAGAGACATTTTCGGTCGTCAACTCCGTATTTTTTTGAAATAAAAATTTAAAAAACTGCAGTTTTACTAAATTTTATATTTATTTTCTTGAAAAAAATGTACATACATATTTCTTATACATATTTTATCATCTTACATACCTTGGTAAATTTTTATTCAATTTTGCCAGTTTACAAAGCACATAAACTTACTTAACAAGTAATTCTGCCTTTAACGACCCCACTATCGAATATCGCGGCATCGTCAAAGTAAAAAAAAAATTAAAACAAAGTTGTGCCGCTAGCGCGCTACAGTAGTGAAACTTCTCTTGATTTATTTTTTTTTTAAATTGAATTACTAATAATATAAAAGAAAATTACACTCTATATCGCAAAGTTTATTATAAATTGATCTAATAACATTCAAACAGAGAAAAGGTGAGGTGGATTGGGGTAAGGCTAAGTTAAATTAAGTGATGGAAACTCAGTCATGTGAGGCTTGTCATGAAGGAAAGAAATTAAAGAAGCGCAATACAATGAGGTAAGGTGAACTTAGTTAAAAAGAGATTTGACGTAAATTGATTTAAGGTGTGATGTGCTGAACTATGGTGAGTTAAGGTGTGGTACGTTTAGGTATCTTAACTTCAGTTTTCGTGAGTTTAGATGTGGTTAAATTAGATATTGGGGTTTGCGATAGTTATGATAAATATAGGTGTGCTGATTTAGGTAAAGTGGATTTATTAAAATTAAGGTGTTATGAGTTAAGGTGTGGTGATTTTAGGTATGCTGAGAAGGCAAATGTAATCATTTTTGTCGACTTCAAATAATGTGAAAAGGAGTGATGTTTAATATTTACATAAACCACCTAAAAATTGGTTTTTAAGTAGTACATGAGGAAGTAATACAATCCAAGTGGCAAAATAAAAGTTATTTGTTTCTTTTGAATCGGTGATAAATTGATTTCAAATTCTATGAACTCTTCCTATAAACTTTTGCGCAGACAGGATGCTTTTTCGTTTGCGAAATTGTGACAAAGGAAAACTCTTTTACATCCAATTATTCATACAGGTCTGAAATCACTAATTTTAAAAATACATCTTTGTAAAAATATGTGTTATTATTTTTATATAAAAAAAAACAAATAATGTGTAATAATTCACAATGTAATTAAAGAAAAAAATCATTTAACTAATGAGGTTTATTTTTATACAAAGGTAATTCTTATATCTATTTCAAAGAACTTCAAGCCTTTTTATTTTTTAAAATTCTTTGGTAACTCTTTTCAATCTCATAAATATTTAATATATGGACTTTACTGAAGTGCACGAATTCATTACAAGACATATTTACACTTGGTGGGCATTTATGTTTCTATATCTGTTTAAACGAGTATATACAGAATAAAAACAGCAGAAGACATGGAATACCTACAGTGACTGCTTAACTCATTCTACTATATCTTTTTCTCCTACTTTTTCTATGCATCGTATTAAAAGTAGGCCTGGAATGTAATAAAATACAACGAAATAAAAACTTGGCAGCTGGCAGCCCGACACACATACATTAACACTACACTACACTAAATACATATATCCGTTTTGACGGATAATATATGTATTAACGACTAATTTCTCACTAGAGCGCTAACTCAAGTTCGACAGGTAACTAAAAAAAACAATGTACACTTAGAAAAAATCGAACATAGCTTTTAATTTTTCTGAGATCAGTAACCTTCTTTATAAAATTGAATGCAAAAATTTCGGAATCATATAAAGTTATTTTAGAAAATATGGTTAGGTTCGGTTAGGTTAGGGTGGCTGCCACCGCACAGGAGCACGGTGGCACACTTAGGCCGAAAGAAGCCCGTTGTGATACCACTGGCATAAGCCATGCATTCCCTCTCTCCCTTCTTTCAAAAATTGAACCATCCTGTGCGCTTAATGTAGAGTAGAAAGTTGGAGATGTTTGCTGAGTTCAAGTCAGCTAGACAGTCCAGAAAGTAACTTTTAAAAGCTTTACTGCGCGTCTTGGCCAAGCCGGGGCAGTGGCAGAGGTAGTGCTCAATACTCTCCACCTCCTCCTCGTTTCGGCAACTGCGGCAGAAATCATTTGTTGCGTAGCCCAGCCTTTCCCCATGCGTGCCCATGAGGCAGTGCCCGGTTATCACCCCAACTACTAATCTGAGAGAGGAGCGGCCAAGCATAGTGAGAGCTTTAGAGCGCTTCTCATCGGCTTCTGGCCAGATTTGTCTGGTAATGTGGCAGGTGGGCTCCGATGCCCACCTTACATTTACCTTACTCATAAGCTCAGATCTTAATCTGTATTTATAGGATAATTTATTTATTTTAGAAAATATAGTAGATAATATTTTAATAATGCCCTTTTACAAAGAGTACGTTCTAAAGAGAATAATAATTGAAACAAAGTAATGTTTTGAGCAAAAAAGCAACGTTATTATTAACGAACTGAAGTCATAAGTCCCTAGTTTCGATCCTTAGCGTATAAAAGATATATAACTTTTAAATTAACAACTTACAATTTTTTTATAATTTGATTTTATTAAATTCTATTACAAAATTCTGAAAAATCCCCAAATATGTTATTATTGCAACTTTTATTGAAGTCGTTATGTTTTCGATTGCGCAAAAGCTCTTTATATTATCATGATCGGAATTGAATTTCGTACTTCAATCACCGTTTTCTATGAGTTTTGAACGATGATAACCCATTATTTTTTTAAATGGAAATTAAGATACATTTTATCAAAATATTTTTAATATAAACATATATTTTAATATTGTTTTTAATTTTTAGAAATTGCAAATATACAAACATAGGTAATTACACTTAAGAGGTATACATATATCTGTAAGTATATGTGTATATGACGAAGCATTGTTTTAAGTAAGTAAATAAATTTGTATGATAAAGTATTAGGTTTCAGCTGAAGAGAGCAATAAGAGCCAATATATAGAGACTTGAAGTTTTTTAGTTAAAAAGTAACAAAACGTTACAGGTTTTTAAAACTCATATGTTTTCAACTACGGGAACTAAAAATAATTTAAAAGAAATTATCTAACTTTTATCTAAATCTTAAGGTAGTTTAGGGGAGAAAATTACTTCGCTTAAAATGATTTCGTCACCAATATATATTTTTGGAATATCGTATTTTAGCTCACAAAGCAGATTCCTTCTTTCATGTCATCGTTGAATCAATTTTTGTTTTACACTTTACACTGGGTGTATTATTGCAGACATAATTTGAAAAACACTGCGTTTTTTTAGAAAGGTTGACATACTGTAAATCTTCATACTTATTTTATAAAATTTTTATAATCACTTTCTTTCGTAATATCCCTGAATAAGCGTCAAATTCGGTCAATATATATAATATATGTAATTTTGGCTCTTACACTATATAGCTCAGTATTTGGCCGAGCTTCTACTACCATTTTTGGTGTGCGTCTTTATATTATACCACAAATGGAGGGACCTACAGTTTTGTGCAGACTCCGAACGGCAGATGTATTTAATGAGAAGCTTTTTCATGGCAGAAATACCCGCGGAGGTTTGTCATTGACTGCCGAGGGGTGACCGTTATTAGAAAAAACTTTTTCTATCATTAAGATTTTACTTGCCCTGACTGAGATTCGAACCTCGAACTCACCGGAATATCAAGTTATAGCACGCACCGCTACCAACTCGACCACAGCGGTCGGTCAATAGTTGAGCCAAAAGTCTCATCAGCTCCGTCTCATGCGATGAGATATTTTTAAAAAAAAAGGCTAGTCAAACTCAAAGACTAAATTTTAAAAGGGTTTTCACATATTGAAACTAATTCGGCAAAATAAAATCAAAAAAATTACCGCAAAGGGAAACAATTTTATTAACTTTTTTATACACAGATATAAATAGTGAATCATTTAAAACTGAATCAGAAAAAATTGTTAATTTTCTATATATGTAGGAGAAAAATAACTTAGTTTCTTTAGTTGATTAAAAAAAAAAGACTTACATATAATTATCACCAATTATTTATACATATATACATAAATGTATTTTTGCACACGATCAAAGAATTTTCTCCTACGGGGTATAAATATATTCGCACAAGTTGTCGATAAATACTTGGCTATAAGCAGAAAATGCAAAGGAATTTCTTTAACATGAGCCAAGAACATAAAGAATTTGATATGGAATTTGTGACAACAACAGTGATGATAACAACAACAAGAACTACAGGAAAGAGTGTTTAACGAATGATAAGCACCGAGTGCGTCACATACAAAACAACATGCAAGCCCTAATACATGTTTACATACTTATGTATGTATTGGTAAGCCAGTAAATTTTCATATGGATTAAGTGAATAATGGGTTTTTGAGCTGAATTAAAAGTGAGAAAGTGCTGATGGTTAGAGGCCTCGGCTCGGAAATTGTCTTAAGTTTATGTGAGAATATTAGTTAATACGCTTTAATGAGAAATCGTAGAACTTTTGTTAGTTCAAACTTCATCGCTAGCTTATGATTGCTTTTATATTATTTTTTTTTAATCCCAATGAGCCAATCTTGTATATTTATGTATATGTATTTCTATTACAGATAATAGCGGTATTGCAAATTTTTTTATTTATTTCATTTCATTTATTTTAAACAAATTTATAAGAAAAAAAATTTGGTATTAAAATTTCTGAAAACAAAAGTTCTTAAATTCATTTCTCCTCAAAAACTAGAAGATCTGATCTTCTAATTTGTGAAATATACTAGTTTCCTAAATGTTTGAGTGCGGATGAATAACAAATATTAATAAATTTTACCCATTCAATTATAGATCTGTTTTTTTATGCTATTCGATTGTGGTATTTAAAATTGTGTTCATAATTTAAGACCCAAAATAATTGTTACAAATAAGACAAATATTTATACTACAAATAAAACTACGAGCATGCAACACACTTTCTTGCGTATGCATATTTTGATAAAGCAAAGTGTCGATGTATTTCTACTTCAATAGTGTACACATATGCAACCATACGAATATTAAAAGATAATAATAATAAAAAAAAACATTGAAGCTATGCAAGTGGAAAATAGCAAAGTAAAGAAGCAATCAATCGATTCTCAATGAATTCACATTGGCATTTGAGTGGTTGAGGGGTAGACAGACAATGGAAATCTCTTGTTTGGGGCGACAAGTTGACAAACCGGCTGTCCAACCACAAAGCAGCCATGCGGGCTGAGCAGGGAAGGGCAAGGACCATACAATCGACACATCGACCACCATAGTGGTTACATGCTTCGTTCGGTATGTTAGGCAAAATTGCAATTGGAATAAGAGTGTAGTCATTGTTGAAGGAAGATGAGCGTCAACGGAAGCCAAAGCCATCTAAAGCACATTTAAGTGCACAAACAAATACGCCAGTACACCCAGCTTGCTTTGTGCAACGGTGACCACAAATCGCAGTGCATGTGCAATTCGTTTATGCAGATAAGGAACGTGAAGGATTGCAAAAGTACAGCCAAATGCCTTCTAAATGTGTTCGTGTTGGTGTTTACAACTGAAAGATGGCTGCAATGCTCGTGTGGCAACTAAACATATTTATTTTCAAAAACTGTTGACTATTTGGAATTTTGAACTTAGTGATGACAATGTTTTTTTGATTTTGAATACCGCTCATACATCAATTCAACTTAAATTAATTTACTCTTAAATTAATTTACTCTATACATACAGAAACTTTTAAGCCAAAAAAAAAAAACAATTTTCACAATTTTATTGATCCGAAATGAGTAAAACATATCCCAGATAGTCACCAATTTTTTTAAAATTTTTGTAAATTATGATCTTCTATGTAAAATAATATTTTTCTACAAAAAATGCCGCATTTTCAAAAGGATAATACGAAAAAAATCTAGCCTTAATATGCATCGAAAATTACAAGCCCATAAAATAGTATTTTTTGTAGAAAAGATTTTGTTACTACAGCATTCGCTTTGACTAAAAAACCAATGAAAAGTTTTTCGCAGAAAAATTTTATTTCAAAAGAATAATTTTTCCAATAAAAATAATTAAATCGATTTTGATGTGTGAAAGGGCCGCAAAAATAAAAAAATGGCCTATATTCAAATACAATCTCTTAAGTTCACACTTACAGAAAAACAAATGCATGTACTCTGAACAATTTTCAGACATTCATTAACCCACAAATAGCTTACATCTTTACGTAACCAACCAACGGAATCCCTTATTCAACAAAATTATTACATATTTTTACTGGTATTTATACAAGTTCACACGAAAGGGTCACTGACAAATTTTACGCTGCACACAAGTACATACATATGTACATAGAAGCCATCGTTAGCAAATTTAGTTCCTTACGAACGCTCATTTTCAAAGCTTACCATTTACCATCGGCCATCTTTAGCATTCATCGCATTTTCGTAAGTACATTCACCACATAGGCTTTAGGAATTTAATAAATTTTCCGTTAACAATTTCATTGACAATTAGGCTTGACATATTTGGGCAAATGGAATGTCAGCATGTCTTCGGCTTTTAGAAAGTGGGACAACGATTCAACACATTGCCTGTACTTATGTATTCCGTGCAGATAACGAAAATCTACCAATGACAGCTTCACATTGTGAAAGAGCATCCATATGTTGTTTGGATAATGAGTGGAAAAATAAAAGCATGCGACTGAAATGTAAAATTCTAGTTTATTTTTGGTTCGACTGCATCATGTTGAGAACATATTCGTGTAGAACTTTCAGACATATTTTGAATATGCAGTTTTGTTTGTAGTCCAATTAATTTGCATATAACAAAGTGCAGTTTTCGGTGTCTTAAATATACCGTCGATTTTTGAGAATATTTTTTTTACCGAGGGTGTTGCGCAGTCTCTTCCACACCCTTGGCGAACTTGCAGTTTAAAAGACGAAATTTTATTGAACTATAAAATTGCATGCTCAAAATTGTAACTAGCTGGGACGACCCGAGTCTATCTTTGTACTGCTAATAAATAAACCAAATTTGAAATCTTTAAACATGTATTTATTTTGGAATTGCTTTAAACATGTATTTATTTTGGAATCTTTAAACATGTATTTATTTTGGAATTGCTTTCGCAAATAATATAACTTTAAGTTCTATTATATTAAGCTGTACTTAAAAATTTCATCAGTTAAAACTCGCAAACATTTTGAACCTTTTAGAAAATGTGTATTAAACTTTTTAAGTTGCAGTTCTACTTATATTCCGATTAATTTTAATACGTTAAAGTACAAGCTCCAAACTATTTTTGATATTTTCTGCTATGAAACGCATGATCGTCTCATTTCTTTATATCGAAATAAAAATGCCAGCTAAAAAAATTATTAAAAATGACGGAGTGTCGAAGACATTTGAAACTTACATATTAATCCACTATATCAGTTATAGCAAACTTTTATTATATTTGTACAATGCATAAAATGTTTACTTGCTACTGGCCGGAGGCACTACAATAATTCGTGGATTTACAAAAACATTGGTAACTGTCTACAATGGTTTGTGCACTAACGAGGGACATTTAGAAGTGCTTGTCAAAATGTTGATTTACTCAAGTGTTGATATTGTTGAGGGGAAAGGTGGACAGAGGCAAAACATAATGATAACTAATTTTTTTTTAATATTAGTCAACACGAAGTGTTGAATTGAACCGTGATTATAAATTCAGATATTGGATTTTTTTTAAATAAATGAAAATATATTAGGTAGTTAGCATTATTATAAATAAATTAAAAAAAGTTCATAGAAAACACACTTTAATTGATGGAATGCGATTAAGTATAATTGTGGGTTCATAGTAGTGACTTATTTTATTACTACAAATTTTATCAAAACTTCTGCTTTACGTCATATTCGACTATCAGATGTTAATTATTGTTGCCAGAACTTTGAAAACCCTCCTACTATAATTGGGCGTCGTGTGGTATAATTTGATGTGTTCTAATGTGATGTGATGTCATATGTTGTAAGCGATGTGATATACCCTTTTGATTTATTTATACAAATGCTCTACTATAATACATCAAATTGCTTCGCCCAACCTTCTTAGGAATATTTACAGTTATCAAGCTTCAAAATTTAAATCGCACTACTTGAAAATTTTAAGTACCTTTAAAAACATTTACATTAGAAAAGTAAATATTTTAATGCTAACATAATTTGTATATTCAATGCCTTTATTTACCTTTCTTTGCCACAGTCATTGACCAATAATTACCTCAATCAGACAAAGCCAAGTATAAACATTTGTGCACAGCGTCATCGACAACAACAAAAGCATTAACGCCGCGTGAATTCACATCATTTATGGCATTAAGTAATCAACAAGAAAGCATCGTTTTTTTTTCTGCGGTTTATTGATGTAAATAAACATACTTAATACCTTATAAATATATGTATGCATGTCGACTCATACGAATGTATTTTTAAGTACATATGTAAGCATAAATACTCGTACATACTCTATCGTTTCATTTTAAACGAAAAAAAATTCGCTGCAACTAATGAAGGCGAGTAAAAGTGTGCGCGCAGCAATGCAACAACATTGATTTCGATTTAAGCAAATATTTTTACACTGAATTTGCTTTGTATGATTGCCATACAAATTGAAGGCTCTTTTTCTTCTCGTTCTTAAAATAAATGTTGTTTCTATGTAAGTATGTTAGCAGTATTGAGATCGTTTGGAGAGCAAAAACGAAATGTAAACACCATAATTCGTGCGTAAACAAGCAAGTGTATTTAACTTTGTTTTTGTAATTGTAGGAACATTTTTGGATATTTGCACAAAGCACAAAGTACAAGCCTCGGAATTTCTTTTTCGGCGTAGCAGCAATTTAGTTATAGGCAAACAAAAAGCAAAGGGTAAACAGTGCTGCTAAACTGAAATATGAGAAATTATTTACGAGTAAGTAGCTAATCGATTGATGTAATGATTTTGTGTACCTTTCGCATTCCATTACATTATAATGTGTAAAAAAGGATAAGCAAAGTTTAAGAAAATACTAGAGCAAAGTTCGGAGAAGATATATTTTTCCTTAAAGAAGATATTTATGAAATATTATTGTGTCGTGGCGTGCATATCATATTTTTTGTTAGATTTATATGATTTATAAATTATTTTATTTAAATCTTTCTCCTATTACCAACTTACGATGCTAGGCGCTGTTGTCCACCGAGCAGTCTTCAAGAAAGAGGTCAATTTTTTTTTTGTAATTTGTTAATATTCCAGCCAGTCCAGATTCGTTTCAGGTTCAGGGCTAGTTTACCACTATTTCAGAAACTATTTTTGGACTAGTTGAGCATCATTTCGCAGAAGACTCGCGTTGTTTTTAGGACTAAGTATTTTGAGACCTTCTCAGATGTTTTTTGGGCATATTTTAGAACTAGTTTGAGGTTTCAGCACTAGTGTTCAAGCATATTTTGGACTAATAAGGAACTTTTCAGGAACCCTTTTAAGAATAATTCTACACTGTTTTAGATCAGAATCATTTTTTTGTCTAGTTTGAGATCATTTTCGAGTTATTTGAAATTAGTCATGAAAAGGTCCAGAAATATTACTTAGCTATCTCCTAATTGGTTATGAAAAATTTGGGAACTTTTTTCGACAAAATGAATAAAGTGAATAACATTAAATGAAATTAATGTTTAATTTTTCGCTAAATGCTTTGCTGAACTCTAGACAAGTGTTTACATATCAACCTATATGACTTTTATCAGATAACAGATTTTATTTTCTATTCACCCGAATGTTCACTAATATCTTCAGGCGTTGACGCTTATGCTGTTCATGGATATTTTTTCGGCTGTGCGTCAGATCGCCCAAAACCTAATCGCCCAAAAGCAAAAATGTCAAATCGCCCAAAAAAAAATTTGGGCGATCTGTCATTTGGGCGATCTGTCATTTGTGCAGTGAGACATTTGGGCGATTTGACATTTGGGTAATTAGACATATGTCAAATCGCCCAACTTTTTGGGCGATTTGACATTTTCTGTTTTTAGCAAATTTGTCAAAATAATAAAATAAAAGTACGGTAAATATGCTCTCAACTAAAAGCAATACCCTCTCAGATTTTTTTTTTCCCCTTTTACTTTCAGTATCGTAGTAAGTGGGGGGTTTTAGGGGTTGTATAGCTCTATGTTAGGGGTTATGTTATGAAGTTGTGTGAATAAATATGTAGCAAAAAATAAATTAAGATTAATTAGCATTATAATTATGTATTTTACTAATATTTCATTTTACAGAAGTACTTTTTGGGCGATCTGTCATTTAGGAAATTAGACATTATTTCCAATCGCCCAACTTTTTGGGCGATCTGTCATTTGGGCTTTTAGACATATGACATTTTTCGGTTTTGGGCGATTAGGTTTTGGGCGATCTGACGCACAGCCTATTTTTTCATCGGTTCGGTGTTCTGGGAAAACATTATTAAATTAACCTCAAAAAAGTTATTAAATTGCATCGCGAGAAATTGAAAGTTTTCCTATTTGAAGGGAAATGCTAAAAGAAATTTACGAAGCTTAGATCTATGGAGACAACTACTGTTACGAGTTATGACCGAAAAAATAATTTTAAAAATTAATACATTTCGATTACAGAAATAAATTGTTCCAGAAAGCAGAAAAACTAGGTATTAACAAAAAATGAATTCTATAGCTTTTACATGAATATAAGCCAAAGTTAAGTAATGCTCACACTGCTCGAAAAGCAGCCAAGACTGTATATTTGTAAAGAATTTTTTCAGCGGTTTTCTGAGAAATTCGGAACTCTATTGGTCGTAATGATAAAATCAGAATACGTGAAAACGACTCAAAGCCCATGAAAATTGCGATGTTTTGGAAAAAAGTTAAAAAACTGTACTATGAATCCAAAGTGAGGTTCGTTTTCTTGTTGAAGAAGCTTATTAAGTTGGAAAAAAAAACGTTGCATTATGAAGTGAATTTGAATTGAATTTGCATTCATGCAAAAAAATCGAACTAAAATATTTTTGATTTGTAACTCTTTTATATTTAATGTGCAATGTATGTTTTGGTAGTACAATTAAATATTAACATATTTTAAGAGGAAAATAAAAAATTTAATTTGCAATGCCAAAATCAACAATTCGCTCTTAATGTACACAATGAAACCGCAATGAATACACTTTAATAAAGTTAAATGCATAAGTGCTTACTAAGTCAGCAACAGCACTGAAAACAATAACAAATACATACATACTATATATACAAATGTAAATAATCTTGTACAATTATGTAGGTATGTACTATGTGTTTACACATTCATTTTTACGTACCAAGTACAATGAAAATATTTACCCACTAGAAATTTTATTTACCAAAAGCTAATTACTATTTTAATTGCTTCGATTAAATGTGTAATAATTTTAATTGTTTGCATAAATGCAGACATTTTAAAATTTTTTTTTTATTTTAGTAAGAAATTTTTTAAAAACTTTGACTGTGTTAATTTACTATTTGTTATTTACGGGGAACACGTCGTGAATATGTGAAAAATTAGTGACTTGCTAGTGAAGTCAGGAAAATAATAGTTAAAGATTATAATAAATAAAATAAACCATTCGTTGATACAAAATGTCTTATTTGTAATAAATTAACGCAATTATACAAAGTGGTCTGTAGTGTTAATCGCCTGATACAAAAGAAACCAATAACCAACAGTGAATTGAATAATCAAACACATAATCAAAAAAACATTTTCCAAATGGAAAAGAATCAAGAAATATTGTTCGCACTCTCACATTTATTGCTTTTTTTTATTATTATTCTAATAACCTCAAACTACATTTTATTGCTTCTGTTTCACTTTAGCTATTGTTTTGATATTCAAGTTTTCACTGCAGATTCGTTTTTATTTATTTTACACAATTTCTTTTAATTTTGATTGCATTTCTGAATTTGGTGGCGCCGTTGAATGCCATACTTTTGGCAGACTTTGTTTGATGTTACAGTAATTAAATAAATTAATCGAATTTTGTGTGGTTACCTGACGTTGCAGTTTTGTTTTGATTTCAGATTGATTTAGTTGATTTGAAATTTGAATTTGCACTCTATGTAGCTTAGTTTAAAGTGTACGGGTATACAAATATTGCGACACTTCAAAAATCAAATTGCGGTTTCCGTTCAATCGAAATTTTTTAAATAAATGCATGATTGAAAATTTTTATTTGCAAATTCAGTTTTTCAAAAGTGATTTTCACTTAAATTTGGGTACAAATTTGTTATGTTTTCCGATGATTATATTTTTTTTTATTAATAAAAATTATTGCAGCTATTAATGCTATGAAACTATGGCAGTCGATAATTAAGAAATGCCATTATTGCATTTCATAAAACTGTGCGAAAAACTTGCTGTAATATTACAAGAAGAATTACATCGAATCCTAATTGAAATGAAAATCAAAATACTTGCTAAATCAAGAAAAAAAAACAAGTATTGATTGAAGGACAATACAACAAAAACATGAATTTGCAATAAATGGAATTTCAAAATATTTTTACTTATGTGAGTATAATCTGTAATAAAATTCTAAATAATATTGTTCGCAACTTTCTAATGATGAAAAATTACAAACATACATATAAATCGATGAACAACACCTAAACAATAAAATTTGGATAATAGCGAAATAGTGGTATTTGATTTCTAAACATTTTTCAGCTAAGATTCTGGCTTGTGGTCATCTTGTGTCAGAGAAAATGTATAAAGTGAACTTGCCTTTTTTTAGAATTTTCCAACTTCCAAAGCACTAGTATTGCTTCAAAAAGTAAACGCTGCCTCAAGCCAAGTGCTCTTGAATACAGCAAACAGTCGCTACTTCACGCATACATACAACGAAAGATATAAGCAATAGTTGATTTAATAAGAATGAAATATTCACAAATAGTTCCTTTTTTAATTCACTGTAGTTGCTCTGTTCCTCCTGATGATGCGAAAACATATGATGTGTGAAGACTGAAAATGTTGCAATGAAATAAACCATTAGCTCCTTAAGTTTTGATTATATACCAAACTTGCTTCAATAGCTTCTTTTGGACTTTTCTGTGTTCGTTAAATCCTTTGCAGCGCTACTTCCATACTTTCCAATCACTGCTATAATTATTGATAAACAATATGAGAAAGCGCAGGAAGTCCATGTTGCAAGATTTCCTGCTTAACTACATTCCGCAACTATTATAGAAAGCGACACGGCGGATTTTCGAAGAGGTTTCGAAGCAACTTGCGACGCAGCAATCGAAAATGTTAACATTCATCTTTACGTAGGCCATTTTAGACTCAGCGAACTTTAATCTGCTGACTATCTTTGTGTTAGGTTTTTTAACGAATGATATTGGTAAAATCTTTGTCCTCTGAATGGTTATGAAATACTATTCAAAATATACAACTCCTTGCTTTTAAGCAACTTTTCATTAATGTCCTATTGGTAAATTGCTTATATTATTATACATTGTGCTACAAAATTGTATTAAAATCAATGCAATTTTAGAGGACAGATAAATCTGTTAAAATTTGACTCACAGTTAGTGTCAAATAAGAAAACTTGATTCAAGATAGAAAGTTAATCTACAAGCGCATCATTTAGGTAAAAAGCACCCAATTTTTTATATTGTTACTAAGACCTAAAGGTGTTGCATCTCTCCTAAACTTATTTCATGGCTCTAAGAATATAATTTTCAACAATTATTATTTCCGCAGAGCAATCTGGCAAGACCCTGCTCCGATAGACTCCAATGGACTTAACTCTGGGTTTATTAAATAAACTGGTATACATCAATAACTGTTGAGTCGAATAAGTGTCCCTTTTCATACTGACTTGGGTAACAAACCTAAAACTCATGGATGAAGTAATTAAAAAAGTAACCCTGGAGATCATCTCGCTTAATTAGCATAAAATGGGAGTATTCGACCAAATACGGTCTTTAAGTTTAGCTATCGTTCTCAGTTCTTAAGTTGTCCACACTGGCTTCCTGGGGTAATTTTCAGTCGCTGCATTACTTTCAAATTATATTTGTTAAGTGGTATCGAAAAGCTGAAACAGCTGAAATAGTCGAAGTGCGACCCCGAACTGAAGAACTGAACCTAACCTAGCCTAATAGCGAATAAGCGAGTGATATCGATACTTTCATCGATATAATTAAAATCTCTTTTATTTCATAACTTTTTATTATTTTCATTTTGGTTACGATTCTAGTTTTCTTTATCATGTCGATATAAATTATTGTGTATGACATTGTGAGAATTTTGTTCATTTTTCCTTTCGTGCGAACAAATTATTTTGCTGATCAGTGTATATCATAGCAATTAAAGTGGGTGTTGTATTTACGCCGTTCTTATTTTTGTTTATTATATTAAGCTATTAAGAGTTACCTAACAGACTATGTAATTAAGCTAATAAGTCTGAATGCTAATGCGTGGGTAAAAATAACCATAAAGCAGATGTCAGTAAAGACATTAATGATGCCAAAGTGGGAGGAAAGCTCGAAGACTTTAAATATGTTTTTCCTTGGTAGTATATTCCTCATTGAAAAACACATGAAATTTAATGCATATAATCTTAATACTTAAAACTCAAAGCAGATTTTACTTCCTTACTGCATTTTTCAATGCAACGCAGATCAAAATAACTATATGTTTTATAAAGGTATACAACTTTGCTTCTTGCAATTTAATAGTTTATCTTTATTTCATGTGGCCGCATTTAGTATTTCATTTGAAAGCATTTTGCTTTTAATAAAAAGTATTTCACAGTACTTAGTTGTGACTCACACTTTGGAAAATTTTTGGTATTAGTATTTCGACTACAGAAACTTCTATATACGACAATGAATGTATGTTATGCGTAATCAATACATACTTTTATTTTCCTTTTTTAGAATTGCGTATATATCCATACAAAATATTAAAAAATATGCTAATTACATATAGAAAAATTTTATAATATGTATATATATGTTTTTAAGTTGAAATATTAATTATGTTTCAAAGGCTTCTTAGCCACTTGTAACTTAAAAATGTCATGTAAAAGTATATACAGTAGTGCTCAAATTAATATAAGTTGTTCAATTTGACAAATTTTAACCATGAATATTTCTTTATTAAGATTATTTTTGAACTAAAATACTTATAAACCTAAGTATTCAACTTCATAAAAAAATTATAAAAAGTTTTCAAGTTTTAATCAAAATTTTGCCCTTCTTTCTCAGAAGCTTTAGAAAATGAATGCAGTTTTATGTCTATTCAATTAAGACAAATTCCAAGTGTTAAAAATTGATTTTTGAGAATTTCTTGAATTGTATTCAAGCTCGCAACTATTTATATCAGATTTTTCAGATTCATAAAAAAAGCTTTTTTCGTAACCTTGATACCCGATGTTCCAAACTATTCACGGCAAGTTACTCAGATTTTTACAATATATTTCTTAAGCTTAAATTATAAGTAGACGTAACGAAGAATATGAAATACAAATAAATAATCAATATTTTAAAATTTTAATTCCATTTATATGTAAATACTACTTTTAAATTAACATAACGAAAAATAATATTTTTTTATGTTTTTTCCAGCACTTCCATTTTAATTCAGTAATTTAATAACAGTTTCATTAATTCCTTTGATTTCACCACCTATGGACTTAATAAATAGCCTGCGAGGCTCCAAATTCACTATTCTCAAAGCTTAACCATGAAAATGTGACTATTTTTTACTACTAGAAAAATCTACGTAAAGTGGCCTAACCTATTGCACATCTCCTAAAAGAAAGTCATATACCAAATTTCAATCGCATTTTCTCATTTTAAATATGAAGAGGAGTAATCAAGTCAATAGCACTATTCAAAAGAAAATGGGTCACTATTATGGCATAAATATTAAACACATCAGACTATTCAATCTTATCTTGCTTTTTTTATAAATCCTTGAATGAAATAAATGAAAAAAAATTAAAAAATATCAAATCACTGATAGAAAATTCACATAAATAATTTTAAGCCCAATTATTGTTTAAGTCGGCTTTAAAATAAGTTCCTTTATTAATTCTATAAATGGTTGGTGTAAACAAACAACTATTCTAGTTTCAGTCTTTGGTAAAAAATTATTTATATACATTAGTTTAGGCAATTGAACTTACAAAGCTAATTTTACTGTCAAGCACATGCTAGATTTAAAAATAGAAATAAATTTTGTTTGTTATACTCGTATCCAGAGAATTTACTATTTTACATCATCAAAACCTTAAGGGAATAAAATCAAATTAAAATATCTTTCTACCAAAATTGGTTACCTTCATATTAAAAAATTGCCATAAGTATTTATTGATACAAAAACCTCTCAAAGTATATTCAAACTTGTCGTAACTCAGCAATAACGGTCAACACGTCGGTTCACTTTATAACCGGTAAGTGCATATATATGGCTTTATCCTTCTATATTTACTTATAATCATCGTACTTAATCAAATGATTTAACAAACAAAATTGTATTTCCTACCCCGGTGCATATACATACATACATATGTATTTGCTTATAAGTTTCCATTTCCGTTTTTGATTACTTTCCTTAAATGAACGAACAAATTTTTTTCTGCTTTCAACATTTGCTCTGACATTAAGGCAAGCAGAAATTACACACGTATGTAGTATTTTTATGTATGTAGTCTTGCCTTATGTATGTATGATCCTACATAGTTAGTTTAATGAAAGTTGAAATCGCACAACTTTTTTCCATTTAACTTTGTAGTTGAAATTTAACGACCTCAATTTGCTCAAATGCACAGCAATAAGTAAACTCGGACTTCTACACAGCAACATGTATTTGTTAAGGCACACACAACAAAACATGTGTGGTTAAAAGTAATACTATGGGCTGGCAAAGTGTCTCCATTATTAAAAGGAGTAAAGTTAGATTACGTATACGACGTGTTGTCCATTTATTGTAAACACATATGTAACTAAGTTTTTATAGCCTTTTCTTTACCTGACAGAAACTGCAAGCACAAAATTCGATTGTGCTGGCTATTCGATGAACTACTATATGCCACATCGCATGAATATAATAATAATAATAATCCCAACGGTTTTTTTCCCTCCTTACCCGCCCGACCGACGCGAGGGGCGCATCCGTATGACGCACGGATATATAAAAAAAAAAAAAATTTTTTTTTCATATACATATGCTGCGCCGAGTCATGAAAGGCAGAAGTTTGTTAAGTGTCGAGATCTAAAACTGTTCAGCTACAGAACAAATGCTCACCAGCTGATCGAGTAGTAATATATAAGTATGTTTGTATCAATTATTGAGAGCATTGAGTATAGTTTTCTTTATGTAAAAAAGTGAGTCTGAAATATCAAAAGAACCGGAGTGAGTGTTAAAATCCTGACACAAACTACGCAGTGGCTCATTTAACTCAAAATTACTTTTACATGGCTTCAGAAAAAGAGGCCGGAAATGTCTTGAAATTCGGGAGGGAACGTTTAGTTTTATTTCACCAAGAAGAGATGGGCTATAGATCAAGCCTGTCAGTAACTTCACTAAAAATACTACGCCTAGCATTTCTCTACGACTAGCAAGTGTAGGAAGATTAATGAGTTTTAAACGACTTATATATGGGGGCAGGTTGTACTGAGAATCCCAACGAAAATTTCTTAAAGCAAAAAGCAGAAATTGTTTTTGAATTGACTCTATTCGGTCGGAATGAACTTGATAGCGCGGGTGCCAAACAACAGATCCATATTCCAGTATTGGCCTCACTAACGTTGTGAATAGAGCCTTCGTAATGTATGGGTCATTGAATTCTTTTGACCATCGTTTTACAAATGCAAAAACACCCTTGGCTTTGTTAACTGTAACATTAATGTGAAGATTAAAATTAAGTTTCGGATCCATTGTAATTCCAAGATCAACAAAGTTAAACACTTGTTCGAGGTTATGGTTACATATGTCATAAGAAGCCGGTTGAAGTGCCCTTCGAGAAAAGCACATTACCTTACATTTTTTAAGGTTTAGCGGCATGTTATTTACTTCACACCAGTTAGTCATGCTATTTAAATCCGCCTGTAGTAAGGACCTTTCCTCAACAGAATGATACGATCTAAAAAGTTTTACATCATCAGCATACAATAAAATTTTTGAATAGTTAATTACAGAAGGTATGTCATTTATAAAAAGTAAAAACAGAATCGGACCAAGGTGACTTCCTTGCGGGACCCCTGAAGATACATGAATAATGTTTGAGGAACTATTTTTAAAAAGAACTCGTTGTGTTCTGTCCATGAGGTAAGAAGATATCCAATGAAGGAGATTAGGTTGAAAACCAAGGAGATCGAGTTTATGAATCAGTAAAGCGTGACTTACTCTGTCGAATGCTTTACTAAAATCGGTGTATATAACATCAGTGTGCATAAATTCTCTGAATCCATTTGAAACATGAGTTGTGAACTCGAGCAAGTTTGTAACGGTAGATTTACCCTTAGAGAACCCGTGTTGAGTGCTAGAAATTGTAGAGGATAATGAATGCGTTAAATGGTCAACAACGATTGCCTCAAATAGTTTAGGAATAGCAGAAATCTTAGCTATACCGCGATAATTTTCTATAGAGGACCTACTCCCGGTCTTATGAAGGGGTAAAATGAATGATTCTTTCCAAGCTGAAGGGAAAACCCCAAGCCTAAGAGAAAGATTAAATAAATTAGTTAAGGGCTCATAAATATGTTTAGCACAGTTTTTGAGGAACCACGTCGGGATCAAATCGGGGCCAGCCTTAAAAGATTCTTTTAAGTTACTCAAACAATAAAATACTTCCTCAGAAGATATTTGCGGAATAAAAGCAGAGGTTAAGGGACAAAGTTTATATGGATAAGGTTTGCTCAGAGGCAAAGTAATGGAGTAATTTGACCTGAAGAATTTGGCAAACATGTTGGAAATTGATTGGGAGTCACAAGACACGGTATTTTGATATTTCATGGCAGACGGAAAACCAGTCACTCTGCGTTTTGAGTTAACGAAATCGTAAAATGATGCAGGGTTTGTTATTAAATTCCTTTTAACTTTGCACAAATAAGATCTGTAGCATTTTTTATTTAATTCAAAGTAAGCGTGTCGGAGAACTGAGTATTTAACATAGTTAGTGTGCAAACCAGTTATTTTGTACAGTTTAAAAGATCGCGACTTTTTATTTTTTAAATTTCTTAGTTCTTTTGTAAACCAAGGTTGTGATTGTTCCTTTTGTACGCAAACCCGTTTAGGTACAAACTTTTGAAATAAACTATATATAGTATTATTAAAATGCTGGACACAACGTTCAACATCATCTTTATACGTCGGCCAAGATAATTTTGACAATTCTCGATCTAATTTCTTGAAATTGGCTTTCGCGAAAATAAAACGAGCGTTTGAGCTACTTGATTTATCGACATTATTTCCAAAATCCCCTATAACCTCGTAATTTAACTCAATCGCAGGGTGATAAGAGTCCTCTGGAATAACCAAGGGTTCGCACCTCTTCATAGATGATTTAGATATATCATCAACAAAAACAAGGTCTAGAATGTTTCCAAAATGGTTTGGAGTTAAATTAATCTGATTTAGACAGAGCTCAGCCATATCTTCTAAGAACACATTGTATCTATCCCTTGATGAAATTGGAACGATAAAGTCGTCCATGAAAGTCCATGATATGCCTGGCATATTGAAGTCACCAAGTACAATGATCGAGTCATGTGCAGTAATCATTGAACTTAAGGATGTAAGTAACGCAATATGTTGAGAATATACCGATAAGTCAGAATTAGGAGGGATGTAGCAAACAGCTAAATAAAAGAAACCATTTCCAACCATAACTCGTATTGCTTTAAATTCGATTGACTCGATGAGGGGGATATTAACATCTTCGGATGGTATAGAAGAATGAACTGCAAAAAGAACACCCCCACCGATTCTGTCCTTACGGTCATTTCTATAAATTTGATAATGATTAGGAAGGATCTCTGAATTAAAAATATGTGGTTTAAGCCAGGTTTCAGTAAAGCAAATTATGTTATAGTTACTGTCTAAGCCTTTTAAGTATAAATCGTTTAATTTAGTATTTAAACCTCTAACGTTTTGGTATAAAATACTTAAAGTAGAATTTAATATTAGTTTTTTGGCTCAGTGTCACGATTAGGAATTGAAGCTAAGTTATTTATATTATTTTTATTTTTATGTGGCTTATATTCAAACTCACGAACAAATGCCCTGGTAGGCCAAAAAGAATTGTTAAGCAAAGAATCAAAAACTTCAGGTGCCACATCAATTTTAAAAGATGATACGTTACGTTCATATTTAAAGTTAAATTTTCGGATTGCTAAGTTACAAGTCTTAATTTTCGATGAAATGTAAAACTCTATATCATCAGAAGAAGTGTCCCTAGCAAATCTTGAAACAAAAATGGACTTTCTCAAAGGAACCACAACCAGCTTCTTTGCAGAGCAGTTAGTCTCATCTAAAGGTGCTACATTTTTGAAACAATAGAAGCAGATTGGGAAGGTGGAAGCAAATGAGGTGGAGATGAACCCACATCAGGTGAAGATACCTGTAAGTTAGCCTGATCTGCATTGCTTTTATTAGAGGAAGAAGCTCGAGTGCAGATAGCCCTTGACGAAGTTGATGAAGACGTACCCTGAGGCGGTGGGACAGGGGACAGAAGATTAATTAGCTCAATTTGTTGGGGTTTGGGCACTACATTCTTTTGAGGTACTATAAGAGGAGCGACAATACTTTCCTTGGGCGGGCTGTGGGTACGTTTGCGTTTGGTCTCTCTTACAGGTTGCAAATTTTGATTATCTAGGCACTTAAATGATTTAAACACGTTTTCATAAAGTTTAAATTTTTCATTAAGTGCCCGAAAGTCTTTGCCCATTTCGAAAAATCCATTTCTGGTTTCTCTAAAAAATCGGAAAAGTTCAACCACAGTTGATCTGCATTTCAAACAAGACCAACGAATACCTTTTCCTTCTTCTATTAAGTCCAGGACTCTACCAAACAGTCCGGCACATTTTATATGAGCAATCCCATCGCACAACCAGCATGAAACAGAGCGTTGCTCATTATCGGTTTTTTTAATTTTGCAGTTGTCAAAAATGCAAGACATAATTTAACACAACTAAGTAAAAACTAATATCAAAAAAAAACAAATACTCGTATTGTATTAATAAAATAAAGGAGAAAGCAGTTTGAAAGGTAATGCAAGTTTTTTAATGGTTTGAGAGCTATTAATGTAACGAACAGTTTTAGATGCACAGTATTTGACACGTAAAAAACTAAACGCAAACAGCTGTTTCAGGAATGACAATCAAGGAAGAGAAAAGAAAATGCGCGCAATACAAATACAAAGTCTAAAGCAAATAAGAAGCAATAACAATGTAAATAAGAAACAATAACAATGCAAAGCAACTAATGACTCGGCAATTGAAAAACTAAATTAAATTGCAATAAAATCAATGCAAATATGCTTAACAGATGTTATACTTAGCTTTAAATGCGCACAGATGAATCTCCAAATATTTTATCACTAAATTATTTAATTATATTAAATAAGTAAACCAATTTTAAAAAGAAAAAAATATCACAACAAAACACAACTTAACAGCTTGACGTTTGCGTCATGTACATATAATAAATCAAATATGACAATTTGCATTGCTTTCATTAAATTTTATATTATTTATCAATTAAAATGCAATGCATTCGCTTACAAAAGTCATATGAACCTATGCTTTGAATTTCAAATAATCAACCAACTTTTTGAAAATACACATTTTTTTTTAGAATTTTTCTTTTAATATTTTAATTTTATTTTAAAAAAATTTTAAATTTTATTTTAAATAAATTTTAAGTCTATGATATGAAAATGATAATTTGCTAATTTAAAGTGGCTAAAAAATTTCGAGGGATTTTAACAATTTTTCTACTATTGCTCTTATTGAGTTTTTTTTTTATGTATATACAAAAATTTAAAGCATGCGTTATATTTTAAAAGTCGCAGAAGAGTGTCAGCAAAAAACTTGTAATAATTAAATAAAATTTGTAGCCACTTGGAATTAGCTTTTATTATACTAAATTTAATAATTCGTAAGCCAAAAATTCTTAAAAATTTTCCAAAAAAAATTTAGGAATTTTTTTTAATTGTACATACATATACAAAGTTTTTGATTTTAACAAATCTAATACAAATTGTCATATAAGGCGCAGCTAGAAATTTGAGATGGAGTGTATCCTTTTTATTCAAACATATAATAGTGGGTGTTACCATTTTATTGAATTCAGTTGGATAATAGTGCTTCCGCTAAAAATAGTGGCAAACTCACTTGCATGTTGCTGATGTAAGCATTTATGTACGTATGTACATACATATGTATGTTATGTTACATAAAAGTGTCGAATATTTAATTGCGCCTGCCAACAAAAACAGTAATTATGGTGTTTAATTACACAATTCGACATAGTAATTTTCAAACACGCGTACAAAACTGAAAAATCTTCTTTTGGTTATACTCTTACCTTTTTCCTAATTTTTTAATATCCTTATAAAACGCCGAGCACAGCAAACTAAGTGACACAGTCTTTGTAGTGTTCGATTAGTAAATTAAAAAAAAAAAAAAAAATGTTGACATCCGCTTTGAACTCTAAAGTCAACTCAACTGAAATCTTTAGCATTTTATTCTTCTTTTGGCGGTCTTTGGGCTTTATAACCAACTGGAATATGTACTTCGTCGTTGTGTATGACATATTTTTGACCATCGTCGTCAACTTTAGCTTTCCCGCACATCTGTTTCTAGGTGTGATATTCGCCACTGAAAGAAAAACTATTTTTATCAATCTATCCATTTTTATATCCGTAATCGCTTGTATGATGAAACATATGACGCTTCGACCACGATTGGATAAAATTGTATTTGTAAATGACATATTACATCGAATGGATCAATGTGTGCGCGAGGACGATGACATCCACTACTACGTAGAGCAGATGCGAAACAGATCCATTTTTATGATGCGGGTCTTTACTGCAGCATATTTCTCTGTTGTTATAATGGCAACACTATCTTCATTGTGGACTGGAAACATATTATATCCAGCTTATGTAATAATCGACTACCAAAACTCTACATGGAATTATATGGCAGTAATGTTTTTTCAAATATATGGTTTAAGTATGCAAATTATACAAAATCTAACAAATGATGCATATGGTCCAATGATATTGTGTATGCTCGCCGGCCATGTCCATTTGTTGGCGCGGCGAGTTGCGCGTGTAGGTCATGATGCCGACGTAGAACTGGAAAGCAACTATAGAGCACTAGTGCTTTGCATCGAGGACTACAAGCTGCTACTGAAGTATTAAATAATTAGAATTGCATTTTAACATTTGTCACTTTCTATCTAACATTTTAGCACAACTCGACTTGTGGAGCGCATTATTTCGCTAAGTTACATAATACAATTTGCTGCCGTTGGCATCAATGGTGTGGTTTCCTTGACATATTTGATCTTCTTTGCCGATAATATCTTCGCCTATGGCTACTTTATTTGCCATATTTTAGCCATAATGGTTGAAATTTTTCCTTGCTGTTATTATGGCAGCATGGTGCAGGCGGAATTCCATTCATTGTCATATGCAATCTTTCGCTGTAATTGGTTGACACAGCCACGCCCCTTTCGTCGTAATCTCATTACGTTTGCGGAGCTCTCGTTGAAGGATGTCACTGTGTCAGCGGGTGGAATGATGAATATTCATTTGGATTCATTTTTTAAAACCTGTAAAATGGGTTATTCATTCTTCACGGTCATAAAAAGTATGAAGTAATAAAGTCTTGAGTATTGAATTAAACTGGTTTACTGAAAAAAACAATGCATTTCAAAACAGTTATTACGCTTTGTATGCTTTATATGTATGTGTCTTCACACAGAATAAACAACAATAATAAATTATAAAATTTTTTGGAAATGAGTTTTATTAAACATTTTTTTTGTTTATTTAAATTTGCAAGTAGCAGTTGCAACTCTCCTTAGCTAAAATTTCTAAATTAAATCGTAACTGAGGATCAAAAATAATTCGTTGAATTTTTTCTCAGTGAAATAATATTATTTTAAATATAAGAAAAAAATATGAATGTATGTTTCAAAGAAGGAGAAGATAAGAGAAAATTATATTATTTATATAAAAGATTTCGCCAAAAATGCCTAGGCGAATATCTGATTACAGACGATGGGGTAACTTCCAGAGATTTAGGCTCAATACTAATATTTATCTCAGAGGTTAAACTAAAGGAAATTATTTAATCCAAGTAGATCCAATAGATCTTAAGGTCGCAGTGCTTTCTTCCCAACAACAATAATAATATTATATGTTTAAAACGGCTGATAGACGGGGGCACTTATGCAAATTAACGAGCTCATATATCTGCATAATATTTTAGGCCTGACAGACGACACTTATCTGCATTTAGACATCAGCTGATTTGACAAACGAAATTAAGCTGAAAATGGAAAGAAGGGAAAAAATACGATTGGCAGCTATTTTATTGGCAAAAAATCATCTCGCATTTAAAAGAAAGCTTAAAATTATTCTCTTGAAGTTGCTAAATAATATTAAAATAACCAATGCATTGGCAAGCATAATTCTTAGCAGGATGCCTCTGTCTTGTATGGTTACACTTCCCGCCGACGTTAGAGAAAGGCAGGTGTGGAAATTTGTGAGTATTTTTTTATTTGCTATGAAAGATACAAATAATGTATACACATGTTTGCTATTCCATGAAGGATCGCTATGGATGCTTTTGGGAACGAGACGTGCCTTCAATGGACGAAAATCGATTCAAAGAAAACTTTCGTGTCAGTAGAACTGCTTTTCGGAGAAATTGTGGACAGCAATATGAGGACATGTATTCCACTTCATAAAAGAGTGGCTATCTCATTGTTCGCTTTAGGATCTGCTGCGGAATATAGAACTGCTGCAAGTCTATTCGGAGATGGACGCAGTACTGTTGGTGAAATTGTTGTGTATTTTTGCCAAGCAGTTTGCTTACTGCATAAATTCCTATCCTACAAACCCACCAGAAATCTAAAAAAATCGCATTTTAATTTATAATAGGGTTTAGTTTTCTTTAAAATTAATTAAAAAACAAACCTTTGATAATTTTGCAGCTCTTTTCTTTAATAACAAACACTTTTGACAGCTTCTGTATACATTTTGCTAGTTCACAATAGTATTTATCTGTCAAAAGTGGCAGCATTGCCATATTGAAATCACAATATTCAGTACTTATGCACATAATTTTCGTGCATTTATATGAGTGCTTATGCGCATTTGGAAGAGGATTATCCATGAGTTAATGCAGATCAAGGCTACTTATCTAGATAACCTTGCCCGTCTGTCAGCCCTTTTAAACCTTAAAGACTTATTTTTGTCAACACACTTCAAATATAGTATTTCAATTAATTTAATTGTTAAGACAAATTTCATTAAAACTATTTTGTTATGAAAGTAATGCATGTAACCTTACATTAAATTCAGATTTAGCATTACTAAATCCGTTTTTAGGAATCAAGACGACAAGATATTTCTAGTGTTTAGTTTGAACCGCTTTTATGCATTGTAACCACAAACATTACTACGACTATTATAAGAAAAAAGAATAAATATCAATCAGTTATAATTATGAAAGTAAGATGCAAAATTTTTCAGGCTTCATTAGCAAACCAAGTTCAAAATGACATAGGTTGTCATTTATATTCATTTATTTATTTTCAAGATTAAAAATTCAGTTCATTCTCTATCATAACTTATATAAAAATAATTTTTAAATTTTATGGAAAACCAGAAAAAAATTTAACAAATTTTAATATAGTTCAAAATCTCAGAAGTCTTAGAATAATTTTGAGTATGCAGTTTAATAGCCCTTTTAAATTTAGTCTCACAACGTGAAAGTTAAGATTTTAGTGTATTTCGACTTTCTTCCGTTTAAATATAAATGTAGCTTATTCGTTATATGGAAGCATATCCGACAAAAAAATTCTAAAAGGTCACATTTTTGGAATAAATTGAAGAGGCTATAAAACTGCATACTCAAAATAAGTTCAAAATCTATATGAAAGTTTGTTAATTTTTTTTTTTAGTTTTCCACAATGTTTTAAAATTAGATTTATATGTTTTCATTAGAGAATTGGCTGAATTTTAATTGAAATCTTTTAAGAGGAAAACTCTATAATTTTAAACTTGTTTGCGAATGTGCTGTTCGTAGCACAGTAATTATGATTTTCAGATTTGTATAATAAATGTATTTCCTTAATATTAAGTGAGAAAAATATTTTCGAATTTTCAACGAATTCTATTTGAGGCTTAAATTATAAAATTCATTTGATAATAATAATGAGGGAAAAAATATAAGGACTTTTTAGGAGCAATTGCTGATTAGTTCATAATTGTGTTGGGGCCATTTTGGGTATATTTCGAGACTGTCTCGGAAAAGTATAAAAAGTATACCGAACAAGCCACCGCTCTATCCTGAATAAGTAAAATTTATAACAAGCCAATATTTGCTCCTTCATAATTGTTATGATAAGACTTATAATCAACCGTCGATTTGAGGTCACCCCTGGGGTGGATTTAACTACATATAGTAGGCACTCAAGTATTTGATAGAATTCGCTATTCGATTTTAAAACAATAAAATATTTTGGTTAAATGCTTAGCACGTGCATCGAGAAAATATCAGAACACGGCAGGATTCAAGGAAGCGAGCACCAGAGCTCCTCAATATAGTTTAGAGCGGTGGGGAGCCTTATGTAGACTTTTATATCCTGAATATATTCGACACTAATGACTTGACCAATCATAGCAGTATGGGCTTCCAAATTAATTTAAGGATAGTTGAAAACTCAGTATCAGAAATTCATCTAACAAGGCATTATTACCCTTTATGGAAGAGGTTGATACTCGTAGTATTAGTGTCATAAACAAAATATCTTAATTCGTCGTTTTTCTTGTGTTTTGACGAACTCCATTACTTTACTAATTAAAACTTAATAGCAAATTTATTTCGATAACTCAAACCAACTTTCTACCACTATTATCTTTTTAATATGGTTGGCCGATCTACCTTTCCTTACCTATCTAGTTTCGAGTTATTTTTATATGAGTTTTGTTTATGTAGCCGTGTAGGTCTATTATTATTTTTTCTGCGTGTATTGTTCGGCAATATTATTTTTCTTGCTTTACAGTTTGATTATTTCTGAAGATATATACATATGGTATCCTTTTGGTAATGTTTTCCACTGAATTTTAATCAAAGAGTTAAATTTACTCTTTTTGGGTTTGTTTGTTTACATGTGCATTTTTAAGTGAATTTTAAAGTGAGTTGAACTTGTGTGCCTTTCTTCGCTAACTTTGGTGCGCAATCATTTTATTTTTGAGAACAATGAAGCAAATTCTTTGTTACATTATTTTTTGTAGGGCAATATCTCTATATATTTAAAAGCTATCAAAATTCGCAAATACTATTCTCGAGACCATTCTACGCCACAAAGCATTTTTATTAACTTAAATAAATAACAAAAAAAGGGTCTTCATCAATTACGCGGCATATCCGGGTTAATTTCAAATAATGATTAAGCAAGCAGGTAAATTTTTTTCTTACAATGTTATGCTCAAACAATCAAAAGATTATGAAGCTGGATAAAGAAAAAAAACCTTTTTCTTTTGAAAAGCGAAAAGTGCCAAAGCAATTGTTTTATATATTTTCTTTAATATTTTCTTTTGTTTTTTTTTTATTATTTTTTTTATATGTGATTTTTACTTGTTCTCTTATAAAATTATTTCATACTTAATTATTTCATTTAACTTCAGTTTCATAACTTAAAATATTAAGATAGCAAATATTTGGAATGAAAGAAGATATTTTAACAATATAATAAAAATACTTTGACCGAAAATCTAACTAAGATCCGATATATTTCATATATTCATCGAGAAAAAAGCGATCTCTTTTGGGACTAGGTACTTAACGAGCAAGGTTACAATGGCACTTTTACAACCGCTGTGAAAAAGCTGTTAAACCAATTATGAAGAAATATGTATACAAAACGAATAGGTTAGAACGACAAAAGCAAAAAAAAATATGGTATTTTTCTACTGTGTTACTAAGCACAAAGAGTGCACCACGCCATTTAAACCTATTTCTTCAATCTCTCGAGTACCGAAACAATCATAAATTTGCTCAGCAGTTTCGAAAAGTCCCTGCGGTTTACCTCGATCTGCCACTGGAACGTGGTAGAGGCCTCGAACGCACTGTGTCTTTATGTTCGGGAATTTTTGGGGCTTCCCGCATAGGGATTTGAAGTTTTCTGACAACACCGCTAAAATATTGTGGGATTTCCTTGACTGCAAACCAATCAATAGGATATGCATGATGTCCTGGAGTAGGAATATATAACTCATTATCGCGCGATAAGAGCCTGTTGGTTAGGTACCTAAGTGCAATTGGCTTGTGTGCTGTGTGGTGATCCATCCACATCCTTTATGATTAACTCGACAACCGTTATTTTGAAAAATTTCGACTAAATATTTCTTTAATTATTTTTTAATCTTTCCCTTTTATTTCCTTCACTCATTCATTATTTTTTATTTCTGCTTTTTTTTAAATACTTTATGCGCAAATATATACCGCTATGTAGGTTAATATTTTCATTATTTAATTGTTAATGACTTATTTTTCTATATCCTTCGTACGCAAAAATGGCTAAGTTTGCACAAATTGTTGACAATTACCATCTTCCCATTATTAACGAAAACTCATGGTTATAGTTCATATTAGCAAATAGCTATACGCCTCAATCTCTATTTAATTATAGTCTTCGCATACGAATTTGTATCGTTTAGTCGCTTAATGGCTTTTTCGTTTCCCATTTAAGACGCGATGAAATGCAAACCTATTTTATTGAGTATCTAAAAGTTCCACGTTCAAGCCATTCAGTCGTAAAATGCGAATGCGTGAGATCAACACATTGGCCATCTTTCGGCGGCTCTTCACAACTTGGCGTGTGCTCGGCATCATCATTTGGCCATTTAATAAATATCTACGCATTGCCTACGACTTGTTGATCAACATTTTCGTCACCTTTGCTTTTCCGATGCACTTGGTATTGGGTATTATTTTCAGCACCAATCAGGAAGAATTCTTCATAAATTTAGTAATCGGTATTGCTTGCGTTTCGTGCACTTTCAAGCATTTGTTGTTGCGTTTCCATCTCAGCGAAATGCTTACTGTGAATGAAATTTTTAGCCGACTGGATGATCGTGTGCGCATTAACTCAGATTATGAATACTACAAGCGTTTTATAGAGCGTCCCTGCAATTTTATGATAAACTTTTTCACACGCTGCTACTTTGCGGTCGGTATAACGGCATTGCTCACTGCCTTGGTTACTGGCGAACTGCTCTATCCCGCATTTGTGCCACTCGCATGGCGTACATCGATTTTCAAATATATAATAGCCATACTCTTTCAGTTCGTTGGTGTTTCGATGCAAATCGTACAGAATATAGCGAATGATGCATATGGACCGGTGGTACTTTGTATGCTCTCGAGTCATGTGCATTTGCTGGCGAATCGAGTGTCGCGTATTGCTCACAGCAGTGAAGAGAATATCGAACAGAATTACAAAGATTTGTGTATTTGCATTGAGGATCACAAATTGCTAATGAGGTAATCAACTCAGATTCTACACTGTTCCTTCACATTAATACTCGTCTTTTCTTTTATTCATAGCACCTCCAATGCCGTTGAACGCATCGTCTCGGCGAGTTATTTAGTGCAATTCGTTGCTGTCGGCATTAATCTTTGCGTTGGTCTCGTTTATTTGCTATTCTTCGCTGATAACTATTTTGCCTATTTTTATTATAGCCTTCATATAACAGCCATTATGATTGAATTATTTCCTTGCTGTTATTTTGGCAGCATGTTGGAATGTGAATTTCAAGATTTGTCTTATGCCATTTTCAGCAGCAATTGGCCCACCCAACCACGCCCATTTCGTCGGAATGTCGTCAATTTTACAGAGTTAACGCTTAGAGAGGTTAAATTGCTCGCAGGTGGCATGATTCGCATTAATTTGGACTCATTTTTTGCCACATGTAAAATGGGCTACTCATTCTTTACGGTCATACAGAGCATGAAGTGAAAGCGAATTGAAAATATTGAGTGTAAACAAAAGGAGTGTATGACATAATAATGGTGGGAGTTATTGAAATTATAAAGAAAACACAAGTTTTTTTTAGAACTTTAGTCATTCTTAAGCTCATTTTGACGGTAAAGATTTAACCAAGATTTTCAGCAAATTCTAGATTTAAAATTTTTTGGTGGTTAGCAGCGGAATAAGAGTTAAATATCTGCTATGAAAATTGTTCTTAACTGCACGTACGTATTAAAATAAATTAAATAAATTGAAAACAAAACAACGCACTATAAATTATATTGAATTGTCTTAATATATATTTCTTTTATCTAAATGCTTTTCAAATTGATTTGAAAATTAATCGGAATCGGCCCATCTTCAGTATATTTTTTCGTTTATTATATCAACTTTTGTTGAGGCAAATGGTCATATTCACAAAAAAAAAATTGTTTAAGTGGTTAAACTCAGTGTGTGTGGAAATTGGTTTCCTTAAACATGCTAAGCTATTGGGTAAAACTTTTAATAAAGGACATCGAATTGCTAGGTAGTCTGACATCAATTATGTTACTAGTCGGCTCAAACTTTCCACTAAAACAGAATGTTGGAACACCGTAGCAAATCTAGTTATTTGTTACACTCTGCCAACATTGAAGAAAATTTAAAAAAAAATATCGAATTTGAATTTTTTTTCTCAAAGGTTTTAAAAAAGAAGTATATTCAACTTTATTAAAACTAAATACAAAATGCAGCTCAGCAAATGTGACCTAAGGAATGGGACAAACTGAAATGATTGAAAATGGTAATACGTACACTTTTTTTTCGCCATACCTGTTTATACCATAACTAAGCTCTCTAGACCTACACTCACCATACCTGAACTCTCCACACAAAAACTCACTTCACTCAATTTCATCACACCTAAACTCACCACACCCAAATTCACCACACCTAAACTCACCAAAACTAAACTTATTTTGTATTATGTTACTATGCGATACGTCACATTATACTGTAACTATGGTATAATGCTATGTTGTGCTCCAATACGCTATGAAAAGTAAATAATGCTGGCGAGAATGGTGTACATTGGTACACCACACGTAAATCCATCACACATAAACTCACCCCACTTTTCTTCTTTCCCCCATATCTTTTTTTATATAGATTTTATTCATTTAAACTTATTATCTAATTTTTTTAAGTATTAGGCGTCAAAATTTTATTTTTGATTGAATTTTTCTCAACTGATCTTATTTTAGCTGTCAATTTGTGGTTTCAGATTTGATGTTGGTCTTACTTGTATCCTTTCTTGCAAGCACGTTAGCCAAGCAGTGGTTCTGAATATCACTATGCTCTAGAACCCAGATGAGCCCAATATTATACATTTTCGGGTGATAAAGGTTAGACTACTTTCTTAAGCGTACCACCATTAAACTTGTGCGTCATAGTCGCCTGATTATCAAAATGCATAACCAATTGCGACTGTGATAACGACGAATATATCGTTTTACTAAAATAAATTTTTAAAAATAATACTACTCATATATCTCTTATACTCTCGATAATATTTAGCATACTCAACTTATTTGCTTTTTATTATGGAAACTACTTTATTACTATTATAAGTGCTGACACAAAATCATCGGTTATTCAACAGGCAAATGTGTGATTAAAACTACAAACAGCATTTTGCAACAGAGCATTTTACGATGCTAATTAAATCATGCGCTTCAACAGCTCTACTTTACATTCATGAGAACCGTGTAAAGTGAATAAGCCATTTTGCAAGTGGCCACAAATGAGGTCAAATGTATATTGACGACACCGCCTGCAGTTGGGGTGAGTTGCTTCCTCGAAAGCTCAGTAAAAATGCGTAAATTTTGGTGAAAGCTCTTAAGTTGCGTTATCCAATTACATTTGAAAATTGCATAAGGTAAATTTTCAAACTCTTCCTGCATTTTACTGCCATAGTAGCAAGCGGGCAGCAACTCTATAGTCATAGAGATAAAATATGATGTATAATAAACGAAACCAAAAATATTATCCACGAAGAGGAGCATAAAAACTACAGTCAGGCAAATATTCAAGCCGACCGAAGAGAACTGGACCATTTGAGTGTACCAAAAAATGTCTTGTAGCAAGTCGTAAATCCTTAAAATAAATAAGTTAATATGTAAATGATTAAATGATATATATTAAATGTATAGTTAATTATAAACCTCAGCAACTTCTTATGATCCTCAATACACTCGTTCAACTCACGCTCATTCACCGTCAACGGTTTCGTTTCATCATAGCCAATCTTGGACACACGCATCGCTAATAAACGCACCTGTCCAGATATAACACACAAGCTTATCGGAGCAAAAGTGTCGTGTGCCAAGTTTTGAGTGATCTGCATAGATATGCCAAAAATCTGATAAAAGACCGCTGCATAATATATATACCTGTTGGCCGACCAATCGAATGGAAACCAAGCGGGATACATTAACTCTCGCTCTCTTTTAGATAGCACATCTATGGCAGATGTGAGTGCAGCAACCGCATAAACACCGCAAAACACAAACATAATATTCCGTACGCTGAGGCGTATGTTTTTATGGAAATATTCACGCTCGTCTTCTGCTTCGACACGTTCATCCAATTGCTTGAGGACACGCTGCAATTCACGTATTTTCGACAATTTATATCGAAATAGATAATGCTTTATGCTGCAAGCAACATCGGTTATATTTATAGCCAAATTCTTGAAAACATCCGCCAACGTGGGTACCATAAATAGACCGATAGTCAGGTGTATTGGATAGAATATGGTAATAAAAAGGTTCACCAACACATCGTAGAAAGTGATGTACCACTTGTTTGAGTCGATTGAGATGCCCATCAATTTCCAACACATCCAGAAAATCTTGTAGAAAGCATCAGAGTCTACTGGCGCACTGACCGTAGGCTTAAAGAGAAACGATTTCTTTACCATGTTTTGTAAAAGTATTTATTTCTACTTAACGAAACTCGTTCACTAGTTACTCTTGATCTAACATTTAGTCATAGAAATATTTGTATTTTATACCACTTTCAAGGAAAATGAGTGCAAACAATTCGCTTGGGCTTTATGATTGTGGGAACGGAAAATTGCCCAAGCAAATTGTCATTGCACAGTCTTTTGCTCTGCATGTCTTTATTGCCTTTTGATTACTGTTTTGGTTAAAGTTGAAAGAAAATTGATTTAAAATTATGGGTCTAAGGCGCAGAAAAATTAAGCAATTATCGAATACGACAGCTGTACTAAACAAGTAAGTGAAACAATACAAATAAGAAGAGAAAGGGAAGAGAGGAAAAGTACCATTGTTCAAGCAGAGTTTAAAAATAGTAATTATTTCTTGGTGGAATTTTAAGAAATTTATCAATTTTTTCGTAAGATTTTTTTTTAGGAATTTTAATAATACTTATGAGTGAGAAAATTTTTCATCAATTCAGGACATGTTTGGAATAAGTTCGGAACTAGTTACGTACTTTTTTGGCATTATTTCAAGACTTGTTCGGGAAACTTTTATGACTTTTTGAGTCAATTTTTGGACTATTTCGAAGGCATATTTCGGGATTACGTACAGCAAGTAAATTTTGATATTTTCTTAGGACCATTCAAGATTAAGTTTGGAAAGTATAAAAGAATACCACAATTATTATAACCCAACGGAAACCCACTTTCCCGCCCAACCGGCACGAGGGGCTCAATCCGCATAACGTACGGATGTTTTTTAAATATACAAATCTTAGGTGCCGAGTCGTGACAGAAGAAAGTTTGTTAAGCGTCGAGATCCCAAGCTGCTCAGCTACAGAATAAGAATTCATCAGCCGAATACAAAGTTAGAGAAATGCAAAGTAAGAAAATTGGATCGTTAGCTGTTATTAAGAGAGGATAGAATAGTTCTTTTAATTATAAAAAGTGAGTCCGATACATCAAAGGTGCTGGAATGATTGTTAAAGTCTTGGCATAAACCCCGAAACGGTTCATTAAACTCAAAGTTAGTTCTGCATAGTTTCAAGAAAAGTGGTTTAAAGTTTCTCGTTGCACGGGAGGGTACATTAAAATTAATTTGCTCTAGAAGAAATGGACTTGAGATCCATCCATTGACTAATTTTACCAGAAATATTATACCTAACATTTCTCTGCGACTCGAAAGAGTAGGAAGATTAATAAGTTTTAAACGACTAGTGTAAGGGGGAAGATTGTATGGCGAATCCCATCGAAGATTTCTCAAAGCAAAAAGTAAGAATTGTTTTTGTATTGACTCTAGTTGGTCTGAATGGACCTGATAACGAGGATTCCAAACTATGGAACCATACTCCAGTATTGGCAAAGAAACGTTAATAAAGAAATTGTCAAAATTTAGGGATAATATTTAGTCACGGAAACTGGCACATTAATGTACTAAAATTGAATGCGCAAATATATTGCATACAACAAAATTTTAAAAAGTTAACTTATAAAAATTTGTGAAGTTATTATAAATCTTGTATAAAGTATGAAAATTGTATTCATATTTTTATTTAAATACATAACAAATTAAATATAATAATTAATAATCAAAAAGTCAAAACTATATTTGTGCTAAATGTGGATATTTCTTTAAATTTCAATTTATTGAGTACAATTTCGCAGCATTTTAAATGTTACCTTAACCAGTATTCCAAGTTATGTAATCGCTGTCTATGTATGTATATATGTAGAAACTGAATATTTGAATTAGAAGGAAATATTTACTTTTTGTTGATCGCTCTTTTACAGCCTAAATAAGATGTATTTAAAACATTCCAAAAGCCTACTTTAAATCAAGATTGCTTAAAATATTTATTGCTTTATTGTGCTTATATACTCTAAAATGTATGCATGAAACGTTACAGCTTTACTGTGAATTACTCATCTCGGTAATTATGAAAAAAAAATGTTGAATCAAGTATTCAAACCATTTGCAGAGCTTTATAAAGGCGAATTAATTTCTGCGATAACCTTACAAAACCTAAGAAAATCGATTTATTCACTCAAACATGTCGGTCAAACCAACCTTACTCCTCTTTTATGTACATATATTAATAAATTTATTACTGGAATAGAATGCACCTTTTCCATGGTCATAATCAAAGACCGCCTGCAGTTAATTTTTTTTTTATAACAAAAAACGTTAAAAGTTACTAATTAAATTCACAAAAGAGCACGCACAACTAAATAAATGGTAGGTAATACGATGTTGAACTTACGTTACATTCCATTCAATAGGCTGGTAAACCGAATGGCAGATTAGGCAAGGCTAACTAATATAGCTTCTGACATTCGGTTAAATACAGATGGAAATGAATGACAGAATGCCACACTTACATAACATCAGCACAATCTTCGTGATTATATTTTAGGCTTGTCGTTCTTGCGTTTGTTTTTGAGTTTGACTTTTATATGGACTGGGAGTAAATTTCTCATATACATACTTCTTATTTATTTCGATTTTTTAACACTTATGTGAATATTTTGAAGTATGGAAACAAGAATAGAGAACTATAAAAGATTGCGTGTCCCAAATATATAATTGTTGTGAATTGCAAACGAATGAAATTTGGTAAGGGGAAGTTTAATTATTCGTAGGAGCGTTAATTCGCACAATTAAATATATCTATTGACTAGAACTTTTGATTCAATATTTTGAGTCATTTCGAGAGACAACGATAAAAAAACCCGCTCAAAATATATTTAGGATTTTACTCAATAATGACATTATTCAATTATTTTAAACGACATGTGAGATCGATTTATGTAGAACGAAATCTCAAACTAACTTACTTGTGTATATTTCAATCGATTGGGAAGGTTTCATTTGTTTCTAAACAGTCGTTGAACTGATTTTAAAACAAAAACAAATATATCTCTTAAAGCTTCATAACCATGAAAATAGCGCATGAATAAAACTAAGCAGGAAAATTGGAGTTTAATGAGAAAAGATTTGAATGCAATGTTCTCAGACTATCTAAACGCCATCAAAGTATCAAACGTTATAGCTGAAATTAGAAATTTAACATTAATTTTATTTCATTTTAATATTTGTATTACTTTTATCGGGTGCAACTTACGACTTGATCAAAATCACTTTTTTCATAAGTTTTGAAATATTTCAGGCTCTCTTCAAGACACACCAAAAAAAATAATGAAATTTTCGTGGTATCGAAATACATTTTGAATGTGTTTGAGTAGAAATCGCTAAACGAAGTTTAAACCAAAAAATACTAACTAACACCTTACAAACTACCTTAGCAATGCTCTTTACCGCGCAGTGCCAATATACAGTGCTGTGCATATCAATAGAAACAGCATTAAAAATGGCATAGCTTGAAACATATATTAATTTATTAATATTTTGAACTTTTTCCCCAGAAGTGTTAGAAGTATTTTTTTTTGAATTTTAGTACAATAATGTGAAAGTTTTACGTGACTAAGAATTACCGTTGATTTTTTAGAATTTTTTTATCAAGGGTGTTGCAACCTCATTCCATAAAAAAAAGATATTTTTCTTATTTGTTATATCTAAGAAAGTCGTAACAGCCTTGACAAAAAAAAATTCTAAAAAAACAAATCAAAAAATTAAATACAAAAATTCCTTACTACTTGAAACGTTCACAATAATAAATAAAATTTAAAAGGCTATAAAATCAAAAAAGTTCTAACACTTCTAGCAAAAAGTTCAAGATCTTGAATTTTTTTTTTTTGCTTTCTTATAAGTTTTAAACTTGGATTTATAACGTTGATGTTAGAGAATGAATATTACGTCATCAATAAGGATACTTTAAGTGATAAATTAAGCAATATTCTAACTATTGCTGTATCGGTATCGATTCAATAATTATAACTCTTATGACAAAGCCAAAGTTAATAATACTATTTTAATTTGGCGCTTACACTATACAGCTTGGGGTTTATGTATATTCTACCTGCCGACTCCGAATGGCAGATGTATTTTTATGAGAACCTTTTTAATGACAGAAATACCCTCGAAGGTTTGCCGTTGCCTGCCGAGGGATGACTGCTATTAGAAAAAAACTTTTATAATATTTCGCTTTTCCTTGTCCTGGTTGAGATTCGAATCTCGAACTCAGCGACACATCGAGTTATAGCACACACCGCTGCCCACTCGACCACAGCGGCCACAAAGTCAAAGTTATGGGTTATCAAATTTGATATGTAAAAAAGTTATGAAGATCAAAGAAATATAACATAAAGCTCCCAAACAACCGATTGTTAGAATTTTGCATTTTGGGCCATTAATCCTTCATTTCATCAGCTAATGACTTAAAATTGTGTACGAATTGAACAGTTAATATTAGAAATATTTTTAAACTAAGAAGTAAAAAATGTTAATATCGGAGAAATATAAAATAAAGCTCACATACAACTCATCTTTTAATCACCTACTCGTAAAGGCTTGAAATTTTGAACAGATGTCAGTTATTGTTAGCAATATATGAGCAGGGAAAAATCACAAATATCAGAGAAACATATCATACAGCTCGCATACAATTATTCCATACATGAAAGGTATGAAGCCCTTGGCATTCCATGGAAATATTATATTAGCTTTGGTCCGATGCTTGTAAGTACCAGAACGATAAAAGTTACACCCATCCAAAATTACACCGATATGATCAGGATAATGAGCTGAGTCAATTCCGCCATGTCCGTCTGTTTCAACGCAAATTAGTCCCTGGCTCTTATACAATTCTTCCATTCATGAAAGAAGACAGCTTTTTTTACTTGTTTTTTTTTTTTTGTTATTATTTGATTGCAACATTCACATTCTAAAAGCATTGAAATTTTAAATACATCAGCATTTAATCGATCGAATTTGCGATGGCGAGCACTTAAGGGATATGTGTATTTGCCGCTCTTTCTGGACCAACACCAGCGCTGATACACCAAAGACTTTTTTAGAAATTATACAATTTGATTGACATAATTTTCAAAATGTTTGCAATTCTCAATAGTTTTATCATTTTGTTTCACCTTTTTGATATTCCACAGAATTTCATTTGCTAAATAGCGATTTTATATTACCCTCATATCCGTGCACACACGAGTACACAGATCCGTGTACATAAATTCTCAAGTGTAAATATTACTCATACGCCATGGTGTGCATACAAATTAAGGTCACCCGCTAAATAAAATGCCAATGCTTCTGTTGAGAGTTTGCATATACTAGTAGAATGTTTGCATACAAACTTTTACACTTTTCAATTATTTATAACACTTATTCACTTTTCCAGCGCCTATTCAAGCAAAATTGTTACGACGCACAAAACCTCACTTGCAACTGCCAACGAATTAACCTATATATCTTTATACGTACATATGTATGCGTATGTGCGTATGTGCATTTTGTATTTTAATACCTTCATTCGAGTGGTAAGCAGCCAGTTACGTGGCGTATAAGCATTGAATAAAGGTGAAAAATTCTTCTTCTTCTTTTTCTTCATGACGCCTCTTAATTAAAAGCATATAAATGTAAAATTTTAACATACACATGTACTCCAGCGCAAAAGTACCCTACTTACAGCAAGTTTACATGTACCGCCAGCATCCTTGAAAGGTATATAAAATTCTGTAAATTAAAATCGCCACCCGATTGTAAAATACAAGTAGGGTCGCAATGCAATTGTGTCAACGTTGAAATAATTAACAAGAAGAAGCAGCGAGTAAGAATAAGAGGTTAAAAAGTGCTTAATATTCATGGTGAAAGTTGTCTTAACGTAAAATTAAAAGAGACATTGCATAAAATGAGCATGCAACGTCATAAGCACATACACAACTACATTTATACAATGTTTGCTGATTGAAAAGACAAAACGTATATGTACGCCAGGTTGCACAAAATATACTTAAATGCACGCTTTAAGCATTACATCTGCCGAGCAAACTCATATATAAATGTAGTATTAATCAATTAACGTTGCATGTGGCATGTAAAATTGTATGCGATGAAGAAGCTCCTGGTCATGTTTGCCACTTAATAGTACATACATACATATTAGCTTCTACATTTATTCACCATGTATGTTGGTACAAGTGGAAATTGAATGTTGTAAAATTAATTTTTTATGTATGCCATTTGGGAGGATCAGCTACTTGTTAGTTTTGCGCTGGGCAATTTAATATTTAACATTCATTCATTGAGTAGCACTTGATTTTAATTAATATCTTTTAAAGTTAACCACTAGCGGTTTAATTTTAAATTCAACAAAAAGGAATAAAAAAAACTAAGAAAGAAAAGAGGTGAGTGCACTCATGCGTTTGAAATAGTTTTCAATCTTTGAGGTTAACATTTTCTTCGATAGTTAAACGGCAATAAAGGATTTCATTGAATATTCATTCTAAATGCGTCGGAAAATATCAACCAGAATTTCATATACCATTGCTTTTGAGAGAGGATCTCAGCTAGGAAAATGATATTGAGAATCGCTTTAAAGACCTTAAAGCTGCTCCGAAGTTTTGAATTTACACATATCTCTATAGTAAAAAACGAAAACATTGTGCAGAGCTACTGATATTTAGAAATTTTTGAACAAAATAAATTAAGAGATATCGAACATTGTTGCATACATCTCTCGATTTTGGAATTTTTTGGATTATCACACTCTTATCTGATTTTAATTTTGAATTACAGTCTACTCACTTAAAAATGTATAGTACATAGTAAAAATGTGCAATGAGAACTAAAACGTAGTAACTGAAAAGTATTTTTTAAAATCACATATTGGGACGACGAGTTCCAGGGCCACACTAATTTTACTATTGTTTTTGCTCAGCTTTTCGATTAGTATCATATTATTTATGCCGTCGGAATGGACAAGGTTCTGAGCAGCGCTATGTGTTGGACAGGCAATTTGAAAGGGCGAGTTCCAAGAACGCAGTAATTGGTGGGTTGTATAGTATAATACAAGCATTGTTTGGTCGGTTAGAAAGGTTAAGTTTCCATGCCAACGTTTCAATGGGTTCCTTTGCAACAGGGAATCTGATTAATTAGATCCAAAGTTGCAATGTAAAGGACGTGTTTGCATGTCGAACCTTTCTATCTTAAAGAAAATGTCCTGCAGTGATTTACTAGCAGCCTCTTGAAAGTTGTAATGTTATCGGAATTTTTTATAACCTAACGCTTGAAGCTATTTAAATCATTTCAATCCTCTGTAGAAAATAATTTTCTTATCTTCATCCTTGTATACTTAGCAAAATAAACTATCGGCCACATACCAAGTTGGTAGCGTGCATATTTATCTCTCTCGGTGAATGCGAGTATATTTCCAATGCTTCATCCATCTAAATAGACATATGTTCCATCTAAATTGAAACAGACAACATACCTGTTATTTCCTTTCAAAAATAAAATTTCACCAAAATGTTAAGCGATAGTTAAAACTTCATTTGTACCGAGGTCAAAGACTTTTTAACCGCTAAGCGCTGAATTTTGCGTTTTTGGGGCATAAAACCTTTCATAGGGTACAATCACGTAAATCAAGTGCACTTTTTAAACACAATATTTAGAACTTTTTTGAGTTTGTAGTTTGAAACTCACTTTACTCTAGTTTAACAAAGTTGAAGTCTTCGGCTTCTAAAATATAGCGTTTTTTTTTAAGATTTTTTGCGCATTATCTTCCATACACATATGTATGTAAAAAGTAGATTTCGTCCATGTATGGTATGAGAAAGGCGCAAAATACTAAAATAAAATAAACTAAGTAGAAAATTGCTCAAAATGTTCTCAAAATTCTGACTAAGCAATTAAAACTCATCTAAGTTAGATAATTTTAGGGAAAGTTTTAAATATTAAATCAAATTAAAATTTTTTTTTAAATTTTTATTGTTTTTGTGCTTTAAGGCCTATTGGTTTTAGGAAAAATTATAAGGAAAGAAACAACGATACTTAAAACTGTAGAAGTAAAAGGCTGCTATTTTGTAGAACATCACATCTACTGATTAAACTTGTTTCTTCAAGGCTTTTGGGTTTTTACAAAATAATTATCTGAAATTTAATTACAAAAAAAATAAATAAAATTGAGTAAATAAAAAATTATTTGTCAAAATTTTTAAATAAAAAACAGCTGTTATTTTGACCAACAACGCAAAAATTTCATCGCCTTCAATGGTGCAGTTACCAAAGAAATCTGTCCAATTTTACCCAAAAAATTTTGCGAGACATTTAGAAATAAGAATCTATAAATTGTTTCCGCTCTTTCCAGCTGTAGAAATATATCGGAGTTTTTTTGTATCAGCCAAGACCCTTTGTTGATTTTAACAAAGTCACATTTTTCTCGACAGTCAAAAATTGTGTCCGCTTTAGAAATTATCTCTTGCTAAGGATATTGTTAAAATTTTAATTTTTAATTTCACTTTACTAAGAGATAGTGCAGTCTTCAGTTTTACACATTTGAGCAAAATTTCTAACACACTTTACTTTGAAATTTTTTTTTTTAAATCATCTTAATTTTTTTTCGGTTGATAAAAGATATTAAAAATTAAGAAACTATAATTTTTAAGAAATTCTCACATTGCACGTTTTCTTACTCATTTATCACTTTCAATTACAAAATTTTGTCAAAGACATAATATTTAAAAATATACTCGTATATATTACAAGCAACTTGATAAAAGCTTCCGCAGAACTCATTCATGAAAACTTCTGTTGGCCTCTTGCATCAAAATCATAAAATGATAGACAAGTTGTGACTTTGCTGCTAAAGCAAGCGCATAACTTTTGTATACAGTCTAAATATACACACATAGTACACACATACACATACACATGTACATGGTAAACATGTAACAGCAAGAAGAAAAGCATTTCCGGCTGTCAACCGAGTAAACGAAAGCAACAACAAAACCGACTCGTAAAGCGATTAGCGCACTTGAGTTGTAGAAAAGTGAGGAATTATCGTTTAGCGGCGAAGAAAGCACAAAGTATGCATACATACATACGTACATATAAAGAAAGAGAAAAAGTGCTGCGCTCGTCAAAAAGGCAAACGCAGATGCCATAAACGTAGAAGGAATGTAGGAGTTACATGTTTGTTTTTCTATTTTCAAATTTTGCTTTAGTTTAGATCACCAAGTTTAACAGAACTTGACTAATATTTGTGAGATTTCTTAAAGTCCTAGACTCCTGACTTGCAGCAAACCTTGGAGTCTTATAATCCTAAAAGTGAACATTCGTCAATTCTGATCGTGTATAATTTTTCAGATATTCTTATTGACATCCAAATTGCTATCAAAGAAAATTTGGTATAAAGATAACGTATAATTTAGAATTTCAAAAATTTTACTAAAATACAATTGTCACTCGTTCCTTTGTCCACTTTTTAATGAATGATTCACGGATCACTAACACTTTTATAACACTAACATTTTTTACAAACGGTATTCAAAGAAGCGCTTACTTGGTTTAAAAATTTTTTCGAAAATCGTTCATAAAATTTGCTTAAAAGTCGATCTATTCCAGCTCGACAAAAATATGACATAAAACAAAAAAAATTGTTTGATATATCTAAGGCATTCTATCCTAAAAAATTATATTTTAGACTTTGGATCAGCTTTTCAAAATTTAAATATCTAAGGCCCGATTCGTATCCTGTGAACCGAATATCAAATATCGGCTTGTTGACTTGGAGATCGTAAGGTCGCTTTTAACTGCCAATTTACTGGACTTTGTTATATGTTTTTTCAAGTATCGAAAAAAGTTTCCACACATTGATTACCAAAAATTAAGATTCAGAATATTATAAAAATATCCAAACATTTTACAAATGGCAAATCGAAACTCTTGATTAGTTTCAGGATCCGTTCTTCATATTCCGAAACATTCAATACAAAATTTTTTTTTTCTCAATCTACACCCTTGATATCATCATACATCACTTCAGTCGTACAAAAAAAAAATGAGTGTATGTCGGTAGTAGAGTGTCTATGTGTTACTCTACTTGACACAATTGCACACAAATATAGTCTAGCACTTATGCACTTGCTTCTGTCGCTAAGTGCACATGCAGATATGCAATCAGGGCTTGTTCTCCATTGATTTGCATTATAATTTGTATAAAAAGCGTTTAAAGTCGCTAACGGAGTAAAGTGATTACAAGATGTAGAATTTGTTGACACTTAAAGTGGGAAAAAAATATTATAGCAACTTAATAGTATCCCCTTAAAAATAAAATTTGAGTTGAATTCCAAATTAAAATTTTTGTTCTTATTTTATTAATTAGAAATGAGATTATAATAAAGAATATTTAAATTAGCGTTGTTACATGTGACATAAATCTATTTTCAGTCAAACTGTTTCGTTCTGCACTTTCTTCGATTTTTTTCACGTCCCTAAGTGTTTAGGAAAGTCAAATGTTGTTCGTAAAAGATTTTCATAAGTTTTAATATCAATTTAAGCGAGTTGCACAATTGGTACAAAGACGTTGACCGAAACGTAGAAACGCATTGGTTTTTTATTACATAAATTTTAGAAAGCCCTTTCAGCAAAATTTACACTCACAACATTTTTATTTTATGTTTGAAGCTCATATAATTTTAGTCTTAATTCAAATCTCTTTATCTACATACATTTTTTAAAACTGCATATCACGTTGCACGAGTTTTTTATTTTAATACTTGTTAATATTTCAAAAAATTATAAGTTGTGCCCAACGAATAAAGGCCCTTTATACACAAATTTTACATTTGACAGGAGCATTGTTAAAAAAACAAAAACTTTAAATAACGTTTTTTAAACACTGTAATAACTGAGTTTTTTTTGCTACTTAAGTTATCAAATTTTAACTGAAAGTTTAATTAATGCCCCAATTCAGTAAATTGGTAGAATCTCAATAATTATTTTGATCTTAATTTAGAGACTTTATTTTGAGGCTAGAGGCCTTATTATAATGAATGCTAACTGGTTTAAATTTTGATTTTTGGCTTTATTGGATACATAGACTGTCTACTGAATTCGGGCATAATAATGTAATTCCTAAATTTGTGAGGAACGCAGTTTTGAAAAACTGTTGGTTTAAAGATAAGTAGTGAATACAGGGTTTATTTTTTTTAATTGTTTTATTTCAATTTAATAGTATATTTAATTTAATAATAATATAGTTTGGCGCTTACACTATATAGCTTAGTGTTTGGCGGAGCTTTTCCTATCATTTGTGGTGTGCGTCTTTATGTTCTACCACAAATGGAGGGACCTACAATTGTGTGCCGACTCCGAACGGCAGATGTATTTAATGAGATGCTTTTTCAAGGCAGAAATACCGTCGGAGGTTTGCCATTGCCTGCCGAGGGGTGACCGCTATTAGAAAAAAACATTTTCTATGATTTAGATTTTTCTTGCCCTGGCTGAGATTCGAACCTCGAACGCAGAGGCATACCGCTATGCACTCGACCAATTATAATTATTTCATTCCTATTTAATGTATTTCCTTCTTTTGACTTCTTCTGTTTTGGTATTATTTAAATTTTTTTATTTCATTGGATTGTATTGTATTTTATTTCACCTCATTTTTATTTTTGCTTTTTTGATGTATTTATTTTATTTTATCTTACTTTAACTAATTTAATTTAAATTTACATAATTTCATTTGGTTTTATTTAATGTATTATGCTTTTTTCATTTTCCTAATTTTCATTAGTTTTCTGTTTTAATGTAGGTATTTTTACTTTGTTTTTTCACAAAAAAATTTTATTTTCATTCTTTAGTTTGTTTACTATATATTTTATTTTATTTTTTTTAATTATTTCGTTTATTTTTTTTTTGCAATTTCTTCTTATGTTACAAAAGGATCGCTTGTACCGTTATTGTTGAGTATATTTGTCAAAGGTAAGTTTTCTGTGCATCGTTGGGCGTATCCAGTCGTATTGGTCTTGTTCCAGATCTGTATCTTAGAAAATACTGTTGTATGTCCTCAATTTCATCATGGGCGCTTGATAATGGTTTGTGTTTAAATCCTACAAAATCCTTTGATTTTCCTAGAAGTCTTGTTATGATTCACCTTGATGATATCCCTGATTACTCATTTGTGGTAACGTTCTCTCAGTTACCGTTAAAATGAGGTAACTCTCAGTTAAATTTTCGTGAAGTTTATATTAATATGAAACAAGTTGCAATGTTCAGGGCTAGTTGATATCGACTTCTAACCCCAAAAAATTCATATTCAACATTTGCTAGGTTTTTCATTATCAACGCCAAAAGACCTTGGAACTCGATATCATAATTTACCAATATCATAATTTATAAATATGTATAAGATACTACAATGCAGCAATTTAATAATACTGTAACCGTTTGATATTGTAATTGTACGCTTTTTTTCACAAAATTTTCATTTATTTTAAGTTTGTTCGTATGATCATAAATATTATCTTACAAATAGTTTTTAAATTTTATTAATGAATTTATTTGCATTTTTTAAGTCGTTTTAATTTATTGCATAATTTTTATTTTATTTTTTTAAATTTATTTAGTTTCACTTTATTCTTTTTTTATTGCAATTTTCTTTTTGTTTATTATTATTTATTTTGTTTTTATAAATGGCTTTTAATTGTTAAAATATTATAGCATTTAACCAATTTTACTTTTTAGTAATGTAAATTTTAGTTCCTTGATTTTATTTTTTGTAACAAGTACTTATTATATTTGATATTAGTTTTTATCTCTATAGTCTTTTTATATTTACTTTTTATTTATTGTAATTTCAAAAGGATTGAAATCATAATCTGCAATGCATTAAATTCACACGCACTGTACATATGGAGAAGCAATCCCAAACCACTTAAAACAATGCCATTACCAACAGAAGTCAAAAGCAGTTGTTATTTTAATTAAAAATAAACAAACAAAATGGCCAAGGGAAAAGTTCGTTTAATATAAAAAAGAGCAAGCGACCAACACAAAAATACCAACAAACAAAAATTCAGAATAAAAATATTATTTGCAAAATAAAGCAAACAAAGTAATAATCAAAAAGTTCTTTCATACTTTCAACCACAATAGCCGGGCCGGGTAAAAACATTCGGGTCCAGGTAAACTTCAACCACTAGGTATTCATTTACATACCTACACATATACACATGCACATGCAGTTGCCTCAATTTACTTATTTATGCCACACGAGCCAACCAGCTCGCTAAGTGGAGAGCCAAACTTTAAACAACTGAAAAGGGAGATTTTCATGCCGGGCTGCAGTCGGGACGAGGATGAGAAAGAGGCGCTGGGGAAAAACTTCAAATCTCCATTGTGTTGTAGGCACCAGCAGAATACAATAAGCTATAAGCGTGGAAATGCAAAGAAAATGATGCAGTGTATGTGTGTGTGTCTGTGTGTGACTTATAAAGCACACAAAAGCATATGCGGCGGTAAATAATAAAAAAAAAAAATATAGCTGCCCTGGGCGTAACGGAAAAGTGCAAAAGTGAAAGCAATTCAATTGTGATTTTCGGCGCTGATTTTGGTTGTGCGTGTGTGTGTTTGTGTGTGTAAAAGGTTGAATGTGTGACCACACTTGTATGCGCACCTTTGTTCAATGCGTAAAATGCTCTCCTGGGATGCGGAAAAAAATATGTGCCAACGGAAAAGAAAAGTCAAAAATAAAGGCTAACATATTTTTTTTTTTGTTTTGCAAAATAAACATAAAGAAAAATGTTCAAGCATGCCATCGTACCAAAATTTTCGAACGAACTGTGGATTTCACTTCAGCAATTGTTTTACTTTTTGCATACACTCCTGCTCGCTTGGAAGAGAACAGCGTCTTCTTGCTATTTTTCTGGTATTTATTTCTGATATTTAATTTAAATTCTTTTTCAATTAAAATGCAGTTGCGAAGTTGCGAACTTTATACAAAATTTATAATAATTCAACAGAAATTTCATCTAAATTTCGAACATACATATGTAGATAAAATAGAAATTTTGTTTATATAGTTTTGTAGCTGATTCTCATTAAGTTCAATAATGCGCAAGCCATAAACTGTCTAATAATTTCCGTTGGTTTTTTTTTACCGAAGCCATTCCACAATTTCTTTTATTTAAAGAACATGTAAAGAAAATCTTGAGCAATGTTGTCAAAAATCAATGGTAATCAGTAATCTCTTAAAACTTGCAGATTTCTTTTACACAGCTCAAAGAACTACCAGACTTGCATACTGAAAAATAATTTTTTTTTTTATTCATACACTTCTAGTGACTTGCCTTTTTTGTTTTTCCTACAAACTTTGTTTTTTGTTACGTAATAGACTGTTTTTATAGAAAAATATTGGAAATTAAATAAATGAAAAATAACCTTTAAAAAGCGAAAACAATAATAAAAACACCTTTTTAAGTGAACAGGAGTGTATGTGCGTCTGTATGAGTGACCGTGCTTTTTGCCTGTCACATTGGTTAATTCATACAGGTTTGCCGAAGGTCCCAAAACTCATTGCAGTTGCGATTTATCCACAAAAACGAAAACAACAAACTCACAAAAATGTGACAAAACCAAAAACTTTTGACTATACTCATTCCGTTGCACAAACACAATCAGCAACGACAAACAGAAATCAAAACAGATAGCCACATTTTGCAAACGATATTCAGAAGTGTGCTAACTCAAATTATCATATCGTTCCTTACATGCAAAAATAAATAAATGAGGAATAGGGTAAATTTTATAAAACGTTTTTTTTTTTTATTTTCAAAGCAAACGACTAAGAGATATGACTTTAACTTTTGCTGGCAGTTAAGTACATATATACAATTTAAACATTTTCAGTTGAAAAAATTAAAACTTATAAATTTTGAGATAACAAAGTTTCGAAGAGCACATGCTATATGAATGTTGGCAAACAAAGCGCTCATCTAACAAGCGCCAAATGAATTTGACAAATACGCAATAGTTTACCGGGAGACGGTATTTATTGCTTTTATGTTCGATAACTGAAGTTTGAATTGGGAATTAGAGTTTGGAGACGAATTTCAATAACTTCTGAATGTACAAGTATATTTCTACAAGCATGCATTTTTATAAATAATATATTCTATATACATACATACCTATTTAAGGGAGATTATTGGGATGGCGATTTGTTTCCAAATTAGTTTTAAGGAATTATCCTTGCGTACAATGAAGTCATATTTCAAGCCTTCTGTGTACCAACGTGAAAAAATTAATTCTAAAAGAGAGCTAGTACGGAATGCAAAGTTTTGCAATTTCTAAAAGGAATCAGTTTAAATAAATTAAAAATAATAATCGTCCATATTGTAGAAACATAAAATTGTAAGAATTAAATGATTTAGCTATGAAATTCGATTTATTTTGCTAGTAAAATTTAAAAATAAATCCTCTTTCTTAAATTGCGTATAATTGTGGTTTTCTTACAAACATGGTTCTCGTGATCTTGGAGAGATATAAAATATTCAAAGATAAATCCAGTCCATAAAGTTAATTACTGTTTACCGGAATAAAACTTTAAATTCCTTTATCCTTCTGGCTGAGATTCCAACCTCGAACTCAGCGTCATATCGAGTTACAGCACGCACCACTATCCACTCGACCAAAGTGGAAACGATATCAATTGTATATTAATTAAAGGATTAAACCTTAAAGATGTGTGTATTTTTAAATTGCGATTTATTTTTAAATTAAAAACTTAAATATTTCAATTTCGCTAATATTTTCCTTTTTTCCAAAAAAATCATTAAGTTCTTTGCACAAGTAAAAAAAATCAATAACATATTACTACTCATTATTTAATTTTTAAAAGAAACAAATTCTACTCCATTTTCGTAAAACAACCCTTAATAAGGAAGTGTTAAAATTCGAAATATTTAATAATTTAATTTAAATATCCGTATCCATTTTTATTGTCATGTAATTAAACAAATTTCATTATTATAGCAAAATTTTGCATATGTATGTTCAAAAATTTTAAAAATAGCCAATATTTCGAGAAAATTTTTTTACGTGCTCAGTGATGACTAGCTGTCATTATAAATAAGCAGACTTCGATCTCTCCAATGCACCTACACACGGATTTCATTTAACTGAACATTTACTATTAATAGTTCATTAAACTTAACTGCTTAACTGTTGACTATTTTTGCTGAAAATCATTAACACTTAGTAACAGAAATAAAAGAAATGCACCGCCTATTTCTGCACTTATGGGTTTATCCGTACCAAAAACCTTAAAAAAAACCAACTCGATAGAATGTTTCCATTTTCATGTTCAACTATTTAAATGTTAAAATTTTGTCTTTTCATTTTCACAGTTTTTCATTTAGTCCAATTTTTCCGTTCTGTTCTTTATGCTGCGACGCAAACATGACAGCACATATGTTCGAGTTTCCTCGCACTTGCTTATTCAGCCATTGTCCAGTTTCAAGAGTGTCACATGCATTGTTACTCGCTTATGAATATTTTTACACATCGTGACTTTTGCTCTTTGTATTTTTTCTCATTCACATGTACCCTTGCATGACACATGACTGCCTTCATGGTGCGCTCAAGTCGACTTTGGCACCATTTCTCATACTGTTGGTGGCTCATAAATTTTTCTTTCTCTCGTTACGTTGCTGCATTAATATCTTTTTCACTTGTTCTCCTTTGAACTTTTTTGCACCTTAACAATGGCAAAAGGTGGTGAAAAAACTACACTTGCATGTGAGTTTGGAAATAGTGTCCATGTGTTTTTTGTTTTTTTTTTTTGGCATGATGAATATGCATGAATTCAATGCCAAAGAAAATACTGGCAATTAAAGTTAAATCATTTTTTCGTTTATAGTCTAGGACAAATTGTTCATGAAAATTGCGATTACCTATGTTGACATGTGTGTGTTTTTTTTTTATAAAATAAACTGCGAAGGGAGCAAAACTTAAACAGCATGACCATAGATGAGCTTTGAGGCATTTAATTTAAAATTATTTTAATAAAGTATTTTCGCAAAAGTAAAAGGTGTTTTTTCTAAACATGTGGCTTTAAAGAAGAAATAAAACGCATATAATTAACATTTAAGAGTTTAGCTTTATTAAAAATTATTATATACTCCAGCCGAGAGGCCTAACTTTTTGCAGCAATTGGGGCCGTATGTCAGCTATAACGCGCCGAATATTCTCTTCCAAGGCGTATTAAAATGGCAAACCAAACTGACTATAGAAAAAGTTATTGCCTCATTGAAAACCACACGTCTAAAAAAACACCCTTTACATACATATGTACACATAAATATGCATACACTCTTTTAAATTTCACAAATTTTAGGTTTATTTTTCGTTGAATTCCCGTCGTTTAGGTATTAATGACAATTAGTTATTATCGTTATCTGTATCGGAATACTTATCGTTATGAAATATTTATCGCTTTCAGCATTATCTGCGAAGTCTCCAATATTGGCGTTACATATATAAATATCGTTCGCAAGGCATTTATCCTCTTCCATGAATGTTTCGATTTTCCAAAAAATATCGATATTTTTATAAAAATACACAAATGAATATAAAATCTTAACTATTATTTTGTGTTAAAAATGTTGGTCGTTTATTTTTTTTTTTATTTTTTTTTTTCGTACATTTTTTGTTATTTTTTAACTTTACATGAAAATTAAAGCGTCATCTACCGGAGAAATTGTTTTCTTAATAAAAAAATTCTGTTTTTATAGAACTTTTTATAATAGAATTACATTAGAAGTAAACCTCCACGGTCATTTGAAGCTTAAAAGTCGATTTTTTCAAAATTCTCATGTGCTACAGCAAAACGCCGAGACACGTATTTCTTTTTTTTAAGCCTATTTTCATATTCTGGTAACATTTCTCATATGTACCAAAAAAAAATTTGATTTTGTCGTACTGTGTTATAGGTGTGGCTATCGTTACTGCTTTCGGTATCTGTATTTATAACATAATTATTAACTTAAAAGTTATCGACTATTGTCCCTACAAGCTCTATAACTATAATTATTACTACCATTTTTGGTTGTGATTGTTGGGCTCAACGTTATCGTCATATTATCCGTTATAGTAATCGCCGTTGATATACTTTTGTTATTGTTATTACGAATAGGATTTCTTGCGTTGTTACTATTTGAATATTTATCGGTATTTTTATAATTACCGCTGTCCCACGATACTGTTGACTGCTTGGTTTTGCTGTTAATGTTGTCACAACTTTTATCGTTATCGGTATTTTTGTCATTATCGTATAAGTTATTGATATCACAGTTATTAATTTCAAAAGCATAGTTATCATTTTTTTCATTATTGTCATTTGAGGATATTGATATGTTATCGAGTTTTTAATGACACGTTCCCAGTGTCATTTCCGATTCCGTTATTTTAATCAGCTTTCATGCTGTATCTTTATTGATATTTTTATCGGCAAATAGATTTGTTGTTTTTATTAGTCGTACCGGTATTTTTATCAATATTGCTATCTGTTCTCGTACTCTTGGCCTTATCGTTAATCTTGTTGACAACGGAAAATAACTAATATTTTTATATGCATCGATGCCGTAATCATTATAGCTACTTTAGTCGACATTAGTATTTTTAACGATGTTTTTAACGAGACAATTAGACATTACTTGTATTTGCCACCTTATATCCATGAAATCGTTATCAATGCCGTTATTGTTATTGATTTTATATTCAAATTTGTTTAAAAAAAAATACAGCTATTGGTCGTGGTGCGCTCTCCTTTGTAAATATTGCAAGCAATTTTAATTCAATACTTATTTCTCTAGAAAATATTTCCTCCAATCGAAACCCAACCTATACCGCCTCGCAAATTCTCGCCAGTACAACCGTTCACACTCTACATAATCATACTCACCACTCATTAGCGTTGTACCCACTTTTGGATTGGAGTAACAAATCAATTGCCCCAACTGTGGTATCGGCTAGCAAATGTGGCCGTATGTAAAACAACCGATGCGCTATCATCGATCTGCCACTGCTACCGAAAACAATGCCAACCGCACTAGCTGACCATCGTCCACACCAAATCATGAGGCAGTAAATTCGCTAAAAGAGCCATCATCCGAAAAAACCGTACCAAGCTAACAACAATCAGACTCACAACAACAATAACAGTTTTGACATTTTTGAAATGCGATAAGGAAGAGTGAAGTCCAACGCTGATGAGCTCAATGTGATTTAACAAGAGCAAATGTAGCAACAAAACTGCTTACCGGCGCAACGGCAGTAGTGGAAGTAGAGTAAATGGACTGGCATGTTGCCGTCACACGACTCCAACAACAACAATGAAAACTGCAACTGACCAACACGTATCGCATGTCAATGCTGCGCTCAATTTCGTTGCATTTGCCTGTTGCAGAATTGCGTCGGCATACATACATAGTTCATTGGCGGAAATTCATGCTCTATAAGTACATACTCGTACGTATGTATGTATGTATGTAGGTATGAATGGATGTGTGTGCACACGCTGCATGTTGTTTATTGCAATTGTGCAGCATGTTTTCAATTTCCGGTTGTTCGAGCTGCCATAGAAGGCTTAAGAAATGGGAACTGACCTCAAGTTGGAAATCAAGTGAAGCTACTTAATTTAGCGTGAAATAGCAAACATGCTGGGTCAGATGGTGGTTGATTTCAGATTTGATAGACGGAGAAATAAAGCGCTATAGGGTTTTTGTATTAATTTGTATTTTGCGACATTCTAATTTCCTCCTCATTTCCTCCTGTCTTAGTAAAAAATAATTACTTGATAAGCATACCGTTTTAAAGTTTTTAAAGCACTTTCCTAAGGAGATTGTGGTTCACTTATTGGGCATTTCATTGTTAACAGCTTATTTTTGTTCTAGTATTCGGTTCTACTATAAAATAACCAACATATTTTTTTTTTGAATCAGTAACTCAATTGAGTGCAAAAGATCTAAAAGTATTTTTTGTCTAAAAAAAATAATTTTCCCTTGCTATGAATGTATGTAGTTGCAATGAGATACTGAGAGTTTGGTTTATGGTTTAACTACACAGTACAACAGCGAAAATTGTTTAATTAGTTTGTCACTATTTTTTTCTTAAGTGGTTAAAAGAATAGACATATTCAAGATTTTTTTTTTCTTTGCTTATGGTATAAATGTCAAATTAAAAAAGAAGGATGCCTAAAATAATTTTAAATAATTATTTTTCAGCTACTGTCACGATAACAATATACACTTTTCACAAGTTATAGCACAACTACATATTGACAGATTTAGGCACTTAATTTTTATTATAATTAATTTAAATTATTTTTCAAGTAAAATTTGGCTCATTCTTTAAGTAAAAGCATAAGCACCAATTTTTTTAACTATTTAAACTTATTAAAATAAAGTTTTAGAATTTTTTTGAGTAAGCCACTTTTTTGGCTAATTCAATTTAAGAACAAATTGTTTTAGCAAAATTTTATTTGAAAATAAATTACAAAATATTATTAAGAATATCCACGAAATGATTTCGAAACCCTACTAATTAAAATGCAAGATTTCTGCAATTAATGATTTTCGGAAACTTTGAGCAAATTTGAACCCTCAAATTTGTATATATTTACAACAAACATTTGTCATGTCGATATCCTAGCAGACACTGATAGAATATTATTTTGAAATAATAGGGGCTATTAGTTTTTATGGTGAGATAAAAGTATTTAATTATTTTTATTCAAGCTTTTTTGAAATAATAAATGGCTGCAAATAAATACAGGCGAGTTTAAATGCAATAAAACCCAAATTTAAAACTGATAATTATAAACAAGATTAAGGCAACAAAGTTGGTAGAACTTAGTTTTTTTATTTAAGGAGTTCGTTGATTAATAAAACCAAGGTTAAAAGTTTTGATGTAGTGGACATTGTCGATTCAGGTTAATAATTGTGTGTTGAGTACTCTAATTGTTGTGAGTGATTTTGAAACCTTTCAAATGTACTTTATTAAAACCATGAATGGTAAAGATCGAATGTTGCGACAAACTTTTCTTGAAAAATTGGAGTGCATCATTCTGTTAAGCAGAAGTTCTCCAGCCATTTTTGCACTGACTTCAAGAATTACTTCTGGAGCGTAAGCCCAAAATTGACATACTTTCAATGGCTTATCAGTTGCATGAAGTTGGACCGCAAGCAAAACCTTGGATACAGAATTGGGTCTTTTGTTTTTTTTTTTTTTTTTTCAAAAAACTTCAGCATAATTAACACTGCAGTTAGATTTCGTGTTGCGAGTTAAGTTATGGTGAATTTATGTGGTGAGTTTAAGGGGTGCGTTAATGAATGTGGTTAGTGTAGGTGTCGTGGGCTAAGATATGATCGGTTTAGGTGTGGTGAGTTTAGTTGTGATAAGTAGAACTGTGCTGAGTTAAAGTGTGGTATATTTAATTACGGCAAGTTAATGTGTAATAATTGAAGTTGTGATGGCTTAAAATGTAACAAGTTTCTATGTGACGAATATGATGCAAATGGTCCTCAACAAATGCCTACTAAATTCATTAACCGTTTAGTAATTTTATTGCAAAATTTTTTAAACAATTAATTATAGAATATTAAACGAAAGTGCTTCAATAAATTACTATCACGGACACTTTCTACAAAATTGTCACCAAATATAAATCCACCAAATCCCCAGATTGCTAGAAAAATCATTTGCGTTAAGCAAACTCTTCTTCTTCCTCGTATGAGCTAAAATTTTAGGAGATTTATTTTCCGCCGTACCTTTGAAAAATGTGAGAAATTTAAAAACATTTCAAATGCCCCTAATCTTTTTTATCAAACAACAAAAATTAATTTAAATTGGCATGTGGGGACACACTCACAAACTCATTAAACTGTCGTATATGGAGTTGTTAAGTTAGAAAAATTTAGAGCGAATATTTAAAAAAATAAATATGTACATATATTGCCAAATATGAAATACGAGTTATAATTAAATTGCTCTATTCTTCTCGAAATTCAAAAATTAAGCTTTTCCGTTGTAGCACATTCACCAGACGCAATGTTGCTTTTATCATATTTCTTTAAAAGTAAATAAATGCATTTCTATAGAATTTAGAACAGTAAATTCGAGCTTCTCCAACACTTTTGTTACACAAGTTGGCAAATCAAAATGCTCGCTAAACAACAATTTAGTTAGAACATTTCAACAACGCACAATACATTTTGCCCTTCAGTCGATGGCATTTTGTGTTCAAATTTTGAAATTCAAGTACTCGGTAAGTGAATGCCGGCGGCCGAAAAAATCACACCTCGGCACTAATGTCTGTCACACATCTTCGACTGGCTAGAAACGTGTTGCGGCTGAAGCTGAAGCAACGAAGCGGAGACGCCCAAACACATCGCCGCCACCAGCACCACATATGCGCACATACACTCAACTAAATATGTATGTGTGTATGACTGTCTGAGTATGTGTCCACAATTTTCAGCGTCCGGTTCTTTCTGCGCCAAATGCTCTAAGGTCATTTGTAATTTTAACTTGATAAGATTTGAAAGTTTTTTAACTGCAGATATCAGTTACGCATCTCAGACCTTTTCGGCTATTGTGCAGTACTCAGCGCCACATTTGTAGTCTATTTTTTTCTTGGATTTTTTTTTTGTTTTTTTTTTGTTGGATTCGTCTTTTATTTGGTGTTTACATTTTATTTGACAAAATCGTGCTAATACATTTTTTTGTTACTGTGTTTTTTTTGTTACAGACTAGCGACCAAGTGACGAACTATAAAAGCTGTTGGCAAGTTCTAAGAAGCCATCAAAAGTTTTATTGCATTCTTGGACAACAGTTGGGTGTGCGTCTCTTGATAAAGTGCCATTCGAGAAGTGAACGTGCAACAAAGTGTGCCTTCAAGGATTGATTCAACTGTAGTTGCTTGTACACGCATATCCTGTGCAAGTGCCAAAGTAAAAAACAAAAAAAACAACAAAAAAAGAATCAAATAAATTAAAAGTATTGAATCTAATTTCAAACAACTTGAAGCGATTAGTACGATATTTCCAAGTGGGGAAATCAACGAACGAAAGACTTATAATGAAGCGGGTACGTGTTAAAATTTTTTTTTCCTCTTTTATAACAAATGCTTTTTTTGTTTAATAATTAAATAAATTTACTGCGTCAAAACAAGCACGTTTTGATTTTTTTTTCTCAATGTAGAAATATTCTTTTTTCAAATTTCAATATTTGTTGCCAAAAGCAATGAAAATAGCTCGCTGAAATTGATTTCATTCAAATTAATTCATATATGTACGATTTTTCGTTCAAAAGGTATTTGTGTTTTTTTACAAATTTTGAAGTAAATCTTTCAGTCCTCTATAAACTTATACCCAATTTATAAAAAAAAAATACCCATTGTATTTGTTATGCTGTGTAGAAAGAAAAATTTGTATGAAAAAGTCCTAAGAGCTTTTAAAAACATTTTATAAATGCGATCGTTGCTTTCAAGCACCAAAATTTAAACATATAAACCAAGGCACATTCAATAGGTACATAGCAGCAGTAGAAAAATTGAAAAAAAAAATTTGAGCTCTGTATATTTTGTTTTTGCTTTTAAAAGCTAAAATTTTAAAAATATTTTATCAACTACCTTAAATTGTACTGAATGCATTCTTATCACAACGATATTCAAAATTTGACAAATCAAATTAAAATAAAATATGAAAAAAGTTCAAAAAAAAGTTTGCTGCGGCTACCTACATATTTGATATGCATTGATATAAATAAACTCAAATTGTGTTTAAAAAAAAATGTTTGTCAATATTTGTGTATTCCGAATATGGGACAAATCGATCGATTTTTTACTCATTTTTCGACTTCAGAGCCAACTAAAGGAGAAATTTATTTTTTAGTTTGCATAGTCGTGAAGCTCATATGTTAAACGCTTCAAATCTCTAGCTCATCATACGAGTATATAAGTTTTCTTTGTAAGAACTATAATTTTTTTTAACTTACCTATTTGCGTTGTTTGAATTTCTGTGTAATTTTTTCTCAGTAAGTGTATTTATTTAAACATAAATTTACGTATATATTTAATTAACAAAGAGTAAACATCTTCAAAAAACGCATTGTGAATAAATTTTTAACGCATCTCTGCTACATAAAAAATTTTTGTATACCTACGGCGCTTTCGTTATAGAAACTAAAATGTTGCATTCTATGTTATATGAAATAAAATACAAAATCGCACATGCAGTGCATAAGTATAATGACAAATTGTCATTGTTGTGTACTCAATGGTTGGTGGGGGTCTCCTCTTTCATCGCTACTACTCCACAACGTAAGACTATAAATCATTGACAATGCACAATAGTATGTACCATGTAAATATATGTATGTATGTCTGCTTGCATGTGTGTATTTCAAAGTAAAAATACATTGTAGGTACAACTTGCAGGACATTTAACTACTTACGTACACACATATGTATCGAATTGTACTTGCAGCCCTTAGCCAGTAGTGTCATAAATAAAACCAAGCATCAGATTGCATAAATAAATAGTTTACAATGCTTTCATTCAGCTATCCCTGCATTGATAGAAATTCAATGAAAAGTGAGGGAAATTGAAATATGTACATTTCTGTTGACGGATATTTATTTTTGACTTGCATGCGCCTTTTTTTTTTCTTTTTGCACCAAATTGCTCAATTGACAATGTAAAGGCAACACTTGCACAATAAATCCATCAACTAAATAATGCAGTACATACTATATGTATATGAAAATGTTGCATAAATTAAAGGGACACTTTTTGTACAATGAAGTAAGAAAATAATAAGCTGGTAAATGAAATTTAATTTGATTTCAATGCTTTCAGTCCGATTCGGGGATTCAACTGTCGTAACTTTGTTTTGTAACACAATGATGAAAATAAATTTAAAATAATTTGTTCAAAATCTTCTAAAAGGAAACTCTTAAAATTAAAGGCTTTAAGAAATGTGTAATTTAAAGAAAACTTCTTTTAATTAGCTTGTAGTTAAAAGTTTTGTGTTTGTGTATTACGATGATCGGCCTTTGAAAAATAAAAATTGTTAAAAGTTTTCGGTGTTTTATAATCTTCAGTATGAGGAAAATATATATACGAATATGAGGCCATGCAAAGATATATTCATCACTAAAGTTTAACATATTTACCCTATCAAAGGGCTTAAATACAGCTTTGCTCGAAAAAGTACTCTGCCGTTGCTGAAAATTTTCTTCAAGAAATAAATATACGAAAAAAAAAAAATGTGTGGCGCCTACCTATTTGTTTACACTCAATTAAGAAATTTGTATAGAAAAATATTGTTTTTCAACTCTTAAGTGTCATTTTATATGAATTTTTCGATTTTTCTGAGAGCTTTGTGCTAAGCTTAAAGCTTAAAAGCTTGAAAGCTTGTTGTTTTATGAATTTTCCGTTTCTTCATTCAAAAACATCTAATTTGTGGCACCTACCTATTTGTTTACACTCAATTAAGAAATATGTATAGAAGAAATATTGTTTTTCAACTCTTAAGTGTCATTTTATATGAATTTTTCTAACTCAGCTGTATTGCTGTTTTAACGAATGACCTACAAAAGTAATCAAGAGCATTTCACGAAGCTTCGACATATGATTAACTAATAAAAAAAAGTATAACGAAAGGATAAACGAGTATTGTGCTAAGAACTACAACGTTTAACTTTAATGCAAATCAGAGTTTTCATATAACAATTAGTGTCAGTTAAAAATTTAAAGTTATTTAATATATTATTTATCGTGACGAAATTTCACATATTCGCTCTTAATTGATTTGCAAATTTTTCGCTTTTTTCCCCTTAAATTGTCCATAGTGGTATTAACATTTATTCGTTCTTTTAATATCACTAAAAAATCACAACAGTGTATTTAAGAATAAATGTCCATTTCGACTACAGTTAGTGTTCTGCCCAGTAGTAAATATTTTTCACTTCTGAGGAGTTTTTTTAACACACTCGCAACATATTTTTATCCATCTGCAAATGTAATTACAAATAGCACTCGAACAAATAGTGTGTGCTATTGAAGTACCCTGCTGGAAATGTGTGTTAATTGCTATAAATTGGAACATTTTGAATGAAATAAAAAGTACGCATGTATATGGATAAGAAAATTCCTTTGATACAATGAAAGTAATTAGAACGATAACGACTTTGCGAAATATTTCTTCGCGAATTTCATAAACTTCTAGCAACGAGAAAGTAGAAAATAACATTACGAAACAGTAAATTCGTTTATAAACTCTATGCATTAAATATTATTAAGGTTTATTTTATTCAAAACATGAGAAGTGGCTAGGATTACCCGATGAACCTGTAATCAAAGGGGAATAATTATTCTCAACACAGAAGTGTTCTTCTGAAGTTCTACAGGCGGTTATCAAAATGCATTTTTTAAGGATCTGCTAGAAAAATAATTGTTCATTAACCGACTATCATGAACAAAAAAGCACAAACTAGTTTTGAAAGTATTTTGCTACTAGGCTTAAGGCAACGGCCGCAAAATTTCAATCAAGCTGTATTATAAACTACTTACGAAAACCACTAGCGACAATTATTCCAATTTGTATGTTGCTGAACACGCCAATAAAAAGCTAAACAGCAAGCCCACTGCAAATTGTTGCTGGAGGATATTTCAAAAAAGTTACACAGATAACTCACTTTCATTTGTTTGCGAAATTAATTCCAAAACAAAGCGGCACAGGGTTGCATAGAGAATTAGACACAATTTTATTGCCAATTAAATACTTAAATTACGTATTGAACATTTTTTCGCAACTAAGGGCCGGTTTCTGAAAGACTGATTACACTAATAGGCGATTAGTTATATCAAAGAACATAAATGTATAAGAAGGGACAACACGTTACTTTTAGCAACGAGTGAATCTCCAGGGGCATGCTTTCTTACTCTAGCCAATCAAAAAATTCATTTGAGCAAAAGAGAAAGCATGCCCCTGGAGATTCACTCGTTGCTAAAAGTAACGTGTTGTCCCTTCTTATACATTTATGTTCTTTGGTTATATTAAGCGCTTCCGGAATTATTTCCTACAGGTAATTTCTTTACCTCAATATCGCCTACACACAGCAAAGCATAGACCATACAAACTAGGGCCAGTTTTGGCTATAAAATATTTACGATTTCATTAAGATTTCTCTTTCACTCACTCGGTCATTTGCACTCTACATTTGGGTCATCAAAATGCCAGTTGCTAATTTCCCAGAAGTGTCGTGCGATGTAAAAAATTACGTTCATAAAAAGAGAGCAATGCCCAAAAATGGTGAAATGTTGCATGCAACGAAACATTTAGAGTAACTGCAATGCATACAAACAAACAAATGTATAAACGTTTATATGTGCATACATATGTACGAGTATATGAGGCGCAGGATGTAGTTGCGAAGAACAAATTTTTGTACGGACAATGCAACAGTCACTTCATAAATATGTATGCAGGCGTACATATATAAAAATATGTATGTATATGTAGTACATACTTGCAAAACTTTGCTTGTCATATTTTGCGTTAAATTAACTAGAAAACATATTTGCCTGCCACTCTGTTTCTATTCCAGTTTTACTACATTCTCTGTTTCTGCTTGTTGTCGTGCAATGTTGTGCGCGCCTCCTATTCCCACCTGCAAGCGATCGATTTCTCGCAACTGCAACAGCAACAGAAATCATCACTTACCCAGCAACAGCAACAGGACCAACAATCGCAAGAGCAAACTGACAGCACCACCGACTCATCCGAAGACTATGACAGCCATCCGCAGTACAGTTTCGCTTATGATGTGCGCGATACATTGACCGGTGATGAGAAGCAGCAAGAGGAGAAACGTGATGGAGATCTAGTGCAGGGACAGGTGAGTTAAGTTGCGCTAAATAATGAAATTTGCCCTCGAAACATTTTCTTTTAACTATTCGCGTAGTACTCGCTCGTTGAGCCTGATGGCACTCGCCGCGTTGTGGAATACACCGCCGACGATATTAATGGTTTTAACGCCGTCGTCTCTAAGCAACTCGTTGACGAACGTTCACGCTCATCGTCCGCCTCTGCCTCAGCCACTGCTTCCTCATCGCGCTACAACAGCTTCGAGACTATACAATCACAGATACAAGCGCAAGCCATCGCCGAAGCACAAGCACAAGCCGCCTCTTATGCCGAAGCACAAGCGATCGCCGAAGCTCAACTCCAGGCACAAGCCAAGGCGCATGCCGAGGCTATGGCGCAGGTGCAGAACGAAGCTGAATTGCAGGCGCGCATTCAAGCGGAGGCACAGGCCCGCGCACAGGCCCAGCAATTGATGGAGCAGTTTCAGCAGCAGTACAAACAACAACAGCAACAGCAGCAAGAACAGCAGGAACAATTGGTGCAATTGCAGCAGCAGCAACAACAACGCCAACAGCAGCAACAACAATTGCGTACACAGGCACAGCAGACACAAGAGCGCTTGACGAACGAACAAGCGCTGCTGCTATCACAAACGCTGCCCTCACGCACGCTCGGCCATAGCGTACACGCCACTGTTGTTTCGCATCCACCCACAATCCTAACGCGCACACACAGCGGCAACGTGTACGCGCAGCAACGTGACATTTCAACGCTGAAAGAGTTGCGCGATGGCAGCACACGACAGACAATCGAACGCACCACTCTCCCGCAAATCGTCATCACGCAACCGGCCAGCGCAACCGTCCAAGCTCAGGTCATACACTCGCCACTCCTACTCGATGGCAGCACTGGCGCTACGGGCATGCGCAGCATTATCTCCACGAAGATAACCAACGCGAGCGGCAATAATGGACGCAGCAGCAGCATTTCACTGCGTGGTGACGCCGGACGTTTGAGTGCTACCGAGCAGCTGCTCAATCAGCTGGACAATGATGATGACGATACGCTGTCGCGCAGCAGCTTGCGGCTCCTCAGCGCCAATAGCGGCAGCAGCAGTGGTGGAAGCATCAAGGGTCGCAACGGTAACGGTAGTGGCTTAGGCGGTAGTGGCGGCAACAATGGACTCAGCAGCTACGATGGCAGCAACAGCGGCTCTGATGAGCGCAACAGTGGACGCGATGACAATGGATTGCGCAGTGGACTACGAAGCGGAAACCGACGTTTGCAGACACTCTTCTCCAGCAGCGGTAGTGGCTCCAGCAGCAGTGGAAGTGGCAAGTCCACGTGGTAAATGAGATGTACGCAATGAAACAACAAACGCAACCACAAAAGCAAAAAAAATCAAACACATATTTAAATTCGAGAAAAGTTAAAGGAGCAGAGCAGGACGAAAATACAAACGAATGAGTAGAATAGACAATTTAAAAAGAATTTAGAAAAAGAGCGTAGACATGTGAGACGGCGAGAGAGATAGAGATAGAGAGAGAGAGAGAGACACGCAACAAAGAGCGTAGCTGCAAATAGTGGACCATAAACGTATTCAAGCAAAAATATTCAGGTGAATAGTGTGATCGACAACAGTCAGTAACGATTTGGTAACAGACCCCCAGCTAACGGATAACGGACTATGATTTGACAACGTCGCCATTTGTAACGGCATGAACATAGATTTAACTTTAGTTTTTCATTAGAATTTTTTTCATTTTTTCTAACTAGTTTTTAAATACATACATACCAACTAACACACACTTAAGGTAGAGAACTTTACTAGGGAATTGTTTTTTTAATACTACTAATTTTTTAAAAGGGATTTTGGGTGTACTTCAACTGTCGCTTTTTCGCTTACGCAGCTAAACTGATTGCATAAATAAAGGCGCGCGCGCGTTATATTTTAGCACACTCACTAATAAATGCTTTAACTACGCTTTTTTTTGCAAGAACATACGAACGAGAATGCGATCTTCGTTTAACATATTTTTACTAACCAATAATGAATTTATTAATTTCGCAATTTCGCATTTTTTTATTCAACATGTTCTCACATTTTAAGATTTTTTTAGATATTAAGTGCAACTTGCATTATTTACATGGCATACGACAAAAATCCAAAAAAAAAAACATGAATCAATAAATGACTTTATATTTATAAGTTTTTAGCAAAAACTCATATAATCTTTTATTTGACGTTGTCTTGAATAAATCGAGTAGGGCTCGGAAAAAATGCTTAAAAATAAGTTTAAAACTATGTATAATCAAAAGTATAAATTTATGTACACTTTGCTTAAAATTATGATGTTACACAGTTTTGGCGTTTAAAGGGCTCATATATTTATGCTAAAAATAACCATTAATATTTTCATTACATCACTTTAAGCACTTAAGTAATGTATAAAAAAATGCCATTAAAGTACGCTTTAATCAAACCTTTGTGGCATAGTTTTAGGGGCAGTAATATGAAACCAAAGAACATAAATGTATAAGAAGGGACAACACGTAGTTATTAGCAACGAGTGAATCTCCAGGGGCATGCATGTCAATCAAAAAATTAACTTGAGCAAAGGAGAAAGCATGGCCCTGGAGATTCACTTGTTGTTAATAATAACGTGTTGTCCCTTCTTATACATTAATGTTCTTTGATGAAACTGCTTTTCATTTTATTAATTTTGTCGGTGGGTATTGAAACAGTTTCGAAATGATTCCAAACAAATCACAAAATTTTCCTGGAATAGCCGTGAATAGGTCCGAAAATGTTATAGAAAGGATACCAAACCGGTTTAAAAACATTTTTGAAATGGTCCCCAAAAAGTCCAGAACTAGTCCCGAAATGGACTTCAAATGGTCTGTAAATTAGTTCCGAAATAAAACCAATCTTGAAGTTGTCCCAAACAGTTCAGTACTAGCCTTGAAATGGTTCACAAATAGCCCCGCACATTTCTAGAAATGGTCGCAAAATAATCCTTCACTAGTTCCTTAATGGTCTTGAAATAGTCATGAACACATCGCGAAATTAACCCAAACTAATACTGATCTAGTCCCACAAGGTCCCTAAAGGTCTAGAAACGCTTGTGAAATTATCCCAAACTAATTCTTAAATGAAATTGATCTTATCCAAGTTCTGGTGTATTGTAAATATCTGGTCAATGATAGATTTTTAAGGCCTTAAGCCACATTTGTAATATCGAATAAGTTCATTGACGGTGGGCTTTAGTCTATTTATCAAACCATACGCTCGTTAGAACCAAATGTTGCCAGTTGCATCATAATTTAACACCATTTTTGAACACCTTGGCAATTTGATTTGCCATAAACTTACACTGCATTAACAATATCAAACACTGCAATATCGACATCAGCTTTAGCCAGAGAACGTTTAATATTTAATATAATTTTATTAAACGTTCTCTGCTTTAGCCCTGCTAATATTAATCGATTTCCCCCGACTAACGCCTTGTTTTTATTAGGTCATATTAGTCGTCAAAGGGGTTGCCATATGGTATTTGTATTTGTTATGATATTTATACTAGCACAATAATTAAACAAATTATTTTATAGCACTAGTCACGTGTATGGTATGTATATGTAAGTAAAAACAAAAATCTTAGAATAAAATTAGTTTTAAATTGTAGTTGAAATTTAAATAGATGAATTGAATCTTAATACAAAGAAAACAGCGATATTTTTAAAAATAGGTTACACATTAGTTTAGAAAAACTGAAACAATTGAAGTAAGTAATGGTTAGGTTTAAAGTTATATATTAATTTACGTTTAGACGTTATTTTAAAAACTGGTTAATTCATTTTTGAAGTGCAGTGCATTGTTTAATAGCCTTTGTCGAATGGGGAGGGTGTTTCAAAGACGAATCGAGTTTATGAAGCATTGATGTTCAGATATGAGAAAACAATATTTAGTGTGTACTAGAAGTACGGACCTCGAAAAATGAATAAATTGAAGCCTTCGATAAAGATATTGTGGCTACTTTGTATATATAATTGTATGTTAGGTCAGTAGTGTTCTAACTTTCAAAAGGCTTTCGAAAGAGATGCTTAGCCATTTCTCAGAATAAGATGTTACATGGTCAAGTCTTTTCAAAGCCAACACGTATCTTGCAATGTTGTTATAGACAACATTTACCTTTTGTTTACATACAGCGTCACAATTAGCAAAAATCTCACAACCGTAAATGAACATAAGCATTCAGTACGCTTTGGTGTCAATATTTAAAACAATTTACTAAAATGTTTACATTTTTATAAGCGTTTAATTACGGTGAGTCGAATACTTATAATTTTCTATAAACCAACTACTGCCTTTACTACTTACCCAAATTACACACAAACTATTTAAATACAAAATTAATATGAGTTTTTTTTTTTTATCAAAAACATAAACGTAGTTTGGTACACACATGCACAAATTTAACATCACAAGCATGTAAAAAAATACCTTACAAATATATAAGACGAGCTTTTGGTAGCTCAATCCTCAGCTTAGTCTCATTTCGCACAGTTTTTGCCATCCGCTTCCGTCGTAGTTTCCACTTTTTTTTCATCTTCAACGCATTTGTCTTTAAACTCCTTCACTTTTTCACTACTGTCCTTGCACTCTTTTGCGTCCTTCATACCAGTTTTTCCCTCTTCCAAGACATCTGCTTCACCATCGCTTTCCACACACTCATCATTACTCTCTAAACCACTCTCCGCCTCGTACAGCACTCCACCTTGCGAACATTTGGCGATATTTAATGTGGCATTTTGTAGCTCGAAGAATGAGAAACGATGGTAGGAAAAATATTCAGGATTTTTGTATTCTTTACATTTGTGTGCGCAGGGTCCAAGTACTTCTTCCGGATCACAGAGTGGACGATAAGCCGTGATGGGTAAAAAATCTGGTGGCGTAAAAGCATTATTTTTAAATGGTGAGGCTGAGTCTGGTGGATTATTTAAAGCTGTGTCGGCCTGTGAGACTCCTGGTGGACAGCATTTGTCGGCTACATAACGTTTCAATTGCTGCGGATTCAGTGGTAGATTTTTTACTACACTTTCCGAGAAATTAACAAGCTTTGAAGTTGGGCGCAGCATTTTTGTTTATAATTCAATTTTTAAATTTACACGAATTTTCGAAATTTTCACAAATCAATATATTTTTAATATATTTTTTTGTTTGTTTTATGAAAACGTGATATTTTGATGAAATGCCTTTGGCATAAAAGAACAAAACTACATGATTACGAAGCGAACGGTTTATTTAGCTAAACTTTATATTATCGGTAATTTAAGTACCGATTAAAGGGAAATACCAAACAACAAAATTAAGTTGCATAATTAGACATAAATGCCTGGTAAACAGATTTCAGTTTCACTCGGATTAGATGTTTTGATTTCATCGTGATCAATCACAATCACAGATTTTCCAAAATGAACTCAGTAATTATAGGAATTTTATTTTTGAAATAAAAAATTATGCGATTGCTTTCACAAGTACTTTCAGAAACTCTTGCCTTCTACTGCTTTCAAATAGCTACACTGCCTTACCAATATAACACGGCTATGGTTTTGGGTGTAGTGCTGCCGATAGAGCAGTTCTGCATATCGACACATGGCTATTAAGCCAGGTCAAAAACCAGTTAATTTGAAATTGAAGCATTTGGTGGGTGTCGATACTAATTACACATTATTGTTAAACTAAATAGGCAATCTAAAAAATCTTTTATTTTTCGAACCATTTTTCATTATACACAAAATATTATATCAATTTCAATGTAAGACTTACATTACTCAAAAGTTGTATACCTTCAAAACGCTTTAATTGTTTTGCAAGAAAGTGTTTCATAAGTGAAATAAAAGTAAATTTATATTTGACACTTTAAAAATCATACATACATATTTAATTACATGCATATAAATATATGTACATATGTACATAATACGTAACCATCACAATTATACGACTGTCTGTGCTTAATAAACGCCAAGAAAAAGTGAAATTTACATTACCTTGTGTAGACGATCTTAATAATATACGATGTTCATACACGTACATATGTATGTGTATATGTATGTTCATAAGTGATGCAAAAACTTGTGATAAAACAATACAACATTACGTACATATGTATGTATATACATTTGAACATATCTGAATGTGTTTAAATACTGTATGTAACAACAAAATGTGAAACAACTTCACAAAAAAATAAGCAAAATAACATCTCTTTCGCATCTGAAATCCACCTCCAGCCATTGATTCAACACTATCGTATTCATATTGTGAAATTTGAATTGTTGATTCGAACACAACACTCAATGCCGCCGCGAACAAATTGTAAAGCAAGCGAAGAGCACAGTGTTTAGAAAAGATTAAATGATTGACAAAAATACTTATTGAAAGAAAATTAAAAGATATGCAGCTGAAAATAGATATGTAAAAAATATTCAAAATAACACTGAAGTAGAATTTTGAGGTGGTAAACTTTGAAATACTCTTATCTTGATATTTGTACTTTCTTATAGTGATTTATGTTTTCTTTGTTGACCCAATAATTTTTCCAACACCGTTTTTATCTACATTTATTTCTACTCCCATAGATTCGAAAGTGGAATTGGAAGCTCAAATAATTTATACTACTAATAATAGGTACTTTGCCACTTATAAACACAATTGGCTCTCAAATTATGTTAAAAATATGCAAAGTTTTGAGAGCGAATCATTCAACTTGTAGCTATTTCCTTCCAATTAACTTTTGAATTTCATACATATCGTTCATTTTCAAAAAACAAAGCTCTTGACGCTTAAAATTAAATATCCTTAGGAACCATCTCATCTCCAAATAGATGAGTTTATTTTAAATGGGGGAAATAGAAGAAGAGAAATAACAATCATATCGAATTTCCAATAAGACAGATTTAAAACACCGCAAGCGACAATACTGTTGGCGACAAAAACAAGAAATCTTGCGTTTATTAAACAATAAATTTAAAAAGGCATTAATATAATATTTTCAATTATTTAAAAATTTAATTGAGGTGCTTGTAAATTTTCAGCAAAGGTATAAGAAATATCGAACTTTTAATTACCTTTATCCAAAGAACTTTAAACAGTTAGCAACAGGAGAAAAAAAAACAAAAATTCCATACACTTGCTGCTTGAAGTCTTTAAAATTTATATTTATTAAAACACACGAAAATCAAAAATGTTTGAAGTGCGTTTATAGAATTTTGATCAAAATGAAGATCACCTAAAAAATTAAACAAAGTCTATTCTAAGAAATTCAATAAAAAGTCCACGAGAGCAAATTCCAAATCATCAAATTACAGTCAGCTACAACAGAATGAATCGGACTATATTTTCAACGTTAACGCTTGAATTCCAATCGCACGGTTGGCCTGCTGAGCTGACATGAGGCCCATCTGTGCAAGAGTAAAGGACAGGTAGTCAGGGAAACCATCGAATGAATGGCAATCAGATTTGTTTCAATAAAAAGGGAGGTCAGACATTACGTTACATGTAGAAATATCAAGAAACGCATCTCAAAAATATTTCACCAACAGTTGTTGGGGGAAGCGCAATACAATTTTTAAATGCATCACTTAAAATATTTTTTCAAATGTGAGCATCTGAGTCGCATATAATGCTTAAACTAAAATGGATTCATTAGTAGTATAAAAGAAAACAATTCCAATCAGCTATCCTAACAACACTGTTGATTTGTATAGTTCGGGACTTTTTCAAGATAATTTCGACACCGATTCGGGACTTTTTCTGCATCATTTCGCAAAATTTCAGACTACATCGGTACGAGTTTTAATTTTTTTGGGGACTATCTCGGCACGTCTTCGGGATCATTTCTGGACTAAATATTTCGGAACTTTTTTGTATTATTTTTTTTTGTTTAAAAAATATTTTCGAAATAAATATGCGAATTCACAATAGTCATGCATCTCAAATGGTTGTACAACGTAAAAATTACACCAATATTTTTTTCGGGACTAGCTCGGGACTTCTTCGGGATCATTTCGGGACTAAATACTTCGGCACTTTTTTGTAATTTTATTATTTAAAAAATGTTTTCGAAATAGATTTTCGAATTCACAATAGTCGTGTCTCTCAAATGGGCTTGCCACCAAAAATACACACATATTTTCAGTAACGAAATATAGGAAAACACACCTGCTCTTTGTCACACTGTTAGACTGGCATATTTAATACATACACAATATATAGACTAGTATAACGGAAAATGAGGTGTTTGCGCACTTCAGGGACATTCTGTTTCATATCACCAGATATGTAGTGAATTGAATGAAAGTGAATTTAAATTAAACGTTTCGTAACTCGCGCAATATATGTAATTGTCTTAATTGTTATGCAATTTCGTTTTTATTTATTCGTTTCAAAATAATGGATCAAAGCGCAGAGCAAACTCTTATGAGTTCAAACGTATTCTGATAGAATATTTGCATCGAAAAGAGCAAAAAGTTTTTATTAAAACACACTGAAAGCGCGCCATAATACTGATGTCAATGGATGCCATTCAACTGCTAAGTACCACAAATTTTACAGTTACAGCATACATTATGCCAAAAATGTACCACCACCGCCGTTGCTGCCAGTTACAATGGATTTCCGTTTGCCATTTTCAACACCTCATTAACTAAGAGATAGCTCATAAATCGCCATAAATCTAGAAAACCTTCTTTGCATACCGCCTGCCAGAGGGACACACACAGAAGCAGGCGCAGAAGCGGCAGCAACAAATGTATTGTTTGTGAAGTAATCACACACGCAAACGAAACGGCAAATACATTTACTAAGCACACAAAGTTGCGCAAAAATAAAAGCTCAAAAAAAAAAACAAAAAACACAAAGTTAGGAAGGCCTAAATATGAGTATGAACAAAGATGTAAACGCTAACGGCTAAAACAGCAGCACTACATACATACATAGGAGCATTGCGCATGCACAGCGTCTCGCTGGCCACAACAAAACGCTTAGGTATTTCCAACTGCATCATTATGGTTCATTGACCAAAACTAAGCAAAGAATTCGCTAATTTAAATAAAAAGTTGTGTGGATGCGAACGCTCTGTGTCGAGGCGGGACCGTAGGCATTTGCTGCGCATAGCGGTAGCGTTGAAGGCAGTTAGCCGCAGCAACCAAGACAATGGCATCGTCAATAAGTAAATTGAAGTTGTCGTGTTTTTACTTAAGTACCTGCTAGCTATTAATTTTTACGGATTATTTTTGCCCAACTCACAGCAATATTTCGATTTGTTTTTTGTGTGTTGCTTTGTTAATTGAGATTTGGTTTTGGAAATGTCTGCGAATACTTAGTTAATGAAAAAATAAGAAAAGTGCCGTACCTTTGCAAAATTAATTCGTGTTTGGAAATCCATAGAAATTTGAAGCCCATTTTGGTGAAACGAATAAATACCTTTAACAACTCGCAATATGATCGTAAAGCTGATTGCCTTAGATGCCTTCAATTTTTGTTTATAAATGTTAGGATAATTTAAGTGTCTGAATTTCGAACAGTTGCGAGTTCTTATTTGGTACACAACAACAAATTAACTAACAGTAATCTGATAGAGAGGAAACGCTCGCTCAAAATGTTTTCAAAAAAATTTTCATCGTCCTAGAAACAATTCCGACATTCTTTTAGTCTGGAATATTTTCTTGAAATGTCTTATGAAAATGAATTTCCATCAAGCTGGTCCATATATGTTCGAATCTTATTTTTAAAAGCACAAATATGTATACAAATCTATAAAGGACCTCATTCAGCAAAGTTTTCATTGAACTTGTGTTTGGGAGAAATTATTTCCGGTTCATTTTCAATCACACATTTTATGCGGGTTGCACTTTCGACACTATGTAATACGACTACTATGAAATACGATTGGTTTGAAAGCAAATAAAATAACTTCTATTTATCTTACTACGCTTATTATTTGATGATGGAAACTCTGAGGCCGGTGTGCACGTATACCAGGCAGAAGTTTTGGCAGTTGAGATTTGTCGAAGGACTATATTTTCACTAGAATCTTGTAAGACGGTATAAAAGCTACAGGACAATTGAAAAATGTGACCGAATAAACTACAAATCAATAACCAATTTATCTTGCAGTGACTCGCGAGTAATGAGAGCTGAAATCCAATTAACGTATTTGACGCCATTTTGATGTTCTTTCATGAAGATGAGTAGATAATAAATTTTTCAATCTTCATTTCTTGGTTAAACAATCTGTAATACCTGATGAATTTTCTGTTAAATCTACTATAAGGGAGATCTATTCTTGCAGGAGTCTAGGGGAAAATGACATGTAATGGTCGCTAGAGTTCTTAAAATCTCGTTCATTGATATATTTATGAGATTTAGTGCCTTTGGATTGTTGTGTAGGCCAAAGTTCCTTTGAAATTTTACAATTTCCTATATCTACTCAACTTTTCCTAGCTTGTCAGAGCAAGTGTAGACTAATTTCTCTTTGGATGATTTCGAAAGTCTCATTCTCAGATTCCTTTAAACTGGCTTCTTTGTTTTTTTTTCTCTCAATAAAATTACAGTTCTTTTTGAGTGGTGACCACTTTTCTTATTATAATATGGGCTTGGACATTCCCTGGTGGAATTGGAACATTTGATTTGAGCTGCACACCGAGGTATAGCATGCAACGCTAGACGCTCGGCTACAGCGGCTGCCTAAGAAAACAATATTCGTATCAAATTTCAAAAACTCTAAGGTAAAATCTAAAGTGCTGAATATCTGATTAAAATAATAATGAAAAGGCGACCTCTTTAGTGGCCACAAAAAAAAAACCAAATTTTTGTTTTCCAAATCGCCTTGTAAAAATATTTCAAATTGAGATGTTGACCGGTGAATTTTTTTTTTCAACTTTCTACTATATTTTTCATAAATATAACTATTTTTTAAATACGCTGCATCTTCCAACAGCTGCTCTTTATTGCACTCAAACAGTCAGCAAATTTGCCGCCGTTGCATTTCTTCCGATTTGGCAAATTGTTGTTGTTGTTTTATCGCATTGTAGCGACGTCATCTTGGGCACTTATGAAATTGCCAACGGATTTGATTCATTTCATTGTCTTAATTCAATCAACTGGCGCATTACAAGAACCACGAAGCGGAGGCAAACACACAAAAACAACTCAAACAGTAAACAAAAAACGAAAAACATACCGGCAATTGTTACAGCTGCCACAGTGCAACTAAGTCGGGACAAGTCTGTCGCATGGTTGCATTTATTGCATTATTGCTTAGATACGTCAATTTGTGTTGTTGCTGTTATTTGCTCTGCTATATCATCCGCGTCTCGTTGTGGCTCTTAAACCTTTTATTTTTATTTTATTTTTCAATTGCTTGCAATTGTTGTTGTCGCAGCGCTTTTTTTCCACTGCTGCTCCTGCTGCTGTTTAGTCTAAGCTCGTCAAGACAGCCGCGTAAGCATGTGGCATGTGAGAGTCTGGAAATACTTACTCACAGTCCGTCAGTTGGCCGATGGATGACTTTCAAGAGTTTGCATTTGCGCTGCCTTGTGATGACTTGTGTGTGTGTGTGTGTGCTTGACGGTGTTCACTCGTCAGCGTTGTTTTGGTGCAGAGTCGCTTGAATGGGGAGGGAGAATGCAAATTATGCAAATTGCACACTAAAAAGGTAGAAAATCGTGTGGCTGGGAATGAACGACGAGCGAGTGAGCAGCAACAACAATAGCAACAAAACAGTTGCAGTACTAAATTGCAAAAATCAGCGAATTAGTTGACGCTCCTCTAACCCGGCGAGTATGCGACACGACCTGAGCAAATCTAGGTACGTAAATAATTTGCGCCAAGTGTGAGCTGTCAGTCAGCGTCATCTGTTCAATCTGCTGTTGTTGCCTGCCTGCGTATTTCTAACAAGATGTTCACATATTTACATTTGTAGCGCGCGGATTTGTCTTGCGGAAAAAGAAAATGTTTGCAGTTATAGCCAATTTGCAATTGGCGCATTCTCGCAGTTACAGCCCTTTTTCTTTTCGATTCCCACCGTCGACGTTGCATTCTCGTCCACAAACTATTCCTCTTTGTTTTTTTTTTCTTACTTTTCATTTGCGATCACTGCGATCTTATATCAGTGTTTGCGATTCACAGTGGTGATGTCGGGGAAAAGAATGATTTGATGGGAAATCTCTCAGTATCACATGAGTATTTGTAAATAAAATTCTTATAAAAACGCTTTTCACACATACCTAAACATTTGAATAGATGCAAATGCTTCTATATGCACCCTGCAGGAATTTGCTTAGATAGCAAATACAGTGAGCTTTTTATATTGTTCTTCGTATAAGCAATTGAAGTGCTTTTAAGTTAGTCTTCGTGTTTTTTTTTTTTTCAAACCGATATTGGACACGTTTCAAGGGATTTAGGAGGCAGTACGCCCATTTATATGATTTCTTTATGAGTTTTCTCACAGGAAACAAAATAACCGAACTAATTAAAACTGAGTGTTTCAAGTTTATAAGTTGATATTTAAAGATATCCCGCAGACCTATTTTTTTATTTATTTCTTGCCTTATTTTACTTTTGGAGCCCAACACAGATGTATTCACTGAGTGACAAAGAACGCCTCCCAGGTCATTCCGAAACAAATCATATGAAAGACCTTAAATTTTAATGTACGTTTATTATTTGTGCATAGAAATAAACTTTGTTCAACTGCAGAAAGTCTAGTATACCTTTTGCGAAGGTAGTTATTATTCCATTTGATCTTGCCTTTATGATTTTGAAAGTAAGATTTAAAGAAATATGTTAATTAGCTGTAATCTAGTAATTGATAGATATGGAATATTATTTTAAGAATTCTGGTTGTTGTCAGGAAATGAATTTTTTGGAAGCTGTGTTTTTCTAATGCAAGGTTACCTGATTTAAATTAGTATTCATATTTTTGTTTGCTTTTTTCAAAATAAAAGCCTTATTTGCATTTAATTAAACGAAATGTTTAATTGAAAAATCTCTGCTTATACTTAAAATTAAGTTAGACTGATAATTATCAAAAACCTAGATCTTTAATTGTGTGCTACCACGCTGATGATTTTTTTTCTACAAATCTATGTATATCATTGTCCAAGAATTGCTTTATTTTTTTTTGCCAGAGTGCGAGACATTCGCATAATAGATGTATCAAAGTTGCAGGTCCTTCCTCGTCGTTGCAGCTACCACAGAAGTTGTAGTACGTAACAGTTTTTAGTAGAGTACAGAGGTTTCTTTTTTAATAGACTAGTTTAAACATTTTTTCGTTGTACTTGTTAATATTAATTCTAAATTAAATACCTTTTATGAAATTTGTTTGCCTTTTCCCTTTTCTCTTTTTTCTTTTCTATTATTTTAATTACTTTTTTGGTTTTTTATTACGTATTCACTTGTCAGTGACGTCATTACCAATATGTTGATAACATACTATCGCTTATATTATTGCCTCCGATATTGTTATAGAAAGAGCTTTCGCCTTACATTTCCACATCACCATAATTAATTAAGCTTAGAAAAATCTCCCATGGCTAATTGTTTCTTGGAAACAAAAATATAGCTTTGGCGTTCGGTATTAATTGGTTTATAAAAGAAATAATTTAATGCATCATGTTAAATTTTTCGTGCGGGAATGCTGTGATCATCACATGCTTCTATTGACGCAACTCTTCAGCAACTCTCTTATGACAAATGGCATCTGAAGCTGCTGCTGCTGTGTGCATCACTGTGTTCGACTATAAATCATTTATTATGGGTTGAATAGAAAAAATAAAACAGTTAAAACATACATACATACATTAGTATTATTATTATTAAGGGATAGTAGCACTCCGACCTAATGAGATCTATTGTGGAAACCCTTTAAGTAGTCATTCCATCCTTAAACTGTTTATGAAATTAAGCGCTTTGGAGGGTGTCCACTTATAAGCGGGCATTCAAACAATATATGCTCAGAGGTCTCCTCATCCACGCTACAAAACCCACAGTCCGCAGTCTTCAAGAGTTCCGTTTTGTGAAGATGGTATCTCAGCCTACAGTGGCCTGTGAATTAGCCTGCAAGAGTTCTTAGAATCTCTCAGCTGAGAGGCTTCACGGGAAGAACATATGCACCTTTTGCATCTTCCACTTTATTAGAAGCTCTGCCAGGTATCTCTTGGAAAGACCACAGTACGAATGAGGGCCTTAAAGATGATCCACCTTTTCATTGCTATCCAAGCCCTCGTGAGCCGTAACTAACCACAGAGCAACTCTATTGTCGCATCCTAAAAAGTCCAGTATCGTTTTGCACTGTCTACCAGCTTTGACTCCATCTTGAAAAGAAGGATGTATGAAAATTGGACCTTTAAAAAATTGTCGTGGGTGATGTAGGCAATGTACTATTAAATATTTGACCATTTTAAACATTCTTGTATATATGTTTAAACTCCCTAATCTTCGTAACTACTAAACTGATTTTCAAGAAACTGGAGACTAGACCGTATCGACGGACATAACATAGGATGCAATTTATCAAAATCGGCTGAATAACGATATTTATTGCTTTATAAAATAAGTGCCTGCAGTGTACTGCATCTCTTGCGTCTGTTCACATTACGACGTACATCGTTTAAGGTTCAACTTAAGTCGATTGTCCCTGTTTAGGCATATCGTCTACTTACTAACTTAATCGGAAGCATCGTTCGCATGACATGACCTAGCCAGTGGAGCCGTTGGCTCTTTACTTGCTGTAATATGTATATGTCCTTGTAATGCTAGAAAATCGTTCCATAATCTGCGATAATCGCCATAGAAATTGTGTAAAGCTACATAAACCTTTCGAATTGGCATACAATGGAACGAAGTCCTCTACTTTTTCAATGTTATAATTGTCATCAGTGACGCTGTTGCTAAACGTAATTTTACAATTCCGTATTTGCTTTGCGGCGATATCACATTTAGACTTTGTTTCATTCGATCTATTCACAATAATGCAACTTGAGTTTTTTTCCAAATCACTATTGCCATTAGAAAGATTGCTATAGAGATGATCACTTAAAAACTCACTACTACCATCCACCGAATTATATACGCATATTCGGCGTAATGTCTTAGTTTCATTCTTTAAATGTATATCAATACTCATATGTATCTCTTTTCTTTTTTCTTCAAATTTTTTCATTCACATCGCAAAAGAGTTGCTGCGTTTCGCTAGAGTTTCAAGCAGGGAGATAAGTAGCTCGTAGCGGAAAAGTTCCCAAGCATGCTTGTAATGCAATTTCGGTACCCACAGGTCAGCCGACCTGGTTATTTTCCAACTTTTAGTTTTTTATTTCGTTTATTTTTTCTAAACTTTTCTACATCTGCAAAAATATCTGCCGGCTGTGCGCTATCAATTTGCTGCGCGCCACAAATTGCTGCAATGACATCGCCGGCACGTTTCGCAGACCAAAGCAGGCGAAACTGCTCCAAATCTTTGGCAACAACGTCGCGTCAAATCGTCCGTCGCTGCAGCGGTGTAAATGCCAGCGCTGAACTATTTTGGCTCACGCTTTTTTGCCTGCCATCTTGACATGCTTGTTTTTTTATTCGATTTATTTATTTTTTTGTTTTTTGCTTTCTGCGCTGCTGATTAAGGGTAATTTTAAAATTTTCTAGTTTTCAACGCTTTGCGCAACGTAGAAATTTCAAATCGAATGTGCACACGAAAATCTGCTGGGAATTTGCGAACAACTGCTGCAGTGGTATTTTGCCGCCTGTTGGCCATTCACAAAAAAAAAAAGAAGGAAGTAAACAGAAAACTACATTTCTAAGCAAAACATATCGAATGCCAACTGCTGTGCTGGGCAACTGATTTGCACGTCAACGGCCGCCAACCATGAGAGTTATGCAAATTTGAAACTTGCAGGGTAGAAAAAGAAGTATTTAATTTAGTGCTGCTACACGAATTCTTTCCCCAAAAATATTGCGTCTTAGCCATTTCTGCGCCTTTGCGAGCAATTTTGAATTTTTATACCTCATTCGTTTCGTCCATATTTGAGTTAGATTTGGCTGCCGCCATTCATTTTCACATGCGCACATTTGCTGTTCCATTTCGCTTTGAGTAGAATTATTGCAAATTTCTGAAAAAACACGCGCGAGTATACGCGCACTTGTGTCCCAAACAAGCACAGCAGTTGGTCGAAAGACAGAAGGTGAAGCAATTTTGCGCTTTGCTATATGCCACACAATATTGCACTGCCACACTGCAAGTGGCCTCAACACCTTTTATGGACCGAGTGCATAATGCAACTGTAACATCGGTATAACGGCTGCCGCTGCCGCTGCCACCATCTCCATCTGTATGTATGTAGTGGTTGCCGTGCGCTCAATTTGGTAAATTGCTTGCAAAAAACTGCGAAATATTGAAAATACTCGTACTGCGCCGCGTGTTGTCGAGCGGCGAATGAACTGTCAATGAGCGCATGCGCAAACTACTTCTTGCCTACATACACACACATTTACACAAACATTAACACATTTTATGTGGCATTTTTTGGTATTTTTGTTTTTGCATATGTATTCGTTTAGACTTGTTGCATTCCATGAGTGGTGCGATTCTGGCGCGTGCGCATGAATTATGGAAATTTGTAGCAGGTGGTCGCTAATATATATTTTTGTTTTTGTATTCATACTTAAGCTAGATTATGCACACTTACTGGCATACTTAAGTAAATTGTACTTGAGTGAATAGGTTTGGAAAGGTCTATGAAGGCCCTTTTAATCCACAGTACTCAAAGGAAGATTGTGGATATTTCCCTTTCGCTTAATCACATATAGCTCACTTAACACAGTTCAGGTCTCTGCTATCGTTGATGGACTTTTCACCAGTTCGGATGCTTTGTCTTATTACGCGACCGTTGAGCGTGATTATGATTGATCCATAATCAGATGAATTCCAAAAATTGAGTGTCGAATACTGCAAGTAGGACTCAGTATGAGGTTACAAAATACTCGTAAACGACACCATTGTCATGTTTAGCTTGTCATACGTCTGGTAGGAAGCAACAGGTATTCAATTGCAACGCCACCTAGCGACAAATGCGGGCGGTTAAAATCTTATTCTCCGGAAAAGTTAAATATCTGAGCCAATTTGTGTTTTTTAGATAATTATAGACAGATTCTTTTAATATTTTCAGAAAACATTTATCCACCATCTACCCTAAACGTTACTCCCTTAATCCGGTGAAACCTTACTTTAATATGATCGACACTTTTACAAAAAAAAAAGAGTACGCCTGGCTCATCATTCCACAACCCGGAAATTATAATTGAAGGTTAAGATTAACTGAAATTTACGTCAGATGAAATGATTTCATATATCGTAAAGCTGGCATGCATTATTTTTTTAGTTTTAACATGAAGTAAGGTGATAAAGGTTTGACATGCGAAAAGTTCAAATGCGGAAAATTTAAATGTGGTAAGTTTATATGTGGCGAATTCAGGTATGGTGAGATGAAGAAAAACTTCTTGCCATGAGTGGTAACTTTGCAGTGTCAGTACTCAAAAAATAAATTGTTATGCATAAAGTCAGAAAACAAACAGTAGTTAGTCATGAAGGTTAGTTCAATAGTTTGCGTTGGCTATTCAACAAAAAAACAATCGAAATTCTTAAAACGTCTTATGAAAAAAAAGTTTGTTAAGCTTAAGTAAATACTTAAGTATTTTGAAAGATTTTCTAAATAGAAATGGAAGTTGTAAGTGTTTTTTTCTAATATTTCATACTCACTTGTCAATCGAAATGTGTGTTGTTATAACAAATAATTAATAAATAAAATGTTTAACAACGCATTAAACAGATCATGCTTTGCAGTTAATTTCATTAAACAAATATATTTGCAACCCAGTACTTTCTATCAGTAAGTTTGAGTTATACGAAAAGTATTATAAAGTTGAAAATAATAGACAGAAAGAAAGAAATTCTTTAAATCCAGGCTTTTGAAAAATCCAAGGTTATAGAGTTATCGGAATATATGCTATAAAATATTAAATTAAAATTAAATTAATGTATCTTTTTAGGAGCCGTGTTAAATGGATTAGATAAGATATATGAAATTACTAATACAAAAAGATATAATTATTTAAAACAACACTATATTAACCTGTCTCCAACGTTGCACGAAATTTGTTTTCATAGACATGAGATGGTGAAATATATATTTTTTTTTTTACCTCTAGAATGGTTATCGGAATAGGTTCAGGTAGCTAAAAATAAGAGCTGTTTTTAGAATGAATCGAATTTTAAATGTTAGAAATTATTTGCACGTTGCTCTTAACGAAGATATTTTATCAAAGACATTGTTTATGTCAGACCTTTTTAAAAAAAACCTTTCAAAAATTCTTCATCAATATTATTCGGCAGTAGCAAGGCACATTAAACAGCAAAGCAGGCTGATTTGATTTCTTTTATTTTATGAGGACTCTAAATGTTCGAAACAAACTCCCATTTTTATAAGCGGAAAAGTTTTCAAGCAACAACAAAATGCATAGGATTTTCCCATGCTGCTACCTGTTCAATATGCCATGGGCAGTGGCCAAATATTTAACTGCCCCAGAAGGGAGGCATTTAATATGTTAACATTGTTTTTTTCTTTTTAAACTGAAGTGTGAATTGAATAGAAAATGAAGAGCATTTTCACTTACCTCATTAAAAATCAGAAACAATTATTATTTAAAACAAAGTGATGTCGTAGAATAAGTTATTTTTTTTGAAATTTTTTTTGTAACAAAAATATACCTTTGGGCCTATAGCTGCATGGGCGGTTTGTTAAGTCCGTGAATTTTTTAATAAAATATATTTTTTTCAGCGAAAATGCATTATATTTCTATTCTTTTCTATTTCATTTTTCCAATTTTTTGAATCCTTCCAAACAATAGCCTTTCTAAAGACTCAAAATAGGCGTTTGTTTCTGTGATTGTCTCTTCATTTGACCAAACCTCTTGCCACCCGGCCTTTTCTTCAGATTTGAAAATAGAAAATAATCGCATGGACCTTAATCTGGAGAAGATGTTGGATAGGGTAGCAGTTTGATGCCCAATTCATGGATTTCACACAATTTCATGGCAGCACATGCACTCCTGCTTGTTGTCGAGTGTAAGTAATCGCGGCACCCATCGAGCGGATAGCCTTTTCATTTTCAAGTATTCGTGTAAAATGCGATGTATCCGATCAGTTGAAATGCCTACAGCCTCAGCCACATCACACACTTTCAGTTTTCGGTCATCCAATATCATTCCATGGATTTTGTCGACAATAATTCCTGGTGCTAATAAGACCATAAAGGAACTCAGTAAACCACTTCTTAACCATTGAAATATATGTTTCATTGTGCCCTTAGTATTTATCAAACCCTCTTCTTGCTTTCGGTTTTTTAAGTAAAAAATAATGCTGAATCAGCACATGCAATTATTATCTGCTTTCAGTCGCTGTCAAGCATAAACTAAATGATTCAGCTTGACAGTAGTCAATTAATACTGGTAGTTAAGGGCAGCAGTAATAAGTTAAATGTTTCTGCGCGGTAAAAGTTCACTGACATATCAAACCTCCCTCGTCTTGAAAAAGTTATAGCATAAATTTTAAGAATACTGTTTTTAACATATATCTACACCTATTAGTTTAACGCGACAGGCTTTCTTTACATAATAAATTATGGACGCAAGAAGAAAATATGAAATTTATAAAAAAAATCGTTAATTTTCAACATGCCTAATTAAAACTCAAATATTAGCTCATTATATCTGCAGCTGTTTGCTAGACATTTTTTTAAAATTTCGTTACTTTTAATTGGTTTGTAAGCTTCTTTTATGAATAGAGTTATAACTTAAGAAACTTATTAAACAAAAAACGTTTACCAGAAATTCTCAGTCGACCGAAATTATACTCCGATTTCTAAAAGCGAAAAAATGTGTTCACAACTGTCTTAAAAAAAAATATTACAAGAACTTTTATATTTTTTTTTTTTTAACAAATAAAAAGGAATATTTATGCATAGTAAAACAAACAAATTTCGCGCATTCTTGCATTTCTAAGTAGTTCCGATAAAGCAAATAAAATGATCGTAAAAATATAAAATCAACGAACCATTACAGAATAAAAACAATTTGTTTTTGTGTGAAAAATATTCGCATTGCACTTTAAGTTTATGCCGCGCTTTTCCAGAAAATTGCCGCATACACTTTATGCAATAATCGACACTGCAGAGTATATTTCATGGCAATTAAGCCGGCGCTGCTGGGGTGCACTAAACGCAGTCCGCTATTTTCTTCCTTTTTTTTGCGCTTTTGCACTTACTCATATACATAAAGTCACAGCGTTAGCCGGAAGAGTGTCATAGGAAGGTGAAAAAGAAAAAAAGAGGAAAAAAATTATACAACGCCATCAAAGCAGCAAACAAAAACATCTTACACTCGCACATTTATTTTCGCATGGCAATGGTAAACTTTTGACGTTGTGTCTGCGCACCAACTATTGAGCTTGCTGTTACTTTTGCTGCTGCTGCTGCTAATGCTGCTGTTGAGCGGCTCCCCACTTCTATCGCTTTGCTTTTCGGCTTGCCACACCGCTGTCAGTTGCAGACACTGAAAAAGTTAATTACCTTTTTTTTTCAGCTCTATCTATTATGCACTGCCTACTGCTGTCAGTTGCCAACAAGAAATGAACTATCACAAAAAAAGAAAAAACGAAACGAGCAACAATCACAACAAAAGCAAGTGTTCTAAAAACAAAATTGAAGCTTGAAGCCTCATTCACTACCCACCACCACTACGGCATTTTGCCTGTTCATCAGCGGTGCGGTCTTTTAGTTAGCTATTTCGCTTTGCTATTATTACAGTGGCTATTTGGTGTTTGCTATTGTTATTGTTGTTCAACGATTTTTCTTTTTTTTCTTTTACCTTCTTTCCAAACTTCCTTTATGACTTTTTTCACATACTTAGTGAGACTCTCAGGTGGTTCGTTGAACTGCTAATTGTAGCATCGAGTGTGAAAGGTGATTTTTCAAGGCTGTGTTTTCTGTCGCCTTTTCGACTATTTTTCCACTACTAAGCCGCCATTTTACACGCTGAAGCGCTAAAATGATCTAGAGCGTATAAAATACATACTAACTAAGCGTGTTGTGGAGTCTAAATATTTATGTATGTCAGTATGTGCGTGTGGTAGCGCTTTTGTTTGTATTGTTGGCATTTATCGCTGCAGGGATCTTACTTACATACTCGTATATACATACATACATCAGCAAGCAGTTTGCTCAACTGAAAGCACTTTAATAAGCTATAATTGACGAAATGGCTGCTCGCTCAGAACACTCGCTATTTTTAATTGTGCTAATTAAATTAAAACGAAAGACTTAAGCGAGCAACTCGCTTGCCAATTTCTAATTTTTAATGATTTCATCTCTGTTTGTCGTTTTTTTCAAATGCGATGGGTTGAGAAAGAGGCGGGGTAAATAATAATTAGTTCGTGCGTTTGGCGTTTCCTTTGCTTCGGGCAGGTAAAACAACCTTAAAATTGTGTAGCAAGCTATTCTTATTTACGATTTTCATTGCTTTTTTATTTATAATTACGAATGTACTGCTGCTTTTTTATTTAAACCTTAAGCTGTGTAAACACAAATCTGATAAAATTATATTTTCTATCTGCTGAGAACATTTACAATAAATTTTTCAGCACTTTTCAGTTTTGGTTAAAATAACGAAGTGTATTAAATTAAATTTTTGTTTTTAAATTCGCAAAAACAATCTGACATCTTCAAGAAATCGACCATTTGTAATCGGCTCGGTTCTTGAAATTTTTTTTTCAAAGAATTTTAGTTAAAAATATTGAATTAAATACTAATATTATTAATAAACCAAGGCTGATGCTTGTGTCATAGTTATCATACCGTAACAGTAAGGTTTTTTTCCTCTTATCAAAAAAATTGTATGGTCTCTATTCAAAAAATTTGAGAAAAACCTAATACATCGCAAAATTTCCAATAATAATGATAAATTTTATTAAAACCATTGATGCAATTTGGTATGATTATTTCTAGTCGAATAAAAGGCTTCCTTTAGTATACATATGTTATATCAAATACGCTCGTGAAAAATATAAATAAATAAAAATATAATTTAATTGAAAAAATTATAGAAATAAATAAAAAAAAAAAAAGGCGTTGAGCCTATAACTGTTTGCCTACAATCTGAAATAGTGTCGTTATTTTTGGTTCGCTGCATCGTGGTCAAAGTATAGTACGAAAACGGAAAACATGTTATGCAAGCCATCAAAATGTCAACCGTTGACTCCAACACATCGTCACATTAAATCATTATATGTGCTTTACATCCCATCATATCACATCACATCGTCCCATTACAATACATCACATCAACACATCACATCGCATTAGCCGATCAAATAACATTAGCACATCACATCCAAATATCTCTTCGCAAATCACCAAATCTCATCACATCTTAAAACATAACATAATATAATAAAAATACAAAATAACATAACATAAAAAACTTAACACAGCGTAACATAGCATAACATAGCATAATATAATATAGCTTAACTTAACTTAACTTAACATAACAAACAGTCATATTGGAGAAAAAATACGATTTTAATAATAAATACAATCATGTAATTTTTCGATTCATTTGCACTCTATGCGCGTAAATAAATTACACTTCAAAAATAATAATTTTAAACAAGTAAGAAAAGCTAAATTCGTGCGAAACAAATTTTTATATACCCTCGCTATGTATTTTTGTATGGGCGGTACCTACAGTTTCATAAAATTCCCGTTTCTTTGTTTCAAATCGCAGCTAGTATTAAAGTTTACTCAATTTTTTTGCATTTTTCAAAATTTCCGTTATATGGAAGTTGGGAGTGCTTATGGACCGATTTCAAAATTTTTTGACGGTGATGCTATTGATATCAACGACAATATATTTGTGACGATACCTTATGTCGTTATTGAGATACTTACAGACGTTTTTTCTATGGGAGATGGGCGTGGTTATGATCCGATTTCAAAACTTTTCTACGGTAAAAATAGCGATATCAAAGAAAATATGTCCACCAAATTTTGTGACGATAACTAACTGTGATTGAGATACAGACAATTTTTCCTAAGTGGGCGTGGCAATGCCCATTTTTCACAATTTCATAAATACCTAATTTTTTAGTTCAAAATCGCTCCAAATACCAAATTTCACTCAATTTGCTTTAATAGATACCGAAAAAACGGAGTTTTTGCATTTTTAAAAAACTTCCGTTATATGGGAGGTGGGCGTGGTTATTGATCGATCTTGACTATTTTCAATACCAACCTACCCCGGCCAAAGAGCAATCTATGTACCAAATATCATTGAGATATCTCCATTTTTACTCAAGTTATCGTCTGCACGGACAGACAGACATCGCTAAATCGACTTCTCTTTTCATTCTGATCATTTTGATATATATATATATATATGTCTATATCTATCTTGACTCCGTTATGCTGTTACAAGCAACCGTTATAATACCCTTGTGTACAAATACGTTCGGTTATAAATATTGATCAAGTATACTTTATGTAATAAATGTAGTTTAGAAAAAAATATCTGGATAAAATTTATTACGATCAAACATAATATCCATTTCTAAATATTATTTTTATTTTATACTTCCTTATTTTCGATGAAATCTATAAATCTGTTGATGACTTGATGGGTGGCAAAATATGTAAAAGTAATAAATAAATGTTATAAAAAAAATTACAGTGTTTGATCCTGTTTTACGGATATCCAAAATTTTTAATACTTACGAACTGAACTCATTAATATGAATTTGCTATTAGTCAGTTAATTTTAAAATACTGATCAATATGAATATAAAACGAATTTAAATTAAAAATTAATTAAATATAATGCATTACCTTCTGAATTAAAGAGAAATACTCCTTGTTTTCATTTTGGGACAAATCCAGACAAAACTCTTTTTTTATTCAATAAAATGGAAAACCACTTGCTTTTCTTACTAATAATAAATTACTATTTTTTTAAACACTTTTTAATTCTGGCTGTACTTAATGCTGCCATTAAGCAGAATATCACTTGGTGGCTTGTCTTCATTTTGAAAGTAAATCGACTGTTTTAAGGCCAACAGAAAAATGAACAAACATTAAGAAAAGAACGTTTTTAAATTCCTGATATTATTTTTGATTTTATATATTTTTTCATTTTATTTATTTAGCTCTTTAACAAAATATTTTTTACACTTGAAATGGCTTTTATTGCCATCAATTCGTAGCTAAGTTTTAATTAGAGTTTATTTTTTACCAAAATTAAAAAAAAAAATAAAATTAACACAATACAATATTTTCTTATAGATTACTAAGTAAAATTCACGTTTTTATTCAATTTTGTTCACTGACAAATTTAAACACTTTACCACTGCTCTTCATTTTTGCATTTTTATCGCATGCAATTTTTTTTAAACTTCTCCTCACTTTTTTCTTGATTTTATAGCTCAGAAGATTATTCAGAATTTCACATGACTTCCTTTGCTTTGCTGTTGATTGCAACCCTGCACCATAGATGCCACTAAGAGATCACGGGAATTAAAATAAATGAATCCCGTGAATTCTTCCAGTGCCATTAACTGTGCTGGGATTTTCTCTTCGAATTCACTACATTCGTATATCATTTCACTAACACATACACGTCTGTATGTACAAAACATCAAAGCTTATTTTACTCACCTGTTAGCATTTCAGCCACGCAACAGATTCGAAAAACACTTCACCACACATCGTCAGTAATTTACCACAACTATTTATGTATATTTTTCCACATAGTCTAAGTAAACTATGCATGTACATATGTATGTAAATGAGTACGAGTGTGCCACTGAACTGTCCCACGATTCTACACTCCGCCAGTTGGGTGCAAATAAGTAAAAAAAAAGTACAGAAAGCGCAAATTTGTGGTCACCAACAAGGGCAGCGAGTGAGTGTATTGAGGAAGTTGATAATGTTTTTTTATTTGTTTTTGTTTTTGCTTGTTTTGTTTCGTGACGCGCGTGGGAACTAAATATTCTGAAGTGTTGCTATCTTTTGAGCTAAAGCCATGGCATGATTCCTTCTTTGCCGCTGCTGCTGATGATGATGATGATGAGAACTTCCAACCTTTACTTCCCATCTTTTGGATAAAATAGCTGCATGTTTTGCGGTTGTTGGCAGCAGTTTACCATTCAAAGATATGCGCTTCTTTAGCAAATTTTACAGCAACATTTGTGGATCTTCAATGAAGGTATCATTTCATTATCGCTTTTATTTATACGAGGATCTACGGCATTTGTTTGATAAATTTAAAAAAAATCAAAAAAAAAAACACTTTTAGAACAGTTTTAAATTAGTTGTTTGCAAAATATAAGTTATCAGTTATTATTTAAAATTTCAGAAATTTTTATTGTATAAAATAGCTCTCACTTCTATCAGGTAATTTTCAGTTAAATATCTAAATTTTAGCAATAGCGGAAGCACCTAACTATATTGACAATTTTAGTCGATTTATAATATTCAGAGAAATATTGGCCAATGTTTACTTTATAAATAAAATAAAGCTCCAATCTAAAAAATACGATAAACATAAAAATATTGATATAAATAAAAAATAACAAAAGCGATAAAGAAAACGATTTCGATAATCATAGCAAAATTTATAATATTACATTTATCGAGAAGTATATATACATATATAGCGATAAAGTTAAAGATCTTAATATCGATATGAATATTTATAACGATAAGGATAATAGTAATGGTAATGATAACGATTACACCGAACGATAATAATGTCGATAGCAGTTAAAAGAATAACGACGATTAACAATTGCATATGTGCATATAATACTATTATATTAAATTAAATGAATTTTTTTTTGCTTAAAAATTATGTCTGAGAAACGTTTGGAGTTAGCTGTGTTTTTTCGATAGATGGCGCTCTGGTCGACATACTTCTTCAAATCCTGTCTGTGTTCCGATTTGACTGAATTTCAGAATATATGTACTGTCGTCAGAGGAGAAAACAGAAAACTTTTAATGAAAAACGCTCCACTAAATATGAAAACGTATCAGCTGTACTGCAACTAAAAACTTCAAAGGCCATAGAAAATTGTGTGGGTATTTTTAAGTGTTAGATATAAGAGAAATAAATTAAGGTTTTCTTAAAAAGCGTTATTCACTTCAAATCGCCACTTCTCACTGAAACTAACCACAATATTTATCATAGCACCACACTCTCGAAAACTCTTTACATTCGAACTGGCCACACTAAAATTAAACAAATCCAACTCACCAGAGCTCCTCATATTTAGCCTATGGGTAATTCTATGTATGAACCTCTTTCTTCATTCACGAGTTTTGAATGCATTTTTTCCGTTAAAGTGATATTTTAATAATAAAATATGATTTTATTTTCGCATCAAACATTGCATTGGAAAGCTTGTTGTATGAAATCGTAAATGCAAGGTAATTATAATTTTGCCAGATTAAGTATATATATTTTATGAAATAGTAACACTTAACTCACACTATAATTACATCAATCCGAAGTTTATTCTTCTTTTGACACATTTTAAATTTACAGTGATTGTCTGCTTGTATGAAAAACAAATGTAATAAATTCAGTTCCTTGTAAAAAATAAATATTATTAATTTAACGCACTTGGAAAAAAAGGAGTGTAACTATGTATGTAATTAAAGTGACACTTTTTTTTCATAACTTTAAATAGCGTGCAAGGTTTTAAAAAGATATTTCTAAAGCACATCCGTAAATGTCAACTTGTTCTATGTCTGCCTTTTGTGGGCACAATGTAACAAAGTACGTGCGTACGTCTGTACGAATGTATGTACACGTTCGTAGGTATGTGAATCACAGCGCCACTTGAGGCGTTTTCAGCTTAATTAATAACTGCCACCATCTCACATATTTGGGGCAGCAACTAGCAGCTTAAATATATACCTAAGTGCATACACACACACACACACATTCAAAAAATAATAAATTGAATGCACTTCGCCACATAAGTAAATACATACATATGTATGACCGTCTTGTGTGTCGTCAAGAATTTTTGTTGACATAAATGCTTACAAGCGCGGCGCGGCTGTTATCACCAACTGTCGCCAACGCCACCAACCACACCACACCACACAACCACCAACCACCAATCGAACCAACACAAGCACCGCCAGCAATAGCTATGCGCATCGGCTACACCACAAAATTGTTATAAGCGCCGCCAACCGCTGTTCAAGCAGACTTGATCGACATCAAATGTTCATAAGATATGCTCGGATACCAATGTATTTGTATGTATGTACTCGCATATAGCAAAAGCAACGCATCTTCGCGGCTATGGCATGGCAGAAGTGGCGATGGTGATTGCTATGGTTGGCAGTGGCTATGGTTGTTACTGTGGCGCCATTGTAACACACCATTTATGGCCTTTGGTATTGCCATTGGATGCGTCTGCGTCTAAGTGAACGCAAGCCAAGTGACTGAGTATGGGTTGCAATTGTTGCAGCAGTCAGCCGTAAGGAGTGGGAAGGTAAATGCATACTAGTCGCAATGTGCAGTTGTACCATATTTGGTTGCAACTTACTGCGGATTTTATGTGCGGCGGTGGGCGGTGAGGATGTACAGCAGACGCTCTAAAAACCTACAGAGAACAGTAAACTCGAGTAAATAGTAGGAGCGTATTACCATTTATGTGTCACAGAAATTGAGTAAGCATTATGTGGAGTAATTGTATGAACGTGTAGGTGGAGTTGTTATTAGTGCGCGCAGTGTGGTGGGGTTTGCTCTTAGAACTGATGAGGTTTTTGGGATTGACAAAACCGCAAGAAACGGTGGTCCTGGCAACTTTAGTTCAAAATATGTAGAAGAAATTATTAATATTTTTCGATGAAAATAACTAAAATGACATCCGTTAGAATAAAAACATCTTCAATATTATCAGATTTTATTAATCGATAAAATTTAATGCGACGATAAAAATTTATTTTTTTTTAATTTAAGGAGCTGAGGATAAAAATGGGAAAGATAATTTTAATCTAATTTATTGTAGCGTAAAGTAATGTTCTGTTATTTAAGGTATAGTGATGTTAAGTTCAGTTAACTTACGTTTAATATAGTTAAAGCTATGATTATGGCAACATAACTCAACGTGACTTGAAAGCTCTGATATGAATGGATGTTGCTTATGTTTGGAAATGTAATACTTAATGTAACTTAACAAAGGTGTTATTTGTTTTTGTAAAGCTAAGTTACTATAATTGGATAAGATAAGCTAAGTCAAGTTAAATTAAATGAACTTTAAGTTTAAATTAAGTTAAGTTACATTAATTTTAATTAAATTAAGTTAAGTTTAGCTTAACAAATTGAAGTAAAATTAAGTTAAGTTCAGTTCAGTGTTAAGTTAAGTAATGTTAGGTTAAGTTAAACAGAGCTCCGTTATGTTAAGATACGTAAAGTTAAGTTCGGTTTATAAATTAAAATGGGCCGATTTTCGCCAATTCAAATAAAGTTAAGTTATGTTAAATTATGCCTAGATAATTTGAATATGGTAAGTTAACACAAACAATAACAAATAAAAAGAAAAAAGTTAAGTTAAGTTAATTTAGATTGTGGTAAGTAAATTAATTTTAAATAGTTCAAACGAAGTTAAGTTCAAATTATGTTATTAAAAATAAATTGTATTATGTTAAGTTAAGTTGAGTTATATTAAGTTAAGTTTTAAAAAGTTAAGTAAAATCAAATGGAATTAACTTAAGTTCGCTAAGCTTATTGAAGTTGAGTCAAGTTGAGTTAAGAACAATTGCACATAATATAATGTACCGTAAATACCTATCCACCTTTAACTATCCTGTTCACGATAAGTTACGTAGTAACCGCACAGATTGACAAAACTCTTGTTTGTGCTGCTAAAAAGTTACGAATATGCAGATGTATGTATAAACTAAAGGCACTGTCCGATGGTTACAGACTTTTTGATACAAATAATTGGTGGAAATAAAATTGAAATCCTAGATTATTGTATACCATTATATTTGCAATTAGCCTTCTTAAATCAGGGCCAGAGACTCCACTCCTTAATGGAACTCAGAAATTCCCCCTCAGTTTATTGATCGTGTGCCCTAAATCAAAATAAAACTTTTCTGGCGTCTTGTTATTTCCATTGCTACTCAACGTCGCTGTCAGAGCCGAGAATCTTTATCTGCCAGCCATCTTAAAACTGTTTCAAGGCTACATTTAGTACAAGTTTATGGCTTCGTAGATACCAAATATTTCGGTTTGAGAGCCATTCACGACAAATTTTTATTTCAATCGCTCCAAACTACTCCTTCGCATTCCATGTGAAAGCCGTACCCGTACTAATGGCTGACCTTCTCAACAATTGCAGAAGAGTTTAAAGCATTGATTTGCGAATAAAAAATCCATGAACCAAACAAGCAAAAAATAATTTCAAATACTTCCCATAAAAACTACGAGCTCCAACATTGCCAACTGCCATCGTAAAACTATTCAATAGTCTACACAAAAAATCGGCTTCTATACAATTCAATTCATTATCTATTTATAAACAAGCACTCTAATCGCTCGTTTCTGATTGTTCACATTGAGACCTAAACAGAGAGCGCATAAAGAGTTACACAGAAATACAATCATATAATCACACCATTTAATGTTCACTGTAATTGCGTACGAGTATCATAAAAATTAGTAAAATTGCCGCTTAAATTTGAAAATGACACTCTCGAAAATTGCCCAGACATACAAGTGTTGTGGCGGCTTTAATCCAACACCTTGAACTGATTTGTGTGAGCGAGTGAGCTGTGTGTAAGCGAGTCGTGTGCATTGCAGTGTGCATTTTTAAGTGTCTCCTCAATCAAAACGCTAATGATGTGCGGCGCTGTAAACGCATTTAATCGTAAAAAGAACAACGGACTTTAGTCAACGTGGCGGGCTATGAGCATCTGACCAAAACAACACAGTCAACCAACTCACACTGTCATGGATGTTGATGACACGCGCAAATGGCTGCTGGTGGAACTTAGTTGGTAAGCGGCAGCCGGTAGCAAGCCATGAGACCACATTGCACAAATTCAACCAACTCATTTGCATAATTTTATGTTATACACTGCCGACCGCTATCTGTAGTCAGAATTGTTTTTTTATGAATGGATTATTTTTTTATTATTTTTAATTGACACGAACACACTGAGACACAGACTTACTCGCTGCTAAATTTTCATACAAAGGCAAACAAATAATGCCTGGGAAAGTGCTGGCTGTAGTCAATGTACATATGTTGCGCAAGCTTTGTTTTGACGACACATTTTTTTTTTTTTAATTTTCCTCTTTTCTTCTCGCAAAATATGAATTGCAGTTATGTTATCTGTTGATTTTATGTGACTGTCCCCAATCATGGCCGGTTACGAACTACTGTTTCTCTTTTTCATGTACATCATTAGGCAAACACAAATTGTACGAATTTGAATGTTGAACTTTTGCACTTCTTTGATATATTACAAGATGAATACAACAAGGAAAATAACAAAAAAAATAACAGTGTTTAGTGCATGGATATATGTACATGATGCGAGTACATACTCGTACATTGAGCGGATGTGGAAAAACTTATTTTATATGTAAATTTGTGCAAATGACAGTTAGTAGTGCTAACCACTGGCAAGTGGATGTGGATGTGGTAATTCAGCGAAACCGGCTTGTGACTGATTGTGGCTTTACGCAAAAAATATTAACATAAAATATAATTTAATTAAAGCTTTACGCAAAATAAAAGCGTGTGAGCATCGTATAGCTTGTGGGAACGGGGAATGTGTCAGCGTCAGTTTTCGACTACACAATAATAATAATTTGCAAAAGATACTCATACTTAGCAAAATTTTTCACAAACTCAGCTAAGTGAAATTAATTTAGAAATGCTTCATAATAAAATCCATTAGATATTGCGTTTACTTGTCGAGAGGAGACATTTAACAACGTACAACATTCGTGTTAAATTAACAATTCTTTATAAAAAGACAGCAAGCAAGGCTTTCAATTTATATTATCTAACTCTGCAATTAAACTGAAAAAATATAAATGTATAACAAAAGAGTTACTGTTACTGGAATGCGCTAAAAATCTATTTATGCTACTTAATTAACTTTTTTGTTATTTTTGCATTTCACCTTTTTTAAGAATTTTTTTTATTTATTAAGCTTTAATTAGAAATTTATTTTAAGTTTTATATTAGATGTATGTTAATACATTTTTATAAAAATTTTTATTCATATCTTTGGATTTTTTCCATTGGTGTTTCAATTCATTCTTATTCTTTCATGAATTATTCTTTTTTCGAATTTAATTTAATTTCATATAATTACTATCATCTTTATGCTTTATTGCATGCTCATTATTTTTATTTTATTTTTTTAATAATTATTGTCTTGTATTTTGCACATTTTTTATTTTTAATCTTCTTTTTTTTATTTAAGCTTTAAAAATAATAAATATTTATTAATTTTTTTTTTTTTAATATTTTAATCTTTCCTTATTTCTTTCATTTTATTGTTTCACTTATTTTAATTTTTGCTGAATATTTGTAAATTTATTACTGTTGTAAAATTTCCTTAGCCTTGTTATAATATTTTTTCGAATATTAATTTTTAATTTACGCACATAAAGCTTTCTTATTTACCTATTCCCCCATTCTGTACAATTTACTTTATAATATTTTGGTCAATTCTACTTTGATGTTGTAATAATAAACTTAATATAATTTTTCTTATTTTTGTATGATATTTTGAGCTTGCATTTATTGTTTTTTTTTCTGCCCAGTATTTTATAAACTATTTTATTTTATTTTATATTAAGTTATTTTATTTTATTTTATTTCGTTTTACTTGCTTTATTTTTTTATTTTTTTTTATTTTATTTTACCTTATTTTTAATATAACTTTTTGTTTTTTTGCTTAAGTTGTATTTATTTTTCTGTAGACTTGCCTATTTAACTTGAATATATTATTTTTATTTTTCAGCTTTAAAATTTTTAGAGTTCACATATGTGCCAGTTTATTTTTGTGTGCAGTTTATTTTTTTTTTAAATACTTTTTCTATGTATTAAGAGTATTTTATTTATTATTTTTTAGTCTTCATTATCTACCTACCATTAGTTATTTGAGTATTTAGCCCACCTCTTGTGGCAGTAGAAATTTGCATTTTGATTGATGTTAACTAACTATACACAAACATATGTATGTATGTTTATAACTACAGCGTCAGTAGCTATTTGGTCGTTTGTGGCAAATTATGCGTATGAAATACAACGAAAACTGACACTTCAAGAGCTAATTAATGTCAGGCGCTGCGATAAGGCATTTGGTACACGTTGTTAACCAAGTTAAGAGTTGGTTTTTATTACATAGTTTTATTTTTTTTTTTATTAGGCGATGCATATGTATTTTTTAAATAGTACCAGTGGCATTAACATGTTCATAGATACATATATGAAGATCGGAAAAAAATATGTTTTAGCATTTATTTGTATGATTTGTCCTTAATATATTATGGCATATTTAAAGAAACCTTTCATGCTATATGAAATCTAAAGACTTATGACACAAACTTGATTAATCTAAACTTTCTAAATACTTGCTGTTTCTTTACTACAAATCACATTTGACCTTTTCGGTATAGAAATGATTATTCTGTTTTTAAAAATAAATTTTTGTGTAAGATATAAAACTCGTGGTATCAAATAAAGCGCATCATCATCTACAAATATTTAAAGAGATTTCAGCATGGCTGAGAAGATGCATTTCAACAAAACTGTCGATGCCATTCCAACTTTTACAGAAAATCCTAAAGAAACCTGAACACAGTACGCATTTCTTTTTTAGGAAAATACAAATACAATAACTTACTTAAAGCTCAAGAGAAAAGTGTGAAAATATAGCGCATCGCATTCGTTCAACTAAAGAAGTTATGACCAAGAAAAGACAAATTAATGCCAACAAAGCATCCACTGCGCCACAATAAGAAAACAAATTGTAAGCCTACTTCTTTTGTGCGCCGACCTGCTGTGCATCAATAATTGCTAATAATAGTAAAAAAATATGAGTCTATACGATTTACATAGAATGAAGTTTATTTATCTTGTTTCTTGATCACATTTTCTTACTTTTTCATTTCTTTTAAAACGACAAACAAAGCCGCCATTTGAAAAGAGTTTTTAACAAAAGCAAAGCAGGTAAATTTCAAAATCTTTGCGTCACGCGCTTTTAGTCAATTTTAAAGTAAATGCCTAGAATTGTTTGTGTATATGTGCTTTGACTGGTGAGAACGTGCTTCAACTACCAAGCAATTTTAATTGGTTCAAAGTCTTATAAAATTGTGATATAGTGTGTCAGCACGTTTCTGGACTAACAAATAAAGTGTGAGCAATTAAAATGGGTACTCTGTGTGCGCTGAATAATAAAGAATGAAGTTTTCGGGGAAAATATAAAATTGGAATTAAAGAGGAATGACTGAAGAAGATGAAAATATGAAAAGAATTGTCAGTAGAACTTGTTTTTTTTTTTTTTAATAATCATACGTTTTACTTGCATGAATTCATTTTTAATTGATTTGTTAATTTACATAATAGACAGTTGTAGAAACCTAATAATTTTAAATGCGCTATTTATACTGAAATACTTGTTTAATTAAAAAATTTTTATTAGCTGTAAATTTCGCTGTAAATTCAGCAACAAATAAAGTATATTGGTAGATTTAATTTTATATATATGGAAATAGAAAACTATAAAACTGCTATGTCTATAAAAGTCGTTGTGTTTATATAGATCTAATGTTCACGCGTAAATAAATTTTGCGTTCAAACATTCGGGTACTTTTCTTTTTTGTTGTTGTTGAAATTTCCTACAGAATAGAAATCGTTCCAACATTTAGTAGTTTTGCATAATTGTTTAGATAGAAATACAATTTACAAGTAAACTTACAAATTCACAGTAGTCTAATAGTAGAAGATTAGAGCATTTTAAACCTCTTCTATACAACTACATATAAGGGCAGGTGAATATTTATATATAAAGCAATATTCAATCCTATCTAATTTCGAAAGCGTTCGAGTCAATAGAGTCGAAAATGCAACTCTTCAATTCTCATTAAGAATATGGGATAGTCGATATAACAGTCAAGCGATTGTCATATTCAAATCACATACTCATTACACTTCGAGCATACAATAGTTCTTGATATACGAGTATATGAAATAGATGGCTCCAGGGTTAATCGCTTTCTTGAGTACAGACTATTCTGAACCAGGTAATCTGAGAGTTTGCCACTTAATCGATCTGCCAGTTTTTGGGAGTCTGAATAATTGCCCATGTTGATTGCTCTTGAAGCATCACACGTCTCGTCGTATATAGATCAGACACTGCTGGAGTCATTAGTTTTTGAAAGTGGTTCATTCTAATGTTCACATTTGAAATAATGAAGTGAGTAATCGCTGCAAACTGTGGCACCTCTCTCTCTCTCTTGCAGGCTTACAGGTGAAGTGATACATCCCGCTCTCTGTCTCTATCTCTCAGAACCTTGCCACAGAACCTTGCTTAGACTGAATTCCAACCCGATAATAGACCAATTATAAACATATCTGTATATTATGTAGCAGTAAGATATTGACCACGTAATGATGGGGCTAATTTAACTCTCTTAAAATAAAGCTCTTTAAAGCTAGAAATTCATCAGCTTAGATCATTTATCATAAAGCTTAAAGTACTTTATAAACCATTACTGGCTATTCGATAAAGATAGAACCCTTCTTGGTTGTTGAAGCAAAAGAAAAAAGGACATATTTTAGGTTTGCAAAAGCTGAACAGCTGATAAGGATTCTTCAATAAAGATTACCTGCTCTTTTACAAAATTTAAAACTTTGAAATGCCACACTAAAATCTCTTTTCGAAAAAACTTATTTAAAAAGTTGCATTTAATTAAAAGTAAAGAAGAAAACTCTGTATAACAAAGATATAAGGCGGACACACGCTGACCCATATTTGCTCGCTAATTTTATGCAGACTTGATGAACAGCACTCACACACACACACATACATGCAGCCAATAAAGATCGGCAAGCGAGCAGATCAACGAGTGAGCGTATTGTTGCGTGCATACAAAGTAGTTTATATGTACCTGAGATGAAATCAGAAAAGCTAATTTTTTAGCAATCCATGCACGTTCATGCCACATACTTAGCGAGTAACACACGGCAAGCATATGTACATACACAAACATAGATATAGTATTTATATGAATAAGTGAAAACAATAAGAGCAAATACTCCTTGTGCCGTTCATAAAACTATGTGGCGCAGATAAATTCAGCAGCATTTGCTTCGAGCTGACAATTATCAATGAAATTTATAGCATACAACAGCTGTAGCTACTGAAGCCATTTGAAATTATATTCGCATTGCACTGTTGCAATTGTTGTTTGTGCGGCATGCGATTAACAAATACACAGTGTATGCAATAACAATTTGAAATGCAGCTTTTGTTGAAAATATTGCACGCATGCGCAGCAAGTTATTGTAACTGATACACAATACAAACTAATCAACATAATGTGCAATGGCGGCTATGAAATGAAAACAAAAAACCAAGTTACAGTTACTAAAACATGTGACCATAAGGTGGAGCAGAAATATTTGTTTGCTGAAAATTTTATTTTTTTTAATTTTTTTTTACATTTTTTTTTTAATTTTACATTTTTATTGAGCTCAAGGCCAGTTTATGGAAGATTTTTGTGAAAAAACAACAACAGTTTTTAATTTTTTAAATTTTAAAAATTTTATTTAGTTAATCTATTTTTCGCATAAGTATATTTCATCGCACAAGGAGTGTAAATTTCAAATTTCAACTCAATCTGATCGTAATTGCGGATTTTCTGAATAACTTGACTTCAGCGCCACCTAGAGGATTGACATACGCACTACCACGAGAGTAAGGTATATAGAGTCCATAGTTGCATAAAATCAGTTCCTTAGTATTTTAGTGCTGGTTTTTTACTTGTTATTTAAATAAGCCTTAATCTTGGAATTCGAAAATTCTTCTAACATTTCGAATTTTTTATTAAGAACTTAAAAAATTTGGTTAAGCAATTTTAGTTACAAAAGCTAAATTTTCAAAAACTAGAAAAAAAAAACCATTGCGAAGCCTGAACCGCTTGAAACGCCAACTCAAGTTTACTAAAATTTAATGGCCTATAAAATAATTTAAATCTGTTTTTAAAATCTTTATAAAGAGTAAGTTGAAAAATTTATCAAAATTGGTCGAATTTTTAATTGCAAATTTTTTGTTGAATTCGCCAACCTTTATTGCCACGATTTTTGTTAAATTATCAATCGTATCCGCAGTAGATATAAAGAAATTCGCACATGATCAATTGTTTGAGTTACTGTAAGTATGTAAGATGGGAAGCGCGCGTGAGTGCATGCGAACATACTATGTGCAAACGAATACAGACTATTATTGACGTATTATTTTCGATCACTGGCCATCTGTGCCTCGGCAACTAGTCTTCTGCAACTGAGGCTCGTGCCAGATTTTGCGCATAGCAAGCAGCAAAACCATGCTCATTATTATTATTGTTATTATTGGTACATGACAAAGTACACACACAAGCGCACAGTTACAGTTGCAAGCGAATAACTGACAAACCAATTGACCGGCCGACCGACCGACCGACAGACCAACTCACTGGCAAGCGAAATGGAAACAAACTGTCAACCAACCAAATCTACAATAACTACGAAAAACTGCAACGGCATCAGCGCCTGCCTGTTCGACTGTTCCGCTCAGCAATGGCTGTTGTTTCTTCGCGTCTGCTTGGCGTCATGTTTCGCAAAAACGTGCCACAATGATGCGTGATCGAACTGACAATTGGCAGAGTGGAGATGTTTTGATTTAAAAATCAGCATTTCTTCATTTCTTATGCGTTGCACAGTTGTTGTGTTTGTGTTTCAGTATTTTTTTTTTTCAAATAAATATAGTATTTAAATAAATAACAACAATAAATAAAAGCGACAATAAATGAGCTGCGAAAGATGCTGCACATCAAGCATTTAAGTATTTGAATTCACCAAGGAGGCTACAGTTGAAGTTACTCTGTGCAACGCAAAACTTAAGTAAAGATGTATGTACGTAGGTCAATTCAGCAAATTTAAATGGTAATTTAAAAATTTCAATTTTCGGTGGCTTAAAGTTCGAAGTAATAAGAATTGTTTTTTTCATTTTTAATATAAAATTATTTGTCACGCAAACGATTTTTTTAATAATTTAAAGAATATAATACAGAATAAAAATGTAAATTAATAAATTTCGAGCAACTCTAAACTTGCACTTTGTCTCATTCATTTGAAAAAAAGCATTTATGTATATTCTGTGCAGCGGATGAAACTCGTGAATTATATATTTTTAAATAAATAATTTAAATATAAATATTAATATATAATAAAGCTTTCTAATGATTTTTTAACACTCTATAGCTAGTGAAAAGGTTAAACTTTGTTTTTAAAAATATAAAAAGTGTCCAAAAATAATTTCATAAACTCTGCGGTGATTTAAGAACAAAAAAATATTTTACTTCATTTTGAAATCCTATTTTATTCTATGCTGATAAAAAATTTCACTTATTTAATTTATTTGTTTATTTATTTATTTAATTTGTGTAATAAATAGAAATTTATTGGGACGAATACGAGTTAAGATGAGAATATACATTCAAGTTAAAATACGAAACGAATACTATTAAAAGTTTAAATAAAAATATATAAATGCCATAACTTAAAGGAAACCATACACATTTTTGTTCGATAATGATAACCAAACCAAAAAATATTCTAAAATATAAAGTTACGAGTTCCTTTAAAAATATATCATTTTTTTTCTACTACGAACTATTTGTGAAAGGACAAATAGATTTCAATCATTTTTATGTTTTTAATGTTAGCCTTACATATTTTTACCGCATTAATATGCGAGTAAGTAGCAAGCAAACTATGACGCATTCACATTCAATTGATTATTGATTGTTTTGTATACACAACTAACCAACGTAATCAACCAAACAATGAACGGTGGAAAAAGCGCATTGCATATACATACATACATACAGATATATACAATTGCAAATACAACATATAAATGCTTGTACTAAAAAATGCCAGGAACAAGATCGAAAGCTAACTAGCGATAGTTAAGAAAAAAGAAATCGTGACTAATTTTCAGATTTCATGAGTTTCTCAATAACGCAAATAATTACAAAAAACAATTAAATAAAAAATTTAAGTAAAATATTAAAAAGTAAAATGGACAACGCTAACGCACACATAAACATATTTCTCAAAGATAATCTGAGCGCAAATCGTTTGGATTTATTTTAAACTGCGCAAAAAATAACATCAAAACTTGGCTTTTTAGGTTTTAGTCTATAATTATATTTGAACATATGTACATACATATCTACTAACATTCAGGAAAAATATTTTAGCAAGCTTTGTTTCGCTGGACGGCGTAAATACATTATTTTTAAAGGGTCTGTTTGAAAAAATTTTTCGCTGTCCAAACTAATTTGTCGTAACTTTACTCTTTGACTTTGCAGCTTGTTTGACAAGTTGTTTTGGCTTTGTACCTGTTTTTTTTTTATTTACTACAACGATTATTGCTTCAGTTTTACTACAACTACGCCAGCGCACTAGCGAAATGCTAAGTTTCAGAAGCAATAAGCTTGTATGTACGAACAGTTTTGAAAAAGCAATTGCAAACTTTGTAAATATTTGATAGTTTATTGAAAATAAAAAACAAAAACCAAAAGCAGTACTCCTACAGCTAGCTGAATGGCTAGACATTTCGTCCGTCGATTAACCAATCGCCCAATTGACTATTGGCACAATTATTATTTTTTTTTTATTATTTCTAACTTTCTGCTTGTTCTTTTGCCAAACAATCGCTTAAATTATTGTGAAGAGCGTGTGATCTTTTTTTGTGTAATAATTTGCTGTTTTCTTGTTCGCTCTGTTCATTCACTTCCTTAGCGTTGTAGTTTAAATATATGTGCCCTTCCAATTAACCCAAGTCGTCTAGTCGTTGATTTTAGTTTCTCAACGAATTAATTGAAAAGTCATGAAGCGATTTGGCGAAAGGTTAAAACAAAAGCTACATAGTTGTATGTTGCTGGCTGCTAGCTGGGTAATATATTTACTGTACTTATATACATACATATGTATCTATAATAGCGTAGCTTTCGTCTGCCGACTGCTGTTGTTTGGTTTTTCCCCTCACATGCGCTAATGGAGTTCGCTGTTTAAGTCTTTCATTTTTTCAGTTTTAAAAATCACGTGGTCTGTGCGATTAGGTGAGTAATATAATGAAGCTTAATTGAAAAGTCATGAGATTTAATTTGAAAATAAAAGAGATCGCTCAAACTGATTATGTGTTGTGATTAGCTAAAATTGTATTGTTAATCGGTAAAGGAAAACTATATTTCTAAGCTAGCGCATACGATTGTCGTTATCGCATTTTTAAATTTTTAATTTAATTTAGTTTTTCTTTTATTTTTGTTTACGTTTTTTATTTCTTTAATATTTTTTAGTTTTATTTTCATTCGATATTTTATTTATTCGTATAAAATTGTAATTTTTTTTTCGTTCTATTATTAGAATATGTTTTATTTATTTATTCCGTTTTGTCATTCGCTTTATACATGTTATTTTAAAACTTCAATTTATTTATAAAATTATGCATTTAAACAATTTTTCTTTTGTTAATTTTTAATCAAACTAATTTTTGCAAACTTTTTTTTACAATTGTTTGTTATTTATTCTAAATTAATTCTATACTAAATTAAATTTTTTTTACTTTATTTCTTTATTAGTTTTTTTTTTCTTTATTGTATAACATATTTTTTGTATAATTAACTTAAATTTAGTTCAAACCATTATTATTATCATCATCCTCATCGTAATTATTATTATTATTATTATTATTATTATTATTGTTAAAACTGTTATTATTATTATATATATTTTTATTATACCTATTATTATTTTTTTTCTTTTTTTTTAAACTTTTTTGGTATTAATTTCTTATTTAAATTATTTTAAATCTGGTTTTAATTTATTTTTTAATTATTTTTAAAATATATTTGTGTAAATTTAACCATTTCATTTCGTAATATTTCTTAAAAGGTTTTATAATTCATTTTACATTATTTTTTTTTTTGTAATTTCTTGTTTCATTATTTTGCCCTTACTAACCTTCTTTCTCACTTTCATAACTATTTTTTTTATTATGCTTATGTACCATTCTCTATGCAAAATTCAATACATATACATATACATATGCATATCCATACATTCATATAATCTTCAATCAATTTTATATTAAACAAGCGCGGCCGTGAATTAGCTTGTCATATTTAAACGTAAAATTGTCACTTAAAAGTGGCAGCGGAATGGACATTTGCCGCGATAAGAGAGCATGTAGCAACACATATATACATATGTACGTTGACATACTCTCACAGATAAATAAAAACCCAGCAAGCATTTACATAGATTGTTTTTAGTTAAATAAACATACAATGATAATTTTTTTAGGTAAACTTCTCATCAGTCTGGCAACGAAAATGAGCAAGAATGAGCCGGAGATATTGCGGTAATAAGGACAATGAACTATGAATCGATTTTTTGCAATAGATCAAAACACCATCAATAAGAAACTCAGGAAGGAAAGCACGTAAAACAAAGGAACAGCACTGGCTCTCCATACGGAATAACTTCAAAGAAGGGGATTATATTAAATGATTTAATCTAGCTTAAAGGGGAAAAGGTTGGGAGAGAGCCTCCATAAGCGAGATGTATGATCGAATGAATTCTGTTTTAGTCTGTAAAATATTACGCTTTCGCTTAAAGATGCCTCTAATTTAGAATTTACTTTTTCATATCAGGCATTGTTATTGAGCTCAATGCACTTTTTTTTTGTTGAAAGACTATTTAAGAAAAAAATATGTTGGCCGTTTCGAAGACAACCACATCACTTTCATCAGACCTTTCTGTATCGGCTAATGTTTACTGGGTAAGCACTTACGAAGACAAACACACACAGATAAAGCACAACAAAGCAGTTTTATACGACGAACGGTGACAACATTTTACCGCTACCAATGCTGGCAACAAGCTAAAGAGGTCAGAGTCACACTTATGTACATACATACATTCACCTCTAAATGCATATGTGTACACACATACATGCATACATATATGGTAGTAAAAAAGCATCGTTAATGGATTTTGCCACTCTTAAAAGAAAATTATTGCCTCAACAGCTGAACGGAAAATAAACTGCGAAATGTTTAATAAAGTGTATTGTCACATGCGAGGAGTGATAAGCAAAAACTGATAAGCATTCATTTGTATTATTAAACACTTTTAATTGCATTTACTATTGTCCATGTATGAAGGTAGATTTGCTTTTTGCTCTAAGGCAGCCAAATGCTAGGCGCAAGTTTGCCAAACAAATGCTGCCAAACGTTTGTACCGAAGTACAGTTGAAAAAATTTGAAATGTATTTTACTTTCAGATATAACAGTTACAGCGCTGATATGGCAAAGCAGCAACGTATCGTCATTTTTAATATGTACATACAAAAAATATGTACATACTTATATAAAATTTACTTACCACATAGTGTAGTTTTGCGTTGCGCTGTCGACTAGCTGCAGTCGCCAGCTCAACAGTATGCAGTATACATCCGTAAGCATAAATTTATATATTGTATAAAATTTTTTTTCTCCTCCTATTTTGCATTGATTTAGCGCAACTTATTTGCATGTACTCGTACTACCAATGAACTACAGCTTCTTATCTTGTCTGATTTGCTTGCCTTTTACTATTTCTCGTCTCCACTTCAAGCGCATTTACATATGCGAAATAGTAGCATAAGCAACTTCTACATTTCTTGTGCTCTTTTTTTGGTTTTATTTAATTTTTTATTACAATTTTTTGTTTTTCTATATGCCGTTCTCTCGCATTCATCGCTTCATTGGTTCCCCTTCTCCATTCAACCCTGCTCTTGACAAATACAAAGTTATGACCGTTATAAAATTTTATGGTCGCTTTGGCTTCAGTTTTTTTTTTTTTTATTGTAGCTTGAATTCGTTGACCATTTCTCTTTTTAACTTTACAAGCTGTGCTTAGAGATTTTCTGCTCCTTTTTCGAATTCTTAAGAGACTTTTTGCTGGTTGTCATTCGTTTCGATGGCGTACAAGCATTTTCCACATTTGGCAAAACAAAATGTCCAATTTGGTTATTCGGTGGCTGCAGGCCAAAGCTTTTGCATTGTAGTGGATTCTGAAATGGATTATGGGTGAATTCCATATGGGATGGTATCATTTTAAAAGAGGATTGCTGTTACTTATATTCATTTGTGAGTCTATGCACACAGTAAAAGCAATAAAACGGTGGCTTGGGATGTAATATTCTGCTCGAGTCAGCGCCCCATTAAAATGATAAGTTCACGTCAATTTTTTAAAATAAAATTTTTAACTTTTATTTAAGAATGAACAAATACAATTTTTTCCGTAAATAAAGTTGTCTATCCTTTTTTACGAATGGTTAATTTAGCATAATTTTGGGAAGATGGTACTAAAATTATCTGCCAAAATCAATTACATAAGGTTTATGCTCCATAGAAATTTAAGTTAAAGTGTATATATAGGCAAAGCTTGTGTAAAGCGATAGGGCCGGATGTTAGCAGCAAAGCGAAGACAATATGGAGTATGATTGACACTTGGTCTAATGGGACCCAACCAAAAACTGGTATTGGGCTCTTACCTAGTTAAAAGGTGAAGGGGTTGATGGATTTCTCTGACTTTGCAGACTTTTTTCGAAATAATCCATCTCGCGTTTTACGCCAATCGATCTGGGGAAAGCTTAATCTCAAAAGCGGGAAAAATGCATATTTACTAACATTATTAGATCGCGGTGTCTTTTCGCTTTTTATTCTTAAAAGACTTATGCATCTAACTACGAGCACTAAGTGAATCTCATCTTTTTTTTGTGAAAGCAAACCCCTTTCTAAACAAAAAAAAAAAAACAAAAAACCTTGTGAAGCACCAAAAAAGCCGTGCACACTAATTTGTTAGAAATCTTTTGGAAAAAGAAATTAGATATGCCAATCGAAAATAGTTTGTTCATGCAGAGCAGCGATCATGCCGAGATCATTAATCATTTGCAAGCACAGCAACAATTCAGAACGTAAACGCAGCTTGAAACGGGCACAACACATACATACAAATAAAGAAGTAAAAAAAAAAAAAAAAACACAACACAAACATGTTTAGTTAGCACTTTACCTACAATAACGCAGACCTGCTCAGCTGCAAAGTACTGCTCACCCATTTGATGAACCGCCTGACACGAAGCGTTCAACTGATTCAACCAAAGCGGCCAGCCAAAGTGGCTCACCAAAATGGCTAAAATGGTCAATTGGGCATATAAGGTTAAATGCTTATTAGATCAGGCTATTTAGGTGGTGCATGAAATGTACAAAAGAAGCAACAACAACAATAATAGCAAAAAAAAATTGTTTGCCTTCAGAGGAGCGCCGCATTCATTTGTTGTACTGTGGTTGGTAAAAGGTAATTTTTCCTTTTTTGCGAGAAAGTGCTTTTACTAATAAAAATATGTACTATTTTATCTACAAGATAAATAACTGAAATGTTCGCGCACTCTACACGTGTTCTCGGTTCTTATCTTGTATTGTTTTCTCATTTCATTGTTTTTTTTTTGTGTCAATTAATTTTCTTTTTCCGTCAACCTTGCAACTCAATTATTTTGTTGGTAACATATTTTTTCTATTCTATTTTTACTTTGCACTTATCACCAACATATATTTGCTTTTAAATTGCTGTTCGTTAATGGGTAAGTACAGCAATGTAATTTTCTCGCACCCATTGAAGATAAGAAAAGTTAAAAAACGGCACAGATAATTAGAAATGTAGTTTAATGACGCGTTCTTTTGAAATTACAGAGGTAACCATATTGTTTTCATGCCCACTTGAATGATATATCCAATGTAAGTTAAGGCAAAATAGCGCGTGAGAGCAGCATAGATGATTAAGTAAAGAACAAAAAAAACTCGTATGTGAGATGGAAAATACACTAGCTCTGACATAGTTCACTGTATCGCATTTTCAATCATTTCCAAAGGGTTTGAATATGGAGCAAGGTTTAACTAAGATCTACGCACTTTTCATGGTATCAAAACTGATAGTGCAAATGAACACTAAAAACTCAAAAGTCACATTTTTTATAGATAGAAAAAGAGCTTTCACAATCACATCTTGGTGCCAGATTCACTGGGGTCTTTCTAGTACTTTGATTAAATGTCATCTGATTGTGAGTACAGGGATCTAAAAAATTCTTCAATTCACTTGGCTGCATCATGCAAAAAGGCAGGTCCTTCTCGATGAGAATATCCCACATAAATTGTTTGTACTCAAGCTGCATTTCTACAAACATCATATAACTAGTGAACTTGATCTCCGACAGTTACAACGATATATAAACGAAATTAAGCCTAGACGATCAACTCTCTCCCTTTTAATGCCATTATTGAGGTTAAACTACCACTTATTACGTCTCTCTGGCTTAATTATTATCTTGGAATTATACAAGACGAAACTCCTACTTATCACGAATTAATCCAGCCAGCGCATATTTACCGCACTGCATAACGCTCATTCACTCAACAGCTTATTGCCTGGGCTCCTCTTGAGCTACTGAAGCAACAACAACTTAAGTCCAAATATAGAACAGTGCTGTTCCAAAAAAAAATTACAGCAAACGATTACTCGTGGTATAAATCGATTCTAAGTTCGTGTACTTACAAGCAAGTCAAAGCGCTTGAAAAGCAATGTAGCGGCAACACGTTAGCAAAACGAAAAACATGAAAACCCCCACTTTATTTTTGGCATACACTGAACCATCAAAATATGTTGAACTTGCTAGACCTCTCCCCGATTTGCACACGAATTTTCGGCGGAGTATTAAAGAATCAATGTTGTCATTGATGAATATAACAAATTGTTCAGGTACAGTGAAAAGTAAGAAAAAGCAGCAATCATTCTCAATCATCCAAGCAAATTGCTTCTCTCTTCTTCGACTATCCAATAAGTATATGGACGACCCCTAACTAGGGTGATCGCAAAAAATCATTTAAGATCGGATTAGATAGAAAGATATAAGTAGAGCAATGCACTGCGACCGATTGGTCTATTGTGCCCTCGAAGCTCATCACAACATTTCAGCAAGCCCCTTCAGAAAACTCAGCATGGTCGCCGGTGTAAGTGTGTGTATGTATTGCTCTTCCGGCCATGGCCACCGCAAGGTTGCCTGGTGTGGAGTCTCTCCTGTCTAGTCACAGAAGCGACAGAGATCGCCCGACCATATCCCTAGCTTGTGCAGGTGACCTTTTAGTCTGCAGTGACCCGTTAGGAAGCCTGTAACAATTCTCAGTTTCTCCCTGGGAAAGTCAATCATGAGCCTGTATATTTTTAGGATGACTGCCTGAGGCCGGCGACCTTGTGCCAGTATAGGTTCCTCAGCCTCTTTGTCTCTTAAAGCACCAGGTCCCTCAGCGAGAAACTGCTCGGGTCCAATACGGGTGAAGGCTGCCGCTTTCCTATCAAGCAGGTCGGCTGTCCACCCCCATGAGCCTGGTTAACCAAAGAAGTAGAATCCGGTTAGTCTCTCGAAGCACTGAAGAACTAGCGCCGACTTTACTTCGTAAGATCGAATTGACGTGAACTTAAAATTAACTCAGGCATTTAAAAAAAAAAAACTTTATCAGGAGTTGAATAGCAGGTTAATTTGCCGGCACTCACAGTGACTCGTGTTAAACGCCAGAATCCAGCATTATTTCATGTGAGCGCTTGTTTATGAGTACTCTTGAATAACAGGAAAGCCTAACCTCACTTTTTCCCTACATAACAGAAATTTTATAATTTTTATAGCAATATGTTCATGCATTCGCCTGTCATTTTTGCCGTTATTGATTTTTTAATACATACATATGTATGTATATATACACATATTTATACATATATACGATTATAATTTTTTTCTACTTTTCCTTCTCGCTTGCGTATATAGTTTAGTCACATATACATATTTACCATTGCATGCGATTTAAATGAGAAAAATCTAAAATTACATTAAATTACCGGATGTAATTGTGGTGGTCGTGTCAGTCGAATGTGAACCAAGCAAACTATGTATGTTAGCCAACAACAGCGTACAATTGTAGTGGTATTTTTTTTTGTTTTTGTTTTTGGTTTTCATTGCTTTTACTATTTGTTGTTACTTTTTTTTTTGTTTCGCTGTCAGCTACCTGTTGTTAGCCTGTTTCTGCCTGTTGTGCTGTGACGGATGCTTGATGAATCATTGTGCCAAACCAGTTTGTTAGGTGCGCTATCGCGCGAGGAATTGAGCGTACGGAGCTAGAGGGTACATTCAATTGTAAATATGCAGTGTTAGTTTGTAGTAAGAAATGGAAAAAAGAACGAAAACATGTATACATTTTGGAGTGTACAATTAGGGTTAGTTCTACGAAAAAGTGCCGAGTGTTATGAACAAAAGGAGAGGAACATAGAGTTAATTTTATATGTCACACTTTCAAAATATACTGAGAATTAAAATTAATACAGTAAAATTGAACAATTGTTACATTTATAAATAATTTAATCATCTAAAACAGCAGACTAAAGATAAGCGGCTCTGATCAGATATCAATTTTTTGATAAATAACAGAAATTTAATCTTTTTTAATGGGCCCTTACAGTAAACTATTTTTTTTTTTAAATAATGATGTGCTGAAATTCACATTGAATGAAGGCGAAAAAAATGTGTTATTTTATTTTAAAAATTTTTGAATTTTCTGAAGTGCGGTTAATTATTAACAGTAAGGTTTAGATAAGCTAGAATTAGGCGAATTGCGCTTTGATTTTTGTTCAATATTTCCTGTCATTTAGGCCTGTCATCGAAAGACCAAAACCCCTAACAAATCTGATCCACAATTAATATTACTAATTAAAAAAGTATTAACATACTTATACCTACCTACCGGCAGAGTATAATAATAATAAGTGATACAAACAATAAAGAAAGAAAAAACAATGAAATCGCAAAATAAGAAGTAACAACAGAGTTGTGCCTCAAAAATCACAATATTTCCAAAAATATGCCTAAAAAATAGCAGCCATACATAAATGATATTTAAAAAGAGAAGAGAAGTAAAATATATTGGTTAACAATCGCTACGTGTTTCTTAATATTTTAGCCGCTTTGCAATTGTAATTGCCAGTTCATACATACACCGGCCATCGAAATTTTGAATTATTGCTTTGTAGGCAATTTGTTATTCAAAGTTTGCCACAAATAATGATTAATTGTTTTGCCGCTATTTGTGGTGCTGACTTAACGTTTTGAAATAATGAAATGAAATAACGAAATAGCATCTCCAATTAATTAGAATTTATTTAACATTGTTTGTAGTTTATTTGTTGATTCATACACTTTTTTCTCTAAAAAGAATATTCTTTGCTTCTTCGTTTCTTAAACTGATAACTGACAGCTGAACGCAAAATCTTTTCATTGTTTCATTTGCTTTTCTACTACCGTTATCATTAGCCGGGCATCATACAATAAGCATTTAAATACCGTTTTCTTCATTAATTTTTCATTTCAACTCTTTTGTTTGCCTATATCTTTCTCTTTTAGAAACTAACTGCCTCTTATGTTGCCTAACTGTGCGCACTATATACTCTTATTTGCTTCAACAACTTTTCTTTATTTTTTATACAAAACTTTTAGCTCACAATGTACTTGACGTTAGCGGCAAATCATCGATTGAAGAAACATTGAAAAGACTTGCAAAGCTTATTATTTATCGTTAATTACACTTGCATCAAAAAGCATTTTAAGCAAATAGTTTGGATTAATGTCACAAGAAAAGAAAATCAAAATATTTGCTGCCATTGTTTTGTTTAATATAAAAAACATTTTTATTTTCATATAAAATTGAAAATTGCTTATATAAATCGATAGTCCCTTGAGAATAATGTGCTTGAATACTTAGACGAAATCAAATAACTTACAACTATCCTCGAAGTAAGACTTGTAAATCTCATCTTAGTAAAGCCTTCCAGGCCTATTCTATTTAAGTGTTTCTCGCTGACGTTGAGTTAATGACCGTACATACTCTTATACATCGATACTCATAGACATTCGGGACTAAGACGGACACCATAACAGGTTTATCGACCCGGCTTCGAAAACTCAACTGCAGTGGTCCACAGTATTTCAAATCAAAATTAAGCAATTTTAACTTGAGCCAGTTGAAATCTTGAAAAGGGTTAGAGTGACGCAAACCTTGTTGTGTATATTAACTATCACGAGTCTATCCGAGCGCTATCTAAAATAACGAAAAATGAGTGAGGATAATGCGGCGTTGAAGGAAACAAGGTCTTTAACAAACTGATTAAGAGAGGCTCAGCATTTTTCTTTATAGCTCGAAACATAGAGTCAAGCAGTTGGTTAATTCAAAACTCAGTGTGTGCTGACGAGCGGTAATTGCACAGACAAACCAAATTTTTTGGAAATCCTATTTCTGGGACTAATAAGTTGGTGTGAGGTTGCCTTACAATCTACGATTTCACTCTTCTACGCATTAGACTCTTGATGGAGATGGAATGTTGTTTTTGTTTTGAAGATCAAGATACGTTAGACCAACATCAAAACCATTCTACCACAGTCAAAGCACCAAGTCCAAAGTATTCCTCAACCATGTCATTATCGATTATTTGTTAAAAGAAAGATTTATAAAAAACTGGAACGTAAGGCGTAAGAACTAATCTGCGGTATACAGAAGATATCTAAGGTAGCGATCTCCCTTGTCTCCTATATTTAAACTAATTAATATGTATTAAAATACCGGAACATTTCTTGGTGTCATAAAAGTTTTATAGACACTCAATCGGTAAACTGGTTACTTCGCCACCACATCCGCCCGGCGTAGGCCACACTGAAGACAGGAAGTGAATGTTGCTCGCAGTGACAGCAATCAATTTGTGTTACACTCAAGCCAACAACAATTTACACAACAGTCATACAAGCTATTTAATACTTACTCACTTGCAAACGAATCTAAATTCTATTCCACACAACAACATACCAGATTTCCCATTTTCCTTGCCAACCTCGCTAGCTGGTTAGAAACATTCAATTCAGCCAATCACTCGCATCGCTTTGTGTCAATTCTTTCTTATAAGTGATTGACAAGCTTAGCCCAGGCAGCTGTACTCCGTAGCTTCTATTGAAAGGATCAATGCAGCAGCTGCCGCAAATTCATGTTGTTGGCGCTTCCTCCAATCGTCAATTGGCTTCGCGTTCATCTGCAATAGAAAAAATGTAAAGGAATATAATAAGAATGGTTGCAGTTTTAGTTTAAAGTACGTGGTTAGTTAGAAATGAAGTGGAAATATTTTTTTAGTGTTTTTTTTTTTGCATTTATTTCAATTCGTTATAGTAGAGAGTAGCGGTGGAGTCTCATAAATCTAAGCAAACGCTAATATGTCTTTTAGTAATTTACTGCCGCACGCCAACAAATTTACAGTTGCAGATAGCGGCGCATGGCAATGTACTCGTGTGGAAATTAAGTCGAGGTCCATTCGTGATGGAGCGTTGTATAAACAGCGGATCAATATACTCGTTAGAAAATTCCTGTCAAGGAATTTGTTGCAAACACTTAATGAGCTTGTTGATCAGCAATGGAATATGGAGCGTATTGCAATGCAAGAGTTTTTTGCGAATTTAATTTAATTTAAAAATTTAATAAACGATCCTTATTATTGTTGTAAAATTATTTATTAATTTTTTATGTAGCTCTTCGCCGATTGCTTTAAGATTTTGGTGAGTATGTACATATATACACAAACGTTTAACAAATTTTTGGAGCCTGATTATTAGGGAATGAGAAAAACACAACAGCCAACTCTGCAACCTGAGGTTTCTTGGTTAAACCCTGAGAAGCGGTGATGGAGAATAGAAAAAAATTAAATAAAAAGAAGTCTGATGAGGAGATGTGGTTATCTCCGACAAAGCAGCTATAAATGTTACCACTAAAACTGTTGTTACTCTTTCTAAATAAAATCTGTCATGAACTAACCTCGGGCTCAATAAATTTGTCAATTATTTATTTTGTTCATGAACTTAAAAACGGCATTGCCATCTCGCATAACTTTTAAATTAAGAAACTTTCGTTAACAGAAGTAATTATTTGAAATATAAATCTTTATTATTTGAAAATAAAATCAAAACAATGAAAATCCAAAATATTCAACAAATTAATTTGGTTGTGGATTATTTTGAATTTTTCTAGTTTAACTCGAATTATATTTTGTTTGTACTGGACTGATAATCATAAATAATTTTTATATTTTTGTTATTTTTATGGCTTATTGTCCTGTAAGAATTGCAAAGTAAAGTGTCCTAATATCCTAAAAACATAAAATTATAAAAAAGTTTATTTCATTAATCTTTAAAAACGAAAAAATAATCATTATAAAATTAAATAAACCATTAAATAATTAAACAAAATCATGAAAAACTAAAGGTATCAAACAGTATGAAGAAAATTCCACGTTAATTAAAAAAGTACAAAAACAATCAAAAATAAAGCAAAGACAATAAAGAAAAATTAATAATAAACTAGTCTTAAAATAACAAATATTTAAATTATTATTTTGTATATTTTGTTTTGCTTTTTTTAATGTTTGTTTATAACTACAAATTTCAGGATTACTTATTCAATTGTTTTAACTTCTTCTTAGTTTTCCACCAGACCACTTTCTTTGCTTTCAAATCACTTATTTTGAATGCAGAGTTTTGTCTTTAATCACTTCAAAAAAAAAAATGAAAAAATATTCTTCGGCACTGCTGCAGCAGTCATCATAAACTAAGCCTTAATAAAAATTTGAAATGAATACTCGTACATGCCTTTGAGTTTATTAATGCATAAACATTTATTTTGGGTATTTGTATCGTGGAATGCCAGTGGCTTAAATTCTATTTTAATGTCTGATATTTAAGGTTTTTATTAATATCTACTCGCTACCAAAGGTATTATGCGGCCACTTTTCATTATAATTGTTATGTGGGATTTTATGAAAGCAATAACCAAAAGTTTCTTTGCTGCTTAACTCGCTTGAATTATTTATGTAGTGGCTAATTCGTAGTAAAGGAAAATTAATGACTGGCAATTATTCAAAGGAATTTAGATTTCATAAAGCAATTGTCCGAAAATAGAGGATATTTCATGTGCAGTTAAGAGTATAGGACTAAACCACGCGGCTGATAATTGAAAACGTAACTAGCAACTTAAGAACATTACACTCACTAACTACTGCTAACCTTTCACAAACTCTACGCCAACGCACACAGCGATTTTTTTTTAATTACGCCAAAGTTCGAACCAATCGACTCATGTATCTCAAATGTCAATAATCTGCACGAAAGCATCTTTAAGAGCGAAATTAATAGCGCACTTTGCCACCGATTTACCAAAAGCAAATGTGCCGACACCAAAACCAAATCTTCTCGCAAGACACACCAAGCCAATGCATTGGACGATTGAACGAGGCCATGCGATTAATTTGACAATTTATCGTTACATTGCAGCAACAACTTACACAACTTGTGCTGCAGATGCGCACAAGTATACTAACGTATACTCTGCCACATATTACCACCACATCGATGCGCAGTGAAGTCGCGCGAAATTGGAGTATGCGCCCATCCACCAAATGCACCAATAACGAATGTTCTAATAAATCTTATTAAATGTACACGCCTCTGTTTTGGCGTCAACGGCTGCGGTTAGCAGAATCATGTTGCATCATTAATTTAACAAGCGGCAACAGTAACTGACCAACAGTAACGGACGAATGTAGCAAACAGTGGACATAGCACAACAACGGCAGTCGGACAGTCAGACAGGCAACAGCTGATTAAAACATCAGGAAATTGCCAATGAGTGCATATGTATGTATGTATGTAGCCTTGCAAAAGCGCATGCGTAGCCTTTTGCTGCGTACCCGTGCACTCGTATGCATGCACCTGCCACTAAGTCACCGGGATTGTCTGCTCGCTCCTCGTTCGCTCGCTTGCTTGCTTGCTTGCTTGGTTGTTTGCCTGGTTTGCTTGGTTTGCCTCTGCGCTGGCCCAACGGTGGCGCATAATCTAATCGACATGCTTTTCGGCATGCGCATCGACGACACATTCAATGAGCCAACAAAACGATTGCACGCATGCGTGGCGTAGACATTTTAACAGTCGATACCTTTGTCACACTCAAATGTGATTATCGACGGCACTTGCTGCGCTGTGGTTGCTGTTATTGTAATCAGTTTTTATTCTCGAGTTTTTTTGTTTGAGTATTTAGTTTTTTTTTTTTCATTGTTATGCCTTTTTTTTGTTAAGTTGTTTATACAGTTCCATTGGCACATTTTGCTTTGTCGCCATGGTGGTATTTTGTGCTATGTCCTCGTCGTTGCCTTAGTTGAGTAGTGGTTTAAGTTTATCGTCTTTTTATTTTATTAATACCCTTGTTTGTTCAAGTTAGCTCGGGGTTATACTAAACATAAACTATTGAGTGGACACGAATACAATTTGTGTGCCGCTGTTAACATTTAATTTATTATTATTTGGAAGAATTGCTGACACACATTTTTTAACTAGTAAGATTATAAAGTATGCCAAATAAGTTTTCCAAATAACTGGTTAAAGGGAACTACCCTAAATGCATCACTAGGAGTATTCACGTGCTCGTCAAATACAACGAATCTTGTCACCAATGTACGTACGTAGTTGTGTGTATGTAAATACATACTCGTAAACTCCAGAAAAAATAATTATCTTTTATAGCAGCATGAGAATGTTGGGTCTTCAACCACCCAGTCCACATGATATTTAAGCGACAAAATAAAATAAGCAAACAGTAAACAGTAACTGAGTTTGAAGCAAATCGATTTCATCTGAAAATTATCAAGGAGAAGAAATTATCTCAAGCTTTCTAGTTAACTTACTGTTTAACAGCCATAACGTCAGCCTTAAAATATATGGCAACTCAAGTACTATTTTAGACTAGTTTCAAAACCTTCCACTGAACAACACTCATATCTTATAAAAAATCTCGCATCAGGCCATTTAATGTTGTAGCAAGGCTTAAAAGCGATAACGTAATGCGAACACTCTGGAAATTTCCAGATAAAAGACGTCGAATAAAACTTTGTTTACCATTACGAGGACAAATAATCTAGATCATATAATAAACACTCTCAAATTCAGAGGCACTTCAGTATACGAATCCGCGAATGAACGCAAATGCTCCAACTAAGAAACCGTCTGACGAAAGAGAGAAAAGAAGAAGATTATCTATACACTGAAAGGAATTTTGGAGCTTACTAACTACCAAGCGCAATCAAACACAGTCAATAGCTATTACATCGGTCTAATGAAGCACTTCGCGGTGCAATCGTAAGTTGGGCTACCTTAGAAATTTAGGCATACCGAGGTGATTCAAAAACATCGCGCGGAATCCTTCCAGCAACAGGAATGGCAAGAACGTGCTTATCATTCGTCCAGGCCTTGCATCTAGCAACGCAAAGTCCTGAAAAACAAAACCTTGGAAAGTTACGCTTTTTGACCACCGAACACATTCTACTACTAATACTCGTATAGTAAAATTTCATAAAGTTTATGTCAGCTCAATCTAATTCAATTGTCAATGCAAGAGTAGTGAGTGTGGCTGGGTGTTTTTTTTTTTTTTTTTTGAAGGAACTGTGCACAAAACAATCTGCATAGAAAAGGGCACACAGTCGATTCCTTTAATGTTCCTTTAATTAGATGTAAATCTGACCGATTTATCAAGAAGCCTTTTCAACAGTGTTTAGTTCTTCCAAAGACGTGACAGAAGCACAGGAAAAGTGCGATTTTGCATTTTACACCAAAAGGCTTTTGTCACATGAAGTCGCCAGTCATCTGCACTTAGGTTGAGAGCGAGATGAGTTTTGCCCATCTGCGGCCCCTCAATGTTTTCCAGTTATTGTTCTCATCCCTTTCTACATTCGAAATACTAAGCGGTAGTACAGACGGTAGAGAGTATCTAGATCTTTAGTTCACTTTTTATCAAGTAAAAGTGTCTTTATAAATAAGCCTTTTCACGCAACACTTTTTAATTGAAATCTATATTTTCGGCATCAATTTAATTCCCTTTGGCAGATTTGTTCACACTTCTGGGTGAAAGCAAAGCAGAAATGATAGCAATTCGAAATATTTCTACCAACTGTAAATATTTTTATTTACATGTTACAGTCTTCGCAGCCAATAAAAGTCACAAACATTCACTTTAGTCTACACATAAGTGCATTGAACACCCATTTATCTTAGAGAGGCTCATATAACAATCCACTCACTGTCTTTGTATGACACCATTTAGATTGCATATGTCATTTTCGCTGTCCGGTACGCCACTGACGTGACTAAGGAGGCAGATGCCACAATGACAAAGCAACTTGCAGCATAGCACTTTGCATGCCACCGCACTTGCTTGCCACAAAAGCAACTCGTTGCGACTTTTATGCGACACTTGCCACATGTTAAGAGTGTCTACGCAATCCGGAATGTGCGCCTGTATGCAAATACATGGTATGAGAGCGCGTTCAAGCATTTCATACAACATGTTGCTATCCAAGTAATTGCCGCTGATTGTGATATCCAATCGGTATTTATATGCCGATTAGCAATTAAATTCGATTTGCGTATTATTTACGCATTAATTGTTATTACAATAACTATTGCCTTTGCATTCCTCCTGCCACCATAGCGGCTTTCATGTCTGTATTTAAATTGCGTTCGTTCGTTCGTTTCGTTTGGCTGAGGCAACAAGTTTTGCCGCTCGTTTGCTTGCCACTACTATTTACTACTACGTAGCACATCAAAGTCCAGCGACTTCGCGCAAATGGTGGCGACTCTTAGCGGCCGCGCTGTCAACACTCGGTGATGGATGGCATTGGCATTGGTGGTGGTAGTGGTGCTGGTGACGTGGTTGCAAGTGGTCGATGTGATTGTTGCTGCCACTGTGCATTGCAATGCTTTGATTGTGACTGCCATTGTTGGTCGTCATGAATTTTGCTGGACGATTGTTTGCCTCCCAGCGACTGACAATGACTTTGATGCTCTCGAGTGGTACGAACTCCTTGCGATGCTGGCATTGTGGCGCATATATGTAAGTGGCACAGTGAGTGGCGGCCAATATTTTTTAACTGCTACTGTTATTTTACTCATTTATTCGTATTTGATAGCGCTGGGGGTATGAACGCATTGGCGAAATGAGTAAATGATTGGAGCCACACGCTGCCATGCAGCATTTGGGGAATTCGGTAAAATTGTTTTGATTGATTGAATGCAATTTATTTTAGTTTATAGAAGGTGGCATTTATATTAACTTTTATTAGCCTGCAGGCGATCGAGGGCGTGGTGTACTCAATCACAATTTAAAAATTTTGAAGTGAACGCGAACAGTGAATTTAATTGGTTTATCAAAAATTCATAATTAATGACGAATTAAAATATATTTTAATACTGAAAAAAATTAAGAAAAAACAAAAAATTCGTAGAAAACACCATATTTTGTCTACGTAAATTAATAAAATTAACTAGCACTTTGTTACACTAAAATAAAATTAACTATAAAACTCTAAACTCATATAAAGCTAAATATCTGTTTGAGATAAATTTTTCCACTCTCTATGCTTATTCAAATGAAGCTCAGAGTTTAAAAGAATTTTCCACAGAACCCATCACACGAATAACCACAACGCTGACTCAACACATTTTGGTGGAAGTCTAAAATATGCCAAAATATTATTACTCACTGGGGTCAGGCATTCAATCTTATTTTGTTTGGCGTGGGTATGTTCGTTCAACGCGCACCTACGCATAATTACTACTCGGCTTTTATGGTGTTTAACTCTTTAAAACTTAAATCCAAAACTACAAATATATTATACTTTTAATTATGTGCATGTGTACACACAAAAATTTTAAAAATGTATATACTTTTCAAAACTATAGCACAACCAAATCTTAGAGAATTTAAGAAACTTGTTTTCCTTTTATTAATTTTTTTATATTTTTTAACTCAAACTAAGTTGATTCTTTAATGAAATCGATAACAAATTTTTATCGTAATTTTCTAATGAAGAAAAATTTAATTTTTTTAACCAAGCAAGCAGTTTCGTGGTCCATTAAATTTTAAAACAATGAAGTGCAGGTGTCCACAGGCGGAAAATTTCTATTGAATTTTATCAATTATTTTGTATTGCAGACGTTGATTTTTTTCCACACGAAAATAAATTTTTTTCATGTGCTACATATATGGAATACAACTTTGAAAAAAATGCTCACAAATCAACGGTTGTATTTGGTTTGAAATTTTAATATAAATTTTGCATGATGTTGGAACTTGGGCTTATACTTTTTTCGTTAGAGTATAAACTGGATTTAAATTCAAAAATAATCTAATTTAATAAAAAAGAAAAATAAATTGCTTGAATTCATCAAAATGTGACACTTACGGAGAAGTAAGAAATTCAAATATATACGAAATTGCAACTTTTTTTCTAGAAAAGAATAATACAATTACACCAGCATTCTGGGTTATATCTCAGAAATTGACAAGGACTCAGACTACAACCTTTGCGCATTCATCTACGAAAAACTTGAGAAGGAGGTCCAATAAATTATATGCAGACGTTTTTCACAAGGTCGAGTAAGTTTTCAGAATAATAAGAAAACGATCACGAAAGAGCCTGGCATGTTGGAATCAAACTAGAAAAAACTCTAGATAAGCTAGAAAACGGAAGTTAAGGATGAACCCAGCTTTCGATTCAATGATTATCTCACTCAGCTGCCAACTCGAATATCCATTTGAGAGTCTAACTTTGGCGAGAAGGAGGTTTATTGAAAAACAACAGGATGCAAATAGAGCAATGTGTAATGACAACCAATAGCAACATATTAAGATTTTAGGAAAGTAGCTTATCAAAATGGACTTTCAGGAGAACTTTGACTTTATCTTTGCTTGAGAACGGCGAGTTTTTAATTTTCTTTCTCTCAGCATCATGATTTGTACTTTCTGAACACATTACGACTAACTTGTACCCGAAATCTTTTGGCCCTTCTGAAGTTTCATTGCAGCCTAAGTATTTCATATTTCATTAAAGAATAAAAAAAATGCTATAAAACAGCAAACCGTGAAAATATTACCTTAAAGTCTCAAACAATTAACGTATAATTATAATCAATTATTCTAGCTATTTAATTTCGCTTTTATTTTACATATATCTTATTATTTGAAATCGCCAGGTGTGCAACCTCATCGCCATAGTTCGTTGTCAACATATTGGATTGCAACAAAAATGCAGTCAATCTGTCAACGAGACGTACTTGTTTGTATGATGAAAAGACTAGCAGGCAAACTATGTATGAGACAGCTTGCCACAGCGTCAGTCAATCCGCCAGCCAGCCAGCCAGCCAGCCAACCAGTGGGCAATATCAAATTTCCATTATAGCCAGACAATGACACAATAGACACATGCCTATAAAAATAAGTATGTGCATAAAATTTCTCATAGGTATAAAGTTGGATTCACAAGCTACATATAAATAAAACTTTGCGCACGCAATAAATACATAAATATATGGGTATATACTCGTAAATGTATATGAATGAATGTGGAAATTTACTTGCATTCAAAAATGCAATTATAGAGATGTGAGAAATTTTGAATGTCGGTATAGATTTTCAAAAGCGTTGGTTACTAATGTGTCATTGGTTGAAGGAGATGTTTTCTTCTCCAACATTTTCTTTGTTTTTTTTTTTTGTAATTTGCTTTACAGTGGTTCATTCATTGCTTCTTATAATATATATTATATATAAATAGAAGGCATGTTTTAAACCAGCTGGCTTTTTATAAAATTCGTAGTCATTTTATCCTATATGTAGATAACTTAGTTTGTTACAAATAATTTTGTGAAGCTCTTTTCATTTCTTCAGAGATATTTTTTTCTCAAAAAGGGTTTTATATATTTCCTTTAGCGGCATGTTGCAGCATGTGCAGACTCCAATGCCTGATTTGTATATATGTACATATATAACCATTGTTATAAATATGATATATGTAAGTACTACTATGTCTACTCCTATGTCTTTGTGATAATGCAAACTGCAAGTACTCGTATGCACATGCAGATAATGTTGCAATTGCAAACGCATTTGAGTCTAGTCTACAACCTGCTATTGTTTTGAATGCTATTGCTGGTGTGATTCAATTGTTAATTGATATGTAAAACTGTCTTTGGTATTGTTTTTATTTTTATCTTTTATTTTAATATCACACTTGATTCTTATCTTACATATTTATTTGAGTTTTCACGTGTGCCAACAACAAAGTTAGTCTGGCGTCGGTGGCACGTGAAATTTACGCTTGAAACGTCGTAAAGTTCAGTTCACGCGCTTTCACTACTTAATTTACAGTAGAGCTGATTGCATTACAAATACTTACAGATGAAAAGCAGATGCCGTTAGAAACAGGTAAACTTTGATTGTCAAAATTATGCACGTGCAATGTTATATTTTTTGATATTAAATTTCTGCGTTCATATTTCATATTATTTCGATACCAGAAAGTAGTGTAATCGAGTAGTTATTGAGAGGTTCAATATCATATCAACACTTTTATAAACAAAACAAAACAAAAAGCTAAATAAATAAAAAAATAAACGAGTATATTGAGCATTAGAATTTAAAAAACAAAGCCAATAAAGGCGCTTGATGGTGTCACCAATGAAAATAAGCTACTTTTACTTGAAATTAATATCTTAGAATAATATCAATTTTTACTTTCATAGCATAGCCGATCTTTCAGTGGTGGACCCCAATGGAAAGTACACATGTCAGCCATTTTTTTTTTAAATGAAGGGCACGCAAAAAATCGCGTCTCCAAATTCCGGCAAATCGATGTTGAGTAAACAATCTTCTGTAAGTTAAAGCAGATATACCACTAAAAAATGTAGTATTTTTTTTGTGAAGTGGTATCTCTCAAAAGAACATATTATAATATTCTCGTGATATGGCATACAAATTATCCTACAATATTCGCCACTCACCCCTGTCATCTATTATTTGACTTGTTTTCTGCTCCCAGAAGAACTACCTGGGCGATGTGGGCTTCATGTGAAATGAAAAGGTCGCCAATAAATAAAAAAATTTTTTCAAGTTTTGCCATAATTCTACCATATCTGGTAACATTTTACATTTTAAATATGAATATTAGAATATTTTAACACTTTACCGACCCTAACAAATATATTTATCGGAGATTTTTCCAAATCAGTGACAACATGACCCACTGCAGTGAGAACTTTTGGGTTGAAATGTTCCACAAAAATATGGGCCATTTCATTGTGGTTCAATGGCAAGAATAATGGTAAATGTGGCTTGAAATAAAATCTTCTGTAATTCAAATGGCATCAAAATTTCCATAGAAGAAACGTAAAATTGCGACCTCGTTTTCCAATGAACATAAATTGTGTCAGTTCTGATCTAACTCGATTTGATACTTAGAAATACAATTATACAAACACGCCTACATACACTACATATAAACAAACATTGTTGTATACCTCTATATTGTGAATAAGTATTTTTATTTAGACATTTCAAACGCAATACTCGTATCTCACGTCGCCGGCAGGCATTCAATTAATTTGTATGCCTAATTTCTAATGCGACACATTTTATCTGTTCGAAAAAATCTGCAACACAAACTACAGACATACTCGTACATTCTTATGTAAGTATACACACAACACTGTATGTTGGACGGCTCGTTCAACATACTGCTGATTTTTTTAAATCACAAAAGTCTCACGAATTGTCACAGCATGGCAAGAAATTTGCATTAAGCACTGGTTACGAGTATTTTAAAGATCACTTCTGTATACTCATTGTTAATAAATAGTTTGCTTATCTATCGCTTTGGCTTAGTATAATCAATGGGATCTTTAAAATCATTGAAATCGAATTTTAATAAAATAACTCACCATAAATTGGATTCAATGCGCAACAGTTTGTAGTCTCTTAGGCTTTGAGAGCTGAAAAAGAAAAAAATGAATTTTGAAATTAGCATTTGTATGTATCAAGTGTTATACTAAGTAATAGGACATTGAAGGTTACTAGAAATTGAGCAAATACATTCGTACTTATAACTTATATGCTTGTTTTGTTTTTAATTACTGCAAGTATGTATATCGGAAAGGTGTTTTTTAATTGAAATTTGTACTTACATAGTTCAATAAAATTTATAAAGAAAAAATTTATTAAATAATTTATATTCTCTATAAGTCATATTATATAAATTGGAAAAATTTCTATTAATTTTTTTTTGATATGTACACATCTGAGTGTGCATTAACTGCTTTTTGTGTAATTTGTATTTTCAAAAATTATTAAACCTTATATTTTCTAAAATTCAATAAATTACCGTTATTTTTTCAACGACATATGAAAAATTTATTTTTTTTTCAAACATGGGTTATAATTACAATTTTTCTTTCTTTTTTAATTAAAAAATACGATCAAGATTTAACATAATTTATTCAGTTAAAAACTACCTAAAAACTTATATTTTGAGAACAAAAGTAGAAGTTTTAGTCTGCAGATATATCTATGTATATATAATAACAACTAACATTTGAATTAAATTTTTTCGATTAAAAACAAAAAAAAATTATATAAAATAATCCATCACATAACTGCGCATGAATTTTAAGCGGAAATGAACACATTCTGCGATTTTAATCAAATATTTCAGATATTATTTTCAACTGGAAAAATAAAAATTAAAAATTATTTTTTTTATTTTGAACGCAAAAATAAGTTTTGAATGACCTTTTAAATGATTAATCATTGACAAATTTATTAAGCTTGAGGCTTGTTTATTATAACTTTTATTTCCGCTCAAGATTTTCTAATTAAAAGTTTCTAATTTTGAATGCAAAAAGGTATTTTTTTTTCTTCATTCAAGAAAGTAAAACTCGTTGCAAGCTTTTATTGCCCATTAAAAAAATATATATGTCAAATTATAACTTTTGAATTTCATCGAACAAAGAACGTAAATAGTAAATTTTGTTTTTAAACAAATCGGTTAATTGTTGACATAGAAAAAAACTTTAAATTTAATTAATTTATGATAGAAATACTTAGTTAATACAATATAAAAAACAAAATTTCATTCTGTCAGACTTCTTAAATATAAATTTTATAATTTTATATTAACCACAGCCAAGCGCTTTTTCACTGTTATTGTGACCAAAAAATTTTCACATAAAGACGAATACTTCATAAAATTCGGCGGGAAAAGCACTTTTTACTCTTCAAAAACCTTTATACACATTATTTGGCGACCTTTGAATTAGTATTACAAGGCCTCATTATTAAGCACGTGAGAAATTAAATAGTAAAAGAAGCAAAAAGAAAACCATTAAAGCTGACTTATAAAGCTGCATTATGCAACAAAGTGCATGCAGCCACAAAGCGAGAAATACAACCACTTATGGCGACTGCGAAGAATACAGCTACGTATACATACATATGTATGTATGTATGAAATTCCCAAGTGACGTACTCCTTTGTGCATATACAAACATATTTCTACACACTTGTGGCTCTTTTAAGCAAAAGATATTGGTGTAAAATTACAACACTCATATACATACATACATACTTATACTCGTATGTATGTACATTTGTAGTTGCGTACTTTCGGCACTAACTTGCACGCATCGCTGCCGCAACGAATGCAACGCTGCGGCTGCGTAATGCAGCTATCATTATCCTTCATTATTATTTATTATCTTGTATTCGCTCGTTATTGCAGCGCAACAGAACAAACCGTAAACCGATTACAACTTGCACTGTTCTTGCGGCCTTAACTTTTTATGCCTCGTTTTTTTTTATTTATGGCAACACCATCGCCTTGCCCATCGGATGCTGCAGCTGTTCAGCATCCGTGCAGTGTTGCTGCTGTTCACAATTGACAATAACACGCTTTTGCCGTGTTGTAACAGCTACTAATAATTTCTGTGTGTATTTTTTCATATTTGATTTTTTATTTAACAAACTGGTTCTCACTTGAAATTTTGTAATTGTGCCAAGTCTTGCGCGCTGACCAACCACCAAGGAACAACTACTGAAATTTACTTATCCTTATTCAGCTTAAGTTCGTCTTTCTTCTGTTTTAATTTTTTTTTTCAACTTTTCGTTCAAGCGCTCCCTTTTGCATTGCCTTTTTAAGCAAATTATGGCATTTTAAGCGTTTTTCAGACGCATTCCACCAACTACTTTTTTCCACCTTCTCATACATTTTTTTTTAGCATCATTTCCTTATCGTTTTCCTGTACTTCTTGCTTCATTTTGTTTACTAGGTGTTTGTTGTATTTTTTTTTTGTTTTGTTTTACTTCCCTCACGCATTTAGTCGGTGGATTAAAATGCTCGTTTGTCACAAAAGTGCAGCGGATGCAATAGCCATATTTGTCAGATTGTTTGCATTATTGCCATACTTTTGTCTTTCATGTTTTGTGGTTGCTAAGTTGTGTGCTCTTCGGTTTTTTTTTTTTGTTTTGCTGTCGCCGAAGATGAAATGTTTTTTGTCTCGTTTATTAAATATTCAATGGGTTTGCGCTATACACCTCACCTCAGTTACGATTCGAGTGATCACTTGAAAGTTGAATGAGTAAGTAAATTAATAAGTTCATTGAATTTTGCGTAAGTGGAAGGCGTGAGTTTTTAATGAATAACTTGTTTTTTTTTTTGACATGTGTTACCGGTGACATTTAGAGGATTTTTTTCTGAATAAAAAAGCTCTGAGCATGAGCTTTCACGACAGGAGATTTGAATAAAAACATGCAAAAGCTTTGAGCAAAGACTTTCACTACAAAGGCGCTCAGTTAAATATCAATAAAGCATAGCAAACATTAACAAAGAAATGTTCTCCAAACCTTAAATTCTTCTGAGTTCCGATAGGCAAGTATTCAATTTTTGGAAGAATTACAGGTCAATTGGCAAGATTAGAAAAAAACCGTAAAACAGTTCTGAAGCAACTGACCGGCACTGACTAGAAGGGCCATTCAGTTTCTAGGAAAGCCAATTTTCCAGTGAGTTTAACTCATCGGACTGGATTAACACTTTCTCATTGCCTTTTTTCAGATTTAATTATGGGTAGTGATCTTAAAACAAAATGTTTCTAACAAAAGTTGTTTATACTTTTTGAAAAGCTCTTCAGTTACGTGTTTTTATTCGTTTTGCGTTCTTATCTCGCTCACTCTATTACAAAATAAATTTTCACACGCGTTAAATAAAATTAAAAAAAAAAATTGCAATATCTTAAAAAATCTCTTTAAAATTTACTTTTCGCTAGCAGACTCTTCGACAGCGAAGTTATAATAAAAATGTATAGTTATAATTCTTAAATAGCGAAGGATTGCTGAGAACATTTTGTAACCACGATCTTGCTCGAAACCTCCTTAGGCGAAGCAGTTTCATTATTTTAAAATATAAAATGAATCTATTCCATAAAAGATAGGAATTTTTGCACTGACGAATAAATCATTTTTATACCAATGATTTTTGATTTATTTTTTTTGAATTTGGTCAAATAAATTACAAAGCAGATCACACCTTACTTCAAAGGTTCGTGGGTAACGAATCTGTGTTGCATTAAACTGGTACAAATTTAGTCTCTATCGTACTAGTCACAAATTTTCGTTTGCTTACTAACTAAATATTTAGTTCAATTTTTTACTGCGGTGTATTTTACATATTTGTGTATTATTTTTGTAAGACGCTCACAAATGCTTTTATTTTCATATTTTTACAATTTGTATTTTAATTTTTTGTTTTTGCTTTAATATGAGTTATAAGTTTATTTTCATAACTCTTACTTTGACTAATTGCTTCACTTAAATTGTCGCCGCGCATTGCAAAGCTCAAACAAAACTGAACTTAAGCACTAAGTCAGCGGCATTAAGAAGCGATAATTATTTAAATGCTCGTACATATATGTAGATATACATGCATATATACATATATATATATATATACATACATATATGTACAAACAATCATAGTTAAGAGTAAGTCTGTAAAATGGCGGTTGCAAAAATATCAAACATAATGTTGAAAAAGAAAAACAGAAATCGCAAGAGACAAAGTTACTAAAGCTCAGCGTTAAAACTGTCTAGCAAGAAGTTATGTGCCAGTGACTTTTATACTGTCTAGCGGCTAGAGACTGTCGCCATTTGTTGAACAACCGCGCGTTAGGCACTCGTAATAAAGAAGCGCCAATATCAACACTTTTATGACGACGCAAAAAAAGTTACAGAGCCAATGCGCAAACGTCAAATTTCCACGAACAAATACAACTAAAGGCACAAAAGAACGAAAATGAACTTGGATGTGATCGGCTAAGATGTTGTTAGTGTGCTTGTAGTAGAAGCTACAGATGTACATAAATATCTATACCCACGGAACACTTCAAAGTTGTGCTCTGCTTACCGATTTGCTTTGATCTTTTTCTATTTTTATTTTTAATTTCTTTTTTTTTTTTGAAATTTTGTACTTTAGTAAAAGCGCAAATAATATGTAAGTCTGTGTAAGTTGTGCTCCACCAACATTTGTCTGTCAGTACATAGATGTGAATCGATCATTCGAACGTGCTGACTACAACTTCAGTTTCATGTTCATTAAAGTATGTTGCAGCTTCTCTATATTGTTCGACGTACACTCATGCGCTTGTCACTCTATACTCGTGTGTACTTACTTCTTCTTATAAACTTTAACCGCGTCGCTACAGCAGATGATTGGCGCTGAAATTGTTGAAAGCAGAGTCAATTGAAAATGACAGCTAAGCCCGGCTTAGTTAGTTGTCTACTTGTAGTAATCTGATTTTGAGATTTCAATTATTTATTAGCGAATAAGAAAATCTACAAACAATAACGATAGCAAAACGTTCATTCGTATAGATATTCGCAAATAAGGCTAATAACTACTCGGCGTGGAGCATTGGAATTATTATAGTAATAAGTGGATCGTTAGCATTGACAATATTCGTTTGGAAATTGTAGACAAAAAAAGTATTGGAACTTTTCTAACATTTCTACTATTTTGTTTTTTTTTTTTGTAGGCATTTCATTGTGTACAGTAGAGAGATCGTGACTTTGTCAAAAAGAAATCGTGCGCATCTGCCCAAAAACAAACGAAACTCTGACAGCATTAATAGAAACGTGTCAGCCATTTTTTTTTTTTTGTTTTCACAAAAATCGGTATACTTGCGCTACAGATATGAAGGAATCAAGCATTTATGGTAGCCACATATGAACAACTACATACTCAGATTACTAACTATATACTTACAGATATAAAAAAGTATGTAATCATACATATTTACATACTTGGCATATTCGTAAATGTAGACAAAATTGCAGTAGCTACAAGCTACTGGCATGTAAATAGAAAAATTCCACAACTATTTACGTTGCTTCTATTACTTGTTTTTCTTACTTGTAATCACTGTAATTTAGCAGTCGCCTCATGCTTCGGAAACTTTTTGCCGCTTTGCGTGCTTGTTTCTTTATTTTTTATTAATAGAAAAAAGTCGATTGCAGCGAAACAAATATATGGCAATATTACGAGGAAGTGCAAAAAAAAAACTCTGTTGCAAAAAAAAATTATTTTTGACAACAGCCGATGACTAAAGTTCAAAATAATTTGTATAATTTGTGCTAGTCGTGATTGTTTTTCTTCTTTTTTGTTGCGAAAAGAGAAAATAGCGCAATTAATTTTAATAACACCAATTGCACACACACACAAATCAATTATTTGTATATTGTGACTTAGAGAGTAAAAGGTTCAAAGTTGCCACAGAAACAAATGAAATGCGCTAATAGAAATGAAAAAAAATAAATAAAAGGAAAAAACAGATTATGAAATGGATGTCTAGAATATAATACATACTTATTTATGTATGTATGTATGCATTTAAAGTTGCACTTCAGTGTAGTGTCATTTTGATGCTTCTCACTTTTTCAAAAAAAAAATATTCTTAACCTAAAAATTCACGAAATGGCTGCCATTATCGATATAGACACTAATATTAACTACCGTTTTTAATATTATTATCGTCGTTAATGAATATATCGTCTACTTAAACTATGTACACACGTCTGTGCATAAAATAATAGAAGCGTTACATGTTTACAAATTTTGACGATTTTTTTTATTCATTATTATCAATTAAATATTTTTTTATATAAAAATAAAACTTGGTTAATATGATCTTTGTTAGAGAACTTATTATATTTATAATACGGAAATATGCAGCGCTACCTTTTATAATGCACATAACTATTCGAAATTGAGGTAAAATAAGTTATCCAAAAATGTTTTCCTTACAAACATCAAACTTTTAACAATTATCGATTTGGTTTGCGATTTATATCGTTATCTTTATCGAACGAATTTTATATCATCAAAACTTTAAATAACCAAATTAAGCGACATACAACTGAAGTTATCGATATTTTATCATTAAATATATTGTTATCGAAATTTATGTCTTCAAAATAACGGTAAACTAAATGACTTACAAATGTGCAATGCTAACATTTTCGATATTTATATCCATATTAAGTTTGCTATTTTAGTTTGCAACTTTCTTAAATAAAATATACTTCCATTGTCGATATCGTTATATTTACCATTAGTCAACTGATTGCGGTTTTTGTTATAGTCAACAATATTTATATCATTTAATTACCCGATACATATTTATATCGATATTTTTGTAATTTGAATTGTGCAACAAAATATTGCCCTATCTGTAACTATATTTTTACCATCGATCGCTTATAAGAAATATTTTTCATAACTCTGGAAAACTAAATTGTGCAACAACTATTTTCTATAATAATATGAATATTTTGCACACGTTTTTGATTTTGATTTTTTTATTTATATTTACGCTGAATTTATAAACAGAAAAATTAAATGTTTATGCTTTTTAAGTTTTTTAGTTATTAAAAAATAGATTAAAAAGAGAGTGATATTTATTTTTAAAGTGGAAGTGAGTTAAACGAAATGTTTAAAAAAAACAGTAAACAGGAAGCGGTAAAACTAATAAAGGCCAAATCGAACCCATTAAAGTTAGTTCTAACAAAAATTTTTTTTTTTAACTTGCATTTTTATTTTTACAAACAAATATGTACTAAATATTTATATACTATGTATGTATGTATGTCTTTATTTACATCAAAAGAAAATTATATTCAACAAATAAATTGACAGCTGGAACTTTTACTTTAGCTAATTAAAATTATTAGAAAAAGCTGGAATACCAAATTCAATTAACTTGAGGTAACTCGTTCTACAAAAGTTGAATGCCGAAAATCTCGGGAAAGCAAAACCGGCGCGCCTAAAAATTTAAGCTACAACAGCAATTTGCAAGCACATTGCTGCAAGTAAAAAGTATCCAGCTAAGGCGTTAAGCGCAGAACAGCGCTCCCAGCATGCGATTGCTAACAGAAATTGCTTGCAAAGCAAAGCTGCTCAACACAAAACCCTTGCCAAGGCATACAAACAAACAAAACTGGTATGCCACAAATAAATATACATATGTACATATGTTTAGCATGTATGTATGTGCTCTTCAACAATTTTTTGCGTGGGCGGCAATATTTTTCGCGTATTTTTTTGTATTATTCTTGCTGCCGAAAATCTTGTTTGCTCAGCTTTTCTTAAGCCCGTTTTGGTGACGTGCCTCCTTTTAAGGCACGCGGCAAGCGCTGCGGGAACCCAACCACTTGAAGTAGAAGAAATGTAAAAACAAACTTTACATACATACGAGTATATTTATGTATGTACATATGTACAAATGTGGGCTCTAGAGTTCTCTTTTTAACATACATTTGCATATACTTAAACACGAGTTCGTATAAATATTTGCTTTTTTTGTAAGTCACAGACGAGTGGCTCATTTGTTTTGGTGACCTCAAGAAAATGTGGGCGATTGGGGTTAGAAGTAAAATAAAAATGAAAAAGTTTAAAGAAAAAAAACGATATTCCATGTACATACATATATATTTATGTATGAGTTATTCTGAAAGATAATCAGCGGTTTTATAAACCAGGACTCAAATAAGAAGTGAAAATATGTGCACAACGACAACAATTAGTTAAGATCGACAATGAATTATCTTTTTTTTTAGAAAGTAACCTATCGTTATATCGTCTAAAAGGGAATTACTTAAGCTACACAGGGTTTCATTTTACTTATCAGGGTGATTTATTAACATTGTTTATCGGTTTTCACCGGTTTTCTCAAAACAATCCTTCATATGAGTTATCTTAGATATCGATTTTTCTATCGACGAATTTATTATTACTGATATTATGGATATCTTATCTATTCTCGTCGTTGTATTTTATGTTTTAAATAACATTAAAGTTATCTTATGGTATTCGTAATTTTATTAAATTTAAATTTCATTAATCATTAATTATGTGAACATTATTATCGATCTCGTTTTTTATCTTTATCGATAACTTTTATTTATTATTTAACATTCGAATTTCTATTCATGTTTGTATCGAGTTTTCATAGTCAACGTTATCGTTTGCTATGTTATCGATATCGACATATGTATCAAGCTTTTCGATATTATTAATGTCTTCGAAAGCTATTTTTATGGTTCTTGGTTAAAACTTTTATTTCTTTTAACAAATAATATCGATATTGTTGCTTTCATTAAGGTAACTATATCGATAACATTTTCATCGTTAAATACTCGTATTTTGTGTTTCCAATAAAATAGTCAACAATAGTTCGTTAAAGTTTTGCATTCATGTATGCATGAAATTCGGCAATTTCAATATTATAAATTAAAATTTTACTGTTTTTGAGTTTGAGGCCGAAATATAGAAGATTTTATTCGAAAAAACAACAACAGCTTTATTGAAGCGAAATTTCGATTGCATGTATGTGCATATATAACATGTAACCGATATTCTTCAAATATACATTTTGACCAGTCAAAATAAAAACTTGTCTTGAATTCATACATAAATCTAGAAAAATATTTAAAGGGGTTTTATTAAAAATTTGTTTTAATCTTCCATTTTTTTTATATATTTTTAGATATATTTTCTAATTGCTATTTTAAATTTAAATTTTTTAATTGAAATTAGAAAGTACAACTTTTTTTATTTCCAAGCTTTTCGACACTAAAGCTGGAATTCAATAAGCAGTCTTAGTCTATTCTTAAAGAGGCAAAGGTCATATTTTAAGACCAGTGAGCATTCATTAGTCTCAAAATAAAGTATCTAGTATGAAAATTAAGTTCCTAAATTATGGAGAAGGAGGTAAACTTCTCTGGTATATAGCCGCAAATTTTGAGACTTAAGATTACACCAAATAACAGCTAAAATCCCAACTAGAGATTATTAACTTTTTCGCTTGTACGTTTTTGCTTTTGGTATTCATTTATATTTTTTGTGACGAGCTTCTTGAAATATATGTATATTAAAAGTAAATATTTGTTATGAAAATAGTTGAACTAAAATTCTGAAGACGCAATCCTGATTTTTATTATAAAAATTATAGCCATTGCGGTTGCAGAACACAATGTCAAATATATCATTTTCATAGCCTTCTCATCGCTTCATTAACTTATTTTTACCACCTCACGTCACTACAATGAACACTGTTCCACAGTTTTTGCCAATAATTAAGGGCTTCGCGGTTTCGCTTAGACCAATAACACAACCCGACACAATATTTACTTAAACGTCCATATACATAATTGTCAGCCGCATATGTGTAGAGTTATGCGAGAATAACTTTTTAATAAGCCCTTTTATTGCGTTTACCGCCAAGGCAATGACAGCCTAAATGTAGAGTGGAGTAAAATTTCGCTATTAACCCAGAAAAGGACCAACGCATTTTTGAGCTACAGCAAAGCACAACATTTCGCGCAGCAGATTAGCAATGCGGTTAATTATTGTTGAGCCGCACGGTGGTGGCTACTGTTTTTACGCCGCACGACAGCGACAACTCTGGCGATAGCGATGGCGATGCTGATGGCGATTGGGACGGCGAGATAGCCAGTTTTGGCAGCGACACGCCACGCAGCGGCAACTCCAGTGCCAAATGGCTGAAAAATTACAAATGCGTACATTTAAAAACTCATTAAGCGCAACACATACGGCAAATGCGATCCAACACAGAGAGCACAGACAGTCAAAGCGATGGGCCGCAGGGAATCGGATGCGAAGCGTTTTTTTTTTTTTGTTTTTCTTTGTTTTTTTTTTTGGTGAATTTAAAGCTGTGACTATGACTGTGAATGCTCTGCGAATGCTGCATGCTGAGTGTACGCAGGCGCACAGGTGCAACAGATGTGTTACATGGCTGACAGGCGAGCTGATGGACGGACTGACGGACGGACGAGCGGACATACGATTGAATGCTTGGTCAAAAGGACAGCAAGAACGAATGGATTGCTGGATGGAAATGTACGTGAGCGGCGCAAAACACAAATTAAATTTGAGTAAATTGTGTTATGGCAGGGTTTGGTAAAACAAAAAAAAGAAACAAAAAAAAAAACAAGGAAAAGAAGAAAAGTACCAGCGAGGAGATATACAACTAAGTAAAAGATATAAAATAAACGCACAAAAGAGAATTGCAGCCGTAACGAAAATGATGATGACAGCAAATGAAAGGTTCAAGCGTACAAAATGGGCAATGCAACCAAGTAACGCTACACAATACACACACACACACACATACACAAATGCCAATGTTTAGCGCATGCGCAGCTACAGAAAACCCGGTAAGTTGCGCCTGCCTGGTAGAGTGTGTTGTTGTTGATACTTGGCATTTCGGCAAGAGCGCAACAGATGTGTTGCAGCCATATTCCTGCACGCTGCACCGCCTTTACCGTCATATATTTTGTTGTTGTTTTTGCGCTCACAGGAAACAGGTTTTCAACTTAGTGTAGTGGCAACACGAAAAAGGAAGCATAAAAACTCGTGTTGCAAGATCGATTCTAGAAGATTTCACTTTTTACCCACACAGCAGTCAAACTTGCCACACACCCCACACGAGTACAGTGTACATTTCCCCCCTTTTTTATGGTTACTTTGCCAGACTTCATTTCTCTTCTAGCTGGCTGCTGACATCCGTAGGTTTGTATGTGTGTGGCATGTGTATTGTGCCGCAACGCATAAAGCGCACATCGCAACATGCCCATCACCATTGTCCGTCGTCGGTGATCATCTCAGCATTTACGCTGTTGCAACTCCCCAGTCACAAGCTGACAGTCCGTCGGTTAAAGGTGCAGTCACAGCCACAGCAGCTGCCACAACAAATACACATTCGAATACACATTCAACAACAATACTTTGGCAGCCGTCGTCATCATCAGCAACCGTCGCCAATACATCAGGCAGACGGTCGTGCAACATTTGCCACAGCAGTTGCAGTTGTCATCAGTTTGGGTATGTATGAATGTACGTAGCTGATGCTCCTTTTGGTTTTTGGCTTGAGCATGGTTTTTGTCCATGTTGCAACTGTTGCTATTGACTTTATCGTGCACTGTCCGTTGGACTTTATGGTGGAATAAACATAAATTTCGCGCAACGTTTGCAATTTTGCTGCCCTGCCGCCGTTTCACTAACGTCACCGAAATTGTTTTCCTACCGAATGCTGGTTCACTGTTGTGGCAATTTTTGTTATTTTTCTACTTGCTGTTGCGTAGTTGTAATCAGCTTTAGCGATACGCGATTGGTATGTCATAAGCATTGGCATTGATTTTTGATTTCCACTGAATACGAATGTGACAGCAGGCAGCAAACTATTGCCGGATTGCAATGCAGTGAGTGTAGCAACAAGCATAGCTGGTAGGAAGCAAGTAGCGCTGCAGCGAGAGATGTTGACCGAAGACCTAATGGTCAGTTTGGCATTCAGTTACACGAATTCAAAAATTTGGCTTTCAACTTAACGAGCATCGAACAAAGTTGAAAATATAATGCAAGTCCGATTATTAGGTCCTCATTTTTGTCTCAGTTATGAGCTCAATCTCCAAGATCAAGCCAAGATATGCCCTTTGGATTGACTTGAATCGAGCTTATAACAAATGGTTTATAAACCTTATCTGGCTCTATTCAAGTTTAACTTGGCCCTCTAAAATATTAGAGAAAGCCTTGAAATGATTTGAATTGGATTTATGGTAGACCAGAAAACTCTAATTTTCTCAAACACTCAGCCAAATTTGCCCTTTGCATTTGAGGCGTGAAAAGGGAGCCAACGAGATGAGAGCAGGGGCAGGCAAGGGTGCGATTTGGGGTAATTAACACCACAATACACTTTAACGAACCTTAGCAGCTTATCGAGGAAGATACATAGAATGTGACTTGTTCATTCTCAATAGATGTCATCCAATTATACGCCAACCGAAGCGGGATAGCTGCGTTCTAGGGAAGAGAATTTGATGTGTACGATCTTCATTATCGTTAAGGATTGAGTTCGGTAATCAACCCCATCAGAACTCGAGGGTCACTCCTTCCCTATTTCAGAGGGAATTTCGCCAATGCCATGCCTGGTGTTTTTTTTTTAGAAAACACTTGCAGGAGTCAGTATTGCAAACTTAATATTATACAAGGTTAGGATCAATATCCGCTGTCGTCGAATTTATAGCGGTGCGTGTGCTATAGCTCGATATGCCGCTAAGTTCAAGGTTCGAATCCCAGACAAAGCAATCAAAATGTAAATCATGGAAAAGTTTTTTTTTCGAAGAACGGTCAGCCTTCGGCAAACAATGGCGAACCTCCGAGGGTATTTCTGCCATGAAAAAGCTTCTCATAAAATACATCTGCCGTTCGGAGTCGGCGCACACCACAAATGGTAGGAGAAGCTCGGCCAAACACTGAGCTACCATAAATAGTGTAAGCGCCAAATTATTTTTATTATTATTATTAGGTCATTGATTTGGGGTTCAATTTCGGACAAAAGTTAACTGCTTGTGCTATTAAATGTCTCTAAATTTCTGCAGTTAAAAAAAAAAAAACATTTTAAGTCCCAAAATGATCAGCAACGTTTTTTCTCATTTTATATGACAGAACTTTCACTCAGATTCATTGTTAATGACAGATGATAGCAACAGTTCTTTATTTTTTCTGACGTCAAATATAAATTAAAGACATAACAATTAACCACTTTGGAATGACACCCACACCAAAAGAATCTAACATTTCACACAAATAAATGCCATGTGCATACCAATAACTCAAGAGTCATTATTTTGGACAGCTGACATACGTTAATGTCCATAAAAGTTGTAGTTGAGACTTTCGTAGGCAGCTAAAATAAAGTAAAATAATAAAATATAAGCAGCATGCAACACCATTTACGACAAGCCAACAAACAAATTAAGAAAGAGTGGAAACAAATTAACTAAACACGCATCGTACAACTTGCCACACACACTGACACACACACCGAGACAAAAGCACGCGCGCAGACTCTCCCCAACAACTAACAACAGACGAACGCTTGTGTAGCACAAACATATTGCAACCGCAATGCGATGCGGCCAGCATACAAAACTAGTCATCACGTGCAACAACAAACCAGCCACTAAATAAAATAAATGCCAATCTATAGTGTGTTGAGTGCCACCAACTGATTTGCATTTGTTAGGCGTTTAACTCAAATTGTTTTCGACTTGTTTTGTTCATACTCGTACATACATATGTAGGTACATATGTATATGTATACTCATGTGTGCACAGTAAACTTCTTGTTCGAATGTCGGCTTTAATTTGCCACAAAATATGGCAAGCTTTAATGCTTATGTACATACATACTAGTTGCTGCAAGGTGTTCGCACATCGTGCTACTCATGTTGTAAATGAAGTGTGTGTGTGTGTGAGCAGATCAAGCGCGTGCGTATTCTTCCTTTGTATCTCCAACTTCGACTGCTTTGTCCAATTCAAGTGCCTATTTAACTGGTGTGGTGTGAAATGTGGGCGCCACTTGTTGCACGCACCGCAAAAGCTGCGGTTCTAGGATTTTCAGCGAATTTTGTTGTTGAGTGACAGGCATTTAATTACTTACACATAATGCAAATAAACGAGCGATAAGAGCAACAACAAATGGTGGTGGCTTAACTATTAAGCAGTGATTCGATATTAGTTTTTTCGAAGTATTTGAAATATTATCGATGTGAAACTTTTTTAATATTGCAATAGGTAATAGCGAGCAAGTAAGAACCACGATTAAATTATCGCTTATCACATCAAACCGCATGTCGAGTTTTACAAACAACGATACAAGTGTCGGTGAAAGAACAACTTAAAAAATAACTAATTCTGTTATCGATTCAATTATCGATTACGATACATTCAATGGGTATAAAGTGCCAGAAATAACAAGAAATTATATTATCGATATCAATATCGATTATTTTATAATTTTCAATACCGATAAAAGCAAATATGTATAAGGATATTAACTACAATTTAGCTAAAATTTCGATAAAAATAAAAAAAACAACCAAATGCAATGCTAACATTACGAATATCGCTAAAATATGGTTATTTCTAAAGTTTTAAACACCAGTTTACATAAAGGTTAATATTTCAAAATACGCAACTATAATAGCATCGAAAATTCGAATAGCGATAATGTTATCGATTTTAGTAAAGAAAACTATAACGCTGTCAATGACATTACAATATCGCTTAATGTTTGACAACAATAACGAAATCAAAAAAAAATATAACAATGAATGTTAGTATTTTAAAGAAAACGTCTTTTCAATTTATTATTGTATTGATTACTACTATGTAACACCAACGATATCGGTAGGAAGCAGGTTTAAGGTAGCGGAAACTATAAGAAAAAATAAAATCGCAAACAGAAAAACATCAATGAAACATTAATTGCAATGTCAATGAGATATCGATTTGCAAATTTATGGATAATAGTATATACAATGTAGCATACAATTTAAGGTTTTTGTGATCCTTTATTTGGTGATGTATTTTATTACAACGAATTTTTTTTCTTGCTTTTTTCGAAGCCACTGCATTCGCTTATAATACTTCTTAGGTGTTGATTAAGTTTTCGATAAAATTAACTACTAACTCTACAACTAACACACATATATATATATATATATTTATCGTACAACAACCTGTCTATATGCCACCTTAACGCAATTTCCTGCCTTTCATTTCCTTTCCAGCAATATCAATACACATAACGTTTCGATCAACGCGTATATGTATGTACTTTATTTTCCCTCCATGGACATAAAAAACACCGGCAGCTTGGTTAAGGTCAACCCTTCACAATTTTATTTACCACTCTCATTATTGCACTCATGTTAAGTAGAAGATAAAACAAAATGGTTTACAACTTCAGCGGAACTAAGTACTACTGTTAAATGTTTGATAAAGCGCAAAACAAACCAGAAAGATATCAAATGAAAGAGATGAAAGAGCATGTGCGGCCCCGAAAACATTATAGAGACAGGTAATTGTGGATGCTAATCAAAAAATATTCTCGGAAATTTTGCAAGTAAAATTTAAAGGCTGCAGTTGGCAACAAAATGAAAAATATATTTTTTTCAACATATATAAATTTTTATTTCCATTTTATTTATTTGTGTAAATAAACGTCGTTTCTTTAAAGTAACAATTTAATTCATGCTAAATTGTATTTCAGCCAGCTAGTCCCATACCGCTCCCAGCGGTAGGCGGCTGCCGAAATTAAAAAAATTAAAAATTAAAAATAAAAGCAATAACACACAGATAACCGCCAGGTGAACAACCAAATTACTTACATACATTCAACGCGCACGTCTAAGGCCAATCGACCAACTAAATATCAAGAGCACAACAACAAACTCAACTCCACTCACTTCCAGCCAACTTTTAACAACCTGGGAAATGAGGGCAAATAACTGACAAGCAAATCAGCCAAGCTACCACCAACTGGCCCAAACAGATAGCGTGGGAAACGTTTGTGAACGTGTGTTCCAACAAAAACATAACGGTGTGTAGAATGCGCTCAAAGAAGTTTTAAATTAAATGTCATCGCAGTAAGCATACATGTACGAGTACATATAAATAAATTTATGTTTGACATTGTATTTAAATAAAATATTATTTCGGAAATACGCCAGCAGCGTGAGGCCAGAATATACGACATAAGCATTTTCAGCAGTTAGTTTTAATTATATTTACCGCAAGAAAATTGAGCTCGAAATATTTTCTGAAGTATAAAAATATCTCGTATTGAGACTAACCTTTAAGCATTTCATCTTGACTGTGAAATATGCGTTGACAGCTTATCCCTAAGGTACACACACCAAAAATTGAGATGGATAGGGGTAAACGTAATAAAAACGAGTATGTCATCAGAGTTTCCAGCTCATAAGAAATATGTGAGTGATACATATAATTGCAGTTTAAATGTATTAAACCCTTTTCATATATCATCAAAGGATACAAACAAGATATTTTTTAATGAAGTTCGCAAATAAATGAGAGATACTTTTTTCTCGTACAATATTTTTATTCAAGTGTGATCGTGTAAAGGCTTCTATCATTCGCTTCTTCTTCTTTAACTTCATAACAATTTATTCTTTGCTCTCCCATTTGTTGTTCTATCATTTTTGACATTTGGTATTGGCTTAATATCATTTATTTTCGGCATAATTTTAGGCTGAGTTATATCATTATAATTTGTTTTCGCGTTTCACAAAAGTAGTTTTTGGAAATTCATAGTTTTAGGCGAAATCTTTTTGTAAATAGGAAGACATCAGAAGCGATACTACTATAGGGATTTCATACAAACTTAGGTTGAAATTTTAGAAATATACGCGGAAGTTGCCTATGAAAGGGTGACCACTTTTATCATCTGTTGAAGCTGATTCGCCAATTACTTACTATCACTCGCAGTGCCTTTATTACTTCATCATTCCCTTAAAAATTTAATTATGTTATATGCAAATATTTCTCAATGTCCGTCTGATATATGATTAAATTTAAGCTTCTTCTCGATTTTCTGCAATTTTGAATCAGGCTAAAATCAATACTGTACTTTTCACCGAATAATCTTACAATAAGCAAGCAACTAAGATATATCGACAGCAACCCTGTTCGTCAGTGACCTCTGCTTTTCGTATCTACCACATTTTTCTCTCTTTTACCAACCAACTAACTCACTCACTCCTGAGGGTTCTGTATTCGGCAGTTTCATTTTAGACTGATGAATGGATGGATTGTCAATGGCTTGACAGTTTTGCTGCCACTTGTCACTTGGACAGAAGTTATTGGCAGCTCTTCATAGGCTGCATAGTGGTCAGCAAGCCAAGCCAACAATAGTTGGTGGAAGGAATGGAAAGCCGCCGCTGGCTAAAGGCCACATTTGTGAAATGCATGCGGTAACATGAGACACACACATAATAGTGCAGGCAAAATGCCAAGCTACTGCTGAGCTACTGATGAGACGCATTTGTGGCTGTCATTGAACTCTAAAAAAAACCACTGGTTCGCACAATTATACGAATACAAAGAGTAGTATTTTATGTTTCTTTTTTTTACATCTTTTAAAGTGAAATGCAAATGGTAGCATTTCATTGCCGTTGTTAGTGTTTCCTGGCCATACCGGTAGTGGTGGTGGTAAAGCAACAAAATACAAAGACAAGCTATAAAATCACAGCAACAGCAACAGCTGCCTTATAAACCAACGGATGTGGAATTTTATAAGTTTCTCTCGAAACCGCTACAGCCTCCCTCCGAGACTGCGCCTAAACTGAGTAACGCTCGTCACACACGCCCCTCTTAAGACACGACGCTATTTTATGCACTGCCCCGCCGCGATTGCTTTCAAATGTAGTTTTGTTGTAAGCTGTTTGTACATATTGGTTTTATGTTTTTGGCTACAAGTTTGTTTCCAGCACAGCCGCCATTTGAACCGTTCGAGCTTACTCAAAACCATAATAAAAGTGTGGTACATTCTAAAGTTCAATTGCTGAGTTCAGTGTGTCTATAAACATTTGCAACATGCGACGATGCTTAGCAGCTGATTGCTGCCAAGTAAGAATGCTGACACTACAAGCTTTCTGCACACACACACACACACACATACACAGATTCAAGAATTGGCAGATTATACTGTGTTTGCTTTTTATTTTTAATTTTTTTTTATAATCTCAGGCCAAGAGCACGTCAAGTCTTAATTCCAGCGAATTGAAGTTCACTCGCTGGTCACTTAAGTTAAGTTGAGTTAAGTCAAGTCAAGGCAGGGCAGTGCAGAAGCGGACGCTTGCTTGCGAAACCGTAGAATTACAAAAATCTCGACATTTTTTTGTTTGTTTTTTTTTCAGTCAAACCAAGCACGCTCGCATCATTTGACTTCTGTTGAGGGTAGGAATTTAAGGCGAGATCAACAGCCAATAAAGCTCAATGCAAGCAGATAGTCGAAGAAGAAAAAAAAGCCAAGCGCACTGTGTGTTTATTACTCGCCTTTAAGGTACCGAGTTGAGGGCAAGGCGGCAAATACAAAACCAGTTGAAATGGAATTTTGTAATTGATATGGCATTTTTGCCAACCACCAGACACCGCCACAACCATCGCCACCACCAGCGAACAGCCAATCGTGTTGGATAGCTGGCTATCAGCCAAGGGCTGTCTCAGACGCCTCAAACATCGTGAACGCGTACATAGTTGTGGTGATTGGTGTATGCTTATGAATGTGTATATGTTTTTTTTATAGCAATCTAAGTTCCTATCAAACAAATGATATATATATATACATACATGTATGTATACAGTTTGCCACTTCAAGTATTTGAAAACCTTTAGTCATACTTAATAGTGTGTAGAAAGAGCACATGTCAATTAAATAAAAATTTCGACCTTCGCTGCTCTCAAAGATAAGTCTGCATATCTTATCGTTTTTTTTTTTATTTTTCAAATAAATTTGAACAAAGCAAAAAAGATGATATGATATGATATTCACTTTTGTTTACAATGAGCGTGAAATTAAGTTACGTATGTATGTAACATATGTATTGTGGAACAGCTGGCGGCAGTGATATCAGTAATTTTTTCTGATTTTAAATTGTTTGAAGTATTCTGATTGTTTGGTGATAACAAAAGCGCCAAATATTTGACGCAACAAAGGCGACGAATGTTAAGGGTTTTAAAGTTTATAAGATTTCTAAAACTAATTAAGATTTGTAGCAGAACAGCTAGATGCAGAATTTTGTAAATACTTGATAAAAGTGTTATCTAATGTTGCTGATCGATCTTAAGTACACTTCAAAATTTTCAAAAAAAAAAAACAAAAAATTTTTTTTTTCACTTCCTTGTAGCTTCAAAAATAAGTTCCTAAAAGATTTTGGTAAAATTTGGAATTTAAAATTTTCTATATCGGTCTTAAGCGCATGCGCGTTTTATGATCTCTCAATGTGCTCGCGCAGCTGCCGAAGAGTACTTTAAACGCGTTTTTCTCGAAATGACATTTTTTCAACATGCGGACAGTTAATCTCCAGATTGGCTAGACCGATTTTAATAAATATTGGCGCATTTTATTTGTTATTATATCACGTGTGAGAATTTACAAAAAATAAATATATTTTTTAACAATGAAAGTCGGAAGAAAAAATGGGTTTTTTTACAATTTCCACCATTTATTTTTTTTTTGAGGAGTTGTCACGTTCCTTTTTCAAATGCCATTTCAATTTTTTTATGTTAGAGATCCCAATCCTGAGATTTAATATCACCTAGCGGAACAACTTTTTTCGAGGACCCGACTGAGGGGCTAAGGAAAAAATTATTGAAAATGTGCCAATTTTTGGTCTTCTAAAGTGTGCTAGTACCATAAAGGTCTTTAAAGAAGATCAAGAAGCTGTCAGTGGTAACTAAGATAATCTTCAACATAGGGTTGACAAAAAAAGTAAACAATTTTTTCATTAATATCACTTGGCAGCGTTTCTTATGGTTTATTTCTACGCAGAAAACTTGTTTAATTTTTTAAGAGATCAATACACAAGAAACAAGTTATGAAGCGTAAAAATATTTCACATTATTTTTTTTCGCCTGCACACTTAAATCAATCATGAGCAAGTCAAAAATTAAAATTAAACAATCGAAATGTAAGCGGAAATTTTGCGAAATATTTTTTAAGCAAAACGATAATGTTTTCCATAATTCTCGAATTGAATTACAGACTTAAAACTGCGCTTAAGAAAAACAAGTACAATAAAAGTAAGTAAATCGCATAGCGAGTAAACACTACTAAGCACAGTGCGGCAAATCGAGATATGTATGTGACTGAAGGGTTATCAAAAAAATTAAACGAAAAAATCAAAAAAAAATTAACTAAATATAAGTAGACAAAGGAATAATTTGAACCATGCTGCCGAAAGCGCAACTCACAATCAGCCAGTCTGCTGATTGCGGGCCAAGCGAAAAAAATGCGTTTGCGTTTGCTGCTGCGCATGCGTGCGCACCATTTTTTACTTATTCTTCTTCTATGTACATATATACACAATCTGAATATGTGCCGGTGTCCGTTTCTTTTTTGCAGCATCATTAAAAATAATTTGTAGCGCAACGTAATCACACTCTTATTGTAGTACAAGTATTTTTGTACGCCTTAAACGATTAAAAATACAAAGTCAAAGAAAAGTAAAAAAGGATGCAGTGAGAGAGAAATGTGTTTATGCGCGCCGACAAAAACAATGCCGCATTAAGACTTTTTTAAGGAATTTTTGTTTGGTCTTGAAGCTTAATAAATTTGTTACCTACTTGGAAATTACCTTTTTAAAAAGTGCATAGTTAAAAACAAGTAGAATAAGTATCACGCAAAGTGCTACGTTGTAGCTCTCAGAAATGAAAAAGGTAGATTTTTAAAAGTTTTTTTTTTTTTTAAATTAATTTGGCTTGATAGCTTATGCCTTAATGTGTAATTGCTTCGAATATGCGAGTAGTTTTGCGTCCGTTACCGCTTGTATAGATCAATTCTTTTATTGTTGCTTACCTTATTTGCCGCTGAAGAGATTTGCGATTGATGGGTGAATGTGTATGTGTGTGGTTTTTTTTTTGTTTTCTACCGGCTAACTATTCATCACTACTTATTGACAATGACATCATTAATTGTAAAAAGCCCGCCAGTGAAACAGCAAACAAGTCAGAAAATACACTGGCATACGACTAGAAGCTCCTGACAGAAATAAAACTAATCAAAAATTAAACTAGATCTGTACCAATTAACAAACGGTTAAATCATAACTAGTACGATTTTGACAATTCCAACCACTGCATTTTAATTATTGTGACTAGAGACATCTATTTTCAAAGAGTGAAATTTGAGAAGAAAATGGATATTATCTCTCCATGTATGAAGTCGTTAATTGATTTACAATTAAAAAATATAGTAGAAAAACAACAGAAAGAAAAATTAAATATGAAGAAAAATTCCTTAGTCTTGTGCCATGGCTCGAACTCACATGCTAACTTATGGTTGTGACTAAATATTCTTTGTATATCAATGAACTTCGCATTTCGAACAAGTTCTGACGGAACTAGATGATGGTGGTATATTTCTGATCGAAAAATGTCAGTTGCTTGTATGGACTAAATAGACTTCCGATTTGTATTAGTTCCGAAGTAGTTTAAGCTATGTACATTTGACTAAAGGGAAGTTGTGAAGTCTGCAGACGATGCTTAAAACAGGATGGCTAGTTGTTGTATGTACATACATACATATATTATAAGAGTTATGTGTCCTTCGAAAAACTGTACTTTTTATTGATTTTGAATACGAATAAGTATTGAAAAAAGAAACAACGACTTATGTCACATGACTGATAATTTTTTGTTAGCATTTGTGTAAAATATTCATTATTTTTTATCATGAAAATTTAAAAAAAAGTGATATAATTGCAAAAAATGATTATTAAGCTTACAACCGACTTAAGAAAATATATTTAGTCAATAGTCATTCAAATGCCAATTCATCATTTGAGAATTCTAATATTGTAATGAGTTCTAAATCAATTTTTTTTCTAAATACCATTGCAGTTAAATATTAATTTCTCTTATATGTGGTCGATTATAATTTCTTCATATCAAAATATCATCCTAATTATTTGTGTAAAACAATGAAATGTTAAAACATAAGAACTTATGAACAAAAAAAAACAATTAAAAAAAATAATCATAAATAAATAATTCAAAGGGTTTATTAAAAGCCTATCGCGATGATATGTAGGCTACTAAAAATTTGTAATCAAAAAATACTCGTCATTTCATTGAGTATTATATTTCATATTACGCTATATATTATGATTTTGATTTATAAGTATATATGTATGTATAAGCTTATATAAAGTATATATTGTTGATTGGGCATATATGTATCTACTTTATATTGTTAATTGTTGTTTAGCTTACTACAGTTTTTGTTTAGAGTCAATTATATGGTATATGTATAATTTAATCAGTGGAAATAAAAAAAATTGTAAAAATGTTGCGTAAATACACTTCAATGAAATTATGCTTATTTCTTAATTATCTACAATTTAAATTGTACTATTCAATTGGATCTTAAAAATAATTAATTATTATGGTGACTAGCAGAGCATTTTCATTACTGATTGTAAAATAACTTTAAAAGCTCTCAGCTGGAGTATGCTTTTGGAATACTAACATATACGTTTTCATATAAATACATAGGTACATACATACATACATATGTATACATATGTTCCTTATGTGGTAGACATATGACTTGCAACCAAACTGAACACGATATTGTTTGCCATTTATGCCCTTCTTATTTTAAAGCAATTATTATTAAAATAAAAAACCACATTAAAATTTTGTCGGAAATTTAAAAACTAATCAATAAAATTGCATCCAAATTTCAAAGCCTCAAGGAGTGCTAACGAGTGCTACAATTTTTTTCAAATTGCAGGGTTTTGGTCCCATAAATTTTAGAGGCAATTGATTTTTGGCATTTTTTTGTTCTAAGTGCTACAGTTTTTTTTTCAAAAATCAGCTCAAATTTTTGTTCATTTTCTTAGCATTTTTAAGGCGTTGCGCGTCCATTTTACCAATTTATTGGAATCCGACCTATCAAACTTGCAACATTTTATACAAATAAAGATAAATAGCCTATTGAATTGGGTTGCAAATTGCATTGCCAGGGATAATTTAAAAAATTAAATAATAATAAAAAATAAATGCAAATGTAAAACTAAATATTAAAATTAAATTAAAGTTATAAAGTCGATTATCAAAATATTTATAAAAACTCACCACAAAATATTCTTCAGCGTGTCCGACAGGCAGCCGCACTCGCCATCAACGTCAACATTACGGCCCGAGGGCTCAAATTTCACACCAGCTACACAGACAAGGACAATAGTCAACCAAAACTGACGGCAGGCAACAACAATAACATCGCAGCGACTTACATAAATACATAGTACATACAAAAAACCTCTATAAAATTTCACAATTTTTTGTCAAGTTTTTGACAGGATCCAATTGACAGTTCTTGGTAGGAGCTCGTTATATTGTATATTTTTGTATATAAGACGGTACATACCTACATACATATGTATATAGCTGTGTACTGTATGTTCTCATACAAAATAAGATCAAATTTCCAATTTTTTTACTGTTAAACCCATCAAGTATTTATATAAATAAACATATGTTTAAGAAATCAGTTCATATTTTTTATATGCCTACGTATTTACCAAAATTTGGTAGTAAAAGTTTCACAAGAAGTTTAAGCGTTCAAAGTTCATTGCCATTATTTCGCGCTTTTTTTTTTGGAAAAATGTCAACGTTAACGTTTTTGTTGACTATTTTATAAGCACTTGACGTATGTACATATACATATATTTGTATATGCACGAAAATTTGCATGCTTTAGCATTGTGAAATAGGCGACTAACAATTTAATTTGTTTTCTTAGCGATTTCGCTGCTCAAATAAAACTAAAGGTTTTTGTGTGTTTTGACGGGAAGCCTCCACTTTGAACAGCTCGCGTGGTAACAGTTCGCCGATCGTGTGACTGACTAACTGACTACCACACTGCGTCTAACGCTTAACTGCTTTTTTGCTGCTAATGAATGCCGCTTAATTCATATGCAAATATAAGTGCATATGTATGTACAAATAAATTAAATCGTCTGCTCATTCTCAGCTTTCAGTTACCCGCTGCTAGTCTGGTACTTTTGCCGGCACACTAAAAATTTCTGTTGACTGTTGTTGTGTCTCATTTATACATATGTTGTTGTTGGCTTTAGTTTATGATTTTTGTTAACAGTTCGTAAAAAAAACTTGAACAAATAAATAAATGTGTGTACATGTGTTTTTGCTGTTGTAGTTTGCTTTCATTCCAGCTCATCAAAACTCTGTCGATCACATTTTTTGTTTTTTCGTTTTTTTTTTATGATTTTTTTTTGGCTTCTCGAACTTCTTGCATGGACTGCTTTCAATTTGCACCTGAGTGCTAAATAAATGTTACTTTTCCAATGTTTCATTTCATTTAATATCATTTCTTTGTTAGTCTTTATTTATAAAATTAAAAAAAAACAAACACTTTTTTATTTAAACTTTTTTTTTACACTGAAGCCCGGTTAGCAACACTGCTTTCAAATTGTTCAACAAAGTAGTGACACAATGGCAAATAAGCAGCTAGTCACCTTAAAGCGGGGCCCCCCAAAGTTCAAATCGTTAGGAAGCTATTTTGTGGCCATCTAAATTTGTTGGCTGTATAAACTGGCTAGATGTGCGTCCGCCACACTCAATTGCTAACCGAACTCGTTGCTAGCTGACGTTCAACTGATCACAGCAGACGTGGCCAATGTATCAGGTAAGTGTGGTGTACAAAGGTATGTAGAAGACAAGACGAGTCAGGGCGCTCCAACTTAATAACTGCGCTCACTCCATGTCGACGTCGTCAAACATAACGCTCACCATACACCGATCACCATTGACGCGCTCACCACCTTTACAGCTCTATGCCTTTTGTGGTTCGGCACCGGCTCGCGAGTTTACGATCACAAATTTGATAATCGGAACAACGCACGATCACTACACAAATTCTAAGCCAAAGACAGAGTTGCGCCCCTGGAGCTGTTTAGTTGTTCGGTACATATAATTCTTATAGTCCACAATATTAAGTTGCCAAAGACCGGCTACGCCAGCGTGCTACACCTAACCGATCCACTATGTTTGGGTTTCGTTAAGCGACTTATGCACAATCCCAGTATGCTCGGGCTTTTTGTAACCTTTTGCATCCATTGTGACGTTGACAGTTATGTGTGCTCTTTTCACGCTACAATTCGGCACACTAACGATGTGTTGTAGTCGTGCCGCTCCTTCACATTCAATACACCACCTGTAGTGTTGGCATTCACGCATTCCGTTTGCTAGCGCTCTAGCCAAAATACGTACACAAGACTCGTTTCACTTTTTCACCTGATCGTGAGTGAGTGCAGTGAAGCGTGATGGAATACAGGTGCACTTTTTAGGGAGACTAGAACATAGTTGATTACATCTAATGTTGTCTCTCTTCTGCTAGTATAAGTGTTGAAGTCGCACTTCACTTCCGTTTCCAATTCGTTTTGAAGAGCGCGCTTGAGACGAGGGTTCGTAAGGCTTTCTAGGTTCTCAGCTTCTTTTCAACTCTCTACTAATTGTTCCCATAAAGTGAATGATCATTAAGCGTTTCTTCAATGTGAAATAATTTGTTGACCCCTTACTGCTTTAAAAAGAAAATAAATACATACTAACACATAAGCAATTACGTATCAAATATATGTATATACATACATATATATCTTGCGCGTTACATAAATATGAACGAGTACAATATCTACTAATGTATCAACTAAATGTGTATTTTTTTATATTTTTTTTTATAAAAACCGTACTTATTTTTCATCTCTCTGCGCTTACCAAATGTTGTGTGTATGTAAATATGTGCAGGCAGTTGTATATAAAAAGTATAAAAACATATGTAAGTACATATGTGTGAACCTATACATAAATATAGCCGCATATGTACTCGTATGTATAAGCTAAAACTTTATCATGTTAAAAGTATTTAATATCCCACAATTATATTTCTAGTATATTCTCTTACTTTTGCTACAAGTTAATTATTATTTCGAGTAAAGTGGTTAAGAAATTTGTCTATCTTTTTCCCTCTCTTCTTACATCCGTTTAATGTACAAACGTACATACAAAAATTCGTAATAGGTTACACAAAAATTTTGACTGCTTCAAGTATAACAGTTTCATATCAGTTGTTCGATTTGACCACCTCGGTTTCCTTGCTTCTGCACTCCATTCTCGCAATATCTTTACATTTCTCCTTTGTAAAAATATTGATAGGTCTCGGGTTTTAGCTATCGGAGTAATGAAGCATCGACGACGATGTACATACATACATATATAAGTACATACATATGTATAAACCCTGCGAAGTAAGGCCTACTTTTAGTAATGCAAAGGACAAACTGAATTCAGCGCATTGACATGCAATTAAAGGGGCAAGGCTTGAAAGCTTGTCATCTCTCTTAATTCAACATATGCATTATTTATTTATTTATTTATTTGTCATGTCTAAATCATACAACATTTTAATTTTAACTGTAGTATAGATTTATTGTAAGATAGATCTACATCCCCAGAAGATTTTAGCGATTTTGAATTCAGACAGAGTTCTATTAATTAGAGCACCGTAGACTGTCCTGATAAGACCAACACGAAACACTTCATGATTACAAAAATTGCTGCAAGGAACATTCAAATTTATTAGCTGAAGATGATAAGGACAATAAAAATTTTGCAGAAACAATATCCAAAATAAACTAAACTTATAAGAGAGCTCCTATCAGGTTAATTAATCGGCAGGGTGAATCGTAGGAGAGAATTGGGTCCAAAAACTTGAGATAGCATCGAGCAAAATGAAGAAAGGTCTTCTGAACACTTTCCAATCGATTTATATGGATTGGCATAAAAAAGCTGCGTATTCAAATCTGGTATGAACAATAGAAGAATACAGTATGTTTACGAGTATATAGACCTGTAGAATTGGAATAATGACGTTTAACAAAGGCAAGCATTGTAAGTCAATTTGTAATATTGTAATTTATTTGCGGAGTGAAGCTCAAGGCATTTTGAAAATACACTCCCAAGTCTTTTGTTTAAAACACCTCAGTAAGATACGTATTCGCTACCAAATGGGAAGTATCCAGAGGTTTTTTTTTAAATTGAAGCATCGAAGAATCATACACATTTTTTACACATTTTAAAACAAACATCCTGTTTCTCTGATACTAATAGAACTTAATCCACTCAAGGAGATTTGAGTGAAACTCCAAGCAAGCAAGTTTTGCAAATTAACTGCTGTGACAAATCTTAACAAACGCGTTTGAAAAATCTGTGTATAAATATCTATTGTGTCAACTTGAAAGCCTCTACGAAACGATGAATTAAAATTCTCAGCAAAGACTGAAAGAAGTGGATAACAAGTTAAATGCTTTACATTGAAACAAAATTTGTCTTTTATGATACATTTAAATTGCTTAAAGACGTCCTTCAATGAAAAATAATATCGTCAATATCGCCACATAACTACATAAATGAGGATAGTTAAGTTACATAGCACAATGAAAATCGCGTAGAAAATCCATATTTATGGTAAGTAGTTTCCAACCACGTTCTCCTCATCATTATAGTTTTAACGGAACTCCCCTCACAGTAGAATAATTTTTCATTTTTTTTTAATATAACGAACAATATACTATTATCATTGCTATTTACAAAATTTCTTTTATTTATTAATATTTCAATGCTATAGCAAATCTGTTAGAGCGCAGTTTAACCGTGATTATTGTAGCTACAAGTATTTGTGTGCGTTTGTATTTGGTAGCTAAATGCGCTTGACTGCGCATGCGCACATTCGTCAACGTTTTACTCTTGCGAGTAAAATTAATTTTAATACATATTTATCTTGCCAACACTCACTTTTGCCAATGATTGTTGTATTAATTTTATTGTTATAATGCCTTTGGGGCAAAATTTTATATTTTTAATACGTCTGTTTAACGGTTGCTAGTAGAATTCACGTTGGCATGTTCATAAATATTTGCTTTCTACTATTTTGTAGCGTCTGTTTGATGCCCTATATATCACGTACTAAAGCAATCGTGTGGAACAACTTGCATATTTCGAAGATAATTTAGTAGTGTGTATTGTAGAAAGGGAGCAAAGAAAAATGGCTTACAGCAAAACTTTTTTGTTTTTATCTGTTTATTCTGCATGGTGTTAAACTTACCAGACAGCTTATCTATAACTGCTTATTTATAAAACCCTTAGATATTATTATTATTATTATAACCCAACGGAAACCCACTTTCCCGCCCAACCGACACGAGGGGCTCAATCCGCATAACGTACGGATGTTTTTTAAATATACAAATCTTAGGTGCCGAGTCGTGACAGAAGAAAGTTTGTTAAGCGTCGAGATCCCAAGCTGCTCAGCTACAGAATAAGCATTCATCAGCCGAATACAAAGTTAGAGAAATGCAAAGTAAGAAAATTGGATCGTTAGCTGTTATTAAGAGAGGATAGAACAGTTCTTTTAATTATAAAAAGTGAGTCCGATACATCAAAGGTGCTGGAATGATTGTTAAAGTCTCGGCATAAACCCCGAAACGGTTGATTCAACTCAAAGTTAGTTCTGCATAGTTTCAAGAAAAGTGGTTTAAAGTTTCTCGTTGCACGGGAGGGTACATTAAAATTAATTTGCTCTAGAAGAAATGGACTTGAGATCCATCCATTGACTAATTTTACCAGAAATATTATACCTAACATTTCTCTGCGACTCGAAAGTGTAGGAAGATTAATAAGTTTTAAACGACTAGTGTAAGGGGGAAGATTGTATGGCGAATCCCATCGAAGATTTCTCAAAGCAAAAAGTAAGAATTGTTTTTGTATTGACTCTAGTTGGTCTGAGTGGACCTGATAACGAGGATTCCAAACTATGGAACCATACTCCAGTATTGGTCTTACCAATGAAGTAAAAAGTGTTTTAGTTATATACGGGTCGCGGAATTCCTTTGACCAACGCTTTACAAAAGCGTTTGAGTTTACAATCCATACCAACACCCAGGTCAACAAAACTGTTTACATGTTCTAGGACGTAGTTATTTATTTTATTATACATATATGACTATATATGTCTTATTAACTGACTTCTAATATTTTTCAACTTAAATACAATACATTCACTAATAAAAAGCATATAAATCCAAAATAAATAGCATATAAATCAAAACTCGTGATAATTCCAAAAAAATGTATCAAAAATTTATCAAAAAAAAAACAGTAAAATTTAAAAAATCAAGTGTAATTAGGAGCCACTTAAAATTTTCATTTTATGAAACTAAAATTTTTATAATTTACGTATACAAAATAGTCGAAAAACATCATTCAAACACAATGTATATCGATAAACTGCATATCTCATTATTTTCAGAGACATATAAAATGCGGAATTTTGTTTGAGCTCAAGGCCACTCAAAAACTCCTGAAGATGATCTCAAACTGAGATCGAAATATCAACAACAATAAATGCCAATCAATAAAATAAATATTGTTTTATTAAATTATTAGATCACTGGCCTTGAGCTCAAACAAAATTCGCAACAAAAACTACATTTTTTAGGCCAAGAATAGAATTAACCATGCTTAATTTAAGTTATTGGATTCTAATATCCAGAATTAAATTTAGTTTGCAAATAAAACTCAGCAGATTTTCACTCTAAGCCATTAAAATATTAAAATAACCTCGGATAAGCAACACAATTTGTAACTCAATAATGATGTTTTAATGAACTTGTATCTGATTTGAAGGGCAGAATATCGAAAAAAAACATTTAGATGAAACCACTTTTTTGATGATATTTCGAACAACTGGACCAATTTCAATGAAAGCTTTGGTGAGTGTTTGAATAAGTACTTAAATATTTATGTATTGAAATACAAAAACAAATACTATATATGTATATAATAATGTATTTATATTGATAAGGAAAGACGCGATATATTTGAGTCGTAGTCTGCGTAAGAAAAATTCACGACTGGATGCAGCAGTGCGGTAGGCTGTATTCATTACTAAAATTATGTTGCTATAGTAGTTTAATGTTGCACATAAAGTTATTTAATATACTAAAAATACTGATCATAAAATGTTCAAGTATATATTTAGGTGCAGTAGTTATGGACAACCGTCATACGCTGAACTTTGTCATAGACATGGCATTAAGCTTGTAAGAATTATAAGAGGTTCACCAACGGTTTTTAATTCGTAAATAAAAAGCTTCTAACGAAATAAATTTGAGACGAATGATGAAAGCAGCTCCAATTTTATATTGAAATGAAGTACCAAGATTGCGCAATTGAGGTCAGAAGAAAACTTATTGTTTCTTTTTTGATATATTATAAGCTCTCTGGCAACATACATTTCAAAACACACAAAAAAAAACAGCAAAATAAAAACAAATAGTTTCCCAACTCATTTTAATTTTCATATTAGGCCATAGTCATACGGTTCAGATCGGTAAAGTCTTAAATGTATATCCTAAGTATTTGTTTAACATCCATGCCTCCTATTTATGCTTTATTTTCTATGTCTTTGTGTCTCTTCGTGCATATGTCAGTGGATGCCAACTCAATATCGCCTGACGACCTTTGACAACGACAATACAGATCGTGTGTGGTTGGCCTTACTAACAAAATAGCAATGGCATTACACCAAATTTGCTGTTGACAGCAATAGCTTTGATTTCATGTGACACAATCACAAAATTGACACAATCACAAAATATAATGAAAATTTGGCAAGCCACTTTGCGCACACAGCAAAATTGACCGCAATTAGCAAATTTCAGCGCAAACTGTAGAACAACAGGAAAAACACTTAATTGCGACAGCGCCCATCAAGAGAAAAAAAAAAAAGTAGCAACAGAAGTATAATGTAATTGTAGCGAGCTATGATTCATTAATAACGTAGTGGGCAAATTTCTTCATACGATTGTTATTATATGCATGTATAGTACATATGTACACTCATATATGTGAATAAATACGAGTATGTAGTTAAGAGTATGTGCATACATATGTAAATACATATGTATGTATGACTATACTGTCAATGAAGTTCCATCAAAATTGCATTGAATGACAGAGACCATGACTTGGGATTTTACAAGTGTAAGAAACCTTGTTTTTGGGAATGGAATCAAGGTGAAAAATATTTAAATGGCCAATTGAAGTTACGAGTAATTCTAAATTTTGATCTTAAATATCAAATTACACTTATGTACGCATATATGTATGTATCTAAAAAACTATGATTGCTTTGATAATTGCAGCATTTTTTAAGTGATTTTCTGTGACGGTGTTGATCGTTTATAAGCCCTTATATTTCCTCAAGCTTTGCATTTCAAGGTTCTTATCCAGCGATCGATCAATATATCAACTTTGTTTCATCCGTGTAAAATTCATTTAGTTTTCTCTGACAAATATTGAGTCCCCGCAAAAATATCTAAGAGGAGCGATTTGGGAAAATAAATAGGGTATTTCTGCCATGAAAAAGCTTCTCATTAAATCTGCCGTTCGGAGTCGGCTCAAAACTGTAGGTCCCTCCATTTGTGGTATAATATAAAGACGCACACCACAAATGGTAGGAGAAGCTCGGCCAAACACGGAGCTATATAGTGTACGCGCCAAAATTATATATTATATATAATGGTAAAGGTACACTCTTGAGTTTCATCTAAGTAGTTCGAGTAAGCAAAGGTATTCTACTAAAATTCCCCTATAGCTGAGCATATAAAATGCTGAAAATTGGCTTCAACTGGAAATAAATTATATGTAAGTACAATGTACTATATTGTATATAGTGTACGGGCTCAGGACTGTGCAAATTTAATGCAAATTTAATGTAATGTTAAACAAGCCTATTATAAATATATATTCATAAGTTAAAAAATATGTGGAAACTAAAAAATTTTTTAAAACGTTTTCATAAAAATTTCCAGCTTTTTTCCCAGAAATGTTAGAATTTTTTTGAGTATAGAGTTTAAAACTAATGTTAGTATCGGCCAGGACGACCAATAGATATCACATAATGGGTTGGAATATTCGATACAACATAAAATCGTTTACCACCGTCTTGGCATAACTAAGGTCAGAGCAAGATGAGTGCCGAAAATACTCCCGCTGCCGGAAGAGTCACGCGTTTCAAAAAATCTTTAGGTTTCGCTGCTCAACACAAGATAAACTTCGCTATTCACAATCATTCAATATTAAGTAGTGTCTTGGCAAAAAGCGATTATAATTTATTCCCAAACATGATAAAATAAATTCGTGGTAAAAAGTAGAGAATGTAGGGTCAGCCTTTTTTCAGACAAGGACAACATTTTTTTTTCGTATACACAAACTATTTGAAACATCTGAATAAAGCATAAGAATAGAAGGTGATTTTTTTAACGACAAAATCAATACGAAGAACTTGAAAATGCGCCCTGGTATGAGATCATAATTTTAATAATTTAATAGAAAATTTATGTTAAAAAGTAACTAGTATATTGAACAAAACACAACACTTTTTTCACATTTTTATGTGTATGCAACTTTTCTCGTTTGCACCATCAGTAGCTTGTTTTATTCGCTGCGTCATTTCCTTATCAAATTTCCAACAACTAGTTACTTCAAATACCACCTGTGACAAAATTTTTTATCTGCATTTTTTTTATAAATTTATTTAGTAGCATTGTGACATGCAAACATTAACACGATCATTAACCGCCACCACCACAACAACCAGCATTTCGAGCTGACACTATGCTGGCCAAAATGAAAACATTCATACATGCATACATAAGTACATATATTTATATAAAAGCAATCAATCGCACACGAAAAATAAATAATTACCCACACCGTATTCAGTTGAACCCATTACAATTGTAGGCATTTAAGGCAAGTTAAATGTGAGAACGGGGAAACAAGTGAATTCTTATTCATTTACACACACACACAAACACGTATGTACATGCATTCGAGTATGTATGAGTGTATGCGTTTCCATAAATTTTAGTACTCGGTAGGGTGATCAACAAGAAATGAGTTCAATTCGTGAGAAAATTTTTATATATGCGATGAGGTATATTTATTCATAGTTATAGTTATCAAAACCACGCTACATGAGATAATGTCAAAAACATTCAATTTAATTTTTCCAATCTTCATAAAAAATTTAGTTTATAACTAAAAAAAAGAACAAAATTATGTGGATAGACCCAAAAATGCTTAAAAATTATATTAAAACTATAGACTTTGAAGCTGAATACTAAATATCTTTTTCGATAACTGACTTTTTAAATCAAATTTAGAAGCCACCTAATGTTTTATGATAACATTTTTGTAAGAGAAAAAATGTAAAACATCCTAAACGAAATCAATCTCAAAGACGTTTTTCTACCGTTGAAAAACAAAAACTAAAAAATTTTAGCTAAAATGAAATGCATCCTGCAAAAAGTTCTAAATTCTAAATTTTGATAAAAGTTTGCTTTTATAACTAATACATTTTTTGTATAAAATTTGAAACTTATTGGTTTAATATTGTTTTGTTAAGAAATGTACTGGATTCCAATTGAAAAATAAAACAAATAAAATGTAAAATCTGACCAATTTATGATTGTCCTATAATGCCGGTATTCACTGTATTTAGATATTTTTTTATTATTTTTTTGGACATTACACCATATGTTGTTTAAAAAAAATTGTTTTACAATTCGAGCTTAAAAATATTTGTTTAAAACCGTTCCAACTACTTAAAAAAATTATTCGGATTATAATCGATTTTATAAACATATGAAATTGTTGTAAAATAAAAAATTTATATGTGTTATATATTTTTTTTTTTTGTTATTTTTCTATTGGCCTAATAAGTTTTTAAAAATTGACAATTTTATTGAGCTCGAGGCCAGTTTATGGAAGATTTGATATGGTTATGGTTTTTTAATGGTGGTTGTTTGTTCCAAATATAAAATCTTCCCTAAACTGGCCTCGAGCTCAATAAAATTGTCAATTGTGTTATATATTGTAAAAATCCATTGAAAATCATTAAAGTTAGTCAAAACTTGCACAAATTTAACTGAAAATAAAGAACCCTGCTTACCAAAATTGTTCTTAGATATTTATTAAGAACTATTTAGTAGATTTAATGAATAATGTTAATACTAATTGTTATGGAGATTCTCACTAATTCACAAAGCCTATTAGACCGATTTCATCATCTCAGTCCAAAGTATTATTGCGCATTTGCTGTCATAAAATATAAAAATAAATTATAAATGAGCTTTTAACAATAACATTCGCCAATTTCGAGGTGGATTATTTTTGTTTGCAAATTATATGTTTAGTTACGATGTTAACTTAAAAAGTGTATGTATGTAAGAAGTATGTATAGTTATTTAATTATCGTATTTATTTCTACGAAATATAAATCTACCAAAAACTGTCAACCGAATGCCGAACGACAGTGGCAAATAGACAGCGAACAAATTCGTTTACACCAACAAGTGCTGCTGAAACATTCGCCGGTGGTTGGGCGACATTTGGCCGTAACGCCAGTCGAAGCCACCAACAACATTCCCGCGTCCCAACAGCCGCGTCGACCAACAAACAACACAATTACTCACGTCACCCCGTCACGCTTGGCTGCTTCGGCGCACGTGAATATGCAACATCATCATCGAAAATAATCACAATCATCATCCTCATAGTTACTCTCATCAGTGACATGGGTCGCGCAGTCGAAATACTAAATACAAGTGTGTGTTAGTTTAATGCGAATAAATTATATTACATACATATACATTTATTGAATACGAGTATACTCGTAGCTACACAAATAAATACATATATATATTTATTTAATACGAGTATATACAATGAGAGGACGCAAAAGTTATTTTTAAGTACATTTTATGCCATGATTTTGGCAATTTAGCATTCTTCGGCTTCTTGCAAAATTAATTTAATTCTAAAAGTTTGTTCATTGACATCACAATTAGCTGGACTTTGACTGAGGTACTTAAACTTCGAGCCGCAAAAGTAAAAAATATATAAAGTATATATATATGTGTATGTACATATGTATGTACACAACTAGTATGTAATTAGTAAAAATTGTTTTGAATTTGCAAATCTCCTACTAATTTATAAACTATTTAAATACGTCAATGGTTTTAATGCGGTTTTTCCTTATTTGATTTTATTTAACTTTATTTAATTGTATTTTATTTCATTTTATATTATGTAATATTATATTTATTTATGGTACTTTTTTTATTTTACTAATTATATTTTATTTAATTTTTGTTTTATTTTAATTTTAATTTTAATTTTAATTTTAATTTTATTTTATTTTATTTTTATTTTTATTTTATATTTTCTTTCTATTTAATTTTAAATTAAATTTTTTTTAATTTTATTTTTATTTTATATTTTATTTTTGTTTTATTTTAAAGTAAAAACTTTACTTTATTTTATTTTATTTAATCTTTTTTTATTTAATTTTATTATAACCCGATATACCGCTGGGTTCGAGGTTCGAATCTCAGCCAGGGCAAGAATAGAAAAGTTTTTTTCTAATGGTGGTCACCCCTCGGCAGGCAATGGCAAAGCTCCGAGGGTATTTCTGCATTGAAAAAGCTTCTCATAAAATACATCTGGCGTTCGGAGTCGGCACAAAATTGCAGGCTTCTTCAATTGTGAAAGAATATAAAGACGCACACCACAAACGGTAGGAGAAGCTCAGCCAAACACTGAGCTATATAACTAGAGTAAGCGTCAAATTATTATTATGTTATTATTATTATATAATAATATTGTATAAAGTTCAGATGTCTTGGCATTCCAAAAATGTAAATGTGGGCTGCTCGAGAGAAAATATGTGTAACTGCTCACCAACAGTTTACAAAAGATTGCTAAAACCTAGGCAAGTAAAAATAATAAGAGGTAGCAGCACAAAGGTCTGCTCACCCTTTGATCAGACTTATGGAATGTAAGCAATCGCGGCATACTTAACATTTAAATGCCTGTCAGAATTATCACAGCAAAAAACAAAGCTTTCTCTGGCGCGAAAAAAAATAAAGAACTACCTGATATACATATATTAGCACGCGGAGAAAAGGCGTGTGAAAAGTATATTTATTTTAAATGAACAAATAATTAATGTCGGACACACAGAGTTTAAAAGAAAGCGCGATTAGGTGTTGGTTAAGTGGGTTCGAGCCCCACGTAAGTCACGAAGGAAAAAGTCTGATTAAGAAATGTGATGATCTGCGAAATATCAGCTATATCTTCTACCGCTTTGGGTATTGTTGTGGTTTCTTAAAATTTACCCATTATCAAGCTTTATGAAAGCTCATATACAAATGTTAAATACTTATATGGCCAAGCAATATCAAAGAAAGCGTATTCTTTACTTTGAATAAAAATGTCATCTAACAAAATTATATTTAAAACTGATGCCATTCTTTTATTTAGAAGCGTTATTTTATTTGTGGCTACAAAACTGTTTATCCGGATTGTGTTAATCTTTTTAAAAGCTACATTTAAAAAAAAAAAATTTTTTTTGAGGATCAAAACGAATTTTTTTGTTAAAACTTTTCTTGCCACCACTGCCATAAAGGGTGTCTCAAAATAAAAATTAAGCAGACATTTTTCGAGAGAATAATAATATTTATATTGCATTCCCTTTTCTGGGGAAACTTGCTGTAGAAAACTGTACTAGCTAAGCAGCAAGAAATTCGTATAAAAATGGCCCTTAGAACTCAGTCCAAAAAAAAGTTATTTCTGAATAAAAGCCTCGGCGTTGTATGGCTATCAAACAACTCTCTTTCTCATACAGTTTGTATGAAGACGAGAGGAAGAAAAATCCGACTTTGACGGAGCGTTAGAAAATATACAATTTTACAATTTCCCAACTTTTATATGAGAAAACTTTGCTGCAGTTAGGGAAACTGAGTAGATAGTTTGCAGCCTAAAAACTGGACTCGAAGGCGTACAGGAGAGTTTCGACTGCAGCACAGAATTAGCTTTCACGAGCTCCTTCTCCACTCGCATTCCTTCCAGGGAGGGCTTGGTCAGCTGGATTAATGCATGAAAGGGAGCGATGAACATTTTCTGAGTGCCCTCTCCATTTCGTCACAACACATTTACCAAAGACTCATATATCTAGGTCACGTTTCGTAGTGATATTGGACTGCTTGGCTGATGAGCCAGCAAAAAAACGGTAGGCTTAAAGTGGTATTTTCCAGATATTGGAGATATTTTTTTCAAATAATTAGCGTTATCCCTCCAATGAAACTTGAGCTTGAATTCTGAAATTATTTATGGTACATTCGCAGAGACCAGAGATTCAAAACAGCCCATGAAAGCAATACTTTTCTGTTGGAATGTTCCCACTAAGTTTGCATATTTTGTGCGAACATATTTTGTCTGACTAAATTGACTTTTAGATGCGTGGTGCGAAGGGTTCACGCTGCGTATATTAACCACATATTAGTCAGAGCTTTTATCTGCCAGTTGAAAATACAAGCAGTTTATTATCAAGCTAGTGCAGTGAATTTAATCTTATTACAAAAACCTACACGGCACATACTGGTATATACTCTGCAATAGTATTTATACTTCTTTAATGAATAACAAATTTAACTTACATCGTTTATTCTTCGACCTCGCCAACCCCTTGACAAACACCAGTTTCGTTTTAACACATAATTTAATTTTCTGCAACATTTTCACCACAGCCGCCATAAAAAGTTATGATTTGACAGAGCTGTGATGTTGATTGTCATAGTCGTACTTCCGATAAGTGAAACTATGGAACATAAAATTTGTGCAGCTACCTAACTACAATCGATCGGCGTAAGCCACAACCGAAGTCGAGTCAAAGTAATGTATGTATAAGTATAATAAAGTATATAAAAGTACTTGCGGCTAACTGATATCTAGCATGAACGGGTAATATTCCTTCAGAGATTCTAACTAGCGATATCTTAACTTGGTGTTGGCAATGGTAATGGCAGTGGCAGTGGCAGTGGCAACGATGTTTATAGCAGCGATGACGCGCTGCCTAAATCAGTGATGGTGGAAGACGTTATGGTTTCACGATCTGATTTTCTGCTCCGTTGAATTTTGTACTTCGTGTTTCATCAAGCGTAGAATTTACAGAATGAAATTATCAGCCAAACAGCGGCAATGGCGGTGGCAATAACTGTCTGCCGATGGTTGTTTAGATGGAGATTGTGGTTGTGATGGTGATAGTGATGGTATGAGTTGATGGCGGCACGCAAGCCCGGCTTTCAACTTTCCACCAAGAAGGTAGTGCGCTTGTTTGCGAGATGGTAAGGCGGGCCTACAAATGTTGGTCTATCTCTAACTAGCAATAAGTAAAAGCTGCTGCTACTGACGCTACTGCTAGGTTTCAAGCGACTGCGGCATTTTGTTTGCCACTAACCTGCTTATTGGTGGTGAGCGGCTTCTGCAGCCTTTTGCCGGTACTGTACCATTCACTAAAGTACATACAGGTGAACAACAGAAAAGAAAACGGCAGCGGCTTGCAATTAGAAAGATTGTTAGTAGCAAAAATCGACAAAAAAAATAAAATTAAAATAAAAAACAAAAAACAAAAAAAAAAACGAATTAAGAAAAAACGCAGCCCCATAAAGCAACTGAGTGTAAAGAAAACACATAAATTTGTGTTATTTATAATGACCGCGTTGCGCATCAGGTGCTTTATTGCCTTGTTGTGGTGGCTATATACCAATTTATATGCGAGTCTTTACGTTTCCGTTAAATACGCGTGTGTGTGTGTGTATATTAACAATGCGCCAACTCGCCGGAAACGTCAAACGAAGCCAACGCTTAGGAATTGCAAACGGGAATCTTGTAAAATCTCTATTTATTTAAGATTGTATTCATTATTTTTAACTACTAGCTTTTATTGCTAGATATTCTTTGTAAACGCTAAGCGGTAAATTTAATCAAACCGACAGTTGAACTTTGCGTAAACATGTGCCAAATTCGTACTTAACATAAGAAAGCACAACGTTTTAACCCCTTCGAAGCCTTGATTTTATAGGCAAACTCCGTAAATTAATGCGAAAACGAATTGTTTATACCCTTACGAAATATTTTATAAGAACTTTTTTTTGTATATTCGAAAATTACCAATAAATACTTTCATGTAACTTGCAATAAACATGCAACTTTTTAACCCTCTCAGGATTACGAAATTATTAATAACAAAATGATTGTTTGGTTACGGCGTTCGGAGGTGTATACAATTCTCAAGCAAAAATGGCTAACAAAACTGACCTATTGTTTTCCTTTTTTTGGTTCAGCTATTCAAAGTACCGTTTGTGTCTTTGAATCGTCAACGGGTTAAATAACGAACTTCACAAAAACAGTGAAAATCTTTGTATTGCTTCTTGAATTTATTTATTTACCAGCAAGAATACGTATCTCGGATAGCAAAATCCTAGTCAAAATCATCGAAGCATACAATTTCATACTTTCAACTATGAATATACGTAGGGATCATTGGCCTTAATTTCGTTTGCTGCCTACCGTTTTTCTATTAAGATCACATTTTAATTACAACTTATCTCCACAAACATATCAAATGCTCTGCAATAGCTTTTGTTTCATTTTTTATTCATACGGAAATTTCAAACAAACCAAAACGGCCAGGCCTGAATACTTTGGAGCTCTTGTCAAAATTCTAATGTAATTAACCCGAACTAATAGGCCTGGGTGAAATTCACCAACAAATGTTTTATAAATATTTGTTTGAAATAAATGGCTTTGTTTGAGTTCGCATTTTAGCACGTGCATATAAAATCTAAATGAAAAAAATTAAAGCAAATACGATGTTATGTAATGCTATGTTGTGGTATGTTATGTTATGTTATGCTAGGTTTTATTTTGTTTTGCTATGTCATGATATGTCACGTAATGTTATGAAAAACATTATCTTAATTTTTGTTACATTATGTTACGTGCGATACTATGTTATGTTATATTGTGTTCCTTAAAATGTGTTAAGTTAATTATGTATGTTTGAGCTATTTTAAAAAAAACCCCAGAATTTTTTTTGACGTAAAACTTTTAGTAAATTCAAAATTAACGGGGCAAGTTGAACACAAAAGGTGTGTCGGAAATGGAGGGCGTGGTTATGCAAAACTGAAACGATAACAACAGCTCTTTCTTCTCTTCCTAACCGAACTCACCACACCTAAACTCACAATTATCAGACTTTAAATAACACTTAAGCTCACCAAAGCAAAACTTATCCCCACATTCAATCACTACTTCTTACCTAAAGAAATCTTAACTCATAATATCTAAACTTTCAAGACTGAAACTCATCGTACGATACACTCGTCACTCACCATACCTATACCCATCACAACTATGCCTACAAGATCTCAACTCACCATCGTTGTGCACACCACGTTTTAACTCACTAACTTGAAAGATAATGCATACACTTTACTAAACTTCAACTTACCTCACTTCGTGTCATAGCTAATCGAATCATATTACATATTACTCCCTTTAATATTATGTTAGGTTTAGTAAATTTTAACGCAGGTCACATACTTAGCCTACTTTATACCCGATCTTTAACATTTTGTGGTAAATATAGACTTATATTAATACCAAAATGTTCAGAATGAAAAGAAGAATTTATTACGTCATTTCTACTTGCCAGGCAGTCGTTTTGGGCATACGATAACTTCAAAAAAGTGAGATATATTAGCGAAACTTGGTACATACATATGTATGTATACACATTTATTGTTCTTATACAAATCAGAGCAGGTAATAAACCTAAAGGATATTCAGACTTGAAAAAGTAAGTTCTGCAATCTACGCAACTCGATATTTGTAATGAAACATTTAAACAAATCAAAAGAGATGGTAAACAGTTTTCAAATAGAATGATAACTAGCCTAATCTGAATGTCTCTAAAGATTAAAGTCAAAACCTTTAAAACTTCATTTGATGCTATTAAAAATGCAATCAAACATTGCCCTACTTTAAATGAATAAAACGTTTAACGAAATTGGTCGTAAAATATTTTAAAGCGATATAGTAGTAATTAAAAAGTGCTTTCACCAACCTAAGTGACTATATTGAAATATACGTAATAACTAAACTACCTACCAATAGGATATGCATTCATATGGACATTTTCGTTTTTGCCTTGTAGTTTATTCAATATTCCCTCCTATGTCGCCGCGTTTATCATTCCATATTGTTATGGGCCAAAAACGACAAGTTGAATGCGCAACGATTAAAATTTATCGCTGATCTTGAAGAGCAACCGCCTGGAACTGAAGGTCTGGAAATTATAATAAAAATAAAAACTAAAAACAACAAAAAAATGTTGTCTACTGTCACAGCATAGCACCCAAAAAAAACCTTAATACCAGTCCACTTTTTCCAGGAAGGAAGTGCTGAGCGGCATGTCGTACAAAGTTCAAGTAGGCGAATGAACGCTGCCACACTGCTGGTGACTACTCGGTCATTCGGTTGATTGTGTTGCTAATACTAACGCCGTTGTATTTGTTTATTAGTTTTTATGTACAATTAAATTTTTTTTTGTCAGTTAGGTCGTAAAATTATTGCCGGTCATAATGCGATACGCACTCGCACCATTATCATTAGGCAAACAAAGTAAGGGTGAGACGCGTGTTGAGGGATAGAAAGTGCGGTAAGAACATATCATCATAATCATAAGAGTAAACGTAATTATATTTACCTATATGTAAGAAAATTTAAATGGCAGTTGGCGTTACAACTACCGTCCACCAAAGTAACGCAGCCCAACATCAACTCGACACATGACTTGCCGCAAAATGCTAACGAACGGCGGTGACAAAAGAAGTTGATATTAGAGCACAATTAAAAAAAAGAAATGATGAGCACTGTAGAGTAATTAAGAAATCCCTACTTGACATGAAATTGGTGTAAACTACGCACATACGTATATTAGGGTGTTCCACAAATGCATGGAGCGGAAAAAGTAACGTCGAAATTTTATGGATCGCTTCCCAAACAAAAGGCGATATTCAAGGCAGTCAAACAAAAAATTGTCGATAACTTTCAAGCATAATTGGAATAATTAATGAAAACTTGTTTGACGATTTCAATGTTTTATAAAAAAATTATTTTCGATGGTTCTCCTATTTAGTAAAGAAAATTTATTAAAAATAATTCTAATAGCAGTACTAATATGGTCGTAAATTCCAAATTAAAAAAAAACAAATACAAAATATTTGGAAGGATACATAGATTCGCATAACTTAATATATCAGATATTTAAATCGATATATCAGAAAACTCGCCTTCGGAAAGGGTGATCAGATGATTGAAATAATTCCGTATCATTGTAGACGAAGATGAAGAAGGGAAGAAATTGAATTATTACTTTGCCTCACTATTTACGGGTTACCATATGAAATGTCAGCATGACGAAAAATCCAATCCCTCAAGCCAATTTTTGTTTAATAAAAAGTATAAAATTTTCCATATAACTATTTCCTTAACACTTTATGAAAATAATTTTTTTACTTAGATCAACACTAACGAATAAACCGTCAAATAGTGCTAAAAACATTACCATTGTTTTGTTTGCTTTGAATTGATTTATATATAATCTGAAAAATCTACAAATTTTCTTTTATAACGAAAATCGTTAACTTATCAACTAAGTTACAAGTCGTTTTTTAAACAGCAAACGAGAATTTTGAAATTTCGCCCGGACCTACAAGAAAAAAAACATCGTTTCCCAGATATTTCCACTTCATTCTTTTTTACAACACTATGTTTTTTTTTATTTATGCAAAAAAGTGAGAATAAGGAAGAAGTGGAACCGATGCAGAACAAGTTCAAGATCATATCGAGACTGCGCCAAAACCAGTTCGAGAATACCTCAGTCCAAGGTCAGGTCGCGAACTTGCCGCTATTGGTATCGAATATCACCGTCTCATAATTCTCAAAATAAAAGTACTTGAAGACGTAACAAAGTGTAATTGTTATGTTTATAGTCTCAAAGTAATAATTTATGTTGACTAAAACCATTTTAATCACGCTATATTTATATATGTAACTTTTTTTCCTTTTTTGAACTGTTTCAGATATTATATTTTGCTCCATAACTCCTTTATTTAAGCCGCTGGAGGCTTTTGAAATTTTGAAAGAAGTTCCGCTATTATTAGCTTTATATAAGCAGTGAAAATCATATAGCTTCCATACAACCGAATGTTCAGATATTAACGAAAAACACTCCATTTAAGCAGTTAAAACCTCGAAGTTTTGCACTAATAATGCTATTATGGGAACTATTTTAGCAGTGAAAATAATTAAGATCGGATAAATATAACATATACGAGTAGTTCCCATACAATCGATATTTCAGATATTGCATTTTGGACCATAACTCCTTCATTTAATAAGCTAAAGACTTGAAATTTTGCACAAATATTAATTATTATTGGGACTATTATAGCAATTAAAATTATTAATATTACACATGGTTCTCATGCAATTCTTCCATCCATGAACGGTATGAAGCTGCCGTCATAGCCGAAAACAGCCTTTTTTTACTTGTTTTTAAACTTAAGTTGGCATTTAATTTTTTGATAAACAGAGAATGAATTAAAATATGTGCAAATATATAAAACATTTATAAGTACTATGTATACCTAACAGCAAGCATTATAGCCGAATAGTCAAATTTTACGCTTTCTGTGCATATTAGAACTCTCATGCTTTTGATTCATGTTTCTTTTGTTTTTTTGATCGCCATACCAATTCCCAAAATTTAAGCTTAACAACACCAAGAAATTGCCTGAAAAGGTTTATTAGCCAAAAAAAAGTAAACCAAAGCCAAAAATAAATATACTAAAACATTAATTCTACATGCAGACATCATTTTTTTTCTCATTCATTAATTTCTTTGTATATTCTTGAGCCTCTATGTACTCTACTTAACTCACTGGTACTCACAGTGGGAGGTCAATTGCATGTGAACCTTGGATAGTTTTACCGGCAATGCTCAAAAGCCTGCCAACATCGCCGCCATCGTCATCGACATTGACACCAACCGCGGAAGTTGTAGAGTGTTTTTTTTTTCTTTTTTGCTTCTTTCAAACCCTATTGGAAATGGTTTGATGTTTGCGCTTTTTACCAAACCAAAAATTTGTGCCTTCCAAAACTTGCCTTTCTTAATTTGTTGTTCGCACTTATATAAACTAAAACTGCCGCTGCCAAATATTTAACTCTTTTGTTTTTATTTTTACTCACTCAGCTTTTGATTTTGAGTAATATTGTTGTTTTTTTTTTTACTCTGCACAACTGTAATGGTGAAAGTTCATCAGTTGTTATGTCGTAAATTTTATGAAAACTGTGGCAATTAGTGAAAGAGCTGGAAGTTTTATGGTCATTTGTAAGTTTGTATTTTAAATGTGTGTGAAATTATGATTATTTTTTTTTTGTTTTTGTATTTGGAATATGTTCTTAGGAAAAAGTGTGTAAATGAGCCATGTACCTTTTGAATTTTGATGTAGTGATGTAGTGTAGTATATTTAGGAAGCGTAGTCGTTTCAGTTAGTTTAAATTGAGTTTATAATTAGTTTTGTTGGCGAATAAGCATATTACCAAGATGATTGCTATGGGTGGTAATTTTTCCAGACAAAAGTTTTATGAAAAATATACTCAGCTAATGGTTTCGAGACTTAGCTGACAAAAAAAATATGCTGCGTTTATTTATAATTTTTCAAAATTACTTAAAACTTGGGATTATCTGCGCGTGTAGTCCTGTTCTCAACTGAAGAAAGTCAAGCATTGCCACTAACAATAAAAGGATATGTTTAAAATTATACGACTATTTTTGTTATTTATTTAGTTGTTTAAATACTACAATGGCGGATAATCCTGCAAGAGCCTGTACTTATCCACCATATCTAGCTTTCTGGTGGTAAGTATTGACAACTCTGTTCTTGATTTTTCTGGGCGAGGCGCCAGTGGCCTTTGCATCTTGTCATTCTTCCCCGAGACCTGTGACCAAGAGACCAAGACAGGACAGCTCTTATTAACAGGAAGTCGAAGCCGCTTCCACACTTATCCACTAATTGCGAATTGACCAAAGTAGAAGAGACTGATTGAAAAGGCGCGGACATGTTCGCTCATGTTCTTTTGTGTTTAGAAAGACTGCGAAAGCATTAAGAGACAGCACTATTTTACAAATTTAGCCTCTACGGCCTTCAAACTTCTTGCGGATATTTTTAATAAAAAATATTTGCAAAAACTAATCAAAATCAAGTCGTTGCGTATTCATAATTAAAATTTTATTTTAATGTAATTGAATTTATTTTATTTAAAAATTGGAAGAATATTTCCTGCAACCATGTTTCGAGTCTCCTTCCTTAGAATCATTGTTCATTTTTTGTCGAAGCATTAAGGTGAGTTATTTCTTGCTGTTTAAAATAATAGTTCATTCTTCAACAAAAAGAATTCAATACATTTTTCGCAAAATTTCACGCATTTTAATCTGAAATTGAAAAAAATACAAGTATACATTTTTATAGTCCATTGAATTTTAACAAAATAAAGTGCAATTTTCAAGTGGCTAAAAATTACATTTTATGTTTCAACTATTTTGACCGAAGCTGAGCTAGTTTTCTTTGATCTCATTTCTTTGAATTAAAATCGCATACTCTCAAACCCAACTAGCTCGTCTGTTGTCAATCAAATGTGCAGTCTCCAAGTTAAATTTTCTCATCCCATCACCCCAAGCAATACCACTTTTGGCGTCAAACCACAGAGGCCTCATCAAATTTTTACGCCTTACTACTCTGACACAAACTAACTGCAAACGGGTTCAATTAATATTGCATAATTTACCTTATAAACTCATTGTAAATAAATAAGCAAAATAGGTAAATAAAAGCAACTTACCATCAACACCAACGCCACCTGCAACACAACAAACGCATGTGCAACAAACGGGCAGCAAATGTTGTGCCGCAAACGCCGTAAAATATGATCGGGTTTTGCTGAGCAACTTCCCATTTTGGTTGATTTTATTGCGATGCAATTCGATGCTCAATTAAAATGCAATAACAACTCAATTATCGATTGATGTGCATGCCGAGAAGGTACTCGTACCACCAAGCAAGAATCAAGATCACTGAAAAGAAATGCGCGAACTGGCAACACACACACACACACACTTTGTGCACGATGTGAGTTATGCGGCTATGATGCAACAAAGTGGTCGTTTACCAATAAATAAATCAATTTCCGATGCGGCAGGGAAATAATAGAAAAAAAAATGCAAGCGAATAGAAATAATAATAAATAAAAGTTAAAACAAAAGCAAAATGCGGTAGCGGTGGCAGGTTGAAATGATGTTGTTGCTTATAATGTGTTTCTCATGTTGTTATTGTTGTTGTTGTTATAGTAGCATAAAATATGCCGAAGTGTTTCTCATGTTATTTCTGCTGCTGTTGCATCCACCTGAGCTTGCTGCTGGTATATTGCCAGTGCGTGCACTCGTTCTATCAAAGCCGCAACAGCAGTGATCTGGTTCTAGCATTCGATTCACCGTTCGCACACTCGATTGCTTCATTGATCACTTTATTCTACGTATGTATGTTTGTATGTATATATGTTTCTATGTCAGTGTATAAAGTCACACCTATGCATTGTGCAGTGCAAGCTGTGTGCCCCGCGCAATATGTGTCTGAATGTCCATTTATTTTCGTCAACTATGTATGTGAGTACATTTACGAATATCGACTGACAGCTGTGGCCAGCGCTAGTACTGTGATCGCTGGAGCGTAGATCATCACCGATGATTGATTTTTCTTGTTGCTTGCATTATTGCATCTGCCATTGAATGATTTTTATTGTAGCATAAATATGAATGGTAGCAATGAGGCATAAATTGAATTGCCAGTTGCAGCAATTGCCAATAATATCCAGCAGAAACATACACAAAGCTGCATTCAATAAAGTTAGCAGCAATCGAAACGATACAGAAGAAAAGCATTCTTAGAGCTGGTTAGCATTACTGAATGGAATGTGGCTACTATAGTTGATATTTTTTTTTTATGGCATCAATATTGATTGTTGTTGTGACGTGACATCGAGGTAGGCGAAATCTGGCAGGTTAGGGTTGCTAACCAATGACGCACCGTATATGGATGCGATAAAGAATCATTGACGAGCGAGAATGAGCAACTTTGCTCAACAACGATCACTAGCGACCAAGCCTCAAGCCAAAGTAGCGAAATGAACCATGGAAAATCGCATTCTACTCACTCAAATGCTTATAATTTGAAGCGGAGATACAACTTTAGAACTGGGATGCCACAAAAGTGCGAAACATGTCTCTGGTTTTCGGTGTGTTTTTTGCATAAAGTCAAACTGAATAATTAAAAAAAATTTAAGTAAAATATTGAAAAGAATTTCAACGGTCATTTGAAAAATATAAAATTCGCTACCATAGCCGAGATGTTAATGTTTTTATTAAACGTCGTTCATACGAAGTAATAAAAAACTAATAAATTTTGTGTTACTTTCATAAGCAAAAGTTTATAATTTATTAATGTCTTTTAATAGTAAAAAAATTAAATGATTCAAGTATGTTCAGTAACGCGAAGGTATGATTTTCCAGACAAAAATGTATTCCAACTCTGTATAAAAATTATTTGTAATTATATTTTTGGTTTATGATAAATTTCAATAAGTTTAGAATGACTATCATCTTAATTGAATTCTGAGAAAAATCTTCTTCATCAATTGTTACAGGAAATTTTTTGTTCAAAATATTAATGAGTATATTGTTCAATTTAAGACGAATTAAATAAGGTGAAGTCAATAGTCAGCAGACCAATTATCTTTACTTTTTCCTTACGAAGAACATAAACATGTTTGTACAGAAATATATTTTGAGTTATTTTTCTCTAGTCACTTCTGTGGAAAACGAAATTCCACGTTGATTGAGAAGTAGTTTCAATCTCTGATTTCTGCAAAGTTTTTTGTTTAGCGAGGAAAGTTATTCGGAAATGTTTCAAGTGTTTCTCGTTTTTAATTTCTTATTGACATTAGTGGTTTTTTTGTTTGTTTAATATTCAAAAGAAATTAAAATATTAAGCTCAAGAATTATTTTCCTTTGTGAAAGTAAGTCAAGTTCAGTTTCTCATAAATCTTACTTATTTGCATAATGAATAGCTGAATTTATTGAAAAAATATATTTTCGATGATTTTTTAAAGTATTAAGGATTTTGTACGCACATGAATACATATCCATACCATTTATAGGAAATGCTATTGCCATTTTTTGATAAAAAAAAACGAAATTTTTGTGTCTTCTAGACGAAACTTGCTTTTTTCTGTATATCTGTTGTAGATCAGTAACGAAAGCCAATTGTATAAGAAATCGTAAATACTAAGCAACCTTTCATCGCAGTTCTCCGCCAATTTAAAGTCACATACATATGTAAATACAAAAGAAATATGGCTGCATAATTAATGCCCAACTTAAGCAAGAAAAACAGCCCCAACCAAGTACGCCACCTGAAGAGTTCACCGATCTTCGCTAGCAAACACAGGATCTTCGCTTTGTTGCGTTCATTTGCTTACAATCTGCACTAAATTAACCTAACCGTGCGTGTTCTAAGTGTCTTTTGTTTTCTCCCTGCTCACTTTAATAAATTGTGTTAGCAAATCAAAATGAAAGATGATAATATTTGTAGATAGTGCGATTAGAAGAAGAATGAAAATTGCATGCAGCTGTTAAAGAAGAAATTGTATGAGGGAATTTGTAATTAAGGTTTGGCGTGCGCAAACAGGTGTAATAATTGGAATATATGCCATAGAGCACAAATTGGCAAGATGGCTTTAAGGGTTGCCAACTGGCGGTGAATTTTTAGAGAAAGGAATTTTTTATTTTTTATTTTCCTTTTAAAGTAAAATATTTTAAGTGGCGGTAATCAATACATGAACTCACCACACTCGAATTCCCCACACCTTAAGAAAAATAAGGTACAATATACAATCAATTTACAGCCAGTAAGGAAATTATAAAATTATTTCCCCTCCGTTTATAGGACAGTTGAAATTTTGTGATTGTGTGGTGAAAATTTTCATACGTATTCACTGTTATTTATTTATTTATTTATTTAATTAAGTCTATGAAATACATTTCTTACAGACTATGATGAACATAAATTTAGAACTTAAAACTAATGATCTTAAGAACATTAACAACGATAATTTGAAAATCGAAATATTAATATGCATACATATAAGAGATTAAGAAATTAAGTTATTATTCAAGTTCTTTATACTTTACGGTGAACTGTAACAGCTGTTAATGTAAAATAAAACAAGCATTTCAGAATTGACTCTAAATCTCCATTTAACTTCTAAAAGCCCTCTTACATGGCTTTTCCTTCTAGTGTAATGGTCTTTTCACGAAATATTACTGTTCAAAGGTGGTAACTTACCGTGTGAAAGAAAAGCGGTAGCTTTTCATATGTAAAATAAATATACACTTGGTTCTAAGGTGATTGACTCGGTTTTTTCAAACCGGTTTTCTTCGGTTTTTAATAAATTATTGTACGGTTTTTTTGAAATCTTGGTTTTTCGAATATCGAATAAATCGGTTTTATTAATATCCAAAACCGAATTTTTACCAGTTGTAAATTTAAAGCTTTTGGCAAATTATAGAAATACGGCAGCACATCGACTAATTTTAAATCCATTATATTTTTATTGAAATGGAAACCACAAAATTCGTATCAATTATTTTCAGATAAAAAGCAGCAAATTTATTTTACAAGATTTTACGAGTATATACAAGGTGGCGCAAAAGTAATCCTCCTATCAGAAAATGCTATAAATTTTGCGATTGGCCCCTAATGTCAGTTCTGTTTTGACAATGGTATAGTAAACACATGCGAAATACACGTTAATAAACAATGTTACGCTACACTGCTCCAGAACGCGGAATATTGCTGACTATTTATTTGACCAATAATCGGTCGGTGATTTCGTCGCAGATTTCATGGCCATCCAACGCCTACTGGTGAAACACTGCGACGTTTAGCCGCTCGCCTCGAAGAGACTGGCACAACACGAGATGCTGCCAGGCGTGGCAGACCCCGGAGTAGCCGTTCTGCAGAGAATATTGCTACTGTAGCCGAGGATGTCATGGAAGCGCCGTCGACATCGACCAGACGACGTGCCACGCAAATGGGTATCAGTCGACGGTCTTTACAGCGAAGTTTGGTACAAGATTGTATATATATTACCTCTTCCTATTTTATTTTTTTGAGTTTGTCTAAATTTTTGTGACCTGTTTATCACCTGATGACAATTTAGATACTTTGTTTGATTAATGCCAACTGGTCTAAAATTATGACCTTTATCTATTAGATACTCATCCTAGAATTAAGTAATTTGGTATAATCTCAAATACCAAAATTTGAAACTATGAGCTAGAAATTGTTGCCATTCCTCGCTTTCATATATTTCTCTTTTGTTATTACTTAATTTCTTGTGACCTGCTTATCACCAGTTCAGAATGTAGATACTTTATTTTGAGACTAGAGGTTTTATTTTGAGACATACTGATATAAAATTGTGATATTTGCCTCTCTTAGAGATTGAGACCGCGTAATGAATTCGGACATTAAACAGCATTTTATTTTCAAAAGATTTCTTTCATAGAATGTAGATGTAGATTTTTTTTACTTGGAATCGGTTTACCCGGTTTTTTCTTGATTTTTCAAATTAGAAACCGTTTTTTTTTAATTGCCATTTTTCGAATAATTCGAAACCCGGTTTTTTATTCCAAAATCTCTAACTTTAGAAAAGTTTATTTATATTTCTCATAACATTATCACTGCTTGGCAATCAATTCATAAAGCATTTCAAATTTCCTTCCTCGCTAAAAAAAAAACTCTACTCATATTGTTCCTTAGCTAAGAGTACTTTCGACAAAGCACTGCCATTATTATTGTAATCAGCTAGCGCGACGTTGTGGCGGTGGTTGCGCATGCGCAATCACCACATTTCCCCCGTTTTTACAAGTTCACATTTCTTGTATTCTAAAGTATGCTTTGTAGACAAAACCCAATCATTTTCCACTCAAACCACAGAGCGGGCAATTTGAAAGGCATCAATTTTCTACCAGCACACCATTTCACTATAACTCGCAGGTTATAAGCAAATTAACCAAATCAAATGCTATAAGAATACGAATATTAGCATAGAACTGTAATATTGCACGCTTGTTAAAGGCATACTAAATAGAGCACGCAATGCATTATTCGAGAGGAGTACAATATGAATTTATACAACGGTTATTGTTTGCGCCGAAGGGTTTTGAAAGATGCTTTGCTCTGTAATTTAATTTAAATTAACGAGTTTAACAGTTATACCTGCTTTATTGTGCGTTTTAAAGTGTTTGAAATCATAAAGCGCGCACTATGAATTTATTTGAAAAAGAAAAGTTAATTAAGAAAAAATAAATCAAAAGACTTAAGATGCGAACTCGATATGAAATTATTTACAAATTTACTCGCATCAAAAGCATATTAAAATGGTATTCAAAATATACACAAACTCTCCTCCTCTATTTTCGTGCAAGCGCATATACCATTTGCACACTTATTTTACTCACTTACGCATAAATCATCTTGCTAAATCGCACCATTCTTGCCACTTGCATCAGCAATGCTGCGCACAACATAGTAAAGAACTCCCATCGATAACAGCGAAACAGCAAGTGCCATCAACGCCAACTAACAATCTTAATCGCAAACAGTAGTAACTTTATTATTCAATAGAGTCATCTACATAAATGCACATGAGCTGGAGTGTGGAGAAGCAGCATTCACCTGCCAGCATCAACTAGCAGCAACAAGTGGCAGCGTCTTTCTCTGCTCGATCAGCACGAATTGCCAATGAAGATATGTGTGCATGTGCATGTACATAAGTAAAGGCAAGCAACAATAGTTTGTGTAATCTACAGAGTACAACACACACACATAAGCTTTTAAGTCTGTCCAAACAAGCGTACATATTGCATATGTGCCATGTGTTCGTGCCATGCTTGCGCATCCATACAGTGTTTGTTTTGACAGATGCAACTGATGATGCACTTAATCGGCTTTTCTTTCGGTCTCTACATTTGAATATATGAAAGCTATTGTGTGCGTGTGTGTGTGTGTGTGTGCTTATTTGTACAAAAGAAATTGTGCAACTGGGCGTAATAATGGCACATTTGTTGCAACTTAATCGGTGTGCAATATATTTCAATGCAATTTTACGATTGTTTTGAGTTTGTTTAATGTGAGAAGAAATTTTTTGTAAACAGGAAAACTAGTTTTTGCTGCTCCAACACATTATTCTAATGAATACTTTATGTCATCTTGGAAGTTTTTCAAATAAAAGCATGAAAGGAAAGTGTGAAAAACGGGCATATTATTTTTATAACAGAATAGAGTCGTTGAACGAAAATCATCGTACGAATGTTTGAAAATGTTAATGTATAGTTTTTCTTCTCCAACCGATCCAATCGACGGAATTAATTTACCTTAAGGTATTTTTTTCTTTAACTCATATTAAATCCCTTTTTTGTTGTGTTTATGGTTGTGTTGAGTTTTGGAAAATTCCGTCCAAACTGCCGAAGAAATTTGCTGCACTTTTTAATGTAGAATTTGTCAAGATGATTTTTAATAAAAGTCGGAGCAAATTTCAATTTTCTCGAGATCTAGTTGTTTAAAAACGGATTATAATTCAAATGAAATCAAACACAGTTCACAATCATTTTCATTTGCATTGGTGGATAGACTGCCACAGAAAGGCGAACAATTTGTTCAAGCCAATGGCCAACCTGGATGAATGAGATGCGATAGTATTCAATGACTCTATCCATACTAAAGGGTACAGTAAATGAGTTAGCGGATTTTTCAGAAGTTACCCATGGCATCTATAAATTCTTCAGGAGTCAATATGATTCGTATAATTCTCAAAATGACCATGGCGGTAGTCGCCACTGAACTTTTCAACTGGTTTTCTACGTATTTCAAATTATATGTTTATCACTTTAAAAGCATTTAAATTTGTGCATTTTTTTTTTTTTTGTTTAACTTGCAACTTAATAAGCCAACGGTGAGATATGATTCAGCAATTGGAGATAGCTTTCGCCTTCAAATTACCTGAAACATCTAAAGAAATGATTTTTTATGATGTGTACTTTTCATTAATAATAAACTAACTCAAGTCCTTAAATCGAACACGAACATATTTCCAGGGAAATCTTAAGACAATCCATTATATTGATGCGTATTATTTCATGATGAAAATTCCTTGCAATTTAAAACTAATCTCTAGATATTTGCACATCGAATAAATAAATACATGTATTATTTTGAGAACTGAAAAGCAATAAAATGGCGTTCACAACTTCAAAATAATGAAGGACTGTGCATAACTAGAGAAGCCAGCATAAACACCACCAATAATGGGAGCCTTAAAATCAAGAGAACAACAACTCTTGCTCACAAGCATACAAATTCAACGATTGCGATTACTTGGACAATGGAAGGACCAAGTTCAGAAGGACCTCTCTTCACTTGGTATTAGCCATTCGTATAAATTCACAAAGAAGAGAGGCAACAGGCAAAGTTTTTTGGTCTCAGTCCAAGGTGACAATCGGTCGTAGAGCCATATAAGAATAAAAATCAAGTAGTAGCATTTACATACGCTTAACCAAGTTCCATACGATTGTAGTAACGCTAGTAGTTAAAACCAACAATTTTATTTAAACACCACTTCATCCCTATGGCTAACATACTTACATATTTTGCTTTGTAAACAAATTTTTTTTATTCATTCTATTTAAATGAGCTGATAAGCAAATTAAAATAACAAACGGTGGCAAACATTAACAACGGATGGCAAGCAAAAGCGAACTTCTACATACAGATGTATTTACATATAACGGCAACTAGTTATTTGTGATTACGTATCGGATGCAGTCTTTGTGCCAAACTTGCCACATCATTCTCTTTCATTAGAAGTACATTTGCATATTCACTGTAACAACAACATACATATGCCTTATTTGATAATCGTCCAACTCTGAATTATCTTCGCTGCCACAAATGCCGTAGCGCGCTCTGTCGCAAGTGTGTAAATTGAAAAATATACAATTTGTGTTTTTTTTTATGGTTGCAAGACCCCTCGCCATGTAGCCAACCCCTTTTTTGCAGCGTTCAAAGTTGCTAGGAATAATGTGCATAGTATTTAGATAAGACTGACGAAGTAGCCAACTGACTATTCAGACACAACAGGTAAACAGTCGTAAATGTTTATGTGTGTGTGTGTGTGTGTGGGTTTGTGTATGTACACACATTAATACTAGCAGGTGAGAAGCCGAGTAATTTAGCATAAAATGAGTAAGAACAACTAAATATACCAGCGTTCAAGTTGATCGCGGTATGTTGTTCTGTTTTATTGCTGTAAAATTTTTGCTAGGTACTCTGTTTTCTTCACAGGTGCAAATAAGATTGTCCACTGTTTGAGAGACACCGCTCTAACTGGTCGTTTATTTTCTTACTCGATTGGTTAAAAAACTGATAAAGGGTGCTATTGTTAGGCTTGCCTCCCAGGATTCTAATGGACGTATACTTAGAGGTTACGGAAAGAAAATAACAATGGAGCAACTTCGCGCCCAACCTCTAGAAAAAGATTTCATATTAAAAATTAACTATGCTCTCATCGAGCATAACCTTTCAGAATTGATTATTCGTATGCCTCTGGCTATCGTTTACATAATAAATTTATTTCTAAGCTAGTTTAAATGGACTGTCTGCAAAAATGGAAAAAGTATGATTTTAGAAGTTTTGGTCCAAGAGGTGTTTATAATATAAATTTTCAGAGACTCATAAAAACGGTGACATACTTTGGATTAGTCGATAAAGCAGTTTTGATACCCCAAAAGTCAAACCGCCAAAACAAAAAAGGATGCTTTTTGACCCATTCTATGTTTCTTAGTTTCCAGCTGGAAACTCTTATATTTATTTGTAGAAAAAATTTTCGAAATACTCTAAAAGTTATTTGTAGCAACTTCTGCTACTAAAATTGCCTCTTCAGCCATTCTCGCAGTAATTAGTATGCTGCATTCTGAATAGTGGCTTTACGGCGTAAATACATTTATCTAGCACATTCACCTGTAATGTAATATACTTTAATATGCTAATGCTGTATCCTACACACTCCACCACATACATATGTATGTACTAGCTATGTAAACTTTCATAAGTAGAATTCTACCCTTCATTGTTTTGTGTCTTTTTTTTCTTGCAACTCATCTTGAGTTCATATCATGCGATTGCACTTTTTTATTTATTTATTTTTTTATTACAATTCAAGTTTGCATTAAAGCCCGTGAGATCGTTCAACTTGTATTTGTTGCGGCTGCACCTGTAAGACACCTGTGCCACATTATTAACCTTTGGTGGCAGAAGCCAGTGGTCTATATTTCTTTTTTTCACTAACAAGCAGACAAATGAAGGAATATTTATATTTAAAAATATATATATATATATATAAAATGTATGTTCTTCTAATTGAGATGCAAATTTTATTAGGTTTTGCTTTTTTTTTTAAATTACGGCGCTAAACTTGTGGCTGTGTAAATGCTTCATGGATCTATAAAAGTTAGTTTATAAATGTGTACTTTAGACATAAACTTTTATTTAAGTATGACAAGAGTTATTTTCACACTTGCGTAAAAAAGATTACCACAAAGCCATTGACGGTTTTATATATTTCTGTTTTTTTTTTTATTGTATCTGCGCATAAATATAGCCTCTCCATATATAGTAAAAATAGCATTAAAATAAATTTCTAAGTTGCGCTATTTGATTGTAATTAGATCTATCTTTTCTTTGATTTTATTAAAATTTCAATTTAAATTTTCAGACTTAAATCAAATCGCGTTACTTTTCGCTAACTGTTTAAACAAAAAAAAAAATTTTTCGAAGATCAATTAAAAATAAGTTTGGCGGTATATTATTTAATATATTCTATCTTTTGATTCAATTTGAACGTCTTAGACGCCAACAGCACCACCTCTGTGTCAGTATTTACAACATAGTACTTCTAAATGTTTATTGAGCAAATTCAATGAAATACGTGTAGCTCATAGAATGGAACATACAAACCGACCCAATTTCTAAGAGTATCGCCGAATAAAGCGTTCATGCTGCCTTTAAATTGCACATTCAGCAGTTTCGAACAAAAGGGGTCATTATGCCGCAGTTTACAAATGTACATTTACGCGCTATACTTGTTGTTTTTTTAAGACTAATCAATAAATATTTGGACATTTTTCCGACAATTTTTTATCTGTTTTTCAGGCTAATCAAATAATATTTACACAATTTTCCGAAAATTGTATTCTCTGTGAATACAGACTAAACTTGAGCCAAAAAAAATTAGTTCTGTTAGCGTGAGTTTTTCGGTAATACAGTTTTTGTTTATTCCAAAACAACAATTCGAGGATTTTCGTGTTTTCTTTTAGCATTAAGAATGCTAAAATGAATTTTTTTGGTAGAAATACAAATTTAAATTGAATGAAATTTATAAGTAAATGCCCATTCACTGTTCAACATGAAAGTAACATTTAACATTTTCAAATAAAGTATTGAGCTTTAATATGGGGTTGACCTAAAAGAAATGTTGTTATAACATAATGTTTAAAAATTAAAAACGTTTTGAATTATTTTAAAAGTTTTTCTTCATTTCACTTTTAGTATTTAATATCTACGTGAATTAATGAAAAACGGTGTAATTACAGTCAAACAAATTTAATTCCAATGAAATCAACGTTTTGTGCTGCAATTAGAAAGGTTTACCAGTAATATTCCAATAAAATCATTTAACACTGCGCTTCGACAATAAAACATACAAACATACAACGCTTCCTCTAATAATGAAAAATACAGAGAATGCACTGCCAAATACAAAAGAACTGACCACACTAAAATGTTCAAAATAAATTATGAGAAAATTTTCAAAAACACAGTTGGCTATAAAAATGTTCACACACTTTGCGCTCTCTCAATTAACTGTAGATACAAAACAAAGAAACCACAAAACATGCAATTAAAATTGTAATAAAGCAACAAATGTTTGTATATGAATATTTTATGTAAGTACCTATGTATTTGTAAATATATGTATGTATGTATATGAACAGTGTGGTATAAAGAAGCAATACATATGTAACAGATAATTCACAACCCTTAACGATGAAAATTCACCTACATATATGTATACTCGTACATGCATATACATATGTATGTATGTTCACTAAGGTGTCCCCAAAGCGTTCTTGCCAAGTTTTGAAGCGTTTAACCATCTAATCCCTACTTTGAGTCGCAATTAATTAAAAAAGAGAGTGTAGCTGAGCCGCGTTTTGGAACTAAAACTTCTCTTTATTCATTTCTAAATTGTTTCTTATGTTTCAGTGATGAAGGAACCTACAATTTTGTGCCGACTCGACCACAGCGGCCACATAGTAACTTTAAACATAATGCAAGGTTTCAATAAACTGCACTTAACCTAAATTGATCAAGTACAACTTAAGAAATCAATTTAATTTTTATTTTGTTCCGCTTTCTATGATTAGGTATGGCAAAGTAACCTGAGTTAAGGAGAGGAAAAATGGGATAAAAAGATCAACGTCAACATAGTGTGGCATAATATTAAAATATAGTATAGCATAGCATACATAACGTAACGAGACATAACGTAAAGTGTAACCTAAAATATCATAAAATAACATGGTATAACATAAAATACAAATCAAGCATAACGTAGCATAACACACATAACATAACGTAGCGTGACTTAAGCCAACATATCGTGCATTAAAGTGTGGTGAATTTAGGTACGGTAAGCACGAGAAGTACTCGTTAGCGTCTTCTAACCACATCCCTGTGCACCATTCTTGTCGGCATCATTTCCTTCACATTCTTCATATCGATTTTTGTATTTAAAGAGGGTTTCTTTACAAAATGTGTACAAGTACAAACCCTTTCTGTAAATAGCCAAAATGTATTGAAATATATATCGATATGCTCAGAAGTTTTTGTTTTCCGTGCTAGTAAATGACTTTAAAAATATGAAATTTGTATGTGACGATGATGAAAAAAATCTTGATAAAATATTAAAAAATGGCTTGTCATATTCCAACACAACATTATATAAATAAGCTCTAAAATTTATTGGATTAACTTCTCCACTCAACTTTCAACATATTGAAAATTTCATATTTGCAAATTTCATATTTTTAAAGAAAAACTAGTGGGCCCATCGAAATTTGAATGAATTTAAAATCGGAAAATTTCAGTATTTGTTGACACGGTTTGAATTTGTGATTACTTGTTTTTAATTTCGGTTCGTGTTTTTTATTTTTTGCATGTAACAAGTTATGAAAATACATATTTACACATATGTATGTATTTTTGCTTTTAATGTCACAAGTACAAAATTATATGAACACCCCAAAAAACCTCGCCAAAAAATCGCGATCATCGGATTCATCGCGCCGGTTTGAGGGCTCATGCGAATTGAGGCTCGAATGCGCAGATCGCTTCAACGGAAACTCATTGGTAACGCTTCGCTGGTTTTTTGCTTTCAACCGAGTTTGTTGCGTTAACATACATATATGTATGTACATACATAGACTCATATTTATAAAGTTTCGTATGTATATTTTTATTATTGTATAGCGCGTGGTAGTTTAAAAATTGCTATTTCAATTTCATGTCGGAGGCAACGAGAATTTTGTATTGTTAAAAGAATGGCAAAGCAGCAACAACAAATTCAAGCGCAAAATCTAACCCCCCAAACAATTGCAAAATTCCAACTTTTTTTTTAATTTGCTTTATTTCATTTGTTTATTTTTAGGCTTAGTAAATACACCAGTTACGGTTCGCCACGTCGCGCCATCATGATAAGTTAATTTCTTCTTAACTCAAAACTAAAAAAACCTAACACAAAATTAAAATAGAAGCACTAAAAAGTTATAAAACTGCAAAAAGCAGGAAAATATGTCTATGTATAATAATATGTATGTTATGTACTTATGTATGTGTATGTGAGAGTCTGAGCACTATTGCCAATGTACGAGTTAGTAGGAGAAGTGGGGGAAGTAAGCAGCAGAGTTAAAGTAAAGCACTGTCATTGTACTGTGCACTCATAAGTGAACTTGTCGGCTTTTTTTTTAATTATTACTGTTCTGGTACATTCATAAATAATTACGTTTAGTGACTCCACGAATAAAAAAAAACTTAACTTCGACTCCGAATACAAATAGTAATTTAAGTATAAATATAAGAAAGGCATATTATTAAAGTATGGCGGATTATACTTGAGAACACTTTCAATAATTTGAATTTGTAAGTGAAAAATTACTATGTACGTTTCTTGAAGAAATCGGAACGTGCACTTCGAGAGATCGTGAAATTCTTTTGGTATAATCTGAGCTATTAAGCTGAACTGAAAGATAAAAATAAAACATGCATGAAAAGAGATTTTTTTTGCACCTTGAATGCATAAAACCCATTGTTGAATGATAAAGTAAACTAATGTATTTAGCTTTGTTTATCTTCTATTGAGTTGCCGTAAGGTGACAAATTTGGTACAGCCTCTGAGTAGACCTACTTAAATTCGAACATGCAAAAATTCTGGAGTCTTAAATGAACCAAACTACAGTGAATCATTAAAAGAAATCGAATGACATCCGCTCACAGATCTAAAACGATTCGAAATCGAATCTTAAATGAAGCTCTAGTCTACATATTTAGTATATAAAATAAAAGCTCTAACAAATCACATACTTGAAGCAGACGAGATAGCAAAAAAGAAGAAGAAATTACGATCGGTAAACTGTGCTCAGAAGACCGTTTTTTCTTGCAACTTCCAGTCTTCGGTCCTGTACAATAACAAGTCCAATCCGCCCAAGATAAAAGATTAATATACCGAATACTTACTCAATCGGCTCAGGCAATTGAACTTTTTCTAATGGGATTTTATGAAACAGCGACTAACCCATTCAATGAGTTTTAAAAAAATGCACAGAAAAGATAGAATTGGAATATGTTGAAGCTTATTTCTGTCACTTTCCTTCCAAGGCATCGAAACTTTACAAAACACTTAATGCTTAGATTCTGCAAACATCTTGGTCGATTATAGTTAAGCAAGTATTTGACATTATCGAAATAGCGATATTTTTTATATAAATAACTTTTCACTTAAAAACAAATATAATTCAATGAAAATAAATTCTCCCGCGCAAAAATTTAATATTGTAAAAAATTTATCTGAAGCTTATTCGATAAGCTATTAAAAAAAAAGCTTTATGGTGGAAGGATGAAGACCAACCAAGTCCATTCACAACTCAAAAATTTTATAGTAAAACACCTTCTTATCGATACTATGGACATTGCATGCAAAGTTGCTGCCGCTTAGTCTGCTATCAGGCTGCGTAGAGTTGGGAATTCTTTTATTTCGGGGTATGAACGATCGGAAAAAACGGTGCATCCCGAAGATCGAAGACAGCTAACTGCAATGTCGGCGACTTGGCTAGGCAAGGCACAACAAAGGTCATAACTGCAAAGAGAAATGGGATTAGAATTCCCTGCCGATGTGTGGACTGCTCCTGGAAAATTGGGCTTATAATCAGCTCATCGAATTCTAAATGTAAACCGTGAACGATCTGGGAAATTGCCTAAGGCTACCAACCCACTACTCTCAGCTTTGATTGGTGTTCTGACCGTACACTGCATAAAAGGATCCACGCTGTACGACTGCTGTATGAAGGATAATGAGGTGGAATCATCTTATCAAACTCTATGCCTCGTATTCCTTATATGTACATACCAACGCTATAGACGAATAACGAGTACTCTGCGCTTCTCGTCACTCAGATGTCTACTGGTGGTTATCGTGAGAGAAGAAATTTGGCAGTGGCATTACAATGGACTAACAACAACAACATAAGTCTAAGTGAGCCTCTTTGTAGGCTAACACTGACTGTGCGAAAAGAGACCTGAAGAGAAATGAATAGGTCATCCCTAAAAGAAATGTTGAATCTTGAAAAAACGTTTCACAAAAAAAAATGTTATTTGGAAGAAAATAGACAAAAAGTCACTTACTTTCTAAATTCCCCACATTAAACTCTTCTTCACGTAACGAATATTTTCAAGCGAATATCTAAATTCGGCTTGCCTTTGAATAAGTCTCACATTAGTTGTGTACGATAGTTGTTCACAAGTGGAAATTAAACCGGCAAAACGTCGGCAAAACGCTGGTGAAAAGAAGTAAATCACCGCTGCCGGTGGTAGCAAACCAACACGTAACAAATATGCACACTTTTTACAAAAAAAAAAACTATACTATGAGAAGAGCTAAGATCTGAAAAGTCTAGCTAAATGCATAAATACATATAATACATTAGTATGTACATTTACACAAACGTATGTTTATGTAAGTATATTAAATTTATATTCTTGTATAAATCTACACACGCTCAGTAGGGAGACATTAGAAAATTTCTCATATGGAAACACCTGAGCATGTAAGATTGCAGGAAATTTACTGTGGCGTAACATCATTAAAATTAATTCAACTTACCGCATAGTGAGTGTACCCCGCCCGATATACTTATTTGTACATATGTATGTACATACAACTTGTATTGAATCAGTAACAAAGACTACTCGTGTCTTATGGTTCAAAGAAAATAGGGAGCAAAATATCTAAATTGCCTGACAGACGCTTAGTTACATACATACATACATACATACATACATATATATTTACATCGTAGATCGGTAGATAGATCGGTTGATAGACAATCAGTATAACACATAAAGAACGCATAAGGGCCAAAAAGGTTTGCACACACATTTACATACATACATATGTATGTATGTATATATGAAAGTCCTCTCATAAGTATGTTTGCATGTATGTACATATATACATACATACATAAGTGTATATCTTAGTATAATGGCTTGAATCATCGCCGAAACTGTTGCTGGCAAAGTGAAGGCACGCAACGAACGGTCAGGGTGGGATTTATGATATCATTACACACACGCTAATGATTGCTAGCGAATAGTTGGGCATTTGTATATATGTGTGTATGTATGTATATATGTACTCGTATATCTATGTGTGTATACATGCAGTACATAGTATGTAATCGTAGCAATGCAACACGTATATATATGAATTAATTCGGATTTCTGGTTACGGTTTGTTTGCGAGTTATTACCGCCTTTTGGGTGGTGAATTATGCTAACTAAATTTAACACGAGGAAATGATTGCGAAAGAGATTGTTTATAATGCTTATTATAGAAATTAAGACACGATTGTACATACTCGGATGTAAGTATTAAAATTAAATATTTAAACAAAGTGCCAACCACATACACCGCAAACACTTTAGTTAAGTTGCTAAAAAAAACTTTTTCCCACTAATTTTTCTCGAATAGAGTCGACTTTATATTGACGAGCTATGCCTTCTATTTCCCAATCCCTGGCGCACAATCAGATTCTGGGGCTATTCAATTAGAGCGGGTAGTGTTTCAATTTATGTGCAAGCACTAGTCCATTTATAAAAAAAAGCCTGTTGAATCGACAAGAAGGATTGTTCTGCAGTTTGCTTCAATTATCTAAAGATCATTCATTTTAATATAGGCTATAAGGCTCCATCGAATGTATTGAGGGAAAACAAAAGCATACCGCACCTTATCAGTGCAGCTTTGTTACCATCGTCCATATATACACAGTTCGCCTGATCTGGGAAAGACCCAAAAAAAAAAACAATGAGACAAACTTCATTGTCGATTTCAAAGCCGCTTTCGACACCAGAAGAAAGAGCTTGATTTATGCCGCAATGTCTGAATATGTTATCGCTGTAAAGCTGTTCGGTTATTTAAAATTACCTTGAGCAATGCAATCAGCTCCACAGAAACACCCTCTTCAACTTGCTTGATTGTAAGCGAAGTTTGCGATGGACTGATTCTTTGTTTTGCGACTTTTTTAACCGCACTGTTAGTTTTAAAAAAGATAGCGCAACAAAGTATCTCTTGCCAGCATATACGCAATCAGCGCTTTCGGACTTAGGCATTTGATATTGATGGTTACAACTTTTTCTTACAAAAAATCTCTCTTGCTACTCGGACTGAGTAGGCAATTGAGCAGTAAAGTCCTCAATCGGCAAACAAAACCACAATCTACCAGTCTCTTATTAAGCCCGCTATACTGTATGGTGCAAGGTGATTTACACAGTTTGTGTGCCCAAAGTCTTAGTGCTTGTTGTCGGGATAATACTTTCGCTCACGGTATCTCTTTACATTAAAACAACTCATCGTGACGCGTGACCCCAGGAACGTGCGAATGATAGTTATAACGTTTATTTATGTTAAATTCTGCTGTAAGTTTAAGGGTTTGCTTGAGTAAAAATAGAAATTTCCAGTTAACTCCGAGTGCGGAAACGTATGGGTTGAAAGACTACACTGCCAAAGTTATGGAACATACAAGCTGTATGTTTTTCGAGGTAGCTTAAACCTAATTTTTGCAGATCTGAAACTTCATACATTAGTCAAATTCTGAAATGAAAAAAGAAATAGATTTGCCACATTATAATTTTTTACCATCAGAGCGCACAATCATTTCTTTCTATGTTTAAGAAAGTATTTTTCTGCCACTCTTCCCGATCTGCCGAATAGAGGGAATGCAATGTATTTTAAAGCGATTTTCAGTCATCCCTTGTTAAAAAGAAAACAACGCACTAAAGATGACAAAACGCTAAAACTGGTTAGTCTCCAAACCAAACTTGGCAAATGCTTACGGAAAATCAAAGGAATCGTTTTTTTTAAGTGTCCGTACTGTTCGAAATGCACACTCTTCATGCCAGAACTCCCAGTTACTACTTGGATTCTAGTGCCGAATAACCACAACAATACTATAGAGAGAAAAACGATCAATATCTTAAGGGTCATATAAACTTCACGTAATCTTTCTAAATAAAGGCGATGTAACTATTAGACAAAGAAATTTAAATGAATGGAAAATGTTAATGCATTTCAGTTCATACTAATTATAATACATCTGACGCTACATACCGTTTGAGACACCCTCTATGTATGTATGTAAATACAATTGTTTTACAGCTAGATTACTCACGAATAATCGAATAAAGGGGCACGCTTTATCATTTAAAAATGTGCATGTACATCTACTCTCTGTCTCTATGTACTTACAAACATAGCTTTGTACATACTTGTAGAAAAATACATTTATTGTTAAAGCAACATCAACTGTGGAAATAAATCGTATGGAACGCTTTAGTTATTTGTGGGGAGTGAAATCAATTTACGAGCAACTGGACTAAAGTGAAATGTCCCCCTCAAGTGTTTGGATATTTTTACTTATATTAAGAAGTGTTTTGTTTGGCGCAGCCGAGAATAGTGAATATGTTGTCAAATCGGAGAGGTAAAGACGATTATTTAAAATAAAATTAGCCACGCTAATATTAGATATTGCTATTTCACCGCAACTACGCTCAGACTACCCGTCGATCTCAACTTTATGCCCACTTTGGGCAATGGACATTTGGGTTACACGGTTTTTGGTGATGCGATTTTCATGAATGGTGTCTACAATGGCGTAGGTGGAAATAGTCGCCGTGCACGCATCCCAAATTGGCTTAACTTGAGTGTGACCAGCATACAGTATGAGGAGTGGGAACTCTCCATAATACCAAATAACTATGAACTTCAGCTGCTAGATGGCTACTTCCGTTGGCAATTTGCCTATGAGGCAAATGGTTTGCAGCTGCAATTGGAACAACGCACATATGCACATCGTTACTACAATCGCGCTTTGATCTATGAACTTTTCGTACATTGCACCGGCGCTATAGGTATGAAAGGAAGTAGAAGAAGAAAGTAGTTAAGCAGCTGTGAACATGCAAGGCATTTCCGCTCTTCTTATTTGTTTTATGTTTTCTTTTTTGTATGCTTCTTGTTCTTCTTCGTCATCATATAAGATCCACTACTTATAAAATTAACCCAAAAATCCGGAAATAAAAGTGAAGCTTTTGATTTTTCGTCACCATTAAGGCTGTCTAATGATACAGTAAACTATAAAATGTTACATGGTAGAACACGCCAGTTGGAACAGCCGGATTTTCAGTCGGAATTGGGTACAATTTTTGTAGCATTTAGCGGTGATTGGGAAATGGAACGCACTTTCGAATTGGGCGCTGGGCAAGAAGAATTTTACTATCGCTATGTGATTACGGCGGATGAGAAGGAGGAGGTGGCACTACGGGAAATGGTGGAGGGTAAGTTAAAAGCCATAATTATACGCGTATGCGTGTGTGAAAAGTGTACTTGTATTTAGGTAATAACATAGAAGAAATATAAAAAACAAAAATTAAAATGAAACGAAGTACTAAATAGAGGAATAGCGGAAAGGGAATCAGAAGACGCTTGTGTTTTTGATGGTGAAGTAAGCGTCATTTTTAAAATCAAGCCATTTGTATGAGGGTGAGAATGTCCGATGTATTCAAAATGACGAACTACATTTATCGAATATTGAGCAAATAATTAATTTACGAATTAATCAAAATAAGATGGCAGAGTGTTGGAGGAGATTTATTTTGATATTACGAGTAGTTAGGCTACCGCATTTCTGAAGAACGTCTTAAACAAAAGTATCTCCAATAAACTAAGAAACCAGCCGACACCATTAGCCTTGTGGTGATCAGGTCCAGGGATCGCTTATTGTGGGGATGCTATTAGCCTGGCATCTATCGATTGCTCCAGACTACGAGTACTGCCATGATAGACTGACTAGTGCTCCGAGATACAGCGAAATTAAAGACATCTACAATGGGGATAAGTTCATCACGCAGGCCTTACTGATACGAGAGAGGTAATTGGAGTTCCCTTGTCGGCCTTCGGGCAGCTCTATACAATAGGTCCTTCAGTAGTTGAACACAAACTGCTTTAGGTTACAAACCCACAACTGTCGGTTTTGGTGTGAGCGTAAACCTCAAATATTCGGCTTCGCGAAGCTCAGCATTTAATATCTCGGCTGGTACTTCGTTAACACCTTCGACAACTTCTTTGGAGTAGAGATCAACTATTTGTAGAATTTTACAATGAGCACTCAACGTTTTTCCCAACCCTTAGTTATTATCAGTTTTAACCATTCCAGAAAAAGATATTGTTTAATGATTTTTTTTTTTTTGCTTTTCCGCTTGCTGGAATATTGATATACTTATTTTGGAAATATTTGCATCATCCGTTATCAAGTTTGTTCAGTTGAGATGTAATGTGACCTAAGTATTTGATTCTACAGAGTTGGCAAATGTTAACATGTACAATGTCCTTAGTACAGGTATTTAAATTCCCTTGCTGGTGTGTTTAAAAAACATCACCATTCCAGACTTTTTATAATTCATACTCAGCTTTGAAAACATATTCTAAATTGTTGAATTATTAAAAAATACCAGTTCAAGGTCTTTGGCTAGACTAAACTTAAACGTAGCATATATGATATATCGTAAAGCTAGAGTTAGATTTAAGCCCGTGTTTTCCTATTGATGGCCTTTATTCCCCTGAAGCTTTAATGGGTTGAACTTGGAACAGCGTTATCTTACATTCAATATCCGAATTGGTTGGAAATTAATGAATGATTATATTTTATAAAAGAAAATGCAAAATTTAGTCTTAATTTCACACATTCAAATTCTTGAAATATTTTCGTAATTACAAAATAGTAAATTTTTTAACAATATTCTCACCTACAACACTCGAACGTATACTTTGGCGTCGTAGAGTCTCAAAAGCTTTAATGTAGCTTCATCTAATGCAGGGAAAAATGAGCATGATATTTTAAATTAACATTTAATTTCCGTTCTTTGTCGAAAATAAAGATTGTTAATAAAAATTACTGTATACTGAAACAAAAAGTTAACGAATTTTACTCCACAGTTATGAAGCTTGGTGCTTTGGAGCTGTTCAATCAGCATACCAAGGAATGGCACGACTTCTGGCAAGAATTCCATATTCAGATTAATGGAAATTTAGAGCTGGTAAGTATATATTTTAGTTAAAATAAATATTTTAAAAAATACATATAAAAATACAACGAGTATGATAGTAAAAATTTGAGTGGCTTAGTAACTGACGGAAGTAGAGCATTACCGTGCCCGACTCCATTGTTCGGCTTTTGAAACCATACTACTACTTCTTTCCTTTCTTCCGCCCACAAATCTCCAAATCAAACATGCTGACAACACTAATTCTGGAGTTGCTTCAGTAGAGCTTCCTTCGCTAATGAATTTATATGGAGAGAAAAATGGGAGTTGCTGGGACTGGCCTCAAGCCAGAAGTCTATACCCGGCGATCCGGCTTTCAAAACATTTCAGCTATATTTTCACATGAGCTAAATAAGTGCCAAAGGTCTGGCTTTTTTCCACGATTTGAAAAAAATTTTGGAGGACAACGAGCCCAAACTTCGCATAGATAAATTTGCCATTGGAGGTTGCCAACAAAAGTTGCATTTATTTTTTAATTTTTCTTATTTAATTTCTTTTTTGTGTTAATGAGTTCTTATAAATACATATCTACCTTTAAGAGGCTCGAAGTTCTCTCTTTCATAATCATATATGGTACTTATTAAGTGTAACTGTAGCTGGTTAAAGTGTAAATTATAACCAAATCCACTGAATGTCAACATTTGGTAACTCCGGCACAAATATTTAGCTCTTCTAGTTTGCGTTTTTGGTGAATCTCAACTGAAAATCAATAATTATTTTGCCGAAAAGTCCACAGAGGGATCTCTTTGTAGCTTAAGGAATCATAAATAAACAATCTTTCAGTCGCACATAATCAACGCTGGTGCATTCTATTTGGCCAACTCCTTGCCATCATTGCACACAAATCAACCAAATACCGCTTACTACGGGCTCAGTCCAACCGGCATTGGGCGCGGACAGCTCGATGCAGACTATGAAGGACATAACTTTTGGGATACAGAAATCTGGATGTTGCCAGTTGTGACGCAACTCAACACCGACTGGGCCGAGCAACTATTCGACTATCGCTTAGAACACTTGTCTGGCGCGCGATATAACGCAAATCGTACCGGCTACCGTGGAGCACGGTGAATAAGTAGTTTTAGTGCTGTGACGGTATTCATGTAATAAATTAAAATACACTTTGTATATTCTATAGCTTTCCCTGGGAAAGTGCATACACTGGCACGGAGGTGACAAATCCCTGTTGCCCAGAGGTCGCGGCACAGGAAGTACACATTTCACCAGATATTGTGTTTGCACTCCAGCAGCATTATGTCGTAACCCATTCCACAGATTGGTTGTGTCGTGTTGCCAGGACAATCGCCAAAGAAGTAGCCGAATTTTTAGTGAGTCGCGTGGATGATGATGGCGTTAAATATCATATTAGAGGTAAAAAATATATAGTATAATAGAAAATAATTCATGCTTCGTTCGTATGCACTTATGTATGTACATATGTATGTATATCGGATGCAGATGTCATGGGTCCAGATGAGGATCATCAGCATGTAACTGATAATGTCTATACCAATGTGTTGGTCAGGCGTGCGCTGGAGTTCGCCAGGTGCGTTATTGCTTTTGATATCATATTCTAGTGACTGAAATTACTTGACGTTATTTATACACAGTTTTGCGCTTTCGAAGTGCATGCAAAATGCTGATATACCAGATATTTGGCTGGATATTGTAGAACGCATAAATATTTTGCATGACAAGAAATTAGATTATCATCCACAGCATTTAGGTTACGAGCGCAACGAGATTGTTAAGCAAGCTGATGTGATCCTACTCGGCTATCCCTTACAATTTGATATGCCTAAGTAAGCGTCTATACAAATTGTGTATCAAATCAATTTATTTATTTAAAATACCTAGCACAACTCGATTGAATGACCTAAACACTTACGAGCGTGTCACTCGCGCGTCTGGACCGGCGATGTCATGGTCGATGTTTGCCATAAACTATCTGGACGTCAATGAGCTCGAAAAGGCTAATGCGTATTTTCAAAGGGGCTACAGAGACTACGTGCGGCCAGAATTTAAGGTATTCATACTTTTTATGGAATCCTCCGAGATAATAGTAGTCAAATTCTTACGCAAAGTAGGTTTGGAGCGAGAACAAAATTGGCTATGATGGTTCGGCAAACTTTCTCACTGGCATTGGTGGCTTTTTGCAAACCATTATCAATGGTTATGGTGGCATTCGCTATATTTTCGATGGAAATCGATCACTAATGGTAATTCAGAAAGCTCAATTGATGGCTGAAAGCAAAGGATTTACTATAAATGGTAAGTTTAATAAACTTATTTCGGTTTTCAGTATAGTCCTGCCCAAAAACGGATGTGACAGCCAGGTAAAATAGGTGACATCCGCGCACTTTTGACACTCATAAGTATTTAGTAAACGTGGTTAAGTGGGTAGCAGTGCGTGCTAATCATAGAAAACATTTTTTTTCTAATAGAGGTCACCCCTCAGCAGGCAATGACAAACCTTCGGGGATATTTCTGTCATGAAAAAGTTTCTTGTAAATACTTCTACCGTTCGAGGTCGGCACAAAACTGTAGGTTCTTCCATTGGTTGTACAACATAAGAGAGCCTAAATGGTAAGAGGGACTCGACCCAGGCTGAGTGCCAACTTAATTCTAATAATAAATATTTAGCAAATGTGAGAGAAAGAAAACGACAAAGGGTGAAAGAGAAAATAATCTCGTAACCTCAACCGCGGCTAACATAACAAAACATTTACTTGTATGTTGGGGTTCCTATACATCCAACTGTTTCTTATCTCAAACTTGTGTCTCTTATTTCCAAGCAGACTCTGAGCAAGACACAACTTGACCCCAAATCAAAAATATTTTCTTACATTCAATACCCAGAAAATGATCCATCGGAAATGCTCTCAGTTGATAAAGAATCTGGTAACATTTAATCTATACGAATTCCCTGTCATCTGTAGCCGACCGGTATCTCTTGACTTTTGTAAGTCTACTTCTCAGAAGCCTTAACCGATTGATTGTAGTTCCACAAAGGACTTGTTTGCGATTATAGGATTTGTTGCAGGGTTAAATCGCAGGAACAACTGTTTTTGGAATCAGCTAGTTATTGCGGTGCGTTAAACCGAAAGTCGTGCAAATACTTAATCTCCCTCTTAGTACATAAAACCGCATTCAACAACAAAGACCGAACAAATTCATTTTCCTATAAACGCTTGCTCGAAGCTAAGCCCAAGCCAATCGGAGTACGCAAAGAAGACATGAAGTGGAACCAGCCTTAAACGACATGCACCAAGAGACTATCCCCACCTTCATATAAACAGACTTACCCTGTATCTTGTGAACATTATTATTTGCTAAGACGGAGCTTAAGCTGCTCGTCACCCTGAGCCAATTACAACCTGAATATTTTTGTAGTTAACTTAACTCCTTCATAACGAGAATCGTTCTCGCACGACACCAAATACTTTTTCAATTGTACCCTCGAACCTACAAATCCCCCTCTTTTGTCCAACGACTTAGAAACTGAGCATTTATTTGGCAGTCCATTAGTTGGAACTGGACAATAACGATTCATGGACAAGTCTTTAATAAAGAATGTCGCTAGCCGCCTGTTTATTACCGAAGCATCTTAAATTCTTAAATTTCATTTAGAAAGTATTTATTATTTAGTCGGTTGGATAAACACCGACGTTTGGTCATGCAACATATTTGTTAAGAAAATAATGTTTAAATATTTCATCTGTCATTAATTAGGAATTAAATTTGCCCGATCTAAGTTTTCATTAACGGTTCAATCTAATGGCGTTGCAATATTGAAGTGTTTAGAAAAGGGAAACACCGATCTTGAACTAACAGTTGACTCCCTGAAGTATGCTGTAAAGGCAAATTTTACAAGTGCCATAAGTTTATATAATTTCTAAAATGTTTTTTTTTTCTTTTTAATTCATCTAAATCATTTTGTTTTAGTTTATCTAATGGGCAATAAAGCGTTTTTACGCACCGTTTAAATAAATACGTACCTTTGTATTTCTTCTATTGAATATTTTTTCTTCACATCCGGTTTGTTATTGTTTAAGTTTAGTAAAATAATGAAACAACGCTTAATTGGAAATAATACATACAAATCTATGGCTTGAATTTCTTATATATTTATTATACATAGAAATTTAAAATTTTCATTTGGGCTATTGCATTTTTAATTTTGGCTTTGCATGGAAATGTTGGTTGGGTTTTTGTGTGGAGAGTAATTCATACAAACATATGTATGTATGTATGTATATATAGTTATATGTATGCTTGATGACACAGACAATTTTTGTCGTAGTTTCTTAACTAACAAAATAATTACATACTAAACAAATTATTCACTTATATTTGGATATTGTTGCACCACTAACTGCTGCCGTTTGTTTGCCACCACTTAATACAACAAACGGTGTTTTTGTTTCCTTTTGCTTCTGTTGCAACATTGTTAGTGTACCCAAAGGCGTATCTGTTGAGCTCATAGTCTTCATCAACTGTAAACGAAAAACACACATACAAAATTAGAAATAACTTGCAAAAATGTACATTTCTCAGCACCACTTACGCCTTCTTGTTCCATTTTTTTCAAACGCTTCTCGATTTTATTTTTCCCCGGACCCTTGCCATGGAATTTGTGCGACAGATAGCGAAAAGCTTCCTTAGAATTCAATATACGACCATTATCATCAATATAGTCCAACTTGACGTTTGGTTTAAAACTATCTTTGTCTTTGAAATCCATAATAGGCCCCGCGTGAAAGCGATCACGTCTGCCAAACTTATCATCTTCACTGTAATATTTATGTATTTTTTAAAATTGTCTATGAAAATTTAATTTCTTTACTTACACTGCCGATTTGTCTTCGATAGAATAATTCTTCGCTTGCAAATGTGCCATTTTCGAATTACTCGGCCGATTGTGCTCTTCTTTCTCTAAATATCCTTTAGACAGTGCCAAACGTAGAGCATTCGCTACACCAGCACTAACATCTGGTTCTTCGTCTAATATTGCCACATCTTCGACATTATCTGTCAAATCCTCAAATTCAGGCGGCTGTACCACTTCATCTGGATTTACAGAGTTCCAAGTGCCATGATTGAGTTCTGGTTCGTCGTGTTTATCGTTAATGCGATCATCCATGCCGCCATTTGTTTCGAAATCCATCATATCATTGGAGTCCTCGTCACGGTTACCAGCCATACCATAAGTCGGTATATCACCGAGTGTACGGCAGAATTCAGCGGTAGCATTAAGCACAATATTACCGTCTGCACAGCGAATGCCCCCCTCGCCATCGGCGCCATCAACGGGCTCCGTTTTGATCTCATATTTGATACCGTTTACATCAATTGGTAATGAGTTTTTAATGATGTTCTCTTTTTGTTTTAATTTTCGTGCTTTAGAAAGAATACGCTCCAAATCTAGATCGTCGTCTTCAAGCTTGACCTCGGCAATGGAACCGTTCACGTCTTCTGTATCCATAACCTCTTCGTCGTCGTATCGTCCTTTTCGACTTCCAAAGTGTTGCTCCATTGGTTCGTCAGTCTGCGGTAGTAAATCTTCGTACTTCAACTTTTTTCTTAATTTCTTAATCTTTTTCTTTGGTTTTTTGAATCTACCATGGAAAAATATGTTAACTTAAAATTTCGGCACAGTACTTTAAAAATTATTTAAACATTTTACTTTGCCAACTCAGCTTCTGAGAACGTGTCTGACGCTAGCGCTATTCTGGCATCCTCTAGAGTCTCCAATCGTTTACCTGCTAACTTGGTTTTTATCTAGAAACAAATGGTGTAAAAAAAATTAAATTTAGGAAAATTATATTCGCTTTACCTCCAACAATTTCCTACGATGATCGCGCTCTTTCGCTAAATTATCGCCAATAACAAATTCCTTCTTCTTTTTATTTCCGTCAAGATCTTCGTCGTATTTCTCTAAAATGCTACGTTCAATTGGATTACCATATTCATCGTACTGCTCTTCGTAGACATTGTATCCATAGCTTAGTGGATTTTGTTTTCTATTTTCGATGTTTCTGCGGTACCGCTCTTCATCAACGAAATTTACGTTTACCAAAGCATCTTCTTCTTCATCTAAAACTCCTTTATCTTTTAGCGTTAAAATTACCGTTTTGCCTTCGGTAAACTCATCCATATCGTGTTCCACACGTAAACCTTTCAGGTGCTTATCATTGTAGGCCTTGCGACGCGCAGCCTCCTTTTCTTTTTCTATTAAGTTATTCACCCCAAATTCAGCATCCATTTCGTCAATTAACTTTGCCTAATAAAAGTAGAACATAAGTTAAGTGGAAATAAAAATCTCATGACCAAACGCACCCTTTTTTCAGCTTCTTTCTTTTCATCGACTACACGTCTGTTACGAGAGACCCATTGTGATACATCATCCGCTTCCTCATCTGAGTCGCCCAGCGTACGTATGCGAGCCAACTGATCTTCTAGGAATCGCTTTTCTTTCCGTTGTTTCAGTTTCTCACGCAATTTCTCGGCTTCAGCCTTTTCTTTCAAATTAGAAGCGGGCTTATGTAAGAACTCACCCCATTCGTCTTTATAAGAGGAAAGTTCTTTTTCACCAGGTTGTACTTTCTTGGCTTCCGCAGCAGATGATGTAGATGGTTTTATTGGACCACTGTCCACTTCAAGCGGTTTAAGGCCCAACTTGGTGCGTAGTTTATTTGTGTCTTCTATAGAAAGACAATCACCTGCTCCATTTTCAGGGATAGGTGATGGAGAACGTTTTTCACGTACTGAACGATCTTTGATTTTCTCCACGCCTCTATCACGATCACGCTCACGTTCACGATCGCGATCGCGATGTTGTCTATCAAGTTCCGTCCGTGGTTCACGAGGACGTATACGTTCGCGTTCACGTTCACGTTCTAACCGATCACGTTCATTTTCACGCATTTCTCGATCCCGAGCGCGCTCTTTATCACGTTCTCGTTCTCGTTCTCGCTCACGATCTCGATCTCTTTCAGTTCGTTCTCGTTCCACATCTCTTTCTTTGCGACGCTCCAGTTCTCTTTCCCTTTCATAGCGGTCCCGGTCCTTTTCTTTTTCTCGTTCTCGCTCACGTTCACGGGCCCATTCCCTTTCCTTTTCGCGTTCTTTAGCACGTTCCAGCTCCTTAATTCGCTCATAATCTTTTTCACGTTGAACATGGTGTTTCGACAGTTGCGGGGGTGGAGGTGCTTCTCTTTCAACCTCACTTTCCCTTCCATACGACCTGACAGGCACATTATCCAGGGGCACTTCGACACAATCAGAACCTGAAATTGGAGAAACAGGTATTAAATATGAAGTCGAACTGTTTTGGAGCGTCGCCTAATACGGAGATGTGAATTTCTAGACCGCTTTCAATGAGTGGCGAAATTTTCTTACATTCTCAATATCTGCAGGTATATCTGAAAAAAGTAGAAAAAAGAAAACCGCAATGATTTATCATAAACCCTGAAATGGCTGTGCAACTCTTGGAATAGAACGCAAGTTTTTGTTAAGAAGTTTTTCCATTAAAATCGCTTTTTGCTCTTCTTCTCACATGCTATTCCATTTAAAGCGGCCCTAAGTCAAATGCCGCCGTTTACAATGAGTTAACACGCTCTTAATACTATTGTGTATATGAAATACACCACCGCTCATCGGCGCACTTACTATCATCCGAATCTGATTCTTCTAACGCAATAACTTCAGTATGATGCTGTTCATGTCGCTCCTTGTCGCGTTCGCGATCACGTTCTCGGTGCTTCTTATGGCGATGGCGTTCCTTATGTTCCTTATGACGCTTGTGTTTGTGATGTCTATGTGAGGAAGAACTTTCCCCCTCTTCATTGCCATCAATACTCCGATGCTTGTGTTTTTTATCTTTTTTGTGCTTTTTTCCACTCGATGAAGAACCCATTTCGTATCGTAATAAATTATGTTTTTTTGGGGGGGTTTGATTTCTTGCCTTGTAGCCCAAAGGTCCACACAAAGCCAGATGATATCAGTGCGATTGTTTAACGAAGGTTTAATTCATATGTCATGAATAAACGGTGTTGTTTGATCTTGTTATTAAAAAATTATAAAAAGTTAAATTATTAAAATTGTGTATTGCAAATTGGAGCAAATTTTCCCAAAATTATTACAAACGTTTTCGACTGTCACTTTGACGTCTTCAGAGGATGTTCAATAAAATGCAGTTTTTTTCAAATGGCATGTTCAATACCAATATGGTTATATTGTGAACGAACTATTAGGTCTGTATTTCTACTTTTCTAGTAAGAAATTTCTTAAGGGCCGTACACATAAGACTTTCGCTTTGCTTTGCTTCAGAGTTTCGCTTTGACAGATAAGTTGAAGACCTGATGTTATATGAGTGCTGCTAAATACAAGGCGAGAAAAGTAAAGCAAAGCAAAACGAAGCAAAATCATGGCGAACTCTCAACATTTGTACACTTTGACAACCAACTGTTTGCATTTCCATTTTATTTCTGTGTGCATATACACACGATTCAGAAAATTTACTAGTATTTCATAGTTTTTGCGTGTATGATTACTTTTAAAAAGATAAAAGAAGAGAAATATTAATAAATAGCAAATAAAACACCTCTTTGATCGGTTTTTATTTATGTTGTCGAAATATGCTCGGCCTCAATATAGTTTATTACACTCGCTACTTTGAAACATACATAAGTAGCATAACTACCCCTTAATTATATAAGTAAAACTCATTTCTTAATATTTTATTAAACAAAATATTTGGAATAGACACAAATAACAATTGAAAACAAACCACTTACGTAGAAACTGTCAAAGCGTTCTATGTAGCAAACCTTCTACACCTCATGCTTTGTTGTTAAATTTCGAATTGTCAAGTAAAGCGAGGAAAGTTGTATGTGTACGGCCCTTTAGAATTTGAAAACATTTGCTCAGAGCGAAAAATATCCCAAAAAGTACAAGAACGCAAAACCAGTAAGAACTTGCAAATTATAAAAACAGCTGATTTCATTTGTGGCGCGAAAAATATAAAATAAAGATTAAGCATGGAAAAGAAAAAAGATTTTATCATTCATTGTTCTCCTGGCGCATTTCGAGAGGTTCAAACAGGTAAGTGTTAAATTACATTTAATAAATTATTTGCATAGTGTACAAACACATGTTTGCTTGTCTGTTTAAAATCACAGATCTGGACTACCGCCAAAGCATCATCATTTCATCGTTTCCATTGTAAATTACATTATTTTATAATTTCACTAAATAAATTGCATTTTCGTTCTCGTTTGTTTGAGATCAGCCGTTTTTCCGTCCAGTAAAAATTATGAACTTCCCCTCAAATGAAATTATAATTCGCTCTCTCGATTTCCCCTACTTAGCAAGTGTTTGCGTACAAGAACGCCAAAACGTGATAGTTTGTAACAATTGTTAGAAACTATTGACTTTGAGAACCCTACTATTATAGGTTTTAATTTGATGCGAATTTTTTTTAACCAAGCTTAAGTTAATTTGACCTAAGATTGACAAAGTAAAATGCAAATTCATATACGGTAAAATATTATTATAATTTCTTTATGGATATACTTAGGATATTTCAATTTATACACCTCATAACACCTTATAACACCTCACTACCCAGTTGGTTCCATTCGGTCAGTGTTTTTCCAAGCTTTTGGCCATTATAGCAAATTGTTCCCTTAGTGCATTGAGACGACCTAGTTCTTCCCTTAGCTCAGTGTATTCTAAATAAGATAGATTACCCTGGAGCAACATATTACATTTAAGTTGGAGTACACGTGCCAGTTCAGTTTGTTTACGTTTCAGAGAGCTCACTTTCTTAAAATCGCCTTCATCAGCAGACTCTTTGGATGACTTTGAGTTTTTTTTCGTCTTCTTATGTATTTTATGCGTTCCTTTTTCCAATTGCTACATTTATTGTTAATTTTTAAACGAAGTATATGTTAATAAAATAAGATTAGTTCAATTATTAATTTTACCTTTGCCTTGGCCATTTTTTGCATTCACAATAAGTGGATTACCAAATGCTGCCACTTTGTTTTCAGCCATAACAGGCGGTCTTTACCGGTTTCCAATTGTTGCTTGTTTTCTGCTTCTTGTCGTCGCAAGCGAGAGAGAGACTTGTTCACTGGGCATTTTGAAAGTATACTTTTTTATTGGCAACATGTGGTAGAGCAAGAAGGTTCATGTATCGGTATAAATTAATTAATTTAAAAAGATTAGTTACGCGACACTCGATTTTATCAATATAACTTATTAAAAGGCTTTCTTGTGCTCGAAGAGCCACAATAAAAAATGCTACGAAATGCCAAAATGGCTGTCAAACTACAAATATGACAGTTGAAAGCAAGCGAGCGCTCGCTTACCGATCGGTTTGCGAAACGAATCATACATTCAACTTTTTGCGGTCTTCACGTGCGACATGTCGCTTGCTTTCAGAAGTAAGCGAGCATTGAAAGTAGGTCAAGACTGCAAGTAAGCTGCTTTAATAGGGTTACCTATCCGTTTTGTTTTTATTTTAATGATCTCAGCAAAAATAAACTTGGTTAAATAACGTATTATTTACCAGAGAGCTCTACCAAAGATTTTAGGTAAAGTGTCTATGAGATTCTAATAGTCAAGTTTACAACTCTACCCGAATCTCTTAAATTCCATATTTTTCTAACTCATGCAAGTCAGTGTGTAGGTAAAATATAAATAAGCAGCGATTAAAAGGGCTGACAGACGGGCAATATTATCTAGATAAGTAGCCTTGATTTGAATCAACTCATGCATCATTCTTTTCCAAATGCGCATAAGCACTTGTATAAATGCACGAAAATTATGTGCGTTAGTACTGAACATTACGTAATGTACGTTCTCTGGGGTTAATAATATGTGTGTGCCAAAATTAATGCATTAGGTGCTAGATATTAAATTCAATGAAAATCAGACAACATATATTTGAAAAAATACAAAAAAAGAGCATTTTTCAAGTTCAATTGGGATAAATGTTTGTTATTTTTCTATTAGCCTAATAATTGATAACTTTATTGAGCTCGAGGCCAGTTTATAGAAGATTTTAATGGTAGAAGTTATAATACTATTTCTTGTTTGTAGTTGGTTTTGTTAAGGAACATGTAGCGTGTTGGCTCTGCAACTCCGATCTCCTGGGTTCGAAGCCTGTGAGAAGTGGTTATGAAGAATGAATATAATTAATTTAATAAAAAAATGAAGTCTGATGAGAAAATGTATTGATTTCCGAAATAGTAGTATAACTTCTACCGTTAAAAACTGTTGTTGTTTTTTTACACAAAATCTTCTATAAACTTGCCTCGAGCTCATTAAAATGGTCAATTGTTAAATTGGTATACACAGTAAACCAAATTCATTCGGCGCTTTATCTCTGCAGACTAATTGAATAAATAAACAAATAATATGCACGCAATATGAAGGAAAAGTAGAAATGAATTTGGAAGTAAAAATTTCTTATAAGTTCTCTGGCAAGACAGTCCGAAGTTGTCCTCTTTACTTCCAAGTTCACAATGAGTGATAAGATCGAAAGATTGTGAATGAACAAAGCTTGTGAATTTGCTGAATTTTTAAACTGCTTTATCCACGAAGCGGGTGAACGGCAAATTCAAACATAAATTGTTTATAATTTTCCAAAAGCTACTTAATTTTTCAAAGCCCTACAAAAATGACTGATGCGAATGAAACTATAAGCATTCTTAATGCCGAGGCGCGCAGACAATTGGAAATAAAACGTGACGACGAACTGCATAGGATAAGGAAGCTTCGCTTGGTACTGGATAATTTGCAAAAAATAAGAATTAAAAAATTATATTTGCCTGATAATGGAGAACAAATAGAGCAAACTCTCAAGGTGCTTGATGTTAACAATTATTTACATTTAAATGTAGGCGGAGGCGACGACTTTCTTCTAGGTAAAAGTAACTTCAAAGAAACAAAACTGATTAATTTCTACATATTTTAATTTAGGCTTAAAGGGGCTTCGAGCATCAGTAAACTTGAGCTATACTGAAAGGAAAGCTGTGCGTGAAGAATTAATATTAGTTCTCCGTCTGCATTTGCAACCAATAATTGACTTTGGACAAAAATTGAAAGCAGAGATTCCTGATGTTTTTGCAGATCCTGGTACTCCACCACCCACAGCACCATTCATGTCCTCAGCATCATCCGGTTCTAACCAAATCATTGCTTTGGAATATCAACGTCGGTCTATATTGCAAAAACTTTTAGAAGCACGTAATCGTAAGTGTGCATATCTCAAAGTTGCCGCGGAACTAAAAATGGGACCATATCTTGCACACGAATTGGAGCTTTTATATGCCCAAGGAAGACTTACGCAAGAAAAAGCTAATATTCTAAGAGATTATTTTGCCAACGAGCTGCTAACTCGAACTGACTATAGCTCGAAGGCCTTGAAAGAAGTTGAGATGCATCTAGACCAAGAGTTGGACAAGTTATCTGAAGTAGAATCAAATTAAATTATTTATGGCTTAAGTTCTGTATATTCAACTATCTGCTGTTTTGGAAAATGTTGGGTATGTCTTCATTAATTTATGTTACAAATATAATAAAATACGAAATTAAAAAAAAAGAATAATGAAAAATTTTAGTGGTTGCAATAAAATAAATTTTTTTTTGTAACAAGACTAAAGACTAAACTTGCAATCAGTCAGTGGCAACACCATTACAACCCACTGCGCGCCCTGCGCCCCTTCCCAGAATAAACCGGCTCGCAGCTGTCACTGCGGCAAAATATACTTGCATTATTTTGTGGCAACAAAGGAAGCTTTAAATTGCAAACAATACATTTTGTTAAGTATTGAAATATATATGCAATTATGGCATCCGATGATATAAAAGAAAATGCCGAAGTCAAAGAACCGACTGAAAATAACAATGGGAAACCACCGTCAACATCTTCACCAATTAACGATGCCGAAATTCCATCGAATGTTGCAATAAATTCACTAGCTGCAAGCGAAGAATCTGATGAAGATAAAGATGAAACAGGTAGTATAGGTAGCACGGCTACAACTACTACGTCTCGTAGTAAATCTCCCGGGAATAGAAAAGCATTGAAATCGCGTAAGAATGCAAAGAAAATAGTTAAACCACTCTACAAATATACGTAAGTCAAGATAAGGTATTGGAAGCTTAAAAACTTGATATGTAATATTTTTTATATTGGAGGTGTCATCTGCGTGAGGACCATGGGCAACCTCTGTTCGGTGCACAGTTTAATCACCATCTTTGTAAAGATCAGGCAATTTTTGCGTCAGTTGGAAAGGATCGAATTTCAATTTACGAGTGTCCTCGCGAGAGCGAATTCGTTGAAAGTGATTCAGATGGTATAAGGTTGTTACAATGTTATGCAGATCCAGATGTAAGAATAACTGTAACTTATATCTGGAAATGGACCAGAAAAATAAAATATGTATATATGTATCTTTTGCAGCCGGATGAAAATTTTTACACCTGTGCTTGGTCTTATGATTTTGAGAGTGGAGATCCAATACTTGCAGCCGCTGGTTACCGTGGTGTAATACGCATCTTCAATCCTTCGAAGCATCTCTGTACGAAACATTACATTGGCCACGGACATGCAATCAATGAGTTGAAATTTCATCCAAAAATGCCTCAAATGCTGCTATCCGGAAGCAAGGATCACTCGTTGCGTCTCTGGAATATTCAAACAGATGTATGTGTAGCCATATTTGGAGGAGTCGAAGGTCACCGTGATGAAGTGCTTTCACTTGATTTTGATTTGCGTGGAGATCGAATAATGTCTAGTGGCATGGATCACTCATTGAAATTGTGGCGTCTCGATAAACTTGCTATTAAGGACGCCATTGAAAGTAGTTGCTCATTTAATACGACTAAGAATGCTACGCCCTTTCCCACAATTAAAGAGCATTTCCCCGACTTTTCCACACGCGACATACATAGGAATTATGTTGATTGTGTACAATGGTTCGGAGACTTTGTCCTTTCAAAGTCTTGTGAGAATTCTATAGTATGCTGGAAACCCGGAAAACTTGAACAGACTGACATAAAACTGCAGGATTCCACCACAACAATTATTCACCATTTCGATTATAAAGAATGCGAAATTTGGTTTGTGCGTTTTGCCTTCAACTTTTGGCAAAAAGTGTTGGCTCTGGGAAATCAACAGGGTAAAACCTACGTATGGGAACTAGACAATTCAGATCCAAATCTAACTAAATGCAGCACTCTGGTACACGCCAAATGTACAAGTGCTATAAGACAGGCATCATTCTCCAAGGATGGCACTATTTTAATAACCGTTTGCGATGATGGTACTATTTGGCGATGGGATCGCACAAATTAATGGCGAAATTTCTTAAGAGAACACTATGAATATTTATGTTATTAACATTAAATATTTCTCGAACGAGTGAACGTATGTAGTTTTAAATTGTATACATACATACATATGTATGTGCGTATATACATATGTATGTACGTACATATCGTCACTGTGCTAACAAAATCAGTTACAACTTTTCAGGAATGCAAAAAACTGACTTAACTTTTAACGAGAACAACAACGAAGCGACGATATGTATTTGGGTAGAAAAATGTACTTTACGTTTACAACTCCTATTATTCGCTTAACTTAAAATGTCTTAAAAATAGGTACTTAGTATATATGAAGAAATGTGGCAAATAATTTCACTTGTATGTATTTTATAAAGTATTTGTATTTCTAAGCTATTTTATATACATTTTGAAAATATTTTTGGAATAAAAGCAAATAATACTGATTTTTTATTTATTTATTTAGTCAATAAACAATAAATTCTTACATACTATGAGGAAGTAATTAAGATTAGCTAATAATAATTAATTTAATTAACGTTATGTAATTGAGTTTAAAATGTCCACAAAAGATGACCTTGGTACAGAACTTAGTACCTATAAATTGCGTTTATAAAATATTTATGTCATTTTCATTTTTTGTACACATTAGGCTTAACTAATAACAGTTAATAGTTGTTTAATATCTAAAGCATGATTTCATCTATGAAAGCAAATTTGTCGTTGCCAGCGTGTAGGTAAGCATTGGAAAACCTTTTTTCTTCTCAACTTATTTTCCAAAACATCTAGTATACATTCTTCTACATTTGAACGCCATTGTATTCTATTAAATAAAGGGAATTCAGTACCTGCTCGCTTCAGTCGTCTTACGGCTGTTTGATAACATTTCCAGGGCTGCGGCTCCACAACAAGTAATTCAGCTATGCCACTTACTTTGCTCAGGAACTGCTCTAAACCTTCATCACCGTGATTCAAATGTATCCACATTGTTATAGAAAAGCAACAAACTGCGTTGAAAGCTTGACGTTTGTATAAGCGCAGATATTCCTTTACTTGCTCAAATGCTTTCGCATCCATAACGTCTACTTTCGCATAACTTACGGTTTCAGGGTACTTGTTTTCGATATTTGCACGTTCTACTAGCCTCGCATCAATGTCGATGCCCAGTATGTGTATTTTGGAGCCAACACATTCATTTAGATATGTGTGTAATAGTTGTGTGAGATCTCCAGCGTTGCAACCAACGTCGAGAACAAGATAAGGTTCAGTTGATGGCGTATTCTCATTTTCTAGCCATACATCAGGGGGAAGTAATTTTAAGCGCTCTTCAGCAATGTTGAATGTGTAGTAATTAATGAAATTTCCGTATTGAACCGCACCAGGATCATTATTTCGGTATTCCATCTTGATCGCAATGAATCTTGATTCTTCCCTCCACAGCTGTTTGCAACTTTTTGTTTACGTTTTGTCAACAGTGGAGCAAGATCAATTTTATTTTATATATTATCTCTCCAAAGTGGTTTACTTTTATTAGTTTGAGTATACACTTTACTTACGAGTAATGAGTTCTATCGGAACCACTGGGGCACATTACTAAATTTGGATTATCTTTTGTAAGAAAGAAATATAAAAAATTGTGTAACAAACACATTCACTACTTTACCGACTTAATATTTATTAATAGTAACCACCCTCTAATTTTGCTGAATTGCTGAGTAGGCAACGCGTCGATATCTTCAATATATATTTGTCTCTATCTTTCTTATAGGATTTAGTCCTAAAATATGCAGTGTTATCTCCAACAGCTATGTAATAATAAATTAAGTATCGTCGGAGACAATAGAACAGCAGAATTATTTTCATTTATATACCAGTATTTGTTTGAGAAAAGTAATAGAAAGTTTAAAGTGGGTTATTTTTGCAACATTTATCTGTGCTTTGAAAACTTTGCCAAAAGATGAGAGGTTGTAATCAGTAATAGAAATTAACCTAAAGTACATGCATACATAAGTACATAATCGCTGTTTAGTGGTATTCTTTTTTCAATCGTGTTTGTCGTCCGTCATTTTCGTTTGTCGTGTCGTGTTCGTGTGGTTTGTCGCTGCATTTCCTGATAAACAATAGATATTTGTGAAATTAATGAATTTGCAGTGCAATATCATTTTGATAATTACAGAATATCAACAGCAATTGAAGTTTATTAAGCATGTGAGTAAAATTTCAAATGAACTTATGTAGAACAAAATCTCAAATGAAATTTGCACGTAAAAGAAACGAAATGTTACCATTTGTCTGCTTCTTGACGTTTGCTCGTGAGTGGCCTCGGGAGCCTCCTCAAAGATCTTTTATCTTCTTTTTTACTATATCTGTGTATAAATGCATGAATTTGGAATATTCATAACCATATATAACAAAAATATAAAATATACTCGAAGTGCAGGGTTTGTCGGTATACATACATACATACATACAATTGTACGTTTTTAAAAGGCAGAAGCAAAACATAACATTGCATTTGACTGAAAACCTGCCAAGATGTTGCCCCACGGAACTGATTCCAGATACATACATACATATGCACATTGAACACGTGTGTGTGCTTAATTGTGTATCTGCAGATACATATGTATGTATATAGATAATGCCCAAATCGTAAAACAAAACTTACCATTTTATGTCCAACAATAAACACCAAAGTAGTTTCAAGAGCACCACCCGGTGGTACCCCTTATTCCTCCCTTAGAAATGGTAATATGGTTTGAGAATTACTGGGGTTTCATATGTATGTACGAGTTTATCCATAAAGGGAAATGATTTGTTTGTATACAATTATTTTTGGCATCATTTCACTTTATGTGCTACATTTGGCTTAAGTTAATTTTAATACACTCCTGCCGAATTCATAAAAATACAAATTTATTTCTTTCATTTTTTTATTTTATATTTCAAAGATGTTTAGATTTTAATTGACGTCACAATAAATTCTAAGCCACTTGAATATGTGGCGCTAACTATTTTTAGCACCTCAGAAATTGTTTACAGTTAAATTCATTGTTTGTCAATGAATAATGCTTTATTCAACAGAAATTCTTATTAATTCCCTCTTATGCACACCTATCGATTTTGAATGGGTGAGTGAATCATGTAATCACAGCTCTCCATATGAATATATGCATTATGTACATATGTACATATGTATGTATGTAGTATGTATGGATGTAGATTCACATGTAAATACCTACATATGTAAGTATGTATGCAGTTATCAAAATCTGCACTATATTTGTTTATTTATTATCTGGATTTTGTTTCGAAATGGAACTGTATGTTACACATGAATTTGCGGATTATATTTACATATGTATGTATGTATGTATGTATGTATGTACATAAATCTTGTTCCAATATTACGAATAAAACATGTCTACCCACATACAAATCTTATATTTTTTTTACGAGAAGGAAGTATCGAAAGCCTATACCCCTTCAGTGTGGGACTTTAACCTGCGCTAAACCTCCTACTGTCATGTACCGATCACCCCGGCACCACCTTCAGGTATTCCATCGGGGGGTGGTTTGAGCACTACGCTCGATCGTACGTTTTAGGACTATTGTAATTAGTCGTGGGCCGCAGCCAGGGGACGAGGCTGATGACTGATATATGATATTTTGTATGACATCAATGTATCTACTTACATACATATACATATGTACATATTATGTTAAAACGTTACCAACGGGAAGACTAGATAAGTTTTGCATTTGTAGCTCTTGACGATTGGAACGGCCTAGGTTCAAATCCGCCCCGATACCTGAGAATCTTGATTTCTTTGCTGCATTTACATATGTACATACATATGTATGTATGTCTGAAAAATACTAATCTTTTATATAATTTTTTTCTCGTTGCGTAGTTTGGCGGTTGGAACGTCCTAGGTTTCAATCCCCGTCGGCGCCTGAGTGTGTGCGTTTCGGCACAAAACCTTAAAGCGTCGGAAAGTCCGAGATTCCGAACTGCTCGTTCATTGGGCCAAGCGAGCAATCTCCACTTGGAGGTTGGAACGGCCTATGTTTCAATACGCTGTGATGCATTAGAAATTTTTTTGTGTGTATGGTTGAAAAAAAGATAGAAGTTAAAATTAGGCACAGTCGAAAAATACGAGATTCCGATCTATGTACCTCTTACTACGTTTCTTATGGTACTGGCACTTCTGCGTCTTCGTCTTCCCTCACTTTTTAGAACCTTAATGTATGTATGCATATGTATGTGTATACATATCGTCGATGAGCTTAATCCTTAACACATTGTTTTTTTTAAACACATACTTTTTTTCAGTAGCTTTTTTTAACGAATCTTCCAAAAATTTGTTTTTTAAATTTTGCTTCCTTTAAAAAATAAAAGTCAGTTTATGGCCATTCCACATTTCATCAACTATATGTTAAACATACAATCATTATCACCCACAATATAGCCACCTTTTTGAATGAATTGAGGTTTATTTTTTTACTTAGGCCAACTAAAAAGTAAAGTTTTGTTCGCCAAATACTTAAAAGCCTTGATTTTTCGCCGCGACAAGCACTGTCGTCAGTAGTAAAGGGACGTATTTTGTGCAATATGACGAGCCCGAAAAAACTTTTTAAGAAATTGCTGCTTTAAAGACATACATACATATACATACTTATAAATACAGAAAAAAAGGAATCACCGCGAAAGACAACCAACTCCGAAGATATGGCCATTGTGCGGAAAAGTAAGGCCGTTCTGTTTTAGTCTACAAAACAAATAATGCAGGAAGTAAATGACCAATATGTGCTTTATATTCATAGAAATCTGTAGAAATACGTTGAAATAATACACAACTTTTTAGAGGAATTTTTCAGCATTGATTATATTTTTTCTTCAAAGTATTTGAATCAAGCTTATCTCTTATACCTACATATAATCCCTGCTTTGGTTTTTGTCCGACAACGTAACGTATATATAAGATATGTAAGTAAGTATGTACATGTGTATACATATATGGTGGCAAATAAATTTTTCTTTCTCATGCTACGTGGTTTCATTCATAAATCTCACACTTTCAAAGCAACGCTAATCCATGTACATACATATATGTACATACATTCATGTCAATGCACATAACATACATTTATATGTATTTAAAAAATTAATACTCTTACATATGAACATACATATGTACATATATGATTAATATGTTTCACTTTTTAAGTTCAAGGGGCCAAAACAATAAACCGTACTCTCATTTTTTCAATATTAAATGTAGCTCTACAATGAGAATATGTTAAGTCGGCATACAATTTGTATGCCTTAAAAGTTTTAAATATTACTTGAACTTTATTTGTAAAAGGAACAGCATTATTTATAGATCAATATATATTCGGTGAAAATTTTTTGAATGAAAACTAGCCCTCTCTGACCGGGCCAGTAGGAAAGAAAGTAGTACATGGAATACGCTTCGAACATATATTGGAAACTTTATATTTTCGCTCTCTGCACATAATGATAGTCTGAAGACTAGGCCATGCCAGCTACCCAATTAGTGCATACAATATTATTCCATAATTTTGAAAATATAATTTTTATAACATATATACATTCATACATACATACGTATGAATGTTTTTTTTTAACTTTACGACACTTTGGGAATTCGCTTAGTATATATTTAGTTATAATCATATTATTAACTTAATTCACACTTCTTTGGAAATTGCGTTTCTCACATATTTTGGAAGGATATGTATATTAAAACGGCTTTACTAAATTTTAAAGTTTTACTACCAAAACAGCATAGTTACGCCACTTTTTAAAAGTATTGCCTAAAGTTTTTGTTTTTTTACTTGTGCATGCGAACTTTTATAAATTAAGGAAGTGGTATGAAACTCTAGTAAGTCATATACATACATATATAATACTCATATATTGGCAGTCAGCAAACATTACAGTACAGATATATAAAATAAGAAAAGGAAAACAGAGTTAACGTAAGTCAAAAAAATCGAGTGGTGTAGCCAAAAATTAGTTCTCAAACTGTAAATTGTTTCTATCGTTTCAAAATTTTTCGTTTATTTATTTTTTTATTTTAAATTATAGTTCATTTGACAAAAATCATATGCTTTTAAATTATATACTATGTGCAAAAATTCGAAATCTTCATCAAAAAAAATTAACAAACAAATTCCAAATGAACGACATTGCGAATATTGTAAAAATATCACTTCCGTTTTGAGTTGAGCCAACATAATGTTTTTTCTCTTTAGTTGAATAGTCAATGATTAAATTTTTACTCACTGAAAATGGAAATTTATAAAAATGCATATGAATTAAACATTCACATATAAAAAATTGCTTATCAATGCAATTCAAATCCTTTTTGTTTGATTTCCAATTTTTAATAATTCATCGGCACACTTTATTTTGTATGAGTAAGCTTCTCCAAAAAAGGGTATACGCCCCCCACAGTGAAGCAACCCTCTTCAAATTTAATTTTTGGCGCAACTGATATGATATGATGGCGCAGATATGTCAAATATGTAAAAGCTGCGCATGCGCACAACGTACATTTACACTAAAACTATCTCCCTTTGATTGCTGAATTTTTACACATTGCGCAGATAGGTTACTGCCAATATATGAGTATTATATATATGTATGTAGTCCTTGTACATGCTTATGTACATATGCAGTATGTATGAAGTGATCCCTAACAAAACGCAATATGGGTATTCATCTAAATAAACCGGTTTTTCATACAATAATAAAAACGTTTACGAGGTTTATGCGGTTGCGAGGCATTTGCGCGTTTAGATGAATACCCCTAATAATTTCACTCTTTACATTTTGTGGCTTTTTGATTGAATTTGATTCCATGATTCAATAATAAAAGGTTAGATCAATATTTACAAGGGAGTTTTGACACTCCCTTACAAAAGGTTGCATATACGAAGTACGGAAATGGGGTAAATAATGCGTTCCCTTTTTGTAAAACTAGGAGTATCATAGTATGTCAAGTTTGCAAATGATGGTAGAATACAATATGTTAATTTTAACATATTTGCAAGAAATTTTGTGCTTAAATTGCAATAAAAAATATTCTTACCTCAATTAATTAATTTAACTGCTATTTAGTAAGAATATTAAAACTGCAAGTTAAAATTATGTTAAGCTCTAGGATTTTTTTTAATCACAAAGTGGTTCTGAGTCCGAGTTTTAAAATAAAGAAGCTTTTTCACATCATTGCTGGTGCTTATGTGTTGGGAACATGCAATGAGATTATTATGTCACATTATTTTTAATTTATTTAAACCCATTCCTTTTAGAAATTACAAAACTTTCTACTCTCATTTGTACACATTTACAAGAAATATTTACGAAACGGGGTTAATCTTGTAATCAGAAAAAATGCTGTCATTAATATCCGGATTTAAACTTACTGTTTACGCTCACATAAGAAACAAAAAGTGTTGCCTGTTAGTTTTTGGTATTAAAAAGTTTTGAGGTTACTACTATTAATATTTTTAAGAAACAACACGGTTTGGATACTAAGGGAGCCGTTTGACAAAAAGTGAGCGAGCTAGCTGTTTATCGAGCTAACCTTTTATAATTGAATCATGTTTTGATTCTACATATTTTCCATACTGGTATGTAGGTATGTAAGTATGTTTATACTTAAACACATTTATTTTCTGTTTTCAAAAATAAGGATGCAACCCAAAATCAATTAATTTTGATAAAAATATGTTAACGGACTCCCTACGTGAAATTCACGATTATGTACAAATGGGTAGCCATCATTGAATTTGCAAATCACCATAGCAACGCAAAAACAAATCACATTAGGGTTATTCACATACTTGTGAAACTTGTCTGAAACATTTGCAATTGCAAATCAATCATACAGTAAGACTGTTGCGTTACCATGGTAATTTGTAAATGCAATGATGAAGGATAATGTGCCCAAGATTCTGAATTACCCTATCATGGCAGATCGCGGTTGTTAAACTAGCCAAGAGAAACTTTGTAGTGCGTAAGTAGCACATTTTTTGGTCCTGAAACATACATATTTGTATGTTAAATTTATATATTGGCAGTATCGACAAGTGCAGTCAGCAGACATTACAGGACAGACAAGGCGAATTCATTCAAGGTGGTAAACTCCGCACATATGTAAGTAAAAATGTCAGAGATAATTAGAAAAACAAAAATAAACAAATGGTCGGAATTCCAAGTTTGGCACAAAAAGCAAACGTACAAACGATTTATAGTAAAAATTTTCAACTTAATGTCTGTGTAATAAATAATATGCAAACGCATGGAATTTCCTATTACAAATGTAAATAGAAATGGATAATGTAAACAAAATAGTAATTTTGGCACTTTCACCGCGCAAGGCAAATGTAGAACAAGCAACCAGCTGATGGGAATATACCACCTGCAATGAATTCGCCTTGAGGACAGATATATAAAAACTAAATAGAAAAACCAAGTAATCGTATGTAAAAATGTCACCTGAATTAAAAAAAAAAATATTCCAGTGGCGCATGATTCAATTATAAAAGGTTATATACTTACTGACAGCTAAATTCTGACACTCCTTAATCTAAAGTTGTATTTCGGAAGTACGCAGAAAGGGGAGAGAATATGATCCCTTTTTGAGAAAAGGGAGTAGAAAAGTACTAAGTTAAACACGTTTTATAATATGATGGTTTTAAATTAATAAATTTATTTATTTATTAATAGTTTGTACCCGCGGATTTTTACTCCGCTATTTTATACAAATAAAACGCATAGAGAATGAATTATATTAAAATTAGCATATAACAAAAACTTAATTAAAAAAAAATCATTATTTACCGAGAAATGTGGTTTCAAAAATTCAGAGGTTGTACGCCCACCCTTCAAATAACCATGAACATGAAACTGATTTTATATACATACATACATCCGTAACAAATTCCATGAGTCCATCACATTTATGTAATATAAAGTACCAAGCCCACTTATGTTATAATAATATAAAGCTGTGGTTAATTACACTGGAAATAAGATATATAAGATGTTTTAAATAAAAAATTGTTATATTATTCTGAAATAACAATGATTTTATTGCAAAACTTACCCAAATTCACACAATCACAAAATCAAATGTCAATGAATGAAAAAAATATGAAATAAAAAAATAGTCAGTAATGCCAACGATTTTTTAAGTATGAAGAAGTTTACAATATACTACTATTACAAGGGAAAACTGTAGAATATGCAACATTCTTCATGAGTTAAGGAGCCGATTCGTCATGCGGGAAAGAGTGAACTGTTTTATTACAGAACCTTTTATTATTGAATCATGCCAGTGGCGTATCTATGCCAAAAATTAGTTGTCGAACTCAAAATGTTTTTTATCGTTTCGAAATATTCTTCGTTTATTTTTTTTTTTTTTTAATTGAAGTTTATTTGACAAAACCTATATACTTTTTAGTTATATACTATGTGCAAAAATTAAAAATATTTAACAAAAAAATGACACTTGAATTCAAAAGAAAATCCAGTGGCGGTACGCTTAGAAATTTTTTGAATTTTCCCTTATTTTCTGAAATTTTAGAATACAATAAATTGCAGAAATGTCGCACAGATGCTTTTTATGTGAAAAAAACAAGAGATAAAGCAAAAAATATTGCTTTGAATGCGTAAGTGTTTCGTTACAAGTCCATTACAAGAGTTTCATTCCATTATCTATGTTTACAATGTTGGTCGCTATATCGCTGGATTTGTGGCATCAAAAACGCAAAAGAAAATAATATGCCCAATCTGTCAAGACCAATTGCTATGCGATGAAAAATCTACCGAACAGAAGGTTTCCATTAGAAATAAATTCACAAAATTAATATTGTTTTGCAACCAATAAGTGGCTTAGCCACAAAATTAGTTAATGTAAGTGGTATTATGGAGACTCATATTCAAAAAATTCCAAATGAATAACATTGCGAATATTGTAAATGGTTACTGTACACTTTTTGCCCCTTTAGTTTTTTGTCTCTTTAGTTGAATAATCAATGAGTAAAATGTTACTTAGTTAAAACTGAATATATATACACATTAATTAAATATTCTTAAATAAAAAATTGCTAATCATTATAAATGAAATCGTGTTTGTTTAATTTTAAAGTAGATACGAAATAAAATTTTAATACTTCATCAGCACACATTATTTTGTAAGAGTAAATTTCGTCAAAAAAGGGTATAAGCCCCTCACAGTGAAGTAACCCCCTTCAAATGTATTTTTTGGCGCAACTGCAGATATGTCAAACTCGCTTTTATGTGATTGTCACATGTATTCACAGATACTTATCAGCCCTATTCTGCATTTCTATTACGTTCCCGCATTCTGCTCCGCATCGATTGGAATTAGGTATTCCGAGTTACGACGGACTCGAAAGAAAAAGAGGAAGAGCGGCAACCTTTTCGAAATCAGCTGTTTGCATTGGAATGTGTGAAATTGAAACAAAATAAAGCAAACAGATACAATTTTGTGGCCAAAATATTGCTTTTTAAATAAAATAAATAAAAATATAATCGCGTAATGGATTCAATAGCCGTGGCAATACTACTTGAGGACAACGACAACGCATCCGAGAATGCTGACACAAAAGTTGAAAGGAGAAGATTGCGAGATATGTGTGATCCATTTCAGATGAGTGACGAATTGTAAGAAATTGAGTTTGAAAGTGATAAATCTTAATTCATTGATTTACTTATTTAGATTCAAAAAAAAACTTTAGACTTAATAAGGACGCTTTCAAGTATGTCCTAGATACTTTTGCGGAAGAAACTCAACCAAGTACTTTGACGTCGTTATTTCCGCTTAATCGCGTAGTGGCTGCATTGAGATTTTTTGCGGAAGGCAGTTACCAACATGGAGTTGGCGCAGATTATAATGTTGGAATGGGCCAGTCAACTGTATCAAAGTCACTCTCTAATTTTCTCGATGTGATGCAACGAAAGCTTTGCCCTGAGTGGATCAAATTTGAACAGAGTGAAAAAATGCAAGCGAAGCAAGAGTTTTTTGCGAAGGCTAGCTTCCCAGGAGTCATCATGTGTGTTGATGGCACGCACATAAAAATAGTGAAGCCATCTGAAAAGGGGTTTCTATATTATATGAAATATATATATGAAAGCCCTGCGCATAATCCCTTTTGGTTGCCATTATATCAGCCAATTTTTTATACTGCTCCGGCGTTGTTGTTTTTGACCTGCAAACATATCAAAAAACATCAATAAAGCACAAAAAACCTAAAAAAATCATGTTGATGACTTTTACAACTATCAACACCAAGTTTTACTCACAGTTTTGGGAAAATTATATTTTAAAAGTACACGAAAATAAAAATCTAACCGTCCGCCGCCAACAAAATTTCAACTTACAAAAACGTAACTACGATCGCAATGTATAATACCAAAGTTGCGAAACTGAGAAAATTTCGATTCGAGTCGAAATGCAGAATAGGGCTGAATACATGTAAAACCTGCGCATGTGCTCAACGTACATTTGTACTAAAACTATCTCCCTTTGATTGCTGAATTTTTACACATTGCGCAGATGGGTACTGCCACATACATAAGTATGTATGTATATAATATAATTTTTGCGCTTACACTATATGTACATACATATATGTATGTATGTATCTCAGTGTTTGGCCGAGCTTCTACTACCATTTGTGGTGTGCATCTTTATATTATATCACAAATGGACCTACAGTTTTGTGCCGACTCCGAACGGCAGATGTATTTAATGAGAAGCTTTTTCATGGCAGAAATTTGTGACATTTTCTAGCAGCACATGAAAAATCCAAGTGACCTTTGGAGAAATCATTACTTAAGTACTACAATTTAGTTGCGAAACGCCAAAAGTCATCGTTGTTGTAACACGACTACATGGCTCAAAAAATTAAAAATTATTTTATTTTGTTTTATTTTTATGTAAATTTTAAGGCTTTTTAAAATTGCTATTGTATGTGTGTATCGTGTTGCAACTCAATTTTTCCACCTACGCGCAGCATTTTGGCGCGCACTTTATAATTATCCTATTGAACTGATTTTCAATCTCAAGTTTTCTCAGATAAAAATATGTTGTAGTATGTATAAGTATGTTATATATGTATGTATGTAGGTACAGTTGAGTTTATTTTATGGTGCTTTGGCGGTTAGGAAAAGCCAGTCAAATTGTTATGTATTGTTTTTGTTTGAATATTTAATTTATGCACATACCTACATACATATTTATGTACATATTTACAAAAGTATGTACTTTTAGCTTCAAATATCCATTTTATAATAAATTGGCGCGATATTTTATTACTGTGCTTTTATGTTTTTCGCAAATACCATATACTTGTACATTGGATAAAGCTGGTTTGCAGCTGCTCCAGTTAATATAGAGATTATAATCTCGATAATTGCGTTCAACTCCACATCCTACACAGTTAACCTTTATTCTGGAAATTTACTTTGACATTTGTTGCCAAAGCCATCAATATTATTCAGTACAATCAACTATTAATGGGAGTTGGGGTATTGTATGGAAATTTTATTTCTACAATTATTCACTTTTGAACACTATATAAAATTAAATAAAGTTATGCATGAGTTAATATCTCATTGTGTATGCTAATGGATATATAGTTGGTAAACGCTGTGAGAAAAATTTTTAAGATTTGTGCAAAACCCATACGTTTTTCATATTTCGCTATACGAATTTGTGATTTGCCTTCTGGTTTCCTATGACCAACTGAAGTGCCTAAGTTTTATGCTATCTCCGAATGGCATATCGTTTTTATGAAGCTCCATGACCGAAATGCAAACAAGAGAACGACTGGCCACTTGGGGAAAAATACTGTTTTAACTTACGCCATACAAGACAGGAGATAGGTGTTCTCCTTTTGTTTTTGTGGTTGTATCTTGAATGAACACTTCATAGATCGTATAATACATTAATTATTGTTTCGGGCACATTTCGTGCTCCCAAACCGCAACCGTTTTTGTCAAGTTATTCGATCGATGAATTTGCATCTTCATTGAAATTCCCGTATCCAAGACTAATATTGATTATTCCTTAAACCACTGACAGATATTATTTATGGCCCAATAAATTTTTTGTTGAAAAATTGGCTTTAAATTGCCGGAAACTAGTTTTTTAGGAGTTTTTTTTTTTAAATTTAAAAGTGTCCTGCTGCAAAAACGAAAAAAATAGGCAAATTGATGGAAGTAGATACGCAGAAGTATGTATAGCTTTAGATATTTTGTTAGCAAGTCCAATTACCAATTACGAGTTGAACTTTCTTACCATCTGACAGTTAAATGAATATTTTGCACACATACTCGTACATACACGCAAATATCGTCAGTACTAAATAGGAACATTTTTAGAAATTACACGCCAATTTCTACTTCACGCTAAACATTTATATGGAAAAGAACTGGTGGTTGGCAACGAATTACAATTCCCTGGCATCTTTAGCTTTGTTCAACCGAAGATGGATACAAGATGGAGTTCAGCATTTTGCAATGATTTCTTAAACAAGCAAACACTGGCAATACCGAAATTTCGGGATATTTTTAATGTAATCCCGGAAGTACATAAGTATACAATTTTATTGAATACTTTTGTGTGCATTTAAATATAGTGAAAATTTATAAGGTGGCGAAAAAGTCACAAACTTATTATCTGCACCCTGTTGCAAAATTTTAAGGTCGCCAAATATTGTAGACAAGTTTTGAAAAAGTTTTTTATACCTCAGCGTATTTGTTAAATAAATTTGATCGCATAACGGTTGTTTGTAACAGCCATAAATAATTGAGATAGATATACATATATATATTATACTAAAATGATCAGAATTAATAAAGGAATCGATTTAGACCTGGCTGTTTGTCCGTCCGTCCGTCGCGTTTGTCCATGGTTACGATGATTTGAGTAAAACTTAATGAAACTTAGTACATACATATGTACATACATAGATTGCTCTTTGGCCAGGGAAGGTTGGTATTGAAAATGGTCAAGATCTATCAATAATCACGCCCTCCTCCCATATAACGGAAGTCGTGATAAATGCAAAAACTCCGTTTTATAGGTATCTATTAGAACAAATTGGGTGAAATTTGATATTTGGAGCGATTTTAAACTAAGAAATTGGGTATTTACGAAATTTAAAAAAATAGGCATTGCAACGACCATTTTCGTGATATCTAAATAAACATATTTTCTTCATGGTGAAATGGTAATTAAAAAACCGACGAGCCAAACGATTACAGCGAACGATGGGCACTACAACGTCATACTCAACAACTTTTCTTTTCTCAATTAAATAAATTGTATTGAATAGATCGGGATTCCAAGATCCCGATATTGGCATCTCAAATAAATACATGCGTATGTAGTGGACAGTAATTCAATTCCCAAACAAAGTGTCTTCGATTTAATGGCAAAAATAGCCATAAATATGATGGGAATGCGTCTCTTGAACGCGTCACAATGCAGTCGTACATCGCACATCTTGCTGCAACACGTTGATCAATACGGTAAAAGCTGAGGCGCCTTCCGTTTGCACCAATGCGGCGTATGGCGGCGGCATCTGTAGTACAGCAAAAAAGTGGCAAATTTTCCAAGAATCTTACCCAGGCGGCATAGCCGCAGTTTTATACGCAAGCAAGTACTTTCAGGTTAGTTGAGTAGCGGAAAGCGACATGGCCAATAGTTGAAGCCAACATGGTCGAACTGGTTAAACAAAGCCAACAATCGACCGTGTCAAAGCAGTTAAACATGAGGACAATGAATGTTTTAAACCGCATAGGCTAACATTTAATCCGATGAACATGACTAATTACAGAATAATCGTCGCGAAGATAGCCGCTGCAATCTGTACTGGTATCACTGCAACATTTATGTATTTACAACAAATGTACATTTGTAGCAGACTTCACTTAGTCGCCTAAGATAAAATGATCCAACTTAGCTACTGAATTGCACATCCATATATGTATGTATGTACATATGTATGTTCATATATGTGTGTAAACATAAAGACATATTTTACTACAATAACAAGGTTCATTGAAATTGTGAGGAGCAAGAGCAGGTAATCGCAAGCATAACCACGCTGGTAAGTGGTTGTTGTGAATAGCCAGTGACAAGCGTCAACACCACCGTCAATATACCAAAAACAAAACTAGAATCAGAAAGACGATACGGCCAAGCTTATTAATACACGCGTTTTCGCTTGTTCTACACGTTTGTTTTAGTGCGCCACATAGTTGTCACGGAAATCGCTCGCTGAAGGTATTTTCTGCGATAAAACTATGTTCAATTCTCAAAGTGCAACAGCTAGTGAGGTACATACATACATACCTACATACATACATACATACCGAGTATATTCATAGATTGGTCTACCTTTGGCTTACACTCTTGCTTCGTTTGGGCACTTGGACGTAACACAATTTGTGTGTGCGAAGATTTATTAGATTTTAAATGCAATAATTATAACTTTATTGTACGAAGGTACTTGCTTCGAATGCCAGATAAGGTACTATGCCAGCCATGCACTCAGTCCACCGCCTTGGGTGGTAGTGGTCTGGCCATTTAGAGGTGTTGAATGCAGAATGTGTAAAAAACAAGTTGTATGTCAATATACGAGTATGTACTGCAAAGTCGCAATGCGTAGATATACATATGTACATAATATGTAATACACATAAAAAGTAAGGTTAGGTATGAGCAGCATAATAGACAGAATGCATTTATTCTCCATTTATGTTTCAGAGAGAGATCGTTTAGTTTATTTGAAATTCGAAATATGTCACACAACGACAAATTTCCCGTTCTAAGTTCCTGAGTAATATTCATACCGCGTTTAGGGGTTTTACCCATAACTCCAGCTTAGTGAAAGTGCCGTTTTAAAAGAGATCTTCGATTATATTTGAACGGGTTTCGTTTATATTTAACTAATCGTTTTCTTAAGATTTTCGTTTTTGGAGCAAAAAATGTTAGCTATGTCAATTATTTTTTTTACGTTTTGAAACTTTATATATTTTTCTTTTTAAGAGGAATGCATAAAATTGATTCTGAATAAATTAGCGAAATATGGTTTTAACTAGCTCTATATGGGTTCGTCTAGGCCTCGTTTCTTCCATTCTACCTGGTTTCATAGCGGGTAAGCGGTTTGAATCAGACAGACCCCTAAACAATGCGTCCTACAGCAGAAGGTTTCTGCTCTCTGAACGGCTGCCATCAACCAGAACTAAAACCAGAGACATCATTGTAGCTATATCCTATCACCAGCCAACATTAATATAGAGAGAATATTTGTACTTCCAACAGTACCTGTAGACGAAAATGAGTAATTGCCAGAGATTTATCTATTATAAAAACAAAACTTAATTCGCTACACTAACTGAATTATATGTACTAACAAAGTGTCTATGTATGTACATAATGTGTGCTACATATGTTTATATGTTTGTTTGACAGCAACCCTTTAAATTTAGACTTGTTAATTGCAACAAACGCTTTAGACGAAATAAAGACTTCTATACTTCTTGTTTGTTATTTACCGTAATTTTCACAAATTTCTTTGAAATTCGTGCTCCCAACTCCTTTTTGTTTGGTTCCAATTTACCAGCATAAAAAGGTAAAGCAACACATTCACTCTAACATACAAATGTACTTTTACACCACATTTGTATGTTTGTATATTACTTTAGATGACTTCTTTCGGTTGGCACGCTCTGAATATACTCATACTTGGATTTTGTTCGACTTCATTAAATTACACCAATTTACTCTCCTCACACTTACCGAGTTTCTGATACAACCAACAAGCACGCGAAACGCAATAGCAATCGCATTCGTGCCACAATTCGACAAACAACTAAAAACAACAAGCTTGCGACTTGCAACATATTGCAATATTGCTAATACATGATTTACACTCTCTATTTGCTGTATGTATGTATGTTTTCTTGTCCCTTTACGAGTGGGTCTGTTTGCTGTTCTCGCAGTCACTTGTACTGGCATTACATATACATTTACGTATGGATGTTAGTTGTTGTTGGCCCCATGCATGCATTGTGTAAAAATATGCTAAACAACATTAATTATTATTATGAGCGCGTTTCCATTGGTGGTGCAAAGTAAAACGAACAGGGGCGCTAAGATCATTCGAATCGATTACAATCTAAATTTACTATATTCGTTTGTGTTACTGCTGATATGGGCAAAGGCATTTAAGGCAGCAAAAAATTATAGAAATTGAAGGAAAAACATTAATACAAAAAAAAAGTTGGTATGTAATGTGGTTGTTTTGCACTTGTTTGCCTTTTTACAGTGCACATTTGGTATAATACTTACTTGCAAATTCAACAATTTTTTTTTTTTTTACGAATGTCTTTTGGAGTTTCTGTGTGATCACTCACAACACATTTAGTGGTTGTATACACGCAATGAACACTTGTACTCGTATCCTATTAGATACTTTACCGAATTCATATGTTCATACACATTTATATACAATGTACATATGTATGTATGTATGTACTGATATAAACTTAATCGAGCTAATGTTAGGCACACGCCAGCTGTACAGTGGCAAAGGTGTTGCATAATGTAAAGTAAAAAGTAGACAAACAACGTTCGTAAATTTTTGAAGCCAAAAGAAAATATTATTATTAAATTAATATTAAAACAATTGGTTTGTACCGATTTCTCACAAAATATTTATACGTATTTTTGGCTATGGTCGAACTGAAATCCCAACCGTAGAGCAAAACTCTACGTTAGCTCATGCAAGTATTACGCCTTTTCGGTGTAAGTAAGCTTATATTAGCACATCGTGCCCATAGTTTTATTAGAAGTTATCAAAATTGTTGCTAAGGTGCAAAGGTATTCGAGGAGTAAATTATTCCCATGACATTCCTAAAATATCTTTCCCAAAATAATTACATCTATCGTTTTTCATTATACAATGTAGTACAATAAAACAAAGTTCCTTTAGAAAAATATTTATTTTAAACAATCTTTACAAATATATTTGGGAATATTTTGGTGATTTACAAGATGTCGTAAAATTGCCGTACAGGTCATACAAATTTTTGATAGTTCTAAACTTATTTTTGTTTTTGATTTTGTTGCAATGCACACAAAGAGGATGTAAAATAACACAACTTGGAATTTTTAAAATTTTATTACTTTATGAAAACTTTTGAATCACCTAACTGTGTTCTCCACATAAATAAGTTTTCGGTTTTATGTTCTGAACAAATTTGGCACCTGGCTTGAGTGCAAATTTTTTTATTTATTTTGTTTGATCTTGATTGTTTCTGTGTGTTATTTTATTTAAAAGAGCCAATGAGGAGTTCGCACGAGTCGGATATGTCCAAATCATATTGGGAACATTATCTAAATAATGTTTAATGTCATTAATAATAGACCTTTTACTTACAAATGGGTCAAATCTGATACCGAAAATTGTATGAGAGTTAAAATAGTTAAAATTTTAAAGGTGATCGTCAAATTTTAAATAAATGTGTACATCTAAAAATAAAAAAAAAATCGTTTAACATGAAAACCTTGACAGTGTTCTAAGAGAACCATCGCATGTTGACTGCCTCACTGTAAGTACTTTACTGCAAGCGGCTTTCCCCAAAAAATTTATAGTGAGCACATAACCAACCTTGGGTTACATTTATTCATCTAAACTTGGTTGTTATAACCACTGTGCACACAACAAAAAGGGGAACTAATTTAACAAAACCAAAGTCACTGCATTGACAGTGTTAAAAAATTGTATACCCTGCACAAGTTTGTAACATAAATAAAATTTGTCTATCATCGTAAAAACCAGATGCATAATGTTAAAAGCTTTAAAATTTTTATTTTATATAAATGCCGTTCAGATGGTTAAATCTACACCTTTTCCAACAGTATTTCAGAAAAACACAAATGTATTTCAGAAAAACGCAAATGTATTTCCGAAAAGTACAAATGTATTTCAGAAAAACACAAATGTATTTCCGAAAAGTACAAATGTATTTCAGAAAAACGCAAATGTATTTCAGAAAAACGCAAATGTATTTCAGAAAAACACAAATGTATTAATTTCCTCTTTTTCTAAAATACATTTGCGCTTTTCTGAAATACATTTGGCCTATTCTAAAATACATTTGTGTTTTTCTGAAATACATTTGCGTTTTTTTGAAATACTGTTGGAAACGGTGTATAATAATAGCTAGTTTAGATTCATACATACATACATATGTATGTGTTTCAAAGGAACTATAAATATTTATGGTTGAAAAATTTTTTAACAAACTGCAACTTATTTTAATCTATATTTATAAAAATATCATTCTTAATATATTTATTCGGAAAGAGTGATATTTTTCTAAATCGGTAATGCTCTATTTTCCAAGCTCCTAATTATTCGAAGACAAAGACGTACTTTCTTGTTTATATTTGTATTGCATGGCTATTCGAACAAGTTCATGCATATACATATGTATGTAGTATATATGTATGTATGTATGTACATATGAATTTGTAAATATATGTTTCCTCCAACATACATATGTATGGTATATATGTATGTACGTATGTATGATCTTTATTCTTATTGTTGCTGTTGTTCGGCAGGCGGCGCCTAACTCCAACTTCCAATAGCAAATGCAATTTCACCATGTCTTTTGTTGCCTGTTTCTGTTAACGTATTCATTTGTGTTATTTCTTATTTAAATTGCGTTTTTTTCTGTTTTTTTTTTGTTTTTGGTGATGCCGTATTGGCGTTAAGCTGGTGGCGCTGATGACTCGTACGTGCCACATTGACGATTGTAGCTGTTGTTGTTGACATGCAAATTAAAATAATATGCAAAATAGTGCTGCTTACGAATTGACGAAACTTTGCGAGGTTAAAAAAATAAAAATAAAAATAAAAACCCTTCACAGCAAGAAAATGAAATCAACTTCACAGAAAAATTATGAGCCCTGTGCACGACAAATTGCTATTGAAATGATTAATGCTAGCTTTTATCAGTATCGATTTCAATGATCCCGGTTTCCCGGAAAAAAAACGACATCGACATACGACATCGAAAACCAGTAAATGTTTCGGATGCGAAATGCAGATCACAGCGCCCGAATTACAGCATTCTGGTTCGGAGAGCTACTCGTTAGAAAAATGAAAGTTTTCCTCACGTGCTGTGGAGCGCCCTGATCGGAAATGGAAATTTCAAATTGAAATCGCCCGGGCCTGATTCGGACGAAAGCAGAGATTATTAAAAAAAATACTCTCTCTTTCTAATTATGCAATGAGATACATAGACTCTTTAATATATGTATGCTGATGCATACTTCGGAATTCTGTTTAGAAAAAATAATACAATAGGGTTACTCTGCAGTTTGAATCGAAAATAATTTCTATTCAAAAGCCGCGGGTTTTCATACTCTGAATCGTTCAAATTCGAACTAATTTTCTATCAAATCGAACTACAGAGTAGACCCCCAGATAAATTCCTCTTTTTAGAAACTCCAGTTCAAGATTTTGTACATTGCCATCGAGTCACATATATTCAAACTCGACAAAAAAAAAAAACAACCTGAGACACAAATTGCTAACTTCCTTTTTTTGAAGTTTTCATACGTATTCGCTTAAAATAAACAAAAACTCCCTTCATTTGTATGAAATATTATGATGTTGTAGAAGCAGCGTTGGTTTGTGGTGCCTCAGGAGTGCTGTGACAGACTTCAGGAGTTTGTGATTTTGTTTATGTACATACATACATATGTACGTACGTTTTGTTGCTTGTTTTGCTCATTGATTCGCCATCAGAAATTAGTTAGGCGCAAAAGCAAATTTCCTCAATGCTGTTTAGCGAGCTTTGGTGCAATATAAATGGAGGCTGCCATTAAACAAAAAAAAAAACAAAAACATTTTTCATTTACTGGAAATGAAATTGTGTACTTCAACTCTTATTGCCACAATTGCTTTTAACCGGATATTTTTAAAATGCTTTATATACAGCAAGAGTTCTCCAGTAACTGTCTATCGCTATCCCTTCACGCCCCTTTTCCAATGTTACGAGTAATGAAATGACCACTTAAAGAGACAATTTCGTTTTGCAAGCGGTTTTATGCTTTATCCACTTATGCAAATTTCGCCAACTACCCACTGTTATTGTCCAACTTAGTGAGTATGTCACCCACTTATGGATGTATGTATGTACATATGTATCTACTTTTTCATATATGTATATATACATATATACATGTGAACCAAGAATGGATGGTTTTACTTACATTCGTGCATATTTTCCCGTTCATAATTGTAGCGAGTACTTCCAAGCGATTATTTATACGACAACTTGCAATTGAGACTGTACTTCTAGCCAAATACTTACATACATATATTTAGTTGTATGTCACATTTGCATTTGATCCTAAATCTGTGATGTACTCATTAATGTTGCTGTTGATGTTGGTTTTTTACCGCCTCCTTGGTAATTCGATATTGTTCATATTTTTATTCGGTTTGCACAGAATTTATGTAAAGTGTTCTACTTGTTGAAGGTACAAAGTACATTTGATGCAGTATATAAATACATACTTACCATACTCGTTTAAATACACAAATTAAAATATTTGTACATACATATGTATATACATACATAAACAAGTGCATGAATGTTTGTCTGTGGGAAGCAATAATTTGAAACTTATATAAACAATATTTGTGTAAATATTGTACTTTTATGCCAACACTGCTTTTTTTTAACGATATTATGGTGGTATGACTGATTTTATTTGCCACTTCTAAGTGATACTTTTTTTTTCATTTTGATTGAAAAAACTTTTTTAAAATACGCAAACAAATTATCGAAAAAGAGCATCAGTAACCCGCTTCTAACAGTGTGTCGGAGATTCAACGAATGAAGATTCTCTGTTTCGCAGCTTTTCAAATGGGATTCTTCAACTTGACCAGCCTATAACTTTACAGATAACATAACGTCAGCTGATTTTTTATATCTACCAAAAAGGAACAATGCCGATCTGCGATAAATAACATCTTATTCGAAGACTCAAGGTTCAAAGTCATCAAAGCCGATGAAGGTTAGAGAGTCTTCCATGTGGTCTTATTTCGGAGTGGGAGAGCAACTAAGAAAAATAATGAATTCTGAATTTTTTAAGGTCAACGTGTATACTTCATCTTTTATGTTTCTGGTGTTGTTGCTACGATGACTTCACTTTCACTTATTATTATTTTATTTCCAAGGACAGTCTAGGGTCCGAATCGCAATCGTAATCGTAACCAGTAATCACTGGTTTCGAATCGAATTGCAATGAAATGGCAGCCGTTAAGTTTTTCAAGTCAGCTTCCCATCTTGAGTTAGCCTAGATATTTTACTTCTTCCAATTGAGCCGGGTAACTGTTTAAAGTACTTAAAAGAGCTTATAAAAACCTTCATTGAGTTGTCAGATACCACCAGCGTTGCGATACACCAGTTTCTAATGAAATTCCGATTCAGCACTTACAATGTCGGAACCACTTAAAAATTTGGAATCAGTCGTCGGCATTAGCCGTTGAAAAATAAAGAAACGCGTATGGTAACGATATTTGTAGAGATTATCGATAACAACAACCAGCCGACGTCACTGTAACATAAATGTTTCATACATTTCCTTTTTTCTACTTACTACGAGTATATATCTGGTACCACTCAGAAGTTGATGACAGTTCGAAGACCACACCTAGTTATCTACGCATACAATATGTGGGAATGGTTCACTTCAGCGATTTTATTTAATTTGAGAAAATTAAATAAAGTTCAAGATCAAACATACTCGTATTTATGTACATATGTACATACATACATACATATGTATGTATACATTGGAAAGTAACGACACTTGAAAATCGACCCTTAAGTAATATTGTAATAACTAGTTTCGTCGACGGTGACAATTACGGTATTGCTATCTCAACTTATTTTGTTTTTATGTACATACTGTACACATAAACATATATGTGCATACATATGTATTTAATTATGTTTATTTTTCGTAAGCAAAATACTCCTTTTTCATGTTTTCCACAACTCTTTCGCTCGCTCTCTTAATTACTCACATTTCCGCGTGGCACTCTTTACAGTTGCGACTCACCTTTCGCACCCCACTCCGTCGCCAATCGCTGGTTAGATCTCGACTCTGTTTAGGTTTTCATAATATCAGTGCAGCGATTTGTTTACTTATGATGTGTGATGTGGTATTTTTTTTATACACACCTAGTATTTTCAATGCCTGCTGTTGATACTCCTTATATTGTTTTTGCTTTTATATTGGTATTATTGGTGTTATTGCGGTTGTTGTTAGGCTTTTGTGTTTTGTTTTTCTATTTTGCCGCTACTGCCGCTCTTTTAATTTTGTTGGTATTGTTGTCCATGATGTTGCGCTACACTCTTATTAATGTTTGTAGTAGTTTTACTTGCTGTAATTGCTGTTATTTACTCGATACAGCTGACTACGTAGTAAAATGTTTTTGTTTTCGATGTTATTTTTTACTATTGGATATTGCAGTTTGCTGCTCTCGTTTATAGAACTTAAGCAGTGTGGGGTTTAGTGTGCGCAGAGACACAGTAAAATTACCTATTGAAAGAAGGAAACGAAACAAAAAAAAAACGGTGCCATAAAATAGCGAATATACAGCGCGGCGCGAGCAATCAGTGTCGTTGAGTGGTGGCAGCGCGCGCCTAATCGACGTTGTTGCAGCGCATAGTGCAACATTTGTTGAATTGTAATTCAAGTGACAAGACGTCACTCAGCTTGGCAGGCAGACAGCAGGCTAACAGGAAAGCAAGCGAGTGCTAAGTCAAGTCGTCGCAGTCAAATCCGTCAGTTGGTAGTCGGTCGAGGAAATAGTTGTTCGTTCGTTCGCTTCGTCGCGCGATCATTCGTCGGCGGAATTAAAAAAAAAAAATTTATAAAAAATAACAACATTTACCGACGGAATTACTGGCGTTTTCTTTCGTATTTTCTTTCCACCTTCCGCCCAATTTTTTTATACTTTTTTTTTTTTTTTTGCTAAGTTGACTTGAACGTCGTCAAGTGCAGAAACGTTTGCTGAAAAGCGCACAGCCAATCGTATTTGTGTGAAAAAATATTAAAATAAATTGTAAAAAACCAAACAGGAAAACGTAAATATTTTCGAATCTTCTACGATTATTGTGCAAAAGTGCAAAAAGTGTTAAACACTGCACGAGTTGTCATCCATTTCTCTGGATTTTAATAACTAAGTGTAAAGTTGTGCATGCGCATTCATCATTTATTTGGTCGGCATTCCAAACATGTGTACGTTATTTACCTTATTTATCATATTTATTGCTTAAACATTTCCATTTCCTTCTTGCTTCCTTCTGCGCACTCGCGTCGCTTATCTAGTTACGGGCATGTGAAAGTACATTAAATATACATATCTACATGCATGCATACATGCATATGTATGTATGTACATACACACATGTTTTCGAATATACCACAATGTACATACATAAATATGTACGTACATATTTATAAATATGCATATGTATGTGTGTATGTATGTATGTACATTATATATACTTACATGTGTTGTAAAAAATATTTATTGTAACGCTTTGAAGACAGTTGCGCAGATCCTCAAGTATCCATCGTTGTTGTTTGATTTTTCTGTATCCAGTATTGTTCCTAGCTTAGTTGAGCGGAAGTGCGATAAGTTTTATACACTTTGATTTACACTTATTGCCGCATTTATGATTGATTAATAATGCGCATGCGTGCGTGAATTATAAATAGCGCACGTGCATAGTAATCTATTCAGTAAGTAGAACCCAGTATTTTGGTTATATTTGCTAGCTTCAATGTTTTTTTTCAATGTTAATATTGTAGGCATAGCTGTGACATTGTGATCAGCATGTGGTTTCCTCTTACACGCACGCATATCCATCTGCACACACTTTGTCGAATATTGATATGTTCATATATGTATGTACATACATATGTATGTATGCATGTAGATTAGATTTCTAAAAAGAATGCAATGGTCGCACCATTAAGTTTATTGTTATCTATATACATACATTTGTTTTTTTTTTTGGCACTTTTCCATACAACGCTGCTCTAGATTTGTTCCCTTGCATCTCCATAAATAACAGTTAGGCTTGAGTTAAATTAGAGCTCAGGTTGAGAACTAACGTACTTCTCAAATCAACAACATTGTTTCTCTAAATACCTCAACTTAAGAATCATAGCATTCTCAACAAAAATATTTTTTTTTTGTTTGGCAATAATACTGTTTCTCAAGTTGAGGAAAAGTTAGTCCTCAACTTGAACTCAAATGTGATTTTCTAATGGATCTTAAATGTATGATTGTTTTACTGAAAACTAAGCAAAAGTTATATATAATGAAACGCCAATAATAAATTAATATAAACTGACATTTTTACTTTGGTACTTACGATTTCTCTAAGATATTTCACACGACAAATTTTTTCACAATCGCAAGCGTTTGGCTCGCTTGGCTCAAGGCGAATTCATAAAGGTGGCAGCAAATGTTTAAAAATAAAGTTACATGTATTTTGTTGTTGATTTCGGTACAGCGAATGTCAAAACCAACCGAAAAAACCGTGGACATTTGCTGTACCACGGCGATAAAAAACAACAAATCAATCAGCTGCTTACTTTTAAAATGGCTGACAATTTGCCAATGCCGCTACTTTTTTATTTTCGCACAATAAACCGCTGTTGGCATTGATAATGCCTTTAAAAAAAAATGGATTTTCAACTTTATCTCAACTTGCTATTTAATGTTGTATATCAACTGAAGAAATATACTAACTTGAGAACTATAAAATTTTCAAGATTTCTCAAAGGTTAGAGAATAATTTGAGAATGATTCTGTATATCATCTTAAGAACAATAATTTTCTCAAAGGTTGGAGAAATATTTATTGGGATTTGTAAAAAGCTGGCAAAAAAAAAAGATAAAAGTTGTTAAAAACCAAGGTGATTGGTTTTTATTAAAAAACAGGTTTTTTTTATTTTTGCTTTTAAGAACTTGTATTCGATGCGACTCGTGGTAGAAAAATGTACTCCACGGTGAAGCGGACACCTCAGAAAAGGGGTTTCTAAAGCCTTACCGATATTGTCTTGGTGAAGAAATAAGCAATAAGGTCTTCGTTTTTCGGAAGAAGCAAGCGATAACACTGTGATAGTAAAAAAAAAAAGACAATACCAAATTCGACGGTTTCCCCCTATTTCGGGTCCTACGAATCGAACTGCATCATTACTTTTTTGAGTTACAATCATGGTTTCATACAAAATTTTTTGTTGAAGTTTTTCATCAAAGTGGCCCATTGTAAGAGAAAGGCACATTTTTCTTCGGTCTCTAACTTTTTTAATGACTTTTTTGGTAAACTTTCTTTGGCAAAGCTTCTCAGAAAAAGTCCGTCTTTAAGCTCTTAGATGACTGTAAACCCCAAAATCAATGTTTTGGGTGTCCTTATAGCCAATATGTCGAAAGAACTGAAATTTAACCCATTTTTTAATGTTTTTTTCCTCACGTTTCCTCAATATTTTAATATACCCTTTGATACTTATACATTAAGTGACATCTTGTAATAGTAAGAAACTTAAGCAAAGACAACGTTCTGAGCAAACTAACCACTAGAAAAAAAATCTTAACAAAATTTGTATTTTTTAAAAAAGCTACACTAACTATGTTTGTGTGCTGTTTTATTTTTTTTGTATCTTATATGTAAGTGTTACTAATAAGTATCATAAATTTGTACACAATATTTAAATTAAATTTAATAAGACTCATCTATCAATGTCCAACACAAATCAGCCAGCAACGAGTCAAGCTTTTAACTACTGCACTGATAAGAAATAACAACAAGTAACGTTTGAAAGAACCGTTTAATGCTTGCCTAAGAGTCAAAATTTAAGCATTGATTGCAGTAATTAATTTGACTTTGACTTCGGGGAAAGAACATTGTTTTAGTGCCTTGTAGTATATTAAGAAAATAAATTAAAATTAATAAGTGTACAATTGGCCTATCGTTGTTCTGCTACGTATGTGGAATATTTACAAGCCCTCGGAGTAGACGGAAAATATCTTCTGGAACTGCCGGCATCTACGAGGAATATTTCGATTTGCCCGTTATAAGAGACGTAGATTGGGTGCCAAATACATTTGCACGCAATGCAACAACAACCTGCATAACTGGTCAAAAAGACTGTGCCTAAAAATAGGGTTCGGCATCCCAATGATTTGGATAGATCCACAAGGGCATCATACTGGTAACTGCTACGCGTGCAAGAACAAATTTGCAAGACTCAACAAAAAAAAACACAGTTTACAAAAGTGTTCAATCTGCACAGCTACCAGTATCTCGCTCAGAAAATGTTCTGATACCAAGATGACATGTTAGACGCTTTTGAAGAATTAGGTGTGAATAACTCCTTTAAAATTCATTTCCTTCACCATCACAAGGACCATTTTGAGCAGCAAGTTCCGACTGAATCCGATAAGCATGGAGAAAGATTTCACCAAGTCGCCGCACCCCTTGAGCATTGGTACAGCGGCAAAAAGCTTGACTCGTTGCTTGCTGATTTGTGTTGGACATTGATAGATGAGTCTTATTAAATTTAATTTAAATATTGTGTACAAATTTATGATACTTATTAATAACACTTACATATAAGATACAAAAAAAAATAAAACAGCACACAAACATAGTTAGTGAGCTTTTTTAAAAAATACAAATTTTGTTAAGTTTTTTTTTCTAATGGTTAGTTTGCTCAGAACGTTGTCTTTGCTTAAGTTTCTTACTATTACAAGATGTCACTTAATGTATAAGTATCAAAGGGTAAATTAAAATATTGACGAAACGTGAGGGAAAAAACATTTAAAAAAATGGGTTAAATTTCAGTTTTTTCGACATATTGGCTATAAGGACACCCAAAACATTGATTTTGGAGTTTACAGTCATCTAAGAACTTAAAGACGGACTTATTCTGAGAAGCTTTGCCAAATAAAGTTTACCAAAAAAGTCAACATTAAAAAGTTAGAGACCGAAGAAAAATGTGCCTTTCTCTTACAATGGGCCACTTTCATGAAAAACTTCAACAAAAAATTTTGTATGAAACCATGATTGTAACTCAAAAAAGTAATGATGCAGTTCGATTCGTAGGACCCGAAATAGGGGGAAACCGTCAAGTTTGGTCTTGTCTTTTTTTTTTTTTTTGAAAAAAGCTATCACAGTGTAATTTTTTTCGATCTAGTGATATAAATTTTTATTTGCTAATATTGTCTAATAGTCGTTTCCGGTTAAATTCATGGTTAATCTTCAATACATATGCACTTGTGTATGTTTAGAACTACTTTACGGTAGTACCGAGAAGGGAACGGGACATGACGGGTTAAAGTCTCATACTGACGTGGTGCAGGCTTTTCAAAATTTACTCGTTCATCAAATGATAATTAGTTGATTGCGCTGTATGGAGTTTATCGACGTTCTGTTGGAAAAACATCATCTACTCATAAAACAAACCATACGGTGAGTTTTTGTAGACGCAATAATTTCTTGTAAATCTCTCATCGATTCTCTTGTACCGTGAAACAAAAATGTGGCTCATCACTGAATTTAAAAATGTTTTCTGTTTTAATTCGGGATGTTTTGATTTGGATTTAATCTCGGATGCTGCTTAGAACCCAGGTTTGAATCTCATGACAAACCAAAATCATAAAAAATCATCTTCTGATCTTTTGTTGCTTCCTACAGCGTGTGAAATTATTTAATTTGGAACGAATTTTCGTCAGCCCTTGTCAAGTTTGGTTTTTACACAAACCGGTTTCGGCGTTTTGCTATCTTCAGTGTAAAAAATTATCGTTTTATTTAATATCGGTTGACCCCCCGCCAGCCAGTGATAAATCTTTGTCCTTTCGTTTGTGGTATAGCACAATGTCGCACACTACAGATGAATTAATAAAGCTTTGTAACAAACAAAAAACGAGTTGTAAACGGCATCTGCTGCATCCTAGTGAGTTCTTTCAAAGTATTTATAAAGCTAGAATGGTGGTGTTTACTCTTTAGTCTCGCAAAAGCATGATGCTCAGCTGAAGATAATATCACCTCGTTGATTGTTCCCATCAGATATTTTATCTTAATCGTGAGGACAAGGATCGATAATTGCCAGTTTAAGACTCCCATCAAATATTACGTGTTGTACTTTCACAAGTCTTATGATTTTTTTTGTGTCCCTTCCGATACAATTTCGGCCAGAAAGACCTTAGAAATTTACATGTCGCGGGTGTGGCTGGAGCAACGTTCGCAGAGTTGAAGTTAAGCTGTTCAACTCAAAACTACTTTATTCTTTATGAAAACCCCACGAGAGTGCGACTCGTCCCAGCAAAATCCTAGATTGATCGTAAAGGTTCGGATATCAACTTGGATAATGATTTAAGACATTATAAAATTATAAAATTGGTTTCGTTAGCGAAGAGCGATTTAGTGGCTAGTCGAGTAACTGAGGAAATTAATCCGAAAAAAGTATATTTCTAAATAGAGAAAGGAAAGCGAATCAACATGCATCGATTAACTTGGAAAGGAATTATGCGGGATTCGTAACACAACGCTTTTATAGAAAATTTCGTAATCAATTAAAAACTTATTGTACAAACACCGTTACAGCACTATGTAGTCCTATTCTCAGATTTGCTTCCTTATCTGCTTTTTTAAAAGCACCTGCATTCAATTGTAATCGATCTCTGTATTGGCCACCACGTCAACTTATTTTGATTACAAACTGTGCAAGCTCGTGTACAAGTGGTGGAATCATTGGGCGAATTCCGGTAGCCAACTAGCCAAACAGCAGGAGGCCACATTGTATTCGCATGCAATAATTGCATAGCTGTAATAAATATAAATTATGGCTACTTACAAATTTATGATTAATTCGTTGTGAAATGAGTAATTCTAACCAGATTGTAAATTAAAGACCAGTAGCCGTAACGCATGGTAATTAAAATTGCGACTGCTGTGTCACGCTTAGCTACTTTATTCGTACGAATACTTGTAAGTCATAAACATGCCTCTCGCCGCTGATCCCATAGTCTGAGTTGTCCGTTTGCTTTGCACGCGCATGCGTACGCGCTGTAGTGAATTGCCGTAGCGTTAACAGCGACGAACATACATACCTACATACATATGTATCTAGTGACTTGGGTTTTTGGTTAGCAGTGTCACTAAATTACTTTGCATTTGCCACCTTAACTATCGCCATCAGCATCACCTGCCGCAACGCCACCCAATTTGCTGGCAATTTTCATCCCCACTCTGGCTAACTGGCGATTAAATGAATTTCTTGATTTATACGTAGCGCTTAATTGGATTTGAAATTGGATTTCGACATGAAAACAGCGTGAACAAGTGCAGTGGCTAAGCTGCAACACTTGACAAGTCATTTAGTGTCGCGTATTCTGAACAAATCGGGTAGCTTAACTAAATTGTGTATGAACAATCAAAATATATTCGCTTTTGCACTTCGCGATTCGACAACATTTCTTCCAAAATATGCAAATGCAATAAATTTTTTGTTTTATCTAACGGTGATCACGTTGTCGTTTTGCACACCATTATAGCACCTTTCTTGTTTTTCGCTTGACATTTGTCACATTTATGTGGAACGCAAATGTCGTTATGTGGTGACATATGTATGTTCATTTGTATGTATGTATGTATGTATGTACGTATACACAAATATATGTATATAATATACATATATGTTTGGATGCAGGTACATGTTGTTGACAAGCTTGACAATTGACCGCAAGTTTGTTGTATGCTTTTCGAATAAGTGCAATTAATTAATTTGAGTATGAGGTACGCAAAAAAAATCTGCGCATGCGAAAAACATCGAAGCAAATATTCGTTAAACACAAATTAGATATGCATTATTAAAGCAGTGTTGGTTTGATGCCAAGCTTTGGTATTTTCATATTTTTTATACATATTTTTAATTTTTTTTATTGCCATTACTATAATTATTTTCTACTTTTTTTTTATCTGCATCAATGCTGACGGCGATTTCGCGGTTGCAGCTGGTTGACATTGAAATGTCATAATTAAAATGAATTGTTACAATTGAAAAGTCAGTTGACTGTGTTGGCTACGGCTGTGTCTGTCATCTATCAACAATGTTACAACCTGTAAGATTTTTTTTATAGCAATTTGCATGCAGAATTCTAGGAAAAAGAATTTGTGTGGGGTGAATGCAATGGCCTTTCAGACAAACTGGAAAAAAGCCAAAAGTGCTAGAATGTAGAATTGTCTTAGCTGCATTTTTTAACCCATATACATATGTATGCACATATTTGGCAATATTCATAGTTTTATTTCGGGCCATAAAGGGTTGCAAGGTTGGTAAGCAAGTTTTGCTGGAAAGCCAGCCCTGAAAAGGCATTTTTTTTGGGTTTTAGTTAAATATTGAGTATTGATATAAGTCACTTAGATACAAATTTCCTCATTTTCATTCTTCTTATGACTTTTGAGAAGTCGCTAGATGTCCAAAGTCGACAAAAGAGGACAAAGGAAAAGTAAAAATTTAGTCCGAGTCAAAAACCAACTATACCAAGCCAATCTAATCCGTATTGAATAAATAAATAGTTATCTTAAACAATATATAGAAACGCCCTATTGCATATTTTTCTGCTTTCAAAAGTAGTTTGAACATTTAGCAAAGATTAAGTGCAACAGTTTTCAACTGTGTCGAAGTGTTAATATTTTATCTCACACCATATGATTTTGTTTTCAATCTCTTCGATATACATATGTATATTATGAGGTAATTAACAGATTTTATTTGAATCTGAATTCGAAATGTAAATGAGTTCGGGTCTTTCTATAGTGTTTATGTAAGGAATTACAGTTGCAACTACCGCAATTTTTGTTATGCTCCAGTGCATTTTGAGCACCGCCGACCTCATAGCTAGTTAAAAAAGTCGTTTATGTGGAAGAATTCTTACTGTTCATTTTAATGAAAGTTACAAAACGCTTGACATAATAGGTTAATCACAAGCATGGTAAACAGATTAACATTCTCGGTGCTAGATTTACTATCTAACAAATCAAATATAATGTACAAGGTTCAATATCTTAAAAACTGTCTTGGACGACATAATGGCATTTAATCAAATTAATCATAAATAAGCTAATATCAATATAGACTCCATTTTTAATACCATCTGATAATTTCTAAGCTTTTGTTTAACAAAACACAAGCAAATCAAGACAACGCAATGCATTTGAGTCCAGTTCGTAAGCTAACCTTCCGATCGTGTCTGTATGAGAAATACGATGACGGTTGATTTCGCGAATCTATGCGCTGCCTGGCATTGTTTTTTTAAATGCCGTCCGTCAGCGTGAAATTTTCATTTGCATTTCAGCTTTTTAATGAAAATAATATCTGCTTGTCTGTTTACCAAATAAGAATCAGCCGCATAATGATAATATTTGATTTGACTTGTGGTATACATTTTTTATAAAGCATTGAAAGTACGAAATGCAAAGACTACATTACTTATAAAATAAATTTATTTAATACGAAAAAAAATTTTTTTGTTTAATTAAGTAAATATTCAACAATATTAATCATGTTGTGTTATTAAATTAATTTTAGTTTGCATTTTTCTTTGATGTAAATAAATACTGACAACAAAGGGAACATTTACTATTACTATTTGATTTGCAAATGCTTTAAAAATAGACTTTGAAGGGTGGTTATAAAAGAAATTCAGTGTTTGTAAATAAAAGTTTACGAAGTCGAGATAGTAAGTCCTAGCGCCAAAGCCCCCACATACACATATTTGAAATTATAATGACATATGTATTTATGTAAAAGCCATTCTCAACTGTTTCTTTTTTACCACTTGGGTTATTTGATTGTACGAGTTCAATAAAATTGATGTTTTTGTCAAGTTTGGCTTTAAGGGGGTAGGATCATTTAGAGGCCAGAAAAATTACGCTTTTTTGAATTTTTATTTTTAGAATAAGAAACATTGTAGACAATTCGTTTAAAGTGTATATTTTAAAGCATATCTGAAAGTTTTTTTTTATGATTGAACCACTCAAAAATGTTGAAAAGTGGCGTAGGAATCCATGCTGCAGTGGAACGTGTCGCAGTTGATACCGTCCATTGGCGTGCAAAGTAGCGTCCGTAATCTTGTTAATTTGTATACTTACTTCTTTACTCATTATGAAGCTCAGAAAGGCAATAAAAACTGAAAATTAATAATTTTTTCTTATGTTTGAATTTTTAAATCGATTTTCGCTTATGAAAATTACAAAAATACATAGTACAGTTTTCCATACTTTACAAAGAAGAAGTTGAATCAGATTGATAGGTGAGATAGTTTTCGAGTAATCGTGCACGCCAATTGCAAAAAAGTAGTAGTATTTACGCCAAGTATAACACGAATGATTAATATTCTATGGAACGCTGTCGCCTTAGGCTAATTGTTGCTTAAAAATTATTAACCAATTTGTCCTTAACAAATAATTTGGCACATAAATCACCATTCAAAATTAATCAAGTACCAACAATGGCAAATTTTATATTTTCATGTTCAAACCTTATGCAGTTTATGTCGCTTGGAACTCCATTTTTAATTTAATGTCTTACGTGTTACCCGCAGTGGAACGTGTACGCAGGGGCATACAGTTTTTTTTTTTAAGCGCTAGAACCGCCCATCGGTTATATGCAGCACTTATTCACAAAGGCAGCCGTACAAATTAAGTTTTTATGCGGGTATACATAGGAATATATACATACATATGTACATACATACTTATATGATTATACTGACATATTCATGCGCGGCAAGCGTTTGGCCGCACGCCAAGATAGCCATCGTTTATAGCGGCTTCAAGTAGCGGGTGTGTATACCAATCAGCGAACCTAATTCTACTGCGACTTGTGTTGTGTTGTCTTGTCTAATGATACGAATACGCATGAAACTGTGTGTGCGTATGAATATATACAAGTACATTTGTGATATTAGTTTCTAAGCGCACATTCAAAACACTTAGCTCCACCTTTTATACAAAACACACACACACATACATATGTACATATCTATAAATACGTAACAATATGAAAGTACTAATTAATTTTTTTTTAATTCTTCCAGATTACCATCCAGTTAACAGTTACCCCGGCTATCCGATGAACCCGACAAACGGCATGGATACAGAAGATGTCGAGTCCACCTCCAGCAGCGCCATGTCCAGACTAGGTACACTTTTTTCATTCACATCGCCCGCAGTAAAGAAACTTTTGGGCTGGAAACAAGGCGATGAGGAAGAGAAATGGGCTGAAAAAGCGGTGGATAGTTTGGTGAAAAAGTTAAAGAAACGCAAAGGTGCCATTGAGGAATTAGAGCGTGCACTATCCTGCCCAGGCCAGCCATCGAAATGTGTAACAATACCACGTTCGCTAGATGGACGTTTACAGGTAAACTTGCATACATACATATGTATGTACATAGATATCTACTATATCTGTATATATTTAATTACCTTAAATATAATTATTTTTTATGACACTTAGGTCTCCCATCGCAAAGGTCTGCCGCATGTCATCTATTGTCGCGTTTGGCGTTGGCCAGATTTGCAATCACATCATGAATTAAAACCACTAGAGATCTGTCAATATCCCTTCAGCGCCAAACAAAAAGAAGTTTGCATCAATCCGTATCACTATAAACGCGTCGAAAGCCCAGTACTGCCGCCAGTGTTGGTGCCACGTCACTCAGAGTTCGCACCCGGCTATTCAATGTTACAGTTCAACCAGTCCATGTCTGAGCCACCAATTCCACCCAATGTCAACTACTCCAACAATGGCTTCAACAATATGAGCCCCAACAGTCCGCCTTTAACATCAGCCGGTAGTCCTAGCACGGTCAACTCCAACCCTAACTCGCCATATGGCAGTTTGGCAGGTACACCGCCACCGGCTTACAGCCCCTCAGAGGATGGGAATTCGAACAATCCAAATGATGGCACACAATTGATCGATGCACAGATGGGCGATGTGGCACAGGTGAGCTATTCAGAGCCGGCATTTTGGGCCTCGATCGCCTATTATGAGCTTAATTGTCGTGTGGGTGAAGTATTCCACTGCAATAATAATTCCGTCATTGTTGACGGTTTCACGAATCCATCAAACAACTCGGACCGATGCTGTCTGGGGCAGCTAAGCAATGTAAATCGTAACAGCACCATAGAAAATACACGCCGTCACATAGGTATGCATATGATATAAAAATATATATTTCAATGTGACTAACCCAGCGAGCATATAAAACAGGGTTTAAAATTACCGCAAATGTTTGCTGGGAAAAATATCAACAAAAAATGTATATACTATATAGTAACAATAAATTTCTTAACCCGTTCTCATTTGCATTGCAGGAAAAGGCGTTCACCTATATTACGTTGCTGGCGAAGTATATGCCGAATGTCTATCAGATTCTGCAATATTTGTGCAATCGCGAAACTGCAATTATCATCATGGCTTCCATCCGAGCACAGTGTGCAAGATACCGCCAGGTTGTTCCCTAAAGATTTTCAATAATCAGGAATTTGCTCAACTTTTATCACAGTCAGTGAACAATGGCTTTGAAGCTGTTTACGAATTGACCAAGATGTGCACAATCCGCATGAGCTTTGTTAAGGGCTGGGGAGCCGAATATCATAGACAAGATGTAACATCCACACCATGTTGGATAGAGATACATTTGCATGGTCCACTACAGTGGCTAGACAAAGTGCTGACACAAATGGGTTCGCCACACAACGCAATTAGTTCCGTTTCATAAAAGGAAGTTGTGGATGACATTTCATAAATTTAGATATTCATTGATTATGATTTTTCATTTACTTCGCGGATTTTTAATGTTTATTTTTTTAATATTACCTGCTCTATATATTAGTTTATTTTAAGTTTTACAATCGATGTGCAAATTTTGATCTTCCCATTAATTATAAATAATATTTGTTGGTATATTTTATTATAAAAGAAATTATTTTATGTGGCGTAGGTTTGTCATTCCTATATAAATTAAAAATTTAAGTGAGAAAAAGTGTCATAGAATCGGTTTAAGTCGAGGAATACTAAACAGTTGTGAACTAATCAAGAAATAATTTTCGTGGATTATTCAATGTTTCCTAAAGATTGATTGCCTTAAAAAATTATTTTAAATTTATTATTAAGCTCTTTATAATGCTTTTAAGGGTAAAAGCGGATAGATAATCATCAATACATTTCTTCATAGATGTTATAAATATTGCAATTTTTTTTTTGAACAACTCATAATTGTAGTTGAATTTTGATTATTACTACGTTTTATGCGAAGAGCAAGAGGGGAAGAGAAGAAGCTCTTCTCACGATATGTTTATAGATGTCGGAAGCTTGTACGTAATGAAAGTAAAAGTTTAGTTTTTGTTTTTAAACATGTCGTGATTTCATTATTCATTTCACATACTTACAAGTTTAGTAAAAGTCGAAAAATCTGACAGCTCGCATCGAGATTTTACTTTGTGTTACGGCATAAAGAGCGTTCGTAAAAATATATGTAACTATCTAATTTTTTGAGTTCTTTAGGTATGGTATACATATGTACATATGTATGTAGATTCAAGAGTACATATGTATGTATGTACCAGGGGCGTATACAGACAAAATTTTTTGGGGCGCATCCAAAAAAAATATTTTTGTAGACAAATCATGATAGATGAACTGTTACATACATTTAAATTTTTCTGCGTGCAAGGTTCTGATGTTTCGGGGCCCCGGACCCCCAAATCCCCCTGTATCCGCGCCTGGTATGCACATACAATGTTCATTTAAAGAGTTTTTACAATAATAGAAAAACCACCAATTTAGAATAATTTTTCAAAAACCATTTTGTGTTTGCAAATCTAAACGAACATGCAATCTTTTTCATTTTATTGTGTAATAATAAAAGTTTATTATTTAAATTTAAATACGTATTTGTTGTTTTATTTTGAATTCATAGCTTACGGGGAATTTTCTTTACTTTTATACATATGTAAAAAGAGAAGGGTGGATAGTTAATTTCCTGTGGAATTCAAAAGAAAAATAAAAATTAACTTCATATAAATTAGATTTAATTTAGAAATAGTAAATTAGTTTTACTTTACATGCTATTGTGCCTAGTAACGCATGCATAACATCTATACAAATGGCCACACAAAATAAAACGTAACAATCTTTTGCTGCTTACAATGCTTACAGTGCTTTTAAAATATGCCTTAAATCGCTTAGGCTATATACACATCTATGTACATAATCGTATTTAGCTTACTGAGATGTTTAAATGAAGGAACGATAAAAACGCATTTTAAATTAACTTGGGATTTTGAAGTAGCTCAATAGTAAACCCAGAAAGATACAATTAACCATTTAAAGTTCAAATTGCCTTGAAGTTTATCAGAATTTTTAGGAATTTTTTTTTAGTTTAGCAAAATTTGAGCTTAAAATAGCCAAAATACATATACAGATATATGTATTGATATACAAAAATATATATAAATTTAGAATATTGTAAAAATTTGCTGTGTATTTTAGCTACCCTTGTATTTATTATTTCATTCGCTTTATATTTTGCCAATAAATACGCATTAATGTATATTGTTCTAGTATTTCAAATATCGCTATTGTAATATGCATTATAGTAAATAAATATGTATTAGATGGTTAATATAAAATGTATTTCGAATAAAGTTCAACAAATTTCCAGCCAAAACATGGAACGCGCACTCCCTGGTTATATCAGAAAGTAAATGTCAAATGTCCAAGAGTTTTGGTACGGGTATACGGTCATTACATAACAAAATTTTACCTAGTCGTACATTGACCACGGCCGGTATTCGTTATTTTCATATTTCGATAATTTTTGACCGTTATAACTAATCTTAATTTTTTCATTAAATATAAAATTTACGTATGACAACGTGCCGACATTTTATTGGTTGTTTTAACTACATTAGACATTCAATTTTTTGCTGCTGGAGTGGAAGCCCCTCATATAAATTCGTTTCATTTCTGTAATGTAAACCCACTAATCGTGGATATTTCATACTGGTGTACATTCGAAATTTCAAAATGGTGTCCGTTTTCATTGGAATGCTTCGATTTGTCACAAAAAACTACGTAACTAGGTTTGACTTTAAGCTTTCTCGGGAGCGTATCTTCATTAATACATTTTTTCGATTCTTACACAAAATATAAAAATAATATTGATGTCTGAAAGAACAATCAATACATTTTCAACTCAACGAGAGGAATATGTTCGCAAGATTATATAAAATCTGCATAATATTATGATCTTAAATACTTTTTGAGATACAAAGCCATAAATCGAATTAAGACGGTGCAGGGTGAAGTTTCCGAGAATCTTTCAACGCGTTTTTCCTGTTTAAATATTTTTTCTTAAACAATATACAGGAAAACATGGTAATCGTATAGCGTCATCTAACGTAGTGTAAAATTGTCAATTTTAACTTTATTGACTATATTCTGGTTCCGGATATAATCACAAGTCTACTGAATACAAAGAAAGTTTAATTTTCTGTTTCAGATGATTTAAACGAGAAATATTCCTCAGGCTCAACATTGAAGCGCCACTATTATGATTTGAATAAACTTTTTGACAAAGTAAAACCGTCAATTTATTGATTATGGAAACACTGTATAAGACTAAGATAAGTACTGCCATGTGCAATTATAACTCTGGGGAGCCATGAAACGGGCACTTCCGGAATAACTAAAATAGGAGTAACACGCAAAATCTTTTATCTGCGATTATCCACGTTTAAATAAATAAATTTAACGAGTTTATAATTATATCCCTTAGTTTAGTTACAAAAAGTCGCGTTAAAAATATTCAATAGTCTTGTTTTGACAAAAATTATAAAAAAGGTCATCTTCCGGTCTCTAAAGTAGAATACACCCTTAATGAGAAAATTTAATATTGGTGGCTTATTCAAATTTTTATTTTGTCCATTGACTTGGTTTAAAGCAACACAAGGATCCAACTGTTGGATTTATTTGTATATAATATAAAAAATGCATAAACTTCTGGGGAATTTCTGGGGAACCCTTCAATGAAATTAAATTGGTTAAAATTATCAATTTCCTAATTGTTATTATGAAATAATAATCACTGCGGTCGATGTCAATATTTTCATAGTTAACGATATTTTTATTGGCATCTACTGCAATTTTGTTGAAAAAGTCAAAAATAAGTTGGTGTTTGAAGTCAGTTGCAGCTTTTTTAACAGGGAAATCTAGGATTATTTTGTCACAAACCCATAATTAATTTAATAACCTACTTGACATTGACATTGAATATACCGAATATTATTGAGCAGCACATTTGATGAAGAAATTTTTCTCTTGCGAAATCTCTCAATCAACACCCTTTTATGCAATCTCGTATTATATTAATTTCAGTAGCATGGTAACATAAACATCAGCTGTTTGTCATGTTGTCATCTTGACGTTTGTATTGTTTTATTGTCGGATTTGTTAGAAATTTATGCGAATTGGTTTAGCTTAAATATGTCGAACGTTGTCGATCCAATAAAACTCCTTACTGATAAGGGTGAACGACAACCGTCGTTCATGAACAATATATTTAACCCAGTAGTCTGTTCAACGCTTGGTTTTGGAGCTGCAATTTTCCTGAATTGGGGATTAAGGAAGCCAGTATTCTCTGGTATGTAATAATGTGACGTAACTTTGCCGTGCATCAAAAATTACAGGCGGTGTTAAAACACACTAAGTATATTAAACATATAATCCGTTTAGGTATTCAGAATCACATAGCATTCGCTGCTATAGCTGGCGGTCTGGGTTTGTATTTCGATAAGAAGCGAGATGATCACTTTGCCAAACGTGATGCCACGCTGAGGCATTATATCGAACTGCATCCAGATGATTTCCCAGTAAAGGGTAATGAGACTCTTATACATAACTTAAAATGTATTACTAAGTAAAATAGATGTTAAATTTGTATTGTATTCTTTCAGAGCGCAAGAAGTACGCTGACGTTTTGGAATCTTGGGTGCCAATTCGTTGAATACCGGAAATCGTATTGCTGGGTCTGTATTGTTTGTAATCAAAGCTAAAATATAGACCTTGAATGGAAAATGAACTGTAAAAGATAATCGTAGATTTTTAACTGAATATTCAAAAATATAAATAGCGAATAAAAAAGTTGAGAAATAGTATAAATAATCACTATGGTGTTACTTTGTAATCTCCAAGGAAGTTTTGTGGTAAGCTCATGTAAACAGAGACAATACATTAAACTAAAAGCCTCAGTGCGTTTATAATGCGTCGAACGGGATTGTCACATATTGAAAATTTATTCTGTTAATGAATCTCTCATAAGCCATATAAATCCAGGATTGAAACTTTGTAGATGATTAAAAAAAAAATTACAATATTTCAAACTTTTCAAATATTTTTTTAAGTTTGCAAGGTTTGCAGACTAAGTTTAATTTTTATCAATTTTGAAGTACCTAAAAATTACGTTAATTTTTCATGCAATTTCTTTTATATAGTACCTAACTAACGAATGCTTGAGTTTTTTACATACTTATCTATGCCATAATGAAAAGTAGACAACGTTGCCACCAAAAAAATATGAAAAATCCAGGTTAATGTGTAACCATTTCAAACTTGAACTCTATTTATTATATTAGAAAAAACTGCATGCTCAAAAAAAAAAAGAACAATGCTAAGGAAAATGTTCGAAATTTTGTTGCTTTTTTTAAATTTTATACACAAATTTTGAAATTCAGGTTTATATAGATTTTGTTTGAAAATTAAGGGTATTTTAATTGAAATTAGTGTATATCTAAAAAATTTTCGAAAAAAATCACTTCAACTTCAACTATTGTTAAATAATACATAATCCAAATAAGTGAATTTTTTTCTTAATTTTATATAAACATCTTTTTTTTGTAATACTTTTAACTAATAATATGGCGCTTACACTGAATAGCCCAGTGGATTGACGAGCTTTTCCTACCTTTTGCGATGTGTGACTTTTTTATTTGTGTGACACAAGAAGTTAATTTAAAGTATCTATTCAATAAAAATATTGATCACATCGATAATAAGATACCGTAATAAAATCTCACAATCAACTATTATCAAATAGTGGGTCAAACAAAGCAAGCAAAATAAAGTAATCATAATCCATTTAGAGGATGTTATCATGATTCAACTTGGTTGTTGCTATTTAAAGTAACTAATAAATGAGTAATGCATCGTTACGAAAATTTCCTTACAGTAGTCTAAGTTTAATATTAAAACCAATTTTTGAATATAAATCGATACTTAATTTACACGATTTGAGAATTATTCATACATATTTTTGAATGCAATGTACTTGTAACTCAATTGTTAATTTACAAGATTTATACAGCAGCAAATAATTTTTGTTGGTTTTATCTTGAACCGATTCGGAAGCGCTGCAAAACAAATGCTCGTATGAATATAAATCATTTTACTACCTACACCAATAAGTAGGCCGATATATGTACATATGTACATACATATTTCCCCCAGCTCCCTCCATTTTCGTGGGTGCAATGCGCAAGCTCATAAATACACCGTTACATGAATACACCAACAAGTGACTTGTTGTTGTCGGGGTTGTTTTTATACCACAACGGAGGCCACAAAACAGACAGAGACAGTTGACGCCATTGTAGAATCTTTTGAAACTCAGTTGAGTTTTAGAAGTTGAATGGTGTGAATCAAAAGAACGGAAAACGTGTTTATGTTGCTTAAATTATAGGAGAAATACAAAAAAAAAAAATTCACATGTACTAACAAAAAATTACAAAATAAATAAATAATAACTAACAACATAACAAGAAAAGAAAAAATAAGCAAGCTAACACAAACCAGAAAGTGTTGCACAGAGAGAGGTAAATGGAAAGTTAAATTATACAACGGTGAATTTCCCACTAAAAGTGTTCTTTAGCTTTTTCGCAATTTATCCAATTCGCTCGATAACAAGCTAAATGTGTCATTTATGCTGCCAGGATGCCAGAAGTTTAAAACAAGTTAACGTTACATTACGTGTGGTGACTGTGAAATACAAATTTGCGCATAAATTTAATACAGAAAAGTTATAAATTTGAATGTTATAATGCACTATGTATTTATGAAAACAGTGTGACTACCGTTTTTTTTTTTTTGATTTTCTCAACCGAAATTTTAATTTTTTCGAGCATAAAAGTGAAAAATCGACCAGGTTTAATAAAATGTTTAACAAAGTTGTAAACGAGCGATAACAATATTAAAGTTTTAAAAGAAAAAAAATGTTAGTGCGCACTTTGTGTCGTTATCCTGTCCGCCGTCAACATCAGCTGCTGTACTCTGGTTTTTATGCTTATCGCCCACTGCATACCGGAAATCGACACGCAAACAAGTTAACAAATAAACTTCCAACCCCCTCGCCCCCCCCAAATTGTGAATAAACGGCCATCCGAAAGTGTATACAGGTTGGTCAGTGAGTACTCAGAACAATAAATAGGCTCACATTGTATTGTTTACCTCAACCAATATTTGTTTGCAGCCATTGTGACTGTGTGACGGACGACGCGCCTCTGGCAGACGTGCTTAAGACTCAATTGGCGTCGTGATTCCATTTGGCTGTGCCGAAGTGGTTTACTAAAGCTAAAGCTGTACCACCCACGGAGCTGAAACGTTCCTAGAAGTGAGCTAGAAAAAATTTGTCGATTCTTGCCACAACAAAATTTTCTGAAATAAACGGTGATTATGGCCAAGGTAGGTAAATCGAAAACTTGATTATGCATTTTTTTCGACTGAAGGAATACTTCTATGTATTTTTTGTACTGAGTATATGTTTTTTTTTTTGTTTGGATGGTGAAATGTAATATTAACCCTAAAATATTACAGCCAATTTGATAAAAAAAAACAATTATGTGGATTTGAAAGACCATACGAAATTAATGCTTTCAACATTTTAAAGCTATTTTAGTTTTGATGAACTTGTCTATAAATCTATACAATTACCTACATACATACATACTATGAAGATATTTTCATAAAACAATTTGTCTTGAAAATTATAGTAATGAGTTGGGAAACCTTTTTTAATTTCGATGACATGCATTGCTTTATATTCAATATTTGTTAATATGTATCTGCAAAAACGATGTGGGGATTTGTTATTCGCAGAATTTGGATTTTGTTTAGTTACGCCATTTTGTATTTTAGGTGACGAAATTCATATATTTATATATACATATGTACATATGTATATGCATGTACATATGAACATTGTAGTTAAGTTCTAGTTAGGTTATAAAAGTTAACTACAAGTGTGTTTTCCGTAGTCGACTACGACTACTTATAAGGTTCTGCCTGAGTTGTGAGTAATTTGTTTTTTAAACGTTAAATAGCGTCAAATTTCTACAGAGGCCGAAGGCAAGTACCTAATATTAATATAAAGAGCTAACATTTTCGGGTAATTTTTTTTAGTATTTCGCAGAAAATTTCAAGGTGGAAAATGCGAATATTTTTCTTGTTGTACCTTTTACTCCAACTTATGATATTTTAAGTTTGTCAACTTTACGGTGTATTTGGAATCGCATTTGAGAAAAGGGTTCGTATCGTATCTCGTTTTTTACTCGTATTATGTAGTTCATTCTTTATTCTCTTTTAAAAACGTGACATTCTATAACAAATCTCAGAATTGTAGTTCAGGATAGTCTTATCTTGTAGTTTTGCAAATCTTTTGCAACGTTGATTAGAAGTAGAAATATTTTAAACATGTCTAAAACTCTTTCAAAATTTTAGTGAATTTATCACTTTGAAGTTCAAAAAAGACAATTATTTTATGGCTTTCGTTTAAAGCGATATGTTGAAGAATTTTCATTCTTTCTTGGATTTTCATGAACCTGCCTAGTTGAAATTAAAAAAAAATACTTTTTCACATCTCCATACATACATATGTACATATCAACATACACACATACATATGTCGCTGAAAATTTGTCTCACTCATTTAATGACGATTAAAAAATAAATAACAAATTAACTTCAACACGCGAATTGACTTTCCTATCTTAAATTGAAATTATAAAAAGAGTCATTCATCTTAAGTGTTTGTCAAATTTGATAAATAAATATCATTTATAATCTCGCAAAAGGATGACATACATACATACATTGTACATACATTTTAACGAATTATTTTACATACATACATACATATATCACATGGTGAAATTATATAATAAATAATATGGTACTTTTGTGAACAAAAATTTGCATTGGGATTACTGACAAACTGACAATGATTTATTTACATTTTGTTTGTACAAAATTGTGTGAAAATTTGTAATTAAGGTAAGTAAATCTATTTATTTACATTAAAATGTAATTTAATGTGTTTTAATTTACTCGATTGATCTACAGCGAGCGCCTACCTTGGTATTCCAGCATTTCCGTTACTTTTGAGGTAAAATTTGTGCGTAATATGAAATCATAAAAGGTATATTAAAATTCATATCTTTACAGAATATTTTTCACGATTTTGCCATCGCTGCCCAATTATCCTAGCTGCTGTATCCAGCAGATTCTTTGGTTTCTGCATGCACTCTTCAGGTAATGTGGCGAAAACAATGATGTTGTCCATGTATTAATGCATTATACTTTCGTTGACAAGTTCCTGAAAAATATGGATCACGAAACGCATAAACGCTGATGGAGAATTGTGGAATCCAAAAGGCGCTCTACTAAACTCAAAAAATCCTTCGCACATGACGAACGCTGTTTATGCTTTGCTGCGTTCTTCGACGGGAATATGGTAAACCCCGTTTTCTAGATTCATAAACGTAAACCACATTGCCGCAGTCATCCAGCACCATACTGTTTAATTTTCTGTAGTCTATGCAAACTCTGAGTGTGTGATCCTTTTTTAACAACGACCACTCTGCTAGCTGCGTTCGATGACGACTTCCGTACAATGTCCTGCTTCAGCCATTCGTCGACCTGATTTTTAACTGCTGATAAGCGACTCGGTGGCTGACGAAATGGTTTAATAACACCATCAGGAATGAGTTTCAGCTCTACAGGGCATTGTTTTGGTGCTAAGCCCAGCTTCTCATAGTCATCTGTTAATTGCTCAACACAATTACGATGTTGTGGTGGAGCTATGATTACCACAGCACTGCTGCAGCTAAACCCCTCATATGAAACATGTACTCGTGAAACGATTCATCTTTTTTGTTTTTACGGTCTCTCAACTGCAAATGCACATAGCACTTCTCAGATTGCGCTGAAACTCATCCATTAGTGCCTGCTTTACACCGTCATAATCACTTACTGTTTCTGCCTGTAAAAGCAATTTTGCCGAACCACACATTTTGTCTCTAGCCTGAACATATTTCTGTTTTGCGGTGAGTCCATAGGCATCGACATTTTTTTATTCAAATTATAAAACCACTTTAACACACTTTAGCAGGACTGCTAATTTTATACGTTCTGCGTCTGCGATTTGAGGTAAGGACGGTGTAAAATTATTTAAAGTTTTGCAATAAGTTGTGAAAACATTTTTAGATAAACATATTACATACATATATATATTCTTATGCACATATGTATATTAAAGACTAGAATTAAAGATTTAAACAAAAACATTAAATGTAAAAAGTGAAATTAAGACGGTAGTTAAATAAATAGTATTTTTTTCAGCTAAGCTGTTTTCCACTTTAATTCTGTTGTTTTATTATTATTTTATTCATACTAGTGTGCATATACAGGGAAAGAGATTTTTTAATTCCTTCTTTTTATGTCTAAAAATTTCATTTATTCTCAGTATTCCTTGTACAATTTTTATTCCGGTTTTTCTCCAAATTACGGCGGGTACTTTTTTTTCCTTACTAGTACTTATTTTTTCCCTCTTTCTACTACTTTCAAAATGCATGCCACAATTATCGCAGCATACCATCTGGTGAATTCATACTGACTTCACCTGTATATTATTCCACCATGCATATATCATTTATCATTGTTGAATCTGTTGTTTATTCATGATATGAAAACATATCGCATATTAAATACAAAAGAGTTAAATTTTTTTCATTAACTAAATTTAACTTTTCTAAAATCGATACAGAGATTTTTATGTATGTATATATATGAATCTAAAATTATTATTTTGTAATAATTTTGATATGCAGTTAAATAATTCTTCAAGAATGATAAATTATAAGATTGCAACACTTTCGTCCCGTTATCTTTTTTTTCGGCTTGACAACTGTTTAATTTATCATTATTGGTAATTCTTCATTATGTGCATATTAGGAATGTTAATCCCGGGATTCTGCAACGCTTTATATTTATGCTAGACGAAATAAAAAGGAAGGAATCTTGAGTAATAACTTTTTAAAAAACTCATTGCAAGGCTCAAGCAAACGGACGACAATTCTGTCAGATGTGTACACTTTTTAATTAGACTAAATAATACATGGTATATGATCTTAAATATGACTTTTCTGAAGCTTCTAATTTTACTGCTATTATAAACGAGCTGGAGAATATCCTCCTTGAGTAGAAAATTATCCTAACCATGAAATCGATGTTAATAACACTAACGAGGAGGTGGTTGAGGTCGATAAAGGCAATAAGTCTCAAAGACAAATTTCATCAAGTTTTAATAAGCGAGTGTCCAACAATAGAATCGCATCCAATTTTTTAGAAGGTTTGGTAAAATAAATTATTATAATGGGGGCGATACAGGTTATATATGCAACAAATTTAAGTCCAGGTGGGAGAATAATCCACTTAATGCTTTTTGATCAAAAGAAGTAATAATTCTGTCTCGATCAAAATGGAATGGTTCCATTTAATTTTTACTTGTTTTTTTTTATTATATTTAATGTACGGTTCTGTGTTCTTCTTAGATTATCAAACTTATGCAAATATATTTAAAAATTTATAAATTGTCAATATCATTTTTTATATAAATAATTAAGCAAAGAAAAACCAATTTATTTTTGATTGGAATACATAAAAATTGGTGAATTTTCAATTTTAAGTATGTGTTAATAGATGATGGAATATCAAAAACCAGAATCGGGCTGTTAATATTGATCACAAACAGTGATTAAAAATAATTTTACTGTGTATGCATTTGCACTTTTACCAAATACATATTTACTCGTATATTTGTAATCATAATAATAATAATTTGGTGCTTACACCATATAGCTCAGATTTTGGTCGAACTTTTCCTACCATTTCTAGTGCGCGTCTTTGCATTCTACCATAAATGGAGAGACCTACAATTTTGTGCCGACTCCGAACAGAAGATTTATTTTATGAGAAGCTTTTTCATGGCAGAAATACCCTCGGAGATTTGCCATTGCCTGCCGAGAGATGACCGCTGTTAGAAAAAAACTTGTATTAATATTATTTAGAATACTACTATTTTGCGACGATTACAGTAATGTTATATTTTTTTGAAAAATTAGAAACTACGAATCAAAACCGGAATCAATGCAAAAAATTGGCATCCCTAGTACATGTGTATGTATATATTTAAGTATTAATGAAAATACTTATTTCCATGATTTTCTTATTTAGCTAGCAAACTACATACAATTCTTCTTATTTTAGTATTAATTGCAATAACTCTGTTACGAGCTTATACATTTTTGACTTTAGTCCGCAATATTTCTAGAACATTTTTATTGTTTTGGATATAATATATTGGAAAGGTAAATCGTAAAATTTAAATTGATGTTCAGCAGTTCTGCGCAATCAAATGTAAAATGAGGCACGTTTGATATCTCAAGCGGGTTTGCGCAATACGTGTAATATTTAAAGAAAAATTCGCTGATAGAAACTGTATACCAGTATACACATTTGTAGGGCCTTTTGCACCATCTCCGCTTAAGCGCTTAAGCACACGCTGAATAGTAAACTGAATTGCTGCTAACCGCTGGTAATTTTTTACCAGAGATTATTCAAACGGCTCTTATGGTTAACTAATATTTTTTAAAATCCAAAGTTTAACGTGAAAAAGGCACTTAGGCTAATTGATTGAAGGGCGCAGATGTGTATAGTATACTTTTATACTGCCCAACTATTTCCATTCTACTCTATTGTCAGTAGATATAAAAATGTAAGCGAGAGGCAACTTACAAGGCTTGTCATAAAAGTATAAACCCACGTCAAATCCATACCATGGTGGTAACATTAAATAAGGCGATTTCTACTTCTTCCATTCGTATTAAGATTAAAAATGTCAGTAAAACGAAATGACTAAATACATGTTTGAGATTTTATGAATACAGGTAAAAATTTGTATACTTGGGCGCCATAAGGAGATTAGAATGAATCGTAATGTGTAAGATGTGTTTTAAAAAGGCATCTGAGAATGAAAAATAAATCGTGTACATTTTTATATTCTAATTTGTCATGTCATCCTAACTATATAAAAAATGCTGTTTTCATGCCTTCTCGAATTTGGTTGCACAAATAAGTTATTTATATCGCTAGTGTTTAAGCGGAAGTTGACGTCTGAAAAACTGCTGGGAAAATATGTGTTTTCTTTAACATTACGCTCGCCTTATAAAATGTTAAAATCAAAGGGAAAATGTTTGAAACAAGGCAGTTAGTTATTCGGTTGCTTAGGAGTTAAAGATACATATGTATGTACCTACCGATGTGTTTGAACAAAAATTAAATATATACCTTTACATACTTGTATATGTATATACGTGCATATACATTTGCACGTTATTATATGTATGTAAAAGTACAACACATTATTTTTTTATTCGCAGGTATAAAGTTATGATAATAGCCTATGAGCGATTGGGTTCCACGTTGAGGTACAGACTGTTCTGAATTGCGTCGGTTTGATACAAGAACAATTGAATACAAGATTGCGCCTTCCCGACGAAAAATGATATGAAACAAAATACGTGCAACGTCACGAACATGAATTGACTGAGAACCGGAAAAAATTCCAAACAAAAATGTGAGGTTAGGTTCAGATAGGATGAGTAAATTTTGAAGTTTTTAAAAATTTCGGCATTATGCAATGTCTTTAATTAGAAACCTTTAAAAAACATGGCAGAGTAGCATTGTGAGATATAAGAAGCTTGACTTGCAACCAAGTATGCAGCTGCACCTTCACTTCACTTTTAGCAAGTTCTATAGCCCCGTAACATTGAATTTCAAACTTCAGTGGCCATTTTCCAAAAAGCAATTACCGTCTGTTAAAAAATCGCATGTTTGTTAAATGCAGCTTTAAGGCTTAAATAATCGTATAAGCATTGATTTTAATCCCACTATACTGTTTTTTGTTCTTAATTCTATTAGAGCTTATCTATCGTCGTCTAGATTTAAAGAATAAGCCACAAATTTTACATTGTTGAAAAAATGTGCATCCAATAAATGAAACATATGTATGTACGTATGTAGTATATATACATACATATATAAAATTTACACGTTTTGTTTGTTTGAAATGCAATAACATTAAAATTAAAATCCCCAATGTCTATTTCAAAGAAGTGGCAGCCGGTATTTTAAAGTGACAATAACTCGATTATTTTTGTGGACCTTTCACCATTCTGCAACGTAATTTTATAGGTAGAAATTAAAAAAAAAAATTATTTGCGATATGTACATACATACAAAGCTTCTAATTTTTTTTAAATACAAAATAAGAGACGGGTATCATATAGGCATATTTACTTCAAAAAATTTAAGAGTGGTTTCAATTTTAAATTATCAATTGGGTATGAGAAAGCTTTCCGCAAGATGGGTGCCGCGTTTGCTGACAATCGTATTACTCCCTCATCCATCCTATTCTCCGGATTTAGCCCCCAGTGACTATTTCTTATTTCCAAATCTGAAGAAATAGCTCGGCGGAAAGAGATTTGACTCCAACGATGAAATCATCTCACAAACAAATGCCTATTTTGATGCCCTCGACAAATCTTACTTTTTTGAAGGGTTAAAAAAATTTTAGAAATGTTGGACAAAGTGTATAGAACTCAAAGGAGACTATGTGGAAAAATAAAATATTTGATTATCTTGTGCTTCATTCAAAAAGTCACGAACTTATTGACCCGCCATCGTACCATAACAATAGGGGTATGTATGTAACGTAATAAAAAAAAAATATAAGACCTTGTCTGATATTATTGAAAAATGTGTGTGTTTGCATTACTACATACCACTATATAATTGTTTTTATTTTGCGTATAAATGCACGCAAATACATAATGTACATATGTATGTATGAACATGCATACAAAGATATATGATCTATCTGTTTGTCTTTCCATTGACGTCCTTGTGCAACTAAATATGTTCATATGTATGTACATGGTGCTCTCCGTTCGACATCCGCTAGTCTGGCCTACAGTCACCTTATGACTTGTGTGTGCAATTATGCACTCTCCTCGACATTATTTTTCCGACTTTTATTATTGTGTTTCGCATAGTTGCTGACACATGAGCACGAGTAAGTATGTTATGTATGTATAGGAAAATGCATTCGCAAATGCGCACAAAGTGCAAACAAGTGCCTACTTACTAGTTGTAGAAATGTGTCGAAAGCAGGAATTATAAGGTAGCTGGTGCTGCTGAAATTTTATTTAGATATAAGAATTTTATTTCAATAGATTGTAAAGAAAAATATTTATGTACATACCATACAAACATACATAAATCATTGCCGCTGAAGTGGTCACCGAAAGTAGGGAGGTTGCTTGAGTTAAGTAAATTCAAGTAAATCTGATCTATGTGTGATAAAAAGAAGATGAAAAGGTGTATGCATAACTTCGAGTGAAATTAATGTGATAACTATTATATAAAAATAATAATAAATATAAAATAAAGCTCCAGGTAGCTAAGAACATTTCTGAACTATTTTATAATATATCTTTTTATCGAAAAAAATAATAAAAATATCAAACACTCAAAACTTTTTGCTTTAGTGAACAAGCGAGACATAAATACATCCACAGCATTTGATGTATATATTTACACAAGTATATATGGTATATATGTACATATCTTTACCACACTGTGTAACTTTTCCTTCTTAAGTCTTGACTATTTTCATTTGCCACTTTGGTGACTTTATGTCTGCATAGCACGAAACTAAAGCAGCTAAAACAAGGTGCAAACATTGAAACGTCAAAAGTAAATAAACGCAAACGCAAACGCAAGCTACTCGGTATACCAAGTCCAAATAAAAATCAACAAAATACGTTTTGACTTAACAAAACTGACCTGAGTTAAGCCTTGCCAAAATGTTTACTTTCCCTGCTGATGCTGATTGAGAAGAGCGGTTAAAAAATTTATCTCTTTTATAAAGGGTGTCTGAGTAAATATCTGTCGAATGTATTGGAATATACAAAAGTTCCTTCTTAAGAAAAAGAAAAATTCACCTACTTATTTTCTTATCATTTATTAAGCCATCTACCAGGCCAGTCCTCATTTTAAGGCTCCATCAAACAATTAAAAAAAAATTACTCTTACTACAAGTAATGATTTTTTCGAGAGCAATCGATTTTTGTACAATTCCGGAAGGAGACTTGTCTCTCTGTCGACGATTTCCATAGCGAATCTTTTACTTTTTTAAATTATAAAAGATTTTCATAAAAGTAATGGATTCAACGTTTTGATGTTAAAAAAAAAAGAAAGGAATTTTTTGAAATACTGTTGTTATTTAAGTTCGCGAAAATATCGTTAAACGATTTACTGGATTAGTTGTCGATTTATCGTTTTAGAAATACTTCTTCCAAAATGAAACTAGGCTTAGGTATAACAGCTTTGTTTAATGGAGTTCCCTCGCAGTTTTGGGTCTATAAATACCATAATTACCGAAGTGACTTTAAGTATAAAAAGCTGTGCTTTTTTTTAACAGTTATTAACAAGAGAAGGTATTACTTTAGTTGAGGGGAAGTTAGCTGAGACATAAATATATTTTTTTTCTTGAACTTGTATTAAAATTTAAATGGCACTATTGGATAACCCTTTACCAGGCATTAGACTGCAGCTTAGTTGCCTTGACAAATATTATTACTTTACTGCAGTGCAAGCAAATATCGAGCAACCAATTGAATAAGATAATAGAAGGTGGATTGGAAAAATTCATACATACTAGGCATGTCAATCCCGGAATCCCGGCCTTTTTTAACTCCCAAATATCCCGGGATAAGTTTATTCAAATGTCGGAATTGTAGAAAACAGTGAATTTCTCTATCATTCTTAAAAATTCCCCTTTCAAGGGCAAAGCAAAGGCTTTTGGGGAGTTCACAAACGACAAATAACACAGCGTTTCAACTCTCTTAAGGTTTTGTTTTGTCCTTGCCTTTATAAATGAGCTGTACAATATCCCACTCGAGTATAAAATGGCCCTCACAATGAAAGCGATGTTAATACAACTAACAAAAAAGTGTCTGAAGTGGTTTATGCTGAAAGTCGCAAAGATGAATTGCTAAGTTTTAACGAGCAGCTCTTAATTGTCCAATAATCGAAAGGCATACAATTTTTCAGAAAGCTTGGTAAAAGAAATGTATAGCTTTTGTAATGAACCGGTAAAGGCTATGTCTTACAGAGAGCATTTAACTTATTGTCGATTTTAAATGCAACACATTTAAGTCCAAGTTGGAGGATAACACACTTAAGGCATTTATATCTTTGAGATTGCATTTTGATCAAAATAAGTAATAATTAATTTTTTTACTAAATGGTAATAATAATTTTAAATTATGTACATAGGTGCATTTGCTTCTGTACCAAATATTTATACTTGTACTTGAAGTATAAAATATTTTGTATGATTGTCTAGTTTTACGTTTATTTTCTTTATTTTGTATACTTTTATAATACAACGATTACGGACGTGTTACATTTTTTGCCAAATTAAAAATTACGAATCAAAACTTTGTGAAATTCGCGATTGTTCCGGGATTTTGTTTTCAGATCTCAAAAATCCAAATAAAATGCCCAAAATTGACATCCCTAAAACATACATACACATGTCTTCCCACAGCTGACGCAGCGATAAAAGTTAAGAAATAAAATTCCCCTAAAAGAATATATTGACAAACACACCATCTAATATGTATATAGTTACATAGAATTTAAATATTACAAACCTGAATGCATTTAACAGTTCTCTCCTGCGTATAAATTTAACGAATTAATTTTGAATCGAAGTTCAAAAATACTTGTATACATGTAGTTCATAAGCCCATTAAGCCCACACGCAATTAAAATATTCAAATTAAATGTAAATAACTTGCTATTAACGAATTAAAAGTAAATGCTCGTCAGACATTTTCTGGCAGCCGGCGAGCAAATGTGTCCAATCTAGGAAAATTAATGCGACCGCACGCTAAGTAAACACACTTGATAACTGGCTGAATGGCAAATTTTCCGTTTGATAAGGCTGATTGAGTGACTCATACGCCCAGTGCGACCGACCGACACAGCGCTTGTCTGCTAATTTTCAACTGCACTTTAAACTCTTTGGCATAAGTGACAATTTTACAAATGGCCAAGTGAACAAAGAGCAGATAAGGGCAGAGCGAATGCATAAAATACAAGTTTGTACATTAGTGGTTTGCACTATGTGTGCTAAATATATGTACATATGTATGTACATTCATGCTGTCTAGCATGGTTCGCAGTCTTCTCCTGTAGCGATAGCCGTTTCCGTTTCCGTCGCCTGAGTAACAAGCATGGTAATGTATTATTTGAGACTTGCATGAGGAAGTCTGTATCCATGTATGGATGAGTGCAAGTTATTGTATGTGCTTGGTGTGCGTTCCGCAAAAATTTGTTGCCAATTTTTAAACACTGACCTAACCTAAATATTGCTTTACTGACTCGCATTCTCCGTAGAAGCGCAATTTTCGGTGTATTTTTTTGTTGAAATCCTAGGTCAGTTGGTGGCATTGTGTTGACTGTGCTTGTTAAAAAATCCTTAAACATATGCAGTAATAATAAAAGTTTTTCCAGGTCAGTTCGGCTTTTGAAGCATTTGATTTTCCAGAATTGAAGATTGCAAGAAAACAATTTTCTTCTCAGTTCAAATAAAAGTGATTTTCAAAATCTTTTCGCAAAAGTTCAATACTTTAGGGACTATAAAGGTTATTTATCTTTTAAAAAAATAATAATTAATAAATGTTGTACAAGTATGTGTGTATGTAAATAGGTAAATATCTGCAAATGATATGAGTATTGTTAAAAAAATGAACTTTTTATTTTCTTACGATAATAAACCCAATAAATTTAATCGAAAAAATTTAAATTGACCGAAAATAAAATTCAAGTCGCATTTAAACTATTATTATTTGATAAGCATTTAAATTAAAATTTGTTTGTACTCCATTGACTTTTCCATTTATTTCTCATTGATTTTTTTTAGCTGTTTGTGCTTAACACTTTCTTCCATAAAAAATTAACATTTTTCGAGTTTTTGGGCTTCGGACCCTTACAAACCGCTTCCTCTTAAATTACTATTTTTTATTTTTCTCAATTTGAAATTTTGCTATAAATTAGAAATTTTTTTTTATAAATTTTGTACAAAGTTAAATATTTAATAATGTGCATGACTTTTATATAAAAAATACTGGATAAACATACAGTAAACAAAAAGTCAAATAGTCGAAACATGTAAAAATTTCTTGTTTGTATTTTGTTTCCAACCAGTGTTAAATTTTCTAATTAAGGAACAATCCTTTCGTTTATTTGTCACATATTTTTTATATGTAGCTAAAAATTCATTTAAAAAAATAGCTGAATATGGGTATCAAACTTGTGATTTGAGTTGAAAGTCATCTTATTCGATTCCACGCGTATTTTATAAATAATGGAAAGGCATTCTAAAAAAATACTTATATTTGCAAAACGTTGAATTATAGCTTTCATATGACTTTTTTATATATTTTCAATATATCTAAATTGACCGCAAAATCACAAACACACATGCCATACCTTGCAACCTATAGCGGGAAAATATGCAGTACCTGCTGGAAAATGTTCAATCTTGCATTGAAAACTTAAGTAATTCGCTTTTTATATCTGTTTAGTATTTAAAAATATGTGATTTTTATTTAAAAGGTTCGTTGACGAAGTAACGGTAAAATAAATTTAATAGTTAATTACAGAACATCCTTCCTTTGCTTTACGTTACTTTTTTCACTAGTTCACGATTTTTCTACAGGGTAGGCAGACGCTATGGTAAATAAGCATCGTATCCAAATATTCTCTTGCGTCTCCGTCCGCCCATTTAGCTAAAATATCCATTACGTCATGTATGCTGGATGAAATGCGACAATAAATCAATAAATGAGCTGCCCATCTGCAATAACGTACAAAAAGCTATTCTCTTGGGCTTTAAATGAATTTATGATTTTATTTAACGCACATATTTAAAAATTCTGTTTGTGGTTAGTTGCGAAGAAAATGCATTCTGACTAGATACGTATTTATATATATATATATATATATATATATATATATATATATATATATATATATATATATATTTATTGGCGAGTATGTGTCAGCAGATCCTTGTAATTATCTGTAGTTATAATTATCTGTAGGAGCGGTCTTACAGGTCAAAAATTTGGACATTATCAGGCCTACACGACTTATGGCTTCACTGTGACATTAATTATGACAAATTTTTATTTGCATGAATAATTGGTTTGAAGAATTGGTTCAATTTTAGAATCGAACTTTTAAAAAATTTAAGTCATCTTCAGCTACTCGGAAGTGCAATGAACATCTGGCTAATCATATCAGACGAGAATTATAGTGAATAACATATGCAAGAAAATGCTTTTCGAATGAGCTTTTTATTATTGGTATGATAGTTGCTGATCCGGCTGAGCTCGAGTAGGTAAGTCTCCTAAACCATAAAGAACATTGTAGTTTATTGAAAATTAATAATTATATAATATTAAACAAAAGAATACACTTGGAATGGAATTTAATTGCTTTGTGATTTTCCAAAAAAGTATTCTGTAAACAGACCTATCTGAGAGTCCATTGCTCTTCCAAAAGTTTTATTTAAAATAAACTCCGAAATAAGGTACTTTCCTGCATAATTTTCCAAACAGCAATTGTATTTAAATTACTTTAGTTAGTAAAATCGTCTGGTTCAACCCGTTTGGTTTTCTTTGGTTCTCGAAAATCAACGTTACAAAAATTTAATAGGCTATTCAATTGTACACCCAGAACTTTAAGCAACTCAAAAAAATGTGTCGGAAATAGGCGGTAATTTGTAATTAAATCAGGCTTGTGTTTTGTTATACTAAAACTGAATGGGATATAAAATTGCATACATCAACTTTCTTAGGTTAGATATTGCTTTTGTTGTTTTAAAAAATATTTAAAAAATAAAATAAAATAAAAATAAATGTTTGTATAGACAGAAATTGTCAGTAAATGTGCGCCGTAAAACGCCATACTATTAAATACTATTAAAGTAAATACAGGTAAACATACACTAACACACTTAACCGTTGATAATTACTATAAATAATAAAATAAAATATAGGTACGAGTATGTATTCAAACCCATCGAAATGAGAGTTTATCTGTAGCAAACTAAAATTAAATTAAAAATTTTACACAGCATACGATTTTAATTGTCAACTAATTTCAATTAAACAGCTTAATAAGCATAATTTCTGATTCACATTTTTATCGCGAACTTTTTAAATAAACAGATTTCCGCAATTTTAATACGAATTCAATTTAAACCGATTGATGGCCAAAGCAACTCCTAACGCAAATGCAAATTTTGTACTCGCATTCGAATATATGTACATACATATTTACACAAATAAAAGCATTTGCATATGTATCTGGGACACACTCACTGCGAACAAATACTCGTATATGGTAGGTTTAAAAAAATTCTGAATCGCACATAAAAACCACAAAATGCGGCAAGCAAATACTGCAAATTGAATATACATATATAAAAAACAAACCGACGATCAAAGAGAAATGGTAAAAGTAAACAAGAAAACCAGAAAATACAGAATTTTTTCGTTGAAGTTAGTGCAAATAGAATTCTAAGTGAAAATATGAATATTCGGGTGTGTTTGGTAAAAGTCAACATGCTAAAAAGGACAATGTAAGAAGGGAATGCGGAGCGGAATGGTGCGGTTGGTTAGGGCAACTCTTTGTAGTGCGCTTATATAACAATACACATTGAATGCTTGGTCAAATTGAATTGCATTGCTTGGATAAGAGCTACAAGTACTTATGTATGTACCTACCTACCTGCAAGTTGGCAGCATGCTAAGCTGCTCGTTCTACTAGATACGAGTACTCTAACCCGTGGTGGTGGAGTGAAATATTCAAGAAGCACAAAAAGCGAGGCGCGCACACACGAGCGCACAGCGGATCAACAAACAATACAATGGCATTGACAATCAGGACGAAAGTTAACAGTATAAGTTTGTGTGTGAAATTCAAAAAAATGTGTTTGTCTATGCTATTTCGCCGGAAACTGCCAATGGTGTGCATTGTGTAGCCATTGTATTCAATTTACATCGGTTAGTGTACAGCAATTGTTACAGCTATTGTTACAGGCTGTCACTATCATAATTTTCATCGTTTGAAATTGTGGGCCTTGCCAAAGTTAAGACTTTCGCTAGAGGCATCGAAATGTATATTTTGTAACTAGAAAAAAATCCATATCTATCGAAGCACTTATTGCAGTCGGTAAAATTTCGTTTGATTTTGTAATTAAAAGGAAATTAGCACGCCAGCAAATAGAGGTTTTTGGTACTTTTGAAAGGGCATTGCACGCTTCGACAGCTATTAAAACGTAATGCTTACTAACACAAACACAGTTAAAAGAATGTGGCGGTAAAACTCAAGAGTAACATTTTCACAGCGTTATGCACCATTTTATTTCTTTTTTTTTACAATTCCACACCTAACAATGTGAAATGGAAGTGAAATTAACTTGCAATGTAGAAAAATATTCTACAACAAATATGTATGAGACTAACAACGGTACTTACTAACCCAATTTTTGCAAAACACGCGATTTGGAAACAAAGCATTGAAAGCAAATGGCCACATGCACACACACTCATTTGTAAATGCGTATTAACGTATATATACACTGGTGGCAAAATATTAGAAACGCGGCATTTTGGCTATTTTTGTTAAGGGCTCTTATTGTGGTAATTTTTTATAAACGAAAGATTTTTTCGAAAACAGCAAAAGTTATAACTTCTCTTTCGAAGATCACTAAATTAAATAAGACTTATTTTTTAATTGTCACTTGAACACTCAACTCGAAGCTTTGTACCCAGGAACCTCTGGTTATTTTAAATTAAGTAACTATTGTACTCTCAGTGTTGCATTGCACTAGTTACCAGACCAACAACAAGTGTATCAAAAGCAAGACTTGACGTTCTAATCTTTTAAGTAACCGCCGCAGAGGTGTGCGCAGTCACACTGAGAAATTTTTTTTTCTTTTTTAATTTTTACTATATAAAAAGCAGCATATAAATTAAAACTTCAAAATTTGTAGGAATTTTATAAAAAATAGTAAAATTTCCACTTAAAAAAAAAATACTTTTTATAAATCCTCAGGTGCCTATAAAATTTTGTTGATTTGTGATAAATTTTTAAATGGATATTTTTCTTTCCTATAAAATAAATTTCGAGCATACTTTTTATGAAAAAAGTGGCACAACACCAAAGCTACCATAACCATACAAACAATAGTTCCAACTGTGACACGAAGCACACCATACCAGAGCATCGGCAAAGACATCCCTCTAGTCAAAATTTCTAATTTTAAATGTACACTCCAACTTGAGAGTGTCGTTAGCATACGAAAAATCAGCCATCAGCATATGAATCAGAATACACTCAAGAAATAAAAAAGAAACTGTCTTCTATAAAAATATCTTGAATCAATCTAAAGCTCTCAAGAAACAAATGTTCTTATACGTGTATTTATTTCTTAAAAAAAATGTCAGCAACGGCAAAGTACTTTTCAAGCCACAGAAATAATGAAAATATTTTTTGGGATTTTTCTTGGGAGCTGTAGTCTTTCTTCTCGTTTAAATTAGAGACGACACTTAAATTTAAATTGACGGGAACCGGTGCTTTTGAATATTATTTATTGCCAAATTCCTGGTACAAATACATATCATTATGATGAAAACCTTCATTAAATATCAGTTCATGAAACTGGAGTACTTTTTGAGTAGTTTGGTTCTTCACTACAGGGAAATACTATACAAACTAAATACTATACAAACTAATGAACGAACAATAGTGGTTGCGGGTGGTGGTTGGAATACATTTGCAATATACGAGTATTTAAAATTTAAAAGTCAATAAAAGGAAAAGCAAGCAGAGAAAACACAAAAAAGCTGTGACTGAATACATAAATCCAGAAAAAGCTAAGTACGAAACGAATGTGGTCGAGTCATGAACTATAGTTTGACACACACAAGTATATACTCGTACATACAAACAGGCATATGCATTAGGGTGGTCCATTGATAAGTAAAGTCACCTCCTGAAAGGAATAAATTAATAAAGTATTTGCGTTTACACTATAAAAGTGGCCGGTCTGCTCCTACCAGTTGCGGTATGAGTCTCTAAATTGTACCACAAATGTACTTGTATGATGATTTCGTACGGCAGATGTATTTTATGAGAATCTTTTTCTACAAATTTCATATACAATACTTCGGTTAAAATTTGAACCGATGTACGTATCGTTACACCCTTGTCTACAACATTTTTTCATAGAAAAGGTCTGCAATCTTTGAAATTTGTATTTTTTAATAGCAATTTCAATAAGGTGGTGATGAGTTGACAGTTGTTTTATCGCTTTGGAAATACATACATACAATTGACTGCTGTGGTCGAGTTGGTAGCGGTGCGTGCTATAACTTGATATGCCGGTGAGTTCGAGGTTCGAATCTCAGCGAGGGCAAGCAAAATCTTAATAATAGAAAAAATTGTTTCTAATAGCGGTCACCCCTCGGCAGGCAATGGCAAATCTTCGAGGGTATTTCTGCCATGAAAAAGCTTCTCATTAAATACATCTGCCGTTCGGAGTCGGTACAAAACTTTAGGTCCCTCCATTTGTGGTATAACAAAAAGACGCACACCACAAAGGGTGACAAGCAGTCAATAAAAAACAAAAACATAATATATATGAAGAGAATTCAAAGAATAATAAATTTTATTTTTTATGTTCTTATAAACATAACAAAAATTAAAATCACACTAAAAAGAAGCATTAAGTTCTTGCTTTTTTGTTTTTAATTTTTGAAACTTTTGTTAATTATTTTACACTATTTACTCTTGAACGCAAACCAAATGTGTCGATTGAAAACTGTTGCCTTTCATAGATTCTTTACTTTTTATATGAAAAGTGCTTTGCGTAACCCTTAAATATTGTTTGATTGGAATAAAACTGGGATATTCTTTGCAATGTATAAAAATTTAGGCTTTGCTTTTTTCGCTCAAACATTTCTGCACCACCTTATGTGTATACATATGTAAGTAGTGATCATTTGTTTCTATCATACGAGACCACAATCATTGGCTTTTCCTGTGCATGAAAAAGGATTTTCCACCAACACTTACACTGCTCAACATTCGCAACACCCGCACATTTGCTTGCGTGTTCCGAAAAAGTATGTACTTATGCATACATACATATGTACATATGTATGAAAAATGTGATTTTTTGTGTAGGTGCAACTTTTAGCTTTGGGCAACGCTTTTGGTGTGCAAATGTACTAAATAAGTGCGGGTCTTCTGGTTTCCTTCACCTGCTTTGGTTGACTTGCAAATATGCAAATTTACAGATTTGCCCATTTTGCATCAGCTTGTCACGGATTTTCTTCCACTTTATTTATTTGTATTTTTACTCGAGCATGAGCCGGTCGGAAATGGTCATGGATTCCTCGCTGAAGTTAAAAAACTGATAGGAGATATGGTGATCTCCGAAATAGCAACTACAAATCCTACCTCTTTGAACGTGGTTATTATCCCAGACAATCTGGCGTTGAGCTTAATAAAAATTGTGAATAAAAATGGCTGCAATGGTGTAAATTATTTAAACTAAAATTTAGTAGTTGACAACACAAACATTGAAAACATCGGGATTGTTGAGAACATTTATCCCCAGGTTTATTCTTGACGCGAGTTTGTTTTGAAATAAGTCATTGTCCTATTTATTTTCAAGCTATAAAACTTCAACTGAACGTTACACACTCACTTATTAAGGAAAACATAGATTCATTCAACCGTTTTCCTTATTACACATTTTCCTATTGGAAAAAATTAGTTTCCCACTGGAACCTGTTGAAAAAAACAAAAAAACGTTTTCTCTTTTTATGTCTGCAAACTTTTTGCAATCTACCTTGTTTTCTGGTTAAATTGAAAAAAATGAACCTCTTACATTGAAAACATTTTATTTTCAAAAGGCATAAGAGGCAGACAGTCAATCAGTCAGGTGCAATAGGCACTTCAAAGCTTTTTTTCTACAGTTGTCAGCGTTTTCTTGCCCACCGCCTCTATTTAATGATGTTGTTTGCGAGTTTTAGGGCAGAAACGGTTCCAATTTGCCACCCAGTCTTAACTACTTTCTTTTTATGGGTTTATTTTTGAACTACTTTAGAAAACATATTACAACCCTTTAAGTATTGGCACGTTTATGTTTACGTGTATGTATGCATATGCAATTGTGAGTGCGCGTTAATTTTGTAGGGGAGCTGTGTTTGAACAAAATTGAAAGGTGCTGAGTTACATTTATATGTGCGGATGTCTATAACTACATACATATATGTAAATAAAGTTGGCGTAACTCCGCGCTTTTTCTATGCCGATAGACAAAAAGTAGCACATGAGGGTGCATTCAACTCAACGTGTTTATCGTTAGAAAAGCTGTTGCAGGCGAAAAGCGGAAAGGTGAAAAGAAATAGTAAAAATAGATTCGAACACGTGTGGCGATTCAGCTAGGCGGTTTTAATTCATTCTAAAAAAATTCAGGTATGTTGTGAGAGCAACGAAAAGAAAGAACAAAAACAGAGCTGAATGAAGTTTTAAATTTTTCAAGTTATTAATGCAATTAAAGACTTTTTCAAACAGTTTTTGGTATTTAGGTTAAAAAGCACTAAGATCGCATTCTATAGTTTAAGGCGAAATCATCTTATTTGAAAATTATATTTTTGTGTTTGCTTTGATAAGAAATGTATCTAAAAAATATGTAACGATGTTATTTGTTTATTTATATATTTTTAAAAATTTGCACAGGGTCTCATGCAATCAGTTCTAAAACTGAGGCGTACTGAGGGGTAGATACTTGTGGTGAGTTAAATAATGGTCAGTTAATGTATGGCTTTTTTAAGTTGGGTGAGTTTAAGTTTGGTGTGTTTAGGTATGAGGGACTTAGGAGTGGTGGGTATGCACACTGGTCGAAAATTCGAAAAAGCTGGCCAAAATTACAAAATTTAAAAATACCGATTCAAATTAGTTTTTAGATAAGTCTCAGAGGGGGCGTTGATGAGTCAATTTCCCGTTTTTGTTGTTAAATTATACATTTATTGATTTTTTTTGTGTTTTGCAAAATAGAGTGTGATTTTGAAGGTATGAAAATAAAGATTTCGATTAAATATGTTTGTGTTTGTCATTTACTTGTGTTAAATGTTGCGATACACACTTAATTGCATGTTTTATTACTTTCGCATAAAATTATAACAGAAAGTGTGAAAAAGTTGTGATACCTGTAGATCCTGCCAAAATAATAGAATAAGTGGATTGTTATAACGTATTGTTTTTTCGAAAAACTGTCAGCCATATTAAATTTTGTTTTGAAATCAGCTACCCCAAAAATACCCTTACACCAAATTTCAGCTCTTAAAACACATTTTTCCGAAAATCCGTCCGCCATTTTTTGTCAGCCATTTTGAATTTTTACATACTGACGCCATTTTTGAAATCAGCGAACCAAAAACCTTAAAGATATCTGCACTTTACGGAAAATAAAGTTGTTGCTTCGTTTCGCCCAGAATTTTCCGATTTCAGACCACCTTGGGTATGGGAGCTCTGGGGAGTTCGAATATGGTGCGGTGAATCACTTGTTTCCGTCCCCAAAAATTTCCGTGTACACCATTTCCGTCTTATTCGTCATGATGAGTTTTCAATTAGCTAACGCCGCTATAGAAGTTTCACTTTAGTTATAATTAAAGAAGAAAAAATCAATAACTAGAGAATCTATTGCAGCTTGTTAAGAGATCTGTATACAAGAATCAAGAAAGAAGTAGTAGGATTTTTTATATTCGCTAAACTACAATAAATGAAGAGAATGTAATTTTATTTTCTTTAAATTCTTCTAAACCACTTATTATTTCAAGTTCTTGTGTCAAAATTTTCAAATATTATTTTTGGGTTAATTTTTCCTTTACCAAATCAAGTAATCGCCCAGAATGACAGCCAAATGATTTAAGAATGACAGCGGATTAAAGTATTAATTTTTGTCATTTCAAGGGCATCGCCTTACATACTGCTGTACATACTCGTATACATCCCATTACAGCGTTTTCGTCTTCCTTATTTGGGGACACCGTTTCACTCTATTTGCGCTCCTCTTTTCTAATAATTCCAAATGAATAGGAGGCGGCATCTGTAATGGCGCGATTGCAAAACGACAAAGGCATCATTTACAGTTGCAAAAATCTCATTTCATTTCGTTGTCGCTTTTGTCTATTCACTGTAGAGAAAAATAAAGCCTTGTATTACCTCAGCAGTCAAATTTGTTAGTTTTAAACTGGTTTATGTCATTGTTCAGCATATGTATCAGCATTATACCACCTTAAGAACTATTCGAAATTCGATATATGTACATATATCTTAGCTATCTTAGCTAATCCCCACGCTAATAAAAAACATCACATAATTATTGTCTTACCCACTGCACCTCAAATAAAAATGTAATTCGGGAGGTTAATCATTGGCATAAGATTAAAGGTATAAATCTTAACTTTGCCGATAATTCAGAGTTTGCTATGGTAAGGTCCTATGATACAATTTTAAGAATTCTTGTGTCTTATTAAGATATTTATAAATGTAATAATATAAATGTTTTGAAACTATTTTCCATTAACAGAGTCGTAAGCTTGGTCGTCTTTTCACAGTCAGAGCCATCGTGGAACTGGTTTTGACTATGTACTCTGTTGTATATTACTTCATAAACTAGAACGTTTCTTGCCTCATTTAGTTCTTCACTGCGGGTCATATGCTGCATCGTGGTTCATACATATGTTTGAATATACGAGTATGTACATATTCAAATTGCATAAACCAACTTTGTGACAGAGGTCATACGCTCAGCAAGATTTCAGCTTATTTTCAATGATATATGAGTAGATATGTATGTATCTACGAGTATATCACAACGAAAAACTGCTTTGATAGCACAACACAGACATTGCAGGCAGTTAGAAAAGACCTGCATATGTATGTATGAATGAACATTTATATGTATGTACATACATATGTATGTATGTATACTCGATACAAATGTATGCTTTTATTCATTTGTCTGATGCTAAGGGAATAAACCCAGTGTAGGCTCTACGCATCCTAAAAGTAGGCTGCTGTGAGTGTCAAAATGTCTGTGAGTGAGTCATGCATGGCTAGATTTTTAAATACATACCAAGTTCAGTGAGGCATTATTGGCATTTATTATGCAGCATATTTTTTGTTTATAACAAAAATCATTGTTATGTACTTTAAAAACAGTAAGTTGGCGTGTACGCTCCTGTTCACAAAAATTATCCGAAACAGTACAAAGAATTTTTTTTAAATATTTGAATAATATTACCAGGACCAGCCATTGAGAAAATTTGGAGGAATTAAAATTTGCAAAAATTATTAATATTTTTGACAAAAAAACACGATTTAGACCCATTTTGCTTTTACTATTTTTATTAATTGTTTATTTGTACAAATTCGTTATTTAGCCATTGTCAGGGCCTTGATAAATTGTTGACGATTAAATGACTTTTCGAAAAATTCAAGTATCTTAAGTAAGGCGCCGGCAATCCTGCACGCCAATTTGAAAAACAACGTTTTAAGAAAAACGCTGATAAAGTTTAAACTCATAGCGTCATAGCTACAGGCGCGCGCTCACTAATTTTACAATAACTTCGATATTTTTGGTTATTTTAGCATAGGTATTTAGAAATACATTTATGTAAGTATGCGTTTTAGATTTATGGATTTCATGACAAAAATACACTAGGAGCGGGCCCGTTGCGTCAATGAGGCTAGAGGAGGCAGAGCCTCCCCTGAACAAATTTGAGCCTCCCCTGGGAATATTTCTCGGAAACGACAATTTTTCAGTATAATATAATAAAAAACATAGTTCACTGTAAAATTATTGAAATTAATTATTGGGTATTGCATAATGAAGATATTCGTCCTTGATTATAATAAAAGCTTCTATTTCCGTAAATTTTTTTTAGTAATCATCATTTAATTTGTTAATTATAGGTTAAAAAACTTATGTTTATCTTAAAATTTCACATTCATGTCTAGAATCAAAATAATTGCACTTTCCTATAATTGGCAGAAATAACTATATTGGGTCTACAAAATTGGTCACGTAACGTGCCTGAGGCTGGGCCTCCCCTGCAAACTGAATTACGGTACGAGCCTGATTCGGAGATTTGCCCAATTGAAAACCTTCTACTAAATGATACGCCTTTCGTGCAGTTCTTCTTCATCAAAAGGGATTTTGTTCTCTTTGATGCAATAATTATTGGAAATAACTTCCCATGTGCAATAGTTATGGAGCAAATTATTCCCTCTAATAGGGAAAAATCGATACCATCAAGGTATTACTAAATTCAGTACTTGTACTTGTATAAATCATGGTATCAATACCGACTCTGCATCGAGTACTTATATGTACATAGAACAACGATTTTGCATTATTTTTAAAGTGACCCAGCAACCGATATATGTATGTATGTATACAGGGTTGCTTTTAAAGGAATATATGTTTGAGAATAGCTACTTCGTCTGCCGAAGACAGACAACTGTCCTACAATGAACTCTCGATTGTTTTGCTAAAAATTTAATTATTTTACGGGACTTCTACTACAATTTCCGATGCAATCACTTTTTTTTCGATACTAACTTGGATCGCAGTAAAAACTATCGAGTACAAAAATACTTGGTAAATTAAGAAAGGTATCAAGTATGCACTTGTATCGATTTAATCCTACTCTCTAATCACTTCAATAAGTTAAGAAAATCTTTCCAAATGGTAATTATGTTTTCTATGATGACCGAATGATTAACTGTTTGGCGAAAAGGCGCTCATAGATGGGCAGTGAACCTATCTTCACTCGGTATGAGGAACAGGTGTCACTTTGACTCAAGCCGACAAACGAGCCTTAAAAAAATAAGATGAAAAATTATTTTTCCCCATTGAAGAATATCTTCTTGTGATCTTTTAGTAGTATAAATATATTGTTTGAATATAAAAATATTCACCCTTAAACGGGCCATTCTAGCTATGCTAAATAAAAACCTTCACTCGCATGGAAAAATACATAATTACTTGTTCTTTTCACTTTTCATACATTTTCCACATTTGCACTTCCATTTTGAATATGTGTGAACAAAGTACACACTGAAGCTATGCGCCATTACCTTCCAAACGCCATGAAATAGCGAGTATGCAACTTTGTAATGCTGTAGGTAAGCTATTCCGCGTTGCAGTGGCATGTTTGAAAATTTTACCACGAGCTACAATGGTAATGGCAAAAGTAAAGCTCTTTGTAAAAAAAAAGTATAACCAACATAGGTAAATAACTGAAATATGCAAAAAAAAAAGGTAAAAGGTTTTCAGTGATCAATTGTGATCAAAGTATTTTAAAAAAAAATTATGTTCAGCGTTCACCCTGCGATTTCAGTACGGCTTGCCATGTACATATACATATGTACATATTTTTACGAAACTCAAATAAAACTGAAATAAAATCTTTTCCGAAATCAAAAATATTTCCATAAATATAGAATATTTTACTTCCTCTTTTTAAGGCAGCGCAAAAATAAAACCTGCACGTTGCTTTTAATAAAATTAGACCAGTTTTTACTGTTTATTTTTATTTATGCACGTGTAGCGGGAAAATTTCAAAGACCATTTCACACCATTTTTTTATTTTTCTATGTTAGTTGTTGGATTCATTTTACTTTTTTGTCACCATACTTGTATAGCTAGTATAAAGGTAAGTACATACGGGTATGTATGGTACATATAAGTACATATACAAACATGTATCAGCATGTAAAAAATATACTTACATTTACGTTAGTGTATTTTACTTCAGAAATAATGTTTTACAAGGGAAATGTGCACATGAAAACGCAATTCGCTGACGATTCCCAACGTTCGTGCGCACATTTCTAAGCACTTGTAAACTCATGTTTTATGTTGGCTTAAAGAGTTCTTGAAAGTTTATGAATTTTTCTGAGCGCTAACATTTCTTAGTGTTCCGTTGGCTTTGAGTGGCTTGCTACAAATAATTTGCTCTCGTTTATGAAATCGACAGAAGTGGCAGTTGGAATTGAAAAAGAATAATTTGCTGAAATTAAATGACGTTTGTGGGTTTCAAGGACGATTTTACAACGCCTGAAAATATAAAATCTAGTAAAAAAGAGGTTTTGCTAAAACCTACCATCTAATTTTATCATGTCATATACTACTACGACCTTCGATATACTTTATAGTTTGGTTAGTACATTAGCGTTTACTGTGCCAAGATAAAAATCCATTTTGACATTGATTTGGTGCGTGGATGCTTTAATTTTCTACTATACAAATTTGACCTGAAATCTTTTGCTAATCCACGTGCTTAAAAATTTATTTAATTTTACTTCATTATCGGCAATTTTTTTGTAAATGCATTATTTTTTGTTTGTTATTCTGAATGACTTAAATTCTATGATGCAATTTTAAAAAGAACTGTACATTGGCAACTTCTCGCTTTTATCGTCCACTTGAACTAAATTTTCCCTCTTAAAAATCTACATTTTAATTCAGAATCAACAAACTAGAAATTTTACATGTGCAAAAACTAGATCTCTATCACAAATGCAATGAACTTAATTCTTCTATAATCCAATAAATATTTTTGGTACTAGTCATAGCAACAATAGTAATACCACTTGGCAAATTGCCTATTAAAAATCGAGTTTTTTAGATGTTCATATAAATTGATTATGTTCTAGAAAAACTCAATAAGATACGACAGAACGCCCGGAAAAGAAAAAAAGTCATGATTTATAAAAATTTGTTTAAAGTAGAATTTTTCACACCGACGTTGTAACAAGCTTGCTGAATACAAACATTTGCTCAGCAAAACATTTGATTTTATCAGAGAATGCTTCACGAAACAATTAATATATCAAGCCCATTAAGAGACCCCTTTAAAAATTGGTTAGTTTATTCTTTGGCATACATTCTATCACAAATATTTTTTTTAAAGTTTTTAAAATCGTGCAAACATGATTTTTGAGCAATTTCTTTTATTAACAAAAGTATGAAAAATTTTACTTAAAAAAAAGGCTGACTCTTTCTCTATAAAAGATAAAAATTTTGATTTGCAAGCTATTAAGTGAAAAAGCATGGCTTACGTACGGGACACAGTACATTTTTAAAGTTGCATAACTTTTGAAAATAAAAACCCTTTTTGTTTAATTTTGCGTTTATAGATATTTTAGGACCTCTTCTGCAACATATCCAAAATTGGCGCAAAAGTAGTTTTTTACCAATTGAAATAGTGTGGAATGCCTCTAGTGACCATAGACGATAAAGTTTTAAAAAAAAATATTAATAATAATAATAAAAAATTATTATCCAAATAAAACAATTTTTATTTTTAAATTTCAATTTAAATTTTTAACTAATTTTTAGTTTTTAATCCAAACAGTTTTTGCAAAAATTTAATTTTTTCGCAATGAAAATGTAATTATCATAAACCACAGTAAAGATCGGGTCTAGGCAGGGGCGGATGTACGGGTGGGGCGGATGTACGGGTGGGGCGGGGTTGGTTTGGGTAAATGAGGGAAATTTCCCCCCCCAAAACCAAATCAGTCGCAAAATCCGTGTTTAAGGATTTGGACTTCATACGAGGAAAAATTTATAATAAGATATTCATTGTTTTCAGACATTACTAATTCTGGAATAATTTTGTACGAGATGTACATTTTTGATTATATAATTGGTACTTGTAATCATAAATAATGAAATTTTTCAAAGAATGCTTTTTAAATTGTTAGTATCTTTAATGACTAAACGTTTTCAGGAATAGTGCGTGCTAAAAAAACAGTTGTAGGTACTAACTTGACAAAAATAAGTGCCTTTATAAATAAACCGTGTTATATTATCAAACGTAATTTTTCTAAATAATGAATTTCCCCAAAAAAAGGCGTGCAATTACTTTGTATTAAAAATCAAATGACATTTATTGACTTATGGTACCAAATGAATCACTTGAATTTGAAAAGGAAACAATTTAACGGCCACTGTATTGTCGAAGATTTTAAAATTCGATAATGACTTTTAAAATGCAACTGAAGCAATAGAGATAACTCAATAGTATTTACTAATTAATAATATATAATTTTGGCGCTTACACTATACATACATATATGTAGCTCAGTGTTTGGCCGAGCTTCTCCTACCATTTGTGGAGTGCGTCTTTTATATTATACCACAAATGGATGGTCCTACAGTTCTGTGCCGACTCCGAATGGCAGATGTATTTAATGAGAAGCTTTTTCATGGCAGAAATACCATCGGAGGTTTACCATTGCCCTGGTCGAGATTTGAACCTCAGCGGCATATCGAGTTATAGCACGCACCGCTATCCATTACGAATTAAAGTTTGTAAAAAATAATGGTTATTATTGTTTTCTTCTGCAGTATTAAAAAAAATTAGAAATAACTGATTTTTTTTTTAATTACAAAAGCAAAATATGAATAAATAAGTTTTTCCGCAGTAAAAATATTTTTAATTTTAACATTTTAATTTAAACACTAACACACAAAATCAGAAAGGAGCAGCAAGAACGATTTTTTTTTGATTTTTAACTTTTTTCATTTCAAGAGCCAATTCTTTGTTTTTGCATTTGTATTTTCCAAATCATCAGAAATTCCAGCGTACATCTTATCGATTCATTTCTTAAAAACTTCTTATATCGTAAACATTTTCTCATTCATATTAATAGTATTTTTATAGCCATCGTTCGCGTGCTAGTGTACAAAGTTCTAATCGCAAAATTGGCGTCGCATGAACCTGAAAGATGAACGAATAACTCGCGGACATTCACACCTGGGCTACATTATAAAGCATTTTCTATATAACATGTTTTTCTTAAAAATAAATATATTTGGTGGAAAATATGACAATCCTCTGCCAAATATCCTCGAATACGATACTCATATTTTTTCAGTTACATGTGATAATTGAACATTCTTCAAAAACATGTAGCTATGAACTTTTTCCTCATTGAGATAAACTGTTTGTCCCTTATATTTTAATTAATTATATTCGACTTTACAAACAGGTGACTTAAATAGGGGCGAAATACCTTATACTCGCCAATACAAATGGTTTGTACTAATATTTTTATATTTCATACAACTAAATTATAAATCAATTAATTTTGACTTTTCAAACAGTTGGCAAGTCGACGTGTTTACTGAACATATTTGTGATTTTCTACAACGTTTGTTATAAGAGCTTTTTGCTAGGGTTATTTTTTTAACTGAAAATTTAATATTTAATAGAAAAGTAAATAATTGATGATTGTTATTTATAATCATTTTTATTTTAATTGTTAATGATCTAATTTAACGGTGTTAACAATGTTGTTTTCATTGCTGCAGAAAAGTTGTAAAAGCTAAAACAATACCGTTTCTGAGCTTTTACTTTAAATAGAATAAATGAACATTTTTGGGAATATTATACGTATTTTTAACATTTGCTTGAAGAATCATTCACTAAAGAGATTGGAAACATTAATTAACTCTTTCTTTTGAAATTTACCAAAAATTACTGAAATTGAAAATTTCAAGATTTTCTAATTGTTCATTTCGTGTGATTTACCATTTCTGTTATATTTGTTTATTTATTTTTTGTAACATGCATAATTTTCAGTATTGTAATTCAAAAAGCAATTAATTTTAAGATATTTGTTTTCAAAATATGAATTAGCCATGCTTAGTAAGTAAATAAAATTAATTGGCAAATATACCTCACCACAATGAAACCAACTAGACCACAATCAAATAACAACAAATACAAACCTAAGAGGTTATCGTTCACTGCTGCTGCTATCACTACTGTTGCCGTTGTTCACGGATTAAGCGGCAATAAATATGAAATTTCAGTAGCACACAAATTTTACGAAATACACACACATACAAATATAATACTCGTATATATTTTCACATGCTCTACATGTGATGCAATTTATATATATGTATATGTATATCACTACATAGGTACATACATATGTATATATTGAATTATTTGTTTCTTACTGATAAATGCTGTTGTGCATATGTCGTATGCGGTTTGGGCTTTGGCGTGAAATTTTCCACAGATTTTCATTTTCAATTTTCTAGCACGCACGTTGTTGTCATTTGCTGTTGGTGTAGCCATCACCGCCAACACAATTACCGCCACCACGCTGCCAGCGGCACGTGTTGCAAACGTGCCGATGCTACTACATTTCCACCTCGTCGACTATTTGCTGCATTCAAACATATTTTGAGTGCCGTGTCAGCAAAGTCTCATGTGGGCATTTATTTGCTCAGTTGGCATTGATAAATAAATGTCAGTGCGTATGTTGGGGTACATTCTATGCATAAGTATGATTCACTTTTTCTAATGATTTATTCAATTCTGACTATTTTTAACTAAAAAACAGTTCATTAGGAAAAATCATAAAAAACTAAATAAATTTAAAAATTTACTAGAAAGTAAAAATATAGTTCTTCCAACTTTCAATAAAATTTTTTTAAAGTCTGAAATTTCATATTTCCTCGAGTATGTAGTTTTACAGCCAATACAATTTTAGGAAAACAAAGTGCTGCCTTGAAGTGCCTAAACATTAGAGTTGATTTTTGAACATTTTTATATTTACTTATAGTCTGACCACTGCAATATTATCACTCAAATAATTTTCATAAATCGGCGATACTTGTGGCAAATTTAAAAAAAATTGATTGTTCTATACCGGGAAAGGACTTGCTACAAAATTGTGTGCTAAAACTTGTGTGAAAAGAATTTTATGAAAATTGTGGAATTGTTTTACATTGCAGAAAAAAGCTCAAATTTATATTTTTCTGCTTTTTGTTAGAGAATAAACCAGGGCTGCTCAACAAACGAAACGATACCATTTTGTTTTGTTAACGAGCAAAATTAACTTAACGAAATGAGTTTGTTGCGTTTCGGCGCTATGTTATCAAAACGAAATCAAATCGTTAATGTTGCAACGTTATAGAATTTCCGTTTTCGTTAATTTTAGTGTGCCTAAAAGTATGCAGCGCTTCTGCTTGCGCCTGTTTGCGCTTCTGTTTGCGACGAGTGAATCTGCAGCGTTTTTCTTAACGTTTTAACGTTAACGCCAGCATTTCGTTAAAAACGTAATGAAATTTATTATGATAATTGCTTTAACGATAATATTTTGAAATGTTTCAACCGAAACAAGAGAAAACATTTCGGAACGTTTAAATTTAACGTTAAAATGCATCCTTGTAATAAACTGCTTGCAATTCAAAAATACTAAACATTTAACAAAATAGATACATACATACATATTTCTTGCCGTATATTGTGTGGCTATCTTTTCGGGTTGTAAATTGTGCGCATGCATGTTGGCATATTTCCGATAACAAAAGCTAAACGTTAATAATACACATTGTTGTAAGTTTCTTCTCTCATATTTGTTGTAAAAATCTATAAAAAAAATACTTGTGTTTTTTTGTGCAAGTGATTTGAAATGAAGATATTTTCACTTGGTCACTTAACAATGTCCTACTTGACGTATGATCAACATTCCTCTCTGTGTGTGGATTGAGTGAAAAAATCACTCATACGTCATGCTGCTCATCATTGCCATGATTGTTTGGTGTGCATATGTGCTGCATATTCATCAGTCCTTTATGCTATAAATCGAGTTTATGTACAGTTTGAACGTTGATATGCCGAATGATGCACCACTTGACAGCACGATTGATGATAAAACATTGAGTATTTGCCTTTTTGGGTAACATTTGCAACGAAGGTCTATTTGTGCAAGTCATTCCCTACCACATGCATGTGTTTATATGTATATATACATATATATATGTATATGTATGTAAACATGTAGCCCTATGTATATGTATACATCTGTGCTCATCTTGTTTGCTGCAGCATATTCAATACCGCCCGGAGTGCTCTTTTGACAGCTTATTGCGATTTCGGCTTGGCATAGTTCGAACTTTTGAGTTATGGCATTCGCACAAAAGTACGCTTGCTACCATGCTGTGCTCACTGCGTTTAATGCATGATGGAAAAACCAGTTTAACAGCTTCTATGAGAATTTCACGTATTCCTTCAAACAAACTGTCTAACGCATATAGCATCTACTACATATATATGTAAATATCATATAGGTATGTGTATGTGTTTGTGTATGTGTGCTTGCTGATAAATGCATTTCATATTTTCGTACATAAATAGGAATATAGTTGCTTTTAGATGTTTGCAAGGACATCACAGAAATTGGAAAACATGTTTTACAATTTACCTGCCTCACGGAAGAGCTACATCATTCCGAAATGTTCTGTAATTTTTGATTGTTAGGCCCGTTCGCTTAAAAATTTAATTATTTTGCAAATATATTTTTTAAACAGAATTTTGATATTCATCAGAACTTCAACTAAACACTTTACTATTTTTCATTATAAGCATCATAAAATAAAAATATTAGTTCCTGTTAAGAAGTAAACTGCAAGGTTTTTTGTCGTCCGTTAAATTCATTGAACATACATACATATGAAGAAAAACATTAAAGACAAAAAAGTGGTCCACCATGTTTAAGTTAAACTAATTCGAGTCACTTTAAAAAGTCATTGACTTCGATATACTATGTAAAACGATTGGAGTAGAGCCTCCCCAAGTGAAATAAAAAAATATGTTCTACAAAACCTCAACTGTGCTCAAAATATGCCTACTTGGAATGAAAGTAATAAGACGGCAAGCATTTTTCTAGAGTCTCAGCAATAAGGTATAAATAAAGCTTAAGCCTTTCTCACAAAAGTTTATTATTCCTACTAACTTAAAATTTGCGGTTTATTCCCATAAAATTCAATTTGCTATAAGACTACGAGTATATACAAAATAATTCAACACTTGTTTTTCGAAAAGTCAAGGATGTCAAGGCATTAAAACTAAATTCAAAATTTGAAAAAAATACTCGCTTGATCCTGTAGAAAAGCTGGTCATATAGAAAACCCCGATTCTTGGTGGTACACACGCGATTTTACAATTAATGGGCAATTGATTTTTGATGTATTATACCAGGAATACCAGGAATGGACTGTGACTAGGAAGCCTGCAAGAATCTTACCTTCAGAATTGATTGCAGGTGGTCGAAGGAGTTTCTACAGTTAACAATAGATCGGTAAAGTTTGATGTTGCCAAGGGTCTTAATTAAAATAACTACTTCGTGGCTGACCTCAATAGGTCCAAAATTATTACTTCTTCTACTTTCGTGCTTAATAATCCCTAAATGCAAATCACGATGCTGTCGATTATTTATTAAAGACATGTGAATTATCTGCTTCATTAAAGTAGTCAATCTAGAAAAACCTTCTTACTGATATGCAGCCGTATCGGTTACAATTCAATCTCCCGTGCGAGATTCCACTTCACTTACTTCGAAAATTATTTCGTGTGCATTTCAGAGCATTTATCACACAGCCAACGGCAGCTACTCTACCAAATCGACTTGGTACTTATGCACAAGTACATACAACAACTATAAGTACATAAAAACATACACAGCGGGTTAGAAGGTTTACAAACATCAGCGCTAGCATTGGCACATTTTGGCACATTTATGTGGTAGGCATTTGTGTCTGCAAACCAAATTGAAATAAAAATGTGAACATGTGAAATTTACAGCAAGAAAAAAAAAAAACAGAAATTAGAAAACCATACACATACGGAGATGTGGAAAAAAGTGCACTTAAATCTATTGGTTGTGAAATTTTCGGTAAATTGATGTTAAAGCTTGTCGGTTCGCCACGTTGGTGAGCGTGTGGAAAATGGTTAAACTCATATGTATGTAGAAGTACACTTGCCACATGTATGTGGCAGTTAAGACTATGGCTGCTAATATGTAGCAGTATACTCGTATATGTATATAGTAGTTGTGTTTGTTGTTTATAAGTATTTACTTTGCAGAAGGCACAAATAAATTTCTTTGAATTCTTTTTTAATATCCTTTATTTTACAAACATTTATGTACATAAAAACTACGCGTTTAAAGAGGAAGGCAAATCGTTGCAGGTTACATTAGCGAATACGTTCCCTGTAGTCAAATGTACTAATTTTAAACTACTTCACAACTAGTATGCATGGTAAGACCAACTATCTTATTTCCATACAAGCCACTGGTATTTTAAAAACAAAAACCTACTAGTCCAATTATGCACCAAACATACCAGTCTTCTACTAGTTCAAAACAGATAAAAATAAACGATTCAAATTGTAGACTTAAACCACTAGTTTGCGACTTAAATAAAATAAGCTCTAGAATAAAGTATAGCTTCAATTTTACACGTTTTTTATTTAGCAATTTTAGATTTACGAATAATTAGTTTTATATTTTGTATGTAATGATATAAATTAAATGTAATTCATCAGCTTTACTTTAACTTGGTGTTAAAGTACATTACAGTATTTTCTTTTTAAAACTCAGTAGACGGCTCTCAAGAAATTAAAAAAAAAAATGTTTGCTATTCAGATGGCTTAAATCAGAAAAGTATGCTCGAATATTTATTTCTTCAAGAAAATTTTCAACGGCAAAATTCTTTTTAAAGCAACAGAAATAATAAAAATTGTTTCTTGTGATTCGTGTGTGACTGAAAAATGTGGTAACATAGGGACATAATAATTATAGAAAATTTAAATCCGGATCTAAATACGTTAGAACCCATTTAGTGTACTTTATTTCTGTACCATATTCGAAACTAGAGTGAACAAAAGGCGATTTCTAAGACCGAAATAGGCTAAAAAAGCCACTAATGAGTATTTGATTGAAATTTTCCATATACATTGCCACATAGTGATGAATAATAGCTGATTTGCAGTGGCAATAAATACACAAGTGCTTTGTATACTACGATTTTTAGGTTCTCCAAATTTGTTATATGGGACCATATACATAAATACATAATATATACATAGATTAATTTAACAAGTTTTATATAATTTATTATCAAACAATTTTGTTCATTTTCAACTGCTAAGCGCTGCAAGTATAAAACGAATTTGACAATATTCAGTAACAGAATGAATTTAAAATAGAGCAATTAACTAAAAATAGAACATGGCACTAAACTGACTATGATATACGTTTTACTAAGTATTTAGTGTAGAACAAACTAAAGTGTGCTCTAATTCGAGAATGTGATTATGCACCATTTTATAATTGATATATCTTATTTTCTTTGATATCTGCCCATAATTGTCATGTTTTTTTTGTCATTGATATTAATGCACGTATATATGTATGTAAAGGCTTTTTTGTGAAAAATAACAATAATGTCAGCCGTGATTTCCAGTGAAGAATAACAGTATTTTGATTTTCTTCTGATTTTCCGACAGGGTGGAAATTTGATGTATGTTGGAACAATTTTCCGTCATCCCTTGTCAAATTTAGTTTTGTGACATACCGGTTTCGGCGTTGTGCCATTTTCAGTGTCGTTTTCGTTCTCGGACGGCACAACGCCGAAACCAGTATGTCACAAAACCAAATTTGACAAGGGATGGCGGAAAATCGTTCCAACATACATACATGAAGAATAACACTTGCCAACGTGTGGTAGTTTGGGCTCGGTTGGCAATTGAAAAACAGAGCCCTTTCTCGACGAACGAAAATCACGCTCTACAAATCTTTCATAATGCTCGAGCTTTTATGTATGTATGTACATATATGGTGTAGAAGCATGGGCGATGTTGAGATGTTGATGGGAGGACTTTGGGTTGCTTGAACTCGGCACCCATGGTGGGCAATGAAAACAAGCTCGCCCATGAACACACTGGAACGAAAAAAAGCAAAAGGACCTGTCTTCACTAAGTGTGAGTAATTGGCGTAAGCTAGCGAAGGAGAGAGGGAACTGGCGAAGTTTTCTGGTGGTGACCAAAACGGACACACGGAAATTTTGATCGTGCACTTTTTTTAAACGTATACATTTCCTAAACAATTTCGTTGATTTATATAATTATACAAAGATGCAAAAACAAAATTACTTTAATGAAATGAATTCAAGAAATTAAAATTTTAAAAAAAATTTTAGCGAAAAAAATTTGTTATGAAAGTAATTTTGTTATTGCAAAAAAATGCACTATGGTTAAATATGTTTGAGCATCTTGTACGAATATTTTTTTTTTTTTTTTAATATAAAACGCTGAAAAATCAGTATAAGAAGAAAACAAAATGAAAGTATATTTTAACCATTTTTATATAGCTATTATATGCTTTACAATTTCGCTTGTATAAGTACACGAAGAACTGTGAGTACAGTACAAGAAAGTGATATGGCATTTCCACATATTGATAAATTTGGACAATATTTATTTTTTTATTTTCATTATATTTCAAAGGGAATGCAACACAAACACAAACATGTGAGCTCATGTTTTAAACTTTATACAAAGTTTACAAATATAGTATAACAAAATCTTATAAACATTTTATATATTAAAAGAAAATTAAGTACAAGTTGTAAGTCACTACAAATTACCGCTTACTGTGCGATTTTTCTGCCGCATTCGCTTACATATATGTAACGCTGTTATCAAATATTTTGTTTTTGAAAAAAAAAAAAAACGCAACACGCTCGACAAAAACGACAATTCTCCAAAATTAATGGCAGTTTTTAACGAGATGAAACATTCACCCCTTTGCATAAAGTTTAAACTTTTGTAAAAAAAAGATGTTTTTTTTTAAAAAGGTCTATATTTATGTTGATGAAATTAATATAAGTTTTGTTAAAGTATCTTTGTGTCTTTTATTAAAAAATTATGGAAATTAAAAAAAGAAAACATATTTTCTAAATTTGTCAGTGCTTTTTGAAAGTGCTATAATTCTTTCGCAGCCTGTACAAGATGCTAAGATAAACAATTTCCCGAATAATTAAAAAAAAAGCAGTGCACAGAAAAAAAACGTATGTACATATACGAAGTATTGTTGGATTTTTTTCAGCTGCTGCCACAAGCTATGCAATCTTAATGTTTCTCGTGCTCTTTTTTTGCGTTTGCACGTTTGCTTACTCAAATTTACGATGCCATTATGATCTTTTCCAACTATCTACTTCTCATTCTTTAGATTTTTGGATGTTCTTTAGAAATTCAAGCACATTATTAAAAAAAAAATACAGAGACGCCTTTGTGAAGTAGTGCTGCATTGCTTTAACTACTTACAAATATTTAGGTGCATAGAAGTGCACTTTTCTATAGACGATGCGCCATTGAGTCGTTTGATTTGGCATATGAAGCGCAAAGAAAACGGTTTCACGTAAAAATAAGTATACTATACATTTGCAGGAAAAACTTAAACTTCACTGCAGAGGTCATGTCAGAGTAACTACATTTCCTTTATGTGGAATGAAGCTTTTATAATGCGTCTGAAATGTGTCTCTACGTAAATGCAGGCATGTGCTTTTACACTTTCTAGAATATAACGTTTTTTACACATTCATCAAGCTTTAACAAAAAAAAAACCATTTTTCGGTGCAGTGAAAACTTTCGTTTTCGGAAAAAAATAATTGTGGTAAAATTTCTGTACTCTATCTTTTATTTTCAGTATAAAAATAACACAATTTTAAGGTTTGTTAATGTTAATAATGACAATTTTATTGAGCTCAAGGAGAGTTTATTAAAGATTTTTTTGTGAAAAAACCACAACAGTTTTTGTTTAAGAAAGATGAAATGAACACAACAGCCAACTCGGCTAACGTAGCACAGCATGTAGCGTGTTGGCTCTGCAACTCCGAGCTCCTGGGTTCAAAGCCTGGGAGAAGTGGTTATGAAGAATTAATTTAATTAATTTAATAAAAAGAAGTCTGATGAGGAAATGTGGCGATTTCTGAAATAGTACTATAACTTCTACCATTAAAAACTGTTGTTGTTTTTTCACAAAAAAATCTTTCAAAAAATTGTCGTTGAGCTCAATAAAATTGTCAATTATTATTTTATAATAATTTTATTTTTTGTTGTTTGCTCAAAATGGAAATTTTTTTTATAAATGTGTGTTACCACAAACGCGTGTGCAACTTTTGGATTTTGAGAAAACTAAAAGCAATCCTAACTGCTTGTTAACATATAAACACTGTTTACGAGTACTTCACTTGTTTCTATAAAATTATTTTAAAAGATTCAAAATTTTGATGACATTTTTTTTCGATTTGTTCGGTATAGGGTTTGTATAAATTTTGAAACTTGGATTAACATGGTTTTTGACACTGGTTAAACTATCGGGGATCGAGATGTAGAAATCCTTTCTCCTCAGTCTGTTGTTAGTTTTTTTTAATTCTGTGAGTATCAGAACTTATTCCTTTATTTTCGGAGAATCAGAAAAAATACTTTAAAACCAAAAACAAAAGCTCGCTTTCATTTTCTAGCATTGCATTTTATTCCGATACCGACCAGATTTGTGGAATTCGAAATACAGAATAGGATGTACATTTCAATTGAAAATAAATAGAAATTTAATAAAATAAAAATTAACTTTGGTTTTAATTTTATTAATCCCAATTTTTTTTTAATACTTGTGAACATTTACTCATTCTCATTCTAGTTTTATTAATGTAATTTGTAAAATTTGTAATGTTTTCAACATATTCTTTCTTTATGGTCCTAATATGTATGCGCCGCAGTTAACACACAACTCTCCTACTCTTGGGTAAAGGCCATCATCATGATGTTGCCATCAGCTGTATTTTCAGCCAATATTTCATTTAAAAAAAAGAAAATGTAAAGGAAAGGAAGGGAAGCGCAAAACAGCGTTACCCTCAAATACTCGTAAATAATCGACTTTTGACAGTCAAGAGCGCTTATGCCGGCCATTGACATGAGTCTCTTTTACCCAAGTAGCAACTCTTTCAAACAGTTCCTTCCTTTGACAGTTTATTTATAAATTATGTGTATGTGATAGCAATGCTAACGGGATAGGCTCGAGTATGTCCATATATTTGTTACTGTTTTTTTACATTAATCATTTTCGAATTCGAGACAAAGTGTATGTTTGTATGTATGTACATACTTAGCTTGATAAATATTTTTCGGCAATTGTCGGAGTACTTTTAGGAGCAGTAAAAATGATTTAATTAAGCACACAGTTGAAATGAATTTATTGTATGCCGTAAATTTCATAAAAATGCCAAACTCAGCTGCTTGTAAAAATGCACGTTTTGAGATTTCTCAAGTTCTACCTTCAAGCGCTAAGTAGAGTGCAACAAGAGGGTGTTAGATTTTTAACATGTCTGTTTTTCGAATTTTTATAAAGTAACTTCATTACCCATCACTCAATTAGCAGGGTACACGTAGAAATATTTTTTTTCTTTCAAAAGGTAGAAAAAATGGGTTTAATAATGAAAAGGTTGCAGTATGGCCGCTCGAACAAATATGCAGCAAACGTAAAATTATGAAAAAAAAAATCTTGATTGACACAAATGTAAGCAGGCAAACTTATAACATAAATGTATTTTTTTTGTAATCACTTCCAACTATGCACACAATTAGAGAAGCTAGAAAAGAGGTAGGAAAGGTATAATATAAAGAAAACTTAATTAGCTGGCGAACAAAGCAAATGGAAAGAGCTTAACTAGCACAAAAATGCTCCAGAAGTGATTGGAAAAAAGTTGTGAACTCGTACCGAACAAGTATTGAAGCGGTCCTGAATTGATCCTTTATAACCGTTTAAGTGATCTTAAACTAGTTTCGAAAATTTCCTGAACATGTCTTGAAACGGTCGTGACCTTGTCCAGAATTTATTGCTGAAATAGCCTTGAAGCAGTATCGAAATGAACCCGAATTAGTCTCAAATGGTTTAAATAGACCTAAACTAGTTCCTATAACCAATTAGTCGTGAACTAGTCCCTAAATAGTAATGAAAGAGTTAAGACTTAACTCAGAACGGGTTTCAAAACTGTCCCGAAATTGTCCTTAAATAGTGCCGAACATTTTCGTCCTATCTAACTGCCTACCTAATTTTTTAACACCAATAACTTTTGAAAAATTTTCGAATATTCAAATAATATTCGTTGAATCATTGACCAACTAAAAGTTTTTCGAATATTCAAACAGTTTCCAAAATTCATATTTCTTATTCGGTTTTTTTTTATTTTTATATTTTTCTAATTTCATATATTTTTCAACAATTTGAACTGTAATGGTTTCGATTTTCTGAGTTTTTTGAAGTAAAGCTGTTAAATTAAGTGCCTTTATGTGTCTTCAAAATGAAATACCCATCAAAGCGCTGATCAATCCATTCAAAATTTATTCACACACCACAATATTAGGTTCGAAAAGTATGCACAAAATAAATGTTTTAAATTTAAAAACATATTCATACATATGTATGTAAGTATATAACATCCATAGTTTGAACAAAGTTTATAACATTTATGTGCATACTTTTTTATAGGCAAAAAAGTTGAACCTACCTTATTTTTGGTGCCTATTTTAAGTGAGCTTTCCATATACAGTCTCATTTACACTATATTTAATCATGCAATCAAAATCAATAGCATTGCTTTTAAATATGTATATACGTACCTATATATATGTAACCATTTCATAACATTTATATATTGGTCTGTAAAATTATATTTCCCAAAGAAAATTTGAAGCAAACGAGCAAATACACCTTTCGATAATCGCTTAATCACTAACTGACCATTTTTAATCTCCTCATTTGTAAATGGCGTTTTAAAAATTAAATACTTGTAGTTACGTCTCTCTTCCGATATGAAATTTGATTAATGATTGAACGTTTTCAATTTGTTGTGGAAAATTTATTGCTTACCAACGTCAACAATATGTTTTGTATACTTGCATATGTACATATATTAACTTTGTGTGTCTATTTCTGAGTCGACAATCAATAAATTAATTTGCAAGTGCACAAAAGCAACACAGCCAGCGGAGAAATTTAAGTTTTGCCGAGTATGCGTTCAATTTTTCTATTCGAAATAGTTGCGAAAAAATTAATACTTTCCGTATTCACTTTAGTGAGACAACGTATTTGACACAAGTCGTAAATGGATAGCGCTTAGGATGAGAAAACGTAATTTGATCAGAACTTATTCCCGTTTTTCCGTTGTCTTATCCGTCTGCGGGCTTTTTTCCGACAGGGAAAGTCAGAAAAACTTACATGGGTTACATGCAAATATGCTCTACACAATACATACATATTTAGATAGTAAGGTGTCCAAAAAATGCACGCCTCACAAAAAACTACGCAACATTTTTTTTGAATAAAAACGAGGTCACTCAAAGCGTTTTTATTTTTACAATAGGACTTCTCAGGAATTTGTCTGCGATCGAACGAAGATTTTAATGTTTTTTATTTTTTATTTCATCCATGACAAGCGTTTGGTTATCAACCAAATTAGTCGTAAACCACTTTCTGTGTGTATAACCTTTCATAAAATTCTTTATAAAATGCATTTGTTAATGGCCCATAATTGTATCAAAGGCCGACCTAGAGAGCTATATTTAGTGCATACCTTTCAAAATTTTAATATAAAGTTGTAGTTTTTAGTGTGAAACCTAAGACACTGATTGTTGTATAGATTTCTATAAAGCAGTCCCATTAAAAGCCACCTGTTCCACGAATTTTGGTAAATGATTTTTCCATACAAGTTTGGACCACTTTAATTTGTACACACATATACATATGTATATAAAACCACCACAAGTTTGGGTTCGTATCCCGCTCTCATACTTTAGAGTCTTTAGGCGATGTGATTTCCATGGCGGCTCGGCTATGACGTTCGTGTGGCAACAGGCACACTCTTAATATTCAAACGAAAATACACACACACGCACATACACACACACATAACCACAGTAACCGCCTGTATGCGTATAAATATGAATAAATAAATTTCTAATAAAAGCAAAAGTATGCAAATCAATAATTTTGTACAGCTTTGAAGCGTTTATCGTTGCGATGAAATCGGCAGCCGTGGCAGCAAAACGTGCACCGGCATATAAAATATGAAATTTGCTCGTTAGCTGGCGGGTGGGTATTTATACATCGATGTAAACTTACATATGCATATACATATATTTATATATGTACAAACCTTAATACATGCATACTCTCATATATTCACACATAGCCTGCAGAAATTTATTATCAATTGCAAACAAGTAATTTATAACAAGAAAAAGAAGTTAAGAAACAAAAGTTTTAAATTTTTTTGGTCCACGTTTCAACAAGCCAACCTAACAAAAGAGTAGCCAAAATGTATGTATATCTCGCACTTTTTTACTGTACAATTGCCTACTCAGTCCGAAGTAGCAATTGTTGGCAAGGAATATCGTCCGATGGATTTCAAGGCTGACGTGGTTACTGGTGTTAATGATTGCTCCTATGTAGTTACACAAAGTTCTCTACTTTTTTAAATTTGTTAATGTATACAGTGATGTGAATGCCCAGCCGTAAATATGCTGACTGTCTATTTAATGATAGCAGATACTTTGCCTTGCCCTCGTTTACTTCCAGACCCATTCGCTTTGCTCCTCTATCCAGTTTGGAGAAGGCAGAACTAACTGCGCGGTTGTCAATGTCGTCGGCGTACGCCAGCAGAGATGGCTCGTGGAGTATTCGAGAGATGGTTCTCCGAAAGAATTATGGACTTTTGCGACTTTGCGACGCCGCATACGTAGGACGTAGAGCTGTACAGCGGATTAAGGACTAGCGCCTCCGCTGGCTTGGCCACGTCGTTAGAATGGATGAACTAGTTCCAGGCTTGAAGGTTTTTGACACGGTACCCGCTGGTGGTGGAAAGGGAAAGGTAGACCATCTCTGTGCTAGAAAGACCAAGTGGAAAAAGACTTGGCTATACTTGGGATTTCGAATTGGCGCCAGTAAGCCAGAGATAAGGCAAGCTGGCGTGCTTTTTTGACCTCGGCAAAAATCGCTTAGGCGGTTAATGTGCCAATTAAGTAAGCAAGTTATTTCTTTTTCACAGTCTACAAAAATTCCTCCTCACCCACTTAACAATATTCTTTGTTTTATTGATGATTTTTTAGGCTTGTCTGATCTGCTAATTGTTGATGCAAATAACATTGAAGTTTTTGTGATCGCTCACTACCCTGCTTGACGGAAAGCACTTACCACATCTTGTACATTGCATATTTTATCCTGAAGTTGATCATTAAATATTATAATGTATTGAATTTTGCATTTTAGTTTTTAATAAAGAATAAATGAATTCATGTAATTCATGCACGAATTGGGAAAACTTGCCCAATTTTAATTTGCTACATACAGTTAACTTGAAACTAGTTGATAAGTGGTACAAGGAAAATTTTACCGAACATAAATAAACCATTGCATTATGCAGAGGTAACAAGCGCTGATTACTTTGGCAGCTATCGTCATGAATTTCCTGCAGGGTATCTCTACTCTTACAAATCTTTATGGACTTTTGGTGCAACTACATATGTATTTACAAACATACGTTTACCATTACATTTACCTCTTAATTCAAATCCATGCTCGAGCTGTTTGATACATTTGACCAAGTGGCTAAACATTACCGTTGGCGCAGTTTCACCTTATAACACAAGCCGGCAATTTTTACATAGAAGAAAGTAAAAAAAGTAAAAAAATTTTAAATTTACATGTTGGCTTACTTTTTTATATTTATTTTATTTGTACTTTTTGCCCTTTTGTGTGCGCGCAAATGCAAGTAAATCATTTTTAATATAATTTGCGTTTATTTCTTATTTGTACGAGGCTATGTAATAATTTCCATGTTGAAATTTATTGCTTTCACTTAAGATTGTATTTTGTCATTGAATTTGCGTTGTTTCGTTTGATTTGCGTTCTAATTCTATTGTTTACTTTTCTTCTTACTTTCCATTAATGCGCCACTTAAATGTGGTGGTACAAGCTGCTATGATTATTTTATTGAGTGTGGTTTTGACGTAAATGGAAATGAACAAAGAAAAAACAATTTTTTAAATTTTGATAAAAATACTTTTTTAGTTTCCAAGTATTTTGAAATCGGAGGCCATTAGGAAAAGTTGCATCACCTTTTAAAATTAATACAAAAATCAATAAATACAAGCTTAGAATAACTCTTCTTACCATATGTCCGTTCAGCTGGCCTAACTTCCCTACACCGCTCGCTTCATCTCTTAACTCATTTCACCTCACCTTACGTCATTTCATTTAGTGTCAGCAAGACACGAAAAATCATAAATAAAATTGACTCTTTTATATAAGATATAATCAATCTATATAAACGCAGCGTTATAATATTTTTTTTTTCTTTTCAGTAGATCATCGCCAAGAACTTTTTATCAGTAATAAAAAGTATTACTTCCATTAATTTGCGTAATATTTATTGTCAAAATAGATACACAGTGTAAGAAGAAATCGATTTGTATCAGTATTTCACTTAATTATATAAAAAAAATTATATAGTAAATTTTTCAATTTACTTAGATTGATTTTTTTAATAACTTTACTGTCGCAAAATTGTGTAACACTTTTTATATCAATTATTTGTAACAAGTCAGTTAAGCTAAAGTTTTAATAGAATCTAAAGCCTCTTTTGTTACATATTAAATATTTACAAAGTCTATCTGGAAATTGTTTTACTCATCCTTTATAATTGCAGTAATGCTTAAGTATACTCAATAATTCCGGAATAAGTAGCGTCTATCTGAGCTAAGCAAATGAAAAATGTCTATCGAATGTTACCAATTATTAAATGATTTTCGCTTTCGCCAAACTGGCGCCAAATACATAGCATACATATATGTATGTTTATACAGAGCAAAGTTATGCCACGCAATTAATTTTGCTAGTGACTTAAATATGCATGTAACATACAGTAGCTCACAAAAGTATTTTACATATGAAAAAAATAAAATAAACGATTTTATTTTTGCTTTTATTTCAGTTTTATTGCTAAATTATGTATTAAATTCAATAACATATCAACTCATTACTTCGCTGAGATTTCATCAACACAAAAAAAAAATTAAGGTATATAGGAAGAGAATGAAAGTAATTCAGAATTTGTAACTCGCAAAAGAATTTTGCACCGTTGGGTAACTCACAAAAGTATTTTGCATCTGACTAGAAGTGATATATAAATTATGTTCAAAACTGTTCTAGTATTTCGTATGATAGCCGCTACTTTTAGAGACAGCTTCCAAGCGTTTTGCCATTGATTCTACCAACTTTCGAGGTAGGCCCAAAGATTTTCTATGGGATTTATGTCAGAGCTTTGTATATTGTATATTAGTCCTTTATGCTGTCTATAAAAAAAAGTATTCACGTTTGCTTTTCGAATTTTTACATGCAGCTCTTCATTTGGTTTCCGCCAAACCATACGACGGCCATCTGATCCAAAAATGTTTTATTTGCTCTCGTCGCTAAATATTACAATTTTCTAAAAGTCGAAAATTTTACTTTTGTAGGTGTTGGCGAATAAAAGTCGCTTGTCTTTATTTATATTTAAAATAAGTGGTTTTTTCGAACCACCCGACCATAATTATTAATACTCCTAAGGACTCTGCGCACTGTCTCATCAGAAACTTGGGTGTGTAGAGCTACTTTAAGCTTGTCGTTAAGCTTTGGTGCTGATAAATGCGGATTTTCGCTGTTTGATTTGAGTATTTTGCGTTCCTCTATTATCGTTAGCAAATTTGGTCGACCACAACAGTTAAATTTTCTACACTGCCACCCACTTTACTCCGTTTTATTACATTTTCTATCAATTGACAACATCGGCTAAACATATCACAAATGTATTTTGTAGATTTTCCTTTATTGTGAAGGTATAAAAAGATTTTTTTTTTCAGATTTTGTTATTTCTTTGCCTTTTGACATTTTGACATTTTTGATGTGCGCAGTATCACAATTATAAACGAAATGGTTCAAATTATAACAATTTCAATAGAAATACGCACCAGTAACCAATAATTTAACTGAACATTGCAAAAAGTAAACAAAGCTACACCAAAAAAGGGATTTAAAGAATAAGCAAAATACTTTTGTGAGTTGGCCTATGCTGCAAAATAATTTTGCGATGAACAAATTCTGAATTGCTTGCAGTTTGTTCCTATGTGGCATTATTGTTTATGTGTCAATGAAGTCTGAGCGTAGTAATGAGTTGATATGTTATTAAATAGAATACAAAATTTATAAATAAAACATTAACAAATGGGAAAATATAGTCGTTTGTTTTATGTTCTTCATATGCAAAATACTTTTGTGAGCCACTGTAGCTATATTTTCTTTTTATACAGTTCAGGGGTGGTAGAGATGTTAATTGCTTAAAAATTTTTAATGACAACTTTTGATTTCTGTTACACAAGGGGGTGGTTTTCGTGGAAATTATGCGTTAATGGCTTATGCTTAAAATCTAACTGTGATTGAATTTGTTGATTTAGAAGTTTTCTTGTGGAATCATCAAGACTTGTTCAAGCCTACACGTTTGCAACGACGACGTAATATAAAATATATATACTAACGTACATATAATAAATACATTAAATTATGTGAAATTATTCTCATTCAACTTGTGATTGTACTTGCTCTCATTCTTTGCAGGATTCAGCTTCGTCACGCATACCACGCCTAGATGGCGTCTCCCGCATCCCCTTACCCGGCAGCCTGCGACCGCCCAGCTCAACTGCACAACCCGTTACCGGCATAGCAGCACGTACAACTCAGATTTTTCAGCGTGCATCCTCAGTTGGTTTTCCACAAAAGCGACCCTCAACATTGGCTGGTCTACGACCGTCACCCATTGTGAGCGCCAATGCACTTAAACGTAGCGCATCTGGTGATCACATCACCAACGCAATGAATTTGGTAACTAAAAAAACCACTACTGCGATTAAAAAATGGATGAGCAAGCCGGAGAAAATGCCACCGCCAATTGCGTTATCGAAGGCACAGGGCTCAGTGCAGACTAAAGTCAAACGAAAGCAAGCGCTTCAACAGAAAGCATCAGTTGCGGAACTGGCCCCCGACAATAGCTTCAATACGCCACGACCACTTACACGATCCGATACCTTTGTGCGTACCGATAGCCCCAACGACATTACGCAATTCGCACCAAGCGTGCTGACACAATCTACACCAGCACCACCTACCACTATCGCATTCCTAGCGACTACGCGCATAACCCTTCCTCCGGATATTAATGAGACAACGAAACTTCTAAGCAATAATACTCGTCATACGCTTTATACAACCCAAAGTCTAGACACTTGCCAATCCAAGCCAGCGACGCAATTCGGCGATACATTTGAGGCAAGCATGAAGCGAGCGATGCCGCTGGATGATACAAATATAGATATGACAATTAGCCTTTACAATCAACATTCGCCGAATGCAACGCATGCCATACTGAAACCCAATCTAACTACAACTTTCAATGCGCCTGCCTTGCTCGGTCAAACTATGAATGTCGTCTCCTCTGCGGAGACATTCGCATTTAAGACTCAAGTCTTGCCGAACGACGCAACACAGTTGAATGCTGCAAACTGCATGGCTGGTACGAATATGATCGACTCTGCCGATGCTTTCTCACCAATTACCAATGCCACATATTCAAATCCCGATTCGTTGGATAATCTGCAGCTGTTGGAAGATGTGTCAGCACCATCCGGCTTCTTAGAAATGGATCTCACCTTACAATCGGATTATGTTAGCGAACATGAAAAGACACGTGACAATCTATTAGAATGTTCCATTTGCTCAGATCCAGATGATTTAAACAGCACATTGACAGCAAAAGCGCCAGAAAAAGCTCATATGAAACTGCCACTCCACTCAACGGTGAACACCGAAAAGTTGGTCGATCTCACCGCCAATATGCCCTCACCGTTAAATCAGCGCAAGCACAAGTTGCACTTAACGAAAGATTATATGGAATCGTCACGTCTTGGAGCGGAAAATATAAATCGATTACTGTATATGACACAACACCAATGCTCCACTACGGGACAAAACACGCCTGATTATAAATCCGTGCAGAAACTTCATGAACGGTCGCATATACTACCTACGCTACAACCACCGCTCAAAGCAGCCCACAGTGAATTGGTGTTGCCCACGCGCACGCCAGATGACGAACCACTAAGCGTGCCAATGGAGATAGATGCAGACGTCTTGCTTGCAATGGGTTCACGCACTGAAAAATTCTTTAGCGCACGAGATAATAATCAACTGCAGGCCGTTAGTAGTGCCACATCGTTGCAAGATGTTAACAATCTACATTCGAAACAGAAATCACGCTACTCTTTTGGTTTGGATCTTACCGAGTCCACACTTGATTGCTCAATTGAATTGGTCGATGTGTCGCTCTCGTCAAGTGCGGCACCCCACCCGACTGCTAATAGTTCCATGGTTGCACATCTGCAGTCGCCTTCTACGCACTCGCAAACACAACAACAACAACAGCATTTAAGACGACAAACCTCTTTCGAGTTGGATGAGAGTCTAGGCATACTAACGCCCGACCAAATGAAAGAGTTCTTGGATTCGACAAATACAAATAACACAAACCACTTAGAATTGCCGCTGGCGCATACTGGCAATAAAATGTCGATTCATCACATGCGTATTGATCAGACACCATCGCCTGAGGAACTGCCACTTGATCCGGTTGAAGTGAAGACCGATGTCACCGAACTTTCACTCTCTCATAAAAATCATCAGCCCAATATTTTTGAGTCGTCTATAAATCTGCAAAATCAACAACAAATGCGCCAGCAGCAATCACAACAACAACAACAACTGCAGTCTAGTTCAATTAGTACCGCTGAGCCCACATCCACACACACCGACACTGACATCTCCTGTAAAACTTCCGATGCAATGACCAAATCGAATGTCTCAAAAATTTCAACAAGCTTCATTACCAGCGTTACCAGCGTGACTAGCTTGGATACTGGTTATCAGGGTGATGGCGAGATGTCACGGCCCGCTTCGCGTGGTGCCTCTGATCACTCACCATCAAATGGTCCCGCAGCACGCAAAGGCGGCCATGTCTCACGCCAACCTAGCTTTAATCAACAACTGCAACAGCAACAAATGCCGCTGGTGCGCCGTCAAGATCCAATGACTGACTCTGATTTTTTCACCGAATCAGATGCGGATGACATTTTCCATCGGGGCGATCGACGCGCACAAGTGATCGATGGCCAATTGTATGGGCCGATGCTGCAGCCAGCAGCCTCAGTTTTCATATCCGAGGATCCGGAAGACTCGTGCATGGAATCATCGGGCATATTCACGGATATTGAAAACCGTTGCGACGATGATTTGGCTCAAATGCGGCGACAAGATACACAAGACGCCATGTTAGATATGTCTCCGGAAGGTGATGGCGATGATTCGACGGAAACAGTGAAGAGCAATCGGGAGGCAATAAAAAATGCCAACAACACCGATCGGCAAGCAAATAAAAGTGAAATGCACGCTGGCGGCGACGTAGTTGTAGTCACAGCAGCGCGAACTGTTGCTGCCACAACACTCGGTCAAGGTCAATTGAGCAGCAGTCAAACATCTACTATACACAGCAGCATGAGCACCGATCGTCTCTCGGCGGCGACGCTCTTCAACCGCACTTCATACTGTAGTGTTGACGGCAACACTGTGAACGTGGATAGCAAAAGCTTTTCATCGCTGGAAGAAGCTTTTGGAGAGAGCGCATTACCGCACATAAACACCGACACAAGCCACAATAGCGCTGAGCACGGCGGTATGCGCACGCCGCTCTCCATGACTGGAAACGATGCATGTGGCGTCGACAAACGCTTTGGAGTTGATAGTCAAACTAATGTTGGAACGCAGCAACACGTGCCAGTGCAGAGAGTGAATCCATCATATAAACACGCGTCTCTAACATCGCTAACAACGGTCGCGGCGAGTAGCGCGGCATTTAGTGACAGTGGTGCTAAATTAGAAAATACATGCATTGGATTATCGGTAACGCGCGGTCGCATACTAATTGAAAGGGAAACGCATTCGGAATCGGGTACGGCAGGCACAAAAGTGGCTGGTGCGTCGTCATCGGCTTCATCATCAACCACTTCGCTATCGGTAGATAACCAAAGTAGCAATAATAACAAAAGCATACAACGACACGCGTTAGAGGCTGCAGTTGCAGCAGCAGCCGTAAAAGCCACAAACATCGCGGGTGGCGGCATCAATAGACGAATGTCGCCGCGTACGTCCTCGAAATTTACATCCGCGCGTAATTCGCCTAAACAACACGCGTCAACCGGCTCCGTCGAGAGTGTTAGTGATATAATTGTTGTGCGTAAAAAGCAGACACCCAACAAATGGGAAGCGGTGATGCATAAAATCGAAAGCAACAAAGCGCTACCTAAGAAAAATTTGAAAGAAGTGAAATCAAAAGTGTCAACATTGCGTCCCAATAATGGGTTAGGTGCTACGGGCGGTGCTGATGGCAATTCTGCCACAAATGGTGTATTATCGGGACGTTCGAATATAAGTGCAAGTCAGGTGCGTACGAGCAGTGCCACCTCCACACCACCAATACGACCTTCGCCAACTTCAAATATTGGCAGTGGCACGATGAGCCCGCGCACCAATGGATTGCTGCTGCCACTGCGGCCAACGGATATGGTTTCACAACGCAGCGGTGGTGGCAGTCCAACAACCACAGCGCAACAAGTGTCAAAACGACTGTTCCAGGGAATTGCCGCTAAACGGTAAGTTCTGTATATACAAACCTAAGTATATTTATATGTGCATAAGTAACTATGAACGTTCTATGCTTGAGGGAGTGGTTGTGATTTTGGTTGTGCATTTCATATTTGCTTATCACCTCCATTTTTATGTACCTACCTATGCATGCATGCATAGTAAGCAAGTGGTTGTTACCGTTATCTTGTTAAGAAATATTAACATTTATATATATATATATATACATACCATACTTACATATGTACTTGTGTATGTGCCTAAATCAATTTGCCTTAGTATAATTGCTTCTGATGCATTTCACTTTACTGTGCTTAATATTTTTATGAATTTATCGCATAAATTCTGTAAATCAAAAATTTGTTCGCTATTCTAATTCACTTTTTTTTATGTGCATATGTACATTGATTTTGACTTGTGTTCGAAATTTCTCATTATTGTAAGTCATATAATCTACTTACTTAAATACGCTCAAGCAATTGCAATCTGTATATTTTGTTACTATTGTTGGTCTTGATTGACATGAGTAAACATTAAGTTATAAAATCTGGAAAAGGTACAAAGTGATAAAGTCGTTAAAGCGTAAATTGTCTCCTATATAAACTACTGTATCTAACGCAAACTGCGCTGTGCTTAATATATTTGTAATTTGATTTAAAATACATTTATTAATATCATTTTCAGCAAAAATTTAACACAAAAAAATACCATTTTCAAATTTTTAACATATACTGTGTTCTTTATTTATTTTAATTTAATTTCAAATAAATATGATAAAATAAATTTAATTGAATATGACCAAATATTTTAAAATATTTAAACAGAATTAAAAAAAAAAATTGTGTATGCTAACATACAAATTACCGTTGATTTCTAAAAATTTTTTTTTTCGAAGTGTCAGTGTTGCATACGTTTCATAGGACAATACCGACCATGAGGATAGTCTTTATTTTCTGCATGTACTTTACTTTATCTCTTTACAGAATAAAAAAATAGCATACATATGTATATACATATGTATCAGGGGCGCATTCAGCTGGGAGAAATGGGGGTCATAACTAATTTGAGAGCCCTAAATGAGCCTTTAATTCCTGCATATTTGCTTTTTTCAAGAGGTAGTTTTTAATATGAGGATACGGCAGCTTAACATTAAGCTGACGTAAGCACACAAACCGTAAGCTTTTAATCAACAAATGAGTCCATAATTTTGATATAAGTTAGGTTTTGGTTGCTTAATGATCTCTTGTGTTACGAAAAATTTACTTCATACCTTCCTTTGTAAAGCGATATAAAAGTAATTTAGCAAATTAGTGGAAATATAAAAATTATTTTTAAAGTTTGTGCCGCTGTACCGTTAAAACAAACTCTGAAGTCACTCAAGCAACTGGACAGAAATTACTAGACAATACCCTTGGAATGAATTAATGATGCCTGTGATGTTTTGAGACACCCTGTAGTTCGGAGCATATTTCTATAAATATTTACAATAAAAACTGGAATTTCATTAAGTAAAGCGAAAAGAAAAGAAAAATATATACATATGTATATACAAACGTCGATATGTATTTATATAACTATATATGTATGTACATACATATGTATGTGTTGCATAGACACATAAAAATGTAAATATGTAAATACATTCAAGTGGAGAACACCTGCAGTGCCCATCAACTGTTCAATTACAGCACATTACTTTATGAAATACTCAAAGCACTCGTATCTACATACATACATATGTAACTTTAGTTTAAGTACAATAAAAAAGAGTACATTACTCTCAACAATTATGCTTTAACTATTAAATATGTAACTGAAATTGAATGTATTGGGTTTAAGTACGCATTAATGTTGTTTATATAAAAATGCTACGAAGAAAATACGAAAAGCAAGATTGCATTTAATGGCTTAAGTTTATTCCATTCGTACTCCTTACATTCAAGAAAAGACCTGAATAACTTATAAAGCAGTTGGCGGCTCATTCATTTCGTAAATGTTGTTAGCTGTGAGGATGTACACATCAATTGTCTTGCGCCCATCTCAATTTTGTGTTCGTTTATCTATGTATGTATATTTAGAGACTATTTCGGACGTTAAGTGTTGCCAGAGGACTGGACTTATCTTTCTTAACATTTTCCTGATTGTTCTTCGTGCACACACATCAGTCATGTCACAGCTTCGGCCATTGTGGATAATAACAAGTCACGATTTACAAAGTAAAGGGGTTGCGCCAAGGCGAATTATACAAAGTGGTGGTGAGCGTATATAAGTAAAACGCGTCCATGTCATTTGTTTCTGCTTTGCTGGACTGAATCAGTGTTCCCACTTCAAATTTCTTTTTAGTGCTAGATTGCTATAAAAAAAAGTGCTAGATTTGAAAAAAAGGAGGTAGATTTAAAAATAGCTAAAACGCACATTTTTGTTCATCAAATTAAAAATGTATTTAATGAGTAAAAAAATTCAATGGCAATACTATTTTTGTTTATCAATTTAGCAATTTAACAAAATTTTTAAAAGTTCATGTTTCTTAAAATTATATCTTTATATATAAAAATTAATTGCTGTTCGTAAGTCTCGCTAAAACTCGAGAATAGCTGGACCAACGGCTATTTCCCTGTCAAAAATTTAGTTTATCAGAAAGCTTAAACAGACTGTATCATAACTGTGTGTGTCTGTCCATATCAAATGGAAACCTTATAAATAAACAGTATTTCAGGAAAACTCAGTAAGTAAGCAACATCATGTGTAATTAATCGCAAATAATAATAAAACTTCATTCATACCGAGCATTTTTTTTTATTAACTACGGATTCCTTTTGTTTGTTTTAAGTTTATTTTATACAAAAGTGTAGGTCTTTTATTTATCGATTCAGGCAGTACGAAGTCTGCGGGGTCAGTTAGTGTAATATAAGTATAAAAAAATAAAGTTCACAAAAAAAATCATTTTCAGTCAAGGCACATTAACCAGGTAGCAGCAGCAGAGAGAAAATCACAACGCCACGTATTTTGTTGTTGCTCGAAAACCTCCGGTATATCATACACAAAACGAATTGAAAACTATTTTCCAGCTGAGAACAATCACGTCGTGGAGAAAATACGTGAAAAAGTGCAATTAAATAGAAGTGTAGTGAAATAATAAAGTGTCCATACAACGCAGCAGCGTAAAATGCATATTGATAAATTTAATTTGTAATTTTGGCCAACAAATCTACATTAGCAGAGCACGCGTACAAAATGTAAACAGAAAACGTAAACACAGTTTGACATTTCGAGGGCCAAATAAAATTAAACCAGCTGCTCTGTTGCTGTTACCTGGTTAATGTGCCTTGCTTTCAGTTGATATTTGGTTTTGACTTAAGATAATTATCTTATAATTTATAAACTAAATAACAATAAATTTTCCGTCAACAAATTTAAATTTTTTATAAAATCGTATCAAATTATTTGATGGCTCAAATATTTCAACGTTTTCGCACATCTTTTTTACAAACATTTGGTTACTTACAGATTTAGTTGTTAGACGGTTACGTTTTGCTGTTTTAAGGGTATTCATTACAGAAAATGAACGCTCTGCAGATGCGCTGCTGTGAGGCAAAACAGCCAATGAGCACATATATTCACATAAATTTTTAAATAGGAATTCATCTAGGATGTTCTTTTCCTTTGATAAATTTATCCACCCTTTTAAAATGTCTTGTTCAAAAATTTTATTTATTTTAATATTATCATATACTATTAAATTTCTCCATTCATTGTTCATAACTTCTGGTGTTGATTTATGAAAAGGAAAAGCTTCAAGAAGTTGTGTTATAGTCGGCATTTTGCCCTTTTGTATTATTTTAGGATCAAAGTATTCTAAAAGTTTTATTTTGTTGTCTGAAAAATCAAATCTCTTTTTAATTTGATTGCAAAGTGTAATGTAATAGTTTATTAAATCTTTTCTAATTAAATCAGAATCAATTTCTCCAGTTTCTAAAACGTCGGTACAATCTAAACCAAAAAACATTTCAGATTCAACTAAATGGAGGTCTTTATTTTTGTAATCGGTTGTAAAAGATATTTGATCTCTTTTTACAAAATTCTGTAAAATGTCTTTGAAAAAAGTTTCCATTTGTGCATATAATAAATGAATCAATGTACCTTCAGCCTGGTGTTTTTTATTTACAATGTTAATCTTTTTTAAGATGTATCTTAAAAACAAAAAGTAAGCTTTATTTGTGGAGTTCAATTGTTCCAAAATAGATGTTGCACTAGATTCACGTAATTCTTCGAAAGAGAAGAGTAAAAAGAAATGTTGTAGGGGTTACCATTGCTCCAATACGCGATCGACAACGGCTTCCAAAGAAAGCCAGCGTGTAGCACTAAGGCCAAGAATTTTATGAGGCAAAGTACCAAAATGTTCTTGGAATTCTCTAAATCCTTTTTGCCGCTTGGCGCTAGTAGAAAAAAAACAATATATATCCTTAACCAATTTTTCTAGTTGCGGTGGTAAGCATCTGGAAGCATATGAAGAGCACAAGTTTAATGAATGGCAAGTGCATCCTAAATAAAACATATTCTTATTATTTTCTTTAAATTTTTGCCTAACGCTTTGGTTTTTGCCTTGCATTACAGATGCATTATCTGTTGAGAGCCCTATCGCGTTTTGTAATGGTATATCAAAAGACTTGACGTAGTTAGTCAACGATTCATATAATGAATTAGCAGTACCATCTTCAGGTTCGATAAGGCCAAAAAAACGATCGGCAACACTAGTTTCTCCTTCTGGAACAAAGCGAACAATAATTGTTAGACATTTTGTCATAGACAAATCTGTCCCTTCGTCTATAATCAACGAAAAATGACTAAGACGAAGTTCTTCAACGATAAGATTCAATGCATACGGTCCCAAAATGGTGTTGACAATTTCCGTTGTTTTTGTTGAGCCACATTTAACTCGTTTATCAATAGGAGCAAACTCATTCAAAAGCTGGGGCATTGAGTCCATTGGAAAATGGCAGTGAGTGTTGGACACAATATGTCACCAGTTTTAACTCTTTGCGAATTTTATCTACTTCAGCAGCAGGCAGCTTTTGTAGACAGTCGAGCAAACTTATCTGTGTGCAAGGATTTTCAGACAAATTTGTTTCAGTCTTTGTATGATTATTCGAATTCGCATGGCGGTCCAAATTAAAAATGTTGTTATATAAAGACTTGTTGCACAACTTACAGTATGCTCTGCCATTTACTTGTGTCAGCCACACTTTTGTAAGCTCCCAATCCTTCTTGTACTTTTGGTCGTACTTTTTGTTTATTCTTCGTGGAGTTGCGTTTTCTTCTTCCTCGGAAGAAATATCTTCCACTTCAGACCTACCAGAGGTAGCTGTGCGTTTTCTAAGAATTCAGTAATTTATATACATAAGTATGTATAATATCTTAATTTATATGTAACAAACCTTATTACAAACTTATCCATAGTGTTCAAACTTAATAATATAGTTTATATTACACTTCTTTATATATATTAGTCATAAATATGACTATGAACCCATTTTATAGTGTTTCCAACAAAATTTAATGAATTGCTGTCAAAACGGTGGTGAAGTGAAATAGTAGAGGTGTGCCATCGATAATGCCATCGATAGTATCGATAGTTTAAATTTTTGTTTACTATCAGTATTCATTGATAGTGTTTTTAATACTATCAAAAATATCGATAGTTTAGCAGGACTATCCACTATCCACTATATCCAATTATTGTGAGATTAAGTTGAAAACTTAATTTCGTTTCGACTTAATTTAAAATATGAATACGAGAATTAATTTTTAAGCAAATTTTATTAATTCTGCTTGTAGTTTTGAAAAATAAATGTATGCATATGTAACACCTGTTATTTAATTTAAATTTGACCTCGAGCTGACAAAAATATATAAATAAACAATGGAAAGGTCGCCAACATTTAAAAAAAATTAATTTAAAAATGCTGCATGGTTTGTTTAGTTTTGTTATCAACATTATATGTAACATTGAAGCTTATTCCATAAAAAATAGGACATGGAATGAAGGCCTTCAAAGAAAAATTAAATCCTTCAACTAAAACTGTAGCAACAGCACTCCCATCGGCAACTATAAATTCGATAGTACTATCGACAGCACCTTCGATAGCTTCGTTTTTTTATTGACTACCGTGAGTATTGATATTTTTTTTTGAAAACAGTCGATGGTGAGACTATCGATAGTTTGACACCTCTACCAAACACATGTTTTAAACAAGGAAAAATAATGACCGCTGTCATATTCACTTACGTTCCATTCACAAAGTTGCCAAGTAACGTGAATTAAAAAAATAAAATATAGGTAAATAAGTTAGATTGAAAGCAGTTTAGAGAAAGAGGTAGATTTTTTAGCTTAAGGAGGTAGGAGTAATAGAAATGGAATTTTCCGAAAATAGTGCTAGATTTAGCACAATAGTGCTAAAGTGGGAACACTGGACTGAATGTCAAATTTCTGTTGGTGATTTACATCGCCAGCCAATCAGAACGAAGCCCTTTGACATTCAGTCCAGCAAAGCGGAAAAAGCGAAAAAACCAGCGGCCATCTCGTTAATTCGCCTTGGGTTGCGCCTTCCGCAAACCGCTATTCGCTCTCAGCAAATTTAACGAGAATACCAATCTAAAAAATAGTTTTGTTGTATCAATAGAAACTGACAAAAGCAACAAAAAACAACAGCAAATTTAAAAAAAAAATAGCAAAACTCAACTTTTATGTGTGTATGAATGGACTCTTATGATGTGAATATCAGTAGTAGTGGCAAAAATTATAACAACTTTCATAAATAAGTATTATATCCACATCGCAACCAGTAACGTACAATCAACAATAACAACAACTCGACACAGATGAGCAGTGAATAATTAGAACATTGACTTGCATCTACTTGAGGCTTTGTGTCGCGTTTCGCTTGCGTGTCGCCGAAACTTGTCAGTTCTGTAACACTTGTCATAATATTTAAATATGTAAGTATGTATGTAGATTGTCGCCACCAACAATGCTATTACATAAACAAGGTGTACCAAATTCGCGAACTTTATGATGATGGCAAGAAAATATAATATGGAATCGAAAATTATTCTTAAACTTTTTATTAAAAGTCACCCCTGTCGAGCCATTCGAGTTTATATTAAAAAAAACACAATGTTGTCAAATATTTTCAATTCTATCGTTTTCAAGAAAAAAATGTCCTAATGCTACAAGAAACTGCGTTCAAATTTCTCTCTCTTACCGTCTCTACTTTTTGGGACACCCTGTGTACATAGTATCTATTATAAACGCCCGCAGTATGGAAAAGGCATGTATTTTATTTATATTTTGCGGTGGGGTCTTCTAGTTGCCGGAAAGTCAACAATAGTTTTAACTCCGATCGATCTAAATACAATTCCGTAACCAAATCCTTCATTTTTGTTTTGAATTGTTCATCTTTTTGTGGTTAAGATACCTACCCGACCAGAGTGGCGTGTATGTATATTTTCTGATTTCAATAACTTCTAAGAAATTGCTTAAGGGTATTAAATGCAGATAGATTAAATGGGTTTGGATATAAACCTGCAGCTATTGGTTTATGTCAAATGTCTGTATGTACATATATATATAATTTTGGCGCGTACACTATATAGCTCAGTGTTTGGCCGAGCTTCTCCTACCATTTGTGGTGTGCGTCTTTATATTATACCACAAATGGAGGGACCTACAGTTTTGTGCCGACTCCGAACGGCAGATGTATTTAATGAGAAGCTTTTTCATGGCAGAAATACCTTCGGAGGTTTGCCATTGCCTGCCGAGGGGTGACCGCTTTTAGAAAAAACTTTTTCTATGATTAAGATTTTGCTTGCCCTGACTGAGATTCGAACCTCGAACTCATCGGCATATCAAGTTATAGCACGCACCGCTACCAACTCGACCACAGCGGCCACATACATATGTACATATCGAAATTCTCGTGTAAGAGGAATTAAAGTTAAGTGAAAGTACGAGTGTTTTAGGACTGCTTTCCAAAATGTTCAACATATTTCTTATTTACACCATAATCAATGTATCTTTCAGTTCAATGAAAATTGGTCATGCTACTTTTGAATTACAGCATGGGTATTTTGAAAAATGTATTGCTTATGTTTCAAACATTACTGTATGTGTGAAACACTTATGTATAGGCATACCTTAATGAATCCGTCCAGAGTCAGTGGAATGTCGAAAAAAGTCAAGTCAAAACAATATCTATACAAAAGTCACACAATGAGCTAAAAAATTTCTCTTTGCGTATGACATCACAAGGCGATAAGATATTCGCTTCTACTTCAATTATAATTGAACTGTCACACTACTCAATTAAATACGTCACAATTGTGTAACCTCTTATCATTAAATTGTATGGATCATCCCACAATAATCATTAATACTCTTAAGATTATCTATAATAAGTATAAGTATCAAACACTTTCTAGGTTCGTAAAAATGGCAAAACATTGACGCCAATGACTCTTCCATATAAAATCAATACCTTATTGAAACGAAACGAGAGCGTTTGAAAACTTTTTCTTGTTTACGTTCACCTCTGCAGCATGTGATATATCGTATTTGCTGAGTTGGCTTTTGCGCTCTCTTAACGCACACACTCTCAATCAAGGAATGTGTTGGAATGCAACCACCATCAAACCCTCTACGAAAACGCACTAGTTCCGAGTCATGGCACGATTTTTATCATTTTACTGTGTTTCTATAGCTTTTTTTTTAAATTAAGTTTAACAGCTCGCATTTCTGTCAGGGCCGTCTTCTTGATTTTCTGTTAAAGTGATAATTTTTAACGGCAGTTTGAGTAGTAACAACCAATGTACACGTATTTTTTTTTAAACTACGGCAATAGGCTGCGTGAATGCCAAATTTATATCCGTGCGAAATTATGAGACGATAGTCTAAGGGCCAGTTTTTCAGTGCAAGTTGAGCCCTGTTTTTCGTTTAAACTAAGTCAATCTCAGTAGGCAGTTATTCAATCAATTGTAAACGTGATTTAAACTAAGTTTAACTAAACTTGCCCTAAGGCGTAAGGTAAAAAAATCGTTAAAAAGTTTTGAAACAGAACAATAGCGACGCCCACAACCCAAATAACGGTACTTACTAGATCTTAATTGGTAGAACTCGTATGTCATGCATTATTTGTACACAAAATTAATTTATTAAAACATTTTGGATAACGGGCAACGCCCGCTCAGGTGAAACGTATAATCAATTAGGCGGCAATAACAAATGATTATTGTCTTTCTTAGAAATATTTTGCAAATTTTCGTAATGGGACCTAAACCACGCCTAATTTTCATATTACAGTAGTTTCTGAAACTGAGTAAAATTGAGTAAAATTGTTGTATTGAATAATATGAAAGCAAAGAATTTGGTTTTTATCAAAAAAATGTCAAATACGTAAAAACATATCTCCATTAATCAATATCTTAATAGTTATTGATAGACCATCAATAATGAAATCAATGATAGCACCTTTTTTAATATGGCCATTTTAGAACAAACAACAAATTCTGGACACCTAAGCAAGTATATAAGAATATCTCGCATGTTTAAAAATTCAGTTACGCCCAATCTTGAACCGAAAGTAAAATATACTAACTTCAAAATCATTTATTATAATCTAACTCGTTATTTCATGTTTAACTAAAAACTTCGAGCTAAATATATTAATTTTTGTAAAGTCAATAACTATTGTGTACAGATAAGGCAAATTAATATTTTGAGATTTTTTGCTCTACTGAAAGATTTTACTTAAACTTTTACCAAAAAAAAAACACACATTTTTTTAAAATCATTTTGGGGCTCTCTTTACAAACGCCTTTAAATAGATCAGTTAATTAAATGAAATGACGAGTAGTTGTGTTTGAAAAAAGTACTTTGATATCTGCTTTCAAAGTACTTTTATTTCCGGCAGGGTTAATGTCAAATGGTGACACGATTTAACAAGCCCGTTTAAAAACTGGTAATGTAAAATTTAATTTTAAATTTGATTAAATGAAAACCACGCATTATCCAAATTGCAATTTCTGTATGTACGTATGCACCCATTTATTTCTCGCGGGTATGGCAATAAATGCACCATGCAGCAAACTAATATTAGTATGTATCTATCATTTTTGCAATAAATGCGCACTCGTCCATATATATGTACATGAGTATGATGTACGCAGTACTTTACTCACTTTCTCTCACTGTGTGGTACTGGGGAGTGGAACTGAGACTAGCGAAAAAGAAACACAACCACACACATTTTTTTATTGTAAAAATAACAACCAGGTGGTACAACATGGTGATATTTTTACTAACAAAAACCTTTTTATTCATGGATTTGGGATAAATTTACATTTCAAATGTGTACCTACATATGTATGTATTAATATACAAGGAACAAATTTGAAATACAAATTTTATTTAAATAAAATTTTTTTTTTTAAATAAAAATACTTGAAAACACGAATGGGTAAATTATTTATCAACCACTTTTAGGTATGTACATTATAATGTTTATTCATCTTACCTATGTACATATGTATGTGAATAAGTCGCATTTATGTATATGTCCTAAATACATTAAGTACTACTCAGAAACAATTTTGAAATTGACATAATGTAAAAATGCAAGTAAAGGAGTACAAATGAAAAGGGTTTTTGAAGAAAACAGGCTGGCACCTCCACTACCGCGTGTGTTGTCCTGTGATGGCGTGTTTTGTTGAGGCGGCTTTGTTGGGCTATTAGGGAAATTCGAAAGTACATAAGTACATACATACATATGTAGTCGAGCAACTAAAAAATATAAATATTCAAACCCACCGTGGTGCATTTAACTTGTTAGTAATTGCGTTGCATTTGTTTATCATAATTCCTCTATTGTAAGCGGTGTTTGTTGAAACTTGTATAACACTAAGAGCCTTGGCAATTATAACTTTCGCATAATTAACTTTGTCATTGAACGTCGGCAACTCGCTTGGCATAACATTGCTATCCGGCATCTGACCGCTTGTCACTATTGAATCGATATATCCTTTCATCTCATTTAGTTCTTTTAACACATTTGCAACAAAGACTTCTCCCCGTTTAAATCGATGAGCGGCATCATCAAGCATTTCAATTGTATTATTCACTTCGGTGCACCAGGCTATGATCTCACCATGTAGTGACGTATAGGGTACCCAAGCGCTGCGCAGTTTTTTCACTGTTTCGAAGGGTACGTTTTCTGGAGGTTGTTCCAGCTCATCTATTTCACTTATTGATAGGAAAGTGTCAAAGAAAATAAGTTTCTCGTTGTACAAGTCCACGACTACTTCACCGCGGTTGGTTTCAACGGAAAAAACTGCCTTAGCAGTCATGACGCAGACGAGAATTACGAATATTAAATTCATTTCAGCGGTTATTTCAATACTGAATGCAAAAATAATACTTGATGTGTCTATAACTGTTACAGAAGCTTTTGTACGCCAACTAAAAGCATTGTGCGCGTTATTTTCTCTCGCTCACATACATCCGTACACATTTTCTCTCACATGCAATAAAAAATTAAATATACACTACCCAGTAGGACTGTGTACAATATGAATTCACATTTCTCCTATACATAAAATATGACTGGGTACTCTTGTTTTATTTATTCAACGCTAATAGATTCTTCTTAGAAAATGGCACTGGAAGAAAACACTTGGAAAGTCTCATATACATTTTACTACACTTTTTCGTGTCTGTAAACAGAGAAGCGTAAATCATAAACTGACAATTAACACGATTTAAAAATTTACTTCGTCGTTTCTGTATACTTTTCACTAGAAAATGTGTGAAAAGTAAGTATTCAAATGAATTCGTTTTATAAAACAGCATGAATTTGACTTAAAATAATTGACATTTGGCAAAGGGTTCATATTTTTATTCATCTCAGCTGTAAACACTATACAACTTGACGATGTCAGAAGAAGTCCGTTTGGGTATATAATTACATTTATACATACTCTGTTGAAAAGTGTGAGTTCATAACCAAAATCGACCCTTGTCAAGTGATTCACAGTTTATTTGTCTCTCACACATTAGATGCAATCGTGTACATGTGTCAGAGATGCCCGCTACCTAAAAGCATATAGCAAGTTTGTTTGGTAAGTGTGTTTACAGTAGGACGGAATGGCAATTACTCATAACACTCTTTGTTCTTGAACGTTTCGTGTGGTATATACATATGTACATATATATAACAATATATATTTGTTTTCGATCATTTTCGAAATACTTAGTAATGCATAACATTACAATATGCAATTGTTAAATTTTCTTCCTTGAATAAAATTTTAAAAGGTATGTTTAGTGCGTTATTTGTGTGTTTAATTCGATCAACTCTTTCTATTTATCATCATTTGAGATATTTCTGTTTAAGAAAATGTAGGAACCGAACGAACGAAGCTTAGTTATTAGGGGTATTCATCTAAACGCGCAAATGCCTCGCAACCGCATAAACGTCGTAAACTTTTTAATTTTTGTGTGAAAAACCGGTTTACGAGGTTTACGCAGTTGCGAGGCATTTGCGCGTTTAGATTATAAATATTTAAAATTAAAGTATTAAATTTAGGTTGTAATCCTATGCAAACTCTTCACAGGATTTTGCTTATAAACCTAAATCAGAATACATAAAAACAAATATTGTCCACTGTGCACAGAAAAATATGACTCATAGCGCCTCAGCAAACTATATAATATTCTCGCCAAGTTTGTTATGCTCTCACTTCATAGTATAAAGAGCGTAAGCTTGCGTGTTTGTGTTTAAAGTTTATACACAAACACGCAAGCTTACGCTCTTTACTGGCTCGTTTTTTGTTCCTACTATGTACATATGTATGTATATACAATTGCACATTGCTAACCGAAAACGATTCTCGGAATTCTACTACTACAAATTCATATCGGCTGATTTCCACCAGTATCCGGCATACTCACACACTCGAACGATTTTTCGCCCAGCAGAAAAAGTTTGGCTTTACCGAAATAAAAAAGTTTTTTTGAAAAGCCTTGAAAGATTTATTATTTTATATTTAAGCAAAAATTTCATTCAATGTTATAAAAAAACATTTTTTTTCCATTCATGTATGAAGTAGCTGTCACCGAGTGGTTTGTAGGATTTCTGAGAATAGGTTCGATTTCTGTTTATTTTTTTCTTACTTTATTTAATTTTCTAAGTTTTATTAGAAAGCTAAGAGCGAATCATGGTAATACAAGACAAAAATACGGGGTAAAGACAATTCTACAAAGGAGAGTAAAACTCAGAAATAATCTAGGTCAATTGTGTTGAAAATTCGCCAATATTTGTCATTCGAGGATATTGTCTAAAATCGATATTTTGAATGAATGGGCAAATGTTAGTACAAGATTTTGCAGAATTACTGTAGTGTATGTTTACTTATAACAATCAAACCTATATACATAATTGTACATCTTACTCCATGTATGCATACTCATTTCCAACTGGGTAGATGAGAAAATAATGAACGACTGAAATTATTTATAAAGGGTGTTTTTTTTAAACATGTGGTTTTTAAGAAGAAATAAAACGCATATAATTTAAAGCTATGGCCAAGAATTTAGCTTTATTATAAAGATAAGAGGTTGCCATTATGTTTTAAAAATGATTTCAGGTAAGTGCGTAAGAGTAAGAGAGGCCCAATTTTTGACCACTTATTGCTGCTATTGGGGCCGTATGTAAGCAATAACGCGCCGAATATTCTCTTTTAAGGCGCCTTGAAATGGCAAACTAAACTGAGTATACAGAGTTTCCCAGAACACAACCGAAACGGGGTGAAAGGATTGATTGTAACCATCATGAGAAAAATCAGAAAAAATATCTATCCCATGCAGTTTAAAAATTATGGGCATTTAAGAAAAACCCAGAAATTTGGTCAAACTATAACCATTTTTCGGTTATTATTGTTAATTTTTATTATTTTTGTTTGTTATTTGACGTGAGTTCTGGGAATCAAGGAAAAACAGCTCTCAAAAAGACCAATTCGGAAAAAAGAATTGCCTCATTGAAAACCACACGTCTAAAACAAACATCCTTTACATATCAGAGAACTTAAATGTTTATTTTACGTTCTCTCTGTACCTAGGTACATATATTGATATTGGTTGCTATCGCATCAAACTGAAGGCACCAGATTGTATACAGTAGGTAATTTAATTTTTTCGCAAACACGTACTTATAATACATACTACATACATATGTATGTATGTACATACATACATATATACAAATGTGCATATGCATGTAAATCATATAATGTAGAAATATTATTATTTAACTGTCTTTTGAAAAATAAAAAAAGAGTTACACGCTTTAAATCTCTGACAGTTCTTTATATGTATGTACGTACATACATATGTATGTGTTTATGTAACAACTTATTTAAAAAAGTTAAGGGTACAAATATTTCAAACTTTAACTCTGACTTTCTTAATGAGAAGGTGAGAGAAACCTGCCATGGAGGTGAACATTTTAAAAGCACGTTGCAGCAAAAGCATCGATGTTATCTATCATTCTTGTTTTAAAAGTGTCGTACATATGACACTACACTTACAGATGTATGTACATACTTAAGTGTATACCATTTTTAACTGCCGGACTAACTTTATTAAAACGCATTTACTTTATGTAATAGCATACTGAACTGTTTACTATTCCCGATGAGGCAAAACAACCTTATAGTATGTACATATATAAACCTGGTCGAGGTACATACATACATATGTACATATGTGCAAATTATTGAACAAAAAAGCTACCTACATACATACATAAATATCAAGGTTGTGGTTGTGTGCTTTGAGAAAGAGAAAAACTCAATAACAGTCTGCTGGGAACAAGACAAATTCATATAAGATGGAAGCGACCTTAAACTATTGTTAGTTAACCTTTCGACTTTGTTTTTCCCTTGCGGAATAATTTTACACTATTTCATATAATCGTTGTAAAATCATCTATTGAACCTAATTTTTTGTTTTCTTGTGGCTAACGGTTAAAGTTCTTGACTTGCAACAAAATAATTGATTCTGACAATCAGGAATCAAAAAGCTTATTAATATATACCACCTTTTACGAATTTGCTTTGCTTGTTTCACATCGGACAGCAAGAGACTCACTCGCATGCACGCGTGAGTGTATGTACCTATACATATGTATATAAAGCAAATATGAATATTCTCAGAGAGCGTTTACTGAGCTAAAAACATTTTGAGAATGAAATGCAAGATATATCTCCAAACTTTTTTTATAGCATGTGATTTTTTTTTGTAAAGCAAATAAAAGTTACTAGCTCTTTTAAATGGGGCGTATGCTCAAGTTTGGCGAGTTTATGGAAAATCACATCGATAATTGCTTAACTAAATATATCATTGTTTCTTGAGAATAGTAACTTTTACTCAGGAATGATAAATAATATTGCGCCAAGGTGGATTCAATAAGGTGGCGGTTACCGCATACCTATATGTAAGTAAAAAACTTTTCTGATTTCATAGTTGAGTGACGTCAAGATAGTGACACCGTTGCCACAAAGATTTTTATTTATTTATTTAAAAAGAACGGATTTGGTAAATGTTTTTTCGATTTGGAAATTATTTCAAAGTATTTTCTTTTATGTTTTAAATACTAAGTTACTACTAAAAGAAATTTAAAGCAATAAACCTTTTTGAAGTTACACAGTTTAAACTAAGTTTAGTTATACTCAGTTCAATTAAATTTGTTGCAACCAATAAAAAGTAGTCAGCAAAGTTTAAGTTGAACCCTTCAATATCGGCCGTTTAAAATTGACTGAAGAACTGCATACGGAGCTTACAGTCAGCTTAAATGACAAACAGAGTTAAATTTGCACTGAAAAACTGGCCCTTTGTAAATGGGCGATATGTACATACATATGTGGTTGCACCTTAATGAAGATAAATATTGAAAAAAGTTAAGGTTTTTATGAGTTAAACGACTTTTGGTAATACTTTTTTTTTAGAGTTTTGGTATTAAATTAAAATCTTTGTGGCAACGCTGTCACTCAAATGTGAAATCAGAAACATTTTAAGTAACGGTACTCCGGAAGGCGCAATCTTCTCTATCATTCTTGTTATAGCCCTAAAAAATGACCTAAGGCTGGGTTCATATATGGAAACTTTTTTTTGCGCATTCACAAAGAGCAACTTTTCAAAAATTTATTTTCGAAAATTCCTGTAAGCTTACAATATCTGATAAACTTGTGATCATAATTATTATTATATTATACTTATAATAGTTAGGTACGTTCGTTTAAAATCTCCAACAGCAAAATTCGGGCGAAACGTCTTATGTTCTCTCACAAGAAAAAAAAAATATCCAAAATAGTACGCGAACGCAAAATTTGCAGAAACTTGCAAGTTTAACGAACAGCTGATTGAATTCTTGTCGGCATCCAAATATGCAAAATGAAAAACACTGCATTAGTGTTTTCTTCAAACATTCTACAAAAGAAACTTATCCAAATTAACAATTACTTGCTTCTTGTATGTTTAACACTCATAATTTATAATTTTCTCTTTTAAAATTCTTAAACTAAAACTTATAATTTATCCAAATTGCAATAATCTGTTTTTGATCAACTGTTGGCAAATTTCTGCTGTCAAACATTTTTTTTAGCAGAAATCAACAGCTTCCCCTCAAATTGAAATGTCATTTTGCTCTCTCAATTTCCCCTACTTTGTTAGTTTTTGGCGTACGCGAACGCTAAAAGCTGATAGTTTTCGAAAACTTTGAAATATTACCCGAACTTACCTAATAATAAGTATTAATATTGAAGTACATACATACATACATATGTCAGTGATGCCCAGCGTTGGTAGAGCTACCAATCCAAGCACAACATTTTTGCCTTAGTATGCGTGCACTAGCAGAGCTCGGAAAAAATTACGTTCGCAAATAAAATTATTTGTTCATGTGAGTAAAATGAAAGATGAAAATTATTTTTTGTAAGTTTTTGAGCTGACATAGCGCTTAATTGAAATAGCTGCGCGCACACGACCTGTATATGAAGCAACTCATACGCCTCCGGTGGGCACCTGTGATGTACATACATATGTATGTATGTATGTATGTATGTACATATATGTTATATTTAAGTCCATCAAAATCAAATTCTTATTTCAATTAACCCATTTCTGTATGAATTTATACATAACTGCAACCACTGAAAAAAGCTGTAAAGTTAAAGAAATTACAAATTTCTTAGCATACAAGTGAGGGGAATAAGGCAACATTACCCCTACTACAAACTTCGAGTTGCGGCAACAAAAGTTAAGTACCGTGTGTTAACTCAGTCAAAACTTTTGACGTCAAAGCTGTAGATTTTTATTGAAAAAAATAATGGATAGTCGCAAAAGGATGCACTTGGATATATACTTCTATATGTACATAAACATCTGTTCACAAAAATATAGGAGCAAATTTCAAAATGATATTTCTTGAAATTTTTATTTATTTTTGATAATTTTCATTTAAAATTCAATAGGGTCTATAATTGAAGTCATATACTTATACCCAAAAATTCAACAAATTTCCAAATAATGTCATCAAAATTTCAAACTGCTTTTCACGAATTTGAGGAAAATTCTGGGGTATGCAGTTTTGTATCCTAATCAATTTTAGTGAAACATAGTGAAAGTTTCAATTGACTAAAAGTACCGTTGATTAATTAGAATTTCTTTTTTGTCAATAGTGTTGATCCATATTAAATTCGATTTTGATGATACCTTAATATGATATTAAATATGCATTGATGCTATTTTACTAATAGACATACATAAATACGTACACACATATGACAAAATTGATTATATTTGCGCTCAAAGCTCTGTATCCGAATCACAAAAAACATAAAAAGTCAAAGTTATTATTTCTTGAACAAAATAATGATAAGGTTATTTTGGCGCTGTGCTCTGTACATACATATATACACTGGTATGAATGATTTAAATTCGATTTTATGTTTTTTCTCTTGCTATTACTGCAATCGATGAGTTGACGAAGAAACAGTAGAACATCTACCGTGTACCTAACTGCCCGCCATTAGCTAGAACGTTAATGAAGTTTCTGGGCTGAAGTTCTTAAAATCATCACCATTTTCCTGCGTTGTATTTGTTGCCTTTTTTAGTTTCAATTACGACATGTGGTTTTAAAAGCCATTCGCAGCTACCAATACCAAGCTACATACATACATATATGTAGTTCTAAAAAATAACTCCACATATTGCACTTTAATGCATATGTCAATTAAAATTCACTGCATGGGTGACTAAGCCACCGATTTTTCAAACATTTTGAACATGTATCTTTGCAGAAATAATAGTTATGTAGTAATAATAAATAAATGAAACAAATATAAATCAGCATTACAGAGCAGAAGTAAAACTCCTTTGAGTAGTGAAGAAAACTAGCGACTGCATCTCTCCAAGTGTCAAAGTGGGACATAAAACTAAAATTGCTTGCCCAATGCAAATTGATTTTGCTTGCTTTGCCCCGATAACTGCCAAAATTAGTACAAATATGATAAAACATATAAAAGTGTGTCAAATGGCCAGCGCTTAAAGTAATATTCAATTCTGACATACTTAGTGATGTATTGAATTGTCGGTTTTCCAAAGGCTACCCAATATTGAAAAAATGTTGGTACGTATTAGAATTTCCATTTAATACCGATTAGCTTCTTAGTTTTCTCTTTAATATTAATTAATAATAATAATGAAGATTATCTCACTATAATTTCTTCAAGTGCAACTGTTTTTTTTCCCATCCATTAAACTGGCGTCGTGCTCAATAAAAAATAATGATTATTAATTTTAAAGGGCAGATATGCAGGTCTTTTACAAACAAAGACTTAGTTAAAAATTATTTATTACCAAAATCTGAAGGTTTTTGAATTTTGTTTAAAAAAATTATCTACGCATAAAATAATAGAAAATGGTGTCAAACAACTATTTTTACATGGTCTGTATTATATTGATTGTGGATGGATATAACATATATATATGTACATACGAGGAAATTTGAATACATAAAATTCAAGCTTTTCCTGGTACAAAAGGTTCATTACTTTGGTACAAAAAAATAAAATTTAAGCCATGTGCGTATGCTCTTGTTTAACGCTTGGTGCTTTTGGGTATAAACACAGAAGTTGTTTGGTAAAATATACAATATTCTGCAGTCAGCTATTATTTAAACTTACACAGGTTAGGTTTAAAATGAGGCATACAAACGTTGTTATTCGTATAATCACGAAACTTTTTAAGAACGTTGTGGTAATAGGCTAGTTTATTGTTAAAATGGCAAAGGCTTCATATTTATAGGAGCCCTGAAAAACGATTTTTTTGCGATTAAATGTTTGATTAATTAAAATATTTATAAAATCCATTGTAATGTAGGGCACGTACATACATAAGTATGTGCCCATGCGTATGTGTAATAATAACTATTTACTCCATAAGTCTAATAATCATTTGAATGTACATTAATATAAATAACCTTAAAGACCGTTTGACAATAAGAAACTTTAAAATGTTAACGAGTAAGAAACGTTTTGTAAAAGAGACGCTATATGCCATTAAAGAACGGGTCGACGAGATCATTCGATTCAGTACACCACATCGAACGGACGTGTTTTTATTATTCCCCTGCCATCTGATTTATTTCAGTAAAGAATTTTTTATATTTTCTATTGTACTTTTTTTTGTTATTTCGATTAAGAATATTATTTTTAAATTTCTCAGTGATAAAAGTTTGCGAATTTTGTTTCGAATATTTTGTTGCTTGTTTGACAAGTGAATACGAAAATGCAGTCGAGTTTTAAATCCAGGATTACAGTGTACTCCCAACTGATGATTATACTTTTGATATCAAATCGTTTTTAGCAAGTGTTATGCCCAAAAAAGTTAAATTTTGAGCTTAGAAAGGAGCCTTAAAACACGAAAATAATTTTTAAAAATGTACGCAATAAAAAACGAAGTATCATAATAAACAATATAATTTTCATAAATAATTAAAATTTTGTAGTTTTAATTAAATAATAATCATCGTTTTCCATTTGTTATTGCGAAAATAGCTCGAGTAAACCGTTTTTATGGATATACATATACACAGCTAATTAAAAATTCAAAATTTTCGCAATTGTCAGGGCTGCTATCATGAAGAAGAGTTTTTTCAAAAAATCAATTAAAAAAAATTTTTTTTGGTTACAATTTTTCATTTAGATTTTTTTTCGAAAAATTACCATGACATAGAATTTGGAATTTTATGTATGTATGTATGTATGTAAAAAGATTGACAATCTCCCAAAATTGAAGGCCCCGCAGTTTTGTGCCTCAGGCCCCAGAACTCTTCTGTGCGCTGAAAATTCTAAATGTAAACAAAATGTACACGATTCTACATTTTACTTAAAAAAAAAACATTTTCTTTGTTAGAGTTTGGCCTAATAATTTTCCAAATAAACCAATCGCCCTTAAAGCTCAAAAATATTTAAAAAAAACATTTGTTTTCAACGCAAACAGTGTAAGACGCATCATACTACAACAGATCCGCAGGAAGCATTGCTCCTGGTCATAAAATTCTGGAAAAACTCACGAGGTATGCCATCTAGAATGCAAAAAAATGGTCGGAACGCATTTAATTGTTTGCAGAAAGCGGCATGCCCAACCTCTGTTACCATTGGATAATAAAAGTTTGTAAACACAGTCTTTTTTTAAGTTTGTTTTGTAAACACTGTTTGACTTGTTATGGAACATGATTCAATTATAAAAGGTTAGGTAAATAATGACTTACGAATTTTGACACTATCTTATAAAGGGTTGTTTTACGAAGTATGGAAACGGGTACGATTTTGTTACCCTCTCTTAAAAAGTTAATAATAAGTAGTAACATTTTAGTGCTTTTTTTTAATAAAAATTTCAAAGCCATTTCATTTAAATTAAGAAATACAATAACTACGCTTACAAAATTTAAATAATTAATTTTAATTAGCGAATAAATTTTCAATCTGTTTGTTCCATGAACTAAAAGATTTTAAGGTATAAGGAAATTTATGTAAGTTATTTATTCGGTTTATTTCTTTTTTTATCTACCATCGGTATCAGGGTTATTCATAATATTGTGAGGAACCCCTGGACGGTGAAAGGACCAACAAATTTATTTCGATAAATAGTAAATGTCTTTATGGAGTTAATGGAGTTGTAAAAAAACCACAAAAATTCGGAATTTTAGAAAGAGAATCTTTATATATTAAAAGAAAAATAAATCAAACTTCATAACTCAATAATTTAGTTCTTACAAATTCTTGTTTTTGGCATTTGGATGATTATTATGTTACATTATTTTGAATATCTTTAAACCTGTTCCTTCTAGAAATAACAAAATTGTCCACTCTGTCGTATCGAATTTATAAGCGCGTGAAAAGCGTTCAATGAAGAAGCGCATCATATATGTATGTACATATACACATTTACATGTAATATTTACGAGACGTGGTCAATCTTGTAATCAGAAAAAATTATGTCAATAAAATCCGGATTTAAACTTACTGTTTACGCACACATAAGAAACAAAAAGTTTTGAGGTCACTACTATTAATATTTTTAAGAAGCAACACGGTTTTGATGCTAAGGGAGCCGTTTGTCAGAAACTGAGGGAGCTACATAGCTCCTTAGTCACAAACCTTTTATAATTGAATCATGGTTATGGACCACATATAAGAAAAAAACTCGAACCAGCTGCTAACATTATACTACCCGTTTATTTACAATAGTTAGGTACATAAATGCGATTATGATGTTTGTTTAGAAATAAAAACGACAATAAAAATTTCACCCTGCTTTTTCATGTACTTACTTTCTGAAAGTATGTAAATTTTATTGTTCATTAATTAGGTTTGTATTAAGGCTTGTTTGATCTAGTGTTTTAAATGCAGGTAAAAATAAATCACACAAACTTGCGCTCAACGAAAAGCACAAAAAAACCTATGTTTAGTTTACGATACTAACTTGGGGTAATGAGTTAGTGTTTAAACATATGGAAATTTTCAAAAATTGTGAACTTCTCATTTTATCTATTTCATATGCCCACATAATATAAGATTTTCTAATGTATGTCGTCATACGCTCTTTGCATTCCCATGATGAACCGGATTGGTTCATTGCACTGAAGAAGTTAGCAACGGTTTCCTCCATTCGATACAACTGCTTTAATCGTTGCATACTCGATTTCGATAGAACTGCTACACATTCAGAATTACGAAACAGGTACCCACCGCACGTGTTTGGATTGACCATCAATAAGTCGTTCCTTGATGGCGTGATCGTTTGTGTCGGAACCGTATATTCTGGTGGCGTTGTACTAATACATAAAATTAAAATCAAATATTGAACTATGTTGTGAAATAATTGTAATTTTTTAAAAATACAAAACTTTTATTCACCGTTCTGAAGCCATCTCGTTGAAAATGGGTCCGCATTTCGTAATCATGTTTTGTTTGTTAAACACATCACTTGTGGCGCCTTTAATCACATTGAGAGACTCGTGAATTATGCTTTTGGCATTGTTTAATTTGCCATTTAAGGGCGTTTGCGTAGTGTCTTCCGCGCTATTGCTTTCAGTTTGCGAATTTTCGTGCTGTGGTGGCAACTGCTGTGCTGGTAACTGCTGTGCTGCCAACTGATGTTCTCTGCCTTTAAGTGTCATGACTGGTTGGTGGTTTTCATTCGGAATGCTAGCGATGCTGTTCATTGGTATTGAATCGAAATAGGTCTTCATCTGATTCAATTCCGCAATCACTTTTCGTACAAACATTCCATTATCATTTATAATTCCAATTGTACTATTCACTTCTGTGCACCACGCAATGATTGCACCACGCAGTGTCGTATAAGAGATCCAAGCACTACGTAAAGTTTGGATTGTATCGTCGGGGACCATTTCAGGAGATAGTTTCAAGGCTTCAGTTTCAATTGGTTTGAGAAAAGAATTGAAGAAATTCAGCTTCTCATTATATAACTCCACGACTGCTGTAGCCCGGTTTTGCGACACAGAAATAACTGCCTTAGCAGCAAATAGACACCAAAATATCGTGTAAATTGTTTTCATTGCGACGGTTGTTTAAACACTGAATGCGCCTCATTCCTATGGAGGGGATTATATACGTAAGTCTAAAACAAAATATGACATTTGTCATGTTTACTAATTTTTATGATCCTCGGAAAGACACAAACAGTATTAGATACAAACATGATATGCGTGTGGGTACATGTGTTTCTTTTCTGTAAAAATATATTCCAACGATCTAATTGAGTTTATTAAGTGCCATATGGATCTTTGGAAAGTGTCAATTGGCTGGCTGCTATTTTGCAAGCTCACTATATTTCGCAGAAAAGTGCACAGAGAAATGCATTCACTGCTTGTGGAAAGCATTCAAATTATTTCTACGAACTATTGCTCGGTAGCAGGTTGCCGGTATTTAGCAATTGAAAAGAATTTACTATTTTCTGCGAAAGGCGGTTATCAAACGTTCATACCATTTTATAACCTATACATACTTATATGTAGGTATGTATGGATTTATGTAGACTGCGTGCAATATGTTGTATATGCAAATGTAAAATTTAAGGAGATCGCTTTGACAAGTAGAACATGTGTATAAATAGCGGCTAAATGTTTGCCACTAGCTCAGTCAAAACTTGTGAGTCTTCGGTTAAATTTATAATCCTTTGTGAGGAAGTAAGACATTTTTAATATGAGGAAAAATACATTGTCAGTGCTTGTAATGCTTTCGAGCACGTTATTCGTCCTGTGCCGTGCTGACATGCAAGAATACATCGCAATTGACAAAGCACTTACAAGTATGTCCAAAGTTGTTGTAAAATATCAAAGCGAATTCGACACAAGAGTAAAATTCGCTGCATTACAAGAAGCCATCGATTCAATTGACGAATCTATGCTCGACTACCAGGGCACAGCGAAAAATAAATTAGATGAAATACGTACATTGAATAGTGCTGCGCGTCGCACATATGAAGACTGTGTCGGTCCCGTCTTTGAGTGGTGTGTTTCGATTAACAGCACACTGGATATTTTCATTAGCTACATAAAGGATCAAAGGATAACGAAGCATGATCGAGACCTCATATGGAGCATGACTGCCGAGACACTCACTGACGGTCAGAAGAAAACTTATAACTCATTGGAGTTATTAAAACTCGTACAAGAAAAAACAAGTCAACTCAAAAATTTACTAGATTCCATGTTGCATGATCTACATTATGATTTTGGCCCGGACGGATACTACGGAAAACGAAAGCAAGAACTGATGACTGCTATTGAGGAAAGCCAAAGATCTCGTAATGCTATAATCATTGCTTCAGCTATCGGCCTCATCTTCATTGCCGTTGCCGCGCTGGTGGTTGGACCGATAGGCATAGCATTAGCTATGCTTCCGGTATATATAACTCTTGGATTAGGTGCAGTGATCCAAGGACACCGAAAAGCAACGTTTGAAGAAGAATTGCGAGCTATAGAAGAGTTTTTCAATATTCTTGATGACAAAATTAATAAAGCTAGCGCAATCGCACTTCAAGTCAATATTGACTTAAAAGAGGATAAAGACAACTTGTATGCACTTTCAGGGTTTATCGCTGGTGCATATAGAGTAAGTAACGTGAAACAGTAAGAAATATACAGAAATGTTATTTTACGATTTTTTCATAATTAAATTTCTAGAACAGAAAAGTTTTGTTGATGGACAGTCCAATACTCCAATTGCGACTTGTTCCAAACTTCCAAGACTTAGGAAAACAGTGTTATGAATACACTATATGGCACGGATATGGTTCGTCAGGTTATCAAAAAAAACATTCTAGAGCAAGACGTCATACGATCGAAGCATGCAATGAGCAGCGTTTAAAGGCATTGACAAAGGAGACTAAATCCACTTCATTGAATATTACGTTTGAAGCTTTGGTTGGCAAAGCTCATTCCATTGTGAAAGAGATCAATTGTGATCCTAGAACTTTGCCAACACCACTGCAATATGAACAGGTTGCTGTGCCATTGTTGGAGGAAAGTGCTGAACCAATATCGATCGACGAAAGCAGCAAAGAATCATATCGTTCGCTATATAATCTAGCGGAGAAAAAACCATCCAAATCTTCGCCAATTTTTTCTGTCGAAAAGATTATTGGGTCTTATTCTAATAACGTAAAATATGCAGTTTAGTATAATTCAGATAACATGAATTGCCAACGCCGTTATGAAAGATCAATGTTTCCTTCTTAGTTACAATAAAAACTAACGATTAAAATAAACAACTAAACATTGCGTTAAGTTATTTTATTTCAGCATTATCGATTGGAATTTATTCTCTACTGTCACGAATTTGTATTGATAAATTATTTTTTCTCGCAAGTAAAGCAAAATGCATTAATAATTGTGCTTTGCACTATTTACTAGTAAAGAAAGAATCTCTTTAAAAAACACCCAATTTCAATTATGATTAGACCGAATAAAAAAAAATCTATATAATTCAATAATCATGTGATTAAAAAAATTAATTCATTAATTAAGATACTTCATTAATTAATTTTTTAAGTAACCAATTATTATGGTATCATTTAACAGATCTGTTTTGGGACTAAAATTTTCAACTTTATTTGCTAGAAAGTTCATACAAAATATTAAAACTCGCTTGAACATCAAAAATATGTTTGAAAAAATCCTATCTTTTTCTTCAGCTTAAACACATTTTTTTTAAATGCATCGTCTAAAACTGTTTTTTTTTTTAAGAATTACAGAACGGACGGTGTTAATTGAATCAATTACAGATCAACTTAAGAATACCATTTATAGAACAGCTTCATTAAGTGATATTTATGTTGAATTTATTAAATTGATTGGATAAATTTTACTTTCAACAATTAAATTCAATCAAAATTAAAAACAAAAAAATTTAAGTGGACTTAGGCCTTTATTTATGGATGTCCTCATTTATGTGTGCACACGTGTATATTTAAAAGATCGGAAACATAAATAATTTTATTTTTTTATTTGATCGAGCGATTTTGAACCCGTGCCATAAAATAATTGCAAAATTCTCTAATTGATTTTCTAGTTAGCTTATCAACCGAACGATTCTTTTGAATTGATTGAATTGATTTAAAAATTTTGGTACTTGAAGTAGAATTGAGTTTGGAGTATTTTATATATAAATTTTTGCGAACTTAACACATTTCCTGCAAAAGATTTAAAATTTTACGAACTTCTAAGCAGACTTATGGACACACGACGTTGCACAGTGTCCCGTCCGTATATGTCGAGTGGACAAAAATTTTGAACGTTGTTCGATCTTAACCATATTTCGTATATGTTCATATTTTAGTTTAGCTAAGAAAAATATGAAAAACGTTGGAAATCGGCCAACTATCACGCCCACTTCCCATATACATAAATAAAATTTGCACGTACAAAGAATAAACAAACTTCCAGTATGGCCGGGATTTGCAATCAATTTAGTATGTGTATGTACACTTTCCGAACACTTTTACATGCCTCCATAGACATACAAGTTTATCTTGATGTAATATTACAAAAGCTTTTTTTTTTCATTTTCAAAATGTGTGTTTTACTTTTTAAATTCATGAGCACATGTTCATACAACACTTAAGATTTTTCGCTACTGTTAAGGGACTCGGTTTCTGATGATGAACAATTATGACCAAAAGCACCTATAACAATGTCATACAAAAAATCCATAACCCAGTTTTCACTACTATCAGGCATTATGTATTGCAATGTATGGAAAACAATTCCTTGCTTTTTAGTTAGCATATTTCTTTTTACAGAAAAAATCTGTTCTGAAGTAACCAAAAGATTTATAAAAATAGCGCTAATGTTAAATTCACGAGATATTTTTCGTTTATGATTCGATAATGTCGATTTTTTTTGTCTGGCTTCTAATGTCTCTTCGAAAAGCATTCCAATAGGAATTTTAAAATGTCTTATTATTAACATATTATTATATATACTTATATTTTTATTATTAAATCTGCTGCTCTTACAATTTAATTTTTTGAAGTCATTTTAATAAGTTGCTCAACTTTTCGTCGCTTACATAAGCCTTTAGATTGCAGCTGAGGTCTGTTTTTGCTAGTACTCGGTCTGTTTTTGCTTAGTTCCCGTTTAGTAAAAAAACATTTTTATTGATAAACACATCATCAAGTGACGACAATTTTCAAAATCCGCTTTCGATCCGAGTAAATCAAAGTGCTCTTTCTCAAAACAAGATTCATCTCGAATGCAAGCCAACTATTTCTCCGAAGCTCTTCTTCAATGTTATTTTATTGAGTTCGGTATGTAAAAAATATGTAATAGTCACAAATACATTTCGAAGGAATGTTAACTTTATTTCTCAAAGTTCTTCATCAGATAATATTTAATTTCTGATGCAAGAAAAAAAATGCATTGCATAAAAAAACAATTAGTTTACGATACTAACTTGGGGTAGTGAGTTAGTGTTTAAACATATGGAAATTTTCAAAAATTGCGAACTTCTCATTTTATCTATTTCATATGCCCACATAATATAAGATTTTCTAATGTATGTCGTCATACGCTCTTTGCATTCCCATGAAGAACCGGATTGGTTGATTTCACTGAAGAAATTAGCAACGCTTTCCTCCATTCGATACAACTGCTTCAATCGTTGCATACTCGATTTCGATAGAACTGCTACACATTCAGAACTACGAAAGAAGTACCCACCGCACCTTTTTGGATTGACCATCAATAAGTCGTTCCTTGATGGCGTGATCGTTTGTGTCGGAACCGTATAGTCTGGTGGCGTTGTACTAATGCATGAAATTAAAACCAAATATTGAACTATGTTGTGAGATAATTGCAATTATATAAAAATATACAATTTTTACTCACCGTTCTGAAGCCAACTCGGTGAGAATGGGTCCGCATTTCGTAATCATGTTTTGTTTGTTAAACACATCACTTGTGGCGCTATTAATCACATTGAGAGACTCGTGAATTATGCTTTTGGCATGGTTTAATTTGTCATTAAAGGGCGTTTCCGTAGTGTCTTCCGCGCTATTGCTTTCAGTTTGCGAATTTTTGTGCTGTGGTGGCAACTGCTGCGCTGGTAACTGCTGTGCTGGTAACTGCTGTGCTGGTAACTGCTGTGCTGGTAACTGCTGTGCTGGTAACTGCTGTGCTGGTAACTGCTGTGCTGGTAACTGCTGTGCTGGTAACTGCTGTGCTGGTAACTGCTGTGCTGGTAACTGCTGTGCTGGTAACCGCTGTGCTGGTAACCGCTGTGCTGGTAACTGCTGTGCTGGTAAATGCTGTGCCGGTAACTGCTGTGCTGGTAACTGCTGTGCTGGTAACTGATGTCCTCTGCCTTCAAGTGTCATGACTGGTTGGTGGTTTTCATTCGGATTGCCCTCTACGCTGTTCATTGGTATTAAATCGAAATAGGTCTTCATCTGATTCAATTCCGCAATCGCTTTTCGTACAAACATTCCATTATCATTAATAATTCCAATTGTACTATTCACTTCTGTGCACCACGCAATGATTTCACCACGCAGTGTCGTATAAGAGATCCAAGCACTACGTAAAGTTTGGATTGTATCGTCGGGGACCATTTCAGGAGATAGTTTCAAGGCTTCAGTTTCAGTTGGTTTGAGAAAAGAATTGAAGAAATTCAGCTTCTCATTATATAACTCTACGACTGCTGTAGCCCGGTTTTGCGACACAGAAATAACTGCTTTAGCAGCAAATATACACCACAATATCGTGTAAATTGTTTTCATTGCGACGGTTGCTTAAACACTGAATGCAATCCAGTGCTATGGAGCGGGTTTTATACTGATTGCTATGATCTTCATAGCGACGCATAAAATATAACATACACACGTTATCAGTGCAAAATATTTTAACGAGCTAATTAAATGAATTTAATGTAAATGTGATCTTTGAAAGTATGTCAGATTAGTTCCTAATTACAAATTATTATCTATATACAAATTATTTCTTCGAACATTTGCTTGATTACAGCTCTATCGTCTTTGGCAAAGTGAAAACAATTTCCTATTACACAGTAAAACATTTTTCAGTTCATTGATTGCCAACTCAATTCGGAGAACTGTATGTGAAATTAGACCCAAAAAGAATAATTTCTGCATCATTCGTTTTGTCTTCTTATTCGCAATTGAGCAAATTTTTGAAATTCATACCTTTACTCAATTGCGAATAAAAGTGAAACGCGTGCATCGATTTTCATGATCTTTGTCTCATTTTGCTTATAGGTTATGTGACTTTACGAAAAAGTAAACAGACTTGAAACTTATTTCCGTTTTGTATTTTTTATAAAAAAAAAAAAAAAAAACATTTTTTCTTCATGCGCTTATTTTTAACTTGGAAACTTGCTTGTAAAGGAAAACATTATATGAACAGATTAAGTAATTCTAAATTTTTTAAAATTTATTTCAACTAAATCGGGCTAGTGGCTGTCGAGCTATGTCAAACAACAGGGCCTAAAGCGTGATAAATTCCCCTATACGATAGTACTAACTTCAAATCGATATTAAAAATATTTTGGCAGGTAAGAAGACAAAACGAATGATGCAGAAATGATTCTTTTTGGATCTAATTTCACATACAGTTCTCAGAATTGAGTTGGCAAATCATGTGTTGTACTGTGTTATTTTTGAACGAAGGTTATCAGCTGCTGATACGATTATATACATACATATATTATAGAAATGTACATTAATATGATAAGTCTAATGTATGTATATAAGAGAATACTTTGTTAACATGAGTTTATTAGCAGCTTGTACACCGTCGGTTTAGTGTGAAATCCTTTGTGAGGTAGTTGTGGAATTTATTTTCATCATGAAGAAAAAGGGATTTTCAGTGTTTTTGATGCTTTCGTGCACGTTATTCGTCCTGTGCCGTGCTGACTTGCAAGAATACATAACAATTGACAAAGCACTTGCAAGTATGTCCAAAGTTGTTGTAAAATATCAAAGCGAATTCGACACAAGAGTAAAATTCGCTGCATTACAAGAAGCCATCGATTCAATTGACGAATCTATGCTCGACTACCAGGGCACAGCGAAAAATAAATTAGATCAATTGCGTACATTGAATAGTGCTGCGCGTCTCACATACGAAAACTGTGTCGGTCCGGTCTTTGAGTGGTGTGTTTCGATTAACAGCACACTGGATATTTTCATAGCTAACATAAAGGATCAAAAGCTAACAAAGCATGACCGAGATATCATATGGAACATTACTGCCGAAGTTCTCGTTGACGGTCAGAATAAAACTTATAACTCAATAGAGCTATTGAAACTCGTACAAGAAAAAACAAGTGATCTGAAAAATTTACTAGATTCCATGATGCATGATTTGCATTATGATTTTGGTGCGGAGGGCTTTTACGGAAAGCAAAAAAAAGAGCTGATGGATGCGCTGGAGAAAAGCAAACAAACTGAAATTGTTTTAATCGTTGCTACAGTTATTGGCTTAATCTTTACTACGGTTGCGTCGATCGTGACTGGGCAGATAGGCATAGCATTAGGACTCCTTCCGATTTTTGTTAAACTGGGATTAGATGCGGTGATCGAAGGGCGCCGGCAAGCTACGTATGAAGAACAATTATCGGCCATTTCGGAATTCTTCAATGCTCTTGATGAAAAAATAAATAAAGCCAGCGAAATCGCACTTCAAGTCAATGTTGACTTAAAAGAGGAGAAAGACAACTTGTATGCCCTTTCAGGGTTTATCACTGGTGCATATAGAGTAAGTAGCGTGAAACATTATAAAGAAATGTTTTTGTTTTACGATTTTTTCATACTTAAATTTCCAGAACAGAAAAGTGTTGTTGATGGACAGTCCAAATCTCCATGTTCTACTTGTTCCAAGCTTCCAAGACTTAGGGAATCAGTGTTATAAATACACTATATGGCACGGATATGGTTCATCAGGTTATAAACATAAACCTTCCAGAGCAAAACGTCAAGCGATCAAAGCATGCAAGGAGCAGCGTTTAAAGGCTTTAACAAAGGAAATGGAAGGCACTTCACTGAATATAACATTTGAAGCTTTGGTTGCTAAAGCTCATTCCATTGTGAAAGAAATTAATTGTGATCCTAGAACTTTGCCAATACCCCCGCAATATGAACAAGCTGAAATGCCATATTTGGAAGAGAATGCTGGACCAATTGCGTTCGACGAACAGAACATAGAATCATTGCCCACGTCAAAAAAGCCATTGGGGAAAATTCCGTTATATTCTTCGTCAATTTTTTCAGGAAATAATATGATGACGTCTTATTTAAAATACTTGTAATTTAACAAAATGATATATAATAAAAAAATGTGTACACTTTTTCGAAATCTTTATAAAGGCAAAACAATTAACCAGATTTTTTTTATTTCTGGCGTCCGTTGGTGAAAATGTTCTAAAAAATTCCATTTAATTTCTTTCAAGAAATCACGCTTTCTGAAAAAAATATGCAACTTACTTAATTGGCTTACGAACCGTCGATGCGATTTTGACCAAAAAAAAGCCAGTTTTGGCTACATCTGCAATAGGTACCAAGTAGCAATTATCTAACTACTTTTGGCCACAATTTGTTCGAACTTATTTTTGCACTGCAAGTAAACCAGCTATTAGATTTTACAAACATATTATCAGTTTTGCAAAACGTTAGAGCGTTAGTTACCCACCGACGTAGAAACGGCCGAACGAGTCAGCAGAAACGATCAAACTTTCGAGAGCTGACGTAAACTTTTCGTAGGAAATCCGAGTGTGTTTGATATGTGCCGTTATAAACGTTTACGTTTACGTAACTGCGCTCTTACCCATATAAAACTGGATATCAAGATATACATATCTGCAAAATCCAAAAATTTCACGTTCACGTTAACTTTGTCGTTTTTATTTTATGTTTGCAATTGATTGACTGTTGATTTATGTCATTAAGTCTGTTCGTGTAAAAGTCCAGCAAGAATTATCCAGCAACGAAATTTCTCAGAATTTTGGAGTATTCTCTCGCAAAGAGAGATCCGCAAAATTTTACCCGAACGCAAAATTAGTAGAAACTTGCAAGTTTAACGAACAGCTGATTGAATTCTTGTCCGCATCCAAATATGCAAAATGAAAAACATTGCATTAGCGTTTTCCTGAAACATTTCACTAACGAAACTTAATCGAACGAAAATTTACCTGTATCTTGTATGTTTAACATATGTATATGTATCCAAAATGCAATCAGCTGCTCTTGATCAGCAGTTTTCTTGCTTGCAAATTTCCCCTTCCTTGCAAATTTTATGGTCACCGCGAACGCGATTTGACAAAAATCGTGATATTTCGAAACAATTCGGAACAAGTATCAGCACCGCGAACACTCTAATTGCCAACTATGTTGCCTTATCTTTATTTTATGAAGTTTTTGCATTGTTATGCATGATTTTTCAGCTTACTAGTAATTAGTTTTTATGCGTTTGATGAAAATCGGGTATTTTTTTTTCGCAATTATCGCAAAATAGTTATTTAAAAGTTAGTTAGTTTTAGCAATTGATATTTTTTGACTGCAGGGAGCAGCACTTGTGATAGCTATTGCAGAGGTTGCTCCCAATTCTTACATAGCTGGAGGTGTTGGGGATACCATATTCAAACATGGGTCGTAAGATAATTTGTTTTTGTGTCGATAAAAAGATGGTGCATGCCAATTTTTCTTACTCGAGTCTTTTCCAAGATCCGGCGTAATGTGTATACCTGGGCGATGGCAGATCAATCTAATAAGGTCCAATCAGTTCATTGTCGTAGGGCTTAAGTCTTTCACACAATAGGAATGAGAACCTTACACGGGATATTAAGAATACTGATTTCGCAATAGTTTTCGCATTCATACTCTGCAGATAAGCTGGTGCAAAGTCTTCGCCACTTGATTTAAATAGCTCAGCTAGCTGCCCATCAGCATCTTAGATAAACACTCATATGAAACACAAATGTGAGGAATTTTACTTTAAAATATTTTTGCAATTCTTCAATTAATACCAAGGCAACTGAAGCAATATCACGTGCAAAATCGCGAGAGAAATTTTGGCCTTATTATGATCGATCAAAAACGGTAGACCTTCTCAACAGATCAAGGAAAGAAATATTCCGCCTAACAGCTACAATTACGGGTCACTGGCCACATGGTGAGCATGCGACCAAGACTGGCCTTCCATTCAACAACCACTGCAGGAGCTGTAAACATGTAGACATCAGAGAAACCATCTTTCACTATCTGTGTGAGTGCCCAGCTCTGGCACGCCTCAGACAAGAAACACTGGGGTTTCTTCCAAAAGATTTAAGGGAGATCTCTAGGTGTAATATAAACTGTTACTGCTTCATCCACAAATCAAAGTGGTTCGAAAATTAAAGACCGCAGAACATACCAGAGGTTCCACGAAAATAGCGTAACAAAATGGTACTTCCAGCGCTAATTGAGCCTTTGTCATTCCAGGACTAGGCAACGCTTTAACCAACCAACCAACCGAAGCAATATGAAATAAAACAAATTTAATTTAAGACAATTGACGTAAGGCATTGTCCTGTTTTTAAATAACGAATGCTAATAATAGCTCCAAAACAATAAAAAATCAACATAAGAATCCAATTGGAATTCAACTTTAAAATATCGATCTCGACAATTTTTCTAATAGTTTTTTAAAGCTTTTTTTTAAAGATATATATTAGAGTTCGACTTATTCTCTAATCAATCTCTAGCTTAAATAATTGCTGGGAATGTTTAAAAATTTTCAAACCAATCAAGCCATAAATATCTTGGCATTGCAAGATGAAGTTCAAATTTCGCTAAACTTGGCCGCTTCGCAGAATCGTAAATGTGTTTTCGTAATAGCTAACGATTGCATTTGTAGCGTTTATGTCTTATCACCATTTTTACATTTTTATACCCGAGCGTACTTGTGCATAAGGGTATTATTACTTTGTTCGTAAAACAGCTTGTAACAGCAAAAAAAATCGAAATAGATATAGACATATATATACGAAAATGATCAACATGAAATAGAGGAATCGATTAAGCCCTGACTGTCTGTCCGTGGTTACAATAACTTCGAGTAAAAATTGAGATATCCCAATGAAATTTGGTACATAGATTGCTCTTTGGACAGGGTAGGTTGGTATTAAAAATGGTCAAGATCGGTCAATAACCACGACCACCTCCAATATAACGGAAATTTTTAAAAATGCAAAAACTTAATGTTATGAATTTGGTTATAGATTTGTAAGTCGTTTTCTGTATCAGACTCCCTTGCGCTATCTTTGCTATATCATCCTTCTCAACCAGGAACGGAATTTACCTTACACTATTTCACTCTTGCACTCTGATTCACTTCAAAAAATCATAAATACTTTCAAAAGCAATGTAAATTTTATTTCTCAACTATTAAGTTAATGTGGTATTTTGGTTTGAAGTAATTTTTAAAGTGCAAGTAAAATTAAGTTGCTTCAGCTCAAGTTCAACAAACGACATAAAACGAATAATTAGTGCACGATACTAACTTGGGGTAGTGAGTTCGTGTTTAAACATATGGAAATTTTCAAAAATTGCGAACTTCTCATTTTTTCTATTTCATATGCCCACATAATATAAGATTTTCTAATGTATGTCGTCATACGCTCTTTGCATTCCCATGAAGAACCGGATTGGTGGATTTCACTGAAGAATTTAGCAACGGTTTTCTCCATTCGATACAACTGCCTCAATCGTTGCATACTCGATTTCGATAGAACTGCTACACATTCAGAATTACGAATCAGGTACCCACCGCACGTGTTTGGATTGACCATCAATAAGTCGTTCCTTGATGGCGTGATCGTTTGTGTCGGAACCGTATAGTCTGTTGGCGTTGTACTAATGCATGAAATTAAAATCAAATATTGAACTATGTTGTGAGATAATTGCAATTTTATAAAAATATACAATTTTTACTCACCGTTCTGAAGCCCACTCGGTGAGAATGGGTCCGCATTTCGTAATCATGTTTTGTTTGTTAAACACATCACTTGTGGCGCTATTAATCACATTGAGAGACTCGTGAATTATGCTTTTGGCATGGTTTAATTTGTCATTAAAGGGCGTTTGCGTAGTGTCTTCCGCGCTATTGCTTTCAGTTTGCGAATTTTCGTGCTGTGGTGGCGACTGCTGCGCTGGTAACTGCTGTGCTGCCAACTGATGTTCTCTACCTTCAATTGTCATGACTGGTTGGTGGTTTTCATTCGGAATGCCATCGATGCTGTTCATTGGTATTGAATCGAAATAGGTCTTCATCTGTTTCAATTCCTCAATCACTTTTCGTACAAACATTCCATTATCATTTATAATTCCAATTGTACTATTCACTTCTGTGCACCACGCAATGATTGCCCCACGCACTGTCGTATAAGAGATCCAAGCACTACGCAAAATTTGGATTGTATCGTCGGGGACCATTTCAGGAGATAGTTTCAAGGCTTCAGTTTCAATTGGTTTGAGAAAAGAATTGAAGAAATTCAGCTTCTCATTATATAACTCTACGACTGCTGTAGCCCGGTTTTGCGACACAGAAATAACTGCTTTAGCAGCAAATAGACACCACAATATCGTGTAAATTGTTTTCATTGCGACGGTTGCTTAAACACTGAAGGCGCCTCATTCCTATGGAGGGGATTATATACGTGAGTCTAAAACAAAATATGACATTTGTCATGTTTACTAATTTGTATGATCCTCGGAAAGACACAAACAGTATTAGATACAAACATGATATGCGTGTGGGTACATGTGTTTCTTTTCTGTAAAAATATATTCCAACGAACTAATTGAGTTTATTAAGTGCCACATGGCACTTTCTTTGGAAAGTGCTAATTGGCTGGCTGCTTTTTTGCAAGCTCACTATATTTCGCAGAAAAGTGCACAGAGAAATGCATTCACTGCTTGTGGAAAGCATTCAAATTATTTCTACGAACTATTGCTCGGTAGCAGGTTGCCGGTATTTAGCAATTGAAAAGAATTTACTATTTTCTGCGAAAGGCGGTTATCAAACGTTCATACCATTTTATAACCTATACATACTTATATGTAGGTATGTATGGATTTATGTAGACTGCGTGCAATATGTTGTATATGCAAATGTAAAATTTAAGGAGATCGCTTTGACAAGTAGAACATGTGTATAAATAGCGGCTAAATGTTTGCCACTAGCTCAGTCAAAACTTGTGAGTCTTCGGTTAAATTTATAATCCTTTGTGAGGAAGTAAGACATTTTTAATATGAGGAAAAATACATTGTCAGTGCTTGTAATGCTTTCGAGCACGTTATTCGTCCTGTGCCGTGCTGACATGCAAGAATACATCGCAATTGACAAAGCACTTACAAGTATGTCCAAAGTTGTTGTAAAATATCAAAGCGAATTCGACACAAGAGTAAAATTCGCTGCATTACAAGAAGCCATCGATTCAATTGACGAATCTATGCTCGACTACCAGGGCACGGCGAAAAATAAATTAGATGAATTACGTACATTGAATAGTGCTGCGCGTCGCACATATGAAGACTGTGTCGGTCCCGTCTTTGAGTGGTGTGTTTCGATTAACAGCACACTGGATATTTTCATTAGCTACATAAAGGATCAAAGGATAACGAATCATGATCGAGACCTCATATGGAGCATGACTGCCGAGACACTCACTGACGGTCAGAAGAAAACTTATAACTCATTGGAGTTATTAAAACTCGTACAAGAAAAAACAAGTCAACTCAAAAATTTACTAGATTCCATGTTGCATGATCTACATTATGATTTTGGCCCGGACGGATACTACGGAAAACGAAAGCAAGAACTGATGACTGCGATTGAGGAAAGCCAAAGATCTCGTAATGCTATAATAATTGCTTCAGCTATCGGCCTCATCTTCATTGCCGTTGCCGCGCTGGTGGTTGGACCGATAGGCATAGCATTAGCTATGCTTCCGGTATATATAACTCTTGGATTAGGTGCAGTGATCCAAGGACACCGAAAAGCAACGTTTGAAGAAGAATTGCGAGCTATAGAAGAGTTTTTCAATATTCTTGATGACAAAATTAATAAAGCTAGCGCAATCGCACTTCAAGTCAATATTGACTTAAAAGACGATAAAGACAACTTGTATGCACTTTCAGGGTTTATCGCTGGTGCATATAGAGTAAGTAACGTGAAACAGTAAGAAATATACAGAAATGTTATTTTACGATTTTTTCATAATTAAATTTCTAGAACAGAAAAGTTTTGTTGATGGACAGTCCAATACTCCAATTGCGACTTGTTCCAAACTTCCAAGACTTAGGAAAACAGTGTTATGAATACACTATATGGCACGGATATGGTTCGTCAGGTTATCAAAAAAAACATTCTAGAGCAAGACGTCATGCGATCGAAGCATGCAATGAGCAGCGTTTAAAGGCATTGACAAAGGAGACTAAATCCACTTCATTGAATATTACGTTTGAAGCTTTGGTTGGCAAAGCTCATTCCATTGTGAAAGAGATCAATTGTGATCCTAGAACTTTGCCAACACCACTGCAATATGAACAGGTTGCTGTGCCATTGTTGGAGGAAAATGTTGAACCAATATCCATCGACGAAAACGGCAAAGAATCATCTCGTTCGCTATATAACCTAGCGGAGAAAAAACCATCCAAATCTTCGCCAATTTTTTCTGTCGAAAAGATTATTGGGTCTTATTCTAATATCGTAAAATATGCAGTTTAGTATAATTCAGATAACATGAATTGCCAACGCCGTTATGAAAGATCAATATTTCCTTCTTAGTTAAAATAAAAACTAACGATTAAAATAAACAACTAAACCTTGCGTTAAGTTATTTTATTTTAGCATTATCGATTGGAATTTATTCTCTACTGTCACGAAATTGCATTGATAAATTATGCAAAATGCATTAATAATTGTGCTTTGCACTATTTACTAGTAAAGAAAGAATCTCTTTAAAAAACACCCAATTTCAATTATGATTAGACCGCATAAAAAAAATCTATATAATTCAATAATCATGTGATGATGTGATTAATTCATTAATTAAGATACTTCATTAATTAATTTTTTAAGTAACCAATTATTATGGTATCATTTAACAGATCTGTTTTGGGACTAAAATTTTCAACTTTATTTGCTAGAAAGTTCATACAAAATAATAAAACTCGCTTGAACATCAAAAATATGTTTGAAAAAATCCTATCTTTTTCTTCAGCTTAAATAGCTACAGTTTTTTTAAATGCATCGTCTAAAACTGTTTTTTTTTAAGAATTACAGAACGGACGGTGTTAATTGAATCAATTACAGATCAACTTAAGAATACCATTTATAGAACAGCTTCATTAAGTGATATTTATGTTGAATTTATTAAATTGATTGGATAAATTTTACTTTCAACAATTAAATTCAATCAAAATTAAAAACAAAATAATTTAAGTGGACTTAGGGCTTTATTTATGGATGTCCTCATTTATGTGTGCACACGTGTATATTTAAAAGATCGGAAACATAAATAACAGTGTTACAAAATGGAAAAAATTGAATGAAGTTTTAAAGTGATATATTGGAAATTGTTCACCTGGTCGAATATAACTCAAAACGGTTTTGGAAAATTTGTAACACCCTCAAAATTTTTCTTTACAGTTAAAAAACCGTTCTTCGGAAGTGTACGCGCTAATCTTTTCATTACTTGGCCATTTCTTTACCGATTTTCAATATGAAATATGTTTTGGAAAGGTAAGGATTATACCTTTTAATTGAGATATAAAGATCGGGTAAACTTGGAAAATTTGTTTTTTCTTCAAATTTTTCTACTTTGACCGCATTTTATTGCAGTATTTTACTAAAAATATATCAAGTATGAGGAATTATTTTGAAAGTACATTCCTGTCCAAAAGTGCTCATGCAATGAAATCGGACAAAAATTGACGAAGCTATTACATTTTTTCTGCTATTAAATAAATTTACCTTGCGAAAAGTTTTTTTTTTTTAATTTTTCTACTTTGACCGCATTTCATTGCGTTATTTTACTAGAAACATAGCAAGTATGAGGAATTATTTTAAACACATTCATTTCCAAAAATTTTGAGTGGTCATCTAATAAATTTACGGCGTTAATTATATTGTGTAATAAGTGTGGTAAAATGTGTGATAGGCGCAACAAATTTTGTTACGCCTGCGGTCTATTTGTTGATAAGAAATATCGGTTCGATTTAAGAACAAATAAAGCTGTGGTTGAAGCGTTCAACCTCTTTTTCAGTTGCTCATACGTGGAAAGTGCTTGGTATGAACCCGAATATATTTGTTCGATGTGCTGTACAACATTAAAACAATGGAAAACCGGTAAATGCGATGACCAGCGTCTGTCGTTTGTGACTCCTATGGCTTGGCATTATCAAATATATTACAAGCCGGAGGATTGCTACTTTTGCCAAACAAAAATCACTGGTCACCACTATAAAAGTCGCCACCTCATAGAATATGCCAATGTGTTGACTGTATCGAAACCGATTCCAAGAGGAAAACAAGATCAGCGAACTAAAGACAAAAATCCAGCTACATTTCCTGATTCAAGCCACAAATCTTCTAATGAGGTAAATGACGAACCGTACCTTCTAACCAAAGCAATAGAAACGGAACGTCATTTCATGTCAAATCACGATTATTGAGATCTTGTGCGGGATATGGATCTGTCTATAAGACAGACAGAGATTCTGGCCTCCAGATTAAAGCAGTGGAATATAGTAGACAGTAACTTTAAAGTAACGTCTGCACGATAAAAAAGAGACCTATCTTCGTTCGAACACATTTTCAAAGCTGATGACACCAATAACAAACTAGGTTATTGCGTTGATGTGGATGAATTGTTTGCTGCACTCGATCACGTGCACTGTCCACAAGATTGGCGATTATTTCTAGACGGTTCTTGCAAAAGTAAGTATTTAATGTGTTATGAGTGTGAGAGAACTAAATTTGAATACAATTTATCAATTCATTTTCAATTGACTAACATCGTAGGTCTGAAAGCAGTATTGCTGCACAACAGAAATGAATTGCCATCAGTTCCAGTGGCATACGCTCCTGATATGAAAGAGACTTATCAAACGATGGAAAAAATTCTACGATTGCTTAAATACAATAAATTTCGCTGGCAGATTGTCTCGGACCTTAAAGTCCTGACAATTCTACTTGGAATGCAAGGTGTCTACACTAAATATCATTGTTACTTTTGTGAATGGGACAGTCGTGCCAAAAATCATTACAAGTGTAACATATTATTATTATTATTATTAAAAGCTAATATTACAATATAAAATTATAATTTAGCTGAGAAGCCATAGCATCACAGGCCTTAGGCTAGTTAATAAAATAGTAAACTTAAAATTATGTATTTACATATTTACATTGTGGCTTAAAAATAATATTTGCGATAACATGAAACTGTGAAAGGTATACGAATTTTTACTTTTAATTTCAAACAATTAGGGAAGGAAATATATATTGTAATTTGCAATTTTGAAAATAGCGACTTAAATTAGATAATAGAGTTTGCTTAATTTAAGAAATTCAGTAATAGTTTTGATATTTTCATTACTAGGTTCAGATAACAAATTCAAAGGATTTTTGTTCTTGAAAATTCTGTTTCTTATATAACTAAATTTATGACAATTTAAAAGAATGTGTTCAACTGAGGCTACTTCTGAACCATTACAAAAGTCGCATATATCCAAGTAAGCTCTATCCAAAAGATGCTGATGAGTCAGTCGAGTGTGTCCAAGTCTCAGTCGCAAAAATTTAACAAGATCTTGCCTTTTTGAGTCTGATTGAGCTGAATAAAATTGAATTTTGCTGATATTAATTTGGTTGGAGTTTATTCTTTGGTACCAGGGAGAGGTTCTGTTAAAAATTCTAACGTAATTATTGGTAAAATTATTTTTTATAAATTTAATAACATCTGCAGGGTTGTAATTCGCACTTGTTATAAGTGGCAATGTATGTGCTTCCTTAGCTGAGTGATCTGCATACTCGTTGCCTGTTATTTTGACATGGCCAGGGACCCAAAGTAAAGTAATCTTTGGAAAGTGATTTATTAATAAATTTCTAATTTGTTTAGAGTAAATATTTTGATTATTAATGTTTTTAATTGATTCAACTGCTGCTAAAGAATCTGAGCAAATTATGAATTTTTCATTTCTGCCTTTAATTAGGAATAATGCTTCTAAAATTGCTTTTAATTCTGCTGTATAAACAGAGCTATAAGTAGGAAGCCTGGCAAGTTTTAAAGTAGTATTTTCTGTCGTTACACTAAGTGTTGTATTTCCATTCATTTTAGACCCATCAGTAAAAATGAATTCGTAGTTTTTGAATCTATTCCGAATAAAATTAAATTTACTGCGGTAGATCTCTGGAGTTGTTGAAGTTTTCCTCAGATGGCTTAAGCTTGTGTTAATACAACTCTTATTAAAAAACCATGGTGGGAATTTTTCGGTGGGAATTTTTCGGTGGGAATTTTTGTTGAGTTGTATGGTATTTCATTAATTTTGCATAATTCAATACACTTTTCTATTGCCGATTTATATTTATATATTCTTTTTGACGAAGTAACTTTTCTGATAACATTTGACAATATATTATTGCCTTGTAATAAAAACTTAAATATTTTTATAACAGAGCTAATACTTCTATTTTCAATTGGCATAATTTTTGATTCAAATAATAAATTATTTATATTTGTGGTGCGATACGCTCCCATCGAAAGTCGAATAGCTGAGTTATATATTGGTTTTAAACTTTTTAAGTGTGAATACGCTTCCTGCCCATACAGAAATAATCCATAGTCTATTTTTGACATCATTATAGCATTTGTTACCGTAATAAGAATTAACGGGCTGCAATTGTAACTATTACTTGAAAGACATTTTATTACATTTAGACTACCGTTGAGTGCTTTTTTCAGTTTTGTAATATGGTTTTTCCAGTTATATTTTTTATTGAAAACTATGCCTAATATTTTTAATTCGTCTACATTTGAAATTGGAGAGTTGTTAATCGTAATTTTTACTTCACAATTTTTTTTCCTGCAAATATGAATTTGCTTACATTTTTTTTCAGATAATTGAGCACCTGAGTACTTACCCCAAGTATTAATGTCATTAAATAGTGTATTCATTTCTATTGATTGATTCTTCGGTTTGCCTGGTTTAATGATGAGATGAAAATCATCGGCATATGCACAAAAACTGATACGTTTATGAATTGAAAGTGTCTCGCAAAGCTTATTGTAAGCTACTAAAAATAGCACAACTGATAATGGTGATCCTTGCGGAACACCATTATCTACGCTGAAAGATTGGGAATATGTATAGTCAATACGGACCCTGATCTTTCTGTTGGTCATAAAATTTTTTACATAATTAATAATTTTCTTCCCTACTTTCCATTTCAATAATTGGTCAATAACCGCATGCACACCAATTCTATCAAATGCTTTTTTAAAATCTAAGGATAAAATTGAAATATGGCTATGAGTTGAAAGTGATTTGCTTACTAAATAGTCAATGTATAAAAGATTGTGAGTTACTGATTGTCCTTTTTTAAATCCTGTTTGATGTATGTTTAAAAGGTGCTTTGAATTTAAATACCACCAAAGCCTATTTGCAATAATTTTATCCATTACTTTAGAAATACAAGGATTTAATGAGATAGGTCTATATGAATTTACATCGGTTTTAATAGAATTGGGTTTCAATATGGGAATGACCGTACTGCTTTTAAAGATATGTGGGGAATAATTGTCAAAGATGTTATTAAATAAGTTTATAAGTCTAATTTTAACATTTCTCGAAAGATTTGCTATCATCGGATATGAAATCCGGTCGTGGCCTGGAGTAGTTCCCTTTAGTTTCTTTAAAGCCATTTCAAATTCAACAAATGTAATTCTCTTTTCTATAAAATTTGCTTCTTTGCTAGGAATTATGCAATTTGGTAAATATGTTGATGTTTTTGATGTACGAAAAGAATCTGAAAATTTTTCATTTGATGCGTCTTCTGACCAAACTCTGGCGAATTCCTGTGCAATGAGAAATTTGTCAGTTATATTTGGCTGTTGCGGGTTAATAGGTTTAATGCAATGAATGCCTCTAAGCTTATGTAGACCACAAAATGTTCTAATATTGCTCCATATTTGTGTGGTTGAAGTATTCGGGTTTATTAGACTAGTGAAATCCTTTACTGATTGAGCCTTGGCTAACTTAATTTCTCTTTTATACTGCGAATTTGCTTTTTTATAATTCAGTAAGTTGATTTCTGAAATATTGGATTTCAGAAAATTAAATAATTTATTTCTTTCTTTTTTAAGCTTGTTCAAATTTTCGTTCCACCAAGGAACATAACGTTTAGAAAGTGTATTTGTTTGGGGAATTGCTTGATTAGCAGCTGTCAATATAATTCGATTTATATTAGCACATTCTTTATTAATGTTGTTACTTATTATTTTTTCTGAGCTAAGATTTTCAGTCAATATACTAAATTTTGGCCAGTGAGCTAGTTTCACTTTAAATTTTGGAACCTTTCTGTCTGAATATGTATTTAAAGATATAAATAGATCCATAAATATAGGAAAGTGATCGCTAGAGTACGTTGATTGAGCTACTTTCCATGTTGAGTCAATAGCCAAACGGGGTGAACAAAAGGTTAAGTCAATGTGACTAAAAGTACCATAACTGGAACTAAAATGCGTAGGAGAGTTGTCATTTAATAAAATAAAGTTGTTGTCTTCTATAAATTTTGCTACATTCTTTCCTCTTTTATTACTTTTATATGATCCCCAATTAAAATGCCAACCATTAAAATCACCTGTCACCAAACATGGAAGTCCCGTCTGACCTATTGTATTTTGTAAGTCTGTAGTATTAAATGATTTATTTGGTGATATATATATTGAGAAAATTCTAAATTTTATTTTTGATAAAACTGTTGCTGATATCATGTCAAATGTATTGCTTGCTGTCTCTGGAATGTATTCAATTGATTTGTGTATTAACAATGCAGCCCCACCAAAAGAGTTTGCACTGTTTGATATAAGTAAATCGTAATTTACAGGTGTAGGTACGTTTGCAGTACTATGTAAATGAGTTTCCTGTAAACTTAACATTTTCGGAGATCTTTCCTTAATCAATATTAGCAATTCATTGTAATTGTTCAAATAGCCTCTAATATTCCACTGAATCAAATTAAACTTATTCATATTCGATATAAAATCAAGAAATACTATATTAAATGTTAAAGGTTTGATTAAGTTAATTAAAAATCTTAAGTACTTATGAAAAATAAATTTTAATTAGAGTCTGTATTATTTAATTCATGGTCAAATGTTTCCACCAACAAGTTAGATTGTGATTTCATCGTTGATTTCTTTCTAATTGACATAGCTGCTTGCCTTCTCAGGCGCTTTGATGAGTTTTTAGGCAATATATTTACTCTCTTAATTTTGTTGTTAGTACTAATTATAGTGTTACTTGTTGTTGGGACGTCTACAGGAGTTGTGTTAAGAGTGCCGTTCTCTGTTGCTGGTATTTCCACTGCAGGTGGGACGTCAGCATATGAGACAGTACTGCGTTGGTTGTTGTTTTCCGCTGCTGCGCTTGCATATGTAGTCGATTGGCTATGACGATTGTTGTAAATTTTCAGAGCAGTTTTTCTTCCCACTTTTTCTATAGTACGTATTGCCTGAATTTCTCTTTCTTGCATAAAGATTGGGCAAGAGTTGCTTAAAACAAAGTGGTTGCATTGTTGGTTTGTTGCCTTGCAGTTTATACATATTGTTTCCAATGTACATTTTTCTGATGTCTCTTTATCTATATGAGAAGATTTGCCACAATTTATGCAAATTTGCTCTTTTTGGCAAAATTTGGCAATGTGACCAAATTCGCAGCATTTATTGCATCTCATTGGTCGAGGTATATATTGCCGTATTGTTGCTCTCTCATAACCGATATATATGTGGGAAGGTAGCGAGGTTAGCGAAAATGTTAAAATAAGAAGACCCGTTTCAACGAGTTTCTCGTTCACTTTTTTCTTTATTTTTTGAACATCAACAACAAAACTGGATTTTAGCTCTTCAATAATCTCTTTTTCCTCAATGTCACGTAGGTCATTTGAGTAAATTACTCCTTTGGTATTATTGAGTGTCGGGTGCTCTAAGATTTCAATGGAAATGTTCTGATTGAGAGCAGTTAACGTAACTAGTTTTACAGCTTGTTCTACATTTTTTGTTTTTATTAATCTTGTACCGTTGTTTAATTTTGTGCACTCAAGAACTTCACTTCCACAAGTAGTGTCAATGCATTTTTTTATTAAAAACGGAGAGACTTTGTCTAATGTACAACTGTTTCCATTTGTATCTTTGTTGTTGCTTGAACTGGGCAAAACATTTTCACCGTTTGTAGTGACTCTTCTCATTAATAAAAATTTTTGTCCAGGTGTGGAATTTTTTAATTTAATTGTTTTGTCAAACTGCATTTGCAGTTGACAAGTGCCCTTGCCCTTGCGGGCATCAGGGACATCCATATTTCTTTTTTAAACTCCAATCACTTAGTTTATAGTTTAGCACTTTTAAATAAAAATATGTTCAAATTCAATTAAAGTATTTTATAGAAGTTTGAATGTTCTTCTTTTTTAATAATTTATAGGCGCGATAACTTGAGCGGATTCCAATAACAAATTGTACTGTTAAACAATTAAGTACAAGAGAAAGTTATGTAATAGGTTTGGCTCTAAGGTAAAAACACAACCGATCACTGACGCTCTCAATTTGAGACTGCAAGTGTAACATATGGCCACCGAGAAAGTTTCAAATTGGCAAAAATAATGTTCTCAATATTGCATTAGTTAAGCCTGATGATATAATTTTGCCGCCATTGCATTTAAAATTGGGGTACATGAAACAGTTTGTTAAACGACTCGAAAAAAACAGCGAGGCTTTTCTACACCTGAAACTTGTATTCCCCAAGTTGAGTGACGCCAAGATTAAAAAAGGTACTTATAAAAATTTCCCAACAAGAATTCTTCAAAAAGAATTCATCCTAATTTATTTTTACATTTTGATCATGAATTACAGGCGTTTTCGTTGGACCGCAGATTCGTAAGATTATGACTGATGATGACTTCATAAAAAAATTGAACCCAGTAGAGAAAAGAGCATGGCTGAGTTTCATTTCTTTGTGCCGAAACTTTCTTGGAAACAGGAGAAGTTCAAATTACGTTGAGGTGGTCCATGAATTTTTGGAATCTTATGGAGAAATGGGATGCAACATGTCTATAAAAATTCACTTTTTGCATTCTCATTTGGAATTTTTCCCGGATAATCTTGGTCAATTCAGCGACGAACAAGGTGAAAGATTTCACCAAGAAATCTCCAACATTGAAAAACGGTTTACAGGAAAGAACCAAGTTAGGATGATAGCTAATTACTGCTGGTCACTCAAACGTGAAACAGATGACTCGTCTTATAAACGCAGAAGATCAAGCAAACATTTTTAGCTATACAGTTATTTAGCATTTTAATGATTAATTTTTTTTTATTTTCAGTCACAATAAAAATTTGAAGTTGAAAGATAATCAAAATGTATGAATTTTTAAATATGGTCATCATCTAAAATAATTTAAATAGTAATAACTCTGTCAATTTCCAACCGATTTTCGAATAGCTTAATCGACGCAGTACTAAATTCACTTTAATAATATTGTATTTGATAGGTACCTTTCTGAATTAAGACTATTAAAATCGTAGTCAAAGTTTCAAAATAAATTTTTTTTTATTAAGTTACGATTTTTTTTCTCTGTAGCTTCGTCAGTTCTCGTTTGATTTTGATGAGTTATACGCCATTAAAATAGTGATTTGTCACCTTTCAAAATATATAAACAACTTTTGAATCGGATGAAAATTCGCAAAGATATTGATGATTGACTAGCGAATGACCTCAAAAACAGTTTTTTGGACCTAAAATGAGATTTTGGGGGTGTTTCGCAAATTTCAAGTATCAGTTTTTCTTAGTTTTATAAGGCCTAACGCCTAGGCTAGGTCTCTTTCAAAGTTCATTTTCAGTGTTACACAGTGTAATTTTATTTTTTTATTTGATCGAGCGATTTTGAACCCGTGCCATAAAATAATTGCAAAATTCTCTAATAGATTTTCTAGTTAGCTTATCAACCGAACGATTCTCAGTAAGGAAAAAACATTAAAAATATAGAACTGTCCCGTCCGTATATGTCTAGTGGACAAAAATTTTGAACGTTGTTCGATCTTAACCATATTTCGTATATGTTCATATTTTAGTTTAGCTAAGAAAAATATGAAAAACATTGGAAATCGGCCAACTGTCACGCCCACTTCCCATATACATAAATAAACTTTGCAAAGGTGCGTATCTCAGAAAGCATAAGATATGTTTTAATGGAATTTCGTACAAAACCTAACTAGATGAATGCTCAAAAACGTACCAAAAATTATGAAAAACGTACAAAGAATAGACAAACTTCCAGTATAGCCGGGATTTGCAATCAATTTAGTATGTGTATGTACACTTTCCGAACATTTTTACATGCCACCATAGACATACAAGTTTATCTTGATGTAATATTACAAAAGCTTTTTTTTTTTCATTTTCAAAATGTGTGTTTTACTTTTTAAATTCATGAGCACATGTTCATACAACACTTAAGATTTTTCGCTACTGTTAAGGGACTCGGTTTCTGATGATGAACAATTATGACCAAAAGCACCTATAACAATGTCATACAAAAAATCCATAACCCAGTTTTCACTACTATCAGGCATTATGTATTGCAATGTATGGAAAACAATTCCTTGCTTTTTAGTTAGCATATTTCTTTTTACAGAAAAAATCTGTTCTGAAGTAACCAAAATATTTATAAAAATAGCGCTAATGTTAAATTCACGAGATATTTTTCGTTTATGATTCGATAATGTCGATTTTTTTTGTCTGGCTTCTAATGCCTCTTCGAAAAGCATTCCAATAGGAATTTTAAAATGTCTTATTATTAACATATTATTATATATACTTATATTTTTATTATTAAATCTGCTGCTCTTACAATTTCATTTTTTGAAGTCATTTTAATAAGTTGCTCAACTTTTCGTCGCTTACATAAGCCTTCAGATTGCAGCTGAGGTCTGTTTTTGCTAGTACTCGGTCTGTTTTGGCGTAGAATACGTCTTACCTTACGGTATGGGCACCCATGTCAGATTGTTATTGTTGTAATCTCTATTTCTTTAATTATAAGGAACCGGCGCGATACATTTTTTTAAAAATTTTTTTGTAGTCAAATGAAGATGTTAGCTTTCGTTTGACATACATTTCATATTGGTTGATATCTTCCTAATATTTAAATTTCTCAAATGAATATTTTATAAACACATCCAAACAAATATGTGTGTGGTGTTTGGTTGAGTGTGTAGCGTGAATAGACGTTCATTTTATTGCATAATTTTAGGCGGGAAAATTTAAGTAGAGTAAAGGCAGAGAAAGCGCTGCCAACTACTGCTTATTGGTGGTGATTTTAACACAGAAATCACTTCAAATACTAGATTGGCGAAATTTATGAGCGATACGTTTAATTTTGATTATATTCGAAATGATGCTCCCTCAACTATTGATAACACATCTTAGTTTTTGCGAGAAATTTAAATGTTAATTTAAAAACATATTTATCCTATTTTTCCTATCATAAGCCTATATTCTCAAAAGTAACTTTCAAATAATCAAATAGATTTGGGTCTGTTATTTATCATTGATAACTACCATTGACTTCGTTTTTGCGAGAAATTTAATTGATAATTTAAAAACATTTTTATTCTATTTTCCTATCATAAGCTTATGTATATCATCAAAAGTAACTATCAAATAAAGAAATTCATTTGCTTGTATTATTTATCATTATAAATTATCATTATACATACGTTAAACTTAATGGCCGTGTCTCTGACACAGCCTCCTTCTTTTTGCTTAGTTCCCGCTTAGTAAAAAAACATTTTTATTGATAAACACTTCATCAAGTGGCGGCAATTTTCAAAATCCGCTTTCGATCCGAGTAAATCAAAGTGCTCTTTCTCAAAGCAAGATTTATCTCGAATGCAAGCCAACTATTTCTCCGAAGCTCTTCTTCAATGTTATTTTATTGAGTTCGGTATGTAAAAAATATGTAATAGTCACAAATACATTTCGAAGGAATGTAAACTTTATTTCTCAAAGTTCTTCATCAGATGATATTTAATTTCTGATGCAAGAAAAAAAATGCGTTGCATAAAAAAACAATTAGTTTACGATACTAACTTGGGGTAGTGAGTTAGTGTTTAAACATATGGAAATTTTCAAAAATTGCGAACTTCTCATTTTATCTATTTCATATGCCCACATAATATAAGATTTTCTAATGTATGTCGTCATACGCTCTTTGCATTCCCATGAAGAACCGGATTGGTTGATTTCACTGAAGAAATTAGCAACGCTTTCCTCCATTCGATACAACTGCTTCAATCGTTGCATACTCGATTTCGATAGAACTGCTACACATTCAGAACTACGAAAGAAGTACCCACCGCACCTTTTTGGATTGACCATCAATAAGTCGTTCCTTGATGGCGTGATCGTTTGTGTCGGAACCGTATAGTCTGGTGGCGTTGTACTAATGCATGAAATTAAAATCAAATATTGAACTATGTTGTGAGATAATTGTGTATATAAAAATATACAATTTTTACTCACCGTTCTGAAGCCAACTCGGTGAGAATGGGTCCGCATTTCGTAATCATGCTTTGTTTGTTAAACACATCACTTGTGGCGCTATTAATCACATTGAGAGACTCGTGAATTATGCTTTTGGCATGGTTTAATTTGTCATTAAAGGGCGTTTGCGTAGTGTCTTCCGCGCTATTGCTTTCAGTTTGCGAATTTTCGTGCTGTGGTGGCAACTGCTGCGCTGGTAAATGCTGTGCTGGTAACTGCTGTGCTGGTAACTGCTGTGCTGGTAAATGCTGTGCTGGTAACTGCTGCGCTGGTAACTGCTGTGCTGGTAACCGCTGTGCTGGTAATTGCTGTGCTGGTAACCGCTGTGCTGGTAACTGCTGTGCTGGTAACTGATGTTCTCTGCCTTCAAGTGTCATGACTGGTTGGTGGTTTTCATTCGGATTGCTAGCGATGCTGTTCATTGGTATTGAATCGAAATAGGTCTTCATCTGATTCAATTCCGCAATCACTTTTCGTACAAACATTCCATTATCATTAATAATTCCAATTGTACTATTCACTTCTGTGCACCACGCAATGATTTCACCACGCAGTGTCGTATAAGAGATCCAAGCACTACGTAAAGTTTGGATTGTATCGTCGGGGACCATTTCAGGAGATAGTTTCAAGGCTTCAGTTTCAGTTGGTTTGAGGAAAGAATTGAAGAAATTCAGCTTCTCATTATATAACTCCACGACTGCTGTAGCCCGGTTTTGCGACACAGAAATAACTGCTTTAGCAGCAAATAGACACCACAATATCGTGTAAATTGTATTCATTGCGACGGTTGCTTAAACACTGAATGCAATCTAGTGCTATGGAGCGGGTTTTATACTGATTGCTATGATCTTCATAGCGACGCATAAAATATAACAAACACACGTCACAGTGCAAAATATTTTAACGAACTAATTAAATGAATTTAATGTAAATGTGATCTTTGAAAATATGTCAGATTATTTACTAATTACAAATTATTATATATATACAAATTATTTTTTCGAACATTTGCTTGATTACAGCTCTATCGTCTTTGGCAAAGTGAAAACAATTTCCTATTACACAGTACAACATTTTTCAGTTCATTGATTGCCAACTCAATTCTGAGAACTGTATGTGAATTTAGACCCAAAAGTAATCATTTCTGCATCATTCGTTTTGTCTTCTTACCTGCCAAAATATTTTTAATATCGATTTGAAGTTAGTACTATCGTATAGGGGAATTTATCACGTTTTAGGCCCTGTTGTTTGACATAGCTCGACAGCCACTAGCCCGATTTAGTTGAAATAAATTTTTGAAATTCATACCTTTACTCAATTGCGAATAAAAGCGAAACGCGTGCATCGATTATCATGATCTTTGTCTCATTTTTCTCATAGGTTATGTGACTTTGCGAAAAAGTAACTAGACTTGAAACTGATTTCCGTTTTGTATTTTTTATGAATTTAAAAAAAAAAATTTTTTTTCTACATGCGCTTATATTTAACTTGGAAACTGTTGCTTGTATAGGAAAACAATATATGAACAGATTAAGGGAATTGTAATTCTAAATTTTTTTAAATTTATTTCAACTAAATCGGGCTAGTGGCTGTCGAGCTATGTATGTCAAACAACAGCGCCTAAAACGTGATAAATTCCCCTATACGATAGTACTAACTTCAAATCGATATTAAAAATATTTTGGCAGGTAAGAAGACAAAACGAATGATGCAGAAATGATTATTTTTGGGTCTAATTTCACATACAGTTCTCAGAATTGAGTTGGCAAATCATGTGTTGTACTGTGTTATTTTTGAACTAAGGTCAGCTGCTGATACGATTATATTTAGAAATGTACATTAATATGATAAGTCTAATCGTATATAAGAGAATACTTTGTTCATTAGCAGCTTGTACACCGTCGGATTAGTGTGAAATCCTTTGTGAGGTAGTTGTGGAATTTATTTTCATCATGAAGAAAAAGGGATTTCCAGTGTTTTTGATGCTTTCGTGCACGTTATTCGTCCTGTGCCGTGCTGACATGCAAGAATACAGCGTGATTGACAAAGCACTTGCAAGTATGTCCAAAGTTGTTGTGAAATATCAAAGCGAATTCGACACAAGAGTAAAATTCGCTGCATTACAAGAAGCCATCGATTCAATTGACGAATCTATGCTCGACTACCAGGGCACAGCGAAAAATAAATTAGATCAATTGCGTACATTGAATAGTGCTGCGCGTCTCACATACGAAAACTGTGTCGGTCCGGTCTTTGAGTGGTGTGTTTCGATTAACAGCACACTGGATATTTTCATAGCTAACATAAAGGATCAAAAGCTAACAAAGCATGACCGAGATATCATATGGAACATTACTGCCGAAGTTCTCGTTGACGGTCAGAATAAAACTTATAACTCAATAGAGCTATTGAAACTCGTACAAGAAAAAACAAGTGATCTGAAAAATTTACTAGATTCCATGATGCATGATTTGCATTATGATTTTGGTGCGGAGGGCTTTTACGGAAAGCAAAAACAAGATTTGATGGATGCGGTGGAGAAAAGCAAACAAACTGAAACTGCTTTAATCGTTGCTACAGTTATTGGCTTAATCTTTACTACGGTTGCTTCGCTTGTGACTGGGCAGATAGGCATAGCATTAGAACTCCTTCCGATTTTTGTTAAACTGGGATTAGATGCGGTGATCGAAAGGCGCCGGCAAGCTACGTATGAAGAACAATTATTGGCCATTTCGGCATTCTTCAATGCTCTTGATGAAAAAATAAATAAAGCCAGCGAAATCGCACTTCAAGTCAATGTTGACTTAAAAGAGGAGAAAGACAACTTATATGCCCTTTCAGGGTTTATCACTGGTGCATATAGAGTAAGTAACGTGAAACATTATAAAGAAATGTTTTTGTTTTACGATTTTTTCATACTTAAATTTCCAGAACAGAAAAGTGTTGTTGATGGACAGTCCAAATCTCCATGTTCTACTTGTTCCAAGCTTCCAAGACTTAGGGAATCAGTGTTATAAATACACTATATGGCACGGATATGGTTCATCAGGTTATAAACATAAACCTTCCAGAGCAAAACGTCAAGCGATCAAAGCATGCAAGGAGCAGCGTTTAAAGGCTTTAACAAAGGAAATGGAAGGCACTTCACTGAATATAACATTTGAAGCTTTGGTTGCTAAAGCTCATTCCATTGTGAAAGAAATTAATTGTGATCCTAGAACTTTGCCAATACCCCCGCAATATGAACAAGCTGAAATGCCATATTTGGAAGAGAATGCTGGACCAATTGCGTTCGACGAACAGAACATAGAATCATTGCCCACGTCAAAAAAGCCATTGGAGAAAATTCCGTTATATTCTTCGTCAATTTTTTCAGGAAATAATATGATGACGTCTTATTTAAAATACTTGTAATTTAACAAAATGATATATAATAAAAAAATGTGTACACTTTTTCGAAATCTTTATAAAGGCAAAACAATTAACCAGATTTTTTTTATTTTTGGCGTCCGTTGGTGAAAATGTTCTAAAAAATTCCATTTAATTTCTTTCAAGAAATCACGCTTTCTGAAAAAAATATCCAACTTACTTAATTGGCTTACGAACCGTCGATGCGATTTTGACCAAAAAAAAGCCAGTTTTGGCTACATCTGCAATAGGTACCAAGTAGCAATTATCTAACTACTTTTGGCCACAATTTGTTCGAACTTATTTTTGCACTGCAAGTAAACCAGCTATTAGATTTTACAAACATATTATCAGTTTTGCAAAACGTTAGAGCGTTAGTTACCCACCGACGTAGAAACGGCCGAACGAGTCAGCAGAAACGATCAAACTTTCGACAGCTGACGTAAACTTTTCGTAGGAAATCCGAGTGTGTTTGATATGTGCCGTTATAAACGTTTACGTTTACGTAACTGCGCTCTTACCCATATAAAACTGGATATCAAGATATACATATCTGCAAAATCCAAAAATTTCACGTTCACGTTAACTTTGTCGTTTTTATTTTATGTTTGCAATCGATTGACTGTTGATTTATGTCATTAAGTCTGTTCGTGTAAAAGTCCAGCAAAAATTATCCAGCAACGAAATTTCTCAGAATTTTGGAGTATTCTCTCGCAAAGAGAGATCCGCAAAATTTTACCCGAACGCAAAATTAGTAGAAACTTGCAAGTTTAACGAACAGCTGATTGAATTCTTGTCCGCATCCAAATATGCAAAATAAAAAACATTGCATTAGCGTTTTCCTGAAACATTTCACTAACGAAACTTAATCGAACGAAAATTTACCTGTATCTTGTATGTTTAACATTCATATTTTATAATTTTGATCTTCAAAATTCTTAAAGAAAAATTATGTATGTATCCAAAATGCAATCAGCTGCTCTTGATCAGCAGTTTTCTTGCTTGCAAATTTCCCCTTCCTTGCAAATTTTATGGTCACCGCGAACGCGATTTGACAAAAATCGTGATATTTCGAAACAATTCGTAACAAGTATCAGCACCGCGAACACTCTAATTGCCAACTATGTTGCCTTATCTTTATTTTATGAAGTTTTTGCATTGTTATGCATGATTTTTCAGCTTACTAGTAATTAGTTTTTATGCGTTTGATGAAAATCGGGTATTTTTTTTTCGCAATTATCGCAAAATAGTTATTTAAAAGTTAGTTAGTTTTAGCAATTGATATTTTTTGACTGCTGGGAGCAGCACTTGTGATAGCTATTGCAGAGGTTGCTCCCAATTCTTACATAGCTGGAGGTGTTGGGGATACCATATTCAAACATGGGTCGTAAGATAATTTGTTTTTGTGTCGATAAAAAGATGGTGCATGCCAATTTTTCTTACTCGAGTCTTTTCCAAGATCCGGCGTAATGTGTATACCTGGGCGATGGCAGATCAATCTAATAAGGTCCAATCAGTTCATTGTCGTAGGGCTTAAGTCTTTCACACAATAGGAATGAGAACCTTACACGGGATATTAAGAATACTGATTTCGCAATAGTTTTCGCATTCATACTCTGCAGATAAGCTGGTGCAAAGTCTTCGCCACTTGATTTAAATAGCTCAGCTAGCTGCCCATCAGCATCTTAGATAAACACTCATATCAAACACAAATGTGAGCAATTTTACTTTAACCCTTTCGGACCTGTTGGGACACATACTTCCCAGAAAAAGTTTTCTCATAACTAAATTCTTAATTTTCCATTTAAACTCATTTAAAAGTGTCCCGTCTGGTATTTTGAAGTTCAGGTAACGGCCCTTTGTTTTTTTTGTGCTAAAATTGTAAACAGAAGACGCTCAGTTTTCTTCGGAATGTTACTGTGCTTGCATCAATTACTATTTTCATGTGAATATTTAGTGATTTTAGTGAATATAAGTATTCAAAAGAGTGTTCTGGATCGCTGTAATTAGGTAAGTAATATTAGTAAGTAATATATAATAATATAATCTAGTAATATTTAAATTTTTAAGTGTTATTATGGGAATTTTTATTTATGGGATCTATGTGTCCCGTTAGGTTTATTTGTTGGTATAAATATGTCCCGTTTAGAGCTTGCCGACATTCTTTAACTTTTAGTAATTTACGAAAAAATGTACTATAAACCTGTTTGTTTAGACAAACTTTGCACAATGTCAAGAAATCTAAATGAGGAGGATATATTAGCCCAGCTTATGGAGTGTGACGAATCTGGTGACCTTTCTGACGTCGATTTTTCAGATGGAAGTGAAGATAATTACGAGCCCTCTGATGATGAAAGTTGTCTAACAGACAAGTCTGACGAAAATAATGAAGGAAATTCTTCTAACAATGATGATATGCAATCAATAGAAAGCGGCGAAAATAATAATATGCCATACTTCGAAAATGTTACGGTTTGGTCAATACCTGATGAGAGTTTCCAGCCGCGTAAGATAATTCAAGCTCAACGAATCCCTAAAATTGCTGCACATTTCAGCCGATCTGACTCGGTAATAGAAATATTCAATAAAATATTTCCGAAAAGCTTGCTTATTTACATAACACAGTGCACAAACGAGCGCCTCCAACTAATGCGTAAGTCTCCAAAATATGCTCATTTGAAGCTTACCGATATAGGTGACTCATTTAGCAATTGAAGGAGGCACAAGACGAAGATGTGCTGGATGTCGCCTCAATAATATTGAAAAACGCACTAAAACGATATGTGAAGGGTGTCAAATTCCACTATGTAAGAATTGTTTCGCACCTTATCATAAACGATGATTTATCTAATATTTTTATGAAATATAATTTCAGTTTTACTAACTTTTCCTTCAAAATAAATGAAACAAATGATTTATAGTTGATACAAAATATCCAACCTACTGTTTAGTTTTTATTGAGTTTTGTGGTATAGAGACCCAACGGGACTTATACGTCCCGCTCAAAACACCGAATGGGACACATATGTCCCACCCCCCTTAGCCCCCCCTGGAGGGGGTAGAGACTCCACTTCAAAATTTTCCACTTTTAAGGCCTATACTAAAGCTATAGTAATCAATAAACCAGGAATTTCCCTGCTGGTTGCTTTCAGGTTCAAGGGTTAAAATATTTTTGCAATTCTTCAATTAATACCAAGGCAACTGAAGCAATATCACGTGCAAAATCGCGAGAGAAATTTTGGCCTTATTATGATCGATCAAAAACGGTAGACCTTCTCAACAGATCAAGGAAAGAAATATTCCGCCTAACAGCTACAATTACGGGTCACTGGCCATATGGTGTGCATGCGACCAAGACTGGCCTTCCATTCAACAACCACTGCAGTAGCTGTAAACATGTAGACATCAGAGAAACCATCTTTCACTATCTGTGTGAGTGCCCAGCTCTGGCACGCCCCAGACAAGAAACACTGGGGTTTCTTCCAAAAGATTTAAGGGAGATCTCTAGGTGTAATATAAACTGTTACTGCTTTATCCACAAATCAAAGTGGTTCGAAAATTAAAGACCACAGAACATACCAGAGGTTCCACGAAAATAGCGTAACAAAATGGTACTTCCAGCGCTAATTGAGCCTTTGTCATTCCAGGACTAGGCAACGCTTTAACCAACCAACCAACCGAAGCAATATGAAATAAAACAAATTTAATTTAAGACAATTGACGTAAGGCATTGTCCTGTTTTTAAATAACGAATGCTAATAATAGCTCCAAAACAATAAAAAATCAACATAAGAATCCAATTGGAATTCAACTTTAAAATATCGATCTCGACAATTTTTCTAATAGTTTTTTAAAGCTTTTTTTTAAAGATATATATTAGAGTTCGACTTATTCTCTAATCAATCTCTAGCTTAAATAATTGCTGGGAATGTTTAAAAATTTTCAAACCAATCAAGCCATAAATATCTTGGCATTGCAAGATGAAGTTCAAATTTCGCTAAACTTGGCCGCTTCGCAGAATCGTAAATGTGTTTTCGTAATAGCTAACGATTGCATTTGTAGCGTTTATGTCTTATCACCATTTTTACATTTTTATACCCGAGCGTACTTGTGCATAAGGGTATTATAACTTTGTTCGTAAAACAGCTTGTAACAGCAAAAAAAATCGAAATAGATATAGACATATATATACGAAAATGATCAACATGAAATAGAGGAACCGATTTAGCCCTGACTGTCTGTCCGTGGTTACAATAACTTCGAGTAAAAATTGAGATATCCCAATGAAATTTGGTACATAGATTGCTCTTTGGACAGGGTAGGTTGGTATTAAAAATGGCCAAGATCGGTCAATAACCACGACCACCTCCAATATAACGGAAATTTTTAAAAATGCAAAAACTTAATGTTATGAATTTGGTTATAGATTTGTAAGTCGTTTTCTGTATCAGACTCCCTTGCGCTATCTTTGCTATATCATCCTTCTCAACCAGGAACGGAATTTACCTTACACTATTTCACTCTTGCACTCTGATTCACTTCAAAAAATCATAAATACTTTCAAAAGCAATGTAAATTTTATTTCTCAACTATTAAGTTAATGTGGTATTCTGGTTTGAAGTAATTTTTAAAGTGCAAGTAAAATTAAGTTGCTTCAGCTCAAGTTCAACAAACGACATAAAACGAATAATTAGTGCACGATACTAACTTGGGGTAGTGAGTTCGTGTTTAAACATATGGAAATTTTCAAAAATTGCGAACTTCTCATTTTATCTATTTCATATGCCCACATAATATAAGATTTTCTAATGTATGTCGTCATACGCTCTTTGCATTCCCATGAAGAACCGGATTGGTGGATTTCACTGAAGAATTTAGCAACGGTTTTCTCCATTCGATACAACTGCCTCAATCGTTGCATACTCGATTTCAATAGAACTGCTACACATTCAGAATTACGAAACAGGTACCCACCGCACGTGTTTGGATTGACCATCAATAAGTCGTTCCTTGATGGCGTGATCGTTTGTGTCGGAACCGTATAGTCTGTTGGCGTTGTACTAATGCATGAAATTAAAATCAAATATTGAACTATGTTGTGAGATAATTGCAATTTTATAAAAATATACAATTTTTACTCACCGTTCTGAAGCCCACTCGGTGAGAATGGGTCCGCATTTCGTAATCATGTTTTGTTTGTTAAACACATCACTTGTGGCGCTATTAATCACATTGAGAGACTCGTGAATTATGCTTTTGGCATGGTTTAATTTGTCATTAAATGGCGTTTGCGTAGTGTCTTCCGCGCTATTGCTTTCAGTTTGCGAATTTTCGTGCTGTGGTGGCGACTGCTGCGCTGGTAACTGCTGTGCTGCCAACTGATGTTCTCTACCTTCAATTGTCATGACTGGTTGGTGGTTTTCATTCGGAATGCCATCGATGCTGTTCATTGGTATTGAATCGAAATAGGTCTTCATCTGTTTCAATTCCTCAATCACTTTTCGTACAAACATTCCATTATCATTTATAATTCCAATTGTACTATTCACTTCTGTGCACCACGCAATGATTGCCCCACGCACTGTCGTATAAGAGATCCAAGCACTACGCAAAATTTGGATTGTATCGTCGGGGACCATTTCAGGAGATAGTTTCAAGGCTTCAGTTTCAGTTGGTTTGAGAAAAGAATTGAAGAAATTCAGCTTCTCATTATATAACTCTACGACTGCTGTAGCCCGGTTTTGCGACACAGAAATAACTGCTTTAGCAGCAAATAGACACCAAAATATCGTGTAAATTGTTTTCATTGCGACGGTTGTTTAAACACTGAATGCGCCTCAGTCCTATGGAGGGGATTATATACGTGAGTCTAAAACAAAATATGACATTTGTCATGTTTACTAATTTGTATGATCCTCGGAAAGACACAAACAGTATTAGATACAAACATGATATGCGTGTGGGTACATGTGTTTCTTTTCTGTAAAAATATATTCCAACGAACTAATTGAGTTTATTAAGTGCCATGTGGATCTTTGGAAAGTGTCAATTGGCTGGCTGCTATTTTTGCAAGCTCACTATATTTCGCAGAAAAGTGCACAGAGAAATGCATTCACTGCTTGTGGAAAGCATTCAAATTATTTCTACGAACTATTGCTCGGTAACAGGTTGCCGGTATTTAGCAATTGAAAAGAATTTACTATTTTCTGCGAAAGGCGGTTATCAAACGTGCATACCATTTTATAACCTATACATACTTATATGTAGGTATGTATGGATTTATGTAGACTGCGTGCAATATGTTGTATATGCAAATGTAAAATTTAAGGAGATCGCTTTGACAAGTAGAACATGTGTATAAATAGCGGCTAAATGTTTGCCACTAGCTCAGTCAAAACTTGTGAGTCTTCGGTTAAATTTATAATCCTTTGTGAGGAAGTAAGACATTTTTAATATGAGGAAAAATACATTGTCAGTGCTTGTAATGCTTTCGAGCACGTTATTCGTCCTGTGCCGTGCTGACATGCAAGAATACATCGCAATTGACAAAGCACTTACAAGTATGTCCAAAGTTGTTGTAAAATATCAAAGCGAATTCGACACAAGAGTAAAATTCGCTGCATTACAAGAAGCCATCGATTCAATTCACGAATCTATGCTCGACTACCAGGGCACAGCGAAAAATAAATTAGATGAAATACGTACATTGAATAGTGGTGCGCGTCGCACATATGAAAACTGTGTCGGTCCGGTCTTCGAATGGTGTGTTTCGATTAACAACACACTGGATATTTTCGTAAGTTACATAAAGGATGAAAGGATAACGAAGCATGATCGAGACCTCATATGGAGCATGACTGCCGAGACACTGTCCGACGGTCAGAAGAAAACTTATAACTCATTGGAGTTATTAAAACTCGTACAAGAAAGAACAAAAGATTTGAAGAATTTACTAGATGCCATGTTGAATGATTTGCATAATGACTTTGGTCCATACGGCTTTTACGGGAAGCAAAAGCATGAACTTACGCTTGGAATAGCGGAAACGCAAAAAGCTCGTCAGGCTTTAGCCATTGTTGCAGTTATTGGTGTTATATTTGGTGCAATTGCAGCTTTGGTTATTGGTCCGCTTGGCGCGGCATTAGCTTTGCTTCCTATGTTTGCTCGGCTTGGATACGATGCAGTTATTCAAGGAAACCGGCAAGCAACGTACGAAGAACAATTACGAGCTATTGAAGAGTTTTTCAATATTCTAAATGAAAAAATAAATAAAGCTAGTGAAATCGCTCTTCAGGTGAATATCGACCTAAAAGAGGATAAAGAAAACTTGTTTGCGCTCTCAAGGATTATTGATACTGCAAACAGAGTAAGTTACATGATGTGTATGTACTTATGTATGTATGTCCTTTGTCATACTTATATTTTCAGAACAGAAAAGTATTGTTGATGGAAAGTCCAAATCTCCAAGCTCAGCTTGTTCCAAGCTTCCAAAACTTAGGAAAGCAGTGTTATGAATACACTATATGGCACGGATATGGTTCGTCAGGTTATCAACAGAAACATTCTAGAGCAAGACGTCATGCGATCGAAGCATGCAATGAGCAGCGTTTAAAGGCATTGATAAAGGAGACTGAATCCACTTCATTGAATATTACGTTTGAAGCTTTGGTTGGCAAAGCTCATTCCATTGTGAAAGAGATAAATTGTGATCCTAGAACTTTGCTAACACCACCGCAATATAAAAATGCAGAATCAACATTGATTGTAGAAAACGACATAGTAGCTTTACGTTCTCCAAACAATTTTGCGGAGAAAAAACCAACCGAATCCTCATCAGTTTTTTCAGTTGGGCATGTTATTAGGTCTTATTCAAAGTACCTTTAATAAGTACAATATTTAAATATAAATCAAATTTAATTGCACGATTTTTGATATTTTATTTATTCATTCTTATAGTATTTAAATTATAAGATAATAAAAATGTTTTTATAACAATAAAACATCGCTATGTGAAAAAGAAGATTATATTTGCATAAAAAAAAAAAACGTTTTGTAATTATTATTTTCTAAATATTAAGCAGAGCAACTAAATACAAATAGAGATGACGTATTTAAGTGGAGTGGATCGAGATAGACAAGGCGCTTCGTCGGATGACGGCTGATATTTATAACTTAGAAGGATGAATATTTTTAACAATATCATCAATAATCCAATAAATATTTATTATTATACAACCCCCCAGACCACCTTTACCACTTGTAAAGACTCTAAAGATCATTTTTTTACCCGAGCGAACTACTGCACAAACGTTTAAAACTATGTTTACTTGGCGATCATTGGCTTAAAATGTATAAATAAATATATAAGTACGTACGTAATATGGGAGGAATCACGCTATCTAGTCAAACTCGTCTTTATTTACGCAATTATACCAAATACGAATCAAAGAATATAAAGAGCAATGAATAATGGGACCCCAGCCTTGAAAAAACATTTACCAAGGAACACGAAGTACAAATCGAGCTTATTAAGAGCGGTGGGATTGGAAGAAAATTTAAGTTATTGATAAAAAGTCCTAAAGTCCTAAGTTCGCAATACAAATAAATGTCTAAGACATGTTTTGCAAAAATGTTTATACTTTTCATTTCAAAATATAATTGCACGATTTTGGCAGTTCAAATGCCATTTTTATTGCTATCAAAAACTCTGCAAGATCGAAGATATTATTCATTTAAAAATGATTTTTAGGGTAAATTCAATAATAATTTATTTTATGTAAATTTTTCATGTTGAGAATTTACGATCATGCAATCAATAAAATGTATACATTAAAGAAACTAAAAATTCCATTGGCGATTACACATTCGTGATGAAATACATGAACAACTTTTTCATACATTAGACTGTATCAAAAAATGACTATATTGTTTTCAGTCCCTTAAGAAAGTTTCATTGGCGTTCACAAAAACTTAAATAACAAGTTTTATGATATTTTTTTGGTATAAACATTTACATAAAAAGCAAACAATTTTCATTATGCAGTTTTGTAGTCATATACATATATAATACTTATATAATGGCAGTATGAACAAGTGCAGTCAGCAAACATTACAGTACATATATGTATATAAAATTAGAAAAGGAAAACCGAGTAAACGTAAGTCAAAAATAACACTTGAATTTAAAACAAAATCCAGTGGCGGTACGCTTAGAAAGTTTTTGAATTTTCCTGTATTGTGTGAAATTTTTGAATACAATTAATTGTAGAAATGTCGCACAGATTTTTTTTTTATGTGAAAAAACAAAAGATAAAGCAACAAATTTTGCTTTGAATGCGTCTCGTTAGAATTGCATTAAAAGAGTTTCATTGCCTTCGTTTATACATTTATACATGCATATAGATTTCAAAAGATGTAGCGGTAGGCAATCAATGGATACCCGCCTGTGGCCTGAAGCCCAATGAAGTTGTTAAAAATTTCCGAAACTGCAGCAATCACATAGCGATTGAAACTTTATTAAACAATGAGGTGCTAAACAATCACCGCACTCAGTTAATTAAAAAAGTTATAAGTTTTTATCTCGATATTCGTTTGTTTTTTGATAGCGAAAAATCTACCGAACAGAAGGTTTACATTACAAATAAATTCACAAAATCAATATTGTTTCGCAACCAATAAGTGGCTTAGCCAAAAATTAGTTAATGTAAGTGGTTTTACAGACACTCATATTCAAAAACTTCCAAATGAATAACATTGCGAATATTGTAAAGGGTTACTGTACAATTTATGTCACTATAGTTTTTTGTCTCTTTATTTAAATAATCAATGAGTAAACTTTTACTTAGGTAAAACAGAATTTATATACACATGACTTAAAAATAAAATATTCTTAATAAATCATTATAAATTAAATCGTGTTTGTTTGATTTCTAAGTAGATACGAAATAAAATTTGAATACTTCAGCAGCACACTTTATTTTGTATAAGTAAACTTCGTCAAAAAGGGGTATAAGCCCCCTTCGTCAAAAAGGGGTATAACCCCCTTCAAATGTATTTTTTGGCGCAACTGCAGATATGTCAAACTCGCTTTTATGTATTTGTCGCATTTAGTCATAGATACTAATACATGTAAAACCTGCGCATGCGCACAACATACATTTGTACTAAAACTATCTCCCTTTGATTTCTGAATTTTTATACATTGCACAGATAGGTTACTTCCAATATATAAGTATTATATATGTATGTAGTTCATAAATTTCAGAATAAAAAAGTACAAGTTTGATTTAGCTGGAAATAATTACTGATTTTTGACAATTTATTTTACTGACTGAGCTTTTTCCACACACAAAATATTCGGGGGTATGTTAAGAACTTGTATGTAAGTATCTACTTACAAAGATATGTCCATTTACTAGGAAGAAATTTCTGAGGAGCATCAGTTAAACAAATCAGTTAATTGTAGAAATATGATACTAAAATTCTACATTCTACATTCATACCCAAAAAATGAAATGTTTAACTTTTCACAGTCTTATGTAACTACACACTCATGTGTGTATGTATGTATGTACATATATATATATATATATGCAAACGTATATACATACATACATACATGGATATGTAGAAAAACCTATGTACATATTTAGGTCAGTTCTAATGCGTACAAGCATTGAAGGGCATCCGCGTAATTTAAATCTTAAATTAAAATTGTTTTCCAGTGAATTTGTTTCGGAAAATTGTATTTCATAGCGCCGACTAGCAGCGTAGATAATATAAGTAAATAGAAGATTAGCACAAGCAGAAATCATAAATGCGACTTGCGCTTTTTATGCTCAACATGTTTGGGCTTTTTTCTCACACTCACCCACAAACAAAACAACAGCGACAAGCCGAAAGGTGTGGTACAGTAGGCTATGTGACATACATATCGCACCCTAAATACAAAAGGGTCACAACTCAAAATACTAAGATTTTCAGCAGAGACGAAAAACGTTTTATGTAAAAATTATTGTAATATTTAAAGAAAATATTTTTCCATCATGAAAATATACAACATTGAAGAAGGTTCTGCTATATTTTTTTTCAATTTTATATTATGTTTGCGAAAATAAAACAAAATTTTGATTTATGACTGTTTAACTGAAATTTTTTCCATTAACTAATGATATTATCTAAGTTGTGCCTTTTTAACTGATAAAGGCCCCTATTATGAGCTGCATTCGATCTTCGACAGCGATCGAATATTCTGATCGAACGAATTTCCATTTGGTATTATGACACCAATTCGATGAAGATTGGCGCTATTGTGAATTTCAATCATTTTGATGGTTCACTATAGTATACATCTGTCAGATAGTGTAAAAACTAAAAGCGATTTGTTTAAAAAGTGAAAGGAAAAAAAGCAAATACTTTATAAATAAAGAAAATATAAATACAAGTTTAAATAAAATATGACTACGACTGAGTTGTGGCTTGACGATTCTTCAGAGGAGGATGAAAGTTTGCTGGAATTAGCCAGAAATAGGAAGAAGCTAAGGGACGCTTCCAACCCTTTGGAAATTGCTTATACTGCGTAAGTTTAATTCTATTTCTTAGAGGTTTTAGGCCAGTTTTTCAGTGCAAGTTGAACTCTGTTTGTCGTTTAAACTAAGTTTAAACTCAGTATGCAGTTTTTCAGTCAACTTAAAACGGAGTTTAAACTGAGTTTAAACGGCCGATTGCGCACAGTTAAACTTAGTTTAACTTATCAGCTGCGTGCTGACTATTTTGTTTTGGTTGCAACAAATTTATTTGGGCGCAAGGAAACTAAGTTTAAATTTAAACTGAGTTTAACTAAACTTAGTTTAAACTGAGTTTAAACCAGCACTGAAAAACTGGCCCTTAGTATTGGGAATGAAAACATGCTTGGGCTTGCACAGCCTGTACTTTTGCCGCCTGTACTTTTGTACAAATCCCTTTAGCAAATTGTGGATTTTCTGCCACCAATGCAACTAGTCTTTCTAACTGCTGTTTGGTACTCACGACTTTCGACCTGCATACAATTAACAAAAATAATATTACCATAAAGCAATAAATAAGCTCGAAAAACTTACATTTTCACAAAATTTCAAACGCTTCGCTTTGCTGTCGAAATGAAAATTCTGTTCGACTCAAGATTCGATGCTCAGCGAAAATTTCGACAGGGTTGCACTGCTCATAATACGAATTTGACATTCGATCATCGATGTTCGATAACCAGCGAATATCGAAGATCGAATGCAACTCATAATAGGGGCCAAAATGTTTTGATTTTATAAGTTTCCTAATAAATAATACTGTTAATTGAAATCACTTTTCACAACTAAAGAGGCACAATGCAAAATAATATACCACAAAATTTATCACTTTTTACAGTTATAGAGGCAGAACTCAAAATAAAACTCTTTATGTGTAATAAAAGTAATCAGCTGTTCTTGAGCACATTAACGCAACTAAAAATAATTCTCTTTAGTTGATCGTGCAAAAGCAACACACTTGACATAAAAATAGACATAACTGTATTTTTCCAGTTAAAGAAGATAGTTATGTGAACGAAATTTTTGCAGTAGTTAGAGATATGTACTCTGAATTAATATATGCAAAAAACTCAGTATTGGAAAATTTTGAGTTGTGACCCTTTTGTATATAGGGTGCGATATGTTTTGCTGTTACTTTATCTTCATACAGTGGTGGTCACGAGTTTTGCACACTTAGTAATAAACGTGTTTTGATTTAAAAAAAAGCTAAAAGTATACGCTGTAGATAGCGAGCTAATTAATGACTAACTAATATCGATTTTTGGTTTTTTTACAAACTGCCAGAAATACCAAATCGGCAAAAAACAAAGTAGCAGTACCCCGGAATGTGCCATCTCTGGTTCACTGTATCGTGCTTAGCTGCTGTCTCGCCTACTGTCAAGTTTTGAGTAAGCTGAGTCATATAGTTTATCGTTGATACCAAACTCTTTGATTCGTGAGAGCGCTGTAAAAACGTGCATTTCTATAACATTTTGCAATAGTGCCACTAAGTATAAATCGTAGTAAAAGGATGCCACCAAATAAATTAATTTTTAATGAAATAAAAAACAAAAATCAATTAAATCACATTAATAAAGTAATCAGTTCAACATAAAATCAAATCCAAACGGATAATACATATGTATATCGACTAATAATTGTGCGTTCAAAATCTAAAAACTTATAAATTTAAAAAAACAAATGAAACTTTAAACTAAATTTAAAATTAAATACAAAAAAATAACGGAATTCAAAAACACACTTTCCTTTTTCAACATTTTTTCCAAAAAAAAAAAGTATATTTTTACTCGGCATTCAATATATGTAAGTACATACATAGATTTTACGAATAAATTCCAGTAGATATTTACAATTTTATCTATCCCACAAATCCTCATCAAATCGTTAAACGTACTCATTTTCCGTTGCTAGCATCGGGTAATCAATCTGGCATCACTCTATTTCACAGGTCAGCTGTTCGACGTAAGACTAAGAGAAATAATGTTGAGAAATATAAAGCTTTTTTGCCGAAAAATATATATTTTATTGAAAAAGTCACTAACATACGAGTATCAAACTTAGTATTGCAACTGAATATACTTATATTTCGAAATATGGCATTTTAAAAAAATCGGTGCATGGGGCCCAAAATTATGTGGCAACACACTAAAAAGAAAGTAATCCGATAACCTTCTCCTGTTTCAAATTCACTTGAAGGGTCAGTTAGTCAAGACTTAACTTAACTTAACTTAAGAATTGAAGACGATTACTCAACATGTCAACTTAATTTTTGATGATTAATTTTTGTTGCATATTGTTCTTTAAAAATCTCCGTTGTACTTTGTGTCAATAAATAATGTGCCAATTTACATCCAGGGAAGAACTTATCTTACAGTTCTTTATTGGAGGATACAATCTACTTTTCGTCATTAATTTTTATTTTAAAATTTTATTTTTGTCTGTAATTTTATTTTGAGCTATAACAAATAAACTGGTTTTAAATTAAATTTTTTCATACATTTATTTTCAAAAATTTCAAATCAACAAATTCTTAAGTTTCTTACGGTAAGTTAAGTGTTGACTAATCGCTTGCAGGGCTTAACAGGTTGGCTTAAGTTAAGTCTTGACTAACTGAGCCTTAAAACTAAAACTTAGTTATTCATAGGGAAGAGTGCTAAATTCATAATCGTCACTGTGTCCATGTATGCCATATGTACGTATATACATATATGTATGGGTGTATGTATGTATAAACATATTGCCAACGGAATTTTTGAAAACACAATTTTTTAAATTTTAATTTTGTGTATCGCAATAAAAAAAATTATTAAAAGCGCTTTAATTTTGTTTGCGGTAATTTTACAGACATTGACATTTTGATGATTTATTTTCTGAGTTTTTTCATTATTTTAATTTGAAATTTTTTGTTTGGCTGAGTGCATTGTCAACGTAAACACTTTTTTCGCATTAAAACGCATTTTATTTTTTCAATACACTTTAGTGTAATAAATTTTCTCTGCAATGCTATCGTTGTTCACGGAACGTGACTGTCAATTAGGATGATTAAAATCACAAAACTTTTTATGTAAAAAGTCAAATATTGTTACGAGTAGGTCTCCTTTCCTAATCTCTCTCCTTTCCAGTTTTGTGTTTACTTGAAATACACGACATTGAAGCGACATGTTCTCTCATTTGTGTGCATTTTTTGTTAGCTAATTTTTATTGTTGCACTTAACATTTGACTTTGTTTACTGCTCCATTCATTTGTGATCTCTGGCATTTACGGTGTGTGGTATGCTGCGATTTTTCGTGATTTATGAGTGCAATAGTTGTTGTTGTTATAGTTGGCGTAACTGTAAACGGTTCTGAGCGTTGATTGTGATCTCGATGAGGTCACACAAGTGCAAATTACAAATAAACTTGTGTATAAATTTTTTAAGTATATTGTGCTATTTCTGTTTACATACAAACATAATTTTCTAGGAAGTACCTATACATGATTCAATTATAAAAGGTTAGATAAATAATGACATTCGAATTTTGACACTCCCTTATATAGCGTTGTTTTTGGATGAATGGGAAGCGGGTTAAAATTTATTTCCCTTTCTTAAAAAGTAAATAATTAGTAGTATAATGTTATTAATTCTTTAAATTAAAAATTTCGTAGAGCTTTTTTTTTTTTAGTTATTAACCAGTGAATAAAATTTCAATCAATTTGTGCCATGAACTAAACTAAATATTTGCGTTAATTCATAAAACATTATCTTGAAATATTTAAGTTATTTATTCGGTGTAAGAAAAATAATCTTTATACATTACAAAAAAAAAGGAAATCAAACTTCATAACTCAATAATTTAGTTCTTATAAATGTCACATTACTTTAAATTTTATTTAAATCTTTTCCTTCTAGAAATTACAAAACTTTTCCCTCTGTCACATCGAATTTGTATGCTCGTAAAAAGCATTCAATGAAAAAGCGCGTCATTTTTACACATTTACATGAAATATTTACGAGACGGAGTCAATCTTGCCATCAGAAAAAATGTTATTAAAAGTCGGTTTTGAATTTACCGTTTACGCGCACATAAGAAACAAAAAGTGTTGCTTGTTAGTTAATGGTATTAAAAAGTTTTGAGGCTACTACTTCTAAGGGAGCTGTTTGACAATAAGTATGTAGCTGCTTAGTTACCAAACCTTTAGTAATGTAATATGGGAAGTATATAAATGTATACACATATATTTTTTTATACATACGTACTTACATATGTACCATATGAATTTTTTATTATGCACTACAAAGTGAAAGTAAAAATTGTTTATACATAATATCTGCGCTAATTTTTATAATACCAGTTTAAATTACATATAGTGCCAATTTGTACGAAATAAGATTGAAAAGTTTCTTTCCTTCTTAGATACGATTATACTAAAATTTCGAAATACCGCTAATCCGCTATTTGTGGATTTGACAGCATAAAACCATTCACTGACGTATTGGTATACATTTCTTGTAATAAGAAGTCCTTACACTATCACTATTTTATGCAAACATTTAAAACAGCACGAAAAATATGAGCGCCTGATGGTAAGAGATTGATGCTATAAGTTGTGTAGAAAATTTTGATATTATTAAAGGCTTTAAAAAATTAAAGCAGCTTTTTTACTGATATTAGCTGTTCAATATGTATTCGATTGCAAGCTATGTAAAGGTATTACTTTGTTTCGTTTTCCAACGTAGAACACCGAATTTGTTTGCGAAATCGATCAATAGAACGCAACTAATACATATGTATGTATATAGTAACAAGTAGAGATGTGGGGTTAAGCCGCATAATTCCTCTGCAATATGTCTTTGCGCATAAAAATATAAACTACTTCATCATCGCAATGAATGATGGCGGATAGAATGAAACTTACGAAAAGGTTAGGGTTGTGCAAGGTGTGGATAATCGTATGCCTAATGCTTGCATTATAACCTTGTTCAGGTTATAAGGCACGATTATTATGCCTTGTATGGAAAATGTATCGATGATCGCGGCTGAAAAGTTTCGAGCAACCAAATTCCCAGTTTCATTTACCTCAGTTGTTTGGCGCGGAATTTGTCCAGTTTTCTTGTTGAAATGTTCCAAATTGAGTACGTAAATATTGAAATAACTTACAGCATTGATACATTATATGCTTCAGGAGAACTATTTAAAATGCATAAATAAAAATGTTTGCACTTAAATTTTGTATGTACATATATATTTTTCGTTTGAAAATCATATTAGTATGCCAACGTCTGGCGGGTGGAGGGCCAACCAATAATATAATAATTGCCACACATTTTTCAACACTTTTTCACAGGCGCATGGACGTGCCGATGCGAATACACTGTCGGCATAATAAAAAAAAATATAAAAAAAATTTGCTTAACTAATACTTCGTCGGCAATGTTGTTTTTCATATCTTTATATTGTCGGCTTAGAGTAAAAAAGTGCTTATACCACTTTTTCAGATATTACAAGAGTCAGCAAAAATTTTGTATATTTGTATAAAGCCTGTAGAAGGTATTATTCGGACACTCTACATTCTTTGCAAACAATATGAACGCCTTTTAAAATATACATATATGTATACTATAAACATATCTATGTATGTATGTACATGTGTACATGCACGACTTGTTTTTACTGAGTACTGAACATCTTCGAATGCGGAATAAGGTAGAGCTCGAAACTTACAAAATTAAGGTTAATTTAAGGCATTTATCAGTGAAAAAGCGTGTGTAGCAAATTCTGGCCCCGCACTTTCGCACATTCGCACCTTTTCAACACCGCTCAATCCATTTACAACGTATGGTATAATGTAGTGAAATCTGTAATTTTTATTATGTTAATAAAAATTAAAGAAGTGCCGTGGAATATATTTTGCTTCAAGTTGGAGTAAAAACGCGCATAGTTTTACGAAAAACACGATTAGTGAGGAGAAGTATATTCGTTAAACGAGGATTGGCTGAAAAAAGTCGCCAAAGATAATATGTTCCAAAACAAAGAAAGTCAGTAAGCACAGTTCCTTTCTCTGTTGTTTGCTTTCACGTGTTTTAGGAAGTTTCCAGAAACTTCCTAAAACACTTCTCCTCGCTTGTTTTGAAGTAAATCTTAAGGCAATTTGGAATCGTTTGGTCTCAATTCAAGACTGGTTCAAGACTACTTCTCAAAATATTTTTTATTTTGGAACCGCACAGCCCTTCCGGTTCACATATATTCTTATACATACTATTGATCATGTGGCTAAGCGAATCCTGATGAACTTCTCCAAGGAAGGTTTCGGCAGGGGTAAGTTGTTATCGTCCAAAGCAAGGGACAGACTGGAACCTTAGCTGCCTCTGGTGGGCTTCCCCAGAGATGAGATTCACAACGAAATAAGGTTTGATAGAAAGTTCGGAGTGGAGATACACAGCAAGGCTACCTGGAGGGCATCTATTCTGGACACCAACATCCAGAGGAGCACCCTACAATAGTACACAGATGGCTCCAGAACTCCCGAATGTATTGGGGCAGATATCCATGGTCCCAGATCCAATATATCGTTTCCACTGGGGGCCTACCCAAGCATCTTCCAGGCGGAGGTTTTTACCATCAGTGAATGCGCCGAGATGAGATGAGCAGAAATTACCACAGTGAGACCATTCTCATTTCAAGGGACAACCAGGCCGCGCTCAGAGCCTTCTCCTCCTATGAAATAAAATCATCATTGGTCATGGAGTGCTTTGAGAGATTGAACGCCCTGGCGGTGAGAAACCGAATCCTACTCCTCTGAGTACCAGGACATAGAGGGGTGGATGGCAACGAAGAAGCAGATCGCCTAGCTAGGATAGCAGCAGCAGCTACTACGGTCGAACCAGAGCCGATCCTGGCTGTAGGTCCCAGCACTGTGAGAGAGATGCTGAGAGTAGTAACTAGTAGTATGAGAAACCAACACTGGCGCAATACAACAGGCTTTAGACAGGCCAAGTCTCTCCTTGGAGGATATAACACGAAAAGACACAAGCTGCTGATGAACCTCCAAAAGGATAAACAAAGAATTATAGCACCCATACAAGCTAGGGATCTGGTCAAGCGATCTCTGTCACTTCTGTGACTTAGAAATAGAAACCCCGCCGCATTTACTAATGGAGTGTGTTGTTGTGGCGCGCAAAAGAGGCATGGCCCTTGGACGGATAGGCCGGATACATACGCTCATTGCCCCCGATAACCATACTAGGCTTCCTAGGGCTGCCGGGGCTAATGGAAGTGTTATGATGTGAGTCGTGGAGGGCACAATAGACCCATCGGTCGCAGTGCATTCCTCCCAATTGGAATCTATCTATCTATCTATACATAATTTGCTATAGAATTTCAAATAATGAAATTGTTATTGTTTTTTTAATAAAAAACTAATAGAACGGCGTTTAAACAATAACGAAATATTTAAAGAATCCACGTGAGTACAAAAATATGTATTAAATTTGTTATTATCATAAAATTACATCAAGAAAACCATGATACGTCGCCCAGACGTATGGTTATCTTTTATACACCTTTCAATAGGGTTATCAAAGCAGGGTTAAACAATCATTGCCATTGTGACAGCAATCAAACACATTTCTATACAAAATGTTATAGGAATTATGCACATATATATGAGTGTATAATTATGTTTCTCCGGCTCAATGTATTTCATTTCAAAGTGCTCAAGTTCAATAAACTGTCGACGAATAAAATTAGCAAAACGTATCAATTAAGCATACTTAACAATTTTGTTATTAACACCAAACGCTTAGTACAATTACCACAACAAGCGGTAGGTATACTTTAAATAATAATAGCAATAAAACACATAATCATATTGCTCAAAACCCTTAAAGTCAATACAAACCCAAAAAATTTGCATAAAATGATAAATAACTTGAAAAGTGTGTAGTAGCCGAGTTGGGATGAGCTTTAGCGATAATAAGTATAATTTTAAGCAGCTTAGAAATTCCAAAAAAAATAATTTTATAATAATACACAGTCTCTCAACATAAGCACTCCTAGCAAAACAATTTCTAATTAAAACCAACCAAACCTTTGTACTATACTAATGAAGTTATGAAAGATTCCATACACCAAATTGGTGAATGAGCAATATCGACAGAGCAATTTATTGTCACAAGTTGACGGTCAAGGCATAGAGTGTCTGTGTATAAATTAGTTGGAATTATTTATATATGCAAGAAAATTCAATAATACCACACCGAACTGAAGAAATTGATTGCTGAAAATAATTTACATAGTAGGAATACATACATATGTACATACATATGTATTTATTAGGGAAGTAGTTTTTATTCGATTTTTATAATACCCGGATTTTTACCGTTAATACAGCTTCAGGATCCCAAGATTTATCCAGGATTTAGATATCCATGATTTTGTAACAATTTAAAACGAAAAAATTCTTTTAATCTGCTTGAAAAGCTTAACAATCATATAAATATATAAAAAATAAATTTAAATTCCATAAACTTTTTAATTTAAGTGAAAAATTTTTGGGTTAGCACTCAAGCAAAAGCCAATATGCTAATTTTATACGGGGTGAATTATACTTTAGCGCGCATAAATCTGTTAAAGTACCTTAAGAAAGTGCACTATAAAATAAAAGTGAGCATTCGGTGATTTCTTGTACTATATTGACCAAGTTTTTTATGGCTATTTCTAAAACCATGCACATAAGCAAAAGTGTAAATATTTTTTTTAGTTTGATTTAAAATTTTTGGGAAGTTTGTGCTTATTTATATATGTGCTTATTATTTATATATCGTTCCTGTTGCATATGAAATTGATTAAAATGAAATGAATAAACACAAATTTTATAAAATAAACTTAATCACACTTATTGTGAGTTTCGTTTTCACCACAAATATTTACTCGTAGTTTCCTTTTCACTGTTCGCTTATTATAAATTTTGGGCGGAAAATTTTCTTTTTCGAACATTGTTTTCCCTTATTGGCAACACTTATTTCGTGTTCCCAATTTCAAAAATTTCTTCGCATATCACACATATCGTTTATCGTTATGGCAATTCACAAACAGCTGTTGTTAAAATTTCCCTTTCGGATTCAGCGATGTATGCTTTTTTGAGCAGCCATCAGCAAAACACTGAAAAATACTCATATTTCAATGAATAACAAATACAGAAATGTCATAAATGGCTTCTACAAACATCAAAGAAAATTTAAAAAATTATTCCAATCAAAATAATTAAACATTCACACACTTTTTGTTATTTACTTTTCATTTCACATACAACCAATCATTCGAATTCAATTCACAAAAATGTATGTGAATGTGAAATGTGGAGCACCAAACATGTGATTTTATACCGAATCCAGAATCAAAACAGTAAACAAAGTTCAAAGAGAGTTACTAGATATTATATACATATGTATTAATTTATTTGTCAAAAAAAAGGAAAATGTAGGTGAGCTATAAAAACACCTAAGAATTTAGCTGAATAGTTGGTGCCTGCAACGGAAAATGAGTCCAAACAGAAAGGGGTAAACACTTTATATCTGTGACTTCCGGCATAACCGAAAAAGTTACTCACAGCTCTTTTCGAGAAAACGCGCCCTAAAGTTTTGAAGCTGTTTAAATAATGAAGTTATTCGGTTTGGAAATGTCGATAATTCAGCCACAATATTGTATATAAAAGTACTTATTTACATTCTTCAGATGTCCAAATTTGGATTAACTCGCTTTTGAAAAAAAAAAAATACTTTTTCGGTTTCGCCGGGAAGCCACAGATATATACTTAAATGTGCGCAGTTATAAAATGTTTTATGCAAAATAGGCTTATACTGACTCCCAGCGCAGACCGTTTTCCCACTACGGGAAGTATATGGACTCGAAAGTTTTCAGAATGTCAGACATGACCTGACTAAAAGACAATTGCATCAGCCCAATTTCAAAATCTTACCTTTTTGGTATTCCCATTCAGCGAAAAATTGCAAGCACGCACTGGTCGTATGGAAGTGGTCAGTACGTCCAGGAAATACTTGAACGCTTTCTCATTAACTCTGTAATATCATATTTTACAAAATTGTAAAATTGATAATTTTAATAATATTTGCATGAATGTTTACCCAGAATTTGTTACAAAGTCTCAGGCATTTCCAGTGAACTAGATTTATCTTCTAAGTGCCTTCTTCCTGTACGTTGAAGTAAATTTTCTTCTTCGTCAAATAAAAGTCGCATTTCAATTGAATGCATTTAATTTGACTATTTGATAATTTGACACTTCCATTAAACAAGTAAACAAATTTCAGAGTTGCAATTTCCATTTTCGAATTTTTCGAAGCGAAATTTATTTCGGGTGAAACTCGCAATAAGCGTAATAAATTTGGGCGAATGAAAAAATTTCGTGTGAATTTTTTTTGGGTGGAACCCTTACTTGCTATTTATGAGTATATATGTATGTAATATGTTAATACCTAACTTACCACAGAACTAGGATTAGTTCGTTTCGAAGTCGGTCTGATGAAGTCGTCTGGGTGAACTCGAATCGATGTCAAATCGAAGTCGTGTTTTCTATACTAAATAAAAAATCGTTTTGACTTCAATTTTCCTAATCGAAACGAGTTGGATTCGACGTCGATATGGTGAAGTCCGAGTGCACTTGGATCGACCCATAAATGATTTCATTAATCCTAAGATCAGATATTGTCTACGTAGCGAAATGCTACGCGTTTAACAACTAATTACCAATTTATGCATACTTCGTGCGTCATTAAAAAATAAATACCAATTATGATAAAAAAATAACAAAATGTAACTGTGATCCCAGTGACGTTTGATATTATCATCACTGAGATACTTAAATTATGGATAGAATTTCAAAGAGAGCTAAAAGGAATTTTTCGAAACGCAACGATTTCACCTGGCTGAATATGTATATTTTTATATTACCGCTCCTTAATTTGAGCAATGCGATTCTAAGCAGCACAGATCTTACTACTTATTAAGTCTACAAACTCTCTTTTATCCGTTAACTACTTATAAGCCAAGATTAATATAGAAGAGATTGCGCCGACAGCTAACAAAAATAATTTACGTTCTGTGCATGTACGTCACACCTGCAATAACGTATTGTCATTTTGATTGGATAATTGCTTTATAAGTTCGAATAATATAATAAAATCGCGTTGCACTTTACAAAAAACTTGAATTAAACCTTTAAAATTATAGAACACCAAATATTCACTTCATTCGTGTTGGAATTTTAAATAAACTTTGCCGATGTGACGTCATTTTGAGCAGCTGAATGCGAATATCGTAAAGCAAAAAGTTAACAGACCTGCGCAAGGCGCAATTTCTTATTTATTAATCTTGCTTATAAGCATTCATATACAAAATAATTGAGTTTAAGCAGAATGAAACCTTAAATTAAGCCGTTTTACGCGAAAGCTCTTCTTACGTCATTGAACGACGCTTGCTTTTGAAATACTCACTAATTCATTTTATGTATGCATGTAGGTATGTATGTATGTCCTATCATCACTTAAAGTATCATCATACATTTTATATGTAGACCAAAAATATCAACGCCCATTTTTGTTTTTATTTTCTCTATAAACTAGCATTTGTTTGCTCTCCCTAATGTTTCTGACTAACTGGCTTCAGTTTATTAATGAAATCGCTTCAAGATTAAAACATTTGTCAACATTTCTACATATATTTGAATATAAATCTATATATATGTATATTTTTAAAAGCGGCGCTTCGCTTGACTAGACTACTATAAGTAAAGTTATGGTATGTACATACATATATCAAATGAAAGGTCAAATTGTGTACATTTGCACAAAATTATGAAATTGTAAATCGATCTGTTAGCTCCAGCGATATTTGCATGGAAAGGTGCCAAATTTTCAGATTTTTTTTTACATTTTAAAGAAAGATTATAGTCGTTCTTAAGAAAAAAGTTAAATCGTTAAGTCATCACACCCGATTGTCGGGAGTTACAATCGATTGTGTTTGACGAACAAATATTTTAGTCATACGATTTTACAAAGAAATAAAATAATGATTTTTGCGGTGAGTTTCGGTTATGCTCTGTTTAATTGCTACATGTATTCTAACAAAGCGTGAACGGCCTAAAATAAATGCGATTTGCGCACAGATCTTGCAAAAGGCCTCACGCTTATTTGGCGTAAAAACTGCTGAGTAAACACTTTCATAAATACATATCTATGTACATACATATGTATGCCATCAGTTAGTCGAAGAGGGCAAGAGCAGAGCATTTGTGTAGATAGAAAAATTATTAGAGTGATATGTGCATTTTAAAGAGTGTGTATGATTGCACATTTTACTTCATACATATGTATGTATGTATGTATGTATATACAAATATTATTTCACACTTGTACGCGTTTCGTTGTTGATTTTGGCTTTCAACATTTGCTTGTCTTGTTTTTTTTGTACTTAAACTTACTATGTGGATATTTTTTGCGGTTTGCGAACAAACAACTCAAAACTCAAAACGCAGTCAAATGCGAAAGTTGTACTTGTTTGTAACGTTTTGCGCAGCCGTGTTTTTTTTTTTTTTTAAGATAAGCGTTAATTTTTACTTAAAAAAATAAACAACGTAAATTATTTAAAAATTTCACGGCTTTGTAAGTGCGCAAACCTTTTTTTTTATTAACATTGCATACTAATACATACATACATTAAATTTTATCATAGTATTTGTAGTATTTCTTGGATGTTTCCGCAGTTATTTTATAGGCTTGAAAGATAATACATATATACGAGCTTCCATAATACACACTCATTTGTCATTTATTTTTATGTACATTTGACATTAATATTACCTCGATACGCCCAGCAATTATAAATGCCAATATTGCTCTGACTTCGACTAATTGGCAAAACATTCTGTAATTACTTAGCGCATTATAAAGGAATTCCGTTTAATTGTTTATTTAATATATACATATGTATGTATGTACATACAAATACGTTCTATGTATGCAGTAAAACACCAAACTAGTCAGAAAAACTACTAACTTACAACTAGAATTTCCCTCAAGAAATCGAACTAGATCAAAAAAGCCCCGACTTTTACCAAATACATAACAAATAATAATAATGAATACTTTTGTTTTCATCTTAGTTTATGCAAAAATTTAAAAAAAACTGAAATTATTTCACTCTAATAACATTTAATGAAAAATGGTTTAATTTATTCCAATTTTGAATGTAGTATTTATTTTTCGTTTCTATCAATACTTAGAAAATGGCAAACTAATTATTAGCAAGTATTAAACTGCTTAATAAAAATGTGTAATATTTTAAATTAAACCTAATTCAGAAATTTATTATATTTAACTCTCCTTTTTAATCTCAACTAGTGGTTTTGGTCCGCGATTGGGTGAGTATTTTTTTGTTTCTTGTCTGCTTGTATGGAATAAAGACTAGTTGAGCTTGCGATGCTTACTAGTTTTGAAGTAGTTTACAACTAGTACATTTCACTACATGGTATGTATGTATGTATATACATATATGGAAATGGTATAAACGAAGCTTGACAATATATATTATATACTAATAAATATAAACTATGTTCACAAATTATCCCATAATCACATATTGCCCATTAGAACTTAAAAAAATCTAACTTTGCAGTTTAGAGCACATCCAGTTGTAGTAATCAACGTGGCTATAGATTTGTTTCGACTTTTGGAAATTTTGTAAATTTATTCTTAAATTTTTTTCAGACATCGTTAATATTTATATTATGTACTTAGTTGAAAAGGCACAAAACTATCTGCATGCAAAACTCAATGACACAATTCATAGGGAAATTGAATGGGCTATAAGACGGCATACTACATTTTTTTTAAATCTTAATAAAAAACAAAATTGACAAGGGATGACGGTAAATCGTTCCAAAGTTCAGTAAACCAATACTTTAGGAAAATTTCGAGAATTTCTATTTAATTTTATTAAATTTTGAAACTTTGAATTTTTAGTTACAGAAGAGATATGAGTAAGGTACCTTACACGAACTCAAGACCTCTTGTGGGACAAGTTAATGCTATCATCTTTTTTGCATCAACAGAAACAGTTCGTGCTTTCGCACAGATTTGTGTCGCATATCTACGAATGTATGCATATATTTAAATAAGCAAAATTTGTTTAATGTTATATATAAAACTATCTTGTAACAAAATTTGTCAAAACATTTAGGTAATAGCGAAATAGAATTACTTTTTTTTTATTTTGGAAGGAAATTTTTAAATAATTTTTTTGAGTGTAAGCAAAAGTTGAAATTTATTGAAGTGCATTTCAAATTGAATAAATACTATTTTTTCTCACACAATATTTCATGCTGATATCCATGCTTATAAATTGATATTTGCACTTTTTTTATTTGATCGCATTGCACTTAATTATTATTATAATTAGTAGCAATTTTGAGTTTTAATTTTTCACCGCTTAATGAACCTTACAAATAGCTAAAGCAGCTTATTCATTACTTGCGGGTTTCGCTGGAATGATGAAAGAAGATGAAAATTTTATAATAAGCAGCATTTTAAGTTCACTGAGTTGGGATATGATGAAGAAAAGCCCAATATGAAAATAAAAATACGTAATTAGCGACACGGAATTTAATATCATTTCAAACACAACTATGTAAATGAGGTGAGAAAATAACTTTTACTATACACATACATACATTTTTAAAGTTGTTAACTCTCATTAACAAAACATAAGTTAAGAGAACCGTGTTATGAGTATATTTTAATAAATAGTAAAAAAAAAATGCCCACAAATTTCGTTTTCATAAATATTACATCCATAATTTCTCGATCGCGTTGTTTAAAACGCGACTATTCATATGTAATTCAAGCATATATTTATGAACTCTTGTACATTAAGCATTTGACGGTTACAATTTTTTTCTATTATAAGATGTTGAAAAATGTAAAAAAATCAAAAAAAAAAAACAATGATTTTTATTTGCAAATCTGTCAAATAAACAGTCTCCGTATTTAAGAACGTTTTGTGGTGTTTCAAGAATAATAAGTTCTTAAAACAAAATTAATTATTGTTAAGTGATTTTTTGTTTGTGCAAATGGGTAGTCGCATGTTAAAAAGGAAAACGACATATGTAAATTTTAAAATTCCGTTAAATGTAAAACAAAACAAAAAATTGCTCTATACCGCATGGAAACTAATATTTACAAATAGTTAATTTCGGACTGCCACAAAGAAAAGTCTCATCAGCCATAATTACAAATATTTGATAATAATCATGTAAATGCCAAATTAGTATAATGTTCAATGAAAATAGAAGCGTAGGTATAAATAATTTATTGTAGAACACAAAAAACCTGGCTTAACATCAGCTTGCATCACTATTATCCAACTTGAGTGCGCAAATATCTATAAAAAAATTAATTTTTAATTGTATATACTGTATATGTAAAAAAATTATAGATTGTTTGTATTTTTTCAAAGTCATTATACACATTAGTGATTTATTTATGTTAAAAATTAGATTTCATTTAGCTCTGGCGGGACTGGCGGGACAAATTAAAATGGCATTCTTCATATTAGAATTAGTTTCAGTTTTCGTAAAATACTGTCAAAGTAGTCACAAATTACAGTTAAAGTTTTCTCCACACACGAAACTTCGAGCAGGCGTTATAAGAAAGAAATCACGGAAAGCGTCATTGAAGAATTGTTAAAAATTACTTGAAACTTACAAATTATTCCACTAATACTGAACGATCTTAAAACTACCTGCAAACTCCAAATTAAAAAAAAAATTACATGATGAGTTGTTATGAATAAATTCATATGAACACTCAGAGAAAAATAAAAAGTTTTCGTACTTAAATCAAGTCGAAATCAGAAATACCGCAAAATCTTATACGGAGTAAAAAATTCAGGAACAAGTACTTAAAACAAAATTTTTTATTCTTATAGTTAAAACCGATCAAGCCTTAGTCTGTTCTTAATTTTTTTTAAATTATAATCCTGAATTCATGAAAAAGATTATTACATTCTTAAAATATGTGCATACTTATGTATATGAATTCATTGCATGTTGTAATAATTTTTCAAGGAGAAATTTGAAAACTCATATGCCTAATGTACAATAGATATACGAATATGTATGTATTTATGTATATCGGCACCACTATACTCTGCGTGTGTACTGCGTGTGCAACGACAATTGGGCATAATTGGGTCAGTGTTGTTGTGGACTTGCTCATAATGAATTCAGATTTGCGGCTTTAGAGTTTTTCGCATAATTTACATTTTCTTTCTAACGCTTTTCTTCCGGCGACCGCGATTCACACCGTTGAAGCTGTCAAAGTAAAAACTTTAATTGCTAGCTCTCTTAAACTTTCCTTCGATGAACATAGTAAGTCGGTAAGTTGTTTTTGCATAGTTACTACAATGTAAGTTGAAATGTTGATTTTAAATTTGGGCAGCTGAACTTTGAAAGTATAATGATTTTGGTTTTTACCCGTAAGCAACTGAAAAAGTTTTTAGCGCTTGAGCTTAATAAAGGGGAAAGTGAAATGTGTACACATGTTTTTTGGTTGACAGTTGTACTTTGACCAGCAACTAAAATTATGACTTATCAAACATGTTTTTTGCATTCAATAATTTAACTGTTATACATTCGTCGTGCTTTATTGGATTTTACTCATATTCGTCACTGCAACTAGTGAGAGCGACAAATTCATAGAGGATATGTTCGGGCATTACTTCGTCTAGCTGGAAAAAGCGTGAGGCTCCAGTTTGTGAAGATAATATCTGCCTAAACATAGTTGTTACTTTAAAACCTATTTTGTAATAAGGATTTACCGTTTGACTCTAGTCATTTTGTGCGCTTTGGTGAGCAAGAATTCATGCACCGTTAAAAATTCTTTCATTAGGCTCTCGGTCGTTAGATCTCTAATGCCAATTTATGGCAAAGGCACTTCTAAGTTAATAAGATCCAAAAATTTTTAAAGCCGATATCTCAGAAAATTTAGAATAAAATTGAAAACTCATCGTTTTTTAAATTTAATGACTGCCTCAATGCCTTATACTCGTATATGCATATATATTTGATTTTGGAAAAAGTCAGAAAAGAAAAATTACATAAAGTGTTATTAATTTCAACCACATATTCTCAAAAACTTTTTTCTAGACCCAAAGCCGCTTTTAACTTTCACTGTCTCATATGGTAACATATGTAGTTATGCAGTTTTACTTATACCCCTATGCTGGAATCCGTCGCACGTTCGATTAGGTTACGAATGGTAGAATCGGTATGCTCAAATGCGCTTTTCGTAATCGTAAATTCGAAATTCGTAGACTGCTTATGCAATTCGTAATATCAGTATGCCAGAATTCGTCGGAGCTGTCAATTTGCGGAATTTTTGTACGAACAGTGACTGGTGTCGGAGCGAAATAAATTTTACAAAAATTAGACGTGTATAAATGCAAAAATAAGCAAATATGCATGTATGCTGTACATTCATGTGTACATTTGTAATTATGTACATACATATGTAATATAAATTAGGCAAGAAAAATTAGATTTATTATCAGAAACATAATAAGTACATACGTTTTTTTTTTTTGGCGGTGATCACAAACAAATCGCACTTATGTTTCTTGTGTGAATAATTCTTTGATGAAGCGAAAACTTGTCACAAATCTTTAAACCATTAAACATAAATATATCAGAGCAATGAATTCGACAATATTACCCATTTCATTATGTAAGAAATTTGTATTTAGATCATCTTTGTACATACATATGTACATTACGGCGGGTCGAATTTTTTTCGCATAAAGCGGCTTGCAAAAACGAAAACTCCAGAAAATTCTAAGAAAGTTTTGCCAAGAAACCATGGGTCTAAAATTAATTCCCAGTTCGCGCAGAGCGACTTTAGATTTTGAGGTCATACTTATTAAATTGTACTCAAAAACCTATAGTTTTAAAAATAACAGCATGCCATGCAATTAATGCAATAATTGCAGGCTTTTGTAACTTATTTGTTTTTTTCAGGTGGCTGAGCAAATAAATAACTTTTTCCAAGTTTTAAATAGTTTTCGATTAATAAATTATAATGGAAACGTCTGCAATGTCAGTTGATTCCACCAATTCAGAAATTGATACAATTTCAATGAACTCCGGGTCTTGTGTTCTTCCCAGTCTGAATATTGGCTTGCCAAGAGATTTAAGTGATCTAAATCTACCAAGTAATCGTGACGTATTAAATTACTATTTATTTCTACGCGTGGCTGAGCAAAAAACAACAAAAAAAAGCAATCGTACGGTAATCTTAACACACAAGTGGCAAAAAAAATTTGAGAAATTTGGAATAAACTAAACATTCCGTTAATCAATGAAAAAACTGAAAACAGTGTTAAATAAATATCATAATGAAGTAAAATTTAAAAGTAGACCAAGTAAGTCTTGAACGTTTCTGGAAACAATTGATCAAGTGTTTTATATTGGAAAATGTCAGTGCGCAAAAACATTGCCTTGCGGCTGTGGTTTAATACCCATTGAACTCCAAGAGTTTATGATTGATCAGCACAGTAAGAGGAAGCTAACCATTCCCGAATTCAAGGCGATTGCTGTTGACCAACAATCAACACTGGCGCCAACTAGTCTTGATCCAACTTTCTGTAGGCTGTACCCGACTTTGAGGTCATTTCGTTGGGAGATATGCCTCCCCATTCATGAAAAAACGCTCTCGACTGACGTTCAGTACTTGTATCGAATGGCAAATGTAGTTTGTGATGGTTTCTGCCCCGAAAATTTAGCCAGTATGAAACCGGGACAAATTGTGCACTCTCGATGGCTAACAAAGGCAAGCAGACTCTTACGTTTATACGAGACAACTAGTTCATCATCAGCGAATTTAAAAACTTTGGCAACTTACATAATGAAAGTTTACGTACCGATGTACTTTAACATTAAGTTCTACAACTCAGTTGTATACGGCAGTCTCTTGTTTTTTAAATTTATACAGTCCACGCGATATTTACCAAAAACGCTGCGAGAAATTGTTAACACTGTAATCCAAAATAATTCATACTTCGCTCATCCTGAAAATATCTTACTGGCAATGCTTTATGAAAAGAGAAAAGATGTTCGCGAAAGAGCCATTAAAGAGATACTACATTATCGTGATAAAGTTTGTGATCCGACTAATCTAAGAGTTTATGATAAAAAGCACGCAATAAATTTTGAATGCTTAGACTCCTTTGATCTGGTTGACCAAGATGATGACAGTGTTTTGTCTGAGCCTCCATTCTCAGCAAACATTCCATACGAACACTTGTTGCAGTTTATTGAGTCTGATGATCAGCCGCTTCCTAACCCAGGGATTCCATGTCATACCCAAGCAACTGAGCGTTGTGTACAGCTTCTGACAACAGTTTCCCGACGCGCTATCGCAAAGAATAGAGACGATATCATGGCCGTAACTATAGAAAGTCGTACTACAACACCACGCATGGAATCCAAAAAAGACTTTAAAACCTAAAGAAACTAAAACTAGAAAAGATTCCCAGTCATCAGCAAAAAAGCCAATGTCTGTAACTTGCACCACAAAAACATTTCATTTTTTGAAAACTTAATTATAATAATACAACTTTATTTTCGATCCACCGTATTTTCCACAATCTTAGCATTTTTTTAAAAAATATGGGAATATCCTGCATACAGCATACATAGAATCACAAATTTTCGCTATAATCGAAGAAACCAAGCACTATTTTCCGGATCGCTTCTTATGAAAGTATAGTTTTTTGAGTACAATTTAATAAGTATGACCTCAAAATCTAAAGTCGCTCTGCGCGAAATGGGAATTAATTTGGTTTTTTTTCCACCCATACAAATCGACCCGGCCTAATGTACATATGATGCATATTGATGCAATTCTGCCTTTAATTAACAAAAATTTCTTATCAAATGGCTTATAAATGTTTATATTAAACTTCACTCTTCACATGTAACAATTTCTGTATACTTATGTATATTTCTGCTATAACATCAAATTAAGAACTTCGAAATTCTTATATTTGGTTGGCAACGCGGTTGATAGTTACGATCGGATTTCAGCATGCCAATTTTCGAACTTTCGGAACGGAGCTACGAATTCGTAACTACAACCATTCGGATTACAGCATAGGGGTGTTAATCTTCCCAGCAAGAAAAATACTGAAAATATTACTGGTAATTTTACCTGGCGTTGTGACTAATAGTTTTAGTATTTCTACCATCAAATTATTAATGCTAAAAGGAACTTTTATGACCCTTTCATACCATATATTCCTATTGTGTAATTGTACATCTCTATTTTACATATTGCTCTGTGGTTCATCAAATATATAAAAAAATGAAAAATCAATCAGCTTGTCTCATTTATGTTCTGTCCAACGGAACCAAATAGAACTTTTGACACTGAATCCAAAACTCGGTTAGGCAATCTTTGCAGGGTTTGTAAGCAGATAACTCTCTCTTGAAATGCGGTCGTTTCTTAGCGATTTCTTCCCTCAGGCGCTCCAATAACGCTATATAATAGTCGCTGTCGATGGGTTTTCCCTTTTCAAGATAGTCTATGAAAATTATTCCATGTGCCTTGCAAAATACGGACTGTTGTGTGTTTCCACGCTTTGAAGACGGCTCATCTCGTTCAGTCCACTCGCTCTGTCACTGTCACGTATAAAGTTCACAGTTTTACATATTTATGTATTTTAACTAAACCTTTTTATATCACTATTCCACCTTTACTTTCTACTCACTTTTAACTTCTTACATATTTGCATATTTTATGAAATGCAATTAATCAAATTCAGCAAACATTTGAATTGCTAAGAAGTGACATTTCAATTTTGTCACTTTCGCCTGCTGCTAAGTCAGTCTTGGTAGAGGCTGGTGCGAATGTTTGCCCCACAAAAGCACAAATCACACTTAAACATCCATCAAATTAGACTCCAGAGAATTAATATACATGTGTTTGTAAAAGACTGAGTGACGTTGCTTTATTGGACGCCGATTGAAAATCCATACATATTCGAAATTGGAAGTCTGGTCATGGTTGATATCGTCGACTGAATATTGCTGACTTCAGTGGGCGTTGCTGTGTCATTAGGCGTGTTGCCAACGCCCAACATTTGAAACAAATGACGACGTTGTACTCAAGGAAGAACATGTGAAATTTTAAATTAACTGGAGAAAATAAACGTTTTTTTTTTATTTTTTTTCTCTACTTTTTGCTGAAAATGACACTACATACACACTTGTCTGTCACTTTGCATATATTCACTTGTGTGTGTCTTATTTTATTTGCTGGAATAACTCTTAATATCCATAAACTGTTGTTGTTGCTAATATTGGGCAATTTTTGTTGTTGTACTTGCCACTAGCCTCGCGTTTATTTTTAACCATTTTCTCAAGTTTTTGTCATGTAATTTATTTGTTGGGAATTTTCTCAGTCCACCATTAGCAACTAAACTTTACATGTCATCATCGTCCACCAATAAAGAGTTTTCCACCATTGGTGTTCACTGCCTCAACTTGTTTCTGATAATCCGACGATGTATGTAATAGGGATGTAAATTTTGGGCATTTTGTTGATCCTGGGATTTGCGAGTTCAGAAAACGAAATTCCGGGACAATCCCGAAATCCTAAATAACACTTATATAAAGATTTGTTGTAAATCATGAATGTATTTATTGGTATTTTCAAGAAAAAAAAACGTAGAATTTTACACACATACAAAATAATTTATACTTCAAGTACAAATGTACATACATATTACTATCAATTTCTTTTAGCAAGCCTTCTAATAAACTGTATGCCTTTCGATTAATGGACAATTGCGAGTTGCTCGTTAAAACTTGCTGCAATTTATCTTTGAGACTTTCTGCCTTATCCACTTCAGGCACCTCGTCGTTAGTTCTATTAACATCGCTTTCATATTGAGGCTCATTTTCAACTTGAATGGGATATTCTCCAGCTCATTTATAAAGTCAAGGACAAAACAAAACCTTAAGGGAGTTGACAAGCTGTGTTATTTGTTGAGTGTGAACTCTCTAAAGGCTTTGTTTTGCCCTTGAAAGGGGAATTTTTAAGAATGATACAAAATTCAAAATATAAATGGCTATTAAATTCATTGTTTTCCCGATCCCGGGATTGACATGCGTAATATGTCTGCTATGACCAACACGTTGACTGTGTATTTCAAAATATGCACATTTTTATTGAATTGCAGCTGTGAAGTAATCAATTTATTTCTTCTCACAATCATCTAGCGGCTACTTAGCGACATGCTATTAAGTTAAGGTGTGTCATTCAATGATGTTGCATTGTTGTTGTTTGATGAGTACATATACGTATATGTACATACTTATATGTGCGTTGCAGTTGATGTCATTGGTCCTATAATGACAATAAATTATACTTTTTTGTCAACACATCCATCATCGGTGGCGACGATGATGCTGTAGCGATGCACTATGAAAAATTTAGTTTAAAGTTGATATTTTTTTTAAATAAAGAACTATTTAGCTTCATATACATATATTTTAATTTAATAAATTAAAAATCAAACGAATTTAAAGTTCTTAAACCTATTCAAAATACCATAAAATTCTCGGCTTTTTAGGTTTATTTCTAAACTAAATAACATTTTTAGAGCTAGTAATATATATATATATATATATTTTGTTTATATTTGACTGACTGGTTTTAAACTTTGGTTAAATAAAGTATAGAGATTTCGCTCTCCCTTTTCATATACATATACCTAAGCTCGTCAACTATGAGTAATTTTCCATAAATATCCTATGTAATTTTTAAAGAGATTTCAGGTGAGGTTAGTAAGAGACTTATGTCGTTAAAATAAACCGATCATTGTCACGTTTTGAGATCTCCCAATATATATTTTTGCATGCTACATCTATCCACTGGCGTTCATCCTACTTCTTTATTTTTTTGCAACAAAAAAAAATGTGTGGGACTGTACCACAGTGCGACGCGACGAATGTATCTGCTGCTTATTGCCGCTGCAACGATTGTTGCTGCTGCACATTTTCCCCGACCGACGGCATATGCGTCACGTGTGTTTTATGCAATGAACGCGCGCTTTTCCTTCATTATAAAATTATTAAATGTGCGCACTGTTACTGCCAACGCTTCCCATAGCCCAATTTAGCGCATACTTTTTCGTACTTTTCGAAAACTTTTTCATTCGATTTTTTCGCGTTTTTTTGTCGGCATGCATTTACTCAATTTTTTCGCTGTTGTGTGTGAATTTTCGAAAATCGTATGTGGTACCTCAACAGCTGATTCCGTACGATCCGCTTACATATGTTTGCTTCAACATTGCAACGTCGCATATGGACGATTTCGATTTTGCCACAGGCAAGTTGCCGCAATGTGTCGCCAATGTGTTTCGTGTGTGGAGTTGCGGTAGCAGCAGTGGCAGTATTTTATCGTGCCTTGTGTGAATTGTGCGTTTCGAGTTTGCTGTGTTGTTCTTTTTTCTTGTTTTGCTTTCGATTGTGCATTTCGTGCTCGTACTGTTTTTTTTATGTGTTGTTGTGCGCCATCAGTGGTATTGTTGGTGACTTTTAATTGCTGCTACTAGCGATAGCGACGCGACATTTCATCGATTAGCTCATCTGCCAGCTCAAATTCTTACCTCAGCATTGTGTTTGTATGTCATCGATTGCCTTTTATTTTTTAATTATTTCAATCCTCTTATATATGTTTGTATATACGCTTGGTAATTTCAAAGTTTTCCTCATTGTTTATTATTGTTTTTGTTATTATTGCTGCTGTCATCCAAGTTTGGTTGTTTTGTGTACTTAACGCACAACCAGGTGAAGTTCAGAGTTCGCATTATTGACATTTACTGTCTGCCGCTGCAAAGTTTGCTTTCACCGCTGCGTTACACGAGTGAAGCGAAATTTGTTGTGACATTTTGTTAAAAGTGCGCTCAAGCCGTCAAAGTTGCAAGAGGCAGCGGGGGTAAATTTCAATAAAAAAAACACTGAAATTACAATTGGGATGTGCAACACTAGAAGTTCGAACTTACTAAAAAGTCAGTTTGATGAGGAGGAAGAGAGCGGACAAAACTGCACGCGATTTTTTATATGTGTATAAATAAAGTCACAAGTCTTCGGCAATTTGTATTTAAATTAGTGTTTTGAAAAACATAGTGAAAATCGTGAAAAATTGTAGAAGAGAATGAAAAAAATATTGTGTCGATATTTTAATATTTGTATTACAAATTGATGTATAAGAATCTATTAATATTATTAAGTTAGTGCGGCGAGTAATAAACATTAATCGAATGGATTGCAAAAAACAAACGCCACTTCTAGTGATTTTAAAAACGAGTCCTGCTGGTGGAATATATATTATCAATTGCATTATTTGGTGTATCGGTTCTTTTTTCATACATACTTGGTCAATTACAGACCAAACAAAAATCTGATAACAAGTCGCTTATTAATAACATAATCATATTGTAAGTAACATTTGTTCCATGTTTGGTATTTTCTTTTGAGACGTAATCCGAACACTTCGATCGACACGCTTACTGGAAAACCAGCAAATTTTTGAATTGCGTAACTTCATTATACGTAAATTTTTGTTCGACTATAGCTTTTATAATAATTATAGATGGTTTTTGAGCATAATTATTACCTCAAATTCATGTCATATTCAAAGTTCAAGATTTTATTTTCACGAAGCCGGTTAAATATTTTTTTATATTTAATTTGTAAAATAAAAAATTCTTAAATATGTAAAAGCCTATTGTTGTATATATTTTTATTTTATTTGATTTGAGGGTATATTTCTCGTTATCTGCTCTTTTCGATACTTTATTTTGCCATTCCTTTAGTTTTTGTCGTGCTAAAAATACATTCCCTGATTAAATGTATGCATTGCTTACTTGATATATAGATTACATAATTATGTACGATTTCTTAAGTTATATGACTACAGCGCTTTTTATATAATCGTATTTATTTTATTAACACAGGTGTTCCAAACCTTGTTTTCCAAAATTGCTCCCTTTTCGTATTGAAACACTTCGTGGCTCAACTGCTCTAAAGGCCATGCCACATAAGACTTGCTTCGCTTTAAGTGACATTTGTTACTTTGTCAGAAAAGCGCAAAAGGCAATAGGCATGCCGCAATAAAACTTTGACAATACATACTTTTCGTTTGTTTATTGTGAAAGTTTTTCCTCCATTTTTCTTTTAAAGTTAAAAAACTTTATATTTCAGCATTTATTTCAGTTAAATTTTATATTTACCTTATTTTTGTAGGAACATTTTCAAATTTACGGCGACCGTTAACAGACGAATGTGAGAAATAAACAAAATTGGTACTGAGCGAACTGTCAAAGCCAGCGAAAAGATGAGAGTTGCTCAAGATTTCGCTTCGCTTTGGCGATGGTGTTGCCTATGTGGAAACTTTCGTATAATTGCATGTATTCATCTTTGCTGTCACGTAAAGCGAAGCAGAATTTTTATGTGGCATGGCCTTAAGAATGGTTTGACTGCCGCCAAAAACTAGCAAACACAATGCAAGTTGTATACTCATTTACCTTTTATGTGAAAAACGAAACTGTCTAAAAGAACTTTACATTCTCTTTTTTTAATTTACGGTAAGTTCTGTCCATTTTGTGCACTCTAGCAAGCCTGACGTACACCGCAGTCAGTAGTTAGCCCCAACGAAAAAAAATTTAAGCGATTGAATTGCTAAAAATATTCCACATCATTGTGTCCCGCATTATTCTTCTTATACATATAAACCTTCATACATACATACATGCATGTACATATGTATAACTACCCTGCAAAAAATGCGATTAGTCTTGGATGAGTCCGGGAATAGTCGCAATGGAACATGCCACTAATACAACTTCTGATATCTTTATATGGAAGGAAATGCTTTCTTTTGTTCGAGCATGTCCTATGAAGAGACTTATTGTCTCCTTCTATACCCGAATGGGTATAAATGACGACCAGTCTTTTTTTCAAACAGAAATAAAAATCTTTGCTTCGACTGAGTATCGAACCGGCTTCCCGAGGGTTGCTAAGCAAATGCTCTGCTTACATGCCAACGGCGCGCATAAAATTTCGTTACCTAAGCGCGTCCTTCATCGTTAATTATACCCAAAAGAGATTAATACAAGACTAATTTGCAATTATACTCGTTTGAGACTTGTTTCCGACTAATAAATACCCAATTGTACCCGATTGAGACCAATCCCGGAATACTCTCTTTAGAGATTAGTCACACAATTTTTTGCAGGGTACGAACAAGAGTATTTAATTTAATTTTTTATTTTTGCATCTTTATAATCGTGTGTTTGAAACAGCACACAGCAACTTCCTTTCGTTGAAAATTAGTTCAAATTCTAAAATTAGTTGCTGCTTCTGCAACCAACCGAGCGCAAATGTATGACGCAGCTTTTGTGCTGTCTGCAGCATATGTATATGTATAAATATACATATGTGCATACATGTGCATATGTAGCAGTTTTTTGTAGCCGACAGCAGCGATAAACGAAGCAGCAAATGACGCTAGAGATGGGTATCGAAAATAAGAATAGAAAACTACATAAAATGGACAAACTGCAAACACTTGTTGGAGGTTTAGATGCGTGCATGCGAATGAGCTACTTATTAAGCTATCTTCATAACTGTATCTAGATATATGTATAAAATTGCTAAAAAAAAACTATTTCTTTGTAACTTCGTGTGTTCGAGTAAAAGTTTAGAGTGCTATATTTACCTTGTTCTTACATTAATTAGATCAGCAGTGAGCACCAACTAGTTAATTATTCATTTTTCCTTTTATAAAATTTTAAGATTTCTTATTTAAAAAACTACAAATTCATTCCCTTACGAAAACCGTATTGATCCGCTTTAATATTTTATACAAAACTTGTAATAATTTAACAACTTTTTTTCCGAATTAAGAAATGCATAAAATTAATGATAGAAAAGTGTTTTTCTAATAACAGTCACCCCTCGGAAGGCAATGGCTCACCTCCGAGGGCATTTCTGCCATGAAAAAAGCTTCTCATAAATACATCAGCCCTTCGGAGGCGGCACGGAAATGTACGTCCCTCCATTTGTGGTAGAATAAAAAGACCCACACCAAAAATAGTAGAAGAAGGTCGGCCAAACGTTGAGCTAACATATATAGTGTAAGTGCCAAAATATTATATTATTATCTATTTTTAAAATTAACTTAAAATTTTTCCTGAATCTTATTAAATAATAAGTGAAAATTTAAAGTAACTAAAGACTAACGTCAAATCTTAAAAATATTCTTCGCTGCACTTTCTTTCTTACAACACATGAACATTATTAATTTTTGTATGGAATAAGAACCCAACATCCTCAAAAAAAAAAAAAAAAAATTATTAAAACCTACGGTAACTTTTAGCAACCTTAGACCTGCACTTTCTTATGCTAAAATTGAACCAGCTGCAATAATTTTGAAATATTGATGTAAATTTGTTGAATTATTTGAAACAATGTATGAAATTTGTAACATTGGCACGATTTAGTAAAAAAACTAAAACTTTTTTTGGACTGGGGACAGAACCCAAACACTTAAGGTGCGGCAGCAAAATAAAACCAACTCGAGAAATACGCAGGTGACCTAATGTTGCAGTAAACATCAAAACGCCATGCTGTTCTTACCACATTCATTGAGAAATGAAAATGAAAAACAACTCGAAGCGGAAGCAAATAAAAAGTATTTTAACGCGCACTAGAAAACTCATGGTCATGGCGTGAAGAAATACAATCTTCTTTTGGTATAGACATGTTCATTTGTATATATGTACGAGTATGTATATATAGCAATAGTAAAAATAACAGCAACAACATCAACATCCACAATGAGGGAGGTAGTGAAAATTGCGCACGCACTCTCATATATTCATATAGAACATGAATTCGCAAACAGAAACGGAATTATTTATGGCACGACATAAAAGCTGTTGTTGTTGTTCCTATTGCCGTTGATGCTCTACAAAAATGATTCTACATTTTGCTGTTAGCTGTTGGTTGTTGTTACCAACATAGTTCCGCCTTTGTTGATGCAAGGCAGTGGATTGGAACTGCACAGCGATGGCTTGGTAGCGATGAGTTGTGCAAAAATTAAGCAAAAGTTTCGATGATGATTTTGAATGAGCGAAAAAAGTTTGCAGAAAACTGTGCATTGTATATACATATGTACATACATATAAGGTATGTGAAGGTGGGTGATTTTAAGATTAAATATTTCTACCTTTTTTACACCATTTTTAGCGGAAGTTTCGGCCAAGCCTATGAAGTTTAATTAAAAATTCACGCAAAGTGAAGGCTGGCAAACATATTATTGCATTAATGAATTAGCACAAATTGTGCAAAGGTGACAATGAAAATATTTGAAAAAAGTAAGAAATCAAAAATTATTTTAACGCCCCACTGTGGAGCGATTTAACGAAGTTGACGTGAATGGTCAACGAGAGTGGGAAACAAAATTTTACACACCATAAAATTTGGAGGTTTATTTTCGTTAAAAAAAATGTTACTTCAGGTTCACTCACATTACTCTGGATTTAATTAATAAATATATTTTAAAGAACGTTCTGCAGAGAATCCTACAGCCTTCAAGATAAGAGGGAAGAGAGATAGAGACCGTTTCAAGCAGAAGAAACGGGAGGTGAAAATACCTCAAGGCTCGGCAATCCAGCTCGACAATACTATTAGAAAATAAGGTAGCAAACAAATGGATCAAATACTGGGTCTGATTCCTGCAAATACGAGAATGAATATCTGATAATTGACGTCCAAAACACACTTCGGGTATGGAGGGAACATTTCTCAAAACATTTGAAGTAAAACTCTGGTGATGAGTTTATGGAAGAGCAACACAGAAAAATTAGGTACGAGTATAAAATATAAAATCCGTCCTCTTATATTTATGGCGCCGAAGCATGGACAATAAATAACTGCTCTTCGCGACGGGTACCGAAGAAGATGCGAAGACTTCAACAAGTCGTTTATATGGATGACGATGCTCCCGTGAAAAGATCTTTGGCTCGGCAGCCATGGGTGAGTAACGAAGGCAACGGCGCTCACGAACATACTGCAAGGACCAAGTGCCAGGTCATTTGGTATGTGTAACTTATCAAAAAACAAAAGAGAAAATGCCGAAAAATTTTGTTCTTAACCCAAACCGACAAACGCTTGTAGTACCATTAAAAAAGAAAATAATTGTTTGTAGAAATAGACTTCAGTTATTTTTCCTCGTGCATTTGACAGTTAGTGTCTTTGAACCAGATACATATGAATGTAGGTATTATAAGAGAAAATAGTAAAACTCAATCAATACGATACCACAATTTCGAGTTATTTATACGCAACTATGTATTAATCAAAGATTTCAGGACTGGCTCGGGACGATTTCGAGATTCGAACCATATCCGAACTTGTCTCAAACCAGTCCCGAAATAGTCCCGAACTAATCCCGAAATGGTCGTGAACAAGTGTTATATGTCACGACTTAAAACCTTTTCCTCCCTCATAATTATTATGAAAAGACTTATAATATACGATTAAGTCTTATAAAACCCCTACCGATGACTTAAAATATTTTTATCATAAAACAATGGAATGATAACTTAAAAGCATACTAGTTTATAAATTGTATGCTAAGCATCCTCATTAAACTAAAAATGTTTGCATATTTGGTTACTAAATGCCTCCTAACAACAATTTAAATCAGTGCCACAAATATGTGGTAAAGCTTACATCTTTAAAGTCGGCACTTTAACTGCGTATAACAGTAAACAACAACAACAGCTCCAATTAAGCTGTGTTCATTACTTCAGCTTACTCCTTTTTTAACGCCGCTTTTCTTGCTACTACTCACATGAATGCATGATCGTTCACATGACTGCCATACTACACCGCCACAGAATCAGTGATATGGGTGTTCAACAGCTGGTGTACATCTGAGATCCACCAGGTGGCAACAGACGCTTCAGTCAACAGTTTCTGCAAAGTGCCTCTAATGCGGGCCGCAATGTACATACCATATGTATGTTTGTATGTGACTGGTTGGCTGGTTGGTTGCTCTTGCACGACTAAGCGAGTAGCAAGTTGTCAGTTGTTTCGTTGCAAACAATGTTGTTGTTGCACCTTATTTGTGTGCAAAAAAATACGATTCCCGGAAAGCCTCATGCCGCTATTTGATGCCACATTAGTAGCTAAAGTATTTAGAGGCTAATTTCCCAAAGGGGAGCTCATGAATCGGCTGACGGGTGGTATCTGTCTTAGCAGTAGTTGGGTTCTTGCAACTGGCTACAATGACCAGCGGCAGTAAGTAGATCATTAGTGCGGGAATATATACGTACATATACGGTGTGACAATGATGGTTTAACTTACAGCAACGCGAAAAAAATAAAATAAAATAAAAATAAAACAACTTCTATGCCTTACTTTTTATTTATTAGAATTTTCTTTTACAAATATTTTTTGTTTACTTATGTCCATCCAAGAAAATATGTATCTCTCGTTGTGAGTTTTAGGACAATTTTGCGTAATCTTGCAAGCACTGAGTCCAAAATGATCCCTCTCACACAATTCCGGACAATACTGTGGGAAAGCCGTACATTGCTATTCACAAAAAACAAAAAAAAAAACTATCAGTGGTTAGGCAGCTGTAAAAACCGATATATTGTAATACATATATGTATGTATGTATGTTTACATACATATGTATATAGACCCGTAGGTAAATAAATGAGGTTTGCACTTCGACTCAAATATAAATTGTCAGTGTGAAAGATATGAAGGGTGATTGTGATGCCTTCAAAAAAGGAAAACCCCAGTAGATATTTCTCAAATCGAATCGTTACGCCCAAGCTTGGTAATGAGAATTATTCAACTATCCAAGCTTTGAAAAAGCACAGAAATCCAACTTTACTATTACAAAATTGCAGTACAGTATTTCCAACTATTCGCTTTGGTTCGGATTTATTCTGACGCCTTTAAAAAACTGGACACACTAAGAGCAAGTTATTTGGCTATCTGTTTTATTGAAGTACCGTAAATGAAAATGGGAATGTTTGCTGAAAAATAATGTTTATGTTTATTTGGAAGAATGCGAATGTCGGACTAGGTTTTTATTACTTCCGTGAGGGAATTACATTGAGCCTTAGGGCGAGATATTGAGTACCAAGTTTTGAGGGAGGCATAACAACGTTTTAATGCAATGGAACGTATTGTATGCAAAAGTTTAAAAAATTTTAAGAATACGGATATTCGAACATTTATAAAAACTTATATAGATCGGACGAATTCAGAGCAAAAACGAAAAACTTCATTGGATAAACCTCAACCGAAACCTTTTAAAAACAAAGAAAAAAAATGAATTTGCTTTGTGAGAAAAGATGTCAAAATTAATGAAAATGTTCATTTGATATATAGAAAAACTTCGGTTTTGCAAATTTTTGTAAAATAGGTAGTACTTTAATCGAATTTCGAGTTAATAATAAAAAATCTTCTATACACATTCTACACCTTTACCAACAGTATTTCAGAAAATGGCAAATGTATTTCTGAAAAGAACCATTGTTATTTAGAAAAACACAAATAAAATTCAGAAAAGCCCTATTGAAATTCAGAAAACCACAAATGTATTTAAGCAAAACGCAAATGTATTTCAGAGAAGCCCAATTGTGATTTAGAAAACCACAATTGTATTTCAGAAAACACAAATATATTTCAGAAAAACGCAAATATATTTTAGAAAAGTACAAATGTATTTAATTTGGTCTTTTCTGAAATACATTTGCGTTTTTCTGAAATATTGTTGGAAAAGGTGTAGACATTATCCATATGTACTTACATTTAGGGCATTTAACTTAATGGGTTGGTGGTATAATTATGTATGTAGGCGGTGTGGTGGTTCCAGTTCCTGGAGGCGCATCACACTGAAAGGCAAAAATTAAGCACAACAGCGTTGGATGTTACAGGTGCTGCTGATCTTAATAGTTGTTGCTGTTGTTTATGCTTGCAGCACTGACTGTTGTAGCGGCTCATTAATAACTCAAGCGTGAAATGCAGCGAAAAACATTGACAATAGCATTTTGTACATAGGCAAAAGTACACATACATATGTACATATACATACGTACACTCATTAGTGTGTGTTGCAGCAACGAATGCCTACTTATAATGTTGCAATTGCGTCCGTTAAACGTTTATGCGATCGCCAAACAAAAAAAAGGGGCTAGATAGAGTGGTGACAGTAAAATGCTTCACAGCGTAGCTATTACGAACTAAAGACCAACACCAACAATGGTGACAACAGCAAAAAAAAAAACGACATAATTACCGTAAAATGGGAACTACGCTGGTAAAAGAAATTATGGAGCTAATGTATCCAGGTGAGCATGAAGCATACAGACTGTGTAACGCATAGATATAATCGTCCAACATACAATATATGTAGCAACAACATTAATTTACGCGAGGCGAATATGTATGCATGAACATACTTACGATAATGTACAACCGACCCACTGTGCCAATCCAACTGTCACTAACTCATTTAATGACTAAAGTCTGTTACCGCTAAAATTACTGATAGCTATTGGCAGACTGGCTTGTAGCTTTAATGTTGTTTGGAAAATGGCAAAGTGGCATTTTATGAAACGCAACAGTTGCCAGTAAAATATGCACATACATATGTAGGTATACATATAGATTGACAGATAGCGCACCATACTGCAACCTGTCCGTCCACCTGGCAGACATGAGCGTACAAAAAATGCGGTTGTTTGATTATTGGATTACAATTGCAAACGTATATGTACATATGTACATATATACATACATACATACATACATGTAATGAAAAAATGTTTAAAAAGATTGCTAACTGATAAGCTGAAAACGCTTTATCAACACGGCTGCGTTTATTTAAAAAAAAAAAAACTGACTTTAAACAAAAAATAAACAATCGGTTCGAATTTAAATGTGCACAAGGAAGCAGTGGATATAAGCCGTGTAATTTGCACACAGCTTTCACAGAATTGTTCAAAATTTGCGCATTTGTTATCAAAGCCACATAGTACCAGTGCGTTCAATAAATATTAGCTCGATCTCCAGCCCTATTAGGTCCGTTCCTTATCTCCCAGAAATAGTCCGAAGTAGTCAGATTTAGTCCAAAAAGCGTTCCTTAACTTGAAAATCCTGTAGATGAGAGCAAAAATGAGAGAGTAAAATGTGACTCTCTTTTGTGAGAAGTTGCAAGATTTAGTCCGAAGAATTTTTGCTGGCAAAATCATGAAAAGTGTCAAACTCAACTGACAGCTGACTTTTGTTAGAAAATATACATACACAAAAAGTGAAAATAATCTAAAAACCTTAAAATGTACATAAATTGAAATGGAAGGTGGCAAGAAAATAATTGAAATCGTAAGTGTTTATCGTGGTAGTGCTTGTATGCATGTATTTTATACATACATTTGTCAATATTTCTTGCAGATTAGTGATGAAAGAGTTTGTGGTGCTTCTGGTGCCAATTTGAATGCGCCAAGAAACTTACTGGTGAACATTTAACATTAATCGGTAAATTATTAATATTTATTTTTAAAAAGGTTCTAAATCTGCACTACGATCAAAACAAAATGACAGTTTTATTTGACATTAGTTTTGTTGTTGTCATTCTTCGGACCAAAAATTGGTTCTTTGCGTTCCTTTACTTTTTCTTGTTATTCTCTTTTAGTGAGCGCATTTTGCTTACGCTCTTGCATTTTGACACTTTTCAGATTTTAGTCAGAAAAGATAAGGAACGGACCTATTATGTATCACTTGCGTGCGCTCACCTGTTTCACTTTCGTGACAGCAATTCATTGTTCGCTATCCTAGCGAAGTGAAAAAAGATCGCTAGCCGACAGCTTTGTCAGTTTAAAAAAAACATTCTGACAGCTATTTCTTTAGTGCATTCATAATTTGTTATGTGCTCAGATAATTTTAATTGTTTAAAAAAATATTTTTTATTTTATTAAAATTTCTTAAATTTTTTTTAGTTTTATAGTTTGTGTTAGAGAATGAAATGTATTTTAATGTATAAGTAATTTAAAATAAATAAAATATTGATTAATTGTAAAAATCTGTCTTTGGCCAGGTCGTGTACTATATAGTATAATAATAATTTGTGGTGTGCATGTTTATCTTATACCACAAATTGAGGGACATACCGTTTTGTACCGACTCCGAACGGCAGATGTATTTTTATGAGAAGCTTTTTCATCGCATAAATACATTCGGAGGTTTGCCATTGCCTGCCGAGCGGTGACCGCTATTAGAAACAACTTTTTCAACGAAAAAGATTTTACTTGCCCTGGCTGAGATTGAAACCTGGAACTCAGCGGCAGTTATTTAACGCACTGCTACCCACCCGACCACAGCGACCTACTACTTATACATACATATATATCCAAGGCAAATCATAAGGACGTGTTTGCTTAATATTTCAAATTTAACCAGATAATTCTATTAGATTTAAACAAAAATTTAATTGTTTCGCGCTTAATAACCTAAAGTTCAAGATCTGCCCATCGCTTGGTTTCTAAACTAGAAAAATTATCTGTTCATATTTCTTCACACATTAGGCGAATGACCGATGATTCTATTAGCGCATAAACCATGCGTTAAATTTCTTTGCTCGTTTAGTCTTGTCGTTAAACAACATTTTGATGGTTGTTTTTTTTTTAAATCAAAAATGTGTTTTATCGTTTTTTATTTTTATTATTATCATCGGCGAGAGTGTACTGCTTAGCGAAAAAATTTATTATCACCTCTAACTCTTTGGAATTTAAGTAGATAATGCGAATTTATTTTACTGCTAAAATTGGCAAAATCAGCCTTATATGAAAAGATACACAGTGAATGTAGGGAACTTTTGCTTCATTATATTTGTGTACATATATTTTTTTAAATTCTTTTTAAATTCATTGTTTTCGTTGAATTTAATAGTTTAATTGCATCTCGTTTCATTTACTTTCTTTGTTATTTTAGTTTATTATGATTTGGTTAGTTCTTATATATGTATATATGTATATATATATGTATTTTTATCATACTGGATGAATAGAAAAAAAAATGTAAAGTGATTTTTATTTTCATAAAAAACATTTATAATAAATCTTCAAACTTTACAATTTTTCTTTGGACTACTACCAAAAATTATTAACAATAAACATATAAGGAACTAAAATTAAGATGGGGTGGTTTGTTCCAATAAATGTATGTACTATGTACGTAGTAATCTAAAGGCTGAGGTAATTATTACAACCATATATTGCCGGTAGACATTTTGAGTACTCGTTGTACAACAAATTTGTTGTTTATTCATTGGGTTAGTGAACGTGAGATCAAAATTATTTTCAATATTTCCAAGTATTTCGCGCTTAGCAGATAGTAGCAGGCGGTATTTCAAAAGCGATTTTAATGAAAGTTACGGAGTTGCCTCTAACTGAGGACAAAGATATTACTAATGCTATGTTTTGAGTATTTATTTTTCTTTAAGCTAATTTTTTATAATTTTTAAAGTTTAAAACTTTATAGAAAATTTAAAATGATCCAAAAGAATGTCAATCGAACTCATGCAGTTTTGAAGAACATAACATTTTAAATAGCTAAGAGAGTGTTGAGTTTATTTTCTATATAAAAACATATTTTGTTCAAAATGCTGCAAAAAAAAAATTGTTAAAGGAATATTTTTGCTAGAGATTGAACTGAATTTCAATAGAAAAATATTCGAAGTATTATAAAATCAAAACTAGTTATCAAAACTTGTCGAAATATTAGAGTCCCATTATTCTTGCCGCCACTATAACACCATATTTTTGACACGAGAACTTAAGAACGCATGAATGATGGGGAATGCGCAACTGCTTCGGAAAAAAAAATTTCAAAAATCAACGGTATGTTTAACCACCTAAAATTGGCTGTGTTATTGTTGAAGCACATTGCATATGCTAAAAAAAGTCTAAAAATATTTATGAAATATTTTACAAATTTGTAAAAAGGTTTAAACTTTTATTTAAATGGTTTCTGCTATAGAGCGAACTAATTTTCAATGAAAATTATTAAATTATATAAAAACTACTTTAAGGAAGGTTCAAAGGGAACAAATTAAAAATGATGGTGCAATATACTACATAAACAACTAGTAAGTATATTAAAAGTTTCTTTTTTTATCTCTGTTAGTTTCATTTCAGTATTTTATAAATTTTATTGTAAAGCCTTCACTTGGGTTTCGATCCGGGCTGATCGCCAGCCACTTCAAAACTAGTATGTTTCTCCATGAAGAAAGCTTCTTTGAAGTGCGGGCATTGTGAGTTGGTGCGTTGTCGTAATGGAAGATCCAGGAGTATCCGTAACATTTCTCACCAAATTCTATGAGTACTTTATCCAACAGTTTCACGTACATGCCCGCTTTTGTTTTGGTGGATATGAAGCAAAGCGGAACATATCCAAAAGCAGCCCAAACGATTAGCTATCCGCCATCGTAAAGGTCGCTTCTGGCGAGTTTGGCGGGGTTGATGTATGTATGTACATCGCCCCAATATTTATGACAGTCTTCAGGATAGTTCAAATTAAATTTTTTTCTCGCCAAAAAACAAACAGCATATGCTAAGCGAGCGATTATGCGTTGTGCCTATAATGTAGGTGCAGGTTTCCGGGACCCATACTTAATATATTTATTTTCCACTAAAACTAGATGTCCTCTGCTCCTATAGATAGGATGAAATATAAATAAGTCTTGAACTTTATGTTTGTCAATAATAGTCGGTCTGCCTTAGCGTTTAATTGGATCATAACAATCGGGGTTAATTTACATGCATACACTTTAATGCGCCCTAATCCATGACTGTACATGTATTTTCTTCCTAAAAAAAAAACATGAGACTGACAACAAATTGATCACTTGTCATTTGCAAATTTAACATTTGCCAGTTTCCGCTTCATTTCAATGATTCGCTTCAAACTCGGAGCTTTTAATCTGCAGCACATATAGTACACAAGAACGACCACCATTACTGTCCTCTACTGCGCCAGTAAGATAATTATTAATTAGGTACTCAACGGAATTTATGCAGAAACTATATGGATGAGTATGTTGTTATTGTAGTTGCCCTCCGGTCAAAATGGGTGGTGGCGGCAGCACGTACGATTACAATTAAACTTAATGGAATCTCATTATGTTATATAGACCAGCGTCGAACGAGTAGTTAATGCACATAAATATATGTATGTACATAAGTATATATACACATATGTAGCAAGTATACACATACATATATACATACATATATTTGTAAATAGCACATCGGCAAAAAAAAATGATTCAAAATACTACCATTTCTGGTGTAAAGCTGAGATTTCAATTGAATTTGTGCATAAACCGCAGCAGACTACCGGAATACAAAATATGTACATGCATATGTAAATATATAGGTTGAGTGTAACAACAATAAGAGGGCGCATAATTGCAGATACGACGCAATTGAACAAAAAATTTTTTTTAATGAGCGAGCACAGTAATCTGTAAATTAGTACGCGTAAAACTCACAAATTTCTTGGAATTGAAAGTCACTAGGTCTCTTATCAACAAAGGCTTGTTTTTGTTGCGCATCGTTTAACATATTTTTAAAAATATTGATATTCTTATAATATTAACTTATGAAATTTTTTTTTTTTATCTTTAATATAAATTTTTTACGTACTATGTATTTTCTCTGATATGAGTTATTACGAGTAGTATCAAAGTTATAATTATATATAGCCCGTTTGTCATACAAAATGTATTTCACGTTCCCATATTTAAGCACACTCGTTAACGACGTACGGGGATGCCCATATAATTTGCAACCTAATTGATTTTAATAATGTTCAATTTAAATACAGTTCTTTCACTAATAAAAATTATATCAAGCCAAGTTTAAATTTTTAGGAAAACAAATTAGAAAAATTCAATAAATCATGCAACTTTCAAACTGTTTTTGTCAAAAGAGTTAGTTCATGTTTTTGAGTATTCAATTTCGTAGCTTAAAGAGCTTTTTTTTTTAATTTCAAGTGGAAAAATATTCTTCAAAATTTCCTGCGTCGATTGGAAACAATTTTGGCGAAAATTCAACGGTAATTTTTTAATCACTTCAAACTTGCATTTTATGACAATACAATTTAATGGGCTGTGGCCGAGTGTGTAGCGGTAAGTGCTATAATTTAGTAAGGTTCGAAACTCAGCCGGTGCAACTAATATATAAATCAAAGGGAAGGTTGTTTCTAAAACCGCTCAGCCTCTGGCAGGCAATGGCCAATCTCGAGGGTATTTCTGGCATAAGAAGCTTCTCATAAATATGTACATCTGCCGTTCGTTCAAACTTAGTACAAAACTGTAGGTCCCTCCATTTGTGGTACACCAAAAAAAAAAAGGTGCCAAATTAAAAAGAAAAGTAATAATAAATAAAAAAAAACATAAGTAACACAAAGCATTATTTTATGTAAATTTAGTTGCACGAGTATATGCAACTATCAACGTGCGAAGGTCACTATGGACAAGGCTTTCGGCTTTCACTTAATAATCTTAAAATACTTTGAGAACTATTTGATGAACTAACTCAAAAGGTTACGTTTCTATCGCTTATGTAAACATAGGATTAGTGCTCATAAGTCAAAGTTGTTTACAGGGCATGAGTGGGAGTAAATCAACTTTAAAGCGTTAATGTAAATATTTTTTTTATTTTCTCAAATGAAAGTTCAAGAAATTTGTCTTACCCAGATTAAAATAGTGGAATTAATTACGTATAATAATTAATGAAAATGGTAATCGATGTTACTCAAATGTTTGATAGCTAAAAAATATGTCCAAAGCTACTTAGTATCGCCAACAAATTAAATTTTGTATTGCATGCTTATGTACATATAAACATATATGTATGTATGTATATAAGTTAAGTGGACGTTTGGTGACCAAAATGGAAAGTGAAACTTAAATGTGACAGTAAAATGCTGCTAAACATGGCGCTGGGATTGGCTGTGATTAATTTGAAAAGCTACTGAATTAAAGTGTCAATTTTTCATTAGCGCATTAAGCGGATAAAATGGTCAAACTATATTTTTGTGTACATACATACATATATGTACAAATAAATATTTGTATGTTCATTATACTTAAAAAAATAACTACTTTTCGCTAAATTTCACAGTTAGCGCCAGCAAAAATTAAAATTTTCATCCAAAAAATTCAACTCCCATTTAAAAAAACAAATTTTTTTTAAGTTTTTGGCCATGCGGTTTTAGTGTCATATGGTGCAAATTTGAAAATACTACACTTGATTTTTGACTAATTTTTTATTGACACTCCTTGTTAATATCTGCCCTATAACGCATGAGGAAAAGTGCCAGCAACAAAACAGTCAAATCAATCAATGGTAAGTTGTAGCCATTTGAAATTTGCACTTTAATTGATTAGAATTACATGGTCTAAAAAACCACATACCCGAGAACTTTATTATACATTTTTTTTTATTGAAAACTAGAAGAAAAAATTAAAAAAAAATAGCGGAGATTTTGTACCAATAATTTTTTCTTATCTCAATAGAAAAATTTTCGCATTTTTGACACAGTCTACTATAATTTTTCCATACCAACTAGTCCATTAATATGTGCAAAAATACATGTGTATATGAATAATGCATATGCTTTTAAGTAGATAAGTATATTAATTGATTAAAAATTAAAATTCATTTTTCCATAAATTAAAAGTTAATCACTCGAAGTTAAGGTCATAAAATTGCATTTTTTTTTTACAAAACGCTATGACACCTTCATACCAATACATAAATGCAAGTAAGTATACAAATGAAGCTCGAGGCATTGGCTTGCCTTTATGCGGCAACTTAACACTTCCGGTTGTTAGCCTCTGGAGTCTGTTGTCAATTTGAAGCATTTGCGACATAACAATTACCCATTTTATTGCTGCCAAAGCCATAATAATTGACATTGCAATTGCAGTTTTCCATTTTTTTGTTTTGCTAATATTCATTTGTATGTGTGAATGTGTTTATAGAATTTATGTGATTTGTACTGCAGCAAGTGCTATTATATACTTTTTTTTCCTTTTGTTGTATTAATGCCTTTTAGTCACTCTGTTCGTTGCTCTTAGCTGGCAACTGCTGTGGCAATATCCAAAGTCATAACAATTTTTAATTGTTGGCATTTCTCGCTGTCTAACTTCTTTTTGTTTTTGGTCAAACGATTTATTATACATATGTACAGACATACACACATTCATACATAAAAAGTTCGAAACTAGAGTTTTCTTTTGTTTGCCAAAAGTGGCAAATAAATTAAAATTTTATGTGAAACAGGATGGCAGGATAACGCCCACTCTTTCACGACTTTTGGCATACGTATGTATATATGCATGTGTGTAACTACGCTTTTGGCAATGGAAAGTCATAAATATTAAATGTTATATTTTATTCTGAGTAGTTATTACAGGCTGACCAACGTTAACATCAATTTAAATTTTTAAACTCGAAAGACCTTAACAAATTTTAGGGTAAAAATTGTATAGCCTTTAAAATTGTTTAAAACTTACTGGTATTAACTGATGCCAATTAAAATTTTTGATTCATTTATTTAAAAACTGTTTAACTCAGTTGTATTAAAATAAACAAAATAAAATGGTTGAAAATAAAAAAAGTGAGAGAAACCGACTTTTCCAAATTAAAAATATTGATTTTAATTTTTTCTATACGAGAACTGCCAAAAAATAATTCCTCTTATAAATTACCAAATGTGTTATATATAAACGAAAATCTCTAAAATAATAATAACTAATCTTTAACTAATTTATTTTGTAATTATATCTTTGTAAGAGCTTTGTGAAGTTCGTAAGTCAGTTCATAAAGAATGCTAAATTCTTTGTATCACCGATATGAAGCAGCTTTTGGCGACGGCTTATGCCCAGGCGCTGTTCAAAATGCAATGCATTTAAGACAACACATGCTTGATATTTCTATCTTATCTCTATTTTTCTGCCAAAAATTTCCAACACTGCTATCTCTTTTCAGACAAAACTCTTTAGTCCAATGAAGCACAAGAACCCTGCCAAACGAATTTCCAGCTCCCAAACTCTAAATACAAACTGGCGTTAATGTGATTAAACTCTATGACACAAAGTCATTTGTCACATTTCTGCTCTATATTAAGTTACCTCTAAGCTGTGTGAGAAGAGAAAAATGATAGAAATGTTAAACCGTCAGCAGCTCCTGCAGTAGCACTCGAAGAATGCAATTGGAGGAATATGAAACTTGACGCCTTGCCTTGACGATAATGTTGGCTCATACTCGAATACTCAAACAGATGTGCATGTGCGCAAAAGTATGCACAAACAACTAAACTACTCGTATTTGCATTTCATTAATTATGCAATTTAAAGTTGTTTACTTTGGTGTGTTGCATGCCACATAAAGCTTGTCTGCATGCATCAGGACAAGGTATACATAGATATTGAAAATAAGTTCGTACGGAAATGTATAAACAAATATTACATGAAATTGTGTAACTAAATATACATACATGCATATACATATGTATGTATGTATGTATGCAAACTTGTTGGAAGATGTACTAAAATAAATGTTTGCGAATTAGTATTCGCTTTCGTTCAAAGGGTAAGGTGTTTATGATCAGATTGTTAACAAGTGAAAATAGAGGCATACATACGCTAGCAAAATGTTGAATATACATACATACCTACTATTCACATATGTAAGTATGTATGGGATTGCATTGTTTGCTGCAAAAGTTTACATAAATATTGAATTTGCAATTACAAACCGAAATCAAATGAGCAACATCACGTTACGTATTTTAACTAGATTCAATGAAACTTTTTCGATTTAGCAAAGACAAGTTGTTTTAGACATTTCGAGTGAGTTTAAATTAAAGCATGGAAAAAAGAGTCTTTACTTGTTTAAACCTTTGATGATTAGTTGTGAGCGTTTAAAGTGTCCAATTTAGTTATCTGTACATTTCTTGTCATTTTCCTTGTTCTACAAACTAATATGAAATTATGGAAATAATTCATCATTGAAGTTCATTTAAAAGAGAGTTGGCATTGTAATTAAATCTCTTCAATAACAATTCTTTCACAGATGAAAAGCGCTTTACAACTATTCTCGAAACAAGATTGAAACTCGTTTTTGCATACGTTAAAAAGACAATATATTAATGGAAATTCGATACAAAATTATGTATTCAAGTCTAAGTTTACTTTTCCACCATACTATTTGGCGAAAACTTTCAACTAATGGTGGAACAGTTCTAAATATATTAAAATTATTTTTTGTCCAATGCCACGAAAAAAAAAATTATAAAACTGACGGTACTAATGCTCCGTTTAAACAGAGCCTTAATTAACGCAATAATAAATTCTATATCTGTTGTTTGAATACACAAAATTTACTAATTCACTCAATTAAGCCATTTTGCCTACTAAAGCAATTGAGAAGACTGTAAGTAAATATCAAATAACTTTGAGTTAGAAATTGGAACCTTGTCTACAAATTCTCAAATATTCAAATATTCTTACATATATACAAATAAATGGACATTTTTACAACTTAATTGAGTATTTTGTTTTTACCGTAATTAATTACTGGTTCCTCTTTCATTAAGAACTTAATTCCTTAATAATATATTGCATCAAAATGCTCCGAAAAAAATATCAGTGTTTGGTTTAAAAAAGTGCAGTTATGAATATTTTTGCAGATTCCTCTTAACTTTAGATTTTTTGCAACTAGAGGTTATTTACTCTAAGAAACCAGTAGACAATGTTTTACTTGGCATACACATTTCTTCGGTATTTTCAACATAGTCCCGCTGATGGATTACACTTGATGTACAACAATATTTTTAGAAATCACACACTTTTTTTTGTTAAAAATCCATTTTCGAGATTCTGTATTTTGATATACATAATCTCATGTATTTAAATTTTAGACTGTAAATGAAAGATTTCGCCTTGCTTCGCTTTCACGTTGTCCTCATTTCATTTTTATTTTTTGGAGACCTGCAAAAAAATAATAATAGGCCCCATCTCTTGTAAGCGACTTGCAAAAGAACACTAGGTAGCTTATCGTTAGCGTGAAAAGCAACAACCAAAATAAGCAAATTGAGTTGAAATAAGCGGGTTGAAATAAACTCGCTTAAAAATAGCCGAAGTCATTACAAGCGTCGGAAAGTGAGAAAGTGGTGCTACTGTGAATAATCATTGAAGAGTACCAAGGCAAATTTGAAAATATTCGCTAAACATCAAAATAAGTAAAAAAAACCAAAATAGAGCAGACGTAAGTAAAATCGCCTCTTATAAGAATTACTCCTTTTGTTTTGTTTTGCTAGTAAATTTTACAAACGACCATTAATTTGGCTAGTCTATCAAAGTGTAATCAAAATATAAGAGAGTTGGGCGTTCTTTTGCTAGTCGCTTGCAAAAGATGACGACTAATAAAGATGATTTTCTTTACATTAGAGACTAGAGAGTAGTTCCTAAATTCCGGCGCTAATTTACCTATGTAGCTATATCATATATCCGGTAATAAAGCATGCAAGTTTTTTAGAGTTTCATGCAAAATTTTGCCAAATTTTTTGCTTAATCTAAATAACCAAAAAAAAACGGAAGTGAAGAATAAAACGCGTTCGTGTTATTGTTGCAAAAATTTGCACAGTTTCTACTTTAATAGCTTCATTGCGATGCACAAAGTGCATAAATTAATTAACTGACCACTTGTGCCATTATCCACACCTGATTCATCGTACATAGCATATATATGTATGTACAAATCGCCATTTTGTTGTTGTTGCAGCAAGTTGCGCATGTCATGGCCAAAAGGTAAGAACATTTATATACCGACAAGTAACATTGTGCAAGAACAACAAGAAGTAGCGGCCAACCAATGTGGCTTTAACGCGAATGCTACAGGAAATGTACTTGTGTACTGGTGTACACACAAATATTTTCGTTTTTCTGTTTTTCCTACTTAAAACAAATAAAGGAAATTCACTTAAAAAATCAGTTTTAAGAATTGGGTTTCACGCTTTTCAAATTGTTTTCCGTTTGCCCTGCATGAACTGCCGTACTTAAGCTGTAATACCGATTTTTTGTCGCATTAATTACGAACTTGCAAGAACGACAGTAAAAGCGTAGCTTAGTGGAGCAACAATGCGCATTTAATTAAAGCAATTAAATTTTATGTAGCAACGCTACCTCTGTGACTTCCTTTAGCTTTTAGGTTGTTCTGCATCCGGAGCTTTTAATTGTGCCACAATTTGCAGCTGGTTTGCTCAGCGCTGTGTTGCAGGGAGTTACATACATTTTTAAGTACATACATACATACATATATACATGTATGTACTTTGCTACAAAAATGCTTACCTAACTCCAGATGCATTTGATCTGGTCGGTCCCATAGAAAAAATATATATTTTTGTAAATCCAACGCATCTCAAAGTTTATGAAATGAATAAACCAAATTAAAAAATATCGTGGACAACCCTATAACTTTTATAAATGTTTGGTTTTTTTTTGGTAGTAATCTTGAAGTAAATATCAGCTTCAAATACATGAAATGGAGTATTGCGGAAAGCCTGATATTAGTAGCATCAGCTCCTTTAACAGGCCCCTAACCAGCATTGGATAATGTACTTTGTCTCTGTCGACTAGGAAAGTTTGGAGCACTCTAAAGCGGTTTTGGGAACTGAAAACCAAAAACGATTACGAGAATGCCCTAAGGTAAATTACGGGGGTTATTACATAATATTGCTGGTTGAATTACTTACTTACTTACTAAATTGGTGCATCAACCTCCTAAGCGATTTTGGCCGAGGTCAACAAAGCACACCAGCTGTCCCTATCTCTTGCTATCTGACGCCAATTGGAAATCCCAAGTATAGCCAAGTCTTTTTACACTCGGTCTTTCCAACGCAGAGAAGGTCGTCCCTTTCCACTGCTACCACCAGCGGGTACCGCGTCAAAAACCTTGAGGGTTGGAGCTATTTCATCCATTCGAATGACGTGACCTAGCCAGCGGAGCCGCTGATTCTTAATTCGCTGCACTATGTCTATGTCCTTGTGCAGCTCGTACAGCTCATCGTTCTATCGTACGCGGTATTCGCCGTCGCAAAGACGCAGAGGTCCATAAATCTTTCGAAGAATCTTTCTATCGAACACTCCAAGAGCTCTTTCGTCTGATGTTGTCATCGTCCATGCTTCTGCGCCATAAAATAGGACGGGCATGATGAGAGACTTATAGAGTATGGTTTTTGTCCGTCGAGAAAGGACTTTACTGCTCAATCATCTACTTGTTGGCAAGAGAGATTCTGCGTTGGATTTCAAGGCTGACGATGTTATTGGTGTTAATGCTGGTTCCTAAGTAAATGAAGGTCACTACTTTTTCAAAGTTATCACTGTCAACAGTGATGTTTGATCCCAGTCGTGAATGTGCCGACTGTCTGTCTTGCCCTCGCTCACCTTCAGACCCATTCGCTTCGCTTCTCTATCCAGTTTGGAGAAGGCCGAACTAACTGCGCGGTTGTTAAGACCGATGATGTCAATGTCATCGGCGTACGCCAGCAGATGCACACTATTATAAATGATGGTGCCTGACCGATTTAGTTCTGCGGCTGGTTGAATTATCACCTCATAAAACTGGGAATATATTCGCAAGAATATTATATATGTATGTATGTACATATATACATATTTTGCATGTTGGAGAAGAAAACTACAAGACACACGTACATACATATTCTAGAGCAATACAACCTTTTGATGCACATACGCAAAAAATTTAGGAAAAATTCAAAAGTTCTGAAAAAAAAATTAAATTAAGCGAGTTACATATATAATTTTCTTTCTTATCACTTAAGTCTTAAATTTTCTAAAACATACATATTTTGCTACTGGATACAAAAAAATGCATTTCTATTAAAACTGTTCCACACTTTCAGCATTTACAATTTTTGGTAAATTATTTTTTCGATATTATTTCGTCCCGCTCTAATTTGCTTCGAAAGCGGCACACTGTTTTAAGCAATAATTTTGTTCATCTTCTACGGATTCACTTGCGATAATATATACAACACATACTCGTACATTGGCGTTAGTTTGGCTTTATGGCTTTTGGCGTTACGAAATGTTTTTAGATGTTTTGGAAACTGCAGCAGGAAAAATAAAAATTGCATTTGTGGCATACTGAAAATAGGTCTGCTAAGCTTCTAAGCCCATTGCAGATTTCGATAAACATATTGTATACTTGTGCGTAAACGTACATATACTTACATACATATGTATGTATGCACATAATCTTAAATTGGAGGAGCTCCTTCTATTTTAAACAATTTACCTTAAATATCTCAATGTTATTATACTAATTCTAAGAGGATTTATAATAATTTAATTTTAGCTTAAAACTTAATAGAAATTTTTAATAATTCAAAAAAATTGCAACCTTTTTAAGAAAGTGTATATAACATTTTTTAGTCCTCAGTTTTGAATCACATTTAATTATAGTAGAAAATTCATGGAATTTGTTGCCAACAAAATACATCAAGAACACCTGTGACAACAAATTCTATATATTTTAACGTTTATTTACACCGAGTGCGCAAAATGCTCAGTTACCAAAGCTTTTAAAAATATTGTAAACATTTTGTTCGATGTGTATTTTACTTTACAAAAATTCCACATTTGTTTGATTGTTGTATTCAAATAATTGACTCAAATTTCCGAGGGCCTGAAAAAGCTTCTCATACATACTTTTTTATATATGTATGTACATCTGCCGTTCGGAGTCGGCACAAAACTGAAGGTGCGACGCGCCCCAAAAAATTGTAGGAGCAGCTCGGCCAAACACTGAGCTATATAGTGTAAGCGCCAAATTATTATTATAATTATTATTGGTAAAAAAATATGTTTACGGTTCTATTAAGAAATACATTCTAATTTAGAATTGTGTTTTTTTTTTAAGAGTTAAATTTTCTAAAATCATTTTTATTTCTTTACCTTTCACGTTTATGAATGACGTTAAAACTTGAGATATTCAATATACTTATAATTGTCGTGTTTATTAACTGAAACTTGAGCTTGTCTAGGTGGAGCACTTTTGAAAATTTGAAGCTCTACTTTTGACTGCAAATTTTACAAACTTTTCACTCTACAAAGTACATAGTTCTAACACAGCATTCGTTTTGCCCTTTTTATTCGCTCTACTATATGAGCTAAACCGGTTGCGCAATTTGCGTTACCTTTTCAATCACTGATGGCGAGTGTTTGTTTTTGCGTATAGCCAATTTGGCAGCTCTTCCGGTTTCAATTCGTGAACAAATTTTTTTTTTAATTTTTTCATTTATTGTACATACATATGCATGTATGTAGGTATTCATAAAAGAGAGGCACCCATATACATACATACATTTATACTGAGATAAATTCATATAAATGTGTACATACATACATATGAACCAGTTCGGGCCTATTTAAGGACTTTTTCGGACCGAGCTGAAAAATTCACATAATCATATACATACACACAAAATACCATAAATGTATATTAAATGTGCCGAGAAATATCGAAAGTGTACCGAAAGTGTACCGAAAATGTACCGAAAGTGTACCAAAAATGTTTCGTTTATGTACGGAAATATCGAAATTGGACTAAAAAGGCAGCTACTTAAAATGTATCGAAAAATCACCTAAAATAAATCGAAGAGTAACGAAAAAATCTCGAATTTGTAGTTTAAATGCACCGATTCGAAAAAATTTCGAAAATGTTTCAAAATTATACCATGCTTATCATGAAATGGTCCTAAGAAAGTTCCGCATATTCAGACTTTTAATATTTTTCTCTCTCTCAAAATTATTATGAAAATAATTTTAAAATATGTGTAAGTTTCAAAAATAAATACTTTTTTTGCAAATAATTATCTAACTAATAATTATAATAAGAATACTTTTATTATAGATGTACAATAAATATGAAAAAAAAGTTTTTTTTTTAATATTTTATCACTCATAATATTAAATATTTGCGAACTAACAAATAATTATCAAGAACTTAAAACAATGGTTTATTTTTATTAGAAATACACGAAATCCAGTAAACCGTCTTAGATTCTAATAAAGATAAAAGTCACGTTATTTTCAGACCAATTTAGCATTCATTAGATTCAAAACAGCAAATAAACGTTATTCAGGCAGGTTCTGGAATTCACTTCCGAGTGAATATCAAACAAATTCGTTTTCAATCCGACATTTGGTGTTCTGTGTTTCACTTTCACAATTTCAATTCCACATTTTTTCTAAAATGAATTCCGAGCGAATACGCATGTTCTGGAAAACGAATTCACAAGAAAAATGTCGGTTAGCATTCACTTCAGTTGAAACTTGCGAAATTGGTGCGAGCAAATATGTAAGTAAATAAAAAGGCTTGATTATTGGAATAAATAGAGTTTCAAATATTTTTTTTTAAAACTCTAACATGGAATTAAAGTTAAATTTTATTTTTATAGGGGTAAACATAAGAATACGCAGCAGGAAGCGATCCTTCTCCACTTCATGGAGACACATAAAGATATCGCTCGAGGCTTTGTAAAGGGTGACAAAGTAAAAGTTGATGCCCTATGGAAGGCGGTGAAAGTTGAATCTGCATGGTCCACCACAGAAAGATATTTCTGGTTGGAAAAAGGTGAACAAATTATTTTTTTTTTACTTTTGCTAATTTTTCTTAACTTAAAATAATATTATTTTAATAGGTTTGGATGGATTGGAAGGCCTTCATTAGGAAAAAAGTTGCACACAACAAGTTGGAAGCTAGGGCAACGGGAGGAGGACCATTCAACAAACACATCCTCACTCCAACCGAGGATACAATCGCAGGATTATGTGGAATATATACCGTGGTGGAAGGCATTCCAAACACAGCAGACTTCGGTGTCCCTTCTGCAAACAGCGAAGTGCCTTCAGAGGTTTCCAGCGACGATGATAACCTCCCGTCTACAAGCAGTTCTGCTCGATTCCGAAGACGCGAGCCTATGGTAACCGACCACTTAAGGAACAATATCGGTGAGCAGACAGGTGCCATGAAAAGCCTTGTAGATGGGTTGCAAGATAATGTTGAGGCCACAAAGGAAGTGAGCAGTGGCATTCAATGTCTTTGTGAATCCGTTAAGGACTTGACAACTGCTGTACAAAACGCCACTGAGGAGAACAAAATACACCATTTACAAATGGAGCGGCTGCGACAAACAGAAAATGAAATGAAGTATAAAGAGTATGAATTAGCGGAGCTGAAAATGTACCTCAAATATCAGTGCAAACCAAACAGTAATTAACTGCGTAATTCCATCACTGTGTATTTACCTTATGATCGTACCTGTAATTAGTCCATTAATGGACAACGAATTTCGAATTCAATGTTTTGAGTTTATTTTTGAAAATAGTGAATTTATAATTATTTTAATTTTAGCCTTAAAGTGAATATATAATTATTTTAATTTTAGCCTTAATCTTGAAATCACAATTAAAAACATTTAAAAAATGACTATAAATTTGAGTTTGTTTTATTTTATTCGGTGCTTTAAACTTTCAGGAAATTGTATGAAGATGAGTAGCTATATTCTCTCTTAATGTTATAGCCTCAGTATCCAGTGTGGCATCATTTGATACTCCTTCAGCAACTGCGGGTTCTATTCTCTCGACTTCAGTGTCATCAGAAAATAATTCCTGTACTTTGTAGTGTTTGCAAACATTATGTAACGCGCAGCAAACATTAGTTATTTGCACCACCTTTTTTGGTTGGTATTGAAGAGGGCGTGCTAAGCATCTAAACCTGCTTTTTAGCACCCCTATTGTTCTCTCAACGACATTGCGTGCCGAAGAATGCTTTTGGTTAAATGTATGCTGCGCTGTGCCAGCAAGTGGATCTCTAAAAGGCGTTAGCAAAAAGGCTGAAGTGCATATCCAGCATCGCCTAGAAGCCATGAGCCACGTTCTCCGTTATCGTAGCACCGTTGGTAATAGTCATGAGCTCTACTCATACTCCATATTAAAGAGTCATGACTTGATCCAGGGCGACGGGCATCAACTGCCTTTATAACCATATTATGGTCGCATATCTGCAAAAAAATGTTTAACTGATAAAGCTTGTTATACAATAAATTTAATGAAATACCTTGCAATCATTGCATTAATGCTAAAGTATCCTTTCCGATTGTAAAAAAGGCTATGATCTGTATGCGGCTGGCATAATTGTATATGCGTTCCGTCTACACAGCCAATTACTCCAGGTATAACAAAACTTCCTTGAAAATGCTGCTTCGATTTAGTCAGCTCACTTTCGGTCATACTTAATTGAATCCACTCCGGGCATAAGTACCTTTCCAAAATTTCCAATACTCTTGCCGTAACTTTTGCTACCGTGCTGCGCCCCATAGAAATGCAACTATCCTTGCCAACAGCCTTTTGAAAACCACCTTCGGCTAGGAATCTCAGTGTTGCCGCGAGGTGTAATTGCACTTTATGCTTTATGTAATTGTCCACAACGTTCAGCAGCATAAGGAAAGCGTCTTTGTTGACCCTGTAGTTGGACACAAATCTATGAAATATCTGATTATAATTGGACTAAATACAAATAAATACGTACTTACATCAACTCAGTCACATCAAATGGATTGGAATGGTCCCGCAGTATCCTTCTATTAAGAGCTGCTTCTGCATGATCCGCAATTGCCGTATATATGGTGGCAAACGCAGTTAAAGCACTCATTTTTCGATTTTTATACTAAAATTTAAGTTCACTTTTGCGGTAAATGAAAAACGAGTTCTAAAATGAACACAAAGTTCGGTTTTCAGAACACCAAATCCAAATTCACTCGGTTTTAGGTTTATTTGCATATTCACTTTCACTCGGATTTCAGAACCTACCTGATTATCTCTAATTTACAGTCTAACATTTTAAGACTTGTGATAGGCCCAAAATACAAATTTCCGACAAAATATATTGATATCAATTTTAACTTTATGCCAAATATTATCCAATTTTAGTTTCGTGAAGAAACTTAAAAACATAACACACTTAGCGTACAATTAATTTAACTGCGCACTCATATCTCCATGACATTTTTTAAATTACAGTTTTTGCTTAATATAATAAAACTCTTAATTAGGTACGTTTATTGTTACTCACTAAGCCAGAAACGTGTTCTGTCTACATATTTTGCTATAAAGTGAGCATAACATAGAAATTCAAATAAAACTAGTCACGAACGATTACTAATATATAAATATCTATGTACACACACGTGCGCTTGGAGCTGTGATGTTAACAATGCGTGTTTATGTATGTACGAGTATGTAAATTTATATGCATACGCTTATCGTAAGTTTAAAATGATGTTGATGTAATGCCATGAGCTAATCTTCAAAATGATCTGATCATTCTAATGAATAAGCGCATCATTTATATGTATGTATGTATGTAGATACCTACCTATTTACATGTACATATGTAAGTATGTACATATAAGAGCATTATATTTCCTAACTCAATAGAATTAAATCAATGTTTGCAAATTTTTCGCTTGTCATTCATTTAGGGGGGAAAAAAACTGATTTTGAATTCTTAAGCGCTTACATCAACTATACAAAGTTAATTATAATTGTTTCAATTCTCTCGTTACAGCGGTCGATCGTACAGCAAAGACAGTCACAAAAGCTCCCAAAGCGATCTGAGCATGGCGAGTGCTGGTGGCGGTTCACCGAAGCTTTCGGCTAAGACTCCACTGAGTAAGTATCTCATATTTAAACAATAGTATGTATGTATGATTGAAAGTAGAGAATATATTTTAATTACTTGCAAAAAGCATACATTTAAAACTAAGATTAAGGGCCAGTTGTACTGTCGAAGTTTAACTCTGTTTGTCGTTTAAACTGAGTTAAAACTTTCAGTAAACTTTAAGCTGTAAACTTTAAACTTTAAGGGTAAAATTTAGTTTAACCTATGTATAAGCGGTTTGCTGACTATTTTTTTTTTTGTTGCAACAAATTTAATTGAGCGCAAGGAAAATAAGTTTAAATTGAAACTGTGATAAACTAAACTTAGTTTAAACTGAGTTTAAACCAGTACTGAAAACTGCCCCTTAGAACCACTTAAAAATTATTCAAAAGAGAAATTACTGCAACATGAAGCTACTTCGTTGTTGATTGTACACCGAGAAAAAATCGAGACACCAATTTTACATCCCAAACTCTTAAAGTAAGTTATAAAATATTACCAAAAAATGTATAAAACATGATATGAATTTAATATGATTTATAAAATGATTTATCATACAAAATTTCTAGTTATGGGACGTTTCAATTAAAAAAAGAAACTTACATACTTAAATTTTAAAATTCAATGCATCATAAATATTTCAGCAGAAAAACTGTAAATTTGTGTATTTAATTAATTCTTTGAGAACTATTAAACAAATAAAGAAAGTTTGTTTGGCATTTTTTTAATAGGCTTTTTATCATCATCAGAAGGCTTAGTTATAATTCCCAGTTTGTGAATTTTTGGCGTCAATGAGGGGACAGATCGAATTAGAATGCTCTTTATAAACATTAAACCCTATTTTATTTTTTTATAAATTTCGTTGTTGTTATTTAATATCAAAATAAAATTTTTGCAAAAAAGGTTTTTTTTTCAACTATGGATATGCACAGTGCTTAAAGTGACTAACTGAGTGTCTAAGAAGCGAAATCGAAGAAGAAAAAAAGTAAATCAATCCTAATTGCACTTTACTTAAAAAAATTTATACACTATTCTTCTATGGCGATCCACTCCGGTCTTTCTTTTTTATAGCTATTCAGTTACTCAAGTACTTTTCTTCAAAAAGGTAATGTGATAGGAATGTCAGACCCGGGATCCCAGTCCTTTTTAACTTCCGAATATCCCGGGATTAGTCTATTTTAATCCCGGGATTGTTGAAAACAATTCATTTAATAGAAATTTAAATTTATACAATTTTTATCAGAGGTATCTTACTTTCCATGGCGAAAGAAAGCATTATTTGTAACACTATTTGATACAACAGCTCCGCCTAGTTAAAGTTACCCCTGACGCTTAATGTGATCGCAAAATGGACTTATTTAAATGTGGCATCGCTTTAAATTGTATGCTGAGGAAATAAAACTTAATAAGTAATACATTTGAGTAATAATTTTTTTTAAAAGCTCATTTCAAAAATCAAACAATAGAGGACAATCCTGTCAGCTGTGTTTTCTTTTTACTTAATTCAAATAATGTTTATTATTTTAAATATAACTTTCTGTCGCTTCTAATTTTACTGCCATTATAGAAGACTAGGAGAATATCCTGCTTGAGTAGAAAATGAGTCTTACCATGAAAGTGATGTTAAAAGCACTAACGAGAAGGTGATTGAGGTGGATAAGACAGTAAATAAGTAATAATGCATTTATTGTTAATTGACTTTTAAATTATGTATATTGACTGTACGATACTATATTCTGCTTAGAAATTTCTGAAATTCGGGATCCCTGGATTGTCCCGGGATTTTGTTTTGAGAACTCGAAAATCCCGGGATCAGTAAAATGCCAAAAATTGACATCCCTGGTATGTATGTATGTCCATATGTATTACAGTACAGCTTCCAAGTAAACACATAGTGCCAGCAGTACTTCTTTTCGTGAAGTAACTTCCCATTTGGCAAAGCCCTTTTCATTCCAGAGAAGGGTTTCAGAACATTTCTTTATTTTTATTAATTCGAGGTAACGTAGCCTACAAGGAGACAGGTGATACATTTTTTACACTCATTGTACTATGCAAGAGTACATACATACATATGTATGTTCGAATGCAATCACACTATTTACTCTGGTCAATTTCTTTTTCCGGCACAGGTACTAAAATCAAATCTGCTTTTAGGCGGCTTTTATAAATGTACCAGGCATGTAATAAATCTGGAATTTTTAATTGATATAACGTTGCCTACATCTAGGCTGTTTTTCTCTTTCGGCGGATTTCCACGAAAGCAATTAACAGTGTATGCATTGTAGCACAGCTATGTTGCTTATGATTGCCAGCAACATTTGATAACATAAGAAACATTATACTCTTTGCAAATCGCCATTCTGCCATTTTAAATGTATCTATTTCTCTTTCGGTAGGATATTCTCTTTCAACAGTTGCGTTTGATTGCTCTCCGACAGGTGTGATTTTTAATTATGATCTCCCACACGTGAAGAGCGACAGTTCTGAAGTTCTTTTTTTTCTTTAGCACAACAATGTGTGTATGTTCACCAGCAATAAGCAGTTAACAATAGCAATAAGAAATTTACAGCAACAATAGCAAGGGACGAAAGAACAAAACGGGATGTAAGAATTTGTCAAGGAACGCAGAAGAACCAAACAATCCAGAGGCCTACGACGACGGACTGAATCGCCGGCCAGGTAACACAACAACCGGCTTTAGAGATCACAGCTCGTAGAAGACACGTAACAACCACAATGTAAAAATTTTTTGAGTTAGCTAGCAATATGAACACATACTCGAAATATAAATCCCGGCGATTTTTAACTCCCGAATATTCCGGGATTAGTCTATTCAAATCCCGGGATTGTTTAAAAAAATTAACTAAATAGAAATTTAAATTTATAAAAGCATTATTTGTAACACTTTTTGATAAAACAAATAACTTAATCTTAAAGCTGAATATGTTCGCAACATGGACTTATTTAAATGTGGCATCGCTTTAAATTTAATGCTGAGGAAATAAAAATTAAGAAATCTACTTTGAGTAATTTTAATAAACTCGTTTCAAGAATCAAACAACAGAGGACACTCCTGACAGATGGATACACTTTTCAATGAATCTTAATAATATATATGATCTTAACTGTGACTTTTCTGAAGCTTCTAATTTTACTGTCATTAAAAAGGAGCTGGATAATATCATCCTTGATGTAGAAAATGAACCTTAACAGAAAAACGATGTTAAGAACACTAACGAGGAGGTGGTTGAGGTGGATAAGGCAGTAAGTCTCAAAGATAAATTTCATCAAGGTTTTTATTTTCACGTCTCGAAAATCCCGGGATCCATAAAATTCCAAAAATTGACATCCCTAACACATATGTACATACATATATGTATGTATATGTATGTATGTACATATATTGGTATGCGTGCCGGTTTGGTTCCACTTGGCTGCGTCTGCAAGCGAGATCTTTCGTTCATTTGTTGTATTTTGTTTATTATCATGTTTTACCTGCCTTGTTTTTGTTATTAAGCGGTTAGTGGTTGTTTGTGTTGATATCTGAAAGATACACTCCGACGCTGACACGCTGTTAGGTGATTTTACATTGCTTATTTTTCTTCCACTTCCTCTTCTTTTTGTTAGGCTATTGTTTCTCTTTCTCGGCCCGATATGTTTTGTAGCTCATTCAGAGCTGGTGAGTTTTTGAGTTGCTGTTGCTGCCGCACTCGATTTTTCGTCAGTCTGTCGCGAGTATTCACCGAAATAAATTGTTGTTACTGCTACATTTTGTTGCCGCTACAGCGCAAATGCAAATCAATCGATCATAAATATAGCGATCGATTTGAAAAACGTTTTTTTTTTGTTAAAAATTGAAAATACAAAAATTTAACGTGTGACTGCTGGTCGTGTTCTCATTTTCGCAATCTTTCAACGAAATTCGAAAATTTTTTTTTGTTTTTTAATACGAAAAAACCAACGATAATAATTGTGAGAATAAATGTGCAAATTATTAATATCAAAATGAATTAAATTAACGAATGGTAATATAATGCATGTAAAAATTGGGCACGGAATAATAGCTTTAAAAGGTTAATTAAAGCATTAAACAGACAAAATTGTGAAGTATTTGCCAATAATAAGAAAAATTGATTGAATGTGACAAAAAATGTATCGATAGTGCAGAAGTGCAAAGGGAATAATGGTTGGCGCTCTTAAGCGGCTTTTTGAAGGTTTAGAATTAAACGAAATTTAAAAATTATGTTTGAAAGAAAAAAAAGTTTAGGTAAAATACAAATATTAAAAAAGCAATTAAATGCTTAAACTGTTAAGCTAAAAAATCAGTTTCTTGCAGCTATAAATGGAATAAAAGAGAAGTGTATTTTACTAAATTTACATTTTAATTAGGGCCGGTTTTAAAACAAAAGTGAAAAAAAAACGAAAATATCAATTCATGCTAACAACACTAGTCGTGTTTAAGTAATTTAATTGATTTTTATATTATGTTGCATGAATCAAAGCGGATTTAAGTTGAATCACGATTATTGCAAGTCTACATGAGAAAACAGGTCCAAAAAACGGATGCAGCTTGCAAAATACCATCCAATAACAGCTAAAGAGATGAGCAAGAGCTGGAATACCAAAAGCAAAAAAAAAAACATTAAGATCGCGATTTAACATTTTGCATTGCATGCTGGGCATGAAAATTTAAAATTTCAAGAAGCCACATTTAAATGACACTGCTCGCAGCCTTCACCTTCATCACATGCATTTAATGTACATATGTATGTATGTACATACATATGTATGTATGTATGTGCATACATATTTTTTTTCAGCTTTTCCAGAGCCTTTTATGCGCAAAAACTTACTCTTCCATTACAGTTTTAAGTGTCGCACTTTGTTGCATTATCATTATGTGTTTTTTTTTGTTGTGTTCACCGCAAAATGGCAGCTTGCCATTTGGAGCTCATTAAATTTCATCTACCGACCAAAAACTAAAACAAAACTGACAGACACAAACCAAGGTATTTAGATACTACTCGGTTGCTACCGATCAAGTTAGCGCGGTGTGCAAAACTTGAGCGGCGACGAAACGCATTTGGCATTTTAAGTCGCTTAAATATATATGTACATGTGTAAATTTTTATTTTTTTCTCTAAATACATTCACATACATACTATATCGTAAATGCTCAGCAAATTCGGATTCCGAGCTTAGCGGTTTTGGGTTTGGCTTTTACTTAGCTGAGCTTGCTGGCACGTTTGTATGCCATTTTCTAAATAGAGTTTGCAAATTCTTAAAATTCCTTATACGCATTTGCCAAGTTTCTTACAGTTGCTAATTAAATCAGCAATATTGATTGTTGTGGTTGACGTTGTATACTTAATATCATGCCAATTGGTACACTCAATTGTTCTTTGGAGTCATATAATCAGGAATGATGGATTAGAAAATAGTAACACTATTACATCATACCGGAGCGAGTACGACGACTAAACCGTGTGGAATTCAATTCCTATAACAAAACTAATCGCTAAACTATTGTAAACACTACTGCGTCTAAAAAAAATACACAAAACAAATTTTAATCGCTTGGGAGCCATTTTCAGATATTGACAATATTGTCAAGACTATTTAGTCAAACGAAGAGTTTTGTCAAAAACGTGACAGTGGGTCTGTTGTTCTCGTAATACTTCAAGGTATTTCAATTCGGTTGACAACTTGTGTTCCATATCGCTTGGGTAGTTGGTAGACTAGAGGCAGACTAGAAATAGTTCAATTTAAATGTAAACAGCTAATGACACTACTTTTTGATTATAGTTTCGAGGTTTTCTGGATTTAATGCCACCAGGGGGCTTCCACGATGAGAAACTTATAAGCATTCTGAATTGATATCGCATACGCAAATAACTTTCGTTTAAAATTGTTCAGAAATAAAATTTCATTTAATAGCCTAGTTAGATACTCGTACAATAACTTAAGATATTTAAAAATCTATAAAATATGTATTCTGTTGTTTTCATCGTCTGACCCGCATTACCAGCTTTCAAATGAGTCTTCGCTATCAGAAATGTCTAACTATAAAAAGAATTTCCACATATGAACAAGAAAAACAAAACTATAACAACTATGTCAATAAAATGAACTTTCACTTGCAGAGACGATCTAAATATTTACGGTACATAGAAATAGTAGTCTGTAAGTCATCATTTGCATACGATAATTTTTTTCTATATCAGCTTTTTGCTTTTTACGTCTTTTCTATTTCGACTTTAGACTTCATAATTAAATTGAAAAAAAAAAAAAATTTTTCCAACACAAACTACTTTTACCATTTTGATCACTTCCGACGTTATTTATTGTTATTGTTATCGTCATTTTTCGCTGCGTTATTTTCCCGCCAATCAAATCATGGCTTTGCATACAAAGATACGTAGTTATGTATGTACATACTATATTTGCATTGACTGGTTTTACGCTATTCGTAATGACTATCACCGGCAGTTTTTGTTATACGTGACGTTATCAGCTGTTCATTTATGTGTTAATACGAGTATTACTTTAACGTATGTATGTATGTATGTACATATGTATGTAAATAAATGCATTGCATGATCAAACTGGTATTTAATATGCCCTCGAGGTGGTAATTCAAGTTCATTAATGATAGCACTAAATATGATTAAAAAAAATGATATTTAACCCAAAGAACCAATATGTATACATATATGCACATACAATGCACTCGTACAGGTACATACTTACTTATGTATATAAATTTAAAACTTTTGAATCAGAATACTTATAAAAATGTTTGGACCCCTGTTTTATTCTGGCAAAGCAACTTAGAAGTGATTTTGAATGATAGTTGATTTTTGAGATGTTTTTTGCCGAGTGTGGCGCACTTTTCATACCAAACATGAACAAAACCCATGGAACGGCAACTCTTAGACACTTGAAATTTGCGGTAAAATTGAATGGGCTACATAGCTGCGTACGCCAAATTTTATGTAAAAGCTTGAGGAGGAATATTTCATAGAGGATACTGTCATCAACAATTAACGTTGAAAAAATTAATAATTTATACTCGTATATATTTTTGGCATTATCGAAAAATTAAAAAAAAAACACACACATTTTTGTTGTATTTATTATTAACACATATCTTCAAAAATTGTCAAAAAAAAGCAGTTCCTAAAAGTAATATAAAATAATAAAAGTAAAATAATTTTTCGAACAGATTAATGGGTAAACATCGATTTTTTATAAATCGATTATATGCATTTTAAATTTTCCAATTAACAAATGGTAAGTTTACCAACGCTGCATCTCCACAGGAAAATATTATTGCCTATTGAACTGTCATATTTTTTGCCTGTTATAAGTTTAATCAGAGGCAATATTTGTGCGTAGGCATTTTTTATCTTGATAAAATCATTTGCAAAATGGCATCACGCACGGATATTCTTTGCATAAAAGCGCTTAAAGCATTTAAAATTTGCATAAAGTTCTCGGAAAAAGGCGGAAAGATAGAAAACAAATATTGTATTTTATTGTTTTGTTTTATTCCAATTAAATATTTAAAAGGACAGAAATTGTGTACATAAATAATTCTTGTCTGAATTTATAAACTAAAAGTCGTCCTTTTGGTAGTTTTGCTATACTTATTATGTTAACACGTTTTTTTTTTGTTCATAATATATTTTCACTAATATATCGAATAAGCATTTTTCGTATAAAAAACCGAAGTATGTATAAAAATCGATTTATCTAGAAAAGAAAATAATTGATTATTAAACAAATAAATATATAATCGATTTTTTCGATTCGGGGAGTCATTCCTAGACTGAAGGTGCTGAAGGCTTGGTAAAAGAAATTGATAGTTTTTGTTATGAGGCGATAAAGGCTTTGTGTTACAGAGAGCATTACCTTTTTGTCGAAAATCCAACCAACAAGTGTTGAGGCGCAGCAGTGCTTCTCCACTGCAGATTTTAAATGGCACAAATTTAGGTCCAGGTTTGTGGATAACACATTTAAGGCTTATGTTACTTTGAGATTGCAGTTTGATCAAAATAAGGAATAATTCTGCCTCGTTCAAAATGGAATAGGTGATGTATTTAATGTTTACTTTCTTTACTGAATGGCAATATATAAATATTGGTCTCAAACAGTGATTAAAAATAATTTTACTTTATGTAGGTGCATTTGGTTCTGTACCAAATATGTATGTATATTTGTACTTGAAGTATATATTATTTTTTATGTGTGTCAAATTTTACGTTTATTTCTCTTTTGTTCTTGAAAAGACCAATAAATAAATAAACGAATTACAACAAATCGTTCTTCTTTGTTATATTTATGTTATATTGTATACTTCTATAATACAACGATTACAGCCGCGTTACATTTTTTGGCAAATTAAAAATTACGGGATTTCTTTTTCAGATCTCGAAAATCCCGGGGTGAACAAAATGCCGACAATTGACATCCCTAGTACATTTCCATGAGCTTGTTTTTGCATTTTATTTGTTTTTCTGCGCTTCTGTTTATGTGTATAGCAATTAAATATACATATGTATGTATGTATGTATGTATGTAGTTGAGTGTCTCTATTTGACTTGACTATTGGTTTGACTTACGATTTTGCTTGTACTTTCCGCCACTGACCTTTTTGCTCGATATGGCGGAGCGGAGGGGGCGCTTCAAAAGCATACACTTTTTAATAAAATTCAAGTGGCCATAAATTTAAATTTAAATTTGTATGCCACTAGTCGCTGCTTCCATTTGATCTCTTTCTGGACTACTTGCTACATTCAAATTTTCTATTACTTTCAATGTTCACTAACTTTTTGTTTCATATAGGTTTTATAGCTTTTAAGTTTATAGTTTTAAGCGAGAAACCTCAATTAAATAAACTTCTAAGCATTTTTTTAGATTTTATGAGTGCCGCTAGTTGAAATTAAAATTTTTATCGAATTTTTACTTTGAAGCAAGGTGTTTTACTCGAGCGGAAGAAATCAGTTCAACACTCGAGTTTTTAAAATGAGCTTTGTTGTTTGGTATCGTATTCATTTGTATCACTTAAATTGAACGTTATTAAACTTTTCCGCCTGTTTGAAGCGGAAGTCCGACATAGTTTTTCTTAGTGCAATATTTTAAACTACATTTAGCATAGTAAAATGTAACTTCATATTTCAATATATATCGTTAGTGGAAATCTTTCAAAAGATTGTTTAAGACTTTTTGTTGCGTTTGAGTTTGTATTGTTTAAGTTAAATAATTAAAACTCAATAGTTCATTTCAGGGACTTTGTGTGTGTTTTTGAATTAAAATAAAAAAATCGATATTTAAAAGGGAGTATATGTACATAAAATAGCAACTAATGCTTAACAATTTATTGCCTTTTTTTATAGAATATTTACTTAAAAAGCCTTTGCTTTGTTCTATATTATACATTTTGAAAGACAAAAAAAATACAAAATTTGGTGATATGTTTTATAAGGGGGAAACCATTCGAATTGTTTTTTTTTTCAATGTAATAAATCGTTGCTACATATGTACATACATATGCATATATGTATGTACCCATGTATGTATTATAAATAAACTTGTAAATATTTCAAACGGAGGAGCTCGAACATATCTTTGTGGCTCTTTATTATTATTATAACCCAACGGAAACCCACTTTCCCGCCCAACCGGCACGAGGGGCTCAATCCGCATAACGTACGGATGTTTTTTAAATATACAAATCTTAGGTGCCGAGTCGTGACAGAAGAAAGTTTGTTAAGCGTCGAGATCCCAAGCTGCTCAGCTACAGAATAAGAATTCATCAGCCGAATACAAAGTTAGAGAAATGCAAAGTAAGAAAATTGGATCGTTAACTGTTATTAAGAGAGGATATAATAGTTCTTTTAATTATAAAAAGTGAGTCCGATACATCAAAGGTGCTGGAATGATTGTTAAAGTCTTGGCATAAACCCCGAAACGGTTCATTCAACTCAAAGTTAGTTCTGCATAGTTTCAAGAAAAGTGGTTTAAAGTTTCTCGTTGCACGGGAGGGTACATTAAAATTAATTTGCTCTAGAAGAAATGGACTTGAGATCCATCCATTGACTAATTTTACGAGAAATATTATACCTAACATTTCTCTGCGACTCGAAAGAGTAGGAAGATTAATAAGTTTTAGACGACTAGTGTAAGGGGGAAGATTGTATGGCGAATCCCATCGAAGATTTCTCAAAGCAAAAAGTAAGAATTGTTTTTGTATTGACTCTAGTTGGTCTGAGTGGACCTGATAACGAGGATTCCAAACTATGGAACCATACTCCAGTATTGGTCTTACTAATGAAGTAAAAAGTGTTTTAGTTATATACGGGTCGCGGAATTCCTTTGACCAACGCTTTACAAAAGCCAGTACACCCCTTGCTTTATTAACTGTGGAACTAATATGAAAATTAAAATTGAGTTTACAATCCATATCAACACCCAGGTCAACAAAACTGTTTACATGTTCTAGGACGTAGTTATTTATTTTGTAGGAGGCCGGCTGAATGGTTCGTCGAGAAAAGCACATGAATTTACATTTGTTAAGGTTAAGCGGCATATAATTAATGCTGCACCAATTGACTATGCTGTCCAAATCTTGCTGTAGCAAGGATCTTTCTTCAGCCGAGGCATAAGTCTTAAAAAGTTTAACATCATCCGCGTACATCAATATTTTAGAATACTTTACTACTGTAGAAATGTCGTTTATGAATTGCAGGAACAGAATCGGTCCAAGGTGGCTGCCCTGAGGAACTCCCGAGGAAACATCGATGATCCCAGAATGAAATTTTTTAAAAACTACCTTTTGCGTCCTACCGGAGAGATAAGAAGACATCCAACAGAGGATACCAGGTTGAAAACCAAGCAGATCTAGTTTACGGATGAGTAAAGAGTGACATACTTTGTCAAATGCTTTACTAAAATCAGTATATATAACATCAGTATCAATGCATTCCCTAAACCCATTTGAAACATGGGTGGTAAATTCAAGTAAATTTGTAATGGTCGATTTGCCCTTACAGAAGCCATGTTGGCAATTTGCTATAATTGAGGAAATCGGATAAGTCATTTGATTGGTAACAATAGCTTCAAACAACTTCGGGATAGAAGAGAGTTTAGCTATACCACGATAGTTTTCAATAGAAGACCTGCTTCCATATTTATGAAGGGGGATTATGTAAGACTGTTTCCATATTGACGGAAAAACTCCTTGCTGGAGGGACAAATTAAACAAGTTCGATAATGGCAGGTACAGGTGCTTTGCACATTTTTTTAGGAAACATGTCGGGATCATATCAGGGCCGTACTTGAATGATTCTTTTAAAGATATTAAATAATGAAAAACATCATCAGATGATATGACTGGAATATTAATAGAGTTATTGGGGCTCAGCTTGTATGGATAGGAAATACAGTTATATTTAAATTGAGTGGTGTAGTTAGATTTAAAGAACTGGGCAAATAGATTGGCAATAATCTCGTTATCACATGACACAGTACTTTGATATTTCATTGCGGAAGGGAATGCATTTACTCTGCGCTTAGAATTAACGAAACCATAGAAAGCTTTCGGGTCGTGGATAATGTTCATTTTCATTTTATTCAAGTATTTTTCAAAACAGTTTTTATTTAATTCTAGATATTTATGTCGCAAGACTGAATAATTAAGATAATCCACATGACGACCAGTACTTTTATATATTTTAAAAGAACGCGATTTTTTATTTTTTAAAGTTCTCAAGTCTTTAGTGAACCATAAAGGGGCTGATGATTCACGAATACAAGAACCTTTAGGTACATGTTTAAGAAATAAGTTGTATAAAGTATTGTTGAAGTCCAAAACATTACGCTCAATATCGCCATTGTAGTAAGGCCAAGTTATTTTAGATAAGTCATAGTTTAATTTTTTAAAATTAGCTTTTCTAAAATCGAAGCTGTCATTAGAATTAAAAGCTTTCGATCCAGAAACCCGCTCTCCGTCTATGATCTCGTATGACAATTCAATTGCAGGATGATATACATCCTCAGGCAAAACCAATGGATCACATCGATTTAAGGAGGCCCTGTACATGTTGTCAACAAAAACCAAATCCAAGACCCTCCCCAACTTGTTTTGTAGGGTATTAACCTGGTTCAAACAAAGTTCAGTCATCCCCTCCAGAAAGGCAGGTACGATATGACCATCAATCATATTCCAAGAAATGTTTGGGAGATTAAAATCACCCAACACAATCAATGAGTCGGGAGGCCTAAGCATTGAGTCCACAATCCCAAGTAAAGAAATATGATCACTATATACCGACAAGTCAGACTGAGGAGGTATATAGCAGAGGGCTAAATAAATATAAGACTTGCTTAATTGCACTCGTATGCACTTAAATTCAGTAGACTCAATGATAGGGACGTTAACCACTTCAGATGGTAATGAAGAATGGACAGCAAAAAGAACACCTCCACCGATCCTGCACTCTCGATCATTTCTGTAAATATGATATTCACTGCAAAGAATCTCCGAATCAAAAACGTGAGGTTTAAGCCAAGTTTCAGTAAAAGCTATAATGTTAAAATTACAGTGATAACTCTTCAAAAGCAAGTCAGTTAGTTTTGTATTCAAGCCTCTAACATTTTGGTAATATATATCAAGTTTAGTTTTTATCAGTTTTTTGACTCCGGATTAGGATTAGAGATTTTTGCTAAGTTTTTATTATTTATGTTGGGTTTAAACTCGAATTCGCGAACAAAAGCCCCAGTCGGCCAAAAAGAGCTATTTAAAAGTATATTAAAGTTTTCGGAAGTTACGTCGATTTTAAATGAAGAAATGTTTCTCTTGTAATTAAAGTTAAATTTCCTGATAGTTATGTCATCAGTCTTAACCTTAGATGAAATGTGAAACTTGATATCCTCAACTGTGGTATCACTGGAAAATCTTGATAAAAAAATAGATTTTCTCTGAGGAACCACAACCAGCCCCCTAGCAGGCGCCACAGAAACCCCAGCAGAATTTTTGCTTTCGCTGCTTTCCTTTTGAACTGATCTCTGTGCAGCAGCTTTTGAAGTAGAAGGTTCAACAGCCTGAGGACAAGGCGAGGAGAAACTAATCAACTCCCCTGAGGGAGAAGAAATAATTGTCGTCGGAATAGGATTTGGCTCAGCTTCGTCAGACGGACTCTCAATACGTTTCCGTTTACTATTACGGCTAATAGGAATACTCGTATTCTCTAAGCATTTAAAAGAATTAAATACGTTTTCGTAGTGTTTGAATTTTTCGGTAAGAACATTTAGCTCCTTACCAATCTCAGAGAAACCGTTCCTACACTGCCTAAAAAATTTAAAAAGATCAACTTCAGTTGACCTACATTTCAGACAAGACCAGCGGACACCCTTACCATCATCAATCAAATCTAACACTCTACCTGTCAAACCAGCACACTTCATGTGGGCAAGCCCATCGCAAAGCCAGCAAGACACAAAGCGTTCAGACCCACTCTTAACTTGGCAGTTAGGATAATTACAAGACATGGTATATTATTTAGGAGAAAATTAATTAGAATTAAAATTACAATTTATAGGACTAGCAGAAGAAAGGATCTAACAGTGGTAAGCAGTTTAGCAAAAAAAAGCAGTTTAGCAAAAAAAGCAGTATAGAAGTCGGTAAGGCAGTTAGAACAGTTTGGGATACACAGTTTTATTGACACTTAACAAATCACGCAAACAGCTGTGAAAGCTAAAAGGAGTAACAAAGAAGAGTGCGCGCACAAACAGCAACAGCCGCAAATGCAAAAACAAAACAATTGGCAACAATAACTGTACTACAAGAAAAATTATGACTCGGCACACAACACAACAAAGATTTAAATGAGATTTTTTATAAGTTAAAGATTATTAAATGAATATTGCACCAAATCACTTTATACTTAGCTTGAAGTGCACAAAATTTATTTAATCACAATTTAATGAAATTTCTTTTGATTAATTTGATATTAAAATTGTTTTATAACAATATTTTTAAGAGAGCAAAGTAAACACAACCACACAGACTTAAAAGCCGTTATAATACTAAAATTAATTATTTTAAATTTATGACTAAAAATTTTTAATTTTTCTAAATTTAAAAAATTAATAGCATTTAATTTTGAAAGATAATATTATTTGAAAAATTTCTTTGAGATTGTTTTGGCACTTTATTTACGAAATGAAAAAAATGTATTTTACTATTAAAAATTTTGTTTGTTTCTTAAAAATTTAAAAAATGAAATTCAAAATCCTACTAAGAAGACTATTTATTAGGCTGACACTACTGTACATATTTGTTTTATTGCTACTTTTGAAAATCCATATAAATCTATGCTTGAGAATTTGAAATCGCGAAACTAAAACATTTAAAACCAGTATGTCACAAAACCAATTTTGACTAGGGATGACGGAAAATCGTTCCAATATACATAAAAAGTTAAGTTTGATTTGCCCAATTCAGGTGACAACTTTTTACAGTTTTCTTAGCTTTGATTCAAGTAATAGTTTTCTTAAATGTATTTCAATGTGTTTCCTAAAAAATGGACAAACATTTAATATAGATTCATATTTACATTTAATATATGTATGTACATATAAATAAATAAATTTGTTGTAACATATTCCAAGTTAAACATAAAACAAAATTTAGTTTGCCCTCTTCATAATTTTTTTATGTTTTAGCTTTTCTGCAATAATTTCATTAAACTTATTTATATCTCTAATTTTTTTATGTTCCTTCCTTTAAAAAATATAAAAAAGCAAATTAATTATTAAATTTTTTCAATTTAATGTGGTTTTTAATACTACCCTACATTGATTATTATATTTTAGAAATATAAAATATAAAATATTAAAAACTTGGTTAGTTAGTGCGCTTCTCGTAACCTCATATGCAAATTAAATTTTGGAGCGATTTTCCGTCATCCCTGTTTAAACTTGCAAAATTACCCAGTTTTAATATTTCTTATGATATTTGTTTAAACTATTTTTTTTTCTATGCTTTTTTCTACATTTTGTATTATTTTTTAATTTTTTTTTTCTATTCCATTATGTGTTGAAATTTTTCAACATTATTATTACCTTTTTTTCTTTTTTTTGGTGGTCATAGTCGTTTTTCTGGTTAACATGTGTATGCAGCTAACACTTCCGGTGCCACTGTCACCAATCATTATAAATGTACGTTGAGGCTATTTTTAATGTTGTTCCCCTGCAAGAGTCTGTGTGTGTGTATGATGACATATGTATGTATGTATGTACTCGCATGTGTTAAACATTGTCTCTATGCGAAAGGCAATTATCACATTTATTTAACCAACTTCACTATATGCACTCGCACACTCTGTGGTCACCCGCATTCAAAGCCTCAGAGCGAAAACAAAAACAAAACACTTCACCACGCACCACATACATAAATACGTATACTCAATCATTACTCTGGAGCCACTTGCATCACTGCCAATGTTTTCAACGCCAACACTATATATACAGTGATTGGCTATCTGTGCTGATTTCTTCCTTTAACGCATTGTTGTAGTCATTTGGCTTTATTTTTTTTTTTACTTACCTCGCACTTGTTTGTACAATATACATGTGTATGCATTTGCGGCACGTGCAACACTAAATGCATAAAAGAATGCAATTCCACAAAAAATTAAAAAAAAAACACATTAAAAAAATATGCACTTTTACAATATTAACTGTTATATTGTTAGCATACTTAAAACAAAACAAAAAATGCTGAAGTGTCGCGTACACGGCGCAATTAAATATATTATTATTTAGCTTTGTTGGCTGCATTTCAATGAATTAAATGGTCAATTATTGCTGACTGCTCATGCAATATATTTGCACTGCAGGTGTAATGACGTAATGGTCCCAATAAAATGAAATGAGTGCGACACTCTGCCAGTATTTCAATTGGATGGTATTACATTCAAAGGCTCGTCTGTAAACTTAATTATCAATTTATTTTTAGCTACATATTGTACGTATTAGAAAGCATTTTCAAGAAAATAAACATATTACCTAGCGGATGCCAAGACGTGTACATTGTATTCTTATAGATTTAAAGGGTACAAACTACCACCTACATATTGTGCAAACCTTTTTGTACAAAATGATTTTAATCCAGCATCGGAGAGAAATTATAGAGATTAAACTCCATTTACTGGCATCACCAGCGAACCTCACCTCTCTTCATCTTGTCACAACTTCTTATTTAACAAACAGATCAATCGATAACTTAACACTGTAATGCCTCTGTTCTTTATACATATGTACATGTTTTGATATCTGAGTTATTGGACTTAGAGTCTAGTCTATTAGTTCCATAGCAAATCCATATCTTATCTAGGGCATTGTCCTGCAAAAATATAGAATAGGAATCACTTTATCGCTTTACATCTTCTATGGTTATTAAGTATCCGAGTTTAACCTGCAAGTGGTACGAAATCCAATGGGTAAATGATAAAATAACTGAACATTCAAAGAAGCAAAAAATATGCGCATATAAATAGTACTTATGTATATAGAGGAAGAATGGCAGAGTAAGTGGAGTTGATGGCTTGGAGTTGATGTCAGCCTTTTCGCAGTGGCTATGGAAGTTGTGTTTTCTAACTGGAGATACATATATCTACTAACAAAAATACAAAATATACATACATTCGTTTTCGGTTATTAAAATCATAACATGGTCAGAAACACATATTTTTTTTAACTTGTCATACGCTTAGAATGGTGGCCCGCTGTGATAAGTTTAATCTACAGTCATATGATATTCAGAACAAATCTCTGCAACTTTGTATTTAGGGTCAACCAAAAAAATTAAAAAAAAAGACCTCGACACGAACAATAGCTGGTAATTTAAATATTTAATAATTGAATCAAGCAAATCATCCGCTGGCATTGTTTCATTACACATATCATCGTTTTCTACTTTCATTCTATAAACCGAAAATTGTTTATGACCAAACTATTATGTGGTGTGCAAAAGAGAAATATTCATGTACATATGTATGCACTCGTATACTAGGGTGGATCAGTTTTGTTGCCGAAAAAATTATTACTTAAGTCCGCTATAGTGGAAAATATAAAATTTCCTTACATTTACTTTCCAAAAATGCTGTCGCCTTAACTCTTAAGTTTAAAGGTTATGTGCGTATTTTTTATAATAGTGCATAAAATGTAGACGAGGCCATGATATTAGAAAAAATATATTGTATTATAAAATTACTACAACTGTTGTCGATATTACAATATGAAACAATTGCACTAACTCACAGGTAACATAACTTCCTCACCCTTTTCCAATTGTTTTGACGTTACACGCATTGTAAGACCGACTGCAGCCGGATCTTTTTCATTTGATTGCATATGGTCGATATTTAAGGAAAAATATAAATTTACATATGTATGAAGTCCACATACGAAGATAGCCGTTATAGTATATTTTTATAAAAAAAAAATGTAAACAATTATTTATGACATTACAGTAATATATACTGCTACTCATAATTTCGCTATTTGGCAAGCAGTTTCTTCGGAAAATTCGCTTAGAATTTCATATACTTATATTGGTATTATCTTATCTTACCCGCAAATAAAAAACATTTGTCGTACATATGGACCCCAACTAATGTATGTATATGTATGTACATATGTACATATAATGACGTGGCACATTTAGTTTATTATTCTCACCTCTTTCACAAATTCAGCTTTACCGCAACGAAACCCATTTGCTAAATTCTTACAAAATGACAAGGCAAAGCAATAGTAACAGAGGTCAAAGTAAATAATACGAAGTATATATTGTGTGTATTTACATACGTACATATCTATACATATACGAGTATGTTCGTAAGGATAATGTTTAAAATTTGTACTTAGTCTGCAATAAATGAGATCGTTTCGAGATTAGCGGAAAACTATTTAGATTACTACTGTGCGTTTTTAGCGCGTGCTTAATATCACACAAATTCTTTGAATAGTTAACCAATGTTAAGCGTTTCTAGCGTGCACTCAATATAAAGCAATGAAGTAAAACAAGTTACTGGGTGTTAAGTTCTAAAAAATCGACTCCTCTTGGCAAATACATTATACTCTAATCTTGCTTCGCACACATTCCGATTTGCCAGTTCACGGTCACATTAACTTCTAGGCTGAGCCTAAGAAGCCCTTTCTAAGTTCATTCTCTTCACAATTGTTGCCAGTTAAGAAATTGCTGATAGTTTCAATGGTCATCCGTTTCAATAAAACGTACAACGACACGTTAAGCGAGGTTCATATTCGTTAATCAATTCTCTACACCTATGTATGCCCGGTAATTGAGTTGGTAAATTAATGGCTTACGGGAAGCTGACGTTGGCTTGTGACTTCACTTTAATAGTATATAATGATAAATGTATACAAAAACTAAGAACACCAAAAGGTAACTGACCCACGGAAATTGATGAGCGTTTCACGGCGCGATTGCTATAATGACCACATTCACTGTAATGGAGCTGTATAATATTTAGAATACCCGAAAACGATAAAATTACGCAAAAAAGGTTTTAAATAAAAGTAAATATTCATTTCCTATGCTATTTTAATGGTAAATTATTGAAAATGAGTTGGGATATTTTTCGTTTGTCGTGTTGGTAAAATAAATATAAAAAAAAACGAGCTCCAACAGCGGCCTGTACAACTACAATGATGAACTTATTTGGCTTCTCATGACTGAATTCTACGCTGTTTTTGCAATTCGCTACACCACCTTTCTTTGAAAACACTGCGTAGTTGGGAACATCTAAATCTTTTTGTACGAGTAGTTAGGTATATTAGTACTTTTAGATACATAAGTACATACATATGTGCATATGGATGTGCTGGGCTCTTTTTGTTGGCTTTTCCTGGTTAATTTTTTCGCTCGAGTTAAACCTAGCATTGCAGCAATTTCATCAGTTAAAGACAAAAAAAAAAAAACAGAACGGCGTTTGCGGTAAGCGGGAAAAAGTGTGGGGAAAGGAGTAGATTTACACTTAGATTTTTTTTCAGTGAGTATATTTTACAACTCATAAATTATACACTAAAATCGAAGTTAAGAAAACAAAATATCTTATTGCCTCAGTGCTCTCTCCCCTAACAATAATAATAATAACAATATTAAAATTCGGAAAGATTTTTGAGATGAAACTTAGTAGCGACATTAAATGAAAAATGAATTGAAGGGGATGGTGCTTAATTCACATCACCTCATTTCACCTCACATTACTTCATTTCACCTTCCCTCACTTCTTCCACTTCACCTCTTCTCACCCCACCTCACCTTACCTGCTCTGATCTGTAGCCCGTTTCTGTAACTCATTTCGATCGAGGTTCTCGATAGAAATTGTCGATTTGACGTCACACTCACTTATTGTATTTCTGTAATAAAATTAGTCGAATTGATCTACAACCCTGTATAGTCAGTTGATTTGTTCCATTCCATTTCAGTAGGAACACTCGGTTGAAACGGTTTCTGTAATCAAATGAAATGAAATATTGCCGATTGTTGTTCTCACTTGCTGTTGAGGTGATGAGAATTGCTTATTTAAGTGACTTTCATGTGTTTGTGTACACAGTTCGTTTAATTTAAAATAGAAGCTGGTGGAATTAAAGACCAGTGTAAGTATATTTTGGTTAATATATTTTATATGGATAATTAAAAAACTTTTTATGTATTTTTATTACAAAGAAATACGTCGGGTCGGGTTACCAATTACCAATAAACTCATAGGTAAAATAGAAACAATCTTTATTTATCAATATTAAATGTTCTGTTTACATATTTTGGTCAAAACGCTCACTTTTCACAATACGATTTTCTTAAATATGTAATTGCTAATCCGATGTCATGAATTTCATGTCGATTGGCATTCCCTTTCTCTCACTGTTCCATATTTTCTCGTTAAAGTCTAACGGAAACACTCTTTCTCGATCAATCGACTAATTTGGATCGAATCGATGTGACGTCATCATAATCGACAATTTTGTCGATTTCTTACAGAAACGGGCTACTGACTTCTACTTAGCTCACCTCTCTTCACCTCTACTCACCTCACCTCACCACACCTGCCCTGATCTGACCTCACCTCACTTAACTTATGTATGTATATATAAATATATTAATTGATTTTAAATGTCGGAAGTACGCTAAAAGTATCTACCGTCTTTCGAATGTAATTCGCAAACAGTTTTTGCTGCCATATCCACTCACTCATTCAAATTTTTAATATCCGTGTGATGACGCAAATTTAGCTGACTAAAAAGACCCAGAAATTCCATTTTTTAGGAACCGCCTGATATTCTACGACGATGTTCACTCAAATATAAGTTGCACTTAAGGCATTGAGTTTGAAGGCGCAATTTTTCTGCGTGTAAGCTTTAAGAAGCACTAGTTTTCTATCTGCCTAGTTGTAAGTTAGTATGAACCTCTGTGCATTGGCAGTATAATAGTGGTAACTCACCGTTGCTTGTTAACACGTTGCGCCATGCGGCAATTTTAAACAATATAAATATGTATACGAATGCTTATACATACAATATACATACAAACATTTGCGAAAAATGAAAAGTAGTGAATTTCAAATAAAAATTTTCACACAAATGTGCAACTTAGATTTGTTGTATACTTTAGCGAATGTGTGTGTGTCTGTGTGTGATGTGTGAAAACTAAGAAAATTCGCGTAATTTGATTGTTTCTAGTAATGGAAAATGTTGACGGGAATGACGGTGCTGTATATTTATACCAACTTATAATCATGTGTAATTTGTACATACACACATACAAATGCAGCGTATGTAGCCATGAACACACGAGCTTGCATAGTTTTCGCTATTGTCGGCAGGCAGGTGATTTTGCCTTAGTTGGCGTTGCATTGTTTGCAACTACTTATTGTAAATCAAAACCACTAATTGTGAGAATGAATGCAATGGGAAAATCTCAAGTGCGCATTGTCGTCTTGTGCAGGCTAGCAAAAACACAAAAAAAAAAAAAACACAAAAAATACTCAAAAGAAAATGATAATAATAAATTAAAAACAAAAGCACAATAAATGCGAATAAATGCATATTTGAATACGTGCAACACTTCTTTTCATGCCATGCCACCATCCATCCCTTGCTGCGCCACTGCAATAAAACACCGAAAACCGCCAGTGCCGCCGAATCGACAACCACGGAAAGGCATTTCCGTGTGCGCTAATTTAATTTCAAATGTTAAAATGTTAAATGAAATTCGTGTAAATAAGCCAGCTGTTGAAGGATGAGAATTTTAAATTGTTTGTAAATGCAGACAAATTGACTTTTCAACTTTGCATATGTACCATATATGTACATATGTATGTCTCATTACTGCTATTCGACTTACACAAAGGACCAATTAAAGTTCGTTTTGTTGCCTGAAAAATACAAAAATGCCAAAAATATTCTTAATTTTTCGACTTCTTAAGTTTTAATTACTTTGAGGTAATTTTAATAATCCTAAAAGATAATAACATAATTAGAAATTAAAGAAAAGGCAAAATCAATTTTTTTTTGTTAAATCATATATAAAACTTAAAAAATATTATGCAAATCAACGAAAATGGAAAAAGAATTTTGTTTTATTTTATTAAAATTTAGATTCTTCTTGTGGCCGCTGTGGTCGAGTTGGTAGCGGTGCGTGCTATAACTCGATATGCCGGTGAGATCGAGGTTCGAATCTCAGTCAGGGCAAGCAAAATCTAAAATCATAGAAAACGTTTTTTCTAATCGCGGTCACCCCTCGGCAGGCAATGGCAAACCTCCGAGGGTATTTCTGCCATGAAAAAGCTTCTCATTAAATACATCTGCCGTTCGGAGTCGGCACAAAATTGTAGGTCCCTCCATTTGTGGTACAATATAAAGACGCACACTATAAATGGTAGGAGAAGCTCGGCCAAACACTGAGCTATATAGTGTACGCCAAAATTATATTGTTATATATAATAAGATTCTTTTGCTATCAATGCTCTTAACGGAATCTTAATATAAATTCATACTTAATGGACAAACTAATAACAATTTTATTAACAGCAAAAAAGAAAAATTCATGAAATGAATGAAATTCACTGATGCAACTGAAAAAAACTATTGCATAGGAAACGGCATAAAGATTTGGATTATTCTTAATTTAATTTTAAAATTACCTAATTGTTGTGGAAAGTATTTTTTATCTTTAAGTGTGCTCTATTTCCAACCAATTTAACTAATAAATATAAAATAATTAAAAAAAATTTAATTCCATTTGTTCAGAAAATTACAAATAACAACAATTACATAACGTCATCGAAACAAAAAAATTTAATATATATAATAAAATAATAATAATAAAATATAAAAATATTAAAACTATTAAAAAAGTGAAAATGTATAAAATTTGAATAACAAGTAAAGTGTTAAATAGCAAAGAACATAATAATCAAAGTAATTTGTTTAAAAACATAAAAAAAAAGTTTCGACGAATAGGTCACCTCCTCCCTATATTAAGTCGGCAGGAAAAACAAATCCCAAAGTAATTAATGACCAATTTCGTTTGCAAATTACACTATCCTTCGAACCATCTTTTTTAATTAAAACAAATACATTTTTTGCACTAACTTTCTTCTACTTATTACAAAGGATTTAAAATATATTTTTTTGTTTTTGACGCAAAAATAAACAACGTCGCGCTTACTTGAATTTCATTCTCTTCTTCCTTTATGGCGCCACAACCGTTTGTTAGTTTGGGTCGAGTACAAAAAGCTTCACCAGTTCCCTCTCTCCTGCGCTAGGTTTCGCCAGTTATTCACACCAAGGGAAGTTTCTTTTACTTGAATTTCATTATGTATTGGAAAACGAACCTTCGAAAGGTGCTAAACTTTCTATTCGAATCCTTTCGAAGAAAGGTAAATTTTTTTTTACCTCAATTGAAATGTTGCATTCCCAATTATTCCTGCTGATTATTTGGCGTTCCTTGAGACAGGGTACTGTCTGTTCTAAGCTCCAAACATTAATGCAAAATTGTCAACTAAGCAAACCTTAGTCTGTCCTCTTGCTCATAAATATCTATTTATACGAGTCACGAGTTTGCAATTACACGTACAATTGTACTTCTGCGTTCAACCGCTATTGCAACTTGTTAACACATTTTGTATTAACAACAGTTACTCTACATTTTCGCACTATTTTAAATGCGCTTGCACGCCATGACATTTGCACTGTAAATTTCCGCAACAAGCACATTGCTCATACAAAAGTATTGAACACTCATACGCACTGGTGCGCCCTCACTAAAATGCACACATCTACAGTCGATTGACATATGGAAGTGTAAGTGTTCTTGTGTGTTTGAATATGCATGTGTTGGATGAGAAAAATCGATTAAATCAATTGTGGCGGCAAAGGAACAAAAGCTGCAACAAAAAAAAAAGAAAAGAATTACATTGAATTATTAAGAACTGCGGGAGAACTCAATAAAGTGTGAAATTTGCATTGGTAAATATCGAAATGCATTCACACCGACAACACAACAACAACGCAAGTTATTACAATTTTCGTACTCATTATAAACGCATGCAACAACATATAAAAACTTATAGCAATGGCAGCGAATGCACACTTTATTTCCATTTAATTATAAAATATGTCTGTTGCAATTTATGCCTCTGATTGTAATTACATCGGCACTGAAGTGCACGAGTTTCAAATGGGATTATGGACTTGTACATAATTGAATTATTAATCAGCAATTTATTAAGGATAACAAGGCAGTATTTAAATGTGGGTTGGTATGTGTGTGTGTGTGTGAGCGTGTAGTTGATAGCGTAGAAGGCTAGTTAAAAGAATTTCAGTTTATTCGTATAGTTTTTATGCTGTTGTGATGGAGTTTTAGATTATAAAGGAAGTTGTTCTTCACTTTTATATAATTATCACACATACATGCATTCACAAAAATATTCCTTTTAAAATTTAACTAAAAATATAATTTAACCATCAATAGTTTTTTTTCAGATTTCTTAAAACTCAATACAATGTATTAAATATTTTTAAAATATGCTCTTACATTTTAATCGTAAAATTTTTTTACTAGCCGAAAAAAATTCGTTTACATATCTACCTTAAAAAAAAAACGAAAAAAGGAAACGGAAACCGTTTAGCGAAATGTTACAATTTTAATTAAAAATTGAAAAAAAGTACCTTTCTATATAACTAAAGGAGAAACTAGAAGGTTCAAGAGTTCTTCTAATCAACAGGGAAAAAGTTCACAGAACTGTTAGAAAAATCAGGAAAGCTTAAAGGGAACTTTTAGTTACGCTAAAGTTATTTTGAATCAAAAAGTTTAAGATGTCAAGGCAGAATATTTATTTTGAATTATGTACGAAAAAAATTTCGTCAAAAATTGTTAGCATTTTGAGAAAAATATGGTTGCTGTGGTAGTAATTTGGAATTATGTACATATTTGTCAGCACACCAACAAATCAGTATTTGTAAAGTTATCAAATTGAATTTGACACAATGGAAGTTAACTTCTCAATCTCGAAACTCCCTCAGTCTACAGCGGTATACTTTTTGGTCTCACTTGTGGATTGTTCGATAAGAGCAACATAGAGGATGACAGATGCAAGCAGATCGATAACTACATACCTGTGGTCACAAGCGATAATCGCCTTAGTCCTGTGTTAAAGCATATATAGGCATATTTGTGCTTGAGCTAGACTGTGATTTGGCACTCTCCTCAACTTAATTCGCTGCGACCTCATTAACAGCTTGACCAAAGGAAGTTGCATTAGTTTCTACGTCACTCGTGCTTTTTTCATATGTTCACAAATATTCGGCTAGATATTGGTAGTCTGTCGGCAGTATTTCCTCTTTGTCAGAGCGAAAAAATCGCGGACAGAGGACATCCTCAACAACCAACGTTTGAGACTCCGGAAAAGTCATTAAAACAAATTACTGAAGCTGACAGGGTACCAACAGAACGCAAATAACATTCTCTAAAGGCCGATAGCCTATGTTGCTAGTTGCCTTAATCTTGTTGTGTAATTATTTATAATTATATTTCATTCAAATAAATAAATAAATAAATAACATTCTCTAAGAGATAATTATCATCTTGATGATAACTCTTGCCATGAATGCTCCTACTGCCTCGTGATTCTCCTAAATATCGCTTTTGTTTGCTTCCCGCAATCTCTCCGCTTTTCATTTCTTTTCAAAATGCTTGCAAACCTTTAATTCGATTTAATAGAATTATATTAATATTCAACATAAGAGAAATTGCTGCCTAATCAAATCGAAAACATATCGCAGTTGTTAGTTTATGACCAAAAACACATCAAATTTATTTATAGTATGGCATTAAAAACACTTTTCCATCAACGATCAAAATTTCATGTGCAATAATAAATAGTTTGCAGTGTTTTATGACTAGATAATTAACAACAATTGCCGATTGGCTTGGAGAAGTAAACATGCAATGTACAAGGTGGCGCAAAAGTAAACTTCCGATGTTTTTTGGCTGTAATTTAAAGAAAAAATGAAATAAAATAAATAGTCAGCAATATTCCGCGTTCTGGAGCAGTGTAGCGTAACATTGTTTATTAACGTGTATTTCGCATGTGTTTACTACACAAATGTCAAAACAGAACTGACATTAGGGGCCAATCGCAAAATTTATAGCATTTTCTGATAGGAGGATTACTTTTGCGCCACCTTGTACAATCAACTATGTACACACTGCACATATGTTTGTGTATGTTTTGCATGCATCACAGATAATAATAATAATCAGCACCGCAACAGATGCTGTCAACCTCAATTTTTCTACAAAATCTTGCGAGAAACTAAATTTGTTATTAGCTCAATGGATTTGCTTGTTATTATTAATAAACATATACAAATATTTGAATGAGTATGTAGATGTTGTTGCATCTTTCGAACACGGCCACTTTACATTACGTAGCACTTAAAATGTGCAAGCAAAAAAAGTTGCTAACAAAATTTAAAAAAAATTTTATCACCTAAACATTTGTGTGTGTTAAGAGTTGCTATTAAAAGCATTGAAATTCATTGAAAAAGTCCCAAAAAAAAGTTAGAAAAACAATAAAAATGGAAAAATGAAAAAAAAGTAGAAAATGCTTTGCACCAACTTTGTGTTTTTATTATTAAATTTTCCTGTGAAGCCTAAATTTTGTTTGCGAGTTGTGTAAAATTGCAGCTGCACAAAGACGCTGTGCAGCCGACACACATTTGAGGCAGACGGTTTTATGCGAGTAGTAACATTAAAAATTTGCATGCACGCGAAAAAAAAGAAACAAAATATATACAAAAAAAAAAAAAGGAAACGCAAATTTACGCTTAATTTACATACGCACTTGCTTACAGACACATTTGTTTACAGATAAACTTCTTTGTACTTATTTTTGCTCATTAAAGTTGAACGCATTTGCTTTTGGGGTTTTGTGCGTTTTCCCCTCTAAGGCTGTCGTTATAGTTTTTGTTGTTGCCACACTTTTGACGTCAATACATCAACAACAAGAGCAACGAAAAAGTAATAAAGCTTAATATAATTAAATGTGTGCAGGCATATTCTCTGTTGTGGATGTGCTAATTTTCACTCGCCAAAAATAAATCCACATTTGTGTTGCATGAAAGAACAACAAAAATTAAAAATTTACAAAAACGACATATTCACTGAATATAAACTTAAACGCTTCAAAAATGTATGTTACAATGCTGCATCTGTCGCATTACTCGTGCACTAATTGCAGAGGGCAAGAATTAAGTCTGTGAAATTTTATTTTTTTTATTAACAAAGCGCTTTCAATATTTTCGAGATTACTCTGTATTTTTGAAACTCGAACACTTTAATAAGTGTTGGGCACAAGTTGAACTAAAATTATAACTCAATACTGAGGCTGTGACTTTTTAGCTTTTAAGAGCTTACAACAATTTTACTTTTTAATACGCCGGAGCACTTGAAAATTTAAAGTCCATGTCACATCCCATTAGCCTCGAAGTTTAATTTATTTTGCATTTACTTTAATATCACAGTACAACACATGATTTGCCAACTCAATTCTGAGAATTGTATGTGAAATTAGACCCAAAAGGAATAATTTCTGCATCATTCGTTTTGTCTTCTTACCTGCCAAAATATTTTTAATATCGATTTGAAGTTAGTACTATCGTATAGGGGAATTTATCACGTTTTAGGCCCTGTTGTTTGACATAGCTCGACAGCCACTAGACTGATTTAGTTGAAATAAATTTTAAAAAATTTAGAATCACTATTCCCTTAATCTGTTCATATATTGTTTTCTTATACAAGCAACAGTTTCCAAGTTAAAAATAAGCGCATGATTTATTCGCAATTGAGTAAAGGTATGAATTTCAAAAATTTGCTCGACATATGCACAACATTCATACCATTACTCAATTGCGAATAAAAGCGAAACGCGTACATCGATTTTCATGATATTTGTCTCATTTTGCTCATAGGTAATGTGACTTTGCGAAAAAGTAACTAGACTTGAAACTTATTTCCGTTTTGTATTTTTTATGAATTTACAAAAAAAAAAAAATATGTTTTATTCATGCGCTTATTTTTAACTTATAAACTGTTGCTTGTATAGGAAAACAATATATGAACAGATTAAGGGAATTGTAATTCTAAATTTTTTTAAATTTATTTCAACTAAATCGGGCTAGTGGCTGTCGAGCTATGACAAACAACAGGGCCTAAAACGTGATAAATTCCCCTATACGATAGTACTAACTTCAAATCGATATTAAAAATATTTTGGCAGGTAAGAAGACAAAACGAATGATGCAGAAATTATTCTTTTTGGGTCTAATTTCACATACAATTCTCAGAATTGAGTTGGCAATCAATGAACTGAAAAATGTTGTACCGTGTATGTTAAGGTTTATGAAACTCACAATCCAAGAGAGACTTGGGATTCAAACTTCGAAACGGAGAAAAACCAGCTGAAAAAACAAAAATAAAAAGTATTATCACCGATACAGGAGCAATTCTACTCGTATATTTGAATTTATGCTTAAGCCTCAAAATTTATTCGTATCTGTAGTATGTCGGGCAACAAGATTAATCTTCTACACTGGTAGATGATCGTTCACACTTTAGAGCGGCTATTCTATTAAATTGGAAGACAAAGTTAGTTTACCAGGCACAGAGAAGAACTTCCACGTCAGATGAGGCATCAAGTAAACTGCTTAGCTCTCATTGTGTACCTGACGAGATCCATGTGTTACCATTATCACCCAAGAAAACTAAATCTAAGTAAATATTAACTGTTCTTTTGAGATCCGAAAGAAGAATCATCACCTCTAATGAAATGAAACCCCTTTAATGTGCTTAAATGTATGTACCTATAGTTTTTTCACATACATTGTGACAAGTTTTTAGTATTCATTTTTCCTTTATTTAATTTATCTTACAAAAAAAAATGTAATAACCAAAAAAATGCAATCAAATTTTCGAACTTTTTCAATGACCTTTTTATATATTTCTTAGTATGCGGTGTTGTAACCCATTTAATTTTATAATTAACAATTTTTTGCTTACATTTTTCGACAATTTTTTCCTTCTCGGAATTTTATTTATTTAATTATTCTTTTACTTTCGTGAACTAAAATTAAATGAACTACAAAACTGAATACTAAGACAATTCTTCACACTTTTTTGAAAAGGCTTAAAACTTGGCTTATAAGATTTTTTAATAAGAAATTAACTTTTTTTATTCGAAAAATAAATAGTGAAAACTGGCGAATACTTACGTATCGGCTCTCACAATATGACTATCTATTTTGGTTTTTTAAATTTTTAAAACTTTTCATTTAAAATACAGCGAATTAATAATTACATAAACACAAGTTGCAAACATCGTAGAAAATAAAAAAGAATATCGACAAACCTGCATGAAAGTACAAATTTAAAACAATTTTTTGAAAGTTTATTCGAGTATAGCACATTAAGTTTTATTATAAAATTATCTTTTTGGCAATTTTTTTAACTGTTACTTGCACAATTTCTTCCACTTAAAAGATTTTGGAGTCTGCGTTATATGAAAAGAATTGTGGTAGAACGTTAGCTCTCAAAAATCAACTTCAATAGTACAAAGAATTCTAAAAAAGCTAAAAAAGTTAGATATTTCGGAGAATTTTTATTTTGGTTATTATAAATTTTTTACAAAGTTTTAAATTTGAGGGTATATGGAGTTTTGTGAGGAATATAATTCTTTTTAGTGAAAGGTATCTAATATAAATTAAGTAAAAATTAAATAAATATCCAAAACTTGTCAACTTGTTGGTGCCGTATAATTGTGGCAAGCAGTATTTTCGGTGATGAATTTATATTCTTAGTTTTTACATATGTACATATGTTATGTGTGCAAAGAAAATCATAAATATAAAAATTCTTTGTTATAATTTCTTGATTTATATTAATCGGTCTTCATTTGAATGAATTAATTTTATGCGCTTAATCACCTTGGCATAGTTGTGTTACGATTTACGACTACTCATTTTCTTTATCTTCACACCTTATAAATGTATCTTATAAATACATACATATTTTTTGGTTCTCTATTCTGTTCAGAAATTTGTCTCCAGAGGAGTAAATTAAACGAAAAAAAAAAAATCTAACGTATATTCTGGTGCCACAATATTTGCATATTCCAGTGAAAAGGTATGCATTTAAATGCAGAGACATTCTCGTATGTATCTAAAAGTGAAGCTCTAATTCCGTGACTCATTGCACCATCCACGAAGACAGAAAACACAATTCATACGTACATAATGCTGTCTTCCCAAATATAAATATATATGTACGTGTACCAATGTATACATTTAGACCTACTACATAAATATTCGTCACGACAACATGCTCCGCATATTTACGTAAAATATGATTATTTTTTTATTTTTAACAATTTTATGTTGTCTTTCTTTTTTAAGTGTGCCTCTTATGAAGAGCGCGATTTGTTGCTTAAGTGTTTTCAGTAACAGTTCACAATTTGAAGCTCCCCTGTGCTGCGTTGTATCTCGTCAGTACTTTTATTTATAGCGAAATTCTCACACTCATCCAGCGCTCGAGTGCAGTTTTCGAATTTTCAATGTTGTCTTTTATTGTTCTAAATGACATAAGTACACACTTACATAGATATACACACATACATACATACATATATCCTACACAAAATATGCTTCACTTTCAATTCAATGCGTTGTTGTTGGTGTTGACATTAAATGCATTTTAGGTTTTTGTCTTTATTGTGAATTTCCGGCCAATCTCTCGGTCATGACGTCGGTTTGCTTTATTGTATTTTATTAATTTTTTTCTTCTTGTTTTTATATTTGAATGCTGCATCGGTTGGTCGCAGCTTAGTTCAAGTGTCTGGTGGCTCGATTGTGACATGTTGAGCGCCTGTTGAAAATTAAATTTATTGGCAGTTAAAGTTTGGTTCGCCTTCTGTCCGGACATTTGCTGGAAATGTATGTGTTTCTAAGTTTCCAAATTAACAAGCACGCAGTTAATTTGAAATGGGGATAATTGTAGTAGATATTAGTCTTTTAACAAATTTTTTTATTGCAAATTTATTTTAAAAAGCGGCGTTAAATGCTTTACCAGCACCCAGCTGTGTAATGAAGAAAATATTTTTTGAATACACAGACCGCTGTGTCGATACTGTGGTCCCGATGGTAATCCCAGGTAGGGACGCGTGGTCGATCTTTACAGATGGCTCGAAATTGAATGGCAGAGTAGGAGGAGGGGTCTTCTCGCAGGACCTATCCTGAACTGTTCTTTTCGGCTGCCGGATCACTGTAGTGTTTTCCAGGCTGAGGTTCTAGCCATTAAGGAGGCTATAGACTTGTTACAGACCGCTTTAAAAGGCAAGGATATCTTTATATTTAGTGATAGCCAAGCGGCAATCAGAGCTCAGCTACAATTAAATCAAAGTGTGTACTGGATTGCAGCCGAACTCTGCAGGAGATGGCCAAGCAGGACAGGCTCAACCACATTTGGGTTCCTGGCCACAGGGACATCGAGGGTAACTGCATTGCGGATGAACTTACGAGATTCCAAGCAGATTCTTCCCAGTAAAGAACGCATTGGTATGTATGCCCTTTGGCACTTGCAAGCTGCTTTTAAAAGAATCTACTTATGCTCGTGCGAGCGACAGATGAACACATACCACGACCTGTAGGATCTCAAGGCTAACTTGGCCTAGATGGGACCGTAAACGGTCGCGTAGTCTTTATACCTTAAATCGGGACGATATATCTCAAGTAATTGGCGCTTTAACAGGGCACTGCCTCATAGGCAACCATGCCGGTCGTCTTGGAGTACCCTTAAAATTATGAAGAGGAAGAAATGGTCCTGCATCTTCTCTGTATCTGTCCAGCTCTAGCCAGAAGCAGGCTACGTTTTCTTTATTTTCCAACTAAGTCCCAGAGGATTCTCAAATAAAAGGCATAAAACCCATGTGTTAGTCTTTATACGAGTATAAGTTTTATATTTTAGTTGTTCCCTTCATCAAGATAAACAGTTTATCTGGCAATTTGGTTATAATTTATTGAGTTTCCGACAACAACAACAAAGTACATAGATTATTTTTAATTTTCGGAAATTTTACATTTTTAGAAACTGAGAAGAACTATAACCACATAACCAGACAACCTGGAAGGCGTCAACGCCTTAAACAATTTTACAGATTTTAATTTACAGGAATTTTCAAGAATTTAAAAAATATGTTTGAGTATACTACTACAAATCTCTTCAAATTTAGTAAATAAAATGTAAGTTTCAACGCTCTAAAAATTATAATTCGTTTTTGCACAGGCTGCCATGTTTTTTTTTTACATATAAAAATTTGGTTCAAATCGTATATGGAAGCAGATGGGGCAGCGACTTTCACTTTATTATGCAAAACTAAATGAGCTACAAACAAATACCAACTTTTTTAAAAAATGTAAAAAAAAAATGTTGTTTAATAAAATTTTGTTTAATTGTGTTAAATCTTTTATAAATTTTTAAACTTGTATTATTTTAGTTTTTATTTGAAAGTTGTCTGTACTTTAATTGAAAAAAAAAATTAAATATCTTGCACGATTTCAAAAACTCTTTTACGACTATCTTTTAATTTTAATGATTTTCTCTCATCTATGGTTAAATTCGTTTTGAAGGCAACTTAGTCTCGGCATCAACCTTGATATTAACCAAAAAAATATATTTCCTAATTAAATTATGAGCGAATTTTGAAACATGGACCGCTGTGATTTCTGAATTTGCACGATCGATGAAAATATAAGCAGCCCCTCATATAAAGTAAATGACAAATTTTATTATACATACATACATACAAACATAAATTCTTAGCTTTATTCTGTGCATTTCAACATAACCGAAAAATGTTTTCACATTTGCGTCGATTAATTTTTAATTTTTTCAGCAATAAAGAACAAAACCAACCTACACACTGCGTTGATAATATCTACATATGTTTCTTTACACATCATTTATATGGACATGTATGTACGCAGTTATATCTATGTATGTAGGTACTTTGATTAAAAAGACCCCTTCGAGGTTTCCCTTAAAAACTTGCGCAGCTAATGAGATATTCATTTTATGAGATTTGCGATTCAATTATGTGAATTTCAGCTGCACGAAAAGTTGCATTTCCTTCGAATAAATTTGGCTATGCGCTCTTTTGCAAGCTACTCGAAATTCAGAAAATTAAATAACAAACTTAACGTCTACCGTCTGCAAAAGAACACACTTTATTTTTACTTTGTCTATTGCATACGAGTACCTAACTTCCGCTTTTCTCACCTCAAGTGATTTGTGAACCGTATTCAACCGTATATAAATTAACTTTCAACATACATATGTAAGTGCATATTCAAATGTATGTATGTGTATACGAATGTTTGTTCGTATTTATTTATGTTGCATCTACAGTGCGGCATATCAAATGTATGACGCTCCACCAAATGGCTATAAATGTCAGAAGTTTCCTTGACACTTAAACTTGCCACATTTAAACTTCACTATTTTTCCTAGTTTACCTTTAATTGCACTTCCTCGTTTCTGGGAAAAATTCTGGTTATAGCTTCTATGTATATACATACATACATACAAGTACATGTATGCACGCTTAATGCAACCAATTAACTAATTTCGTTTCCAACGCCTCTTTTTGAATGTGTTGCATGCAGTTGCTCAGTGCACATCAGATTGTCATTAGCATCTTTCAACACATTTCATCTGCATTCAGACCACTAAAATAAGCGCATATCACCTTGAGCATTTAATTCAAAAAGTGTACGACTATTTTTAAGTATGTGGCTCTAAATACAGCGCGGCTATTTTTAAGAACTCCAATTTTTCTGCTGCTTGATGTTGCTAGAAAAATGTTGGTTTCCATGCTTCACTTCGCTTCTAAATTTCTTATTAGTTCGCTAATTTCGGACGGATTTTGCACAGTATGACGTAATGGAATAAAACCATAAATTAAAAAAGAACAAATATCATGGTAAACATGAACTTTGCATAGAAGTTATTTTACACTATTTGAATTGGTCAAAAACTACTTTTGCGCGAATTTTGGATATGCGTCCTAAAATGTCTGTAAACGCAATATAGAGTTATACAACTTTAAAAATGTAAGGTGTCTCGACGTAAGCTTAACTTAAGAATCTTAGCATTCTCAACAAAGACATTTTTTTCAATGGCAGTAATACTATTTCTCAACTTGAACTCAAATGTGATTTAGTTTAGGTTTTGCAAACTTAGATATAGTGCGTTTTCGTGTGCTACTTAAGCTAAGTTGTGGAGCATTAAAGTAGAATAAATTTGGATGGGGCGACTTTAGTAATGGATGTTTGGTTGTGGTGAGATAAAGTGTGGTGTGTCTATGTAGAGTACAGTTGGTTTATTAGTAAGTTGCGGCGTATTGAGTTTACTTATGTTCGTCAGAAGTACATGTCTCTAAAAATTAAATTGATGACCCCTAAATTTTAATGCAAATAATTTTAATTTCAATTTCTACCATTTGCAACTCTTAATTTTCTATTTCATTTTTTTTTTTTGCCTTACTGTCGCTTTGAGTTATGAAAAAGACACATTAACATTTTGCTGCTACAACGCCTAGGCTGTCAGCCTAGATTTCGCAAAACATTCACTTGCTGTTTGTTATTGCTGTCGTTAATATTTTCCTAAACACCTGCCACTTGAATGCAAACCTAAATTTGTTCAAAAATACACACTTGCAAGTGTATGCAAGTTTGTATGCAAGCATCTCGGTATTTATGCGTAAAGCGACGTCGTGGCGCTTGGCCCTCCATAATTTGCGCCCAACATTTCTCACAACGAAATTGGGTCAGCCTAGTTGTTGGATGATGATCTTGCTGCTGCTCTAAAAATGTTGCCAAGCGTCACATCGCCGCATAGCCAAGTTGATGCTCCACTTTGTGTGCCAAACTGTTGCTAAATTTATACGTCACTTTTGTTTTGTAATTGCTTTATGCAGTAAGTGTGCTTGTAATTGTTGTTGTTGTCGACAATATTCCTATTGTTGCAGTAGTTGGTTGTTAGCCGTTGCTTGTTGTTTGGCTGCGATGCTGTAGCCCTTTTGTGTGCGTATGTATGGTTGAAGTTCTATTTGTTTTTGTTTTTTCTTTTTTAATTTCTTAGTTCCGGTTTTAATAGCTCAGTTTTGTTTGTTTTTCCACTTCGTTGGCTGTGTTTTCATACAGAAAATATTTCTTATTTAAATAAGCTGCTTTTAAGCTAACTTAGTTTGACCAATTGGAAATCGTGCCGTTGAGATTTTCGTTTTAAATCATTTCATATTGTCTGTGGTAATGTTAAGAGTTCACGAGGGAATTTCGCAATTTTCCGTGAGGGCGACAAAGTGAAAGTGTAAGTTAAGTGTCGTGATTTGTTTGTTTTTGCGACTGAAATAATTAATCTTTGAACATAAAACACGAATAAAGTGGGTTGTGTAAAAAAGTGTGGGAAAATAAAAAGACAAGTATGTGCACGTTTGAATATTTGTACTTGCACGAAGTACCTTGTGTGCAAGTTTTGAATAAACTAAAAAATTGACAGTTGCATATACATACATATGTACGTATATAGGTTAGGTCAGATGGCAGCCAATAGAGGCTCACTTAGGCTTAAGTTTATAGTCCATTGTGGTGCCACTAAAACGTATTCTTTTCTAAACAGAAAAACGATAACTACCGGTATATTTATGTGTTAGGAGAAGCGTCGAGTGCTCGAAATGAAGGTCCGCAGCCAATGTCTACACCGGATAGCCGTTCGGCAGTATCCAAGAAGTGCGAGCAAAGGCGTTTGAATCTGAGCCTTGCGAAAGCAGGACATTTGAGAAGCTATTGATGTGATGGTTCCATCGCATCAGGACGCCGATCAAGACTGAGAGCAGTGTTCTTGTATTATTTAGTGATTCCCCAGACCGCCTACGGTCTACAAACGGCCAAAAGGACTTTGCAACTTCGCAAGTCGAGGTTTTTCAACCGAAAACTAATTTAGTTCTGAACTCGTTTTAATAAACTAATTAAACAATATTCTCCTATTCACCATACATATATTTTATCATCAAATTTCAAAAGAATTTGATCATAGGTAAAAATTTTTTCGAGCCTAGAATTAAGTAATTTGTCGTTAAGATTGTCAAAGTGCTTGACTATTTTTCAAATTCTTCACAAACATTTAGTATAGAATAACTCTAGTTCTTAAATCTGCCACTCTGAATTTTTGGTGAATATACGACAGATTTTGGAACAATATATTTTTACAAAAAATAAACCGACTTCAATTTACTTGTATTTATACTAGTAAATATTTAGCAGGACCGTTAGTTTCTTCAGGATAAAATGACTGAACTTCATTAAATGTGGGTTGATACCTCCTTCTTTTTTCGCTCGACATCGCGACGATTTTCTTTATACTCAGAAATCCTTTTAATATTCATTAAAAATCAAATTATTAACTGACATCCTTAAGATATGTGAAGTTTTTTGGACTTGCGTATGTTTAAAGTTTTTTTGTGTACGAGTAGGCACGAGGCAAAATACCACATCACCTCTAAACAGTTGCTGGTAATGGGCCAACGAAGCCTAGCATGTAACTTTAACTTTCAACAAAATGCGACTGTACGTGGCGCCTCAAAGAAATGTTTCAATAGTTTTTTTTTGCAATTTGCACATTCGAAGTAATTGTTGGCGTGGTTGACAGTTATCGTTGTTTTTGTCGCATTTTGTTGAAATAAATTGCTTCCTTTACTTGCAGAAATACAAAATCTTATGACAAATAAAAAATAATTAAATTGAGATATTAAAAAAAAACTTTTCAATTGTATTGGAAAATAGTAGTGAAGTGAAAATTTATAGCAAAGTGCCCGAAAAAAAAGAAGAAAAAAACTTAGGCATACATAAGAGTATAGTATAAAAGATGTTGGCGGCAGCAGCGTATTGAACTTGTCAATGTCAGAATTGTAAAAAAAATAATAAAAAAAAAAAATCTGCACAGCTGCTTAAAAAATATGTAAACAAAACTTGGTAACTACAAAGTGCAGTCAATGTCGATGCCGAGGCGACAGTCAGCGTGTGTTGGTGGTATTGTGAGTGCAGCGCATGCGTGGCTGCTTGAAAGACTGGCATTTGTTTTGTGCATTTACCGCCAAATGATTGGTGATTTTCCAAAATGAATACAAAATTGCACGCCTGATTGCTGCATTGTGTTGCGCTGCACTGGGCTGCGTTCAGTCGAGTTGAGTTGCATTGTTTGATTAGTGCGCGGGCGCAAATCATCAAAGTCACCAGTCGATCTAACAACCAACAAACGACAACCGACAAACGAATGTCGACAGCAGACAGCAACCGACAACCGCCAGTTGGCAACATTCGTCCGCTCAGCTGCGACCAGTATAAACAAACAGTTCAAAAGAAGCTTTGTTGCAGTTGCACATTGCGATTATGTCGGCGGCATCGGCTTTTCAAAATTGCGCGACGCCAAATAGTTAATGAAAAGCGTTTTGCTTTAGTTGTGCGGATAATTGAAAGAAAGTGAATTGTAAATTCGTACGCTTACAGCCATAATAGTATTGGTTGTGTAGATTTGCGTTCCGCTTTGTGTGCTATTTTCGATAAGTGATTGTTTCTCAGCCGCTGCAACGTAATGGGTGCACATAGCTCCAAGGAAAAATTGGCGCGTTCATATTCCGAGCGCTACATTCATACACAAGTTATTGAACGTGAACGTTTCGGCAGTTTTGGAAAGCGGGCGAAAGGTGAGTAGTAAAGTATTTTGGGAATATTTCATAGATGGGAATAAATTTCATTATTACTACAATTCAGCATATTGCGCCAAAGTATTTTATATAAACGTAGTGGCGCAAAGGTATAGACAACCTCGACTCAATCTCAAAATAAAGTAATTCGATTTTTTAACTTCTCAATTGTATATATGTTAACATACATACATATTTTTAATCGTATAAAGTTGTTTTCCTCATAACACAAATCGCAGCTTACAGTGTGTGGCAACTGGTCTAGAAATGTCACTAAAGCTTTTATTAGATACTGATGGCGGAATTCAGTAAGCACTCACAGTCCCTAGTATAGACAAAAGTTGTGAATTAAAACCATTTAGCCTTCATAAGACGACTCATAACGAAGTGTTTCATCTTAAAATAATGTCACTAAATTGTGATCAGGTCACAAAAAACGAAAAATTGAAAAAAATTTAAACATTAAATAGTAATAATTTATAACTACATAATAGATAGTCTAAAATTTAGTGACTTGAATACAGAATACCGTCATTAAGGACTTGATTGAGGGACTTATGAATGCCAACTGCTCTTGAAATTAGACTTTTCCATCTACATATTCGAAACTACTTGTTGAATTGGTGATTTTTCGGTTCCAAAATACTAGCCTAACCCGGCACAAATGACGTTAGAATAGTTACGCGGACAACGGGTTCCTGTGACCCGAAGATAATAAGATTTAAGTTTAACTTGCTCCTAACTTCAATAACATCAATTAATGTTATTTTTAGATTATAGAATAATGCGACTATTTATGTAAATATATTAAACCTTAATTTGCTTTTTATGTATACTTTTCAAAACCAGCTTTCTTAACATATTTTTCTAGCGCTTTAATGTGTTTAAGCTTTCTTAAAAAGTACATTCCATTAATTTCATTAATTGTTTTACAATTGGACAAATTTTATCATAAAAACAAAATTAAATTTATCGTCAGTTTCTTTATTATAAGTTAATGAAGCATCATGTTCTTTCGGATTTTCTCATAAAAATGTTGGGTGAAAAAAAAAATTTTGAAAAATCAACGGTAGAAATTTAAAAAAAAATGTTCTTCATTTGTTAGTTTGTGCGTCTCATGCGTCTCATGTTCATACATAATTGTAGGAAGCAGTATAGACATAAATTTATACATACGGTGGTTAATCTGAATCTGAATGAATGAATGAATGAATTTTACAAGAACGGTATACAAAAAAATCTGTAATCTGAATAAAAATGAACTGAAAAATATTGTACATTTTTATTTTATAGAAAAAGAATTGTTCGAATGAAGTCATTGATCGAAAAAAATGGCAGATAAATTTTAAGTTTTAATATGTTAAAATATATTTTTAAAACGGGAATATATAAGTGGGAAAATCTTTGAAATGAGATGCTTCCTGGTTATCATGTATAAATATCAAGCAATGGCTGCCACGTATGTATATACATACAAACATATCAAAAACAAAATGAAAAAAAATCTTTCCTTGCTGTAGCTATAAGCCAATTAAAACTTTTAAATCCCTTTAAATTTCATTATAACACTTTTCCATCTTCGGGCAGTCTGGTATAAAACTGCAACTTTTCAACAGCTGCTACAAAAGTTTTTCATTTAATATATTTTTTTCCGTTTGTGCGCTCGGCAACGAAGCTTTAGCGGTAGTTAGAATGACAACTCTTAATCCCGATGATTTGCTGGCAGAATAATATAATAGCGGGCCAATTTGATTTTAACTTAAAAGCCATTTTGTTAAAACAAGTTGTTATTACTAGAATAGTTTAATAATTTTGCTTTCGCTGTTCTGATCTAATATGAAAAGTAAAAAGTGTAAAGGCGCACCAAGGCATTTATTAGAGTAATATGGAATTGTAGATACATATGTAATTCAATGATATTGATTGTAATAAATATTTTTCTTAGAACCTATCTCAAGAAAAAATAATCTACTACCAGTTTCTAGTACTATGTGTATGCATTTTTCTTTCCACATTTTGCCACAAAAATTTTGTCTTGAATATACTCTATGTTTGACAAGCCATACGCACGTTAGCCAATAAACGAAAGTAATTCATATTGACTCTGTGCCGAATGGCCTTTGAAAGCGAAATATTTGTTTGCCCTAAAATTTTTTTGGAAAAAATTCTGAGAGACATTACAACAATATTATGTAGATATGCTAGTTTTCAGAATTCATTGCACAGCTGCAATGCACAATTACATAAAGTTTATTTGCATATGCCAAAAGCAGCATCAGCAAAAGAATATTGAAAATTGCAAAAATAAAAGCAAATCAGTGATGCGAACATCAGGGAAATTATACAAGCTGTACAAACAAATAAATTACGCATTTTTTCGCCCAAAATAAAAACGTCATTCACATGCACAAAATATTTAGTACAATAACTAAATACATTAATAATGCGTGCTTTGAATGCATTCGATCTAAGACTTTAAAGGGTATCTGAGAATATTTCTTCATTTTAAGTGATCTTGCACTACGCAAGAATAGCTTTCTATACATATGTGTGTGTGTGTGTAATTTCACGTTTTAATCACCACCATGCCAAATAATCACGTTCCACGCATAAAGCAGCGAAGAATAAATGGAAACAACACATTGCCTTGTACTCGTAAAAATGGAACCCTATCTATCCATCACTTATGCAGCTTTTAGCTCAGCATCTACGCAGATGAAACTGCAAATATTAGGGTGAGCCGCAAATTGTAATCCAAAAAATAAGTACACACTTACATAAATAGCTTCAATAATTTGGGTTTGCAACTCATTTGCATTCCCAAAAATCAGCGGTAACTTTTAGCGAATTGAAATTTGCGCATTAATATTTAAAATTTAATGGACTGTAAAACTGAATAAAGTTTTCAAAACCATCGAAAAAAATAAAATGAATATAAGGTGAGAATTTGTGTGATATTTTTGTGGTCATCACCTTTTCATTTGATAGAAATATATTTATATTTACATAATTTCACATTGGATTCCATTTTTTGTTTTTTTGAGATAGTTTTACAAAATTTTTTGTTTTGATTTCGAAAAATTAGTATTTAAGGTCCAATTACAGCATATTTTGGTTTATACCTCCATAACCATATTAACTTTTCTATGTTCAATGCTGGTTAGTTTCGGTGTCTATAAATGACAAATAATCTTTAAATAACTAATATTATTTAAACTAATATTATTGGAAGTAATATTTTTCTTTTGAAAAAATATTTTTAAGCTTATAATATGGTAGTGGTCGAAAGCAAATTATGTTAAAAAATTTTAGAAAGTAGTCGAACTCTCTATAATATGTAGCAGCTAATAGAAGGCAAAAATTACTACAAATAATCTATTAAGTATAGATTGGAAATAAAAACTTATTCAACATGACTTTATTTTAGTACATACATATGTATGAAATAAACTTAAAAAATCGATATACATATGTACATAAATAATAAAAAATAAAAAAATTTAAATTCAAAAATTAACTTCGAATGAACATTATTTAAATGTGTTTTCAAACATTTGCAAAATATACTATGTGTATACACAATATAGAACCGCCCTTATATAATTTGCAAAATTTAGATTTGTATAACCCCTTTCTAGCTTTTTCATAAAGTTTGTAATAATGTTCCCTAAAATGATCGGCCACTACTAGCTTATAGAATTTGAACGCAAACTAATCTCTCAGTGTTGAAAATGTTTGAATGAAAAATGAAATTTGGTAGGCAGTTTTTTTTTTGCAATTTTTTAATAATTTCTTAATAACATGTCCAGATTGAACCGAAAAGCGATAAACATTTCTTACCACCTTTTACATTTTCTGCTGGGCATTTTCTAGGGAATTTTGCTTCCAGGCATTCTACACACTCGTTTTTAATAACTATGAAGTACACAAACATGTATGTATGTATATTTGTACGAGTAAATACATATAAGTATACATCTCGTACATAATTTCATGCTTTTCATAATTTACTAGCAAAATTAGTTTTAGCCATTCAGCTATAGTTGTGGGCCCCTTTCTTTTACAGCGTGGAAATTTTTTTCGGAAAGCATAAAATTGTGCAAACGTGAGTTGGCATAAAAAGTGAGTTTACAAACATACAATAACAAACATACGAATTTGAAATAACAGTTTCACTACCATTAATATACATATGCGTATTTCTACTGCTTATACTTTAGTGAAGTGTTTAAGTTCTTACATTGTAACAAAATTTAAAAAATATTTATGTTAAGAGTTTGCTAAATGTACCTATATTTTTTGTGTGTATTTTTTTATTGCAGGAGCAGCCAAAAAGCGTGATGTACGCAATTTAAGCATATCACCAACGGATTTGGGACCGCCACCCAAGGCACAGCAGACTGCTAAAAGCTCATCGACGCGGCTCAAACCGGCAGCTATCTCTTTGACACGTAAGTTTTCTATGCAAAATGCAATTTCAAAATGAAATAAGTGTAGTTATAGTGCCCTCCTTCGTCAAAAAACTAAAAAGCTACCTCTCTTCGAATCTACATGAATCTTGAAAAATATATTTTCGGCTTAGAAAAGTATAACGAAAGTTGAGAAGTTTCTCTCTACTACCTCGTATTTCCATTTGATAGGTTTGTTGATTCCACCTTTAAAAAATAAAGATAATCCTTTACTTACTCTAGATATGTAGTACATTATTGAGGGTAGCAACGAGAATTGTTTCTTCATTATTTAAACGCTTTGTCGTTGACGATACGAATTTTTTGACCGCGAAAGGGGCAGCCTGAATTTGTATAAATTTAATATAAATTTACCTCTTCGTCGCATAGTCCTGTCGTCGACAAAATAATTATCTAAATAAGAACATGTGCAAAAATATTTAGAAAGCTTCGGCTCCTAGCTCATTGTTTGCAATGTGCTTCCAGCTTCATTGAACTTTCGGCCAGCAAGTAAATTAATCGGAAATAAATTGTGAAATAAGAACACAATCGTCTCCAACCGAAGTAGAAGGGAAGAAATACGTTCATCCCTTGATGAACAACTATCAACAATTCACCCTGTTGGACAAGAAAAAGAAGAAAACAATATAAATACGTTTATGTTCACTTCTTGCCCGATTCCGCGAACTTAAAAACGCTTCCTTATAGCAAACGCTTAAGTTTGAACTCGTTTGTGCTTTAAAATAATATAATGAACAATTATATTTTATTGCTGTTAATCAAACCAATCAACAAGTAAATTATTAACATAGACTCCATTAAACAATGGCTTGCTTAAGTTAACTCTATTTTTAATAAAAGTACATAATCGCTTGCCTTTTTTTTAAATTCTAGTATCTAACAAATACCAAACCCATTAGCCGGTCGTGCTTCAATTCCCCGCCATACCATACGACAGTTGTGTTCTTCCAAACGCAAGCGAGCTTTTTCAACATCTCGCATCTCCTGTGGGGACCATAAACGCTCGGCGATCAAACTGACGCGGGGAAAGGTTGTTGGCAACACATTATGCTCATTGATCCACTCGGACCATAGGCAAGCCTCACCACCAATAACATGAGCTTTTTGCGCTTTACTGCCACTAAAGTCTGTCGGTTCAATATTATAAAACTTTTCCCAATCGGCGCCAGTTTCCATTACATACAGATACCAACCATCACTCATGATTACATCGTGACCTCGTTTTGTTAGCGTGGCCATAGTTTTCTTATAATCAAACCATATTTGGGCGATTGTACCAGTAGGCCATTCCATAAGAGAGTTTTCGATCATAGCCTAGATAAAATCGGAATTGCATGTACGAGTATATGTTATGTATGTATGTACATATGTATGTTTAATGTTCCTATTATAATCGAAGAGTTAAGCTTACCTCTTGCCACACCATTTGCTTCCAGCCCATTTCTGAGATGTTTGCCGAAAAACGCTCTAAGTAGAGATACGATAAGTCACCATTGTCTAATCCATGCGCCTTCAGATAAGTTTGGATATTGGCATTGGACTCCCAGCAAGCAGAAGCAACCTCGTCTGCACCCAAGTGTAGATATTTGTCAGGGAAGAGCGTTTTGATTTCACTTTGATATGGTTAAAGTTGATATAATGAGTTTAAATAAATAACTTCAAAACACATACCGGAATAACTTGTAGAGAAAATTGAATGTTGTTTCTCTGGTAGGATTTAAAGGTCCTAATTGTCCCGCATATTCTCCTGCACATTTCGTCATTATCTCTGGATGAGAAGCTCCCCAAGAAGCTGTGTGAGCTGCATCGTAAAAAGAGGAGATATGGAAAAAATCAATAATCGGAAATTTGTTTTCCTTTTTTTTTGTTTGGTAATTTTTAGTAAAAAAGAGAAAGCTTTAATAGTGCTTAGAATTTTTGAAAAAAGATTTTACAAAAATGATATTCACTCGTAGTAGGTTAAAGTGATCGCAACGAACTACATATGGCGCTTCAAAAATAGCTTATTCCTCCTAACCTCCTCCCAATTTACCTGGCGTATCGAATTCCGGTACAACTCGCACACCTCGTTCACGTGCATATTTCACCACTTCCTTCACATCGACCTTGGAGTAGGTCAGTTCGGGACGATATGCACCCTTCTCAGATAACTCTGGAAAAACGCTCGAGTTATATGGAAAGGCTGAGTCATCCGTCATGTGCCAGTGGAAAACATTTAATTTGTTGTATGCCATACCATCGATGATTTGTAAAATTTTCTTTTTGCTCACAAAATGCCTAGCAGAATCCAACATTAGGCCACGATACTTGAAACGGGGCTGATCGTAAATTTCTGTGCTGCGCGTAAGTAGCTGTCAGTAGTGATGGTGAGTGAGAAGGGGAAAACAAAAAGGGATAAGTTAAACGCAATTTATTTTATGTTTGTTGGCTATGTGGCGTTAATGGGTTAAATTTGTCACATGTTTACTTACCAGCCCACTTGGCATTGGCACCAGCAGCTGGGAGAGTGTCTCCAAACCGCGTAATATACCCCAAATGGAGTTGGCACTTACCACACCATCACCGCGTACATAATCTGGTGCGTGTGGGAAATTACGAAAAAGTAATGAGAAAGAAAAATAAACAATAAAAAAGAGTAAATTTTATAAAGTGGAAGTGGCAATAAGCGGCGTGAGATAAATTAAAAAGATAGAGTATAACGAGTGCAAAAGATGGACGAGCTGCGATTAATGCAACGTTTGTAACATTCACTTAATTTCACTCTTTTGCGACGCTTGTGGTGCTTGAAGGACGTGCCGCCGCTTGCCTTGACTCCGCTCGTCTTTATCCCCAGTCATTCCCATCAATTATACACTTACATGACTCATCCATGTCGAGATGTGGCAAGTTTTCGCAGGGTTCTGTCAGATTGACAAGGAATTTGTAGACGATGCCAACGGTTGCGGTGACTGGGGCACGATTGTAGCCCTTCGCCGCAGAGCGTATGATGTTGGTGTAGCGCGTTAAAGCCGCTTCCAGAAGCGCGCAATTCTTGTTCACGGCCTGTGATGGAAGGGAAATTAAAATAAATTATTTGCAAAATTTTAATTTGTCCACCCAGTTTTTCTAAACTTGACAGGCACTTACGACAAACTGAAAATTCGAGGCATTAACCGCATAAAATATTTTGCTCTCCACTTGACGGTAGGGTTTTGGCCAAACTTCGCCTTAAAGAAACAAAAATGAAATTTAATTTCCTATATAAGAATAAAAAAGAAACATTTTTATTATACCAGTGGTAGCCTTGAATTCAGGCCCAAAACTTCGATAGCCATCATCGGCTCTGCAAAAATTTAATTTGCTACAAAATATTAGAAACGCAATTGCTAGGAATTTGCTGCGCATTTTAGTCAAATGCAGTTGTGCTTACTGCCGACCAAAAAATTACACTGCGCTCGGTTATTGAAAATTAAGAAAGCAAACTGATAAGTGATAGTAATTTGGAAACTTTTTTTGCATTATATTTTTATGAAGGGAACCGCACCCTAACGAATTTACACAACTGGGTTATTTAAAAATTTATTTGTTCGTACGTACATATGTATGTGTGGCCGCTTAGGTCGAGTTGGTAGCGGTGCGTGCTATAACTTGATATGCTGGTGAGTTCGAGGTTCGAATCTCAGTCAGGGCAAGCAAAATCTTATTGATAGAAAAAGTTTTTTATAATAGCGGTCACCCCTCGGCAGGCAATGGCAAACCTCCGAAGGTATTTCTGCCATGAAAAAGCTTCTCATTAAATACATCTGCCGTTCGGAGTCGGCACAAAACTGTAGGTCCCTCCATTTGTGGTACAATATAAAGACGCACACCACAAATGGTAGGAGAAGCTCGGCCAAACACTGAGCTATATAGTGTACGCGCCAAAATTATATATATATTATATATATGTATGTATGTATGTATGAAAGTATATACACACATAAGCTCTGGGGGATTCTTTGAATGTTTTTCTGTTGAAATTAACTTTGTTTTGCAATTTGCATTAAATGTTCTTTATAGTAAATTCAAATATACTATTTGAAGTATGCCGTAATGTATTTCTGTTTACTTAACATTCAGTGCTGTTGATTGTACGAAGCGCAGAAAATGAACTAACAAACAAACTTCTAGTTCAAGCAAGTACGATATTACTGACTTTGAAATAATGTCGCGTTTATAATTTTATATTATATACTATATGATATGAATTAGGAAAATATCAGAAGATAAATTTTTTTTTTTATTATTTAAACTCAAGATTTAAACCCATAACCTGTTAGCCATCACCTGTAATTTCATCATTTTGTCCTTACATTGGTTCATGGTTTCGTCACTTCATCATTCCGTCATATCCTTATTTCGTAATTTTATCATTTCGTGATTTCGTCGCGATAGAACACCGTGCAATTTAAAAAACAAAATATGTAGTCATGTTTATAAAATCGTTCGAATGGAACTAGGCCCTGAAGTCCTTATAGTAATGCGTTGACCATCAAATGTTAGAAAACTTTCACTTCCATAACTATTTAAAAATATTGTCAATATGTTGATAAGTAAACATTTACATCTTCACCTAATTAAGAACTCTTATTCAGTTTGTTAAATTGTACGGTTACTTCAATTTTGTAATGCTCTTTTTCAAAATAGACAAAATAGTTTTTCACCAAAATGGCAAACCGATCTCTTTCTGAACTCTATAAACGTCTTAAAATGATACAAATATTTTCGAATGGATATATTGATTCATCATGATGGCCCTTCATTACAATATTATGAAAATCCGTACTCAGACCCGCGTTTAGCACATACTCAAATGAAATAAAACGAGTCAAAAGACATGGATTTCTTAACATCATCCACAAATTTTTTTCTAGCGAAATATAATGTTTCAGTAATTTTGTATAAAAATAAATTATTCTCTTACAAGTTCTAAATTAATACAATTTTCGAACTTGAAAACTTTTGAAATCTTTGACTCTTTGTCTTTGTCTATATTTTTCCGAGGCACATAAAACGGGTAGATGCAACCATGGCATATTGAACGGGTAGCAGCATGAGAAAATCCAATGAATTTTGTTGTTGTTTGAAACCTCTGATGTGTCAACCTACGAAAAATCAAATTTGTCGCTTATAAAAATGGGAGTATATTTTGAAAATATTTATGTAAACCAAGTAAAAGGCAAGACACATTAAATCAATATGCCATAGGTAAAAGGTAAACAAAGTTTGGAAGTTTAGGGGTCTCATAAAATAAAATATAAAAAAATCAGCTTCTGTTTAATGTGCCTTGGGCGCAACAAACTTTTTTTTTAACCTTTTTAATTTTTTATTTTATTCTTAGAAGGTGGTATATTCCCATCAGCTGATTGCTTGTTCAATCTACGCCTTGCGCGATGAAAGTGTCAAAATGGTTATTACTCGTATGTTTACATTTTGAATTTGTATTTACATTCGTGAAGTAAAATTCCATGTGTACACGAGCAACACATATTATTATAAAGAAATTAAATTAGGTATTTTTACTATAAATTCGCAGTACGTTTGTGTAAGTTTTTGTGGCATTTTGGAATTCCGTCCTTTCGTTTATTTTTGTTTTTCTAAATTTCTCTGACATTTTCACCGCAACATACACAAATATTTTTACTTATAGGTGGAATAAATTCACCTTGCAGAGCACATACATTTTTTTTTAAATTTTTTTACTGCGCCTACCTATTAAATATGCCTTAATATTTTTTCTAAAAATTCACACATATACATACATATGTATGTACAATGTACATTGTACATATATGTCTTTAAAGTAGTATTTGTAAGGGAATGCTGCAAAATTGTTTGGAAAAATTCAATTCGCAAATTGCCACAAGACTGCGCGTTGAATTATAAACTACATACACACACACACACACAGATAGGATGTGCTCAATTTCAATACAATGTAAAATGAATGACGCTGGTTTTTGGAATTTGGTCATTTTGTTAGCTTTAACGATTTTACAATTTTTTTTTTTAATTCTTTTGTGTTGAACAAAGTTAATTTTCTTCTTACATTTTAACATGCAATATTTTTGCAATGTTTGCTTTATGTACACTTAAGTTAATTTGCATTTTATGCTTTACCAAAAAAAAACAACTATATCGCATTGTCTGGATAATTTAGAAAGAAAGAAGAAGGCAAACGGCTGCCTATTGTTGTAAAGTTTTCTTGACCACATAAAGGAAAAGCGTGTGCTCCATACTCCACCTACTCGCTTGCAACAACTTCTCTTCAATCGTTTAAACTTTGCTAGTATGTGTCAAGTGCCAAACAAAAACGCAAGCAATGGGAGGTGAAGGAAGGACAGTTCTTCCTTGTTATCGTTAGCTATTCGCTCCCTCCAACCGCCTTTTTTCTTTTTAAAACGGAATCCAAGTATTTTAAATTTAGCCAATGCTAGAGCTTCGAGCATTTTTTTAGCTTTAATTCGTTCAACATCGGACGGTTGTAGAAATTACAATTTTGCTTTTAGAGTCTAGAGGCTTTTTTCTTTGAGTTTGTTTCCTTCCTCCTTTTAACTGCTCTGCAGTCAATCGAGTGACTGTCATACTAGTACTTATGTAATGGAAAAAATATGTGAATCCCCTTATATACAAATGTTCATATGGCTTTGTCAGAAGCATATACATACATACATTTGCACATAGCGTGCCGATTGTGTTGCATAATAGATTCATTCAAATCCAGTGCAACACAATTTCTCCGATTCAAAGAAGCATACATACTCGCATTGCAATACAAATACATTTACAAATAAAAATAAGGGTTTGCTAATATGTTTTAAACTGATTTCGAGCAAGTGACCGCCGCGGCTGGCTCGAAAAAATTCCAACCGAGAGGCCAAATTTTCGACCACTTTTTGTAACAATTGGGGCCGTATGTCAGCAGTAAGACGCCGAATATTCTCCTCCAAGGTGTCAATCGTCTCGGGCCTATCTGCGTAGACAAGTGACTTCACAGAATCCCACAAAAAATAGTCCAGCGGTGTTAAATCGCACGATCTTGGAGGCCACGCCACAGGCCCACGACGCGAGATAATGCGCTCACTAAAAGTTTCCTTTAATAAATTGATTGTTTCGCTGGCTGTATGGCATGTAGCGCCGTCTTGTCGGAACCAAAGGTCGTCCACAACAACATCCTCCAACTATTGCACGAAAAAGTAATTAATCGTGGCTCTATAGCGTTTTCCATTGACTGGAACATTATGACCGGCTTCATTTTTGAATAAATATGAACCAAAAATTCCTCTGTCCATAGAGCGCACCAAACAGTGACTTTTTAAGGATGTAACGGCATCTCAAAAATGGCTTGTGGATTATCATCACTCCAAATGCGACAATTTTGTGTAATAACGTACTTATTTAACCAAAAGTGAGCTTCATTTTCTTGTGAAAATCGCTGTCAAAAAGACCAAATCCCAAAAAAATTATTGCCTCATTGCAAACCATACGTCTAAAACAAACACCCTTTATATACCTGGTAAATAAATATACTAAGCTAATGGCTCATGTGCTGTTTGTAGCTTTATTCTTCTTTCATATTTGCTATTTCTTTTGGAAATTTCGCTGTTTTATATTGTTGTTGTTGTCGTTCGCTTCGCATGCTTAATTAAATGTTCAAATTTCGCGCTGCGTTGCTTTGGGGGACCAACCAAGTTTATTACATATATCGTTCGCGTATAAAATTCTGGACCAGTTCCATAAACTAGTTTTAAACTAATATATTGTAGGTAGCAAAATAATACAAACCAAGCAAATGTGGTTTTACAAGGTATAATCGATATCGATAACCATACAAATAATTGATAGTGCTTACGGCAAAAGCAAACACAAATTACGATTTCGAAGAATTGTTAATAGTTAATTGGCCGATAACTTAATGGAAAACAAAAAATAACATTTGAAAAATTTTACAATCGATAATGATAAAAATATCGATAACTTTGACTATCGAAAACGATAAAGTTTCTTATAAATAACGACTGAATTTTGCAACGATTTTCTGCACCGAAACCCCGAAACCAGTTTGTCTTATAAACAAACTTAACAAGGGATGGCGGAAAATCGTTCCAAACTTCAGTAGATTCCTACCCTGTCGGAAAATTCAAAACCACAAAAAAGAATGTGTATATAAATAACCATATCGATAACAATATTTCGATAATTATTATAATAATAAAATGGGACAATCACTGGCGTTAATGTTTTTGATAACGATAATCGTAAAAATATCTCTAACGATAAGGAGAATATTTTTGATTTAGTGTTAAGATTGTTCTTTTTTTCTTCATCCTTTAATATGACCAGAGGTTAAAGCTGACGATAGAATCTTGTTAGAAATCGTGGTAGCTATTAGTTGAAAAGGATCGATGGCCGCTGAGGTCATATTTTTCAGATAATACACTTTTTGTCATCATTTCTTATCATATCTCTGACTCGTTCGCAATGTGTTTTTAACAAGATTTTACCTTCTTCTGTTGGCTAGCTTACCGGATAGTTTCTCTATAAATAGGAATGGATCATGAACTCTAGTTAATTGAAGTCAGTGTTGTGCAAAAATTTCATGTATAACACAACATCAATATTTGAATTCAATGTAAAAGTGTTTAGGATTCGCGCTTCTTCTTGATAGCAGAAAGCAAGAGGAACGATTCCGTTTGTATCCAAATATCCCTCCGAATATGTTGTAATCCCAAATTCATCAGCCACACTCTGCGAGACACAATCGATTTATTAACTGTGTTCATATGCGCGGGACGGATGCACAAATACATACGCTTACTTACCATACATTGTATGTGGCCTCCACATCAACGTCATTTTCATTTTTCCACTCTTTTTTGTATCTGCCATTTGACTTGCTTAGTTTGCGAATGCCAGCAGCGATTTTAGCTAATTTGATTTTTTTTATAAAAACCTGTGAAGCGTATGAAAATCAGGCTAAATGCAGAAAAATGCATTAACAGTCGCAACCGCCCGCAGTTAAAAGCTTCCTTCAACAACATGCCAACATTTTGCAACCCACACGAGGACGCGGTTGAGCTTGGAAACTTTTGCGCACATCAGTGTCTAAAAATATATACAAACGCTTACATGATTATAGCATGTATGTATGTATGTATGTACTATTATTTATCATAAAAATCTTAGCGCCACCACCTCTTAAGCGTTGTTGTCTTATTTTCGGTTTTCTATCTTAATAATTTAATTGCGCCAAACGTTTAACACTGAATTAAATTCATTGAAAATCACACCACGCAATCGTCGCTTCAGGCAATTTGCCTCGGCGCGTTGCTATGACGGACACTTCATTACCAAAACGTGACTTTAATGTTGGCCCACACGAATTACCATATTTGAGATTGTTGTTTGTTATTCTTACGATTGCAGTTTAGTTGATACAAGCTGCGGTGTTGATTCTGCTGTTGTGCCGTTTTGTTGCCAACGGAACAACAACAACAGCAAAGAAATGACACAACAATTTTTTTGCAAACAAAAAAAAATAGAGTGGTAAACAAAATACGCGTTGGAATCTGCCGATGGCTAAAGTGATTTAAGCCCACACGAAAATGCGGTTGAGAAATATGATTACAGACGAAGAAATATGTTTTTAATTGATGTAGTTTTTTTTTAATTCTTAAGAGTACATATGTATGTACATATGAGTGTATAAATGTACATACATAAATACAATTCAAGTAAAATTTCTTAATAATTATAAATGCATTGAAAGTATTTCTTATTTACTTCAAAATACCTTCCCTCATCGATTGCATTTTTGTGGTTTTTCCTTATTGATCGTTGCATTTGGAAAAATTTACACAATTCTATTTTTCACTTGTTGTTTAATTTAAAACTTTATTAAACACAACTTTTAGGCTACTTACATGCTCACAACATGAAGTTTTAATTAATAAGAAGAGAGTTCAAAAACAAGCAAAGCAACGCGGAATGACTTCAGAGTTCCTAAGGACGAGTATCTACCATGCTCTTCCATTCTTCTCCTTCTCCCCTTTCCATTGCACTTTAGATTTTAACTCTGTAAAAGTAATCTTAGCAACTTCTATTCAACGGTTTTCTTATAAATAAAAACCAATACCTTTTCTTAACAGAAATACATTCGGATCGCTGCTAAGCTTTTTCTTAAGTTTCGATTTTACAGCCTCCAGCTGAGCTTTGAACCTGGCTCCTTAACGGTATTCTGAGTTATAGCACTCACCGCTACACAATCGGGAACATTAATAGAACACTAGCTTTTGTACTACGCTTTGGCTGAAAGGCTTTTGTTCCTTTATATAAGTTTAGGGCCAAAACTGTCACAAAAGATTATGCAATATACGTAGTCATGCCGAAGGGGTTTCTAGCCTGGCTACAGCACGCCATGTAATTAATAAACTCTATCTTTAGATAGATAATATATTTCATTTAATCAACACTCATTGGCAGTCAGGCACTGTTTGATAGTATAAATATCATTGTCAGCAGTGTCAGGCAGATGATGATGACAGTGTTTAAATTTTCAGCTCAATCGCGAATTCCATGTGAGATTAAATCATTTCCATGCATTAACATGGACTACAAAAAACAAAATTGGAAATGTTTAATATTTAATTTATTTAAATACAGCGCCAACTAGCAACATAAAGATTCAAAAAATTTACAAATGTTCGGAAGTTTATAGTTTTTTAATCAGATTTTTTACAGGGTGCAAGAGTAAAGCTACGAGTACTTAAAATCCTATTAAAAACCTAAAATTTGTATTGGAAAATTGATTGAAAGTTCGATTCAATACTTTATAAGGCTTTTGTTAAACCAAAGCCAATATTTATTTTTGCTAAAAGAACGCCAAATTTTGATATTAAGTAGATGTTTGTTCTATACAAAAACTCACTTTCAAATTGTCCATTTTGAGCAACTAGATTTTCTCGGTGTATTGCTTGATACACATATTGCCCGACCACGCTAATAATCCGGCTCATTGACTGGCAGTCGGCTTAAGTCTTTGTAATGATTATCAAATTATGGCTTGTTGGATTTTTAAAGAGCATGGGACAGTTTCAGTTACAGAGGGGCTGACGTATGCCATCGATGTTGCTAGCTTACAACAACTCTTGATGCAACGCAGAAAATGCGTTTTTCGAATGGTTCATCTTTCCTTAACATTATTACTAGTTATGAAATTGAAGTTTTTATTTTACGAGAAAATTTTAATAATTAAGTTTTTTATTTTACAATTTTATTGAGCTCAAGGTCAGTTTATGGAAGAGTTTTGTGAAACAACAACAACAGTTTTTAATGGTAGAAGTTATAGTACTATTTCGGAAATCACCACATTTCCTCATCAGACTTCTTTTTATGAAATTAATAAAATTTAATTTTTCATAACCACTTCTCTCAGGCTTTGAACCCGGGAGCTCGAGTTAGCTGTTGTGTTTATTTCATCTTCCTTAAACAAACCAACTACAAACAAGAGCAACTGATCTGCCGCTATTTAACTTGTTTGTGTGGTTGTTGTTTGTGTTTTTATTTGCAAAATTATGTATAAAGGCCATGCCACATAAAACTTCTGCTTCGCTTTACGTCAGAGTTTAGCTTTGACAGCAAAGATGAATACATGCAATTATACGAGATTTCCCACATAGGCAACACCGTCGCCAGAGCGAAGCGAAATCTTGGGCAACTCTCATCTTTTCGCTGACTTTGACAGTTCGCTCTTACCAATTTTGTTTATATCTGACATAAATATAAAATTTAACAAGATGATATTTTTGGCGACCTTTCCATTTTAATTAAATTTATTGTGTTAGCCGGCTCAAGGTCAATTGAAAACTCAAATTTTGGTTTTTATAATCCAATATATTTCAATTGCTCTTCGGCAATCGTCTTCAGGGTAAATTTTTTACAGTACGAAACTCCACGTTAAACAGCGAGGACGTGTAAAAAATTTACCCTGAAGACGATTGCCGAAGAGCAATCGAAATATATTGGATTATAAAAACCAAAATTTGAGTTTTCAATTGACCTTGAGCCGGTTAACACAATAAATTTATAAAATTTAACTGAACTAAATGCTTAAATATACATATATAGATGTATATACATATGTGATGATTTACTAAAGGATTTTTCTTTTATAATAGAGGAGCATTGCAGAGCACGGTGGAAGTCACTTCGTGACCGGTTCGTGCAGGAGGTGGAAGCAAAGATATAATTCCCTTACCCACATTTTCCCCCTTGATATGTTTTTTAAACATAATAAGGCTTCGTGGAGTAAAAGAACTATTAACAACACTTCCATAATGCCCATAATTATGCCGACTCACAATAAACAAACGAAAAGTCAAAGTTTTATTGTGGCATACCTTTTGCGTTTATCGCTTTTCTGACAAAGTTACAAATGTCACGTAAAGCGAAGCAAGTCTTATGTGGCATGGCCTTAAGGTATTTACTTTATATTATAATGCATTTTTAAGGCGTGCTCATCCTTGCATATAAATGTTTGTTTATTTTTTTGTTGGCCCAGTAATTGTTAACATTTTACAATTTTATTGAGCTCAAGGCCAGTTTATGGAAGATTTTTTAATTAAAAATAAACACACACACGAATTTTTGTTTTTGCTTAACTATAACATTGCAAAGCATATTAATATAAATATTGTTGTTATTAATTATTAAAATAAAGAAACAATAAAAAAAATAAAAAATGTTTGTTCCTCTAAATTTGCACACAGCTCTTGAATTTTGGTTCTTGATTTACTTTTGATGGTGATTTTGAGCTTTAAAAATTACAATTTTGTATTTCAGATAAAAAAAAAACTATAGAACATCTTCTCTTTATTGATGATTAATTGTTTTGGGAGAAAAAAAAGTTAGATAAAACTGTGATATTGCTGGGTGTAAGACTGAATTAGATGCGAGTACATGTACCTAGTGCTAAAAACCGATAACTCCATTTTAGCTATTACCAAAAAACCGCTTAAAGAAAACGCTTTCGCGTTGGTACTCATTATCATAACCAAAATAAATTTGGCAAGTAGAGCGTATATGCAAATATGAAAAATGGAGTTATCTTTCTTATGACTGGTACTTTAAACATTTAATAAATAATTAAAAAATTTCTGTAGCAGCTTTTGCGCATTTATTCAATAAATACTAAAATAGTAGAAACACCCAAATTTCTCAACTCCAGGTACAGCAAATAATATGCAGATTTTACTTTTCAATTTGTTCTTGGCTAGATACATATGTACATTCCTGTTTGCATATATGTATGTACATATATAATTTTCGTTAATTACATATTAAGCAGATATAATATCTGCTATTGTAAGTTGAACATCGAAATTTGCTGGCTGCTGACCCAATTGATATGCCTAAGAAAACTCAAAACTTGGCTTTGTGGTGTTATTATTTATAACAGATTTTCATGCCACCTTGCACTTTATTGACCAAACTTCATTCACTTAAACTTTGAAGGTGTGCCCGTGGTTGGTCAAATAACCGTGCTTAACAAATTTTCATATGCTGGTGAAAACCGTAAGCAAACAAGATAAACAATAAATCACAACAATTTTACATACATAGTACATATGTACAAAAAAAATAGTGGCAATTTTAAGTTATTATTAGCGTTTGAGTTGAATTGTTTGAAAATGTATTTTTTTTTCCTGATTTGCAAAAAAAATTTACTCTATGCGAATTCGAAGTCAGCTCACACGGAAGTTGTGTAAATATTGTTCTTTTGTGTGGCTTTTATAGAGCAATGTATTGCTTTGAGATTGGTGGGTGACCTTTGTCGATGGGAAGAGGTACGGATTAAACATATTTCTTTGTACTTCTACAAATCTAGATTAATTGTCTAATGAAGATAAAGATTTGTTTTTAATGATTTAATAAAAGGGTTCGCTAAAAAGTAATCTACATACTTTTCATTTTGAAATAGCTTGATTGAAGTTAAGCTTCTTGGAAAAGGCGGTTTCATACGAATATTTAATGGAGAAAAAACCAAGGTATGTGCAAGTATTTCCTCTGAAAGAATAATATATTTCGTATGTACTTCTTGATTATACCTGTTAGTGCGTTCATTTGCATTAATTAGCAAGCTTCTCAAGAAAGTTAATTCATTGTGATGAGATCATTTGATACCTTCATTCCAACTGACTGCTTTCATAATTTTATTTTGTCTGTAAATACATATGTACATATTTATCTACATATTTGTCTTCTCAGTCACTGGCATACATACATACATATGTATTTAAATAAACAAACAACAATAATTATAATTATTTTTAACCAGTTATTAAATATAATATGTATGAACCCAGACCCCCATGAGCTCAGAATTTTCGTCTAGTTTAGAATTTTTTCATACAAATTATAAAAAGCCTTAAAATTTTATTTACAAATTCGCCAGCTACGCATAACTCTCATCGTTTCAGTTTATAAAGTAAATAAGTATGCTAATTATCTCCATTCAAATGTATATTTGTACACTTCAATGTGTAGTAGGTGAACAAAAACCTGATCCAAAATTCAGCAAAGATCAGTGCGCATACACTCGTTCTATAAACAAGCTTGAAAAATAAGTTCTCTTAAAATTCTGTTTTTCTCTTCTTTGACAACAGAAACTCTACAATTTTAAAAAACTCTTATATGCCTCGTATGCTTCTTCGTGCTCTTACATAATAAATATTTTAAACATATAATTTTTTTTTATTAAAATGTGCTATAATATGAAAATAGCTTAAACAAATATATAATTTCTGATTACATTTGTAGCATATTTTTTTACAAAAATTGTTAATTTATTTCTCTGTGTAAAAATGAGCGAGGAAGGCTTACAAATTTTCTACATTCTCACTAACCTACAGTTATGTTAACGCATTCATACCAATAATGATGGATAACAAGATTGCGCCCATCAGAGAGGATTTGCCTTTGCGTGACGTCACACTGGTTGAGCAGGGAGAGAGATATAACAAAACAAAAAAAGAAGGAGGCTGTGTCAGAGACACGGCCATTAAGTTTAACGTAGAATACGCCATCCGATAAGACAGAAAACATATGTATAATGATAATTTATAATGATAAATAATGCAAGCAAATGAATTTCTTTATTTGATAGTTACTTTTGATGATATACATAAGCTTATGATAGGAAAATAGGATAAAAATGTTTTTAAATTATCAATTAAATTTCTCGCAAAAACGAAGTCAATGGTAGTTATCAATAGTAAAGATAAACGATAAATAACAGACCCAAATCTATTTGATTATTTGAAAGTTACTTTTGAGAATATAGGCTTATGATGGGAAAAATAGGATAAATATGTTTTTAAATTAACATTTAAATTTCTCGCAAAAACTAAGTCAATGGTTGTGTTATCAATAGTTGTGGGAGCATCATTTCGAATATAATCCAAATTAAACGTATCGCTCATAAGTTTCGCCAATCTAGTAAATATTTGAAGTGATTTCTGTGTTAAAATCACCACCAATAAGCAGTAGTTGGCAGCGCTTTCTCTGCCTTTACTCTACTTTAACTTGCCCGCCTAAAATTATGCAATACAAAGAAAGGGCTGCACGAGTACATTTAAATCGCCCAACAGCAAACACTCAACCAAACACCACACACATATTTGTGTGCATGTGTTTATACAATTTTCATTTGAGAAATTTAAATATTAGGAAGATATTAACCAACATGAAATGTATGTCAAACGAAAGCTAACATCTTCATTTGACTACAAAAAAATTGTTAAAAAAAGTTACCGAGCCGTTTCCTTATAATTAAAGAAATAGAGATTACAACAATAAAAACCTGACATGGGTGCCCATACCGTAAGGTAAGACGTATTCTACGCCAAAAGGCGAATTTAATGTAATGTAGGGTAAATGCACCACCATCTAAGTATCCGAACATCTGTGCTTTTTTGAGGGAAATAAATACATCATGACAATTACGTAAACGCTATATTATTAAAAATTATTTATACTCATACAAACAACATAATTATTCACGGTTTGGTTAATAGCAGGAAAAAAGCGTCAAAGTTAAAAAAATTTTGAGTGTCCAAAAATGGGTTTACTCTATAAAAAAAAAACCAATTTCACCATTGCGACGCAGCAAAAGCAGCTGATTCTGTCAAAATCACAAAGAGAGGAATAGCCGTATAGCGATGAGCGCCACCTTTGTTTTGCTCACTTATCTGCATTTTGACATCAGCTGATTTGACAAACGAAATTGAGCTGAAAATGGAAATTAAGGAAAATAAAATTGGCAGCTAATTAAATGGCAAAAAATCATTACGAAATAAAAAAAGCTTAAAATTATTATCTTAAAGTTGCTTAATAAAATCAAAATATGCAATACATTGGCACATACGTAATTCTTAGCAGGATAACGATATAAATAATTTATATACATGCATACTATTCCATGAATGATCGCTATAGCTACTTTTGGGAACGAGACGAACTTGTTATGATGTCACTTGTTTGCAAGTCTATAGTATGCAGTACTGTTGTTAAAATTGTTGTGGATTTTTGCGAAGCAGTTTGCGAAAATCTTGAATTGCATGAATTCATATCCTCCAAACCCCTAAGAAATTGCATTTTAATTTATAATTTGGTTTAATTTGCTACTATTTGCAGCTATTTTTTATAATAAACACTTTTGACAGCAGCTGTAGACATTTTGCTAGTTCACAATAGTATTTTTCTATCAAAACTGGCAGCATTGCCATATTGAAATCACAATATTCAGAACTTATGCATATAATTTTCGTGCATTTATACAAGTGCTTATGCGCATTTGGAAGAGGATCATCCATGAGTTAATGCAGATCAAGGCTTCTTATTGAGATAACATTGCCCGTCTGTCAGCCCTTTTTGCTTTATCAGGGGCGGATCCAGCTGGGGGAAATATGGGTAATTTCCTGCCAGTCATTTTATCACCACAGTATCAATTTGTCTGCTAATCGCTAGAACTTTATACCGACTAACATTCCAAATAACACTAACAGCAGATTTGAGGTATGAAATCATTTTCCCATTCCTAAAAATCGTTTCTGGATCCGGCCCTGGCTTTAGCTAAAATATTAATTTTTCTTTGGTAAAAAACTTGTTACCATATTAGAAAGGAGATCGTTTTGGTACTGAGTCTCGAATGTTTTTCATAATTTTGAAATCGATACCGAATATTCTTCGATACGTAAAAGTATAGTTCCGGCGAAGCTCTTCTGATTATGTTAACAGCGTGCAAAACTACCATATGGTCATTGTAGTATTCAAAGTAAAAAATAACATATTTAATTTTAATTGTATGGCACATTAGGACATACTTACATTATTAATTTAAACACCTTCCACGCACGTTTAGTATAATTTAAATTACAAATAAAATAAAAAATATATTAAAATGGTAAAAAAATGTTTTACATACCTTAGGGAAAAACTTTTAATTTTATTTGATTTGGGATGATTTTTACGGTAGAAATTAGAACAGTAACGTAGCGAATATTTTATATTAACATTTTATAATTTGTGTTGTTGTAATATTAAAACGCATACTTATATGTTGTTGTGTTGTATGTGTATGTTTTTGTCTTATACATTTCGCTAAAATTGACCGCTTCGAAGAATCGGGGTTTTTCCAACTTTCGACATAAAGGCGATTCAACCATGAAATGCTTTTTTGATGCTCCGTCTAAAATGCTTCTATACAAAAAAGTACCCAAATTGTAATTTTCATTTACTTTCTAAAGGTAATTTAACTTTATTGCTAATTAATTATGTTTGTAGACAAGTTTGATGTAATGTTTAAAATGCAGGTAAACATAATCCACAGCGTTGTACTACTCAAATAAATAGTTCACAATCTGGTGTATAGTTGAGGAACTAAGTTATAAAGTAATAATGATTAAAAAAATACAAAATTTTTACTCACCGTTCTGAAGTCAACTCGGTGAGAATGGGTCCGCATTTTATAATCATGTTCTGCTTGTTAAACACATCACTTGTGACGCTATTAATTACACTGAGAGCCTCGTTAATTATGCGTTTTCGTAATTCAATTTGTCATTAAAGGGCGTTTGCGTAGTATCTTCCGCACTATTGCCTTCAGTTTGCGATTTTTCCTGCTATGGTGGCAACTGCTGTTGGTTGCATTCAAGTGCCATGACTGGTTGGTGGTTTTTATTCGGATTGCCCTCTACGCTGTTCATTGGTATTGAATTGAAATATGCCTTCATCTGATTCAATACCGCATTTACTTTTCGTACAAATATTCCATTATCATTAATAATTCCAATTGTACTATTCACTTCTGTGCACCACGCAATGATTTCACCTCGCAGTGTCGTATAAAATATCCAAGCACTACGCAAAGTTTGGATTGTATCGTCGGGGACCATTTCTTGATATAGTTTTAAGTTTCAGTTGGTTTGAGAAAAGAATTGAAGAAATTCATCTTCTCATTATATAACGTTACGACTGCTGTTGCACGTCTTTACAGCAAAGAGACACCAAAATATCGTGTAAATTGTTTTTATTGCAACGTTTGCTTAAACACTGAATGCGATCCACTTCTATGGAGCGGATTTTATACTGATTGCTATGATCCTCGGAAAGATGCATTATCAATGCAACACATTTCTACGAAGTAATTAAATTAATTAAATGTAAAATTGAATCGCGACAACTTGTCAGAATATATGCTGTCATTAGTAATTATATATATTTGCAAGTTATTTCTACGAACATTTGCTGTATTACAGGTCTATAAGTATGATAACAATCAGCTGTTTTCCTAGAAATAGCTCACAGCATATAACATATATACAGTATGCAAAATTCGTATTAGTACAACTTCTCATAAGAACAAGCATCGATATTTTTTTCAAATTTATCTTCAAAAATCCGTTAAAATCGATTTATTTCGCAAGAATAATAAGATTGAATAACTAAAACGTAGAAAACAATGCATTGTACTTAACAAAATAAGCAAATTAACTCCATTTATTAAGTCAAAATACGTATTAGTACACATATATTTATATATTATTTGTGAAGAATAAGCAAATTTTTCAATTGTTATTATTTTATGAAATATCCTTGCTTTAACTAGCAGATAATCTCTGCGGTTAAATTTTACTCCAGTCTAGTTCTAGTGTATTTTGGATAGTTATCCTTGCTTTTGAATGAGAAAGTTTTTTTTTCTATTAAAGTCACACTGCGAACAGTTACTTATTTACTTTAAAAACAAGCAAATAAAATAAGTAAGAATAGCTAAATTCGGGCGAAACCGATTTTCATATACCCTCGCGATGTATTTTTGTATGGGCGGTGCCCATAACTTCAGAAAAACCCCATTTGTTTGTTTCAAATCGCTGCTGGTATTAAACTTTACTCAATTTCTTCTGATTTCAAGCGACAGCCAGGCCGCGCTCAAAGCTCACTCCTCCTATGAAATAAAATCATCATTGGTCATGGAGTGATGATTAGTGAGAGAATAAACGCCCTGGCAGTGAGAAACCGAATATTACTCCTCTGGGTACCAGGACATAGAGGGGTGGATGGCAACGAAGAAGCAGATCGCCTAGCTAGGATAGCAGCAGCAGCTACTACGGTCGAACCAGAGCCGATCCTGGCGGTAGGTCCCAGCACTGTGAGAGAGATGCTGAGAGTAGTAACTAGTAGTATGAGAAACCAACACTGGCGCAATACAACAGGCTTTAGACAGGCCAAGTCTCTCCTTGGAGGATATAACACGAAAAGACACAGGCTGCGGATGAACCTCCCCAAGGATAAACTAAGAATTATAACAGGTATTCTAACGGGTCACTGCAGACTGAAGGGTCACCTATACAAGCTAGGGATCTGCCCCCAACAACCATACTAGGCTTCCTAGGGGTGCTGGGGCTAATGGAAGTGTTATGATGTGAGCCGTGGAGAGCACAATAGACCCATCGGTCGCATTGCATTCGTCCCATTTGTAATCTATCCATCGCCCCGATTTAATCCCAGTTCCTCAAAAACTGTGCAAAACATATTTATGAGACCTTAACTAGCTTATTTAATCTTTCTCTTATGCTTGGAGTTTTCCCTTCAGCTTGGAAAGAATCATTCATTATACCCCTTAATAAGACCGGTAGTAGGTCCTCTATAGAAAATTATCGCGGTATAGCTAAGCTTTCTGCTATTCCTAAATTATTCGAAGCTATTGTTGTTGACCATTTAACGTATTCCATATCCTCTACAATTTCTAGCACACAACACGGGTTCTCTTAGTGTAAATCTACCGTTACAAACTTGCTTGAGTTTACAACTCATGTTTCAAATGAATTCAGAGAATTTATGCACACTGATGTTATATACACCGATTTTAGTAAAGCATTTGACAGAGTGTGTCACTCTTTACTGATCCCTAAACTCCTTGGTTTTCAACTTAATCTCCTACATTGGATATCTTCTTACCTCATTGACAGAACACAACGAGTTCTTTTTAAAAATAGTCACTTAAACATAATTCATGTATCTTCGGGGCCCCGCAAAGAAGTCACCTTGGTCCGAATCTGTTTTTAATTTTTATAAATGACATACCTTCTGTAATTAATTATTCAAAAATTTTATTGTATGCTGATGATGTAAAGCTTTTTAGATCGTATCATTCTGTTGAGGAAAGGCCCTTACTGCAAGCGGATTTAAATAGCATGACTAACTGGTGTGAAATAAATTACATGCCACTAAACCTTAAAAAATTTAAAGTAATATGCTGTTCTCGCAGAGCAGTTCAACCAGCTTCTTATGAAATGTGTAACCATAACCTCGAACAAGTGTTTAACTTTGTTGATCTTGGAATTACAAAAGACCCGAAATTTAATTTTAATCTTCACATAAATGTTACACTTAACAAAGCCAAAGGTGTTTTTGCATTTGTAAAACGGTGGTCATAAGAATTCAAAGACCCATACATTACGAAGGCTCTGTTCACAACGTTAGTGAGGCTAATTATGGAATATGGATATGTTATTTGGAACCCGCGCTATCAAGTTCATTCCGACCAAATAGAGTCAATTCAAAAACAATTTCTGCTTTTTGCTTTACGAAATTTTCGTTGGGATTCTCAGTACCATATTTAAGTCGTTTAAAACTCATTTATCTTCCTACACTTGCTAGTCGCAGAGAAATGCTTGGCATTGTATTTTTGGTCAAGTAACTGACAAGCTTGATCTCTAGCCCATCTCTTTTTGGCGAAATAAAACTAAACGTTCCCTCCCGAATCTCAAGACATTTCCGGCCTCTTTTTCTGAAGCCATGTAAAAGTAATTTTGAGTTAAATGAGTAGTTTGTGTCAGGACTTTAAAACTCACTCCTGTTCTTTTGATATTTCAGACTCACTTTTTTACATAAAGAAAACTATACTTAATGCTCTCAATAATTGATACATTCATACATATGTACATATATATTATTCGATCAGCTGATGAGCATTTGTTCTGTAGCTGAACAGGTTAAGATCTCGACACTTAACAAACTTCTGCCTTTCATGACTCGGCGCAGCATATACATATAAAAAAAAATTAAATTAAATTAAATTTTTTTTTATATATCCGTGCGTCATACGGATGCGCCCCTTGCGTCGGTCGGGCGGGTATGGAGGGATAAAAACTTTGGAATAATTATTATTAATATAAAATAGACGAGTTTGAAAATTCTAAATGTACACAAAAAGTACACGTTTCTACATTTTGCTTATAAAAAAAAAACTTTTGTTTTCACTGTTTGCGTGCATCATACTACAGCAGATCCGCAGGAAGCATAGCTCCTGGTCATAAAATTTTGGAAAAACTCACGAGGTATGCTTTCAAGAATGGAAAAAAATGGTCGGAACGCACTTAATTGTTTGCAGAAAGCGGCATGTCCAAGCTCTGTTCCCATTGGATATTAAAACAAGATCCGACATTTCCCCTTCTTTTATAACACAATGTCACATTTCTTAGTATGTATGTATGTATGTACATAAATATGTTTCCCAAACCAATTCAACGCAAAATTTGTATAAATTGAAAATTCGAAATATACAAAATTTGTAAATAAAGCTTTTTTTAAGTTTGTTTTGTAAAAAAAGTTTGACTTTAATATGGACCACATATAAGAAAAAACTCCAATCAGCTGCTATTTACCTGTTTATTTTACCATATCCAGATACATAAATGCGATTATGATGTTTGTTTAGAGAAGTACAATGTGTAGTAGTTTTGTTTTTGTATATCTTTTTTCAATTAATTGTAAAAATTGTAGTATAAATGCATACAAAAATATCTGTTTTGTTATGACGTAGTTACAGTATTAAAAAAATTAAACATATTACTAATTCGTTCGTCTTTTAAATATAACTGAACTCTGATTCTGCCTATCTAGCTTTTTTCAATTTGAAAACATCTTTCTCACTAGGTAACTGAAAAATCTCACCTCTTTAATTAACTCCACTTCTACATACTGTGATGGCTGCCCTTGTGCGCTAGCAGTATATTATTATATTTTCTGAACTATTGGGGATATGCAGATATTTAAGAATTTCCCAAAAACTTCTGCAAATGTTTAAAAAACAATGCTACTACTCTAACCAAATATTATTTTAAAATTTACTCAGAACTACTATCAATAATAAGAGAAAACAGTTAAAATCCTTGCCATTTTGGCTTTTAATTAACAACAAGTAAGGCGTTAAACTAATACCACAAGCTTAGCTTAAAGTAAATCGTGTTAAAATTTCAAATCGATCGATACATAAAACTCTTCTTTAAAATTGGCCGCTTCGATGAAATGGTTTTTTTTTATACTTGCGGCATCAAAGGTGTCTCAACCATGAAACGACAATATATTTCTTAAACAATTTGGATCTGCTTTTGCATGTACTTACTTTCAGAAGGTATGTAAATTTTATTGCTTATTAATAAAGTTTGTATTTAGGCTTGCTTGATCTATTGTTTTAAATGCCTGGAAAAACTAAATCACACAAACTTACGCTCAACGGAAAGCATAAAATAAAAGTTATGTTTAGTTTACGATTCTAACTTGGGGTAGTGAGTTCGTGTTTAAACATATGGAAATTTTCAAAAATTGCGAACTTCTCATTTTATCAATTTCATATGCCCACATAATATAAGATTTTCTAATGTATGTCGTCATACGCTCTTTGCATTCCCATGATGAACCGGATTGGTTGATTGTACTGAAGAAATTAGCAACGCTTTCCTCCATTCGATACAACTGCCTCAATCGTTGCATACTCGATTTCGATAGAACTGCTACACATTCAGAATTACGAAACAGGTACTCACCGCACCTTTTTGGATTGACCATCAATAAGTCGTTCCTTGATCGCGTGATCGTTTGTGTCGGAACCGTATAGTCTGGTGGCGTTGTACTAATGCATGAAATTAAAATCAAATATTGAACTATGTTGTGAGATAATTGCAATTTTATAAAAATATACAATTTTTACTCACCGTTCTGAAGCCCACTCGGTGAGAATGGGTCCGCATTTCGTAATCATGTTTTGTTTGTTAAACACATCACTTGTGGCGCCTTTAATCACATTGAAAGACTCGTGAATTATGCTTTTGGCATGGTTTAATTTGTCATTAAAGGGCGTTTGCGTAGTGTCTTCCGCGCTATTGCTTTCAGTTTGCGAATTTTCGTGCTGTGGTGGCAACTGCTGCGCTGGTAACTGCTGTGCTGGTAACTGCTGTGCTGGTAACTGCTGTGCTGGTAAATGCTGTGCTGGTAACTGCTGCGCTGGTAACTGCTGTGCTGGTAACTGCTGTGCTGGTAACCGCTGTGCTGGTAATTGCTGTGCTGGTAACCGCTGTGCTGGTAACTGATGTTCTCTGCCTTCAAGTGTCATGACTGGTTGGTGGTTTTCATTCGGATTGCCCTCTACGCTGTTCATTGGTATTAAATCGAAATAGGTCTTCATCTGATTCAATTCCGCAATCGCTTTTCGTACAAACATTCCATTATCATTAATAATTCCAATTGTACTATTCACTTCTGTGCACCACGCAATGATTTCACCACGCAGTGTCGTATAAGAGATCCAAGCACTACGTAAAGTTTGGATTGTATCGTCGGGGACCATTTCAGGAGATAGTTTCAAGGCTTCAGTTTCAGTTGTTTTGAGAAAAGAATTGAAGAAATTCAGCTTCTCATTATATAACTCTACGACTGCTGTAGCCCGGTTTTGCGACACAGAAATAACTGCTTTAGCAGCAAATAGACACCACAATATCGTGTAAATTGTATTCATTGCGACGGCTGTTTAAACACTGAATGCAATCCAGTGCTATGGAGTGGGTTTTATACTGATTGCTATGATCTTCATAGCGACGCATAAAATATAACAAACACACGTTATCAGTGCAAAATATTTTAACGAACTAATTAAATGAATTTAATGTAAATGTGTTCTTTGAAAATATGTCAGATTATTTACTAATTTCAAATTATTATCTATGTACATATATACAAATTATTATATATATACAAATTATTTCTACGAATATTAGCTTGATTACAGCTCTATTGTCTTTGGCAAAGTGAAAATAATTTCCTATTATTTTTGAACTAAGGTTATCAGATGCTTATACGATTATATTTAGAAATGTACATTAATATGTTAAGTCAAAACGTATATAAGAGAATACTTTGTTAACATAAGTTAGTTAGCAGCTTGTCCACCGTCGATTTAGTGTGAAATCTTTTGTGAGGAAGTAAGAAATTTTGAATATGAGAAATAATACATTATCAGTGCTTGTCATGCTTTCGAGCACGTTATTCGTCCTGTGCCGTGCTGACATGCAAGAATACATCACAATTGAGAAAGCACTTGCAAGTATGTCCAAAGTTGTTGTGAAATATCAAACCGAATTCGACACAAGAGTAAAATTCGCTGCATTACAAGAAGCCATCGATTCAATTACTAAATCTATGATCGATTACTACGGCACGGCGAAAGATAAATTAGATGAATTACATAATTTGAATAGTGCTGCGCGTCTCACATACGAAAACTGTGTCGGTCCCGTCTTCGAGTGGTGTGTTTCGCTTAACAACACACTGAATATTTTCATTAGTTACATAAACGATCCAAGGCTAGCAGAGAAAGACCGAGATATCATATGGAAAATGGCTACCGGCGTACTCGCTGACGGTCAGACAAAAACTTATAATTCATTAGAACTATTGACAGTCGTACAAAACAAAATAAGTGCACTGAAAAACTTACTAGGTTCCATGTCGCGAGCTCTACACTATGATTTTAGTCCATTCGGCTATTACGGAAAGCGAAAGGAAGAACTAATGACTGCAATTGAGAACAGCAAAAGGTCTCGTAAAGCTTTAACCATTGCTACAGCTATCGGCCTATTTTTCAGTGCCATTGTAGCACTAGTGGTTAGTCCGTTAGGCATATCATTAGCTCTGCTTCCGATATTTATGGGTCTTGGATTAGGCGCAGTGGTCCAAGGACACCGAAAAGCATCGTTTGAAGAAGAATTGCGAGTTATAAAAGAGTTTTTCAATATTCTTGATGACAAGATTAATGAAGCTAGCGACATCGCACTTCAAGTCAGTATTGATTTAAAAGAGGACAAAGACAACTTGTTTAAACTTCGAGGGTTCATCACTGCTGCAAATTCAGTAAGTAACGTGAAACAGTAACGAGTATACTGAAATGCCTATTTTACGATATTTTTCATACTTAATTTTCAGAACGGAAAAGTTATGTTGATAGGCGTTCGAGAGCTCCAATTGCAACTTGTTTCAGACTTCGAAAACTTAGGACAACAGTGTTATGAATACACTATATGGCACGGATATGGTTCGTCAGGTTATCAACAGAAACATTCTAGAGCAAGACGTCATGCGATCGAAGCATGCAATGAGCAGCGTTTAAAGGCATTGATAAAGGAGACTGAATCCACTTCATTGAACATTACGTTTGAAGCTTTGGTTGGCAAAGCTCATTCCATTGTGAAAGAGATAAATTGTGATCCTAGAACTTTGCCAACACCACTGCAATATGAACAGGTTGCTGTGCCATTGTTGGAGGAAAATGTTGAGCCAATATCGATCGACGAAAACAGCAAAGAATCATCTCATTCGCTAAATATTCTAGCGGAGAAAAAACCATCCGAATCTTCGCCAATTTTTTCTGTGCAGAAGATTATTGGGTCTTATTCTAATAACGTAAAATATGCAGTTTAGTATAATTCAGATAACATGAATTGCCAACGCCGTTATGAAAGATCAATGTTTCCTTCTTAGTTACAATAAAAACTAACGATTAAAATAAACAACTAAACATTGCGTTAAGTTATTTTATTTCAGCATTATCGATTGGAATTTATTCTCTACTGTCACGAATTTGTATTGATAAATTATTTTTTCTCGTAAGTAAAACAAAATCTATTCGTACCAAGGAGTATTCTATACAATTCATTTTGCTTTGCATTGTTTACAAGTAAAGATAATCTCTTTAAAACACACACATTTTTAATCGTGAAGAAGAGTCAGTTAGTTTTTAAATGTCCTTCATTTTGCCATCGTTAAGTTACTTCTGAATTGTTGATACTAATGAGATGAAATACTTGGACACATTTAAAAACTTTTAAATATTATTAGTTTGGCTGAAAAAGGTGTATTTTCTGTATGGTTCGACCTCATGAGAATAATTTCATAATACTGTTTTTCTTCCTAAGTATATTGTAAATAACAATAAAAACACATATGGAATAGCGCTTTTGACTGTTTTTTTTTGGTAGCAAACAGTTACATTTTTATACTCAAACAGTAAAACCATCTTTTGAACTGCATTTTTGCGAAATTTTTACCCAAAATTCGTTTAAATGCTAAACTATTAACTTCTAAAGGAATATTTTTCTTTTAATTAAATATATTTTTAGTGTAAGTTCAAAGGCGTATCTTGAGGGGTGATGGCTGTTAAAAAAACATATTTTGAAAGAAAAAAACCATTGATACACTCATACAATGCGCAGATACATATTATCAGATAGAAGAAAAACAGAAAACACCTACTTCAAAAACAGCGAAAAAAACATTCTACAAATCAATTATTATTTATTTATTTATTTATTTAATCAACAAACAAAATGCTTATAGACTATGTGATAGGTATACATACATATTATTTTAAAATAAAAAAGATTGAAAAAGTAAGGACAGAGGAAACTCCTATGACAAGTGCCTTAAGACTTCATTCGTAAAAGCTAGTTTTGAAAAAGAAAAATCAAAGTTTAAGACTGTAGAAAAAGTATTAAACTGAGAAAGTGCTCTTCGCAAAGGGACATTCATTCCATAAACAGTTTTGGCAATACCCACAAAAAACATTTCATTACAGCGAAGAATTCGTGAGGGAACATTAAAGGAAATCTTCATTAGAAGGTACGGGCAATCAATACCACCTGTAATTAAGTCAAAAACAAAGCACATTGATAACAAAGTATGCCAAGACTCTAATGACATTAGATTAATCAACAAACAACGGGAACGATAAGACGGTAAGGGGTCACTAAATCTCAAGGAGTGCAAAGCAAAGCGTATAAAAAAAGCCCTTTGTACAGACTCCAGTCTATTAACATAAATTGCATGGAAAGGGCGCCAGATAAATAACGCGTATTCAAAATTAGACCAAACCAAAGACGAGAACAGCAGTTTGAGTGTATATGGATCGGAGAATGAATAACAATTACAACGAATAAACGGTAAGAGGTAAGAACAATACTAATATGTTTCGAATAAGAGGCATAGTGACATTTGCTAGTATTGAGTAACAAATTATTACGCAGACACCAACAATATAAGCTTTCAAGCTCCCCCTGGAGAATGAAAGACTCTTTCAATCATTTAATTTCATAGTAAATCTTCAGATCGTCTGCATATAGGAGGAAATTACATTTAATAAAACAGGAGGAAATATCATTTATGAAAAGCACAAATAATAATGGACCTAGGACACTACCTTGAGGAACACCAGAGAAAGCAACAAAAGAATAAGACGAAACATTATCAGCTCGAACGACACAGATTCTGTTATCCAGATAGGATGTAATCCACTTTAAGAAATCGGAATGAAAGCCTAAAGCTGCAAGTTTAGCTATTAAAATGAGATACCCTGCCAAAGGCCTTAGAGAAATCGTTGTAAATTGTATCGATTTGGAATCCCTTTTGAAAAGTGCGCAAGCAATCCTCCGTAAAACTTGTTAAGTTGGTTGACGTAGATCTACCCAGAATGAACCCATGCTGATTAGGGGATAACAAATGTTTAAAAGCATAGTTTATTTTATTCTTAACGATGCACTCAAACAGTTTTGATACTGTGGTTTGTTTAGAAATGGGCCTATAATTCTTTACGTCATTTTTGTTCCCACTTTTATGGATAGGTGTAATGAAAGTAGATTTCCAGTCATCAAGAAAAACACCAGCAGAAAGTGGGCTGTTAAAAATATGCCTCAATGGCGCAATCAGTGCGGAACAATGTTTGAATAAAATTACCGAGAAGCCATCTTCATCAGTGTGAATGGATGGCTTAAGCTGATTGATACCGTTGGCTACATCTTCGTCTGTCAATCTTAATTTCCCAAAATTGATGGGAATATCTAAATTTGGAAATTTGCCTTCGTGAACAAAATTATTACAGTTGTTGCCAGAAACAAAATTAGAAGAAAAGAATGCAGCGAAAAGATTAGCCGCTTCAGAGATGGAGTTGGCTGATACTCCATTAAGTTGAACCGATGTGGGAATATTTGAGCAGCTCTTCTTTGATTTTATGTAACTCTAAAAGAACTTAGGATTACATTTAATATTGCTTTCTACCCTAGAAATATAGCTACGATATGATTTGCCGAGCCTGTTAAATTTATCTCTATAAAACACGTAACGCTCTCGAAAATTACCTTCATTAGAATGATTTTGCTTTTTGTAGAACTTATTCTTTAAGTTTCTTATACATTTGAGTTCTTTAGTAATCCGCGGCCGCTTAAAAGGTTTAGAATTAAGGGCTGGGATGTGATTAACACATACATATGTATATGCCTTAAAGTAGATTTAAAAATATTATAACAGTCAGTTACATCTTCGTTTCCAAAGATCTGACACCAATCCAAATCAAACAACTTATTCAATTCCGGAAAATTACAAAGAGAGTAATTAAAAGCAACCGCCTGACTGGCAGGTGTTAATTCAAAGTATTGATAAAGTTCAATCTCTAGCAACAATGGACTATGGTGTATATTTGGGGGCGAGATGCACCTAGCTGCATGCGAGAGCTTAAAATTTATATTAAAGCTAACAAATACAAGATCTAATATTCGATGTAAATCATTAAGAAACCCGTTAATCTGTGATAATTCAAGACAAAGCAAGTTATCAATTAAGTATGATTCGTTATTATTATCCAATAAGCTCCAAGAAATGTTTCCCAAATTGAAATCGCCTAAAACGCAAAGTTGGCTGTCACCAATTCTCTCGTAAAATGCCAAAATGTTGTCCACATGAGCTTTATAAACGACATCAGAAATGCCAGGCGGAATGTAGGACACACATATGTATATACTGAAGTCCGCATGCGCCATATAATTTCACGCAGAGCTGATCCAATAAAGTATCGCAATCAAGAAGCGAACAAAATGACGCTTAAAGTTGTTTTCGCACAGCTATACCCCCTCCTCTACTAACACCAAGTTTAGCGAAATCCCTGTCCTTCCGGAAAACATCAAAAAGAACTGGGTCGAAAAATTCAGCATCGAAGTAGTTTGCATTCAGCCAAATTTCAGTAAGAACAAAGCAGTCACATTCCAATTGTGAGCTCAACAAGAAGACGGTTTCAGTTTGGTTCTGATTCCCGAAGAATTTTCATAATAAATATTTATTTTGCGGTCATCACTTGTACGTATATTTACTTCTTGGTCTGCGTCTGAAGTTCTTTTTGAAAAAAGTCGAAAGGTCTCACAATAACGGTGGATGGCCAAATATCCACTGACAGCAATTTATCAAAAAGAGATTCAGGAATTCCAAGTTTAAAATTGATGCGCTTAATAGTGTCCATATCAGCATCCTAAAATCACCTTTCTATCAATAGCAGCATGTTTAGCTACATAATCACTTACATATGTTGTCAGAAGTTACACATGGCAAAAACGATGATATATGAAGCCATTTACGACGTACCACAACTCCAAGATCAGAACTCTCATTAGTACCAACTACACAAAGTCGACGATTTTTATTATGTGCACGCTTTTTAGAAGCAATGGACCACTGTGTAGAGTTTGCATGAGCATACGCACAAGCAGCGCAGCGGCATCGGCTGATAGTAAGCAATACAGACGCAAAGCTATTGGCAAGAAATATGGTCAAATCGAACGGAACACAACAGAAAAAGCTTTTGGATCGCAGAAGAGGAAAACACATACAGCACGCAGCATGGACAAGGCACAAAAATCACCCTACAACAACTCACAATACACCCACGATAAATTGTTAACATTAGTAAATAACCCATCAGCAGCCCTACCTCTGTTCTTAACACAAGGAGTAACATTTATGAAACCCAAAAACAACAACACCCTTAACCCTGCCAACTACCGACCCATCACACGCATGCCCACAATATATAAAATAATCACCTCACTAATCATTCAAAAAATATACAAACACCTCATAAAAAACAACATACTCACCAACGAACAGAAAGGATACCAAAAATATAGCCAAGGCTGCAAGAAACAGCTCATGATAGACCAAACAACTACAGAACAGGCAATAAAGGAACAACGAAATCTACACACATGTTAGATAAAGTCCGTTGGGCCATTAAAAAGTGAAATCAGTATTATGCCAAGTGGTGCAAAATTTAAACGACATCTCTTGGTGTCATTATAAAGAAATACGTAATGTAATGAACAGCTGTAATTAGGCCGGCTAAGCGTTGGTATGGCTACTCAAAGCTAAATCCCTTACTCACATCTAAGGAGCTATGGCACAACCTAGAAAACTTTAAAATACACGGCAAAGAAAAATCTTTGTGTGATATAGACCTAGATGAGCTTAACGTCCATTTTGTTAATGTTAATAACAAAACCAAATGTACATATCATTGTATGAAAGATTTCTCAACTTCCACGAACTTTAAAGAGGTGTTTAAATTTATTGCTTTTAGAGAAGTTGACGTTCCGAAGACACTGTCGAACATAAGGTCCTACACTAAAAGGAAGGATGAAGTCTCACTGACATTTGCCAAAATTGTAATGGAATTCATAAGAGGCCCCTTAACCCACATCATTAACCATTGCTTTATAACCTCGTGTTTCCCATCAGTGTTGAAAAAAAGAAATACTTTTCCGCAAGAAATTGCATATTTATGTACAAACTCTCTATATGGAAGATGCCTACTTATCTGTTTGAAAAGCTAATACCAGTATGGTCGCGGATACCACGGACTTATTGTTTCAAATTTTAATCAAGGCTATTTTTCATTAACGCGGTTAAAATCTGGAATTCGATACCTCATACCGTCAAGGCTGGAATCTGTTTATTCAACTACAAGACACAAACGTATGACTATTTTAAATCGGTCTGATTGCATTGCATCGGGGCATTTATCTTAAACTTAACTTTTGAACTATTCTATTTCTTCATTTTCTTCTTCTTCCTGTTTTTCATTCACATTATTTATTAAGAAAATTTGTAATATTCTTGACTTTAGTTATTAGCATTATATCTTCCATGTACACTACATAATAGTTGAATTACTATTAAAAGACCAAGTCTTACTTTGTACTGCTATAACAAATAATTAAATTAACTAAAATAAATTAGGTAGACTACAAAAAATATTTGAGAAAATAAAACACAGCAGACTCATAAATGTCCTCAATATATACAAAATAAACCCTAAATACAAAAACTTTCTGCAGAATAATATGGAAAAGTGGAAGATGAAAAATCATCTACCAAGTTAATCAGAGCATATATGTAATTACATATTTAATAAACACAAAAACCGGCATCTTTCAAGGAGTCTCTTGAGTGTATTGTGGCTTTGCATATGAATGTATTTCTAAACCCTATCACCCTATCTCCAATCTACTCAACAAATCTGGTTATGGATTCACCATAAAAAACCAGAAACAAAACTTTCACAAACGACCTCCTAAACATGGATAACATTAAATTATATGCATCCATCAGCAATCCTACAAAGATTCCCAGCAAAAAATCGGAAATCGCTTTCATAAGCAATGTATTTCAGAAGGCATTGCCTTAGAATGTCTGGTAATGATTTCACTATCCGACCTCAATAAAATTATGAATTATTATTCATTTAAAGGCCAATTAAAATCTTAGCAAATTTATATTTTCAATAACTTAAATTTTTTTCAAGCTACAGGATAAATATACATAGTAATTTGGTTTTTTACAACAATTTCAACTTTTTTAGCTAAAATATATGTAGGAATGTTCCTTAAATAAAACACTTGGTTCTTTTCATATGCGTTTATTAATGATAAGCACGACCGAACCGTCTCGCTACTCGTACAAAACTTGACTTAACTTCTAAAATTCATTTTCTCTTACTCTCTATTCTTATAACTATGATTGACGCTTCGTTGTTTTTCGGTAAGTTTAAAAGGTTGCCAATTGTCTGTTCTGCTAATTACTAATTTAAGGTTGCCGCCTATTCGTTACAAACATGCCACTCTATTATTGCTATCCTACAACCGGCCGTCCTGATTTGTTATTCGCCCTCGAATAACTACGCCCACATTTTCATATTTTCTGCGACTGTCACAGTTTGTCTCGGTCCTTCCTGACTTCCAACCTTTTCTACTTCGTACCTTCCGTGGTTTAGTTTGGCGACTATCTTGTAAGGTCCTAGATACTTCGGTCTTAATTTCATTGCAATCCCAAACTGCGTTCTTTTAATAGCAACTAAATCATTTATTTGATACTCAACTTCTTTCTTTCGTTTTTTGTTATAAGTCTTGCAGTTTTCTTTTTGAATTTCTTCTATATTCTCGCGAGCTTTCTGTCTTATAACATCACGCTCTCTGTCTAATTCTTCTACCTCTAACTCCTTTAAAATTTCCTGCAAATCCGGATAATCTGATGTGCGCATTTCCAATCCTGTGAGGATTCTAAAGGAAGTCGTTTTCGTGCTGCGGGGTGCAGTATTATTCAGAACCTGTTGCACTTTTGTCACATGATTGTACCATTGGGCCGAGTCACTCTGACACTTTTTTGCTAGCATTGGAATAACCGTTCGGTGTACGCGCTCTACCTGGCCATTTCCGCGAGGTATACCTGTTGCTATAATTAAGTGCTGAATATTTTCTCGATTGCAATATTCCTTAAAACTATTAGATGTAAACCCCACCCCTCTATCTGTGACTATTCGTTTCGGATTACCGAAGACCGCAGACTGATTTTCTAACTTTTCCACTACCTCTTGGACACCAGTTGACTTTGTGGGGTATAACCATACAAATTTCGAAAATCCATCTATAATTACCAAAATGTGGTTATATTTTTTCCGCGTTTCTGTCAACGGACCGACATGGTCAATATGGTACGTCCCCAATGGTTCGAAAGCTTTGTCGATTGGTGTCAACAAACCTTCTTTCTTGCCCCTTTTCGCGTCTATTACTATGCATTCTATGCATGCTTGCACAATTTTCCGTACCTTTTCGCTAACCCTGGGTATATAATAATTCCTCTCTACCAATTCTTGAGTCTTTTTGGCAGCAAAGTGACCTTGAAGATGCGCTAACCTAATTATTTCATCTTCCATACAGGAAGGTACCACTAGCAACTCCTTTACTGGATCTTTATGAACTAGTTCATTCCTTAGAAAAAAATCTTCATAGCCATCTGTCTCAATAATTTTTCGCACTGCTCTTACCCAATCATCTTGCATTTGTGCTTTTCTTAGTCTTGACTTTAACGAATCATCGACGAATAAACAATAAACCCGACTTAGAGCGTCTACGTGTTTCATACGTTTCCCTGATCTCTGCTCAACAACATAATCGTACTCCTGCAAGTACATAGCCCACCTCATAATTCTGTCGGGTGCGTCCTGCTTTTTTACTGTCATTGCAAATGCATTGCAGTCACTAACAATCTTGAACTTGATATCTCTCAGATATATACGCCACTTCTTTAGTGATTTTATCACTGCCAATACCTCGAGTTCAAACGCGCTGTACCTTTCTTCAACTAACGAAGTTTTACGACTCATAAATTCTACCGGATGCAGCATCCTATCTTCCGAGTCTCTCTGCAATAACACTGCACCGTACCCATATTTCGATGCATCTGCATGCAACTCAGTCTGTGCTGACGGATCAAAGAGCTTCAGTGCAGGTGCACTTACTAACGCCAGCTTCAACGCCTGAACTGCCAGTAATTGTTCATTACCCATTTTAAATTTTACATCGTTTCGCAATAAATCTGAAAGTGGTTTTGCTACCATAGCATAATTCTGCACAAACCGCCTAAAGAATGATGTTAAACCCAAAAACCGTTGAAGTTCCTTCTTACTTGTCGGAATAGGGAACCTACTAATCGCTTTCGTCTTTTCGTCTGATGGTAAAATTTCACCATTTTCTACTATGTACCCTAAGAAGTTCATGCGCTTTTTTAATAATTGACATTTTTCCCATCTTATTTGCAAACCCCATTCGCTTGCGCGTTTTAGAACCTTTTCCAATTTTTCAATTCCTACTTTAATTTCCTTTGCTGGAATGACGATGTCGTCCATATATGTGACTACAGTTCCGTCTGAAAGCATGTCCTGGAAAATTGCACGGATATATCGACAAAATACCGCAGGTGAATTTGTTATTCCGAATGGTACAAAACAAAACTCGAATTGTCCACTGTTAGTCACGAACGAAGTATATTTACGCGAATTCGGTTCTATTGGTACATGGTAAAATCCATTTTTTAAGTCGAGAGTAGTAAATATGGTTGCTCCCTGCAACTTATCTAACGCTTCGTCTACTATCGTCATTGGAAAATTATCCCTAATAATTTTCTCTTTAATTTTTCGAAAGTCGCAACAAAACCGTTTCGTCCCGTTTTTCTTTGTAGTTAACACAACTGGTGATGAGTACTCAGACGTACTATTTTGTATAACTCCTTCTCTAAGCATATTCGATACCTCCTCATCTATATAGCGCTGATCTGCATATGATACCCTCCGCGGCCTCTGATATACTGGATTATCGTCCTTCACAATCAGCTTCATCTGTATTGGTGTACTAACTGGTTTCACTGGACAATACTCGTTAACTAATTTTTTTACTACTTTATTTTCGCATTCCTGTAAATGCGACAAATCTAGTCTATCCGATTCCTTGTTCCCTTCCATTTCAATTGAACAAAATGCCTCAAACTCTTTAATCAACTCTTTGGTTTTAACACATGACGTACGCTTGGCTTCCGCCTTCTGTTTGCTGAAACCCTCACTCCGGTCAACACTATGACCACTTAACTCGTCGTGGGCTAACACAACCACTTTAGCACCACCGCATGCACCTTCCTCATGGTCTGACACAATCACTTCAGCACCACTTGAACTCGGTACACCTGCTGTAACCTTCGCAGCTACAACCTTTTCTGCCAACTCAGCAGTTTTCCTTGGTTTCCTGAACTCAACGTTACCCCCACTAAAGACTAACTCCACGTCTTTAAGCACATCATTGCCAATAATTGCCGCATATGGTATATCGCGTTCCCTTACTACATGAAACGTTATACTTAATAACACTTCGTTAACGGTCACGTTTGATGCAAAACTTCCTAACGTCGTAATTTCGCCTTTTCCAATTCCAAACAAATGTTGCTTCTCGTTACTAAGATCTATATTCCCCAACATTACTAATGTGTCGTACCTCATGATACATATACTGCACCCAGTATCTACCAAAGCACTAAACACAAAATTATCGATTTTCGCGTCACTAAAAATCATTCCTCCTTTTCCCGAGGAATAAATATTTTCTTCACCCAACGTATTCACCCGTTCACTTTTCACTACTTTCTCCTTTTTGCATTCATGAGCATAGTGACCTTTTTCTTTACACTTGTAACACGTAACCGTGCTTGTACCTGCATCTGGACATTGTTTTGCTACATGCCCCTCTTTGTCGCACTTAAAACATTTCCTCTTGTTTTGTTCCTTATATTCTGAACTTCTATTCGAAAAAACGTGTGTTGCACTTCCCTTATTTGTTGATATCTGTGAACCTTTAATTTTTTCGTACATGTGAATTTGTTCTTTTAATTGTTTGACATTCTTTGCCTGGTATAAAACGCTTTTGTTTGCCCTAGAGTCAGGTATGCCCTCTACGAAATATTCCACCGAACTTCTTTCATCTAACGATATTTGCTTACCCATTTCCAACAGGGTATATAAATATTCTTGAAAACTCTCTTTTGGCTGCTTGCGTCGATTTCGCAATGCTCTGTGCACTTCTGAGTCGCACAGTTTTTCACCAAACTCTTCGATAAGAGCTTGCTTCAAACTATCCCAACTCTTAACACCTACTATCCCACGCACAAACAATTTCGCCTTCAAATTCTCCCTTCAGCAGCTGTTTGGCGTACACAAACCTTTGCAGGTCATTCCAACCTACGGTGTTGGATATCTCATCAAATTCCTCAACCCAATGGCACACATCGTAAGTGCCATCACCAACGTAAACAAACCCTTTGCGCATTCAAATTACCTGTTGTTGCCTCTGCGTACACAGAATTTGTCGATTCGTTTTCGCTAGCTGCATCTTCTGCGTCATTTTCATCCCCTAAAACTACATACTGAAGCAAACGCAGTTGCAAATCTTTTTTTCTACCCGCTAAGCTCAAATTATGTTCTCTTAACTTCTCTTTTAGCATTTCTACAGTCATGGCCCTTATTGTGTCCGCGTCCATTTTAAAATATTATGTTTGTGCAATATTCACTACTATTATTACTTAAAATCAATTAACATCTATTTGCTCAGTTTAAAATTTGTGGTTTACATTAAACATTTTCTTCAAATTTACCACACCAATGTATGCTTATGTACATACATACACATAAAAGTCTATCACCCCTATGCTGTAATCCGAATGTTCGTAGTTACGAATTCGTAGCTCCGTTCCGAATGTTCGAAATTTGGTATGCTGAAATCCGATCGTAACTATCAACCGCGTTGCCAACCAAAAACAGGAATTTCGAAGTTCGTAATTAGGCATATTGGCAGAAATATATGTATGTATGTATGTACATGTACCGATATTATTGCTAGTAAAGAATGAAGTTTAATATCAACATTTATAAGCCATTTGATAAGAAGTTTACGTTAATTAAAGGCAGAATTTCATAAATATGCATCGAATGTATGTACATACATTGTTAAGAGATGATCTAAATACAAATTTCTTAAATTATGAAGTGTGTAATATTGTCGAATTCAATGCTCAGATATATTAATGTTAAATAGTTTAAAGATTTGTGACAATTTTTCGCCTCAACAAAGAAGCATTCATACAAGAAACATACTGCGTACGATTTATTTGTGATCATCGCAAATATATACACACGTAATAATTCTAGTTTTTCTTGCATAGTTTATATTACATACATATGTACATAAATACAAATGTACACATGAATATACATACATACATGCATATTTGCTTATTTTTGGGTTTATAAACGTTTATCTTTCTAAAATTTATATCGCTCCGACACCAGTGGCTGTTCGTACAAAAATTCCGCAATTGACAGCTCCGACGGATTCTGGCATACCGATATTACGAATTGCGAAAACAGTCTACGAATTTCGAATTTACGATTACGAAAAGCGGATTTGAGCATACCGATTTTACGATTCGTAGCGTAATCGAACGTACGACGGATTCCAGCATAGGGGTGTATATCTACATTTGCTTAATGGGATAAGTATTTTCAAACACACGCTACTGTACTTATGTAAAGAAAATCAAATATAATACGAAATCAAATACAATGAGAGTAAATAAATTTTCTGCTCACGCCTTGCTGCTACACTGCTTCTGTCGCTACGCTGCTTCTGCTGCTACACTGCTTTTGCTGCTACAACTTTCGTTGCTACGCTGCTTTTTTTTTTATTCTGTTGTTGGTCGTCTCAATTCTCTTTAACGGGATTTACCGTTTCAGCTTTTGAAATTGACCATACATACATACACGTATTTGCGCTTTTGTCGAACCATACGTATGTATCTTCATTTGTATGTATGTACGTACATATATGCGTATATGTACCTTTTTTACATTTCACAATGTACATACATATATGTATGTAAGAGTATGCACTTATTGTCAGTTACTGTACTTTGACAATGTTCTGCACTAATTTCATATCGTTTTATGTACATATGTATGTACCTCTACATGCGCACCTCTATGTATGACTTTTCTGCAGCCTCCAATTTTATCAATTTTTATTTAAATTAAACGTTTATGCGTAAACTTTATTGATTTTGTTTTTACACAACACAACATGTTTATTACTTATTGTTTTTATGTACATATGTAGTTATATATGTATGTATGTACACATGTCTATTTGCACTTTGTTGCACATGTTCAAGCATGTTCTTCAACGTTTAAAATATCATCACTTCACCCGTGCGTACATATTGTCGTATGTGCAGCACCGCTACTGTTCAATTTTTTTTCTTTTTTTTTTTTTGAATTTTTCGGTCGTATACATTTTCGAAATTTACTATTCGCGCACAATCCGCATATTGAAGTAAATTTTACTTCTCCGGCTGAGCCCCCAATTTTGTAAGAATGTTCCTTAAATAAAACACTTGGTTCTTTTCATATGCGTTTATTAATGATAAGCACGACCGAACCGTCTCCAAAGATAATATGATACGAAACTCTTTGTTTCGAGAGAGCGCTGTCAAAAGGCGCATTTTTTATAACATTTTCCAAAAGAGCCACTCTGTAGAAATCGTATCGGGGGATTTTTATTTAATTTTTTGGAGATTTTGCAGTTTCTTCGCCACCTTTGAGGTTTGCTAACAGAAAAAGAAAAATGCAATAAAAATAAGAGTAAATAAGAGATGTTATTTACCTTAATGCCAGAAGTGCATATATATAAAATCAAAACAATGAAAACAATTAAAATATCGCAGAAATTCATATTTTGGAAAAACCTGCTTTTATATATGCATTAAACATAAATTTAAGATATAGCGTGTATTCTTATAAACATACATGTTTATTTATGTATATTAAAATGCAATATATACCTTTGATACCGCTTTGAAATAAAAGTTTTGGAATATATTTTTAAAATAAAATATAATATTAGTATGTAAATCAAAACCTTCATAGTTTGCCAAAACTTATATATTAAATTTAACTCTTAATTTAGAGATTTCAAGACACATTCTATAAAAAACTAACATTTACTCGCTTTTTTTTTCCAAATAAAAATTATAGCTTTTTTCACGCATTTGCCTCTGGTAGCCCACCTTTTTGCGTGCCAGCTGTTCAGTAGCCCATGATTCGGCATTGTTGCCACCCCAAAATGTGAGATCATGGGCTCTCGCAGCAAGCGAAAGAGAGAAGTTTCGTATCATAGTATCTTTGCCGTCTCGCTACTCGTACAAAACTTGACTTAACTTCTAAAATTCATTTTCTCTTACTCTCTATTCTTATAACTATGATTGACGCTTCGTTGTTTTTCGGAAAGTTTAAAAGGTTGCCAATTGTCTGTTCTGCTAATTACTAATTTAAGGTTGCCGCCTATTCGTTACAAACATGCCACTCTATTATTGCTATCCTACATATATGTACATATATATATTTCAATGTATATTACAGTAAAACTACGGATATGTTAAACAATTTAACATTTTAACCCATTTTTTAACATAAACCATTGCAGAATAGTTAAACTTTCTTACGGTATTAAGTTTATGCTTATTTTGTTATTCTAATGCATAAAACATATGTACATAAGTTCAAAAATTTTCTATACATATATTGAATGCACAAAATTTAAATTCAAAATGCATTTTTTTTTAACGAGGCTTGCTCTGACATTGCATTGGCATGGGCATGGCTGGCAAAAGGAAACAAACTTCTATACACGAGAGTTAGTGGTTAAACTTTGCTATGAACGTAAATCTTACTGGGCAATCGGTGCCATTATTGGAATATCACATAAAACCGTGCAGAAAATTATTGATAAGTGGCGTTATGAGGGAGCATTAGAAAATAATATGGGAAGAGGGCGAAATAGAAACTTACGGCTGTTGATGAGCGCAATATTGTCCGAAAAGTACAGATAAACCCTAAGATTAGCATCCCCAAACTGGCAACAGGGGTATCAGGCACCATCAATAAACCTCTGTCTACAGAAACTGTTCGTCGGGTGTTACGAAAAAAAACAATTACATGGTCGTATTGTTCGAAAAAAACCATTTATTTCTTGGAATTTCTTAAAGCCCATCTTAAAAAGCTGTTCAAATTTTATGAAAGTGTTATGTTGTGGGGTCCTATATCAGAAATTTACAACACAGCTCCACAAAACACGAGCTACCACCTGTGTTTTGTTTTCAACAAGACAATAATCCCAAGCACACTGCGCACTGTCACTGGGAGTGACCTCTATATAATGGACCTAAACAACTTAAAACACCACCACAATCACCAGAAAGTGGGCAGAAGTTAAATCAAACTTACCAAAAATCCATCCAGAAAACAAAAGTGACTTCAAACGTGAAATAAATAAGGCTTGGGAGGAAACTTCGCCTGATTCACCCACAAATAAATGTAATCAATGCCACGACGATGGCAAGCTGTAACAGATGCAGGAGGTGGACCAACAGACTATTACTTTATTTTTTTTTTTATAATATGAAGTGTACGCTTCATTTTGTGATATGTATTTTTGTATTAATAACACTGGAAAAAAAAAAAAAAATGTCAGTTTCCTGTGATTTTTTTTTTGTTTCTACATACATATGTATATCAAATTGACACGTATTTTTTTAATATCGCAAACATTTTTCTCTAACAGCTTTTGATTTTGAGTTACAGCTAACTAACTACATTTACTATCTTTACTTAAATTTGCGTTTTTTATTGGACTATTTGAGTATTTTGTTGTTGTTTTCGATATGGCTTCGTCGAGAACACACATCTTCTATTCTATATTCTATTGCAAAATATCGAACACCTATGTATATCGGACTTTGTAAAAACTGCGTATCATTAATACTTTAAAATAAATTTATGTAATTAGGACAAGCCATGGATTCCTTATATTATATGCCAGAAATGTGTGGTATGTCTACGGTTATGGTCCAGTGAAAAAAGTGATGCATTATTGTTCGTAACACCAACGATTTGGCGAGAACTTCGAAACCATCATGACGATTGCTACTTCTGCGTTGTGAAAATAAACTGGACATCGAAATAATGGTCATATCCTAACTTACCTTCTGCTCAACGACCTCAATTAAAATCCCGAGATGTACAACCAAACACATCTAAATCATCTAATGATCCAAATCTCTGTGAACCCGAACGAAACACATCAAGTGAAGACTCTGATTTAGACTACAAAAAGTTTGGCCAGTGCGGGAAGAGCTTAAAGTTGGTACCAAAACTGCACCATACTTCCACGACTTCATATTAAACTCGGCATAATGAAACAGTTTGTAAAGGCGCTTGACAAAAGTGGCGAATGTTTCAAATTTTCTTTCATACAAGTTTCCAGGATTAAGTACAGAAGAATTTAAAGCTGGTATTTTTTCTTGGCCACATATCAGGCAACTCGTGAAAGATCCTAATTTTGTCAAATCAATGACTAAATTCGAATCCAAAGCTTGTAATTCATTTGTTTTGGTCACGATCACGTCGAGCTTGTTGAGTCCATGCTATCGAACATGCAAGAGCTAGGGTGCAACATGAGCAGTATTTTTTTTCATAGTCAGGACCATAGAAATACCCAATAACAGAAAAAAAAATAAAGGAAACAAGACTTGTTTTGAGCAGTGTAATTTATTAAAATATACCGATCATGCATTTAGGATTCATTCGTACAATAGACATTTTAAAATAGACTCCAATGTCATGTTCAGTAGAAGTTTCTCTTATTAACCCCCAAATATAGTCCCCAATCATACTTTTAGTATACTGGCCTTGGTAACGTCTCTCAAATTCCATTATATCTTGATGGAAGCGTTCTCCTTGTTCTTCCGAATAAGCTCCCATGTTATCTTAAATTTATCTAAATGAAACTGTAACATGTGCATCTTTGGAGACATTCTACATCCGATGATGGAGAAATTCGTAATCATGTCAGTGATCTTACTTACTTACTTAATTGGCTCATCAAATGCCTAAGCGATTTTGGCCGAGGTCAACAAGGAACGCCAGCTCTCCCTATCTTGTGTAAACTGACGCCAATTGGAAACCCCAAGTATAGCCAAGTCTTTTTACACTTGGTCTTTCCAACGCAGAGGAGGTCTTCCTTTTCCTCTGCTAATGGCCTACAAAGATTCCAGCTTTGGTATTGGCAGTAATTGGTAGGTGCCGGCCAATGTTTTTGGTGGTAGTGAGTAGCATCATTCCTACTATCCCACAGGCAAAGATAACAGGAGTATTTAGTTTACCCAACTTGCATTCCAGTCAAAAAAAAATACCATCTTGAAGTCTCCAATAACTGCATTTGAATACTGTGCCAATGGAATAGATGGACATTTATTTCCAATGTGTAGTTAAATAGCTTATAGACTTTTAGTTGAGCCAAAAAAAGGGGACATTTGTATGACAAGGAATAATAAATTTCTTCCCTCTCTTTCGACGGCAACAAACTCAATACTTAATTGCTAAAAATATTGCCATACACAATATTAAAACTTTGATAAAATACTTACTATCATTTTCTTAAACAAAAATACATCTTTTAAATTCATTGTACAGAAGCTTTTTTTTTTAAGAATTTCAGAACGAACGGTATTAAATGCATCGATTATAGTTCGCTTTTAGAACTTAGAATACCATTTATAGAACTTTTTTTTTTAGCAAATTATGCATTTTTACAATGATGTACGCCCATTAATTTCAAGAACTGATAAATATAAATATATATATATTTCAGAGTTTATTGAATTGAAAATTTTATTACTATTTAATTTTACTATCAGGAAATAAATTCAATTAAAATATGTACATTTAAAAGGTCGAAAACTTGTATAAATTAATTTTTTAATTTGAACGAGCGATTTTGAATCCGTGGCAGAAAATAATTCCAAGATACTCTAGTAGATTCGCTAGTTAGCTTGCAAGCAGAAAACTTTAAAAATCTGCAACTAGAACTGATTTAAAAAGTTTTAATTTTGAAAGCTTGCAATTTTAATTCTTATTTAATGCAACATAATTCAAGGGAATGCGCAGAGTGTCGTAGTATTACATAGGTACACACGTTATCAGTGCAAAATATTTCTACGAACTAACTAAATAAATTAAATGTAACTTATATTAATTCTCGAAAACATATCGGATTATTTACTAATTACACTGCGTTACAAAAACGAGCTTTAGTTCTGTGCTATGAACCATAGGACAGAATGTGTGTAACGCGGTGTTAGCAATAATTATACATTTAGAAATTATTTCTACGAACATTAGCTTGATTACAGCTCTATCGTCTTTGGCAAAGTGAAAACAATTTCCTATTATTTTTGAACTAAGGTTATCAGATGCTTATACGATTATATTTAGAAATGTACATTAATATGTTAAGTCTAATCGTATATAAGAGAATACTTTGTTAACATAAGTTCATTAGCAGCTTGTCCACCGTCGATTTAGTGTGAAATCTTTTGTGAGGAAGTAAGAAATTTTGAATATGAGAAATAATACATTATCAGTGCTTGTAATGCTTTCGTGCACGTTATTCGTCCTGTGCCGTGCTGACATGCAAGAATACATCACAATTGACAAAGCACTTGCAAGTATGTCCAATGTTGTTGTAAAATATCAAAGCGAATTCGACACAAGAGTAAAATTCGCTGCATTACAAGAAGCCATCGATTCAATTACTAAATCTATGATCGATTACTACGGCACGGCGAAAGATAAATTAGATGAATTACATAATTTGAATAGTGCTGCGCGTCTCACATACGAAAACTGTGTCGGTCCCGTCTTCGAGTGGTGTGTTTCGCTTAACAGCACACTGAATATTTTCATTAGTTACATAAACGATCCAAGGCTAACAAAGAATGACCGAGATATCATATGGAAAATGGCTACCGGCGTACTCGCTGACGGTCAGACAAAAACTTATAATTCATTAGAACTATTGAAAGTCGTACAGGGAAAAACAAGTCAGCTGAAAAATTTACTAGATGCCATGTTGAATGATTTGCATAATGATTTTGGCCCGGACGGATTTTACGGGAAGCAAAAGCAAGAACTGCAGTATGCGATTGCGGAAACGAAAAAAGCTCGTCAGGCTTTAGCCATTGCTGCAGTTATTGGTTTAATATTTGGTGCGATTGCAGCTTTGGTAATGAGTCCGCTAGGCGTGGCATTAGCTTTGCTTCCTATGTTTAGTCGTCTTGGATACGATGCAGTTACGAAAGGAAGCAAGCAAGCAACGTACAAACAAAAATTACAAGCTATTGAAGAGTTTTTTAATATTTTGAAAGAAAAAATAAATAATGCTAGCGAAATCGCAGAACAGGTTAATATTGATCTAAACGAGGATAAAGAAAACTTGTTTGCGCTCTCAAGGTGTATTAATGCTGCAAACAGAGTAAGTTACTTGAAATAGTTAGCCTGTTACATGATGTGTATGTACTTATGTATGTATGTCCTTTGTCATACTTATATTTTCAGAACAAACAAGTATTGTTGATGCAAAGTCCAAATCTCCGAGCTCAGCTTGTTCCAAGCTTCCAAAACTTAGGGAAACAGTGTTATGAATACACTATATGGCATGGACATGGTTCGTCAGGTTATGAACAGAAACATTCTAGAGCAAGACGTCATGCGGTCGAAGCATGCAATGAGCAGCGTTTAAAGGCATTGACAATGGAAATTGAAGGCAGTTCATTGAATATAACGTTTGAAGCTTTGGTTAACAAAGCTCATTCGATTGTGAATGAAATTAATTGTGACCCTAGAGCTTTGCCAACACTACCTGAACTGCCATTGTTGGAGGAAAATGTTGGATCGATTACAATCGACGAACCAAACTTAGAATCATTGCGCACAATAAGTAAACGATTGGAGAAAAGACCGTTCTTTTATTCGTCAATTTTTTCAACAAAGAATATGATTACGTCTTTTTTAAAATATCTGTAATGCAAGAAATGTATGTATGTATAATTGTGCTATATAAAAATAAAACTAGGCTATGTTTTGCAGCCATCTCGAGTATCGCATATACATCGTGTACATATATCAATGTTTTTGGCTTAAATACAACCTTTTTAGTTGTGCTTAAACCGTATTTTCTCTCCCTCTAAGAAAAATTGTTTTTGTGAGGCAGAACAATCTAAATTTAGTTTTTTGCTTTTATGTTGTTAAATATGTATCTAATGATTCTTGGTTGAAATAAAGTTCTTTTCTTTGTTAAAAAATACGAATTTAGTTGGGAAAGAGTTAATTCTTTCAAATTAATCGGAAACATTCAAATTAAGATGCCATCTTCCAAAAACAAGTTATTGTGATGTTCCCAAAAAAGTTTTAGGTCGTCATCTAACGTGTCTTTTTTTTTGGTCAGCCATTTAATAAAACCTTCTTTACTTTTCTATTTTGCATGAGACTGCACCCGATGCCAAATTCAAAAGCATCTGTGACCCGCAAGACTTAAATTCAGATATTATATCGGAGAACCATATTATATTATTTGAATCAACATCGGTACGTATTTCTAAAAGTAAAATATTCACTGTGCTAGACTTGAAGAAAGGATTTTTGGTAAATAGGTCTTTGTGGAAAAGATAGTTAACTCTGTCCTTTCTATGCACCGTTTGGGTGACAACCTTTCAAGCGTTTGCGTAATTCGACACCGTAAGGCCTGGGGGTCTTTTAAAAATACAACGAGAGAAACTTCGAAGATATCGAAAATGTAATAATATTTATTTCTAACCAGTTTACGCAAATATAACATTCTTTTTTTTTTGGTGTAAGTAGTTTTCAACAGCGGCCAAAACAGCTATCCGTAGGCAAATCAAATCACATTCACTGTCTGACACCTGCTCGCTTCTCTTTACTGCAATTCAGCTCCCCTCCATTTAGCATTCCATTTTCGGTATTGGCCAACGCTAAGGCGTGAAGGTCTATATATTTTTTAAAGAATCTTTTTCTTGAACACTCCAAAATCCCTCTTATCTGATATTGTCATCGTTGATGCTTCTGCGCCGCACAATAGACTGGGCATGATGAGATACTTAAGTATGTGCGGTTTTGGTGGGTGGCGAGAGAACTTTACTGTTCAATTGCCTACTCAGTCCGAAGTAGCAATTATTTGTCAATAACATAGCTTCTTAAATAAACAAGGTCCTTTACTTAAGTTGAAACTGTCAGCAGTGACGTACAGTCATGTGAATGACAATTTATCAGGATGAAGAAAGCGCCACCGTGTTTGAAACCTCGTTTGGTATGATAAGGGTCTGAGAGGTTTTTCTAGCTAAGTTAGCTTGAGGTCTAGGGGATACAATATACAGATATTGGGCGTATAGATAATTTGTTCTTATGTCGATAGAAAGATGGTGAGTGCTAATTCTTCTTTCTCGAGTCTTTCCAAGATCTGGCGTATTGTGTATATCTTGGCGATGGCACACTGGAAAGGTCCCATCAGTTTATTTACGGTGGGCTTATGTTTATTCATTCATTCGACCTTTTCCGGCAGATAAATCTGGTGCATGCGCTATACAAACTCTTCGCCACTGCATTTTAATAGTTCAGCTGGCAGCCCATCAGCATCGTCGTTTTAATATTAATAAGCTGTGCGATATCTATACGAAAATCATCACAGTCAAGAACGGTACTTCGATTGCATTTTCTAAAATGTTCTCTGCCTCCACAATTAAGTAGCGGTGAAAAGAGCTCCCTCCATAATCAAATACATACATATGTATGTCCTAACTCACTCCAAATCGGTTGTTCGTCAGCTACTTCTACAGAAATTGAATGAAACGAGTCGGAGGCAGTTAATGATACCCTCACAGTTTTTTAAAAATGCATTGAAGTCAACGTTTTAAATATTTTATGCTATACCATTTGTTAAACTGGAGTTAGCATTGGCCACCTATGACATATTTGTATCAAAAATGACCTCATGAATTCGCATTGAATGCCGACTCTCATAAAACAATAATTTCGATAATACAAAAAAATACAGATATATGGCCGACTATATTGATACGAAGAAGGATCACTTGAAAACTTCTCAAATAAAGAAAAACGTAAGTGGCCCAAGCAAAGGTAATAAACACTGTGGGTAATATGTATCCTAATAAAGAAGGTATGTATATCGTTTAAAAATTTCAAACCGATCAATCCATAAACTTCTAAGCATTGCGAGATGAAGTTAAAATTTCGCTAAACTTGACGACCTTGCGCTATGCTATATCATCTTTCTCATCCAGGAACGGAATTTAGCTTAAACGATTTTACCCTTCATTTGCGATGCTCCGCCTAAGCACATTTACTTCCAAAATTGATGAATACTTTTAGAACATATGTATGTAACCTTTATTTTAAAACTATTATTAAGTTAATGTGATAGCCCTGGTTTGAACTAATTTTTTAAGTGCAAGTGAAATTAAAATTCTTCAGCTCACGTTCAACAAAAGGTATAAAAGGAATAATAAGTTTACGATGGTAACATGTGGTAGTGAGTTAGTCTTTAAACATATGGAAATTTTCAAAAACTGTGAACTTCTCATTTTATCTATTTCATATGACCACATAATAAAGGAATTTCTAATGTATGACGTCATACGCTCTTTGCATTCCCATGATGAACCGGATTGGTTGATTGCACTGAAGAAATTAGCAACGGTTTCCTCCATTCGATACAACTGTTTCAATCGATGTATGGTCGATTTCGATAGAACTGCTACACATTCAGATTTAAGAATTGGGTACCAACCACATCTGTTTGGATTGACCATCAATAAGTCGTTCCTTGATGGCGTGATCGTTTGTCTCGGAACCGTATATTCTGGTGGCGTTGTACTCATACATAAAATAAAATTCGAATTATGAACTACATATGTTGTGAAATAATTGTAATTTTTTTAAAATACAAAACTTTTACTCACCGTGCTGTAGACAACTCGGTGAGAATGGGTCCGCATTTCACAATCATGTTCTGCTTGTTGAACACATCACTTGTGGCGCTATTAATTACACTGAAGGCCTCGTTAATTATGCTTTTCGCACGATTCAATTTGTCATTTTTATTTATTTAAACTTAACTACATATTTTTAAAGAGATACAGCTACAATGAACTTAACAACTATAACATTGCACTTACAGTTTCATAGAATGAATTTCTGGTGAGAAGAGAATATGGTGATGTTTAAAGGAAAAATTAGTTCACAAAAAACCTTTATATATGTACAGTGCAATCCGGTTATAATGGACTCCACGGGACCATGTCAAATTGTCCATTATAACCGAGTGTCCATCTAATCAGAATATACAATTTTTAACTCAAAAAGTAAATTCAATGTGTTTTTTTATTAAAGCAATAAAGTTTATGCATAAAAATACAAAATTAAGAAAATAATGAGTTTAATTAAGTCTTTTGAAAAAAGTCAGTGATTTTCTTTTGGGTGAATGCCTTATTGGCAAAATCTTTTTGTAGTTTGATTTCGACTTTATTGAGCAAATTGATTGCATCTGAACTATTCTCTTTTTGTTGAAAATATAGCTTCAGTTTCCTAGAATAATTCATAGCGTCTTCTATTTTTATTATAGTTTCGGGCCCGATGCATTAGCACAAATCATGGCAGTTATTCTTTCTTTAGACATTTTTCCACCACTGCATGTTTCACCTTTGGTCTTATGTGTTTTGTCAGGCAGCATCTTATAGAAAATTCCCGTTTCGTCCGCGTTAAAAATGTTGTCCATGGAATAATTGTTACTTATTGTAGGCCAGGTTTGTAATAGCCAGTCATTTGTAACACTTTGGTCCACAGAAGCCGATTCACCACAAATTTTGCCGAAGAAAATATAAGCCTCTTTTTAAATCTGTCTAGCCATCCGGAACTGCATTTAAAATTACCACCGACAGCTTCTTCGAATTCATTGGCTTTCATCATTAGCATTGGACCACTTATTAGAAAATTATTGGCCCTTTTCTGCTGAAACCATTTAAACAGTAATTCATCAACTTGAGGATGTGTCGCAAATCTCATTTTTTTTCTCTTGTCGTTGACTTTTCAATCATTTTTAATTTTGCCCGATTAATCCATATGTTCGAAACAGTCTGTTTTTTAGATTTTTGTTCAAGCAAATGTCAGCTTGGGAAGTTCCTCCTTCAATTTCGCATATTATTGTATATTTTTCATGCAATGTGAATGCTCGCTTTTCATTTTTTTCCGACATTTTTCTTAAATTAACAACTCTCAATGAAAAGCCAACGAACGTCACTTTCAGCCCACCGCAGAAGTTCTTTGCCTTCTTTGACTTATTTCCAAGAAAAAATGAACATTTTCTGCTGCAGACTGATTGTGTCTCTTGATCGAATTCGGAGAAGTACAAAATTTTGCTTATTGCCAACTGATTGCCAACTTTGTTTTGAAATTTGATTTTGAAAGCTTCGGTTATAATGGACAAAATCCGATTTTATTGTCTATTATAACCGGAGTCCATTATAACCGAGTCTATTTTAAAAGAGTTTTTTACATATGGTTGAACTGGGACTTGACAAAGAGGTACATAATAACAGAGTTTCCATCTTAAGCGAGTCCTTTATAAATGGATTACACTGTACTTATATCTATTTATAAATATGGACACATTAGTGTATGGTAGCTAACGAATTTATAAGAGGGTTTTCTGAGTAATTACACAGTTTAATGAATTTGTCATTGATTTTACAAATTTGATTGTCAACACGTTCAATTTTGTTGTCACTATGAAGGCGGTCTGTAGAGTAATGCCAGGGAAGATTCAGCATCATTTTAAAAATTTTATTTTGACGCACTTGTATTTTGTTTGTATGGGTTTTGGCACAGATTCCCCAGACTGGACATCCATATAAAAACATGGATTGAAAAATTACTTTCGCTATTATAATTTTATTAGCATCGCTAAGCTTTGATTTTCTGTTGATAAGTGGGTATAGCATTATTATGCCAAGTTCAATTTTTCTTATAATGTTTTGAATGTGGCCTTTGAAAGGTAACATACGATCAAGGATTACGCCTAAATATTGAACATTCTCCGATCAGATGACTGTAGAGCTATTGACTTGGAGAGTGGAAATTGGAAGGTAACAGGGGTTTCTTCTTCTAGTGAAGAAGATTGCTAGTATTTTTCCATGGTTAATTTTGATTTTTCATTTATAGAAGTATTCATATATAATATCTAAAGCACATTGCAATTCGATCGCCGATTGCTGACCGAATTTGTGTGAGCACCATATTGCCACATCGTCTGCGTAAAAAGAATAATTGTTACTGATGAGTTTTTCTATATCGGAACAGTAAATAATATATAAGAGTGGACCTATAACCGAGCCTTGAGGTACCCCCGCAGGTAGTTGTATCAGATCCGAATAAGAGTCACCGATTTGTACGCAAAAATATCGTTTGGACAGAAAATTTTGTATAATTTTAATTAGGTAATTTGGGAAACCAAAGCTTATTAATTTATAGATCAAGCCGTTATGCCAGACTGAATCAAACGCTTTTTCAATATCTAGTAAGACGAGAGATGTTGATTCTTTTATATCGAATCTGAATTTTATATCATTGCAAAGTCTTTTGATGTCATGAGTTGTGGCATGAAATTTCCGGAATCCAAACTGTTCGTTAGGAATAATATCGGTACTATTCACTTCTGTGCCCCACGCAATGATTGCACCACGCAGAAAAATGCAAGATTCTGCGAAACGCAACAATATATTTTAGAATGATTAATTTAAACTAAAAAGGGCTTCTTTTGATACATTTCTTGTTGATATATTTTCATCGGTTTTTTTTTTACAAGCTTAAATCTAATTTAGCACGTGACATTTAGAACGCGACATATTTGCCTTCCATGTTTCTAATGACGATTACTATAATAATTCCAATTTAAAAAATGAAATTGAAAACAAAAATTAAAATTCATATAAGAAAATAAGTAAAAATAAATGAGAAATGTTTTTTTTTATGAAATATTTTTTTTCAATGAATATGCGGTTTGAGCTACTTTTAATTTCAAATGATCGTCACAGGAGATCGAATGCAGTTTTCGGATGCCGGGAATATTTTGTATATCCTTCCATTTTTCCATTAAAGTTGGCGAACTCTCCTTAAATGCGTCATCACTAATATACATACATACATACTATGAATACCAGTTATGTTATCTTGTGCACATTGAAAGAAAGAAAATGCGTCACTTAGAATAATATTTTTTGTTTTCGCTATTTGCCAAATTTTTCTTTTTATAACCGCTCCAACTCCATCGACTGCACCTTTTCCATGCGAGGTTGCAAAATAGTTCCATTCAACTGTTTTGCAACCGAATTGAACCAAGAAATCAGGTAAACTCCATACAATAAATTTGTTTTTAAATTGGCTGCTACTTCCGTCCGAGAATAAGAATATATTTTGAAAATTGCCATGTTGATGTGTTATCTCCTGAACAATTTTTGCTATAAAAAGATGGACATCGATTTTGCTATGATTTAAACTATCACTGATTACAGCTAATGACTTAGTTTTGTCGAACATCCACGCTACGCAAGTAAAAATCGTAACTTGCTTGTAGTTGAAGAGCGCGCTTTGTACTTCATTTTGGCAGATTAGTCTATAATTTTCTGCAAAATCAATTTGTAACACTAGATCCCCGGGCCTTAAATTATTCTTCACGGATTCAAAATAATTTTGTTCGGATCTCTTAACAATGAAGTGTTGTTTAAAAAGTGGTAGCTGCACTTCTAATTCATGGATAATTTCTGATAACGGAGCGACAGTGTAAGTTAACATAATTCTATCATCCACTTTCCTCCAATGTTGCCATTTAACATTTTCATTCATTTTAGATAAATATGCTACAGGAACGATATCATTTTTTAAATCCTTTGTACAGTTTTCGCAACCGTTTGTCATACAATTTTCATCCTCAGTACTGCAACAAACAGTTTGTAAAAAACTTTGGAAGTTCCTAGGAACAGATTTTATGATTTTTGCGCAACCCTCTAACATGACAACCCTCTTGCATGATAAATGCATACACACATGTTATGTGGCGTTTTGCTCAACAGTTGGATATGCCGTGGCCGATATTGATAAAAGGTTGAAATGTTCACAAATTCTTCAATTATCTCGTTTTTATAAACCTCGTAGGCTTCTGAAACGGTTATCAGCATAAAGCGCTTAGAAATAATTTATCCATCGACTTTGAGAGTATCCTTTCTGCCTGCAGACTGGACGCTAATATCTTCACGATTGTAAAAGTCTTTCACCACTTTCACTTTCGATTCCATTTCAAAACTGAGTCCAGATATATTTTCTGTAACATTTCTTGGTTGAACATACTTTTCATATAATGCTTGAATAATTTTATTTTTTTTTGGTAGATCGTTTGGCAATGCATTTTCCACCTTCTTTAGTGCTTTTCCAAATGTTTGCTTGCAGTTATAAGGTTCATCGCGTTTATTTTTTTCTTCAGCATTATTTTTCTTTTCGCGCAACTTTTTCTGCCTTAAACGGTTTTTTTTCTTTTTGCTCTTTCCACAGCTTGCTATTACTTTTGTTCAATTTCGATAGCTTTGCGCGGTGTTTTCGCATTCTCTCAGCTGCTTTATCGCGATATTCTTTAAACTTAACGGGATTGGTCTTAGTTTGTCAAAGTACCGTTTTGATATTTCTTTTCTTGCTCAGCCACATGTTTTACCCATCTACATACATACATATATAAATAAATATACATACATGCTAAAAAAAGCAAAAAAAAAAATATTTTTCAAAAAAGTTATAGCGAACGCGACACACTTCAAAAACCAATTAAAATATTTTGTATGAATCTAAGATACTGAAACTTTTTTTTTTAAATTTAGGTCACTAAAATTTATTTAAATATAAATTTGCAGCCACGTGATACGATCGATCGCAAACTACTGATAAAAAATAATGATTTACGGACAAGAACGCGACAAAACAATATCAATGAAAGCAAAATAAAAATTTACCGTTATCGAGCTAAGAATTTACGTATTATCAAAAAATACAAAAATAAAAAGGCATTAAAGGTACACAAATGCTACTTTCTACGCTATTTCAACTTTTAGGTCATTTTTCTAATAAAAACACTTGAGATAAGCTGCAAATCATATTATATTATAAAAATATATATATTTTTTTTATATAATATCAGAAAAAATTATTTGTTTATCACTATTTTAATTTTTGCTCCCGGTAGACCTTTCTATGGAAAAACCCATATACAAATTATTTCTAGGAACATTAGCTTGATTACAGCTCTATTGTCTTTGGCAAAGTGAAAACAATTTCCTATTATTTTTGAACTAAGGTTATCAGATGCTGATACGATTATATTTAGAAATATACATTAATATGTTAAGTCTAAATTCGACACAGAAATAACTGCCAAAATATCGTGGAAATTGTATTCATTGCGAAGGTTGTTTATACACTGAATGCGCCTCATTCCTATGAAGTGGATTATATACGTGAGTCTGAAACAAAATATGACATTTGTCTTGTTTACTAATTTGTATGATCCTCGCAAAGACACAAAGAGTATTAGATACAAACATGATATGCGTGTGGGTACATGTGTTTCTTATCTATAAAAATATATTTCAACGAACTATTTAAGTTTTTTAAGTGCAATGTGGATCATTGGAAAGTGCCAATTGGCTGGCTGCTATTTTTGCAAGCTCACTATATTTTCAGAAAAGTGCACAGAGAAATGCATTTTCTGCTTGTGGAAAGCATTCAAATTATTTCTACGAACTATTGCTCGGCCTCTGTGGTCGAGTTGGTAGCGGTGCGTGCTATAACTCGATATGCCGGTTAGTGCGAATCTCAGTCAGGGCAAGCAAAATCTTAATCACAGAAAAAGTTTTTTCTAATAGCGGTCACCCTTCGGCAGGCAATGGCAAACCTCCGAGGGTATTTCTGCCATGAAAAAGCTTCTCATTAAATACATCTGCCGATCGGCAGGCATGCGTTCGTCCGACCACACACAGCGGATAAGCTCAAAATTACGAGGTAATCGCTCGAACGCGCGGTTGAGAACTTCGCAGTAGCAATCTTTGGTGACATCATCCTCCTCTTGCGTCGTAAGGAATAAACTTTCTATAAAACGTACATATAAACAATTTAGCCACTATCAATAAAATTATTATTCCTGAAGGCACGATGTTTAGACCCGACAATTTTATTAAAATAAAATTCTAGGCAAACTGGGAAAATATACTGTGTAACAAAATATTACACACAGTGTGAAGACCCCTGGCGCATTTTTCTTTCGCACTGCAGATGCCTTTTACTGCTTTCTTCACATACATATTTACTTTAATGCATTCATATTAATTTTTTTGTTTGCGTATTTATTTACTTCGTTAATATCTTAATTTCAAATTGCATACCACATACTGAAATACATACTACATATCTTTTTATCTACAAGTATGTGCATATTAGTTTATGTTTTCGTTTACAATCAGGTGTTAATCTGTTGCTGCTGATAAATGTTGCATTGCATTTCCCGCTTATTTGCTTCTCTGCTGCTGCATTATTACATTGACACATACTTAGTTTGAGTAATTCAGTTTACTTTTATACTTTTTACAAATATTCAAAATGAAATAACCTTCCTCATTCGAGCACCTTATGTAGCATTAGAACAGTAACAGGTTTTGTTATAAAACAAACAATTGTGTCGGTTTGCGTATATGGCTGCAGTTTATGCCATTTGTGGCAACATTGTGCTGCATGCACCGTATGCATTTACTAAGTTTATATATATGTATATATGTATGTAAGACATACATATGTATGTGGTATGTATAAATGCTTGTATGCGCAGATAATCGCGAATGCCTTCTCCTTAGCATGTTTGTGCTCACCGCTTCTCTTCCAAAGTACGTATGTTGTATGTATGTACATCCATATATAAAATATCATTTGTTTATTACACTGTAAAATCACGACGTAACTAGAAAAGTAGTTGAAACTCGCCTTACTTGATCATTTTGGCTTTACGCAGCATTTAGTTTGTCTTTATTTGTATTCGCATATGCTTTGAAGTTAATTAACCAGTTGACCTTACGACTTTAGTCCGCGGTGATTAGCTGTAAAGCTTCGCTTCTTTGCAAGCAAAAAACCGGAAAATCTTTAGCAATAATTGAAATTGAAACGAAAGTCGGGCTAATATTACTCAAATTATTATAGAAGGGGCCGTTGGTGATATCGTGACGTGGAACAACTAGAGGCTTGATATAATATGTTTTACTTTTACATATATTCTAAAGTTTTTAATATTTTCCACCTTAAAAAAATAAAGGCCAAAAAACCCATTTAAAAAAATTTTTTTCTTCCATAAAGTACTTAATGTACAGCTGCTCTTTGTATGTACGCTTGGAAATATTTTTAATGAACATTTTTAATAAAAAAATCGTAAATAAATACCTGAAACTTGCCATATATTTAAAAAATTTTCAAATTTGACAGTTTTTATTAATCAATTTGTGAGATTTTTTGTATACGTAGCTTTTAGGCTGTTAAATTTAATGTATAATAATAATATATAATTTTGGCGCTTACACTATATAGCTCAGTGTTGGGCCGAGCTTCTCCTACCATTTGTGGTGTGCGTCTTTATGTTATATCACAAATGGAGGGACCTACAGTTTTGTGCCGACTCCGAACGGCATATGTATTTAATGATAAGCTTTTTCATAGCAAAAATATCCTCGGAGGTTTGCTTGCCTTGACTGAGATTCGAACCTCGAACTCACCGGCATATCGAGTTATAGCACGCACCGCTACCAACTCGACCACAGCGGCCATGTAATAAACTTGAATTTCTAAATAGCAGAACATTTTCCTTTGGCTACATATCATGGCTCAATAATATGTGCCTTTCTACTTATTAAAAAAAAAAGTGAAAGAGCATTAGCTTTTAAAATGATTAATTGGGTATTCAGATACATTTTTTTGATTCTCGAAATATTTGCCTTAGGTAATACTTTTCTACAATATGAGATAATAATTATATTTTTCCATTTTTTATTTTACAGTATGAAAACTCTTCTCCACATTATATTTCAACGTCCTACAACACTTTTTTCTTATTTATTTCTTTTTTTAAATTTCTAACAGAAAAAATGTCTCTACTTTGTCATTATACGATGTCATCTAAAAGAAATTATAAAAGTTTACACCGCGTTTGAAACCTCGTTTGGTATGATAAGGGTCTGAGAGGTTTTTCTAGCTAAGTTAGCTTGAGGTCTAGGGGATACAATATACAGATATTGGGCGTATAGATAATTTGTTCTTATGTCGATAGAAAGATGGTGAGTGCTAATTCTTCTTTCTCGAGTCTTTCCAAGATCTGGCGTATTGTGTATATCTTGGCGATGGCACACTGGAAAGGTCCCATCAGTTTATTTACGGTGGGCTTATGTTTATTCATTCATTCGACCTTTTCCGGCAGATAAATCTGGTGCATGCGCTATACAAACTCTTCGCCACTGCATTTTAATAGTTCAGCTGGCAGCCCATCAGCATCGTCGTTTTAATATTAATAAGCTGTGCGATATCTATACGAAAATCATCACAGTCAAGAACGGTACTTCGATTGCATTTTCAAAAATGTTTTCCGCCTCCACAATTAAGTAGCGGTGAAAAGAGCTCCCTCCATAATCAAAATACATATGTATGTCCTAACTCACTCCAAATCGGTTGTTCGTCAGCTACTTCTACAGAAATTGAATGAAACGAGTCGGAGGCAGTTAATGATACCCTCACAGTTTTTTAAAAATGCATTGAAGTCAACGTTTTAAATATTTTATGCTATACCATTTGTTAAACTGGAGTTAGCATTGGCCACCTATGACATATTTGTATCAAATATGACCTCATGAATTCGCATTGAATGCCGACTCTCATAAAACAATAATTTCGATAATACAAAAAAAAGACAGATATATGGCCGACTATATTGATACGAAGAAGGATCACTTGAAAAATTCTCAAATAAAGAAAAACGTAAGTGGCCCAAGCAAAGGTAATAAACACTGTGGGTAATATGTATCCTAATAAAGAAGGTATGTATATCGTTTAAAAATTTCAAACCGATCAATCCATAAACTTCTAAGCATTGCGAGATGAAGTTAAAATTTCGCTAAACTTGACGACCTTGCGCTATCCTATATCATCCTTCTCATCCAGGAACGGAATTTAGCTTAAACGATTTTACCCTTCATTTTCGATGCTCCGCCTAAGCACATTTACTTCCAAAATTGATGAATACTTTTAGAACATATGTAACCTTTATTTTAAAACTATTATTAAGTTAATGTGATAGCCCTGGTTTGAACTAATTTTTTAAGTGCAAGTGAAATTAAAATTCTTCAGCTCACGTTCAACAAAAGGTATAAAAGGAATAATAAGTTTACGATGGTAACATGTGGTAGTGAGTTAGTCTTTAAACATATGGAAATTTTCAAAAACTGTGAACTTCTCATTTTATCTATTTCATATGACCACATAATAAAGGAATTTCTAATGTATGACGTCATACGCTCTTTGCATTCCCATGATGAACCGGATTGGTTGATTGCACTGAAGAAATTAGCAACGGTTTCCTCCATTCGATACAACTGTTTCAATCGATGTATGGTCGATTTCGATAGAACTGCTACACATTCAGATTTAAGAATTGGGTACCAACCACATCTGTTTGGATTGACCATCAATAAGTCGTTCCTTGATGGCGTGATCGTTTGTCTCGGAACCGTATATTCTGGTGGCGTTGTACTCATACATAAAATAAAATTCGAATTATGAACTACATATGTATGTTGTGAAATAATTGTAATTTTTTTAAAATACAAAACTTTTACTCACCGTGCTGTAGACAACTCGGTGAGAATGGGTCCGCATTTCACAATCATGTTCTGCTTGTTGAATACATCACTTGTGGCGCTATTAATTACACTGAAGGCCTCGTTAATTATGCTTTTCGCACGATTCAATTTGTCATTTTTATTTATTTAAACTTAACTACATATTTTTAAAGAGATACAGCTACAATGAACTTAACAACTATAACATTGCACTTACAGTTTCATAGAATGAATTTCTGGTGAGAAGAGAATATGGTGATGTTTAAAGGAAAAATTAGTTCACAAAAAACCTTTATATATGTACAGTGCAATCCGGTTATAATGGACTCCACGGGACCATGTCAAATTGTCCATTATAACCGAGTGTCCATCTAATCAGAATATACAATTTTTAACTCAAAAAGTAAATTCAATGTGTTTTTTTATTAAAGCAATAAAGTTTATGCATAAAAATACAAAATTAAGAAAATAATGAGTTTAATTAAGTCTTTTGAAAAAAGTCAGTGATTTTCTTTTGGGTGAATGCCTTATTGGCAAAATCTTTTTGTAGTTTGATTTCGACTTTATTGAGCAAATTGATTGCATCTGAACTATTCTCTTTTTGTTGAAAATATAGCTTCAGTTTCCTAGAATAATTCATAGCGTCTTCTATTTTTATTATAGTTTCGGGCCCGATGCATTAGCACAAATCATGGCAGTTATTCTTTCTTTAGACATTTTTCCACCACTGCATGTTTCACCTTTGGTCTTATGTGTTTTGTCAGGCAGCATCTTATAGAAAATTCCCGTTTCGTCCGCGTTAAAAATGTTGTCCATGGAATAATTGTTACTTATTGTAGGCCAGGTTTGTAATAGCCAGTCATTTGTAACACTTTGGTCCACAGAAGCCGATTCACCACAAATTTTGCCGAAGAAAATATAAGCCTCTTTTTAAATCTGTCTAGCCATCCGGAACTGCATTTAAAATTACCACCGACAGCTTCTTCGAATTCATTGGCTTTCATCATTAGCATTGGACCACTTATTAGAAAATTATTGGCCCTTTTCTGCTGAAACCATTTAAACAGTAATTCATCAACTTGAGGATGTGTCGCAAATCTCATTTTTTTTCTCTTGTCGTTGACTTTTCAATCATTTTTAATTTTGCCCGATTAATCCATATGTTCGAAACAGTCTGTTTTTTAGATTTTTGTTCAAGCAAATGTCAGCTTGGGAAGTTCCTCCTTCAATTTCGCATATTATTGTATATTTTTCATGCAATGTGAATGCTCGCTTTTCATTTTTTTCCGACATTTTTCTTAAATTAACAACTCTCAATGAAAAGCCAACGAACGTCACTTTCAGCCCACCGCAGAAGTTGTTTGCCTTCTTTGACTTATTTCCAAGAAAAAATGAACATTTTCTGCTGCAGACTGATTGTGTCTCTTGATCGAATTCGGAGAAGTACAAAATTTTGCTTATTGCCAACTGATTGCCAACTTTGTTTTGAAATTTGATTTTGAAAGCTTCGGTTATAATGGACAAAATCCGATTTTATTGTCTATTATAACCGGAGTCCATTATAACCGAGTCTATTTTAAAAGAGTTTTTTACATATGGTTGAACTGGGACTTGACATAGAGGTACATAATAACAGAGTTTCCATCTTAAGCGAGTCCTTTATAAATGGATTACACTGTACTTATATCTATTTATAAATATGGACACATTAGTGTATGGTAGCTAACGAATTTATAAGAGGGTTTTCTGAGTAATTACACAGTTTAATGAATTTGTCATTGATTTTACAAATTTGATTGTCAACACGTTCAATTTTGTTGTCACTATGAAGGCGGTCTGTAGAGTAATGCCAGGGAAGATTCAGCATCATTTTAAAAATTTTATTTTGACGCACTTGTATTTTGTTTGTATGGGTTTTGGCACAGATTCCCCAGACTGGACATCCATATAAAAACATGGATTGAAAAATTACTTTCGCTATTATAATTTTATTAGCATCGCTAAGCTTTGATTTTCTGTTGATAAGTGGGTATAGCATTATTATGCCAAGTTCAATTTTTCTTATAATGTTTTGAATGTGGCCTTTGAAAGGTAACATACGATCAAGGATTACGCCTAAATATTGAACATTCTCCGATCAGATGACTGTAGAGCTATTGACTTGGAGAGTGGAAATTGGAAGGTAACAGGGGTTTCTTCTTCTAGTGAAGAAGATTGCTAGTATTTTTCCATGGTTAATTTTGATTTTTCATTTATAGAAGTATTCATATATAATATCTAAAGCACATTGCAATTCGATCGCCGATTGCTGACCGAATTTGTGTGAGCACCATATTGCCACATCGTCTGCGTAAAAAGAATAATTGTTACTGATGAGTTTTTCTATATCGGAACAGTAAATAATATATAAGAGTGGACCTATAACCGAGCCTTGAGGTACCGCCGCAGGTAGTTGTATCAGATCCGAATAAGAGTCACCGATTTGTACGCAAAAATATCGTTTGGACAGAAAATTTTGTATAATTTTAATTAGGTAATTTGGGAAACCAAAGCTTATTAATTTATAGATCAAGCCGTTATGCCAGACTGAATCAAACGCTTTTTCAATATCTAGTAAGACGAGAGATGTTGATTCTTTTATATCGAATCTGAATTTTATATCATTGCAAAGTCTTTTGATGTCATGAGTTGTGGCATGAAATTTCCGGAATCCAAACTGTTCGTTAGGAATAATATCGGTACTATTCACTTCTGTGCCCCACGCAATGATTGCACCACGCAGAAAAATGCAAGATTCTGCGAAACGCAACAATATATTTTAGAATGATTAATTTAAACTAAAAAGGACTAAAAAGGGCTTCTTTTGATACATTTCTTGTTGATATATTTTCATCGGTTTTTTTTTTTACAAGCTTAAATCTAATTTAGCACGTGACATTTAGAACGCGACATATTTGCCTTCCATGTTTCTAATGACGATTACTATAATAATTCCAATTCAAAAAATGAAATTGAAAACAAAAATTAAAATTCATATAAGAAAATAAGTAAAAATAAATGAGAAATGTTTTTTTTTATGAAATATTTTTTTTCAATGAATATGCGGTTTGAGCTACTTTTAATTTCAAATGATCGTCACAGGAGATCGAATGCAGTTTTCGGATGCCGGGAATATTTGGTATATCCTTCCATTTTTCCATTAAAGTTGGCGAACTCTCCTTAAATGCGTCATCACTAATATACATATACATACATACTATGAATACCAGTTATGTTCTCTTGTGCACATTGAAAGAAAGAAAATGCGTCACTTAGAATAATATTTTTTGTTTTCGCTATTTGCCAAATTTTTCTTTTTATAACCGCTCCAACTCCATCGACTGCACCTTTTCCATGCGAAGTTGCGAAATAGTTCCATTCAACTGTTTTGCAACCGAATTGAACCAAGAAATCAGGTGAACTCCATACAATAAATTTGTTTTTAAATTGGCTGCTACTTCCGTCCGAGAATAAGAATATATTTTGAAAATTGCCATGTTGATGTGTTATCTCCTGAACAATTTTTGCTATAAAAAGATGGACATCGATTTTGCTATGATTTAAACTATCACTGATTACAGCTAATGACTTAGTTTTGTCGAACATCCACGCTACGCAAGTAAAAATCGTAACTTGCTTGTAGTTGAAGAGCGCGCTTTGTACTTCATTTTGGCAGATTAGTCTATAATTTTCTGCAAAATCAATTTGTAACACTAGATCCCCGGGCCTTAAATTATTCTTCACGGATTCAAAATAATTTTGTTCGGATCTCTTAACAATGAAGTGTTGTTTAAAAAGTGGTAGCTGCACTTCTAATTCATGGATAATTTCTGATAACGGAGCGACAGTGTAAGTTAACATAATTCTATCATCCACTTTCCTCCAATGTTGCCATTTAACATTTTCATTCATTTTAGATAAATATGCTACAGGAACGATATCATTTTTTAAATCCTTTGTACAGTTTTCGCAACCGTTTGTCATACAATTTTCATCCTCAATACTGCAACAAACAGTTTGTAAAAAACTTTGGAAGTTCCTAGGAACAGATTTTATGATTTTTGCGTCCCTCTAACATGACAACCCTCTTGCATGATAAATGCATACACACATGTTATGTGGCGTTTTGCTCAACAGTTGGATATGCCGTGGCCGATATTGATAAAAGGTTGAAATGTTCACAAATTCTTCAATTATCTCGTTTTTATAAACCTCGTAGGCTTCTGAAACGGTTATCAGCATAAAGCGCTTAGAAATAATTTATCCATCGACTTTGAGAGTATCCTTTCTGCCTGCAGACTGGACGCTAATATCTTCACGATTGTAAAAGTCTTTCACCACTTTCACTTTCGATTCCATTTCAAAACTGAGTCCAGATATATTTTCTGTAACATTTCTTGGTTGAACATACTTTTCATATAATGCTTGAATAATTTTATTTTTTTTTGGTAGATCGTTTGGCAATGCATTTTCCACCTTCTTTAGTGCTTTTCCAAATGTTTGCTTGCAGTTATAAGGTTCATCGCGTTTATTTTTTTCTTCAGCATTATTTTTCTTTTCGCGCAACTTTTTCTGCCTTAAACGGTTTTTTTTCTTTTTGCTCTTTCCACAGCTTGCTATTATTTTTGTTCAATTTCGATAGCTTTGCGCGGTGTTTTCGCATTCTCTCAGCTGCTTTATCGCGATATTCTTTAAACTTAACGGGATTTGTCTTAGTTTGTCAAAGTACCGTTTTGATATTTCTTTTCTTGCTCAGCCACATGTTTTACCCATCTACATACATACATATATAAATAAATATACATACATGCTAAAAAAAGCAAAAAAAAAATATTTTTCAAAAAAGTTATACTTACGGTAGCGAACGCGACACACTTCAAAAACCAATTAAAATATTTTGTATGAATCTAAGATACTGAAACTTTTTTTTTAAATTTAGGTCACTAAAATTTATTTAAATATAAATTTGCAGAACGTGTTACGATCGATCGCAAACTACTGATAAAAAATAATGATTTACGGACAAGAACGCGACAAAACAATATCAATGAAAGCAAAATAAAAATTTACCGTTATCGAGCTAAGAATTTACGTATTATCAAAAAATACAAAAATAAAAAGGCATTAAAGGTACACAAATGCTACTTTCTACGCTATTTCAACTTTTAGGTCATTTTTCTAATAAAAACACTTGAGATAAGCTGCAAATCATATTATATTATAAAAATATATATATATTTTTTATATAATATCAGAAAAAATTATTTGTTTATCACTATTTTAATTTTTGCTCCCGGTAGACCTTTCTATGGAAAAACCCATATACAAATTATTTCTAGGAACATTAGCTTGATTACAGCTCTATTGTCTTTGGCAAAGTGAAAATAATTTCCTATAATTTTTGAACTAAGGTTATCAGTTGCTGATACGATTATATTTTGAAATGTACATTAATATGTTAAGTCTAAATTCGACACAGAAATAACTGCCAAAATATCGTGGAAATTGTATTCATTGCGAAGGTTGTTTATACACTGAATGCGCCTCATTCCTATGAAGTGGATTATATACGTGAGTCTGAAACAAAATATGACATTTGTCTTGTTTACTAATTTGTATGATCCTCGCAAAGACACAAAGAGTATTAGATACAAACATGATATGCGTGTGGGTACATGTGTTTCTTATCTATAAAAATATATTTCAACGAACTATTTAAGTTTTTTAAGTGCAATGTGGATCATTGGAAAGTGCCAATTGGCTGGCTGCTATTTTTGCAAGCTCACTATATTTTCAGAAAAGTGCACAGAGAAATGCATTTTCTGCTTGTGGAAAGCATTTAAATTATTTCTACGAACTATTGCTCGGCCTCTGTGGTCGAGTTGGTAGCGGTGCGTGCTATAACTCGATATGCCGGTTAGTTCGAATCTCAGTCAGGGCAAACAAAATCTTAATCACAGAAAAAGTTTTTTTCTAATAGCGGTCACCCTTCGGCAGGCAATGACAAACCTCCGAGGGTATTTCTGCCATGAAAAAGCTTCTCATTAAATACATCTGCCGATCGGCAGGCATGCGTTCGTCCGACCACACACAGCGGATAAGCTCAAAATTACGAGGTAATCGCTCGAACGCGCGGTTGAGAACTTCGCAGTAGCAATCTTTGGTGACATCATCCTCCTCTTCCGTCGTAAGGAATAAACTTTCTATAAAACGTACATATAAACAATTTAGCCACTATCAATAAAATTATTATTCCTGAAGGCACGATGTTTAGACCCGACAATTTTATTAAAATAAAATTCTAGGCAAACTGGGAAAATATACTGTGTAACAAAATATTACACACAGTGTGAAGACCCCTGGCGCATTTTTCTTTCGCACTGCAGATGCCTTTTACTGCTTTCTTCACATATGTACATATTTACTTTAATGCATTCATATTAATTTTTTTGTTTGCGTATTTATTTACTTCGTTAATATCTTAATTTCAAATTGCATACCACATACTAAAATACATACTACATATCTTTTTATCTACAAGTATGTGCATATTAGTTTATGTTTTCGTTTACAATCAGGTGTTAATCTGTTGCTGCTGATAAATGTTGCATTGCATTTCCCGCTTATTTGCTTCTCTGCTGCTGCATTATTACATTGACACATACTTAGTTTGAGTAATTCAGTTTACTTTTATACTTTTTACAAATATTCAAAATGAAATAACCTTCCTCATTCGAGCACCTTATGTAGCATTAGAACAGTAACAGGTTTTGTTATAAAACAAACAATTGTGTCGGTTTGCGTATATGGCTGCAGTTTATGCCATTTGTGGCAACATTGTGCTGCATGCACCGTATGCATTTACTAAGTTTATATATATGTATATATGTATGTAAGACATACATATGTATGTGGTATGTATAAATGCTTGTATGCGCAGATAATCGCGAATGCCTTCTCCTTAGCATGTGTGTGTTCTTCCAAAGTATGTATGTATGTATGTACATCCATATATAAAATATCATTTGTTTATTACACTGTAAAATCACGACGTAACTAGAAAAGTAGTTGAAACTCGCCTTACTTGATCATTTTGGCTTTACGCAGCATTTAGTTTGTCTTTATTTGTATTCGCATATGCTTTGAAGTTAATTAACCAGTTGACCTTACGACTTTAGTCCGCGGTGATTAGCTGTAAAGCTTCGCTTCTTTGCAAGCAAAAAACCGGAAAATCTTTAGCAATAATTGAAATTGAAACGAAAGTCGGGCTAATATTACTCAAATTATTATAGAAGGGGCCGTTGGTGATATCGTGACGTGGAAGAACTAGAGGCTTGATATAATATGCTTTACTTTTACATATATTCTAAAGTTTTTAATATTTTCCACCTTAAAAAAATAAAGGCCAAAAAACCCATTTAAAAAATTTTTTTTCTTCCATAAAGTACTTAATGTACAGCTGCTCTTTGTATGTACGCTTGGAAATATTTTTAATGCACATTTTTAATAAAAAAATCGTAAATAAATACCTGAAACTTGCCATATATTTAAAAAATTTTCAAATTTGACAGTTTTTATTAATCAATTTGTGAGATTTTTTGTATACGTAGCTTTTAGGCTGTTAAATTTAATGTATAATAATAATATATAATTTTGGCGCTTACACTATATAGCTCAGTGTTGGGCCGAGCTTCTCCTACCATTTGTGGTGTGCGTCTTTATGTTATACCACAAATGGAGGGACCTACAGTTTTGTGCCGACTCCGAACGGCATATGTATTTAATGATAAGCTTTTTCATAGCAAAAATATCCTCGGAGGTTTGCTTGCCTTGACTAAGATTCGAACCTCGAACTCACCGGCATATCGAGTTATAGCACGCACCGCTACCAACTCGACCACAGCGGCCATGTAATAAACTTGAATTTCTAAATAGCAGAACATTTTCCTTTGGCTACATATCATGGCTCAATAATATGTGCCTTTCTACTTATTAAAAAAAAAAGTGGAAGAGCATTAGCTTTTAAAATGATTAATTGGGTATTCAGATAAATTTTTTTTGATTCTCGAAAAATTTGCCTTAGGTAATACTTTTCTACAATATGAGATAATAATTATATTTTTCCATTTTTTATTTTACAGTATAAAAACTCTTCTCCACATTATATTTAAACGTCCTACAACACTTTTTTCTTATTTATTTCTTTTTTTAAATTTCTAACAGAAAAAATGTCTCTACTTTGTCAATATACGATGTCATCTAAAAGAAATTATAAAAGTTTACATTAGCAAAAAAAAATACGCACAAAAACAAATATAATAAGAAGCGACATTTTATTTACATTTAATAAGTGTGACGAACTATTAAATTTCTTTGTAAACTTTTTTCGCAACCACGAAACGATTCGTAAATTATTAGTTAAAAATAATTGTTATCTTTTGATTGTTGCCTTCCCGTTATGTATATTAAGAAAGTGTAGAGAAAGAGTGATAAAATGACGAAAGTAAAGTTAGAAGACACTTTGTGCAGGCCTGAGCTGAACGAAAAACTGGGAAATATAATAATTTCAGCGAGCGTCAAAACCACAACAAGTCCATTAAATTTGCTACATTGGCTGCGTCGTGCTATGCGCCGGGGAGTATTGGCTTCGAAATTTAAAAGTAAATATATGTACTTACATACACTTTAAACACATCAACCAATTTAAGTGGCAAATGAGAGTTTCTTGCGTATATTAAGAGTGTTGTTGCATGTGAAATGCATTCAAACATTGTTGCTACAGTGTATCAACATGTATCTGGCCTCTATTTGTTGCTTCGCTTCTTCAATTTAAGTGGCAAATGAGAGTTTCTTGCGTATATTAAGAGTGTTGTTGCATGTGAAATGCATTCAAACATTGTTGCTACAGTGTATCAACATGTATCTGGCCTCTATTTGTTGCTTCGCTTCTATCATGTGGCTATATAATGCGTGCAGCCTAAATGTAGGCAATGTTTTATGTTTAAGTACGCATATTGTTGGCAAGTAAATACTCTTTGAAGTGTATTCACGCGTAAATAAAATGTGTTTTAAGCAATTCTGATATTTAATGTGACTTTTTTTTCGTAATTTTCCTTTTACATAAATATATACTCTTTTTTATCAATATTTAATTATGCAATTGTGATTGAAAATATTGTTTTAAATACGTACATAATATGTATGCATGTAACTATGTACATATATTTACAGTGCTAAAGAAAGTATCCTATAATTTCTTTATCTATTTAAATATTTTTAGAAAAACGTTATACTTCACAAAGTGTTTCTGGTACAGCCTCGACTACATCTACGGCAGTAAGCACACCGACGGGCAGTGGCGGCGGAAATTTAAAATTGAAAAGTCCACCAACCGTTAAAAAACTAGTTAAAGGTGAGTAAAATTTGGAATTGATTTCTTAGCAACAAAAAAAAACAATGTCCAACAAGACTTTTTATAAGTCTATTCAATTTTAGTGTGTCAGTGAAATTATAACTGAAGTTGTAGGTCTAGTCCGGAGAAAAAAATTGTTTGCAGAATGCTGCAGTAAAGCAAAATATTATAGATAATAATGTGGACATTGCTGTAGACATAAGGCAAAATAATTAAACTCAACATAGCACTTGTTTCCACTGAACTTAAATTACATTATCCTGAATAAATATTTGAATACTTAGTTACTCATACGAGTAGCTATTGTAGAAGTTGCCAACTCGTTGGAAGTTGTTTTAACATTTCAATATTCACAACTTACTTAAGATGTAAGCTTATGGCTTTGATCGTAAATATGTATACTAAAATCGATTGAATTGTAAAAAGTCATTAAAATGAAAAGGCGGCAGATGAAGCTTATAAACTAAGTAGAACAATAATAAATGTGAGTTCAACGAAGTGACAAACTAATTGATGGTGACATCTAATACGACCACGCTTTATTTTGTGTTAAGATGGGATATTGGTTGAGGAAAAAAAATGTTATCACATCATACGGATGTAAACATGTATGTATGCTTGTATTAACATTTAAGAAAAACCGAAACGCTGTTTTTGTCAGCTTATTGCTTTTTATGAGAAGTATTAGAAAACAATTTTTTAATTTTATGCAATCCAAAGACTTGTAATAAACTACGTGGGCTTTGATTATTATTTCTGAATTTCCGGAACCTTTAATACATATCGTTTTCAGGCATCCGGCAGCAACACCTGCCTTAAAAATGTGGAGTGCGCGAAGTGAGAAATAAAAATTAATTTTCAGCTGAGTGATGACGTAAACTCTACACTTAGCTGCTGTAGAAGCAAAATTTTTTTTGAAATATTTTTGAACCCATACCCACTCCAGAATTTTTTAAATTAATAGCTTCACAATTTTTGCCAAAAATGTTCACGTAAGTCGAACTAACGTTTCGTTCCAAAAGAAAAAAAATCGATTCAGCCCAGTGTGAAGTTGATATACCGATTCGAAGGAAAGGTGAGAGCTCAGAGATTCTTCCTGGAGACACGAAACAAATTTTTGTTTGGTTGTCTTACGCCTGGTGGGATAAGTGAACTAAGACATTTTTCGGTAAAATAAATAAGAAAACTTGTTGTTATAATGTTTTTAGATGCTTAGAAAACTTATAAATTGTCGCACAACATAAAATAGAGCTGAAGTGGCTTTCTTCATGACCGCAATTTTTGCTATCTTTGACTTATCTTTTTAGGATCGAAATGATATCAAATAACCTATACTTGTTACGGAATCCTGCTTCTAAATAAACGTTTCAACCGATTTTACCAAATTAAATTTTCACTGGTTCAGCTAGGCTTCAAAAAGGATACTTGTTTGTTTAGGCGACGCTAAAAATGTTTAAGTCGGTAAAAAATAGGCTTCCACATACAGACTTTGAAAGTTACGTCTCGTCGACAACCATAAACCTTTTTATAGTTATTGATTCAGAAAAAAGAACTGAATGGTGGTTAAACCCCCTGGCGATACAACCCTATCTTATGCTACACGCAGAGCAAGGCACTTGGGCGGCTGAAATGGTAACCGAAAAACCAATTTTAAAATTTGCGCCCCACATAGTCTGCACTGTGAGGTTGAAAATTGATTTATCAGCCTGCCACCGTGTGTCGCTCCGACGCTACACTGGGAAAGTCGAAAAATGTGTTTGCAATGAAATTGAGACTACAAGTTATACAAAGGACTTATCAATATAATAAACATACATTTAAAAACAAGTAAAGAAGTGGCTAAGTTCGATCGAAATTCATATACCCGGCGCACCCTTCACCTAAATTTTTAAATTAACTAGGTATAATCTAACATGTGTGCCAAGTTTAGACGAAATTGATAAAGTAGTTCCAGACATATACATTTGATATCATATAGTCGGATTTCTGGCTGCAATACAACACCACATACTAAACTCAAGATATTTTCCTTTAACATTTATTGAAATGTCTGATTTTTACTGTTTTCGAAAATGACAGGTGGGAGTGGTTATGGTCAGATTTTGATAAATATCGCTTAAATAGGCATAGTGTAATACGTATACCAAATTTGAACAAAATCGGGTGGGTGGTTCCACGCCCCTCGTAAAAAATTTCGATACAGTCGGATTTCCTGCTCGAATACAACAATACATACCAAATTTGAGCATATTAGCTTCCATAGCTACTGAAATATAGCAATTTTTGCATTTTCGACAATTGCCGTTATATGGGAAGTGGGCGTGGTTACTGTCCGATTTTGTCCATTTTCAATACCAACCTGCTCTGGGTCAAAGACAATCTACCTACCAAGTTTCATTGAGATATCTCAATTTTTACTCAAATTATCGTCTGCACGGACGGACGGACGGACGGACGGACAGACAGACAGTCATCGCTAAATCGACTTCTCTTTTCATTCTGAGCATTTTGGTATATATATATGTCTATATCTATCTTGATTCCGTTATGCTGTTACAAGCAACCGTTATGTGAACAAAGCAAAGTTATAATACCCTTGTACAGTTTGAACGCAAACGTCAAGCTGTTAAGTTGTGTTTTGTTGTGATATTTTTTTCTTTTTAAAATTTGTTTACTTATTTAATATAATTAAATAATTTAGTGATAAAATATTTGGAGATTCATCTGTGCGCATTTAAAGCTAAGTATAACATCTGTTAAGCATATTTGCATTGATTTTATTGCAATTTAATTTAGTTTTTCAATTGCCGAGTCATTAGTTGCTTTGCATTGTTATTGTTTCTTATTTACATTGTTATTGCTTCTTATTTGCTTTAGACTTTGTATTTGTATTGCGCGCATTTTCTTTTCTCTTCCTTGATTGTCATTCCTGAAACAGCTGTTTGCGTTTAGTTTTTTACGTGTCAAATACTGTGCATCTAAAACTGTTCGTTACATTAATAGCTCTCAAACCATTAAAAAACTTGCATTACCTTTCAAACTGCTTTCTCCTTTATTTTATTAATACAATACGAGTATTTGTTTTTTTTTTGATATTAGTTTTTACTTAGTTGTGTTAAATTATGTCTTGCATTTTTGACAACTGCAAAATTAAAAAAACCGATAATGAGCAACGCTCTGTTGCATGCTGGTTGTGCGATGGGATTGCTCATATAAAATGTGCCGGACTGTTTGGTAGAGTCCTGGACTTAATAGAAGAAGGAAAAGGTATTCGTTGGTCTTGTTTGAAATGCAGATCAACTGAGGTTGAACTTTTCCGATTTTTTAGAGAAACCAGAAACGGATTTTTCGAAATGGGCAAAGACTTTCGGGCACTTAATGAAAAATTTAAACTTTATGAAAACGTGTTTAAATCATTTAAGTGCCTAGATAATCAAACTTTGCAACCTGTAAGAGAGACCAAACGCAAACGTACCCACAGCCCGCCCAAGGAAAGTATTGTCGCTCCTCTTATAGTACCTCAAAAGAATGTAGTGCCCAAACCCCAACAAATTGAGCTAATTAATCTTCTGTCCCCTGTCCCACCGCCTCAGGGTACGTCTTCATCAACTTCGTCAAGGGCTATCTGCACTCGAGCTTCTTCCTCTAATAAAAGCAATGCAGATCAGGCTAACTTACAGGTATCTTCACCTGATGTGGGTTCATCTCCACCTCATTTGCTTCCACCTTCCCAATCTGCTTCTATTGTTTCAAAAACTGTAGCACCTTTAGATGAGACTAACTGCTCTGCAAAGAAGCTGGTTGTGGTTCCTTTGAGAAAGTCCATTTTTGTTTCAAGATTTGCTAGGGACACTTCTTCTGATGATATAGAGTTTTACATTTCATCGAAAATTAAGACTTGTAACTTAGCAATCCGAAAATTTAACTTTAAATATGAACGTAACGTATCATCTTTTAAAATTGATGTGGCACCTGAAGTTTTTGATTCTTTGCTTAACAATTCTTTTTGGCCTACCGGGGCATTTGTTCGCGAGTTTGAATATAAGCCACATAAAAATAAAAATAATATAAATAACTTAGCTTCAATTCCTAATCGTGACACTGAGCCAAAAAACTAATATTAAATTCTACTTTAAGTATTTTATACCAAAACGTTAGAGGTTTAAATACTAAATTAAACGATTTATACTTAAAAGGCTTAGACTGTAACTATAACATAATTTGCTTTACTGAAACCTGGCTTAAACCACATATTTTTAATTCAGAGATCCTTCCTAATCATTATCAAATTTATAGAAATGACCGTAAGGACAGAATCGGTGGGGGTGTTCTTTTTGCAGTTCATTCTTCTATACCATCCGAAGATGTTAATATCCCCCTCATCGAGTCAATCGAATTTAAAGCAATACGAGTTATGGTTGGAAATGGTTTCTTTTATTTAGCTGTTTGCTACATCCCTCCTAATTCTGACTTATCGGTATATTCTCAACATATTGCGTTACTTACATCCTTAAGTTCAATGATTACTGCACATGACTCGATCATTGTACTTGGTGACTTCAATATGCCAGGCATATCATGGACTTTCATGGACGACTTTATCGTTCCAATTTCATCAAGGGATAGATACAATGTGTTCTTAGAAGATATGGCTGAGCTCTGTCTAAATCAGATTAATTTAACTCCAAACCATTTTGGAAACATTCTAGACCTTGTTTTTGTTGATGATATATCTAAATCATCTATGAAGAGGTGCGAACCCTTGGTTATTCCAGAGGACTCTTATCACCCTGCGATTGAGTTAAATTAGGGTTATAGGGGATTTTGGAAATAATGTCGATAAATCAAGTAGCTCAAACGCTCGTTTTATTTTCGCGAAAGCCAATTTCAAGAAATTAGATCGAGAATTGTCAAAATTATCTTGGCCGACGTATAAAGATGATGTTGAACGTTGTGTCCAGCATTTTAATAATACTATATATAGTTTATTTCAAAAGTTTGTACCTAAACGGGTTTCCGTACAAAAGGAGCAATCACAACCTTGGTTTACAAAAGAACTAAGAAATTTAAAAAATAAAAAGTCGCGATCTTTTAAACTGTACAAAATAACTGGTTTGCACACTAACTATGTTAAATACTCAGTTCTCCGACACGCTTACTTTGAATTAAATAAAAAATGCTACAGATCTTATTTGTGCAAAGTTAAAAGGAATTTAATAACAAACCCTGCATCATTTTATGATTTCGTTAACTCAAAACGCAGAGTGACTGGTTTTCCGTCTGCCATGAAATATCAAAATACCGTGTCTTGTGACTCCCAATCAATTTCCAACATGTTTGCCAAATTCTTCAGGTCAAATTACTCCATTACTTTGCCTCTGAGCAAACCTTATCCATATAAACTTTGTCCCTTAACCTCTGCTTTTATTCCGCAAATATCTTCTGAGGAAGTATTTTATTGTTTGAGTAACTTAAAAGAATCTTTTAAGGCTGGCCCCGATTTGATCCCGACGTGGTTCCTCAAAAACTGTGCTAAACATATTTATGAGCCCTTAACTAATTTATTTAATCTTTCTCTTAGGCTTGGGGTTTTCCCTTCAGCTTGGAAAGAATCATTCATTTTACCCCTTCATAAGACCGGGAGTAGGTCCTCTATAGAAAATTATCGCGGTATAGCTAAGATTTCTGCTATTCCTAAACTATTTGAGGCAATCGTTGTTGACCATTTAACGCATTCATTATCCTCTACAATTTCTAGCACTCAACACGGGTTCTCTAAGGGTAAATCTACCGTTACAAACTTGCTCGAGTTCACAACTCATGTTTCAAATGGATTCAGAGAATTTATGCACACTGATGTTATATAAGTTAAGCAAGTCATATTGCTTATAAAATAATAAAACACTCAACACTTTGTTTGAATTAAACATATTACTTTATTTTAAATATATGTTATGTTGACTTCGCAACTCCCTAACATCACCAGAACTGCCCTCGACAGGCAATGATACCACCTTTTATACCCTCGCGATCAGGGGTAATCACCTGCAAGTTTTGTTGTGCGGAAAGGTCGCATGGATTCTACCGCTAGCAACACAATTGTGTTGTTGCATGCGCATGAGGTGGTATAATGGCATGACAAGCGGTGCCGCTGGCCCGCTCACCAAGCACGTCAACCATGCGTTGCTATGCAATGGGTGGTTCACTAAAGCAGGCAAGCATTGATCAAGCTGTTGTCATGCAGCTGATCTGCATCCCAAGCTCACGCATGTAGTGTTGCTATGCAGTGGGTGGCCAGTTGGGCCAGACAACAACTGTTGTGTTTTGGTCTGCCTGCCTAACATGCTGTTGCCAAGCCAAGCGCAAGCAGTGATCGCCGTTTGTTGTTATGCAGTGGGTTGTTTTGTGAGACCAGGCGAGAGTCTTTCCATTTGCGCTGCCTGCCCAACATGCTGTTGCCAAGCCAAGCGCAAGCAGTGATCGCTGTTTGTTGTTATGCAGTGGGTTGTTTTGTGAGGCCAGGCGAGAGTCTTTCTATTTGCGCTGCCTGCCCAGCATGCTGTCGCTAAGGTAAGCGCAGCTAGTGATCATCATGTTTGTTGGTGTTGGGTTGCATATCAAACTCGTGCATTGATGTTGCTATGCTGTGATAATTTGTTGTTATGATAAAGGTAACAATATCACAATGAATTTTGTTAGGCAAGTGGCGAGCATATTGGGGCTGTTGCCAATAGGGTTTTTGTAGGCAAGTGATCATATCATACTAGCCTGTTGTCAGGCTGCATCGACTGAGCTTAGATGTCAGCACTGGGCTGACAGAAAGAGCGGTAGGGTATGTGAGGTATGTGCAACGAAATGCTGTTGCTATATCAGGTTTCGGTATCATGCCTTAACTCCTCCCCTTCTTAAGTTCGGAGCGTCCCTGATCCGACAAAATAATAACTACATATGTATGTTAGGCTAAATCTAAAGCTTACAACTATTTCTAAGGCTATCCTTGTAAGTAACGTATTGCCTTTTTCGGCCTCTTTGAAAATTACAATTTTAATTTCAGTTAGAAAAAGTCTTTCATTTTTGGTTGATATTTTTGGAATTTTTATGATAACAAAATGAGCTTAACATTATAACTTTCTTAACTAGACAACGTATACTTCATATAAATGTGTTGAAAAAAATTAAAAAATTGTGGCTTTATAATTAGCTTTTTCTTTTAAACAATTCAAAATTCTAATTAACTTCTCAAAAAGATTATTTGATAGTTCTGCTTTCCATTTACTTATTCGCGTTGTTCTTATGCTTATTTTTTCTTTACACTAAATAGAAAAAAAATTACTTTTGAGAAAAAAGCATAAATGAAAATGTTAAAATTTTCGTTTTTTGGTTTTTTTTTTTACTAAATAATTTATTTTCGAACAACAATATTTTACTTTGCTTTTTTTTAAAGCAATTCGAAATTTGATTTTTAATTATAGTACCCAAAGTTTACACATTCACGGTGCTTTTATAGTTATTTTTTGTTTTATATATAAAAAAAATTACGATTGAGAAAAAAAAACATATGTGAAAATGTTTAAATTTTCGTGTTTAGGGTTTTTTTTTTTTTTACAAAACAATTTTTTTTTTTTTGGACAAAACTTTTTTACCATAATTACTATAATTACCACGTTTTTGGGTCAGGTAGATGATCGTAACAAAATTTGTTTAAAGAATTTATGTATTTCGTATGCATATGTACGATTTTTTCTTATTAAACATGTTTATTTTATTTACGAATTTTAACAATAAGAAAAATCTTTGTTTTCCAAAAAGAGTACTTAATGAAAATTTACAGATTTAATATATAATCTTGGACAATAAGACTAAATAATTTTACATTTTAATAACTTTATATCTTGAAAAAATTATGATGGGGAAATTATAATTGCCGTATACATATGTACGTTTTTTTTTGTAATTATTTCCTTCGTATTTTTTTATTTTAACATTGATGCAATGAAATTTTTTGATTTTTGGAATTATGTAAGTAATTTAGACAAAAATTCAAAAAACTGATATTACATTTTAATGGTAAAATCATAACAAAATATGCTTCAATCGAAAATGATTTTATTTTAAGCTAGTTTTGGTGCGAACAGTAGAAGTCGTTGATATTTTTCAGAATTTTTCCTTTAGTAAACAGATTAACGGAAGTTATCTTAAATTATCTTTATGGACTTTTCTACCATTTATCAAGACAGTTGTACCCAAATCTTTTTGTACGACATTTTCAACGTACACCTTATTTAACTTATTTCCTAAACGCTTATTACGACGAACATATACTTTTTCGCCTTCCTGATAGGTTTTTTGACTATTATTAGATTTTTTAATAATATTATCTTGTGCAGCAGTAAGTGCTGCTTTTACTGATTCAAGATGGTCTTTAGTAAAATGATTAATAATATCTAAAGGTTTTGCATTTATAGTAGAATGTATGGAGTTATTATATTTATAGGTGGCAAGTAAAATTAGTTCTTGGATATCTGTAATATTTTGTTCGGCTTTTATGCATCTAGCGATTTCTGTAAGCGTTGAATGCGCTCTTTCGATTTGGCCGTTACTGTTACTGTGTAAGGCTGGTATGAAAAATTGCTCAATATTAAAATGATATTTTAACATATTAGATATTGTGTTAGACTGAAGGGATTTTTCATTGTCCGACACAATTGTTTTAGTTTTTTTGAACTTATTTAGAACTATTAATAAAGCCGTTTTGATATCATTCGTTGATCTGGATTCAATTGGAATGGTAATGGTAAATTTGGAAAATTTGTCTATGCAGGTAAAAAAATGAAATTTCTCAACAGAGAATATATCCATATGGAGGATCTGACCGGGATATTCTGGAATTGGTGTTTGCCCTATATTGGTTTTTAATGGGTGTCTATTATATTTATTTTCCAAGCATGTTTTACAATTCTTAGCTATTGTTGTTAAAGTTTTCTTAATATCCAGGAAAAAATATTCGGATATCAACTGCTTATAGTTCTCTAGGATAGAACGATGGGCTCTGTTATGCTCCATAGTAGCAGCTTCAATTTGATCTTCTCTTTTTACTAGATCTATTACCAATTTTTCCGTATGGATAAATCTTACTCCTGGGAAGTTGGACAAGAGAAGAGACTGAACTCTAGCTAAGGTTTCGAGGTCGCAACAGATTCCATTAACTACATTTGGGTTGACTTTTTCCCGGATAGTTTGTAAAAGATACTCCGCAGTTTTAAAATGTACGGTATGTCTAAGTAGTTTTTGAAATAAAATTTTGGTAGAATTGCTGTTAAATTCGGATGGTAATAGAACTAATTGAGCTTTAAATTGGTTTACAGGATTTTTAATGGTTTTAATTGTATTAGAAAGGGAAATTTCACTATGAGCAGTATCATCTGAGTCATCAAGGTTGTGAATATATTGGCGAGAAAGTGCGTCAGCTACTTTGTTTTCTTTGCCGGGTTTATAGAAATATTTCGGTGCGAAGGAATTTATGAATGCAGTCCATCTTTTAATTTTGGAATTTGGATTTTTATCTGACATAGGGAATGTAAGAGGTTGATGATCAGTGAAAATATGTATATTTTTAATACCGTATAGGTAATGTCTTAACTTTTGGAATGCCCAAACTATCGCTAAGAGTTCGCGTTCATTTGTAGCATAATTCTCTTCAGCCTTAGACAACGTGCGAGATATCATGGTTATGGGTTTGCCGTTTTGGGAAAGTACGGCTCCTAGGGCTACGGATGAGGCATCCGTTGTTATCTCAAATGGCTTAGAGTAGTCTGGATGTTGAAGAAGGACATCTTCCGAAGCCAGAATAGATTTTAATTTATTGAAGGCCTTGACTGCTTCATCATCAAGGGAAATATGCACTTTTTTGGACTGACGACTGCTAACGTGGCCATTGTCGCCTCTTAAATATTTCGTGAGGGGTTTTGAAATATGCGCATAGTCTTTAATAAACCTACGGTAATAACCGGAAAGACCCAAAAAGGACCGCAAAGATCTTAACGACTTTGGCTGTTGGTAACTAAGGATAGCTTCTACTTTGCTAGGACATGTTTGGATTCCTTTATGAGAGACTGTGAATCCTAAAAACTCGACCTCGCTTTTAAAAAATTTAGATTTTTCTAACGATACCCGCATTCCTGCTTGCTCAATTTTTTTCAATATGGAGTCAACGTGCTTAAAATGTGATTTTTCATCAGGTGAAAAAATGATGATATCATCAACGTAAACGTGACATATTTTCCCGATGTCGTCGCGCAATATATCATCGATTGCCCTTTGAAATATGCTCGGTGCATTTTTCAAACCAAAGGGCAAACGACAAAACTCATATTTGCCGTTGTTCACGCTGAATGCAGTTTTGCACCTATCTTTCTCAAGGAGACAAATTTGGTGAAACCCGGACTTAAGGTCTAGAGTTGTGAATAGTTTGGACTTGCCTAAATTTGAAAGTATCACTGTGGTATCGGGAATGGGATATTTGTCGGAAGTAGTATACTCGTTTAGCTTCCGGAAATCGATAACCATTCTTAAATTTGGATTTCCGTCGTCATCTAAACCTTTCTTTGAGACTACATGGACAGGGGAGTTGTAGGGTGAATAGGACTTTCTTATTATGCCGTCCTTAAGCAGAGATTCTATTTCATTATTAACAAATTTTCCTACCGATATTGGGTATGGGTAGCTTCTTGAGTAAATTGGCCTATCAGTTAATGTGTCTATTGTTGCTATAACATTTGTATTATACGGGAGAGCTCTATCGGGATTTGCAAATGCATTACAATTACGTTGCTTTAATTCTTCGATACTACAGGGTACTTCAATTGGTTTAGTTTGGGCCGTGTTAACTTGTTGGCACTGAAAAAAGTTAAGCTTCTCCTTTCCGTTTTTGTGGAAAATGAGACCAACCTTAGTGTCAATTTTTGTCTCGATATCTTTCAACAAATCATACCCAATGATTCCATCGAAAGTATCTAGTTGTGGAAGTATAAAAAAAGTAGCAGTAGATCCTAAAATATTTACTTTGCATTTCTCAGAAATTTTATTTACACCATTTATGGATCTTAGTTGAAAGGGATATTTTATTTGAGTTATACCTTTCAAAAAACTATGTCTTTTAATGTAATTTTTTGATGTTCCTGTATCTACTAAAATTTTAAGAACTTGCCCATTTGGTAAGGTTCGGGTAATAAAGGGCAAGTTTGACCGTAGCCTAAAAAATTTACCTCATCTGGTAGGTCCGTGTCTCCGATTTCGGAGTACGGTGGTTCGTTTAAAAAGGGGTCCTCATATTCGTCCATTTCGGTAGAATATAGCTCGTTTCCCATAGCGTTGATACGCTGGAGTTTTTGAATGGGCGCTTGAGTGGAGGTGTTATTTGTACGGGTGTAAGGTCTCTTATATTGTTGTTGTTGTTGTTGCCGTTGCAAGGGTGTTTGAGTGGGGGTGTGATTAGTATGAGGCATCCTATACTGTTGTTGTGGTTGGAAAAAATTATTGGCTTGTTGCCATGACCGCTGCTGATAAGGATTTGGAAAATTAGAACTATTTCTCTGTTGAAATATTTGTTGACGGTTTAATCGGTCGGAAGGATTAGTTCGAGTTTGGGGATTTTGTCTAAATAGAGAGGTTCCCCGATCTACTTCCATCGGGACAGGATATTGTGCGGAACTGTTAGCTCGATTCGGTTGGGGCACAGTGTTAAACAATGGAGCGCTCTGGAAAGCTTGTGGCAATATGCCTGAGGCATATGTATGTGCGAACTCATACCTTTCGCGATTATGTTGCAGCTCCTGCGCTGCGGCAAGTGCACTGGGAAGATCCGGCGGGTTCGCAGAAAACAGGGTATCGCAAAGTGGGCGTTTGAGGCCAGAAATGAAAACTCTTAAAGCATTTTCCCTAGCCTTAGCATTAAATGCATGAACGAGTTGCTCATTGCTGCTATAGGTCATTATGTTTTTATTTAAAATCAATGTTAGTTGCCTATCAACCGCATCGTAATATTCATTAATTGACATTTTTCCCTGCCTGAGGGTGTTTAGTTGGTTCTCTAATATGTGGAGTGGTCGTTTATCTGCATAAAGTTGATCTAATTTACTTATAATAGCTTTAAAGTTTAATGGTGTGTTAAAAGCGCTAAGATTTTCATTAGCTGCTGAGGTTATTTTGTTACGCAAAATACCCATGGCAATATAATATGGCTCTGAACCCTCGGTATAATAGCTTATCGCGAACCTAGCTGCTTCTCTCCATGCTGGGTACTCTGAAATTTTACCTCTAAATTCGGGTAGAGACTTTATCAAATTAAGGTCCGTGTGAGTACTTTGCACACCTTGGACAATAGTAACGGGCTTAAGAACTTCTATTTTTTTTGGGTAAAATACTTTGAAACTCTCGTTTTAGCTCTGCTAATTGTTCCCTAAAATTCTGCTCAACCACCTCTACTGTTGACTCCAACAGACTAGCCACTGCAGTTCTATCCATTTTTAATGTTTATTTATTACTAATTTTATTTTCAAGAACACAAAATATATTTTTTAAGTAAACGACCTACCCTAATTGTGTTTTTTTTTTTAATTACAATACTTAAGAAGACTTAACTAGTTATTTTCTCATACGTACATATTTTGCTGGAATTTTCTGATAGCCAAGATCGTGTTGATTGGTGTTTTCCTGATGATAGTTCGTCCTCTAAAATTGTGTGTGTTTGGCCACTTCCACATCCGATTGGTACATATAAACTTTTTCGTTGAATATCCAAATGTTTTGGTATAGCAATTAGAAGGTTTTCATGAACATTTTATTGTTCACAGTTTTTTTTTAAATATATTTTTTTTCCGCAAAAAGTGTTTTTTATAATAAAAATTTATTCTGGTTTTAGTATTTTTTGGCAAATTATTTTATACTCCTTTTAAAAGGATACGCTTTAAAGGCGCAATTGCTAACCTTTTTATTAGGATGATTGTTCAAAAGTTTTTTTTTTTTTTTTTTTGCAACACATTCACAACTCCTTTTTGAAAGGATATTTATTTAGTTTTTTTTTCACAGGTACGTAAAAACTGTTTTATTCTTTATTTATAATTTTTTTTTCTTAAATTGTTCACAATTTTTTGAAAAAGGAAAGTTTTTTTTTTCCAAGCACGTTCAAAATTAGTCACAATTTTTTCTGTTTTTTGAAGGGATATTAGGTTTTCTTTTATTTCTAGCACTTCAATTCAGTTTTATTCAAGCAGCTTTTATAAAAAGTTTTTTTTTTTAATTATGTTTTTAACAAGTCACTATCCTTTCTTTAACAGGATATTTATTTTTTCAAAGGACACTGGATTCTACGTTAGTTGGGCGCCAGTTAAGCAAGTCATATTGCTTATAAAATAATAAAACACTCAACACTTTGTTTGAATTAAACATATTACTTTATTTTAAATATATGTTATGTTGACTTCGCAACTCCCTAACATCACCAGAACTGCCCTCGACAGGCAATGATACCACCTTTTATACCCTCGCGATCAGGGGTAATCACCTGCAAGTTTTGTTGTGCGGAAAGGTCGCATGGATTCTACCGCTAGCAACACAATTGTGTTGTTGCATGCGCATGAGGTGGTATAATGGCATGACAAGCGGTGCCGCTGGCCCGCTCACCAAGCACGTCAACCATGCGTTGCTATGCAATGGGTGGTTCACTAAAGCAGGCAAGCATTGATCAAGCTGTTGTCATGCAGCTGATCTGCATCCCAAGCTCACGCATGTAGTGTTGCTATGCAGTGGGTGGCCAGTTGGGCCAGACAACAACTGTTGTGTTTTGGTCTGCCTGCCTAACATGCTGTTGCCAAGCCAAGCGCAAGCAGTGATCGCCGTTTGTTGTTATGCAGTGGGTTGTTTTGTGAGGCCAGGCGAGAGTCTTTCCATTTGCGCTGCCTGCCCAACATGCTGTTGCCAAGCCAAGCGCAAGCAGTGATCGCTGTTTGTTGTTATGCAGTGGGTTGTTTTGTGAGGCCAGGCGAGAGTCTTTCTATTTGCGCTGCCTGCCCAGCATGCTGTCGCTAAGGTAAGCGCAGCTAGTGATCATCATGTTTGTTGGTGTTGGGTTGCATATCAAACTCGTGCATTGATGTTGCTATGCTGTGATAATTTGTTGTTATGATAAAGGTAACAATATCACAATGAATTTTGTTAGGCAAGTGGCGAGCATATTGGGGCTGTTGCCAATAGGGTTTTTGTAGGCAAGTGATCATATCATACTAGCCTGTTGTCAGGCTGCATCGACTGAGCTTAGATGTCAGCACTGGGCTGACAGAAAGAGCGGTAGGGTATGTGAGGTATGTGCAACGAAATGCTGTTGCTATATCAGGTTTCGGTATCATGCCTTAACTTATACACCGATTTTAGTAAAGCATTCGACAGAGTAAGTCACGCTTTACTGATTCATAAACTCGATCTCCTTGGTTTTCAACCTAATCTCCTTCATTGGATATCTTCTTACCTCATGGACAGAACACAACGAGTTCTTTTTAAAAATAGTTCCTCAAACATTATTCATGTATCTTCAGGGGTCCCGCAAGGAAGTCACCTTGGTCCGATTCTGTTTTTACTTTTTATAAATGACATACCTTCTGTAATTAACTATTCAAAAATTTTATTGTATGCTGATGATGTAAAACTTTTTAGATCGTATCATTCTGTTGAGGAAAGGTTCTTACTACAGGCGGATTTAAATAGCATGACTAACTGGTGTGAAGTAAATAACATGCCGCTAAACCTTAAAAAATGTAAGGTAATGTGCTTTTCTCGAAGGGCACTTCAACCGGCTTCTTATGACATATGTAACCATAACCTCGAACAAGTGTTTAACTTTGTTGATCTTGGAATTACAATGGATCCGAAACTTAATTTTAATCTTCACATTAATGTTACAGTTAACAAAGCCAAGGGTGTTTTTGCATTTGTAAAACGATGGTCAAAAGAATTCAATGACCCATACATTACGAAGGCTCTATTCACAACGTTAGTGAGGCCAATACTGGAATATGGATCTGTTGTTTGGCACCCGCGCTATCAAGTTCATTCCGACCGAATAGAGTCAATTCAAAAACAATTTCTGCTTTTTGCTTTAAGAAATTTTCGTTGGGATTCTCAGTACAACCTGCCCCCATATATAAGTCGTTTAAAACTCATTAATCTTCCTACACTTGCTAGTCGTAGAGAAATGCTAGGCGTAGTATTTTTAGTGAAGTTACTGACAGGCTTGATCTATAGCCCATCTCTTCTTGGTGAAATAAAACTAAACGTTCCCTCCCGAATTTCAAGACATTTCCGGCCTCTTTTTCTGAAGCCATGTAAAAGTAATTTTGAGTTAAATGAGCCACTCCGTAGTTTGTGCCAGGATTTTAACACTCATTCCGGTTCTTTTGATACTTCAGACTCACTTTTTTACGTAAAGAAAACTATACTCAATGCTCTCAACAATTGATACAAACATACTTATATATTACTACTCGATCAGCTGATGAGCATTTGTTCTGTAGCTGAACAGTTTTAGATCTCGACACTTAACAAACTTCTGCCTTTCATGACTCGGCGCAGCATATGTATGTATATGAAAAAAAAAAATTTTTTTTTTTTATATATCCGTGCGTCATACGGATGCGCCCCTCGCGTCGGTCGGGCGGGTATGGAGGGAAAAAAACCGTTGGGATTATTATTATTATACACAAGTCCCTATCCCCCCCGATATAATTTTCTATCGCCTATACCCACAGTGTTGCTTATCAATGTCGCCGTGTGAGAGACGTTGTCGATTGAAAGCCCTTGGGCTATTCTAGTTCGATGACTGAGAAGCTGAAAGCTCTTTATACTCGCCCCGATGTGCGTGTTATTTAAGCGTTTATTACATATTTACTTTGTAAGTGACTAACTGTCACTAAATTGACTGAGGTGAACTTGCCAGAGAAACAGAATAAGCCTGAAATTTTTATGCATAAAATTGCAATCAAACCAATTAACTTTGGCTCCAATTTTAATTGGAATAAAATTGATTTGTTTTAAAAAACTAAAACAGATAGAAAAATGTATAAAATGACAATGGCTGTGCGCCAAAATGGTGATACTTGCTAGGGATTGAGAGAATTTCACTTCGGAGCTAGTATTTTTAAAATGTATGGAAGCAAAACGATGAAGGGACGCAGCTTTTCCGACTTAACGCACTTATCGTGAGTTTCGCCCGAAAAACAAAAATCATCCGAAATTCATACTAAGCACACAGTAAAAAGTAAACTATTGCGGACGAAAACGAAACTCACGATGAAAGTGTATAAATTACGAGTATATGCTTTCCGTTACGTTTGCATCTTTTCATATTAATTTGCAATGCGTTAATTTAAATATTTACGCAAACACTATTGCAAAATACATCTCGTTGTTACAAACAAATATCTGCGAAAACTACAGCAGCAACAATTTTAAATTAATTTGTCAAACATAATTAACGATTCAAGTTAATTGCTCTTCTCGGTTGGCCCAAATACACATATGTAATTAATTACAGAAATTTATTGAAAGCCATATTTCATAATATTATTTATTTGTTTGCATTTAAATCAAATATTTACATATGTTTGCTTGCATACACACAATTCCACCATGCAAAATCTTGTTAATGCGAGCGAACAATTTTTGATTAACTCTAATTAGCGTAGCGCCAAATCAATAAAACATTGCTGCATTAAATTTTTGCGGTTTCGAATTGTATTGTTTGAAATGACCATTTGATTTTGTATGTTGTGCAATTGTCATTGGCTAGTTATGTAACAGAAGCTCTAATATACACTTAAAGCACTCAATTGTTAGTTGTGCTTGTCAATTTGTGATGCTTTCATCGAGATTTTTAAAATAAGTACAAAACAGATAAAAGTTGTATAACCCGTTTTAAACCTTTCCCTTATTAGAAATGCTAGCGATTGCTTGTTGTGTAATATACTTAAAATAAATTTTATAACAACTAGTACAAAAGAGGGAGAATATATCTTAAAAAATGTATAGGGTTGGCACCTAAATTTTCCTAAAAAAATAAAATGTTTTCGCAGTTGCGCTAAATATAAAAATGAATACGGCAAGTCGTGTTTGTTATTGCATTTTTTTTTTAAAGCTAAGTTGGTGTTAATGTTTGGACATCTTGAGTTTAATGCCACTCAGATTAACCTATAGCAAATTAATTAAAAGAATCTCAATTCACACATTTGTGCAATTTAAATTTCTTCCAATTGTTAAAATTTGCGCTTTGTTGTACTAAAATTGAATAAGCTATAAAACTGCGTACGCAGAAAAAATCTAAATTCATTTAATTAAATGTTAGCAATTTTGAAGTAATTTAGTTAAATTATTGTTAATTTTGTATTGTATTAAATAAATTGATTTTTAAGTGTTCTGTTAGAGGATGAGCTGTATTTTAAACTTCAAATTGTTTTAAGTAATTTCTGGCTTTGCTATATAATTTTTATTTAAAAAATAATACCAAAGTAATTTAAAATAATTTTAATAGAAAATATTTTACATGGTATTGCCACCTAAGTTCTAAAAACAAATATTTTAATTAAAAACAACACTGAACTATACATATTATAAAATAGTGAATACAAGCAAAAAATTCATTTAAAAGCTTTAAGTTAAAAATATTTCTGATTGTCGTTGCCACCTTACTTTAATTTTAAACTGACATGCATCTTAATTACAAAATTGCAAAACCTTTAAATAAAATTTTGTTTTAATTTTTTATATTGCTATTAAAATTTTTAAAGAAAATATTAAAATTACTTACAAAACTGATTTATCGCCAAATACAATAAAGCTTGAAAATATTTTCCCTATGTATGTTCATACGTGTTATACAAAAAACTGTAAACAACGTAAATAAGACAAAAGAATTGTGTGATGTTGCCCCTTAACTTTTAATGCAATGATATAGAAATATATATACATACATGCAAGCATAAATTAAAAAGAGGTATCAAAAATAACTTTTAAATACAGCATTAAGGCTAAAATGATTTTAAATTTTGTTTGCCACATATTTTAATGGAAATTTTATATATACATATGTCCTTAAAAGTACGTTTAAGTTTAGAATTTTGGTATTAAATGAAAAATATTTGTAGAATTTCAAAATATTTAAATTTTAAATGGTTTTGGCACCTAATCTTTAACCCTTCCTCTACGATTTTGAATTAAAGCAAACAAAAATATTGCCTGAGTGTTGATGTTACATATTCTTCTAGTAGTCGAGCCAAAGTAGTAAAGTTTATGTAAAAATGTATTACAAAACTGAATTAAAAATTCAAAACATATAAAAACAATAGTTTCAATTGACAGTTTCACTTAATTTTTAATGAAAAAGGAAAAAACATTGCCTAATTTCAATTAGTTGCTTTGCGCTGAGCACACACAAGTCATAACTCCTAGGTTTTCGTAGATTAGCTGACTCATTTGTATCACAACTGCTTTTACGTTTTTAAGAAAAAAATGCTAAACTACACAAAAGAAAAATAACTCAAAAAATGGTGACAATATGGCAGCTTAGTCTGGGAAAATTTTTGACTTCTGAAAAAAATAACCACTTTCTGAGCGTCTTGAACTCCTGTTTTCCTTTCTTGATTGTTTCGCCAATAAGTATTTACTACCTCTGTTGCTCCCTGCTGCTACTCGTTTTGAAGTGCTAATAATTTCTTTTTCATCTTTTTTACAATAACAACTCATTACGAAATGCATGATCTTGCATGTTCAAGTTATTTTTTTTTTTTGCAATACATTTCGATGAAATTTCAAAAATTTGTTGTCGATGGAAATGTTGCATTGTTTTGCAACAGATCACAATGAAATTGTATCGATTAATGTTTGATAATAAAAAAAAGGCATCAATGTATTGCTAAAGTACATGTTGTAATATAAAAGAAAACTAATCAAAATGTAAATAGGGGAAAAACGAAAGAAACAAGCAGATGTTGCCTCCTAATGCTATAGCTAGTTGCAAATTACTTATATTTTTATGGGTCTGAGAGTTAATGACTTCGCCAACAATTTGACGTGGTGCCGGCGTGCGTCAGTGTTGTTATTGCAAACGCTTGGAGCGCCAAAGTCGTAGCGATCGTTACGGCTTTACGCACCGCAAACACTTTTACTTTTGCAACAAGCATACATATTTTTGTTTTTAATTTTTTTGTTTCAACTATTTACTTTGAGTACCTGCTTGTAAAGTTTTGTTTCGCTTTGCAAATTTCACTTGTTTTTTTTTCTACGCGTTGATTACAATGCGTAACTGCATGGGTGGTGGCAGCATAAATTTTTATGTACCATCACCATTTTAGGTTGAATGCAGACCTTTTGAAAAATCCTCTTAAAATATGCATGTTCGCTTATATCATCCTTGCACTGTATAAATGCAGTTAAGTGATTGTGTGCATGAAATATTGCAAAAAAAAAAAATACTTTATATACTCTAAATATTTATACGTTATGCATTTCCATCTACATTCATTTAATAAAATAAATGTATGTACTCGTACTTTAAGTTATATTTCCGAAAACGGTATTCGTAGCTAATTTTTGCAGCAATAAAACTCTTTTCTCTTTTATTGCATTAATAAATTTAATAAAAATTTAATTTTTCAATGTTAAAAGCATTGTAAACTTGAAGCAAAAGTTTTGGTAATAAATGCATTCAAGCAAAACTTGCAAATCTCTGAAATTGTGTGAGCTAGTTGCGTTCAAATAATTTTCTCTCTATTCCTCATCAACCCGTGAATGGCATCAATATCATGCTATGCTAATTTTTGATTTTTATGTGAATGCTCACCTAAAGATTTTATCTACTGCTAGAAAATTACACAATAAGAAAAATACTAAAATTATGAGCGAAAATTATGTTCTCGGTATTTAGCAACAGCATTAGAGTGGCGATAATTGTAAGAGAAAACGATATACAATTCTTGGGGAAAATTGTATGTTATTATATTAATTACATCTTCCACTAGTCACCAGCTTTTTGCTTACATTAAATATCAATACAATTTCGGTTTTATTGTGGCTTTGATAGAAAGCTAGCCAAGCAAGCAAATAAATAAACATTTCCTGTTATTATGGAATAAGTTTTCATTGACGTGGTTGGCTTCGCATTTGCCCAAACTTTTCAATAGAATCTTAAAACATAAGGTTATGCGAATATCGAAGGATGTAAGATTTACAACCACCTGGAGCGCTTTGCATTTCAAAAGGGAATTACAGCGTCATTTTACTGAAGCGTAGATAAGTTGATCGCAGTTTTTGTATTTCCTTTCCTTATTCCTTTCATCAGTATTTTTCTATTTTCAAATACCTTGACTCTCTTCACTTTTCCGTGACTTCTCCATTTCTTTCCCCACTGTTTACCTAATTCATAACCTATAATTAATTACTTAATTAACTGTTATTATTAATTTTTAAATAGCAAGTAAGTAATGAAATATTTAAATGTATGTATTTGTTCTTATTCACGCAATCCTAGCAAGCAAAACCACTGGGTTGTTGTGTTATATCAATGCCCTAATTGGAAAAAATAAATAAAATAAAAAATAAATAATCTAAAAAACCCGGGATTTATTGTTAATAATTTGAAACTTGAAATATTTTATGTATAGATTGATAAAAAAAGGAACCCAGAAATACCAATCTAACGCATTCTCCAATACACTTACAAAAAATTAATACATTTTCATATTATCGATATTCATTAGGCACAATCTGCTTTAATTTACAAATTATTTATCGCACAATAATGTTCTACAACAACAAGCATATAGAATATCGTTCTAGCGAACTCCCTGTAAAAGAAAGAGGACGTTCGTTTCTACGGCGAGTATGCATTGTCCTGAAACCATATACAAAATGATGGAAATTTTTTGAAGGTACAGAATGACCTTCCAACAAGTTAAAAAATTTTTTTTTTGTAATAATTTTTTTGTTTTTACGGCGTAAGCTGTTAAAATTTGCACGTACTTTTGATTGTTTTGTGTATAAAATACACTAGTATTAAAAAAGAATTACTTATAATTATGACTGGGGGACAGGATCTTATTTCTGAGTCCCAAAGTAAATATACATGAAGTAATAGTGTCCATATAAATGAAATACATATATATTTATGCTATTTACGCTTCCGATGTTTATTGCTTTCTTGTAAAGTTAATGACTAGATGAAAATATTTAAACGCGTCGAAGTTCAAAACTTAGCCACAGAGCAATTTGAATATTAGAGAGTTGATTTTATGAAAATTCCAGAAAAGACAAATTGAAATTTATTTATTCGAATGCAAAAAAAAAGAATTTAAAGACGAAAAAACGCAAAGCAATTCATTAATCTAGCACGAAGTAAGTTGCGGGAATCCAAAAAGCTCATAACTCCTCGACTGAGAGTATATGCCGGAGTTCTCATTAAAAAAGCTTGCTCCTTGGCTAAAATCCAGACGCAAATTGGAGGTCACTACTTTTTAGGGCCAACTAAAATTTGTTAATAAATATTATAAAATACTTGTAGAAAAATGCAATCAATTAATTACTCGGTGCGTCAAGTGTTGTGTTATCAATTTGAATACTTACGATTTAAGTAGACACATCATTAACGTGTGGAATTCGCTACGCTTGAAGAATAGCAGAAGCTAACATTTTATTTTGTGTTTTTCATTCAAAATTTGATGCGTGAATTTCTTTTATTTTTTCTAACTATTCACATGAAAGTTTGAAACCTTCGTTCATGCACATAACTATTTTTAATTACCTGTTAATTTGCGTTCAACTGTTAAATTTCAATGATTGTTGCGGATGCCACTTTTCCAACGAAAAATTTCAACTCAAAGCGCTACAAAATTGCCTTCCAACTAATATAATTAAAATTTATTTCCTATACTTTTGGTGCATATGTACATACATATGTACGTGCATACCATGTACTATGTGTAACAACAACTACAACAAACTAAACAACACTGCACTCGTAATTGTATATAGTAATTGTGAAAAATCATTTGAGCGTAAACTTATTGTACAACATTGTTGGCTGTGGTGATTTAGTTGCAAATGTAATAATTATTTTTTTTTTCACTGCATTACAAACATACGAAATTTTATAGTAAATATACATACGGGCATGTGGTGTACTTACATATGTACCACCAATTGACATATGTGCATATGCAGTTATGTTTCTTAAGAAATTTGCTTTTTGCGCACATTTTCTTCCCAATAAACCTAATACCTAACTTAAAGTACAAAAATGCATAATACGAAATACTAATTCGAGTCCATACAAGATAACATTCATGCCTACACAATTTTATACACTTGTACATAGATACATATTACATTTCTATAGTCGTTTTTATTTATTAGACATAATTGATGGTTATCTTTATACAAATGAAAGAAAGTTATCAACACACAAGCGAACATGCATATATACATACATACATACATACAATTTGTTGCATTTCATTTGAGTGTACCTTATTTTCATTTGTCTGCTTGTCCATAAACCGATCGCTGCAATCCAAAAAATGTATTGTACTGCGCAGACGTGTCGACAATTTTTATAGCACTCAAACCTTGTTGATTTTTCATAACAAAAAATTTTGTTTCCCTCAAAATGCATGCACAGGTGAAGTAAGCTTGAGTAGAAAAGTTTTTACGAAATTCTATAAAAGTAGGAGGATAGCAGAGGATAGTGTAATCAATTACTGATTAAATTTAATCAAATTAACTATGATATAAGTAACATAACTCGATTGTTGGCATGCTTATATGGTTATTCTTTCAGAAGGTGAAATACCGAAAAGACTTTTCAATATCGATAAAAAATAATCGCTCTTCGAATAGAAGTGTTATGTAAGTTAAGTACTAGTAGATTATTGAGTGAATTGAAATTATTATCATCCATTCGATATCATCCTTAAACCTAAGCGTCCTAAGTGGTTTGGTGCCAGAAAATATTACAAAAAAAAGCACGTCAAATACTGCAAAGATTGTTATTCGATGATAAGATCAACTGTGATGTTAAGGTAATCACACTCACCGTTTACTTCCTTAAGTCAGCTTGACTTTGAGGTTCAGTATATACAATGAAATAGAATTTGTAAAATTCGAACTGGCACTGAGAGGAAATGCCTTGTATTCATTGAGGTTACTATCAAATATTTGTTAGATTATGTATATATTTTATGCCCCAGTTCGAGCTCTTTTAAACATTCGATTATTCAGCTTATCAAATAATATAATCTTCCTCGTTAACCAATAAATAAACGAGCATATGTATGTAATTGAATTCAATAAACCGCTCGCGCCCAATTTATCATTCACTTACCACTAAGCACTTATTTCTGATTCTTCGTGCAATCTTTTAACTTCAAAGAATTTTATATAGAGGAAAGAGAATAGTGAGTTTACAGGAAACGTTTATGTGTGAATGTTATATATAACAAATTAAAAGTCATTAATTCAAACTTTTCGATAAACGCTTCTATCATTTCATTCTCACTGATCAAACGATTTATAGGTTAATCGATTATCCAGATTTCCGTCGTTTGGCTACACTCGATCTCTATTTTATAAATATTTGCTTGCCTATTTTTTAAGGTATTAAGGTTTAGTTATTTTCTGCTAGACTGATAAATATCTTGATTGAAGTTGGTATGGAACGAGCTTGAAATGATGGGAACTGTTATTTAATTAAATCAACCGAAGTTTTCTCTACAGTATCTACTACAACCAGAACTTATGCGCAAGAGTAGCCGCATACCAATTTTCAAGTGTAAAACAAATTAATTTTTAAAATAGAATTTAAAAAAATCGATCAATATGCGTTCAAATAAGAGGCAACAGTAAATGAAGCTAAAAAAGGTTTGAAGATATATCTTCTTTATATTTGAAATAAATAAAAAATTAATATAATTGAAACAGTTTGTTTCTATGCTAATAAAACAATTTATTTTACTAAAATATTCTCCTAACTTCTATGACATTTTTTACCAATTTCGGAACCTGAGGCACCGTCAGGCAATTGGATTTCCATAAGTACAACCGCAGTACAAACGTTCTTCTTCTCAAAAATAAAATCCATTCTAGCTTATATTAATTCGATAGGTGTCGGTTTTACATAAGTTGTTTCTGGCCCAAACTCTTTTTGTTCGATTTCTTCACTTGTTCCACGTCATCAATGAGCAAGTGAAATATTCTCTTTTATTTATTTCTAGAGTTATTCCTAATTTGATATTGCTTTAATATTAGTTTAATATCAATATTTGCCCAGTTAATGGGTAATAAATCATTTAATGCGATCTGTTTCATTGCAAAACAGATAATTGAGATTTTCGCTGAAAAATATGTATATTAACATTCTACAGAAAACTGCTGCGACCTCAAATTACTTTATATGTTATTGAGTTCATGTAGAATTTAAAAATGTAATTGTCTATTATAAACTGCAGTAAACTTCCGCTCTTTCGACGATAAACTCATACATACTCACTCGTACATAGAGTTTGCACTTGTTAACATGTAAATACTTTGTTTACTTGAGTTGGTCAGGTGCAAGTATGGAGTTGAAAAATAGACAAAAGGCTAATGACCACTTAGTACTTACTGCAATTGTCATAACATTTCTCCATTTTTTTACAACACACGCAAAGATAATGCTTTTTTGTTAAGTGTTGTGTGGGCTGTGCCAAAAGCGTCAATGATGGGCAAAATCGTTTTTTTTTTTACTCAACTTGTGGTGTAGTCATCAAATATACATTTGTTACCATTTTATTATTGATTGTTAGCTAAGAGAAGGCATTTGTAAAAGTGTCTCCAAGATATAATAATAATAATAATTTTGGCGCTTATACTATATAGCTCAGTGTTTGGCCGAACTTCTCCTACCATTTGTGGTGTGCGTCTTTATATTTTACCACAAATGGAGGGACCTACTGTTTTGTGCCGACTCCGAACGGCAGATGTATTTAATGAGAAGCTTTTTCATGGCAGATATACCCTCGGAGGTTTGCCATTGCCTGCCTAGGGTTGACCGCTATTAGAAAAAAATTTTTTCTGTGATTAAGATGTTTGTTTGTTATAGCACGCACCACTACCAACTCGACCACAGCGGTGTCTCCAAGATAAATCATAGAAATATGTGTAAGTGGAAATATCATTGTATAGTTTTATTATTTTTTTATAAAAAAGTATTGAAACTTGTTAGCACAATTTAGGTACAAGAGAGGTACGTTAATACTTAGTTGCAAGTTAAACAAAAGTTAAGAAACAATTATTAACAAGCGAAAAAATGGTTGCAGAACAAAAGTTACTTACTTTCGTTTAAACTTTAGCTTTAATTTCTCAACACTCTTTCAATTTTCTATCTCTCTTTGTTGCTTGACAGGCAAATCCACCGGTGACTGAAAAAGATATTCATATATACACCTCTGTCTCTCCAACTATTTTGATAAGGGAGGCTATATTCAAAAGCTTCGAGAATTCCTTAAGGGTATACCTTCCGAAAAAGTAAAAAAATCCCCGAACCTACAAATCTTTAATATTGTTGCCAAATAAAAGAGATTGGCAAAAGTTTTTTTCCAGTTATAATTTCTAGTAGGACTATCCCCCACCTATTTACTTCAAATTAATTGAATATCCGAAACATTTAAAACGCTTATAAACTGATTTATGCTATAAAGGAACGTTTTCACCTATCGATTAATGATAGCCGCTGCGGTCGAGTGGGTAGCGGTGCTTGCTATGCCGCAGATTTCCGAAATGAAGATCAGCCGAGACAAATAAAACCTAAATTCAAGAAATCGAATAGCGGTCGGTAGGCCATGGTAAACCTCCAAAGCCATTTCTCCAATGAAAAAGCTTATAAAAAAATACATCGACCCTTCCGAATCGGCTTACCCTGAGCTATATGGTGTAAGTTCCAAATTATTGAATTTTGGAACGATTTTTCGTCATCATTAGTCAAGTTTGGTTTTATGACAAACCTGTTTCGGCGTTTTTCATTCGAATGAAAAGAAGTAGATTCCTACCCTGTCGGAAACTTAAAAAATAACAAATAATTGCAAATTTTTATTATTATATATTTTATGCATCGGATGTATTTTTTTTTTGGTGTCTGAATTTCAAAAAGCATTATAGATTTAATTAAATGTTAGCTTTGAGAGAAAGTATTAAAATGTACTTCGAAAATCGGTAATCAATGTTACTGCAGCCAACATTTTTTTACGATTTTATGTTTCAAAACATGGAGAACACTGAGCCAAATTGATGTGGTTTCAACTAAATGGAGCTATGAAATTTTACAATAGATTCAAAGCTCATTTGCTGTTTGTTTTTGGATGCACGACAATATGAATTAAACTAAAACAAATTTGTGTTTTTGTATGAAAAGAACAATTTTTGATTAGCGTTGCCTCTTAAATGAGTTAAGCTGCGTTTTTGAAACATTTTGTGCACATAAAATTCGATTTTTATTAGTTATTCTTTTACTTAAGCATCTCGCTATGTATTTGTTATAACTCACAATTTTCGCCAACTGGTGTTTATATCATTGTAACATAACATTCGTGCATAGTCACCTACTACAGACTATTAAATTTTCAGTTACTTCGCCTCGCCAGTTAAACTCGCTAGCAACTAGTGGCGACCATTTGATTAGCTAGTTAGTCGTCTAGCTGACTAGCCGACTGCCTGGCTGACTTTGCAACTGACTGAATTCCGGTTGATTTTGCAAATCAGTTTCAACAATTTAAGGCAAACTGCCGTTGCTAGTCATTACTGTATATGAGCAGTATAAGCATTTCAAATACTATAACTACGACTACTGTGAGCTTACAGCACGAGTACACTACAACTAACTACAAATTTTAATACATACTTACATACGTACTATATACACTCGTTTACAACAATTTTGGAAGCATTGCTGTACAATGAAGTGGCTCACCTCGCTTCATTTACAACGCAAGTTTTGTGTGGGGCAGAGCGAATGTATGTATGTACTTATGTATGTAAGTAAACTCAAAAGCCAACTCCATTCATAAGCGCAGCGAAGAGCTAGACGAAGCAGAGTTAGCAGACGTTAATGGCAGTGGTAGTTGCGGCAAGACAGCGATCGTAGCAGTGAGCCGTCGTCATATAGTTAGTCTATTGTCAGCGGTGTTATTGTGCAGTCAAAAGTTGACAGTAGTGCGGACGGTTATTTTTTTATGAAATTGCCATTGTGGTTGAAAGTGGGCAGGAGGTGACAAGCTGTTTTAAAGTGAATTTAATAAAATTTAATATAAAATGAAAGTAAAACTGCTTAAAAATTTAAATGATATGTAAGTGCTTTGTTTGACACAAAAAACAACATACCACAGAGTACAGTGCTTTCAAATCGGTTGTATAACAGTTAACAGTTTGTGCGGCACTGTAAATATTGAAAAAGGATACATATACGTGTTACTGTAAACTTTAATGCCACAAAGCAATGGCCTGCCTCAACTTTACACACATTCGTGCGCCACTCACGATGTGTACCTGCTCTCTTACGTCGTCGCGCGCTCTCGCTGTACATTGACTGGCAGACATCCCTCTATTCCAGCTGCAGGAGCGCTCATTTACACGGATATAACAGCTGTATATGCTGCCTGCTAATATGTTAACCACCCCCTAACGGTAGCATTGCATATCTACATATGTACATACATATATACATGCACGCACGCACACACCTATTCACGACCACTTTCAACAGTTCATCACAATGGGCTTGAATGATTTTGTCGCATTCTTTTACGGTTCGGCCCAGAACCTGCAAACTGTAACGCCATTAACGACAACGACGACGGTCGGTCCTGTCGCATTAGCTGGTGGTGACCATCATCAGACGAACGGTGTTTCGGGTCTCAGTGTCGGTGTCGGTCTTGGTCTTGGTATCGGCGTTGGTAGTGTCTTGCCGCATTCGGTGCAAATGTTGAAAAATCGTAAAAACGCAAAAACGCCGAAAATTAATTTAAATGATTGTCCAAGTAATGTGAAATATGCAAAAAGTGTCAAATCACCGCCACAGCTGTTAGCAACGCTGACGGCGTCAAGTAGGAGTGGTGGTGGCGGAGGTTGTGCGGCTGGTGCTAGTGTTTATAGTGAAAATGCTGCTGCTACCACGGCTGGTGGCAAATCGACGCTATCTACTATGACAGCTGCGTCCATGACAGCTACTCACATGGCCACAGCAATGGGCCCAGCTGGGGCCTATACCAGCGAATTGGATTTGTATCGGGCATCGGGTTTGCGTAAAAAGTCATCATTCATATGGAATTCATTTCGTATGCCACGCAGCAAGAAAGGTGAGACACGTGACGATGCACATATGTACATACATACTCGTACTAAGAGTTAGTTTGTTGGTCAATCGATGTAGCGCTAAGGCAGTCACTCAACACAACCGAAGCAATCATCAGCAGTCAAGCAGCGCGTTTGCAAGTCAGCCCAGCCCGTTGTTGCATGTATCCATTGAGTAGTGCGAAAAATCAATGAACGCTGAAGCTGTGCTGACGGATGCTGTTGTCGCTGCTTGGTTACTGCGGTTGTTGTTGCTGAATGCTTACATTGTTTATCACTGCGTTATAGAAAACTTTTTGGTGCTCATCCATAATTTTGCTAAATAATTGTGTAGCATACAAAGCGAAAACTTAAATTTGCGTAATTGACTCAAATCGCATGAACATAAATATGTGCATGTGTATGCTTTCTGTTTAAATTTTTTCGTATTTCGGTTTGTAGGTTTATGTTTGCGGTTTTTGGTTTAACCAGCAACGAAGCTGCCTCGTTATTCATTTTCATTCCCAGGTAGTTATTAAGAATAGGAAGTTCAACAATAGCTTTAATTTCTTTTATTTCTATTGTTGCGTAAAGTTTTCTTTCTCATTGTTAGCGCTTTTTTATAATTTTTTGTGAATTCTTTGCAGCCACAGTGACCCACATACACACATACATATATGTACATATGTATTGAGCAATATCCCTGGTTATATACGCGAATATTTTGTAACAATGGTTTAGATACACGGAAATGAACTATGAGTGCTTTTAACTTAATATTATTTCATATATATTTTAAAAATAAATAATGTACATTTTGGCATAATAATTAAATCGCTAACTTGCATTATGTGTAAAAAAATCCTTTAAAAAAACACAAAAGTATACAAAACCAATTAAAACCTGTATTTTGTTTAAAAATTATGTTAAAAAATGTGAATATGGTTGTGCTTTAATTGTTAAAAGCAGTGTATTTTTTTCTATCCAAAATATGTATAAACAGCACTGTAATACTCTTGATATTATGTGTTCTTAATACAATGGTGGGATCTCGCGCTTTAATCAATGTAAATGGTCTTCAGCGTTTCTTTTTTCTTTTTAATTCCAAAAATTGAACTCATTAATAACTTTCATATTTCATTCTTTTGTTCTGTTGTTTTCGAATATTTTGCGAAAAGTTAAAAAAGTTTCGTCGAAGTGATCATTTTTATTAAGAAAATATTTTATAAAATTAGACCAGTATTTTTTAAAAATTTGTATAATAGATTTTGTAGAAATCTTGATTCAAAATAAGAATGAGTTAAGTCTTTGCCTATTAAATATATTAAAATCTAGATCCCCCAAAGCCGTGTGGCCATATAAAATATGTTGTGACATCTCGCCCGCGTTTCGTTTCTCTTGAGTGGTCCTTAGAATGTGCAAACATGCAAAAGGTTTCCAGTGCATTCTAATACTTCAATTTATTTTGATTTTCTTCTGATTTTCCGACAGGGTGGAAATTTAATGTATATTGGCACGATTTTACGTCACCCGTTGTCAAATTTGGGTTTGTGGCATACCGGTTTCGGCGTTCAATTTAGATAATCGTTACTTTTGCTTCAGGAATGATACAAACTTTTCTTGAAACATACTTTATTTACCCGTTATACTCATATATTGTTAAATATTTTTTGTTTCTTGAAAATGTGTGCATATTTATAATTTTCAAAATTAATTTATAGTAATATTAGTCCAATTTTTCTAAGTACTTTTAATCCGAAACCAAGTAATGACCATGAAAAACATGTTTCACTAACTATTCATTGATTCATCTTCTGCATCTCAGCCCAGAATTTATTCCTGAAATAACTTACAAAAACTTGCTTCAAAGCCAAAATTAGATGACCCTGACGGCTTATAGTTATGCGAAATCAATTCCTAACACTAAATGCCAGAATTTCTGTTTACGTTTATATAAATAAATCGGTATCTACAAAAATGTTGCATTCTGGTCACCTTGATACGCTTTCATTGCTAAGTAGCTTTGTTAATGTAGGGAGGCAATGCGCTTTGAAAAGCAATGGCGGGTTCACACAACTTGACCCAGAAACATTTCGTAATCCTTACGCGTAAATAAATTGTTTTTGCATTTATTTTGGCTGTGTAGGGCAGCTATAGCTAAATAGAAAACGCATTGCCGTGCGTTGGGCGGTGTTTTTTAATTTGTAATGTTGAAAGCGTTACGCTAATTTCATTGTGCATACAAACATATACATATGTACATATGTATAAGTACATATATACTATTGAAAAATTTACACAAGTTGGTGTAAACGTTTTGTAAAATATAAGCCAGCGATTTCGCATTTGTTAATGAGCTGAAAATATTTTTTTATTTGGTATGTATGTGTGTTATTTTATTTTTAAAATCTGTTTGCTAGTTTAAGCACTAGAAGAAAAAAATGTAAACAACTTGCAGAGTGCAATTGGGACGTCAAATTTCATGCCTTAAAGCAGAGCAGCCCCACTCCAATGTGAACTGTATGTACTACATATGTACATATATGTATATCCATACACATATATTGTATTAAAAACGATATGTGTATATCTACGTACATATAGTATTTACACCGAGCAAATATCAAACATTTACAAGGGGATCATTGACAGTTTTATTGAGGTCGACGCCAGTTAATGAACGATTTTTGCTGGCAAAAACAACAACAGTTTTAGTGGTTGAAGTTCTAGGCTAGTTCGAAGCTCACCACATCTCTTTATCGAACTTTTTTTTTAATTCATTCTTCATCACCGTTTCCCAGGTTTGAACGGAGAAACCTCTGGTTGCTGATCCTGCATGCCACATGCTGTGCTACGCTTGCCGAGTGGACTGTTGTGTTTTTTTCCATTTTCCTTAAGGCCGTTAAAACACTTAACAAAAGTCATAAGAAATAATAATGACTAGGTTGATTCTGGATAGATATGTTAGACAGATAGATGTATCTCCATGTGGCTGGAAGGCTGCTTAAACGCAAGCAGCTGCCTTGGCCTCGTTGCGGAGATGGTCTTCAGGCGGCATCAGACGTACATACATATGTAAGTGCGGAAGTGCCACAATGGTCATTTTTTGACCGACTTTGATATTTGTATTAAAATACTCATTTGTATTGCAACAACTAAAATCGGTCATAGTTTAATATTTTATGTTATTTTAAATTACCGCTGCCTTATAATTTTTACAAAAAAAATAATGTCAACACATAGAAACCAAAAATGAGAAGGTTTTATACTAATACGTTCATGAATTTTGTTTTACTTATAAAGCTTAATTAAAAAAGAAAATTTTTCAAAAATAGAAAGACCTTTGTGAAATGATCTATTGCATAGGGGCAATCATTTCTCACTCTATCTTTCTTTAAATTTTTGAAATTTACGTATAACTTACCTCAAGAATAAATCGGAGCTTTTAATCTAGTAAATACGAGTATCAAATAAAAAGAAAATCATTGTAATGTTAGTTTTTCCGATAATACAGAGTAATCACGGAAAGTAAAGATTTAATTTTACATAAAAATTGCTTGTAAAGACACTAGTGCCTATCTCCGTCCAGCGAAGTATTTTGTGGCTGCCAATGTTTAAAAAATTTATGTAAAGTAAAGACTTTTCAAGTGACATAATTTGGTAACTAACGCTTAATATTTTATTTAATTCATTGTTTATTTGGAATAAAAAATAATAAGTTTTTATTATAATAGCATTTAAATTACTAAATTACGTCAACTCAGCTGCAGATTTGTGAAGCTAAAATGGCTCTAAAAATTATGTAATTATATTAAGTCAGTTTTACTTTTAAAACAAACCAAAATTTCACAGTAAAAAAAAGTGCAAAATAAAAAATTGTAGTGTACGTACACAAGTATACATACCGATATACCATATGCTTTTATGTACTGACAGTTTAAGAGGCACATCAGTTGGTTTTTACTAATGTTTTGAGAGTTACATTTTAATAATTTCCAGTACATAGAGAACCAATACATATAAATGACTAAGATTAAAGTTGCTGGGATTTTCTTCATAACTTTTCAAACAGTTACATTTTGTTTTTTAGGTTATAACTATTAGTAAAGAGACTGCTGCAAACCGAGTTCCATGACATTTCTGCCTATAAGCACTGGATTTTTGTTTTTAAGGGTTTCCAGAATCTGAGGATTAATTTTTTACTTTAAACCAATGACTTAAAAAAACTACACAGAAAATAGTTTGCAATGCTTTCGTCTGGCAATCTTGTCGGCCAGTAAACGATGACAAACTGTTATATTACATGGTCTCGGCATTATTGCCGGGTTCAACCACCTTCAAAAAGCTATTCCATCTTCCAACTGGGTTACTTATTTTCGGCCACCATATATATATTTACAACATGAAGCCATTTTTCTCCTCACTTTCTGCTTTTTTTATAACTTTGGCGCGCCTCATCGGCAATGAACAACACACCTCAGTAATATTCCAAAACAATTCCTAAACCGCAAGCAAGATTAAGCACACTAATCGGGTTTTGTGGCCGTAAACAGCCAAACTTATTACCCTCCCAAAATAAATGCAGATAAATAAATTGTTGATGAAAATGGCGATGAATGTCAGTGCATTTAAAATATTAGCAAAGTTAACGTAATTAAAATTTGGGCGAAGAAAATATGGAACGCAATACTCCTCAATATTTTTCATTAGAGAGCTTAAACGCAGAACTTTTTCTTTGAGGGTTTTTGAAATTAAAGATTTAAGTGAACAAATCTAATCCTAAGGTTGAATATTCTTAAAGAAATGAAAAACTTATCGCCCAAATTTTAATATAAGCTAATAGAAATGACCCAAAATTTAATCAATGCCGGCAGTACTTAACTGATATCATCTTAAAAGCCAAATGTAATTATATCATAGGGTTCAGAGAACAACGAATTAAAAATATGAATCAATTAAATTTTTCTAATTAACTGAAGTTTTTTATTGGATCTTAACCTGGTGTAGTATTTTACATAATCGGGAATAATTTGGAAACTTTCCAAATGCGCCTTGATTTTATTTCAGTTTTTCCTGATTTTTCATTGTCATAGTTTTCAATTGAAAAAAATTCATTCCAACTATAACAAAAACCATATAAACCCAAGTTTAAAACTTAATACATATATAATTCTAAACTTTTTAGAATTCTTTTACAGTTTATTTACTGACGCTCTTTCCCCATTTCTTCCATACTTATACAAAAAATCTCGAGCAACTACATATGTATATGGGCGAAATTGCTGAAGAGAATTATTAAAAAAATGTTTGAAAAATCAATGATAATTTTTATTTGGCTAAATTTGCATTTTATTATACTAGAATTGAATGAACAACAAAACTGCACTTTAAAAGATACTTTCCGTATTTCTGGTTTATTTTTATTTCTTTTCCTTTAATTTCTTTAATTTCCTTTATTTGAAATTAAATTTATATGAAAAAGTTCCTTGAAACTTTCTGTTTCATTTATCAATGTGACCAACACATTATATTTACTTTGGTGTATGCATTCACAAAAGGGTGGTCCAAGAATATACATAGATGGAAAAAAGCAAAGCTGGAATTTTAATGTTCTCGCATCGCAGGGCTACTTTAGCCAAATAAAATTCTTTTTTTAATCAAAAAATATTTCGGTGTCGCTCAAAGCTCCTCATGTAATTTATATGGAAAAAACGATTTTTCTTAGAAATGTTATAGAACAAATAAAAATATATAGTTTTTTATAAATCGAAAAATTTAATTTTTACTGAAGATTTTTCAAAACCAATTACATTTGTTTGTTGAATTATTTTTTGATATTAACTAAATAAACAATTGTTTATAATGATTTGAAGTCTTCTAAAAAGAAGCAATGTCGATTGAAAATATTAGTTTTGAGGGGTTTTATAACATTTGTGAAAATTTATTTTATAAATATAAAAATAAAATACATACATACATATACATATGTACGTATGAGAAATTGTAAGTGTTTAAAAAAAAATTTAACTTTTTGTTTACCACCCAAATGTACTCACACATACTTAAATATGTACTTATAAGTTTGCTTCCAGTTTCCCCATATCAGCTCATCTGTGGGGACTTCCGACTTTCTACCAAGTATGACTCATCAAATGCCACCACCATGCTTTGGACAATGGACGGTATTTATTTTATTATTACCACCCCAAATTGTACATAGAATCATGTATAAAAACGAGTACTGCTTAAATATATGTATGTACGAGTACCTACGTACTTACGTCCTGTGGCCACGGACTCGTGTACTTGCCTTCTCTGTTAGTTTGTATAAAATTATCACGTACATACCTTAATACATGTGCAATCTCACAGCATTGTTGTGTTGCACAGATAACAAGGATTATATGATTCGAAACTCTCTCAACCGCTTTTAAAAATAGGGGGACTGATCTCGTTTTTCATGCTGGCAACAAAACCGAATGAGTCCCCCTATTATCAGCTGACAAGTAAAATAGCGAGATGCCAGAGTCAAAATTTGTAAATTATCAATTAAATCAGTGCGCTTTCTAATTGTGCAGAATAAGAAATTGAGTGTTTGTTGTTTGCAAAACAAAGTGTTACAATCTCAAAATAAAGAGCAACGTGTGAAATTTAGAACTTTTGACAAAATTGTTGCGTTTTATTTAGAAAAAGCGGCTTTAAAATTGCGAATAAAAATATTTTTCAAAGAAAACTGCTTATATATTACTTTTTTAAATACTTTTTAACTACATACTGTATATAAATACAAACATATACACATTTCAAATGAATTGATATGTTTGATTATGTGAAAATTGATATTTTTTATTTAAGTAAAAATTGTTGGTATACCTTAAAGTTTTTATGCAGAAATCATAAATTTATAATTTTTTTTTATTAATACCCGTATTTTACTTGTTACTTCATTGTATTTGTATTATATACTTCTGCATAACGCAATGGTCGTATTAAATTCATAAAATTTTCAAAAAATGCAATGGTAATTACCACATTTGGATTCTTTCATAGTGGCATCATTGGAAAATGCTATAAAAAATGTACACATTGAGAGCGCTCTCACGAGAACGAAAGTTTCGTTTCATATAATCTTTGCAGATAATGCCGAGCAACTAATAAAATACAAAACAAAAAAGGGAGAGCGGTTATTGGTATAGCAACAAGCTACGGTGACACACTGACACTCATTGAGAGCAACGAAGAACTGTGCGCTGTTAACTGTTATATTTACAGTGCTTATCAAACTTTCGCCTTTGTGAATTTAAAAGCTTCAAGAACTTTGTTATTATGTGCAAATATCTTTTGTTATTATTTATAACTAATAAAACAGTTAATTAAATATAATTAGGTTTGGTTGAGATGATTTGCAAATTTAGCAGGATATTGTTCAAATGGGAACATATACATATGTTCGAAGAAAGCATATAATGTTCTCTGTGATAAAGAATTTGTCTTCGATATCATTCAGACCGTTGCATCCTAGTCTATTAGCCCTTTTATTAAGGAAGCCTCCCTATCTAGCGTTAAGATTCTCTTACTTGTTAAGCATCGAATAACTCAGAGAAACTTAGACATAAATGCCGTGTTCTCCCGGAAGCAATGATTTATCACCACGTACAACATTCGATGCTAGTTATGAGTCAGTCCGCTACTTTTTGGAAACACTTTCTAGTTCAGTCCCATGTAAATTCGGCATTGCTTCGGGAACAAACCAACGACAATACTCACTTTGCCTATGTATCCGTCTACAATGCAGTTACGTCAGTCTACGCCGTCATCGCTTTATTTAGTTCCTTAGTTTAGTTATTGGGTTAATCGCTTCATTTTCAACTCAAAATGGGAAATTGTTTAAAAGCCTTCTTGCAGTGTACATTTTATTTTTATTTCATTACTTCATATTAACTTCGTTCACCAAAATGCCACCCATGAGCATAACGGCCGAACAAACATGCCCTAGTTGCTTCAAGAATTGTAGTGAGCAGCTTTAAGTTATCATTGTTTTTTTTTGTACATTACCCAGTTGTACATATACATATTCAATTTGTTGCGCAAACAGAAAACATTATTCAAAATTCGAAGACTTTTTAGTTTAAAATCAACTCAAGTGGATTTTATAATATGCTAATTTGTATTTACCAACATTTTTTGCTTTCTGCTTACCGCTTGAACATACAAATGTATTTTGAAATAACAGCCATAATTTTTTGCCAATTCAAGCTGTGTATTGATTTATTATTTTTATTTATTTTTAGTAATCCATTTGTTGTTTGGTTTACTTAATTGATTTTACGCTTTCCCAGCAACGCTCAAACTCAATTAAAATTTTTATTGTTATTGCAGAACGAGTTACTTATTTTCCCAATAAATTGGAGTGCAAGTAATAAACCGCGGGACCCTTCAATAAGTCTCTCTGGCTAATTAAGCGAATATTAAGTGAACCTTTACCGTTTACTGGCTTTGCTCTATTTACAATTTTGCGGTAAATCGGCTAAATCAAAGGTTTAACGCATTAATTAAGTATCTAGGTTTTACACCATCATATTCGTATTAGTTAGCTCATATGAATGTTGAATATTCGAGTTTCCGCTTATATTCACATGTAAGTATATACGAGTATTTAAACTTAGATTTCCTTATCGCCACCACCAAACTTTCTTTTCATCAAACACTTTTGTTTCGTGAATAGAAGAAGTAAGTTAATGTGTTTTGTTTTCGCAGCAAAAAAATAGTGCTTTAGGCTGCTAGTTTTCACTTTTTCTTGCTTTGATCGCCAATTTTGTTTGGTTTTTTTGTATGGTTTATTTATTGTTTCCTTTTTGCCAATGCCACTCACAACAATTGTGGTTTGCGATTTCCCTCCACTATTTTCTTGCTTCTATTATATTTATTAGACGCTTCGAGTCTTTCGCTGATCATAAAAGCTCGCCTTTAACGTTCAGTAACCTTATTTTGGTCTATAAGGTGGACAAACTGTTGGCCGGCTCTAATAACTATAAGTAGCTTTGAAGGCTTTTATGCGAAAATGTACTAATTTTGAGGATCGTCTTCAAGCGCGGTAGCGCGGTAAAGTAGGCGGTAAGTGTTTTTTCGATTTTTCTTTTTGTTTGTTACTTTACTTGCTTCGGAAGTGCTCATTACGAAAATTGTGGTTTATTATGTTGTTAGTTGAAACGGTAAATATTTTTGTTTTGGCTATTTCCTACTGTAAAGGAAAGTGAATTGAGCGATATCTTACCTTTAGTAGATAACTTGTTGCTACGAAATTGGTGAATATCTAATTGCTTAAACGTTTCCTCGAAATACAATCTACGAAAGCTAAGCATTTCGATATACTTATTTGAGGTAAACATTTCATATACTCGTATATATTAAAATAATTGAAAAATGCTAGAAAATATTTGTGAAATTCTAATCTCTAATTAATGTTATTTATTTTAAATTTTGGTTTAGTGTTGAGAGAAAATTTCACATTTAGGATTAAAAAAGCGTCCAATAATTCTTAGGTGCACATACATTTATTGCATTTAAAAATTTCGTGTGGTACTGTGCTGTTTTTATCAAAAATTTTAGAAAGAGAAAATTTTACTGAAATGTTTTTTTAAATTTCTTTGCGGTTTTTAGCCTTCCTTGAGAACTGGCTAGAGAACTCATGAAAATATATTTTTCATTTAGAAAAATTGTTGGGGAATTATGTTTTGTATTTTTAACAAAATTTTATAAGAAGCATATAAAATGCGGGTTATAGTATTTTCTTAAAGAATTTATTTAAGTTGAAAGTTTGATTTTATTATCTTGAATTAATATTAATCAAATGGAATTGGAACTCATTACAAACGTATTAAAAAATTAAAAAAACTTTTAGGTCACTTTTTCACTCGAAGTCCTTTCGTTATCAAATGCGATTTGCAAATAGTTTTTAATTATTTATTTTAACAACTAAAGTACACTGGTTAAATTTGCAAAAAAATAAGCAAATACAATTAATTGTTGGGAAAGATTTAACGTAAAAAAAGAACTGAAGTTAAGACTAATAATATAATAAAGTAAAACAATAAAAGAAATTAAAATTAAATTAATAAATTTATTTAAATAAAACAGAACAGAAAAAATTTAGCGGATCGAAACAAAACGAATCGAAGCAAAATTATATAAATAAAAATTGCAAAACAAATATAATATGCAGAATAAAAATAATAATAAAACCAGGAACCAAAAACGAAATAATAAAGTCCGAGAACGTACATGAATTAAAATAAGTATAGATTGAGCTGTATATACATACATACTTTAATATGTATAATTTAGGAATATTTTTAATATTGGTTTTTTTTTTATATTTTGAACAGACTTTTCCGAATGCAACTATTCAGCCTTGTTTCTAAGGCCTTTTAAAATTTTTTGTTGGCCTTTGTATAACTGTTGTGTGCACAGAACTGCTCTATCAAACAGTTGAATAGCTTCTTCTAAATCCTCTCCTTCTTGCCGCTCAATTACTGTCTGCATAATTTCTTGGTCCGAATAGTCATTCGCCCAAGTAATGTTATCTTCAGACTTTACTTCTATATTTTCAGGAACTAATTCGTAATTATAATATCACGGATAATGTTTAAGAACGAAAAAGTTTAATTTATTAATGAAGCACGAAGTGGACAAACAAAGTACTAAGTTCATTTTAGGTCGATATACATACTTACATATGAGACCCATCGTATTGTATTTCAAGTTTTGTCACGCGTACTTTCGAATTTCTGATGAATTTACTGTTATCTACGCGACATAGAAATGTGTTTTTTTTTAGCTTTCATTATTAGGTTTTTATTTACTATAAATAAACTACATATTTGCATTCGCATTGAAATACTTTATTGTAATTAAAAGTCAAATTATATTGGTATATTTAAACTTTAATTTTCGCCTAAGGAACTTGTTTGTGTTAAAACGTACAGACAGACGATCATGTCTTATAATCATAGACACAATTCTCCATGCAATAATTATGCATATTTTACTAAAATGAAAAACACTATTTATTCAAGAAAAGCTCTGTCATGTAATTTCAAATTCTCTTCTTCCCCGTAACAAACTTAATTGATGTTCACTGTGCTTTGGCACATCCAGTATATGCCTTCAAATGTAAATGTGTTATACCGCGAATTCATTGTTTTTATTTTTCAAAGCGATAAATATTTAATTAAATACATTTTAAATAAATATATTGGCTATAATGAATTAAGGCTAATTAATAACGCGAAAACTGTAATTACCGCGTTAATCAACGGTGCTTATTTGATCAGCGGAGTGTAACCGCAATTTTCTCTTAAACGATCACGAAACTGCACCAGCAACAATAACAAGTGCAAGCAACAACAATTAATAAGCGCCGAAAAAGTAATAAATAAACAAATAATGCCAACTTAAAAAAAATGTGCATAAGAAAAATTTTAGTAAAAAAATAAAAACAATAAACTAATGGATGCATAATAGGAAATACAGATGATCACACATTTGTATGTATGTATATGTATCGTATCTACAAAAAACCATATATACCTACATATAAACATAGGAGTGTAAACATGCCAGGGGCTTAATGCAAACTGTGGCGAAGAGTTTGAGCCAACCAACAGCTGTTGTTGTTACTACTGCCAATGCATTTGTGCCACAAATTGTGTTGAGTATGTGCGCAGCCGATCAGCTGCATTAATCATTCACCACTTCAGCGAGCAACAATTGATGCTACTAGCTACATACATACATAGAAATATATACATACGGCCAACAGTTGTGCGCAGGCCCGCTTCTCGATGAGCAAGTTAATGATCGCCAACAATGGTTGAATTAAGTGTAGGCTACGTGGGGCGGATTGCAGCTGCCACAATTGTTGCCACTGCTGCTGCCGCAACAAGTAATGAACAAATCAATGGCCAACGGCAACATGTGTAACATAGCCACCAGGCGAACGTGTATTCGCTCATGGTAAATTTTGTGTTAGTGTAAACGGTCGTCTTTTCTGATGTGGCAGTTGGGAGCTTGTTGCAGCAGTCGCTGCAGTAGCAACATCTCGCCAGCGATTATCGACATGATCAGCGCAAATAACGTTTAATTTATTGTAGCGACTTGAAGTGGGAACGCTACATAACTGGACAACGTAAGTGTAGCTGCTGGCGCTTGTGAATATACATTCATCTACATACAGACAAACAAACAAACGAAAATTATCTCGTATTACATACGTACACATGTATGTATGTGCGTGTGCATATGCCGTTGATGATACCATTGATTATTGTCTGATTAGTTAGTTAATGGCGCCAACGTACGATGGGGCGTATATGAGTAACACCTATGCGTTATGCACAAACCGTTTTCTCAAGCACAGTTATCCACTAACGCATAAGGAGAGCCGTACAAACGCCTGCACTTGCTGCTCATGTACATACATACCTACATACATATGCACATGTATGTAGATATTAAATGTCGAACAGCAATAAACTTCAGCTGCGGTTGCTATTGCCCCTGAAGCTGAACGCCAATGCCACTGTTCTTGTAGTTGTTACTGCATCAACACTGCTGCCTGCATTTTTGTTTGCGCTTGCATTTTTACTTTGTTTAGATTATGCGTTAGCTTGTTTATTGTTCCGTGAGATTCTGATATGAAATATTAAATGTTACATAATAACACAGTTGTTTAGAATAAACATAAAAATTTAAGTAATAGGGTACGTCGAATTGTTTTAGTACCATTTTGTTAGAAAAATGCTACCTGATTCATTTTAAAAATCCTTTCAAGTTTTAGACAACTTTTATAATCTATATAATAATCGGGGTTCGGCACCGCTGTCTGTTTTGTGGTAGTTAAAAGCAAAATCCAAATTTAATTGAGCGTAAGGAGAATAAGTTTAAATTGAAACTGTGATAAACTAAACTTAATTTAAACTGAGTTTAAACCAGTACTGAAAACTGCCCTTTAGAACCACTTAAAAATTATTCAAAAGAGAAATTACTGCAACATTAAGCTACTTCGTTGTTGATTGTACACCGAGAAAAAATCGAGACACCAATTTTACATCCCAAACTCTTAAAGTAAGTTATAAAATATTACCCAAAAATGTATAAAACATGATATGAATTTAATATGATTTATAAAATGATTTATCATACAAAATTTCTAGTTATGGGACGTTTCAATTAAAAAAAGAAACTTACATACTTAAATTTTAAAATTCAATGCATCATAAATATTTCAGCAGAAAAACTGTAAATTTGTGTATTTAATTAATTCTTTGAGAACTATTAAACAAATCAAGAAAGTTTGTTTGGCATTTTTTTAATAGGCTTTTTATCATCATCAGAAGGCTTAGTTATAATTCCCAGTTTGTGAATTTTTGGCGTCAATGAGGGGACAGATCGAATTAGAATGCTCTTTATAAACATTAAACCCTATTTTATTTTTTTATAAATTTCGTTGTTGTTATTTAATATCAAAATAAAATTTTTGCAAAAAAGGTTTTTTTTTCAACTATGGATATGCACAGTGCTTAAAGTGACTAACTGAGTGTCTAAGAAGCGAAATCGAAGAAGAAAAAAAGTAAATCAATCCTAATTGCACTTTACTTAAAAAAATTTATACACTATTCTTCTATGGCGATCCACTCCGGTCTTTCTTTTTTATAGCTATTCAGTTACTCAAGTACTTTTCTTCAAAAAGGTATGTGATAGGAATGTCAGACCCGGGATCCCAGTCCTTTTTAACTTCCGAATATCCCGGGATTAGTCTATTTTAATCCCGGGATTGTTGAAAACAATTCATTTAATAGAAATTTAAATTAATACAATTTTTATCAGAGGTATCTTACTTTCCATGGCGAAAGAAAGCATTATTTGTAACACTATTTGATACAACAGCTCCGCCTAGTTAAAGTTACCCCTGACGCTTAATGTGATCGCAAAATGGACTTATTTAAATGTGGCATCGCTTTAAATTGTATGCTGAGGAAATAAAACTTAATAAGTAATACATTTGAGTAATAATTTTTTTTAAAAGCTCATTTCAAAAATCAAACAATAGAGGACAATCCTGTCAGCTGTGTTTTATTTTTACTTAATTCAAATAATGTTTATTATTTTAAATATAACTTTCTGTCGCTTCTAATTTTACTGCCATTATAGAAGAGTAGGAGAATATCCTGCTCGAGTAGAAAATGAGTCTTACTATGAAAGTGATGTTAAAAGCACTAACGAGAAGGTGATTGAGGTGGATAAGACAGTAAATAAGTAATAATGCATTTATTGTTAATTGACTTTTAAATTATGTATATTGACTGTACGATACTATATTCTGCTTAGAAATTTCTGAAATTCGGGATCCCTGGATTGTCCCGGGATTTTGTTTTGAGAACTCGAAAATCCCGGGATCAGTAAAATGCCAAAAATTGACATCCCTGGTATGTATGTATGTCCATATGTATTACAGTACAGCTTCCAAGTAAACACAGAGTGCCAGCAGTACTTCTTTTCGTGAAGTAACTTCCCATTTGGCAAAGCCCTTTTCATTCCAGAGAAGGGTTTCAGAACATTTCTTTATTTTTATTAATTCGAGGTAACGTAGCCTACGAGGAGACAGGTGATACATTTTTTACCCTCATTGTACTATGCAAGAGTACATACATACATATGTATGTTCGAATGCAATCACACTATTTAAATAGTAAGAGTAATTACTCTGGCCAATTTCTTTTTCCGGTACAGGTACTAAAATCAAATCTGCTTTTAGGCGGCTTTTATAAATGTACCAGGCATCTAATAAATCTGGAATTTTTAATTGATATAACGTTGCCTACATCTAGGCTGTTTTTCTCTTTCGGCGGATTTCCACGAAAGCAATTAACAGTGTATGCATTGTAGCACAGCTATGTTGCTTATGATTGCCAGCAACATTTGATAACATAAGAAACATTATACTCTTTGCAAATCGCCATTCTGCCATTTTAAATGTATCTATTTCTCTTTCGGTAGGATATACTCTTTCAACAGTTGCGTTTGATTGCTCTCCGACAGGTGTGATTTTTAATTATGATCTCCCACATGTGAAGAGCGACAGTTTTGAAGTTCTTTTTTTTCTTTAGCACAACAATGTATGTATGTTCACCAGCAATAAGCAGTTAACAATAGCAATAAGAAATTTACAGCAACAATAGCAAGGGACGAAAGAACAAAACGGGATGTAAGAATTTGTCAAGGAAAGCAGAAGAAGCAAACAATCCAGAGGCCTACAACGACGGACTGAATCGCCGGCCAGGTAACACAACAACCGGCTTTAGAGATGACAGCTCGTAGAAGACGCGTAACAACCACAATGTAAACATTTTTTGAGTTAGCTCGCAATATGAACACATACTCGAAATATAAATCCCGGCCATTTTTAACTCCCGAATATTCCGGGATTAGTCTATTCAAATCCCGGGATTGTTTAAAAAAATTAACTAAATAGAAATTTAAATTTATAAAAGCATTATTTGTAACACTTTTTGATAAAACAAATAACTTAATCTTAAAGCTGAATATGTTCGCAACATGGACTTATTTAAATGTGGCATCGCCTTAAATTTAATGCTGAGGAAATAAAAATTAAGAAATCTACTTTGAGTAATTTTAATAAACTCGTTTCAAGAATCAAACAACAGAGGACACTCCTGACAGATGGGTACACTTTTCAATAAATCTTAATAATATATACATATGATCTTAACTATGACTTTTCTGAAGCTTCTAATTTTACTGTCATTAAAAAGGAGCTGGATAATATCATCCTTGATGTAGAAAATGAAGCTTAAACGAAAAACGATGTTAAGAACACTAACGAGGAGGTGGTTGAGGTGGATAAGGCAGTAAGTCTCAAAGATAAATTTCATCAAGGTTTTTATTTTCACATCTCGAAAATCCCGGGATCAATAAAATTCCAAAAATTGACATCCCTAACACATATGTACATACATATACATATGTATGTATATGTATGTATGTGCATATATTGGTATGCGTGCCGGTTTGGTTCCACTTGGCTGCGTCTGCAAGCGAGATCTTTCGTTCATTTGTTGTATTTTGTTTATTATCATGTTTTACCTGCCTTGTTTTTGTTATTAAGCGGTTAGTGGTTGTTTGTGTTGATATCTGAAAGATACACTCCGACGCTGACACGCTGTTAGGTGATTTTACATTGCTTATTTTTCTTCCACTTCCTCTTCTTTTTGTTAGGCTATTGTTTCTCTTTCTCGGCCCGATATGTTTTGTAGCTCATTCAGAGCTGGTGAGTTTTTGAGTTGCTGTTGCTGCCGCACTCGATTTTTCGTCAGTCTGTCGCGAGTATTCACCGAAATAAATTGTTGTTGCTGCTACATTTTGTTGCCGCTACAGCGCAAATGCAAATCAATCGATCATAAATATAGCGATCGAGTTGAAAAACGTTTTTTTTTGTTAAAAATTGAAAATGCAAAAATTTAACGTGTGACTGCTGGTCGTGTTCTTATTTTCGCAATCTTTCAACGAAATTCGAAAATTTTTTTTTGTTTTTTAATACGAAAAAACCAACGATAATAATTGTGAGAATAAATGTGCAAATGATTAATATCAAAATGAATTAAATTAACGAATGGTAATATAATGCATGTAAAAATTGGGCACGGAATAATAGCTTTCAAAGGTTAATTAAAGCATTAAACAGACAAAATCGTGAAGTATTTGCCAATAATAAGAAAAATTGATTGAATGTGACGAAAAATGTATCGATAGTGCAGAAGTGCAAAGGGAATAATGGTTGGCGCTCTTAAGCGGCTTTCACACAGTGCTTTAGTTGAGGACTGTAAAGTTATTTAGGAATAGGTTACTAATTTTGAAATTGAAAAAAAATTAAGAAAAATTTAAAAATTATAAAAATATTATTGAAATTAAAATAAAGAAAAAAAACAAGAAATATTTAAAAAAAAAGTAAAAAAAATTTTTTTGAAGGTTTAGAATTAAACGAAATTTAAAAATTATGTTTGAAAGAAAAAAAAGTTTAGGTAAAATACAAATATTAAAAAAGCAATTAAATGCTTAAACTGTTAAGCTAAAATCAGTTTCTTGCAGCTATAAATGGAATAAAAGAGAAGTGTATTTTACTAAATTTACATTTTAATTAGGGCCATGATGATACGCATCCGGTTTTAAAACAAAAGTGAAAAAAAAAACGAAAATATCAACTCATGCTAACAACACTAGTCATGTTTAAGTCATTTAATTGATTTTTATATTATGTTGCATGAATCAAAGCGGATTTAAGTTGAATCACGATTATTGCAAGTCTACATGAGAAAACAGGTCCAAAAAACGGATGCAGCTTGCAAAATACCATCCAATAACAGATAAAGAGTTGAGCAAGAGCTGGAATACCAAAAGCAAAAAAAAAAACATTAAGATCGCGATTTAACATTTTGCATTGCATGCTGGGCATGAAAATTTAAAATTTCAAGAAGCCACATTTAAATGACACTGCTCGCAGCCTTCACCTTCATCACATGCATTTAATGTACATATGTATGTATGTACATACATATGTATGTATGTATGTATGTGCATATGTATGTATGTATGTATGTGCATACATATTTTTTTTCAGCTTTTCCAGAGCCTTTTATGCGCAAAAACTTACTCTTCCATTACAGTTTTAAGTGTCGCACTTTGTTGCATTATCATTATGTGTTTTTTTTTTTGTTGTGTTCACCGCAAAATGGCAGCTTGCCATTTGGAGCTCATTAAATTTCATCTACCGACCAAAAACTAAAACAAAACTGACAGACACAAGCCAAGGTATTTAGATACTACTCGGTTGCTACCGATCAAGTTAGCGCGGTGTGCAAAACTTGAGCGGCGACGAAACGCTTTTGGCATTTTAAGTCGCTTAAATATATATGTACATGTGTAAATTTTTATTTTTTTCTCTAAATACATTCACATACATACTATATCGTAAATGCTCAGCAAATTCGGATTCCGAGCTTAGCGGTTTTGGGTTTGGCTTTTACTTAGCTGAGCTTGCTGGCACGTTTGTATGCCATTTTCTGAATAGAGTTTGCAAATTCTTAAAATTCCTTATACGCATTTGCCAAGTTTCTTACAGTTGCTAATTAAATCAGCAATATTGATTGTTGTGGTTGACGTTGTATACTTAATATCATGCCAATTGGTACACTCAATTGTTCTTTGGAGTCATATAATCAGGAATGATGGATTAGAAAATAGTAACACTATTACATCATACCGGAGCGAGTACGACGACTAAACCGTGTGGAATTCAATTCCCATACCTATAACTAAACTATTGTAAACACTACTGCGTCTAAAAAAAATACACAAAACAAATTTTAATCGCTTGGGAGTCATTTTCAGATATTGACAATATTGTCAAGACTATTTAGTCAAACGAAGAGTTTTGTCAAAAACGTGACAGTGGGTCTGTTGTTCTCGTAATACTTCAAGGTATTTCAATTCGGTTGACAACTTATATCGCTTGGGTAGTTGGTAGACTAGAGGCATACTAGAAATAGTTCAATTTAAATGTAAACAGCTAATGACACTACTTTTTGATTATAGTTTCGAGGTTATCTGGATTTAATGCCACCAGGGGGCTTCCACGATGAGAAACTTATAAGCATTCTGAATTGATATCGCATACGCAAATAACTTTCTTTTAAAATTGTTCAGAAATAAAATTTCATTTAATAGCCTAGTTAGATACTCGTACAATAACTTAAGATATTTAAAAATCTATAAAATATGTATTCTGTTGTTTTCATCGTCTGACCCGCATTACCAGCTTTCAAATGAGTCTTCGCTATCAGAAATGTCTAACTATAAAACGAATTTCCACATATGAACAAGAAAAACAAAACTATAACAACTATGTCAATAAAATGAACTTTCACTTGCAGAGACGATCTAAATATTTACGGTACATAGAAATAGTAGTCTGTAAGTCATCATTTGCATACGATAATTTTTTTCTATATCAGCTTTTTGCTTTTTACGTCTTTTCTATTTCGACTTTAGACTTCATAATTAAATTGAAAAAAAAAAAAAATTGTTCCAACACAAACTACTTTTACCATTTTGATCACTTCCGACGTTATTTATTGTTATTGTTATCGTCATTTTTCGCTGCGTTATTTTCCCGCCAATCAAATCATGGCTTTGCATACAAAGATACGTACTTATGTATGTACATACTATATTTGCATTGACTGGTTTTACGCTATTCGTAATGACTATCACCGGCAGTTTTTGTTATACGTGACGTTATCAGCTGTTCATTTATGTGTTAATACGAGTATTACTTTAACGTATGTATGTATGTACATATGTATGTAAATAAATGCATTGCATGATCAAACTGGTATTTAATATGCCCTCGAGGTGGTAATTCAAGTTCATTAATGATAGCACTAAATATGATTAAAAAAAATGATATTTAACCCAAAGAACCAATATGTATATATGCACATACAATGTACTCGTACAGGTACATACTTACTTATATAAATTTAAAACTTTTGAATCAGAATACTTATAAAAATGTTTGGACCCCTGTTTTATTCTGGCAAAGCAACTTAGAAGTGATTTTGAATGATAGTTGATTTTTGAGATGTTTTTTGCCGAGTGTGGCGCACTTTTCATACCAAACATGAACAAAACCCATGGAACGGCAACTCTTAGACACTTGAAATTTGCGGTAAAATTGAATGGGCTACAAAGCTGCGTACGCCAAATTTTATGTAAAAGCTTGAGGAGGAATATTTGATAGAGGATACTGTCATCAACAATTAACGTTGAAAAAATTAATAATTTATACTCGTATATATTTTTGGCATTATCGAAAAATTAAAAAAAAAACACACACATTTTTGTTGTATTTATTATTAACACATATCTTCAAAAATTGTCAAAAAAAAGCAGTTCCTAAAAGTAATATAAAATAATAAAAGTAAAATAATTTTTCGAACAGATTAATGGGTAAACATCGATTTTTTATAAATCGATTATATGCATTTTAAATTTTCCAATTAACAAATGGTAAGTTTACCAACGCTGCATCTCCACAGGAAAATATTATTGCCTATTGAACTGTCATATTTTTTGCCTGTTATAAGTTTAATCAGAGGCAATATTTGTGCGTAGGCATTGCAAAATGGCATCACGCACGGATATTCTTTGCATAAAAGCGCTTAAAGCATTTAAAATTTGCATAAAGTTCTCGGAAAAAGGCGGAAAGATAGAAAACAAATATTGTATTTTATTGTTTTGTTTTATTCCAATTAAATATTTAAAAGGACAGAAATTGTGTACATAAATAATTCTTGTCTGAATTTATAAACTAAAAGTCGTCCTTTTGGTAGTTTTGCTATACTTATTATGTTAACACGTTTTTTTTTTGTTCATAATATATTTTCACTAATATATCGAATAAGCATTTTTCGTATAAAAAACCGAAGTATGTATAAAAATCGATTTATCTAGAAAAGAAAATAATTGATTATTAAACAAATAAATATATAATAGATTTTTTCGATTCGGGGAGTCATTCCTAGACTGAAGGTGCTGAAGGCTTGGTAAAAGAAATTGATAGTTTTTGTTATGAGGCGATAAAGGCTTTGTGTTACAGAGAGCATTACCTTTTTGTCGAAAATCCAACCAACAAGTGTTGAGGCGCAGCAGTGCTTCTCCACTGCAGATTTTAAATGGCACAAATTTAGGTCCAGGTTTGTGGATAACACATTTAAGGCTTATGTTACTTTTAAATTGCAGTTTGATCAAAATAAGGAATAATTCTGCCTCGTTCAAAATGGAATAGGTGATGTATTTAATGTTTACTTTCTTTACTGAATGGCAATATATAAATATTGGTCTCAAACAGTGATTAAAAATAATTTTACTTTATGTAGGTGCATTTGGTTCTGTACCAAATATGTATGTATATTTGTACTTGAAGTATATATTATTTTGTATGTGTGTCAAATTTTACGTTTATTTCTCTTTTGTTCTTGAAAAGACCAATAAATAAATAAACGAATTACAACAAATCGTTCTTCTTTGTTATATTTATGTAATATTGTATACTTCTATAATACAACGATTACAGCCGCGTTACATTTTTTGGCAAATTAAAAATTACGGGATTTCTTTTTCAGATCTCGAAAATCCCGGGGTGAACAAAATGGCGACAATTGACATCCCTAGTACATTTCCATGAGCTTGTTTTTGCATTTTATTTGTTTTTCTGCGCTTCTGTTTATGTGTATAGCAATTAAATATACATATGTATGTATGTATGTATGTATGTAGTTGAGTGTCTCTATTTGACTTGACTATTGGTTTGACTTACGATTTTGCTTGTACTTTCCGCCACTGACCTTTTTGCTCGATATGGCGGAGCGGAGGGGGCGCTTCAAAAGCATACACTTTTTAATAAAATTCAAGTGGCCATAAATTTAAATTTAAATTTGTATGCCACTAGTCGCTGCTTCCATTTGATCTCTTTCTGGACTACTTGCTACATTCAAATTTTCTATTACTTTCAATGTTCACTAACTTTTTGTTTCATATAGGTTTTATAGCTTTTAAGTTTATAGTTTTTAAGCGAGAAACCTCAATTAAATAAACTTCTAAGCACTTTTTTAGATTTTATGAGTGCCGCTAGTTGAAATTAAAATTTTTATCGAATTTTTACTTTGAAGCAAGGTGTTTTACTCGAGCGGAAGAAATCAGTTCAACACTCGAGTTTTTAAAATGAGCTTTGTTGTTTGGTATCGTATTCATTTGTATCACTTAAATTGAACGTTATTAAACTTTTCCGCCTGTTTGAAGCGGAAGTCCGACATAGTTTTTCTTAGTGCAATATTTTAAACTACATTTAGCATAGTAAAATGTAACTTCATATTTCAATATATATCGTTAGTGGAAATCTTTTAAAAGATTGTTTAAGACTTTTTGTTGCGTTTGAGTTTGTATTGTTTAAGTTAAATAATTAAAACTCAATAGTTCATTTCAGGGACTTTGTGTGTGTTTTTGAATTAAAATAAAAAAATCGATATTTAAAAGGGAGTATATGTACATAAAATAGCAACTAATGCTTAACAATTTATTGCCTTTTTTTATAGAATATTTACTTAAAAAGCCTTTGCTTTGTTCTATATTATACATTTTGAAAGACAAAAAAAATACAAAATTTGGTGATATGTTTTATAAGGGGGAAACCATTCGAATTGTTTTTTTTTTCAATGTAATAAATCGTTGCTACATATGTACATACATATGCATATATGTATGTACCCATGTATGTATTATAAATAAACTTGTAAATATTTCAAACGGAGGAGCTCGAACATATCTTTGTGGCTCTTAAAAGACTTAAAAGCCATTATAATACTAAAATTAATTATTTTAAATTTATGACTAAAAATTTTTAATTTTTCTAAATTTAAAAAATTAATAGCATTTAATTTTGAAAGATAATATTATTTGAAAAATTTCTTTGAAATTGTTTTGGCACTTTATTTACGAAATGAAAAAAATGTATTTTACTATAAAAAATTTTTTTTGTTTCTTAAAAATTTTAAAAATGAAATTCAAAATCCTACTAAGAAGACTATTTATTAGGCTGACACTACTGTACATATTTGTTTTATTGCTACTTTTAAAAATCCATATAAATCTATGCTTGAGAATTTGAAATCGCGAAACTAAAACATTTAAAACCAGTATGTCTCAAAACCAATTTTGACTAGGGATGACGGAAAATCGTTCCAATATACATAAAAAGTTAAGTTTGATTTGCCCAATTCAAGTGACAACTTTTTACAGTTTTCTTAGCTTTGATTCAAGTAATAGTTTTCTTAAATGTATTTCAATGTGTCTTTCCTAAAAAATGGACAAACATTTAATATAGATTCATATTTACATTTAATATATGTATGTACATATAAATAAATAAATTTGTTGTAACATATTCCAAGTTAAACATAAAACAAAATTTAGTTTGCCCTCTTCATAATTTTTTTATGTTTTAGCTTTTCTGCAATAATTTCATTAAACTTATTTATATCTCTAATTTTTTTATGTTCCTTCCTTTAAAAAATATAAAAAAGCAAATTAATTATTAAATTTTTCAATTTAATGTGGTTTTTAATACAACCCTACATTGATTATTATATTTTAGAAATTTAAAATATTAAATATTAAAAACTTGGTTAGTTAGTGCGCTTCTCGTAACTTCATATGCAAATTAAATTTTGGAGCGATTTTCCGTCATCCCTGTTTAAACTTGCAAAATTACCCAGTTTTAATATTTCTTATGATATTTGTTTAAACTATTTTTTTTTCTATGATTTTTTCTACATTTTGTATTATTTTTTTATTTTTTTTTCTATTCCATTATGTGTTGAAATTTTTCAATATTATTATTACCTTTTTTTTCTTTTTTTTGGTGGTCATAGTCGTTTTTCTGGTTAACATGTGTATGCAGCTAACACTTCCGGTGCCACTGTCACCAATCATTATAAATGTACGTTGAGGCTATTTGTAATGTTGTTCCCCTGCAAGAGTCTGTGTGTGTGTATGATGACATATGTATGTACTCGCATGTCTTAAACATTGTCTCTATGCGAAAGGCAATTATCACATTTATTTAACCAACTTCACTATATGCACTCGCACACTCTGTGGTCACCCGCATTCAAAGCCTCAGAGCGAAAACAAAAACAAAACACTTCACCACGCACCACATACATAAATACGTATACTCAATCATTACTCTGGAGCCACTTGCATCACTGCCAATGTTTTCAACGCCAACACTATATATACAGTGATTGGCTATCTGTGCTGATTTCTTCCTTTAAGGCATTGTTGTAGTCATTTGGCTTTATTTATTTTTTTACTTACCTCGCACTTGTTTGTACAATATACATGTGTATGCATTTGCGGCACGTGCAACACTAAATACATAAAAGAATGCAATTCCACAAAAAATTAAAAAAAAAACACATAAAAAAATATGCACTTTTACAATATTAACTGTTATATTGTTAGCATGTGTGTGGCATTACATACTTAAAACAAAACAAAAAATGCTGAAGTGTCGCGTACACGGCGCAATTAAATAGATTATTATTTAGCTTTGTTGGCTGCATTTCAATGAATTAAATGGTCAATTATTGCTGACTGCTCATGCAATATATTTGCACTGCAGGTGTAATGACGTAATGGTCCAAGTAAAATGAAATGAGTGCGACACTCTGCCAGTATTTCAATTGGATGGTATTACATTCATAGGCTCGTCTGTAAACTTAATTATCAATTTATTTTTAGCTACATATTGTACGTATTATAAATGTGTGGATGAAAGCATTTTCAAGAAAATAAACATATTACCTAGCGGATGCCAAGACGTGTACATTGTATTCTTATAGATTTAAAGGGTACAAACTACCACCTACATATTGTGCAAACCTTTTTGTACAAAAGGATTTTAATCCAGCATCGGAGAGAAATTATAGAGATTAAACTCCATTTACTGGCATCACCAGCGAACCTCACCTCTCTTCATCTTGTCACAACTGCTTATTTAACAAACAGATCAATCGATAACTTAACACTGTAATGCCTCTATTCTTTATATGTACATGTTTTGATATCTGAGTTATTGGACTTAGAGTCTAGTCTATTAGTTCCATAGCAAATCCATATCTTATCTAGGGCATTGTCCTGCAAAAATATAGAATAGGAATCACTTTATCGCTTTACATCTTCTATGGTTATTAAGTATCCGAGTTTAACCTGCAAGTGGTACGAAATCCAATGGGTAAATGATAAAATAACTGAACATTCAAAGAAGCAAAAAATATGCGCATATAACAAGTACTTATGTATATAGAGGAAGAATGGCAGAGTAAGTGGAGTTGATGGCTTGGAGTTGATGTCAGCCTTTTCGCAGTGGCTATGGAAGTTGTGTTTTCTAACTGGAGATACATATATCTACTAACAAAAATACAAAATATACATACATTCGTTTTCGGTTATTAAAATCATAACATGGTCAGAAACACATATTTTTTTTAACTTGTCATACGCTTAGAATGGTGGCCCGCTGTGATAAGTTTAATCTACAGTCATATGATATTCAGAACAAATCTCTGCAACTTTGTATTTAGGGTCAACCAAAAAAATTAAAAAAAAAAGACCTCGACACGAACAATGGCTGGTAATTTAAATATTTAATAATTGAATCAAGCAAATCATCCGCTGGCATTGTTTCATTACACATATCATCGTTTTCTACTTTCATTCTATAAACCGAAAATTGTTTATGACCAAACTATTATGTGGTGTGCAAAAGAGAAATATTCATGTACATATGTTTGCACTCGTATACTAGGGTGGATCAGTTTTGTTGCCGAAAAAATCATTACTTAAGTCCGCTATAGTGGAAAATATAAAATTTCCTTACATTTACTTTCCAAAAATGCTGTCGCCTTAACTTTTAAGTTTAAAGGTTATGTGCGTATTTTTTATAATAGTGCATAAAATGTAGACGAGGCCATGATATTAGAAAAAATATATTGTATTATAAAATTACTACAACTTTTGTCGATATTACAATATGAAACAATTGCACTAACTCACAGGTAACATAACTTCCTCACCCTTTTCCAATTGTTTTGACGTTACACGCATTGTAAGACCGACTGCAGCCTGATCTTTTTCATTTGATTGCATATGGTCGATATTTAAGGAAAAATATAAATTTACATATGTATGAAGTCCACATACGAAGATAGCCGTTATAGTATATTTTTATAAAAAAAAAATGTAAACAATTATTTATGACATTACAGTAATATATACTGCTACTCATAATTTCGCTATTTGGCAAGCAGTTTATTCGGAAAATTCGCTTAGAATTTCATATACTTATATTGGTATTATCTTATCTTACCCGCAAATAAAAAAAAACTGTCGTACATATGGACCCCAACTAATGTATGTATATGTATGTACATATGTACATATAATGACGTGGCACATTTAGTTTATTATTCTCACCTCTTTCACAAATTCAGCTTTACCGCAACGAAACCCATTTGCTAAATTCTTACAAAATGACAAGGCAAAGCAATAGTAACAGAGGTCAAAGTAAATAATACGAAGTATATATTGTGTGTATTTACATACGTACATATCTATACATATACGAGTATGTTCGTAAGGACAATGTTTAAAATTTGTACTTAGTCTGCAATAAATGAGATCGTTTCGAGATTAGCGGAAAACTATTTAGATTACTACTGTGCGTTTTTAGCGCGTGCTTAATCTCACACAAATTCTTTGAATAGTTAACCAATGTTAAGCGTTTCTAGCGTGCACTCAATATAAAGCAATGAAGTAAAACAAGTTACTGGGTGTTAAGTTCTAAAAAATCGACTCCTCTTGGCAAATACATTATACTCTAATCTTGCTTCGCACACATTCCGATTTGCCAGTTCACGGTCACATTAACTTCTAGGCTGAGCCTTAGAAGCCCTTTCTAAGTGCATTCTCTTCACAATTGTTGCCAGTTAAGAAACTGCTGACAGTTTCAATGGCCATCCGTTTCAATAAAACGTACAACGACACGTTAAGCGAGGTTCATATTCGTTAATCAATTCTCTACACCTATGTATGCCCGGTAATTGAGTTGGTAAATTAATGGCTTACGGGAAGCTGACGTTGGCTTGTGACTTCACTTTAATAGTATATAATGATAAATGTATACAAAAACTAAGAACACCAAAAGGTAACTGACCCACGGAAATTGATGAGCGTTTCACGGCGCGATTGCTATAATGACCACATTCACTGTAATGGAGCTGTATAATATTTAGAATACCCGAAAACGATAAAATTACGCAAAAAAGGTTTTAAATAAAAGTAAATATTCATTTCCTATGCTATTTTAATGGTAAATTATTGAAAATGAGTTGGGATATTTTTCGTTTGTCGTGTTTGTAAAATAAATATAAAAAAAAAACGAGCTCCAACAGCGGCCTGTACAACTACAATGATGAACTTATTTGGCTTCTCATGACTGAATTCTACGCTGTTTTTGCAATTCGCTACACCACCTTTCTTTGACAACACTGCGTAGTTGGGAACATCTAAATCTTTTTGTACGAGTAGTTAGGTATATTAGTACTTTTAGATACATAAGTACATACATATGTGCATATGGATGTGCTGGGCTCTTTTTGTTGGCTTTTCCTGGTAAATATTTTCGCTCGCTATTGCGAGTTAAACCTAGCATTGCAGCAATTTCATCAGTTAAAGACAAAAAAAAAACAGAACGGCGTTTGCGGTAAGCGGGAAAAAGTGTGGGGAAAGGAGTAGATTTACACTTGGATTTTTTTTCAGTGAGTATATTTTACAACTCATAAATTATACACTAAAATCGAAGTTGAGAAAACAAAATATCTTATTGCCTCAGTGCTCTCTCCCCTAACAATAATAATAATAACAATATTAAAATTCGGAAAGATTTTTGAGATGAAACTTAGTAGCGACATTAAATGAAAAATTAATTGAAGGGGATGGTGCTTAATTCACATCACCTCATTTCACCTCACATTACTTCATTTCACCTTCCCTCACTTCTTCCACTTCACCTCTTCTCACCCCACCTCACCTCACCTGCTCTGATCTGTAGCCCGTTTCTGTAACTCATTTCGATCGAGGTTCTCGATAGAAATTGTCGATTTGACGTCACACTCATTGTATTTCTCTAAAAAAATTAGTCGAATTGATCTACAACCCTGTATAGTCAGTTGATTTGTTCCATTCCATTTCAGTAGGAACACTCGGTTGAAACAGTTTCTGTAATCAAATGAAATGAAATATTGCCGATTGTTGTTCTCACTTGCTGTTGAGGTGATGAGAATTGCTTATTTAAGTGACTTTCATGTGTTTGTGTACACAGTTCGTTTAATTTAAAAAAGAAGCTGGTGGAATTAAAGACCAGTGTAAGTATATTATGGTTAATATATTTTATATGGATAATTAAAAAACTTTTTATGTATTTTTATTACAAAGAAATACGTCGGGTCGGGTTACCAATTACCAATAAACTCATAGGTAAAATAGAAACAATCTTTATTTATCAATATTAAATGTTCTGTTTACATATTTTGGTCAAAACGCTCACTTTTCACAATACGATTTTCTTAAATATGTAATTGCTAATCCGATGTCATGAATTTCATGTCGATTGGCATTCCATTTCTCTCACTGTTCCATATTTTCTCGTTAAAGTCTAACGGAAACACTCTTTCTCGATCAATCGACTAATTTGGATCGAATCGATGTGACGTCATCATAATCGACAATTTTGTCGATTTCTTACAGAAACGGGCTACTGACTTCTACTTAGCTCACCTCTCTTCACCTCTACTCACCTCACCTCACCACACCTGCCCTGATCTGACCTCACCTCACTTAACTTATGTATATATAAATATATTAATTGATTTTAAATGTCGGAAGTACGCTAAAAGTATCTACCGTCTTTCGAATGTAATTCGCAAACAGTTTTTGCTGCCATATCCACTCACTCATTCAAATTTTTAATATCCGTGTGATGACGCAAATTTAGCTGACTAAAAAGACCCAGAAATTCCATTTTTTAGGAACCGCCTGATATTCTACGACGATGTTCACTCAAATATAAGTTGCACTTAAGGCATTGAGTTTGAAGGCGCAATTTTTCTGCGTGTAAGCTTTAAGAAGCACTAGTTTTCTATCTGCCTAGTTGTAAGTTAGTATGAACCTCTGTGCATTGGCAGTATAATAGTGGTAACTCACCGTTGCTTGTTAACACGTTGCGCCATGTGGCAATTTTAAACAATATAAATATATATACGAATGCTTATACATACAATATACATACAAACATTTGCGAAAAATGAAAAGTAGTGAATTTCAAATAAAAATTTTCACACAAATGTGCAACTTAGATTTGTTGTATACTTTAGCGAATGTGTGTGTGTCTGTGTGTGATGTGTGAAAACTAAGAAAATTCGCGTAATTTGATTGTTTCTAGTAATGGAAAATGTTGACGGGAATGACGGTGCTGTATATTTATACCAACTTATAATCATGTGTAATTTGTACATACACACATACAAATGCAGCGTATGTAGCCATGAACACACGAGCTTGCATAGTTTTCGATGTTGTCGGCAGGCAGGTGATTTTGCCTTAGTTGGCGTTGCATTGTTTGCAACTACTTATTGTAAATCAAAACCACTAATTGTGAGAATGAATGCAATGGGAAAATCTCAAGTGCGCATTGTCGTCTTGTGCAGGCTAGCAAAAACACAAAAAAAAAAAAAACACAAAAAATACTCAAAAGAAAATGATAATAATAAATTAAAAACAAAAGCACAATAAATGCGAATAAATGCATATTTGAATACGTGCAACACTTCTTTTCATGCCATGCCACCATCCATCCCTTGCTGCGCCACTGCAATAAAACACCGGAAACCGCCAGTGCCGCCGAATCGACAACCACGGAAAGGCATTTCCGTGTGCGCTAATTTAATTTCAAATGTTAAAATGTTAAATGAAATTCGTGTAAATAAGCCAGCTGTTGAAGGATGAGAATTTTAAATTGTTTGTAAATGCAGACAAATTGACTTTTCAACTTTGCATATGTACCATATATGTACATATGTATGTCTCATTACTGCTATTCGACACACAAAGGACCAATTAAAGTTCGTTAAGTTGCCTGAAAAATACAAAAATGCCAAAAATATTCTTAATTTTTCGACTTCTTAAGTTTTAATTACTTTGAGGTAATTTTAATAATCCTAAAAGATAATAACATAATTAGAAATTAAAGAAAAGGCAAAATCAATTTTTTTTTGTTAAATCATATATAAAACTTAAAAAATATTATGCAAATCAACGAAAATGGAAAAAGAATTTTGTTTTATTTTATTAAAATTATTAAAATGCTCCCAATTAGATTCTTCTTGTGGCCGCTGTGGTCGAGTTGGTAGCGGTGCGTGCTATAACTCGATATGCCGGTGAGTTCGAGGTTCGAATCTCAGTCAGGGCAAGCAAAATCTAAAATCATAGAAAACGTTTTTTCTAATCGCGGTCACCCCTCGGCTGGCAATGGCAAACCTCCGAGGGTATTTCTGCCATGAAAAAGCTTCTCATTAAATACATCTGCCGTTCGGAGTCGGCACAAAATTGTAGGTCCCTCCATTTGTGGTACAATATAAAGACGCACACTATAAATGGTGGGAGAAGCTCGGCCAAACACTGAGCTATATAGTGTACGCGCCAAAATTATATTGTTATATATAATTAGATTCTTTTGCTATCAATGCTCTTAACGGAATCTTAATATAAATTCATACTTAATGGACAAACTAATAACAATTTTATTAACAGCAAAAAAAAAAAAAATCATGAAATGAATGAAATTCACTGATGCAACTGAAAAAAACTATTGCATAGGAAACGGCATAAAGTTTTGGATTATTCTTAATTTAATTTTAAAATTACCTAATTGTTGTGGAAAGTATTTTTTATCTTTAAGTGTGCTCTATTTCCAACCAATTTATCTAATAAATATAAAATAATTAAAAAAATGTAATTCCATTTGTTCAGAAAATTACAAATAACAACAATTACATAACGTCATTGAAACAAAAAAATTTAATATATATAATAAAATAATAATAATAAAATATAAAAATATTAAAACTATTAAAAAAGTGAAAATGTATAAAATTTGAATAACAAGTAAAGTGTTAAATAGCAAAGAACATAATAATCAAAGTAATTTGTTTAAAAACATAAAAAAAAAGTTTCGACGAATAGGTCACCTCCTCCCTATATTAAGTCGGCAGGAAAAACAAATCCCAAGGTAATTAATGACCAATTTCGTTTGCAAATTACACTATCCTTCGAACCATCTTTTTTAATTAAAACAAATACATTTTTTGCACTAACTTTCTTCTACTTATTACAAAGGATTTAAAATATATTTTTTTGTTTTTGACGCAAAAATAAACAACGTCGCGCTTACTTGAATTTCATTCTCTTCTTCCTTTATGGCGCCACAACCGTTTGTCAGTTTGGGTCGAGTACAAAAAGCTTCACCAGTTCCCTCTCTCCTGCGCTAGGTTTCGCCAGTTATTCACACCAAGGGAAGTTTCTTTTACTTGAATTTCATTATGTATTGGAAAACGAACCTTCGAAAGGTGCAAAACTTTCTATTCGAATCCTTTCGAAGAAAGGTAAATTTTTTTTTACCTCAATTGAAATGTTGCATTCCCAATTATTCCTGCTGATTATTTGGCGTTCCTTGAGACAGGGTACTGTCTGTTCTAAGCTCCAAACATTAATGCAAAATTGTCAACTAAGCAAACCTTAGTCAGTCCTCTTGCTCATAAATATCTATTTATACGAGTCACGAGTTTGCAATTACACGTACAATTGTACTTCTGCGTTCAACCGCTGTTGCAACTTGTTAACACATTTTGTATTAACAACAGTTACTCTACATTTTCGCACTATTTTAAATGCGCTTGCACGCCATGACATTTGCACTGTAAATTTCCGCAACAAGCACATTGCTCATACAAAAGTATTGAACACTCATACGCACTGGTGCGCCCTCACTAAAATGCACACATCTACAGTCGATTGACATATGGAAGTGTAAGTGTTCTTGTGTGTTTGAATATGCATGTGTTGGATGAGAAAAATCGATTAAATCAATTGTGGCGACAAAGGACCAAAAGCTGCAACAAAAAAAAAAAGAAAAGAATTACATTGAATTATTAAGAACTGCGGGAGAACTCAATAAAGTGTGAAATTTGCATTGGTAAATATCGAAATGCATTCACACCGACAACACAACAACAACGCAAGTTATTACAATTTTCATACTCATTATAAACGCATGCAACAACATATAAAAACTTATAGCAATGGCAGCGAATGCACACTTTATTTCCATTTAATTATAAAATATGTCTGTAGCAATTTATGCCTCTGATTGTAATTACATCGGCACTGAAGTGCACGAGTTTCAAATGGGATTATGGACTTGTACATAATTGAATTATTAATCAGCAATTCATTAAGGATAACAAGGCAGTATTTAAATTGTGGGTTGGTATGTGTGTGTGTGTGTAAGCGTGTAGTTGATAGCGTAGAAGGCTAGTTAAAAGAATTTCAGTTTATTCGTATAGTTTTTGCATGCTGTTGTGATGGAGTAATAGCGGGTTTTAGATTATAAAGGAAGTTATTCTTCACTTTTATATAATTATCACACATACATGCATTCACAAAAATATTCCTTTTAAAATTTAACTAAAAATATAATTTAACCATCAATAGTTTTTTTTTCAGATTTTTTAAAACTCAATACAATGTATTAAATATTTTTAAAATATGCTCTTACATTTTAATCGTAAAATTTTTTTACTAGCCGAAAAAAATTCGTTTACATATCTACCTTAAAAAAAAACGAAAAAAGGAAACGGAAACCGTTTAGCGAAATGTTACAATTTTAATTAAAAATTGAAAAAAAGTACCTTTCTATATAACTAAAGGAGAAACTAGAAGGTTCAAGAGTTTTTCTTCTAATCAACAGGGAAAAAGTTCACAGAACTGTTAGAAAAATCAGGAAAGCTTAAAGGGAACTTTTAGTTACGCTAAAGTTATTTTGAATCAAAAAATTTAAGATGTCAAGGCAGAATATTTATTTTGAATTATGTACGAAAAAAATTTCGTCAAAAATTGTTAGCATTTTGAGAAAAATATGGTTGCTGTGGTAGTAATTTGGAATTATGTACATATTTGTCAGCACACCAACAAATCAGTATTTGTAAAGTTATCAAATTGAATTTGACACAATGGAAGTTAACTTCTCAATCTCGAAACTCCCTCAGTCTACAGCGGTATACTTTTTGGTCTCACTTGTGGATTGTTCGATAAGAGCAACATAGAGGATGACAGATGCAAGCAGATCGATAACTACATACCTGTGGTCACAAGCGATAATCGCCTTAGTCCTGTGTTAAAGCATATATAGGCATATTTGTGCTTGAGCTAGACTGTGATTTGGCACTCTCCTCAACTTAATTCGCTGCGACCTCATTAACAGCTTGACCAAAGGAAATTGCATTAGTTTCTACGTCACTCGTGCTTTTTTCATATGTTCACAAATATTCGGCTAGATATTGGTAGTCTGTCGGCAGTAGTTCCTCTTTGTCAGAGCGAAAAAATCGCGGACAGAGGACATCCTCAACAACCAACGTTTGAGACTCCGGAAAAGTCATTTAAACAAATTACTGAAGCTGACAGGGTACCAACAGACCGCAGATAACATTCTCTAATAGCCTATGTTGCTAGTTGCCTTAATCTTGTTGTGTAATTATTTATAATTATATTTCATTCAAATAAATAAATAAATAAATAACATTCTCTAAGAGACAATTATCATCTTGATGATAACTCTTGCCATGAATGCTCCTACTGCCTCGTGATTCTCCTAAATATCGCTTTTGTTTGCTTCCCGCAATCTCTCCGCTTTTCATTTCTTTTCAAAATGCTTTCAAACCTTTAATTCGATTTAATAGAATTATATTAATATTCAACATAAGAGAAATTGCTGCCTAATCAAATCGAAAACATATCACAGTTGTTAGTTTATGACCAAAAACACATCAAATTTATTTATAGTATGGCATTAAAAACACTTTTCCATCAACGATCAAAATTTCATGTGCAATAATAAATAGTTTGCAGTGTTTTATGACTAGATAATTAACAACAATTGCCGATTGGCTTGGAGAAGTAAACATGCAATGTACAAGGTGGCGCAAAAGTAAACTTCCGATGTTTTTTGGCTGTAATTTAAAGAAAAAATGAAATAAAATAAATAGTCAGCAATATTCCGCGTTCTGGAGCAGTGTAGCGTAACATTGTTTATTAACGTGTATTTCGCATGTGTTTACTACACAAATGTCAAAACAGAACTGACATTAGGGGCCAATCGCAAAATTTATAGCATTTTCTGATAGGAGGATTACTTTTGCGCCACCTTGTACAATCAACTATGTACACACTGCACATATGTTTGTGTATGTTTTGCATGCATCACAGATAATAATAATAATCAGCACCGCAACAGATGCTGTCAACCTCAATTTTTCTACAAAATCTTGCGAGAAACTAAATTTGTTATTAGCTCAATGGATTTGATTGTTATTATTAATAAACATATACAAATATTTGAATGAGTATGTAGATGTTGTTGCATCTTTCGAACACGGCCTCTTTACATTACGTAGCACTTAAAATGTGCAAGCAAAAAAAGTTGCTAACAAAATTAAAAAAAAAATTAATTCACCCAAACATTTGTGTGTGTTAAGAGTTGCTATTAAAAGCATTGAAATTCATTGAAAAAGTCCCAAAAAAAAGTTAGAAAAACAATAAAAATGGAAAAATGAAAAAAAAGTAGAAAATGCTTTGCACCAACTTTGTGTTTTTATTATTAAATTTTCCTGTGAAGCCTAAATTTTGTTTGCGAGTTGTGTAAAATTGCAGCTGCACAAAGACGCTGTGCAGCCGACACACATTTGAGGCAGACGGTTTTATGCGAGTAGTAACATTAAAAATTTGCATGCACGCGAAAAAAAAGAAACAAAAAATATACAAAAAAAAAAAAGGAAACGCAAATTTACGCTTAATTTACATACGCACTTGCTTACAGACACATTTGTTTACAGATAAACTTCTTTGTACTTATTTTTGCTCATTAAAGTTGAACGCATTTGCTTTTGGGGTTTTGTGCGTTTTCCCCTCTAAGGCTGTCGTTATAGTTTTTGTTGTTGCCACACTTTTGACGTCAATACATCAACAACAAGAGCAACGAAAAAGTAATAAAGCTTAATATAATTAAATGTGTGCAGGCATATTCTCTGTTGTGGATGTGCTAATTTTCACTCGCCAAAAATAAATCCACATTTGTGTTGCATGAAAGAACAACAAAAATTAAAAATTTACAAAAACGACATATTCACTGAATATAAACTTAAACGCTTCAAAAATGTATGTTACAATGCTGCATCTGTCGCATTACTCGTGCACTAATTGCAGAGGGCAAGAATTAAGTCTGTGAAATTTTATTTCTTTCTTAACAAAGCGCTTTCAATATTTTCGAGATTACTCTGTATTTTTGAAACTCGAACACTTTAATAAGTGTTGGGCACAAGTTGAACTAAAATTATAACTCAATACTGAGGCTGTGACTTTTTAGCTTTTAAGAGCTTACAACAATTTTACTTTTTAATACACCGGAGCACTTGAAAATTTAAAGTCCATGTCACATCCCTTTAGCCTCGAAGTTTAATTTATTTTGCATTTACTTTAATATCACAGTACAACACATGATTTGCCAACTCAATTCTGAGAATTGTATGTGAAATTAGACCCAAAAGGAATAATTTCTGCATCATTCGTTTTGTCTTCTTACCTGCCAAAATATTTTTAATATCGATTTGAAGTTAGTACTATCGTATAGGGGAATTTATCACGTTTTAGGCCCTGTTGTTTGACATAGCTCGACAGCCACTAGACTGATTTAGTTGAAATAAATTTAAAAAAATTTAGAATCACTATTCCCTTAATCTGTTCATATATTGTTTTCCTATACAAGCAACAGTTTCCAAGTTAAAAATAAGCGCATGATTTATTCGCAATTGAGTAAAGGTATGAATTTCAAAAATTTGCTCGACATATGCACAACATTCATACCATTACTCAATTGCGAATAAAAGCGAAACGCGTACATCGATTTTCATGATATTTGTCTCATTTTGCTCATAGGTAATGTGACTTTGCGAAAAAGTAACTAGACTTGAAACTTATTTCCGTTTTGTATTTTTTATGAATTTACAAAAAAAAAAAATATGTTTTATTCATGCGCTTATTTTTAACTTGGAAACTGTTGCTTGTATAGGAAAACAATATATGAACAGATTAAGGGAATTGTAATTCTAAATTAAAATTTATTTCAACTACATCGGGCTAGTGGCTGTCGAGCTATGTCAAACAACAGGGCCTAAAACGTGATAAATTCCCCTAAACGATAGTACTAACTTCAAATCGATATTAAAAATATTTTGGCAGGTAAGAACACAAAACGAATGATGCAGAAATTATTCTTTTTGGGTCTAATTTCACATACCGTTCTCAGAATTGAGTTGGCTATCAATGAACTGAAAAATGTTGTACGATCGTACTAACTTCAAATCGATATTAAAAATATTTTGGCAGGTAAGAAGACAAAACGAATGATGCAGAAATTATTCTTTTTGGGTCTAATTTCACATACAATTCTCAGAATTGAGTTGGCAATCAATGAACTGAAAAATGTTGTACCGTGTATGTTAAGATTTATGAAACTCACAATCCAAGAGAGACTTGGGATTCAAACTTCGAAACGGAGAAAAACCAGCTGAAAAAACAAAAATAAAAAGTATTATCACCGATACAGGAGCCCATATACCTGTGCAATTCTACTCGTATATTTGAATTTATGCTTAAGCTTCAAAATTTATTCGTATCTGTAGTATGTCGGGCAACAAGATTAATCTTCTACACTGGTAGATGATCGTTCACACTTTAGAGCGGCTATTGTATTAAATTGGAAGACAAAGTTAGTTTACCAGGCACAGAGAAGAACTTCCACGTCAGATGAGGCATCAAGTAAACTGCTTAGCTCTCATTGTGTACCTGACGAGATCCATGTGTTACCATTATCACCCAAGAAAACTAAATCTAAGTAAATATTAACTGTTCTTTTGAGATCCGAAAGAAGAATCATCACCTCTAATGAAATGAAACCCCTTTAATGTGCTTAAATGTATGTACCTATAGTTTTTTCACATACATTGTGACAAGTTTTTAGTATTCATTTTTCCTTTATTTAATTTATCTTACAAAAAAAAATGTAATAACCAAAAAAAATGCAATCAAATTTTCGAACTTTTTCAATGACCTTTTTATATATTTCTTAGTATGCGGTGTTGTAACCCATTTAATTTTATAATTAACAATTTTTTGCTTACATTTTTCGACAATTTTTTCCTTCTCGGAATTTTATTTATTTAATTATTCTTTTACTTTCGTGAACTAAAATTAAATGAACTACAAAACTGAATACTAAGAAAATTCTTCACACTTTTTTGAAAAGGCTTAAAACTTGGCTTATAAGATTTTTTAATAAGAAATTAACTTTTTTTATTCGAAAAATAAATAGTGAAAACTGGCGAATACTTACGTATCGGCTCTCACAATATGACTATCTATTTTGGTTTTTTAAATTTTTAAAACTTTTCATTTAAAATACAGCGAATTAATAATTACATAAACACAAGTTGCAAACATCGTAGAACATAAAAAAGAATATCGACAAACCTGCATGAAAGTACAAATTTAAAACAATTTTTTGAAAGTTTATTCGAGTATAGCACATTAAGTTTTATTATAAAATTATCTTTTTGGCAATTTTTTTAACTGTTGCTTGCACAATTTCTTCCACTTAAAAGATTTTGGAGTCTGCGTTATATGAAAAGAATTGTGGTAGAACGTTAGCTCTCAAAAATCAACTTCAATAGTACAAAGAATTCTAAAAAAGCTAAAAAAGTTAGATATTTCGGAGAATTTTTATTTTGGTTATTATACATTTTTTACAAAGTTTTAAATTTGAGGGTATATGGAGTTTTGTGAGGAATATAATTCTTTTTAGTGAAAGGTATCTAATATAAATTAAGTAAAAATTAAATAAATATCCAAAACTTGTCAAATTGTTGGTGCCGTATAATTGTGGCAAGCAGTATTTTCGGTGATGATTTTATATTCTTAGTTTTTACATATGTACATATGTTATGTGTGCAAAGAAAATCATAAATATAAAAATTCTTTGTTATAATTTCTTGATTTATATTAATCGGTCTTCATTTGAATGAATTAATTTTATGCGCTTAATCACCTTGGCATAGTTGTGTTACGATTTACGACTACTCATTTTCTTTATCTTCACACCTTATAAATGTATCTTATAAATACATACATATTTTTTGGTTCTCTATTCTGTTCAGAAATTTGTCTCCAGAGGAGTAAATTAAACGAAAAAAAAAAAAATCTAACGTATATTCTGGTGCCACAATATTTGCATATTCCAGTGAAAAGGTATGCATTTAAATGCAGAGACATTCTCGTATGTATCTAAAAGTGAAGCTCTAATTCCGTGACTCATTGCACCATCCACGAAGACAGAAAACACAATTCATACGTACATAATGCTGTCTTCCCAAATATAAATATATATGTACGTGTACCAATGTATACATTTAGACCTACTACATAAATATTCGTCACGACAACATGCTCCGCATATTTACGTAAAATATGATTATTTTTTATTTTTAACAATTTTATGTTGTCTTTCTTTTTTAAGTGTGCCTCTTATGAAGAGCGCGATTTGTTGCTTAAGTGTTTTCAGTAACAGTTCACAATTTGAAGCTCCCCTGTGCTGCGTTGTATCTCGTCAGTACTTTTATTTATAGCGAAATTCTCACACTCATCCAGCGCTCGAGTGCAGTTTTCGAATTTTCAATGTTGTCTTTTATTGTTCTAAATGACATAAGTACACACTTACATAGATATACACACATACATACATACATATATCCTACACAACATATGCTTCACTTTCAATTCAATGCGTTGTTGTTGGTGTTGACATTAAATGCATTTTAGGTTTTTGTCTTTATTGTGAATTTCCGGCCAATCTCTCGGTCATGACGTCGGTTTGCTTTATTGTATTTTATTAATTTTTTTCTTCTTGTTTTTATATTTGAATGCTGCATCGGTTGGTCGCAGCTTAGTTCAAGTGTCTGGTGGCTCGATTGTGACATGTTGAGCGCCTGTTGAAAATTAAATTTATTGGCAGTTAAAGTTCGGTTCGCCTTCTGTCCGGACATTTGCTGGAAATGTATGTGTTTCTAAGTTTCCAAATTAACAAGCACGCAGTTAATTTGAAATGGGGATAATTGTAGTAGATATTAGTCTTTTAACAAATTTTTTTATTGCAAATTTATTTTAAAAAGCGGCGTTAAATGCTTTACCAGCACCCAGCTGTGTAATGAAGAAAATATTTTTTGAATACACAGACCGCTGTGTCGATACTGTGGTCCCGATGGTAATCCCAGGTAGGGACGCGTGGTCGATCTTTACAGATGGCTCGAAATTGAATGGCAGAGTAGGAGGAGGGGTCTTCTCGCAGGACCTATCCTGAACTGTTCTTTTCGGCTGCCGGATCACTGTAGTGTTTTCCAGGCTGAGGTTCTAGCCATTAAGGAGGCTATAGACTTGTTACAGACCGCTTTAAAAGGCAAGGATATCTTTATATTTAGTGATAGCCAAGCGGCAATCAGAGCTCAGCTACAATTAAATCAAAGTGTGTACTGGATTGCAGCCGAACTCTGCAGGAGATGGCCAAGCAGGACAGGCTCAACCACATTTGGGTTCCTGGCCACAGGGACATCGAGGGTAACTGCATTGCGGATGAACTTACGAGATTCCAAGCAGATTCTTCCCAGTAAAGAACGCATTGGTATGTATGCCCTTTGGCACTTGCAAGCTGCTTTTAAAAGAATCTACTTATGCTCGTGCGAGCGACAGATGAACACATACCACGACCTGTAGGATCTCAAGGCTAACTTGGCCTAGATGGGACCGTAAACGGTCGCGTAGTCTTTATACCTTAAATCGGGACGATATATCTCAAGTAATTGGCGCTTTAACAGGGAACTGCCTCATAGGCAACCATGCCGGTCGTCTTGGAGTACCCTTAAAATTATGAAGAGGAAGAAATGGTCCTGCATCTTCTCTGTATCTGTCCAGCTCTAGCCAGAAGCAGGCTACGTTTTCTTTATTTTCCAACTAAGTCCCAGAGGATTCTCAAATAAAAGGCATAAAACCCATGTGTTAGTCTTTATACGAGTATAAGTTTTATATTTTAGTTGTTCCCTTCATCAAGATAAACAGTTTATCTGGCAATTTGGTTATAATTTATTGAGTTTCCGACAACAGTAACAAAGTACATAGATTATTTTTAATTTTCGGAAATTTTACATTTTTAGAAACTGAGAAGAACTATAACCACATAACCAGACAACCTGGAAGGCGTCAACGCCTTAAACAATTTTACAGATTTTAATTTACAGGAATTTTCAAGAATTTAAAAAATATGTTTGAGTATACTACTACAAATCTCTTCAAATTTAGTAAATAAAATGTAAGTTTCAACGCTCTAAAAATTATAATTCGTTTTTGCACAGGCTGCCATGTTTTTTTTTTACATATAAAAATTTGGTTCAAATCGTATATGGAAGCAGATGGGGCAGCGACTTTCACTTTATTATGCAAAACTAAATGAGCTACAAACAAATACCAACTTTTTTAAAAAATGTAAAAAAAAAATGTTGTTTAATAAAATTTTGTTTAATTGTGTTAAATCTTTTATAAATTTTTAAACTTGTATTATTTTAGTTTTTATTTGAAAGTTGTCTGTACTTTAATTGAAAAAAAAAATTAAATATCTTGCACGATTTCAAAAACTCTTTTACGACTATCTTTTAATTTTAATGATTTTCTCTCATCTATGGTTAAATTCGTTTTGAAGGCAACTTAGTCTCGGCATCAACTTTGATATTAACCAAAAAAATATATTTCCTAATTAAATTATGAGCGAATTTTGAAACATGGACCGCTGTGATTTCTGAATTTGCACGATCGATGAAAATATAAGCAGCCCCTCATATAAAGTAAATGACAAATTTTATTATACATACATACATACAAACATAAATTCTTAGCTTTATTCTGTGCATTTCAACATAACCGAAAAATGTTTTCACATTTGCGTCGATTAATTTTTAATTTTTTCAGCAATAAAGAACAAAACCAACCTACACACTGCGTTGATAATATCTACATATGTTTCTTTAAACATCATTTATATGGACATGTATGTACGCAGTTATATCTATGTAGGTACCTTTGCTTAAAAAGACCCCTTCGAGGTTTCCCTTAAAAACTTGCGCAGCTAATGAGATATTCATTTTATGAGATTTGCGATTCAATTATGTGAATTTCAGCTGCACGAAAAGTTGCATTTCCTTCGAATAAATTTGGCTATTCGCTCTTTTGCAAGCTACTCGAAATTCAGAAAATTAAATAACAAACTTAACGTCTACCGTCTGCAAAAGAACACACTTTATTTTTACTTTGTCTATTGCATACGAGTACCTAACTTCCGCTTTTCTCACCTCAAGTGATTTGTGAACCGTATTCAACCGTATATAAATTAACTTTCAACATACATATGTAAGTGCATATTCAAATGTATGTGTATACGAATGTTTGTTCGTATTTATTTATGTTGCATCTACAGTGCGGCATATCAAATGTATGACGCTCCACCAAATGGCTATAAATGTCAGAAGTTCCCTTGACACTTAAATTTGCCACATTTAAACTTCACTATTTTTCCTAGTTTACCTTTAATTGCACTTCCTCGTTTCTGGGAAAAATTCTGGTTATAGATTCTATGTACATACATACATACATACAAGTACATGTATGCACGCTTAATGCAACCAATTAACTAATTTCGTTTCCAACGCCTCTTTTTGAATGTGTTGCATGCAGTTGCTCAGTGCACATCAGATTGTCATTAGCATCTTTCAACACATTTCATCTGCATTCAGACCACTAAAATAAGCGCATCACCTTGAGCATTTAATTCAAAAAGTGTACGACTATTTTTAAGTATGTGGCTCTAAATACAGCGCGGCTATTTTTAAGAACTCCAATTTTTCTGCTGCTTGATGTTGCAAGAAAAATGTTGGTTTCCATGCTTCACTTCGCTTCTAAATTCTTATTAGTTTGCTACTTTCGGACGGATTTTTATTTTTTTAGATTCCTGTTACGCTCCAAATGAAAATTAACATACATACATATGTATTTGAACAGATGAATTTTGAATTTGTGAAGAAGTTTTGCACAGTATGACGTAATGGAATAAAACCATAAATTAAAAAAGAACAAATATCATGGTAAACATGAACTTTGCTTAGAAGTTATTTTACACTATTTGAATTGGTCAAAAACTACTTTTGCGCGAATTTTGGATATGCTGCAGAGGAGGTCCTAAAATGTCTGTAAACGCAATATAGAGTTATACAACTTTAAAAATGTAAGGTGTCTCGACGTAAGCTTAACTTAAGAATCTTAGCATTCTCAACAAAGACATTTTTTTCAATGGCAGTAATACTATTTCTCAACTTGAACTCAAATGTGATTTAGTTTAGGTTTTGCAAACTTAGATATAGTGCGTTTTCGTGTGCTACTTAAGCTAAGTTGTGGAGCATTAAAGTAGAATAAATTTGGATGGGGCGACTTTAGTAATGGATGTTTGGTTGTGGTGAGATAAAGTGTGGTGTGTCTATGTAGAGTACAGTTGGTTTATTATTGAGTTCCGGTGAATTGAGTTTACTTATGTTCGTCAGAAGTACATGTCTCTAAAAATTAAATTGATGACCCCTAAATTTTAATGCAAATAATTTTAATTTCAATATCTACCATTTGCAACTCTTAATTTTCTATTTCATTTTTTTTTTTTGCCTTACTGTCGCTTTGAGTTATGAAAAAGACACATTAACATTTTGCTGCTACAACGCCTAGGCTGTCAGCCTAGATTTCGCAAAACATTCACTTGCTGTTTGTTATTGCTGTCATTAATATTTTCCTAAACACATGCCACTTGAATGCAAACCTAAATTTGTTCAAAAATACACACTTGCAAGTGTATGCAAGTTTGTATGCAAGCATCTCGGTATTTATGCGTAAAGCGACGTCGTGGCGCTTGGCCCTCCATAATTTGCGCCCAACATTTCTCACAACGAAATTGGGTCAGCCTAGTTGTTGGATGATGATCTTGCTGCTGCTCTAAAAATGTTGCCAAGCGTCACATCGCCGCATAGCCAAGTTGATGCTCCACTTTGTGTGCCAAACTGTTGCTAAATTTATACGTCACTTTTGTTTTGTAATTGCTTTATGCAGTAAGTGTGCTTGTAATTGTTGTTGTTGTCGACAATATTCCTATTGTTGCAGTAGTTGTTTGTATGCCGTTGCTTGTTGTTTGGCTGCGATGCTGTAGCCCTTTTGTGTGCGTATGTATGGTTGAAGTTCTATTTGTTTTTGTTTTTTCTTTTTTAATTTCTTAGTTTCGGTTTTAATAGCTCAGTTTTGTTTGTTTTTCCACTTCGTTGGCTGTGTTTTCATACAGAAAATATTTCTTATTTAAATAAGCTGCTTTTAAGCTAACTTAGTTGGACCAATTGGAAATCGTGCCGTTGAGATTTTCGTTTTAAATCATTTCATATTGTCTGTGGTAATGTTAAGAGTTCACGAGGGAATTTCGCAATTTTCCGTGAGGGCGACAAAGTGAAAGTGTAAGTTAAGTGTCGTGATTTGTTTGTTTTTGCGACTGAAATAATTAATCTTTGAAAATAAAACACGAATAAAGTGGGTTGTGTAAAAAAGTGTGGGAAAATAAAAAGACAAGTATGTGCACGTTTGAATATTTGTACTTGCACGAAGTACCTTGTGTGCAAGTTTTGAATAAACTAAAAAATTGACAGTTGCATATACATACATACATATGTACGTATATAGGTTAGGTCAGATGGCAGCCAATAGAGGCTCACTTAGGCTTAAGTTTATAGTCCATTGTGGTGCCACTAATACGTATTCTTTTCTAAACAGAAAAACGATAACTACCGGTATATTTATGTGTTAGGAGAAGCGTCGAGTGCTCGAAATGAAGGTCCGCAGCCAATGTCTACACCGGATAGCCGTTCGGCAGTATCCAAGAAGTGCGAGTCCTTGCGAAAGCAGGACATTTGAGAAGCTATTGATGTGATGGTTCCATCGCATCAGGACGCCGATCAAGACTGAGAGTGATTCCCCAGACCGCCTACGGTCTACAAACGGCCAAAAGGAATTTGCAACTTCGCAAGTCGGGGTTTTTCAACCGAAGACTAATTTAGTTCTGAACTCGTTTTAATAAACTTATTAAACAATATTCTCCTATTCACCATACATATATTTTATCAGCAAATTTCAAAAGAATTTGATCATAGGTACAAATTTTTTCGAGCCTAGAATTAAGTAATTTTTCGTTAAGATTGTCAAAGTGCTTGACTATTTTTCAAATTCTTCACAAACATTTAGTATAGAATAACTCTAGTTCTTAAATCTGCCACTCTGAATTTTTGGTGAATATACGACAGATTTTGGAACAATATATTTTTACAAAAAATAAACCGACTTCAATTTACTTGTATTTATAGTAGTAAATATTTAGCAGGACCGTTAGTTTCTTCAGGATAAAATGACTGAACTTCATTAAATGTGGGTTGATACCTCCTTCTTTTTTCGCTCGACATCGCGACGATTTTCTTTATACTCAGAAATCCTTTTAATATTCATTAAAAATCAAATTATTAACTGACATCCTTAAGATATGTGAAGTTTTTTGGACTTGCGTATGTTTAAAGTTTTTTTGTGTACGAGTAGGCACGAGGCAAAATACCACATCACCTCTAAACAGTTGCTGGTAATGGGCCAACGAAGCCTAGCATGTAACTTTAACTTTCAACAAAATGCGACTGTACGTGGCGCCTCAAAGAAATGTTTCAATATTTTTTTTTTTGCAATTTGCACATTCGAAGTAATTGTTGGCGTGGTTGACAGTTATCGTTGTTTTTGTCGCATTTTGTTGAAATAAATTGCTTCCTTTACTTGCAGAAATACAAAATCTTATGACAAATAAAAAATAATTAAATTGAGATATTAAAAAAAAACTTTTCAATTGTATTGGAAAATAGTAGTGAAGTAAAAATTTATAGCAAAGTACCCGAAAAAAAAAAAGAAAAAAACTTAAGCATACATAAGAGTATAGTATAAAAGATGTTGGCGGCAGCAGCGTATTGAACTTGTCAATGTCAGAATTGTAAAAAAAATAATAAAAAAAAATCTGCACAGCTGCTTAAAAAATATGTAAACAAAACTTGGTAACTACAAAGTGCAGTCAATGTCGATGCCGAGGCGACAGTCAGCGTTTGTTGGTGGTATTGTGAGTGCAGCGCATGCGTGGCTGCTTGAAAGACTGGCATTTGTTTTGTGCATTTACCGCCAAATGATTGGTGATTTTCCAAAATGAATACAAAATTGCACGCCTGATTGCTGCATTGTGTTGCGCTGCACTGGGCTGCGTTGAGTCGAGTTGAGTTGCATTGTTTGATTAGTGCGCGGGCGCAAATCATCAAAGTCACCAGTCGATCTAACAACCAACAAACGACAACCGACAAACGAATGTCGACAGCAGACAGCAACCGACAACCGCCAGTTGGCAACATTCGTCCGCTCAGCTGCGACCAGTATAAACAAACAGTTCAAAAGAAGCTTTGTTGCAGTTACACATTGCGATTATGTCGGCGGCATCGGCTTTTCAAAATTGCGCGACGCCAAATAGTTAATGAAAAGCGTTTTGCTTCAGTTGTGCGGATAATTGAAAGAAAGTGAATTGTAAATTCGTACGCTTACAGCCATAATAGTATTGGTTGTGTAGATTTGCGTTCCGCTTTGTGTGCTATTTTCGACAAGTGATTGTTTCTCAGCCGCTGCAACGTAATGGGTGCACATAGCTCCAAGGAAAAATTGGCGCGTTCATATTCCGAGCGCTACATTCATACACAAGTTATTGAACGTGAACGTTTCGGCAGTTTTGGAAAGCGGGCGAAAGGTGAGTAGTAAAGTATTTTGGGAATATTTCATAGATGGGAATAAATTTCATTATTACTAGATACAATTCAGCATATTGCGCCAAAGTATTTTATATAAACGTAGTGGCGCAAAGGTATAGACAACCTCGACTCAATCTCAAAATAAAGTAATTCGATTTTTTAACTTCTCAATTGTATATATGTTAACATACATACATATTTTTAATCGTATAAAGTTGTTTTCCTCATAACACAAATCGCAGCTTACAGTGTGTGGCAACTGGTCTAGAAATGTCACTAAAGCTTTGATTAGATACTGATGGCGGAATTCAGTAAGCACTCACAGTCCCTAGTATAGACAAAAGTTGTGAATTAAAACCATTTAGGTCCCTCACATTCCCTACAACCTCCTCCAATGACCTCCTGAAACTAATAAACAACCACGCTGATTATCTCAAGAGAAACGATTGGGCCCAGTTTAACCACCCATACAACCTTCTTAACCCTACAGGCAGTAAATCCTCTTTCCCGAACTCCCTTACTAAACGTCAAATCAATGTATTCACAAGACTAAGGCTTGGACACACAAAATTATCCCACGAACACATACTCCTCGGGAAACCCTCACCGTTGTGTCTGCTTTGTAATGGCCCGCTTACTGTCCAACATATTTTGGACTTGTGTCCATTACTAACCGCTAAGCGTACTTCTACTTTAGCAGCTACAGTACCATCCTCACTATTAAAAAATATTACCTACGATAATGTCATCAGCCTGTACAATTACCTGAAATCCATTAACATACTCGACCATATATGAAACTGTTACAACATTTTAGTTAGAATTAATACCAAATATCTAGACATTTACACCCAAACATGTATATATATATACACATACACTAATTTTTGCCTACATCACTTATATAAACCGCACCGTAGGCCCTATTAGCTAGCGTGCTAGAACGTTAGGTTCATATTGGATATTTTCCTAACAAATAATAATAATAATAATAATAAAACCATTTAGCCTTCATAAGACGACTCATAACGAAGTGTTTCATCTTAAAATAATGTCACTAAATTGTGATCTAATGATAAGCAGGTCACAAAAAACGAAAAATTGAAAAAAATTTAAACATTAAATAGTAATAATTTATAACTACATAATAGATAGTCTAAAATTTAGTGACTTGAATACAGAATACCGTCATTAAGGACTTGATTGAGGGACTTATGAATGCCAACTGCTCTTGAAATTAGACTTTTCCATCTACATATTCGAAACTACTTGTTGAATTGGTGATTTTTCGGTTCCAAAATACTAGCCTAACCCGGCACAAATGACGTTAGAATAGTTACGCGGACAACGGGTTCCTGTGACCCGAAGATAATAAGATTTAAGTTTAACTTGCTCCTAACTTCAATAACATCAATTAATGTTATTTTTAGATTATAGAATAATGCGACTATTTATGTAAATATATTAAACCTTAATTTGCTTTTTATGTATACTTTTCAAAACCAGCTTTCTTAACATATTTTTCTAGCGCTTTAATGTGTTTAAGCTTTCTTAAAAAGTACATTCCATTAATTTCATTAATTGTTTTACAATTGGACAAATTTTATCATAAAAACAAAATTAAATTTATCGTCAGTTTCTTTATTATAAGTTAATGAAGCATCATGTTCTTTCGGATTTTCTCATAAAAATGTTGGGTGAAAAAAAAAATTTTGAAAAATCAACGGTAGAAATTAAAAAAAAAATGTTCTTCATTTGTTAGTTTGTGCGTCTCATGTTCATACATAATTGTAGGAAGCAGTATAGACATAAATTTATACATACGGTGGTTAATCTGAATCTGAATGAATGAATGAATGAATTTTACAAGAACGGTATACAAAAAAATCTGTAATCTTAATAAAAATGAACTGAAAAATATTGTACATTTTTATTTTATAGAAAAAGAATTGTTCGAATGAAGTCATTGATCGAAAAAAATGGCAGATAAATTTTAAGTTTTAATATGTTAAAATATATTTTTAAAACGGGAATATATAAGTGGGAAAATCTTTGAAATGAGATGCTTCCTGGTTATCATGTATAAATATCAAGCAATGGCTGCCACGTATGTATATACATACAAACATATCAAAAACAAAATGAAAAAAAATCTTTCCTTGCTGTAGCTATAAGCCAATTAAAACTTTTAAATCCCTTTAAATTTCATTATAACACTTTTCCATCTTCGGGCAGTCTGGTATAAAACTGCAACTTTTCAACAGCTGCTACAAAAGTTTTTCATTTAATATATTTTTTTCCGTTTGTGCGCTCGGCAACGAAGCTTTAGCGGTAGTTAGAATGACAACTCTTAATCCCGATGATTTGCTGGCAGAATAATATAATAGCGGGCCAATTTGATTTTAACTTAAAAGCCATTTTGTTAAAACAAGTTGTTATTACTAGAATAGTTTAATAATTTTGCTTTCGCTGTTCTGATCTAATATGAAAAGTAAAAAGTGTAAAGGCGCACCAAGGCATTTATTAGAGTAATATGGAATTGTAGATACATATGTAATTCAATGATATTGATTGTAATAAATATTTTTCTTAGAACCTATCTCAAGAAAAAATAATCTACTACCAGTTTCTAGTACTATGTGTATGCATTTTTCTTTCCACATTTTGCCACAAAAATTTTGTCTTGAATATACTCTATGTTTGACAAGCCATACGCACGTTAGCCAATAAACGAAAGTAATTCATATTGACTCTGTGCCGAATGGCCTTTGAAAGCGAAATATTTGTTTGCCCTAAAATTTTTTTGGAAAAAATTCTGAGAGACATTACAACAATATTATGTAGATATGCTAGTTTTCAGAATTCATTGCACAGCTGCAATGCAGCAATTACATAAAGTTTATTTGCATATGCCAAAAGCAGCATCAGCAAAAGAATATTGAAAATTGCAAAAATAAAAGCAAATCAGTGATGCGAACATCAGGGAAATTATACAAGCTGTACAAACAAATAAATTACGAATTTTTTCGCCCAAAATAAAAACGTCATTCACATGCACAAAATATTTAGTACAATAACTAAATACATTAATAATGCGTGCTTTGAATGCATTCGATCTAAGACTTTAAAGGGTATCTGAGAATATTTCTTCATTTTAAGTGATCTTGCACTACGCAAGAATAGCTTTCTATACATATGTGTATGTGTGTGTGTGTGTGTGTGTGTAATTTCACGTTTTAATCACCACCATGCCAAATAATCACGTTCCACGCATAAAGCAGCGAAGAATAAATGGAAACAACACATTGCCTTGTACTCGTAAAAATGGAACCCTATCTATCCATCACTTATGCAGCTTTTAGCTCAGCATCTACGCAGATGAAACTGCAAATATTAGGGTGAGCCGCAAATTGTAATCCAAAAAATAAGTACACACTTACATAAATAGCTTCAATAATTTGGGTTTGCAACTCATTTGCATTCCCAAAAATCAGCGGTAACTTTTAGCGAATTGAAATTTGCGCATTAATATTTAAAATTTAATGGACTGTAAAACTGAATAAAGTTTTCAAAACCATCGAAAAAAATAAAATGAATATAAGGTGAGAATTTGTGTGATATTTTTGTGGTCATCACCTTTTCATTTGATAGAAATATATTTATATTTACATAATTTCACATTGGATTCCATTTTTTGTTTTTTTGAGATAGTTTTACAAAATTTTTTGTTTTGATTTCGAAAAATTAGTATTTAAGGTCCAATTACAGCATATTTTGGTTTATACCTCCATAACCATATTAACTTTTCTATGTTCAATGCTGGTTAGTTTCGGTGTCTATAAATGACAAATAATCTTTAAATAACTAATATTATTTAAACTAATATTATTGGAAGTAATATTTTTCTTTTGAAAAAATATTTTTAAGCTTATAATATGGTAGTGGTCGAAAGCAAATTATGTTAAAAAATTTTAGAAAGTAGTCGAACTCTCTATAATATGTAGCAGCTAATAGAAGGCAAAAATTACTACAAATAATCTATTAAGTATAGATTGGAAATAAAAACTTATTCAACATGACTTTATTTTAGTACATACATATGTATGAAATATTTATGCAAACATATACATATATATATTGTGCCAAGTACGGTACTTTAAAACAAAATAATTATTAAACTTAAAAAATCGATATACATATGTACATAAATAATAAAAAATAAAAAATTTAAATTCAAAAATTAACTTCGAATAAACATGTTAGTGAGATCTCAGCGGTACTCAGAACTAAAATATAGTTTATTAAAATATTGTATTTAGTTTAACGAAAACGTACTTTTATTTAAATGTGTTTTCAAACATTTGCAAAATATACTATGTGTATACACAATATAGAACCGTATAACCGTATTGTATAACCCCTTTCTAGCTTTTTCATAAAGTTTGTAATAATGTTCCCTAAAATGATCGGCCACTACTAGCTTATAGAATTTGAACGCAAACTAATCTCTCAGTGTTGAAAATGTTTGAATGAAAAATGAAATTTGGTAGGCAGTTTTTTTTTTGCAATTTTTTAATAATTTCTTAATAACATGTCCAGATTGAACCGAAAAGCGATAAACATTTCTTACCACCTTTTACATTTTCTGCTGGGCATTTTCTAGGGAATTTTGCTTCCAGGCATTCTACACACTCGTTTTTAATAACTATGAAGTACACAAACATGTATGTATGTATATTTGTACGAGTAAATACATATAAGTATACATCTCGTACATAATTTCATGCTTTTCATAATTTACTAGCAAAATTAGTTTTAGCCATTCAGCTATAGTTGTGGGCCCCTTTCTTTTACAGCGTGGACATTTTTTTTCGGAAAGCATAAAATTGTGCAAACGTGAGTTGGCATAAAAAGTGAGTTTACAAACATACAATAACAAACATACGAATTTGAAATAACAGTTTTACTACCATTAATATACATATGCGTATTTCTACTGCTTATACTTTAGTGAAGTGTTTAAGTTCTTACATTGTAACAAAATTTAAAAAATATTTATGTTAAGAGTTTGCTAAATGTACCTATATTTTTTGTGTGTATTTTTTTATTGCAGGAGCAGCCAAAAAGCGTGATGTACGCAATTTAAGCATATCACCAACGGATTTGGGACCGCCACCCAAGGCACAGCAGACTGCTAAAAGCTCATCGACGCGGCTCAAACCGGCAGCTATCTCTTTGACACGTAAGTTTTCTATGCAAAATGCAATTTCAAAATGAAATAAGTGTAGTTATAGTGCCCTCCTTCGTCAAAAAACTAGAAAGCTACCTCTCTTCGAATCTACATGAATCTTGAAAAATATATTTTTGGCTTAGAAAAGTATAACGAAAGTTGAGAAGTTTCTCTCTATTACCTCGTACCTACTTTATTTCCATTTGATAGGTTTGTTGATTCCACCTTTAAAAAATAAAGATAATCCTTTACTTACTCTAGATATGTAGTACATTATTAAGGGTAGCAACGAGAATTGTTTCTTCATTATTTAAACGCTTTGTCGTTGACGATACGAATTTTTTGACCGCGAAAGGGGCAGCTTGAATTTGTATAAATTTAATATAAATTTACCTCTTCGTCGCATAGTCCTGTCGTCGACAAAATAATTATCTAAATAAGAACATGTGCAATAATATTTAGAAAGCTTCGGCTCCTAGCTCGTTGTTTGCAATGTGCTTCCAGCTTCATTGAACTTTCGGCCAGCAAGTAAATTAATCGGAAATAAATTGTGAAATAAGAACACAATCGTCTCCAACCGAAGTAGAAGGGAAGAAATACGTTCATCCCTTGATGAACAACTATCAACAATTCACCCTGTTGGACAAGAAAAAGAAGAAAACAATATAAATACGTTTATGTTCACTTCTTGCCCGATTCCGCGAACTTAAAAACGCTTCCTTATAGCAAACGCTTAAGTTTGAACTCGTTTGTGCTTTAAAATAATATAATGAACAATTATATTTTATTGATGTTAATCAAACCAATCAACAAGTAAATTATTAACATAGACTCCATTAAACAATGGCTTGCTTAAGTTAACTCTATTTTTAATAAAAGTACATAATCGCTTGCCTTTTTTTTTAATTCTAGTATCTAACAAATACCAAACCCATTAGCCGGTCGTGCTTCAATTCCCCGCCATACCATACGACAGTTGTGTTCTTCCAAACGCAAGCGAGCTTTTTCAACATCTCGCATCTCCTGTGGGGACCATAAACGCTCGGCGATCAAACTGACGCGGGGAAAGGTTGTTGGCAACACATTATGCTCATTGATCCACTCGGACCATAGGCAAGCCTCACCACCAATAACATGAGCTTTTTGCGCTTTACTGCCACTAAAGTCTGTCGGTTCAATATTATAAAACTTTTCCCAATCGGCGCCAGTTTCCATTACATACAGATACCAACCATCACTCATGATTACATCGTGACCTCGTTTTGTTAGCGTGGCCATAGTTTTCTTATAATCAAACCATATTTGGGCGATTGTACCAGTAGGCCATTCCATAAGAGAGTTTTCGATCATAGCCTAGATAAAATCGGAATTGCATGTACGAGTATATGTTATGTATGTATGTACATATGTATGTTTAATGTTCCTATCATAATCGAAGAGTTTAGCTTACCTCTTGCCACACCATTTGCTTCCAGCCCATTGCTGAGATGTTTGCCGAAAAACGCTCTAAGTAGAGATACGATAAGTCACCATTGTCTAATCCATGCGCCTTCAGATGGGTTTGGATATTGGCATTGGACTCCCAGCAAGCAGAAGCAACCTCGTCTGCACCCAAGTGTAGATATTTGTCAGGGAAGAGCGTTTTGATTTCACTTTGATATGGTTAAAGTTGATATAATGAGTTTAAATAAATAACTTCAAAACACATACCGGAATAACTTGTAGAGAAAATTGAATGTTGTTTCTCTGGTAGGATTTAAAGGTCCTAATTGTCCCGCATATTCTCCTGCACATTTCGTCATTATCTCTGGATGAGAAGCTCCCCAAGAAGCTGTGTGAGCTGCATCGTAAAAAGAGGAGATATGGAAAAAATCAATAATCGGAAATTTGTTTTCCTTTTTTTTGTTTGGTAATTTTTAGAAAAAAAGAGAAAGCTTTAATAGTGCTTAGAATTTTTGAAAAAAGATTTTACAAAAATGATATTCACTCGTAGTAGGTTAAAGTGATCGCAACGAACTACATATGGCGCTTCAAAAATAGCTTATTCCTCCTAACCTCCTCCCAATTTACCTGGCGTATCGAATTCCGGTACAACTCGCACACCTCGTTCACGTGCATATTTCACCACTTCCTTCCATCGACCTTGAAGTAGGTCAGTTCGGGACGATATGCACCCTTCTCAGATAACTCTGGAAAAACGCTCGAGTTATATGGAAAGGCTGAGTCATCCGTCATGTGCCAGTGGAAAACATTTAATTTGTTGTATGCCATACCATCGCTGATTTGTAAAATTTTCTTTTTGCTCACAAAATGCCTAGCAGAATCCAACATTAGGCCACGATACTTGAAACGGGGCTGATAGTAAATTTCTGTGCTGCGCGTAAGTAGCTGTCAGTAGTGATGGTGAGTGAGAAGGGGAAAACAAAAAGGGATAAGTTAAACGCAATTTATTTTATGTTTGTTGGCTATGTGGCGTTAATGGGTTAAATTTGTCACATGTTTACTTACCAGCCCACTTGGCATTGGCACCAGCAGCTGGGAGAGTGTCTCCAAACCGCGTAATATACCCCAAATGGAGTTGGCACTTACCACACCATCACCGCGTACATAATCTGGTGCGTGTGAGAAATTACGAAAAAGTAATGAGAAAGAAAAATAAACAATAAAAAAGAGTAAATTTTATAAAGTGGAAATGGCAATAAGCGGTGTGAGATAAATTAAAAAGATAGAGTATAACGAGTGCAAAAGATGGACGAGCTGCGATTAATGCAACGTTTGTAACATTCACTTAATTTCACTCTTTTGCGACGCTTGTGGTGCTTGAAGGACGTGCCGCCGCTTGCCTTGACTCCGCTCGTCTTTATCCCCAGTCATTCCCATCAATTATACACTTACATGACTCATCCATGTCGAGATGTGGCAAGTTTTCGCAGGGTTGTGTCAGATTGACAAGGAATTTGTAGACGATGCCAACGGTTGCGGTGACTGGGGCACGATTGTAGCCCTTCGCCGCAGAGCGTATGATGTTGGTGTAGCGCGTTAAAGCCGCTTCCAGTAGCGCGCAATTCTTGTTCACGGCCTGTGATGGAAGGGAAATTAAAATAAATTATTTGCAAAATTTTAATTTGTCAACCAAGTTTTTCTAAACTTGACAGGCACTTACGACAAACTGAAAATTCGAGGCATTAACCGCATAAAATATTTTGCTCTCCACTTGACGGTAGGGTTTTGGCCAAACTTCGCCTTAAAGAAACAAAAATGAAATTTAATTTCCTATATAAGAATAAAAAAGAAACATTTTTATTATACCAGTGGTAGCCTTGAATTCAGGCCCAAAACTTCGATAGCCATCATCGGCTCTGCAAAAATTTAATTTGCTACAAAATATTAGAAACGCAATTGCTAGGAATTTGCTGCGCATTTTAGTCAAATGAAGTTGTGCTTACTGCCGACCAAAAAATTACACTGCGCTCGGTTATTGAAAATTAAGAAAGCAAACTGATAAGTGATAGTAATTTGGAAACTTTTTTTGCGTTATATTTTTATGAAGGAAACCGCACCCTAACGAATTTACACAACTGGGTTATTTATAACTTTATTTGTTCGTACGTACATATGTACATATGTGTGTCCGCTGTGGTCGAGTTGGTAGCGGTGCGTGCTATAACTTGATATGCTGGTGAGTTCGAGGTTCGAATCTCAGTCAGGGCAAGCAAAATCTTATTGATAGAAAAAGTTTTTTATAATAGCGGTCACCCCTCGGCAGGCAATGGCAAACCTCCGAAGGTATTTCTGCCATGAAAAAGCTTCTCATTAAATACATCTGCCGTTCGGAGTCGGCACAAAACTGTAGGTCCCTCCATTTGTGGTACAATATAAAGACGCACACCACAAATGGTAGGAGAAGCTCGGCCAAACACTGAGCTATATAGTGTACGCGCCAAAATTATATATATATTATATATATGTACATATGTATGTATGTATGAATGTATATACACACATAAGCTCTGGGGATTCTTTGAATGTTTTTCTGTTGAAATTAACTTTGTTTTGCAATTTGCATTAAATGTTCTTTATAGTAAATTCAAATATACTATTTGAAGTATGCCGTAATGTATTTCTGTTTACTTAACATTCAGTGCTGTTGATTGTACGAAGCGCAGAAAATGAACTAACAAACAAACTTCTAGTTCAAGCAAGTACGATATTACTGACTTTGAAATAATGTCGCGTTTATAATTTTATATTATATACTATATGATATGAATTAGGAAAATATCAGAAATTAATATTTTTTTTTTATTATTTAAACTCAAGATTTAAACCCATAACCTGTTAGCCATCACCTGTAATTTCATCATTGCGACATTTCATCATGTCATGTTGTCATGTTGTCGTCTTCTCGCTTTTCATATTTTCGTTAATGTTTTATTTCGTAATTTCATTGTTTCGTCATTTCACTTCATCATTTCATCGTATCGTCGTTTAACACTTCGGATTTTGTCACTTGTTCATTTCATCATTTCATAGTTTTGTGAGTTCATCATTTCAATTCTTCATTTTGTCCTTACATTGGTTCATGGTTTCGTCACTTCATCATTCCGTCATATCCTTATTTCGTAATTTTATCATTTCGTGATTTCGTCGCGATAGAACACCGTGCAATTTAAAAAACAAAATATGTAGTCATGTTTATAAAATCGTTCGAATGGAACTAGGCCCTGAAGTCCTTATAGTAATGCGTTGACCATCAAATGTTAGAAAACTTTCACTTCCATAACTATTTAAAAATATTGTCAATATGTTGATAAGTAAACATTTACATCTTCACCTAATTAAGAACTCTTATTCAGTTTGTTAACTTGTACGGTTTTGTAATGCTCTTTTTCAAAATAGACAAAATAGTTTTTCACCAAAATGGCAAACCGATCTCTTTCTGAACTCTATAAACGTCTTAAAATGATACAAATATTTTCGAATGGATATATTGATTCATCATGATGGCCCTTCATTACAATATTATGAAAATCCGTACTCAGTCCCGCGTTTAGCACATACTCAAATGAAATAAAACGAGTCAAAAGACATGGATTTCTTAACATCATCCACAAATTTTTTTCTAGCGAAATAGAATGTTTCAGTAATTTTGTATAAAAATAAATTATTCTCTTACAAGTTCTAAATTAATACAATTTTCGAACTTGAAAACTTTTGAAATCTTTGACTCTTTGTCTTTGTCTATATTTTTCAAAGGCACATAAAACGGGTAGATGCAACCATGGCATATTGAACGGGTAGCAGCATGAGAAAATCCAATGAGTTTTGTTGTTGTTTGAAACCTCTGATGTGTCAACCTACGAAAAATCAAATTTGTCGCTTATAAAAATGGGAGTATATTTTGAAAATATTTATGTAAACCAAGTAAAAGGCAAGACACATTAAATCAATATGCCATAGGTAAAAGGTAAACAAAGTTTGGAAGTTTAGGGGTCTCATAAAATAAAATATAAAAAAATCAGCTTCTGTTTAATGTGCCTTGGGCGCAACAAACTTTTTTTTTATCCTTTTTAATTTTTTATTTTATTCTTAGAAGGTGGTATATTCCCATCAGCTGATTGCTTGTTCAATCTACGCCTTGCGCGATGAAAGTGTCAAAATGGTTATTACTCGTATGTTTACATTTTGAATTTGTATTTACATTCGTGAAGTAAAATTCCATGTGTACACGAGCAACACATATTATTATAAAGAAATTAAATTAGGTATTTTTACTATAAATTCGCAGTACGTTTGTGTAAGTTTTTGTGGCATTTTGGAATTCCGTCCTTTCGTTTATTTTTGTTTTTCTAAATTTCTCTGACATTTTCACCGCAACATACACAAACATTTTTACTTATAGGTGGAATAAATTCACCTTGCAGAGCACATACATTTTTTTTTAAATTTTTTTACTGCGCCTACCTATTAAATATGCCTTAATATTTTTTCTAAAAATTCACACATATACATACATATGTATGTACATATATGTCTTTAAAGTAGTATTTGTAAGGGAATGCTGCAAAATTGTTTGGAAAAATTCAATTCGCAAATTGCCACAAGACTGCGCGTTGAATTATAAACTACATACACACACACACACACAGATAGGATGTGCTCAATTTCAATACAATGTAAAATGAATGACGCTGGTTTTTGGAATTTGGTCATTTTGTTAGCTTTAACGATTTTACAATTTTTTTTTTTTAATTCTTTTGTGTTGAACAAAGTTAATTTTCTTCTTACATTTTAACATGCAATATTTTTGCAATGTTTGCTTTATGTACACTTAAGTTAATTTGCATTTTATGCTTTACCAAAAAAAAACAACTATATCGCATTTTCTGGATAATTTAGAAAGAAAGAAGAAGGCAAACGGCTGCCTATTGTTGTAAAGTTTTCTTGACCACATAAAGGAAAAGCGTGTGCTCCATACTCCACCTACTCGCTTGCAACAACTTCTCTTCAATCGTTTAAACTTTGCTAGTATGTGTCAAGTGCCTGCGGATTCGGCTTTTTCGCACTTTTTTCTTTTCCAAAACAAAAACGCAAGCAATGGGAGGTGAAGGAAGGACAGTTCTTCCTTGTTATCGTTAGCTATTCGCTCCCTCCAACCGCCTTTTTTTCTTTTTAAAACGGAATCCAAGTATTTTAAATTTAGCCAATGCTAGAGCTTCGAGCATTTTTTTAGCTTTAATTCGTTCAACATCGGACGGTTGTAGAAATTACAATTTTGCTTTTAGAGTCCAGAGGCTTTTTTCTTTGAGTTTGTTTCCTTCCTCCTTTTAACTGCTCTGCAGTCAATCGAGTGACTGTCATACTAGTACTTATGTAATGGAAAAAATATGTGAATCCCCTTATATACAAATGTTCATATGGCTTTGTCAGAAGCATATACATACATACATTTGCACATAGCGTGCCGATTGTGTTGCATAATAGATTCATTCAAATCTAGTGCAACACAATTTCTCCGATTCAAAGAAGCATACATACTCGCATTGCAATACAAATACATTTACAAATAAAAATAAGGGTTTGCTAATATGTTTTAAAACTGATTTCGAGCAAGTGACCGCCGCGGCTGGCTCGAAAAAATTCCAACCGAGAGGCCAAATTTTCGACCACTTTTTGTAACAATTGGGGCCGTATGTCAGCAGTAAGACGCCGAATATTCTCCTCCAAGGTGTCAATCGTCTCGGGCCTATCTGCGTAGACAAGTGACTTCACAGAATCCCACAAAAAATAGTCCAGCGGTGTTAAATCGCACGTTCTTGGAGGCCACGCCACAGGCCCACGACGCGAGATAATGCGCTCACTAAAAGTTTCCTTTAATAAATTGATTGTTTCGCTGGCTGTATGGCATGTAGCGCCGTCTTGTCGGAACCAAAGGTCGTCCACAACAACATCCTCCAACTATTGCACGAAAAAGTAATTAATCGTGGCTCTATAGCGTTTTCCATTGACTGTAACATTATGACCGGCTTCATTTTTGAATAAATATGAACCAAAAATTCCTCTGTCCATAGAGCGCACCAAACAGTGACTTTTTAAGGATGTAACGGCATCTCAAAAATGGCTTGTGGATTATCATCACTCCAAATGCGACAATTTTGTGTAATAACGTACTTATTTAACCAAAAGTGAGCTTCATTTTCTTGTGAAAATCGCTGTCAAAAAGACCAAATCCCAAAAAAATTATTGCCTCATTGCAAACCATACGTCTAAAACAAACACCCTTTATATACCTGGTAAATAAATATACTAAGCTAATGGCTCATATGCTGTTTGTAGCTTTATTCTTCTTTCATATTTGCTATTTCTTTTGGAAATTTCGCTGTTTTATATTGTTGTTGTTGTCGTTCGCTTCGCATGCTTAATTAAATGTTCAAATTTCGCGCTGCGTTGCTTTGGGGGACCAACCAAGTTTATTACATATATCGTTCGCGTATAAAATTCTGGACCAGTTCCATAAACTAGTTTTAAACTAATATATTGTAGGTAGCAAAATAATACAAACCAAGCAAATGTGGTTTTACAAGGTATAATCGATATCGATAACCATACAAATAATTGATAGTGCTTACGGCAAAAGCAAAGACAAATTACGATTTCGAAGAATTGTTAATAGTTAATTGGCCGATAACTTAATGGAAAACAAAAAATAACATTTGAAAAATTTTACAATCGATAATGATAAAAATATCGATAACTTTGACTATCGAAAACGATAAAGTTTCTTATAAATAACGACTGAATTTTGCAACGATTTTCTGCACCGAAACCCCGAAACCAGTTTGTCTTATAAACAAACTTAACAAGGGATGGCGGAAAATCGTTCCAAACTTCAGTAGATTCCTACCCTGTCGGAAAATTCAAAACCACAAAAAAGAATGTGTATATAAATAACCATATCGATAACAATATTTCGATAATTATTATAATAATAAAATGGGACAATCACTGGCGTTAATGTTTTTGATAACGATAATCGTAAAAATATCTCTAACGATAAGGAGAATATTTCTGATTTAGTGTTAAGATTGTTCTTTTTTTCTTCATCCTTTAATATGACCAGAGGTTAAAGCTGACGATAGAATCTTGTTAGAAATCGTGGTAGCTATTAGTTGAAAAGGATCGATGGCCGCTGAGGTCATATTTTTCAGATAATACACTTTTTGTCATCATTTCTTATCATATCTCTGACTCGTTCGCAATGTGTTTTTAACAAGATTTTACCTTCTTCTGTTGGCTAGCTTACCGGATAGTTTCTCTATAAATAGGAATGGATCATGAACTCTAGTTAATTGAAGTCAGTGTTGTGCAAAAATTTCATGTATAACACAACATCAATATTTGAATTCAATGTAAAAGTGTTTAGGATTCGCGCTTCTTCTTGATAGCAGAAAGCAAGAGGAACGATTCCGTTTGTATCCAAATATCCCTCCGAATATGTTGTAATCCCAAATTCATTAGCCACACTCTGCGAGACACAATCGATTTATTAACTGTGTTCATATGCGCGGGACGGATGCACAAATACATACGCTTACTTACCATACATTGTATGTGGCCTCCACATCAACGTCATTTTCATTTTTCCACTCTTTTTTGTATCTGCCATTTGACTTGCTTAGTTTGCGAATGCCAGCAGCGATTTTAGCTAATTTGATTTTTTTATAAAAACCTATGAAGCGCATGAAAATCAGGCTAAATGCAGAAAAATGCATTAACAGTCGCAACCGCCCGCAGTTAAAAGCTTCCTTCAACAACATGCCAACATTTTGCAACCCACACGAGGACGCGGTTGAGCTTGGAAACTTTTGCGCACATCAGTGTCTAAAAATATATACAAACGCTTACATGATTATAGCATGTATGTATGTATGTACTATTATTTATCATAAAAATCTTAGCGCCACCACCTCTTAAGCGTTGTTGTCTTATTTTCGGTTTTCTATCTTAATACTTTAATTGCGCCAAACGTTTAACACTGAATTAAATTCATTGAAAATCACACCACGCAATCGTCGCTTCAGGCAATTTGCCTCGGCGCGTTGCTATGACATTACCAAAACGTGACTTTAATGTTGGCCCACACGAATTACCATATTTGAGATTGTTGTTTGTTATTCTTACGATTGCAGTTTAGTTGATACAAGCTGCGGTGTTGATTCTGCTGTTGTGCCGTTTTGTTGCCAACGGAACAACAACAACAGCAAAGGAATGACACAACAATTTTTTTGCAAACAAAAAAAAATAGAGTGGTAAACAAAATACGCGTTGGAATCTGCCGATGGCTAAAGTGATTTAAGCCCACACGAAAATGCGGTTGAGAAATATGATTACAGACGAAGAAATATGTTTTTAATTGATATAGTTTTTTTTTAATTCTTAAGAGTACATATGTATGTACATATGAGTGTATAAATGTACATACATAAATACAATTCAAGTAAAATTTCTTAATAATTATAAATGCATTGAAAGTATTTCATATTTACTTCAAAATACCTTCCCTCATCGATTGCATTTTTCTGGTTTTCCTTATTGATCGTTGCATTTGGCAAAATTTACACAATTCTATTTTTCACTTGTTGTTTACTTTAAAACTTTATTAAACACAACTTTTAGGCTACTTACCTACATGCTCACAACATGAAGTTTTAATTAACAAGAAGAGAGTTCAAAAACAAGCAAAGCAACGCGGAATGACTTCAGAGTTCCTAAGGACGAGTATCTACCATGCTCTTCCATTCTTCTCCTTCTCCCCTTTCCATTGGACTTTAGATTTTAACTCTGTAAAAGTAATCTTAGCAACTTCTATTCAACGGTTTTCTTATAAATAAAAACCAATACCTTTTCTTAACAGAAATACATTCGGATCGCTGCTAAGCTTTTTCTTAAGTTTCGATTTTACAGCCTCCAGCTGAGCTTTGAACCTGGCTCCTTAACGGTATTCTGAGTTATAGCACTCACCGCTACACAATCGGGAACATTAATAGAACACTAGCTTTTGTACTACGCTTTGGCTGAAAGGCTTTTGTTCCTTTAAATAAGTTTAGGGCCAAAACTGTCACAAAAGATTATGCAATATACGTAGTCATGCCGAAGGGGTTTCTAGCCTGGCTACAGCACGCCATGTAATTAATAAACTCTATCTTTAGATAGATAATATATTTCATTTAATCAACACTCATTGGCAGTCAGGCACTGTTTGATAGTATAAATATCATTGTCAGCAGTGTCAGGCAGATGATGATGACAGTGTTTAAATTTTCAGCTCAATCGCGAATTCCATGTGATTAAATCATTTCCATGCATTAACATGGACTACAAAAAACAAAATTGGAAATGTTTAATATTTAATTTATTTAAATACAGCGCCAACTAGCAACATAAAGATTCAAAAAATTTACAAATGTTCGGAAGTTTATAGTTTTTTAATCAGATTTTTTACAGGGTGCAAGAGTAAAGCTACGAGTACTTAAAATCCTATTAAAAACCTAAAATTTGTATTGGAAAATTGATTGAAAGTTCGATTCAATACTTTATAAGGCTTTTGTTAAACCAAAGCCAATATTTATTTTTGCTAAAAGAACGGCAAATTTTGATATTAAGTAGATGTTTGTTCTATACAAAAACTCACTTTCAAATTGTCCATTTTGAGCAACTAGATTTTCTCGGTGTATTGCTTGATACACATATTGCCCGACCACGCTAATAATCCGGCTCATTGACTGGCAGTCGGCTTAAGTCTTTGTAATGATTATCAAATTATGGCTTGTTGGATTTTTAAAGAGCATGGGACAGTTTCAGTTACAGAGGGGCTGACGTATGCCATCGATGTTGCTAGCTTACAACAACTCTTGATGCAACGCAGAAAATGCGTTTTTCGAATGGTTCATCTTTCCTTAACATTATTACTAGTTATGAAATTGAAGTTTTTATTTTACGAGAAAATTTTAATAATTAAGTTTTTTATTTTACAATTTTATTGAGCTCAAGGTCAGTTTATGGAAGAGTTTTGTGAAACAACAACAACAGTTTTTAATGGTAGAAGTTATAGTACTATTTCGGAAATCACCACATTTCCTCATCAGACTTCTTTTTATGAAATTAATAAAATTTAATTTTTCATAACCACTTCTCTCAGGCTTTGAACCCGGGAGCTCGAGTTAGCTGTTGTGCTTATTTCATCTTCCTTAAACAAACCAACTACAAACAAGAGCAACTGATCTGCCGCTATTTAACTTGTTTGTGTGGTTGTTGTTTGTGTTTTTATTTGCAAAATTATGTATAAAGGCCATGCCACATAAAACTTCTGCTTCGCTTTACGTCAGAGTTTAGCTTTGACAGCAAAGATGAATACATGCAATTATACGAGATTTCCCACATAGGCAACACCGTCGCCAGAGCGAAGCGAAATCTTGGGCAACTCTCATCTTTTCGTTGACTTTGACAGTTCGCTCTTACCAATTTTGTTTATATCTGACATAAATATAAAATTTAACAAGATGATATTTTTGGCGACCTTTCCATTTTAATTAAATTTATTGTGTTAGCCGGCTCAAGGTCAATTGAAAACTCAAATTTTGGTTTTTATAATCCAATATATTTCAATTGCTCTTCGGCAATCGTCTTCAGGGTAAATTTTTTACAGTACGAAACTCCACGTTAAACAGCGAGGACGTGTAAAAAATTTACCCTGAAGACGATTGCCGAAGAGCAATCGAAATATATTGGATTATAAAAACCAAAATTTGAGTTTTCAATTGACCTTGAGCCGGTTAACACAATAAATTTATAAAATTTAACTGAACTAAATGCTTAAATATACATATATAGATGTATATACATATGTGATGATTTACTAAAGGATTTTTCTTTTATAATAGAGGAGCATTGCAGAGCACGGTGGAAGTCACTTCGTGACCGGTTCGTGCAGGAGGTGGAAGCAAAGATATAATTCCCTTACCCACATTTTCCCCCTTGATATGTTTTTTAAACATAATAAGGCTTCGTGGAGTAAAAGAACTATTAACAACACTTCCATAATGCCCATAATTATGCCGACTCACAATAAACAAACGAAAAGTCAAAGTTTTATTGTGGCATACCTTTTGCGTTTATCGCTTTTCTGACAAAGTTACAAATGTCACGTAAAGCGAAGCAAGTCTTATGTGGCATGGCCTTAAGGTATTTACTTTATATTTTAATGCATCTTTAAGGCGTGCTCATCCTTGCATATAAATGTTTGTTTATTTTTTTGTTGGCCCAGTAATTGTTAACATTTTACAATTTTATTGAGCTCAAGGCCAGTTTATGGAAGATTTTTTAATTAAAAATAAACACACACACGAATTTTTGTTTTTGCTTAACTATAACATTGCAAAGCATATTAATATAAATATTGTTGTTATTAAGTATTAAAATAAAGAAACAATAAAAAAAATAAAAAATGTTTGTTCCTCTAAATTTGCACCCAGCTCTTGAATTTTGGTTCTTGATTTACTTTTGATGGTGATTTTGAGCTTTAAAAATTACAATTTTGTATTTCAGATAAAAAAAAACTATAGAAAATCTTCTCTTTATTGATGATTAATTGTTTTGGGGGAAAAAAAAGTTAGATAAAACTGTAATATTGCTGAGTGTAAGACTGAATTAGATGCGAGTACATGTACCTAGTGCTAAAAACCGATAACTCCATTTTAGCTATTACCAAAAAACCGCTTAAAGAAAACGCTTTCGCGTTGGTACTCATTATCATAACCAAAATAAATTTGGCAAGTAGAGCGTATATGCAAATATGAAAAATGGAGTTATCTTTCTTATGACTGGTACTTTAAACATTTAATAAATAATTAAAAAATTTCTGTAGCAGCTTTTGCGCATTTATTCAATAAATACTAAAATAGTAGAAACACCCAAATTTCTCAACTCCAGGTACAGTAAATAATATGCAGATTTTACTTTTCAATTTGTTCTTGGCTAGATACATATGTACATTCCTGTTTGCATATATGTATGTACATATATAATTTTCGTTAATTACATATTAAGCAGATATAATATCTGCTATTGTAAGTTGAACATTGAAATTTGCTGGCTGCTGACCCAATTGATATGCCTAAGAAAACTCAAAACTTGGCTTTGTGGTGTTATTATTTATAACAGATTTTCATGCCACCTTGCACTTCATTGACCAAACTTCATTCACTTAAACTTTGAAGGTGTGCCCGTGGTTGGTCAAATAACCGTGCTTAACAAATTTTCATATGCTGGTGAAAACCGTAAGCAAACAAGATAAACAATAAATCACAACAATTTTACATACATAGTACATATGTACAAAAAAAATAGTGGCAATTTTAAGTTATTATTAGCGTTTGAGTTGAATTGTTTGAAAATGTATTTTTTTTTCCTGATTTGCAAAAAAAATGTACTCTATGCGAATTCGAAGTCAGCTCACACGGAAGTTGTGTAAATATTGTTCTTTTGTGTGACTTTTATAGAGCAATGTATTGCTTTGAGATTGGTGGGTGACCTTTGTCGATGGGAAGAGGTACGGATTAAACATATTTCTTTGTACTTCTACAAATCTAGATTAATTGTCTAATGAAGATAAAGATTTGTTTTTAATGATTTAATAAAAGGGTTCGCTAAAAAGTAATCTACATACTTTTCATTTTGAAATAGCTTGATTGAAGTTAAGCTTCTTGGAAAAGGCGGTTTCATACGAATATTTAATGGAGAAAAAACCAAGGTATGTGCAAGTATTTCCTCTGAAAGAATAATATATTTCGTATGTACTTCTTGATTATACCTGTTAGTGCGTTCATTTGCATTAATTAGCAAGCTTCTCAAGAAAGTTAATTCATTGTGATGAGATCATTTGATACCTTCATTCCAACTGACTGCTTTCATAATTTTATTTTGTCTGTAAATACATATGTACATATTTATCTACATATTTGTCTTCTCAGTCACTGGCATACATACATACATATGTATGTATTTAAATAAACAAACAACAATAATTATAATTATTTTTAACCAGTTATTAAATATAATATGTATGAACCCAGACCCCCATGAGCTCAGAATTTTCGTCTAGTTTAGAATTTTTTCATACAAATTATAAAAAGCCTTAAAATTTTATTTACGAATTCGCCAGCTACGCATAGCTCTCATCGTTTCAGTTTATAAAGTAAATAAGTATGCTAATTATCTCCATTCAAATGTATATTTGTACACTTCAATGTGTAGTAGGTGAACAAAAACCTGATCCAAAATTCAGCAAAGATCAGTGCGCATACACTCGTTCTATAAACAAGCTTGAAAAATAAGTTCTCTTAAAATTCTGTTTTTCTCTTCTTTGACAACAGAAACTCTACAATTTTAAAAAACTCTTATATGCCTCGTATGCTTCTTCGTGCTCTTACATAATAAATATTTTAAACATATAATTTTTTTTTATTAAAATGTGCTATAATATGAAAATAGCTTAAACAAATATATAATTTCTGATTACATTTGTAGCATATTTTTTTACAAAAATTGTTAATTTATTTCTCTGTGTAAAAATGAGCGAGGAAGGCTTACAAATTTTCTACATTCTCACTAACCTACAGTTATGTTAACGCATTCATACCAATAATGATGGATAACAAGATTGCACCCATCAGAGAGGATTTGCCTTTGCGTGACGTCACACTGGTTGAGCAGGGAGAGAGATATAACAAAACAAAAAAAGAAGGAGGCTGTGTCAGAGACACGGCCATTAAGTTTAACGTAGAATACGCCATCCGATAAGACAGAAAACATATGTATAATGATAATTTATAATAATAAATAATGCAAGCAAATGAATTTCTTTATTTGATAGTTACTTTGATGATATACATAAGCTTATGATAGGAAAATAGGATAAAAATGTTTTTAAATTATCAATTAAATTTCTCGCAAAAACGAAGTCAATGGTAGTTATCAATAGTAAAGATAAACGATAAATAACAGACCCAAATCTATTTGATTATTTGAAAGTTACTTTTGAGAATATAGGCTTATGATGGGAAAAATAGGATAAATATGTTTTTAAATAAACATTTAAATTTCTCGCAAAAACTAAGTCAATGGTTGTGTTATCAATAGTTGTGGGAGCATCATTTCGAATATAATCCAAATTAAACGTATCGCTCATAAATTTCGCCAATCTAGTAAATATTTGAAGTGATTTCTGTGTTAAAATCACCACCAATAAGCAGTAGTTGGCAGCGCTTTCTCTGCCTTTACTCTTCTTTACTCTACTTTAACTTGCCCGCCTAAAATTATGCAATACAAAGAAAGGGCTGCACGAGTACATTTAAATCGCCCAACAGCAAACACTCAACCAAACACCACACACATATTTGTGTGCATGTGTTTATACAATTTTCATTTGAGAAATTTAAATATTAGGAAGATATTAACCAACATGAAATGTATGTCAAACGAAAGCTAACATCTTCATTTGACTACAAAAAAATTGTTAAAAAAAGTTACCGAGCCGTTTCCTTATAATTAAAGAAATAGAGATTACAACAATAAAAACCTGACATGGGTGCCCATACCGTAAGGTAAGACGTATTCTACGCCAAAAGGCGAATTTAATGTAATGTAGGGTAAATGCACCACCATCTAAGTATCCGAAAATCTGTGCTTTTTTCAGGGAAATAAATACATCATGACAATTACGTAAACGCTATATTATTAAAAATTATTTATACTCATACAAACAACATAATTATTCACGGTTTGGTTAATAGCAGGAAAAAAGCGTCAAAGTTAAAAAAATTTTGAGTGTCCAAAAATGGGTTTACTCTATAAAAAAAAAACCAATTTCACCATTGCGACGCAGCAAAAGCAGCTGATTCTGTCAAAATCACAAAGAGAGGAATAGCCGTATAGCGATGAGCGCCACCTTTGTTTTGCTCACTTATCTGCATTTCGACATCAGCTGATTTGACAAACGAAATTGAGCTGAAAATGGAAATTAAGGAAAATAAAATTGGCAGCTAATTAAATGGCAAAAAATCATTACGAAATAAAAAAAGCTTAAAATTATTATCTTAAAGTTGCTTAATAAAATCAAAATATGCAATACATTGGCACATACGTAATTCTTAGCAGGATAACGATATAAATAATTTATATACATGCATACTATTCCATGAATGATCGCTATAGCTACTTTTGGGAACGAGACGAACTTGTTATGATGTCACTTGTTTGCAAGTCTATAGTATGCAGTACTGTTGTTAAAATTGTTGTGGATTTTTGCGAAGCAGTTTGCGAAAATCTTTCGGATTGCATGAATTCATATCCTCCAAACCCCCAAGAAATTGCATTTTAATTTATAATTTGGTTTAATTTGCTACTATTTGCAGCTATTTTTTATAATAAACACTTTTGACAGCAGCTGTAGACATTTTGCTAGTTCACAATAGTATTTTTCTATCAAAACTGGCAGCATTGCCATATTGAAATCACAATATTCAGAACTTATGCATATAATTTTCGTGCATTTATACAAGTGCTTATGCGCATTTGGAAGAGGATCATCCATGAGTTAATGCAGATCAAGGCTTCTTATTGAGATAACATTGCCCGTCTGTCAGCCCTTTTTGCTTTATCAGGGGCGGATCCAGCTGGGGGAAATATGGGTAATTTCCTGCCAGTCATTTTATCACCACAGTATCAATTTGTCTGCTAATCGCTAGAACTTTATACCGACTAACATTCCAAATAACACTAACTGCGGATTTGAGGTATGAAAACATTTTCCCATTCCTAAAAATCGTTTCTGGATCCGGCCCTGGCTTTAGCTAAAATATTAATTTTTCTTTGGTAAAAAACTTGTTACCATATTAGAAAGGAGATCGTTTTGGTACTGAGTCTCGAATGTTTTTCATAATTTTGAAATCAATACCGAATATTCTTCGATACGTAAAAGTATAGTTCCGGCGAAGCTCTTCTGATTATTTTAACAGCGTGCAAAACTACCATATGGTCATTGTAGTATTCAAAGTAAAAAATAACATATTTAATTTTAATTGTATGGCACATTAGGACATACTTACATTATTAATTTAAACACCTTCCACGCACGTTTAGTATAATTTAAATTACAAATAAAATAAAAAATATATTAAAATGGTAAAAAAATGTTTTACATACCTTAGGGAAAAACTTTTAATTTTATTTGATTTGGGATGATTTTTACGGTAGAAATTAGAACAGTAACGTAGCGAATATTTTATATTAACATTTTATAATTTGTGTTGTTGTAATATTAAAACGCATACTTATATGTTGTTGTGTTGTATGTGTATGTTTTTGTCTTATACATTTCGCTAAAATTGACAGCTTCGAAGAATCGGGGTTTTTCCAACTTTCGACATAAAGGCGATTCAACCATGAAATGCTTTTTTGATGCTCCGTCTAAAATGCTTCTATACAAAAAAGTACCCAAATTGTAATTTTCATTTACTTTCTAAAGGTAATTTAACTTTATTGCTAATTAATTATGTTTGTAGACAAGTTTGATGTAATGTTTAAAATGCAGGTAAACATAATCCACAGCGTTGTACTACTCAAATAAATAGTTCACAATCTGGTGTATAGTTGAGGAACTAAGTTATAAAGTAATAATGATTAAAAAAATACAAAACTTTTACTCACCGTTCTGAAGTCAACTCGGTGAGAATGGGTCCGCACTTTATAATCATGTTCTGCTTGTTAAACACATCACTTGTGACGCTATTAATTACACTGAGAGCCTCGTTAATTATGCGTTTGCGTAATTCAATTTGTCATTAAAGGGCGTTTGCGTAGTATCTTCCGCACTATTGCCTTCAGTTTGCGATTTTTCCTGCTATGGTGGCAACTGCTGTTGGTTGCATTCAAGTGCCATGACTGGTTGGTGGTTTTTATTCGGATTGCCCTCTACGCTGTTCATTGGTATTGAATTGAAATATGCCTTCATCTGATTCAATACCGCATTTACTTTTCGTACAAATATTTCATTATCATTTATTATTCCAACTGTACTATTCACATCTGTGCACCACGCAATAATCTCACCTCGCAGTGTCGTATAAAATATCCAAGCACTACGCAAAGTTTGGATTGTATCGTCGGGGACCATTTCTTGATATAGTTTTAAGTTTCAGTTGGTTTGAGAAAAGAATTGAAGAAATTCATCTTCTCATTATATAACGTTACGACTGCTGTTGCACGTCTTTACAGCAAAGAGACACCAAAATATCGTGTAAATTGTTTTTATTGCAACGTTTGCTTAAACACTGAATGCGATCCACTTCTATGGAGCGGATTTTATACTGATTGCTATGATCCTCGGAAAGATGCATTATCAATGCAACACATTTCTACGAAGTAATTAAATTAATTAAATGTAAAACTGAATCGCGACAACTTGTCAGAATATATGCTGTCATTAGTAATTATATATATTTGCAAGTTATTTCTACGAACATTTGCTGTATTACAGGTCTATAAGTAAGATAACAATCAGCTGTTTTCCCAGAAATAGCTCACAGCATATAACATATATACAGTATGCAAAATTCGTATTAGTACAACTTCTCATAAGAACAAGCATCGATATTTTTTTCAAATTTATCTTCAAAAATCCGTTGAAATCGATTTATTTCGCAAGAATAATAAGATTGAATAACTAAAACGTAGAAAACAATGCATTGTACTTAACAAAATAAGCAAATTAACTCCATTTATTAAGTCAAAATACGTATTAGTACACATATATTTATATATTATTTGTGAAGAATAAGCAAATTTTTCAATTGTTATTATTTTATGAAATATCCTTGCTTTAAATAGCAGATAATCTCTGCGGTTAAATTTTACTCCAGTCTAGTTCTAGTGTATTTTGGATAGTTATCCTTGCTTTTGAATGAGAAAGTTTATTTTTCTATTAAAGTCACACTGCGAACAGTTACTTATTTACTTTAAAAACAAGCAATTAAAATAAGTAAGAATAGCTAAATTCGGGCGAAACCGATTTTCATATACCCTCGCGATGTATTTTTGTATGGGCGGTGCCCATAACTTCAGAAAAACCCCATTTGTTTGTTTCAAATCGCTGCTGGTATTAAACTTTACTCAATTTCTTCTGATTTCAAGCGACAGCCAGGCCGCGCTCAAAGCTCACTCCTCCTATGAAATAAAATCATCATTGGTCATGGAGTGATGATTAGTGAGAGAATAAACGCCCTGGCGGTGAGAAACCGAATATTACTCCTCTGGGTACCAGGACATGGAGGGGTGGATGGCAACGAAGAAGCAGATCGCCTAGCTAGGATAGCAGCAGCAGCTACTACGGTCGAACCAGAGCCGATCCTGGCGGTAGGTCCCAGCACTGTGAGAGAGATGCTGAGAGTAGTAACTAGTAGTATGAGAAACCAACACTGGCGCAATACAACAGGCTTTAGACAGGCCAAGTCTCTCCTTGGAGGATATAACACGAAAAGACACAGGCTGCGGAGGAACCTCCCCAAGGATAAACTAAGAATTATAACAGGTATTCTGACGGGTCACTGCAGACTGAAGGGCCACCTATACAAGCTAGGGATCTGCCCCCAACAACCATAATAGGCTTCCTAGGGGTGCTGGGGCTAATGGAAGTGTTATGATGTGAGCCGTGGAGAGCACAATAGACCCATCGGTCGCATTGCATTCGTCCCATTTGTAATCTATCCATCGCCCCGATTTAATCCCAGTTCCTCAAAAACTGTGCAAAACATATTTATGAGACCTTAACTAGCTTATTTAATCTTTCTCTTAAGCTTGGAGTTTTCCCTTCAGCTTGGAAAGAATCATTCATTATACCCCTTAATAAGACCGGTAGTAGGTCCTCTATAGAAAATTATCGCGGTATAGCTAAGCTTTCTGCTATTCCTAAATTATTCGAAGCTATTGTTGTTGACCATTTAACGTATTCCATATCCTCTACAATATCTAGCACACAACACGGGTTCTCTAAGTGTAAATCTACCGTTACAAACTTGCTTGAGTTTACAACTCATGTTTCAAATAAATTCAGAGAATTTATGCAAACTCATGTTATATACACCGATTTTAGTAAAGCATTTGACAGAGTGTGTCACTCTTTACTGACCCCTAAACTCCTTGGTTTTCAACTTAATCTCCTACATTGGATATCTTCTTACCTCATTGACAGAACACAACGAGTTCTTTTTAAAAATAGTCACTTAAACATAATTCATGTATCTTCGGGGCTCCGCAAAGAAGTCACCTTGGTCCGAATCTGTTTTTAATTTTTATAAATGACATACCTTCTGTAATTAATTATTCAAAAATTTTATTGTATGCTGATGATGTAAAGCTTTTTAGATCGTATCATTCTGTTGAGGAAAGGTCCTTACTGCAAGCGGATTTAAATAGCATGACTAACTGGTGTGAAATAAATTACATGCCACTAAACCTTAAAAAATTTAAAGTAATGTGCTGTTCTCGCAGAGCAGTTCAACCAGCTTCTTATGAAATGTGTAACCATAACCTCGAACAAGTGTTTAACTTTGTTGATCTTGGAATTACAAAAGACCCGAAATTTAATTTTAATCTTCACATAAATGTTACACTTAACAAAGCCAAAGGTGTTATTGCATTTGTAAAACGATGGTCATAAGAATTCAAAGACCCATACATTACGAAGGCTCTGTTCACAACGTTAGTGAGGCTAATAATGGAATATGGATATGTTATTTGGAACCCGCGCTATCAAGTTCATTCCGACCAAATAGAGTCAATTCAAAAACAATTTCTGCTTTTTGCTTTACGAAATTTTCGTTGGGATTCTCAGTACCATATTTAAGTCGTTTAAAACTCATTTATCTTCCTACACTTGCTAGTCGCAGAGAAATGCTTGGCATTGTATTTTTGGTCAAGTAACTGACAAGCTTGATCTCTAGCCCATCTCTTTTTGGCGAAATAAAACTAAACGTTCCTCCCGAATCTCAAGACATTTCCGGCCTCTTTTTCTGAAGCCATGTAAAAGTAATTTTGAGTTAAATGAGTAGTTTGTGTGAGGACTTTAAAACTCACTCCTGTTCTTTTGATATTTCAGACTCACTTTTTTACATAAAGAAAACTATTCTTAATGCTCTCAATAATTGATACATTCATACATATGTACATATATATTATTCGATCAGCTGATGAGCATTTGTTCTGTAGCTGAACAGGTTAAGATCTCGACACTTAACAAACTTCTGCCTTTCATGACTCGGCGCAGCATATACATATAAAAAAAAATTAAATTAAATTAAATTTTTTTTTATATATCCGTGCGTCATACGGATGCGCCCCTTGCGTCGGTCGGGCGGGTATGGAGGGATAAAAACTTTGGAATAATTATTATTAATATAAAATAGACGAGTTTGAAAATTCTAAATGTACACAAAAAGTACACGTTTCTACATTTTGCTTATAAAAAAAAAACTTTTGTTTTCACTGTTTGCGTGCATCATACTACATCATAGCTCCTGGTCATAAAATTTTGGAAAAACTCACGAGGTATGCTTTCAAGAATGGAAAAAAATGGTCGGAACGCACTTAATTGTTTGCAGAAAGCGGCATGTCCAAGCTCTGTTCCCATTGGATATTAAAACAAGATCCGACATTTGCCCTTCTTTTATAACACAATGTCACATTTCTTAGTATGTATGTATGTATGTACATAAATATGTTTCCCAAACCAATTCAACGCAAAATTTGTATAAATTGAAAATTCGAAATATACAAAATTTGTAAATAAAGCTTTTTTTAAGTTTGTTTTGTAAAAAAAGTTTGACTTTAATATGGACCACATATAAGAAAAAACTCCAATCAGCTGCTATTTACCTGTTTATTTTACCATATCCAGACAGATAAATGCGATTATGATGTTTGTTTAGAGAAGTACAATGTGTAGTAGTTTTGTTTTTGTATATCTTTTTTCAATTAATTGTAAAAATTGTAGTATAAATGCATACAAAAATATCTGTTTTGTTATGACGTAGTTACAGTATTAAAAAAATTAAACATATTACTAATTCGTTCGTCTTTTAAATATAACTGAACTCTGATTCTGCCTATCTAGCTTTTTTCAATTTGAAAACATCTTTCTCACTAGGTAACTGAAAAATCTCACCTCTTTAATTAACTCCACTTCTACATACTGTGATGGCTGCCCTTGTGCGCTAGCAGTATATTATTATATTTTCTGAACTATTGGGGATATGCAGATATTTAAGAATTTCCCAAAAACTTCTGCAAATGTTTAAAAAACAATGCTACTACTCTAACCAAATATTATTTTAAAATTTACTCAGAACTACTATCAATAATAAGAGAAAACAGTTAAAATCCTTGCCATTTTGGCTTTTAATTAACAACAAGTAAGGCGTTAAACTAATACCACAAGCTTAGCTTAAAGTAAATCGTGTTAAAATTTCAAATCGATCGATACATAAAACTCTTCTTTAAAATTGGCCGCTTCGATGAAATGGTTTTTTTTTTATACTTGCGGCATCAAAGGTGTCTTAACCATGAAACGACAATATATTTCTTAAACAATTTGGATCTGCTTTTGCATGTACTTACTTTCAGAAGGTACATATGTAAATTTTATTGCTTATTAATAAAGTTTGTATTTAGGCTTGCTTGATCTATTGTTTTAAATGCCTGGAAAAACTAAATCACACAAACTTACGCTCAACGGAAAGCATAAAATAAAACTTATGTTTAGTTTACGATTCTAACTTGGGGTAGTGAGTTCGTGTTTAAACATATGGAAATTTTCAAAAATTGCGAACTTCTCATTTTATCAATTTCATATGCCCACATAATATAAGATTTTCTAATGTATGTCGTCATACGCTCTTTGCATTCCCATGATGAACCGGATTGGTTGATTGTACTGAAGAAATTAGCAACGCTTTCCTCCATTCGATACAACTGCCTCAATCGTTGCATACTCGATTTCGATAGAACTGCTACACATTCAGAATTACGAAACAGGTACTCACCGCACCTTTTTGGATTGACCATCAATAAGTCGTTCCTTGATCGCGTGATCGTTTGTGTCGGAACCGTATAGTCTGGTGGCGTTGTACTAATGCATGAAATTAAAATCAAATATTGAACTATGTTGTGAGATAATTGCAATTTTATAAAAATATACAATTTTTACTCACCGTTCTGAAGCCCACTCGGTGAGAATGGGTCCGCATTTCGTAATCATGTTTTGTTTGTTAAACACATCACTTGTGGCGCCTTTAATCACATTGAGAGACTCGTGAATTATGCTTTTGGCATGGTTTAATTTGTCATTAAAGGGCGTTTGCGTAGTGTCTTCCGCGCTATTGCTTTCAGTTTGCGAATTTTCGTGCTGTGGTGGCAACTGCTGCGCTGGTAACTGCTGTGCTGGTAACTGCTGTGCTGGTAACTGCTGTGCTGGTAACTGCTGTGCTGGTAAATGCTGTGCTGGTAACTGTTGCCCTGGTAACTGCTGTGCTGGTAACTGCTGTGCTGGTAACCGCTGTGCTGGTAATTGCTGTGCTGGTAACCGCTGTGCTGGTAACTGATGTTCTCTGCCTTCAAGTGTCATGACTGGTTGGTGGTTTTCATTCGGATTGCCCTCTACGCTGTTCATTGGTATTAAATCGAAATAGGTCTTCATCTGATTCAATTCCGCAATCGCTTTTCGTACAAACATTCCATTATCATTAATAATTCCAATTGTACTATTCACTTCTGTGCACCACGCAATGATTTCACCACGCAGTGTCGTATAAGAGATCCAAGCACTACGTAAAGTTTGGATTGTATCGTCGGGGACCATTTCAGGAGATAGTTTCAAGGCTTCAGTTTCAGTTGTTTTGAGAAAAGAATTGAAGAAATTCAGCTTCTCATTATATAACTCTACGACTGCTGTAGCCCGGTTTTGCGACACAGAAATAACTGCTTTAGCAGCAAATAGACACCACAATATCGTGTAAATTGTATTCATTGCGACGGCTGTTTAAACACTGAATGCAATCCAGTGCTATGGAGTGGGTTTTATACTGATTGCTATGATCTTCATAGCGACGCATAAAATATAACAAACACACGTTATCAGTGCAAAATATTTTAACGAACTAATTAAATGAATTTAATGTAAATGTGTTCTTTGAAAATATGTCAGATTATTTACTAATTTCAAATTATTATCTATGTACATATATACAAATTATTATATATATACAAATTATTTCTACGAATATTAGCTTGATTACAGCTCTATTGTCTATGGCAAAGTGAAAGTAATTTCCTATTATTTTTGAACTAAGGTTATCAGATGCTGAATTTTGAAATGTACATTAATATGTTAAGTCAAAACGTATATAAGAGAATACTTTGTTAACATAAGTTAGTTAGCAGCTTGTCCACCGTCGATTTAGTGTGAAATCTTTTGTGAGGAAGTAAGAAATTTTGAATATGAGAAATAATACATTATCAGTGCTTGTAATGCTTTCGAGCACGTTATTTGTCCTGTGCCGTGCTGACATGGAAGAATACATCGCAATTGACAAAGCACTTGCAAGTATGTCCAAAGTTGTTGTGAAATATCAAACCGAATTCGACACAAGAGTAAAATTCGCTGCATTACAAGAAGCCATCGATTCAATTACTAAATCTATGATCGATTACTACGGCACGGCGAAAGATAAATTAGATGAATTACATAATTTGAATAGTGCTGCGCGTCTCACATACGAAAACTGTGTCGGTCCCGTCTTCGAGTGGTGTGTTTCGCTTAACAACACACTGAATATTTTCATTAGTTACATAAACGATCCAAGGCTAGCAGAGAAAGACCGAGATATCATATGGAAAATGGCTACCGGCGTACTCGCTGACGGTCAGACAAAAACTTATAATTCATTAGAACTATTGACAGTCGTACAAAACAAAATAAGTGCACTGAAAAACTTACTAGGTTCCATGTCGCGAGCTCTACACTATGATTTTAGTCCATTCGGCTATTACGGAAAGCGAAAGGAAGAACTAATGACTGCAATTGAGAACAGCAAAAGGTCTCATAAAGCTTTAACCATTGCTTCAGCTATCGGCCTATTTTTCAGTGCCATTGTAGCACTAGTGGTTAGTCCGTTAGGCATATCATTAGCTCTGCTTCCGATATTTATGGGTCTTGGATTAGGCGCAGTGGTCCAAGGACACCGAAAAGCATCGTTTGAAGAAGAATTGCGAGTTATAAGAGAGTTTTTCAATATTCTTGATGACAAGATTAATGAAGCTAGCGACATCGCACTTCAAGTCAGTATTGATTTAAAAGAGGACAAAGACAACTTGTTTAAACTTCGAGGGTTCATCACTGCTGCAAATTCAGTAAGTAACGTGAAACAGTAACGAGTATACTGAAATGCCTATTTTACGATATTTTTCATACTTAATTTTCAGAACGGAAAAGTTATGTTGATAGGCGTTCGAGAGCTCCAATTGCAACTTGTTTCAGACTTCGAAAACTTAGGACAACAGTGTTATGAATACACTATATGGCACGGATATGGTTCGTCAGGTTATCAACAGAAACATTCTAGAGCAAGACGTCATGCGATCGAAGCATGCAATGAGCAGCGTTTAAAGGCATTGATAAAGGAGACTGAATCCACTTCATTGAACATTACGTTTGAAGCTTTGGTTGGCAAAGCTCATTCCATTGTGAAAGAGATAAATTGTGATCCTAGAACTTTGCCAACACCACTGCAATATGAACAGGTTGCTGTGCCATTGTTGGAGGAAAATGTTGAGCCAATATCGATCGACGAAAACAGCAAAGAATCATCTCATTCGCTAAATATTCTAGCGGAGAAAAAACCATCCGAATCTTCGCCAATTTTTTCTGTGCAGAAGATTATTGGGTCTTATTCTAATAACGTAAAATATGCAGTTTAGTATAATTCAGATAACATGAATTGCCAACGCCGTTATGAAAGATCAATGTTTCCTTCTTAGTTACAATAAAAACTAACGATTAAAATAAACAACTAAACATTGCGTTAAGTTATTTTATTTCAGCATTATCGATTGGAATTTATTCTCTACTGTCACGAATTTGTATTGATAAATTATTTTTTCTCGTAAGTAAAACAAAATCTATTCGTACCAAGGAGTATTCTATACAATTCATTTTGCTTTGCATTGTTTACAAGTAAAGATAATCTCTTTAAAACACACACATTTTTAATCGTGAAGAAGAGTCAGTTAGTTTTTAAATGTCCTTCATTTTGCCATCGTTAAGTTACTTCTGAATTGTTGATACTAATGAGATGAAATACTTGGACACATTTAAAAACTTTTAAATATTATTAGTTTGGCTGAAAAAGGTGTATTTTCTGTATGGTTCGACCTCATGAGAATAATTTCATAATACTGTTTTTCTTCCTAAGTATATTGTAAATAACAATAAAAACACATATGGAATAGCGCTTTTGACTGTTTTTTTTTGGTAGCAAACAGTTACATTTTTATACTCAAACAGTAAAACCATCTTTTGAACTGCATTTTTGCGAAATTTTTACCCAAAATTCGTTTAAATGCTAAACTATTAACTTCTAAAGGAATATTTTTCTTTTAATTAAATATATTTTTAGTGTAAGTTCAAAGGCGTATCTTGAGGGGTGATGGCTGTTAAAAAAACATATTTTGAAAGAAAAAAACCATTGATACACTCATACAATGCGCAGATACATATTATCAGATAGAAGAAAAACAGAAAACACCTACTTCAAAAACAGCGAGAAAAACATTCTACAAATCAATTATTATTTATTTATTTATTTATTTAATCAACAAACAAAATGCTTATAGACTATGTGATAGGTATACATACATATTATTTTAAAATAAAAAAGATTGAAAAAGTAAGGACAGAGGAAACTCCTATGACAAGTGCCTTAAGACTTCATTCGTAAAAGCTAGTTTTGAAAAAGAAAAATCAAAGTTTAAGACTGTAGAAAAAGTATTAAACTGAGAAAGTGCTCTTCGCAAAGGGACATTCATTCCATAAACAGTTTTGGCAATACCCACAAAAAACATTTCATTACAGCGAAGAATTCGTGAGGGAACATTAAAGGAAATCTTCATTAGAAGGTACGGGCAATCAATACCACCTGTAATTAAGTCAAAAACAAAGCACATTGATAACAAAGTATGCCAAGACTCTAATGACATTAGATTAATCAACAAACAACGGGAACGATAAGACGGTAAGGGGCCACTAAATCTCAAGGAGTGCAAAGCAAAGCGTATAAAAAAAGCCCTTTGTACAGACTCCAGTCTATTAACATAAATTGCATGGAAAGGGCGCCAGATAAATAACGCGTATTCAAAATTAGACCAAACCAAAGACGAGAACAGCAGTTTGAGTGTATATGGATCGGAGAATGAATAACAATTACAACGAATAAACGGTAAGAGGTAAGAACAATACTAATATGTTTCGAATAAGAGGCATAGTGACATTTGCTAGTATTGAGTAACAAATTATTACGCAGACACCAACAATATAAGCTTTCAAGCTCCCCCTGGAGAATGAAAGACTCTTTCAATCATTTAATTTCATAGTAAATCTTCAGATCGTCTGCATATAGGAGGAAATTACATTTAATAAAACAGGAGGAAATATCATTTATGAAAAGCACAAATAATAATGGACCTAGGACACTACCTTGAGGAACACCAGAGAAAGCAACAAAAGAATAAGACGAAACATTATCAGCTCGAACGACACAGATTCTGTTATCCAGATAGGATGTAATCCACTTTAAGAAATCGGAATGAAAGCCTAAAGCTGCAAGTTTAGCTATTAAAATGAGATACCCTGCCAAAGGCCATAGAGAAATCGTTGTAAATTGTATCGATTTGGAATCCCTTTTGAAAAGTGCGCAAGCAATCCTCCGTAAAACTTGTTAAGTTGGTTGACGTAGATCTACCCAGAATGAACCCATGCTGATTAGGGGATAACAAATGTTTAAAAGCATAGTTTATTTTATTCTTAACGATGCACTCAAACAGTTTTGATACTGTGGTTTGTTTGGAAATGGGCCTATAATTCTTTACGTCATTTTTGTTCCCACTTTTATGGATAGGTGTAATGAAAGTAGATTTCCAGTCATCAAGAAAAACACCAGCAGAAAGTGGGCTGTTAAAAATATGCCTCAATGGCGCAATCAGTGCGGAACAATGTTTGAATAAAATTACCGAGAAGCCATCTTCATCAGTGTGAATGGATGGCTTAAGCTGATTGATACCGTTGGCTACATCTTCGTCTGTCAATCTTAATTTCCCAAAATTGATGGGAATATCTAAATTTGGAAATTTGCCTTCGTGAACAAAATTATTACAATTGTTGCCAGAAACAAAATTAGAAGAAAAGAATGCAGCGAAAAGATTAGCCGCTTCAGAGATGGAGTTGGCTGATACTCCATTAAGTTGAACCGATGTGGGAATATTTGAGCAGCTCTTCTTTGATTTTATGTAACTCTAAAAGAACTTAGGATTACATTTAATATTGCTTTCTACCCTAGAAATATAGCTACGATATGATTTGCCGAGCCTGTTAAATTTATCTCTATAAAACACGTAACGCTCTCGAAAATTACCTTCATTAGAATGATTTTGCTTTTTGTAGAACTTATTCTTTAAGTTTCTTATACATTTGAGTTCTTTAGTAATCCGCGGCCGCTTAAAAGGTTTAGAATTAAGGGCTGGGATGTGATTAACACATACATATGTATATGCCTTAAAGTAGATTTAAAAATATTATAACAGTCAGTTACATCTTCGTTTCCAAAGATCTGACACCAATCCAAATCAAACAACTTATTCAATTCCGGAAAATTACAAAGAGAGTAATTAAAAGCAACCGCCTGACTGGCAGGTGTTAATTCAAAGTATTGATAAAGTTCAATCTCTAGCAACAATGGACTATGGTGTATATTTGGGGGCGAGATGCACCTAGCTGCATGCGAGAGCTTAAAATTTATATTAAAGCTAACAAATACAAGATCTAATATTCGATGTAAATCATTAAGAAACCCGTTAATCTGTGATAATTCAAGACAAAGCAAGTTATCAATTAAGTATGATTCGTTATTATTATCCAATAAGCTCCAAGAAATGTTTCCCAAATTGAAATCGCCTAAAACGCAAAGTTGGCTGTCACCAATTCTCTCGTAAAATGCCAAAATGTTGTCCACATGAGCTTTATAAACGACATCAGAAATGCCAGGCGGAATGTAGGACACACATATGTATGTACTGAAGTCCGCATGCGCCATATAATTTCACGCAGAGCTGATCCAATAAAGTATCGCAATCAAGAAGCGAACAAAATGACGCTTTAAGTTGTTTTCGCACAGCTATTAGCACACCCCCTCCTCTACTAACGCCAAGTTTAGCGAAATCCCTGTCCTTCCGGAAAACATCAAAAAGAACTGGGTCGAAAAATTCAGCATCGAAGTAGTTTGCATTCAGCCAAATTTCAGTAAGAACAAAGCAGTCATATTCCAATTGTGAGCTCAACAAGAAGACGGTTTCAGTTTGGTTCTGATTCCCGAAGAATTTTCATAATAAATATATATTTTGCGGTCATCACTTGTACGTATATTTACTTCTTGGTCTGCGTCTGAAGTTCTTTTTGAAAAAAGTCGAAAGGTCTCACAATAACGGTGGATGGCCAAATATCCGCTGACAGCAATTTATCAAAAAGAGATTCAGGAATTCCAAGTTTAAAATTGATGCGCTTAATAGTGGCCATATCAGCATCCTAAAATCACCTTTCTATCAATAGCAGCATGTTTAGCTACATAATCACTTACATATGTTGTCAGAAGTTACACAGGGCAAAAACGATGATATATGAAGCCATTTACGACGTACCACAACTCCAAGATCAGAACTCTCATTAGTACCAACTACACAAAGTCGACGATTTTTGTTATGTGCACGCTTTTTAGAAGCAATGGACCACTGTGTAGAGTTTGCATGAGCATACGCACCAGCAGCGCAGCGGCATCAGCTGATAGTAAGCAATACAGACGCAAAGCTATTGGCAAGAAATATGGTCAAATCGAACGGAACACAACAGAAAAAGCTTTTGGATCGCAGAAGAGGAAAACACATACAGCACGCAGCATGGACAAGGCACAAAAATCACCCTACAACAACTCACAATACACCCACGATAAATTGTTAAAATTAGTAAATAACCCATCAGCAGCCCTACCTCTGTTCTTAACACAAGGAGTAACATTTATGAAACCCAAAAACAACAACACCCTAACCCTGCCAACTACCGACCCATCACACGCATGCCCACAATATATAAAATAATCACCTCACTAATCATTCAAAAAATATACAAACACCTGATAAAAAACAACATACTCACCAACGAACAGAAAGGATACCAAAAATATAGCCAAGGCTGCAAGAAACAGCTCATGATAGACCAAACAACTACAGAACAGGCAATAAAGGAACAACGAAATCTACACACATGTTAGATAAACTCCGTTGGGCCATTAAAAAGTGAAATCAGTATTATGCCAAGTGGTGCAAAATTTAAACGACATCTCTTGGTGTCATTATAAAGAAATACGTAATGTAATGAACAGCTGTAATTAGGCCGGCTAAGCGTTGGTATGGCTACTCAAAGCTAAATCCCTTACTCACATCTAAGGAGCTATGGCACAACCTAGAAAACTTTAAAATACACGGCAAAGAAAAATCTTTGTGTGATATAGACCTAGATGAGCTTAACGTCCATTTTGTTAATGTTAATAACAAAACCAAATGTACATATCATTGTATGAAAGGATTTCTCAACTTCCACGAACTTTAAAGAGGTGTTTAAATTTATTGCTTTTAGAGAAGTTGACGTTCCGAAGACACTGTCGAACATAAGGTCCTACACTAAAAGGAAGGATGAAGTCTCACTGACATTTGCCAAAATTGTAATGGAATTCATAAGAGGCCCCTTAACCCACATCATTAACCATTGCTTTATAACCTCGTGTTTCCCATCAGTGTTGAAAAAAAGAAATACTTTTCCGCAAGAAATTGCATATTTATGTACAAACTCTCTATATGGAAGATGCCTACTTATCTGTTTGAAAAGCTAATACCAGTATGGTCGCGGATACCACGGACTTATTGTTTCAAATTTTAATCAAGGCTATTTTTCATTAACGCGGTTAAAATCTGGAATTCGATACCTCATACCGTCAAGGCTGGAATCTGTTTATTCAACTACAAGACACAAACGTATGACTATTTTAAATCGGTCTGATTGCATTGCATCGGGGCATTTATCTTAAACTTAACTTTTGAACTATTCTATTTCTTCATTTTCTTCTTCTTCCTGTTTTTCATTCACATTATTTATTAAGAAAATTTGTAATATTCTTGACTTTAGTTATTAGCATTATATCTTCCATGTACACTACATAATAGTTGAATTACTATTAAAAGACCAAGTCTTACTTTGTACTGCTATAACAAATAATTAAATTAACTAAAATAAATTAGGTAGACTACAAAAAATATTTGAGAAAATAAAACACAGCAGACTCATAAATGTCCTCAATATATACAAAATAAACCCTAAATACAAAAACTTTCTGCAGAATAATATGGAAAAGTGGAAGATGAAAAATCATCTACCAAGTTAATCAGAGCATATATGTAATTACATATTTAATAAACACAAAAACCGGCATCTTTCAAGGAGTCTCTTGAGTGTATTGTGGCTTTGCATATGAATGTATTTCTAAACCCTATCACCCTATCTCCAATCTACTCAACAAATCTGGTTATGGATTCACCATAAAAAACCAGAAACAAAACTTTCACAAACGACCTCCTAAACATGGATAACATTAAATTATATGCATCCATCAGCAATCCTACAAAGATTCCCAGCAAAAAATCGGAAATCGCTTTCATAAGCAATGTATTTCAGAAGGCATTGCCTTAGAATGTCTGGTAATGATTTCACTATCCGACCTCAATAAAATTATGAATTATTATTCATTTAAAGGCCAATTAAAATCTTAGCAAATTTATATTTTCAATAACTTAAATTTTTTTCAAGCTACAGGATAAATATACATAGTAATTTGGTTTTTTACAACAATTTCAACTTTTTTAGCTAAAATATATGTAGGAATGTTCCTTAAATAAAACACTTGGTTCTTTTCATATGCGTTTATTAATGATAAGCACGACCGAACCGTCTCGCTACTCGTACAAAACTTGACTTAACTTCTAAAATTCATTTTCTCTTACTCTCTATTCTTATAACTATGATTGACGCTTCGTTGTTTTTCGGTAAGTTTAAAAGGTTGCCAATTGTCTGTTCTGCTAATTACTAATTTAAGGTTGCCGCCTATTCGTTACAAACATGCCACTCTATTATTGCTATCCTACAACCGGCCGTCCTGATTTGTTATTCGCCCTCGAATAACTACGCCCACATTTTCATATTTTCTGCGACTGTCACAGTTTGTCTCGGTCCTTCCTGACTTCCAACCTTTTCTACTTCGTACCTTCCGTGGTTTAGTTTGGCGACTACCTTGTAAGGTCCTAGATACTTCGGTCTTAATTTCATTGCAATCCCAAACTGCGTTCTTTTAATAGCAACTAAATCATTTATTTGATACTCAACTTCTTTCTTTCGTTTTTTGTTATAAGTCTTGCAGTTTTCTTTTTGAATTTCTTCTATATTCTCGCGAGCTTTCTGTCTTATAACATCACGCTCTCTGTCTAATTCTTCTACCTCTAACTCCTTTAAAATTTCCTGCAAATCCGGATAATCTGATGTGCGCATTTCCAATCCTGTGAGGATTCTAAAGGAAGTCGTTTTCGTGCTGCGGGGTGCAGTATTATTCAGAACCTGTTGCACTTTTGTCACATGATTGTACCATTGGGCCGAGTCACTCTGACACTTTTTTGCTAGCATTGGAATAACCGTTCGGTGTACGCGCTCTACCTGGCCATTTCCGCGAGGTATACCTGTTGCTATAATTAAGTGCTGAATATTTTCTCGATTGCAATATTCCTTAAAACTATTAGATGTAAACCCCACCCCTCTATCTGTGACTATTCGTTTCGGATTACCGAAGACCGCAGACTGATTTTCTAACTTTTCCACTACCTCTTGGACACCAGTTGACTTTGTGGGGTATAACCATACAAATTTCGAAAATCCATCTATAATTACCAAAATGTGGTTATATTTTTTCCGCGTTTCTGTCAACGGACCGACGTGGTCAATATGGTACGTCCCCAATGGTTCGAAAGCTTTGTCGATTGGTGTCAACAAACCTTCTTTCTTGCCCCTTTTCGCGTCTATTACTATGCATTCTATGCATGCTTGCACAATTTTCCGTACCTTTTCGCTAACCCTGGGTATATAATAATTCCTCTCTACCAATTCTTGAGTCTTTTTGGCAGCAAAGTGACCTTGAAGATGCGCTAACCTAATTATTTCATCTTCCATACAGGAAGGTACCACTAGCAACTCCTTTACTGGATCTTTATGAACTAGTTCATTCCTTAGAAAAAAATCTTCATAGCCATCTGTCTCAATAATTTTTCGCACTGCTCTTACCCAATCATCTTGCATTTGTGCTTTTCTTAGTCTTGACTTTAACGAATCATCGACGAATAAACAATAAACCCGACTTAGAGCGTCTACGTGTTTCATACGTTTCCCTGATCTCTGCTCAACAACATAATCGTACTCCTGCAAGTACATAGCCCACCTCATAATTCTGTCGGGTGCGTCCTGCTTTTTTACTGTCATTGCAAATGCATTGCAGTCACTAACAATCTTGAACTTGATATCTCTCAGATATATACGCCACTTCTTTAGTGATTTTATCACTGCCAATACCTCGAGTTCAAACGCGCTGTACCTTTCTTCAACTAACGAAGTTTTACGACTCATAAATTCTACCGGATGCAGCATCCTATCTTCCGAGTCTCTCTGCAATAACACTGCACCGTACCCATATTTCGATGCATCTGCATGCAACTCAGTCTGTGCTGACGGATCAAAGAGCTTCAGTGCAGGTGCACTTACTAACGCCAGCTTCAACGCCTGAACTGCCGGTAATTGTTCATTACCCATTTTAAATTTTACATCGTTTCGCAATAAATCTGAAAGTGGTTTTGCTACCATAGCATAATCCTGCACAAACCGCCTAAAGAATGATGTTAAACCCAAAAACCGTTGAAGTTCCTTCTTACTTGTCGGAATAGGGAAGCTACTAATCGCTTTCGTCTTTTCGTCTGATGGTAAAATTTCACCATTTTCTACTATGTACCCTAAGAAGTTCATGCGCTTTTTTAATAATTGACATTTTTCCCATCTTATTTGCAAACCCCATTCGCTTGCGCGTTTTAGAACCTTTTCCAATTTTTCAATTCCTACTTTAATTTCCTTTGCTGGAATGACGATGTCGTCCATATATGTGACTACAGTTCCGTCTGAAAGCATGTCCTGGAAAATTGCACGGATATATCGACAAAATACCGCAGGTGAATTTGTTATTCCGAATGGTACAAAACAAAACTCGAATTGTCCACTGTAAGTCACGAACGAAGTATATTTACGCGAATTCGGTTCTATTGGTACATGGTAAAATCCATTTTTTAAGTCGAGAGTAGTAAATATGGTTGCTCCCTGCAACTTATCTAACGCTTCGTCTACTATCGTCATTGGAAAATTATCCCTAATAATTTTCTCTTTAATTTTTCGAAAGTCGCAACAAAACCGTTTCGTCCCGGTCAACACTATGACCACTTAACTCGTCGTGGGCTAACACAACCACTTTAGCACCACCGCATGCACCTTCCAACTTTTTAGTTGAAAACAACTTATTTCATTTTTGACACTTTTTCTATTCAACTTTTTAGTTGAAAACAACTTATTTCATTTTTTAAATTAATGAATTGCCTGATAAAAGGATTACCTTGATAGGGTAAATAATGTAATAAAATTACATTCACTCGGTACACCTGCTGTAACCTTCGCAGCTACAACCTTTTCTGCCAACTCAGCAGTTTTCCTTGGTTTCCTGAACTCAACGTTACCCCCACTAAAGACTAACTCCACGTCTTTAAGCACATCATTGCCAATAATTGCCGCATATGGTATATCGCGTTCCCTTACTACATGAAACGTTATACTTAATAACACTTCGTTAACGGTCACGTTTGATGCAAAACTTCCTAACGTCGTAATTTCGCCTTTTCCAATTCCAAACAAATGTTGCTTCTCGTTACTAAGATCTATATTCCCCAACATTACTAATGTGTCGTACCTCATGATACATATACTGCACCCAGTATCTACCAAAGCACTAAACACAAAATTATCGATTTTCGCGTCACTAAAAATCATTCCTCCTTTTCCCGAGGAATAAATATTTTCTTCACCCAACGTATTCACCCGTTCACTTTTCACTACTTTCTCCTTTTTGCATTCATGAGCATAGTGACCTTTTTCTTTACACTTGTAACACGTAACCGTGCTTGTACCTGCATCTGGACATTGTTTTGCTACATGCCCCTCTTTGTCGCACTTAAAACATTTCCTCTTGTTTTGTTCCTTATATTCTGAACTTCTATTCGAAAAAACTTGTGTTGCACTTCCCTTATTTGTTGATATCTGTGAACCTTTAATTTTTTCGTACATGTGAATTTGTTCTTTTAATTGTTTGACATTCTTTGCCTGGTATAAAACGCTTTTGTTTGCCCTAGAGTCAGGTATGCCCTCTACGAAATATTCCACCGAACTTCTTTCATCTAACGATATTTGCTTACCCATTTCCAACAGGGTATATAAATATTCTTGAAAACTCTCTTTTGGCTGCTTGCGTCGATTTCGCAATGCTCTGTGCACTTCTGAGTCGCACAGTTTTTCACCAAACTCTTCGATAAGAGCTTGCTTCAAACTATCCCAACTCTTAACACCTACTATCCCACGCACAAACAATTTCGCCTTCAAATTCTCCCTTCAGCAGCTGTTTGGCGTACACAAACCTTTGCAGGTCATTCCAACCTACGGTGTTGGATATCTCATCAAATTCCTCAACCCAATGGCACACATCGTAAGTGCCATCACCAACGTAAACAAACCCTTTGCGCATTCAAATTACCTGTTGTTGCCTCTGCGTACACAGAATTTGTCGATTCGTTTTCGCTAGCTGCATCTTCTGCGTCATTTTCATCCCCTAAAACTACATACTGAAGCAAACGCAGTTGCAAATCTTTTTTTCTACCCGCTAAGCTCAAATTATGTTCTCTTAACTTCTCTTTTAGCATTTCTACAGTCATGGCCCTTATTGTGTCCGCGTCCATTTTAAAATATTATGTTTGTGCAATATTCACTACTATTATTACTTAAAATCAATTAACATCTATTTGCTCAGTTTAAAATTTGTGGTTTACATTAAACATTTTCTTCAAATTTACCACACCAATGTATGCTTATGTACATACATACACATAAAAGTCTATATCTACATTTGCTTAATGGGATAAGTATTTTCAAACACACGCTACTGTACTTATGTAAAGAAAATCAAATATAATACGAAATCAAATACAATGAGAGTAAATAAATTTTCTGCTCACGCCTTGCTGCTACACTGCTTCTGTCGCTACGCTGCTTCTGCTGCTACACTGCTTTTGCTGCTACAACTTTCGTTGCTACGCTGCTTTTTTTTTATTCTGTTGTTGGTCGTCTCAATTCTCTTTAACGGGATTTACCGTTTCAGCTTTTGAAATTGACCATACATACATACACGTATTTGCGCTTTTGTCGAACCATACGTATGTATCTTCATTTGTATGTATGTACGTACATATATGCGTATATGTACCTTTTTTACATTTCACAATGTACATACATATATGTAAGAGTATGCACTTATTGTCAGTTACTGTACTTTGACAATGTTCTGCACTAATTTCATATCGTTTTATGTACATATGTATGTACCTCTACATGCGCACCTCTATGTATGACTTTTCTGCAGCCTCCAATTTTATCAATTTTTATTTAAATTAAACGTTTATGCGTAAACTTTATTGATTTTGTTTTTACACAACACAACATGTTTATTACTTATTGTTTTTATGTACATATGTAGTTATATATGTATGTATGTACACATGTCTATTTGCACTTTGTTGCACATGTTCAAGCATGTTCTTCAACGTTTAAAATATCATCACTTCACCCGTGCGTACATATTGTCGTATGTGCAGCACCGCTACTGTTCAATTTTTTTTCTTTTTTTTTTTTTGAATTTTTCGGTCGTATACATTTTCGAAATTTACTATTCGCGCACAATCCGCATATTGAAGTAAATTTTACTTCTCCGGCTGAGCCCCCAATTTTGTAAGAATGTTCCTTAAATAAAACACTTGGTTCTTTTCATATGCGTTTATTAATGATAAGCACGACCGAACCGTCTCGCTACTCGTACAAAACTTGACTTAACTTCTAAAATTCATTTTCTCTTACTCTCTATTCTTATAACCACGATCTAGAAAATACAGAGGTTGCGCCTTCCGCAAACCGCTATTCGCTCTCAGCAAATTTGACAGAATCAGCTGTGTATGCTACGTCACGAACCCGGTTAGTTTTGTTTGTATGTATGTAAGCATACAATTGTTTGTACTTAAATTCAATGCTTAAAAGCAATTTTATTTAAAATAAAGTTATTAAACATGAAGTGCGCAGTGTTAAGTGTTAAATCACAGAGTCTATCAATAATACGGGGCTATAAAACTCGCCAAAAGTGATGTGAAAGTGTAGCTGTGCGCACTTGGTAGCAAGTTAAGCTTCTTGTGTCTCCTAATGCTGCAATGCAGTTTTTTTCAAAGCATCCAATCAAGCACAGTGCATAAATGAAGTTATTTGAATATAAATATGTTGCATAAAGTGCCGAAATTGGTAAAAACTTTAAAATTTAGAAATCCTAGCAGAACCTAACCTCACATTTTTGTTTACAATTTCTTTCGATTCTCAGAAAAACCGTGTTGGTGACGTTGCACGCATTTTGCTTCACATCATTTTTCGTCGGGAAGGCGCAATCTTGTATTCTATCGTTCTTGTCTTATAACTATGATTGACGCTTCGTTGTTTTTCGGAAAGTTTAAAAGGTTGCCAATTGTCTGTTCTGCTAATTACTAATTTAAGGTTGCCGCCTATTCGTTACAAACATGCCACTCTATTATTGCTATCCTACATATATGTACATATATATATTTCAATGTATATTACAGTAAAACTACGGATATGTTAAACAATTTAGCATTTTAACCCATTTTTTAACATAAACCATTGCAGAATAGTTAAACTTTCTTACGGTATTAAGTTTATGCTTATTTTGTTATTCTAATGCATAAAACATATGTACATAAGTTCAAAAATTTTCTATACATATATTGAATGCACAAAATTTAAATTCAAAATGCATTTTTTTTAACGAGGCTTGCTCTGACATTGCATTGGCATGGGCATGGCTGGCAAAAGGAAACAAACTTCTATACACGAGAGTTAGTGGTTAAACTTTGCTATGAACGTAAATCTTACTGGGCAATCGGTGCCATTATTGGAATATCACATAAAACCGTGCAGAAAATTATTGATAAGTGGCGTTATGAGGGAGCATAAGAAAATAATATGGGAAGAGGGCGAAATAGAAACTTACGGCTGTTGATGAGCGCAATATTGTCCGAAAAGTACAGATAAACCCTAAGATTAGCATCCCCAAACTGGCAACAGGGGTATCAGGCACCATCAATAAACCTCTGTCTACAGAAACTGTTCGTCGGGTGTTACGAAAAAAAACAATTACATGGTCGTATTGTTCGAAAAAAACCATTTATTTCTTGGAATTTCTTAAAGCCCATCTTAAAAAGCTGTTCAAATTTTATGAAAGTGTTATGTTGTGGGGTCGTATATCAGAAATTTACAACACAGCTCCACAAAACACGAGCTACCACCTGTGTTTTGTTTTCAACAAGACAATAATCCCAAGCACACTGCGCACTGTCACTGGGAGTGACCTCTATATAATGGACCTAAACAACTTAAAACACCACCACAATCACCAGAAAGTGGGCAGAAGTTAAATCAAACTTACCAAAAATCCATCCAGAAAACAAAAGTGACTTCAAACGTGAAATAAATAAGGCTTGGGAGGAAACTTCGCCTGATTCACCCACAAATAAATGTAATCAATGCCACGACGATGGCAAGCTGTAACAGATGCAGGAGGTGGACCAACAGACTATTACTTTCAAGATTATTTTATTACTTTATTTTTTTTTTATAATATGAAGTGTACGCTTCATTTTGTGATATGTATTTTTGTATTAATAACACTGGAAAAAAAAAAAAAATGTCAGTTTCCTGTGATTTTTTTTTTGTTTCTACATACATATGTATATCAAATTGACACGTATTTTTTTAATATCGCAAACATTTTTCTCTAACAGCTTTTGATTTTGAGTTACAGCTAACTAACTACATTTACTATCTTTACTTAAATTTGCGTTTTTTATTGGACTATTTGAGTATTTTGTTGTTGTTTTCGATATGGCTTCGTCGAGAACACACATCTTCTATTCTATATTCTATTGCAAAATATCGAACACCTATGTATATCGGACTTTGTAAAAACTGCGTATCATTAATACTTTAAAATAAATTTATGTAATTAGGACAAGCCATGGATTCCTTATATTATATGCCAGAAATGTGTGGTATGTCTACGGTTATGGTCCAGTGAAAAAAGTGATGCATTATTGTTCGTAACACCAACGATTTGGCGAGAACTTCGAAACCATCATGACGATTGCTACTTCTGCGTTGTGAAAATAAACTGGACATCGAAATAATGGTCATATCCTAACTTACCTTCTGCTCAACGACCTCAATTAAAATCCCGAGATGTACAACCAAACACATCTAAATCATCTAATGATCCAAATCTCTGTGAACCCGAACGAAACACATCAAGTGAAGACTCTGATTTAGACTACAAAAAGTTTGGCCAGTGCGGGAAGAGCTTAAAGTTGGTACCAAAACTGCACCATACTTCCACGACTTCATATTAAACTCGGCATAATGAAACAGTTTGTAAAGGCGCTTGACAAAAGTGGCGAATGTTTCAAATTTTCTTTCATACAAGTTTCCAGGATTAAGTACAGAAGAATTTAAAGCTGGTATTTTTTCTTGGCCACATATCAGGCAACTCGTGAAAGATCCTAATTTTGTCAAATCAATGACTAAATTCGAATCCAAAGCTTGTAATTCATTTGTTTTGGTCACGATCACGTCGAGCTTGTTGAGTCCATGCTATCGAACATGCAAGAGCTAAGGTGCAACATGAGCAGTATTTTTTTTCATAGTCAGGACCATAGAAATACCCAATAACAGAAAAAAAAATAAAGGAAACAAGACTTGTTTTGAGCAGTGTAATTTATTAAAATATACCGATCATGCATTTAGGATTCATTCGTACAATAGACATTTTAAAATAGACTCCAATGTCATGTTCAGTAGAAGTTTCTTATATTAACCCCCAAATATAGTCCCCAATCATACTTTTAGTATACTTGCCTTGGTAACGTCTCTCAAATTCCATTATATCTTGATGGAAGCGTTCTCCTTGTTCTTCCGAATAAGCTCCCATGTTATCTTAAATTTATCTAAATGAAACTGTAACATGTGCATCTTTGGAGACATTCTACATCCGATGATGGAGAAATTCGTAATCATGTCAGTGATCTTACTTACTTACTTAATTGGCTCATCAAATGCCTAAGCGATTTTGGCCGAGGTCAACAAGGAACGCCAGCTCTCCCTATCTTGTGCAAACTGACGCCAATTGGAAATCCCAAGTATAGCCAAGTCTTTTTACACTTGGTCTTTCCAACGCAGAGGAGGTCTTCCTTTTCCTCTGCTAATGGCCTACAAAGATTCCAGCTTTGGTATTGGCAGTAATTGGTAGGTGCCGGCCAATGTTTTTGGTGGTAGTGAGTAGCATCATTCCTACTATCCCACAGGCAAAGATAACAGGAGTATTTAGTTTACCCAACTTGCATTCCAGTCAAAAAAAAATACCATCTTGAAGTCTCCAATAACTGCATTTGAATACTGTGCCAATGGAATAGATGGACATTTATTTCCAATGTGTAGTTAAATAGCTTATAGACTTTTAGTTGAGCCATCAAAAAAAAAGGGGACATTTGTATGACAAGGAATAATAAATTTCTTCCCTCTCTTTCGACGGCAACAAACTCAATACTTAATTGCTAAAAATATTGCCATACACAATATTAAAACTTTGATAAAATACTTACTATCATTTTCTTAAACAAAAATACATCTTTTAAATTCATTGTACAGAAGCTTTTTTTTTTAAGAATTTCAGAACGAACGGTATTAAATGCATCGATTATAGTTCGCTTTTAGAACTTAGAATACCATTTATAGAACTTTTTTTTTTAGCAAATTATGCATTTTTACAATGATGTACGCCCATTAATTTCAAGAACTGATAAATATATATATATATATATTTCAGAGTTTATTGAATTGAAAATTTTATTACTATTTAATTTTACTATCAGGAAATAAATTCAATTAAAATATGTACATTTAAAAGGTCGAAAACTTGTATAAATTAATTTTTTAATTTGAACGAGCGATTTTGAATCCGTGGCAGAAAATAATTCCAAGATACTCTAGTAGATTCGCTAGTTAGCTTGCAAGCAGAAAACTTTAAAAATCTGCAACTAGAACTGATTTAAAAAGTTTTAATTTTGAAAGCTTGCAATTTTAATTCTTATTTAATGCAACATAATTCAAGGGAATGCGCAGAGTGTCGTAGTATTACATAGGTACACACGTTATCAGTGCAAAATATTTCTACGAACTAACTAAATAAATTAAATGTAACTTATATTAATTCTCGAAAACATATCGGATTATTTACTAATTACACTGCGTTACAAAAACGAGCTTTAGTTCTGTGCTATGAACCATAGGACAGAATGTGTGTAACGCGGTGTTAGCAATAATTATACATTTAGAAATTATTTCTACGAACATTAGCTTGATTACAGCTCTATCGTCTTTGGCAAAGTGAAAACAATTTCCTATTATTTTTGAACTAAGGTTATCAGATGCTTATACGATTATATTTAGAAATGTACATTAATATGTTAAGTCTAATCGTATATAAGAGAATACTTTGTTAACATAAGTTCATTAGCAGCTTGTCCACCGTCGATTTAGTGTGAAATCTTTTGTGAGGAAGTAAGAAATTTTGAATATGAGAAATAATACATTATCAGTGCTTGTAATGCTTTCGTGTACGTTATTCGTCATGTGCCGTGCTGACATGCAAGAATACATCACAATTGACAAAGCACTTGCAAGTATGTCCAATGTTGTTGTAAAATATCAAAGCGAATTCGACACAAGAGTAAAATTCGCTGCATTACAAGAAGCCATCGATTCAATTACTAAATCTATGATCGATTACTACGGCACGGCGAAAGATAAATTAGATGAATTACATAATTTAAATAGTGCTGCGCGTCTCACATACGAAAACTGTGTCGGTCCCGTCTTCGAGTGGTGTGTTTCGCTTAACAGCACACTGAATATTTTCATTAGTTACATAAACGATCCAAGGCTAACAAAGAATGACCGAGATATCATATGGAAAATGGCTACCGGCGTACTCGCTGACGGTCAGACAAAAACTTATAATTCATTAGAACTATTGAAAGTCGTACAGGGAAAAACAAGTCAGCTGAAAAATTTACTAGATGCCATGGTGAATGATTTGCATAATGATTTTGGCCCGGACGGATTTTACGGGAAGCAAAAGCAAGAACTGCAGTATGCGATTGCGGAAACGAAAAAAGCTCGTCAGGCTTTAGCCATTGCTGCAGTTATTGGTTTAATATTTGGTGCGATTGCAGCTTTGGTAATGAGTCCGCTAGGCGTGGCATTAGCTTTGCTTCCTATGTTTAGTCGTCTTGGATACGATGCAGTTACGAAAGGAAGCAAGCAAGCAACGTACAAACAAAAATTACAAGCTATTGAAGAGTTTTTCAATATTTTGAAAGAAAAAATAAATAATGCTAGCGAAATCGCAGAACAGGTTAATATTGATCTAAACGAGGATAAAGAAAACTTGTTTGCGCTCTCAAGGTGTATTAATGCTGCAAACAGAGTAAGTTACTTGAAATAGTTAGCCTTTTACATGATGTGTATGTACTTATGTATGTATGTCCTTTGTCATACTTATATTTTCAGAACAAACAAGTATTGTTGATGCAAAGTCCAAATCTCCGAGCTCAGCTTGTTCCAAGCTTCCAAAACTTAGGGAAACAGTGTTATGAATACACTATATGGCATGGACATGGTTCGTCAGGTTATGAACAGAAACATTCTAGAGCAAGACGTCATGCGGTCGAAGCATGCAATGAGCAGCGTTTAAAGGCATTGACAATGGAAATTGAAGGCAGTTCATTGAATATAACGTTTGAAGCTTTGGTTAACAAAGCTCATTCGATTGTGAATGAAATTAATTGTGACCCTAGAGCTTTGCCAACACTACCTGAACTGCCATTGTTGGAGGAAAATGCTGGATCGATTACAATCGACGAACCAAACTTAGAATCATTGCGCACAATAAGTAAACGATTGGAGAAAAGACCGTTCTTTTATTCGTCAATTTTTTCAACAAAGAATATGATTACGTCTTTTTTAAAATATCTGTAATGCAAGAAATGTATGTATGTATAATTGTGCTATATAAAAATAAAACTAGGCTATGTTTTGCAGCCATCTCGAGTATCGCATATACATCGTGTACATATATCAATGTTTTTGGCTTAAATACAACCTTTTTAGTTGTGCTTAAACCGTATTTTCTCTCCCTCTAAGAAAAATTGTTTTTGTGAGGCAGAACAATCTAAATTTAGTTTTTTGCTTTTATGTTGTTAAATATGTCTCTAATGATTCTTGGTTGAAATAAAGTTCTTTTCTTTGTTAAAAAATACGAATTTAGTTGGGAAAGAGTTAATTCTTTCAAATTAATCGGAAACATTCAAATTAAGATGCCATCTTCCAAAAACAAGTTATTGTGATGTTCCCAAAAAAGTTTTACGTCGTCATCTAACGTGTCTTTTTTTTTGGTCAGCCATTTAATAAAACCTTCTTTACTTTTCTATTTTGCATGAGACTGCACCCGATGCCAAATTCAAAAGCATCTGTGACCCGCAAGACTTAAATTCAGATATTATATCGGAGAACCATATTATATTATTTGAATCAACATCGGTACGTATTTCTAAAAGTAAAATATTCACTGTGCTAGACTTGAAGAAAGGATTTTTGGTAAATAGGTCTTTGTGGAAAAGATAGTTAACTCTGTCCTTTCTATGCACCGTTTGGGTGACAACCTTTCAAGCGTTTGCGTAATTCGACACCGTAAGGCCTGGGGATCTTTTAAAAATACAACGAGAGAAACTTCGAAGATATCGAAAATGTAATAATATATATTTCTAACCAGTTTACGCAAATATAACATTCTTTTTTTTTTGGTGTAAGTAGTTTTCAACAGCGGCCAAAACAGCTATCCGTAGGCAAATCAAATCACATTCACTGTCTGACACCTGCTCGCTTCTCTTTACTGCAATTCAGCTCCCCTCCATTTAGCATTCCATTTTCGGTATTGGCCAACGCTAAGGCGTGAAGGTCTATATATTTTTTAAAGAATCTTTTTCTTGAACACTCCAAAAGCCCTCTTATCTGATATTGTCATCGTTGATGCTTCTGCGCCGCACAATAGACTGGGCATGATGAGATACTTAAGTATGTGCGGTTTTGGTGGGTGGCGAGAGAACTTTACTGTTCAATTGCCTACTCAGTCCGAAGTAGCAATTATTTGTCAATAACATAGCTTCTTAAATAAACAAGGTCCTTTACTTAAGTTGAAACTGTCAGCAGTGACGTACAGTCATGTGAATGACAATTTATCAGGATGAAGAAAGCGCCACCGTGTTTGAAACCTCGTTTGGTATGATAAGGGTCTGAGAGGTTTTTCTAGCTAAGTTAGCTTGAGGTCTAGGGGATACAATATACAGATATTGGGCGTATAGATAATTTGTTCTTATGTCGATAGAAAGATGGTGAGTGCTAATTCTTCTTTCTCGAGTCTTTCCAAGATCTGGCGTATTGTGTATATCTTGGCGATGGCACACTGGAAAGGTCCCATCAGTTTATTTACGGTGGGCTTATGTTTATTCATTCATTCGACCTTTTCCGGCAGATAAATCTGGTGCATGCGCTATACAAACTCTTCGCCACTGCATTTTAATAGTTCAGCTGGCAGCCCATCAGCATCGTCGTTTTAATATTAATAAGCTGTGCGATATCTATACGAAAATCATCACAGTCAAGAACGGTACTTCGATTGCATTTTCTAAAATGTTCTCTGCCTCCACAATTAAGTAGCGGTGAAAAGAGCTCCCTCCATAATCAAATACATACATATGTATGTCCTAACTCACTCCAAATCGGTTGTTCGTGAGCTACTTCTACAGAAATTGAATGAAACGAGTCGGAGGCAGTTAATGATACCCTCACAGTTTTTTAAAAATGCATTGAAGTCAACGTTTTAAATATTTTATGCTATACCATTTGTTAAACTGGAGTTAGCATTGGCCACCTATGACATATTTGTATCAAAAATGACCTCATGAATTCGCATTGAATGCCGACTCTCATAAAACAATAATTTCGATAATACAAAAAAATACAGATATATGGCCGACTATATTGATACGAAGAAGGATCACTTGAAAACTTCTCAAATAAAGAAAAACGTAAGTGGCCCAAGCAAAGGTAATAAACACTGTGGGTAATATGTATCCTAATAAAGAAGGTATGTATATCGTTTAAAAATTTCAAACCGATCAATCCATAAACTTCTAAGCATTGCGAGATGAAGTTAAAATTTCGCTAAACTTGACGACCTTGCGCTATGCTATATCATCTTTCTCATCCAGGAACGGAATTTAGCTTAAACGATTTTACCCTTCATTTGCGATGCTCCGCCTAAGCACATTTACTTCCAAAATTGATGAATACTTTTAGAACATATGTATGTAACCTTTATTTTAAAACTATTATTAAGTTAATGTGATAGCCCTGGTTTGAACTAATTTTTTAAGTGCAAGTGAAATTAAAATTCTTCAGCTCACGTTCAACAAAAGGTATAAAAGGAATAATAAGTTTACGATGGTAACATGTGGTAGTGAGTTAGTCTTTAAACATATGGAAATTTTCAAAAACTGTGAACTTCTCATTTTATCTATTTCATATGACCACATAATAAAGGAATTTCTAATGTATGACGTCATACGCTCTTTGCATTCCCATGATGAACCGGATTGGTTGATTGCACTGAAGAAATTAGCAACGGTTTCCTCCATTCGATACAACTGTTTCAATCGATGTATGGTCGATTTCGATAGAACTGCTACACATTCAGATTTAAGAATTGGGTACCAACCACATCTGTTTGGATTGACCATCAATAAGTCGTTCCTTGATGGCGTGATCGTTTGTCTCGGAACCGTATATTCTGGTGGCGTTGTACTCATACATAAAATAAAATTCGAATTATGAACTACATATGTTGTGAAATAATTGTAATTTTTTTAAAATACAAAACTTTTACTCACCGTGCTGTAGACAACTCGGTGAGAATGGGTCCGCATTTCACAATCATGTTCTGCTTGTTGAACACATCACTTGTGGCGCTATTAATTACACTGAAGGCCTCGTTAATTATGCTTTTCGCACGATTCAATTTGTCATTTTTATTTATTTAAACTTAACTACATATTTTTAAAGAGATACAGCTACAATGAACTTAACAACTATAACATTGCACTTACAGTTTCATAGAATGAATTTCTGGTGAGAAGAGAATATGGTGATGTTTAAAGGAAAAATTAGTTCACAAAAAACCTTTATATATGTACAGTGCAATCCGGTTATAATGGACTCCACGGGACCATGTCAAATTGTCCATTATAACCGAGTGTCCATCTAATCAGAATATACAATTTTTAACTCAAAAAGTAAATTCAATGTGTTTTTTTATTAAAGCAATAAAGTTTATGCATAAAAATACAAAATTAAGAAAATAATGAGTTTAATTAAGTCTTTTGAAAAAAGTCAGTGATTTTCTTTTGGGTGAATGCCTTATTGGCAAAATCTTTTTGTAGTTTGATTTCGACTTTATTGAGCAAATTGATTGCATCTGAACTATTCTCTTTTTGTTGAAAATATAGCTTCAGTTTCCTAGAATAATTCATAGCGTCTTCTATTTTTATTATAGTTTCGGGCCCGATGCATTAGCACAAATCATGGCAGTTATTCTTTCTTTAGACATTTTTCCACCACTGCATGTTTCACCTTTGGTCTTATGTGTTTTGTCAGGCAGCATCTTATAGAAAATTCCCGTTTCGTCCGCGTTAAAAATGTTGTCCATGGAATAATTGTTACTTATTGTAGGCCAGGTTTGTAATAGCCAGTCATTTGTAACACTTTGGTCCACAGAAGCCGATTCACCACAAATTTTGCCGAAGAAAATATAAGCCTCTTTTTAAATCTGTCTAGCCATCCGGAACTGCATTTAAAATTACCACCGACAGCTTCTTCGAATTCATTGGCTTTCATCATTAGCATTGGACCACTTATTAGAAAATTATTGGCCCTTTTCTGCTGAAACCATTTAAACAGTAATTCATCAACTTGAGGATGTGTCGCAAATCTCATTTTTTTTCTCTTGTCGTTGACTTTCCAATCATTTTTAATTTTGCCCGATTAATCCATATGTTCGAAACAGTCTGTTTTTTAGATTTTTGTTCAAGCAAATGTCAGCTTGGGAAGTTCCTCCTTCAATTTCGCATATTATTGTATATTTTTCATGCAATGTGAATGCTCGCTTTTCATTTTTTTCCGACATTTTTCTTAAATTAACAACTCTCAATGAAAAGCCAACGAACGTCACTTTCAGCCCACCGCAGAAGTTCTTTGCCTTCTTTGACTTATTTCCAAGAAAAAATGAACATTTTCTGCTGCAGACTGATTGTGTCTCTTGATCGAATTCGGAGAAGTACAAAATTTTGCTTATTGCCAACTGATTGCCAACTTTGTTTTGAAATTTGATTTTGAAAGCTTCGGTTATAATGGACAAAATCCGATTTTATTGTCTATTATAACCGGAGTCCATTATAACCGAGTCTATTTTAAAAGAGTTTTTTACATATGGTTGAACTGGGACTTGACAAAGAGGTACATAATAACAGAGTTTCCATCTTAAGCGAGTCCTTTATAAATGGATTACACTGTACTTATATCTATTTATAAATATGGACACATTAGTGTATGGTAGCTAACGAATTTATAAGAGGGTTTTCTGAGTAATTACACAGTTTAATGAATTTGTCATTGATTTTACAAATTTGATTGTCAACACGTTCAATTTTGTTGTCACTATGAAGGCGGTCTGTAGAGTAATGCCAGGGAAGATTCAGCATCATTTTAAAAATTTTATTTTGACGCACTTGTATTTTGTTTGTATGGGTTTTGGCACAGATTTCCCAGACTGGACATCCATATAAAAACATGGATTGAAAAATTACTTTCGCTATTATAATTTTATTAGCATCGCTAAGCTTTGATTTTCTGTTGATAAGTGGGTATAGCATTATTATGCCAAGTTCAATTTTTCTTATAATGTTTTGAATGTGGCCTTTGAAAGGTAACATACGATCAAGGATTACGCCTAAATATTGAACATTCTCCGATCAGATGACTGTAGAGCTATTGACTTGGAGAGTGGAAATTGGAAGGTAACAGGGGTTTCTTCTTCTAGTGAAGAAGATTGCTAGTATTTTTCCATGGTTAATTTTGATTTTTCATTTATAGAAGTATTCATATATAATATCTAAAGCACATTGCAATTCGATCGCCGATTGCTGACCGAATTTGTGTGAGCACCATATTGCCACATCGTCTGCGTAAAAAGAATAATTGTTACTGATGAGTTTTTCTATATCGGAACAGTAAATAATATATAAGAGTGGACCTATAACCGAGCCTTGAGGTACCCCCGCAGGTAGTTGTATCAGATCCGAATAAGAGTCACCGATTTGTACGCAAAAATATCGTTTGGACAGAAAATTTTGTATAATTTTAATTAGGTAATTTGGGAAACCAAAGCTTATTAATTTATAGATCAAGCCGTTATGCCAGACTGAATCAAACGCTTTTTCAATATCTAGTAAGACGAGAGATGTTGATTCTTTTATATCGAATCTGAATTTTATATCATTGCAAAGTCTTTTGATGTCATGAGTTGTGGCATGAAATTTCCGGAATCCAAACTGTTCGTTAGGAATAATATCGGTACTATTCACTTCTGTGCCCCACGCAATGATTGCACCACGCAGAAAAATGCAAGATTCTGCGAAACGCAACAATATATTTTAGAATGATTAATTTAAACTAAAAAGGGCTTCTTTTGATACATTTCTTGTTGATATATTTTCATCGGTTTTTTTTTTTACAAGCTTAAATCTAATTTAGCACGTGACATTTAGAACGCGACATATTTGCCTTCCATGTTTCTAATGACGATTACTATAATAATTCCAATTCAAAAAATGAAATTGAAAACAAAAATTAAAATTCATATAAGAAAATAAGTAAAAATAAATGAGAAATGTTTTTTTTTATGAAATATTTTTTTTCAATGAATATGCGGTTTGAGCTACTTTTAATTTCAAATGATCGTCACAGGAGATCGAATGCAGTTTTCGGATGCCGGGAATATTTTGTATATCCTTCCATTTTTCCATTAAAGTTGGCGAACTCTCCTTAAATGCGTCATCACTAATATACATACATACATACTATGAATACCAGTTATGTTATCTTGTGCACATTGAAAGAAAGAAAATGCGTCACTTAGAATAATATTTTTTGTTTTCGCTATTTGCCAAATTTTTCTTTTTATAACCGCTCCAACTCCATCGACTGCACGTTTTCCATGCGAGGTTGCAAAATAGTTCCATTCAACTGTTTTGCAACCGAATTGAACCAAGAAATCAGGTAAACTCCATACAATAAATTTGTTTTTAAATTGGCTGCTACTTCCGTCCGAGAATAAGAATATATTTTGAAAATTGCCATGTTGATGTGTTATCTCCTGAACAATTTTTGCTATAAAAAGATGGACATCGATTTTGCTATGATTTAAACTATCACTGATTACAGCTAATGACTTAGTTTTGTCGAACATCCACGCTACGCAAGTAAAAATCGTAACTTGCTTGTAGTTGAAGAGCGCGCTTTGTACTTCATTTTGGCAGATTAGTCTATAATTTTCTGCAAAATCAATTTGTAACACTAGATCCCCGGGCCTTAAATTATTCTTCACGGATTCAAAATAATTTTGTTCGGATCTCTTAACAATGAAGTGTTGTTTAAAAAGTGGTAGCTGCACTTCTAATTCATGGATAATTTCTGATAACGGAGCGACAGTGTAAGTTAACATAATTCTATCATCCACTTTCCTCCAATGTTGCCATTTAACATTTTCATTCATTTTAGATAAATATGCTACAGGAACGATATCATTTTTTAAATCCTTTGTACAGTTTTCGCAACCGTTTGTCATACAATTTTCATCCTCAATACTGCAACAAACAGTTTGTAAAAAACTTTGGAAGTTCCTAGGAACAGATTTTATGATTTTTGCGCAACCCTCTAACATGACAACCCTCTTGCATGATAAATGCATACACACATGTTATGTGGCGTTTTGCTCAACAGTTGGATATGCCGTGGCCGATATTGATAAAAGGTTGAAATGTTCACAAATTCTTCAATTATCTCGTTTTTATAAACCTCGTAGGCTTCTGAAACGGTTATCAGCATAAAGCGCTTAGAAATAATTTATCCATCGACTTTGAGAGTATCCTTTCTGCCTGCAGACTGGACGCTAATATCTTCACGATTGTAAAAGTCTTTCACCACTTTCACTTTCGATTCCATTTCAAAACTGAGTCCAGATATATTTTCTGTAACATTTCTTGGTTGAACATACTTTTCATATAATGCTTGAATAATTTTATTTTTTTTTGGTAGATCGTTTGGCAATGCATTTTCCACCTTCTTTAGTGCTTTTCCAAATGTTTGCTTGCAGTTATAAGGTTCATCGCGTTTATTTTTTTCTTCAGCATTATTTTTCTTTTCGCGCAACTTTTTCTGCCTTAAACGGTTTTTTTTCTTTTTGCTCTTTCCACAGCTTGCTATTATTTTTGTTCAATTTCGATAGCTTTGCGCGGTGTTTTCGCATTCTCTCAGCTGCTTTATCGCGATATTCTTTAAACTTAACGGGATTTGTCTTAGTTTGTCAAAGTACCGTTTTGATATTTCTTTTCTTGCTCAGCCACATGTTTTACCCATCTACATACATACATATATAAATAAATATACATACATGCTAAAAAAAGCAAAAAAAAAAATATTTTTCAAAAAAGTTATAGCGAACGCGACACACTTCAAAAACCAATTAAAATATTTTGTATGAATCTAAGATACTGAAACTTTTTTTTTTAAATTTAGGTCACTAAAATTTATTTAAATATAAATTTGCAGCCACGTGTTACGATCGATCGCAAACTACTGATAAAAAATAATGATTTACGGACAAGAACGCGACAAAACAATATCAATGAAAGCAAAATAAAAATTTACCGTTATCGAGCTAAGAATTTACGTATTATCAAAAAATACAAAAATAAAAAGGCATTAAAGGTACACAAATGCTACTTTCTACGCTATTTCAACTTTTAGGTCATTTTTCTAATAAAAACACTTGAGATAAGCTGCAAATCATATTATATTATAAAAATATATATATTTTTTTTATATAATATCAGAAAAAATTATTTGTTTATCACTATTTTAATTTTTGCTCCCGGTAGACCTTTCTATGGAAAAACCCATATACAAATTATTTCTAGGAACATTAGCTTGATTACAGCTCTATTGTCTTTGGCAAAGTGAAAACAATTTCCTATTATTTTTGAACTAAGGTTATCAGATGCTGATACGATTATATTTAGAAATGTACATTAATATGTTAAGTCTAAATTCGACACAGAAATAACTGCCAAAATATCGTGGAAATTGTATTCATTGCGAAGGTTGTTTATACACTGAATGCGCCTCATTCCTATGAAGTGGATTATATACGTGAGTCTGAAACAAAATATGACATTTGTCTTGTTTACTAATTTGTATGATCCTCGCAAAGACACAAAGAGTATTAGATACAAACATGATATGCGTGTGGGTACATGTGTTTCTTATCTATAAAAATATATTTCAACGAACTATTTAAGTGTTTTAAGTGCAATGTGGATCATTGGAAAGTGCCAATTGGCTGGCTGCTATTTTTGCAAGCTCACTATATTTTCAGAAAAGTGCACAGAGAAATGCATTTTCTGCTTGTGGAAAGCATTCAAATTATTTCTACGAACTATTGCTCGGCCTCTGTGGTCGAGTTGGTAGCGGTGCGTGCTATAACTCGATATGCCGGTTAGTGCGAATCTCAGTCAGGGCAAGCAAAATCTTAATCACAGAAAAAGTTTTTTCTAATAGCGGTCACCCTTCGGCAGGCAATGGCAAACCTCCGAGGGTATTTCTGCCATGAAAAAGCTTCTCATTAAATACATCTGCCGATCGGCAGGCATGCGTTCGTCCGACCACACACAGCGGATAAGCTCAAAATTACGAGGTAATCGCTCGAACGCGCGGTTGAGAACTTCGCAGTAACAATCTTTGGTGACATCATCCTCCTCTTGCGTCGTAAGGAATAAACTTTCTATAAAACGCCACTATCAATAAAATTATTATTCCTGAAGGCACGATGTTTAGACCCGACAATTTTATTAAAATAAAATTCTAGGCAAACTGGGAAAATATACTGTGTAACAAAATATTACACACAGTGTGAAGACCCCTGGCGCATTTTTCTTTCGCACTGCAGATGCCTTTTACTGCTTTCTTCACATACATATTTACTTTAATGCATTCATATTAATTTTTTTGTTTGCGTATTTATTTACTTCGTTAATATCTTAATTTCAAATTGCATACCACATACTGAAATACATACTACATATCTTTTTATCTACAAGTATGTGCATATTAGTTTATGTTTTCGTTTACAATCAGGTGTTAATCTGTTGCTGCTGATAAATGTTGCATTGCATTTCCCGCTTATTTGCTTCTCTGCTGCTGCATTATTACATTGACACATACTTAGTTTGAGTAATTCAGTTTACTTTTATACTTTTTACAAATATTCAAAATGAAATAACCTTCCTCATTCGAGCACCTTATGTAGCATTAGAACAGTAACAGGTTTTGTTATAAAACAAACAATTGTGTCGGTTTGCGTATATGGCTGCAGTTTATGCCATTTGTGGCAACATTGTGCTGCATGCACCGTATGCATTTACTAAGTTTATATATATGTATATATGTATGTAAGACATACATATGTATGTGGTATGTATAAATGCTTGTATGCGCAGATAATCGCGAATGCCTTCTCCTTAGCATGTTTGTGCTCACCGCTTCTCTTCCAAAGTATGTATGTTGTATGTATGTACATCCATATATAAAATATCATTTGTTTATTACACTGTAAAATCACGACGTAACTAGAAAAGTAGTTGAAACTCGCCTTACTTGATCATTTTGGCTTTACGCAGCATTTAGTTTGTCTTTATTTGTATTCGCATATGCTTTGAAGTTAATTAACCAGTTGACCTAACGACTTTAGTCCGCGGTGATTAGCTGTAAAGCTTCGCTTCTTTGCAAGCAACAAACCGGAAAATCTTTAGCAATAATTGAAATTGAAACGAAAGTCGGGCTAATATTACTCAAATTATTATAGAAGGGGCCGTTGGTGATATCGTGACGTGGAAGAACTAGAGGCTTGATATAATATGTTTTACTTTTACATATATTCTAAAGTTTTTAATATTTTCCACCTTAAAAAAATAAAGGCCAAAAAACCCATTTAAAAAAATTTTTTTCTTCCATAAAGTACTTAATGTACAGCTGCTCTTTGTATGTACGCTTGGAAATATTTTTAATGAACATTTTTAATAAAAAAATCGTAAATAAATACCTGAAACTTGCCATATATTTAAAAAATTTTCAAATTTGACAGTTTTTATTAATCAATTTGTGAGATTTTTTGTATACGTAGCTTTTAGGCTGTTAAATTTAATGTATAATAATAATATATAATTTTGGCGCTTACACTATATAGCTCAGTGTTGGGCCGAGCTTCTCCTACCATTTGTGGTGTGCGTCTTTATGTTATATCACAAATGGAGGGACCTACAGTTTTGTGCCGACTCCGAACGGCATATGTATTTAATGATAAGCTTTTTCATAGCAAAAATATCCTCGGAGGTTTGCTTGCCTTGACTGAGATTCGAACCTCGAACTCACCGGCATATCGAGTTATAGCACGCACCGCTACCAACTCGACCACAGCGGCCATGTAATAAACTTGAATTTCTAAATAGCAGAACATTTTCCTTTGGCTACATATCATGGCTCAATAATATGTGCCTTTCTACTTATTAAAAAAAAAAGTGGAAGAGCATTAGCTTTTAAAATGATTAATTGGGTATTCAGATACATTTTTTTGATTCTCGAAATATTTGCCTTAGGTAATACTTTTCTACAATATGAGATAATAATTATATTTTTCCATTTTTTATTTTACAGTATGAAAACTCTTCTCCACATTATATTTCAACGTCCTACAACACTTTTTTCTTATTTATTTCTTTTTTTAAATTTCTAACAGAAAAAATGTCTCTACTTTGTCATTATACGATGTCATCTAAAAGAAATTATAAAAGTTTACACCGCGTTTGAAACCTCGTTTGGTATGATAAGGGTCTGAGAGGTTTTTCTAGCTAAGTTAGCTTGAGGTCTAGGGGATACAATATACAGATATTGGGCGTATAGATAATTTGTTCTTATGTCGATAGAAAGATGGTGAGTGCTAATTTTTCTTTCTCGAGTCTTTCCAAGATCTGGCGTATTGTGTATATCTTGGCGATGGCACACTGGCAAGGTCCCATCAGTTTATTTACGGTGGACTTATGTTTATTCATTCATTCGACCTTTTCCGGCAGATAAATCTGGTGCATGCGCTATACAAACTCTTCGCCACTGCATTTTAATAGTTCAGCTGGCAGCCCATCAGCATCGTTGTTTTAATATTAATAAGCTGTGCGATATCTATACGAAAATCATCACAGTCAAGAACGGTACTTCGATTGCATTTTCTAAAATGTTTTCCGCCTCCACAATTAAGTAGCGGTGAAAAGAGCTCCCTCCATAATCAAAATACATATGTATGTCCTAACTCACTCCAAATCGGTTGTTCGTCAGCTACTTCTACAGAAATTGAATGAAACGAGTCGGAGGCAGTTAATGATACCCTCACAGTTTTTTAAAAATGCATTGAAGTCAACGTTTTAAATATTTTATGCTATACCATTTGTTAAACTGGAGTTAGCATTGGCCACCTATGACATATTTGTATCAAATATGACCTCATGAATTCGCATTGAATGCCGACTCTCATAAAACAATAATTTCGATAATACAAAAAAAAGACAGATATATGGCCGACTATATTGATACGAAGAAGGATCACTTGAAAAATTCTCAAATAAAGAAAAACGTAAGTGGCCCAAGCAAAGGTAATAAACACTGTGGGTAATATGTATCCTAATAAAGAAGGTATGTATATCGTTTAAAAATTTCAAACCGATCAATCCATAAACTTCTAAGCATTGCGAGATGAAGTTAAAATTTCGCTAAACTTGACGACCTTGCGCTATCCTATATCATCCTTCTCATCCAGGAACGGAATTTAGCTTAAACGATTTTACCCTTCATTTTCGATGCTCCGCCTAAGCACATTTACTTCCAAAATTGATGAATACTTTTAGAACATATGTAACCTTTATTTTAAAACTATTATTAAGTTAATGTGATAGCCCTGGTTTGAACTAATTTTTTAAGTGCAAGTGAAATTAAAATTCTTCAGCTCACGTTCAACAAAAGGTATAAAAGGAATAATAAGTTTACGATGGTAACATGTGGTAGTGAGTTAGTCTTTAAACATATGGAAATTTTCAAAAACTGTGAACTTCTCATTTTATCTATTTCATATGACCACATAATAAAGGAATTTCTAATGTATGACGTCATACGCTCTTTGCATTCCCATGATGAACCGGATTGGTTGATTGCACTGAAGAAATTAGCAACGGTTTCCTCCATTCGATACAACTGTTTCAATCGATGTATGGTCGATTTCGATAGAACTGCTACACATTCAGATTTAAGAATTGGGTACCAACCACATCTGTTTGGATTGACCATCAATAAGTCGTTCCTTGATGGCGTGATCGTTTGTCTCGGAACCGTATATTCTGGTGGCGTTGTACTCATACATAAAATAAAATTCGAATTATGAACTACATATGTATGTTGTGAAATAATTGTAATTTTTTTAAAATACAAAACTTTTACTCACCGTGCTGTAGACAACTCGGTGAGAATGGGTCCGCATTTCACAATCATGTTCTGCTTGTTGAATACATCACTTGTGGCGCTATTAATTACACTGAAGGCCTCGTTAATTATGCTTTTCGCACGATTCAATTTGTCATTTTTATTTATTTAAACTTAACTACATATTTTTAAAGAGATACAGCTACAATGAACTTAACAACTATAACATTGCACTTACAGTTTCATAGAATGAATTTCTGGTGAGAAGAGAATATGGTGATGTTTAAAGGAAAAATTAGTTCACAAAAAACCTTTATATATGTACAGTGCAATCCGGTTATAATGGACTCCACGGGACCATGTCAAATTGTCCATTATAGCCGAGTGTCCATCTAATCAGAATATACAATTTTTAACTCAAAAAGTAAATTCAATGTGTTTTTTTATTAAAGCAATAAAGTTTATGCATAAAAATACAAAATTAAGAAAATAATGAGTTTAATTAAGTCTTTTGAAAAAAGTCAGTGATTTTCTTTTGGGTGAATGCCTTATTGGCAAAATCTTTTTGTAGTTTGATTTCGACTTTATTGAGCAAATTGATTGCATCTGAACTATTCTCTTTTTGTTGAAAATATAGCTTCAGTTTCCTAGAATAATTCATAGCGTCTTCTATTTTTATTATAGTTTCGGGCCCGATGCATTAGCACAAATCATGGCAGTTATTCTTTCTTTAGACATTTTTCCACCACTGCATGTTTCACCTTTGGTCTTATGTGTTTTGTCAGGCAGCATCTTATAGAAAATTCCCGTTTCGTCCGCGTTAAAAATGTTGTCCATGGAATAATTGTTACTTATTGTAGGCCAGGTTTGTAATAGCCAGTCATTTGTAACACTTTGGTCCACAGAAGCCGATTCACCACAAATTTTGCCGAAGAAAATATAAGCCTCTTTTTAAATCTGTCTAGCCATCCGGAACTGCATTTAAAATTACCACCGACAGCTTCTTCGAATTCATTGGCTTTCATCATTAGCATTGGACCACTTATTAGAAAATTATTGGCCCTTTTCTGCTGAAACCATTTAAACAGTAATTCATCAACTTGAGGATGTGTCGCAAATCTCATTTTTTTTCTCTTGTCGTTGACTTTTCAATCATTTTTAATTTTGCCCGATTAATCCATATGTTCGAAACAGTCTGTTTTTTAGATTTTTGTTCAAGCAAATGTCAGCTTGGGAAGTTCCTCCTTCAATTTCGCATATTATTGTATATTTTTCATGTAATGTCAATGCTCGCTTTTCATTTTTTTCCGACATTTTTCTTAAATTAACAACTCTCAATGAAAAGCCAACGAACGTCACTTTCAGCCCACCGCAGAAGTTCTTTGCCTTCTTTGACTTATTTCCAAGAAAAAATGAACATTTTCTGCTGCAGACTGATTGTGTCTCTTGATCGAATTCGGAGAAGTACAAAATTTTGCTTATTGCCAACTGATTGCCAACTTTGTTTTGAAATTTGATTTTGAAAGCTTCGGTTATAATGGACAAAATCCGATTTTATTGTCTATTATAACCGGAGTCCATTATAACCGAGTCTATTTTAAAAGAGTTTTTTACATATGGTTGAACTGGGACTTGACAAAGAGGTACATAATAACAGAGTTTCCATCTTAAGCGAGTCCTTTATAAATGGATTACACTGTACTTATATCTATTTATAAATATGGACACATTAGTGTATGGTAGCTAACGAATTTATAAGAGGGTTTTCTGAGTAATTACACAGTTTAATGAATTTGTCATTGATTTTACAAATTTGATTGTCAACACGTTCAATTTTGTTGTCACTATGAAGGCGGTCTGTAGAGTAATGCCAGGGAAGATTCAGCATCATTTTAAAAATTTTATTTTGACGCACTTGTATTTTGTTTGTATGGGTTTTGGCACAGATTCCCCAGACTGGACATCCATATAAAAACATGGATTGAAAAATTACTTTCGCTATTATAATTTTATTAGCATCGCTAAGCTTTGATTTTCTGTTGATAAGTGGGTATAGCATTATTATGCCAAGTTCAATTTTTCTTATAATGTTTTGAATGTGGCCTTTGAAAGGTAACATACGATCAAGGATTACGCCTAAATATTGAACATTCTCCGATCAGATGACTGTAGAGCTATTGACTTGGAGAGTGGAAATTGGAAGGTAACAGGGGTTTCTTCTTCTAGTGAAGAAGATTGCTAGTATTTTTCCATGGTTAATTTTGATTTTTCATTTATAGAAGTATTCATATATAATATCTAAAGCACATTGCAATTCGATCGCCGATTGCTGACCGAATTTGTGTGAGCACCATATTGCCACATCGTCTGCGTAAAAAGAATAATTGTTACTGATGAGTTTTTCTATATCGGAACAGTAAATAATATATAAGAGTGGACCTATAACCGAGCCTTGAGGTACCGCCGCAGGTAGTTGTATCAGATCCGAATAAGAGTCACCGATTTGTACGCAAAAATATCGTTTGGACAGAAAATTTTGTATAATTTTAATTAGGTAATTTGGGAAACCAAAGCTTATTAATTTATAGATCAAGCCGTTATGCCAGACTGAATCAAACGCTTTTTCAATATCTAGTAAGACGAGAGATGTTGATTCTTTTATATCGAATCTGGATTTTATATCATTGCAAAGTCTTTTGATGTCATGAGTTGTGGCATGAAATTTCCGGAATCCAAACTGTTCGTTAGGAATAATATCGGTACTATTCACTTCTGTGCCCCACGCAATGATTGCACCACGCAGAAAAATGCAAGATTCTGCGAAACGCAACAATATATTTTAGAATGATTAATTTAAACTAAAAAGGACTAAAAAGGGCTTCTTTTGATACATTTCTTGTTGATATATTTTCATCGGTTTTTTTTTTTACAAGCTTAAATCTAATTTAGCACGTGACATTTAGAACGCGACATATTTGCCTTCCATGTTTCTAATGACGATTACTATAATAATTCCAATTCAAAAAATGAAATTGAAAACAAAAATTAAAATTCATATAAGAAAATAAGTAAAAATAAATGAGAAATGTTTTTTTTTATGAAATATTTTTTTTCAATGAATATGCGGTTTGAGCTACTTTTAATTTCAAATGATCGTCACAGGAGATCGAATGCAGTTTTCGGATGCCGGGAATATTTGGTATATCCTTCAATTTTTCCATTAAAGTTGGCGAACTCTCCTTAAATGCGTCATCACTAATATACATATACATACATACTATGAATACCAGTTATGTTCTCTTGTGCACATTGAAAGAAAGAAAATGCGTCACTTAGAATAATATTTTTTGTTTTCGCTATTTGCCAAATTTTTCTTTTTATAACCGCTCCAACTCCATCGACTGCACCTTTTCCATGCGAAGTTGCGAAATAGTTCCATTCAACTGTTTTGCAACCGAATTGAACCAAGAAATCAGGTGAACTCCATACAATAAATTTGTTTTTAAATTGGCTGCTACTTCCGTCCGAGAATAAGAATATATTTTGAAAATTGCCATGTTGATGTGTTATCTCCTGAACAATTTTTGCTATAAAAAGATGGACATCGATTTTGCTATGATTTAAACTATCACTGATTACAGCTAATGACTTAGTTTTGTCGAACATCCACGCTACGCAAGTAAAAATCGTAACTTGCTTGTAGTTGAAGAGCGCGCTTTGTACTTCATTTTGGCAGATTAGTCTATAATTTTCTGCAAAATCAATTTGTAACACTAGATCCCCGGGCCTTAAATTATTCTTCACGGATTCAAAATAATTTTGTTCGGATCTCTTAACAATGAAGTGTTGTTTAAAAAGTGGTAGCTGCACTTCTAATTCATGGATAATTTCTGATAACGGAGCGACAGTGTAAGTTAACATAATTCTATCATCCACTTTCCTCCAATGTTGCCATTTAACATTTTCATTCATTTTAGATAAATATGCTACAGGAACGATATCATTTTTTAAATCCTTTGTACAGTTTTCGCAACCGTTTGTCATACAATTTTCATCCTCAATACTGCAACAAACAGTTTGTAAAAAACTTTGGAAGTTCCTAGGAACAGATTTTATGATTTTTGCGCAACCCTCTAACATGACAACCCTCTTGCATGATAAATGCATACACACATGTTATGTGGCGTTTTGCTCAACAGTTGGATATGCCGTGGCCGATATTGATAAAAGGTTGAAATGTTCACAAATTCTTCAATTATCTCGTTTTTATAAACCTCGTAGGCTTCTGAAACGGTTATCAGCATAAAGCGCTTAGAAATAATTTATCCATCGACTTTGAGAGTATCCTTTCTGCCTGCAGACTGGACGCTAATATCTTCACGATTGTAAAAGTCTTTCACCACTTTCACTTTCGATTCCATTTCAAAACTGAGTCCAGATATATTTTCTGTAACATTTCTTGGTTGAACATACTTTTCATATAATGCTTGAATAATTTTATTTTTTTTTGGTAGATCGTTTGGCAATGCATTTTCCACCTTCTTTAGTGCTTTTCCAAATGTTTGCTTGCAGTTATAAGGTTCATCGCGTTTATTTTTTTCTTCAGCATTATTTTTCTTTTCGCGCAACTTTTTCTGCCTTAAACGGTTTTTTTTCTTTTTGCTCTTTCCACAGCTTGCTATTATTTTTGTTCAATTTCGATAGCTTTGCGCGGTGTTTTCGCATTCTCTCAGCTGCTTTATCGCGATATTCTTTAAACTTAACGGGATTTGTCTTAGTTTGTCAAAGTACCGTTTTGATATTTCTTTTCTTGCTCAGCCACATGTTTTACCCATCTACATACATACATATATAAATAAATATACATACATGCTAAAAAAAGCAAAAAAAAAATATTTTTCAAAAAAGTTATACTTACGGTAGCGAACGCGACACACTTCAAAAACCAATTAAAATATTTTGTATGAATCTAAGATACTGAAACTTTTTTTTTAAATTTAGGTCACTAAAATTTATTTAAATATAAATTTGCAGAACGTGTTACGATCGATCGCAAACTACTGATAAAAAATAATGATTTACGGACAAGAACGCGACAAAACAATATCAATGAAAGCAAAATAAAAATTTACCGTTATCGAGCTAAGAATTTACGTATTATCAAAAAATACAAAAATAAAAAGGCATTAAAGGTACACAAATGCTACTTTCTACGCTATTTCAACTTTTAGGTCATTTTTCTAATAAAAACACTTGAGATAAGCTGCAAATCATATTATATTATAAAAATATATATATATTTTTTATATAATATCAGAAAAAATTATTTGTTTATCACTATTTTAATTTTTGCTCCCGGTAGACCTTTCTATGGAAAAACCCATATACAAATTATTTCTAGGAACATTAGCTTGATTACAGCTCTATTGTCTTTGGCAAAGTGAAAATAATTTCCTATAATTTTTGAACTAAGGTTATCAGTTGCTGATACGATTATATTTTGAAATGTACATTAATATGTTAAGTCTAAATTCGACACAGAAATAACTGCCAAAATATCGTGGAAATTGTATTCATTGCGAAGGTTGTTTATACACTGAATGCGCCTCATTCCTATGAAGTGGATTATATACGTGAGTCTGAAACAAAATATGACATTTGTCTTGTTTACTAATTTGTATGATCCTCGCAAAGACACAAAGAGTATTAGATACAAACATGATATGCGTGTGGGTACATGTGTTTCTTATCTATAAAAATATATTTCAACGAACTATTTAAGTTTTTTAAGTGCAATGTGGATCATTGGAAAGTGCCAATTGGCTGGCTGCTATTTTTGCAAGCTCACTATATTTTCAGAAAAGTGCACAGAGAAATGCATTTTCTGCTTGTGGAAAGCATTTAAATTATTTCTACGAACTATTGCTCGGCCTCTGTGGTCGAGTTGGTAGCGGTGCGTGCTATAACTCGATATGCCGGTTAGTTCGAATCTCAGTCAGGGCAAACAAAATCTTAATCACAGAAAAAGTTTTTTTCTAATAGCGGTCACCCTTCGGCAGGCAATGACAAACCTCCGAGGGTATTTCTGCCATGAAAAAGCTTCTCATTAAATACATCTGCCGATCGGCAGGCATGCGTTCGTCCGACCACACACAGCGGATAAGCTCAAAATTACGAGGTAATCGCTCGAACGCGCGGTTGAGAACTTCGCAGTAGCAATCTTTGGTGACATCATCCTCCTCTTCCGTCGTAAGGAATAAACTTTCTATAAAACGTACATATAAACAATTTAGCCACTATCAATAAAATTATTATTCCTGAAGGCACGATGTTTAGACCCGACAATTTTATTAAAATAAAATTCTAGGCAAACTGGGAAAATATACTGTGTAACAAAATATTACACACAGTGTGAAGACCCCTGGCGCATTTTTCTTTCGCACTGCAGATGCCTTTTACTGCTTTCTTCACATACATATTTACTTTAATGCATTCATATTAATTTTTTTGTTTGCGTATTTATTTACTTCGTTAATATCTTAATTTCAAATTGCATACCACATACTAAAATACATACTTTTTATCTACAAGTATGTGCATATTAGTTTATGTTTTCGTTTACAATCAGGTGTTAATCTGTTGCTGCTGATAAATGTTGCATTGCATTTCCCGCTTATTTGCTTCTCTGCTGCTGCATTATTACATTGACACATACTTAGTTTGAGTAATTCAGTTTACTTTTATACTTTTTACAAATATTCAAAATGAAATAACCTTCCTCATTCGAGCACCTTATGTAGCATTAGAACAGTAACAGGTTTTGTTATAAAACAAACAATTGTGTCGGTTTGCGTATATGGCTGCAGTTTATGCCATTTGTGGCAACATTGTGCTGCATGCACCGTATGCATTTACTAAGTTTATATATATGTATATATGTATGTAAGACATACATATGTATGTGGTATGTATAAATGCTTGTATGCGCAGATAATCGCGAATGCCTTCTCCTTAGCATGTTTGTGCTCACCGCTTCTCTTCCAAAGTATGTATGTTGTATGTATGTACATCCATATATAAAATATCATTTGTTTATTACACTGTAAAATCACGACGTAACTAGAAAAGTAGTTGAAACTCGCCTTACTTGATCATTTTGGCTTTACGCAGCATTTAGTTTGTCTTTATTTGTATTCGCATATGCTTTGAAGTTAATTAACCAGTTGACCTAACGACTTTAGTCCGCGGTGATTAGCTGTAAAGCTTCGCTTCTTTGCAAGCAACAAACCGGAAAATCTTTAGCAATAATTGAAATTGAAACGAAAGTCGGGCTAATATTACTCAAATTATTATAGAAGGGGCCGTTGGTGATATCGTGACGTGGAAGAACTAGAGGCTTGATATAATATGTTTTACTTTTACATATATTCTAAAGTTTTTAATATTTTCCACCTTAAAAAAATAAAGGCCAAAAAACCCATTTAAAAAAATTTTTTTCTTCCATAAAGTACTTAATGTACAGCTGCTCTTTGTATGTACGCTTGGAAATATTTTTAATGAACATTTTTAATAAAAAAATCGTAAATAAATACCTGAAACTTGCCATATATTTAAAAAATTTTCAAATTTGACAGTTTTTATTAATCAATTTGTGAGATTTTTTGTATACGTAGCTTTTAGGCTGTTAAATTTAATGTATAATAATAATATATAATTTTGGCGCTTACACTATATAGCTCAGTGTTGGGCCGAGCTTCTCCTACCATTTGTGGTGTGCGTCTTTATGTTATATCACAAATGGAGGGACCTACAGTTTTGTGCCGACTCCGAACGGCATATGTATTTAATGATAAGCTTTTTCATAGCAAAAATATCCTCGGAGGTTTGCTTGCCTTGACTGAGATTCGAACCTCGAACTCACCGGCATATCGAGTTATAGCACGCACCGCTACCAACTCGACCACAGCGGCCATGTAATAAACTTGAATTTCTAAATAGCAGAACATTTTCCTTTGGCTACATATCATGGCTCAATAATATGTGCCTTTCTACTTATTAAAAAAAAAAGTGGAAGAGCATTAGCTTTTAAAATGATTAATTGGGTATTCAGATAAATTTTTTTGATTCTCGAAAAATTTGCCTTAGGTAATACTTTTCTACAATATGAGATAATAATTATATTTTTCCATTTTTTATTTTACAGTATGAAAACTCTTCTCCACATTATATTTCAACGTCCTACAACACTTTTTTCTTATTTATTTCTTTTTTTAAATTTCTAACAGAAAGAATGTCTCTACTTTGTCAATATACGATGTCATCTAAAAGAAATTATAAAAGTTTACTTTAGCAAAAAAAAAAAACGCACAAAAACAGCCAAATATAATAAGCGACATTTTATTTACATTTAAAAAGTGTGACGAACTATTAAATTTCTTTGTAAACTGTTTTCGCAACCACGAAACGATTCGTAAATTATTAGTTAAAAATAATTGTTATCTTTTGATTGTTGCCTTCCCGTTATGTATATTAAGAAAGTGTAGAGAAAGAGTGATAAAATGACGAAAGTAAAGTTAGAAGACACTTTGTGCAGGCCTGAGCTGAACGAAAAACTGGGAAATATAATAATTTCAGCGAGCGTCAAAACCACAACAAGTCCATTAAATTTGCTACATTGGCTGCGTCGTGGTATGCGCCGGGGAGTATTGGCTTCGAAATTTAAAAGTAAATACATATATGTACTTACATACACTTTAAACACATCAACCAATTTAAGTGGCAAATGAGAGTTTCTTGCGTATATTAAGAGTGTTGTTGCATGTGAAATGCATTCAAACATTGTTGCTACAGTGTATCAACATGTATCTGGCCTCTATTTGTTGCTTCGCTTCTTCACAAAGTGTTTCTGGTACAGCCTCGACTACATCTACGGCAGTAAGCAGTGGCGGCGGAAGTTTAAAATTGAAAAGTCTACCAACCGTTAAAAAACTAGTTAAAGGTGAGTAAAATTTGGAATTGATTTCTTAGCAACAAAAAAAAACAATGTCCAACAAGACTTTTTATAAGTCTATTCAATTTTAGTGTGTCAGTGAAATTATAACTGAAGTTGTAGGTCTAGTCCGGAGAAAAAAATTGTTTGCAGAATGTTGCAGTAAAGCAAAATGCTATAGATAATAATGTGGACATTGCTGTAGACATAAGGCAAAATAATTAAACTCAACATAGCACTTGTTTCCACTGAACTTAAATTACATTATCCTGAGTAAATATTTGAATACTTAGTTACTCATACGGGTAGCTATTGTAGAAGTTGCCAACTCGTTGGAAGTTGTTTTAACATTTCAATATTCACAACGTACTTAAGATGTAAGCTTATGGCTTTGATCGTAAATATACTAAAATCGATTAAATTGTAAAAAGTCATTAAAATGAAAAGACGGCGATGAAGCTTATAAACTAAGTAGAACAATAATAAATGTGAGTTCAACGAAGTGACAAACTAATTGATGGTGACATCTAATACGACCACGCTTTATTTTATGTTAAGATGGGATATTGGTTGAGGAAAAAAATTTTAACACATTATACGGATGTAAGCATGTATGCTTGTATTAACGCTGTTTTTGTCAGCTTATTGATTTTTATGAGAAGTATTAGAAAACAATTTTTTAATTTTATGCAATCCAAAGACTTGTAATAAACTACGTGGGCTTTGATTATTATTTCTGAATTTCCGGAACCTTTAAAACATAGTGTTTTCAGGCATCCGGCAGCAACACCTGCCTTAAAAATGTGGAGTGCGCGAAGTGAGAAATAAAAATTAATTTTCAGCTGAGTGATGACGTAAACTCTACACTGAGCTGCTGTAGAAGAAAAATTTTTTTTGAAATATTTTTGAACCCATACCCACTCCAGAATTTTTTAAATTTATAGCTACACAATTTTTGCCAAAAATGTTCACGTAAGTCGAACTAACGTTTCGTTCCAAAAGAAAAAAAATCGATTCAGCCCAGTGTGAAGTTAATATACCGATTCGAAGGAAAGGTGAGAGCTCAGAGATTCTTCCTGGAGACACGAAACAAATTTTTGTTTGGTTGTCTTACGCCTGGTGGGATAAGTGAACTAAGACATTTTTCGGTAAAATAAATAAGAAAACTTGTTGTTATAATGTTTTTAGATGCTTAGAAAACTTATAAATTGTCGCACAACATAAAATAGAGCTGAAGTGGCTTTCTTCATGACCGCAATTTTTGCTATCTTTGACTTATCTTTTTAGGATCGAAATGATATCAAATAACCTATACTTGTTACGGAATCCTGCTTCTAAATAAACGTTTCAACCGATTTTACCAAATTAAATTTTCACTGGTTCAGCTAGGCTTCAAAAAGGATACTTGTTTGTTTAGGCGACGCTAAAAATGTTTAAGTCGGTAAAAAATAGGCTTCCACATACAGACTTTGAAAGTTACGTCTCGTCGACAACCATAAACCTTTTTATAGTTATTGATTCAGAAAAAAGAACTGAATGGTGGTTAAACCCCCTGGCGATACAACCCTATCTTATGCTACACGCAGAGCAAGGCACTTGGGCGGCTGAAATGGTAACCGAAAAACCAATTTTAAAATTTGCGCCCCACATAGTCTGCACTGTGAGGTTGAAAATTGATTTATCAGCCTGCCACCGTGTGTCGCTCCGACGCTACACTGGGAAAGTCGAAAAATGTGTTTGCAATGAAATTGAGACTACAAGTTATACAAAGGACTTATCAATATAATAAACATACATTTAAAAACAAGTAAAGAAGTGGCTAAGTTCGATCGAAATTCATATACCCGGCGCACCCTTCACCTAAATTTTTAGGTGTTAGGTACAATCTAACATCCAGACATATACATTTGATATCATATAGTCGGATTTCTGGCTGCAATACAACACCACATACTAAACTCAAGATATTTTACTGTTTTCGAAAATGACAGGTGGGAGTGGTTATGGTCAGATTTTGATAAATATCGCTTAAATAGGCATAGTGTAATACGCATACCAAATTTGAACAAAATCGGGTGGGTGGTTCCACGCCCCTCGTAAAAAATTTCGATACAGTCGGATTTCCTGCTCGAATACAAAAATACATACCAAATTTGAGCATATTAGCTTCCATAGCTACTGAAATATAGCAATTTTTGCATTTTCGGCAATTGCCGTTATATGGGAAGTGGGCGTGGTTACTGTCCGATTTTGTCCATTTTCAATACCAACCTGCTCTGGGTCAAAGACAATCTACCTACCAAGTTTCATTGAGATATCTCAATTTTTACTCAAGTTATCGTCTGCACGGACGGACGGACGGACGGACAGACAGACAGTCATCGCTAAATCGACTTCTCTTTTCATTCTGAGCATTTTGGTATATATATATGTCTATATCTATCTTGATTCCGTTATGCTGTTACAAGCAACCGTTATGTGAACAAAGCAAAGTTATAATACCCTTGTACACAAGTCCCTATCCCCCCCGATATAATTTTCTATCGCCTATACCCACAGTGTTGCTTATCAATGTCGCCGTGTGAGAGACGTTGTCGATTGAAAGCCCTTGGGCTATTCTAGTTCGATGACTGAGAAGCTGAAAGCTCTTTATACTCGCCCCGATATGCGTGTTATTTAAGCGTTTATTACATATTTACTTTGTAAGTGACTAACTGTCACTAAATTGACTGAGGTGAACTTGCCAGAGAAACAGGATAAGCCTGAAATTTTTATGCATAAAATTGCAATCAAACCAATTAACTTTGGCTCCAATTTTAATTGGAATAAAATTGATTTGTTTTAAAAAACTAAAACAGATAGGAAAATGTATAAAATGACAATGGCTGTGCGCCAAAATGGTGATACTTGCTAGGGATTGAGAGAATTTCACTTCGGAGCTAGTATTTTTAAAATGTATGGAAGCAAAACGATGAAGGGACGCAGCTTTTCCGACTTAACGCACTTATCGTGAGTTTCGCCCGAAAAACAAAAATCATCCGAAATTTATACTAAGCGCACAGAAAAAAGTAAACTATTGCAGACGAAAACGAAACTCACGATGAACGTGTATAAATTACGAGTATATGCTTTCCGTTACGTTTGCATCTTTTCATATTAATTTGCAATGCGTTAATTTAAATATTTACGCAAACACTATTGCAAAATACATCTCGTTGTTACAAACAAATATCTGCGAAAACTACAGCAGCAACAATTTTAAATTAATTTGTCAAACATAATTAACGATTGAAGTTAATTGCTCTTCTCGGTTGGCCCAAATACACATATGTAATTAATTACAGAAATTTATTGAAAGCCATATTTCATAATATTATTTATTTGTTTGCATTTAAATCAAATATTTACATATGTTTGCTTGCATACACACAATTCCACCATGCAAAATCTTGTTAATGCGAGCGAACAATTTTTGATTAACTCTAATCAGCGTAGCGCCAAATCAATAAAACATTGCTGCATTAAATTTTTGCGGTTTCGAATTGTATTGTTTGAAATGACCATTTGATTTTGTATGTTATGCAATTGTCATTGGCTAGTTATGTAACAGATGCTCTGATATACACTTAAAGCACTCAATTGTTAGTTGTGCTTGTCAATTTGTGATGCTTTCATCGAGATTTTTAAAATAAGTACAAAACAGATAAAAGTTGTATAACCCGTTTTAAACCTTTCCCTTATTAGAAATGCTAGCGATTGCTTGTTGTGTAATATACTTAAAATAAATTTTATAACAACTAGTACAAAAGAGGGAGAATATATCTTAAAAAATGTATAGGGTTGGCACCTAAATTTTCCTAAAAAAATAAAATGTTTTCGCAGTTGCGCTAAATATAAAAATGAATACGGCAAGTCGTGTTTGTTATTGCATTTTTTTTTTAAAGCTAAGTTGGTGTTAATGTTTGGACATCTTGAGTTTAATGCCACTCAGATTAACCTATAGCAAATTAATTAAAAGAATCTAAATTCACACATTTGTGCAATTTAAATTTCTTCCAATTGTTAAAATTTGCGCTTTGTTGTACTAAAATTGAATGAGCTATAAAACTGCGTACGCAGAAAAAATCTAAATTCATTTAATTAAATGTTATCAATTTTCAAGTAATTTAGTTAAATTATTGTTAATTTTGTATTGTATTAAATAAATTGATTTTTAAGTGTTCTGTTAGAGGATGAGCTGTATTTTAAACTTCAAATTGTTTTAAGTAATTTCTGGCTTTGCTATATAAATTTTTATTTAAAAAATAATACCAAAGTTATTTAAAACAATTTTAATAGAAAATATTTTACATGGTATTGCCACCTAAGTTCTAAAAACAAATATTTTAATTAAAAACAACACTGAACTATACATTTTATAAAATAGTGAATACAAGCAAAAAATTCATTTAAAAGCTTTAAGTTAAAAATATTTCTGATTGTCGTTGCCACCTTACTTTAATTTTAAACTGACATGCTGACACCGCAAACACTTTTACTTTTGCAACAAGCATACATATTTTTGTTTTTAATTTTTTTGTTTCAACTATTTACTTTGAGTACCTGCTTGTAAAGTTTTGTTTCGCTTTGCAAATTTCACTTGTTTTTTTTCTACGCGTTGATTACAATGCGTAACTGCATGGGTGGTGGCAGCATAAATTTTTATGCACCATCACCATTTTAGGTTGAATGCAGACCTTTTGAAAAATCCTCTTAAAATATGCATGTTCGCTTATATTATCCTTGCACTGTATAAATGCAGTTAAGTGCATTGTTTGCATGAAATATTGCAAAAAAAAATACTTTATATACTCTAAATATTTATACGTTATGCATTTCCATCTACATTCATTTAATAAAATAAATGTATGTACTCGTACTTTAAGTTATTTTTCCGAAAACGGTATTCGTAGCTAATTTTTGCAGCAATAAAACTCTTTTCTCTTTTATTGCATTAATAAATTTAATAAAAATTTAATTTTTCAATGTTAAAAGCATTGTAAACTTGAAGCAAAAGTTTGGGTAATAAATGCATTCAAGCAAAACTTGCAAATCTCTGAAATTGTGTGAGCTAGTTGCGTTCAAATAATTTTCTCTCTATTCCTCATCAACCCGTGAATGGCATCAATATCATGCTATGCTAATTTTTGATTTTTATGTGAATGCTCACCTAAAGATTTTATCTACTGCTAGAAAATTACACAATAAGAAAAATACTAAAATTATGAGCGAAAATTATGTTCTCGGTATTTAGCAACAGCATTAGAGTGGTGATAATTGTAAGAGAAAACGATATACAATTCTTCGGGAAAATTGTATGTTATTATATTAATTACATCTGCCACTAGTCACTAGCTTTTTGCTTACATTAAATATCAATACAATTTCGGTTTTATAGTGGCTTTGATAGAAAGCTAGCCAAGCAAAGCAAATAAATAAACATTTCCTGTTATTATGGAATAAGTTTTCATTGACGTGGTTGGCTTCGCATTTGCCCAAACTTTTCAATAGAATCTTAAAACATAAGGTTATGCGAATATCGAAGGATGTAATATTTACAACCACCTGGAGCGCTTTGCATTTCAAAAGGGAATTACAGCGTCATTTCACTGAAGCGTAGATAAGTTGATCGCAGTTTTTGTATTTCCTTTCCTTATTCCTTTCATCAGTATTTTTCTAATTTCAAATACCTTGACTCTCTTCACTTTTCCGTGACTTCTCCATTTCTTTCCCCACTGTTTACCTAATTCATAACCTATAATTAATTACTTAATTAACTATTATTATTAATTTTTAAATAGCAAGTAAGTAAGTAATGAAATATTTAAATGTATTTGTTCTTATTCACGCAATCCTAGCAAGCAAAACCAATGGGTTGTTGTGTTATATCAATGCCCTAATTGGAAAAAATAAATAAAATAAAAAATAAATAATCTAAAAAACCCGGGATTTATTGTTAATAATTTGAAACTTGAAATATTTTATGTATAGATTGATAAAAAAAGGAACCCAGAAATACCAATCTAACGCATTCTCCAATACACTTACAAAAAATTAATACATTTTCATATTATCGATATTCATTAGGCACAATCTGCTTTATTTTACAAATTATTTATCCCACAATAATGTTCTACAACAACAAGCATATAGAATATCGTACTAGCGAATTCCCTGTAAAAGAAAGAGGACGTTCGTTTCTACGGCGAGTATGCATTAGATTTGTCCTGAAACCATATACAAAATGATGGAAATTTTTTGAAGGTACAGAATGACCTTCCAACAAGTTAAACATTTTTTGTTTGTAATAATTTTTTTGTTTTTACGGCGTAAGCTGTTAAAATTTTCATGTACTTTTGATTGTTTTGTGTATAAAATACACTAATATTAAAAAAGAATTACTTATAATTATGACTGGGGGACAGGATCTTATTTCTGAGTCCTAAAGTAAATATACATGAATTAATAGTGTCCATATGAATGAAATACATATATATTTATGTTATTTACGCTTCCGATGTTTATTGCTTTCTTGTAAAGTTAACGACTAGATGAAAATATTTAAACGCGCCGAAGTTCAAAACTTAGCCACAGAGGAATTTGAATATTAGAGAGTTGATTTTAAGAAAATTCCAGAGAAGACAAATTGAAACGCAAAACAATTCATTAATCTAGCACGAAGTAAGTTGCGGGAATCCAAAAAGCTCATAACTCCTCGACTGAGAGTATATGCCGGAGTTCTCATTAAAAAAGCTTGCTCCTTGGCTAAAATCCAGACGCAAATTGGAGGTCACTACTTTTTAGGGCCAACTAAAATTTGTTCATAAATATTATAAAATACTTGTAGAAAAATGCAATCAATTAATTACTCGGTGCGTCAAGTGTTGTGTTATCAATTTGAATACTTACGATTTAAGTAGACACATCATTAACGTGTGGAATTCGCTACGCTTGAAGAATAGCAGAAGCTAACATTTTATTTTGTGTTTTTCATTCAAAATTTGATGCGTGAATTTCTTTTATTTTTTCTAACTATTCACATGAAAGTTTGAAACCTTCGTTCATGCACATAACTATTTGTGCAATTATTTGCTTTGGTCAAAATTTTTAATTACCTGTTAATTTGCGTTCAACTGTTAAATTTCAATGATTGTTGCGGATGCCACTTTTCCAACGAAAAATTTCAACTCAAAGCGCTACAAAATTGCCTTCCAACTAATATAATTAAAATTTATTTCCTATACTTTGGGTGCATATGTACATACATATGTACGTGCATACCATGTACTATGTGTAACAACAACTACAACAAAACAAACAACACTGCACTCGTAATTGTATATAGTAATTGTGAAAAATCATTTGAGCGTAAACTTATTGTACAACATTGTTGGCTGTGGTGATTTAGTTGCAAATGTAATAATTATTTTTTTTTCACTGCATTACAAACATACGAAATTTTATAGTAAATATACATACGGACATTTGGTGTACTTATGTACCACCAATTGACATATGTGCATATGCAGTTATGTTTCTTAAGAAATTTGCTTTCTGCGCACATTTTCTTCCCAATAAACCTAATACCTAACTTAAAGTACAAAAATGCATAATACGAAATACTAATTCGAGTCCATACAAGATAACATTCATGCCTACACAATTTTATACACTTGTACATAGATACATATTACATTTCTATAGTCGTTTTTATTTATTAGACATAATTGATGGTTATCTTTATACAAATGAAAGAAAGTTATCAACACACAAGCGAACATACATATATACATACATACATACATACAATTTGTTGCATTTCATTTGAGTGTACCTTATTTTCATTTGTCTGCTTGTCCATAAACCGATCGCTGCAATCCAAAAAATGTATTGTACTGCGCAGACGTGTCGACAATTTTTATAGCACTCAAACCTTGTTGATTTTTCATAACAAAAAATTTTGTTTCCCTCAAAATGCATGCACAGGTGAAGTAAGCTTGAGTAGAAAAGTTTTTACGAAATTCTATAAAAGTAGGAGGATAGCAGAGGATAGTGTAATCAATTACTGATTAAATTTAATCAAATTAACTATGATATAAGTAACATAACTCGATTGTTGGCATGCTTATATGGTTATTCTTTCAGAAGGTGAAATACCGAAAAGACTTTTCAATATCGATAAAAAATAATCGCTCTTCGAATAGAAGTGTTATGTAAGTTAAGTACTAGTAGATTATTGAGTGAATTGAAATTATTATCATCCATTCGATATCATCCTTAAACCTAAGCGTCCTAAGTGGTTTGGTGCCAGAAAATATTACAAAAAAAAGTACGTCAAATACTGCAAAGATTGTTATTCGATGATAAGATCAACTGTGATGTTAAGGTAATCACACTCACCGTTTACTTCCTTAAGTCAGCTTGACTTTGAGGTTCAGTATATACATACATGTACGAGTATATGAAATAGAATTTGTAAAATTCGAACTGGCACTGAGAGGAAATGTCTTGTATTCATTGAGGTTAATATGAAATATTTGTTAGATTATGTATATATTTTATGCCCCAGTTCGAGCTCTTTTAAACATTCGATTATTCAGCTTATCAAATAATATAATCTTCCTCGTTAACCAATAAATATACGAGCATATGTATGTAATTGAATTCAATAAACCGCTCGCGCCCAATTTATCATTCACTTACCACTAAGCACTTATTTCTGATTAATCGTGCAATCTTTTAACTTCAAAGAATTTTATATAGAGGAAAGAGAATAGTGAGTTTACAGGAAACGTTTATGTGTGAATGTTATTTATAACAAATTAAAAGTCATTAATTCAAACTTTTCGCTAAACGCTTCTATCATTTCATTCTCACTGATCAAACGATTTATATGTTAATCGATTATCCAGATCTCCGTCGTTTGGCTACACTCGATCTCTATTTTATAAATATTTGTTTGCCTATTTTTTAAGGTATTAAGGTTTAGTTATTTTCTGCTAGACTGATAAATATCTTGATTGAAGTTGGTATGGAACGAGCTTGAAATGATGGGAACTGTTATTTAATTAAATCAACCGAAGTTTTCTCTACAGTATCTACTACAACCAGAACTTATGCGAAAGAGTAGCCGCATACCAATTTTCAAGTGTAAAACAAATTAATTTTTAAAATAGAATTTAAAAAAATCGATCAATATGCGTTCAAATAAGAGGCAACAGTAAATGAAGCTAAAAAAGGTTTGAAGATATATCTTCTTTATATTTGAAATAAATAAAAAATTAATATAATTGAAACAGTTTGTTTCTATGCTAATAAAACAATTTATTTATTTAAAATATTCTCCTAACTTCTATGACATTTTTTACCAATTTCGGAACCTGAGGCACCGTCAGGCAGTTGGATTTCCATAAGTACAACCGCAGTACAAACGTTCTTCTTCTCAAAAATAAAATCCATTCTAGCTTATTTTAATTCGATAGGTGTCGGTTTTACATAAGTTGTTTTTTTTTGGCCAAACTCTTTTTGTTCGATTTCTTCACTTGTTCCACGTCATCAATGAGCAAGTGAAATATTCACTTTTATTTATTTCTAGAGTTATTCCTAATTTGATATTGCTTTAATATTAGTTTAATATCAATATTTGCCCAGTTAATGGGTAATAAATCATTTAATGCGATCTGTTTCATTGCAAAACAGATAATTGAGATTTTCGCTGAAAAACATGTATATTAACATTCTACAGAAAACTGCTGCGACCTCAAATTACTTTATATGTTATTGAGTTCATGTAGAATTTAAAAATGTAATTGTCTATTATAAACTGCAGTAAACTTCCGCTCTTTCGACGATAAACTCATACATACTCACTCGTTCATAGAGTTTGCACTTGTTAACATGTAAATACTTTGTTTACTTGAGTTGGTCAGGTGCAAGTATGGAGTTGAAAAATAGACAAAAGGCTAATGACCACTTAGTACTTACTGCAATTGTCATAACATTTCTCCATTTTTTTACAACACACGCAAAGATAATGCTTTTTTGTTAAGTGTGGTGTGGGCTGTGCCAAAAGCGTCAATGATGGGCAAAATCTTTTTTTTTTCTCTCAACTTGTGGTGTAGTCATCAAATATACATTTGTTACCATTTTATTATTGATTGTTAGCTAAGAGAAGGCATTTGTAAAAGTGTCTCCAAGATATAATAATAATAATAATTTTGGCGCTTACACTATATAGCTCAGTGTTTGGCCGAACTTCTCCTACCATTTGTGGTGTGCGTCTTTATATTTTACCACAAATGGAGGGACCTACTGTTTTGTGCCGACTCCGAACGGCAGATGTATTTTATGAGAAGCTTTTTCATGGCAGATATACCCTCGGAGGTTTGCCATTGCCTGCCTAGGGTTGACCGCTATTAGAAAAAAAAATTTTCTGTGATTAAGATGTTTGTTTGTTATAGCACGCACCACTATCAACTCGACCACAGCGGTGTCTCCAAGATAAATCATAGAAATATGTGTAAGTGGAAATATCATTGTATAGTTTTATTATTTTTTTATAAAAAAGTATTGAAACTTGTTAGCACAATTTAGGTACAAGAGAGGTACGTTAATACTTAGTTGCAAGTTAAACAAAAGTTAAGAAACAATTATTAACAAGCGAAAAAATGGTTGCAGAACAAAAGTTACTTACTTTCGTTTAAACTTTAGCTTTAATTTCTCAACACTCTTTCAATTTTCTATCTCTCTTTGTTGCTTGACAGGCAAATCCACCGGTGACTGAAAAAGATATTCATATATACACCTCTGTCTCTCCAACTATTTTGATAAGGGAGGCTATATTCAAAAGCTTCGAGAATTCCTTAAGGGTATACCTTCCGAAAAAGTAAAAAAATCCCCGAACCTACAAATCTTTAATATTGTTGCCAAATAAAAGAGATTGGCAAAAGTTTTTTTCCAGTTATTTACTTCAAATTAATTGAATATCCGAAACATTTAAAACGCTTATAAACTGATTTATGCTATAAAGGAACGTTTTCACCTATCGATTAATGATAGCCGCTGCGGTCGAGTGGGTAGCGGTGCTTGCTATGCCGCAGATTTCCGAAATGAAGATCAGCCGAGACAAATAAAACCTAAATTCAAGAAATCGAATAGCGGTCGGTAGGCCATGGTAAACCTCCAAAGCCATTTCTCCAATGAAAAAGCTTATAAAAAAATACATCGACCCTTCCGAATCGGCTTACCCTGAGCTATATGGTGTAAGTTCCAAATTATTGAATTTTGGAACGATTTTTCGTCATCATTAGTCAAGTTTGGTTTTATGACAAACCTGTTTCGGCGTTTTTCATTCGAATGAAAAGAAGTAGATTCCTACCCTGTCGGAAACTTAAAAAATAACAAATAATTGCAAATTTTTATTATTATATATTTTATGCATCGGATGTATTTGTTTTTTGGTGTCTGAATTTCAAAAAGCATTATAGATTTAATTAAATGTTAGCTTTGAGAGAAAGTATTAAAATGTACTTCGAAAATCGGTAATCAATGTTACTGCAGCCAACATTTTTTTACGATTTTATGTTTCAAAACATGGAGAACACTGAGCCAAATTGATGTGGTTTCAACTAAATGGAACTATGAAATTTTACAATAGATTCAAAGCTCATTTGCTGTTTGTTTTTGGATGCACGACAATATGAATTAAACTAAAACAAAAAAACTCAAAATTTTCGCCAACTGGTGTTTATATCATTGTAACATAACATTCGTGCATAGTCACCTACTACAGACTATTAAATTTTCAGTTACTTCGCCTCGCCAGTTAAACTCGCTAGCAACTAGTGGCGACCATTTCAATAGCTAGTTAGTCGTCTAGCTGACTAGCCGACTGCCTGGCTGACTTTGCAACTCACTGAATTGCGGTTGATTTTGCAAATCAGTTTCAACAATTTAAGGCTAACTGCCGTTGCTAGTCATTACTGTATATGAGCAGTATAAGCATTTCAAATACTATAACTACGACTACTGTGAGCTTACAGCACGAGTACACTACAACTAACTACAAATTTTAATACATACTTACATACGTACTATATACACTCGTTTACAACAATTTTGGAAGCATTGCTGTACAATGAAGTGGCTCACCTCGCTTCATTTACAACGCAAGTTTTGTGTGGGGCAGAGCGAATGTATGTATGTACTTATGTATGTAAGTAAACTCAAAAGTCAACTCCATTCATAAGCGCAGCGAAGAGCTAGACGAAGCAGAGTTAGCAGACGTTAATGGCAGTAGTAGTTGCGGCAAGACAGCGATCGTAGCAGTGAGCCGTCGTCATATAGTTAGTCTATTGTCAGCGGTGTTATTGTGCAGTCAAAAGTTGACAGCAGTGCGGACGGTTATTTTTTTATGAAATTGCCATTGTGGTTGAAAGTGCGCAGGAGGTGACAAGCTGTTTTAAAGTGAATTTAATAAAATTTAATATAAAATGAAAGTAAAACTGCTTAAAAATTTAAATGATATGTAAGTGCTTTGTTTGACACAAAAAACAACATCCCACAGAGTACAGTGCTTTCAAATCGGTTGTATAACAGTTAACAGTTTGTGCGACACTGTAAATATTGAAAAAGGATACATACACGTGTTACTGTAAACTTTAATGCCACAAAGCAATGGCCTGCCTCAACTTTACACACATTCGTGCGCCACTCACGATGTGTACCTGCTCTCTCACGTCGTCGCGCGCTCTCGCTGTACATTGACTGGCAGACATCCCTCCATTCCAGCTGCAGGAGCGCTCATTTACACGGATATAACAGCTGTATATGCTGCCTGCTAATATGTTAACCACCCCCTAACGGTAGCATTGCATATCTACATATGTACATACATATGTATATACATACATGCACGCACGCACACACCTATTCACGACCACTTTCAACAGTTCATCACAATGGGCTTGAATGATTTTGTCGCATTCTTTTACGGTTCGGCCCAGAACCTGCAAACTGTAACGCCATTAACGACAACGACGACGGTCGGTCCTGTCGCATTAGCTAGTGGTGACCATCATCAGACGAACGGTGTTTCGGGTCTCAGTGTCGGTGTCGGTCTTGGTCTTGGTATCGGCGTTGTTAGTGTCTTGCCGCATTCGGTGCAAATGTTGAAAAATCGTAAAAACGCAAAAACGCCGAAAATTAATTTAAATGATTGTCCAAGTAATGTGAAATATGCAAAAAGTGTCAAATCACCGCCACAGCTGTTAGCAACGCTGACGGCGTCAAGTAGGAGTGGTGGTGGCGGAGGTTGTGCGGCTGGTGCTAGTGTTTATAGTGAAAATGCTGCTGCTACCACGGCTGGTGGCAAATCGACGCTATCCACTATGACAGCTGCGTCCATGACAGCTACTCACATGGCCACAGCAATGGGCCCAGCTGGGGCCTATACCAGCGAATTGGATTTGTATCGGGCATCGGGTTTGCGTAAAAAGTCATCATTCATATGGAATTCATTTCGTATGCCACGCAGCAAGAAAGGTGAGACACGTGACGATGCACATATGTACATACATACTCGTACTAAGAGTTAGTTTGTTGGTCAATCGATGTAGCGCTAAGGCAGTCACTCAACACAACTGAAGCAATCGTCAGCAGTCAAGCAGCGCGTTTGCAAGTCAGCCCAGCCCGTTGTTGCATGTATCCATTGAGTAGTGCGAAAAATCAATGAACGCTGAAGCTGTGCTGACGGATGCTGTTGTCGCTGCTTGGTTACTGCGGTTGTTGTTGCTGAATGCTTACATTGATTATCACTGCGTTATAGAAAACTTTTTGGTGCTCATCCATAATTTTGCTAAATAATTGTGTAGCATACAAAGCGAAAACTTAAATTTGCGTAATTGACTCAAATCGCATGAACATAAATATGTGCATGTGTATGCTTTCTGTTTAAATTTTTTCGTATTTCGGTTTGTAGGTTTATGTTTGCGGTTTTTGGTTTAACCAGCAACGAAGCTGCCTCGTTATTCATTTTCATTCCCAGGTAGTTATTAAGAATAGGAAGTTCAACAATAGCTTTAATTTCTTTTATTTCTATTGTTGCGTAAAGTTTTCTTTCTCATTGTTAGCGCTTTTTTATAATTTTTTGTGAATTCTTTGCAGCCACAGTGACCCACATACACACATACATATATGTACATATGTATTGAGCAATATCCCTGGTTATATACGCGAATATTTTGTAACAATGGTTTAGATACATGGAAATGAACTATGAGTGCTTTTAACTTAATATTATTTCATATATATTTTAAAAATAAATAATGTACATTTTGGCATAATAATTAAATCGCTAACTTGCGTTATGTGTAAAAAAATCCTTTAAAAAAACACAAAAGTATACAAAACCAATTAAAACCTGTATTTTGTTTAAAAATTATGTTAAAAAATGTGAATATGGTTGTGCTTTAATTGTTAAAAGCAGTGTATTTTTTTCTATCCAAAATATGTATAAACAGCACTGTAATACTCTTGATATTATGTGTTCTTAATACAATGGTGGGATCTCGCGCTTTAATCAATGTAAAGGGTCTTCAGCGTTTCTTTTTTCTTTTTAATTCCAAAAATTGAACTCATTAATAACTTTCATATTTCATTCTTTTGTTCTGTTGTTTTCGAATATTTTGCGAAAAGTTAAGTTCTGCAGTTGCATATTTCGTCGAAGTGATCATTTTTATTAAGAAAATATTTTATAAAATTAGACCAGTATTTTTTAAAAATTTGTATAATAGATTTTGTAGAAATCTTGATTCAAAATAAGAATGAGTTAAGTCTTTGCCTATTAAATATATTACAATCTAGATCCCCCAAAGCCGTGTGGCCATATAAAATATGTTGTGACATCTCGCCCGCGTTTCGTTTCTCTTGAGTGGTCCTTAGAATGTGCAAACATGCAAAAGGTTTCCAGTGCATTCTAATACTTCAATTTATTTTGATTTTCTTCTGATTTTCCGACAGGGTGGAAATTTAATGTATATTGGCACGATTTTACGTCACCCGTTGTCAAATTTGGGTTTGTGGCATACCGGTTTCGGCGTTCAATTTAGATAATCGTTACTTTTGCTTCAGGAATGATACAAACTTTTCTTGAAACATACTTTATTTACCCGTTATACTCATATATTGTTAAATATTTTTTTCTTGAAAATGTGTGCATATTTATAATTTTCAAAATTAATTTATAGTAATATTAGTCCAATTTTTCTAAGTACTTTTAATCCGAAACCAAGTAATGACCATGAAAAACATGTTTCACTAACTATTCATTGATTCATCTTCTGAATCTCAGCCCAGAATTTATTCCTGAAATAACTTACAAAAACTTGCTTCAAAGCCAAAATTAGATGACCCTGACGGCTTATAGTTATGCGAAATCAATTCCTAACACTAAATGCCAGAATTTCTGTATACGTTTATATAAATAAATCGGTATCTACAAAAATGTTGCATTCTGGTCACCTTGATACGCTTTCATTGCTAAGTAGCTTTGTTAATGTAGGGAGGCAATGCGCTTCAAACATCATTTGAAAAGCAATGGCGGGTTCACACAACTTGACCCAGAAACATTTCGTAATCCTTACGCGTAAATAAATTGTTTTTGCATTTATTTTGGCTGTGTAGGGCAGCTATAGCTAAATAGAAAACGCATTGCCGTGCGTTGGGCGGTGTTTTTTAATTTGTAATTTTGAAAGCGTTACGCTAATTTCATTGTGCATACAAACATATACATATGTACATATGTATAAGTACATATATACTATTGAAAAATTTACACAAGTTGGTGTAAATGTTTTGTAAAATATAAGCCAGCGATTTCGCATTTGTTAATGAGCTGAAAATATTTTTTTATTTGGTATGTATGTGTGTTATTTTATTTTTAAAATCTGTTTGCTAGTTTAAGCACTAGAAGAAAAAAATGTAAACAACTTGCAGAGTGCAATTGGGACGTCAAATTTCATGCCTTAAAGCAGAGCAGCCCCACTCCAATGTGAACTGTATGTACTACATATGTACATATATGTATATCCATACACATATATTGTATTAAAAACGATATGTGTATATCTACGTACATATAGTATTTACACCGAGCAAATATCAAACATTTACAAGGGGATCATTGACAGTTTTATTGAGGTCGACGCCAGTTAATGAAAGATTTTTGCTGGCAAAAACAACAACAGTTTTAGTGGTTGAAGTTCTAGGCTAGTTCGAAGCTCACCACATCTCTTTATCGAACTTTTTTTTTTAATTCATTCTTCATCACCGTTTCCCAGGGTTGAACGGAGAAACCTCTGGTTGCTAAAATCGGTCATAGTTTAATATTTTCTGTTATTTTAAATTACCGCTGCCTTATAATTTTTACAAAAAAAATAATGTCAACACATAGAAACCAAAAATGAGAAGGTTTTATACTAATACGTTCATGAATTTTGTTTTACTTATAAAGCTTAATTAAAAAAGAAAATTTTCCAAAAATAGAAAGACCTTTGTGAAATGATCTATTGCATAGGTGCAAGCATTTCTCACTCTATCTTTCTTTTAATTTTTGAAATTTACGTATAATTTACCTCAAGAATAAATCGGAGCTTTTAATCTACTAAATACGAGTATCAAATAAAAAGAAAATCATTGTAATGTTAGTTTTTCCGATAATACAGAGTAATCACGGAAAGTAAAGATTTAATTTTACATAAAAATTGCTTGTAAAGACACCAGTGCCCATCTCCGTCCAGCGAAGTATTTTGTGGCTGCCAATGTTTAAAAAATTTATGTAAAGTAAAGACTTTTCAAGTGACATAATTTGGTAACTAACGCTTAATATTTTATTTAATTCATTGTTTATTTGGAATAAAAAAATAATAAGTTTTTATTATAATAGCATTTAAATTACTAAATTACGTCAACTCAGCTGCAGATTTGTGAAGCTAAAATGGCTCTAAAAATTATGTAATTATATTAATTCAGTTTTACTTTTAAAACAAACCAAAATTTCACAGTAAAAAAAAGTGCAAATAAAAAAATTGTAGTGTACGTACACAAGTATACATACCGATATACCATATGCTTTTATGTACTGACAGTTTAAGAGGCACATCAGTTGGTTTTTACTAATGTTTTGAGAGTTACATTTTAATAATTTCCAGTACATAGAGAACCAATACATATAAATGACTAAGATTAAAGTTGCTGGGATTTTCTTCATAACTTTTCAAACAGTTACATTTTGTTTTTTAGGTTATAACTATTAGTAAAGAGACTGCTGCAAACCGAGTTCCATGACATTTCTGCCTATAAGCACTGGATTTTTGTTTTTAAGGGTTTCCAGAATCTGAGGATTAATTTTTTACTTTAAACCAATGACTTAAAAAAACTACACAGAAAATAGTTTGCAATGCTTTCGTCTGGCAATCTTGTCGGCCAGTAAACGATGACAAACTGTTATATTACATGGTCTCGGCATTATTGCCGGGTTCAACCACCTTCAAAAAGCTATTCCATCTTCCAACTGGGTTACTTATTTTCGGCCACCATATATATATTTACAACATGAAGCCATTTTTCTCCTCACTTTCTGCTTTTTTTATAACTTTGGCGCGCCTCATCGGCAATGAACAACACACCTCAGTAATATTCCAAAACAATTCCTAAACCGCAAGCAAGATTAAGCACACTAATCGGGTTTTGTGGCCGTAAACAGCCAAACTTATTACCCTCCCGGTAGTTTTGCAAATTTGCACGCTCACAAGTGTTGTATTGAGGATTATGTAACATTTGGATGTAACTATACATGTATGTATATACGTACATAAATGCTTATGGATATTTTCATGTGATACTTAATTTAACTGCAGATTTTTAAATTCTGACAAATTTTGACATGTGCACCACATTCATGCACACACACACAAACATAAGCTTAGGTATGTTAAATATCAACATCTGCCTTCAATGAATACCTGCTTTATTAGAGACATTTGTTGAGGACTTTTTCCAATTATGTATGTACAGCGCATGCGCTGCTTTTAGCAATGTGTATGTATATATTTTTCGTATTATAAATTTATCTCTTTATTTATAAAATAGTCGGTTCTCCGTCCTTTGCGAAGCGAAGCATGCTTTTTATAATTGAGCATAATTACTCATGTACATATATACATACATCCTTACATCCATAATTATTTATGTATGCAGCTAGCTATGTATAGAATTGCGCCGGTCAGTCGGCAAACAAAATGAGTGGCAACAATATACTCAGTGTTTGTGCAAACAAAAATATTGACGATAAAGCCTTTCTCTATTAGCAAACAGCTTGCACTTTTTATTATCTTGCCAAGTTAATTAAATTTTATTGATTTTCTACATAAAAGCCTGTTAAAAATGTATTTTTAATTGAATTCATAACACTCAGTAAAGACTTATAGAAACTTTATGGACTGGTTGGTAATAATTAGGTTCATTTTGATTTGAAATTTATTGGAAAGGTGGATTAAGACTTTTAAGTTCCCGCTGCCAAACACAGGAAAAATATTGATATCTAAGAAAAGCGAAAGAAAGCATCTGCTGATTGATGTTAAAAGCTACCTGTGTAGTTTACATACAATTATATATAAATATCCAAGGATTTTCAATGCTGCCATTTTTTAATCGATCAAATAGAAAATGGATTAAGCGATGATTGTATAATTGATTTTTGGCGAGCTTTTCAAGAATTACTCAAAATAAATGCAGATAAATAAATTGTTGATGAAAATGGCGATGAATGTCAGTGCATTTAAAATATTAGCAAAGTTAACGTAATTAAAATTTGGGCGAAGAAAATATGGAACGCAATACTCCTCAATATTTTTCATTAGAGAGCTTAAACGCAGAACTTTTTCTTTGAGGGTTTTTGAAATTAAAGATTTAAGTGAACAAATCTAATCCTAAGGTTGAATATTCTTAAAGAAATGAAAAACTTATCGCCCAAATTTTAATATAAGCTAATAGAAATGACCCAAAATTTAATCAATGCCGGCAGTACTTAACTGATATCATCTTAAAAGCCAAATGTAATTATATCATAGGGTTCAGAGAACAACGAATTAAAAATATGAATCAATTAAATTTTTCTAATTAACTGAAGTTTTTTATTGGATCTTAACCTGGTGTAGTATTTTACATAATCGGGAATAATTTGGAAACTTTCCAAATGCGCCTTGATTTTATTTCAGTTTTTCCTGATTTTTCATTGTCATAGTTTTCAATTGAAAAAAATTCATTCCAACTATAACAAAAACCATATAAACCCAAGTTTAAAACTTAATATATAATTCTAAACTTTTTAGAATTCTTTTACAGTTTATTTACTGACGCTCTTTCCCCATTTCTTCCATACTTATACAAAAAATCTCGAGCAACTACATACATATATGGGCGAAATTGCTGAAGATTTGAAAAATCAATGATAATTTTTATTTGGCTAAATTTGCATTTTATTATACTAGAATTGAATGAAGAACAAAACTGCACTTTAAAAGATACTTTCCCTATTTCTGGTTTATTTTTATTTCTTTTCCTTTAATTTCTTTAATTTCCTTTATTTGAAATTAAATTTATATGAAAAAGTTCCTTGAAACTTTCTGTTTCATTTATCAATGTGACCAACACATTATATTTACTTTGGTGTATGCATTCACAAAAGGGTGGTCCAAGAATATATGTACATAGATGGAAAAAAGCAAAGCTGGAATTTTAATGTTCTCGCATCGCAGGGCTACTCTAGCCAAATAAAATTCTTTTTTTAATCAAAAAATATTTCGGTGTCGCTCAAAGCTCCTCATGTAATTTATATGGAAAAAACGATTTTTCTTAGAAATGTTATAGAACAAATAAAAATATATAGTTTTTTATAAAACGAAACATTTAATTTTTACTGAAGATTTTTCAAAACCAATTACATTTGTTTGTTGAATTATTTTTTGATATTAACTTAATAAACAATTGTTTATAATGATTTGAAGTCTTCTAAAAAGAAGCAATGTCGATTGAAAATATTAGTTTTGAGGGATTTTATAACATTTGTGAAAATTTATTTTATAAATATAAAAATAAAATACATACATACATATACATATGTACGTATGAGAAATTGTAAGTGTTTAAAAAAAGAAGGACGTTGTGTCAGAGACACGGCCATTAAGTTTAACGTAGAATACGCCATCCGATAAGACAGAAAACATATGTATAATGATAATTTATAATGATAAATAATACAAGCAAATGAATTTCTTTATTTGATAGTTACTTTGATAATATACATAAGCTTATGATAGGAAAATAGCATAAAAATGTTTTTAAATTATCAATTAAATTTCTCGCAAAAACGAAGTCAATGGTAGTTATCAATAGTAAAGATAAATGATAAATAACAGACCCAAATCTATTTGATTATTTGAAAGTTACTTTTGAGAATATAGGCTTATGATAGGAAAAATAGGATAAATATGTTTTTAAATCATAATCATGTTGGATTAGTAAATGTGACTCGCGAAGAAATTGAAAACCCTACGTTCTTCACTGAGTGTGCCGATAAAAACTTTGCATTCCTGAAATCTCTTCCCAATTCTATGGCATATTGGCAAATGAAACGGAATGATCTCAGTAATGAAGCGTGATTTATATTTTTTAATAAACTAAACGTCAACTTTCAGCTGTTGTCAAACAGCATCAATCACCATTGTTATTTTGCAGTAGTTGGCAGCGCTTTCTCTGCCTTTACTCTACTTAAATTTTCCCGCCTAAAATTATGCAATAAAATGAACGTCTATTCATGCTACAAACTACTACACACTCAACCAAACACCACACACATATTTGTTTGGATGTGTTTATAAAATTTTCATTTGAGAAATTTAAATATTAGGAAGATATCAACCAATATGAAATGTATGTCAAACGAAAGCTAACGTCTTCATTTGACTACAAAAAATTTAAAAAAAAATTTATTTCGCCGTTTCCTTATAATTAAAGAAAAAGAGATTACAACAATAACAATCTGACATGGGTGCCCATACCGTAAGGTAAGACGTATTCTACGCCAAAAAATTTAACTTTTTGTTTACCACCCAAATGTACTCACACATACTTAAATATGTACTTATAAGTTTGCTTCCAGTTTCCCCATATCAGCTCATCTGTGGGGACTTCCGACTTTCTACCAAGTATGACTCATCAAATGCCACCACCATGCTTTGGACAATGGACGATATTTATTTTATCATTACCACCCCAAATTGTACATAGAATCATGTATCAAAACGAGTACTGCTTAAATATATGTATGTACGAGTACCTACGTACTTACGGCCTGTGGCCACAGACTCGTGTACTTGCCTTCTCTGTTAGTTTGTATATAACTATCACGTACATACCTTAATACATGTGCAATCTCACAGCATTGTTGTGTTGCACAGATAATGCCGAGCAACTAATAAAATACAAAACAAAAAAGGGAGAGCGGTTTTTGATATAGCAACAAGCTACGGTGACACACTGACACTCATTGAGAGCAACGAAGAACTGTGCGCTGTTAACTGTTATATTTACAGTGCTTATCAAACTTTCGCCTTTGTGAATTTAAAAGTTTCAAGAACTTTGTTATTATGTGCAAATATCTTTTGTTATTATTTATAACTAATAAAACAGTTAATTAAATATAATTAGGTTTGGTTGAGATGATTTGCAAATTTAGCAGGATATTGTTCAAATGGGAACATATATGTTCGAAGAAAGCATATAATGTTCTCTGTGATAAAGAATTTGTCTTCGATATCATTCAGACCGTTGCATCCTAGTCTATTATCCCTTTTATTTAGGAAGCCTCCCTATCTAGCGTTAAGATTCTCTTACTTGTTAAGCATCGAATAACTGAGAGAAACATAGACATAAATGCCGTGTTCGCCCGGAAGCAATGATTTATCACCACGTACAACATTCGATGCTAGTTATGAGTCAGTCCGCTACTTTTTGGAAACACTTTCTAGTTCAGTCCAATGTAAATTCGGTATTGCTTCGGGAACAAACCAACGACAATACTCACTTTGCCTATGTATCCGTCTACAATGCAGTTACCTCTACGCCGTCATCGCTTTATTTAGTTCCTTAGTTTAGTTATTGGGTTAATCGCTTCATTTTCAACTCAAAATGGGAAATTGTTTAAAAGCCTTCTTGCAGTGTAAATTTTATTTTTATTTCATTACTTCATATTAACTTCGTTCACCAAAATGCCACCCATGAGCATAACGGCCGAACAAACATGCCCTAGTTGCTTCAAGAATTGTAGTGAGCAGCTTTAAGTTATCATTGTTTTTTTTTGTACATTACCCAGTTGTACATATATTCAATTTGTTGCGCAAACAGAAAACATTATTCAAAATTCGAAGACTTTTTAGTTTAAAATCAACTCAAGTGGATTTTATAATATGCTAATTTGTATTTACCAACATTTTTTGCTTTCTGCTTACCGCTTGAACATACATACAAATGTATTTTGAAATAACAGCCATAATTTTTTGCCAATTCAAGCTGTGTATTGATTTATTATTTTTATTTATTTTTAGTAATCCATTTGTTGTTTGGTTTACTTAATTGATTTTACGCTTTCCCAGCAACGCTCAAACTCAATTAAAATTTTTATTGTTATTGCAGAACGAGTTACTTATTTTCCCAATAAATTGGAGTGTAAGTAATAAACCGCGGGACCCTTCAATAAGTCTCTTTGGCTAATTAAGCGAATATTAAGTGAACCTTTACCGTTTACTGGCTTTGCTCTATTTTCAATTTTGCGGTAAATCGGCTAAATCAAAGGTTTAACGCATTAATTAAGTATCTAGGTTTTACACCATCATATTCGTATTAGTTAGCTCATATGAATTTTGAATATTCGAGTTTCCGCTTATATTCACATGTAAGTATATACGAGTATTTAAACTCAGATTTCCTTATCGCCACCACCAAACTTTCTTTTCATCAAACACTTTTGTTTCGTGAATAGAAGAAGTAAGTTAATGTGTTTTGTTTTCGCAGCAAAAAAATAGTGCTTTAGGCTGCTAGTTTTCACTTTTTCTTGCTTTGATCGCCAATTTTGTTTGGTTTTTTTGTATGGTTTATTTATTGTTTCCTTTTTGCCAATGCCACTCACAACAATTGTGGTTTGCGATTTCCCTCCACTATTTTCTTGCTTCTATTATATTTATTAGACGCTTCGAGTCTTTCGCTGATCATAAAAGCTCGCCTTTAACGTTCAGTAACCTTATTTTGGTCTATAAGGTGGACAAACTGTTGGCCGGCTCTAATAACTATAAGTAGCTTTGAAGGCTTTTATGCGAAAATGTACTAATTTTGAGGATCGTCTTCAAGCGCGGTAGCGCGGTAAAGTAGGCGGTAAGTGTTTTTTCGATTTTTTTTTTTTGTTTGTTACTTTACTTGCTGGTATAATCGGAAGTGCTCATTGCGAAAATTGTGGTTTATTATGTTGTTAGTTGAAGCGTTAAATATTTTTGTTTTGGCTATTTCCTACTGTAAAGGAAAGTGAATTGAGCGATATCTTACCTTTAGTAGATAACTTGTTGCTACGAAATTGGTCAATATCTAATTGCTTAAACGTTTCCTCGAAATACAATCTACGAAAGCTAAGCATTTCGATATACTTATTTGAGGTAAACATTTCATATACTCGTATATATTAAAATAATTGAAAAATGCTAGAAAATATTTGTGAAATTCTAATCTCTAATTAATGTTATTTATTTTAAATTTTGGTTTAGTGTTGAGAGAAAATTTCACATTTAGGATTAAAAAAGCGTCCAATAATTCTTAGGTGCACATACATTTATTGCATTTAAAAATTTCGTGTGGTACTGTGCTGTTTTTATCAAAAATTTTAGAAAGAGAAAATTTTACTGAAATGTTTTTTTAAATTTCTTTGCGGTTTTTAGCCTTCCTTGAGAACTGGCTAGAGAACTCATGAAAATATATTTTTCATTTAGAAAAATTGTTGGGGAATTATGTTTTGTATTTTTAACAAAATTTTATAAGAAGCATATAAAATGCGGGTTATAGTATTTTCTTAAAGAATTTATTTAAGTTGAAAGTTTGATTTTATTATCTTGAATTAATATTAATCAAATGGAATTGGAACTCATTACAAACGTATTAAAAAATTAAAAAAACTTTTAGGTCACTTTTTCACTCGAAGTCCTTTCGTTATCAAATGCGATTTGCAAATAGTTTTTAATTATTTATTTTAACAATTAAAGTACACTGGTTAAATTTGCAAAAAAATAAGCAAATACAATTAATTGTTGGGAAAGATTTAACGTAAAAAAAGAACTGAAGTTAAGACTAATAATATAATAAAGTAAAACAATAAAAGAAATTAAAATTAAATTAATAAATTTATTTAAATAAAACAGAACAGAAAAAATTTAGCGGATCGAAACAAAACGAATCGAAGCAAAATTATATAAATAAAAATTGCAAAACAAATATAATATGCAGAATAAAAATAATAATAAAACCAGGAACCAAAAACGAAATAATAAAGTCCGAGAACGTACATGAATTAAAATAAGTATAGATTGAGCTGTATATACATACATACTTTAATATGTATAATTTAGGAATATTTTTAATATTGGTTTTTTTTTTATATTTTGAACAGACTTTTCCGAATGCAACTATTCAGCCTTGTTTCTAAGGCCTTTTAAAATTTTTTGTTGGCCTTTGTATAACTGTTGTGTGCACAGAACTGCTCTATCAAACAGTTGAATAGCTTCTTCTAAATCCTCTCCTTCTTGCCGCTCAATTACTGTCTGCATAATTTCTTGGTCCAAGTAATGTTATCTTCAGACTTTACTTCTATATTTTCAGGAACTAATTCGTAATTATAATATCACGGATAATGTTTAAGAACGAAAAAGTTTAATTTATTAATGAAGCACGAAGTGGACAAACAAAGTACTAAGTTCATTTTAGGTCGATATACATACTTACATATGAGACCCATCGTATTGTATTTAAAGTTTTGTCACGCGTACTTTCGAATTTCTGATGAATTTACTGTTATCTACGCGACATAGAAATGTGTTTTTTTTTAGCTTTCATTATTAGGTTTTTATTTACTATAAATAAACTACATATTTGCATTCGCATTGAAATACTTTATTGTAATTAAAAGTCAAATTATATTGGTATATTTAAACTTTAATTTTCGCCTAAGGAACTTGTTTGTGTTAAAACGTACAGACAGACGATCATGTCTTATAATCATAGACACAATTCTCCATGCAATAATTATGCATATTTTACTAAAATGAAAAACACTATTTATTCAAGAAAAGCTCTGTCATGTAATTTCAAATTCTCTTCTTCCCCGTAACAAACTTAATTGATGTTCACTGTGCTTTGGCACATCCAGTATATGCCTTCAAATGTAAATGTGTTATACCGCGAATTCATTGTTTTTATTTTTCAAAGCGATAAATATTTAATTAAATACATTTTAAATAAATATATTGGCTATAATGAATTAAGGCTAATTAATAACGCGAAAACTGTAATTACCGCGTTAATCAACGGTGCTTATTTGATCAGCGGAGTGTAACCGCAATTTTCTCTTAAACGATCACGAAACTGCACCAGCAACAATAACAAGTGCAAGCAACAACAATTAATAAGCGCCGAAAAAGTAATAAATAAACAAATAATGCCAACTTAAAAAAAATGTGCATAAGAAAAATTTTAGTAAAAAAATAAAAACAATAAACTAATGGATGCATAATAGGAAATACAGATGATCACACATTTGTATGTATGTATATGTATCGTATCTACAAAAAACCATATATACCTACATATAAACATAGGAGTGTAAACATGCCAGGGGCTTAATGCAAACTGTGGCGAAGAGTTTGAGCCAACCAACAGCTGTTGTTGTTACTACTGCCAATGCATTTGTGCCACAAATTGTGTTGAGTATGTGCGCAGCCGATCAGCTGCATTAATCATTCACCACTTCAGCGAGCAACAATTGATGCTACTAGCTACATACATACATAGAAATATATACATACGGCCAACAGTTGTGCGCAGGCCCGCTTCTCGATGAGCAAGTTAATGATCGCCAACAATGGTTGAATTAAGTGTAGGCTACGTGGGGCGGATTGCAGCTGCCACAATTGTTGCCACTGCTGCTGCCGCAACAAGTAATGAACAAATCAATGGCCAACGGCAACATGTGTAACATAGCCACCAGGCGAACGTGTATTCGCTCATGGTAAATTTTGTGTTAGTGTAAACGGTCGTCTTTTCTGATGTGGCAGTTGGGAGCTTGTTGCAGCAGTCGCTGCAGTAGCAACATCTCGCCAGCGATTATCGACATGATCAGCGCAAATAACGTTTAATTTATTGTAGCGACTTGAAGTGGGAACGCTACATAACTGGACAACGTAAGTGTAGCTGCTGGCGCTTGTGAATATACATTCATCTACATACAGACAAACAAACAAACGAAAATTATCTCGTATTACATACGTACACATGTATGTATGTGCGTGTGCATATGCCGTTGATGATACCATTGATTATTGTCTGATTAGTTAGTTAATGGCGCCAACGTACGATGGGGCGTATGAGTAACACCTATGCGTTATGCACAAACCGTTTTCTCAAGCACAGTTATCCACTAACGCATAAGGAGAGCCGTACAAACGCCTGCACTTGCTGCTCATGTACATACATACCTACATACATATGCACATGTATGTAGATATTAAATGTCGAACAGCAATAAACTTCAGCTGCGGTTGCTATTGCCCCTGAAGCTGTACGCCAATGCCACTGTTCTTGTAGTTGTTACTGCATCTATACTGCTGCCTGCATTTTTGTTTGCGCTTGCATTTTTACTTTGTTTAGATTATGCGTTAGCTTGTTTATTGTTCCGTGAGATTCTGATATGAAATATTAAATGTTACATAATAACACAGTTGTTTAGAATAAACATAAAAATTTAAGTAATAGGGTACGTCGAATTGTTTTAGTACCATTTTGTTAGAAAAATGCTACCTGATTCATTTTAAAAATCCTTTCAAGTTTTAGACAACTTTTATAATCTACATATATAATAATCGGGGTTCGGCACCGCTGTCTGTTTTGTGGTAGTTAAAAGCAAAATCCATTATCACTAAATATTTACTGATCGTGAAAAACAAAAACACTATCACTAAATGTATTGTGATAGTAAAATTATTACTAAATTTTAGTGTTAGTCAAAAAAAAATTACACTATCACTAAAATTTTAGTGAAAACATGTGAATTTATATTTTATGTCCGATATTAGTTATCAACTAATTTGTTAAAAAAAATGCGCTGTAATTAAACGATGCTGTTGGGTCATTGATTGTTCACCGCTGCATTCGTCGATCATATTTGTGGCTTTTCGGCACAACTGAAAAAGTCACACACAGCTCTTTTCGAAAAAAAAGATATTAGATATGTTTTTTTCTATAGGTTTTTATAAAAATCTGTGGTCACAAGCGATAATCGCCTAAGTCCTGTGTTAAAGCATAGGACTTAGGCGGTTATCGCTTGTGACCACAGAAATATAGTTCATTTTTAAAACATTTCATATAAATTAAAGTTTAAAACATTATGCAAAATTTATGAAAATTTACCAAATTTTCGTCCAAATTTTAAAGATTTTATTAAGAGTGTGCAGAAAATATTTGGGTAAGCAGTTTTACAGCCGAATAAATTCGAATATAATAAAATGCGCATTTAAAGTGGCTCACTTCGCTTTGATTTTTGATAATTTTTTGAAGTATTAGAGTTATTTTTTTTTTTATAATACAAATATTATATAAGATATTTTTTAAAGAATGACCTTTTTTAAATAACGCTATCGAAAAAATTTTGCTACGGAAAATATTGCTAATATCTCAAAAAGACAAACATTCATGAAAAACCTTGCTTTTATCTCAAAAAGGAGACTTCCATAGTGAAAATATAGCAACTGAAGTAATTTTGTACTTGATTGCCGATGATAAAAGCATTGATGATTTGCACCGCTTTCCTATTATAAAAAAAATTGGGCCAGTGGAAAGACCCTTTTCTTTTGCTGGAATTGTCAATATACGCGTAGTATCTACTCAAAAACATGACTTTTTTTGAATAAATTCTCTCATACATATGATTGAACAAAGTCTTACCCTTACTCCTCGAGAAACAGGGTTATGTTTTTGAAAAATACTAGTTATCACTGGGTTCGAGTTTTGAATCTCAGCCAGGGCAAGTAAAATCTAAATCATAGAAACGTTTTTTGTTCTAATAACGGTCACCCCACGTAGTCGGCACTAAATTATAGGTCCCTCCGTTTGTGATTGAATATAAAGACGGACACTACAAATGGTAGGAGAAGCTCGGTCAAACACTGAGCTATATAGTGTAAGCATTTGCAATTCAGAGCTGATAACTTAAAAAAAATTGTAAATCTATTTAAAATTTTTTTGTTAAGACTGATTTTTATTAAGTTTTTCTACTGAAGCGCTCGCAATTATATACATACATACATGCATGGAAGAAATTGTGGAAGAGCGTCACTTAAAGAATCGTAAGGCGCATGAAACTTGTACTTTAAAATACTTAAATTGAATGGAATATAAAACTGTATACATATATTTTTTTTAACATTTCTTTTAAAAAAATGTGTACTTTCAAACAACTTTTTTTATAAATTATAATAAATTTTGAATAAAATTTGTTATGGGTTTTGTAAGAGAATATCGCACTCATTACCTTTCAAGATTAAAATAAAAATTTTTAGATAAAACGAGAAATAAACTAATTTTCCTTCGAACTGATTAACTTTAAAAGCGCAATTTTTAGATTTTCTTATTAGTTTCCTTCTTAAGTGTACATCCATTTACAATTTAGAGGAAAATAGTTGTTTTAAATTACAAATAATTGTCTTTACACTTTCTTCATAGACTCAACTTAAGAGCAGTTGTTTAAAAAACGATTTTTGTGTAATAAAAAATTATTGGTCGGAAGCTGTAGTTAAAAGAAAGTAGAAAAAAATGCGATAAAACTAATGCAAGAACTTCAGTCGGACTTAAGATCGTTAAACAATTTTGCGTTTCAAACAAATTTCACATTTTTATAAAACTTCATGCAATTTTTATTACATAAGATGGGCTTAAACGTCTTAGTACGAAGTCTAATACAACAATTGAGTGAAGGCGGGTGCTTTTAACACAATAATATTTTTTTCCATTATTAGACTTCTTAACTTATCAATTATCTTTACTATTTAGTTTCTTCTAAACCACATTTTGAATTAAATTTATCATTTCATAATTTTTGGAGTGTAACAAAAATGTCTACACAGTTCTTTTTCCATACTAGGTTGCTTAATTAATGCGCCACTTCAAGCGTTATTACGCATGCTTAACTTCTTTTTTAATAAAAGATCTTTTCACAAGCTTTTGCTGGCTTCGCACTCTCTTCTTGCAAGTAGTACTTAGCGTTTTTTTTTCATTCCATTAAGTTTCCCGCTCTATGAGTTAATCAAAGCCTGGCATGCTTTGAGTTTTTTTTATTTTTGTATAAAATCAACTTCGAATTACAACGCTGCGTTCAGTAACAATATCTGGTTTTTTGTTACTTGTTGTTCATTTTTTTTTGTTATTGGATTTATTAGCAAACTGTGCCAGCTTTAATTACTTAAGTAGTAGCGTTTAGAACGCCTTTCCAAGCAAATCATTAGCCAACCGGTTTTCCATTCACATCGAGACCTTGCATTTGCTTGTTGACACTTTGCTTGACCAATATCGTAATTAATGCTTTGGATGTGCAAGTTTCTTGTGTTAAATAGGCGTTTAACTCGTCTTTAATTAATGATTGGCTATGAATTGAAAATGCCATAAAGAGTTTGATTTATGTTATATCACTGAGTGTAATTGCACTTATAACCAAATGATAATTGAGAAGAAGATCAAATAGTATCAATTTAATTAGGACTGCCATGAGGTTAAAAGGTTATGTACGTAAATCATTTACTTAATGGTTGGCTTTGAGTAACCTTCAAACTTATAAGCTATACTATACTTAAAAAAACATTTCATAAAAGATTAAACAGAAAAAAACGCAAGCAAGAGCTGTGTCTATAAAATTATTTTTATGGTTACTACCATTGCCATAGGTGTGTATGAAGACTGATAGGTAATCGGTTTTTTTAGTTTCCTCAAATGTTTTTTTGATTAATCAAGAGCTACTTTACTACATTACTTTTCATTTCTTGGCATTCATTTCTAATTTGTTAATTGTATCGTTTTTTATCTTCAGCGAAATATTAATCGATATCGTACAAAGTAGTCTACATATTTATTTATTACCATTATTACCATTATCGATACCATAGACGCGCTAGCTTAGAGTTGAAATACCAATGAAAACTTGCGAAGTTTTGTTATAAAACCCTTTCTCAAAAGAAAATACAGTCAGCTGCTGTGCGGATTTTATTAGGTATGTTCGCTAACAAACAATCAGTAATAATTATCAAAAGTGCCTTTTAGTATCTAAGTTTTTCACGGCACACGAAAGTAACGTGTGTTTTTTTTTTTAGACGTGTGGTTTTCAATGAGGCAATACTTTTTTCGGAATTGGTCTTTTTGGCAGCTTGATTTATGTATACTCAGTTTAGTTTGCCATTTCATAATGAACATACTTACTCCGGAACAACGTTCGCAAATCGTGCAAATTTATTACTTACAAGTAAGAAAAGCTAAATTCGGGCGAAACCGAACTTTATATACCCTCGCGATGTTTTATGGTATGGACGGAACCACGCCCATTTCCAAATTTGTATAAAAGTCAATATAAAACAATTTTGGTATTAGTGTTACTGAAATATTGCATTTTCAGATTATATGAAATTTTATGCTTGAGATGAGAGAAAATACAGACATTTTAGCATAAGTGGGCATTTTTCGAAACTTCCGTTATACGGAAGGCTCGTGTGGTTATGGTCCGATTTCAAAAATATTTGACCATAGTAAGACTGCTGTCAAGGAAAATATGTATACCAGGTTTTGTGGCGATAACTAACACCCTTATTGAGATACAGAAATTTGTTTATAAGTGGGCGTGGCAACGCCTATTTATCAAAATTTTATAAATATACAGTTTCCTTAATTAAAATCACCCCAAATACCAAATTTCACTCAGCTTGCTTTAATGGATAAAGAAAAAACAGAGTTTTTGCATTTCTCAAATTTTCCGTTACATAGGAGGTGGGCGTGGTTATGGTTTGATTTCAAAAATTTTTGACGGTGATGTTAGTGATATCAAGGACAATATGCTCACGAAATTTAGTGACGATACCTTACGCCGTTATTGAGATACAGAAATTTTTTCATAAGTAGGCGAGGCAACGTCCATTTTTCAAAATTTCACAAATACCTTTTTTCTTAGTTCAAAATCGTTCCAAATACCGAATTTCACACAATTTCTTTTAATAAATACCGAAAAAACTAAGTTTTTGCATTTTCCAAAACTTCCGTTATATGGGAGGTGGGCGTGGTTATGATCCGATTTGAAAAATTTTCTACGATAATAATAGCGATATCAATTAAAATATGCCCACCAAATTTTGTGACGATACCTTACACTGTTATTGAGGTACGCAAACTTTTTAATAAGAGGGCGTGGCAACGCTCATTTTTTAAAATTTCATAAATGCCTAATTTCTGAGTTCAAAATTGCTCCAAATACCAAATTTCACTCAATTTGCTGTAATAGATACTGAGAAAACGGAGTGTTTGCATTTTTCAAAAACTTCCATTATATGGGATGTGGGCGTGGTTATTGACCGATCTTGACCATTTTTAATACCAATCTACCCTGTCCAAAGGGCAATCTATATACCAAATTTCATTGAGATATCTCAATTTTTACTCAAGTTATTGTAACCACGGACAGACAGTCGGGGCTAAATCGACTACTATTTTCATTCTTAGCATTTTGGTATATACAGACATACATATTGTCTATATCTATCTCGATTATTTCTTGCTGTTACAAACAACCGTTATGCGAACAAAGTTATAATACCCTTGTGTACAAGTACGCTCGGGATATAAAAATATGGTTCGGTTCGCGCGACGCATCGCAACCATGGCTCGGTTTCGCACATCGTTTACTCTAGTCAATAATGCGCATCGAACGTGGCTTACAAAATCCAACTCGTGCAAGAATTGAAGCCGGACGACTATTAAGCGCGTCACACGTTAAAGTCAATGGACTTTTTTGTGGGATTATGTAAAGTCGCTTGTCTACGCAGATAAGTCCGAGACCATTGACGCCTTGGAAGAGAATATTCGGCGCATTGTTGATGACCTACGGCCCCAATTGCTGCAAAAAATGGTCGCAAATTTGGCCTCTCGGCTGGAATTTATTCAAGCCAGCCGCGGCGGTCACTTTTCCGAAATCATCTTTAAAACATAATGGCAAATCCTTATTTTTAAAAAAAAAAGCTAAATTCTTGGCCATAGAATTAAATTATATGCGTTTTATTTCTTCTTAAAAACCACATGTTTAAAAAAAACAACCCTTTATAAATCATTTTTATCTTTGAATCATTTTCTCATTTACCCAGTTGGAAATAAGTATGCATACATATGTACATAAAGTAAGATGTACAATTATATACATACATACATATGTATGTATGTAGGTCTGATTGTTATAAGTAAATATACACTACAGTAATTCTTCAAATCTTGAACTAAAATATGCCCATTCATACCATATGGCGATATGAATTTGTAGAATTCCGAGAATCGTTTTCGGTTAACAATGCGCATTTGTATATAAATGTAAATATGTAGTTGGAACAAAACACGAGCCAGTAAAGAGCGTAAGCTTGCCTGTTTGTGTATAAAGTTTTACGCTCTTTATACTATAAAGTGAGAGCATAACAAACTTGGCGAGAATATTATTTAGTTTGCTAAAGCGGCGAATCATTTTTATGTGTACAGTGGACAATATTTATTTTTATGTATGAAAATTCTGATTTAGGTTTATAAGCAAAATCCTGTGAAGATTTTTAATACTTTAATTCTGGATATTTATATGGTACAGTTTTTTGAATTGAAAAACTAAATTTAGTCTTGCTTCAATAATATAGTGTTAACGCATGATATTTGTATGCCGGAAATAAATAAAATGCCAAATTTAATAACAAGACATATCTCGGTACTTTTTTTATTTGTGTTATTTTTTACCTTAAAAATATATAAATAGTATGTATGTATGTATGTATATAAGTTTGCCTATTATTTTCAATGCAAACACTTTTTTTGTATATAATCACTTATGTATGTCGGATTTGCGATTGTATTTATGTCCTATGTGTGTATGATGCGTTAAATTTCTATTTTCACACATGCAAGTGAATTTGTAATGACTTCAATAAATGAAAAAAAAAATTTACCAATGTAATATCTGATACTCAAAATAATAGAGGTATTCCGAATCTCGTGCATATACTTACATCATTGTATTTGCATATCATGGCAACTCAATAACTAAACTATGTACGGTCGGTTTCTTTAAAATATGTGAAGTAAGAAAATTTAACGTGTGAAACCTGTTTACAGCTGTTGTACTACGATAACACAATACGACAAATAGCACAAATAACACGGCTTCTAACTCCCTAAATGTTATGCACTTCTCATATGCACATGCGCATATTCATATGTTATACATTATTAAGTATTTCGAAATGATCGAAAACAAAAATGTATTATTATATACGTACTATATATATGTATACCACACGAAACGTTCAAGAACGAAAAGTGTTATTAGCAATAGCCATTCCGTCCTACTGTAAGCCCACTTACCAAACAAACTCGCTATATGCTAATTGTTGCTATTATGTAGTGACCATCTCTGACACATGTATACGATTGCATCTAATGTGTGAGAGACAAAGAAACTGTGGATCAATTGACAAGGGTCGATTTTGGTTATCAACTCACACTTCTCAACTGAGTATGTATAAATTCAATTATATACCCAAACGGACTTCTTCTGACATCGTCATAAGTTGTATAGTGTTTACAGCTGAGATGAATAAAAAAATAACCGCTTTGTAAAAATGTCAATTATTTTAAGTCAAATTCATGCTATTTTATAAAACGAATTAATTTGAATACTTTCCACACATTCCGAGTGTTTCCTGCCAATGTCATATTCTAAGAAGCATCCAAGGCGAATTCATTTAAGGTGGTGTTAATCTATCAGCTTATTAGTGGTTGCTTGTCAAAATAATTACATTAGTTGCAAAATAATCAATTGTTCCGTTTAACTACCCGAAATTTAAAGATATGGTTAACTATAACTTTTTGTGGTGACTCTAATAGCGTAAAAATTATTTCACAAAAGTTAAATACAAACGAGATAAATAACCCACCAAAGGATTGCATTTTTAGAATCGCTACCACCTTACATCAATTCGCTTTGGAAGAATCTATTAGCGTTGAATAAATAAACATGAGTACCCAGTCATATTTTCTGTATAGGAGAAATGTGAATTCGTATTGTACACAGTCCTACTGGGTAGTGTATATTTAAGTTTTAATTGCATGTGAGAGAAAATATATACGTATGTATGTGAGCGAGAGCGTACAAAAGCTTCTGTAACAGTTATAGACACATCAAGTATTATTTTGCATTCAGTATTGAAAAACCGCTGAAATGAATTTAATATTCGTAATTTTCGTGTGCGTCATGGCTGCTAAGGCAGTTTTTTCTGTTGGAAACAACCGCGGTGAAATAGTCGTGGACTTGTACAACGAGAAACTTATTTTCTTTGACACTTTCTTATCAATAAGTGAAGTAGATGAGCTGCAACAATCTCCAGAAAACGTACCCTTCGAAACAGTGAAAAAACTGCGCAGCGCTTGGATACCCTATACGTCACTACGTGGTGAGATCATAGCCTGGTGCATCGAAGTGAATAATACAATCGAAATGCTTGATGATGCCGCTCATCGATTTGAAAGGGGAGAAGTCTTTGTTGCAAATGTGTTAAAAGAACTAAATGAGATGAAAGGATATATCGATTCAATAGTGACAAGCGGTCAGATGCCGGATAGCAATGTTATGCCAAGCGAGTTGCCGACGTTCAATGACAAAGTTAATTATGCGAAAGTTATAATTGCCAAGGCTCTTAGTGTTATACAAGTTTCAACAAACACCGCTTACAATAGAGGAATTATGATAAACAAATGCAACGCAATTACTAACAAGTTAAATGCACCACGGTGGGTTTGAATATTTATATTTTTTAGTTGCTCGACTACATATGTACATATGTCTTTCGAATTTCCCTTACAGCCCAACGAAGCCGCCTCAACAAAACACGCCATCACAGGACAACAATCGCGGTAGTGGAGGTGCCAGCCTGTTTTCTTTAAAAACCCTTTTCATTTGTACTCCTTTACTTGCATTTTTACATTATGTCATATTCAAAATTGTTTCTATGTAAGTAGTACTTAGGGCCGTTAAGCGCTTAATCGGAACTAAAAGCGCAGGTTAAGACCATCCGTCAGATAAATAAGCGCTGAATAGTAAGCTGGATTGCTGCTAACCGCCGGTAATTTTATCCAGAGATGATGCAAACGGCCCTTAATGTATTTAGTATATGTATGTATATAATTACATATGTACGTAAGATGAATAAACATTATAATGTAGGTACATACCTAAAAGTAGTTGATAAATAATTTACCCATTCATAATTTAAAGTATTTTTAATTGGCAATTTATTTCAAATTTTTTGCTTGAATATTAATATCTATATTATATGTACATATATGTAAGTATATACATATATGAGAGGATAAAATATGACGTGAGCAGCATAAGTGTGTGCAAGCATACATGTACTTAAGTAGAAATATTTAATGCCCCTATTATATGTATATGGAGACTAGTGTATAGATGCCGGTCTACTAGACATGGCTACTAAAACCGTTCTTCGTGTTATGTACGGCGATTGATCTCATTATACTTATTTTATGCTGATTTTAATTTTTTGACAAGGTCATTTTGAAGTAATAGGGAACTTTGTTCAATTGTGAATGAGAATTAACTTAAATTAAAAATATAAAGATCGTTTCAAAAGAGAAACATTTACATATTTTCAGTAGCCGATAGCCAGTAGCGGGTTGCCTTGCGTAATGGTAATTATACTATAGTTGCTCAGTGGTTACTAATCTCCTGCTAGTTTCCATACATAATAGGAGTATAACACGTGTAGAGATCTGAAGACAAGCGCTTGATGCTTATAGATCTTGCAGCATTTCTTAAAGAGAGAAAAACAAACATTTGATAGATTTTCCGATGGACGAAGTGGCAGCTGGCTGAGGGCCTGGTCAACTTCAAGCAGATGTCTATTGGAGAGTCACTGGTCAAAGCGTATGCCTTATTGGAATTTACCTGCCCAATGTCTGTATTTTTATCAATTACATGTACATATTTATTTAGGTATATTATAACTAAATGCAACTGATGCTTTGGCTTGATGCATTTTTGAACATCCAAAATAAAAAAAGATCTGATAGACAAAAATCAGAAGAAACAATGGGACCCCAAAGACCCCGGAAAGACATGGACAGTATTAACTTATACAGGAAAATCGACACATAAATTAGCAAATTTTTTCAAAAAACACAACATTCACACAGCATTTAAGACAGTAAACAACTTAGGACGAATACTACGGACAAGTACAAATACAGAGGACTCACTAAACAGCCAAGGCGTATACCAACTGACCTGCGAATGCCAATACAGCTACATAGGACAAACAGGACGTAAAGTAAGAACAAGGTTCCGCGAACACATAAGGGATTACAACAAGAAGTCACGGAAACCCACCACAACACCTGAATCTAACTTTGCAAATCACATGTTCCACAGCAAATGTACACCAGCAAACATTAAGAAAACCGTAAAGGTATTGCATGTGCAGCAAAAAGGTCGACGCCTAAACGCACTGGAAAACATGGAGATATACAAACAGAAAACATTTGACGGAAGAATAATAAACGAACAGACGAACACCAACTCGGACGTAATATTTGAGCCATTGAAACTTGTTTACAAAAAACAAAGCACGAACTTAGGTACTACCAAAGAAACTAACGCACAGGACCAACACAAAACATCCCACAGGACAAAAATTACTGACTTCTACCTACCCATGCATACCACATGGCAACCGTAAAAGAAAAAAACTTCTCGCTGACAAATAAACCCTAAACACAGGTAGCATACACCTACAAACATTTGTTGGCTGCTAGTTAACGATAGATACCGATACCTACGAAGGACAAAACACAATAAATAGGGACCGCCAGACGTAAACTAAGCAGAACGAAAAATAACACTGAAGATGGCACAACGCCGAAACCGGTTTGTTTCAAAACCAAATTTGACAAGGATCGACGGAAAATCGTTCCAAAATACATCAACTTTAAATTTAAAAATTAAAAAAAAAAACATAAACACATTTAAAATGTAAATTTATCACAAATCCATGAATAAAAAGGTTTTTGTTCCTAAAAATTATGCCCATGTTGTACCAACTGGTTGTTTTTGCAAAAAAAAAATTGCGCGAATTTGTGTGGTTTCAGTTCCAATCCCCAGTTGCACACAGTGATAGAAAGTGTGTAAAGTAACTGCTTACATCATACACATGTACATATGTATATATGTATGTACATACATATGTTCAATTATTGCATCTAATTCACTTTGGAACACTTCACGTATGCTGACGATATTTTAACTTTTTGAAAAAATAAAGGACCTTAATGAAGTTAACAACGCCTTTTCAAGTATACTTACAAATATATGCAAATGGTCTGAAACTTCGGGTGCAATCATTTCAGCGAGCAAAAGTTCCACTTTTCATATATGTACATACATATGTATGTAAAAAACGTGTTCCTATCCCTCTCTAATACACTAACACCACATTGCTTAAGATACTAGGTTTATCATTCGACAAAAAGCTAACATATACATAAATAACATTGTATAGCCACTAGACTAAAATTATTCTCAAGATAAAATATAATTAAATATCTGTCATTCAAACATTTTCATATATGTATGTATGTACATCCGACTTTGGGCTTAGCATCTATGGAAATTGTGCAAGGGCAAACTTTTTTTTTATTTTTTTTATTTTTATTTTTTTTTTTATTTTTACAAAAGATTACATAATAATAAATTATTATATAAACTTACAAACTATCGCAGCGCTAGCATCGGAGGCTTTCGGCTGATGAAGGGCAAACTTAAATATACTTAATGTTCCTTACAATGCAGCAGTTCGAAGAAGTTTCCGCGCTTTCCCGATATCTCCCACAAAAGTTCTTCTAACTGAAGCTGTATTACCGGATATAGCCCATAGAACTATGTATGCTTAACACAATGTTGGTTAGACCAAAACTCCTGCATTGCAGAAATGAAATCCTATTCTCACAGGTTAACTCAGCCCTAGTAAGACATGGTAAAAGCAATAAGCCGTCCGCAATTCAACGCTCCGTTGCTCTGGATTTAGTTTCAAAACCGACTATGACACCAATTTTAGCAACCACTAATTACAAATATTCGAAACATTGCACTTCTAAAAATATAATTAGGATCATGTGTATTCCTGGTCATTGCGGAATTCAAAGCAATGAGCACGCTGACATCAGAGCCAAAGAGGCCCCACTTAGGCTGCCGGACACCCCCAATCTTATCTCCCCTTGGGTGCAATACCTTGCAGCAGGATTGCTACTCATACTTCTGGCCAGGGCGGGCGTCGAGCCTAACCCTGGCCCAGAAACCTACTTCTGCTGCATCTGCCAGAGAAGGCTCCATCCGAATTCCACTTCGGTGAGGTGTAATTCGGGCAACGGATGGTGCCATCTTAAGGTCTGCTCAGGCCTTAAGAAAACTAGGGAGTGGTCCACATCCTATGTGGGCCAGTGTTGCTCGCGCACTCAAGCGCCCCAAGCCTCCACGGCATCCCCCCTTGCGCCCCCCGCGCCGGTGCCTCAGCGCACCCCTCCTGCCTCTACGGCCCCCCGGAGCTCACAGCAAAACCAAAAACAAGAAATCTCCTTTGGAGACCACGCCTCGTCGGACCCGAAGCGATGCGCGAACTATTTTAGTCGACAATTCACACTGCATCCTTCGGCCGACAGAACCAAACGGTCAGTCACCAGAAGGCTGCGCAAGTCAACACCAAGCGCACCAATTGTCCTCTCTACCACTGAGGTGAAGGAAGCCATCGGGAAGGCGAAAGCCTCCAAATCCATTGGCCCAGACGGGTTAAGTATGTTGATGCTGAAAAAATTGGGCACCGCGGGAGTAGCATATCTCACCAGGGTCCTCAATCTGTCGCTATGCACCTCAGTCATTCCAGATATCTGGAAGACCAGTAGGGTGATACCACTGCTGAAACCAGGGAAACCGGCCGGCCAAGGCGAGTCCTATCGGCCGATCTCCCTGCTTTCTCCAGTGGTTAAGATACTTGAGACCCTGCTGCTCCCGCATTTCAACCACCACCTCAGCCCGGTGAAGCATCAACACGGCTTCCGAAAAGTGCATAGCACTACAACGGCACTTAACGCTATAAACACTCAGGTTAATCGTGGTCTCAACGGCAACCGGCCCTATGAGAGAACCGTCCTCGTGGCTTTGGACTTGTCGAAGGCCTTCGGCACAGTCAGCCACTCCATCTTGCTGAAGGACGTGGAGGCCTCACCTCTCCCAGCGGGTAGTAAGCGATGGACCGCGAACTACTCAGTGTCAAAAGCGAGAATAATTAAGCAGGGGGTACCACAGGGTGGCGTCCTATCCCCCCTATTATTCAACTTCTACATCTCGCGACTCCCTTCCCCGCCAGAGGGAGTCACACTGGTCTCGTATGCCGACGACTGCACGATAATGGCTACCGGCAATGGAATTGATGGCTTCTGCTCCAAAGTGAACAGCTACCTCCCAGACCTTGCTCACTACTTTACAAGACGGAATTTGACGCTGTCTCCTGCTAAGTCCACGGCGACCCTTTTTACATCTTGGACGAAGGAGGTCGGGCTAACCCTCGACATCCCCATCCTGGGAGTCACCCTCGACAGCCTGGTCTCCTTCTCAGCGCATACAACCGCAATCGTCAACAAGGTACAGAGCCGCAACAAAGTCCTCAAGTCGCTCGCCGGCAGCACTTGGGGCAAAGACAAAGAAACGTTGTTGGCAACATACAAGGCGATTGGCCGGCCGGTTCTAAATTATGCCGCGCCAATTTGGTCGCCTGGAACTAGCAGGACTCAGTGGTCAAGACTAGAGACCTGTCAGAACGCCGCACTCAGGACAGTGACGCTAACGTGCTCCCAGTGCAGGAGCACAAGACTATGCTCACAAAACAGTTTCTACTGGGATGCCACCGTCCGGGACACCCCAATAGAGACCTGCTCGCGCTGGAGCCGGCACCCAGACACATCAGGGGACATCTCTCACAACTGACGGACGAGGTCCAGACATACGTACACCGACCGCTGGACCCAAGGACGTACCGACAGGCTCTGGACAGCATCCACAGGGAGTCGGTGTCCAAATACCTCGACACCCGCCCTGTGAGTGCAGTCCTGGGAGTCCAACCACCACCCATAGCAGCTGAGGAGCTCCAGCTGCCTCGTGAGACCCGCGTTACTCTGGCCCAACTCAGATCTGGATATTGTAGCAGGTTAAACTCCTACCTAACCAGGATCAACCCCGACACCCCCAACACGTGCCCGGCATGTGAAGAGTCTCCGCACGACACCAATCACCTATTCACATGCCCAGCCAAACCTACTCAACTAACACCCCTCTCCCTATGGTACGACCCTGTTGAAACGGCTCGTTTCCTGGACCTTTCGTTAGTTGAGCTTGACGATAACGATTGAGGGAGTCCGCCAACCCAGTGGGGTGTAGCTAGCCGCTACAATAACAACAACAACAGGCCATTTACGAACCACTACACCTTAGCGAATATGTCACTAGCAAGGACATTCGGAAACAAATCGGAGATTCACGCAGGAGCATGGAACGCCTTTCAGCACCATTACAAGAAATACAATCCCAATGGAGTGACACCTTTGTATGCTTCTAACATATCGTGTCAAAGTATAAAAAAATGTACGCGACTCAGGATTGGGCACACAACAGCTACCCATGTTCACGTACTAAAAGGATCACCTAAACCGGTTTGTCCTTACTGCAGCTCTACCGACTACTAAATTACGCATATTCTCGACTCCTGCCAGAAGTGGGACGGCCAGTGCTTAGTCTTTAAGAGTAATAGTTATTTTATAAGTATTACTTTTGTAAATGAAATAAAAAAAATAAAATAATTATTCAAACCAGCCGCGGCGGCGGTCACTTGCCCGAAATCATTTTTAAACAAGTAAGAAAAGCTAAATTCGGGCGAAACCGATTTTTATATACCCTCACGATGTATTTTTGTATGTGCGGTGCCCATAATTTCATAAAAACCCTGTTTCTTTGTTTAAACTTTCAATTTCTTCCAATAAATACTGAAAAACGAAATTTTCTGCATTTTTCAAAATTTCCGTTATATTGAAGTTGGGCGTGCTTATGGTCCGATTTCAAAAATTATTGACGTTGATGATAGTGATATCAAAAACAATATGTTTACCAAATTTTGTGACGATACCTTACACCGTTATTGAGATACATAAATTTTTTTCTAGGTGGGCGTGACTACGCTCATTTTTCAAAATTACATAAATACCTAATTTATTAGTTCAAAACAGATACGGAAAAAATTATAATTTCGCATTTTCCAAAACTTCCGTTATATAGGAGGTGGGCGTGGTTATGATCCGATTTAAAAAATTTTCTACGATAATAATAGCGATATTAAGGAAAATATGTCCACCAAATTTTGGGCCGATTAGTAATACTGTTATTGATATACACCAAATTATTTAAGTGGGCGTGGCAACGCTTATTTTTAAAAATTTCGTAAGTACCTAATTTCTTAGTTCAAGATCGCTCTAAATACCAAATTTCACTCAGTTTGCTTTAATGGATACCGAAAAAACGGTGTTTATGCATTTTTAAAAAACTTCCGTTATATGGGAGGTGGGCGTGGTTATTGACCATTTTCATTACCAACCTACCCTGTCCAAAGGGCAATCTACGTACCAAATTTCATTGAGATATCTCAATTTTTCATTCTTATCATTTTGGTATGTACAGACATACATATTGTCTATATCTATCTTGATTATGTTATACTGTTACAAGCAACCGTTATGTGAACAAAGTTATAATACCCTTGTGTACAAATACGCTCATAATAAAGCTAAATTCTTTGCCATAACATTAAATTATATGCGTTTTATTTCTCCCTAAAAACCAAATATCTAAAAACACACCCTTTAGTAGAAAGAACTGTACTTTTATAAAAAACTTAATTAAAATAAAATAAAGAAAAGGAAACTTTAATATGTTTCTGTTGGCCTCACAATTTTTAAACGCATTTATTTAAATAAACTATAAATTTGAAAGATTGTACAACAAATTGTCTGTTTTTTTGGTGATTTTATGGAGCTGTTATCAGTAACCAATTTGTCTAGAATTTGCTGATAAGGATCGCATAGTTTATGCTGATTAGCTATGTACATATGTATGTACATATATGAAGAGCCAATTATACTCCTGCTATTTGGCTCATCTGAGTTCGCGCTATAGTTAAAGTTACTAAAGTAGTAGTTTAACGCAAACAGTTGAGTATGCTTGCAATCAAATTGTTGTATTCAAATTTGTAGAACAAAGTGTTTTAAAGTATTTAATTTAAAATTCGCACTAATCTTGAAATCATCTGTTATAAATGCAAAATTTGCTGTGGACTAATTTAAAAACAAAAAGTTTTTTACATTTAGTTAAAGTCTACAAACATAGAAGTAAGCAAAAAAAAAAAAAATGTATTCGCCATTAAATAATTTCACGCCAATGAAAGGAATGAACCAATGTATGATTCATTAAATGCTTAAAAAATATCTGCATTTTAAATATCAGCACTGTCGTCTGCCTTTAAAAATATTTGTGAAAAAAATAACTAGAATATTCGTCTTTTTTCATAATACTAAATGCATGTGTATTGTATGTACGTGTATGTACATCAGTATCCATTGATGTATTTATGTTCAATTGTATGCATGTCTTTTATGTTTATATGTACATATATGTATTTATATATGAACATCACGAATAAGTTTGCGTGACGGATTCTCTAACACTTACTTTAAAATTTTTTCGATTCTTGTTTTGCGCTGCAATCTTTTCTTTGATATCTGGTGTTAGAATTAATTCAATTGAGTCTGATTTTCCCAGAAGAACTTTAACCTACTGTCTGCGATTTTTATGACCTGCTATCAAGCATACAATATGTATACTTACAAACATAAACATAAATATAGATGTATATGCACGAATAGACGCTCCTATGTCGATCAACCACTTCATCATCTGTGGAATCGCCCGCACAGCCAGCTGTGTTTATGAGCAACACCCACCATGCGATCGCGTTGATCGTCACAATTCTTCTATTTCTTGTATTTATTATAAGTATATAGCTACAACAACGACATGCAGTCAGTCAGTCAGTCAGTCATTCATTTATTTAACAACGGAATGCAAATCGTCGTTGATCGGCGATAGGCTTTTGTTGATATGCTGCTACTATTCGTTGTGTTGATGTGTTAATTTTATTGCTGTATTTGAGGAGCAGGTTATTGTTGTTTTTGTTGTTATATGTATGTATATCATGTGCAAATAAGATAAAGCTGCCATTAAAAGCACGAACACATACATACATACATGACGTCACCATAGTGCGCGCATCAAGTGTGGGGAATATAAATAATATGGGTAGAAGATGGAGCTACTCACTTCATTCAACTTATGCTCGTATACAATTAGGGCATTCACAGAGTCGTAAAGTGTCGTATTGTCGTCATACAATTTGAAAAGTTCCAAGTTATGTTTATTACATGCAATGCAAAAAAAAACAAAAATTAAAAATGTTGAGCTACCGAAAAAGTTTTAAAATGCATAATGGCCCCTAGAAAATTTAGTTTTTCGTTTATATATGTACATACCTAAATTGTGGAATGAAATTATCATTTCAATTTAATAAAGTTTTTAGTTGCTTTTAAATGAATAACTGGCCTCGAGCTCAATAAAAATAATTAACAATGAATATTATATAAAGGGAAATATTATATAGAGAGAACTACAAAAATATTTTAAATTAAAAATAAAGATGCCACCTTCCACTTATCCAAATATGAAAGTGAAATGCAATGGTATAATATATTTTTTTCAAACTAAATAAAATAAATAAATAAAAATTTTAATATCGGCATTAAAAAAAAGTGAAAATATTTAAGTTTAACTGGGTTATTAGCTTTCAAAAATCAATAATATAAAAAAATCGATAAGGAAAATAACTGAACAAGATTAAGTATTGCAATTCTGGTATCAAACGACGGTGTTTTAAGAATATAATAATTTGAATTTTAAGTTAAATTAGTTAAATAAATATGCAAATTATTTAAATATAGCCATTAAAATAAGTTTTTATTAGGGTTGCCAGCTACCAAAAATATATACAAATATGAATCATTGCAATATGAAAAATATCATTTAGTCAGTACGTATTTCTATACCAAGTAAAAGTTAGATGTAGGCCATGGTACAATAAACAGGTAATATAAAGTTAGCAGCTGATTGTAGTTTTTTCTTATAAGCGGTCCATAACAAGTCAAACTTTACAAAACAAACTTTTTTCTTAAAAAAAGAAAACAAAACAACTTTGTTTACAAAACAATATTTGTTTAGATTGTGTATATTTATAATTTATAATTTATAAAAATTTTCATTAACACGATTTGGAAAACATATGAAAGTAGAAATTGTGTTCTAAAAGACGGGAAAAGGTCGGATCTTGCTTTTCATATCAAATTTGAACAGAACTTCGGCATGCCGCTTTCTGCAAACGGTTGGCTGCGTTCCGACCATTTTTTTGCATATTTGAAGGTATACCACGAGAGTTTTTTTTTTTCCAAATTTTGTGACCAGGAGCAATGTTTCCTGAGGATCCGTTTTAGTGTGATGCGTCTTGCACTGTTTGCGTTGAAAACAAATGTATTTTTCAAGCAAAATGTAGAATCACTTACATTTTGTTTACATTTAGAATTATCAATCTCGTCAAATTTGATATATCTATTTTGAAGGTTGATGGACCACAACAAATCAAAAAATATACCCCAGGGTCGCATTTTCTTTAATGCTGCTCCGTGTTTAATGTGCCTTGGATGTAGGCTAATTTTTGAACAAGGTTGCTATCTCTCATAAATATTGAATTATATTAAAAATTTAGGTAAAATAATATATTGAAGTAGATACTAGTTAACAGTTGGAAAATATTTTTATCACGGGTGGTGTTGTAAAACACTTTCCTTCAAATGCTGTTGCCAACGACACCTTCTACGATGTATGTATGTACGTACATACGTTTGTATATCGTACACAAGCTGGTAATCAACATGTTAACTCTATGTAGGAGATAATACTTAATAGTCGATTTATGTATTTGTATATCTGGTGTATATGTACATATGTATGTATGAATTAAGTATGTATGTAAATATGTTTGCGTGTTAAACTCACTATGGCTTCACTTATTTGCCGCGATTTACGACGCTAATTATACGCTGCTCACTGGCAATTCACTTATTCACCTCACATTACTATGCCACCAGCTAAGGTCAGTTTCTTTTTCACTTTGTTTTTAACTGTGTGTGAGTATGTACAGGCAACATTAGTGTATCATTAAAAGCATTCGCCAATAATGTTTATATTCTTCATTGTTATTTACAATTCATTTATGTTTTTGTTGTTGGAAAAGCTTGTGGGAGTCGGGGTGGTGAAAAAAGATTTGAAATATTTTTTGGCAATTGTTCAACGGCGCTCCGACATTAAATACACCAAAAACAACAGCATTGATCGTCACTTAACGCAGCTTTCGTTTGTTTGGTTAAGTGGAGGGTGGATGGAAGTATGAGTAGGGTAGGGTAGAAAGCGCGCTCATTGCCTTTGTGTTGACCACATGAAAAAGCGCCGTTAAATTTGTGTTGAGAATATTTCAGTTGAGGTGGCGATCGAAAAGCGAAAGGGCGCGTCAATGTATCGGAAAAATGCTAGAGTCAGGGGTAGAAATGCCAAATATTGAATAAGACATAGACGAGTAAAATTTAAAAATGGAATAAAAGAGATGCGCGATTGTTTTTCTTGAGTTGCGATTTTTTTTTGTGCTAATAAAGAGTAAGAAAATGAGGCGGTAATTGAAAGAAAGATTAAAAGGAAAAGGTGAAAATTGGTGTTTATAAAAAAATTCGTGGAATGCTTTAGAAGTGTAAATAAAAGTTACAAACGTTCAAATTACAAAAAAATCGAATTTCTACAAAAAAATAAATTAAGTATGTTTAATTAGCAATATTTTGAGAATTATATTTTTTATCAAATAATTATATAATTTAAAAATATTGCAAAACTGTTGAAAAAAATCCTATAAACGGCAAATATTCGAGGATGGTGTTTATGTTTGGTTAAGATTTTGAGCAAAGTGTAGTACAATTATTAAAATTTAAAATTTTTTTAACTTCATGTTAAAGAATACTAAAGTTGCACCAATGGCGTGTTCATCTATGCATACAATACATGAAAACTTCCACGTACTTCAAGCAAAAATGTAATTATATTCTGCGAAAATGTCCGACGACGAGGAATTCACAGGTGACTTCATTGCATGCTTTTCAAAGAAATAATTATCGCCGCTGTGCTGCCACATAAAGCCAAGAAAATAAAATACAATTTTAATTATTAAAACAATACGAAAACATGCTTTGCTACTTTGGGTTCGTTCATTGAAATAAATTTCGTTTCATACGTTTGTTTGCTTGAATATTAATCAAATACCTTTCAAAGGTTTTTTGAAGGGTTTCCAATTGGAAAAATGAAAATAAAAAACATTTTCCAAATTTAATTTGCATATTTTCAATTTTTCCGCTCATAAATACATTAAGTAAAACAGCAACAAAACTCCAGTCGAAAGTCGGAAAAGTAAAAAAAAAATAATAAAGCGTGCATACATAATTTAAGCGGAAAGCTTGCGTTAATCTAAAGACAAATAAAAAATCGAAAGGGCAAAAATTGAAAATTTTTCAAATTATACAAAAAGGCAATAAAGAGAAAGTTGAGTGAATATGTGACAGAAAGAAAGTTGCAAGCGAGCATCAATGGAACTAAATGAGTGAATGAAAATGCAGCAAAGCCAAAATTTGTATAAACAAAAGCAGCAACAAACAAAACAGCAGCAACAGCAGCAACAGCAACAAAAACAACAACAACGTAGACGCGCTGCGCATACATCCGGGCAAAACGCTTTAGGCCAAAATCGTTTTAGCGCCAGCATCAACAACACATTAGCAGCTAATAAAGCGTGCAATGAGCCATCAGCACCGGAACAGGCGGCGTTGGTGGGAACTATTAGCCAAAGCTCGATACGCAGCATACGATTTCGTACGCAAATTTGCAATCACATTAACAGCAAAAACAACAAACGCGTCAATAATGACCAAATCCGAGCAACTTCAAAGGCACAGGATACATTTGGCAACGCTAATGGCCGTTGTGCGGATGGTGGCGTTGAAAGGGACGATGCCGACGGCAGCAAAGTACATCCGCCTGCAGCATCGCCGCCGCCACTGCCGCCATTGGCGCAACAGCAGCAGCAGCAAAGTTTCCAGCTACAGGCCGAACACTTGGAGTATTACGAGTTGAAATGCCGCATCAATTACGGTGACTTCCGTCAGGTGCAAGTCCAGTTTCATAGCACGGATCATAGATGTTGCGCGTTTTCGTGGAAACGCAAATTTCGACGTACCGGAGTTACGGCAACGAATAAGCGTCGACGGCAACAGCAGCCACGGAAACGTCGCCAACAGCAGCAAGAGCGTCAGCGTTGTGGCGTTTGCCTGACGACATGCCAACGGCGATCACGTCACAACTCGTTGCTCTCAACTACAGCCAGCGAAACGCAATCGAATGGCAATGATGGAGAAGAGAGTGCAGAAGGCGAAGGTAATTACGCAAATTATGGTGCTGAAATAAAAGAAGGTGTCAATGAAGACGTTGCCAATAGCACGCTAGTGCACATCGACGATGCAGTCATCTACGACGGCGACACTTCCAACTCCAATGCCACAAACGCGGACGATGCGTCGAATCGTGTCCACTTTGGCGAAAGGGTGACGCTGTTGGACCCAACTGTTGCAATGTTTCGTAATGTCGCGGATTGCAATTTGATTAGTTGTGTCACGGGAAGTCATAAACCTCCTCTAGTTGGCGATCATGTTGCTGTTGCTGCCGCCGCTGCTAGCATTGACCTGATAGACTTCACTGCCGACACTGAGCAATTGGCTAAGAGCACATACACTGCCGCACGCAGCCGCACATCAGCCACTGGCGATAACTCTGTACCTCCCGTTACTATCACTGAAATCGAAACTCTTACAGATGCACTCACCTCAATAGGCAACACTATTGCAGATGCTAATTCCGTTGTTTGGGCCACAAATGAAATAAGCGGCGACAGCGACGACATTTCTTCGACTTTGTTGATTGCGGCGGAAGTGAGTGGCGATTTGTTAGTGGGCGATTGCAAAGGTGTTGATTCACAAAAGAAAGTAAATCAAATCGTCGGCATTTCTAATGAATGGAACGCGAGTAGTCGTGCGAGTGAGCAATTGACCACAGAATGCGGTCGCGGTAAGTTCGCATGTACGAGTAGATATGTATATGTGTGTGTGTGTGTGTTTGTTAGTGATTTGTAGCCAAATGGGCATCAAATAAATTACACAAATTCATCAACATACATACTTACGTGTACATCCGTATATATGCTAATGAATATCGGTAGATGTGATTTTGATTAGATTTGAAAGTGTGTAGTCGCAAATTAATTTGATTGCTGTTAGCTCTTTTTGCATTTTTATTGCTTTTCCTTCGCCATACGATCGCGGCAGATATCTTGTTACTGCATACTTAAGAAATCGGCATGGTAGCGAAGCAAATCGCCGACAGCTTTCAATTACGGCATCAAATTACGTGAAAGCTCCGCAGTGCTGGCGGCTGCTGGCTGGCGGCTATGACCATTTTTACAGGTCAAATATGTGATAATGAGAAAAAAAGTATTACCTGCCTGTGCAGAGTGCATGTTTTTGTTTTTTGTTGTTTTTTGTTGTTGTTGCTTTTTTTATACCTACTATTGTCTATCACAAATTTGTTTTTGCTGAAGGTGAATGTTATGGTTTGGAATCTTATCACTTTTTGCTAGTTTCAGATATTATTTGCTTGCCTTTGTTTATCGTTTCATGTTTATCTGCATTTGTTTTGACTAACACACTATTTATTTAAAGGTTTATTTTTGCCTTTGTGTACGAGTATATGCACCTACATATATGTAAATATATACATACATATGTACATATGTATACTGGCGGGAAATATAAAGAAATGCAGCAATTCGCCAAGTTACTCCTATCAATTTTTGTTTTACATAATTTCTAATATTTTTCATTTATAAAACAGTTAATTTTCAAACAAAAACATTTATGTCAACGGAAGTTTAAAACATACCAAACTTATAATATACATAATTCAGCAAGATTTCCCTAAAATTTTGAAATTAACCAGCAAATTGGATATTCGTTGATAGATAGATATTCTTTATTTGTAGAAAAACGTTATAAATTAAACTAGTTATTGCACAATTCACAGAATATAAGTTTTCTTAATTCTAAAGCATTATGATACAGTGTAGACACAATTTTCTCAACTTTATTTAATATGGTTCGTTTCGAAGGAAAACTACGTCGGACATAACACAACTGATTTCGAATTTTTGGCTTATTTTTTTTATTCTGTCAGCTACATATTCAATCTTTGTTTCCTCGTGGATCTTGGTAGTCGAATAGTCTCAAGGTAGGTTTAGCATCGTTCTAAGAATCTTGTTCTGACAAATTTGGAGGGATTTAATATGTGTTTTGGCGCAGCTTCCCCAAACTGGACAGCCGTACAAAATAATTGCCTGGAATATGACCTTCATGATAAATAATTTGTTTTCTAAACACAAAGCTGATTTCCGATTAATTAAAGGATATAACATTCGAATTGCGACATTAATCTTACTTTTTACCTGCTGAAAATGCTCGTAAAAAACTAGTTTTTTATCTAAGTAAATTCCTAGATATTTAACATTATTTTCCCAGCTTACCGGATGATTTTGAATCATAAGATTTGTTGCTGACAAAAAACGTTGGCTTCTTTTCCGGGTAAAAAAATGGCTTCTGTCTTATTAGCATTTAATTTTATTTTCCACTTATCGAAGTATTCCGCCGCATTCTTTATCGCGTCTTGCAGGTTAGCCACTATAGTTAAACATGACTCATCCGAAGAAAAAATTGCAGTATCATCGGCATAGAATGCATAACGACAGTTTCTGCGCAGTGTTAACCATTCGATTTTGGTATTATTTTGCAAGTTTTAAATCACTCAAATTGGCCGTTTATTTTTTGAAATTTTTTTTAAGGTGCTGTTTCTTTTCATATATAAAAATAAATTGTGTTTGAACCAAACCTGTTAAGTTTTGATTACTAATCGTAATCATTAGTAATCTGATTACTTTGTATTTGAGAGTGAAATAATTGATTACATTACGATTATCTTGGTCCCAACTAGATTACGTAATGATTACGATTACAAATAATCAAAAAATAATCATGATTACTCTAGATTACTAAAAGGAATCAAAAAGAATCAAAAATAATCAAAATAAATAATTGATTCTTTTCAGCGATTCTTTTTAATTCTTTTTGATTCTTTTCAATCCAAAACCACAAACAAATTTTCTCTTTTTGCTTTTTTTAATTTTTCATAAATTTTTTTACGTAAGCGTACCAACAAGTTAACAATCGTTCTTGAATTCTAACACTACTCGCTGCAGCATTGTTGGTTTTCATAAAGGTGTAAATATCAGCTACGCTCATTGAAGCTTATTCTGATGATCAGAACTGGGAACTTTCGCGATGGGGCTGATTATATTGAATGGCTGAATTGCTATTAATAATAGCAAAAATATCATAATTTATAATATAATATTTATAATAATATAATATATGTATATACATATGTTTATACTTACATATAAATGCATATATCTTAGAATCTGAGACTCAGATTACACAAAAAACAATTTAAAAAATTTTAATAAAAAAATGTCTTAAAATTGAAAAAGAAAAGTTGTTTGGTATTTTGGATTGAAAATAATCAAAAAGAATCAAAAAGAATCAAAAATAATCAAAAAGAATCCTGAATATAATCAATTATTTATTTTGATTATTTTTGATTCTTTTTGATTCTTTTCAGTAATCTAGAGTAATCCTGATTATTTTTTGATTATTTGTAATCGTAATCATTACGTAATCCCAATATTTGAAAGGCACAATTAAATAATAATTACAATTCTTTTTTGAAAATAATCTAACCGATTACTAATCGTAATCATAATTTAACAGCTATGGTTTGAACGTTATATGTACATACATACATACATACATATGTAAGAAAAACTGTTAAAAATATCTCATTTATTCTAAGCCATGTCAAACTTGCTTTTTATCCAAATAAATTTTTTTTTATTTAAACTTTTGTTGAATTTTTTTTTTCAGTTTTAAATTGTTCAAATTTTTTTTGTTTGTGAATTATTATGCCATATGTACATATGTATAAGATTAATGAAAAATTATTTGTCTAAACTTGTAAACATTTTGCATTGCTATTTAATTTGACGCCCTTGTATTTTTTACTATAAATCTCTTTATTTACAAAAAAAACCTGAATTTATTTTGTAAATTAGAATTCCAAACCTAAACCTGAATTTACAAACATTTTTCAAATTTAAAGTAATCATCATCAAAATTTTCAATATTTTTTTGAAAAAGTCTAGGTATGCAGTTTTGAAGGCTAATTAATTTTAATCCACTAATGTAAAGGTTTCAATTGGCTAAAAGGTACCGTTGATTTTTGACAAATTTTTTGTCAAGGGTATTGCTTGTTTTCCGTTTTATGAAATAAATTTGCTGCAGTTGGGAATAAAAATCAGCTGCATAAAACTTGCACGTTATATGTAATACTAAAATTATATGGACTACAGAATTTGTATCCAAAAGGGCTAGTTAAAAGCTTGAAAATTTTATTGACTTTCTTTTAAATACTGTAAATTAAGTAAATATGTAGTATAAAGTTTGAAACTTTGATTTATATAGATTTATTTATACAATGAACTAAAGTTTTATTAAATATCTACGAAAACGATTAATCAAAAAAAAAAAATATTGACGTGTACATCCATATGTACATATATTTATGCACATACATATGTACATATGTATTTATGATTGTGCAGATTAGAACAATAAGCAAATTAGTTACATATCTGACTCCTTTTTTATGTTATTTGGGAAATCTCGTGAAATTTCGAGATGTCCATGAAAATATTTTTCTGTTGGTAAATGTTCTGAGAATTATTAGAGACTATTCAAAAGTTTGCTGCAGTTCAAAATAAAATTATGCAAATTCGATGGTATGTGACATAAATTCAATTTAACTTCGCTATTATTTTTAGTTTTTAACTACGGACAATGTACAGTCAATCGATTTATAAAAAAAACTCCTCATGCTAGGTTATCAAGGTAAATTATGGATGTATGTATGTATAAACATACAGCTCAAATATTTGTTAGCCAAATTATAAATATTATTCATAAACTTTACAAGACATAAGCTTTTTATACTGTGTTGTAAGCTTTTTTATCTAAAGTCATTTTACTGACCGTCTTCATATTAATCGTAAATGGAATTGTCAATAAATACGGTAATGTCAACATTGTGCATTTGTCAAGTAAATATTGGTTTGCTCTTTTATGTTTACAACAAGTTAATGCTAAAATGAACTTAGGTGTGTTGCTCACATTTTCAACCATGCTTAAGTGTGCTTCGAAATATCCAATGTTTTGAAGTCGCTCTTTTCTTCGAAAAAATTTACAAAATAAGCATTCACTTTTTCTTCCCATAAGTTTCCTATTCTATTTAGTAGCACGGTACTGAAAACCCGAATTATTTTTGTTCTAACAAAAATATTAAGCTTTTAAAATTATTTGTGTCTCTCATTAAATTATGCTTTAAATTATTTATCATACTCATACTTTTGTCAACATCAAATTTTGTTGCCGAAAATTAAAACCACTTTTCGTGTACGCGTTTCCGGCGAAGATGGCAAATGTAGTACACTTTGGTAATGCCATTTCACGGTTGAATATTGGCATTTTGAGGTGCAGTTTATGTACAAATATTTTTCTATTAAAAAGGTTAATCGTGTAGAATTATACGATACCCACATGTGGACGAATATTGTCTGTTCATGTTACAAGTAAAAACTGACAGCTGATTGAGTTCCTGTTCCTTTTCAAAAATGTCAAATTGAAAATGTTGTTGAAATAATTTCCTTAAGGCATTATTTTAAAGAAACTTGTCCAATGGTATTTACTTTCATTTTGTATGTTTAAAGGAGCTTATTTTATAGTTTTCCTCTTCAAAAATTTTAAATAATTTTTTTTTGTATAAATTAAATACCTTTAAATATGGTATAATATATTTTTTACAAGTAAAAATGTATCCAGTAAAAATGTGTTATATTCACTAAAAAAAAAAATCCACTTTGCTCTCTCAATTTCCCCTTGTTAGCTAGTTTCTTGTATACAAGAACATAAAATCATAACTGTTTAAAATATTAATTTCTATAATGCTGTTATAGTTTTTTCAATTAAAATACAATACGTTTTCTAAATAAAAAACTTTTATGTGGGTGCAATACACACATTTTTTAGAATAAGCTAACAACATAAAAGAATCTCGAACGACAGCTTAAAATTGTCAAAAAATTAATATTATATTCAGCCTCTTAAAAGAGAAAAACCATATTGTACTAAAATTGAATACTATACAAAATTTCGAGCTCCAAAACATTCTTGAAATGTACGAGTCAGTTCTTTTAAATAAGTGTATATGAATTAAATGCTGTTGTTTTGTCTCTAATTTTCTCCAAAAAAAATTGGCCTTTAGCCCATTTAAAAATAAAACAATAAATGCTATTTCGTTGGGGTGAGGATTTTGAATTTTATTACAGAATATGACATGTTTATTTAGTTTTTCAAAAAAAGTTGAAAATCTTAAGTCTTAATTGAATTATTGAGTAATCTTAATTACTGAAATACGGCCGGCAGGGCAGTTTGTGATGGCAGTGATTTTAAACCAATGAAAGCTAAGCACAGTTTTGGAATTTATTATATATATGTACATACATATGTATTAATGTATCAATCATTATTTTAAAAGGTTCTGCAAAAAAACCTGTCTACCTGACACCCACCGATACTTCTCAGTCCGTATATTTCGTTTCATTTTATATTTCATTCGCATGAGCATAAATAATAGAAACACACGACTTTGAATGAATATTCAAAAAAGCTTTTAATTAGAGCAACAATTATATTTACTATTACTAAATATACATACATACTAAATACATACATGCATACAGTATGTATTTACGTATGTACATATATTTAAATCAGACCCTTCATCTTTAAATGAATAATTTTTCTTAATTTCATTGTTGATTTTTGCTTTTAGTGTTCAGGTTTATATTGAACTTCAAAGAAATATTCAATGTTTTCCTTTTCATAATGAGAGAAAAAATGTATAATACCCATCCATTGAGATCCATCCATAAGCCATATGCGCTACTTTTCTGCAAATCTATACATTTTTTTTGTATTCGCAAAAAACAACCATTTCAATGCCAGCCAACGAACGTTTGCCAAGAAATATACGATACGATTTTTTTGTTATTTTTATTCGTGAAATGTCAAGTGTACATTTTGAGGAGCTTTCTTTGTTTATCCGTAGTACCTATGCAAATATATATTTATATGTATTTTTAAATGAGTATATATGTACATATGTACATTTGTATGTATATATGTACATAGAAACGCATAGCCTTACAAACGTTCTAAGCAAATTTTTTATAAAATTTCTTTAACAGCTGCTTGTTGCATTGAGTTGTGTTTTAAACAAGTTAATAGATTTGCATACACAAATGTTTGCGCAATGTTAACATTTTAATGATTGAGAACTTTGAGCTATTGCAACATAATCATTCAATTGCTCATTTTCACACTTTCACTTCAACTTCCATCAACATTTTTTTCTCAGCCCATCGATTTATTTTCGCCTATGCTACTTGGAATGGAGAACATTTTTTTATTAGAGCTTAACATAAGTCATTTAATTGCAATAACTGTGCTCAAGTGTATCTAAAATGACTGGTGAATGATTGAAGTATGCCGCTGGGTTTCGCAAATTTTATATTGATTAACAACCCACAAGCGCTAGCCAGAAACGTCAATCGATCGGTGTAGATCATCGCTGATAGCTGCTATATAGTAAGTTAATAGATTTGCATACACAAATGTTTGCGCAATGTTAACATTTTAATGATTGAGAACTTTGAGCTATTGCAACATAATCATTCAATTGCTCATTTTCACACTTTCACTTCAACTTCCATCAACATTTTTTTCTCAGCCCATCGATTTATTTTCGCCTATGCTACTTGGAATGGAGAACATTTTTTTATTAGAGCTTAACATAAGTCATTTAATTGCAATAACTGTGCTCAAGTGTATCTAAAATGACTGGTGAATGATTGAAGTATGCCGCTGGGTTTCGCAAATTTTATATTGATTAACAACCCACAAGCGCTAGCCAGAAACGTCAATCGATCGGTGTAGATCATCGCTGATAGCTGCTATATAGTAAGTAGCCAGCTTGCTGGTGATCGTTTCGGCCTGCTAATCAGCGATCGCATTTGTGTGGCCTGTCTTTCTGGCACTTCAAGTCTGCGCCCATTGCCAAATAGGCGCGAGACATGAGGCGTTGAACTACGCCGCGTAAATACTGGCCCAAACCATTAGTTGCAAATGGCCGCCGCAACATTTACCAAATCGAGGTGCTACTCGCATCCGGTGGACGTAGGTTATGTGCGTGTGTTTTTACTCAACAAAAGCGGCGTTTATGTAAAATGTGAAATTTATAGAAATTGTTTACAAAAATTATTATGTGCTTCTTTGGACTTGTAGATTCTTTTTTTTTGGATGTACATATGTTAGCACAAAAACGTATACAAACAAATTGTATGCAATATATGTATATGTTAAAAAAAAAATCGCGAAAATTTATGTTGGTCTTGCAATTGTTATTATTATTTTTTAATTGCTACAAAAAACTTTGAGTTAAATTAATTATTTTCATGAGTTTACGGCGTCGCTGTGTATAAATAAATTTTAGATTCGAAACACATGCCCTGCGTGAATACATAGACATTTTATGAGCACACTTATCAACATCCGAATAAGATATAGTACATAAGACCGGCTCGTTCGACTTATAAATATATAAATTTAAATAAGCCTCACCAGTTTAAGAGCAAACTGTGAAAAGATTTACATCCATACATATACTTGTATGTATATTTTCTCGGTAGAAACAGCTAAATTTTTGTTACCTTCATACTTCATATATGTATGCTTATGTATATACATATCAGAAGTAAGAACCACCTTAGTTGAAAAACTTGTAATTTTAAAAAGGCCCTTTTAAAACATTAAAAGCGTTGTTAAAAATAAATAAAAAAATTAAAAATTCGGCGATTCTAAGCCAGGTTTTCACAAGGACAAATTTGACGTCAAATATTGTCAGATGCATAAAAATGGATTGAATGAAACGTGTTGTTATATATGTATGTATTGTTGAAATTTGACACCATTTGTCAGAATGTTTGACTTGTACTGCAATATGAACGTTTATTGAGGCAGGTTTTGACTGAATGGAAACCAAGCATTACTCATTGAAGTTGATAAATACAAACATATGTTTGTACGTACACCTCACATATTTTATTTTAAATAGGCTACAATTTTTCTAAAACCGATGCGTAAGTTATTTTTTTATACTTTGTCTCCTGCGCCCACCTAGCGGATCGATTCGTTCAATAAATGGACATAACTATCAAAGCTGAGCTATGAATATGCTGCAAAATTCAATACAAAAGCTAACGGGCAATTTAGCGAATCATTTATTGTAAAATTCATACTTGAAATACAAATAAATTCGTAAATTATTCAAAAAACACTAAGTTATCGATTTTGCTACTCACAAAATATTATCTAACGATATTTGATGACTTCACCAAGCGATTATCGCAAACTAAACGACAACAATTTTAAAGCTACGAGTAAGTAGTTTTGGCTTCAACGCGAGCAATGAATGCTCGTAGTTCGGATAGTACTTTATAAGACTTTATCGATATATTTATCGCTAGCAAAATGAATTTATTTGCATTCTCTTTTTCTTGTTAAGTATGTACATATGTACCTATATATTAATGCACACAAATTTATTTCCTTTACTTCGCCTCATAAGTACATATATATACAGCCGTGCTCCCAGTTTGACATTCACAAATTTCCCTGTTAATTCGGTTTGAAATTACATGTTTGGTGCTCCCAATTTCACATTCACATACATTTTTGTGAATTGAATCCGAATACTTGTATGTGAAATGAAAAGTAAATGACAAAAAGTGTGTGAATGTTTAATTATTTTCGATTGGAATAATTTTTAAAATATTCTTTGATGTTTGTAGAAGCCATTTATGACATTTCTGTATTAGTTATTAATGGAAATATGCGTATTTTTCAGTGTTTTGCTGATGGCTGCTCAAAAAAGCATACATCGCTGAATCCGAAAGGGAAATTTTAACAACAGCTGTTTGTGAATTGCTATAACGATAAACGATATGTGTGACAGGGATAACCTGATATGCGAAGAAATTTGTGAAATTGGGAGCCCACTAATTCACTTTCACAGGAAATATTTAAATTCACATTGTGGAATTGAAATGTGAAACTGTGAGCACGGCTGATAATATAATTTTGGCGCTTACACTATATAGCTCAGTATTTGGCCGAGCTTCTCCTACCATTTGTGGTGTGCGTCTTTATATTATACCACAAGTGGAGAGACCTACAGTTTAGTGCCGACTCCAAACGGCAGATCTATTTAATGAGAAGCTTTTTCATGCAGAAATACCCTCGGAAGTTTGCTATTGCCTGCCGAGGGGTGATCGCTATTGGAAACAACTTTTTCTATCATTAAGATTTTGTTTGCCCTGACTGAGATTCGAACCTCGAATCTCGAACTCACCGGCATATCAAGTTATAGCACGCACCGCTACCAACTCGACCACAGGGGCCATAAGTATATAACAAAAAAAATTATATTATAAAAAGAATGTCGTGGAATGGACATACATATATACATAAAAGTCTACAACATTTAACGCTTTAAAATGCAATATCGAACGCATATTTTTGCAATAAAACTTTCCATAGCTAATTTATTCGGTCCGATGTCATTTTTAAAGTGCACTACAATACGTTTTACATTTTAAAATTTTCATATGCGAAACACGTTGCTCATAAGCAAGTGACAGAATGGAATGGAATGAAAAAAAAAGTTGCAGCGAAAATCAAGTTTAAGTCAAAGACATTCAATTGGGGTTTTTTGAATTGAAATAGCTTAATGTGAATTAAGAACGCAGTTGTGAAAATTTGAAGATAGCTTTGCTCGACTTTAAATTTTTCTTATCAAGCTTTTAACGAAATGGTTCAAACACCATTTTCAAACAGTTAATTATACAAATTTGCCATTTTAGAAGCAATTTTTAACTAAAACAATTTAAACAAGTAAGAAAAGCTAAATTCGGGCTAAACCGATTTTTATATATCCTTGCGATATTTTTTTGTATGATCGGTGACCATGATTTCATAAAATTCCAGCTTCTTTGTTTCAAATCGGAGCTAGTATTAAACTTTACAAAATTTCTTCCAATAAATACTGAAAAACGAAGTTTTTTTGAATTTTAAAAATTTCCGTTATATGGAAGTTGGGCGTGGTTATGGTCCAATTCAAAAATTATTGACGGTAATGCTAATGGTATCAAGGACAATATGTTCACCAAATTTTGTGGCGATACCTTACATCGTTATTGAGATACCTACAGACGTTTCTTTATAAGTGGGCGATATTAGGGAAAATATGTATGTCTACAAAATTTTGTGACGATATTTAATACTGTTATTGAGATACAGAACCTTTTCCATACCAAATTTCACTCAATTTGCTGTAATGGATACCGAAAAATCGGAGTTTTTGCATTTTCCAAAAACTTCCGTTATATGGGAGGTGGGCGTGGTTGTGATCCGATGTGATTTTCTACCGCGATAATAGCGATATAATGGAAAATACATATGTCCACCAAATTTTGTGACGATACCTTACACCGTTAGTGAGATACAGAAATTTGTTCCTAAGTGGGCGTGGCAACGCCCGTTTTTCAAAATTTCATAAATACCTAATTTCCTAGTTCAAAATCAATCCAAATACCAAATTTCACTCAATTTGCTTTAATGGATTCCGAAAAAACGGAGTTTTTGCATTTTTAAAAAATTTCCGTTATATGGGAGGTGGGCATGGTTATTGACCGATCTTGACCATTTCCAATGCCAACCTACCCTGTCCAAAGAGCAATCTATGTACCAAATTTCATAGAGATATCTCAATTTTTACTCAAGTTATTGTAACCACGCACAGACGGACGAACGGACAGATAGTCAGGGCTAAATCGATTTCTCTTTTCATTCTGATCATTTTCGTATATACATATATGTATGTCTATATCTATCTCGATTATCTTATGATGTTACAACCAACCGTTATGCGAACAAAGTTATAATATCCTTGTGTACAAGGACGCTCGGGTATAAAAATATGTAATTTGGTTATAAATTATAAAAACGTTGTTTTGTCAAAAATACACGGTTATACATATATACATATGTACATATGTATGTATATGTACATATATGTTTGTATGCGTACATATTTCATTGTATTTTTTTTTTAATCCAACTACAAGTATGCCTTTATAAACAGTTACAGTTGGTAAATGATGTAATCAGATTTCAAAATTATTTTTTTTTTCACGCAAGTAAAGCATAACTACACGCATTGCATCATCATTATGAAGAACATTGCAAAATGTTCAACTTGTGAGTGTGTAATTATTGTGCACTTGTTGCATATACTCAAATACACTTTAGTACATACAAATGTTTGTATTGAATGTGTGCTCGAGTACATATTTCTATGAGCATTAATGAACATTTCACATTTGTGTGCACATATTTGCGCATCTTGTAAATTTTCAGTTGCACAATTACGCGTACAATTTATTTTCAATTTTAATTGTCGGGTCATTTTTCATAATGGAAGGCAACGGTTACACTCCCCCTCAACAGTGTTTTACAAAAAAAAAAAAACAAAAAAAAAGGCAAACACAAAAAGCTAAGCGAAAGTCTCGGCATGCTCAGGCCTTTGCGCCAGCTACCCACTAGTCGTCGTATACGACTAAAAACAGACAACAACAATTGAAATAAACACCAGCTGCCCGTCATAATATCGCAAAATTTTCCACTTTACTTGCGATTTAGCGAATTGCGCCACTGTGCGTAAGTGCTGGAAGGCACTTTGAAGTGAAGCCTAATAGCGTTTGCATAAGCAAGTAAATAAAAAAGCTCCGAGTGTTCTAATTTGAATTAAAAACCTTAATTTGTTGCGATTTTTAAATCCACTTGAGATCGCTTAAAATGCCACACATTTTTTTTTACTATGGCATGACCATCTTTTGCTCGTCTCTGAATTGTAGAGAATTTGTAAGTGGCATATCAAATCAGTTTCTTAAGGTAAAAACTGTGGAATAGGGTCACAGTTATTTATTTATGTGTAAATAAGAGCAATAACATATTAAAATCACATTAGTAAGGAACTTTGTTTCATTTATGTATATGTATATTTATACTATGCCCTCGCTTCCAATAAACATAGAAAGTATATAATTATAACTGATTTTTCTTTTTTTAGTTTGTACAAATTTGTTTTTGACACCGCAAAACAGTAAAAATTGTTCACATACATATATTGATTTTGAAACCAATTAAAATCAGCAAAAATAAGCGTTTGCTATTTAAGTAGGAAGCCACTAAATCCTCAAAAGGCTTCTTGTTTTCATTTATTTTGATATCAAAACAAAAAAATAATCTTTTATCATATAGAAGAAAAAAATGTCCAATACATCCAATAAAGTGGGAAATGGACATGCAACGTTTCGGAAAGGCTAAGCAAACTAAACGGGGCAACATTATTTCGAAAAAAGAAAAGTTAAATTTAAAAGGCTAATACTGTTATTTTATATGTTGTATATTTATTTATAAATATATGACATTTTAATAATTTAAAAAATAAGTATAAAAGTTGCCGCTGTGGTCGAGTTCAAAGTTCGAACCTCCGGCAGGGCAAGTAAAATCTTAATCATAGAAAAATTTTTTTTCTAATAGCGGTCGCAACTTGGCAGGCAATGACAAACCTCCGAAGATATTTCTGCCATAAAAAAGTTTCTCACAAAATAAATCTGCCGTTCTGTGTCGGCACAAAATTGTGGTCCCTACATTTGTGGTACAATATAAATACGCACAGCACAAATAGTAGGAGCAGCTCGGCCAAACACTGACCTTAATAGTGGGAGCGTCAAATTTATAATAATAAAATAAAAACTTAACTTTACGCTCTCCTTTCAAACTCACTGCCCGATTCTATGCTTTTTGATAAATTTTGAAACATTTACAAATATGTAATATCGAAAATTTATCAAGTTTTATGCAAGGCGAATTCATATAAGGTGGTGGTAATCAATCAGCTGGTTGCTTGTTCTTCTTATTTTATAAAATTAAGGATGTCAGTAAAAGGTAATGACGAATAATTTTGTTTACATATTATGATATTTTAAAGCTCGTGATTTCAAAACTTGTGAAATTTTGTGAAAAATTAAAGACATTTCAAAATATAAAAAAATGGGAAAGTGCGCGGTGTGTCTAAAAAAATAGAAAGTTCCAATAAGCGACTGATGTGGTTGAGATCCTGCCGTACGCAGCTTGGAGCGAAACGCAGGCGCTAGTAAAGAAGCCTACAAATCGCGCAGGCGCTAGTGAAGCTGCCTACCAACACCAATGCTGCAAAGTATATAAATATACATATATATTATATATTATATATTAATATTACACGTTGTATCGAAAAAATAAAACTTTAAATTTATTGCAGCAAACAAAAAATGCTTACTTTTTATATCCGAGTTTTATTGGATAGGAGGAATATATCTTTATATATTTTTATTTTTCAGACTTCTAACTTGTTACTAAAAACTGTTTTGAGATTAGAGGTAAACTTTATTTCGAAAGGTGATAAACATTAAAGTTAACTAATATAAACTTAATTGGTATATACAAAATTTTAAGAAATTTTACAAATAATAATATTGCTATAATAAGTTATATGTAAATTGATTTAAACCATAAAACTTTCGTTTCGTATTTATGTGTCGCTTTGCTTTTTGTTACCTTCATTCTGGTGTTTCTCAACTCTATTTGTTTTCGCCATTCCAGTATAAAATTTCTTGCCTGCTAACAAACGCCTGTAAAATGAAATTGTAATAATTCAGTTAGTATTTAACTATTTACAACAAAAAGAAATTAAGAGGCAAATAAAAGTGCTTATAGCATAGTTTTGTATAATATAGACACCAAGTATTCTGCAATTTTTCATGCCCATTCGGCTTATTCTGCACTTAAATTTGCACACTTAACAACTATTGAGACATTTTTCACTGTACTTTTTCGTCACAGGCATGCGATGTGTCCAGACGAGGTAATTGTTGGCACTGCGATCGGATGCGTTGCTTTGTTGCAGTTTCAATTATCATCAGATTCGCTTCCCAATATTCATCTATTTTGGTTTGCTAATTATGTGGTTGGATAGCACAAAGAATGTACAATAAAAATGATTTCAAAAGTGGGAACAAATAAACATTTAATTAAATTTACCTGGAAGCATCTTCAAGCCAATCAGGAATGCACGTACTGCAAAGAATATTTAAGTTTTAATCAATAAATGTAAATATGTACAAAGAATTCAACTTACCAAAATAAATTTTCTTTCTTCTGACAACAAAAAACAATAACTTCCATTCTTCAATTTTCTTCGATTATGACATTCTTAATTTGACAAATTTTGATGAATTCGCTTTGCTTTATGTATTCAAATCAAAAATATAAATCCTTCCTCTTTGCTTAATTATAAATATGAAAAATGTTATTGGAAAATTATAAAATTTATTTAATGTTTGTGAATGTTTGATATTTTATCAAGAACACAGAATCGGACCGTAAATGTATATAAGCTTTCCTGTAATATTTAAATAAAAATTATTATTATTATTAACTTTGTTGAAAGAATATAAATAAATTATATAATTCAATACATTAAAGCTATAGCAACAAATGCCTTAAGCTACATGATTAAATCTAATGTACACAGAATATAATGAAAGGATTGTTTGTATAACTGTTTAATAAGATTTCCTGTAATATTTAAATTAAAAATATATAGTCGTACATAATAAAATCACTAAAAAATTTGCAATAAATTAAAAAAAAATAATATTTAAAAACATGTTAATTTTCCTTTTTAAGGCGGCAGATATGTGCCTTCTCCAACATAAAATTAAAGAAATCACACTTTTACTTACAATCGTCCTTTATACATATAAGCTAGCTTACTAAACAAATAAACAAAGTGTAAAATAAGCTTTCAAAGAAAAACCAGTATTTATACTGAAATACATATGTACATATTTATCAGAAGCAATATTTTAAAATTGAATTTTCCATATTCGAAAATATTTATTAACTCAAAATAACTAGCTTCTCTATAGCTAATGTATCATAAAATTACATTTATGGACTTAATAGTTCACTGACTCTTAACTACAACCTACTATAATATTTTCCATTTGAAATCTTTCTATTTAACAGCTTGTTTAAGCTCACCATTTAACTCTAAGTATAGCAAATCATATCTGGCAGTCGAGTGATTTTAATATGCTCGCTTTTAATTTATGGCTGGTTCACATTTTTGCGCCATTTCAGTGGCCTGCAGCCAACACCTGAGTGAAACAACAAATTTCGCATAACTAAATACTGGCTAAAACAATGTATGTACATACATACAGACAAACATGCAGTTATTGGTATTGTTGTAACTATGTAGAGAGAGAGGTACATATCTTGCAACCTTGCAACAAACCATATACATATGTACATACGTACGCAATCACGCAAGCATTCGCGTGCGTCAAATACCAAAATAAGAGCTAAGGAATTTCATTGTAAAGTTAGTGCACAAAGTGTGAGCTAACAAACAACTCTACGTACATATACGTACATATGTATGTACATATACATATGTATACATACAAAAATACTGGAGTAAAATTTATAAAATATATACGTTTGCTGCAAACGCATTGGAACTGCATTCATATGTACTATATACTATGTATATATTCAGATACATACACGCACGTAAACAAGTCTTCATATACATAGGTATGTATGTATGATTGTGTGTTGGATAAACTATTTGCACAGCTCGTACGTTAGCACCGCATGCCAAAAATGCGTGAATATCACGTGCTTCACGGCGCGCCTGCGCAACGCAAACCACATTTTCTTTGCGGAATATTTTTTTACTTGTATGAGTATGTTTAACGGCCGTTGCCAACTTAATTCATTGCTGCATAACGTTGCCACAATCATACATATTCATCTATTATTTTAATCGTGAACGTTAATCTGCAGATAAGTTGTTGGCATTTAACTAGCAGGAGTTGCTGACCAGGTTTATGATTTATCATTACATTTTCCCATATTATCGAAAAATATTTTCGTGTGCAAAAAAAAATAATTTCAGTTTATTTGTAACCGCCGTTTCTTGCTGTATAGTTTTTCTTTGATTCACTTAAAAAAAAACGAAAGGATCGAGACTTTGAAGGACCTGCGCAGGGAAACGAATGTCGCATTTGCCATTTGCCTGCTTTAATAATTCTACGAAATCTATTATACGTGTGTGTAGATTAAGCATGCACTAGGCTTTGTTTGGCTGTTGCAAAGCTGCTACAATTAACCATTTAGTATTTTAAGACTGGGAATTCCAAAGATCCGGGCTACATTTTGCCATGAATGAAAACCTGTGTAAAATTTCCAAAGGTATGGTGTCGCAACTGAACCGTAAGACTTTCCATATGTACTCGTACATACATAAATATTTATGGAAATTTCTATGAAAATGCTGTATTTGACAGCTGTTTGTGATTGTGCAGGCAATGCGGTGGGTTTTTAAATAGCGAACGCTTAGCAGTGATTAAATCAAGATTTTAGTTTATCTGAAAAAAATCTTAATAAATGCAAGGAAAATTAAAGCAATCTGCAATTTAGGTAATGAGAAGAAAGTACTTACTAAATTAGTTCTGACAAATCCGCTCAAAAACAAATATGTATGCTCCTATTTGCAATATGATTAACTATTTTAAATATTAATGAAATAATTCAAAAACTCATTTGATAGCTATCAAATCAAATATTTGCAAAAAAAATAATAACATTAATCAAATAATAAAAAAAATTTAATTAATTAAAAATAATCGAACAGTTAATTATAATTCTATCTTAAACTAAACCAAAAAAATTTTAATGAAAATAATAATCAGATATTTTTAATATCGGATCTGTTTTATTACTTTTAATTGTATGCCTTTATTTAATTTTATGTTTGTTTTTTATAATTTTGTTTTATAAGCGAATAATCAGGATTATTTTTATTGTAAATTAATTTTTAATTGCTGGTTTATGCAAGAATATTAGAATAAAAATTGAAATTAAAAAAGGCAAAACAATTAATAATATTTGAGTTTTTTTAAAAAGGATGAACTGGATTTTAATTTTGTTTAGAAATTAATTAGAGAAAAACAAATTGCCAAATTCGTCAATATGTAAGTGTTCTTTAGATATAAAACGCCTAGTAATTTATTTGTGACAATGTCAGCTAAGCCGCTGCATTCAAACTTTGTCTACGTTTTATTCGCAATAAAAATATTTCTTCAATTCATTGCCCTCTCGCTTGGGTTGGTGGTTTCACTAACTTCTTGCCATCATGATGTTGTAATGCTGTCATCCATATGTGGTCGCATTTACCATAGTTTTATGGTAATTGTAAAATGACATTTTTTAAATTAAATTTTCATTTACTTGAGTTTCCTTAATTGGCTATCACCATTTAAAGTCTAACTTGTTCGCTTATCATAATCACAATTGAAAGCATACTTAGTACGCGCAAATGCATATATGTATGTATGTGTGTACTAGGCATGTCAATCCCGTAATTGTAGAAAACACTGAATTTAATAGGCATTTATTTTTTTTAATTTTGTATCATTCTTAAAAGTTCCTCTTTCAAGGACAAAACAAAACCTTTAGAGAGTTCTTAGTCGACAAATAACACAGCATGTTAACTCCCTTAAAGCTTTGTTTTGTCCTTGCCATTATAAATGAGCTGGAGAATATCCCACTCGAGTAGAAAATGAGCCTCACCATGAAACCGATGTTAATATAACTAACGTCGAGATGCCAGAAGTGGATAAGACAGAAAGTCTCAAAGATAATTTGCCTTAAGTTTTAACGAGCAGCTTTCAAGTGTCCAATAATCGAAAGGCATGAAATTTATCAGAAGGCTTGCTAAAAGAAATCGATAATTTTTGTAGTGACGCTATAAAGCTATGTCCTACAGAGAGCATTTAACTTATTGTCGACATTCCAACCAACAAGTATTGAGGCGTAGCAGTGCTTCTCCACTGGCATTTATTTCTTTGAGATTGCATTTTGAGCAAAATAAGGAATAATTCAGCCTCGCTCAAAATGGAATAGGTGATGCATTTAATTGGTAATATATTAATATTTAATATTGGTCTTAAATAGTGATTCTATATAATTTTACTTTATGCAGGTGCATTTGCTTCTGTACCAAATATGTATGTATGTATATTTGTACTTGAAGTATAAATAATGTTGTACGGGTCTAATTTTACGTTTATTTTTCTTTTTTTCTTGAAAAAGCCAATAAATACATACATACATGAATTACAACAAACCGTTTTTCTTTGTTATATTTCTGTTATTTTGTATACTTCTATAATAGTACAACGATTACAGCCGTGTTACATTTTTTGGCAAATTAAAAATTACGAATCAAAACTTTGTAAATTTCGGGATCCCGGGATTGTCCCGGAATTTCGTTTTCAGATCTCGAAAATCCCGGGATCAACAAAATGCCAAAAAATGACATCCCTAGTGTGTACATACGTACATGGTACTCGTATATACATACATATATGTAAGTATGTATGCCTATCTGTGCGATTTTTTAATTGCCCAGCCAACCTTGGAGTAAAATAATATTTGAATTTTGAAAGTGCCTTCCGTTGTCTAAACATGTTAATAGTTACTATTTCCTTATCATCGATTAAGTTTTTCATTTCCGAAATTCAACTCCAAGTAGTCTGCTTAACTGTTAGACGAGTATGTGGATATTTATGACATTTTAGGAGTTTCACTAAAATTATTAACTCAGTGCATATGTCTTACATTTTACATATACTTATATACATATTAATATGTTAGCAATTGTTTTGCAATTGTTTTGTAATTAGATAAAGTGGAATCACATACAAAAAAAAAACGGCTTTTACTTCACTACTCCAACTTTCTACTATTCTGGTGGCTTAGTGTATTTCCGGAATAAATGCTGATTTAGGCAAACCATTTATCTACTACTTTTTCGGAGTATTTCACCGACTAGTATCTGAGATACTGGAAGCTCTGTAAAGAAGATTAAACGATACAAAATCTTTTAGATAAAGGTGATAATAATAATACAAATTATTTGTTTCTATTATTTCTACATATAACATATACGTATATAATCGTAATTCAGTGTTGTAGGACTTTAAAAAAAAAGATTAACCCAAAATACCCATTGCATTGCAGCTCTGGTAAATACTGTTTTCTTCCACTCCTCGTCTAATCGCTTGATTCCATAGTTAACGATTATCGCATTTTTAGAGTGCTTGGAGTAGTTAAAGAAATTACAGGGCTGATGGAAGAATGACAATATAAGATAGAAACATTTAAAATAAATGGTATAGTTGGGGTCAGTGCGTCGCAACCTTGGAATCTATTGTGCTCTCTTTCCCTACTTCGATTATAGCTCTTGCTTTTAATCGAGTTTCGCAAAGTAATTTTATTATTGGCTTTAACTTTCTGGAAAACATTCCGCCGTCCGTTGGGTTTATTCAGCAATACAGAGCACTGATTTAGAATGTGTCTCGCAGATTCCTTTTCCTCGTTGCAAAATGTAGAGCGTTCTTGCGAGTATATTCTTCATCGTATATTGCTTCAAATGATCCATTGTAAAAACTTTTAAAACTTAAAATTATTTTCTATCGTATTTAACAAAAAACTAACTTTTAAATGATTCAGTTGTACACTTCAACGACCTAAACGAATTTTATTAATAATATTATGTATACACGGGGCGATTTTCAAAGAAATATTGCTGAAAATATACCGAAAATTAAATTTTTCACATACAAAAATTGTCACCGAAAATATGATGAAAATCGTATTTGCAGCGAAATAAAATTGTATATGAAAATACTTTAAAACTTGCTTTTGTAAGCGAGTAAACATTTTAATTTGGATCCCTTAAATGTTACTTTATTAAGCACACACTATCGCTCACTAAGAAAGAGTCTTGATTCTTTATAATTAACTATTTCGCATTAGTCGCATTAATCTTCTTTGTAACTAAAACTTTATTTCTTTTACACTTTCTTGCAGATCAAAATCGTGGCAGTGGCAATGTGGACAATAAAAATGCCAAACACACAGACACACCAACGGAATTGCATGAAATCAACCACAATAATAACAGCATCACAACAACAACAATAACAAACGGCACAACAACAACACGCACAAATTCACAAACCCCATCGCCCATCTTGGGACATCATGGCAAGAAGGCAACAATGGCAGCAACGGCAACGGCAACGGCAACAGCTACCGCCACTAATGCTGCCACATTTGGTGGAACGTTGCTGGAAAAGGTAAGTTGGAAAAATGAAAGAAAAAGTACACGTACCATTCTGTACTGATATTAACATGCATACATGTATTTCCCCGGACATTTCCATTTGTCTCAGAAATCCCAGTCGAAATTGCTGGCGACGCGTGGCAAGACATTACTACAAAAATCCCATCAACAGCAACGCTCCGCTGAGGATGCACCTGTTGTGACAGCTGGGGTCGCGGAGCGGCTGGATGCGTCTGAGCTGCAACGTTTGAAATATTTAAATCGGCATTCGTGCAACGGTCGACTGGACTATAAGGCGATCGAACGGCATTTGGAACAGGCGGAATTGCAGGAAGAACAGCGAAACAAAAGCATCGAAGCGCTGGGCGTGCTACTGCAGTATGCGGTATTCGATGTGAGTACAATATATACATATATATGTATGTACATATGTAAGTATGTGTATACATGTATGTGTGGGTGTGTTTTTTTGGTAATCTTAGGCAGCAAAGTTCGTTAGTTGTCAGTGACAAACAACTACAATTACCGCTAATTAAGGGTGGGTACTTTGTGAAGTTATTGTTAATTTACGAGTTCGTCGGAAAAGATTTAAAATAAAAATGTTATTTTCGACTTGACAAAATCCGCCCTCTGTGGCATGAATATTCATGCATCGCTAATTTAACAGATTCGCATTTAAATCCATAATATTCCAGGTAAAAATTTTGTGTTTAGGTTTTATTTTGTGAACCAAAAACATTTTGAAAAACAAAAATCGTCGCCAAACGGCTGGCGCCAGACTTAGTTAATGCAAATTATTATTAACTGGCCGCAATATGTAATTATGACAGTCATTGGAATATCCAAGTTATTTGTCTAGTCATGCATCTATCTAATCAAGCCGAGTTTTATTGTTTTTCGATTAGTTAAACCTCCGAGTAATTAGTTCGTAATTAGCACAATAACTTTAAAAAAAATGAGCAATATCTTATAGAGTTTAAATGACTTATGTTATTGCTGTTTATTATTTGCTCATAATTATAATATGATGGATTTCAAACGTTTGTTGAAAAAATTTGACAACTTAGTTTTCTTATATGTATACAATTTTCATTATTTTTCCATTAGAAAATGGTTAAATTCGTAACAGAAACGTTATAAACTAAAGTGTAAAGAATTATAAAAAACTTAAAAAAAATATCTATACATGTTCATATTCAATATTTCTAATTCTTGTAAATATTATTTCCGAAGTAATCCGTTTGGTAGTTAATTTAATTTTAGCGCGAGTTTCAATTAAAAAAAAATACGAATACCGAGATTGCATTATGTAGAGAAAACTGCAAGAGAGGGTCAGTAAAAAAAATTATAAAAAATAATTGTAATTTGTAACCAATTTAATATTGCACTTTAATGTGATAAAATTGAATGGACTGCATACTTCAAAAGATCAAACAAAAACATTTTTTTTTTATTTACGCTCTATTAAAGATTGTTGAATTTTTTTTAATTGGTAGAAAGTATATAAGTTGTATTCTATGGCTTTTTTTATAAGAGGCACTGTTTAAATAAATAATATAATGAAATGTAGATTGTGAAAATTTGTCAATATGGTATGACCTCGATGCGTTCTAGGGAGATTACGAATTTCAGATTTTATGGGATTTTGTCTGAAGTTAAAGGAAAAGTGTTCAAACCTACAAAAAAACCTGTAATTAAAAGTATTTCTGAAAAGCAACTTAATTCTTCTCTCCGACAGAAGTTTCAAGAAAAGACTTTCCAAAATTATAGACATTTGCAAATAAACATTTCTTTTTGATCAAATTCTTACAACACTTCTGATGAAATGTTGTAAAACTCAACCTTTTTCTTCTTCATTGCACGTCTTTTCTGAAAATATTTTCTCAAGAATGACAGTTTGTGCCCTGGTATTTATTTAAAATTAATACGTTTTTTATAAAATTCTTTATAGCATTTGCGTTTAAAAATATTTCTGCGGAAATTAATAGAGAAGCTCCTTTTTATGTACTTATTTGCATCCGAGGATAAACCTGAACCCAAGTTTTCTAAGGTATATGAGTACTTGAAAATAGAGTACAGAAGATTTCCCAACAAAAAGTTAATTTCATATTTAACATACAAAATAATTAATGGTCAATTTTCCTTCTAGCTTTCCATAAGATTAATAGAAAACTTTTTAGATAAAAAATCGGCCAGTAAACTTACTCAATAACTTCATAAGAATCGGAGTGAATAAATTGTTTTCACATTGCTTCCTTCAGGAACGATCAAGAAACAATGTTGATTAAAAATTCTGGTACATTTAAAGGCGTGATAAGTAAATTATTGGTGCAGGAAAAGTAAATAGTATATTTCTAAAACAAAAATTGTCTCGTGCAAAGGAAGTATTCATAAAGGGCAAACAAATTTTAAAAATTTTGTTATTTGACATTCTTTCAGTAATTGAAAAAATATATGTACGTACTTACATATACTCGTATGTAGAAAGATAGATAATTTACAAGTGCAAGTTCTGGCAAACAGCTGTGCTAATAAACCAGAGAAAAACTCGTAACAAATTCCTTTTGGGTTATCCTTTACCTGCGAGCGCTAAATAACAAATTCGGGTTATACAGCGAAAGTTGTTTTCTTCACAATCGTGGAGTAGGTAATTATCGAGGGATATGAAAATCTGTATTTATGTATGTTTTTACATATGTATGTATATCCGCTATTACCTGCTATATTTAGACCTTAGGAAAGTATAAAAAGCGGCAGTCATTCAACGCACAGTCAGTATACTTTGAATATTCTTAGCGATACATATGAAGTTCTAAATATCTCTTAAAACCTATTTTATTATTGAATTATCCGTGTTAAATTTAAATTGAAGTTGTAAGCATGTTCGGAAAATTTTTGGGTATTAGGAAGAAAATGCGGTGTGAGATGGGTTGTGAAAGAAAAAGAATTAGGCTTAGCTCTGAAACCTCTTCTGATTACGATGACGATATTAAATTAACAATGGTGAGGCTTGAGACTGTTTAGCACTAAGATGTTATAAGTAAAAATTGTAGTAGATACATTTAATACGGAAAAATTTAAATATTTTTAATTTCATTTCACAGTTGGATGCATTCGCTTGTCCTCTGGTAAAAGCTGAGAAAAGTAAAATTAAGGATTATTTAACCACAACACTGAAGCTATTGGATGAAGCAAAAATTAATTGCACCCAACTACAGGATCAGCTGTGCGACAAAGAGGGCTACTACTTACAACGAGAGGAAGATCTACAAGCGCTGCATCGCTGCGAACTGGAAAAAGGTAAGACCTCACGAAAAACATAGAAAAAACTTATTTTTAAATAAACTATATATCTCCCGCTCTTCCCATAGCTAAAAACAATCTCGCCGATTACCAAGCGCTCTCAGAGGAGAAATTCACAACACTCGAATCACAATTAGAGGCAAAAACTCTAGAGCACAAACGTACCCTCGACTCGTATCGCTTGGAATTGGACAATAAACTCTCACAGAAGCAACAACAGCTCGTGGCAGCAGCGCAACGTGAAGATAAATTGAAAGAACGTTTTAGTGCGCTTGAAATTTGTGAGCAGGAACTACGTGATAAGTTTACTAACACCGAAAGCTCCTACGCAACGCGCTTACAAGCTGCGTCAGAACGTGAGAATCAGTTAAATGAGCGCATAAAAACGCTCACAAAAGAACTCGAATCACTGCGCGCTTCAAAAGAGCATCGAGAACGCGAATTACGTGATAAGTTGGATCTGTCGCAAGATGAAATTTCCGTTTTACGTTCGTCACATCGCAGCTTGAACGAAAGCTTGGATCGCAGTAGCGGCATTAGTTCACCACGCAACTCGAGCACATCGGAGCTGGCGCGACTGCAAAGTGAGGCGAATAGTTTGCATTGTGTGTTGGAGTTGAAGCAGAAAGAGATTTCTAAGTTGACCAAACATAATGAAGAGCTGATGCGTGATGCCGAGGAGCGCGGCGTGCTGCAGGGTAAAATATCTTTGCTTGAATCAAGCAACGAGATGCTAAAGTCGGAGCTGGAGATCAAGTCGGAGAAGGAAAAGTAAGTGCCATATTCAAATCTTAACAGCGATTGTTTGAGAAACCAATGAATATTTGTTGAACTTAAATTAATGACTATACTTTTTTTTTACTTTTGCAGAGATTTCCTTCGTCAAGTTGACGACATGCAAAAGGCTTATAATCACGAGATGGTCAAACGTAAACGTCTTAGCTATGACAATGAGGCATTGCAGTGGCAGCTTAAACAACGCTCCGAGCAACTACATATTGTGGAAACAAAATTACAAGAACTCTCCGCTATGGAATCGTTTAATACAAGCGCTCAATCTAGTCTCGGTTCGTTGAATCGTTCACAGCTAATGAACGGCTCTTCGATGATCAATATACAAATGGACGATGTCTCACCACCTACTTCGCCGGTGGTCAAAGGTGTTATTGAGAAGCCCGATTCCGTATCGTGGGTGCTTGAAATGGACGATGAAACACCCGAAGCGGCCGCATCAAAGATGGTAAAACGTGCTGGTTCCTTCCGCTCGGTCGAGCGTAGCCCTTCGGCACGTCGTCAATTGTCCGCTTGCGCCAGCACCATTAACACCTCACTGAACTGTGTCGGAAGTGGAACAGCGTACAGTAATGGCAATAGCGCTGTGGGACCAAATCCACTCTCGCAGTCAATGTCCGCCACTTCAGTGATACGACAACATTCCAGCGATGTGCGCACCGAGTTCAATAATCGTTCGCACTCGCGCATACGCTCCAAATCGGTTAGCGTAAAAGGCACCGAACCGACACAAGTCGGTGCAGGCACACTCAATACCGGCTCGGTAGGCAGCAAAAGTGGCAGGAAGCTAATGCGTCAAAGTCCCGGCTCCAGTACACGCAAACAACATTTGGAGCCAATTAGTTCGAGTTCACCGCATCCAAATGCGTTACGACCACGCACATCGACTATGTACTCAGAAGTAGCTGAAGAGCAGCAGCTGTCGACAGTCGGGCATGATGAATCGTTTTTTCAGCGCACGCCAGTTTCCAGCACAACCAGCCGCAAGCTCATTACATGCGACACATCAAAGCTGAACTCGGGTGAGCGTTTGGATATGCAATCTTTGCCCACCCACGCATCCGTGCATGACCTTAAGAAGAAATATCATGAGATACAGGAGTCGGCTGGCGAAGCCATGGTATCGGGCACCAACTCTGAGGACGAAGGCTGCTCTGCGTCATCGGATGAAATTGTTTGCTCAGCATCAACCTCGTCAGCGACCACGGGCTCAACCTCATCTCTGAAGAATTCACATATGTCGCTAGAAGAAGTGTTGCTGTTGGACAAGATAAACAGCCTGAATGGCACACCGATGGAAGTGAGCTGGTCCGATGATCCAGAAGTCTTCACCAACGGCTCAACGGTATGACAAGATGGTGTGGTTTGCTTAGAAGAAGATGACGAAGAGGAGGAAGAAGAGGATAGCTTCTGAATCTAAGCGTAAATTTTTGAAATTGCAATTTAGCTGGCGTTCAACACGATTTTACTGGCGAATTGTCGAAAAAAATGGCAAAGAGATACAAGAAATTTTTGCTAAAAGAAAGAAATGCAAAAAGAAGAAACAAAAATATAAAGCCGATAAGAGGTTAATTAAACTGTGTCTATTCTACCACCAAAGCAATTACATTTTAAGAGTTCAAATGGAAAGCAAATGTAAATGCATTGATGCTAGAACAACGCAGTAAGGAACATATGAACGGAAAAGTACAGGCTGACCAAAACTACGTAGTACGAGAGGCAAGCCTTTACTTGGGTCAGTCAGCAAAGCGCTTGTATAAACCAATACTTAAGCTTATTTTATTTAATTTATTTGAAGAAAAAGCGGAAATGAGAAAGCGTTATTGATATTTATGTGTCATTATGTTTTCGTGTACAACAACAAGAGTAAAAATAAAATATATAATTAATTCACATTGTTCTGAAATGCTCAACAAAATAAAAATTTTGAAAACGAATCTCTGCAAGGACATAGTATGTTTGAGAAACGATTGGGAGATGAAAATTGAAAGTGTAACTGCATGCGAGCGTCCATAACGTTAATAATGAGTTTGAATATGAAATGCATGAATAAGTATTTTTGGTAACTAGTATAACGCGTTTTGTCGAGACTGCAGTTTTCGCGACAGTCAATACCTTTGAAGCTCCTATACAGATCTGCTATTTTCGGAGTTCTCATGTTAGTTGTTTCCACCCTGTCGAATAATAGAAAGAAGAAAATAGTACTGTTTTTTATCCATAATTTTTTAATCGATTCAAAGTAAAATTAAAATGCAATTTTTTTGTTCGGAAAAAGTAGAACACGATGAGTTCTCTGAAAGTCCCAAATTTGATTGCCATAATGAATATATTAATTATATCTTGAACCTTTGATTTCAGTTAACTATTTTGTATAATACAGTTGTATGAAAACAGCTGATATAATAACAGAGATATAGAAAATGTATGTATGTATAAATAATTTTAAATTTACTAATTCGAACTAAATAGATGTATAAAATTCTTCTAATCTTAATATGATATTAGTTTTCTGCAGCCGCTTTGATTACGTCATTCTAAATTAAAGACAATTGCAATTAAAATAGTTAACAAGAATTGCTTGTAAATTTTTAAACTTCCACCCAGCTGCGTGGGTAAAATTCGAAAGTTTTAAATACATATGTGTACATATTATAGAGCAATTTAAGTGAGAGTTTAGATTTTTTTAAGAATATTTCCTGAACGTAAACAAATTTACTACAAACGCAATTGGGAGGTTACCAAAAATTGCCATGCATTTCAAAACGCCATCCAGCGAAATAAATTAATTTTTTTTTTCCAAATATTTTTTAAAGAGCTAAATCAGAAATGCTCTGTAAGGATTGCTCTTAGAGTAAACAAATGAAAATAAATGTGTTATTAAATCGAATCGGCCCGTCTAATGCAGTCTTAACTAGAAACTTTAGCGCCCGCAAAGCAAGTCCATTACTGATACGGAACCTGAAGAATGAGAACTTACGACAAAAATATGTATCTATATGTAGGCTCGTTTAAAGTAATGAAGGATAGTTGTATGTAAAACTGGACTTATTCTATATGTATGTATGTGTTACACTGTGTGAAAACACTACACAGTTTGTCAAAAAATAAAAAAAGGAAAACGCTAATCCAAGGCGTATGAAAATATATGTAAAAGAATATTTTAGCTTTAAAAAAGTTTATAATTTTTAATTTATTTCATGTTACTTATATTTATTTAATTATAGTAAAAATGTGTACCTAACTATTAAGCTTATATTATTATATAGTATTTAACTACGCTACCGTTTAAGTTAGTTGGTTTGTCAGTTAAGAGTCAGTCGGTCAGTCAGTCAGTCAGTCAATCAATCAGTTGTGTCGCGTTAAGCTGAGTTGCGTTGATTAATTCATTAATTATGTATGTATATCCAAGAATGTGCATTATACTTACAAAAACTTAAAAAAGAAGAAAAGCAAAAATTAATATTGATTGTTTATTTGTTTTATATATAAATCTATGTATGTAGGCTTACTTGAATGCATGAAGAATGTTATAAATTTAAAATATGAAATATGTGTGCTAGTATCTATTATATTCTACAAATATGATAACTTAAATTCCCAACAATAACACACACACATTTTCTGCGTAATTAATCTGTTTATCAAACTCTTGAGCTCCCTGTTTTCAAAAAAAAAAAAGAAAAATTATTAAATGGAACTATTACAAACATACATACATGACGAATGCAAGAGCAACAATGGCAAATTAATTAAAATACAATTGAAATCGTCACAGTTAATAGAGTTAAAAGATTTATAAATAATAGTAATAAAAAACTGGAGATCAACCAAAAGGAGCTACTTGCGTTGATTGTACGAGTATGTGTGCATCCTCGAAGGATGAAATAGCTAAAATTTAAAACTTATGTATACCTTTACAGAATGGAAATTGTAATACTGTCAAGAAATTCTAGCTTCGGCAGCGGGATAATTTCAATTGCTATTAAAGCATATTTTCAAATGAATGGCATGCCTGATAAGCTTGAAGATAAATTGTGGATTCGATCGTTTGAGGGAAATAAAGCGAATAGCTGGAAAACCAATAAATATACAAATATAAATACATATATGAAATGAATTGTTTCAACTTAAGAAAATGTTTTTGTTTTTGTATAAAAGATGCGAATATTCCGAACCAGGTACGGTATCAAAACAATTTAGAACACAGATCTCACAAAAAGATAGAAACGGAGATCGAAAAGCTACACGTTACGAATCGCACAAAAATTACACTTTTGTTTTCAATGAAATTCGTAATTTCAAATGGAAAATTGAAACGAAATCGAATATCTCATTTCAGTCCCAGGTGCTTTTGTGTGTGTTTTAATTATTTTATATTCAGAAACCAATTTTTAATAAATTCCAACAATATCTCATAAATTACACGGACCTGTCACAAGTCTGAGGTGATTCGTGTTGCGTTGAGCTCAAATATGACGTGGCTTTCAATAATCAATATAAAATAATTAATAGTCTGATTTTGATCAATATTAAAATTGATTGTTGAAACCGTGTTTTTATTTTCTAAAAAAAGGAACTAAATATGTTTAATTACATACTAGATGTATGTGAATAAAGTTTAGAAATTTGTTCTTTTTTCGGTTTAAATATGCAAATTTATGGTTCTAGATAATGAATAGACTTGTGCATGTGGAAAATATGCAAGTGTCCAGATGTACATATACCTACAACATTTAAAAATTTTCTAAACTCTTGCTTATGGTGATCGAGAAAGCTTATCTTAAAGGGAACATCCAGACGTTTGTATTGGAACGGAAAATTGGTGGGATTATAAAAATCCGACGAATCAATATTGATCATCTTTATTTATGACTGGACCCCCACTTTAAGTTCAAAACTTATGCGACGGACTCTCCGACAACTCCAAATAGCGGCGTCATTGGCTATCAGACTTTTAAACACATTTTAGCTTTTTGTTGTGAGTTGCTACTCAGTCAGTTGACTACTCAACTAAAGTATGATTGCTGTCAATAATTGGCCCATACATATTTTACACATTCTGAACTGTTATCTGCCTTTGTGTCTAAGCATAATTACCACGTAATTAAACATCAAATTTATAACTACAAAACATATGTAGGTTGTAAATTAATATATGTACGTTATTTTGTGTATGCAAATCACTCGATCACCCCAGTGTTTATATTTTTTTGGTTCAGCAAACACGTAATTACTTGGCTTCATGAAATAACGAAATGCATCCATTACATTACGCAATGAATCCTTTGCAACCGCTCTTCCTGACATGACAAAACTTATTCCGTAATGAGGGCATTCGGAAGATTTGACACTTGTTTATTTTCTTGGATATTTCAAAAGGAATGAAACAGATTTTTTTAGTTAAAGCTTACTATTAAATATTCTGTAAGATGTAATTAAAAATTAGCAATAAAGAAATTTAGCTGTGCACCTGGTTTAGCACTTTAGTTCAATTATGTGATTTAATATATTTCTGTGAGAGTAAATATTTGTGCGCCAAATCCAATTATTTTCCCTTTGCCATTAAAATTTAGCTTTCGGATTGGGCAAAAGGCCTCTTTTAATGTATCATTAACATAACATTTAAAAAGCACCAACTAAAAACAAAGACTATTTTTAAAAATGTCCTTTTTTTGACAGCGAATGTGAATACATATGAAAGAGGGAGCATGGAGCATAAATACTTATTCCGAATGCGCCATGATTTAATTATTAAAGATTTGGTAACTAAGCAGCTAGCTCTCTCACTTTTTGCCAAACGGCTCCCCTAGCATCCAAACCGTGTTGCTTCTTAAAAATAAAAATAATGGTAACCTGAAATCTTTTTATAATCTTTAGAATACAAATTTTAAATATTTCATCTACATACATATGTATGTATAACAAGGCAACTCAGTCGAACAGATGGAATATTAGTGAATTGTAGCAAATTTAGTGTTGAAAAGTTAGTAGAAATGATTGAAAAAATATGAAAATGTGGAATTATATTAACAATTTATCATCCGCATTAAACAAGTAATTATAAGTCTTGAGGCAAGCAGCTATTAAAATTGGTATTTGAAATTTAGCACCAATGAATTCATATGAACTTACCCGCAAATGAAAATGTCCCAAAAAAAAAGGCAATATTGCTTCCATAAATTGCCAAAGGTATTTTGTACATCACGGATTATATTATTTTAAAGAGTTTTATTTTAATTTCCAGCAAAATTGTTAAAAGCTATTTAAAGAAGTTGTTAAAAGAAAGTGGTGTCTATTGCACCGCCACCTATGTATAACCAACTCCCTTATATTTTTTCCAGTGGTGAATACTTTTGCTACTGGGTGTGTGCAACTTACTTAATTGTACAAAAGCATAAGAACATAAACTTAAGTAAGTAGCAAGCAAACTAGAGTAATTAGATGCAAAAAAGGTGATGCGCTGTGAATAGCATTTCGATATATAAATGACATTATACTTGTTGGTATCCAGTTAGTAAGAAGTTCGTAATAACTTCGTCACATCTTGTTTGTAGTAATTATGACGGAAAGTGTTTCTTATTTACTAGTTCTCGGTTAGTAGCTGTAGAAGAAAAAAAATTGGGAAACTTTAAAAATTTATGAAACTTTTAATTCGACTATTTGTTTTGTTTTTAGCTACAAGTTTGGCGTTTTTTTCTTCGGGAATCCAGGAACCGATAGCTAATACAAGGAGTTTATTAACACTTTTAAGCAATATTATCAACCAAAAGTTATCTACACTAAGCATGAATCCATTACTTGCCCAAACTGCTAACAGTCGGCCCACAGCAGCAGTGCCTGTGATTTACATATTAGTATCTCCAAATAAAGTGGATACACCTACAATAGAGCCTAGTATTGGGGAAGGCGGAGCCAATGGTTCTAACGGCGGAGGAATAAACAGTGGAGGTGGAACAAAGAAGGAAAATGGAGGTGGAACCAACGAAGGAAATGGAGGTGGAACCAACGAAGAAACTGCAGGTGGAAACAACGAGGAAAATGCAGGTGGAACCAACGAGGGAACTGCAGTTGGAACCAACGAGGGAACTGCAGGTGGAAACAACGAGGAAAATGCAGGTGGAACCAACGAGGGAACTGCAGGTGGAACCAACGAGGGAACTGCAGGTGGAAACAACGAGGAAAATGCAGGTGGAAACAACGAGGAAAATGCAGGTGGAAACAATGAAGGAATATGATGCTGGAAATATTGATCCAGCTAATAGCGGAGCTAATGCTGTAAATGGCCATGGGAATAACGCTGGAACCAAAAGTTGAATATGTGATGACGGATGTCAGTTAATACTTTTCTCTAACATGGTTATCACGAACTGGAAGCTAGCTTTAAAATCGACAACTAAAAATTATTGCAACTTGTTTTTTTACTAACCCGCTGTATATAAGTTGGCATAACTTTTTCAAAAATTTAAGTATGAATATGCGTTTATAAGATACACTAAAGATATGAATGTATGTGTTTATATATAAAAACGGATTATTATTTTATTTTACTGGTTTCTTTATAACCTAAAGATTGGTTATTAAATTTCATATCATTCGTTACCAAATTCAAAATGAATTAGTTTGACACGTGTTCTCTTTTTTTATATTAAAGAATTTTTAATTATGAATTTCCATAACTACTAATATAAAGTTTCAGGGCATCTATGTATGCTTTGCGTACCACAAACACACATATGCGACGCTTAGCTTTATCATAGATGGGCACTTTGCATTACCAGTAAAAATGCAGTAACCCCAGTAAATTTGTACTGATGCTGAAATTTAATTTGCATCACCAGTAAAATTTTAGTGATTACTGAAAACAAATAGCAGTAAGCAGTACATTTTTACTGACTACTGAAAAATACCAGTAAGCAATAAATGTGTACTGATTACTGAATGTATTCTTTTTGCATAAAACAAAAGAAGTTTTATAAAGTTATGTATCACGTTTGTCTTGCATAAAGTCATGTTGTATTTAAATATTCAAACACAATAGTGATGACTTACAAGAACACTTAATTACACAAAGTACAACTAAGCAAAGTGAATTATAACAAAGAATATAATCGAACCACAGCAACGCTTTTTGCAAAATAATGAGAGAAAAATAAGTCAAAGCAAAGAACAAAACAATACTTTTTCTATTATTAAGATTTTGCTTGCCCTGACTGAGATTCGAACCTCGAACTAACCGGCATATCGAGGAGGGACTTTAATATAGAAAGGCCTTTTCTCATTTTCATTGGAATTCAGATTAATATAATTTACAATCCTTCCAATAGTATAGGGAAGCAAATACTATAACAAAAGACTAAATATTATGCTTAAAAAATATAAGTGTTTCGAAAAAAATCGGAACTGGAGAACTCTACTTTTTATTAAACTTTCAAACTCATTTTTAGGTAGGGCTTTTGTAATTTGGGACTTTTTATATAAAAGTAACAATATCTATGTATGAAAGCATATCGCTCATTTACTAAAATAATGCCATGACTAAAGATCCAGTTTTTTCAGAAGACGCCTTAAAGATTTCAAATAGCTCTCAAACGTATGAAAATGGAGTTGCATGTTCTCTTCTCACGTGGAAACTACAAAAGGTTTTAGCACATCACCGTCCGATTTTTTTCATTGCATGAAAACAATAATATGGAAAACAGAGTTTGTGAACATAGCAATTGGAATTAGAATGTATGAGTAATAGAAACATACATATACTAAAACAACAAAAAAGTGCTCACATATCACAAACTTTAAACGCAAATATCCTCAGTTATGATGTGATGATTTGTAATATATATATTCTTTTATCTTTTTTCTGGTTACTGCAATTTTTTAGTAATCAGTACAAATTTAATGCTTACTGGTATTTTTCAGTAGTCAGTAAAAATGTACTGCTTACTGCTATTTGTTTTCAGTAATCACTAAAATTTTACTGGTAATGCAAACTAAATTTCAGTATCAGTATAAATTTACTGATTACTGCTATCTTAAATGCAGTAAATATATACTGCAGTGTGCTCATCTATGAGCTTTATATATGAAGTTCATATTATAAACGCGCGATGTTTGATTCTCTTCGCGAACGTGAACGACACGACAATTTTTGGACATTCTCGTTCGCGACCGCGTACGAACGCGAGTGAATGATTGCGAACCCTGGTTATAAGGTCATACGAAATAATACCATAGATATGGCTTTATTTCACTTCGCCAAGCTTTAAAATTGTCTATCTTTTTCAGCATTTCCGTTTGCTTCATTGTTCTTGGATTAAATGTTATTACCATGTTGCTCAGCAAAAAGAGAGACAAGAAATGTTTGTGCAGCAAACTCGGCACGAGTTTGAGAGTCAACACAGACCGCTGCTAAAGAGACACATTTTCTTATATGTCAAACTTTTCGTTGTGGCTATGCATATCATATATAGTTTTTTCCAAGGAAATAAAGCCAGAAGCGTATAAGAAACTGTTTCTGAACTATTTTTCATTGTAAAGTGAAATAAAGCCATACAGCGTTATTTATTACAGTCTTCAACCAACGCGATATTTAAAAAGATCTAATAAAGAAATTATTTAGGGAGAAAATTGCTGCAAAATATAATAAAACGGCTATTTAAGGTAATAAATAGGTTTAAGTAAGCATTATTTAAAGGAGGTTTGTAGTCAATTAGAAATATTTATTCTTTTTATTATTATTATTATTATTTTTGTTGTTGTAAAAAGTGTAAACAGTTCAAACAAAAATTATTTTTCAAAAAGTTGCCAATTTTTTCAAAAACCGAATAGTAATGACGTCAAGATGTGAACCTGAATTTATATTTGATGATAGGAAATACTGCATTTTGCTCTCTTTCACCATCACTCAGATCTGTTCTCCTCTTCATCAATTATCCTGTTCTAAAAAACAAAAAAACTACTGTATTGGAAAGAATACATTTAAATTTTAATCAGCTGACATGTGTTTGTTCGGCCATGTTCAGCAAACGTGCTGGTTCATGCACATCACCAACCCCTCGAACTCAGCTAGTACTCAGTCAACTTGAGGGCATTCTCTTGCACAACAGATGCACAGATTGCGGTGTTCCGTGATTGAAACTTTTCGTAAGACATCATACCTGGTGAAACGTTTTTCGGTCAATTTTCTGCGTTCAGCTCCTTCTTCAATATATGGTGGCATATCGCTACCATGCAGGTGACATATGTATGTATTTCCGTTACGTAGTGGCACGGAATTCATCACCATCGATCTCACCGAAATTAGATGGATTATTTGACGGTGGTAGACAGATTGGATATTCGTGTGCTCATTACTCAGATATATAGATCATAAGTTTTTAAGCCAAGCTAATTTTAACCATAGAAACGATAACTCGATTTGGAAAAAAAATGAATCAAATTAAAATATTTTATGTTTGATAGAAAATACAACATTTATTAAACTTATCCAAATGATCTCCTACATAGAAACGAATTTAGATATTTTGCCTTAAAAACATTACATACATATACATATATCATTAAAACGTTTGCCAAGTGACAGCATTTCATTTTGATTTTAATATCAGTTTTTTTGTAATCTACATAAGTGCATCAAAAACATACAATTTTGCTTAATTCTAGTAAATGCTTTAATGATACTTTTATATGCTTATATAATTAACTGTTGATAAAAATTTTGATTAACAAAAATTGACTTTTAACTGCCGAATGAAAGTTAAATCTCCAAACTTGGACCTAAGTGTGATTAACTTTCGTGCGTCTTGTATTCTTTGTCATACAATTCGGCGAGTTTGAATTTCTGTATTTTTCCAGAAGTAGTTTTTGGAAAACCACTAACTGGTATCACATAACGCGGTATCTTAAAGTGTGCCAACTTTCCTTTAGCAAATTCCTTAATATCATCGCGCGAAATCTTCGTGGCACTGTCGTGCGAACGTACGAAGGCGCACAGTTCCTCACCAAAACGTTCACAGGGTACACCAATCACCTGCAAATCGAATGTGTTAATAATATTACAAAAACTTATGTTTATATATGTATGTATGTACATACATGACTTTCACAAATTTGCGGATGTGTATTAAGAAAGTCTTCAATTTCTTTTGGGAATATGTTCTCTCCACCTCGTATAATCATCTCCTTTAGGCGTCCTACAATTCGTCCATAACCATCTTCTTGCAAACTAAATTGATCACTACAAAGAAAACTGACTAGTAAAATAAATATTCGTTCGCCATGTCAACTGGTATCTTTTACCCAGTCCTTAGCCATTTATCACATCCCATGGTTTCTTTGGTTTTCTCCTCATCATCATAGTAACCCAACATAGTAGAGTAACCACGCAGACACAGCTCGCCACACTCGCCGAACCCCACTGTTTTACCATCAGCATCGATGACTTTCGCCTCAACATGATCCTGCAGATGTCCAACGGTATTCAACATTTGATCCGTATTATCACCGGGTCGCGACTGAAAACTAACTGCTGTGCATTCTGTCATACCGAAAACTGTGTGAACGCGCTCCAGTCCAAGCACATTCTTAATGTCGAGAAAGAGTTGCGGCGAGCAAGGCGCGCCACCTGTTACAGCCATTTTAGCCGTCTTCAAAGGCAATTTCAACTCTCTCTGCTTGTTGATGAGATCAACGTACATTGTTGGTGTACCATGGATAACGGTGCACTTTTCCTCGACAATGGCACGTAATGAGTCGGCAGGACTAAAACTAGCAGCTGGAATAACCAGTGTGCTGCCGTGTGTTATCGCTGCCATAATGGTGATAACAACGCCGAACGCATGAAAGAGTGGAATTTGCACACAAATGCGCGAATCACTGTCCAATAGATTACGATTGCCAATGTGTATACCATTATTTACGAAATTATAATGCGAGATCACCGCTGCCTTGGGATGGCCCGTTGTGCCAGAGGTGAACTGAATATTGCAACCGCTGTCGGGTATAATCTGCGATTGCAGTTTGCTGATAGCAGAACGCTCAGTTGGGTTGCTTAATCCGAGTAAATCGTCTAAGCTGAGTGCGCCCTTCAACTTGCTGGGTGTATCGATGATGACATGCTGCAGGTGTGGCAACTTGGCGCTATTTATTCGCCCATTAACACTGTCTACTAACTCTGGACAAATACTCTTTATAATTTCATAGAAATTTTGACTTTTGAATGTTTCCGGCATTATGAGTGCTTTCACTTTAACTTTCTTCAGGCAATAATCCACTTCGGGTCCTTGAAAAGCTGGATTTATGCCAACCTAAAATAATACAAAATCTTTAAATACTATAAAAGTATGCATAAGTTTCAGACACTTACCGATGCCAGCCCTGCGCGTGCTGCGCCCATCATCCCCAAATACCAGTGTACATTATTGGGCGCCCAAATGCCCACATGGTCGCCTTGCCTCAAGCCTAACTTAAGCAAACCCGCCGCAATGCGATCGGACTCCTCCATAAGCGATCGATATGTATATCGTTTTTGTTCGTGACACGAAACAACCGATTCCCTACTGCCATATTCGGTTGCGGCGCGTTCCAATTCTTGGCCAACACTCCGATAGACCAATGGATGTTTGCCGATATAGTGCAGGTGGGCTGGTCGAAAGTTGTGCGCCTTGACCGCCGCCGAAGGTGGTTGGGCTGACGAGCTGAAATAAAGCGAATGAAGATTGAAATAAAAGTGAAGTTATTTTTGTGAAAATTTTTTTTGTTTCTTCGTAAAGGGCCTTAAATTATTTGATATCCGACAAGAGTTCACTACAAATTTTAGAGCAGATAGTAGGTTGTAAGAATTTATCCATACGCTCGTAGTGCAATATGTTTAGCAATAGTTTTTATTTTCCTATTTCCAATATACATACATATATTTCCAATTTATTACATCGTCATCTGCCGGGTTAATTTTCCCCTAAAGTATTCCCATTCTTTGACTTGACAATCTCATAACTTGAAATCGTTTTAAAATTTAAGAAAACAAATTAACTTGTAATTTTTCATTTTATCATTCAAATATATACTATGAACTTTATATAAGAATATGCAAATTTAGCAATCTGAAAGTAAAAATCACATGTTTGTAAAAATTGTATGCATCAAAACCTGATATTTTTTTTTTATTTATAAAATTTTAAATGACTTAATCAAAATATAGTTCATTAATCTATAATTTTAATATAACGTTTGAACCCATCTACACAATTTATAATAATTCAAGAGTTTTTCATCGGTCGATTTTTCTTTTATTTTCAAAGTTTAACTATTTAGGAGTATGTCTACAAGACGATTTTTCAAAATTCAAATTATTTTCGGAGATATAAGTAGGTATTGTGCTAAGTGTAAACTTCATGACTTACACTGCGAAAAATTTACGTAAAAAACGCGTTCTAAACGATACCCACGATTTCTTAGGTTCTACTTTACCGATTTAGCTGAAATTTTTAGAAAGTCTTATTCATAGACTTTACAACATCTGGAACCATCCCCATTCCCAAAAAAATTCGAAAGAGTTAAAATGTGGTACAAAAATTGTTTTTTCAGTCAGACGCTATTTTGTGAACAATTTCTTTTTGCACTTTTCCGTAGAACCAGAAATTGCGACATTATTTTAGATGAATAATCTTTTTTGTTTTTTTTTTTTTCAGATTGCTAAGAGGCCACTTTTTTGAGACTCCCACTTCATCAACAGCTAATTTTTTTGGAATTATAAATTTTAAAAATTTTTTGATTTGTTTCTGTATTCTTGTAATATTAATAAATCTATATATGTACATATGTATATATAAAAGGAGCCTAAAATGTGTGTTAGTTGGTAAGGGGTGTTTGAAGAGATGTGCCTACCGATCTTTTTGAAATTTATAAATGCATGTGGTGTGCGTTTTGCAATGAAGACGTCTTTCATCATTTTTCCCAAGATGGCGGCGCATCTCTTTAAACGTTTCTGGAGCGTTTTTATCCATACTTATTCCTCAACTTGAGAGGAATTTGAGAAGCAGGAAATTAGACATGTCTCAACTTGCTAACTATGAAAAACATCATATAAAAAGTGCCTTTTAATAATGTCGATAGGTGGCGCTGGAGTCGAGAAATTGCTAAAATCCATATTTACAGACCAATTTGATTGAAATTCAAAACGTTTATTAGGCTCCTAAACATAAATAGTTTTTGTGAAAATAGGCTCGATGGGTGGCGCTGGAATGGAGATATTTCTAAAATCCGTATTTACCGACCAATTTGATTGAAATTCAAAACATTACTTAGGCTCCAAAACATAAATACTTTGTGTGAAAATAATGTCGATAGGTGGCGCTGGAGTCGAGATATTTCTAAAATCCGTATTTACAATATGGGTGTCCAATGGAAGGTATTTGAGAAATCTTTGACTAAGAAATCTTTTTAAATAGGGAATTTTTCCGGACAAAAGTCCTTTAAAGGCTTTTTTTGCGCCTTACAATAGTAAAAATATCGATTGCTTTTTTACGACACTTCAAAAATTACCTGAAATTTATACCTCTATACCAGAATACACCCTTAAACGCTTAAATATTTAAAGTTTGTTAATTTTTATTTTTTTGTCGCGGATGTTGGGCTCTAGCATACAAAATGAAATTTTCTTCAACTGCTATATGGAATAAAACGGAATGAAAAACTCTCTATTGTATTATTATACAAAATTGCATACTTAAAAAATTTTAATTTTTTTTAAATGTATTCTTATTTTAATGTAATTGAAATTGTGATGAACACCTTTTGGATTATTGTAATTTTTTTTATAAAGTTTGTAACTTGAGTTTAATACTTACATACATATGTATGTGCAGATTTAGTAAGAGATTGGCATCGTCAATAAGGATATGCTATAGTTTTGAAACGCCCTATGATAATTATTATTTGTTGTCATATATTTTGCTAACTTTTGAAATAAAGTTCTGAACTCTTCAGCTACGTTTGCTGGTCCTGTATATCAGTAGTTAACTGTGCATTATATTTGAGATGCCTTGTTTGTTTTAGAGCAAACAGAAGATATCAACAATGCTTAATGATTATGGCAAACACTTAAATTGCTGATAATTCCATGTTATCATATTCTTTTTTGAGTAGCAAACATTTTCTTCAAGAGACAGGTGGCCCTCAATGGGATAAGGGCAAAGCACTTAATTTGCCTTCGCTTTAGAACCTCTTTAAGAGCTAAATAGCGTTGCTTATCTTGATTCTGATATGCCTTATGGAATAGGTCGCATCTTTTTATTTTATTTTAAATAGTACTTTAAGTAAACTAAATTTTACATGTCTGACTTTGACTGCATTTTTTTACTTTCAAATAAATTTGCAAATGGTGATAAGCAAAGCAGTTGATATAAGATACAATTAGATTGATAAGATTAAGTATACGATTGAACAAATGTATTCATAAAACAAGCAAACTATTTAACTGTGTACAAATATATATATTTACATTTGTATATGTATATTCAAAAAAAAATTGTAGGTCCCTCCATTTAGGAGAAGCTCGGCCAAACACTGAGCTATATAGTGTACGCGCCAAAATTATATATATATATGTATATTGAACTTATTTATTAGGCAGAGGCATACATAATTTTTCTCACGTAGAAACACAAAAAAAAATATGAAAGCAAACTAAAATTGCAGTTTGGAGCCTAGAAATAAGTAAATTAATCATACCTGAATTATTACCTTTGTTTAACTCTTATCAAATTGAGCATATTTTCATCAGTTTTATAAAACGAACCATGTTATTAAATTTTTATTGAGCAGTCTTATAGTTTATTTTAAGAATAAATTTAATTTTAATTTAATTTATTTATAATATGAATAATACATCTCAAAATTTAACTATTACGCTCAACTTGTGATCTTGTTGTTAATTAAAACTATAAGAATTATAAGCATTTGTCAATTAAGTTTATTAAGTAAATTACTAAGTGTGTTAAGATTTACTAAAGAAGCTTAACTATTTAAGTTGACACTCTGACCTAAATAACTCACTTATATAATTGACCGGACACTACAAAGTACATCAATGCGAAATTACACATTTAAGGAATGTTTAAAACCATTTTTTTTGTAGGTCGTATCCCATAAAAACTGTTAACCGCCTTGCATTTCAACATTTGAAATTTAATTGCAGTTTTGTTTTGTTCTTAGAACACAATTGTTGGTTAAGCGTTTAAAAAGTTTTAATAATAAATTAGCAAAACTTGCGCTATTTAAAATTTTAAAAACACCTTTAAGTGATTTCATGAGGTGAAACAAATATATACATATAAACATATAAATTAAAGTATGCATGTAATAAACACTTTTATAATAATATAAAAGCAAAAGTATTATGCACATATATTTCAGCTTTTTAACACATGCCAAGCTATTAATTACATCACTGTTAACAAAACTTTGATAAGGATTTTCTGATTTCCAGCTAAGGCATGTGCTTGTAAATGGAATTTATTTTTAAAAATTCATCTCTAAAACTATCGCGACTTATTCCAAGCACATTAAATGCCCGCTAATCTGGAATAATGACTACATAACCCTACCCGCATCAGCGATTGTTCCGAATTAGGAAATATATCTAATAAAAATTGCAACTTTCTCCACTACTAAAAATCGTGGCGCGTTTAAGTTTATTGAAGAAATGTATTTTTATTGCCGAAGCTTTTAAAAGGATTTTTCCTAAAAACACTTGAAATTTTTATGGTCATTATCATAACACTGTGGAACAAATTCAGGTTAGCAAAAGTTAGGTCGATTCTGAGAGTGAGGGGTGAAAATAGAGGCTAAATTAGAAGACCCGTATCGCGGCGTTTGTTTATGTCAATTCGAATTTTTTTTAATAGACCTTCGAACTTTGCAGTCAAATGCCGTTTCTCAGCATATTGTTTATGTATATGGGTTTTTTGGCTATAAAGCCAAATTATTGCAACAATTAAAATTAAAAAAAAAAAAAGATTTAGACAATTGTTTTAGTGCTTTTTTTGCTTTTTGAACATATTTTCCAAAAAACTAAGTCTTTTCTTCTCAGTTTCTTCAATAAATTTCATTTGAAAAGAAAACAAACATAATACAAAACTTACGTTTTCCAGCTAGATATTAATTTACTACTCATTTCTTATGTACCAATTTTTTCAGTGTTGGTTTTGAAGAAACATTGAAAAATAAATTATAAAAATATGAAAAAAAAAATTATTTTGAAATGTTAGTTATGAAAAGTTTTAAGTAAACAATTTAAATAAATTAAATTAATGATTTGGCCCGTTGCCGTTTTGCAGGCGGCGTTTATTCATCGATAGTTCACTAATTAGCTTAAAAGTTGTGCTTTTGCACAAGACGAATAGAAAGCCTTCTGTTCCAATTGCATATAGCACTGAGACTAGTGAAAATTTCGATAATTTGAAACACATTCTGGAAGTAGTCCAATATAACGAACACCAGTGGCGCATTTGCTGCGACCTCAAAATAGTTTCATTGACAGTGTAATATACATTTAAAATGCAATGTAGTGGGTGTTGTTGATTTTTTTCAAATTTTCCCAAGCAAACAAACAATTTGTCTTTAGCTTATTTAAACAAATTAATAAAATTAAAGAAAAGGTCTCAAACAACAATTTATATTTATTTTAATTAATTATTTTTAAAAAATATATAATGTATAAGAAAAAAAAACTAAGTTTATACATTTTATTATTAGTTATTTTTATTTTTAAATTTAACGCATGCTTAATGTTTGTTTTATATGAAAGTTACACGTTCTTCACTCCATCAGTGAATAAAAAAGAAAATCATTGATTATTTCTATACGTGGCAAACTTACACTTTATTATACTAAAGTTGAATGGGCTACAAAATTGGTTAAAAATTGTTTAGAAGTGTGAATTTTGTCATAAAACATTTTTTAAATAAAAATTTTAAATAACTTATATTGTGGCTTGATGGTCAAGACATCAAATGAGTAATTTTAAGCGAGATATAATAAAATATTTACTTATTAAACGTATACATATGTACATATAATATACGGATGGTCTTGTATACATACATCGGTAAACTTAATTAAAAAATGGCATTCTTTTTTAAATTTGTGTGAACGCCTAACAAGCAAGTCAATATATATGCAATGAAATAACACCCACCATTCTTCGGATAAACAAGCAAAAAAAAAAACATGTGTCAAAAATATATACATACGTACGTATTTTATATACGCTCAGTACAGCATAGGATTTCATCTTTTCGTATGTGTTTATGTGTTTCTGGCAAGGTTCTTCAACTTGTGAATACGCTAATCTTCGTCAATGCATTGTTCACCAGATTTAACGACTTTTTGTCTGACTTTAAAAAAATTAAAAATATCTACTATATACATATAAATATATTATATTTTTTGCTGGAAAAGTTTAATGGTTTATTTTCTATATTTGTTAAGTATTCAAAAATGGTCGACATTTCTTTTTATTGCTCTGCATAAGTAATTGATCAATTTTAAACTGTTTTTGTTTTTTTTTTGTTCAGTCTTCCAGATATTACACAATAAACTTCTTTGTATGTACATATGTATGTACACTTTGTACCTGTATATTTGCATATGTAAGTAGGTACTAGTACTTACTAAAAACTCGCAGCTGCGACTGCAGTGAAAACAAACAAACATTCTAAAATAGATTACCATATTTGTGTAAAAAATTAATATTGCATCCATACATACAAACATTTCCTTGACTGTAATTTTTTATTTTTTGAAACACATTCAATGTATTCTGCTCTACACTTTGAGAAAAACCCTTAAATAATTTCATATATTTTTCAATTAAAATACTGTTCATAATCTAACAAAATTCGCATAAAACCAATCTTAAAATTTATTATTATTAAAACTCATCAAAAATTTTTCACAATTTCAAAGTTTTAAATTAATTTGTTACAATTTTTATGGGTATGCGATTTATGTCCAAGTTTCAAGTGGCCAAATCTGAATGTTTTTTCTTTCCCAATTTCTTACATACCAAACAAAAATCGAGCATGGCTTTATGCAAAAAAAAAACGTCATACTTAAATGTTTTTTTTTTAATTTTTTGTTTATTTATTTTTTGTTTTCAAACCAATTTTGAAGTACAGATATCCTAATTGAAAAAATTAAAAAGTATTAAAATTTGACAGGGATAGATGATAAGAAACACAATGCTGGGTATTATTGAATTTATGGGTGCAATCAAATTTAAATACAAAGTAATTTGAATTCTATGTTGGAATGCGATTCTTAAACTTACCCATTTTCTCGTTATGGAGAACTAATTATCCTTTCTGAAGACAATTATATGATTCGCGACTGTTCTTCTAATGATGCTCTAAATCTTTTCTTAAGAGAAAATAATTATTGTTCAATAACTTTCTCATAATTGTTTTACCTGTATTTTAGTTGTGATAAATAAAACTGTTTCAAAATAACATTTGTGCAAGAAATTTCTAGTTTTCTCATATCTTTCATGTATTATATTTCCATTATTATTTAATTAAAATAAGGTTCATTCTCTGACGAAAATCATATTAATCCAAAAAAAAATCTTTAAAGTAAGCCGTTTTGTACCCCATTTAATTTTTGTGAAATATAATGCAAGTTCCAAGTGATTTAAAGTGTCTTTTGTTTTTGAGATGTTTTTTTCACTATTTCCTTCTATATCACACTTCATGCGTGGATAAACGGGAAGTTTACATATTATTTGAGTACTTACATTAGTAGCTACGAGTACACTAAAATACAGCTTCACTTGGTGAACTTGGTGTTTCATTCATTTTATTATGTTTAATTTTTTTTTTACTACTTACCTACGCAGTAGTAATACTGAAGGATATGCCTTGCTTTCAAGCAGATGTTTGCTCAGGTGAAGTGAAACATTTTGCAATTTTTTCTTTAACATTTTCAATGCAATACGCGCTTGATGCAGGTGAAAACGCTATATAAAGTCAACTTCGTCGTTCACAAATGATTTTGCTAATTAACCTATTTTATAATTTTACAAATTGCACAGTAAACCGAAAAGAGTTGAAATGGCTATCTAATAAGATAACAATAATTGGAATTAATTCATTGCCACTCGCCACGCGTTCCAACTCGCTGCCCACCCCAAGTCACGAAGTTGATATTTGTGCGACTATAAATAACCGTTTGCTAATATTTTGTGTCGGAGACAAATGTGCATCGACAACGACGCCGCGAGAACAACTGAACGATCTGTGCACTTATCAAAACGAATGAAGCCTATCCCACAAGATTTTTTGGAGAGTAAAATACGTATGTGGGTACAGTGGCAAAGCGATAATTCCAACCGCTACACAGTTAAAATTGTTTGCATGATTTTAAACGTTTTTTGACTACCTACGCGTACTCGCATAATAAAATAAAATGTTATTTAAAATTTATGTCATTGATCACATCAAAGATCACAAGACAGAGCATCCATAAGGAGATTGCTTTTGGTGAAGCGAGATTGACAGTGCCTCTGTAGATAAATTTTATTTTGGAAAGTCGGCTCAGTGAATTGAGAGTGTTTATAATGTGCAAGCACGCTGCGCTCTACTTGAAATTGTAAATCGCAATTTTTGATAATTTATTTTATGTTTTTCGTTTAAATTTGCATGCTTACTCTTTAATGAAATGAAGATGTAGGGCTGGCTTTCTTAAAACCACAAATGTTAAGAAACCCAAGGACGAATATCGTAATTAAGAAGAACTTTTAGTTGACCTGACCAATGTAAAGGCGCCTCAACACGTTCTGCACTTCTTCGCTGCGCCATCTTCGTTGTTTATAATATGCATTGATGTCATTATTTTTGATCGGCAAAATCTTGCACTCTGTCCTTCTGACTAGTCATATAAATACCTCGGTGCATATGTATGTATGTTTATGTACACCAGTGTTACCGGTTTGATATTTTTCTACCAATATTGGAAACATTGTGCTTTTTTTTGTGGATTTAATTTGATTTTACTCTGTATAATTTACATTGACCCTGGTTTGAGCTTTCTCAAAGCAATGAACATGGTTGATATAAGAAAACAAGAGCCAAAACAAGTAAAGAAATTAAAAACAAAGTGGATTTGGCTAACTTTTTCCACTGATTCATTTCTTCTTCGCAAAGTATGTCAACATATTTGAAATTTACAAATTAGTTAGTTTTTTTTAATTTTATCAACAAAAAATTTATTACACATTGGGTGATACGATTTTTAATTAGTAATATCACAAATTGAAAATTGTATTAAATCACAAATGAATTTTAATTTCAAAATCAATTTCAAAATAAATATTATTCGTGGCTTAAAATTTACGAACGAAATTGATTTTCATAGAAAATCCAATTAAAAACAAGTAAGAAAAGCTAAATTCGGTCGAAACCGATTTTTATATACCCTCGCGATGTATTTTTGTATGGGCGTTGCCCATAATTTCATAAAAACCCCGTTTCTTTGTTTCAAATCGCAGCTAGTATTAAACTTTACTAAATTTCTTCCAATAAATACTGAAAAACGAAGTTTTTGCATTTTTCAAAATTTCCGTTATATGGAAGTTGGGCGTGGTTATTGACCGATCTTGACCTTTTTTAATACCAACCTACCCTGTCCAAAGAGCAATCTAGGTACCATATTTCATTGAAATATCTAAATTTTTACTCAAGTGATTGTAACGGACAGACGGACGGACGGACGGACAGACGGACGGATTGACAGTCAGGGCTAAATCGATTCCTCTTTTCATTCCGATCGTTTTATTATATATATGTCTATATCTATGTGGATTATTTTTTGCTGTTACAAACAACCGTTATGCGAGCAAAGTTATAATACGATTGTGTACAATTACGTCGGGTGTAATGAAATTTATTATTTTCTTTTAATTTTCTGGCAGGGTAGAAATTAGGGACTAATTCTTACAAATCCATATGATTTGCTTTTTCTGTTGTAGGTGCTCGTTATTGAGTCCATATGTTCACGTATTTTGGTAATTATTTTTAAGCGAGATATGTATGTATATTCAAAATGTATTCAAAACAAAAAATTAATTTGCAAAAATACGTATATAGTACATGTTGTTAACATGCGTATTTACAAATGTGGGAAGATAAGCTCTTCGGGTAAGTGATTTGTAGAACACTTTAAATACACCAGGAGCAAAAGGGAATAGCTAGTAAATGAGTTGGTAAGAGCCCAAGTGAACGTCTTACCGCTGAATTCATTGCAGAATTTTAACACAGCGATGTCCCAGAAAATTCATACCTGAACAACTCGCTTACCCAGGGATATTAACTGACCATTTACTAATCTTGCCAGTTCTTTTTATATGTAAGTTAGTGTTTTACAATTTTTTATTGCCTGCAACTAATCTGCTCTATTATTCAAACAACGACGTGAATGATTATCTAAAGTACTGCTTTTTTTGTTAAGCAAATTAAAGAAAAAAATTAATTGTACAAACATTCATTGTTGCAAAACCACTTATTTTTATTTTAGTCGATATTCAGTTAGGTCACTGTATCCAATTGGCATTAACGCGGTAGACTGACCCCATTTTGTTGAAGTTGCCTGGAAGATGAAGAGATGGAATCATCTTATCACCTTTCAATAAGCTGCCTAACCTTTTTTGCTTTTATGCCCAGCTGTATCCCTCGTGATACGTACCCTAACTTAACAAAATTATTTTCTATATTCGTCAGTAAAATGGCGTTCACGTTACTACGCAAATGCATGCATCTACATCTCAAATTGTTATTAAATAAATGTTGATATCCATTAATAAATAGCCGTGAGCGTAACATGTTTGCGTGCATAAGTTTTCTGATTCGACAATTACTGTTGAGCCAGTAATTTGTTTAAAAATTTTATTGAGGAAAAGTACCAAGAGACGGGAGCTATATTTAAAGTGTTGATGTGTCATAACGGAGAAGTTTGTCTTTCATTTGATGATGTGATTAATTTTCTTCACGCCCCCTTGAAGGGACTTAAATCTAGAATCAACGGTAGCACGCTACAGGTCCATTCAATATTGATTGTTAATTTTCATATATGTAAATAAACGAGTATTAATTTCCTGTTCACAGTTAATTGATATTCATAAAAAAATTTCTTAACACTACTAGTTCAGTCCGCTGGTTTTATATAGTTTTTCGAATTATTGAATTGCCTATACCATCCAAGAAGGATGGATAACAAGAGAGGATTTGCATCAAAAACAGCTAATTCTGTCAAAATCACAAAGAGAGGAATAGCTTGTATACCATCAAATCAATGTTTCTAAGTTCGAAACGTCAAGAGTATAAAGAATCTGTATAGTTCTCTTTCGTGGACTTACACCTTTTTTATACATGTAATTGCAAAAATTTATATTATTTCTATAAACAAAATAATCATAAGATATGTGGTCGCTGTGGTTAAGTTGGTAGCGGTGCGTGCTATAACTTCATATGTCGCTGAGTTCAAGATTCGAGTCTCAGCCATGGCAAGTAAAATATAAATCATAGACAAGTTTTTTTCTAATAGCGGTCACCCTTCAGCAGGCAATGGCATACCTCCGAGGGTATTGCTGCCATGAAAAAGATTCTCATAAAATACAGCTGCTGTTCGGAGTCGGCTTAAAACTGTCTGCCCCTCCATTTGTGGTAGAATATAAAGACGCGTACCTTAAAATATCAGGAGAAGCTTGGCCAAACGCTGAGCTACATATATATTGTAAGCGCCAAATTTATATTATTATTATTAATTGCAAACATTTATATTACATATTACTATAAAATAAAATAAACATAAGATATTCTGGTACATACAGTTTTTAGCATTCATTTGCAGCAATATTCAATTTTTTTGGTATATTTTCCAAAGCATTATATCTCTTTAAAAAAAACTAAAGAATTAAAAAACATGTAAAAAAGGCTGCCTTTCATTAAGGGAATGGGAATAATTGTAAGAGAACTGTTTGTTATATTTCTATGGTCTTTGGTTGCTAACTATAACTGACATCTGTATAAAATTTCAAGTCGTTAGCTGATTAAATTAAGGAGTTATGGCCAAAAATGCAATATCTGAATTACTGGTTTTGTTGCAGCTGTATGTAATATTTCCCCGCTCTTAATGATTTTCACTGCTAAAATAGTTCTAATAAAAACTAATATTTCTTTTTAGTGGCTTAAATGGAGGAGTTATGGAGCAAAATATAATATCTGAACAAATCCGGATTGCGACAAAGGTCTAAGTCCAGTTATCATCCAAATAGCTGAGAAATTGATGGACTAGTTTGTGTTCAAACAGACGGACAGACGAACATGGCTAAATCGACTCAGCTCATCATTCTTATCATTTCGTTATACTTTTTGATGGGTCTAACTCTTAGCCATTAATATAAATGTTGCCGTATACGAATATTAGTTAGAAGTATCAAAAACGCAGTTGTACAATCGTGAATCGTGAGGTAATATTTGGCAGTGATGCTATTTTTCTCTTAGGCCTTGTCGAGTAAAAACTTGCATCGATACAAGGAATTCATCAAGTAGGTTGTCAAAATTTTAATTTTCCGTTAAAAAAAACCGGGTCTCGGTACCTTTGCGCACTTGTTAGACAAAAACTTAACTTAACTTCGGGTTTTTAAAGCTCTAAAAATAAATAAAGTATGTATACAAACTCAAAAAAGGTGAGTGAATTTTTTGTATTTGTCTCTCTATTGTTTTTCACATTATTTTCCAAAAAAAACCATCCCAAACGAAAATAGAGAGTATTACTCTCTTTGCCAAGTGCGCTGAATTTGCCTTTTTTATGTCATTACTATCACGCTCTTCCTTTTGGCTTCGTTCAATGTGCTTCACATGTGCACATTGAATATGTACATACTTACATATATACGAGTAAATAAACAAACATTTAAATAAACACTTATAAATATGTATATTAACAAAGAATTTGACATCAAGTTAGCTACGCACTCACATTATGGATATTATTAGAAATATAACTATTATAATACTAATTTTCGATGGTAACTGTTGGTTATAAAACTATTAAAATTCGGATATATACATTTTATTTACTACATACAACTGATAATTAATATGTTTTCAGTGGATTTTATGACATCCAGGGCCGGATTTGGCATTCTCAAGAGTTACAAAAATAAAATAAGAAGCAAAATTGATTTAATCTCGAAAACAATTTGACTTTGATATGTTTCAGGTTCTTATCAGATTTTCCCTTGCATAAAAGTCATTTTGCCCCAATGAGCATAATTATTTTTGTTCCAAAAACTTACGTACATATTTCGTTTTTAATCACTTCGTTTCTAAGACAGTGAATAAAATAATTACTTCTAATGCTGTTGGCTCACGATGAGTTTGATTTACTCAACTTGCTTGCTCTCCCCTGTTTCTTTTTGCTTTGAATGATTCTACGGCCAAAGCAAGGTTACTTGTAATGTAACCAGTAGAGGTGTAGTGAAACGAAAATTTCCGAACAAATTCAATACTCTTGGTGCCGAATGAATTTAATTAATAATAAGGGTTTTCTCTATTTCAAATTAGTACTATTACGATAGCCACTGTCGTCAATCGGTACTAATGTCCAAAATAGAAATATTGTGTACCGATATTTTCCTAAGTTGCTAAGTCTTCAGTTTCAATAAGTATATTTTGCGACTCATTAATATAATACAATTTCCTCGTTTGTGTTTCCAAACTTAGAGTAGTACATACATACGTACGCTAATTAAAAATTCCAATGTTTTGATATTTACTTTTCTAAGCTAAATCAGGTAGACACCTTTGGAGCTTAATACGTTTATTAAATGCCTCTTGTAAGATTATATGGTTTTGTTAAGTGATAGCGGCGACGGGCCCCGAGGCATTGAATCTTTTGGAATGCGGCCCTGTTGTTATCATATGTGACACAAGTTTGTATGTATGTAAGTATATAGCAATTGTAAAAGATAAACAAACAAACAAACGAGTTCATATAGATTCAGTAAAGCCGCTACCCATGAACATGTATGTATGTATGTATGTATATCTGTAGAAGCAGGAGGCTCAAATTGACTTATATAGACTATTTATTATATTTACATTACTTTAATCGAGAGAGCGTATATTTCGCTTGGATTGGATTTTAAATCTCATGAATGAGCAAGTAAGAGCTATGCCTCAATACAACAGAGCCATTGAAGTCAGTAATTAGCTGGCAGCGCTAAAGGCAGCACTCACGTTCATAAGCTTTCGTTTTCATGTCGTGTTATCAAAGCGAGCAGTTCTAAGTCCAAACGTAAAACGGTCTAGGCAAACAATTACTTAATATTCAATATGCCAATGCGCGCAGTGGTTTTAGGTGGCGCAACGCATTTCAAATATGTAACAGTGAATTACAATGTTTTTAAATTAGCAAAATACTTGCACATTCAACTGAATAATCGCCGATGGTCAGTGTAAAATAATAGGCTTAGTACGCAATTATGTTCAGCGATTCATATTGAATAAATAAATTTATCTGATATCCGTACAATGTACATATTCCATTATAACAGCAACCAATCAATTTCAGCTATTCGGAGCACGCTTATTATAATCAGGTCGGTAAGGAACCCCTGCTCTATCGAACCGTAGGTCAACAGCTACAGCTATCCGCTTCAAAGTATGGCGAGCGACCAGCGCTAATTTCGTGTCATGAAGACAAGCGTTTCTCTTTTGCCGATCTCAAATATGAAGCTGAAAATCTTGCTGCCAAACTTAATCAAATTGGCATGCAGCGAGGCGATCATTTGGGTCTTTGGATAACAAATAATTCTCAATGGTACATAAGTTATCTCGCCGCTGCACTGGCTGGCTACACAGCTGTGTGCATAAATCCCGCGCTGCAAGCGCTGGAGATGATATTTGCACTGAAGAAAGCAAAGGTAAAAGCCGTGGTCACGAAAGCCAAGTGTGGTAAACAAAATTTTTGCGATATTTTAAAAGAAATTTTGCCGAGTGGATATTTGAATGCGGCCGGCACTATTAATGACGCTCGATTTCCCCATTTACGACACGTTGTCGTTGAGAGTGCCTCCCCACTCAGTGAGTTCATAAATTGGGATGAACTACAAAGCGAACGGGCTGCATCAGAGGACATAAGTATGCTAAATGAAAATGTGAAGCTGATCTCGCCTGAGAGCGCTTGCAATATACAATTTACTTCAGGCACCACCGGTCTACCGAAAGTAGCGTTACTAAGCAGCTTTGCCTTCTTGAATCAAGGCAATCAGTTCGGACAACTTTTTAAGTTAAACAACGGTCAAAAATCCATATGCATGACATTGCCGTTCTTCCACATATTCGGTTTGAGTGTAATGATGGCCGCCTTGTATCATGGCGCAACAGTTGTGTTACCAAGTCCACGATTCGACAGTGTCGCCACGCTGGAATGTGTGGCTAAAGAGGGCTGTAATATCATATTTGGCACACCTACTATGTATGTAGATATGTTGGAGAAGCAGCGGGAATTGAATATACCATTGCATAGCTTGGAGTCGGGTGTTATTGGTGGTGCCGCTTGCTCGCCAGAAATATACACACAAACAAAAAAGGTATTTGGCTTAAAGCAATTCTCCATCGGCTATGGTATGTCTGAAACATCTGCGGCCGTATTTATGCAAGATGGCAACGAGAGTGATGCTGAAGCGGTACAGACAGTGGGACGTTTATTCGATCATGCGGAGGCAAAAGTAATCAACGATCAAGGGGAGACCGTGCGATTTGGAGAATTGGGCGAATTGTGTGTTCGTGGATTCCTTGTTATGACCGAATATCTTGATGACGTGGAGAAAACTAGAGAAGTGTTGGACAAGCATGGCTGGCTCAAGACTGGGTGAGGAAGTGGTGAATGTTGCTAGAGCTCCAGAATTTTAATTGCTCATTTTTTTGTTATTTATCATTTGAAAGACGGTAATAAGGGTTAATCAACAAAAAGCCTTCAGTATATCTGACTACAAATTTAAATCAAAAAAAGCCGAAGCGAATTAGAAACAAAAATTACTTACCTCTTGACTTATTTACGTACTTTTGATATACCTAAATACTTGGCAAGGTAGTCCATGACAGAATACTTTTGCTAAAATTTCAAGACCAATTGAAAGACAGTATTGATAAATAACCAAAAACTTATATTAACATCAAAGTAATCAAAACTTGTCAAATATAGAATTTAATAAATTTTTTCATTTATTTTCATTATTGTAAATGTCATGACAACTAACCTAATACTAGTAGCAAGTGAAGAAAACCCATAATTATTTCAATTTAGACATAGTAAATTTAAAGGAGGCTTTTATGCCCTTTTTGCTTATATTAGTTGTATTGATTAATATTATTATGCAAAAATCTTAATAAATAACCAATCGATTTGGATTAGTCAGAAAAAGATGTATTGGAATTATTTAAAACTTTTTTGTGATCTTTTGCAACGAGGAACTAAAAGAATTTAGTTACTTAAAACTTTTGATTATTTATCACAATTTTTGTATGGTGATTTTTTGATTATCACTACTAGCAATCGATTTAAATGCATTATAATATACGCAACATTACTAGAAATAACTATATTAATATTTCTTATTCAAAGATAATGACGAAAAATCAATATGTATAAAAAAAATGATAACTTGTACCGCTTTTAATATTGGTACTTTCTTTATAATTTTTTAGCAAAAAGTGATCGGCCTTAATCAATATTTGTGTTATTGGAATTTAATATAACTATAGAATGATTTGTTGGAATCTTAAAAATTTTAAATTTATTTTTTTTTAATCCGGCAGTGACAAATTTATATTGGAATCCAATGGTGTGGGTCGCATTCTTGGACGTAAAAAAGATGTCATCATACGTGGTGGCGAAAATATATTTCCAAAAGAAATTGAAGATTACCTAGATACACACGAAGATATTATAGAAGCGCAGGTACAGCTTTATATTTCTATTTTTATAAAAATTTATTTTTTTTACAACATTTTTATTTAAAGGTAATTGGTGTGCCAGATAAGCGCATGGGTGAGGAAATTTGCGCCTACTTACGTTTGCGTCCTGGCGCGAATCCACTATCCGTTGAGGAGTTGAAAGATTTTTGCAAAGGTAAAATCGCACATTTTAAAGTACCCAGTTATGTCCGCTTTGTTGAGGATTACCCGAAAACGACGTCTGGAAAGATACAAAAATTTGAGTTGCTGAAAATATTTGAACAAGAGCGGCAAAGTTCGATAAATTAGAATCTTTTTGGTTTAGTTTATTTTATTTTTTACAAAATAGAAGAAAATGTTTGTGGTGTACCATGATTCAATAATAAAAGGTTCTGTAATAAAGCAGCTTACTTGTTCCCGCAATACGAATCGGCTTCTTAACTTATGAATAATGTTGCATATTTTATATTCTACAGTTTTCACTTGTAATAGTAGTATTTCGTAAGCTTCTTCATACTTCCAAAAGCGTTGACATCCCTGACTCGTTTGTCTAATATACATACATATGTATATATAAATATAGATATTTTTCCTTCAATGACATTTGATTTTGTGATTGCGTGAATTTGGGTAAGTTTTACAAAAAAGTTCATGTTCATAATCTTATTTGCAGTATAGTTAACCATCACTTATAAAAAGCAAACTCTTCTGTGCGATATTATTTGACCATTGACCTCACAGAGGATCTGGTGAGTAAATACCATTTTTGTTTTAATTTGTTTACATCATTGATAAAATCATTTATTTGCAGAATATATTTTCCCAGTCAGCGCAGCGGAATATAATTATATACGTTTGTATATGCATTTCCATCGTCGATTGCCTGGTAATTTGTAAATTACACACAGCTAAGTAAATTTCAAAATAGCAACTGCAACTATAAGTATTTTAATAATTGAACCTTTTTTTTTGCAGGTTCTTGCGAACGTTTGGTGTTTCCTGGTCGAATTATAAAGACACCGTTTTCTTTTTAAAGTTGTATATCAAGCAGCGACAGCTTATCGTAAGTGTTTAAATAGGCGTTAAAAACTACCGTTAATTTAAAAAAAACTACTTTCCGATCCTTAATTGTAAAATGTTTTACAGAGATTCTAATGCAATTTTTATATTTACCTATGTAACTTTACATAAACTCTAATTTACCAAGCTTGCCGAAAACTACATATATACAATTGTTTAACACCTGTTTTTTGTCGATCATGAGGAAATAAAAGTGTTTTCTCGTTAGAGTTTCCACTATATTCATGCTATTTTATTTATGTATATTTCCACATAAAAAAAATTAACTCCGCAAAAAATATATATGTAGGTAAAATTATGATCCTAAAAAATTTTTGTATGTTTGTTTAGGCTCAACAAATTCAAATAAAATTTAGCAGGAAAACAGGTTATAACCTATTTTGCAACATAAGATACTTTTTATAAAATATAATTGAAAATGGCACTTCCCTACATGCGCTGGACTGATGAAATTGACAGCTAGTGCTCCTTTTTTTTTAAGTAAAATAATAATTGTATTATAATAAATAAAATAAATATGTAAATAAAATCATATTCATGTTCATGGAGTAAACTATAGGTTATAGAAAGAGTGGGCGTGCCACATGTTAATTAATGTTATTTTAATACATATTTTATTTAGTACTTACTACTACCATTTCGCAAAAAATTAACACATTATTCTCCGCTTCTGCGTACGATATTGTTAGGCAAGTGGCCACGAACGTGAATATTAGCTTGAACTGGTTTCAAGTTTTATTTAATAAAAAAAGCAACGCAGAGAAATTACGCACGAGTTTATTTTGGCTGATCAAATGTAACGCCTGATCGAATTATTTTAATAAAAAAATGGGACGCAAATTTATAGCCACTTGAGGTTTGAAAAAACACATAAATGGCCTTTAACCTGCAACTTTAAGAGCTTTTATTTGTTGCTATAAATTGTTTATAAAAAGCTTAGCCGAAGAAATTAAAATCGTGCACACATATTCCTATGTTCAAATTAACTTACACATTACACAAAGTTATTAATTTTTTTTGAAAATAAACTTATTGGAGCAAACACCATGTTTAGTTTCTATCTCGGCAATTGCTTAGCTCGTTAAAATACATATATAAAGGCCAGTTTTTTGCGTTCATTTACATTTGTTGCAAACAAAAAATAATCAGCAAACAGCTGATTGGTTAAACTAAGTTTTGTTTAAATCAAGTTTAAAGTTGACCGAAAAAGTGCACACTCAGTTAAAACGACAAACATAGTTAAACATACACTAAAATAAACCAAAAAGTCGCATGTTCATGGAATTATCTTTCAGAAGCCGGAAAAATGCTAATAATCCTTGGACTCAAGTTAATAAATATAATGAGAAAAATATTATTTTATTTTGGCAAATATATTATAGATTGTAAGGATCGCAGCATAAAAATCCAATTTCCGTGGTTCGGGCAGAATTTGGACGATATGGCACTTAAACTTAAATAAACTTTATTATTGTAGTGACATCACTAGCATATAAAATTCAAATCTACTACCTTCGCTATGTACAAATTGTTAAGTCGTTAAATGATTTGCATAATTTGCTCACCTTTGTACTGAGATAATAGCACGACTATAAATAAATATTAGTATTCGCACCATACATACTATACCAAAAATATTAAATATTTTAAGATAAAGTAATATTTCGGTAATGTAAATATCAAGCACTCCCACCGCCAAAGAAGGAAAAAATATACTTGATAAGCATTTTGTTTACGTTGACTGCCTACTGAGAGAGAACTTCGCATAGATTGATAAATTCTTCGTTAAAAATACATGGTGAGCTCGATTGCTAAGTATACGCTCTTATTTTTTTATTTTCTCAGCTTGAGAGACAACCATTTGTCATAGCTCTGCAATTTTTTTAATAAAAATTCTGTGATATTTGTAAAAGAAAAGTTACAAATAAAGTGCCCAAATCTGTCAATATGTGGTTGTGCTATAATTTGTTAACCGAGTATAGATAAATGTTAAAATATTTTTATTTAATTTTATTTATAATATTTTTAATTTATTCTATCAATCATACATATTTAATTTATTCTATCAATCATATAAAGCTAAATTTCATACATTACTTTATAAACTTTTCATCAAATAAAAAATAAAAAATGGATTTATCTGAGTATACAGCTTTACTGCCAATTTAATAATTAAAAAGGGTAAGTTTTTAGTGATTGCCAGTTACCGTTGACTTTCATAATCACAAGTTTTAAACTTCATCTGTCAAACTGCATCAGTCAAATATTAAAATACACACGTTCCTATGGACATAGTTATAGCTCTAGTATTTTATAAGTAATAACAATCGATCACTTGAAACAAATGAAGCTGGCTTCAAGACAAGGAAATATCGCTCTCGTTACGCCTTGAAGTGCCGTCGTCAAAGTGTTCATAGCACAAAGCTCTAAAATCGGGGGACAAATTGACGTTCAAACAGACGTACAGACAGGGAGGACATGGCTTAATTGGCTCAGCGCATGATCTCGATTATTTTAGTTTACTTTTTGATAGGTCCGCCGAAATAAAAAATATAACACTTCACTCGCATGAAGGGTATAAAAATAGCCAAAACCTGTCAGTGTATGGGTGTCGCATAACTCTGGAAAGCACTATATTTACTTCAAGAAAATCGAAAGTACATATGTAAATTTACAGCATTCATACTTCATTAGCCGGCTAGCCCTTAGCACGCTAAGTGCGTGAGCGCATGCAAAATCTGACGCTTGTTAGCGAGCGTTAAACGACTTACTCTCTTTCTCCTTGTTCTATACATTGTTGTCTTCGTCTTCTTCTTCTTCATATATTTCCACTTTGTAAACAATCAACAAATGTAAACAAACCAACATCGGCTAAAAGAGGTTTAAGCCATGCAATTTAGTTGGAATTTAGAGGCAGCGGAGAATAAAATCAAACAAGTTGAAATGCAAACAAGCTGAGCGCAAGAAATCCTTCGCACTTCCATGGCGTCCTCCGTTATTGCGCAAGTGTTCGTCATGTTGCCAAGGTAGCTTCCGGTCACATGGCTTAAACGTTGGAAAGTAAAGTTTTGCTGAGGTTTACCTGAGGCAGGATTTGGCGTGAAAAATCAGAAAGTCGGAGTCGCTCATTGCAAACGGTTGGTTTTCAAAAAGTAAACGCTTGATTTATTTACTACATAAGAGTTGAAAAAGAAGTGTTGCTTAGCTCTTTAAACATACATGCATACATACACATATACATATAAATATGTATTCATTAGGTATATGAGAACATAGAAGGGCTTTTGCATACATATTGAAAGTGCCAATAAAAAAGTTTTAAGTGAAGTTTTATGTTTGTGGCTGAAAATTGTAACAACTTTGAAAGTGTTTTATTTTTCATGTTAATCAAGTGTATTCGTATTTAATTTTATTCAAAGCTGTTATAGAATAAAAAAAACCTTGAAATAATAAATGAAAAATTGAAACCTTAAGAAATATGAACTGCTGCAGTCTAAGTTTTAAACAATAAAATCTTTAAAGAACTCAAAAACTTTTTCCATAAACCAGTAACTCTTTTACTTAAATATTTTGCGAAAAAATCGAAACATTTTGTTGTGTAATCGCATCAAAGTCAGTTCAAACGTTCGCATTAAATTGGATCACAAGCAAACAATTCACAAATACAATCAAATCGCTAGTCTCTGTTGGCATATGGGAGTAGTGCCCTGGTGCGTTTGTGTGTGTGAGTTTTTTGGTATTTTTCGTAAACTATGTGCCAAAAATCGTGGCGTTATCGTAAAATGAGGATTTCTCTTGCCCTCAATCAAGCGACATATTAGTTACAACTAAGTGAGCAGCAGCTGCGTAAAGTATGTCGCAACCGGGTAAACGCGGTGGACGTGGCGCCGCTGGCGGTGGCATTGGACGTCGTACGCCCTCCAATGTTGCCGGCGCTATCGGCGGTATTACGCCCGACGAATCAATAACGGCTAGTGATCGCGCCACACCGGCAAGTAAGGCTGACTCCGATCAGAAGGATGATAGTTCCAGTAATGGTGATAAGAAGGATTCAGAGGGTTTTACCACACCGAAGCCACCAAGTGCGGGCGCTTCGATACGCGACACCTCGAATAAGATACTGGGATTAGCGATGAAAAGCGAATGGACGCCCATCGAACAAGAGTTAAAGAAGTTGGAGAAATATGTGGCGAATGCGGGTGAGGATGGTAATCATATACCGTTGGCGGGCATTCACGATCCGGTGAGTTGAAAACAAAAAAAAAAAAAAATGCAGCTAATTTTTGTACTGTACATGTACCAAGAATTGATAGACTCTTTAGTTACCCTTCGAAAAAGTATTTGCTTTTCGTATCCATTGTCAACAAGGCGTGTTGTTTAGGTGACAAAATAACGACAAATCGACAGATACCAGCGCGTCTTTCTGCCGCTTAAGCGTAAAGCATAAATATTTCCCTGTTGCAATTCGCAACTGAAGTATTTAATATACATACATACATACATCCATATATATATGTAAGTATGCATGTGTGCACATAACCGCCTTGTATGCGACAGTAAAGGAATTATAGATTTCAGTTTTCCATAATGTGCAGCAATCTCAGAGTATCTTAGACATATTTATACAATTTTCGTATAAAATATCAATAAATTTACTAAAAAAGGGTTGTGTGGCATTGCTGTCTGAGGATTTGAGCAGCCATCAAGTCGTAATTATTTTTATATGATTGCTGTAAATGGGGAGTTGCTGTTGGTAACATTCATATTAAGAAGGAAGAAGAAAGCCGCAAATAGTTGTGTGGCACGTTAGCGCCATAACTTGCAACCTGTTACAAATTCCGTTTCGGTTTTTTTTTACAGAATTTCCTATAGACTTGTTTTTGTATCTCTTCTTCTCGTAGTGGTTGGAGACCTAAATAAAATAGCTGTATTTATATGTAAAGAAATTGGCAATTTTTATCGATACTTACAATTCAACTAAATAAATTGCATTTCTTTCTTTGCTGCAAATATCTGTAATATTTCGCAAAAAAAGTTTAAAAAAATTATATAACATCGAAGTTTGCTTCAGGTCTTCTAATTGATGTACAAAATACACTTTAAGACTAGAAAATGAACCTTCTCAATCGATGATAAAAACAATTTTAAAAACTTTTTTAAAAATATTCAATAAAGATATGTTTTCAATTTAAAATAACAATTTGTGCTTTATTTTTTCTATTATAAAAAATGGATTAAATTGAATCCTTAAATTAAAAATTTGTCTCTTTTCTTTCGTTCAAATATAATAATTCAAATTTTAGTTTTATCAAATTTACCAGTTGAAGTTTAACTTGCTTTTTCCATTATTGAAATTCGTTGATATTTTTTCAAAGTTCTTATTAAGTTTGATCTTGGAATTAATATGGATTTTGTTAGTTAAAAACCTGAATATTTTGGTGTCAAGTACGAATCTGGTATTTGCTTTAAAAGACATTCCATGCTATTTCATTGAAGAATCGATTTTTTTTATATTATCGTTTAAATTGAGTGTGTTGTAGAAAAACTTATAAGAAATGACAGATTGCAGGGAAATTAAAAAAGAATGTTTTTTTTTAAAGTTATGCAACTTTAAAAATGTAAGGTATCTCGATGTATGCCATTGTTTATCACTTCATAGCTTGCAAAATATTAGTTCTACCAAAAAAAAAAGTAAGTACTTTTTTATAGACAAAGAGTCAGAGATCTATAAAAGAAATTTTTTTAAGTATACTTTTTCATACGTTTGTTAATAAAAAAAATAAATTTGCGATTTAAAATTTTTTTTATAAAATATATGTGATAGAACGTATGTATATCAAATAATAAACTGACCAAATATATGTGATAGAACGTATGTATATCAAATAATAAACTGACCAATTTTTAGTTTTTTCCTAAAGCAATGCCTAATAAAATCAAGGGTCTCGCTGAGCACATGCATGTATTTATTAAGTTATAAGTTGTAACAAGCAACGAGCAAGCTTCTTTGGCTTTATTTTGCGTTTGCATACATTTTAGGACCTCTCCTGCAACATATCCAAAATTCGCGCAAAAGTAGTTTTTGACCAACTGAAATAGTGTGGAAAGTCTCTTAATTATTTTTTTATTTATTTGTTTCTTAACTTTAGGATAAGCAACTATTTCTAAAATATGTATTTCATAGTGTTAGTCGCGTTGAGTTAAATGGTTAGTTGTTTTTTGAAAAGCAGTACATTTGATAATTTTTTTAATCGTTCGAAAAGACGTATAGAATTTACGAAAACCGACACTTAGATACAAGAGTTCGGTATTTTACATGTACTAAAAGTTTAGACTTCGATGATTGCATAAAATTGACTCTATCATATAAATAACTAGGTCGCTTAAAATATATAATATTATGTAAAATGATTTAACATTGACCAGGTTATCAAAATAAATGCTTTGCAACCTTTCAGCAAATGTCGAAACCTCATTAAGATTTCGAGCTTTTATTTTATTTTTTTTTCCGACAGGGTAGGAATCTACTGAATTTTGAAAACGACAATTTGTCTTAAAATCAAACTTGACAAGGGATGATGACGAAAAATATTTCCAAAATTCAGTAGATTTTGGAATTTTTTTAATTTGATAATTTTCATGGGTATAATTTTATTAATTTCTTTTTGCCGATGTTGCATACAAAATTAATCACGTTCATGCGTTTTTTGGAGCAAAACTGCACGTTAAGTGCTATAAAAAATTAAAAAAAAACTATAGTACAGCATTATAGAAAAAAAATTCTAACACTGCTAAAAAAAAGGTTTTCAATTTAGGTGACACTTTTTTTATTTTTTCTTGATTTTCTAAAAAGTTTAATATTACGTTTTCTATTAGAAAATTATCTGTATTTTAGTTTTACACAACGTAATCTCAACAGAAAATAGATGATGTGCCAACATCTGTCATTTTGAAATATGAGAAATATAATGTGCGCAATTTTATGTTAAAAAATTATATTAAAATAATTCAAAACAGTTTATATTAACGAGTATGCTTAGAAATATACTCTGATATACTTGTTAGTATATTGCTGACATGGTGAATTAACAGGTCTCCATTGACAATATATTTTCTGACACATCTTTTATCGAACATCAACTTTTTCTTGTGGAGACGTGACCTTACAATATTAAAAATCAAAATCTACAAATAATTTTCGCAGAAAGGTTTTCTTTTCATTTGCAAATTGGTTTGACATATTATCATACTTCGTTAGCAAAATATTATATTGGGATAACTTCCAACTTTTTAAAATGCTGCTTTAGCATGCTTTTAGGTAAAGAAAAAGCTTCTCGCTTAGATTGCTGAAATGCTTTAATACTTTTTTTTTTAATGGTGAGGTTTTTGAAAGTTTGAAGTTTTCCTTTTTTTTTTGTTTCCAAAAGACTTTGGCAAATTTTTATTTTGTAACCAAACTTAAATAGTTTCACAAACAATCAACAATTTTGTATTCGCTACTAATAGTATTTCTTTTATGTAGAACACCGGCATGACGCCGCTAATGTACGCCACTAAGGATAATAAAACTTCAATTATGGATCGAATGATTGAGTTGGGCGCAGATGTTGGAGCAAGAAATAATGTAAGTTATATTTTCTAATTATTTTGAAGAAATTGTATAAACAAGCAAGTACGAACAAAAAACAAAAAAACAAAAAATGAGTAAATTAAAAATGTATAAATAGCTTACCATTGTTTCCTTGTTAGCACAAAGCAAAAAATCAAACAATCTAAAACTAAAAGGTTGCGAAAACAACAATAAATATTCAACAAAACAAAAATAACAAAAAAAGTAAAAAAACCCAAAGAAAAGTGAAATTGTGTCAAATCGATAAAGAGCGGTGAAATAAATCTTAAAGTGCGTACCAAATCGCATAAATTAAATTGGTGAACTAAATGCGGTAGACGTTTCCGCAGCCACACAGCCCTCACCATCTACACGAACAAACATATACATACTCGTATCTATGTACACATCTACATACTTTAGTGTTAACTAAATTTTCTAGGACATATTCGTATGTAAGTATGTCTTAAACTTTCTTATGCTTATAGCCGATGTACTTACCTACGAGCATACAGTCTGGCTAATAAGAAGTAAAATAGTTCAACAAACCGCATGCTCTGCCATTTATTTACATACTTAGCATATTTCTATGTACAGCAGCAGCTCACGCTATAATTGTTTACCAATTGCAAACGTCATAATGCGTAACGAATCGTAGCCAAAATTAACTCGAGTATGGATTTTCCCTTAGGTGTTGCAGATTAAAGCTGTATGTGTGTGACCTGTCAAACACTTAACCGCAAATTTAGCATACGCGCGCATAAAAAGCTACTCCAAAGAAGCACATTTGTTGTTACTTTTTTTTAAGTGTGTGGTAAATGTAGTGCATTTAATATTTGCTTTATTGAAGTTGATGTTTCCGATTAATGTAATTTAATAGCCAATTGGTGTAACTTACACAAAACTTTATCAAGATGACCCAGATGTGAGCGCACATTGTTAAAGAATTTTTTAATTTCATACTTTATAATTGCAACTTAAGTATAAATAAGCAATAACTGGAGAGAATAAAAAAAAAAATAATTTTTCTAATATTCCATATACGCTTCTGTTGAGTATTGGTCGAATATGCAGCTGAAGACTTTTCAAAGAAAATACTTAGAGGATAATATGCAGGTGTAGGAAGGTTACAAAAGTGTATTTCCACGTAGCTTGCGCAGTATTTGCCGATTTAATACCGATATATGTCCTTTTGGAAAAACATTACTCTTCTACTGACACAACCCGATAGCTTCAGGTGATTGCACCCTTCAAATGCTCCCATTAAATTTTCAGGACATGTCCGAATTGTGATTGATTCTCTTCCAACACAATTTTTTTGGCCGACCACGCAGACTTGCCTTTTACTTGATGCCAGCCACCATCTGCTTTGACTGCTTTTTTTTTTACTTGTATAGTTTTATAAATTCTTAAATCCCTAGCATTTCTATAGTATGGGTACAATATAGGAGTTATTTGTTATTACTTTTTAAAAGATATGCTTCGATGTGTTTGAAATAACGCAAAACATTACTGTAGCAGCTATAATATAAGTTTATGGCTTCTTCTTCTTTCATACTTTTTTTAACTCTTCTACCAAACTTCAAAAAAAAAACTCACACATTGTTATGAAAACTGTTTGCTGTTTTTGGATTGATTTTCAGGTTTCAATTGTGATGGAACCGGAATCGGTAGTGTATATTTTTGTTCTGAATCGCTTTCTTTTTTAGCAAGGTAGACCACGCGGGCTTTAAATGCGGTTTTTATATATTGATAAAATAAGCAAATTTCATAGTACAAGTCCCGCGAAGCACATTGCGTAAACAACAATGAAAAAGTTGAAATAAAAATACGAATTTTGAGCCTTTTAAGGTGCTCTTTAGAAATGTCTGGGGCCATAAGGAATAACAACCAAACTCAATTCAGTAAGAAATATATAGAAGAAGAAACGAGACTAAACTTCATAATTATGTTTACTTGAAATTATATTTTTAGTAAAACTATCATTGAATTGTCTTAATTTAGTAAAGAAATATAAAATTAGTAGTGTGTTAATCATTTAAGTTAATTAATTGACATGTGTAGTGGTATTAAAAATACTCAAAATTGAGTTTGGCTGATATTCCTTGTGACCACAAATTTACCATTTGATAACGTCTCTTGTTATTGTACTTGTGTCAAAAAAATATAGATTTTTAAATTAAATATTATAATCAAATTTGGCCATACTACATAAAATAAAATTATTCAACTGAATACTGGTTAAAGCCTGTCATCCGTTATGTTTTACTTTTATATACAAATATATGTATGTTCACGTATAAATGCTTTAATATCATGAAATAAAATAAAAAAATCCTTGACCTAAATCTCAGCAAACAATACAAATACGAAATTGCCGAAAACAATAAAATGCAAATAGCAAAGCCGCTAAGGTAGCCAGTGGGCACACAACCGACACAGAAATGTTTCCAAAACCATTATTAAAACACGAATGGCACTTTTAAGAATGACCGCTTGTAACTGACCACTACCATGCTTCTTAGGGCTAAACAGAAATGCCGCAAAATTAGTTGTATGTATTTTATCACACTTACAAATAAAAAATGTGTTTATACATACATACAAACTTATGTTAATAAATATACATACAAAAGTTTAAAGGCTGCTTAAAGAGGTAAGTAATTTTTGTTTGATTACATGCAAAAAATAATATACTCGACTATTTGAAAGTCCTTAATCCAGTTATATTTCGGAAAGTATTTCCACCTGTCTAAATGATTAAGACATTTTAAATATAATTATCTTAGTGAAAAAGAAATGGCACAGTATAAATATCAGGCGAAAGATATGTATTTAGAAATTTTTTTAATGGAAGTGCGAGCTAAACAAACTCACATTCTCGATGGAACTTCGTCTGCTCTTTACTGAAGAAGTCGCCATTTTAAACAAGTTTTTATAGTTGTTCCATAGTTTATGGACATCTGCCAATGTGAAGTGTACAATCTACGAAAGAATACACGTTCTAGTAGTTGAATGATGTTTATATAGTTTGCTCAGGGTTTAATGAACGCTGCAGCTCATGGGCACAAGTTGGCGCAAAATAGTAACACACTTTTGAGCTTTAGAAAGGCTTGAACTTGGATTACATCTTCAAGTCTTTCACCAAATTGCTTTCTAAATATTGCTAATGTACCCTCAGTCACTGCCGCGATATTGTTAGAAGTATCGATAATTTTAACGATTGTTTTACAAATGTTACCAAAGGACTGTCATAAGCCAATTGATGACAAACTTATCTTCATTTGTACTCGTACCCGTTGTCATAACAATTTACAACAAAATTTAATATTTCAAAAATCTTCCGAGTTTCTCAACGGTATCTAAAGCTTTTGGGTCTGCTGAATCCGAATTTAAAGCCAGAATTTTCGGGTCACCCTAGGTTTTCATTACAGTACGAGGTTTGTCCAAATGCCGCCATACATTTTTTGTGTCCCATTGAAGAAGAGTAATTAAAGCTTTTTTTTTCAAGGAATCATAATATAATATTTATTTTTAGGTTTGACTATATATAGATGTCACTCAATTCATTTTTGAAAGCTGACTTTATTCAATATAAACATTTGGAATGCAAAAAATGCACATATTTTGAACAATTTTTATTAAGTTGATAAAAACAACAACCTTCCAGCAACTACACTCAGCCAAGGTAGAAGTATTAGCTATTTTGGAGAATTTCACTTCACAATCAACAGACTTCATTCCGACACAAGGATTCGAATTCCCACCTTGTTAAAAAAAATGTATGATTTTTTTTGACTAATGAAGTTTCCTGGACAATCCACGTACTGTAGAGAAAACTTAAGTGACCCGAAAATTCTGATTTCAGATTCGGATTCAACAGACCGAATAGCTTTAGAATCCTTTGAGAAACCCAGTGAAATTTTTTTTCTTTGTACAGTGTACAGTGTATATATAAGTATATAAATTATACACAAATATATTTCATTCTACTTTAATTGGACAATGGACCCACACTCGTAAAAGTACAAAAATTTGTTTGTCAAAGTCCACTGGGGTGAAGACCCAAAAAGCATGAAAACAAGGCACAATTAAAGTAATAAATGCGTTAAATAAAACTATATTGTGATTACATTTTTTTTAAATATTTGTATGGCATTCTCATATTTTCAGCGAATGTACATATTTTCCTTTCAAATATTGATTTCTTTTCAGAACAAAAATCAAATAGGTTTTTACTATATAGTTTTAAAGAGCTCCAATTACGTTCATATTAAAACCATAAATTTACCTTCTCTAAGTCCAACAGGGTCTCATATTGATGTGAATGTGTAATTTAAATTCATATAATTTATACATTTATATATTTATTCTTACATACATATATTCGTAGCGAGAGTGTTATCAATACATATGTATTACTCGTATGAATTGCATTGATCTCTGTTTTTGATCTTTGCTGTGATTTATTGCTTTTGTTATAAATACAAACTTATGTGATTGATCTGAGTGCTCAGAAATAAATTAACGATTGCTAACCGACAAAAGGGTTGCTCAATTAGCCTATGACTTTTCATTATCGATTTTCAAATTTAATTTAAATTTCATTAATTATATTTCACAAGTGATGGAGGCAAGTTACTGTTTAGAAAACATTTAAAACTTGATCAAGTACAACCAAATCAACGTGTTCCAGTAATCTGTGAACCTATAAAATATAAATACATAATTTTGCCTTTACATTAAGTACGAAATCCCAGGTGGTGTGAGTTTTTTGGTTGTCACACAAACGAAAGGACTTCCATTTGTATGCCGAATTCGATGGGCAAACATTTTTATTTATGAGAAACTTCTGCATGGCAGAAATATAATCGGTACTTCGCCATTGCTTGATAATTTTGTTGTTCCATTTGGTAATAAAAGAAAAAGGTAAACGTTTTTATTATTGTATGAAAACCGGTTTATTTACGAGGTTTACGCAGTTACGAGCCATTTGCGCGTTTAGATGAACACCCATATTACATTTTCCCTTGTGCTCAATGATACAATAGTAACTTTGTTCACATAACGGTTATTTGTAATTCTGAAAGAAGCAAGAGCGTTATAGACATAAGTACACACATATAAACTCCAAATTAGTTAACCAGTAACAGGCGTCCCTCCAATAACTTAATCAAATTTATAATGTCTAAGCACGGATAGTTTTAACTAAAAATTGGTGAAAACGTATTGCATAAAAATCCGATGTCCAGCGATCAGTATACGTAAAAGAGAGTATTGCGAATACGATTAAAAAAAAAAATATTTTACTTTTACGAAACATTTTTTTTTTATTTAAAAAATACCTTGATATAAGCATTACTTTTTTTCACGCTGACTAATTAATTTTTTTGACGTCAAAACAAAAAAAAATTTTACTACCATGAAAAACTTTTTTCGATTAAAAAATATCTTTAAAATGTACATATATTGTATTTGATAATTTCTTTTACGTTGACTAACTCGAGTTGAAAATTGTAAACTCAAAAAATTTAGTGGTATGACAAAAACGTATAGTATTGATTTGAAAACATGTTCGAAAATGTCATTAAAATAAATGTATATGTCTGTGTAATAAAGTTGTTTCCAAATAACAAATATAGAAATGAACAAATCTCACGTCATCTTGGTTGTGGAGCCGTGAGTTTATACAGTTAACAATTTCTCACATTTTCAACAACAAAGTAAGCTAATAAAAGTATCTAGATTACCTAGAAGCCTGCCTTTTTTTACTTTTTTTAGTGTTGTTTCAATTCGATTGAACAGACATTCAGCTAGCAGCAGTAAAGAAATTGAAAAAGAATTATTGAAGAATTGAAGAAGAAAGAACTTTAGCTTTTTTAAGCTAAAGCTTCAAAAAAGTTTTTCTGACCACCTTGGATTGTACTAAAAGTAGTTTTCTTTAAAAAAAATAAAAAATTTGACAATTTGAATAAGATAAAATAAACTTAATAAAATCAAAGTACTTTTTTTATATACCTCTTTGATGTGGTTTGCATAATTCCAATAATCTGTTTTAAATTTTAACCAATTTTTTGTGAGGGTACATCAAACTAAAATAATTCTACCATAAACTGCTTGCTGGCTAACTATTCAGCTTATATTTATCCGAAGTGTTTTTTGTTTGAACGTCGTCTGCGAATCATTGCGCCAAAAAAAATGTTACGAGTATATAATATTGTTGCACTCGCCTGGAGAACGACAAAAGAAATCTACTATTAATTATTGATCACAATATAGGCACAACGTTGTCAGCTGAATTTTCATGTTATAATATTAAAATCACTACATACGTTCTTCTGATACTCTTAAGGCCGATTGCATTATCTCTGGTGAAAATTACCGGCGGTTAGTAGCAATTCAGCTTTTTTTTTTTTTTTATTGGAATCAGGTACGAAACAAAGCGTGCAGAAAACAGCACTTAGACCACATGCCGTCCATTGTACTGTTTTCATGTTCCTTTTAATCTGTTTTAAATCTTCAGGATTTACGAATAAATGCCTCATATCTAGTTATTGCAAAGCACAGAAAGTGTTCCGCCGTCTCTTCCTCTTCATAACAGGATGGTCATACGGAGTTGTCATGGAGTTGTCATGTACGCCTTTCATTGTCAGGTGTCTATGCCACGTGAAGTGACCGGTCAACAGTCCAAGTCAGCAATTCAGCTTACTATTCAGCCCTTACTTATCTGACGGATGGTCTTAACCGGCGCAATTAGTTCCGATTAGGCGCTTAACCGGAGATGGTGCAATCGGCCCTTAGTCATGTTCCTTGCGTGTAATTTTAGGCATTAATTTTTTTATCTTTTTTTTACTTTCATTCCATCGTCCATTAATCAACGCCTCTTTGAGGCGAAGTCAAATCTTCAATTTGGCAATGAAATTTTCGCTGACTCACAATACTTGTTGTGTTAACCTTAGCGAAGCCTTTATACACACTTAATTATCAAGTGGCAACACCCACTGAGTTTTGAAGTCACGCTCCAAGCATGCGAAGAGTAGGCAAACATTTATATTGGTATTTCTGAGTTTGTATGGGTATGTGGTTTTTTTTTTTGCATATGTGTTTTGACAACCTTGCCTTTGACGCACCATTAATATGCAATTTTTTTTTAATATAACCAAACGTACACATACCAAAATATTCAAAGCACTCACCCACACAAGTAAGCAATTTTAGTATAAATACCCTTGTATGTGTGCATGTGTGTAAGTTTGAATGAAACGAAGTTGCCTTACTTTACAACGACCGGATGTCATATAGTTTGATATCATTAGAATAACATTTGTCCTGCAACGCTGTAGCGACCACACATTTCACTACAATCACGACAATCAAAATACAACAGACCACATTTTGAGACACATATTCGCATTGTAATGAATTAATTTGCTCGTTTTCATTATTTTGTCACAAACCTGGATACATTGTAATAGAAGTTACTTGGCTTGTTTTTCGTGGTGTCACTGCAGTGCGCCAATTCTTCGAGTCATCTGTGACTAAACTTAGCGCTGACTTTAATTTTTGGAAATATCCATTTGTCAACGTTGTTTGAGTAATGTTTTTACACTCCTTTTAGAAAATTTGAAAGGCTATTTACTTACTTCTTACGCATCAGTTTTCGGTTACTGCTATTATCAATAGCAAAATACGAAGCGAAATTTGTTGGATTGTCATCAAGAAATGGCGCGGCTTTTCATGTCGTTATGGAACAATTTCTTAAGTCACACCTTGAAATTTGCAAGTAACATAATGTTATTTTAATTAAAGTTTTGCATAAATTGTGTTGAGTACTGGAGGTAATTACCCGCAAAGGTGTGGAAATGTGTGTATTTGTGGTGGCGTAAATATATTGTAGAGAACGCTATCCCTGCACTGACTTTAATTAATTTTTACTGACATAGCAATTTTTACTAAAGCTTTATCAAATAATCTAGTTTTTAGGTTCATCAGATATGAAAAACACTCCCCGGATTGGCGTGAGCGTAACTTTCAAGGCTTTGTATTTTATTTTCGATCTGCATTTTGGTTTTCGGATAATTAAGTATTTGAAAGTTGGTATGGGATATTTAACAAATAATAGAGGAATAGGAATACTTTTACCAAATATTATGTCAACGGAGTGCTAAGGTCAGTAGTTAGGAAGCCCGGTTCGGATACTCCTTTCATAAAATCTTTTGCTTTCGAAATATCATCTAATGCATTTAAATCACTTATTTATGTACCAGCATACATATAATCGATTGCATTTGTAATTATTTGAAAGGAAAAGTATTTTTTTAAATTAAAATAAAACATACATATAGAGCCAAATTTGTATTTGGATGGAAATTTGCTTGGATGGCGTCCCAAAACATTGAAACCTTAGCATGGCCCCCGTATTCCCCAGATCTCAACATTATAGAAAATGTATGGGGATGGCTAACTCGTAAGGTTTATGAGAACGGACAACAATTTGAATACAAAAATGATTTAATTCGAAGCATTAAAGCGGCCTGGTCTGAAATTTCGCTAGTCTATCTCGAGAGTTTGTACAAATCCATTCCCCAAGGTGTTTATGAAGTAATTTACAAACAAGGTGGCAGCACAAATATTAATCTTTAAAAAATAATGGTTAAAAAACTTTGTTCTTGTATCTATTTATATATTTTTTCTAAATTTGTAAGTGCCTCTATTCAAGTGAACCAATAAATCAAGCAGAATATTGCAGCTGCCGAACTTTTACCGCTACGAAATACCGTTAGCTGAAATAATATTTCGATGTGTTTGTATTTTACAACCAGTACAGTCTTAGCTTGAGTTAGCAGAAAACTATTTGTTGAAAGATCAAATATAGATACTTTAATCAATATTTTCTTTCACAAAAATTGTTGCCTCTAATCAAGTGAACCAGACTGTACATATATTTAAAAAGTATTTCAAACTCATTTTATTGTCATCTTAATATGTATCCTACTTTCAATTGAAAATTATAAAATCTAAAATGGCGGAATAATTCAATACCAAATTTAAGGAGTGGCCGCTGTGGTCGAGTTGGTAGCGGTGCGTGCTATAACTTGATATGCCGGTGAGTTCGAGGTTCAAATCTCAGTCAGGGCAAGTAAAACCTTAATAATAGAAAAAGTTTTTCTACCCCTCGGCAGGCAATGGCAATCCTCCGAGGGAATTCTGTCATGAAAAAGCTTCTCATTAAATACATCTGCCGTTCGAAGTCGGCACAAAACTGTAGGTCCCTCCATTTGTGGTATAATATAAAGACGCACACCACAATTGGTAGGAGAAGCTCGGCCAAACACTGAGCTATATAGTGTACGCGCCAAAATTGTTATTATATAAATTTAAGGATATCCATATATAAAACGTAAATAGAAATATTGAAATTTGTTTTTAAATAAAACTACTTTCACGGCTTCGATAAATTAAAAAATCAACATGACGCATATGACAGAAGACATGTGAAGGAATGATCAACGGAAATCGTTCCAAATGAAATAGGTGTAAACGTAAATGTTTGAGGATAATACGGTGTAATATTCTGCTCAACACATTTGAACTGATCACACCTATGCTCAGAATAACGAAACTCCCCGCTCCAAACTCATGTTATGTTACAATCCCGTGCACTGCGTTACTTTGCGTTACGTTAAGTTGAGATTTGCTCTTTTATATACATATTTGTATTCATGTTATTGTTGTGTTCTATTTAATATGTTACTTATGTTAAATTGGATTATACAGATGAGAGCTTATTTAAAATAAATTGCATGATAATTTTTGAAAATGACTGGGGAACTCACCACACTTTAACTCCCCCACCTAAACTCACCACACACAAATTCGCCTTATCTTAACTCACCACGACTTAATTTATTTCACTATAACTTAGCAAACCTAAACTCAACATATCTGAACATACACTAACTCACCTCACCCAGCCTCCACTGACTTCCCCTCATCCTAACTCAGTTCACTTGACCCCAATTTCACCACATCTCACTTCACCCCTCCACACATTATCTCACTTCACATCTTCTTACTGCTAAGCGAAGCAAATCATAAACAAAAACAATACATTTTTCTAAGCATGCTTGGTGAGTAAACTTTTGTCATTTACCTACCATCTTCCTTATACAGCCAACTCCAGTTGATATCGGAAGTTCGCATAAATAAATAAAAAATAAACAAGTTTTATGAGTATATTATTGTACTCTACAGCGAATATATATTTGTATAAAAGTGGGCCGTCGAGTGTTCTTATGTTCAGGAAGTTAACTTATCGTGTTGAACTTCTTATTTTCTGCATATCAGCTGCATATATTTTTCATTACATTTCAGGAAAATTGATTAAGAGGATAACTGAGGGTATAATGCAAAACATTGGCCACACACTCTGTGACTGTTGGATATTTTGATAGCTTTGATTTATGTAATTGAAAACGCCGCAGCAAAAACCATGCAAATTCTTAAGTTACCGGACAGATAATATTTCACTTGTGACATACCAAAGGAATGCGGTAGTTTTTGCAAACGGCTTAAACCAAACACTCACACACACCCGCCTGTTCCTCTCTAAACATTACAATACGTACAAGTAACTTACTAATAAGGCAATACTCAAATACATAGTATTTATTCAACTTTGCACAGGCCACGTTTTGGCAAAGCGTGAAACAAAGGTCGTAATGGCTTGCCAACAACAAAGATTGGCTATACACATATTTAAGTTTGCATTTACTCACACATACACACACATGACTTCGATGGGCAAAGTAACCGGAAATAAATCAGCGGAAGTGTAAAATTTTCCAACTTCTCTTTGAGGGCGCACAAATTTCAGCATTGCTTTGACCTACTTTTAGAAGGGGCAGCGTGGAGCGTCGAGTTGTGAGTAGATTTGTAAGCGTATCAGGCAATTATCGAAATTTTCGGTGTAGTGGTGTGAAAATAGTTCAGTGACCTCTGTGCCACACGCATAAAAGTTTTGATGCAATATTTGTCTATTCTTCTGAGAAATTAGTTTTGTGTGTGAACGAATTCTCCTCTGTAACATATCGCACACTGAATCAATTATTATTCATAAATCGCTTTGTGTACATATGTATATTTTCTTAAAAATATACCTGTTTGAAGGTGGTCTCAAATATTTTTCTTTAATACCAAAATCGTAATATTTCAATCAGTATTTGAGAGCGAAATCAAAGCAAAATAGAAATAAAGAAAAAAATTGATCGAAATTGTTTTTGTTTAAGACTGAAATTTTATGAGTGTGTGTGAGTCAATGCCGCTGAAAATTGTTCTTAGCAGTTCTACCTAATTATATTTTGTTCATGCATCATGCGTTTTGTTGCATTCCAGCCTATTGGAGAAAATTTCAAAGCTTTCTCCAATCCATTTAGTTTGGTACCAACTTTTTTGCTACATTTTTTTCGATTTATCTTGTTTTTGTGAAAAATGGCGTATATATATTTGGTATCCGGTGACCATATCTTCTTCTTAGCTTGAAAGTTTGCCCACATATCAGTTATATTTGACTTTTTACTGTAGTATATAAATATTACTTTGTAGCCTTTTTGATATAGTATTTGCATACATGTACATATATGTATGTGCAAAAAATCAAGGTATGTATGTCGCTTCCTTCAGTTACGTTTCCCTCATACGCCACAGGTGCCAAGAAAGAAAAATATTTACATTACTCTTTGAAAAAAGTTTGGGTGTGCAGCGTGTATGAGCAAAGAAACACATTAGAAAAATCCATTAGCTTTTATTTAAAAAAAAAATTCGTCATCAAATATCCGGCAGCAGAGTAGAAGAAGAAATCAAGAAAAAACAAAAAGAAATGCAAGGTCAAATTTTATGCATTTGCTGCATGCAATACACATTTACTAAATAAGGTTAAATTACTATGAAGAAGTATTTTATTGGCTACGCCCATTAAAACTGCCAATAGAAATGTGGCAAATATGATTAGTTAAAGTGTAAAATTTTTAACACCTGAGCGTGTAATGGAAAATTAAAAAACGATTTGAATTTTCAATAAAAAGCTAAGTGTTTTCCTTATGAAACATAAATGAAAGACAAATACGAGGCTATTAATTAATAAGTTATTATCTGCTAGATAATTTAAAAATCAATTAATAATAATATTAGCTGCGAAGGTTTGGAAAAATGTATTTAGCAGTGTCTGTCTGTCCAACCGTCGTCCGTGCATACATTGGTTCGATTTAACAATGAATTAACTTAACCAAGTGTGGCACATTTTTATCAATATTTATTTCAGCCATCTTCAGAGTAAAAACATACATCAAGAATTAGTGAAGTCGGACACCGCTCAAGACTACAATTTTCATAATTTTTTTAGTGCTTCAAAATCTTAAAAGCTCATCAATTCAAAATAAAACTTTCGCCTTTTAGAAATTAGTATGCTTTCTAAGTTTTGTAAAATTATGGAAAATCAAAATAAAAATGCTCTCATATGTACAAAACTAAATTCTAAAAGTTTTTACTTCATCCAGTTTTGTAGTATTTTCAATATTATACAGCAGAACTTACACATTTTCTGGCTATAATTATTAACGAGCATTTAAAGGAAACTGATCAGATATCAACGATTATTTAAAGTCGCTTACAATTTTAATTAAATCATAACGATGGTGTGCACCTACGGTTTTATGTTGAATACGAATGGAAGATGAATGTGCGAGAAGCTTTTTCATGGCAGAAATACTCTCGAAGGTCACAATTGCCTGCCAAAATAAATTTTTCTATTATTTAGATTTTTTATATAATTTCGATTTAACTTATACTGGCTGTGATTTCATCCCAGAATTGAGCAGAATTGCACAACAAACCAAAAACTAAACAATATTTTCAAATAGGAACGCTACAAAAGCTTTCTTTAAATAAAACAAAAACGGTTTTGGATATCAATGAAATTCTTTATTCATGCGAAAATATATTCGATGCCATTATTTGCATGGCCACCATGCTTGCAGAAGTCCCAACGCAAAACCCAATTTTCGACAGTTTTCAAGCATAAATCGGCCGACACTGCTGTAATTTCATGTTCGATATCGCTGGCTTGTTGGCATAGACCATACATAGACTTGACGTAGCCCCACAGGAAATAGTCTAACGCCGTTAAGTCGCACGACCGAGGCAGCCAATTGACTGGGCCATTTCGTGAGATAACACGTTTACCAAACTTGGTTTTTAATAAATCAATTGTGGCATTCGCCGTGTGGCTTGTGGCGCCGCCCTGTTGAAACCACATATCATTGAGCGGTGGCGATTTCCATTTACAGTAACGTGCCGGTCTTGATCATCACGGAAGAAGTACGGCCCAATGACGCCGCCGGCCCATAAACCGCACCAAACCGTAATTTTTTCGGGATGCAATGGTAACTTATTGAGTACGTGTGGGTTGCTGTGTGCCTCATCATAAATTGCACGTAGCGCTCTTAAAGTTGAGGCCACTGACTCCGAATTTCGGTAGTAAATTTAAATAATTTCGACTCGTTTTTGGATCGTATATCTTTCCATGATGAAATGGCAAACCTAACTGAAGAGAAATGTCAAGAGAGCGGGAAAAAATATGGCGTCGTTTGCTGTAACTATCGGTCTACTTTTGCAGCGTCCCTATTGATAAACCCTTTATATGTGTGTACTTGAATTTGTCAAAACAAAAAAAAATAAGTTGCTTTTCTTCGGTTTTTATATTCCAAAGTATAAGTTTGAAGTGGCTTCAACTAAATCTTAATTTTAAATTTATTTTTACTGCTGGTGAAACCCAGTTATTTTTATATAAAAATATTCAGTATTGGTTAAACGGAAGAAATTGCAGAAGAACGACAGTTATCGTGTATAAACAAAAATAGTTTGCAGACACTGGAACCTTAAAATTTTTAGGTCAAATGGGTCAAATTGGTACATATTTAAAAATTTAGTAAGATATTTTATTCTTAATAAAAAAGTGCTCGAACATTTTTAAAAAATGAAGATAGAGGACTGCAATTTCAACATATTCTTACTTTTGTGTTCCCCAATAAATTTGTGTGATATGAATGAAAAAAAAAAACGTTTATAGATATATTCATTTATAGGTACACAATTATGCGAATTTTTACTCACTTTTTAATTTAAAACTAATTCCACTCACACTTACTATTTTACAACTTTTCACTCTTAATTGCAGGACAATTACAATGCCTTACATATAGCGTCAATGTTCTCGCGTGAGGATGTCGTTAAGCTGTTGCTGAATAAACGTGGCGTGGATCCATACTCTACAGGCGGCGTAAGTACGAGTATTCTAAAAAAAAGTGCAAGTAGAAATAAAAATATAAATTATAAGTGACAAGAAAATACATGGGCAGCAAGCTAATGGCGTGTTAGAAATTACAGCATTACGTAAATTTGCAAGCCCCTGAAAATAAATTTTCGTTCTAAAATGTTTACATAAAATGCTAGCAAACAAAAATAAAAAACAATAACGTAGTTAACTTTCATTAAGGTTATGGAATAAATATGAATGTGTGATCATGTTGAAAATTTCTGCATGCTTTCGAGCGTAAAGGTCAAGTCGCATTGCTGCACATGCCAATGGCAAGATGTGTGCCACTGAAAGCAGACTGGCAATTAACTAAATATTGCTCAAGAAAGCCACTCAACTTCATACATGCAAGTTTTTTTTGGCGCTTACATGTATACACATATTTCCATATATGTATGTACATGATTGCATGCACACGCACACACATATGTGATTACGTGAAATTTCCTGTTGCGCACCTGCAACTTTTTACTGCACTCTCAAATTTTCTTCTAATATCAATGTGGCGTGCAACTTTCACTTACTTGACCGAGGCACTTGCAACTACGTCGCCTAATTGCAACAGCAGCAGCACTGTTGAAGGTCAACTTATTGTGATTACTTAAATATTGGTATGGATTTTCTATTTTCTTGAACTTATTTAGCGAAAAAGAGTGTAATTAAATTTTAATTTAATTTACTTAATTGACTTGTTGCTTATACGCCACGACGAACGGAACAATTCCCCGCTTGTGTAACGCGATATTGGAAAGCAAATAATAAGCGTAATAAACTACTTAATCAAAAAACGAAATTTTTATTTCGATTGATTGTAATATATTTTATTTCATTCAGCATAGACTATCAATTAAAGCTGTTATCGGGCATAAATCGCGCTACATTATACTATATTTTCAGCTATCAGCACTTGTCGCTATCACATTTTTATATGAAGACAAGTACACAAGTAGAAAGTAGTGCAAGTTGTTGCGATTTGTGAGACATTTACCTGAATTAGCTCGAACGCCCACAATTTTTGCTTTGCTTTGCACAAATTTTGGTTTTTTTTGTTTTCTTACAACAGAGCAACAAATAAAAATTGCAGAAAATCAACAAAATTTCGGTAACTAAGCAAAAATTGGTGTGAGCAACCACCACCGACGCTTTGCGGTGCAGTTATTTCAACGTAATACATTAGATTTTTTGTTTTTTATACATATGTATTTTATACGAAAAGTAATGCATTCATTGTCTGTTGCTTCAAACAATACACAAATACTTTAGTAGCATTTAGTTATGTACGAGTTTGCTACGAAGTATTTGTTAGATGTGCATGCATTTGAAATGTGTTGAACATTACAGAAAATATCGGTAATATGTCATCCAAAAATATGCTGGTACGCTTTTAGTTTTTTTTTCCAACTACTTCTGCGGTGTTGATTTCTAACCAGTAAGAAATAAATAAATAATAACATTTTTATTTTTATTTTTTTTATTTAAATGTGCTTTAATATTTGCAAACGTATATGTGCCACAAGTTTTGCCTATAAATAGATTCTGAAATGGATTTTCGTATTCGAATCGGTGTTTTGAATAAGTTATCGTTATATTTATTATTACCTAAACATACTGCTTTAATATTAAACAAATAACTGAGAATTCTTCAAATTATTGGCGTTTAGTCATGAGTTGTTAATTACACGGAAATTGTAAAATTAGCTTTTTAATCAAATAAATAAATAAATATTTTGTAATGATTTTTCGGTTGAATTAAGATGAAAACTAGTTTTCCAAACAATTTTATGTTGACAATGACTGGAAACATTTTTTTGAATATTTATAACTATAAAAATAGTGTTACAATAGATATGTAATTACAAAATATTACATCTTTCGATAGCTTATATAGCGAAAAAAAATTATACGAATTTAAAATACCTTTTTACATAAATTTCAATTAAAAATATTTAAAAAAAATGCTATAAGGAATAAGAATACTCGTAAAAGTAAAAAAGAAATATTATTTTACGAAAGTTAGTAAGAACATATTTTCAGTGTTTCAAGATATTAAAACCTTCAAGACTATTTAATTACAAAATTTTTAAAATTTGCTTCTATAATCAACACATTCAAAGGTAATGGGATACAAAATAATTGCATGTATGGGAAATTCTTTAGCAAAGCAAACCACTTTCTGTCCACTTTTCCTTTCCTCGACTTTGTGACGCAGTGTAGTTTTTTTATGTAATCTAGTTTTTTGTCTGAAACCATTTACTAATCTCTCCAAAGTATGCTATTTTTTTGTACAAAAAAAACAATACAAATTTTCAAATAAATTTGAGCAAACTACTCTTTCGTTGGATTGGTGGCACTGCGCAAGAATCTGAGGGCAATTTTTAAAATTAAACATTTTTTAATGAGCTTAAAGAGTTCATTCAAATATACAAAATTCACTGTCTGGATATCGAATTTTAGTTCAGTGACTCCCAAATACCGACTAGGTTAAGTTTATTTGGAACATTATATTTTTTTACGAATATTCCCAACAAAAAATATAATTTTTTGGTGACACACGTCTCTTAAGAAATTTTTTTTTAGTTAGAAAATGCATTTCTCTCAAAATGTTACTTGTGTCCCCTTTATTTTAATCCGCTTTTATTATATACAATTTTTTGCTTAGTTGATTTGTTTTTCCAGAATTCTTGACATTTTGCCGTATATTTTCGAACAAACGCCGCATAATTTCAAAGTTTTTACAACTGTGGACATAATTTTCACATTTGATCGAATCTGGCGTCCTTTTATTGGTCGTGGCTTTATAGGCTCTTACATTCACCAAAACTTTTTAATGCAACCCAAAACACGAATTTAAGAAATTTTAAGCTAATTACTGTTATTTTTTTGCAAAAGAAATTATGCGCTTATCACCCATTTGCGGTTTACAATAAGTATTATTCTTATATTAAGATTTGTAAGAAATTTGCTCCTTTTGTGAAAAAGTTTAATAAGTAAATTTAAGTATTTGTTTAGGTCATCCCAAAGCTGACTTACTGGACACACTTGCAACAATTAAATTAAATATTCTAAATCGCCCCACCTTTGCCTCCTTTCAAGTTTTTCCAAAATAAGTATAGTTTTTCTTCATAACTTCACTAGCAATGCAGAAAAGTGGCAAACTTTTACATGCATCGCTTTAGTAAATTTTCTTAATCTAGCGAATAATGCGGAAAAACTTTTTAAACACGAAATTTAAATTCCAACTGGGTAAATTACTACTCCCTTCTCTATACAAACGAACGTAAACTTTTAAGTGTTCGTCTTTTAAGTGAGTGTGTTAAATGTGGTTCGAACTCGAATAGCTGTTGAGAGGTACAGTACTAGCTGAATTATAAAGTATGCCAGCATTTTAGAAAGCAAATGCGTTCAATCACTGTTTTGTAAGTTTTAAAAGTGTTAAATGTTTCTCCAAATCGTAGGTATTACTGTACTTGAATTGTGTTGCCGTAAATTACATTGAATGACATGCCTAACTTTCTAACAGCGTTTCGCTGCAACTTTCATGCATTTCCCCTACTCTGCTGCCATGTTTTTTGTGCTTAATTTTGCACTTTATTTACTATCAATTTTCACACCCGTAATCGAAGATTTCCAAGTAAATTCGAAGGTACTTGAATTTATTGCCACCAGCTGAATATCAAATTTCGATGTTGCACGTAGTTGCATTCGAGACTTTTGACCGGAGAGGTTGCAAAGCTTGTGAAATTTTTTGTGTTGTGATTTATGGGTTTTTAGTGTAGACAAGAAAAAGGTGATATTCTCAATGAAAAAAGCGCCCTAAACACTTGAAAGTTTGTTATTTCTGCGGCAATTAAAAAAAAGAAATTTCTCCATTTGAAAAGAAAGCATATGCGAGTATTTGGAACGATTTTTCGTCATCCCTTGTCAAGTTCGGTTTGGAGACAAACCGGTTTCGGCGTTATGCCATCTTCAGTGTCAATTTTCGTATTATTTAGGATGTTTGTTGGGAAGAAGTACAACGACCAACTAAATGATAATATAATTTTCATATACACAGATGCTTTTCTCTTTTACTAAATTCATATAATCTGTTATATTTTTTTAGTCTCGCACACAAACAGCCGTGCATTTGGTCTCCAGTCGACAAACAGGTACAGCAACAAATATTTTGCGCGCCTTATTAGCAGCAGCTGGAAAGGAAATTCGACTAAAAACAGACGGGGTAAGTAAAAATATTAAAGATTAGAAACAAAATATGAAATTGTGAATGTGTTATATTTTAACGAACATTATTTATTGTCAAATCGTAGTAATATTTATGGGAATTTTTTTCAGAAAAAATGTTAAGAAACTAAATATAGAAAATGAGCATCGATTAATAGAATCAAAAATAATAAAATATAAAATAAGGCATTGCAATCTATCTGACGACAATCTAGAAAATATACAAAGCTGTAGAAGAGGGGAATTAATGAAGAAACCAGTTTTGAGGTTAAAATTTATAATATATATTTTTGACAAATCAGCTAAGAAAATATTTTCAAGAAATTTTTTATTTTGCAAGTTGCAATTTAGGTTTTTTACGCAATTCATTTTATCTAGTTATCTGGCTATGTGCTTATAAATTCTTTCATTTTCCTACAACAAAGTATATGGAAATTTTACTTTTTTGTTGTAAACTGAAAAAATTATAGCAACATAACCAAATATCGTGTAAATCTAGAAGGCGTGAAGCTATTTTTTAACCCACATATTTGGTTAAATTTATTTAGTTAGAAAATACAAATCCTTACTTACGTCAAATGAGTTATTTTTGTCTACCTCTAGAAATTAAAATGTTTAGTTATCGTTGTGTTTAGCTTGTATAGCTGTGTATTAAATGTGATGTTAGGGAACACGGCGTATGAGTTATAAAATTATCAATGCCAAGGAGTTAGGCAGACAACGATAATAATTATGCCTAAAAATATGCGTTTTAGTTGTGGCAAAGGCTGCATAGAAGCAGAAGAAAAATCAAATATTTTAACCCACACCAATTGGGTTTGTGCATTCATTCCAACCGACCTCCTACTTCTTGCTTCCTATAGGCGCCTTGTCGCTGTTTCCTTTGTGCAAGTAATCTGTAAATCGTGTCAGTTCGTACCAACGTAAACAAAAATGTAGAAAACATAGCAGCAGCAACGGAAACATAAACGCCAACTAAAGCTAATAAACGAGTTATATAGCAACAATAATAACAAAATAATAACAAAATCAGTTGAAAAAAAAATAGGATATCCAAAATAATAAATGCGAATGAGAGAATGTAAAACACGAAAAAACAAAGAAACAAAATATATAAAAGCCCACGAGCATAAAAGCGCCAACTAGCAAATTTAGCAGACAAAGCTAATAAAAGTAACGTGAGCCATAAAAAAAATAACAGCAATAAGGAACTCAAGCAACTAAATCGATGCAGCGTACTTAAATACATACATACATTAATGAAAGGGGCAAAGCGATGGGCTTTCGAAAACACAAAAAAAAATGCACACACACAAACTGAAAAGATTTTCGGAATGACAACATGTACTCGATTGCAATGCAATAAATTAAAATTCAAATGTAATTCATTGCATACAGATTAGTGCATAGAGGAGCGAACAGTTGAGCTTGGTAAAATCGCAGACTAATTTTTGCTGATAGAAATCATATTGAAATTGATATTTCGTAGTTAGAAATCTGTAAAAATGACAAAATAAAGCAGCACGAAAGGCAGAAAAAGATATTTCAAATTTTAACAAAAACAATAAAAAGCTAACAAAAAAGCGAAAAAAATATATAAAAATGGCATTTAAATTAAACAAGTAAAATGTAAAAAATTGTTAATAAGTTTCCCGAAATGAAAATTTTGTAGTAATTTTGGAAAGCGTTTTGTTTTCTTTTGTTGTTACAAAAACATTACGTTCTACCTAGTATCAAGCAGCAGCAGCAACAAAACAAACCAAAAAAGAAGATTTTGTACTTTGAGTTGAGCGGAATTTTAAGCTCAAAACTCACCTTAAGCTGTAGTTACATACATACATAGAACCAAAAGATGCGTCTGGAAATTTCACTTTCTTTCGATTGGTGTGCTGAAACGGGAACTGATAAAAGCAGTGGCAATAAATAGTGAACGCTTGAAGCCTACAAATTATCTCATGTAACGACATTGCCTTCACCTTTAATTATTTTATCAGTTGCCCTAATTTTGTAATACAGAATAATGACACGCTCCCGTTTGGAAGATCTCCCCCGTTACCACTAGGGGTTCTTTAAATTATATCGGATAAATACACATTTAAATATTTTTTATATAAAATCTTAAAAAAATAAAATAATGAATATTGATTATAAAGGCAGAAAACTTAAGTCAAAACTTGAATAATTGAGATCAAGTAAAGCTAAATCAGGGTGCCTTTCAATTGCAATTACTCTATCTGTTATCAAAAAAAGACAACTTCCGTAAATTCCTATCAAAGAAGCCAGAGAAGACTATCAAATAAAAAATAATAAAAAAATGATGAAGGAAAAACACAACAGTTGATCCAGCAAGCTTAGTAAGCACACAGCGTGTTGGTTAGAAACTCAAGGTAGCTTGTCTCGATCTAATGTAAGAGTGTTTGAAAAAAGCACCTTTAAGTTTGGTTGTTTTCTAAATAAAATCTTCCAATGTTTATGTACTCGTATATTAAAAGAAAACATTCCTTAATTTGTAGAGATATACCGTGAAAGACAAAAGTCTGAATATGTTTATTTTGGCTATTAATTTGGTGGTTAATTTTTTTACAAACTCTTAATTAAAGTTCACGCGACGTAAAGTATAAAATGTATAAACATTTTACCAAACATTTTCGGTTCTTAAATCTAGAAATTAGAAGAAGAAAAAAACACTGGTATGAGTTTTGTAACCAAATTAAGTTTAGTACAATAAATAAAAACAAATTAAACAAATTATCATCTCAGTAGATCTTAGAAATAGTTTTAATTTATTTAAATAATGACCATAAGAATTATATGACACAAAATTATTTTATATCTTAAAAAATATAAAAAAATTTAATGGCTAATTATTCAAGTTGCCATTAGTTTAAATTAGTTTTAAATGAGATGTCAGTATCAAAAAAATTGTTTATTGAAATAAATTCTCGTAAAGCATAACCAATATAATCTTTTCAAAGGAGCATAGTTCGGTAAAGTCAGAATAAATCAGACGTCCTCAAATATCAGACTAGTACCTGAATGAATCAGAATATATTTTCAATCACCAGTACTAGACAAAATTTTAAAATAAATTACCATGAAAGACTTTTTTTCTTTTTACTGAAGTAAGTATAAGTTAAGAAGTAAACAAAGGGGCCATAACAGTGTAACCCATGAAAAATTAGGCGGTTTTCGGAAATTTTTTTTAAAATAAAGTACTCTATAGAATGTTTTAAATTGTTTTGGACATAATAAGGTATATTCTCAGCTATATTTTAGGATTTTCTTTTTACAAAAAATATAGAAAAAACGGAGTTATGTGCTGTCTTCGGAGGTGCCAAAAAAAAAGGGCACCTATTGTTGACATAATTCCGGCCGAATGAGTAGCTGAAACAAAAGGTTATTAAAATTGAAGGTATTTCCTAAACACTGACCAATGATTTTTGAGAAATATCAAAAATTAACAAAATGGCGTGGTTCTGAAAAAATTTGTTGTTTTTTGAGGTAAAAAAATTGTCGTTTTTTAATGCCATATTAACAATTTTCAACCAATGCAAAAGATCGTAGGCTATGGTATATTAAATATATACAAGAAAAATCAGTTTAAATTTGAAGTCGATCTGTAAAATTTTTGTTGAGCTATGATGTCAGCAATTTTGAAAAATGTCGTTTCGAGAAAAACACGTTTAAAGTTTTCTGTAGGCAAGTGCAGCGATTTATATCTACGTGCGGTCGCTCTTTAGAATGCTGCCATTCAAAAAGTATTCAAGATCGATTTTTTGAAAGTGTCACACTGGTATAACTCCTCAAAATTTGCTAATTTAAAATGAGGTTATAGAAACTCATTCATTGTTATTTTATTGAGAGCAACTGTATATGCAAACTATTCATCAAGTCGTTCGTCTTTTCACGTACAAACATACAAACGAATATACGTATTTACATATAAATATATGCCACTTTCTTATTTTACCGCCCAACCACTTAATAGTAAACTTGGCTCTATTTTACCCAAAAAAATCACACAAACATACACACACACACACACTCCCATGTAGACATAAGTTTATGTGCTTGTAGCAGCATTGTCCGTTCTTCAATTTCTCCTTGGCACGCAAACTGTTTCTGTTGTTCTTTTTTCTCTGCATTTTTTGCGAATGAATATGAAAGTGTCTGAGACAGCAACTTGGCGTCGGTGAAGTTAACAAGTTGAACTCTTTATGAATGCAGCAAAAATGACAGACTTGACGACATACGAGTACAAATATATAAACACTGATTCGCCTGTTTTTTGTAATTTTTTTTTTTATATGCTCTAAAGGTCCTCCCGTATTTTTATATAAGATATATGTATGCACTTAACCGTGTAAATATAGATATATATGCACATACATTTGTGTGTACGTAATCAAACAAGTCTACCACCGGCAATGGTAAAAATGTTTGAAAAACCATTATAGTTTCCAAGTAACAATGACATAAACACGCACCTTTCAACATTTCCGTAGACGCTAACGTAATGCGTTGAAATTGCAGCATACCTTTAGGCGACACAGGATATGTACATATGTACATATGTACGAGTATATGAGATATTGAGGGGCGAAAAGTCGAAAGAATGCAGATTACGGAAATGAAAAGTGGATAGAAATACTGAATGGAGCAATTGTTGAGGAAATGAAAATTTTCTTTAAAGTATTCTTTAATATCGTATTTACTGAAATTTTTATGTATTTCTGTATGTTTTTTTATTACAAAATTATTTAATTTTTTTATTTACTCTTTTATGAGATTCGAGTAAATATAAGTTATGGTTCTTTTCGATATCTTCAAAATTACGGTGCTCTTGTGAGAAGGCTGAGCATCTTTTGATTAATAAGGTTTTTATTGAAATATTTATTTTAAAAAAAAAATCGCTTTTGCCAATCGTTAGCGAACAAATGATTATTTTACAAAACTGGAATACGGTCAATTTTTTCGCTCGAATTGTTACCATATCAACAAAATTGAAACATTTTTGGCATATCAAAATTAAGGGAGTTTTAATATTTTTCCTATAAGGGTGAAATGATTTCAACGCTCTTTTATCAACAAAAAAAAAAAAGAAATTAATTAAATTAAGTTTTTAACAAATCTGTTACGACTTTAAAACAAGTATGACCAAGGAAAGTATATTTTGACCAAATTATTGGAGAAATTATTTAACAAAGTTAAGAAATTTTTGTAACAGGGTTACTTTTTGCATTACTATGTACTTGTTTCTTTGAAAATTATTAGTAAAAAACAGTAGTAAATTGATTTTGGAGAAATCGATTATAAAAGCTGTATCACGAGTATTTTATACAAATTTTCTATTCTCGAAATTATTTATGAATTTCAAATTTCATATTTATAGAATTCATGCATATTATTTAAAACTTATTGTATTTAATTTTTTTTAAATTTTTACAGAGAGGAAAAGTTCCACTCCTACTTGCTGTAGAATCTGGTAATCAGTCTATGGTTAGAGAGCTGCTCTCAGCTCAAACGTCGGACCAACTGAAGGTATTACAACAATTTTACTTACATGTATAAATTTGAAAACATAATTTAATAAGTACGTAATTAATATTTATTATTAATACACCTATTATTCCATCAAGTACTGTACTCAGTTCACAACGAATCCTTTAAGACAATTTTTTGAAATTTCTGCAGTTTTTTTGACTCACAAAAAATACAACGATGGGTCTTATGATGTTTTTGACATCACCTTTTCAGTTTCAATTAATCTTTATTTGTACTTTCTAAACTCTATTTTTTTTCCATAAGTTCCATAAAATGCTCAATTCTAAAATGAAAATTTGAAGTAGTCGAAAATTGCCACTGTTTTTTTTTTTAAGAAAAAATTAAACAATATCATCAAAAACTACAAAATAAAAAGTACATATTCATGAAAATTGAATGGGTCATAAAACTGTATAATTCCAGTATTTCAAAAAAATCGGCCATACATTTGATGTCTCAATTCAATCATCTATGGTATTTCTAAGTTTAAAAGGCCGCTTGCATGAAAACTTAAGGAAAATATCCGAATAAAGACAGATTTATGAAATCACGAAGATGAATGGAATTAATTGTCTGTGAAAGCAAATAAAGTAAAATAAGTTAAGAACAGTTATAATAACAATGAAGAAAATGTGTAGATGTATAACTCAACAATTATCTTTTCATAGCCAAAATGGAATTTTTTGAACATTTTTTTTTTAATTCCTAAAAACTCTATTTTGCAATATCGATTACTGAGCTCTGATTTTATAAAATCCAAGTTTTAAAACTAATATTGAATTTCCGTTTTTGTTGTTAAAGAATGGCATATGTTTTTATAAAAATACGCTGAAAATATATTTAAAAAAAAACCTTGTAAATATGCTCTGAAGATATATTTTTTCCACCACTGTAAACATATTTGCTTACAATGAGTGAATGCATTCCAAAACACTTGTTTTGGTCCTTATGCATTTGTTATAGCAGTAATATGTCCACCTTGAAATGTCAAATCGCCACTAATATACGACTTTACTTCTACATAAATCAATCATTGTAACAGAGCTCTCAAAACTTTGCGCTCAAGACTAAGCTTAGTACATAAAAATGCATATCAAATCGACGCAAATACAAAACTTTGTGCGTCCGCTATATTAAACTACTCGTAGTATGTAAATATGTTCACACACACTAGTGCAAGTGTGTAAGTACGAAATCGCAGGCATGTAAAAAGGGCAAAACACACGTAGCGCCAGTGACATTGACGACCGTTGCATGCCACAAACACAAACTGGCACGCGGTCTACAAGTCAGATATGCACTTGTAACATAGCCGGGGCATGCGGCATTCTATTAAGCCATTGCGCCACAAAGTATGCAACATTTAGACGGCAGTACTCAAACTTTATAAAAACAGTTGGTGTTGAAAATTAAAATTTTCCCTTGCGAATGCGTTGATTAAATTGCCAGCGACGTGCAATGTGAGTGGGTCATGGCAGTTCGACTGGCGGTCACAGGGCAAATCTTGATGCAGCCAGTTAAATTAATGCTCATGCGAGGAATTCCCCATGAACTAAATTTTATGAGAAGCTTAATTTTTTCTTTGTTTTTGTTTGGTTTTGGTGTCGATTTCAATTTGCACGTTAAATTGAGTTCAGTGTGGCAAGCGAGTGGTTGAGTCACGCAAGAGTTGGTAAAGCATCGAAAATTTCGAAGACGCACGTGGGAGCTTTGATTAAGTACTCAAACACTTAAGTTTTTCTTTTGTAGGGTTACGTGGGGGCCACACGCTGGTGAATAGTTGACTTTGAGCAGCAATTTCGTATATGGATTACAAAATTTGACCATCAATATTCCAATGCAATTAGACGCGTTGAACGATTCACTTTACCTTCACATTCAATTTGGTTGTCACGCAAATTGCATACATTTTAGGAAAAACCGCGCTAGCGAAATGTTGACCCCGAAAATCAATGAACAATTTTTATTTTTCTCTTTTCTTTCATAACTTTCACCTTCTCAATTACCCACTCCCTCTCTCTCACTCACCCACTTATTCTGCCTTTAATTGCTTTCCACTTTTTTATCAATAATCTGCAACTTTTCCACCACCTTTCGCAGGCCACAACAGCTAATGGAGACACGGCCCTGCATTTGGCCGCCCGACGACGGGATGTCGATATGGTACGCATTCTGGTCGATTATGGAACCAATGTTGATACCCAGAATGGTGAGGGTCAGACACCATTGCATATAGCCGCAGCCGAAGGCGACGAGGCATTACTCAAGTACTTCTATGGCGTGCGCGCTTCCGCTTCCATTGCGGACAATCAAGGTAAATAAGGTTCAGCTTCCGTTTAACATAATTGTTGTATTTTAATCAATATTTGCTTGTGGCTTGTATTTATTGCTCACTCATAAGCACAGATCGTACACCGATGCATTTAGCAGCTGAGAATGGCCATGCGCACATCATTGAAATTTTGGCGGACAAATTCAAGGCGAGCATCTTCGAACGCACAAAGGATGGCAGCACGCTGATGCATATCGCCTCGCTGAATGGCCATGCCGAGTGCGCGACGATGCTCTTCAAGAAGGGCGTCTATCTACATATGCCAAATAAGAATGGCGCGCGCAGCATTCACACCGCGGCCGCTTACGGCCACACCGGTATCATCAATACGCTCCTGCAAAAGGGCGAGAAGGTTGATGTGACCACAAATGTGGGTATCGCTTGCATGTTATAATATACATTTTCATGTACATTGCAATTTCACTTTGCTGTTTGTGCTTGCAGGAGAATTACACCGCACTTCATATCGCCGTTGAGTCTGCGAAGCCGGCCGTCGTCGAAACATTACTTGGCTTCGGCGCGGATGTCCATGTCCGTGGCGGTGCAATGCACGAAACGCCGCTGCATATTGCCGCACGAGTTAAGGATGGCGATCGTTGTGCCTTAATGCTCCTTAAGTCCGGAGCTAGTCCCAATTTAACTACCGATGATGGCCTGACGCCGGTGCATGTGGCCGCGCGTAACGGTAATCTGGCAACGCTGATACAACTCCTCGAAGATGGCGGCGATCCGCTATACAAATCCAATGCAAGTTCTAAAGTCATACGAAATACTTTTTTTTCAGTTTAAATTATTTATTTTCTTCTCTCCAGACCGGTGAAACTTCATTGCACATGGCCTGCCGTTCGTGTCACCCCGAAATCGTACGTCATCTAATCGAAATGGTAAAGGAGAAACATGGTCCCGATAAGGCTACCACTTACATAAATTCAGTTAACGACGATGGCGCCACCGCACTACACTACACATGCCAAATCACCAAGGAAGAGGTCAAGATTCCCGAATCTGACAAAGAGATTGTCCGCATGTTACTTGAGAATGGCGCCGATGTGACGCTACAAACGAAGAACGTGCTAGAGACTGCATTTCATTATTGTGCAGTTGCCGGCAATAACGATGTACTAATGGAGATGATCGCCCACATGAATCCTACTGACATACAGAAGGCCATGAATCGACAGACGTCGGTGGGCTGGACGCCGTTGCTTATCGCCTGTCACCGCGGGCACATGGAGCTGGTCAACAACCTTTTAGCGAATCATGCCAGAGTGGATGTGTTCGACACTGAGGGCCGTTCTGCCCTGCATTTGGCTGCCGAACGAGGGTATCTGCACGTGTGCGACGCACTGCTCACCAACAAGGCGTTTATCAATTCGAAATCGCGTGTCGGTCGCACGGCGCTACATCTGGCTGCGATGAATGGCTTCACGCATCTGGTGAAGTTTCTCATCAAGGATCACAATGCTGTCATCGATATATTGACATTGCGTAAGCAAACGCCTCTCCATCTAGCTGCCGCTAGTGGACAGATGGAGGTATGTCAGCTCCTGCTAGAGCTCGGAGCTAACATAGACGCGACCGACGATTTGGGTCAAAAGCCCATACATGTCGCCGCGCAGAACAACTACTCTGAAGTGGCCAAATTGTTCCTGCAACAACATCCATCGCTGGTGAATGCCACCAGCAAGGATGGTAATACCTGCGCGCACATTGCTGCCATGCAGGGTTCGGTGAAAGTGATCGAGGAGCTAATGAAGTTCGATCGTTCTGGCGTGATCTCGGCTAGAAACAAATTGACTGATGCCACGCCGCTACAGCTAGCGGCCGAGGGTGGACATGCGGACGTGGTGAAGGCGTTGGTGCGTGCGGGCGCCTCATGTACGGATGAGAATAAAGCCGGCTTCACGGCTGTGCATTTAGCAGCACAAAATGGACATGGTCAGGTATTGGATGCGTTGAAAAGTACCAACTCTTTGAGGATAACCAGCAAGAAATTGGGACTGACGCCGTTGCATGTGGCAGCCTACTACGGACAAGCGGACACTGTGCGCGAGCTATTGACGAGCGTGCCGGCGACGGTGAAATCTGAGCCACCGACGGGGCAAAGTTTATTCGGTGATTTGGGCGGAGAGTCAGGCATGACACCGCTACATTTAGCAGCATTTTCGGGCAATGAAAATGTGGTACGATTGCTATTGAACTCAGCTGGAGTACAAGTGGAGGCGGCCACTACAGAGAACGTGAGTCGAATGTCAACTTCTACCATATATTGAACCAATTTAAATTTATTTCCTTTTGCAGGGCTACAATCCACTCCATTTGGCTTGCTTCGGTGGTCACATGTCAGTGGTTGGCTTGCTTCTGAGTCGCTCAGCAGAACTGCTTCAATCGACGGATCGGCATGGCAGGACTGGTCTGCACATCGCCTCCATGAACGGTCACATACAGATGGTGGAGATTCTGCTGGGCCAAGGCGCAGAGATAAATGCCACCGACAAAAATGGTTGGACACCACTGCATTGTGCTGCCAAAGCCGGCTACTTGGAAGTTGTGAAGTTGCTATGCGAGGCCGGTGCTTCACCAAAGTCGGAGACGAACTACGGTTGTGCGGCGATATGGTTCGCCGCCTCCGAAGGTCACAATGATGTGCTGCGGTATCTAATGAACAAAGAACACGACACTTATAGTCTGATGGAGGATAAACGGTTTGTGTATAATTTGATGGTTGTGTCCAAAAACCACAACAACAAGCCAATACAGGAGTTTGTGCTGGTATCGCCAGCTGCCGTGGATACCGCAGCCAAATTGTCGAACATCTATATAAACTTATCGACAAAGGTGGGTAGAAAAAGAAGAAAATTAAGCGCCTTTCCGCTGTTCATTCATCCCATTCCATCTATGGGAATAAAAATGTTCGAAGTAAAGCGCTCCACAGCCGTAATAAAGCCTAAATAATGTACCTTCCCTCACTTTCATCCCACTTAGTTTGAAAAAAACTAGTGAATCTCTCGAGACGAAACCTTTTTCGAGACCGAAAATAGGAGTTTAGAAGTTGAAGCCTTTAACAGATGTCTACATAAAATTCTTGCTCTTCTCTCTATATTTATTTAAATAATTAAAATTTTTGTTATCAACAGGAAAAAGAACGCGCCAAAGATTTAGTTGCCGCTGGCAAACAATGCGAGGCTATGGCCACCGAACTGCTAGCACTAGCCGCTGGCTCTGATTCAGCCGGCAAAATACTCCAAGCCACCGATCGCAGAAACGTCGAGTTCCTGGACGTATTAATTGAAAACGAACAAAAGGAAGTTATAGCACACACTGTAGTACAACGTTATTTGCAGGTAAGTTTACGGTATGGCCATAATCCCAAACTGCTTATATCTCAAATTATAATGCAGGAGCTCTGGCGCGGCTCCCTCACCTGGGCGTCGTGGAAGATCTTACTACTCTTAGTTGCCTTTATTGTATGCCCGCCCGTCTGGATCGGTTTCACTTTTCCAATGGGTCATAAATTCAACAAAGTGCCTATTATCAAATTCATGTCCTATCTCACCTCGCACATCTATCTGATGATTCATCTAAGCATTGTGGGCATAACGCCCATCTATCCTGTGCTGCGACTAAGTTTGGTCCCCTACTGGTACGAAATTGGGCTGCTCATTTGGTTGAGTGGTTTACTTTTGTTCGAGCTGACAAATCCATCTGACAAATCTGGATTGGGATCGATTAAATTGTTGGTGCTGCTGCTGGGCATGGCCGGTGTGGGCGTGCATGTGGCCGCGTTCGTCTTCGTCTCCAAATTGTACTGGCCAACACTGATCTATTGCCGCAATCAGTGTTTCGCATTGGCTTTTCTACTAGCCTGCGTGCAAATATTGGACTTTCTATCGTTTCATCATCTTTTCGGACCATGGGCTATTATTATTGGTGATCTGCTAAAGGATCTGGCACGCTTCTTGGCTGTGTTGGCGATTTTCGTATTTGGATTCTCTATGCATATCGTTGCACTCAATCAATCATTCGCGAATCTTAAGCCAGAAGATTTGCGGGGATTCGAGAAGCGCAACCGCAATCGTGGTTACTTTAGTGACGGTAAGTACGAAGTTTCGAGATGTTATGTGTTTTGAGATTTTAATTTTTGTATGAATGTTTAGTTTCAAAAGGAGAAAAGTGTCCATGAGACACATCGTGTGGAGGCACTTTTCTCTTTTATATTTATTTAAATTGAAAAGAGCTGTATGGATAAGTATCTGCCTTCAAAGCACTGTAACCGTTTGCCTTCAAGTTTAAAGTTTCTCTCGGATATAGCTTGCATGCCGAACAATTACAGACCACACGTATTAGATGTCCTTTGAAAAAAAAAAAAAAAATATGTATACATAAAACCAACTGTTGTTGCTGCTTATCTAATTTCTAAATGTGTTCTTGCATTGAATCTATATATTTCTCGCCATTAACACGCCACCACCTGCACAGATGACATGCCAACACCGCGTCCTCCCCCAAGCTCCGCTGAGCGTTACGTCGATAGTCGCAGTTTATCTAGCGAATTTCGACGTAAACATAAAGATGATCGTAAGTTCGTTACTGGCGTCACAAAGTTATATAACTGTGAATGCCTGCATTTGTATTTGTGTGTGCTGCCTTCGATGTTGTGTCCACATTGTTTGTTACACCCCTTTATTGGATTGTTCAGTTAAGATATCGGATTATTGTTACGTGTTCGAAATCGTTATAATTTTCGCTCCGAAATTTAGAGGGCATGTCAGCTTTGAGTGGTCACCACACCTACCCATCTGTGCATCCTTGATGTTGTGTATTAATGTTTGCTTAGGTTTTGTTTACAAAGAATTTTCTAATGGAATGTTTTTGCTCTTTATTTTGTATTTTCTATATATTTACTCTTCATATTAGCATGCTTTAGAAGAATATTATTTTATTTTCCTCTCTCCTCTAATCTTGCTCACTTTTTATTGTGTTCTTTGTGATATTTTTTTAATTTCAAAGCTGTTTGCACTATTTTTCCCTATAAACTCTATGAGTACACCTAACACTTCTACTACTGTTTGCTATTTTATGTTAACACTTTTGTCAGTTTTAGTTAAGTAAACCGTTGTCCCTCCTTACTTCACGCTATTCAATTTCTCATACCAGTTAGAACTCTCCGTTCTTACTATCCTTTTTATATTAAGAACCTCACTACCAACTATGCAAGGAATGCTCCTTTAGTGCGTTCTCTTCGTGAATTAAACGAAATCTCGGATTCTGTTGCGCTGGACTTTTCTTTGTCGAAAACTGTGTTTTTCAAATTTTTAAACTCAATTCTATAACATATGAGTAAGTCATCGTTTTTAGTCAGTAAGAACCTTGTAGTTTTTTGACTTCTTTTTTTAAAAATAAATAAATAAATAAATGTAAGGAAATATTAAACGAAAACGAATTGAAGACAATGTGAGTTTTATATGTTTATCAAACGTATTAGTTAAACTAGTTTTTCAGTTCGTGCGAATTTTATATTTTTACTTGCCACATTTTGCGACTTTGCAGCTCAACATTTTAGAGCAAACAAAGCTGTAAACCCCTTCGATCATTTAGTTTGGAAAATTTACTTAGGCTGGGAAAACACAAAGTTTGTTTAATAACTTTTGCAGAAAATATTTGCAAGAAGAGTGTAAAGTGCTAAGGAAAATATCACGTTAGGAAATTTGCAAGAGTGTGAAGGAAAAATAGTGAGCCATATTAAAAGAGAAAAAAAAATAGACAACGTTATTGAAACAAGTAAAAATTTGTAACTACTCAGTCGACAGGAAACATTTTTTCAACATCGTAGGTATCTTAAATTTATGTAAGCAAAATGCATGATTCAATTATAAAAGATTTGGTAACTAAGCAGCTAGCTCCCTCACTTTTTGTCAAACGGCTCCCTTAGCACCCAAACCGTGTTGCTTCTTAAAAATAAAAATAGTAGTAACCTGAAAACTTTTTAATGCCAAAAACTAACAGGCAACACTTTCTTTCTTTTGTCCGAGTAAACAGTAAGTTCAAATCCGGCTTTTAAAGACAGCCATTTTTCTAATTACAAGACTGACCCCGTATCGTAAATATTTCATGTATATGTGTAAAAATGACGCGCTTTTCCATTTAATGCTTTTCGCACGCTGGTCAAAAATTAAAAAAAATATATACTTATAAGTACATAATTATGTTTTGTAAGCGTAGTTATTGTATTTCTTAAAAAAATCAATAACATTTTACTACTAGTTATTTACTTTTTAAGAAAGGGAAAAAAATTCTAACCCGTTTTCTATACTACGTAAAACAACGCTTTATAAGGGAGTGTCAAAATTCGAATGTCATTATTTACCTAACCTTTATAATTGAATCATGAGCAAAATGCTCGCGGTTGTGGAAAGTCAAATGATTTTTTTTCGATTGACTTTGGCATTTCGCATGTTTTCTGACTGCTGCAAGTTCCAAAATTTCAGTGCTAGGAGTATAAACCTCCAGAGTATAACAATCCTCCTCAAATTTATTTCTAGGTGCTCCTGCAGATATGTCAAACGCGATTGTATGTGTCTGTCACATATATTCACAGATACTAATACATGTAAAAGCTGCGCATGCGCACAACGTACATTTTTATCAAAGCTTTCTTCTCTTGATTGCCAAATTCTAACACATTGCGCAGATAGGTTACTGTCAATATATAAGTATTATATACATAACCAAAGGACTGTTAAACTTATGTATATCGAAATAAGTATTTCTTTTTTTTTTAAATCAAAAAATTTTTAGAGGTTGTTCAGAGCTCTCCCGGATATTTTACGCAGGAAAAATAGATCACTCATAAAAAAGTATAGAATTTTTGAAAATTAATATTTTTATTTTTTTTTTTATCCTAGGGGTCCTCAAAAAAATGCAAAAACACGAAATTAGTCTGAATTTAGTATTATGAAAGAAATAATGATTTTTAAATATGTTCATATGCGATTTACAACTTTTCAGAATGAACTATTTTACGGGTAAATAAATATAATTTTTTCAAATAAAATTTTATCGGACATTTTCGGAAATAAATTAGGAAATAAATTTGAAATCAAAGACACCAAAACAACTACATAAATAAAAAATAATTTATTAGCATTCATACAAAACAAAATAAATAATTACTGTGTGGAGGATGCTCTTAAGCCAACTTTTTTTATTTTCGCTCTGTAAAAATCGAATTTTCCAGTCGGTCAGCGAAGTCACAGCGTTTTAACAGTATGCTTCGGACAAGCCCGGTTTGCTTTAATAATTAAAAAGATGAAAAACTGATTTGACAGAAAATAATATGTATTTATTACACACATACATATGTACCCTCAATGATTTTCTATACAGGAACGATTTTCCGTCATCCCTTGTAAAATTTGGTTTTAAGACATATCGGTTTCGTCGTTGTGCCATCGTCAGATATACATACATCAAATTTCCACTCGGTCAGAAAATCAGAAGAAAATCAAAATACAGATTTACTATACTTTCATTGCGAAATTTAAAATAAATTTAAATCAAATATAAATAACCAATAACCATAATTCAAAACATTTTACTTTGATCTTTATGGCAGATATTTTGCTGACTTTAACAATTTTCTTAAAATCTATTAGAGCTGCTCCCTGTGTATAAAGCGGCGTGCGGAAAAAAAAACAATACACATTTTTAGTTGAGTTGTTTTTATTATATTTTTTTTAAACAGTCTATAAAAATAGTAAATCTACTGAAAAGTGTTGTGATTTTTTAACTTTACGATACTTTATTATACTTGTGAATCCTCTAATAAAAGCACTGGATGATAAAGCTCGTCACTGAGACCAAAACAAAATCTTAGTTGTGATTATAGTAAATCTTAAAGTTTTTTTTTCCTCAGGAAGGTTTTTAATTTTGATAATAACTTTACAGAAATGGTTTACTTGTTTTTCCTGCTCTGCAGTGACTCTTTTATGTATTCAGTTTAATTATTTTAAGATTATTTGAATATGGATGGAATTTTTTGTCAGTAGTGTATTTGTGTACTTTTTGGGTTAATATTCATTCGGTTTTTCAACTTTAAAGCAAAAAAGTACTTTTACAGTTAATCAAGGGTAAAATGTTGAGCAAACAATATTGTTAACTACAAGTCAAACTAGACAAATTATACATTTATTTTCATTATTATTTCTTTTTATTTCTGCGTACGTTCATTTGCTTCCTTTGCTATATGTACTTTCGTTTATTTAGCTATTTATTTATTAAATACAAATCCTATACATTTGGCGCATGTTGATGTTTAACCAAAGCTACAAGGCATTTGTATAACCCATTTCCGTTGGGATGGACAACAGCTTCTGCACAAAGCAAAGTCGATGTTAGTAAACTCGTACCACAAAATTGTGTTGCTTTAAACGTGAGTGGTGCACCAAGTCAATAAAAAAAAAAAACAAGTATATAAAAAACAAAATAAAGCTCTCACGCCTCACAGTCACTCGGTGTCCAAATGCGCTAGTATCGCTAAAAAAAAAAGCTCACAAGCAACTACTAATAACAAAAATTGTCTCTTGACATTTATTTTGATTCTTTTGACGCCACAAAAAAAATCGTTTTATTGAAAACTTTCGCAAAACATAAAAAAAAATTACAAATTTCTAAAGGACCCATGACGCCATTTTTGGCATTCGAGCGCCTCTTCTTCGCCGTATTTGGACAAACTACGACCGTGGACATCAATCCAATGCGCCACCTGCGCCCCGAATGGACCGAGGTCCTGTTCAAGTTCGTATTTGGCATCTATTTGCTTGTGTCTGTGGTTGTTCTCATTAATTTGCTCATTGCTATGATGTCGGATACTTATCAACGCATACAGGTTGGTATCGCATGCAATTTATTAATTGTAAGTTTGTTTTTTTTTTGTTTCTGTTCTCTCTTCCCCTAAAAATTTACAAAAAAAAAAAAACATATCATATTAATATCACAAAAACAAATTTATTGCGCTAATTGTGGAAAATGGTGGCAAAATACAAAATTCAAAAAAAAAAAATGGACGCCATTATTGCTACGATTGTCGCTTTTGGTGGTGATTTTATTTATTATTTTATTCTTATTAACACTTTTATCTTGCGCGCTATGTCCTGCCGATTGGCTCGATGTTAATGTGTGTTTGTTGGTGTTTCTGTGGGACGTAGTGCGCATGCATCCGATTACCTCCTTTGAGTTACTCTTCTTCGCCGTCTTCGGTCAGACAACGACCGAACAAACGCAGGTTGACAAGATACTAAACGTAGCCGAACCCACGCAACCGTACTGGGTGGAGTATCTGTTCAAAATAGTCTTCGGCATTTATATGTTGGTGTCGGTGGTTGTGCTAATCAACCTGTTGATTGCTATGATGTCCGACACCTATCAGCGAATTCAGGTAGTATTCAATAACTATACCCTTTCGGTACACAAAATACATTTCTTTTTAATTAAATACTTTAAATCAGCAAATTATGTATGTTATCTAATAATCTGGTCTTGAGCATTCAAAAGAACAGGTGGTAATACAAAAAGGGTCATAACAAATTTGGTTGACAGAAAGCGATAACTACCAGGGATGAGGATAACATGCGTTGCATGTTTGTTGTGAATTTTTTTTTGTACATACATATATCAATAAATATTTCTTATAAAGTTCAATCCTTCTGGGTTTATTAAATGCTGTAAATATGAATGCGCTTCTATATAAAAAAAAGAATAAGAAAAAATAAGATTTTGAGAGAATACAAAATTGGTGCATGTAGTGGTTTGACAGAAACAGCTGTTAAGACATGTCATAGCAACATTTCTTAACATTGCCAGGGTTGCCGTATTGTTCAAAGCACTATCTCCTTTAAATAATAATTCACTATTTAGAAGCCCTTAACTTTATTTCCGTTTCAGTCTTGTCAAGCTTCTCCTCTGACTTTTCTATCCGATCAGTACTGATGGATACTTTTATATTTGAGTTAGTGTTTATAATTCCTTATTAATAAGATATTCAATTTATCTAAGAACCAGGTAATTTAAACCTTAAATGTTTCTCCAAAAATAGGCAGTTTCCGGTCAGTATTTAGAGGATTAAACTGATATTTATATAACTATTCGTTTTTTCCAAGTATATTTAGGAGCTGTTGGCTCATTGAAAGTAAATAATCGGTTTACGAAACACAGTGGAACATTTGTGTTAAAAAACGTGTTCATACGGCAACCCTATCAAGTTTTTTTTACAACTATTCAAGTTTGACTTGACTGAAGAGTTATGTGCTATCAAAATTCCCGGCAGTGCTCAGTTTTGTATTCCATCATCATTTCATTAACTCTGTAACAACCATACCCTTAAGCAATGTATAAGGACTCTAGCTGATATTTAAAGAAAAATTTTTATTATTGACTTGAATTCAGAAAGAAATGCATTTTTGCAATATTTTTTAAAAACGCCTGAAACTGGATTTCTTAAAAAAAAATGTTTTCATTATATGTTAATATTTTTTAACTTTATATAAGTGCGTACATTGTTTTGTTACACTTTTACAAATGAAAGCTATGGCAAGAGCTTTCTACATTTCAAACGAATTTAAGTAGGCTAGATAATGTGGAAGCTTTGTGCAAAAAAATTCTATTTTTTGAAGCTTTTGAGCTTTAGCAGCTTCCGTACATGCAAATATAGCAAGCTTCGCGTCTCAATTTAAATAAATACTACAATTATTAAGCTTTTCTGCAGTTTCCAAATAGTTTAAACTATGTACATCCATCATTTGCCCAGACTTGCAACTTCAGTTGACGAAAAAACTGCGTTAAGAGTACTAATCGCAAAGGGTCTTAAAGATACAATAAACGAAATATTGTTTCTTTACGATGACAAAGTGCTATCTTCAAACGCTTGGTTTGTTAAAAAGCTTAGCCTGTCTAGTTTAGAGCGAAATGCTTATTAGAATAGAATTTAGTTAGAAAAAAAATATACATTTTTAAAGCTTTAACATATTAGTTTAGTGAAAAGCTATGAAGCAGTAAAATGTGCTTTGAAACAATAGCCGAGCTTTCATGCTTGCCACATACCATACGAAGCCTGCGTGCTTTCAATGTGTTAGATTTAGTGAGGTAGAAATGTGTGTGTGCTTTCTATGTAAAGTTATGCATGTTTAATTGCATGCAAATTATATTTTGTTTTAGTTAAAATATTTAAATTTCTAATATTGTTTTGCTTTCAATGAGTAGCGAAAGCTATCGAAGCTTTGTATGATACAATAAGTAAAAGCTCTACGAAAGCTTTCGTGTTAAATTGTGATCTTATTGCGTTACACAATTTATAAAATAATACGCATACATAAATATTTCTTAATGCATCAAAAGCGAGATTTGTGAACGGCAGCTGGCAATAAGATTTCGATTTCGATTTCACTGGACAATAGAGTTTAAAGGAAAATTGAAAGCTGAAAGAATAACAATATAAGAAATTATTTTTATATAATTTTCGACGCTTACAGGCCTTTATATGTATTTTAATAAATATATCTTCTTTCCAGCGTACAATAGTTATTTTGAAAAAAAACTTTAAATTTTTAATTGCTTTAACAATTAAATATTGCATATTTGTTCTTTATTTCTCCCATGTCCTCATCAACACACACTTTAACATATACATATATGCACGTCTAATGGATTGCAACTCTACATTTTTACAAAATTCATGCCACCTTACGATACTATGCGCCTACTTTTTGGAATAATGCGTTGGTTTTGAAAACATAAAAAAAAATACAAAAAAAAATAAAATGCTTAATAACCGCTTCGAGTTGTTTAGGCTCAATCCGATATTGAATGGAAATTTGGCCTGTCCAAGCTTATACGCAATATGCATCGCACAACAACTGCGCCCTCGCCGCTTAATTTAGTTACCACATGGTTTATGTGGATCGTCGAGAAGGTCAAGGTAAACGACAAGAGTGTTAAACAGCTGCTCTAGCGGGCCTATCCGCTACACACAAATATTATAAACAATAATTATTCTCAACACCAATTTTACCTAACTCGTAAAAATAAAACAGTTGACCTTTTCCCCAACCCATTTAAAACAAAATGGCAACAATACTTTAATTTAATTTTTTTAGTTTATTTTGCATGCACTCTTTACACACACTCTCTATCGTAAATCTCTCTATCTGTATTTGTATTGTAGTCACACGAGCACCCTGTATATGGTCATTTGCACTCTCAAATCAAATACACTTGGCACTGGAAATGTTTGTTCAGCACAACTTGTAGGTGTGTTTGTATACTACTGTCTTAGCTAATACTTATGTGTGTGTTTATTATTGTTGTTGTTGTCTCTTGTCCTTGCCTTTACAACCCACCAATTGCCTGCTGCCAATTGCCAACTGCCAACGCCAACACGTTTCGCTCACTACCGTTCGTTCATCAACCACAATGCTAATACCATAATAAAAACTACACATGCCAAATTCATCGCATAGGCGCGCATGAAGAAAAAGAAGCGTCCAAGTCTGGTTCAGATGATGGGAATACGCCAGGCCAGTCCGCGCACAAAGGCTGGCGCCAAGTGGCTTTCGAAAATCAAGAAAGGTAGGAAATGTATGTGTCGCTGCAATGCTGCTAACCAATTTTAGTAGTTCAACGAAACTTAATGCCACGCCCACTTCACTAGCAAAATGTTAACACTAATTGATATTACAAAAAAAAAGCTCGTGAAGTGCGCATGCGCTCTGAGGCGAGTTTTGCAGCTACGCGTAGCAAAGTGATCCAAGCAGCTTAAAAGCGCGTTGAGCTTGCGATAAGCTCACATGTAAATATTTTTCGTACATATTTAGTATGCTTGCACTGACTATTCTGACTATTGAGTAAATCAAACAAAAAGTGAAGGAAAACTTTTTTCCTACTTCACTTAAGTCACAGTAAATTGGTTCTCTAGCTAGCGCTAGCTCCAAATTTCGCAACTCTCTGCACCTAAATTCAGCACAAATTCTTATTTTCAATTCTTCTTTCGCCCTGTTTTCGTTTTTTTTTTTTTAATTCAACAAATATGATACTACCACAATTAATGGATTGCCAGTAGACTCGGTGGCTCTATCTGTGGTACATCTTTCGCCGCTTGGTTCACAAACGAGTTTTACGGCTGCCAATCAGAATCGGATCGAGAATGTGGCCGATTGGGAGGCGATCGCCAAGAAGTATCGTGCACTGGTCGGCGACGAGGAAGGTGGTTCCATCAAGGATTCGGAGGCGGAGAGCGGCTCCGTTGAGGGTAGCGGTGGCGGTACGGGTGGGCCACCGCCACCGGCACAGGTGGGCAATAATGTTGCTGCTGCACATCCACTAGAGCAATTGCCGCACGTGTAGAGAGTGCTTTTCTCATTTAAAAAAAAAAAAAACCGCATTCATTGAGCATTTGAAGTGCACAGACATATGGTTTTGACTCCATCCAGTAGAAAGTTGATGCATAAAAGCTTTTGAAAGCTAAGTAATACATAGCAAACTAATTAAAAATTATATTACAGGTTTAAGTCAACATGAAAAGAAAATTGTAACTATCTATCATAAAAGATAATAGTTTTTAGAAATTCTTAAACATTTCTATGTATAAGTTTTAGTTAGAAAATCAAGCAGTTCTGTTAAAATGATTTTGGATTACAGTTACAAACTCTAAGCACTTCCTATGTCGTCTACCTTAGATAGAATAAATAAATGCAGAACCATTATCGAATAAAAAATGTTATTGTTTTAAGTACTTAATTTTAATATATTATAACAAACATAAATTAAAATATAATTAAAAGGGAAAAACTTTTTTGAGGTATTGATAAACAACAAAACAAAAATGTTTTCCACTTGATTATAAGTAAAAAAATACATACATAGTTTAACAACGAAGGGTTATACATTTTGCGTTTTGAAATATTTTTTAAATAATTATCCAGTTTAAATTTCGAAATATTTAAAAAAGCAGTATTGATGAGATGTTTGGCTCGGAGCAGTTGGAGTGTAGAACGAATTCCTAATATTGTAAGTTATTTTTTTTGACAAATAATATAATCGACCAAGCGCTCATGAAAATAAACAACCAACACCATAATCACATCACCGCGGAAGCAGAAACAAAAACAGAAAATGAAACAAAACGCTTCTATGGTGTTACATACATATGTATGTACCCACATTTAATGGGAAATGCTCCCGCTTCACAACTCACAATAACCAACTAATAATTCCGGCATATAAATCAAATTGCACTTTGCCCTCTGTTTTTACAAATACCAAAAATCCAATCCAACCACAACAACAAAGCAAAGTTGTATACCAAATCACTTGCAAAGGTAATCAGAACGAAGACTGCAACAAAATATACATAGGAACAACAAAGCGTTCACTAGGCACAAGATTATATGAGCACGAAGCGGACATACGGAAGAAGAAAAACAACACGGCACTAGCACAACACATACTAACAAGCGGTCACAAAGCTGATCTTAGCAATGCTAAGATATTAGACATAGAGAAGAGAGAAAAAATTCGATACACCATAGAAAGTCTCCGCATTATGCAAAATATAGACAGGACAGTTAACAAAAAAGAAGACACTCACGACATCGCAGCTAGTTATTTACTTTGTTTACAAAACAAATTTAGTTCGGCCTACAGTTGGTACCGATGTTTAGTTATTAAGCATAGTTTTATTTTTATTTATGTATATGTAAGTGTTTGTTGATTTATGTTTACTAATGTTTTACAACAGCTGTGATTGTTATTTTACGTCTTGATCATTGTTGATGTGTGTAAAAATGCTTCTGTGTTTGTTTTAATAAAGCTTGTCGCCCCTGAGGAAGCTAAGGAAATTAGCGAAACGTTGGGCAGAAAGTGAAAAGAACAAAACCTTTGTTTCTTTTGCACTCAATAACGTTAGATCAAAAAGCCTACATATTTGCAACTACATAAATATAAAATTGATCAGCACCAACAAATTAGTTATTTTTTTTGTTTTTTATTTTATTTCAATTTAGTTTAATTTATTGTATTTTATTTTCTTTCAACAATATCGATATTATTTTTTTTTTATTTCATTTGATTTTGCAAAATTTAATTTTTTCTTTTTGTTTTTTTATTTAATTTTTTTCATATTTTATATTTTAATAAAAATAATTCTTAGGCATTAATTAAAATGACAACCGCGCTTTGATAAAAGATACCGAAAATCGTTATATGATAGCCACCCGTCAGAAACTGCTGCCCTTCGAATCCAAGTTCTTTTCTCATCAAGTTTCTACCTTTCAGCTTTGAGCTGAATCCTCCATCTAATCACTGTAAACATAGTTTTGATAAGGTGGAGCTAAATTCTATTGAAGTTTTACTAATAAATGAATGATTCACAGTACTATTTGAAAATAATATTGAAAATGATGTACTGGCGAAGGCTTCATAGCTTTCATGAATGGAAAATTTGTATGGGAGCCATATGTTTTATTTATTTGATATTAATGATTATGTCTTTAGCTGATTAAATGAATTAGTTATGGCCCAAAACACATTATCTGAACTATCGGTTGTATGGCAGCTATATGTTATATTTATCCGATCTAAATGATTTTCACTGCTAAAATAGTTCTAATAAAAACTATTATTTGTGCAAAATTCTAAGTCTTTAACTACTTAAATGGTTGGGTTTTCATGCTAAATGAAATATCTGAACATGGGAGCTATATGATCTACATATATGATTTTCACTGCTTGTATAGAATTGAAAATAGCGGATCTTCTTGCAAAATTGCAAGTCTTTAGCATATTAAATAAAGAAGAAGTTATGGAGCAAAATATAATATCTGAACAATCGGCTCCTACATATATACGTTATAGTCGTCCGATCTGGCCGGTTTCGACAAATATCTATAAATTATAAGAAGGCACCTGACTGCCAAGTTTCATTCAAATAGCTCAAATATTGAGGGACTAGTTTGCATTCAAACAGGCTCATATCGACTCAGCTCATCATCCTGATCACTTCGGTATACTTTTTGATGGGTCTAACTCTTATCATTCTGGTACTTACAAACATCGGAACAAAGTTAATATAATATTTCTATGAAAGGTATAAAAACACGTTTTAGGCTATGGCGTGAATAAAGTTTTCCACATTTTTTAAATACAATTGTGCAAAAATTTAGTTAGCTGAATATTACTGCCATGCAATTCTTCTCCAATCACGAATTTTCATTTTCAATCTAGCCATATTGTCTCTTATGGTATATTTTATATTCTCTTGTCCTACTGTGTTTATTTTCCATAGCAATAATGTCTATCGAACTTAATTTAGCTAGGTTGTAACTTTACTTATACAAATAATGTACATAACTATATATGAATTACTCACGAACTTTTAAATCATAAAAAATATTTTTTTTTTCATAAAGTGTACTTATTAAGAAGCAATGTATCTATTTCAATGAATATTTTTAAGTAAATATAGTAAACATTATTATTAAGAATAGTATATATATACACATACTCGTACTAATTTCTTAATTTAAAAAGATTTAGGAGCTTATGTATTTGTTAACGAGTAATCGGTTATTTCTACACAACACTATTGATTATAGAAATGTACCACAATTCAGTTTTTATACTAACATATTATTGTAAATTTAAATTGTATTAAATGTAAAAGAACTTATCAGAAAACTATTTGTTTTTTTTTTCGTAAACATTTCCGAAAGAATCTTTCGCTTCCACTACTACAACAAAGTCACTTGGTCCTTGCAAAAAAGCTTATTCGTAAAATATGGTGTTACTAAGACAACAGCTGATAGGGTATTTTTTATATTTCCTTGGTGGTCTAAAAGTCAAATTGTTTTAGTTTGATTGTCTTATGATGTAAATTTGGGGATGGACTTGGCAACCACTCTTTCAGAAAGTAAAAAGCAAAGCACATGCTTCCTTGGCTGAGTTCGCCTTAGTCGATTAAAATAATGCGCATCGAGCGTTCCGTAGTTTTTTTAAACGGTCATGCTAAATCATTACGATCCTTCGGTAAATTAGAAATTGCGATAAATCCTGCTAGAACCTTCCTTGAAACATCGCCTTGACGTTCGAAAAAAGGCACAACTAGTTTTGCAGCAATTTCGTTTCTACAAGCATTGGAAAACGTTTGATTTGGCAATTATTATTCAAAAGTTAAACGGGTTGCGGTAAAAACCATAGTACCATGAGAACTAGTTGTAAATTTATTTATAAAATAAACTTTACCATAAGTTTTGGAAACATATGCAAGATAAAACTAATAAATTTTAAGTCAAACAAAAAACGCAATAGAAATGTACTTTCATTCCTTCTCGAAGTATTTTTAGTGAGTTTTACAGCAAGCAAACACCACTGTACAGAACGCCTAACCGACACCTGTTGGCGTTGGTTATAAACTACATACGGTGCGCCATCTACTGGCCGAATGATGTATGACTCCGCCGGTTACGTTCTTGGCTATGCTATAGAATCACAGCGCCTGCAGAGCGCAATAATCAAATATGAAGTGGTTAATAACTCAGCTGAAGGGATATTTTGTATAACAGTTTGAGCTTTTGCATTTTACCGATAGTGTGAAAGGAATATTTGAAAAAAGATTATTTTGTCAGAGAACGTACAATAATGAGAAGGTGCATTTCGTATACGATAAAAATAAATTTGTGAAACGCGCGCGCTAGGGAATCCAGAATGTTATTGCACAGAGATTTAGCAGAAAGAATTTCATTAAATTTCTGTAAACTGGCATTTTTCTGCTCAAATTTACATACATATGTTGCACAAATATGTTTACAAAAATTTGTGGTTTTGCCGACGGCATTACGCCTGCGTGTTATGAATAAATATTGACAATTTCTAATTAAAGGCAATTGATATTATTTTATATAGATTTTTAAGAGTAATGAACCTCATTGGTACTTTTAAGGTATTGAAAAAAAATTACTAAGAGATTGAATTTATTTAATTTGTATTTGGCTAGTCACAATGCAAATTCGTAAATTCGTGCTCATGCTCGTTTCCCTATTTTACTTTTAAATATGAATTATGTAATAATTTAGTCTAAAATTATTGTTCTTGCACATACTTGTTACACTATTACAATTTTAAGATGTTTTGTGAGAATTAGTATTCGGTTTGTCAAAATGCAAATTCGCGAAAAGTTTCCATATAATGCCCTTTTATTTATTTTCAAATAAATTACTGAAGTTTTTGAGACAGTATTTAAGTTTAACTTTTTAAAATTTTGAAATAACATTTTAATTTCATATTTTAATTGATTTCTCGCGTTTGTCTCCCCAAAAAATAATATTTATGTATGTATGTACTTTGTTCTCTGCCATACAAATCTGTGTTTACAGTACATCCCTCTTACAAGCGTCATAAAAATATATCTGCCCGCACTCATAATCGAAGAAATTTACTTAAAAATTTATACTTTGGTACAAAAATATAACCATCTGCTGTTAAGCGCCAATTGCATATAGGGCGCATTTAATAACAATGCAAATTGAACTATTAATTAAAAAGAAACTCTCATCAGGAATAAAATCGATGCGAAGAAGTGTTGAACGCATATAAACAAAAAATACTGTATACAAAGTGGCAAAATCCTAATTTTCTTAGCAAACTGCTTAAAACCGCAATTAAGATCAAGAGACAGCAGGAAGCTCTGTGGTGTGATGAATAGAGTTGAAGCAATAATCGAACGTTTTTGTTTTGGCACGAGTTTCGATGCCAGCAGCCACCGAATTTGCAAATTTGGTGGTTGATTTATATTTGTCTTTTTCAATTTTTGTCATCATGCAAGAGAAGAAGAAGAATGATTATGGAGCAAGGGCGGGTAGAAGCGCAAGTGAAACTATTTGCTTGATTCGAGCTGCGCACTTTTGTTCAACTCGCGCAAATTTACTTTTTGCTTTGCGACGATAGACAAGACAACTTGAAGGGAAAGGGTTTTATGCACTTTGTTGTCGATCTTCAACTAGAGAAGAGAATTTCAGACTTCATAATTTTTGTGTTGACAATGCAAGTGTGGGAAGGGAAAGAGGTTTCAGCACTTTAGTGCCAATTTTCATTTCGACATCAGCGGATGGTCAAATTGAAGATTTTATAATTTTTGTCATCGTCGCGAACAAGAATGGTTTGCGGACGACACATGCGCGTAGCGGGGAAAGTGTGCAAGATGCGCACAAATTATGAATGAAGCCAATTTATGAGAATGAATGAGTTAGAAGCGCAAGTGCAAATGATGACATACATACATACATATGTATGTATGTACATATATTATTATTATGCATATTTTTGAATTGTATGTACATATGTATGTAAATAAATGTATGATGTATATAGAACTTGTATATACATATGTACATAGATTTATATGTAATAAATGTTGTTTAGATATGTATATGTACATATACATACATATATCTAAATTTACATTATTTTGTGTATAAATGCATAAACATATGTATATACGAGTATTTTCTCAATCAAAATATGAATTAACGAGCCTTTATTCAATCAAAATTATTGCAACAAAAAAATTAATTTTCTGAATGTTATATTCACTGGCATAAAATGAAGATGCATAAACAAAATCTAAATAATTTGGCATATCGTCTTTTATCGATGCAAATAACGGAAAATATGAAAGAGCAAGCGTCCTGTTAAAAGAATTTTGCTACTCAAGTACTTAATTCTCCACTCAAATTCCAATTTGTTCTGTGGCATTACCGTGTGAAATGACGGCAACAAATTTATTGCGAACTCAATTTTTTCCGAGTTCAACTCCCAGCCGCTTATGTACATTTAACAACTTTTTAAAATTTTTTCCTTTTTTTTTTTTGTTTTAAATATACATAAATTATTTTAATTATACAATATACATATGTATATTACGTATTCGCTACAATTTTTTTACAGTAGAAGGAAAATTACATTCTTCATTATCTTTTGCAAAATTCCTACAGAAAAGTTTCTGGTCTTCCCAAAATATAGGAGATTTTTATTTTTTTACGATTTAAATATGTAGGTTTTTGCATTATTAAAATAAGGGAAAGTGAGAAAATCATTGGTCAAAAAGCTAGAAAAGTATAAAAGTAAACTCGCAACAAATGTCTCTATCAACATTTAGTTGACGCGTTTCTTAACATACATTTTTACATTTTTCCGCCTTTAAAATTTCTCTGGTAATCAAAATGTTAAATTCCTCTGCCTAATTCTTTCAAATCTG